>CM062856.1:16698471-21698471 GCA_031772225.1 Eubasilissa splendida
GTATCTTAATTTTTACTATAAAGAATTTACAATTATTAGAACGGCAGTATTTAATAATTTTTAAGACATTCGTCTTTATTATGTTGATGTCTTTATTGTTAATACTTATATTAAATGCTTGCATACATATTCTTTAAACGACTCCAGACGCGAGACAGCCCGTTTTGCGGCGCCAGCGACGTCACACAAAAGAGAAAAAAATTACCTTTGATCAACTAGATTTCGTCATTCAATGTGTCAAAACAATGTCAATCATTTTTCCCCGCGGAACCGGCACCAGCCCGGAGCTTCGCGGGCGTCCCGGGCGTCCCGGTGCCGGGGCTCGGCGCGTCGCTCCCCCGGCCGGGCGCGGGGCATGAATGAACACTGCTGCGGTGACATTTATGTCATAAACATATCTCTTTTTGAGTCTTGTCGCCCGCCTAGAGATTTTTTCATCTCGCTCACGGTAGGGGATTTTACGATTCACGCGCTACTTTGTTACGCCGTCAAAAAAGCTCCTCCAAATGTTTGTTTTACTGCCGTAGCGCTGTGTCTTTACGTGTTTATCGCCCCAATAATGCCATCGTAAACAGACACTTGAGGAGAATTTATTTGATCGTCCACCTTTATCTCGAGCTTGTAAAGATTTTCATATTTTTCCTAAACGATTTGTTTTCGATCATCTTTGATGTTTGCATTTCACAATTGGTGCACATTGTTTTTGGGCGTTATTTTTAAACACGACTTATTTTGTTACGTTAGTTTTTTGCAAATATAATTTAATGATGGAATTGTGTTTTGTTTAGACACTCGCCGTGCAGAATAGTGACAAGCTATTACAATTCAAACGATTATTGTTATTGATGTATTTTATTAAAATTAACGGTATTTTTCAAAGTTTTATTTATATTTACTGTCCTTGGCTGTTAGTAAAGTAAACAAAAATTAATTTTATAATTCTCAAGTTAATTTTTTTTTAAGTGACCGAAAATTAACCCTTTAAGCATGTTAATAACTGCGTTGTTAATACTAAAGCATATCCTGCGTAATTGTGCTGAAATTAAGTGATTCCGCTGCCTTGATTTCTATTCAAAATAATATTCTATAATACGCATTAAAATTATTTTTCATATCTAAGTCACGCTCGAGAAAACATTTGTAAATTCATTTAATTAACGCTTAATAAAATATAGCTGAAAATAAAATAAAAATCTATCCAATGTCGAACTAAACAACGATATGCCGAGGAATATATGCTTCATGTGAAAATTTTCAAATATTTTAATTTATTTGTTAATGTGTCAATAATGAAACAATATAATATTCAGTTTTTTTTTGTTTCTATAACTTCTCTAAAAAGCATGTGTTTGTGCAGAGAAGGGGGAATTAAAGTCTTTGTTAATACTGGCTTGTTACAAAGTTCACTGGTTTTCTCATTTTTTAAAAAACAAAATTATATGTTTGTTTTAATTTGATGTTAGGAATGTATATTTAATAAAGAATATTAAAATATAAATCAATGTATTTAATTGTAATACCAAAAATTTTGATTGTATTTTTATGTGACAAACGACAGCTAACCGGGTGCATAGCTGAGACGAGAGTTCGTATGCGAGAGGGACGGTATCGACACCAAAATCTTATTGAAATAACGGTGCAAATAAAAAACACAATGCAAGTAAAAATGTCACGAAATTTACTAATGCTTTTTTTTTACAGCAGACAAATGGCTAATTTTACCGGGGAAGTCTCTGAAAAATCATATTCTTTTTAAAAAAAAAAAACCTATGGCAATATAATTTGGCGAATCAATCATAAGATATCCCACTCCCATTGTAGTTTGTCACTCCCTCGCGGAGAAGCCCGGCCGTCGCTGGCACCGCCGGAATGCGCCCGATTGACAAATGTTCCGCTAGATGTTTGGGGTTTATCGTCAGCGGTTAAACGGAGACCGACATTTTCTAGAAATAAAACCGCTCTAGCGCTCGCCGCGCGCCGTGCGAGCGGCCAGCCGGCCAGCCGGCCATCCGCCGCACTCTTCGCTCGTGTGACAAATTGTCATGGAATAATAAGAAATAAGACAAGCATGCATTGTACAATATTATTTATTTATTACAGACACTTACAGCTTCATGTGAGCGGTATTTATTAAGTATTTATTGGAAATGTGCGCATATTTCCAATAAATATTTATGAACCACGTCTATAGCATGCGTGCGTACCACACCGAGCGCTTAATATTTTAGGGGTAGATATATGATATATTAAAAATATGTATGGAAAATGTTCAAGCTACATGTGCCTACCAATGACAGATATTTAAACATTTAAAAAAAGTCGTAGATATAGGATTATTTCGATTAATTTAAATATTTTATTGATTTAAAATTATATATATTGAATATTTTTAGTTAAATAATTTAGGGCAGGGGTTCCTAATCTTTTTTGCTACATTCCCCCTTTCACCATTTTTCAGAAGATAATTCCCCCCTTCACAATATATATCGTACTCACTCCCCCAAGGGGGAACTTCTCATGGTTTGAAACCCCTGATTTAGGGTTTGAAGTAAAGATATAGAATTAAAGCTCAACATGATTTTGTAAAAATCTCATGCAAGCGTTTTTTGTTTCCCATTGTAAAAAAATAAATTAATTAAACCAAGTAACATTTTGTAGGGACTAGAATATTTTTTCATGTTTAACGTACTCCACTGTATTTTGTTTTGGTCTTTTTAAACATTGTCTGAATTTTATTTTAATTTCAAATTGTTTTGCGAGAATAATTCTTCCTTGTTGGTATCTATAAAGATATTAAATATCCGTGATAAGTTCTTCCACCTTACACAATATACTTCCTATTAAATATTTTTAATATTTAACGCAAACTTTACGTTGTGGTTGTTCATTTTAATATTGAATTATTCATTAACTTTGTTTTTAAACCATTTTTATGAGTTAATTTATACACCAACCGATTTCTGGAAATACATTTTCCTTCATTGGAATGTCAAAAAAATTAACCAAACCATGTGATAAGTTTTCAAATTCAATTTAAAAATCTAGTACCTAACTTAAATTAAATATGTGGAAATTGACATAATGATCCAAAATTTTTAGAAATATTTTTAGATGGTTAAATTTAGTGTGCTATTTATAATGTTTTGGTTAATTTTACACGCTTAATTCTAATGATTCTAATTAAATTTGAAAATATAAGAACAATTTGATGTATGGTTTTAGTTAGTGTTTTCGTCATCCTGATGAAGGGAAAGGTATTTTCCGAAACCGGTTGGTGAACATAATTAAAACATCTAAAAATATAGATAATAAATAATTAAATACTCGTATTAAATGTTACGCAACTATTATAAAATGTATTTATTCTATGTTTAAAAATAATCAATTAAATGAACTAGTCATATATTCACATTCTACAAATGATTTGTATAAATATAATTTTATTACACAGACCAATTAATAAATAGACATGAAATAAAATGTACATATAGGAGTGATGTTTGGAACAATAGTTGCGGGGTGAGGGGCATTCTATACATATTCTTTGTGCAAATCCGATAGTTTATGACATATTTATGCGTATTTTTTACACGAATCCACGTTATATTGTCAGCATTTAGATTTTCGTTCCAATTGAGTCATGTATTTAAAAAAGTCGCCGAGTTATTTGATTGCGTAAGTGGTACCAAAGTGATCACGTGAGTGACACCAAAATGTTATTAATCTACTTTTCGTATATATACAAGTTTCGTATTATTATTCGTGAGTCAATACCTACGAATTAGCATTTTTATGAAATAGTATTTTTAACGCCATCTTGTGACCATTGTTAAAATACACCATGTGAAAATAAATCATAAATACACGTTTGCTCTTAATATTTAAATATTATTTATGGAAATGTCTAATTAGTTTGCTCACCATAGAAAAATGAGATGATATTTTCTTTATCATCAGCCCTGTGTGGACCCTGGCCTCATTATGTAAATTTCGTCACTCCGATCTGTACTCTGTTGTCCTTTTCTAGTTCACGATGCCGACTGCATGAGCGTCCTGGGTAACCCCATCCAATCACCGCAGCCCAGGTCTTCCAAAACTCTTTCGGCCAATAGGTTTTGTGTAAAAGACTTTTGCTGGTCATTGAATGAGTCACGAGTCCATTGATCGTAACCAGCCATCTCAGCTGTGTTAACTTGGATAATGTTGGCTAATTCTGCGTCTAATTCGTCGTTGTGGCGTACACGCCACACCCCGTTTTCATTCTTGGCACCAAATATTCTTCTCAGTATCTTGCGTTCAAAGACCAGTATTGTATTAGGGTTTTTTTTTTAGCTTCTGTTAAATTTACAATTATACAGGATGTAACAGACCTAGTCCACAATATTTTATGGGTAACTATATTATGAGTCGAAAATATTCAAGGAATATGTGCAAATTCTACACCGTTACGAAAAATATTAATATTTAAAAAATTTACAATCGTGTTAAGTTTGAAGTCTACGTACTTTGAAATAAATATTTGCGAAATTGTTAAAATTATTAATCTATATCTTTGCTTCAGGCCCTAAATCATTTAACAAAAAAATAGTCTAGCCGCTCGAAATTCGATGATCTTTGGCTTTTTGTATTCAATATATAATTATATATTGAATACAAAAATTAACATTTCGATTAATTGAAATAATATCATAATATGGTTGAGATTAGGCATATATCCTTTTTGAACATTTCCGACTCTTGTTTTTATCAGGTATCCACCCATAAAGTATTGTGGACTAGGTCTGTTACAACCTGTTTAGATATGAGATGTTGGCATTTCACGGTCGATATTTTATTCCTCTATTTTTTGTAAAATATTAGTCAAATGTTTACAAAAATAATGAAAGCACAATAATGCGTAATCAAATAATTGACTGCAAAATCCGTTTTGTTTCTGAAAATAAAAGAACGCGCCCGTATCAATGCGGACAGCCAGAATGATTGTTGTCGCGACAGCACCTGACATCTGAGGAGAAAAATTCGTCGGAATTAAATATTTTGGCACTCCCCCCGGACTACGGCCCCCGGCCCCCGCCACGCCTGTTACATAACTCATGCTGCCCATCCTCGTGGCACCACTCCACTTCTTACTCTCTGTGATGCTGCAGGGCTGGGAATTGATAGTAATTCGTGCCCTTGTCTAATTAAAATCCTACTTGACTGACCAACTGTATAATATGACAATATTTATGCCTGGTGTATGTTATACAGTACTGTGAAATCTCGGTTTACAAACGACACTGTTTACGAGCAGTTCGTTTTACCAACAAAATTCCTGACGAAAAAATGGTTCAGTTTGCGTACTGAATTTCTGTGTACAAACAGGCAGGCAGTTTCAGAACTCACTATGGAAGTACTGGAACAGTTTCAAAGACAGTTACAGAGGAAATATTATTTTCAGAGACTGATGAACAAATGGAAGATGTTCCTAGGTCCTGGAGTTTTGTGGAAAAAATCACAATGATAAAATTTTATCAAATCGTTTTATAAATCTGTTTTATAATAATATCATGTCTCATTTCTGCAACATTTTAAAAAGCAAGAAGAAACAAATAACATTGGATAGTTTTTTCGTGAGACAGAAACCTGATGAACTTCAAGCACCCGATGTTTTCATGGAAGGAGGACACTTTACTACATATTTTGTATAATAAGTTAAAATAATGTTTGCTTTTACGTTTATTCTCTTCGTTTTATTACTTCCAATTCCTTTTAAGTTGAAGTCTAGAATTTTTGTTACATTATTTGTAGGATTTCAAGCAAAATGTAGAAAAAAAAAGATTATTAAAGGCCATTTTTTTGGAGTCTTAAACATATTAATACATATTACATTGATTCTTATGGGAATATACTTTTCGGTTTTCGAACAACTTCACTATACCATACCGTTCTTTTAATTGATCTAACCCGTGGAACACGTGCGTCTATAATGCAATTTTTTTTCAATAACAAAAAAAATGTCAACAACAATATTAGAACAAAATATGCAGATATCTGAAATGTCAAAAAACTTCCGTAAAGAATCTCATTTCGAAAGTGTTATGTTTGGGGTTTGACATTGATATAAAATGTTTTATTTTCGTTTCCATGTTACGTGATCTTAAAAAAAAATCGATGTTATAAACACATTTGTTTATACCATGCAAATGGTATGCGTCTAACGTTTATTCGTATTAACAATCCGCAAAACACTAGCGTTAGTGATTTGTCTTTTACAGGAACACAGTAGAAAAGTGTTAACATGCATACATATTTTAGTGCTTTATTAAATAGATAATGTATAGCTTCTGAAAAGGTTGTAGTGAAAATGGATTTATTATTCTTCACTACCAGGGATCGACATATCATTTTCTGCACTGGGTAGCGTCCTATCCTAATTATCGACTACTTCACTTCTCATCACGATATAGTGCAGGGTGTCCTTCGTTAATTTAAATCCAGCTCAAAAAGTCAAATATTCAATATATAAGCCAACGCGACACGTTCACGAATTGTAAAGAAAGATAAATAAATTGAACTATCTTCTTTTTAAGCAAAAATTTTCTGGTGACCCTGCTCTGTAATAAATTGCTCCACATCTCCCATAGAACCAGAGCGTTTAGGTTCCCCAACAATCTCTATCACATTAGATCACCAATTAGCGTCCTCCGCGTCTGTCATCGTCCGCCGAGGAGTACTCTCGCCTCTTCATATCCAGCGGAAGAATTCGGATCGCGGCTCGTCCGTCGTTGTTTTCGGATTTGTTTTGTCGGCTAGATTTTTAAATGAGTATTTGTTGTCTCCCATAGCCAGATTATATTCGAAGGTGGTCGGCTGGCGGCTGCGCGATTCGTGAGGAATCAGACGCATCTCTTCAACACGATAATTAAGCACACGTGATTATTTATATATCCGTGTTGTGCTCATATTTTTAAATTCAGATATCCGAGGTGTTTTAGATGAGAAGAGACAGCGTTGCTCAATTCAGGAAACAGGAGAAAAGAGGAATGTAAAATTGATATTTTATATTTTGTTTATAATACAAAAAAAAAAATCTGTTTCATTTACTTATATAAGACATTAAAGAAACAAGATTAAATATGAGTTTGAACCTTTTTTGATTTAACAAGTCTGTTTAGATCCGAGTTACTTCAACTGAGCAAAACCCAAATTTCGCATTTACAATGTGATCGTTGAGCTAATAATGTTTGTGTATGTGACGCTTGGAGCCTCGCTGAGAAGCAATCATTCGAAGACTATCACAACTAACAAAAAAAAAATCGGAGAATATTTACCAGTTAAGGATAAGTCTCCGATCTACGATGGAGAAGAGAGACATGTTGTCAGATGTTGGGCTCAATAATAAGATGGGCGAAAATGATCGAAAGGATGCAGCATGGTCCGATAATAATAATAATAATAATAATAATAATTGAATAATAAAACTACAATAATTAATATAGGTATTCTCAATTTTAAACCAAACAAATAAATAAGTTATATGAATGTTTAAATTTAAACAAATAATGACTAATACTTGAGGCCTTCCTCTATCAGCATCTTAGCAAAATTATATTCTTTTGTGTACCTATTATTGAAATTAAATCAACTTATTTTTATGTTTTACAAAGTTATACATATGAATTAAAACCGCACATTAATATGAAATGATTAATACATTTTTATACCGTGGGAATCATGATTTCCAACAAATTTTGGAAAGAGTTGCACGTACTCGAATTATATAAATATAGAGAATAATTCAAATGGCTTTTATTATGCGTATCTTGTACCTTTGCAATTAAAAATTCAATAATAATATATGTGTACAGTAAATACTTAATTAAATAATAAATTTCAAACGATACACAAGTGAGGGTTGATTATTTGAAAATAAAAATTGTCTAAATTATACTGCTTATTCAGACTTTTATATTCTAACTAAAATTCAATCATCATGTTACCACCTGGAAATGAAAAAATTTGTGTATCTTAATGATAGAAAAAAAAAAAAATTCTTCTTCTTTGACATACTCAGCAGGGTAGGTAGTTATTCTCATGGATCCTGCTGCTAGATATGCACCATTTCTCGTGCAGTCCAAGAGCGGCCCAATCTCACCAGGTTGTTCATTGTGCTGGCTACCTTCCACGTGAAATGATATCTTGTATCCTCAAGGGGCTTAATTTTTTCCACGATATCTGATCCGTATAATTACTGATAGACGCTTAAATAATCGAGGCATTCGTTCTCACCCTAAAAGATTCCATGTTTCAGTACCTTGTCGAAACATTGGAACGATAAGAGTTCTTTTTTGAGTTCCCGTTTATACTTTTTAAACTTGTCCATAGCAAATCGTGTTACAATACAGTACAATATTTTAGCGTAAACTGAATTATATATATATTTTATTTCAGAATTTTCAATCATTTACCAGAAAATGATCATGTTTTTGATAAAAATTCGGGATCGTCTGTTTTACATATAAATAATGTCTGTATTAAATTCAATAATTTATAATCATTAGAAATAAATAAAGCATGTAAAATTAACCAAAATATTATAAACAACCAACTAACTTTAACCACAAGTCCTATTTAAAAAAAAATATTCGAATAATTTTATATCATCAAGTCAATTTCCACATCTTTCATCATTGTAACAAAATGTATGTTACTAAATTTAATTAATTTAAAGTTTTTTTAAATTATTAGAATAACGTGACATATATGTTTTTGGTTAGTTAATTTGACAAAATTGATATCTTACATTTATTACTTACATTAATCATTAAAATAATAATTGACATACATATGTGAATATTTATATCAATTATTGTATAAAAGTGCTGAAAATGAGAAAAAACATTGATCATCATGAACGACAGCATAAGACTCGGCCAGCGTACGCTCTGCCACTACGTGACGATCGGCATCCGACACCCCGCGCCCCGCATACTGCGCCGTCGGCCCCACTCAGCACGTACACATACACGTAATGACAAATTCACGTCGAGTTCTTTGAGAAAACATTTTTTATTGTTGCGTATGGTAGATACTTATATATTGTAATTATTTTATCCAATACATAAATATTTTACGGAAGAATACTTAAAATATGAACTCTGTATATAATGCATTTACAGAGATATTCATATAATTAGAGGCAATGTTAACTCAGTTTACATCATCGGAGAGGAAAGGTTAAAAAAATGATTATTATAAATAAAGTTAAATAATCTCAATTTTGACCAATCGTTCTACCCATAAACACATCTTGCTCTCCCTTTACCACAACAATAGTTGCAATGTCCCCACCCTTTCTCCCACCTTTTTTCTTTTTCTTTATCTTCTGCATTGAAACGTACTTATGTACCCAAACATTTCCGTGGATTTTCATAAATAGAATCACATGTTAAATATATAAATTAATCTGTAAAAAAAATATAAATATATTTTAGAGTGCTTGCAGGATAAGTAGCTACCTAATAATGTCCGATAAATAATTGTTGAACCGGTGATGTCAATGTGAGATTCAACAAGAATATGGTGATAATAAATGAAATGTTGGTTTTACGATCTGTCTTTACGTTTATGTGATGTGACTCTTGTCCATGAAACAAAATTGAGACGTGCATCAAATAAACAATTTCACGTCTGCCCCCGCGATTCAGTTTAATCCAGTGCGGATTATTAAAATGCCGGTGCATTATCGTCCGCCGTCCGCTGGCATGGATGGCGGTGGGCGGTGGGCGGTGGGCGGAGGGCGGAGGGCGGAGGGCGGCTGGCGGACGGCGGAGGGTGGTTTGGCTCTTGGACCGTATCCAAAATATTTATATATGATCTGTCAGTTGGTGATGTGTGACGTCTCGCTGTATTTATTCGTTTTCGCCTTATCTATTTAAATCATCGCACTATTTCATCGTGAAATTGTTTAAGTGGTGGATGAAGAACGGTCGCTCCGGTGTTGAAATACACATCCGAGCATTAGCCGGCCGGCCCGTTAATTATCCCAGATCGGTTTATACGGCCGTGGAGATACTGATCGTGATTCGTCGCAGACATTGACACACATAATATTTTTAATATATAACACGTCTAATCTAAACTGGTCACCTAGTCCGACCCGATCAGTAATTTTCAACTGAAAATGTTAATATATTTTTCACCCCCCAATATACGTTCTGAATCAGAAAAAAAGGATTGAATCTGTACTTAGTACTACTACCTATTATGAATCCTACAAATATCTATTTTATTTTATTTATTAGACTTTATTGAAATACGTGTTATTGTTTTAACATACGTGAATATATTATAATACAATATGATAAACATAAGATACAATTATATTGCAATTAAGTATATACTCGTAGTTTATTGTGTGGGATGGAGTAGACTCCATCTCTGATATATGCAGCATTGTCCTGGCTACTTTGCTAGACTGCTGTCTGTGTTAAAGTAATCAGTTTTTTACGTGCTGTTGTGTTATTTAATTCAAGAAATATTCGACAGAAATAAATAATAAAAAAATTAAAAGAAATCTAGTGAGAGTGAGAGTATTGTAGAACTGGTGAATTATTAGTGTAATGATTATTACCTTTGATCATCATCAGTAGCAAAATTACAAATGTGTCAAATAAAGTCAAATATGAAATAGGACAACTTTGTTAGAAGCTACGACAACGGACGAGTGTGCACAAGTTATTTCAAAGAAAATTGACACTTCAACGTATTAAATTTATTTAATGAATGATGCGTTATTTGATATATTTCCCACTTCAATGTCGTTCTCTTCTCCCCCTACTCCTATCACGACTGAGGTCACGCCCCCGTCCGACAATTGATTTCGTTGCATATTTTATTTTATGGGTCAGTTCGTGTGTGTCCGCACAGTGGTATCGAAACCGTTCGATGTTAAATTAATCAACGTGATTCATATAGAGCATGATTTTTTTTTTTAAAATATACTATATCAGTTTCTTTTCAAATTTTCTTTAAAAAAGAAAGCTCCGTTGTGGACACAGAGCTGTAATTTAATTTATATGGCGGAACGATTCAAGATTCGAACAACACCCGCGCACGTGAATGGGCGATGTTAAACGCGCCAACGAAACAATGTGACATTGTGCGAGCACGCGCGCGACGCAAAGGGTAAAGTCTCGATAGCGAGTCGTTGTTTGTTGGAGAACCGAACCCAGCCGTGAATTTCTCTCGATGTAGGAAACAATTTGCGATCGGGCCGCGGTGGAACGACGCTAACAATCGGCCGCGTTGACAACATTGTTTCACATCATTCTGAAAGTCGGTATTGTATTGAATTGTCGGGTGTTTTCATGTGCCCGCACCGCCGCAACATGTTTGAATCCGCGTCGCGAACATAAATATCTTATTCCGCTCGGGAGTGCGATTGTTCAGAGCTATGACACTCCTTTCAACTGTTGAAATATTTCTGTCGTGTCATTTCATAGGTAGCGTGCAGTTATCGGACTTCTTTACCAATCGTTGGGTGTAATTTTTCCAAACAAGTACGTCATACCACTGTGACTACATATTTTATTCGCTATCCATAAACGTCAAATTGAAGTTTTGATATTTTTTAGAAGTGCACGTGTATGAAAAGTCACAACATTCACATACTATTTGAAAATCAAAATATGTCCTTTCACCCGGTAGGTACGTGAAAAACTGTTGTGTACCAGTAATTTGTTTTTTCTTCACAAATATTAACACACCCGTTAATATTTTACGTAAAAGTCGCTATCGCGGTGTATAATTCTAGCTTAAATTATCGTGTTATTATTGTTCGTATATTGCACATTTCTTCTTTATTATCAGAGTTGGCGCATGTGGCCCCAATCATGTGAGACACGGCTTGTGGTGCACCTTCACAGGCGTCGGTCCTGGGTCGCCCTAACAATTATAATAATAATAATAATAATAATGGATAATTTGTATAGCGCCATTTTCGTAAAAACTTTCACCTCAAAGGCGCTTTACACATAAACTGTTTATATAATAGTTCTACAATTATCTTTGATTTTTAAATGATTTTTTAAAAAGTGCGTTTTTAGTTTCTTCTTAACTAATGTCTCTGATACACTGTTTCTTATAACGGAGGGCAAAGAGTTACACGCTTTTGGGCCTGCCACTGCAAATGCCCGTTTACTAAATTTAGACTTCTGGCAACGGCTGATCGGTTCTACAACCCCTCCAGCAGCTGAAGTAGAAGCTGACCTGAGAGTTTGACGTCTACCATTCAAATTGTCTGGGATACAAAGTTCTTGAAGATATAGAGGCGCCATATTGTGTGTCGCCTTGTACATCAACCAGCACAATTTAAATTCAACTCTTTCAGGAAATCGGAGCTGATGTAAAAGGGATGCTATATGAGAGAATTTGAAACTCCATATATTATCATGAAAGATGACCTCTGTAAATTGTATTTCTGCAAATAGTGCTGTCAGCCTGTGTACTTGTCGCATAATATTGACAGTTTTTGAAAACGGTGTATTATGGTTCGGTATTTTTGCCCTTCGCACGAATGCCAGACTTTCAATAATACTTCACAAAATACGCGCACCGCCCCGTAGTGCAAGAGATGAGAGCTTTGAAAGCCTACACCGAACATTAAATCATACTCATTCGCTCCCCTTCCGCTCTTCAAATTTCACTCTCAACGAAAATCAACATAGTTTTTAATTAATATACATACATAATATCCTAACGTCCGTCTTGTGTATCATGCGCAGGGAAATTTAAAGGAAACGGATTCATTACATCGAGTGAATTGTAATTTTCCTTTAAAATTTACGAATTAGGCGGACACTTGACCTTTGTTCAGAAGGTACAGTATACAAATAGAAAAACGAACGATTTAATTTTAAATAAATATCAGATATCTCATAGAGACGAAGCTAATTTTATTATATTTAATGGAAGATATATAGAAATATGATATATATATATATCGGCTGACTTAAGTGATCACTTTAGATATATATATTTAACATTCACCAATTCTCACCCCTCAATTTTCATATTTATCAAATTTTTGAATGTTGTATATATGTTATTACGTGGACTCGCTTCGAGTACCACTACACCAAATGGACCAACTTTGATAATTCTTGAAACAGCATATATTATATGTCAACTCAATGAGAATCTGAATTTTTAAAAAAAAATATTTAAAGCAATATTCTTTATCTGTAAAATGTTTTAAACACATTATACTAGAATACGCCTGAAAAATCAATATTTTTAAATTTTTATATATTTTTCTTATTTTGAACATTTCATAAAAACTGTCACTTAAAAAACATATAAGTTTAGAAGCAACATTTTATAAACTACTATTTGGCCGACTGTGATATTTCTGATGCGAATAGGTTATTTATTGTCATACCTTCCTACACTATTATAAAAGATTATTTTTTTAAAGTTGTTTTATGTTTTTAATCTATTTTAATATTGTTAAATGTCTAATGATTTTTCTTATCGTTTCAAGATTTTATTGTTAATGTTAACAAAGTTAGCTTTGTGGCTGAACACATTTTTTTTTTAAACTAACAATTTTTTTTATAAACCACATTGATTAATTTAACATCGACCGGTATCGATACAGTTGTATCATCGTCACTAACTATTAGCGCGCGTCCGTCTTGTGGTATCGAAACCTGTCGACGTTAAATTAATCAAAATGGATTATATGAATTTAGTTAGTATTTTAAAATAAATTATAACAACAAATTGCCGCTCAAATACAGTGCTCAAATAATCGAAAGGTCGTACATAAGGTATCCACGAATATATATATATATATATATATATATATATTACTTACAACAAATGAATTATTTTCTTGCTCGTCCTAGGACGGGTTTTAAACACTAGTTTTATAATAAATGTTCTGTTCCGTATAAAATGATCGTGATGCAATACGAAGAACATTTTCTTTGTTATAACACGAGACGACGCATGTCTCTATTTTGAGTCCACAATATTAAATGAGACGATTGTTCCGTATTTTGATGCGCTGTTCGCCAAAAATATTTTAATTTATTTTCCGTGTATTCGTTTACTTTATTTTTCATACTGTCATTTTTTATTCTTTGCCACCTTCCTACTTACGCTCATTGGTTTTCATCTAACACCCATTACTATTGAAATAGTCGTATGTAATAAGATGTATTATTACAATTATAAATTCCAGGTTATTATTGTTATTATATATTCCTGGATATATTCGATGTTTTACGTGTAGACACGCCTAATGTATTCAAATAATGTACATAATTGAGGTAGTGAGAGCAAAAATTTAAGCTTCGATTTTAGATATAAAATAAATGTACAAAAGTATTCATTACTAGGGATAATTTTTAAAAACTAGATTGGTCCACTATTGCAATTAAAATATTTCAAATTCATTAATATTTAATGTCATTAATTTCTTATGTATGCTATTGTGGGTTAGTCGCCTTAATTATTTTCTTTCTCTCTCATTTTCGCTTCCTAGATTGAGACCGATGGCATGACAGCCACAAAACTCCTCCATTGCGGTTCATAGCCAACCCTTCCGCGGCATTCCGTGTCAGTTTCGTGTCTCGTAGTTACGCCATGTACAATCTATGTATAGTAGTTATGGTTTAAGATATGTAATTATATTAATTGAAAAGGCTCTGTAGTTCGTGCTTATGTTCAAACGGTGTTTAGCGAATGTTTAGCACAGCAACATAAAACATTAACCCTTTCCGTAGCCATGCAGTAACACATATACACGTAACACATATAACATATATACGTAAAAAAGAAGAAATAAAAAAACTATTTTACCGCTAATAAAACTAATAATTGCATTTCACATTCCTCACGGTAACACAAGTTGACATTATGGCTGCGTACGAGTATTTTCTATCACGGTATGCTGAGGGTTAATATCAATTTTACCACTTATTAGGTTAACGAGTCAAAGTAAATTATTTTCGTTGATTTATATAAATTATTATCAAGGTTATAAAGCAATTTGTACGCGCAATAATTTCAGATAAATAAATAAAAAAGTGTAATAGGTTAACTGTAAATTTTTTCAATAAATAAGTAAAAAAACAATAATTGACGATCGCCCGTTCATATGTATCAATTCGCGTTAATTTTAATGGAAACATATCTTCAGGTCTTGAGATGACCGGTGTAGTGTAGTCTTATACTGGTTATTATGCCCTTTTGACTGGCACGGACTGCACGGCAGAATAACTCACAAGAAATTTTAATATTATCTGCCGTCGTGAAAATGTACGAGTTTCACCAGTTATTAATATAGGATAGTGATTTTGACAATATCAGCCTTGAAATGCTTTAAAATCGGTTTGTGCTCTATAGTCTCTCATTCAACGTTTGCTGTATACTTTAGAGCAGTGTTTTTCAAACGGTGTGCCGCAAGTTTCATCCTAAGTTTTATCTATAAAGATATATATCCCATGACTGCGATTGGCAGATGTTACTAACTAGGCGCAATCAAGCTACCATTATTGGACAGACTGTCTCCATGTGTATTAGTTTAGCACGACGATCGATCAGCAAACTGGCCGCTCTCACGTTTCGACTTGTCGCGCGGGTTTTTTCTCGTACTCTACCGTCGAATTGCCGCGAACTGGCCTCACCGATTTAGCGTGAAAACTTTGGATCGATTATAAGCCTCGCAAAACACTGTTCATGAGGAGTGTCATGTGTAATATCATTATATCGATGATATTAGAAATACTATTAGGTGGTACGGTACTCTGAAAGAGGGACAAGTGTACCGCATGAGATTCTGAATCACTGTTGTAGAGAAATTATGATTTTATCCTATACACAAGTGTGTTACTAGACGCGGAGTCAGGTAGGCCTCGGATCAGTGGAGATTTTTTGAAATCAGCTTGACAAATGATTAATGACGTATGCGACGGCGTTGAATTTAATTCTTCCCGAATATTTGGCACCGGCATAGTTCGGCCTTTTGATTTCTTTCACGGTTACTGCGTTAGTGTTGGTGTCGGGCGGCGGAAACCGACATATTGGCTTACAGCATTCTGGCGTGCGCCCGTACATACGTTATACCACATTAGTCGGTGTCAACTTTTGTTTTCTCAATGTGATTTATATATAAGTTGTACGTACACGTGTCGTATAAAAAATTCACGGCGCATTCGGAACTGATTCATTGTTGTGTAATTGTCCGGAACAAAAATTATAAATGTAAGCTCCGCGCCTCTGCCGCAGCTTCATTACTGGATTTATTAAAATGACGTGGTTTTGAAGATGACTTCAAAGCTGTTAAAATAAATGCTTCTGTCAATGAATTAAATTATTAGGCTTAGTTTGTTCTATATTATTCTCGGAATGCGATGCACACCCGTTCCAAATAAATAATTAGCTATTTTTAAAGAAATACAACGATATACAGATAATGAAGCCAAAAATCTCGATTTGATTACTTTAATGTAATGTAAAATTTTGAAATGGAAAAGCATGTTGTAACATTCAGAAAGATAGACTATTAAAAATAATTAGTACGACAATATTTTTAAAGCCAATTTATAAATACAACTGCTGGCCCTCCCTTTTCTTCAGTTTTCCTCGACCATGACAACCCTTCTACCTGATGGTATTCTTCAAGGAATGCTGAATTTTGAAAATGCTCAAAGAATTTTAATGCGAATTAAAATTAAATTTAATTCTAATGAAAATTCTTCTTTCATCATCTTCATCGCGTGCTCAATGGTGAGTCGCGATCCCTTGACATGTCTGGAATTTAGTGCACAATACGTCTCCATTATGCCATGCTGATAGAAGCGTTTAAGGACCCCGTTAACTTCCTTATTTGGACTGTACAACTTGCAGGAGACCGTCCTCTGGCTTGCTTTCCTTCAACTTCCTTCCATCCCACGAGCTTCTTGAGACTCTTCGTTACTTCTAATGAAACAGATAAAAACAAATTAATAAGAGGCTAGTGAGTAGAATGTACGATGTATGCAAGGAAAGCGACCTCATTATGAATGACTACAAGTCGAAAATGATGGTATTCGAGAAGGAGAAAAGCAAAACAACGTGCAAAATACTTGTAGGTAATGAATGTTTGGAACAAGTAGATGAGTTTGCGTATTTGGGAAGTATGTTCGATAGAAACGGAAAGACAGAGAAAGATATCGAAAGGAGGGTGATTGCAGGGAATAAATTGAACGGCGCTTTGAATGGAATTATAGCTAACGGGAACTTGTCAACTGAGGCAAGACTAGCGGTTTTCAATGGAGTCCTGGTACCGACACTAATGTATGGAAGTGAGGCCTGGAACTGGCAGAAGAGGAACGAAAGTAGATGAAATGAAGTGGAAATGAGATCACTTAGGCGTATTTGTGGCAGATCCATTTATGACAGAGTAAAGAATGAAGAAATAAGGAAAGAATGTAATAATAGTGAGTAAGATTAAGAAAGGATCACTTAGGTGGTTTGGTCATATGGAACGGATGTATGAGGATGGAATGGTAATACAAATATATGACGCTAGTGTTGATGGCACCAGAAGTAGAGGACGTCCGCGAAAGACTTGGCACGACCAGGTAAACCAGATACTGGAAGATGGTCCTGTTAGAAGCCTCAATAATCGTCGAAGATGTATGAATGTGGATGAGGCGAGAATTGTGTGTCAGGACAGACGAGTGTGGCGCTCTATCCTCACTGCCTACCCCCGCGGCGAAACGGCGTGATGGTAAGTAAGTAAGTAATAACATAAAAAGTACATAAATGAATAAGTACAATTTAAAAAAAAATAACTATGACTAGGCAGGCCTAAGTCTGTTTTTTTTTCATTTCACATCCGTAGTATTAGTTGCAAGCGCCTGAGAAAGAACTATGAACATATATAACTTTATACAACGGCATTAAGTTTTTTACAACTCATTTAGTAATCTCAGGATATTTATTTGAAATTAAAAGCTAAAATTTCGTAATAACTTGAACAATGTTATTTTTAATGTTGTTGAAATATCGATTTGTTCTCTTTCTTTTACTGGCAATTGGTTTAATAACAAAATTCAACAAAAAGATTTTGTTTTTAGTTTCCGAGGTAAGTTTTTGGAACTCCGTAATCACATTTTTGAAAATAAAACACTTGTTGTTTAATTTATTTGAGACGCGTTTCGCCTTGTAACAGCATTATCAATAATCAACAATTCTAATTAATAATGTTGTCCCTTTTCATGTCATGCAAATAAAATTGTATAGCTGTCCCCCACTAATAGATATAAATATAAGTTGTTGAGTTAAATTGTAAGATTGATAATGTCATTACAAGACGAAGCGCGTCTCAAGTAAATTAAACGAGTAGAATCAAAAAACAAGTGTTTTATTTTCACATATGTGAAATAGATTTTGAACCCAAACTACGAATTTAAATATGGCACCAAAGCACAGAAATCTTCAACCTTTCTTAAGAATTAACGTTAAGGAAAGATAATTAACCTATGGTATTTAGTTGGTATATCATATTTAGTTGTACCTCATATTTTTTTTCGTGTACGTAGAACTCGAAACTATGTAAACTTTAGATTAAAACAAGTTAGATTTAGAAAGATGCACGGAAAAATCATTTTATTTCGAACCCGGAACTTTCTCTTGCCGGGTCGGCCTTAACCGGTTACCAATTGAACCATGTTATTTAATTTCATGTCTAATTTTTTAACTTGGTATGTACTCTTTCAATTTTAGTGAGATGTCTATTATTTCCTATTAAAATTACAACTACTTTAATATTTACAAAATTACATTGTGGCCTCATTTTATATAAATAATTTAGACAAATTACTTTGTTTAAACCACTATTTATTAATTATTCTACATGTTTCACTCGAGATGCCTAAATTTTCTAATCACCTTTTGGAAACAAACCATTCTTTTGATATTAACGAGGGTTTAGAAATTATACATACAAATACTAGGGGTTTACAGTTAGATGAATTAGAAATTTTAGAAATAAGCAAAAGTGTTAATAGTAAGCTAAGTATTATAAATAATCAAATTCTCTTTAAAAATAGTCACCTTTTAAATTTGGTTTCATATTAGTTCTTACTTATTCACCACTTTGTTTTTGTCTATGCTTGTATTTTTAATTTCAGTATATATTGTTTCCTGAAGAAGATCGAAACATGTAGAATAAACAATAAATAGTGGTTTAAACAAAGTATTTTGTATAATTATTAATATTGATGTTGTCGCTATGTAGATTGTCGAATTTGTGAATTATAAGAAAACAAATGCAATTTTTGAGTACTTACCAAAAAAAGCTTACCAAATTATTTTTTTATTATTATTTAAATTATTATTATTTTTGAGTACTCACCAAAAGAGCTTACCAAAAAAAGAATTGATAGTGTGATATAATAACATTTATAATTTATTAATTATTAATTTAAACGTTTCCTGTAGTCGTCACGTTCTGTAATATTATATTTTTCTCGATTATATAATGGTAAGAAAAGATTTTGAAACATTCGTCAAATAAATTTATCATTTATATAACGTTCTCGATGTTAGTAAACGATTACAAAAAAATACACACGAAAGATTTCTAAACTGCCATTCTTCGGCGTTTAAATGATTGAATGATTTTTCTCATTCTTTCTCTTGGGCAAACCTTATTTGCTTTGGGTCAGGCTGGGTATTGTGAAACGACAAATCTGCCGTAACCGGAAAAACTCAAGATCCGCTGTAGAACAAGCACGGTGTTCATACGCGTCGATCACAATCGCCTGTCGATGGAGTAAGTGTTTTTAGTTAGATCGTAAACAGTGTGAACTCCACCTTACCCAATGGACGCCTTATTGCATTGTCGGTAATGCACTTTGTATGCACTCAATACCCAGGGGCGTACCCGCAGTGGAAAACGCCCGATTTAAAAATAAGTGATTTGTATATCTATCTATATATGTAGTTGATTCTTTGCAAGAGCCGCGTATCATATTGTACAATGATACAGTTGTAGTACAATATCGACAAATTATATTTTTAAATTATTATAATCGGTTACAAAGGCGGTAGCAACGATAAAAACCAATTTATTTCAGTTACCAATTTAACTTAGTTCTGCGACGATAAATTAGGTTGTAATTTTAATTATTTAAATAATATGCCTGTTTAGGTATTTGTTTGCGTTGATTGGTAAAATGGAAGAAATATACATGACGCGAGTGCTGATGGCACCGGAAATAGAGGACGTCCGCGGAAGACTTGGTACAACCGGGTAAACCAGTTACTGGATTACTGCACCGTTAGAAGCCTCAGCAATCGATGAACTTGCATGAACATATGTAATAATACGGATGAGGCGAGAGTTGTGTGTCAGCAGAAGAGTGTAGCGTTCCATCCTCTTTGCCCACTCCCGCGGATAAACGTGATGGGAACCTAATTAGTTAATTAGTTATATAACACTTGCAATGAGACGCCAATTGGGTCAAAGTAGCCCAGAACCGGGATGTCTGATGCCGGTTTGCAGTGCTTAATATTGCAGGCCATTAATCAATATTCTTTTAAACACCGTCACATGACAGACACACATTTCTGGTATTTTATTATATTAACTAGTATTCTATCTGTCCTAAGCCGCGATGGTCTGGCAAGTAGTTGAATATGGCCTAAGAATTTTATTTATCATCAATTTTTTTAAATATAGAAAAAGCGCCTAATCTCACAGAGAAAAGCATAATAAACAGGCGTGACAGTTGCATATCGTCACCCGAGCAGCAACACCACATATCTCAATTTAGCAAATTAAGATATTTATATATATCATTGGATTTGAATTTTTGCAGGGAATCGTTCTATATCACTAGTTTCACGATAGCGTCGGACAGGGGCACGCATATCAAAGAAATGTAATCACCACATATCTGTAACCTCCCTATCAACTGCGCACAAGTCAAGCGAATCTTACCTAAGTTTAGTTCAGTTTCAGTTTAGAAAGAATCTGCTCCTCTTTACAACTCTAGAAAGGTAAGTAATTCTACAAAAATCATTTAAACTAGTTATGCATGTCTCTCTCATGTAAAGTACACAATTCTTAGATATGTGCTGTTGCTGCTGACGGTGAGGATATATATCGTGAAATATTCCTTAAGATTTCATCCAGGTACAGCGCCACACGACAGACACATATTTAGCTAATATTTTGGATTTATTTCTCGGTCCGAACGTTCGAGAAGCGACCGTCGAAGCGGGCGCCCGGTGCGGCCGCGCGGCCGTCGAGCGCGCCGGGGTCTGCTGCGGCTCTCGCGGCTCTCGCGGCTCTCTCGGTCCCTCCGGCGCGGGAATAAAATAATAAAGTGCCGATGAAGCGAATCGGGGAAAATGTCCCGCCGGCACGGAGCGGCCATGTTGCGCGCCCGCGCCGGCCGCAAAGTGTTTTGTTGGCGGTGAGCAATAAGCAATGGTCCGAGTGATTGAAACTCGAGCTGCGAATGTCATGATATTTGTACTCGCCTCTAAATGTGTAATATGCGAACATTGTATTCAATTCAGAGTTCCCGCCTTTCCGAAACGCACTCGGTTTAGTGATTTATTTATTTATTTATGTGCAAGAAATTACACACCCGAGTACGGTTATAGTGACGTCTCTGGAATATGGACGTTAAACAAATCTGTTGCATAATTCTATATAATTTTTGTATTCAGTAAATTTTTTTTTTTCGATATTATATTATGGAATGGTGGACTTACCGAAGAGCGACTTGATGCATTTGAGATGTGGATTTACAGAGGAATGCTCAAAAAAAGCCGGATAGATATTGGTACGAATTGGATGAATACAGACAAATAAGCATTTAAAACAATAACAATGCGAAAACTTAAATATCTCGGACGTGTGGTGAAACTTCCAGACATGTGTCAGATCTTGCACCCCAAATTGAAGGAGAATATCATGACTGAAGAACTGGTGAACAGAGAGATAGACGACATGATAGCCAACGTCTACTGAAAAAATAAGGCACGAGAAGAAGAACATTCAGTATTTTTTATTATGTTTGATTATTTATTTAATCTATTAACTTATCATCTCGCCGTTTCACTGCAGTAAGGATAAAATGTCACTCCTTTACCCTAAGACCGTTCTCGCCTCGTTCACTCTCATCCATCTACTCATGCACGTTCTAGTTTATCTGATTATGCCGGGACGCTTTCTGTTTTTACACTCGTCACGTGTAGTTTTTCTTTTTTCACAAGTTAGTTTCTTTATTTAGACACGATGGGCAAGTAGCTAAAAAATAAAACGAAATTATTTTTAAATAATTTTATTTTTAATATTAAATTTTAATTTTTAATTTACATAATTGCGAAATTTTATTATTATCACGTGTGGTGATTTTTTTTACACAAACGCCTTATTTTCACCGCATTACTGTTACTTTTCTTCATATTTTTCCTTTTTCAGGCTTCGCTTGTGTAAGTGCACTGTTCACTGATTGTTATTTCAATATCTTTTCTGTTTCCACATAAACACTGCAATACTTTTAGGACAAAAACATTTTTTTTATTGATAACCAAGTTACTTCACAACAACATTCAGATTTGTTTGGTGCTATCGTGGTCGCATTTCAGCAAACATTGTCGTAGATTTTTACGTTCTTAAATTTTAACACGACTGAAATCAACGTTCTTTTTCTTACACTCAAAAGTTGTTCAACCGAATCGTATAATCAAAGTGTAAAATGAATTTTACTAAAAATGATCGCTTCCCATACATCATCAGGGGCGTGCAATGCATACAAGCGAAAAAGCCGTGCATTACTAAAAATTCTGGGAAACAAATATAAATTAAATAATTGGATTAACATAAATGGAAACATTATTTTACAATTAGCGCCATCGGTGTACCAGTAGAGACTTTAATCGCTTAGTTCTAAAAACTACCACGACAACTCATCGCTGTACCTATGGCGCTCTTATGCATTCGCCACCTTGAGTTATTCATATTTCTCTGTTCTATCTTTAAGCTAGTGAATTACTCGAGTCATATAATTGGTTATTTACTGAATTGAAAATTTCTTTCGGTTGATCCGTTTTGTATGGAGTCCTTACCAATGCTGTTTTTTAACAGAATAACATTAGAAAGGGTTATAACTGCATGCAAATCATCGAAGTGTGTACTTCCTCTTTTACTAATTCGCGAATTTTACTATCTTACTGTTTTTATAGTGTAGATTTCATGGCTGTTCTTTGCGTTAGAGGTGCATTTGGTGCATGATTATTATTTCGTTTAGGTTTTTTAAACAATAAAATAATCATGTTCAGTCATAAAAAGTGTTAAAACTTAATCTTTAAAAACACTATTAATAGTACTCTAAAATTACAAATATATACATGGTAAGGTCGTATAAACGATGGATTTATTTTGTCTAAAGACGTTGGTTAAACGTAAGTTCATAATCCTATGTACAACATATATTGTAGTACATATATTATATATGATAGTATAATATCATTGGTAACAACATAACCTAAATCTATGCCTGCTGCACGCCACTGCATATCATATATTTCATCTGTTCCGACCTGCCCTCGATGTGATGTTATGTGATGTGATGCGTCACATCTAGGTACCGTAGGCGGGTGCTGTGCGAGTGCCGCAGACGGACGCCCGCAACAATGTACGACGCACGGTCCCGGCGCGTTATTGGTTCTTCGCTCTCTTTATTGTGATTTTTATGGCGGATTACATAGCGAGAAATGCAATAAACTGAGAGATTTCGCTATAAAACTTATTCCGGGCGGGCGACCTCGGCGGCGGGCGGAGGGCGCGTGCGCGGGGCTCGCGCGCGCCCATCTTGCGCGCCATACTGCACAACCGCCGCGGAAATGGAGCGGATGTGCATTTTCATCTCTTTTTTGCACAATACCTGCCTCACTTTTCATCGTATGTACATTTTTTTAGAATGTCCGTACGTCTGTCTATATGTATTAAATTAATTTTGTATACACACGGTATGCAGTATCATTAATAATAATTAAGGATATAAATATAATAACAACTTTACAGACTTTACTATATTATTATAAATTTATTCATATTTAAAACTGTCATGAAATATTACTTAACCCGAAAATTATTTCAACAGTGGTGTAGCTAGCTCGTGTTGGGCGCCGGAGGGGGGTGGGGAAATATATGGTGAGAGATATTCAATATTAAATTGCGGTGCTTGCTCGATGCTCTGGTGCTGATTTATATTTCCCACAACTGAATATCAGTATATAGGGGGAATTGAAAATTAATTGCTCTAAAAGGAATTACTAAAGCTTCATGAAATTAATCTAGATATACCTTTTTACGCCACCGGATTGGCCTAGGTTCGTTTATCCGTATAGCTATTCGTATGTGCGTCGCTAAAAGATACCCCCAATAAGTCATTTACTGTGCCCTTAAAACCTTTCATTAAGATTTACATCAATGCATTGTATTGTCTTATACGTAATTTTTTTTTCCTTTCTTTCAGGAACACCGATAAACAGATTGCCCATCATGGCCAAGTCAGTGCTGGACCTGTTTGAGCTGTACAACCTGGTGATAGCCCGCGGCGGGCTGGTGGATGTCATCAATAAGAAACTGTGGCAGGAGATCATCAAGGGACTTCACCTTCCTTCCAGCATCACGTCAGCTGCCTTCACATTGAGGACACAGTAAGTTTAACTAATAATAGTGGGTTACTTGTATAAATTTGATTGGAATATTTTACGTCAGACCTTCAAGAGAAGAGGAAGGCGTGTAACCGAGCAGACTGGACCGCAGAAACGATGTCAAGGGATAGATGGCACTCTATTGTGACTGTGGTCATGTACTTCCGAGTCCCATGAAGGCAGTTGAAGAAGAAGTAGAATGTCAAAAATATTGAGAAAAAAAATCACACTTTGAAGTCGCTTATCTCCTTAACTGTTGGTATATTTTCTACTTAAAATTAAATGAAGTAGATACACCCGAAGTTCAGACATAACATAATATGTGTCGAAGCAAATCTCTCAAAAGAACTAAATGTTAAAAGTTAGGAAGTTAAAAAAAAATTAAGCGTGATTGCAGTTAAATCAAATATTCAAAAGAATACAGAATTATATAATACAATAGATAACAAGTAGCAAGCAGATATTTAACCAACATCGCATCACTAGTGGAGTTTGCCAGTTTTAATTTAGAAAGAACAATTGTATTTGTGTGTGAAACAAACAGCCCGTTTCAAAAATATGAAATACTTTTTTTTTTTAATATTAAATAAATACACGGTGCCGAAAAACTCGTAGGAAATCGAACCCACAACACATACAGAGCTCAAATTTTTATGTACACCTATACAGCTTTTTTTTGCGTTACATATTTTATGTTTTATAGAAATAGGGTTATGTATATTTAAGTAGAAAGAAAAAAATATTCATTGGAACGTATCATGCGTTTAAGGATGTTTATTTTTAATTTAATATTTATAATTAGGAGATTACATTCTTATTGTGAAGTTGTAATTATTCAGAACGTAGGTCTGTGATATTTTAAATATGAATTAAATATATTAATTAGAAAGATATACATATAAAATCAATATTATTGTGGCGGAACAACAATATTTTTAAATATGAATTAAATATATTAATTAGAAAGATATACACATAAAATCAATTTTATCGAAAAATATTGTTACGCCACCGGAATAATGGAACGATTAAATGTATTAATATCAAAAAGGTAACATATAGGTTCGAAAATTGTCGCTAAAAATATTGTCGCTGTAGCATAGTTGGATAATGCACCTTCCCCGGTTAGGAAACAGATCCAGGTTCGAATCCCGGCGGCGCAACAACAATATTTTTCGATAAAATTGATTTTATATGTATATCTTTTTAAATATTTAATTTATATTTAAAATATCACAGACCTATGTTCTGAATAATTACAACTTCACAATAAGAATGTGTTCTCCTAATAACAATATTTTTCGATAAAATTGATTTTATATGTATATCTTTCCAATTAATATATTTAATTCATATTTAATATTTATAACAATGGAAAAACCAACAAACGAATTCGACTACGGTGAATGTCGGTGAAAATATTAGATTACAAAAAAAAACAAGTAATAAATTTTAAAAATTAACAGATATAAACATAAATGTAAACTTTCCTAATTTACAAAATTCAAATATTCCGTAAATATTTTTAGTGGATACCGTGTTTTCAACTCAATTCAAATGACACTGACCAATTAAAACTTAGAACTGCATCAATGCAGTTATAACAATCTCCCCATCACAATTAGAAAAATTACGGACTTTCATAAATTTGTAACTGAAGTTAAAAAAATATGTACACAGATTGACTAAAACATAAATTAACTCGAATATACTCCTTCTCTATACACGAGTCTTACTCTTATAGAGAAGAAACAAATGTTAAAATATATATATATATATATCCACTGATTATTGAAATTGTATTATATTTTTTATATTAATAAAAAAAGAAAAAAAAATACACTGTTACAATGTGCATATTACGTGTGGTTATTACTAACATTAATACAATTGTTTAGCAATTTAGCAGAAAACTTAATAATTCAGTATAATTCATCCAAGGCTGCCTGACCGATTTATATTTTCTTTCCATCTTTTATTCTTTTTCAATCCATATTCAAAACGATTCGCTCTTTCTCCTTCGGTTCTGGCAATACACGACTCAGTCCCCTTGCCTCTCTCACTTGAAACCTTTTTGTTCCGCTCAAAGTCCACATTTTACGGCCGTTATTAATATACGAGAGCTTTTTTACATCTCTGGCGCTTTTTATTGCTTCGAATCATATTATATTTAAAATTTGTATTATTGTTGTATTAATTTATTAATGGGTTATCCTCGGAACTTCATTATTCGGCTGGGCCTTAAACCGCACAGGTACGGATCGGTTTACGAGTCGGCCCTAGGAATACATTAAAAATATAATTTATCGCCGGCAGACACAAAGGGAGAAATAAGACGGGGAAAAATGCGTCCAATTTTGATGGAACTATGTCAGCCATGTTTGATTTGATTCCTTTCCAACATCGCCCTTTGGATTTATCGTTAGCCGAATACTAAAACCCTTTGCAGCCCAGGTTAACTTAAAGCAAAAAGATTATTTTATAAAAGTGCCTACCCGTTATCCATTTTGCACGTACTTCACTATTTGCATTTGTATCGTGAGTTAAAAACAATAAGATTATTATGTAAAACCTGGCGTATCCTAGCGTATATTACTCAAAGGTATTTGAGTTTAGTTGCAATATGAAGTTGATTGCTTTTAAAAATGTAATTACAGATGTGTATCAATTTGAAAAAGCTATAGATTATAAGTTCTAAAATTTGTCGTAAAATCCTTCCCTAGATAGAAAAAGGTCCACGTTCAAATCACGGTAGCAACTAAAATAAGTATTTTTTTTGTATATCTTTCAAGTTGATTACTTTAATTTGTATTAAAAAATACCACAGAACTATATTCTGAAAAACTGCAACTTCACAACTTCGTGTTCTCCGTAAGATTTTCATAAAGTATACCGGATCCGTTATTGAATTTTCAGTAGCTACAGTTTTTAAATATTAACACTAAAGCATGATGATCTACAACCGTAAATTGTCAAGTGCCGTGTTCCATACATTTTCTTTTTTCATACATTAAAAATGAATGGAAATCCTCAGAATTCCAATGAATAATGTCCCTTTTCATCTCACGCAAATCGTATTGTATAGCTGCCCCACATTATAGTTATAAATACAAGTTAAGTTAAATTGTTAGATTGATAATCCCTTTACAAGGCGAAACGCGTCTCAAGTAAATTAAAAGTGTAGATGAAAAAAACAAGTGTTTTATTTTCACATATGTAAAATGTATGAGTTGTTACATAACTTGCTTGAAATCGGGAATAGTTTAATTTTGTACGGATTTGTAGCACAATTAAAATAAAGTGAGATGTCGTTTTCATCAGACGCAATTAGATCACTTCAATATCTTTCTTAAAATAACCAGACTGCTTTCATACAAAAATTCTTCATATTCTGAAAATTTTGTTGCACCCGAAAATCCCATTTTAAAATCATATTTGAAATCACCAAAGTAGAAATGTACCAATTCTTAAATTTTAACATTTTTGCAAAATTTAGTACCCGTATGTCATTTTAAAGGCTAGATTTGATTATTCACATTTTTCAGTACTTATATTTCAGTTTGTGTTTTTTGTGGATGGTTCAATTGTTTGGCGGTATTTTTGTAAAAATCTCACCTCAAGGGCGCTTTACACATGAAGTGTGTTGTCCTGCATCCTTTTGTATATGATTTTATGGAAAGGCGCGTTTCCAATATTTTGTATTGTCACTTTGAAAGGTTCTCGCTGGTTGGTAGCGAAAAGTGTTAAGCAAAACCTCCCAGCGAATGATTTATGCCCCGAGTTCCGCCCCGCGCCGCGAAGCAGCCCTCGGTTTAGTATTCGAATCCGCCAATAAACATTTAATTCCCGCGCGAATCGACATTCCCACATAAAATGGCGGCATTGTAGATCCGTGATTCTGCTCGCGAACTCATTCAAGAGATGCGTCTCGGGTAATTTGAAACATGGAAACGAGAAAATGGAATCGTAGATTATTATCGAAGTTATTATTAAAGTTATAATAATATAGCTTCCTACAGTTTTATGGCCAAGCAGATTAAACTAACATTTTGTGCTCGGGTTTTATAAACTAGACGCAGTACATTGAATAATTTATTTGAAAAATCTAGAACAACCGCATTAGTAGAAAAAAAAAGGAATGCTTTTTATTTATAAT
The DNA here is from genome assembly GCA_031772225.1 of Eubasilissa splendida. Lineage (NCBI taxonomy): Eukaryota > Metazoa > Arthropoda > Insecta > Trichoptera > Phryganeidae > Eubasilissa > Eubasilissa splendida. The sequence continues at coordinate 16,727,345 of CM062856.1, forward strand.
GTGGATGAAATTTACTCATGAAATTCGCGCAAAAGGACAATGAGAGCAGACCCACCGCTTCTTACCCTGACCGTTTAATAAGCAAAAGCTCCTTTATAGGTCTTACTCATTCGCCGACAGGCAACTGTGCAAACCGCCTAGCACGAAAATGTCAAGGCGATGCCGAACGTAAATGTATGTTGAGTCATTCATTTCCACGTTGCTTGTGTATTTTACTATTCCAAGTGGTGTATTTTGACCTTTACCACTCCGCTTTGTGAATCTCTAAGGAAGATTTTCATTCATGGACACCCCCACCCTAAGAATACATTTTTTTTTTTAAATATTATTTTTTTATTCCAACTTTATTTCACACTTGACATGACAATTTTATTTTTTTTGCCAAATTGCATGGAAAATAAAAAAATAAATGTACGTACAAAAAACATAAAAATTTAAGTAATTAAGTAACACAGTAAAGTAAACTGTCAGCAATTTTTTTTTAAATGTAATACAGTAGAGAAATCGAATAATTACATAAGATTGTGTTTAACTTTATATTTTAGAGTGTTCACTGATGTCACTTTATTTTCCATAATGTTTAATAATTATTTATTGATTTTAATAGAAATTCTTTTCACAGCAGATTTTGCATATTGTAAATAATTTGTAATAATAATCTTTATACAAACACTTTGTTCTGTTATCTACTATAAGTTTTAAAAATCTTAATCGTAACGGTTTAATTTTATCAGTATATGTTTTATAAGTTAGTCCGTAGCTACTCACTCCATAACTGATAACTGAGTCGACCATGTAGTACACATATCATAGACTAAAAACAGAAGAAATTGTGATTTTTGTTCTGGATTTTCATAATAATATTGCACTTCCCCATCTTTTATCTATGACTTTTATCTGGATATGTTACTGGATTTAGATTCGTACATCTAAGTGTCATTTTCCAGTAAGAAAAATATAATCGCTACTTTGGCGAATATGTCAAACGTGCTTTAGATTAAATGTTTTCCCTTTTATATATTCAATGCAGTAGGTACGTAAATATATATTCAATTGAATTGAAGTGTACACTGTCTTTATTACGAGTAAGAAAAAATATACATTAGCGAAATTGTACGAATTTTTACGATTGGCAAGTATATTGAGCATCTGTCATCTCACGTCGTACCATAGAATGTCAAATGCGACACGAGATTACAGATGGATGTTTACGTTTGTTCAATAATCATTTATGTAAATGTTTTTTCAAGAATGTTTTAAGTCCATATATTTATTTCAAAATTAATACGTAAGAACACCGTTTGTACAATTCCAGGGGGGGGAGGGGGCAATACAGTATTCACTGATAGAAAACCCTGCTTGCTGCTAGTACATATTGAATATTCATGATAGATGTATTTTGGCCGACCTTGTTGTAGTTTGACCAGCCAGGAAGTGGGTTCCCACACTTTCATAGACTAAAAACAAGTACAAAGTAAACGGATAATAATGACCGACGATAATTCATTGACTGCTGGTGCAGGTGTAGGTGTTAGCGCCTACCCAACAATTTTGTAATAACACATTTTTTAAACAATCAATTTACCGTTTGTTGATGATTTTGTGATTATTCAGAACATATCGTTCTTTGTTAATTAAACCAAAGTATGTATAATAAACTAATTAAAAAATGTAAAAACTGAGCTGCCAATGGAACTTGAATTCGGGACTTTTATATTACATTCTTTCTATTGCTGAAGCAAAACTAGTCGTGCGTAATGGAATTCTGGTGAATATTAATTGGATAATTTTTATAAGCTTTAGACATAAACTGTTAGTCCTGTACTATCTTAGAATTAAAAATAAAAATATATTATTTGAACTAATGGAAATGTTTTTTTGAAACGGTTTTAGTCTCCCCGCTTTTGGGCCTGCCACCGGTTCTTGACGTCTACTATTCAAATTGACCGTGATCCAAAGCTCTTGAAGATACAGAGGCGCCATGTTATGTGTCGCTTTAAACATCAACCAGCACAATTTAAATTCAACTCTTTCGGGGAAACGGGGCCAATGTGGTTCACCCAAAAGGACGTTATGTGAGAGAATTTAGAAACTCCATATATATTATTATCCAGCTGAAATATTCGAATACTTATTAAATGTATTAATTAGAAAGAAATACATATAAAATCAATCGTATCGAAAAATATTGTTGTTGCTACCGGGATTCGAACCTGGATCTCTTCTAATCCGGGGAATGTGCATTAACAGAATATGCTATACCAACACAGTGCTTTGACGACAAATTTTATAACCTACATGTTACACTTTTCAAATGAATAATCTATCGTTCCCCGGATTGGAAGAGATCCAGGTTCGTAACCCGGTAGCAACAACAATATTTTTCGTTAAAATTGATTTTATATGTATATCTTTTTAATTAATACATTTAATTGGTATCAAAAATATCACAGACCAATGTTCTGAAATATTACAACTTCACAATAATAATGTATTCTCCCCAGTACTACGTATTTAGTTATTTAATGTGTGATGTGTTTTATTGATAATTTTGAATGCAAGTTCTTTTATATCTGATGAATTAATTATTCTAGCCTTGTTGGCAGGGGAAGAGAGTGAAAGGGAGGGAGTGGCATTTTTCAATTCTCGTTTTGGGCGGCAAAACACCTAGAAACAGCGCTGTACATAGATGTACGTACTCAACATTATCTTCATATTATTCAAAACGACTTCCGTATAATATAACAATTCCACCTCCTGATCGCGGACTATGGGGACAGTGGGGTACTCGGTGCTCGGTGGTCGATGCTCGGTGCTCGGTACCTGCTGTCTAGTACCTACCGTATTGTATTTCAATAGAACCGCGAACGTGCTCTCGTCCCCTCTTCTCCGCGTATCGGGCCGGTATAGCCCACATTTGTCTATTGAAAGAGAAATATAAATATGTGAGTTTCTTTTATAATTAACTCGTCCGCCAGTTGTCACGTGTCAAGTTGCCCCGCGTCAGACAAATGGTCGCGGACGTTTATTATTCTTATAACACACAAGTTAAATGGTCAAGATTATTATTTAACGTATTACGATAGACAAATGAAAAGCCGGCCGCGAGAGCCAGCGGGCCAATTGCTTCAGTAATTAACTTTACTTGTGTCTCGGGAAATTAACGCGAACTAGAAAAAAAATTAGTCCTTTTATATTATCAACTTTACGCGAGAATTGCTAATGGAATAAGTACGATTTTTTTTGGCGTTAGTTATAATAGTGCATGAAAAATTGGTATTTTGATATGTATTTATTTTTTATTTTTGAGAGAAACAAACAATACAATAATAATAATTGATAAATAACATGATATATAAAAATAATACCAGTGAAGTTTCTTCGGAATTAAACAAGCTAAGAAATAGTACATAATAAACTAAAGAATAGTATATTTAAACAAACTGCTAAAGATAAAGACTTTTACACTAAAATAAACATAATAAACTAAAAAATAGTATATATTTAAAAAAAACTGATAAACAAAAGAGTGTTTTTATACTGAACATATAAAGTGGAAATGGTAAAGAAGGGAAGGGAATAGGATGCAATATATATTTTAAAAATAAAAATTGCTTTCCTTTAAAATTAAACTACGCCAAATTATTAATAACTATTAAAATAAATTGTATATATATATGCATATATATATACGCATGTATATACAATTTATGTTAATAGTTATTAAAAATTTGGCGTAGTTTAATTTTAAAGGAAAGCAATTTATAGTTCATGTACCTATAGTACACCTATTCTAAAAAAAAATTATATCATCAAGGATTATCTATTACTTATTTGACTCTCTTGCCGTATTGTCTTCTTATATTGTAAAATTATATAGGTGTAAAATAACATTAGTTTTGAAACAGAATGGTTACTTAGAATAATTCTTTTTCTGCTTTTAACATCCACCCTTCAAGAGTGATTTGTGCCATTAATCAAGTTAAAACTTTTAAATTTTATAGAAAAAAGTACAATAATATTATAAAATATGAAATATTATATTACAAGTCAATACCATTGTCGTTCAAAAAATTTGCTATTATACAGATTAAATGTGGCGAGTTAAGGGAAAGAAGATGTCACAAGTTAACCGGGAGTTGAAAAGTACCATTGACGAGATTACTGTAAAAAAAACCTGTGATCCGCAATGGACAGGCAAAAAAGATATGCTCAAGGGTTTCCTTCTCGGCACCACACTCACACATTGGGGAATCTATTAAGATCAATCTGAATAAATGTGAGGCTACCTGGCAATGCCCAATTCTCATTCTAGAGATATTTGATATTATTCGTTTGGAGTACGTAGAATAATTAGAAGCATTAAAAAATTTATGGAAATCCTCAATTTCCAATGAATAATGTTGTCCTTTTTCATCTCATCCAAATACAATTATATAGCTATCCTCTACTATAGATATAAATACAAGTTGTTGAGTTAAATTGTTAGATTGATAATACCATTATAAGGCGAAACGCGTCTCGAGTAAATTAAAAGTATAGAAATCAATAAACAAATGTTTTCTTTTCACATACATATGTACTTATTTATTGTTTGATTTACCCCCATTATTTGTTCAATCAAATATTAAATTAATGCAAATATGGGGGTTGGATATCGCTCATTAATTTAATATTTAAATAAACCATATAATTTGTATAAGAAGATATTGATACTATTATATATGAAAAGCTCTGTACGCAACTATATATTTTAGGAAATAAAGCGATATTAAATATTTATCTTATAAAATACGAAGCGCGTTTTTTAAGTGCCGGATTTTTTTTTATAGATACATTTTTATTTTTATAACACTTCACTTTCTTCTGATGCTTCATTTCTTAAACTACTTCTGAACATAGTCGCCACCATTATTAAGACGCTTGTCATAGCGGGGCACCAATTTTTGTATACTTGCGTCATAGAACGACGCCGCCTGGGATGAAAACCATGTCTGTACTCCGTATTTGAGTTTATCATCATTATCAAAACGCTTGCCACCAAGGATCCGATTCAGATGAAGGAAAATATAAAAATCACTTGGCGCCAAATCAGGACAAAACAGGACACACTTGGCGATGAATGTCAGCTGGTTTCATGATTGTGCATTCAAGAAACGAATCACGGGCCGTATCTCACAGTCGGCGGGCTGATCTATTGTCTTGAACATTTTCACCATTCGCTACAGGATGGCCACACTATGTGAATGTCTTTAAAGTTACATGCGGTGAGTCAACAGATGAAGGAATTCATTGCGCCGAGAATATACGGCAACGGTTTCCTTGACAATTTGAATGGTAGAGCCTTGAATGGTCAGCCTCTACTTCAGCTGTAGGAAGGGTTGTAGAACCGACCGACCGTTGCCAGAAGTCTAAATTTAGTGAACGGGCATTAGCGGTGGCAGGCCCAAAAGCGTGGAACTCTTCGCCCTCTGTTATAAGAAACAGTGCATCAGAGACTTTATTTAAGAAGAAACTAAAAACGCACCTTTTCAAAAAATCATTTCCATAAGTGAAAATAACGATTTTTAATTTTTTAAAACAAAGATAATTGCAGAACTATAAACAGTTTATGTGTAAAGCGTCGTTGAGGTGAAAGTTTTTACGAAAATGGCGCTATACAAATTATCCATTATTATTATTAACAAAATATGATAAATATAATATTATTACGAAATAGGTATTTTATTTTGATTTATTTCGCAGAAATTCTCGGTAAGTACAGCTTATTTCAAAGTACCTAGTGTACGCCACTGGAAGATATGCGGAAAATTTGCGGTCACAGAGAACATTAAATTCTTTTGATTTATGTTTTCAATTGTGATTATTCAAAAATAGAATTCTTGTCATGCATACAGCCAACCAGAATCTAGAATGACATTTGACAACCAGTGTTGGATTTCTCGCGGTGGACATAAATGTCATAAGGCGGGCCACCGAGGATCAGTTTCAGGCGTTATTTCTTGGATATTTAAAAAAAATTCTCAACACGTGAATTTCTTTCTAATTTAACTATTTTTTTGCTGGCCAGGCGAGGTGCACCGCACTCCGGAAAATACTGTTATTTTATGGTGCATGGTTTTCTTAAACTATCAATGTTATCAGTATTACCGTTATGAAGGTTTCTTTGTTCGCCGAAACGAGCACCGCCTTCCAGCATTGACCGAGTTTGGATGTCTTGCCTCTGACCAGTGGCGTAACTAAACAGTGCAAAATGGTAAAACGACAGCGGGTCCCAATACGAAATGCAATGTCCCTCTGTATATGTATTGCGTGTAAGATATAATATTATTTAGTGCTGCGCGGTTTTAACCATTACATACTATCATGAAAAATAATAAAAGTGTGTTTTTAGACAGTGGTCAGCCGATGAATCACCCTAAAATCCGCTGAACCGATGAAATCACCAAACTCTTTGGTGATACGTGGCTACGTATAACGATAGACAGAGAAAAGTGAGAGATACTTGGGGTGGCTTTCATCCAGTAGTTGATAGAAAATTGCGCTCGCAAAAAAATCATTGTTTCGCTTTACGGCTTTTCTAATCCCTAGCCAGACATCTTAGTAGGGGTATAATTGGGTTTTTTTTCACGTTTTTATGTAAAATATGAGAAATACAATTACGCGATCAAATGAGAAGCACCGAGATAAAGGAGCTCTACATATAAAATATTTCATCGAAGGTGGCTTGATCATGTCTTGCGAATGCCAGAAGAACTACTGCCAAGTTGTATATTCTTGACGGCTCCGGAGAGAAGGTGGCCGGTTGGTCGCCCAAGACTAAGCGAGACCTTGGCCTCCGCCACTCTTAGGGTAAGGGGATGAAAATTATGATAATGCGTAAAAAATGATTTTTGTTATTTTATATTTCTATTTCATGCTGTGGATTTTAAAAATTATTAGCGCTGCGAAAAATATCGCTTTTCAATTTTATTTTAGGGCGAATACGCTTTGGTCCCCCCATTCGCAATGGTTCCTGCAGTTACGCCGCTGCCTCTGCCGCGTTCGTTCTCCGGTGCAGAGCCGCCTCCCCTTCTTCTCCAGTGAATATCGTATGACTGATTACAGATCGTATGTTGAATATTAAAATCGTGGATCCGATACTGTCGGACCTCGGCCGTTCGGCACGGCAATTAATAACGTCCACCGAATAAGTGAGCGCAGCGGATGACAAACATTTATACGGATCGGCAGTCGAGGCACGTCCGGGCGGTGGATGAAGCGCCGGCCCCTCCTGCCCTCGGGTACACTCTGAAAGAAAATCACTCGCCAAGCAGAGAATGTCAAAATGGAGGATACGTACACACATTGCTCACAAGTCACCATTTAAGAGAGCCTCAGAGCCAGTAGTCCAAATAGAGCCTACGGTTAGGGAACATCACTAGTAACACGTTGAGCTCAAATAGAGTTATCCGAAATTCAACGTTTAGAAGTAGTTATTCGAACTTTAGAGTGATTTTCAGCAAAAATCTTAAAATAACATTGTTTTTAATTAGCCGTAAACAAAATTTTGATAGTTTATGCGGCAGCTACATTATCACAACATACGTGTGCCAAATTTCATCGCGATACGTTATGTATTTATGGCACAGTTCTCATTTATTTAAAGACAGTTGGCAAATTTATCGAAAATCACAAATATTTTTATTTATTATCTTTGTTTTATTAACCACTAAATTGAGTTTAAATACATCTACCGGTTTTGAATGTCATAACTAACTAAAACAGAAATCCTGAAGTAGAAAATGGTATTTTTCGAAACCGGTAGATGTATTTAAACTCAATTTAGTGGTTAATAAAACAAAGATAATAAATAAAAATATGAATTTTAACCACAAAGATAATATTGCTAATTTTAAAAGGAAAATCACAAAAGTTTTAATAACTTCTGAACCGTTGAATTTCGTATAGCCCTATTTGACCCTCAATGATTTGCTAGTGATATCTCCTAACCGTAGGCTCCATTTAGACTACTGTCTTTGGACATCTGTACAAAATTCTTCACATTATTATTGAACCAAATGCTTTCAGGAATATTTTGAATAAAGGGATTATCGTAAAAACTACCGAAATCTTCAACCTGATCGAAGCTTTTAACAACTAGATTGGAAAGATATTGAATAATATCTGTACATAGCTCTTTCACAAAGCGCTAAAATTTTTAGGAATGTGTTTATTTATTTTAAATATTCAGCTTTTAAACAGGTCATGACGTTATAAGGTTTAATGTAAAAAATAGAATGTAAGACAACTAGGAGAATAACGCGTTACAGAATACATATTTTATACAAATTAAATGAATCGACTAGAAAGATATGCAGAAAAAATCTATCGATCTATACATATATTTTTTTGTATATCTGTCTAGTCGATGCATTTAATTCGTATTAAATACCACAAAACTAGGTTCTGAAAGTGCAACTTCACAACGATAATGTGTTTTCCTTAACATATATTATTTTATGGTTGAGAACTTGAGGTTATTAAAACTACAGCACAAATACAGAAGCGCCAAGGTCAACAAAGTCTAATCATGCGACAAAATTTAATTTCATCTCAATCATTTTAAAATGTAATCGTATATTTTACTACTGTGCATACTTCTGTATATTTGGCCACGACACAGATTTAGGTATTTTTAAAAATATCCGTCAAGTGCTGCCGATAAAAGCCCAGCGACGCCGTCGCACGGCAGTCGCCTTTTGATAACGAAAAATGGCGATCGTATAGAGGCACGGGCTACTAGTACCGACCTAATATAAATAACGCCGTCCAATTGGATCGTCACGTTTGGTATTTTCGAGCGATGATAAAGCAATTGAAAATTGTGATAAATTTAATTTTGATTTAAACCATATTTACAGGTATTTTTGATACTTCGAAAAAGTGTCTCAATTTTTAAACGTACAAACATGGAAAATGTTAAAAAGTGAAAAACACGTTAAAAAATAAATATAGTCTAAAAGAATCTGGCGGTTTGATCTTGAAGTTGATTAATCACGTCGGCTGAAAATAAAGTTGGCTGCCATCTGCCGGACTTAAATGAAAGATGTTTTGATGAAAGGTCCGGCTGTTTGGATATGTGACTCGGTAGCTTAATCGGTTAAGCACCCGGCTTGCAGTCTCGGCCACACTTGGGCGTTTCACACGACGGTGTCCATTTGTATTTTCTATAACGTATTCACACGTGTAGCGAAAATTTATCAACATTTATATTTGTTAATAAATAAAAGCGTGTATGACACATCACTATTCTTAGTGCTTTTTAATTAAGCCAAAGCGCTTGTGCTTTGACGATAGTACCAGATTATATGATCACACAGGGAACATATTTGTTTATAGGTATTAGAGAAAATAACAACATAAAATGAATTTCTTAACATGTGAAATTTTATCGATATAAATCATATTCCCAATAGTGTGAAGTTGTGAATTAGAAAAATCCAATATTAGTGTTGTATTTTCGAAAAGTTATTTTAAATACTAGTTAAATGTATGCATATAAAATCAATTTTATCAAAAAATATTGTTATTACTACCGGAATTCAGATAATGGAACGATAGATGTATTCATTTGGAAAGTGTAACATATGGGTTCGAAAATTTATCGTCAAAAGTACTGTCTGTTGTAGCATAGTTGGTTAGTGCACCTTCCCCGAATTGGAAAGAGATCCAGGTTCGAATCCCGGTAGCAACAACAATATTTTTCGTTAAAATTGAATTTATATGTATATATTTCTAATTAATACATTTAATTGGTATTTAAAATATCACAGACCTATGTTTTGAATAATTACAACTTCACAATGAGATCGTGTTCTCCTTAGTAAAAATTATATCAAAAAGTAAATTTTGAGATGTAAGAAAAAACCTTGTTAAACGTCTCAGACACGTATTATACCACTCCTGGATGTAATACAGAGGGTTCGAGCCTCGTTCCATTAGCCAATCGAGTTAGTTCTATTTTCATAGCAACAAGCATTTAGTTTGAATTCCGTCTATTTTTTCTTTTAATATATATTTATTTATATTCAACAGTACTTATGACAATTTGGCACTGCAGTCTACTAGGGGAGTAGCCAAGACGGCGTAGCACTAGTTTAGCACGTGAGCCACTCGGCGCCTGCAAAATATTTCCGATGCAGTTTTCGTGGCAAATTTTGCTCAAGCACCCGCTCAAATAACCAATTTAATGTTTAAAATGAACACAATACAGTGAAAGATAAAAACGGCAAATGACTAAGAGATGAACAATTTATAAATACATACTGAATATAAATAATTATATTTTAACTATTATGTTTACTGGCTTAATTAATTTGATTTTTTCTACGTTTTAATTATTATGATTTATTACTACTTCACGTTTCTAACTAGTTTTATTTTTTGCAACACACCTCGATAATATTTTCTGTGACTGTAATTTGGACGAGTCGCGCTCCTCGGAAAATTAATATCATGTACTTAATCTAAAGCTTAGGAAAGGGAGGAGTCCCGAGTGAAAATGATTCAGTTTTTGACAGTAATTAGGTATGAATACACAAATATCATTTCTATCTCTTGTCTTGTGCTTTATGCAACACCGGCCGGATTGTATAATACGTCATATAAGTGGTCAGATCGTGACGCTATTGGCCATCGCAGAAAAGCGAAATTTCAGATAAACACAGTTCATTCGAGATATATTCGAGATATATTCATCTTTTTTCCTTCATCTCATTATTGACATATATTGGCCACAATCAGATGAGACTCTGCTCGTAATGCACTCGCACAAGTCCCTGTCCTGGGTCGCCCTCACAGCTGACTCCAGCTCCAGGGTCTCTAGCCAGATGCAATGTATCTATCCACCGTTGTGGCACCCTTCCAGGTCTTCTTCAGCCCAGAATAATATACATTTTTTGGCTGTCACTTCGACGCATAATGACGTAACAGCGTGTGAGCAAAAATTTTAATAGTGAAAGAGATGTTATGTTATACTTTCATCTTATTCTCTCATGTTACATGCGGCAATGCGAATGTAACTCCCTTTGCGCTCAACTCTGTATTGTCTTTTACGCGCTTTCGAGACAAATCTCATCCGTGTACACGCTTTATTAGGGCTCATGTGCACTTAGGGTTTCTGAAAACCCGGGGATTTTAACCCGCCGAGTCCCGGTCCAATATTTTGGAAACCCGGCGGGTTCGAGTCCGGGTTCGGGTCCAAAATCATTATTGTATAAACATAAGAATAAAAAAATGAACGATTTAATTATGTTTATTGCAAATAATTTTACAGCACTCATAGGTTATTTTTTTTTAGAATTTCTTATGTAATAATATTTTAGGAATACTAATGCAGCGAAGGACTTATCCCCTAACGCTGATCTAATTTTAGTGCAAAAATTAATCGACATCGAGAATGTTCGCTCATCGCCGGTCCAAGTTGGTCTCACTGTGCAAAGCGCGTCGTAGAGCCTCTCAAGATTGAACGTACTCTTTTTATTGTTTTTAAATAGGACAAATTCTTTCCTAAAACATTAAAAATTGTCCGTGTCCGGTGATTCAGCATCTTTTAAAAAGAAATCCAACTCTTCATCCATCGTTAATACCTTTTTCTTATCGTCGATTAATATTGCATTTTTTATACTGTCTATAGAATTGACTCCTGGAACCGAACTTTGGAAAAGCCTGCTCATCAGTTGTGTAACCAAACTCAAGGCGTCGTCTGAAGGATTTAAATTTAGGTCTTTAAGCGCCTTAAACAAATTGATCAAATTCGAATGCATTCGATCGTTCAGTTATTTTCCGATGTTTTGCAACAATTCGCTTGAAACCTGAACCCGGCGGGTTTCGGATCCGGGTTTTAGGGTCATTATGACTCGACCGGGTCCGGGTCGGGTCGGGTCCAGAAACCCTACGTGCACTGTTACAATAGTGCGCACGATTGGATTGCGACCGACTCGGGAATAGCAGGTACTTAGTGCAGTGACATCAAGTGAAGTGTTGATATTTTTTAGATACTATACAATCGTAGATACCCAGTATACAATAATAAAAATTAATATTTTTTTAAAAAGTAATCGAAAAGGCTAAAGTTTTTTATTTATTGTGTTTGGTTTGTAGAACTCCGTGTTTATTTTTAATGAAAATTAAAAAATCTAATTATAATAAGTATTATTTAAATGTTTCTGCTGTTATTTATATCGACTTATTTAAATGATTTTAGTTACCCCTTCCGTAGGTGGTTTCGGTGGAACCGATGTATATTAATATATAAGTTAGATAAATAAATAAATATATAATAATAAATAAATAATATAATGTTTTTTATTTATTTATTATCATTGTTCATGTACAAATTATCAATAGGTCGTTAATGACCCTGATATGGATGTAACAAATGTAACATCCAACAACCAAATGTTTTGTGGTTGGATGTTAGATTTTATGAAAATTTTGAAAGTAATTACAAGATGATGCAATTTTCTGAAGATCAATTTTAAAGAATTTTTATTAAAATTTCGAAATATGGTTTTTTTGAAGGTGCCCAGTTTTGTTACGTGAATAAAATACTTTAATAAGAACCAGCGGCGCCATCTGAACGTACCTTTGCATACCCAATTTAGGTAGGTACCTACTTCCCACGTGTTAATTTAATTATAATATATTTTAATACCACAAGGCAGGTGGGTATCCACCAACTAATGTGTGTAAATTTTAAAATATGACCTTTTCACATCATTTTTGACGGGCGTTCCCCTAATAGGTATATGACCACTACTATGCATACAATATTTCTACTTACGGGTACATTTTACTACACACCAAATATAATCATATTATCCAAATTGTAAATATTTGGACAATCTGTTGTTTTCATTTTCGCTCGGCTTATTTCGAGCAGGCGTCGTTTTGACAGTTCAATGAAAGGAGGGAATTTCATATTAAAAAAATTACAGGGCGTCCTCAATGTCGTCGGCCGTCTGTTCATTCTAGGACAATGTTCTCATTTCTTTAATGATTGTGAACATTTTACAAACGATTGAACATTTTTTAAATATAAATAATCTTCACTAATTACACTTTGTGTTGTACTAACTATTTATATTCTTTCCTTCTACCACCAGCGGGAAAATCGCTATATTCTATATATAAAATGATGAATGAATAAGTAAAACACGTATAATACAATTTGTTAAGTACGTGACAAAATCAATGACTTGTAAATTTGTAAAAATTAGGTAATGACGTCATTTTAAACATTCGTTCTTATCTTTATTTGTCAGAAACATAATTTTGGACCCTCAATTTCCAAAATGATTATTTAGTGCGAAAGTTAGGACATTAGGATTTATTGTTTCACATTTATCAATAAATTAAAAGTATCATTACGTACTACCAAGACTCGTCAGAAAAAAACTCATGTGAAACTATGTTTTTTGTGTTAAATGAATTTCGTGTTCAAAGAAATATAAAAAATAAAAAAAACATCTCACCAACCTTTTTCATATCTTGACATCGTATATAAACTTTAAATAAACACAGGTAATATTTTTCAGATTATTTATTTAACGCTACAGAAGCCACGCAAGGGTGCATTTTATAAATATATTTTTAAATCACGTTATGTCATAAAATCATATGTAAGAATTCTTGATTAAAAATTCTAAATGAATAAAAATTTATTAAGGAGAACACATTCTTATTGTGAAGTTATAATTATTCATAACATTGGTCTGTGATATTTTTAAAAATACTAATTAAATGTATTAATTAGAAAAATATACATATATAATCAATTTTATCGAAAAATATATTATTGTTGCTACCGGAATTCGAATCTGGATCTCTTTCCAATCCGGGGAAGATGCATTATCCAATTATGCTACAAAAGACAGCACCTTTGTCGACAAAGTAGATGGTTTTCAAATAATTCGATGTGTTTATTTGAAAAATGTAATGTTCGAAAATTTGTCAACAATGGTACTGTCTGCTGTAGAATAGTTGTATAACGCATCTTCCTTGGATTGGAAAGATGTCCAGATTCGAATACCGGTAGCAACAATAATATATTTTTCGATAAAATTGATTATATATGTATATTTTTCTAATTAATACATTTTATTAGTATTTAAAGGAATGAAAATTTATTGTGGGTTGATTTGTTACATCGTGCTATCATCCTATAGTGATCTATAAATTATTTATAATATAATAGTAACCATATAGAAAAAAGCTTTGTGGGTTGAAAAACTTGCTTAAGTACATGTTTTTATAAAGGCTGTAAAGAAAATAAATCATAAAATGACATTTTAATTATTCAAAATAATTTTGTGCTACACAAGTTGAATTATTTTGTTATTAATATAGTTTCGACAGGTGCAGTCCCAGGTGACAACTAATATAAATACATTTAGGTTAGTTGTCACCTGATGATGAGAGGGATTGTACATCTCGAACGTAGTGACAAAATTACTCACTGGGTGTGAGTAAGTTCAACGACAACATTTAACAAAGATTAGTTGAGGTGAAAGTTTTTATGTAAACGGCGCTATAAAATTATCCAATATTATAATTATTAAGTCATACCACAATGTTAATTAATGACATAAAATGATGTTTATTTTTTTTGTATACAAACATCGTTGAATCGATCTTTCAAGTAATAATGCTTAAAAAATTACTGTCCAATTGTAATTTTTCTAAAACGGTTTTAAATATATATATTGATTTGAATTTCAATATTGAAAAATGAATACCCCCGCCCCCCCCCCAAATGTTAATCGCCCAGTTTGTACTGATTTCTTCAATCCAGTCCTGGTAATGGGAATCAATTGAAAATTTATTCAGCCATATTTTAGTGTCTTGTCATTGTCACTGGGATGCTTTACGGTCTTTTATAATGCAAACTAAATATTTAATATTCACGGTTGCGGATACAAAATTAAGGTTGACTAACTGTTTTCGGATATGTAATAGACAGTAAATACCCATCAAACTTCCACTCCAAGCGAGAAAAATTAATCATTAGAATTGACAAATTAGACAAGTCAAAAAGAAAGATTAGCGACAAAAGAAACTCGTTTTTAGAATATTATTTGATTATTGTTTTAAGTAATGTAAATGTACAAATTACAAAGATAAACAATGCTAGGTGTATTTCTAATACACCGTCAGCAATTACATATTTTAGACATTATTTAATAAGATGACATTATTTGAATACTGTTCTCCAAAAGTGATTTTAGTTTTCTTCAATATCTTTTTCTAATATTAATATTCATATGAAATTATTTTCAGGTACATGAAGTACTTGTACCCCTATGAATGCGAGAAAAAGAACCTTTCAACCCCTTCTGAACTGCAGGCCGCTATCGATGGCAACAGGCGCGAGGGTAGGAGGTCTTCGTACGGACAATTTGAGCAGCAAGTTCAGTCTCAACTGAACATGGTAATTATTAATTTTGCATAATTATTACATTCAGTGATTTGTCTACTAGTTACCTTTGTGACTTATTCTCCCACTAAAGAACATTGGCAATGTCGTCAAAATAATATTTTATAAGTAAATAAGAAATATTTTTTTTGTATTCGTTGTGTACAGAAAGGCTAAAATATAGTATATCAGTCTTCACCATACAGCTGATCTAAAAACTGAATTAAAATAATTTTATTTAAATCCATTTTTTAAAAAATTTTATTGTTAAAAGCGAAGGATTTAACAAGTTAGATTTGAAACAATTTGTACAATTAATATTTTACCTTTACAGCCATCGGTCCAGCGCAGTCCGGTGCCGACCAGCATGCACCAACTCTCGCAGCAGATGTCTCCGCTGTCCCTCGTGACAGGCGGGCCGCGGGGCTTGGGCGGGGGCCTGGGGGGTGGCCTGACCCTAGGGCCCGGGGGTTTGGGCTTCCACAATGCGGCGGCTGCTCAGCACAGCGCACATCACATGGCTCATGATTTAGAACAAAAGATGATGGAGTACATGAAACTATTTCAGCAGAAAGACTTCAGGCGGCCAGGTTAGTAAAACCACATTATTTTATTTTGATGATCTTTCTAAAATATTTATTGCAACTCTTTGTTTTCTTTTATGCTTAAATATATTTTATTAAATATCCCATATCCAAATATTTATGTAAGGGTATGATAAATTGCAGAATCAATCAAATATATTTATTTGATAATTAATTCACCTGTCATTATTCTAGAATATGCATTATATATGTCAGTAGATTTAAAAATATTTGTTGTCTGTAAGATTAAATAATCATTATTTTATTCACTGTAATTTTATCTATAAAGTAACACTAATCATAATGCAACAAGATATGTTTATAGAGTACCTTTGTATTTCATTATTCCATAATAAAATGATTTTAAGTTTTTGTGTTTAATAACTTGGTCCGAAATAAACAAAATTTCCCAAATTTATTGTAGCCTTCATAATTTCAGGATCTGAGTCTCCCCCGGGTGCCGTGTCTCCTCGTGACGCTGCCCTGAATGCTCTGGAGATGTCACGCTTGACCCTGTGGAGTTTGTACAACAATAATGCTTCCCCGCCCACCTCCATCAATAACTCTTCGCCGCCAGTCAACGAGCCGCAGAGGTATGTATTTACAATAATTCTACAGGTAAATGAAAAAAAAATCATCTGAAAGAGAGCCAGGGAGATGTCGGAGATTAGGTACAGCATGACACTTAGCTCTAAAAACCATAAATTATTTTGTGAATAAATCATTTTGATAATTATTTTTATTTTAATGTAATTTTATGTGAAATTTTTTAAAAACAGAATAAAACTAAACTTGACAACTAGCAGACAGAAATATTTTTATAATAGATGCATAGGAGGATTAAGTGTAACGACATTCAATATTACACACCCTTTAAACACTTTTATAAGAAAACCCATTTTAAATAGGATTTGCTAATCTAAAAAATTAATCCATTCAATTACAACATGAAAGTAATTAGGAAAAGGTTAACTTTCATACATACATATTTCATTTTTTGTGATAGTTATACTTCATTTGTACTATCATATTGTATTACATTGAAGTAATGATGTAATAGGAGTAATAAACTATTATTTAAACCATTATTGAGACTATGTTTGTGTTTGGTTATAATGATTGGTATCAGTCACGATCATAATGGTTTAACCATCACTCTACAAGAGTAGGCAGATAAGTTTAGATGATTTAAATTTCTTTTAAAGTCATTAAGAACCGAGTAAGAACCGAGCAGTTTGTATTCCCTCAGGGAGGCTCTGAACCTTAGCGAGTCTCCGGCTCCCCCGATGATCTGTGTGAAGCGAGAGCTGACGGAGCGGGAGCCTCCGCCGCCGGCCAAGCGAGCTCCTCCTCCCCAGCCCCCCCGCCGTTCGCCCACCCCTCCTAGGCCCCTGCAGCAGCAGCAGCAGATGCGATCACCGATCACTGCCCCACATCACAATCACCACGAGGAACACTCCACTAATGGGCTCGGAGCGGCTTTCAAAATCACCAGCAGAGGTACGTTAAAAAACTATGTTAATATTACCTTTTGTGTTTTATAGTTTAAATAAGGAACTATTAGTAAATGTTAGAAAATCCAAAAAACTATTTACGCGTCTTGATACAATTAAATGTCTTTTGTTAAAAAAGGTATAATTATTGTTAATTGATATAAACATATATATTTTTTTTTAGAAGTTTTTTTTTTTGTTAGACTGTTAAACTATTGTAATTGCAGTTACGTAATATTATATTCAGATAAAAAATAGTTTTTACAATATTTTTTAACAGAACCTACATATTTTATTTTTACATATTATTTCAATGTAGATTGACATTAAAAATAGATATATGTTGAGTGTAATTTTTTATATTTTAGTTATTTTTTTACCACACGGTAACAATGTGTCTATAAGTATTCTTTTTTAATAAAAAATATTCAGATGAATGCATTGATTAATTAGGTTTTAATGTTCTGTAATGGCAGTTATACAAAAAAACTTTCAAAATTATTGTTAAATTTTGCCCTAAGTTGATGAAAACATGTTTAAGGAAAACGTACATTTGTTGTAAAGTTACAATTTCAGAACATACATTGTTCAGTGGTATTTTTAATACAAATTAAAGATAGATTAGAAAGATATACAGAAAAAATCTACAATATTTGGTTGCTACCGGAATTTTTTTTGGGGCTATTGTTACACAGTTTGAGCATATTTTTGAAAGTCACAGATCATTTGCATTCTTTATGTGATCATTTGGCACAAACCCAGGCGTGTCACACAAGCGTCGAGATTAAATATAATTGCATTTTTATATGACATGTCTCTGCTGTCATCATTCGGAAATTCTCATTTATTTTGAACACTCATTTCTTACAAGTCTACGTTAAAGAAATAGTGAGCCGAATCTATTTTCTAATTACCATTTATACAAAGGATTTATTATATAAACCTATTCTATTTCTCTTTAAAATGATGCAGCATTTTTTTGCTATGTTATTATTACAAACTACATGATGATTTATGGTTTTGTATCATCATCATCATCATCATCATCATCATTTTCATCCCCTTATCCTAAAAGGTTCTGGGTGCACAGTCTGACAAAGCATACACACATGTAGGTCTTCTCCTTGTGTTGATGCCAGCTTGCTATGTTGTCCGCGGAAACACGGACAATGTTGTTTTAAGTATATAAAAAAATAACAAAACAGATACTCAAACATAAAATAGGTTTTATAAAGGTGTCCAGCAGAAAATTTTCAATTTTAATATTAAATAAAAAGAAAAACTACAATGTTATTCTCATATTTTATTTATACAAAATGGAGTTTAACAATGCGGAATTTATGTCGTATAAACAATATTGTCTAAATGCCGTCCATTTCTCAATTTCCATTTCCAATCGGACTCTTAAATTTGCGAACACGCGAAAGCAAAGCGTCGGTTCAATGGCAGCAACTTCACGGCGGATATTTTTTTGTAGGGCCTGAATTGTAAGGTTTGGTGACCGAGGTGCCCAGGGTATGTCTCTGTACTTGTTGGTTAATTTATTTGGAAAAATTCCCCTCAGCTTCTCCATTGAAACTCTAGCTGTATGTGGAGTGGACCCGTCTTGTTGAAATTGTGTTCTGTTGTTGAACCTGGGAAACAGCTGCAGCTGCGGTACCAAAAACTCGTTGATTATTCGGCAATACACGTCAGCAGTAACTGTCTCTCGCTGGTTAAAAATGTAAGGGCCAATTATCCCTCGGGCAGAAATTGCACACCACACTATCGTTTTTGGACAATACAAAATTTTTTGAGGAGTTCCCTTGGGTTGTAGAGGCACCAGTATCTCACGTTCTGTTTACTAACATAGCCATCAATATGAATATGTGCTTCGTCAGTAAACCATATGTTTTCAAGCGTTCGTACTGTTCCAAAGCATTCCAGCATAGTTCTCGCTAAGGTTTCACGTAAAGAATAGTCATTTTCGTTGAGAAACTGCATGATTTGCAGTTTGTGTGGGTGAAACTGTAGTTTCTTTTTCAAAATATTGTGCACTGTTCCAGTATAGGCTGCAATCTTCCTTATTCATTTACGCAGATTGCACATAATTTCACGTCGAACTTGAGCCATATGTTCTGGCGTCGCTGCTGACGTTGATGGTCCCAGAGGAGTTTGGTTAACCATTGTCCCATCTTGTCTGAATTTTTGAACCCATCACCAGATAAGTTGCGTGCTCGGCCCATCATTTACTCGTCAAATTTTAAAATGAGTACAAAACTGAATGAATCACCTCACTTTAAATATTGCTTAACCGCGAACGCACGGTGAGCTCCCGACCAGTGACTCATTGCAACTGGCAAATCCGCAAATCACTCGAGTCGAACAATACCCTTCCCACTTACCTCATCCTGATGGTTTACGAGCAATTACAATTTAATCTTGAAATTTTTCCGCTGAACACCTTTACTCAACAAGCTTGTCAGTTGACATATATTTTGGAATTTCGTATACATATTAGTGCAATATATTTGATATTATTAAGTACCTTAACAATCTATAACAATTTTCCAGGTGATGCAAGAACTGGAGACCAGCAGTTGGTAGTCTCCATGGAATTGAACGGCGTCACCTACGAGGGTGTGTTATTTGCCAACCCACAAAATAACACAACCAGTCCACCAAATCAACGACACAGGCCGATGGTCTCTTAGGACTACTAAAATCAATAATCATACCTGCATTCAGCATCTAGAATGTTGCTATAGTTCATCATAGTTGTTAATTAAGGGTTTAATTTTACTTTATTTTTTTACCGATAATAAGTCAATTTTATGATTGGATACACATTGATGTGGTCAAAAATGTTTGGTATGCTTTATCTGATTTATAGTATTTTATTCATATAGTATTACCTCGATTTACCGACCTATAGATACTTCATAAGAGATATATGAAGTAATTCTATCACTAAACATTATTTCCAATCTCTGCCATATGTAATTATTGTTTAAGCAGATTTCCATGTGTAATGGCCCCTGGAATAATTAGTAGAAGCTCTGATATTTTTCAGTACAATTAATTATATAATGATAGAAATCTTTAATAATATTACAAAATGACACTTTAGTGTAACAATGGCTGATTCAAACATTTTCATTTTGATTAGATCGAAGCCCAAGCAGAATTCACTCAAAAATTGATCCACTGCTACGAGGAACATCAAAACTTACCTCTAAACTGTCTGTAAATATTACCTTTTGTGAAATGAAAATCTTGCTATTTGTCCTTTATATATAATATATTAAAGATTTTGCTATTTGCCTGCTAGCTAGCTGTAGAGGGCTACGTTCAGCACCGAAACATTCCCATTTTGCTCAGGCCAGGATATTTATTCTCAACTTGTGAATCTCAACAAAGTACGGGAACTTATCTAGATAGGTCGCTCAGGAAATTATTTGCACAAAGCAATCATCGAAAAATATAAATTAAGTACTGGATCCACAAATCTAAGAAGTAAATAAATTTGTGAATTGTAGAATTCCTAGAAGGATTCAAGCTTCGTTAGATAACAACGGTGGTAGCATATTAATATGTAGTTGTATTTTGAACATTCTTTAGGTAGTGATTCAAAAATACAGCATTGAATAGAATAGTATATGCTGAAAAACAGAGTGCGTACATTAATTTGTCCAGGGGATTTATATCTAATGTGTATTATTTGTAATAGGGAAGCAATATATTAACAGGGACTAAACATAATTGTCCCATATATTATAAGGAGTGCCACAGATGTGGTGGTGCATTACACTAGTGATAAATCATTAAAACAGGATAATGATCAGATATCTGGTGTTGTGGCTGCCGTCGTCCGGTCTAGGCAGTCATCCAGAAATCAATTCTTCGGTTTTGGGTTTTGTTAATTATTATCTATCATTGTTCAGAATTTAAGCGGTTGGAAGAAATTTCCATTACTAATTTATTATAAGTCCTGGATAGTCTTTCAAAATATTGCCTCGATCTAAACGTGAGTGATCAAATAACTCTCGGGCTTTAATGGCCATTCAGGATGTGGAATTTTCTAGACTATTCGGTTGTATAAATCTGACCTTTCAGCTTCTATTATGGGACGAGATGGAACCATTGACCAAAAAAATTTAATGCAAACAGCTGAATAGTTTAGAAAATTTCACACAGAAGTGCGAGATCAAGTTTTAGTGTACTTAGATGATAAAATAGGTGTATTGAGCGCAGACCTAATTGTTATAAATAACTTTACACCCGACTGTCGTCCAACTGTGTCGGTCGATCGAGGTTCTTCTTATATTTACATTAAAGTGGGAATGTTTTCGATAATAATTTTTGTTCTGTTTTAGATATGCTCAGTGATTAAGATTATATTTCATTTTTAGAAATATACTTGAGAATGTCGGGTTATCCCGCTGTAAATATTCCAATTATGTAGACAGTGTTTGTATTGTTTAGTCGGACATGTTTTATCAACTTTGTATTCAAATCATATCCTTGTAGCATTTTAATACCTTTCAATTTTTATTAAAAAACTTTCTTCATCAACTTCGAGTCATTTAAAGCGTTAGTGCTAGCGTTAAGACTTATTGGAAATTGCCCATTTTATTAATCAAATTTCTTTAGTTTGGGCCTTTATTAGAACACAATATGTGTTTATTAAATCATATTATTTATTTGCGTTAAATTTATTTATGAAAAGTTATTAATGACCTATTTTTTTTTAAATACAATTTAAATATTCTTGATAAGTTTTTATTTATAACGTGATTTCTACAATTGATAGTTGTATAAGCGCTAACAATAAATCATTTATGTTAAAGGCATTTTAGTGCGTAATTTAACAATTTTATATTTCATGTGGGGTCTTTATGGATTCATTTGTATGTTTTTGAATATATATTTTTTGCGAATACATTGTGCAGGCTTTGAAGAATTTGTTTTTATGTTTTTTTTCCATTTTTATTAATGTGTCAGGTTATTTCTTGTCTTTCATTCTCAGCGGATTCGGATTTTATTCTCAGCGAATTCGAGGTTGGTTAAAATATTATAAACCAATTTGAAACAGAAGTATGTGTGAAGTTGAAATGAAAAATGTATGTCAGTGTCGTTTCCCAGTTACTTGTATACTGTATACTGTAAATAAGTAATGGTTTCTATTTTTTAACTATTTCCATTGTCAATTTTATCATTGTATTCATTCACTATGTTAGAAATAATTGGGAAGGAAATTGTAGATGCGTATTTCGTTTTGCCATCCGCAGCAACAATCCTCAATTTCCTTAATGCTTTTTTATAATGTTTGTTTTAAGGTTCAAAATGTATGAGAATATCATGCTTTGTAAATATTCAATATTTTAGCGTAGTTGCAAACTTTACGTAAATGTTTATGTCACGGTTTCCAGTTGTCAGTGAGAGTTACTATACACCTTCAAAAGTCAAAAAGCTTTTAACGTAAAACATGACATTAACAAAACAGTCTTCAATTCCACATTTGGTTTTACATAAATAAATATAAATCCCAAATACGGTTATGTCGGTTTCATTTGCTTGCATTTCTTTCTTGATGTTTTGAAGTGTTCTCATAAATCTGACATTCAAATATATTTTAGATATTTTATTTATCGGAAAACCTCTTAGGATTTGTATCACACATTGAGTGTGTAATATTTGCCAAAAAGACTGTTAAAATATTATTTTCTTTGTATCTCCTAAGCATTAAAAAGTAAAAATCTATTTTTATTTTGAATTACTATCGTAAGTCTTAGGTTTTTAAGTAGTGTTGTGAGTTTTTTTATTTGTATACGAAATTTTACTGATACCAAAATAATTTTTATTGATGAAAGTTAAATGATGAATATTTAACATCTTTCTTTGTGATAATTTACAGATGTTTATGTCGCAATTCCAGTTTTCTTAAATTTGTTGCGAATTTTTTTTTAATTGTATATACATTTTAGATTTTCTCGAAACAGCTACTTGGTAGATTAATAGTCGTATGTGCTCGGCTTCATAATTATATTCCAAATAAATGTCTTTATATATAGACAAAATTGTATCTCTAACATTTATTATACGTGTATGTATGTCTTATTGCAATCTTTTAAGACATACAATATTTGTCTAATGAAGTCTCGATATGAACATCCTAGAGTTTTAAATGAATACTTAATTATATTAATGTTTATATGTAAGCAAATGTAATCTCGTCGGAAAAAATATACAAGTAGCTGAATAAACCCATTTTTTCTTTAATTTTCCACTTTAAACCCAATTTTTCTTCATTAATTTTAATGTATATATGTTGGAGTGAAAATGTGTGATTTGATTGTATGTGTTTACCCAAGGGGGTGGTGAAACGGGATGTAGGAAGGGTGCTAGATATTTGATATAGGGACAGAACAATAAAGGCTCAATGACCAACCAGGAAGCACAACTTACCTGGATTTTCTCTGCTGTAATCACAGTTCTTCCGAACTACAGGAACAAATTTGCCGATTCACATGAAGCACTGTGAACACAGTAGTTTCGGGGTGCATCGCAAGATGCTGAAACAAACAATAGAACAGTGTAACAAGCTCGTAGCAGGACGTTCACACTTCAAAGTTCATAGACAACACACACAGAAAAATCGTGCTCTGAGGTATTGGGTATGAGGGTGGGGGACAGATAGGTAAAGTCAACATAATGGAGTATCCACCATGCGCAACTGGATCTGTCATAATTATCGAACAGGATACCATTATTATATTGCTATTGTTAATGACAAAAAATAAATTAAATTTACAGTCTAACAAGGATGAACAGTGGAACCTTGGGTTACAAATGTAATTCATTTCCTAAGACTGTTTGTAATCCGAGTTGTTTGTAAACAATTATTCCTATAAGAATCAATGTTAAATGGATTAATCTAGGCCCTTTTTTATCTTTATAATCAACTTCATGCTTGAAATCCTATATATAAAATGAAAATTCATAGTCTAAAAAGGAATTGGATGTAATAATCCAAAAAGAAAAAACGTACAAACAAACTTTATTTCAACGTATCTTTAAAATGAGAAAATAGTAAAAGTCACACTCGGGTTTCAATCCGATAAATACAACTCACTCAAACAGTATTCCACTCTGAGTGAACGCTACCGCGAAACCAAATTAAAATGGGACATAGGAACGTATACACTATGTTTGCAAGTGCACTGACCTGACCATAGGATGAACATTACCTAGTCGACAGTGATGGTATTCGATAATGTGCAAAATAACGACTGGGGATGAATATTTGAAGCAAGTGGAATAATTTGAGTACTTGGGAAGAGTTTTTAATAAAAACAGAAAGGCTGAGATAGATATCGAAAGCAAGGTGACTGCAGCGAATATAGTGAATGATGCTTTGAATATAGTAATCGATAATGAAAACTTGGGTTTGCCAGCATAATGGGGTCCTGGTACCAATGTCGATGTATAGAAGTGAAGCCTGGAGTTGGCAAAATGTGGATATTACATATTACATATTACATTTGGAAAAGTTGATCTTACCTTAGTGAGCAGGATTAAGAATGGGTCACTTTGGTGATTTGGTTTAGAAAAAAGAAGACATCTGCAAAAGTCGACCTGACCTGGAAGAAGATACTTTTAGAAGACTCAACAATCAACGAGCAAGCATGATAAGATGTATGAATGTGGTTAAGGGGAGAGTTGTGTCAAGACAGAGGAGTGCGCCATTATATTCTCTCTGCCTCTTCATGCTGGAAGTAAAAGTAAGTTTTGCTTTTAAAACCCGCCACCATATGATATATGTTATGGCTGATATAATTTTTTTACTTTTTAACCACAACCCTTTTTGAAAGATATATTTGAATGTTTTAAAAGTCACATAAAAACTAAAAATATAATCACCTTAGAAATTGTCTTGTTTTTACAGAAAGATTTCTGGAAATATTCAAAAAACATAAAAATATAAATCATGTAAAAGTAGACTAGGGCCCATTTGCACTACCGAAATGAAACTGTTTGGAAAAATAGTAAACAAAGACATAAATACATTACAATATGTGACACGAGTATTAAAGGGAACAAAAACTCAGGACAGGTAATTTCATTAAATTAGATATTAAGAAATAGTCCAGATAGAAGCATAAAGAAACGACAAGTATGCATGAGAAAATGTATAAAAGCGGAAGTATTCTAGAGTAGAATATTGTGGCTTTATATTTTCTTTGCCTAGTCGTACAGAGAATTATAATCTGGTTACTAGAGGCTATGGTAATTCACTGATGATAATAATTTATTTATGTTTGTAAGTTTATTCACTACATTATTATAACACGGATACTGTGGAGGGATCTCATCAGCCGCACCCAGCAAAACGCAGTTGAATGCAGTCGAGCCTGCTACCAGCTAGTACCGTGCCTTCGATAGATAGGTTAAAATATAATTGAATCACTGATTTCTCTGAAGTATTGAAATTTAAAACAAGCTAATAAATCAGAACCAGTTTTTAATAAGGTATAGATGTTAGGATAACCATTTTGTCATACTTCGAAATTGCATCAATGCCTAAATTTGCGTAGATTAATTGCAAACATTTCATACCTGTGAGTAGTGGAGAGTGTAAGTGCGATGCAAGGCCGGCTCTCACGCTTGTATCAGGTGCGCGTAACAAATTGTTAGTGTAAATTTTAGCAGGTTACGTTTGAAAATGTTTCTCATAATACATATTTACCGGACAACTTTCCACCACGACTAGCGACCGATATTTCAGATGTGGTGCCACCCATTATTTATCTCGAATATTATCATATTTTAATATTTAAGATAAATAAGCACAGCGCCGCGTCTAATATATTAGTTGCTGGCTGTAGTGGAAAGTTATCTGGTGTCTGATATACTCGTATCAGTCGGCGGCCGTAGAGGGGTTAATATAAAATTATAATAAATATCTTATTCTGACTTTTTCTTTAAATGCTATCATTCACCACACATTCTCTTAGGTTTTTAAGTCAAGACATTCTCCATCTACCGGACCTCGCCATCTGTTGATTTTACATTGTATGACAAGGTGCAGTACCTCATAAATCTCAGGGTATCTCGTGAGGTGTCCAAAGAATATGATTTTTCTTATTTTTATGGTACAAGTGATTTCTTTATCTTTTTTCATTCTTATTAGTAAGGTGTCATTTGTTCAGTTCAGATTACTTTTAGCATGCCTCTATAGGCCCATACTATGAATTATTTAATAATGTATGTATTTACTTTTTATTTTTAAATGAATTATTATAATATTTTTATAAAAATGCATAACAATATCATATTTAGAATAAAAATCAGCTGCTTAAATCATTAGCGTAACCAGGATGCTTAAAGAGGGTAAGTTGAATGGAAAATATATTTTTACTGGAAATTCAATAAAATTCATTAAGTGGGTATAAAATTATTTCAATAATAAAATTTAGCTTTCTTTTCTTATTACAAAGCTCTTGAATTACTTTGGTTGTGGTTACATTAATCTCTCTGTGTATATATAGCAAAATCAGTCTACTCAATCGTCTTTGTGTCATTAGTTAGTGTGTTAGGTTGAAAATAATCTTTCACTGACGCATGTTATGACTGAAAGCGTTGCAAATATTTTTAATAAGGTATA
Organism: Eubasilissa splendida; assembly: GCA_031772225.1. Taxonomy (NCBI): domain Eukaryota; kingdom Metazoa; phylum Arthropoda; class Insecta; order Trichoptera; family Phryganeidae; genus Eubasilissa; species Eubasilissa splendida. The sequence continues at coordinate 16,754,525 of CM062856.1, forward strand.
CATATTAAGATATAACATTTTGTCATCCTTCGAAATTACATCAATGACTAAATTTGCATAGATTAATTGCAAACTATTTTACAAAAATTTTACACCACAATTTGAATTTGATGTTTAAAATTGCTAGATTACACTTGCTGTTGGAGCATCTTTTTCATTTGGCAAAAAAGTGAATAACTGTTTTAAAATGAGGCAGTGTCTCATGAAACGTTCATGAAGTTGAGATAATATTCGGTCAAAAAAATTATTCTCTTGAATTACTCTTCCACAGAATTTGCTGAAACATTGAAACTTAATGTTTGTTTTGATGTAGTCCTTGGCTTTTTAATGTCAATATTAAAATCACACATGCTTCATCATAAATATCCTTAATAAAGGTTCTGGTGTTTCGCAATTTTTGGGCCACGGATTGGGCCACAACATTATTAATAAAATTTAAGGCATATAAAAGGTAACAATCTGATTTTTATAATATTTTATATAATATTTAAAATTTAAATATGTGTATTTGCGTACCTATATGCTAATATATTTTACAAACTAAATAAAGATAATGTTCAAAGGTTTTTGGTGAAACTTTGTAGAATTCCATGATTATTTTGTAAATTTAGTTAAAACACTGTTTTATTCCACAATTATTTTATTGTGTTAAATGTTAAAATGTTTTCATTATCATAAATAATTTAGAAATATTTAATAATAAAAATAACAATAAAAACATAATAAATATTCAATAATAATAATGGATAATTTGTATAGCACCACATGAACTGTTTATAGTTCTACAATTATAAAATTAAAAAAAATTATTTTCACTTATGGAAATGACATTTTGAAAAGGTGCATTTTTAGTTTCTTCTTGAATAAAGTCTCTGATGCACTGTTTCTTATAACGTAGGGCAAAGAGTTCCATGCTTTTAGACCTGCCACTGCAAATGCCCGTTCACTAAATTTTGACTTCTGGCAACGGTTGGTCGATTCTACAATCCATCCTGCAGCTGAAGTAGAGGCTGACCTGAGAGTTTGACGTCTACCATTCAAATTTTCTGGGATACAAAGTTCTTGAAGATACATAGGCGCCATGTTGTGTGTCGCCTTGTACATCAACCAGCACAATTTAAATTCAAATCTTTCAGGGAATCGGAGCAAATGTAGCTGATGTTAAAGGGATGTTATATGAGAGAATTTGGAAACTCCATACATTATCCATGAAGCCGCATTTAGAACAGATTGTAATCTATTCAGCTGAAACATTGTCAGGCCAGCATAGATGCTGTTACAATAGTCCACACGTGACACCACAAATGCATTTATAAGTAGACGGGCTGCCTCAAGTGGAAGATGTGTCTGAATACTTTTAATCTGTTTCAGTTGATAAAAGCATGCACTGACAGTTTTACTGATTTGTGTATTCATTGAAAGATCTGAATCAATGTGCACGCCCAACAACTTAACTGCAAATTTAGCATTCGCAAACATTGATTCCTGTATTAAGTTTTACCTTCTAGGTGTTGCTGTTCATAGTAGTTCTATTTTGTGCCATCCACTCGCCTATTTTATCTACGCATCTTGCAATTTTTCTTTTTAATACTACTGTCTCATCCGGCTTATAGAAAAAATAAATTTGCGTATCGTCTGCATAACAGTGGGACCATAATCCTGACGATATTATTATATATTCTATATCTTTCATATATAAAATAAACAATAGTGGTCCGAGAACAGGTTCCTGAGGTACCCCGATGTTAGAAGTAGATGTACGAGAGGTTGAATTTTGAAATCGCACCAATTGAGATAAAGATATGATGCGACCAAAGATATGATTTAAGCCAACCATATGCATTTCCATCTACCCCATAGGTTTTGCAGTATCTCAAGCAAGATTTGATGATCGACTGCAGCACTCATATCTAAAAAAGCCAGCAGGACCAGATGCCCCGAGTCAGTAAGTGTTATAATGTCAGACAGGACTCAAATCACCCTTGTTTCTGTAGAATGATGACGTCTATATGCAGATTGCATTTTGGGAAATAAAGCATTTTCTGTCAAATACATATTAAGACGACATGATACAACCTTTTCCATTATTTTTGAGAGGAGCGGCAGATTAGAGACCGGGCGGTAATTCATGATGTCTTCGGAGTCTAGTGTAGCATTTTTTAGTAGTGGATTCACGTGGTCACCGCCCATTACACCCCCTCTCTTATCCATTTTAACTCCACCCCCATCCCCACCTCCGTTCACTCTAATGGATATATATGTCTCTTATGGTTAATGAAGAAATGATGCACCTTTTCAATTATGCTAATGTAATTTAATACTTTATTCACAAAAGTAGCATTTCCTATTGCTAAATTTAAACTATGTGATGCACAATGAAAGCAAAGTTGACTTTAAAATGTTGAAGAATTTAAGCAAAAAACAAAAATGTCTTCAAAATCTTATTGAAAATTTTTCTTACGGTGAATACTATTTTTCAGTGGTGGAAAGCTAAGCTATGCTTTTAATACGCTCAATGCAAAATGGCTCACAATTAGACGACTCAAGAACTTACTACGCACTTCATAATCACTGAATCACTATAATAGGATACATAGTAAACACTAAAACAGACGCACACATGATGCAATACTCCCATGCTCCAGCAGTACTCGAAACCCTGACCCGCGTCACGACGCTAGTCAGGGTTCTCCTCCGTGGAGAGAATTTTCCTGATGTGGTTGAAGGTCTGTTCTGTCGAATAGCATACTGTCTGGACTACTAGGCACACACGATGGTCACCAACCGCGAAATGTTAACTGTCTCTCGCTAACTCAAGATTCTTAAGATATGCAATATGCCATGCCATTTGGCGGGGTTTTTCTCGGAATTTTATTTTCTTTAGCCGTTGGTATCTCGGATGTGATCCTATGCTAGGGGCATGTACACGTGTTTCATCAGTATTTAGAATGTCAGAGCGGTCCAACTTTTTCGACTATACCAGCAATAAACCGGCCGTCAACCAACTGGACGACACAGCCGAAAGCCAAACCCAATGAGAGATTTTACAACTTTTAATGGTAGAAGGTCTTTCGAGCTTGAGAGGTCTTAGGTATGTGAAAATCGCAAAAAACCGTACAGCTGGCCCAAACCGCCCGGGTATTCGATCGGTTTTGCTATTTTAAGTTTATACATGAATGCATTCCTTACTTCAATAATCTTAGCATGAATAGTTATGCCTAAATACAATAAAAATAGTATGATTAAGATATAATTCAGATATAAGGATTTGTAGATAATAAGGACTTGAATAACATAAACAAAACTTGATAACATGAAAAAAAAATTAATTGAGAAAATACTTTTGGAAAAACTTCTTGTATTTTTTCATCGGGTGCGCTACTGGTATAAATCATTGTTTATTATGAATTATTGAGATACTTTAATCCGGCCAATCTACACTATAACCTAACACGAACGCAATTTTACCATTTAGTTGACATTAGTGACATCTTTGGGGCAAAACGAAATAGACAAGCTATAGCGAAACAATAATGAAGGTGGCCGCATTTAGAGTTTATCGTAAGTATCGATAGATGTTACACCAGCGAATATGCTTCACCTTCTACTTGCGTCATCTGAAACAGAAATGCTGTGAATTGAAAAAAATTGTAATTTTTGAAGTAGAAAATAAATTTTCACCTGAGAAAATTCAAATGCGTAATTTGGTTAATTGGAAATTGATTCAATTACTAATTGAAAATGCTAACAGAACAAGTGCAAATACAAAAAAAATTCTTCCGCCACTGGCTGCAAGAATTAGGTAGATTTCATCTGTGTGCGTAAATGTGTGTATTTTCTTTTTTTTCGTAGCATTTGTTTTGTGACCAAATATGGTTTGACAGAAACAATAGGTATATTATACTATACATAAGAGTTTAGAGGGAAATAAATCAGGCATTGGATTTAGGACAAAATGAGAGAACAAATAATTAGTCAATTAATTAATCTTCTTTTCGTGTCTTATCCGTTAAATGGACTATCATGTTGGTTATCATCACTGTTCACTGCGGCCCGGAAAAGCTCTACAGTAGACTGGCCAAACCATTGTCTTAGGTTCTTCAGTCACGATGTTCAGTGATCTTAGTAATCTTTCTCTGCATTATGAGGTGCAAGATCTCATCTCTTGTCTCAGGATGTCTCACCACATGTCCGAGATATTGAAGTTTTCGGATTTTTATTGTTTTAAACCGTAAATTACCGTAATTTCACTCAACTGTGGTCCAAAAATACGCAATTTTTTAGAGATTTTTTACAGTGTTTAAAATAAAGCTTTTCAAAAGATTTTTTTTCTGATATTACATGCACAATGACCAGAAATGGTATTAAAGTATTTTATTAATCTGTATGTTGCTTATATATATATATTTTTTTCTCTTGGTAAAGAGTTGGACTATGGTTAGCTATGTTATCAAGCACACAACTGTAGCCCATCACACAATTAACACAATTAGGTTCCAAAAAAAATTATTGGACCATAATTAAATTAACTTGAAGTGTGATTTTTTATTATTTTTACAATAAAAATGAAAATGCTACTTTTTAGTAAAAGTATTCATTAAATGTATGAAAATAATAAATTATCTGTCGTGTACACTAGCGAGAACACAGAATAGCTTGTTGTGATAATAGGTGGCCAAGAAAGTTTGAAGCTGACACAATTAGGTGGCACAGTTAACCTCACAATGCCAGTTGATAACTGAAGAAAAAGGCGGGAAATGTGTAATCCAATGGCATAACCATAATATTATGCTCCTTGAGTAGTTCAACTTTTCACTAGATATCGCTCATATTTCAGATATCAGGTTTTTCATACGCGCGGCTGCTTGGACCAAGTTGTGCCTTAGGACCATAGTTGTGTGAAGTTACGGTACCTCTTTTCTTTATTCATCCGAACCATAACATCGTTATTCGCAACTCTATATTTATTATCATACCTTATTTAAGGTTCTAGATGTTATAATTAGACATACATGGAAATATATACCGAACATTCCGGCATTCATTCAGCAGGCTGTCACGATATCATCATGTTTTCAGAGCATTTATCCTCTTGCGCTCTCATTCTAAAAGATTTCATGTTTCAGTACCTTGTCGAAACATTTATTTATTTAGACTTTATTGACGTACATATTTTTGTTGTTGTAACAGAGGTGAATATATTATAATATAACATGATAAACATAAGATACAATTATATTAAAATGAAATACTCGTAGTTTATTGTGTGGGATGGAGTAGACTCCACCTTTAATATCTACATCGTTGTCCTGGCTACTTTGCTAGACTGAAGTCTGTGTTAAAGTATCCAGTTTTTTTCGTGTTATTTAATAAAGATTCAACAGAAATAAAAATAGAGATAAAAAAAAGTTTTTATTTATTTTTTAAATGAAAATGTAGTGGGAGTGTTGTAGAACTAGTGTAGGCTCTGTATAATGATGATGTTAGAATATTGGATAGCGATGCTTCTGATTACTCTCTACCCGATTGGATCATATATTGGGTCCATATTTGTGTAATCTTATTGGAGTTGGATTGAACTTAATAGATTCCCCAATGTGTGAGTGTGGTGCCGAGGAGGAAACCCTCGACCATATCTTTTTTGCCTGTCCATTACGGATCACAGGTTTTTTTACAGTAATCTCGTCAATGGTAATTTTCAACTCCCGGTTGTGACATCTTCTTTCCCTTAACTCGCCACATTTAATCTGTATAATTGCAAATTTTTTGAACGACAACGGTATTGACTTGTAATATAATATTATTGTACTTTTTGTTTATTGTATTAAATACTAATTTAATGTATTAATTATAAATATATACATATAAAATCAATTTTGTCGAAAAATATTGTTTTTGCGCTACCGGGATTCGAACCTGGATCTCTATTTCCAATCCGGGGAAGTACACTACCAATTGTGTTATAGCGCCAGTATTTTTCAAGACAAATTTTCGAACCTATATGTTACACTTTATCAAATTAATACATCTGTCGTTCCATTATTATTATAATATTTCCCATTCTATAATATTATTGTATTTTTTTCTATAAAATAAAGTTTTAACTTGATTAATAGCACAAATCATTCTTAAAGGGTGGATTGCCTATTTAAAAGAAGAAGAAATATGTAGACACATCATTGAAATGAATAATAAGAGAGTTTATTTAAGTACACAACAGTAATTCATTAAAAATAGTGTCTAGTTTTCTTGGTTTTTCAACGAAATATAATCTAAAATAGTTTCGCCTGTTGGAGTTATGTTTCTATACAAATTCTTTTGGACTTTGGTCTCATGTCTAATAGGATACCGGGTCCGCTGGACCCCTTGCCCCTTCATCACATTGTTTGCCATAATGGCCTGATAAATTTTATTATTATTGGTGTTATTATTGTTCTGCACAAAATTTTTAAAAGAAAAATTTAAACGTGGCGCATGAAACCTGCTTAATGACGCAGTGATTTAAGAACCTCTAGGCGAGGACTGTCTTGGGGCGTTTAATTTTGAACGGGATGGTTATGTCGTAATTTGAAAGAACATTTATCATTGGGTTTCGGTGCTTGGGGAGTTCCGCATAGAAACGCTTGGAGATTTGTTTAATGTACTCCATCACGGGGAGTATGCCGGAGTCGTGGTGTAGTTGAGTGACTATTAACAATTTTGGGGCTCTCAGAGCTAATCTGATGACCTTATTTTGGAAGGTCTGAAGTTTGTTCATCTGTGTCTTGACCGCGTGGCCCCAGATGAGGGCTGCCTATAGGAGTTGAGGCCTAAGGATGGCCTTGTATATGAGGAGCTTGTTGTCTGAGGCAAGTTTGCTATTCTTGCCTAGAAATGGATACATTGCGCAGAGTGCACGAGAAGCAGCGCTTAGTTTATTTTGGATATGTTTATACAAATTCATGGAATCTGTTGTCCGATGTAGAATTTATTTAATAATTTTTCTACCGAGATGTGGAAAAAGCAATTTCATCTCTACAGTAATGCTCATTTGTGCAGCATTGCTTTAATACTTATATTTAATAACTCTTTGGAAGCTCATCTCTAGGCCTTTTATCGGCCAAGTGAGTTCTGTTCTGTGCCAAATTGGTCCTATTTCGCCTTTGGTAAATTAATGTGTAGCTATTAAAATTATTTTTCATTCGATATACCATTTAGACCATGGGTAGCTAACCTTTTCAGCAGCCGGGACAAATTTTAGAAATTAGATTTTCTACCGGGCCGTACAACAAAATTAATTTTATTATTCAAAGCAAACGATTGAGGGTCGCATGACGCACCCCGCCCCGCATCCACGTTCACGGCTATCCACGCAAAAGTGGCCGTGCGCGCTTTTTGAAATCACCTTAACGTTGTGATTGTTTGTTAATACGAATATACCATAGAAGAAATTGTCACGATAGTTGAATCAAAGTACTGAGATACTTCCATATATGAGATATGATACGAACTACGCACGTTGGAATGTTTTTTTGGTGGTTTTATGTATACTAAAAGAAAAAAATGTGTGCATATGCTCCGCGGGCCGCAAGTAGACACTCGGCGGGCCGCGGGTTGGCCACCCGTGATCTAGACCGACCCGGCAGTCCGTACTCTTCCACATTCCTAAAAGTAGAACTTCTTACACACAAAACTCATTCATTCACCGTTCATGCAAATACCATAATAGAGAAGTTAACAGAAATTTACTTTTTCAACATTAACCTTACTACGCTAAGAATTTTTTTTATGTACCACTACAAAAACATCTTGCTCTCCCTTTACCACAATAGTTTAAACCTCCCCATCCTTTCTCCCACCAGTTTTTATCTTATTCTACTAATATTATATAAAGTACCGTATATTGAAAACTGCTATATTACTTTATATTATGTACTCCATCACTACTTTACCTGAACATATCTGTAGATTTTTATAATTAGTTTCATATGCTATATATTATGTTAGTTGTATTATGGATTATTTATACTGTTAAAATCTCCATAATTAAATAAATAAATACTTGTATATATTGAAAATAGCAGTTTAAATGACAAAATTATTTTAGCGAACAGATTAATATTATTATTTGAGGGATATCACTAATTCTAGGAACGAAATTTCAATAACAGATGATTAAAAAGTATATTTTGAGTGTGTATTATAAATAGATAGACAATTATTATAATTAAACTGCATTGGATTAAACTGCACATTTCGCTATAAACGCAGTTAAAACTAACAACCTCAATGCGTTTTGCGTCACCATACTATTTTCAATGACCCACATTATACACAAAGACCGCAAGTTGCATTTTGCATGATAATTTCGTGAAATTCAGCAGAGACAGACCAGGGATATATTCGGTCTGAAAGAACTGAGTGAATATTATGTCCCAGGCTGATTTTGTTTGAACATGATTATTATTTCCTTTAGTTATTACGTGAGGGATTTTCAAACAATAAATTAATCATGTTCAGTCATATAAAGTGTTATTAAAAACGTCCATACACTTATTATATGGGTAAGAAGGTATTTAAACTTAAACTTAAACTTTAAAAACACTATTTTATTATTTTCGAGTACTATTGTACTCTAAAATTATAAATAAATACATGGTAGGGTCGTATAAACGACGGATTTATTTTGTCTAAAGACGTTGGTTAAACGAAAGTACATATATTGTATTACATATGATTGTATAATATTATTGGTAACAGCATAACCTAAATCTATACCTACTGCACGCCGCTGGTATTACTGCATACATCGATAATGTTTTCACATGTTCGTCAATACACAATGAGAAATGATTTTTTAAATTGTATAATTCCATCTCTTGCTGTGGCGGATTTCACAAATTATGAGTCCGTATCGACGTCAAATGTATGGTGCGGACCTTTTGGGCCCAATCTAACGTGGTCATAGCAAATAATAATAATAATAACATTTAATATTATTGAAAGAATCGGTATCAACTTTGTAGAATTTCAGCATCAAAATGGATGGATATAAATAAAAGCATGTTTTAACTCTATATTAATAATAAATGATATAATCAAGTGTTATAATTAATGGATATAAATAAAATATTGTTATAACTCTACTTGAATTTATTTACACTACTCTAGTTTCGAGAGTAACAGTAATTCTCATCGACAAGTAAAGTATTAAACTAAATACACATAAATATGGGAAACAAGATTTAGGTGGTTGACATACAAGTAATTATGTATTGATAGAAGGATGGGGAAGGGGAGGAGTTACTGGTGGAAAGTGGAGGTGGTTGTAACGGGAATATTGAGAAGAGAGGAGAATGTAATATTTTTAATACAAATTAAATGTATTCATTAGAAAAATATACATATAAAATTAATTTCATTGAAAAATATTGTTGTTGTAACCGGAATTTGAACCTAGATCTCTTCCAATTCGGGGAACGTGCATTAACCGATTATGGTATACCAGCACAGTGGATTGACGATAAATTTTTAAACTTATATGTTACACTTTTCAAATGAGCACATCTATCTTTCCATTATTTGAAAGCCATCTTCTTTATTTTTACGGAATCTCTAATACTTTTCAGTAATCCGATAGTAGACGCCAGAATCAATAATTCACTTTTATTAATATCACAGACCTATGTTCTGAATAATTACAACTTCATAATAAGAATGTGTTCTCCTTAATAAAAATGTAATATTGTTTAACTCTCATCAAACTCGAGAAACTTGAGTAGTGCAAATAAACTCAAGTAGAGTTATAACATTGTTTTATTTATAACCATTAATTATAACATTTGATAATATAATTTATGTAGCGCTTTTTTCATGAAAAAAATTCACCTCAAGGGCGCTTTAAACATTTAACTGTATAGTACTACACTATTTTTCAGGACGCAAGTGTGTGTGTATGTGTATGTGTGTGTTGATGTGTGTAGCGTTATATCTTCTCTGACTACCCTTGAGAGAAAACGGCGTGACGGCAAAATAGTTAATTAAAAATCTTCAATAAAATTTAAAGCAGTTAGAATATGTATCCAATATATAGAAAAAAATAGTGCCAGTCTAACCTTCGTGATAAGCGGGTTAATTAGCAAAAATACGTACAAGTATAATTTTAAACATTTCCCCAGAATTGTTTTTCCCAAGGTGGCTGCTAGATGCCCGCAGTCGACCTTATTTATTCTTTGCTTTTGATTTAGAGTTTTGATGTGAAAAATTCTGAGTAATTCTTGGGTCTTGTCAGTTTTGACTTTCAGATTTACATACTTTCTTACAAATTCGCGAGAAAAATAATTATTTTACATCGTCAAGTTGGCGAGGGTGAGTTTGCAGCCGAGAGCACTCGCTATAAATATATAATATTAGCAAGCTCGTGAGACTTGTTAGCTTAAGCTTGTGTAAAGTTCTGAAGACCACTTCAAATAAAATAATATAATTAAATTTTTGGCTTGTATTTGCAATATACCGTATTTCCTCGATTAATTTTTCCTATTTTGGTGTCTCTGAATTCAGAGTGGGTCTTATAATCGATGGCGTCTTACGTATTCTTCTTTTAAGTAGGCAGTCCACCCTTAAGAGTGATTTGTGCCATTAATCAAGTTAAAACCTTATTTTATATAAAAAAGAACAATAATATTATAAAATAGAAAATTTTATATTACGAGTTAATATCATTGTCGTTCAAAAAATTCGCTATTATATAGATTAAATGTGGCGAGTTCAGGGAAAGTAGTAGTCACAAGTTAACCGGGAGTTGAACATTAGCATCGACGAGATTACTGTAAAAAAACTTGCGATCCCAATGGACAGGCAAAAAAGATATTGTCAAGGGTTTCCTCCTCGGCACCACACTCACACATTGGGGAATCTATTAATTTCAATATATAGAGATATTTAATATTGTTCTTTTGTAGACTTTCATTTTGGAGAACCTGGGGGTGCGGAGAATAGATCTATAAATTATTTTAAGCCGATTACCCTTATGATTATTTGGATTCATCCATTGTGTAGTCCAGGTGGAATTCGTACGTTTTTTATACAATATTAAGTCTGTCATACATCGGGGTATGGAATTGATAATGGCGTCTTACAATCGCTGTAAAATTCCGCAGTCGTGATGAAATATCGGACACTGAATATGAAGAAATTTCAGACTCTGATAGTGATAGTGATTGTATGACTTCGTCTGTTATAATAAAGTTTACATAATGTTTTTATTTTTTATTGGTATATTATAATATGGGTGCGTTTTATAATTGAGGAAATACTGTAATAGCAATTTAATAGCGATATAATGCAACCCTGCGGTGATACTAAGCTGTAACACGGTTCGCCTACGCATTATAATCAAAGCGGTCTCTCAAGTTCATCGCCTCAAGTGCCAAGTACTCGGCGAAAGAACTTGTAAACACTTGACTTATTTTAATGTTTGTTGTATTACGTTCACAAGGCATGAATAATATTTTGAACTCAAGTCGAGACTTACGTCCGATAAGCAAATGGCTGTTGTGTTGTTAATAGAACAACACGATCGTTCACGAAGAAGAATGAAAGTTGGAATAAATAATGATGGTATTTATATAAGGAATGTTCGAGATGCTCGTTATATAATAAATACATAAGAATCACACGTTTACTTAAATGCTTCTGATATTTGGAGAGGTCAGTTCAGTGTTTTACAAACTTTTTTCTAAAGCGGAACACTTCATCTTCTACGAGATTCTTTCGCGTAACATCCATTTTGCGTGAACTACATTGGGTCCGTTTCCGTGAAAGAGTTGAATTTAAATTGTACTGGTTGATTTACAAGGCGACATATAACATGTATCTTCAATGGCTCTGCATTCCAGACAACTTGAATGGTAGACGCCAAACTCTCGCGTCAGCAAGAAGAGTTGTTGAACCGACCAGCCGTTACCAAAAGCATAAGTTTAGTGAACGGGTATTTGCGTTGGCAGGCCCGAAAGCATAGAACTCTTTGCTGCCCATTATGCATCTTAAATGTAACGCAACCTTTTCGTTAGTAATAATAATTTATAATTTTAAATACAAAAATAATATAAGACTAAATTGTTTACGTATAAAGTAATGTGCCCTCAAGGTGAAATTTATTTCGAAAATGGCGCTATAAAAATGATCCAATGTTATTATAATTATTATTACTAATAAAAGTATCGACATTTTAATAATTATATAATATATGACATTCCCCTTACGCATACTTTTTTGTCACTCCTGTGAAATTGATTTCACTTCATTCGGCAGTAGAGTACTGACAGAGCGGGATCAGAAAGTAGTAAAAAAATTAAATACTAATGTAATGTAATAATTATAAATATATACATTGAATTAGTATTTAAAACATCACGGACCGTCTGTTCTGAATAATTACAACTTCATAATAAGAATGTGTTCTCCTTAATAGTAAAAAAAATGGTTAATTGTGCAATAAAATTTTGAAAGAATTAAATTAATGCGATATAAAAGACTGCTGGAATTACTTATCGTAAGAATACACACTTAGATGAGTTGCTAAACAATGATCTCTTCAATTCTACACCAAAACATTTTTGAGTTGCTGAAAAGGTCAGTACAGTGGAACCTCTATATTCGTCATTAATCCGTTCCTGAAGGCCTGACGAATATAGAAACAGTTTTTCCCATAACTAATAACTGAAATTCAAGTAATTCGTTTCCAGCCTCCAAAAGTAGTACACAAATGAATAAATTTTATGTCAAAACTTTACCTTTATTGTACTGAGGAGACATGATGGTAGAAGCGGAAGAAGAGGAAAGTTACTGATATTTAGAAGGAGACAATTTAAACATCAGGTAACTCTAATTCTGGTGGTGGTTTGTGTTTGCCGATGATTCAATAGCACTAAATTTAACAAAAAACTTGCATAATGTCGTCTGTTTCTGTCTGTTTTTTAAAACTTTCCTGAAATAGTCAATCACATTACTATTGAATCCATTTATATTTTGGTTGACTATGGCAACATTTGGGTGCCACTTTTCTATAATATTCTGCGTTTTAGCCCAGTTAGATATCATTGCCAGGCGGTGGAAGTGACAAATACAGAAAATATTAACGAATATGGAAAGATTTGTTTGTTATCAAAATTTGACGAATATCAAACCAGACGAATATAGGGGCTGACAAATATAGAGGTTCCACTGTATATATTAGTCAGTTCAAAGCCTTCTCCGTTCATGATATAATCGCTGAGTATATGTTTACAAAATTGTGTTATTTTTCGAAATAATGTATGAAGTAAACTAGTGAGGTACAAAAGCATTAAATTATTACACGCAGACAGCCAAGAATTATACAGCTGTAAAAACACTACAACACTAGTATCTAAATTTTCAAAAATTGTTTTGTATTTTCAATACGTACAGACTATCCAAGATTAGATTATTAAATTAGTAAATCATCTCATACTATGTTCAGATCTTTAGAGTATGTGCGGTACAGCTTGAGGCAAACATTTCTACATAATGTGCTCAAATAAGATGTCTGAGATTTACAACAAACTGAGAAAATTGCGCTTCAAAGTTTTGAATATATATTTTTTCAATTTGTTAGGAGTTTGGTTCATTGCCCGTGAAGTGAATTTTTTTACAAAAATGGCGCTTTTTAATTTAGAGTACTAAAATAAACCTGGTTTCGGGATCATTATATATAATATCATTTATTACGTAGACATGAATACACATATTGAAATCAACAGATGTTTAGGCATGCATGCTATAATGTTGATTGAGTACTACAGGTGGGGTTAACAGTTAAATGTGTGTCACCAGTTTGGAGGTAAAGTGTTATATATCAGAAGGATATATTTGAAGGTAAGACTGAGGGCCCTAATCTCCCCAGATCTCATTGCGTGTATATGATGTCGCATCGTATGTGAGTGTGTATGTGACTGTGGCTAAAACAGGAGGATGAAATAAAGTATGACTTACAATTGATGGCGTTTATTGAAGATTAACGCACAATTTACAACACAAGTTGAGTTTACAAGTACATATTGAGTTTATGTAGTGTTGCTTGGAGATGCGTTCGGGAAGGCGACCGAGAGAGAAATGTCGGTTTGCTGGGCGGCTTCCCTCGTATATAATTGTTGTCGGTTTGCGGGGCGGCGCCAGGAAAGATATGTGAATGTTGAGAACCTGGCTTAATAGTCAAGTAACTGTGAGGCCAAGCAGGCCTCCATATATGTAATTCTAAAAAATTATACAAGCGCTACTAAAATATATCCAAAACTTTGTTTTCTAGCTATCTATATCTACTGGGAAATTTAACATACAGTAATACTCCGATTTACGCGAACTCAGAGGTACGCGGTTCGTTTAGCGACACTGTTGCTAGACGTTGACCGTTGACAACACTGCCGCTAGACCGCCGCCCGCCATATTCAGTGTTTCTCTTACTGTGATTGCTAGAAACTAATATCGCTCATGTGGTAGAAGAAGTTAAGAATTTGTTAATCTTGGCAGGCAGTTAGATTTGGAAGTCAATGATAACGATGTCAACGAGCTGTTGGATTCACTTAGTCGGGAGCTAACAATCGATGAAGTCATAGAGATGCGTAAGCAAAACGACAATGAAGACACTTCAGACCAATTCCACCAGAAAAGCACATGACAATTGCAAGATTGACAGAAGGTCTCAGCTCAATTGAAAATGGCTATAAACATAGACTCCAACGAAGAACGCGTTATAGCTACAAAGCAAGGAGTAAAAAAAATATTAGCTCGCTACGAATTCTGCATGAAAAAAAGAAGGCATTGTGTCGTTAGATGAATTTGTTAGATTTTATGAAGCCATCGACATCGAAATGACTTTTTTACGTAAATCGTTTATTTTTTTAATATTTTGTATTAATATGTATAATACAAAATATTAAATTTAATTTTAATATTTTGTATTAACTGCAATTTTATTAAATATTTTTCTTCTAAACTAGCGTTTTTGTTAGCCCTTGGTCCCAATTAAACAAAATTGTATGTATTTATATGCAAAGTTGTACCTCAACTTACGCAAATTCGAGTTCGAGCGAAGCGATTTTTAAAAATAAAATTAATAATAATAATATTTATATTTTTTTGATTTATAGTACAGTGTTGTATTGTTATAATCGGATAACATTGCAGCGAAGTAAGATATATATTTCGGTATACTAGTATTTTATTGTATTATAGCAGACAGTGCTTTTTCGGTATTAAGTAATATTCAATGTACGAAAATATATATAGAGTAAAACAAGATGCAAATAGATAACATATAAATACAACGTAAAATTTAAATGTAACTTAACAATGTTCAATGTATCAAAAATAAAAAAGAGTAAATAATATACAAATATGAAGTGAACTTAAGTAAAATTGTAATGTTCAATATAAAAAGATTGAAAAAAGTTCAGTTAATTAATATACTAACACAACTACAGAGAAAAGTAGAAAATGTAATATTCAATATATCGGTACTGTTGTAGTATTTTTAATCTTAAGTTTGGACTTTTAAAAGTTCTTGGGTGTAATTTCTCCCCATTTCGTGGAGCCAGAACTGCACTTTCCTTGACCTTGTCAATTTTGACCTCGTTATTCCAAGGTGCTTATACTCCTATACACACATAAATATAATTATGTCTGTTTCTATCTGGCCGTAGAAAAATATTGTCACTGAGGTTATCTTGCAAAACAAAATGTATTTCAGTTTTTAGAATTATGTGGCGGTTTATTGTATTTTCAAACATTTTGGCACGTACCTCGACTTCCTCCCGTCTCACTAAATGTGGTTGGTTATTTTTATATCATTTTAAGGGTCCACGGGTAAACTCGGTAACTTCACATACTACATTTTTGTGAAAAAAATATTTTATTAAAAATTTAAAGACATTTTGGAATAAATTATTGATGTACGAGGGGTCGTCCAGAAAAAAAGGTTACAATATTTTATTAAAATCAAAAAGTGCATATATTTTCATGAAATTCACAGAGATTTAATACAGGTATATAATTATTTTTCGACATAATCGCTGTTCAGATCAATGCAATTTTGTAGGCCTAGCATCAACTTTTATATACCAGTGTCGAAAAAGTCCACCTCCACCTTCAGCTCCACCTCCTTTAGCCACTTTTTAACCGTCTCTTTTACCTAATCGTGTTTATGTAAATACCTTCGATAGCTGGTTCGCAGGTTTCCGATTAACAATAAGCACACATATGATATATGAACTGCATTAACCTTTTTAATTTTGCTATCTTTCTGGTTTGATGTTGTTGTTCTTTTAGCTGGGTTGTCTTTAGATTTCGTCCGACCGAAGCGCGCACTGGTGGCTTATTTAGACCGCTGGACTGGTCGAAGCGCGGGATGTAATAATAATGTTTTCCAGCTAAAATTTCTTAATCTTATTGAAAATATGATAATCGCTGGGAGCAAGATGCCATCGAAAGGAGGTGAGAAGGTCTCGGGTAAAACGCGCGGTGTGAGGCCTAGCGTTGTCGTGAAGGAGGTAAGCACTACAGGTCCAGTATTCCACTACTGTGGGTGATTTTTTTATGCCTTTCCGCAGTTTCTTGAGGGTTTCACAGTACGGGGCAGAATTGATTGTTTTACCCCGAGACATGAATTCCACCAGCAGGACTCCCATGATCTTGCGAACTGAAGGGGTGGTTTTGAAATTCTTGGTCGAAGGTGAGGTCGTGTGTTTCATGAGTGACGTCGAATACGATAGTATTATTAATTATCCTTAATTTTAACAAAAATAAATGGCCACCACGTCATTCATTCATTCATTCATATCATTCCGCGTAAATGGGAATGGCGCGTTTCGATTCAAAAACTTCATTCAGAATATTTTAACTTATATTTATTATCACTGCATCAATTCCCTGCGCATGCCCACGTTTTATACGTTATTACAAAAGTGGAATATACGAATTAACTTGTGAAGATTGTTACAAAATATATTTCATAAGCCAAACTAGAAAAGTTGCCTAAAGAAGAATAACTTCTCTGAATTCTCTAATCACATAATTGAAAATATTCATTCTTCCGATAACTATAGACAAAAACTTATAAATTATGTAATAATATAATAACACTACCTTCCCTAATATTTCACTCCTACTGTTTTCATATTTTCAATAATGACCGAAAAAAATATTTTCATTTATATCTGATAATATGAGAGATTACACATCTCGAAACTATAATAATGACAAAGTATAACTCAATAGTGGTGGTATTGTAGTCAAGACGTCGGCCTTGTGATCTAGTGGTCAGGGGTTCACGCTTCGTTCCAGGAAACCAGCAAGTTAGTCATACTTTCGTAGTACAAGCGTTGAGCTTAGTTTGAAAATAGTAAGAATATTAATGTGACATATATTCCGTGTACGCGTCTTTATTTAAAAAAAAAAGTTTATATAAACAAAATTATTGATAGGATAAACAAAATAAGATCGCGTATTGCAATAACGCCTAACGTCGGGTCTTAAAACGTTGCCCAAAGTTAATTTTAGATGTTTGTGAATTTGTTGTCGCACTAAAGCTAATAATATTTCCACTAAAATGCGTTCCTAATGTTCAATAAATTCAGACGACACTTCAGGAACTCTTGGCGACTTCCCTAATATGTTTGCATTTTATTTCTGAGTATTATGCATTTTGCATTTGCCAAAACCATAAAGGCCGCGTGCAACATTTTTGACACGTAGTTTCAACCCTAGGACACTGAGTGACCTTATCTTTTATTTGTTTTAAAAAAACACTAACAATTATAATAAATAATATTTTAAATATTTTAAATAATCATATAAACTATTTTAATGATCTAAAATTTAATTTCATTACTAATACCTCAAATTATTAATTTACCTTCGCGATATTATTGCCGGTGTTAAGCTAGTCCTGTGCTTTAACGATCTATGTTTTCATTATGACAAAAACTATATGAAGTCAAAAAATAAGTAAAACAAATTAGAAATCTATCCATAGAAAAAATATACAGTTACAATCAGAACTTGGACCCTGGAACATTATGTTGCCGGTAGAACGTGTTACCGATTATGTCATGGTATCTTTATATAATCACGTCAATCGGCCAAATAATTCAATCTGCTTTCCAGCAAACAAAGAAAATGCGTTATATATGATATATTAAAAATAATACCATAAATGTAAAAATAAAAGTAATATTACCTGCATATTTCCCGTTTTTATATTACCCTTTTTCAATTTTGTTCTAATTTTATTATTGTCTAAATATGTATTATTTTTTTCTGAACGTTAGTCACACTTTTAATGATTATCTACGAACGAAAGCCATATGCATGGATATTGATAATAAATTAATTCTGTAGTCATCTGACACATGATTGCGTATCAAAAAAAATATTGCGCTTTTGCAAGGATTAAAAGGAATATTTTTTAAAAATGAAAATTAAATCGATATTTATAATCAAATGAGATGGCATCAAATAAAGTTTTTTTTTTGATATTTTGAAGGACGCAGACACTTAGATATTATTGTAGAAAATTAGAAAAGGCACAACAAATAAAGTTTTATGGTTGAGAGTGATATTGAAGGGTGTGGAAATAATTTACGACGATCAATTTGAAGAACTTTAATAAAAAAAAATACAATGTATTTAATATCCAACTTAGGTAGGTACCTATATCCCTTGTAGTTATGTTCATAAGAACGTAGGTAGGTACTTACCAACTATTATGTGTAAATTTGAAAATATGGTTTCTAACAGTCATTATTTCTGGTTTTCATCATCATCATCATTTTCGTGCCCTTATCCTTGGAGCATCGGGAGACAAAAGCCTTGACAAGACCTAGGACAAGGCAGATTAATCTGCCCTTATATTAGGCCGCTTCAGTACTTACTGCCCATGCTAGACTGAATTTATCTTCATACTATCTTTGTTTCTTTTTATCTCAGCTTAGTCTGAGGCAATCCAAAAATACACGTTTTGATAGTCGTTCCTTGTTACTCCGGCTACTCTCCAGAGACAACTCATTTCTCTCAGTAAAAATTCATAGTTGGTGACCATTTTTGAGGTTTTTATTTGGTATATTTACAATCTAAATAAGTGTAGTACGTATTCTCCCCGTCAATGTGAGATGACTCATTTGCTAAGCCTGAAATTACTCACTTTAATGACCCACATGGACGGCGATCTCTCAAAAAGACTTTAATCTCTGAGAGACAATATGGTACGCGTGAACTGGATCCGTCTTTCTAATCCGGGAGCGAAACACACGTGATAATGATTCATAGAACGTTTCGATGAATTTTGTACTGACCTTTACCTTCTTCTGAGAAGATTCATCCGTGGACACGGGTCATAAAAATGAACTCGTAGGTATTCATTATAATTTTTCAACTTTCAGCATTGTCGTATTGAGACTCGGCATTAGCACTTCCACAAGTCTCGGTCCTGGGTTGCCCTCACAGCTGACTCCAGGGTCTCTTCAGCAACTATCCACCGCTGTGGCACTCTTCCAGGTCTTTTTCGGCTCAAATTTGTGCCCTGGAATATGTCATTTTCTAAGCCGTCATTTTGACGCATAATGTGACCAAGGAATTGGAAGTGTTTACGTGCCTTATTACTTCGATTGGCACCACTGGGTTTCCTGGATTTTTATAATGTATAATTGTGTGTGTGAGTATTGACGCCCTTTTTTCGGAAGGCTAAGAAGACGGTAACCGACAGGCGTCATTTAATTACATCTAGTGCTTCGACCAGTCCAGCTGTTCAAATAAACCAGCAGTGCGCGCTTCGGTCGGTAGAAATCTAAAGAAGACAACCCAGCTAAAAAAACAACAGCATCGGACCAGAAATACAGCAAAATTAAAAAGGTTAGTGCAGTTCATATATCATATGTGTGCTTATTGTTAATCGGAGACCTGGGAACCAGCTATCGAAGGCATTTACATAAACAGTAAGAATCCATAATTTTTTTACAAAAATTTAAAATACACATAATATTTCATTTGAAGTACCGACGTGCCTGTGGTCTAGTGATTACAATACTCGCCTAGTGATCTAGTGGTTGGGGGTTCGGATCTCGTTCCAGAAGACCATCAAGTTAGTCCTATTTTCATTTTAAAAATTGCAAGAATATTGGTGTGACACGTATTCCATGTGTGCATTTCTATTTTAAAAAAAAAACTTTCCCTAAAAACTCAAAAATATTATTTTAATACTCGGTAATTTTTCTAAAAAATACTATATACTTTTAACACATCAAACATCACTTTAAAATTATAGTCCCTCGAAATATTTTCGAATATGTCGTCTGGTAGTAAACTGGGGTTAATATTTTGACGGCATATTACTTAAAGACTTCATTTACGGGTGTGTTATATTTTAAGAATTTATCGCCACAGCCCTCTGGCGAACGTCTGCCATCTGTAGCGGGGAATTTGTAGGAAAAATACAAATTGAACTTAAAACACGATGTGGACATAACTTGGCTGTCATGACACACGCCATCTCGTAATTCATAAAACTATTAATGTCTGTTATAATATATTATAAAATTGTGCAAAATGAGATCATTATTTTAACTTATATATATTTCTGATATTGACTAGACTTCCGCAGTAAAACCTTGATTATCCGATTCTTCGTATTTTCCGAGCTGAATGTATTTTGAACATTGCTGAATATCGCGGCAGAGAATAAAGTTTGTAAGTACTTATAGTAACACCTAGTTATCTGAGGTTTAATTAACCACGGTATTGCATATATTTTTTTTTGTATATCCGAAAAATATTTTTTTTAAATACTAATTAAATGTATTAATTAGAAAGATACACATATAAAATCAAAAAAATATTGAAGTTGCGCTACCGGGATTCAAACGTGGATCTCTTTCCAAACCGGGGAATATGCATTATACAATTTTACTACAGTGGCTGTATTTTTGATGACAAACTTTCGAACCTACATGTTACACTTTTTCAAATTAATTCAAATAATGGAACGATAGATGTATTCGGTGTTGGCCTCGAGAGCCGTGGCTGGGCAGCGAAACGGAAGATGTGTTGTCATTGAGCGATCGGGCTACACTGTGGCGGCAGCACTTTACCGCCGGCTAGGTATTAAATGCAGATATCGCTGGTGTCGATGCCGGCTGGGAACAGCGGTGAATTTGATCTGTCTACAAGTGAATAAATAATGATGAATTAATCAAAGTTGTGCGAGAATCAACATAATGACGATGGCGAAGTATATAAACTTGCAAAGTATGTTTTAATGAAAACCAAACAGGTGCAAAAACATTATCTATTTGAATTATGTGATGATGTTAATTATGAAAGTATTAAACTGTTGCAAAATCGTGAACGTGTAAGAATAAAATATTGCTACCGTATAATATCGATTTTAAGAGGCATGGTTTTTCTCTATAGGGTGGCTCGTCCTGCTGTAATGTCTAGCTATACTCCAGTCTTTGTTTTGAAACTCTTTGATCATTTTCCTAGCACCTCAACATTTTTCAATTCGCAAATTTGTGATCAGAATACGGTCTTTTGTAGTGAATTTTGTCATTCTGGGCAACAATAAGAAAATAAACATAAACAATGGGAAAATTAATAATCAAAGATGGCGACCGGAAATTGTCGAAATAAAAAGTAATGTAGGTAAATAGGTAAGTAAGTAAACTATTTTAGCTATTAATTTTGATGTAATTATATCACATTTTACGAAAAAATTGTTGGATAATATGTTATATGCTTAAAAACAATGCACTATGATTCTGCATTGAAATGAAAACTTATTGTGTATGCAGTATGATGTCTCTTATTCTTACAATAAAGTTTTTTTTTTTCTTTTTCTTTTTAACCTTGAAAAATAAGGGTACGTCTTATAATCGATGTAACACGATATTTGGGGTATAAAAATTTATTAAATGTAATATAGTAATCATAGTTAAATGCTTAATAATATTTTCATACGTATTATATTTTGTATAGTGAATAAGATTAGAAAATGATCGCTTAGGTGGTTTAGTCATATGAAACGAATGAATGCGGAGACAATAGTAAGAAAGATATATGACGCAAGTGTTGATGGCACCAGCAATTATGAACGTCCGCGGAAGACTTGGCACGATCAGGTAAACCAGATGCAGGAGGATGGTCCCCTTAGAAGCCTCAATAATTGGCGAGCTTGTATGAGAAGATGTATGAATGCGGATGAGACGAGAATTGTGTGTCAGTACGCTCTATCCCCTCTGCCTACCCCCTCGGAGAAACACAGTGATTGTAAGTTAGTTTGTTAATGAATATTTTGTATGTTTAACCCAATTAACCGTATTCAATTATCCGGGCTAAAGGTACTCATATTACCACGGATAACCGTCGCTCTACTGCACATGAAAATAACACTGGTCACTATCCGTATTATACGAGTTGTTTCTACTGTATGTAAATATAAATATTATATTTTAAGATGTCCATATGTATATATGATATTTTTAATATTAGCAAATTGAACTTTGCGTTTTATTATATTCATTTTTATTTTTTAGATTATTTAACTTTGTTTATACCACTTAATGATTTATTTATATGTGTATTTTTACTAATTAAATGATTATTATAAACAAAGCTAAATAATAAATAAAAAGTGTGTTATATATATATATATATAAGATAATTTATTAAAATAATTACTTACAATAGTAATGTTTATGAAGACAGCAGGATTTTATTTGCATTTTGAAGGTTTTTTTTATTTGGAATTCTGTCTTCAGCCAAATTCTATCAGCAAAAGTCTATCAGTAAAATTCTCAATTCTTTGACAGTATCTAAATACGTTATTGCCGTTGACAGCTGACGTCTTCTTCCAGAATCTTTTAAGTAGGGTAGTCATGTTTTGATACTTCTGAGAAAGGAATTATACAATATTAAGCATAAATCATTTTGAGGCGACATAAATGTCGACCGAATAATTTATTTTTATTATCTATTTATGTGCTTGTATGTAGTCGAATTTTATTAACAACAGTGGTTATTTATTCATAACCTGGAGACGAGTCACTAATGAGATTCTGATGCAAATGACTTTAGAATTACCGACTTGTTTGGCCTTTCGCTAAAAAACTAAGACTTTCTCCTAAGACTAAGGTTCCCCACCAGCGACTTGCCTCATTAATGCTGGTAACAGATCGCGGATCTTAAAAAATTAAATCTTAAATTGCACAAATGTTTCACCCTCCAGGAATTGAGGATTACAGAAACACTGATGACAACGTCCAAGAAAAAAAATCTTGCGTATTTTGAACATGTAATCAGAATAAATTATGCGAGTATCAAGAAGCTCGTGAACAAGAGAACTCCTGCAAGATATATAGAGCAAATAAATGAGGTAATAGGGTCCTTTTTGAACGCTAACATCAACATAGCTCAAAACCGGGAGAAATGGAGAAGTATTGTGCTACGGGTGCCTGATATTTCAGGGAACCACTTCGCTCAGCAGTGAGTAGTTGAAGAAGAAGAAGAATAATAATAAATCTTAAATCTTATAACACTATACCCATAAAACATTTTTATCGTTTGCAGCTTCATTATTTCAATTAACATACATTCCATTATTAATAAATAATAAAACAATACTAATTAAATGTACTAATTAGAAAGATATACATATAAAATCAATTTTATCGAAAAATATTATTGTTGCGCTACCGGGACTCGAACCTGGATCTCTTTCTAAACTGGGGAAGGTGCAGTACTTTTGAAGACAAATTTTCGAAACTATATGTTACTTTTTCGAATTAATACATCTATCGTTCCATTATTTGAAAGCCATCTACTTTGTTTTTACGGAGTATCAAATACCATTGAGTAAACCGATAACAGACGCCAGAATTAACAATTCATTTTTATTAAATGTTGGACACATTAAAACAACTTGTATATTATTAAGGAGAACACATTCTTATTGTGAAGTTGTAATTCAGAAGATAGGTCTGTGATATTTTAAATACTAATTAAAAGTATTAATTAGAAAGATATACATATGTATTAATTAGAAGAATAAAAGCGAACAATTCTTTGCAGGTAAAAATGAAAACAATATTATGAATACATACAATATTTAAATAAACTAAAGCGTAAGCACCTCTGCTGGTCAATAGTCAAGCATTAAATAAATAAATAAATTAGAATAACATTAAAAATGTACAAAAGGACTCATAACCTACCTTAAAACGTCTTGGTAGACTATATCCTCGTAACGACGGACCGTCAAAGAAATTACTCAGTTTTTTGATTTAACTTTAAATTTAATAATTACAGGTAAGCCATATAATTTAATAAGAGCCACATTATTTCAGCCTCGATGTTAGGAGTTGCTCTAAGTAATAGTACTTAACCCTTCCCAAACCATGCAGTAACATAGGTCTAATAATTAAACCTGTAATATTTCGCTAAATACATGCAACATAAAATTCATATTTTAGATAATCCTAAATAAAATATTAGCGTTTAGGAATGACTAGCGAAAAGCCAATTATGAAAAGGGAATCGTACAAAAACAATTATTTTTTCCATTCAATCCGTTGTAAAATTAATACATTGGTAAATATACAATTTGTGATATGAAAGACAGAGATCATACACTATTTTCACAGTGAAAAGAACAACAAACATACAAATATAATTGTCTCTTTCTCACTAATTAAATGAAGAAAGATAAGAAGGAAGGACACATTGTATACGACTTAATGAATGCTCTAAATTATGTTATTAATCCTTTTTTCAAAATTGAATGCTCAATATTTAGAATAAATTCGTGTCATTAAAGCCATTTAAGCTAATAAAAACATTTTTTATAACTGTTATTTACGGTAACACAAGTTGACAGCATGGCTGCGTTCGGGTATTTTATATCACGGTATGGTAAAGGTTAAGGATACCGGTAATTTATTGTTTAGCGTGGGAGCATCGGGATTGGCAAGACGTCTCAGGTAACAAGACATGTATAGAGTAGATGAGCCCTGTAATTCGAACAAAGCCTTCTAGCATAACAAGATCAAGGTCAAAAGGAATATCGAGGTAGATTCTTTTGAAACATTACAACAGGCTAATTACTGTAGTAAAAGATATTACGAAATACTCAGGCTTTTGAGAAAATTATATTAATGTATTTGAGTAGTCATAGTCCAGTCATGCTCACTGGAATACAAAGCCCGCCATACATAGCCTACGGTGAGCAGATAATGTAAAGACGAGCCTACAAGAGGTAGACTGGTAGAGCCTACAAGAGGTTATCCAGCAGACTGGACCACAACGGCGGTGCCAAGGTATGGATGGCACTCGGTAGTGTTATGAAATTCTGAGTCCCACGAGGCCGCAAGAGAAGAATTAGAACCATATTTTTAATCACTGTTTCTCAAAAACTTTTGAGTAGATCCAATCAGATCAGAAACTATCCCCATAAATTGGCCGCCACCTAAATCGGCTGTCCGCGTGCCACATACGTTAGGGGCGGTATTTTGTTAGACCGGCATTTTGAAACTTGCCCAAGGGCTGCTTTTTACCAAAATACGTTTTGGACACTAGTAAGTGTTGACTACAAATTACTGCTATATTAGGAAATAACTATAATCTTATTTATTGGATTTGCTTTCTTTGATTGTTTATACCAGGATTATTTTTATTACATACATACATTGTTTTGCAACTTGGGATTTTGTTTTTTAATTTTTATATATATTAACGTTGGCGCTGCAATCTACACATGCATAAACTCGGATTAAATAACGCAATATTGTTGTGGTAGGCATCTAGTCTGAATGTTTCATGCTTCCTTAATGATCTGGTACACGCGTGAAGCTTTACTTTAGAGATCAGTGTGCCAGATCAGAGAGCAGACAATTAACAATCTTGTATAGAAACATCAGATCAGCAATTGAGTTGAGACTTTTTAATCTATTGTTAAAAAAAAAAAAAAAAGATTCACTAAATGTTTCAACATTTCTCCTTAGACCTGCACCGAATGATAATATTTTAATGAAACTTTTTTGAACAGATTCCAAGACATTGTTGTATATATTGCATATTGCATATTGAGGATACCAGACTGGACTCGAACATGCTGCCAACTAAGGAAATAAATAGCAATCTAATATAGATGGATGGATATTTGTACAACATTCTATCTAATTTAACAACGGAGTAATAAGCATGAATCTACTTGTTTATGTAAATGCCTTCGATAGCTGGTTCCCAGGTTTCCGATTAACAATAAGCACACATATGATATACGAACTGCACTAATTTCTTAAATTTTGCAGTCTTTCTGGTCCGATGTTGTTGTTCTTTTTGCTGGGTTGTTTTCTTTTGATTTCGTCCGACCGAAGCGCGCACTGGTGGATTATTTGGACCGCTGGACTGGTCGAAGCACGGGATATAACAAGAATGACGTCTGTATGTTACCGTCTTACGAAAAAAAGGCGTCAATACTCAGACACACACATGTACATTATTATAAACCAGGAAACCTAGTGGTACCAATCGAAGTAACAAGGCGCGTAAACACTACAAAATCCATAATATTTGCCGTATACTTTGACACATTGTCCATTGCTTTGACGATAACAATCTGGTTCTTGGAAAAGTAGAGTGATCAAGTAGTTGAGTTTGTTGGAACTTTAATCCAGGGACGTCCCGTGGGTACAGTCAGGTAATGCGGTGCCCAAGGGCGGGAAATTAATTTAAATATTAGATCTAATGTAAATATTAAAAGTAATTTGAAGGGCACTTTGGAAGTCCATTTCTTAGAATTGGGCGAAAACACTCCGATATATACATCCAACATAAGTTACATATGTTTAGAAAATATCAATGGGCCAAAGACTATAAAACTGTGCTGTAAAAAATCGGCAAAGTGCAGCAACATTGTTGTCATTTTAGGGTCATAAAACAATACAATTTTAAAGGACAAGATGTATTTATAAAGCATGGGTGACTGAAAAATGGTTAAACGTGCTTTAAATATCTTCTAATTAAGCTGAATGACATCTTATCTCGATTTCAAAGAAATCGTTTGTGATTTTGCAACAAAAAAACAATAAATATATAATTTTATACAGTGGTGTATCTTTAAGTTAAAACATATTCTAAGAATATTTGAATAAAGGTATAATAGAATAAGTAATATTTTAAAACTGATGGTGTTAATAATACATGCCATAAAGGTTATAAATACAGTGTGTCTCAAAAGTCATTTTTATTTTGGTTCATTTGCCGCACCATCGCAACGAGCGTGAGAGAGGTGGGGGGTGTGCCGATAGCTAACCGCGTTCTTGAGAATTTAGTCGCTATGGAGTGTGTCCTTATCTGGAAAATTGATATTCTGACGAGGTGACATAACCCACGTAGCCCTGACTTGACACCAATGGACTTTTTCCTATCCGGCCACCTTAAATCAAAGGTATACACAGTAAAAATCCTCCCTCTCTGGACCAATTAAAAGAAAATATCCGAGAAGAAATGGCAGCGATCACGGAGAATACGTGCCGAGCATTTCTCAGAAGTTTTGCCTCCCGTTTAGAAGAGTGCCAGCGAAATATCGGATCATATTTAGAAAAAAATAATTTAAGAAATAAATTTCCAGGGACTGTACTAAAATACAAAATAAACATTATTTTATTAAACCTTCAATTATTTTATTACAGAATTTTTATTATAAAAAATACTTTTGGACATTATTCACCAAAATTGCCAAAAACCGATGATTGTGGGTAAGTTTATTATTTTTTCTAATTTAACAACATTTTAAACATTATAAACAAATAATAGAGGATCGGTATCACTTTTTTAATAATAATCAGTGCGGCATTCTGAAATTCGCCTAAGGGCAGAACTTTACCTGGGTACGTCACTGCTTTAATCCTCTCGGCATGGCACGCTTCAGGATCGAGTTAAACGACGAAAACGGGTGAATTTTTAGTAGTGCCAGAAGGGTCGCGATCGTAAGTATTGAGTGGTGAGAGACCGACTTAAACGAAAAAGAAGAAGAATCAGAAAGAAAATAAAGAATTCCTGATTAATTTAGTTATTGTATCACAATGAAATTGTTGGTATCGATCAGTTTTCAAGAATAACATCATAATTTATAATTATTTATGCATAATTAAATATAAAAGATGAGCGTGACGACAGTAGCATGAAATTTGTAAACAACAGAGAATAAAAACAGCATAATAAGTTATATTATATTATAAAGTGAGTACGTAATCAAACAGTGAAACTTAGCGTAGGAATATTGTGACGTTGCCAGGTCATAAATTATTTATTTTCGCGTGTACAGCGTGTGACGTCATCATTTGTCCAACGTAATAATTATATGTTTAATATACTCGCGGCTATAGTTTATTTTTGCATTTTATTATATATTGACAACGTTAAGTTTTTAAAGATGTTTGCTGGTTTTTTACTTCTATTTGATTATCATCGACGACCGTTAACTTTTTAATTGATGAAACATAACATTATTCAAGTATCTTTACAATGCCTAGCCTCACTGCGCTACAACTGCACAATTTATATTTGTAAATACTACTTTGTAATTCATCTACTTATATAAATTTATTATTGTTATGTCAGGTGAATAAAATTAAGATACTTAATTACAAAGTGAGATACCTAGACTGAATTAAATCACAGAAAAAACAAACGCGTTACAAGTCTCAGTCATATATATCATACCACCACTGCATGTGATATGTTTTTTATGGTTGAAAAATAGTCATAAATTCAGTTAAATAAATAAATAAAATTTAATCTAAATAATTAGACAAAATACTTTGTTTAAACCATTATTTATTGATTATTCAACATGTTTCGATACCTATGGTATCTTCTTCAGGAAACGATGTGTATTGAAATAAAAAATACAAGCATAGATAAAAACAAAACTATAGAGTGGTGAATAAGTAAGAACTAATATGAATACAAATTTAAAAGGTGACTATTTGCAAAGAGGATTTGGTTATTTATAACATTTAACTTGCTATTAACAATTTTTCTTATTTCTAAAATTTCAAATTTATCTAACTGTAAACCCCTAGTATTTGTTGTATAATTTCTAAACCCTTGTTAATTAATTGTCCTTATCGTTGTTATTTAATATACAGGATGGCCCAAAAAAGTGAGAACATCTCGTAACACACGAGTTATTTCAAAACATAATATAATTAATTATAATTCTTAATGTAATTTCTTTTTGTACAATATTTAGGTAATCAGAAATCATCAGAACACCCCAAATTGCATAATATAATGGGTTTAAATCTAGGTTGTTCGTTAGCCACATGCCTGGCTCGATAAAATTAACATTCTCACGACGAAAAAAGTTGATTTTATTTCTTGCTGTGTGAGATGGAGCTCCGTCCTTCTGTAATGTCTAGCTATACTCCAGTCTTTATTTTGAAACTCTTTGATCATTTTCCTAGCACCCCAAAGTTTTTCAATTCGCAAATTTGGATCAGAACACCGTCTTCTGCAGTGATTATTGTCATTCTGGGCAACAATTAGAAAAAAACAAATATAAACAATGGGAAAATCAAAGATGGAAAACGTAATATAGGTAAATAGGTAAGTAAGTAAAATAGTAAACTATTTAAGCTATTGTTGATATAGTTAAACTAATTTTGATGTAATTATATCACATTTTCCGAAATGTTGTCACTTTTTTTGGACCACCCTGCATATAGTTCTTACTTATTCATCACTTTATAGTTTTGTTTTTATCTATGCTTGTATTTTTAATTTCAGTATATATTGTTTCCTGAAGATGATATCATATGTATCGAAACATGTTGAATAATCAATAAATAGTGGTTTAAACAAAGTATTTTGTCTAATTATTTATATAAAATTAGGCCACGAAGTATTTTTGCAAATATTGAAGAAAATAAAATCTCCCCGGCGGGGAACTGGACCTCGGTCTTCTATCTATAATAAAAATAAGTTATGAAATTACAAATTACAATTTACTAAGGGAGGAATAGGATAAACGATACTTGGCGCTTTAAAATTTTTTTAAATGGACAATTTGGAGGGACCTAATATGTTAAAATCTAGAAATAATGTAATATTTAATATGCCGAATATTACAACAGACGTTTTGATTTCATTGACTGACATATTATTATATTGACTAGCGTTAGAAAATTTCAATTTGTCTGGAGATGAAAAATAAAAATGTTATATTACATTACTACACAGCTGTTCGCGTCACAGCGATAAACAACTATTGGACTGATTCCAAGAAAATAGCCGAAACTCTTTAAATTTAGAATGATTTCGATAAAAAAAAAAACTAAATTAAGAATATATATGTTGAATGTACGAATTATAATGGAATTCATAAGTCCGACTAATACATTAAATACAACGTCACGGGTATACAATCAAGAGAACACATTTGCGCTACCTAAAATGTCTTTTATCTGCTTAGATACGCTATAACTTGCACACTGAGGTTTTGATGTGGTTACCGATATTGCAGTTGACGTTCAACTTTTGTTGTGAGCCACTCTATCGAGCTGAAGTGCCACGAATAACAATGTTATAATAGTCCGAAGTACGCCTTATACTATCTCAGAGTTTTAACGTGGAAAATCAAACTATATAGGTGCTAAATAACACGATTTTATATTAGTTTAAAAACTATATTTCAATCCAAAATATAATATAAGGTGAGGCGAAGGGTTCAGAAACAATACAGATATTATCACATTGACTGATTTAATAGCCAAAGCGGAGATTTTACAATTGATACATTTTTTGACATTCCATAATCTTCGTTTTCACTTCGATATATATATATATGTATTATTTTATTATTAGTTTTAAAAAAATAAAAAATAGACACATAAATATTCTTACTATTTTCAAACTAAGCGAAGCGATACGCTTGTGCTATGAAATAAGACTAACCTGTAGTCTCGACTTCTGGATAACTATGCGGGTGTCTTAACCACTAAGCCATCAAGCACATTAAGAAAACAAATAATCTAAAACCCCTAGGACATCGTGTAAGCGTCGCTTTTTCTGAGCTGGATCTTTTTACATATTTTTAAAGCACCACAAAAACTTTTTAATAACCAATGTCATGAAACGTCGAGATAAATAGTTTGACGTTTTAATTATTAAAAACGATCTTTATAAGTTATAAGAAAATAATATTTCTAAGAAAATAAGCTTAAAATTACGTAGGGATTAAATAATAATGACTAATTATCTACCTACACAATATTCGTACTAGAAATATTACCGTTCCCTGTTCCATTTCCAGTATCCTCATTTTCAACAATATGAGTCGTTTAATTCCAAACCCCCTCTGCAACGAATTTTTAACAAAACCCAGAAACCACAAAAAACGTTGAAAAAAAAAAATTTCATCTGAATGCTTCAATTGATATTTTGAAGATATGGTGTAGGTATGTATCAATACTACAGAAAATGCAAACAAAAAATTACAACGATTTTGAGAAATTTCTAAATTTATTTCCACTTTATACCATTTATAGAGATGTTGAAACACAATATGCGTGTTTTAGGTGTTGTCGCTCACATTATTTGATCTTATTTGGTACATGTCAGTGGAATATGACTAAAAACTAATGGTCAATTTCATTATTATTGAGCCGTTTGAAAATTAAGACCTAAACTTGTTTTTGTTTGTTCTATTACTTAAATTATTATTTGTGGTCAGTATTTGAACGTATTTGAAAATTGTTGTTCTATATTTTATTTCGAAATAGTGAAGTAAATAACTTTATGTCTATAAAATCCGTATTCAAGTTAGTTAACCCTTTCATCGCGAACAGCTCGCAGTGTATCTTTTCAACGGGAAACAGTGCATTAGAATTGGCGATTCTTAGATAGTAGCACGCTGTGACGATTCCGTTCATAA
The DNA here is from genome assembly GCA_031772225.1 of Eubasilissa splendida. Lineage (NCBI taxonomy): Eukaryota > Metazoa > Arthropoda > Insecta > Trichoptera > Phryganeidae > Eubasilissa > Eubasilissa splendida. Next base: position 16,786,506 of record CM062856.1, read on the forward strand.
GTTTGTCAATTCACTTTCATCAATTAAAAATAAATATGATCCTACAAGACATAATAATTCCGTCATTAATCTTTAATAATAATTTTTTTCAGTTTTCTCCCTCTTGTATTTTTTTTTAACTTACATAATTTTTTTAAGAGATGTGCGATATGCATCTGATAGATGTCATGACCTTGGAACAACAAGGTATCGTCTGACATCTTGTTAAAAATTAACTTTTTGCATCAAAACTCTGACAATAATTTTCTCTTTAAAATGTCAAATTTAGTTATATTTTAATATCACTTATATTATTTTTTAGAATAACGAGGACTTTTGATATTGTCATAAATAATTAGTCTAAATCATATTGCGACATTTTTGTAAAATAATAACCGTAATATCACAGTTTATGTAAATGTCAGATGATACCTTGTTTTTCTAAGGGCACAAAACGTATCCAGAAAAAAAGGTTACATATTTAATATTTATTCATTTCGCAGAACAACAATTATAAGAATTCAGATCCTAAATCCAAATTCAAATAATAAAGTATAACTCGTCTCAATTCAATTATTACAAATATGGTATTAACTTAAGGCTGCTGGATATTGTGGTTGAAACCACAACCTTTGAGTCTATAGGCAAGAATCCCCCGGTAACATTGTAATTAAATTATCTCATAAGTTTTCTATCTATTTCTGAGATAATTTAATACTGTTACACAAATCGTATCACTGTCCTAAAGTCAGACTTCAGACAGAGTTGTCATAATTCGGATATCCAAACTAAATGCTAAAATAAAAGCAACGAAAATACAAGAACTTCTTCTTTATTCCCTTTATTTTATTCGAGTCCGGGGTCTAACGCATGGACAGCACTCTTCCACCGCTCTCTGTTTAATAGTTTCATCTTTCTTAGCGGGGTCTCTTTATTCGCCTTTTCCGTGTTCTCTTAGCTTGTTCTACATGCTCTGGAATTTTTATTTTATTATATTTAACGTTAGAACGTTTTCGGGAACATCTTCCCATTATCAATAATACAATTCAACTAAAATTACAAACAGTAAATCGAGTCAAGTACAGTTGAAATATCTACTAGATACATTTATCAGAAAAGATTGAACGACTTATTATAATATTACAAAATCCGATATATCCCGCATATTGTAATTTTCTGGAAGTTGCACCAGCTAATATTTCTATCTAATAAGTGAAGAAGGTTAAAGAACTTAAGACATTTGGTTGGACAGACAACAAGTCAGCATTCCGGAAGGATGCAAATAAAGTCACATTAGTGAATGTCCGCTAATTGGACATGGAGCAAAGCGATGAAGACTACAAAGCATGTACTAATAATTTCAAATAATCATTATCGCAGCCCTTTAATACGTTGCACGGTAAACATTTTTACTACTTGCACGAACGGCACGACGCGCGCCGCACGACGCACGACGCGCGACACAGGCTAGAGGCTAGTCGCCGGCGAGCGCCGCCTCCGCTAGGCAGTCTAGCCGCTAGCCAAAATAGAGCAACAAGTCCCGCACACTCTCTCGGCCGCAATTTGTCAAACTTCGCCGAGAAGCGTTTCCAACGGGCGGCTGCGCGCGCCGGCTTTCCTCGACGAGCGTCGGCGGAAACGGCCGAAGGTGCGGCGCCGCCACCGGCAGTGCGAGCGCATCTGCCGCCCGGGTGAGACGCGCCCGCCGACCGCGTCTGCCGCCGCGACGAACGGCGAATCGAAGCTGAATGTGACAGATGAATATTGCCAAAACTATGTTTATAACAGTCGAACAGGAAACGATCGATCCCGATCCCGATTTGATTCGCTAATTGGCCCGCGACACGCGCGACGGCGACTCGAACAGGTGTTTTGTTTACATGATCGGCCCCCGCGCGCGAGCGACTGTGGGCGCTAGAGACACAATAAATCATAAGCCTTTATACTCTTTTCGGTTTTGTGAGTTCCTGCCGCTTATTAGGTATTGTCGAACCGACTGCGTTCAAGTTTGAAGACGCGCGAAACTCTTTGCGAGTTTTTGTTTGTGTTCAGTGTGTAAGGCGCGATGTGTTAATTGGAGGAATAGGTGTCGGGTGTACATCGGAAGTTGTGACGATCAAATTGTTTATCTTCGGTTCAGTTGATTGTTGTGATTTTAAACAAAACATGAATAAAAGTGTACACTCTCGCGGCGGATTAGTGCCGAGGCCTTGAGACATGCAGAACCAGATATGGAGAGGTATAAACAGACCGTTTTATGATTTTTTTTCCGTTTAATTTCTTATTATTGCAATTTGCATGCATTGCAGACAGCCAATGGGAATTAAAGCGTGTGACGCTGCCGGCGATAACGAACGTTTGATGCAAACTCAGAATCTGAATATAAACAAGTATAATGCATTTATATACCATTTTACCGAACCGACGACTTATAGTAATTAATATTATCGATCAAAATGATATGAGAGTCTTCGTCTGATATATAACTATCCTAGGCCATCGCAACCCACTCGAGGACTGGAAGATGGGAGTGCCTCCAGATCGCTCCTCACTCCACCTCAATTTTTTTTTTTTTTTTAAATAGAAATGTGTACACGGAATATATCTCACATTAATATTCTTACTATTTTCAAACTAAGCTAAACGCTAGTACTACGAAAATAGGACTAACTTGCTGGTCTCCTGGAACGAGGCGCGAACCCCCGACCACTAGATCACTAGGCCAGCGTCTCAACCATTAGACCGACATTTGCCAAGAGATCGTCATCTACTTGGAACCCCTCAAATAATTCGGCTCCCAGCATGTTCCGTATTCAGGATTTTGATAAAGATGTTCAACCCAAAAATTGTTGCGAATACGCCACTGACCTGGCTGATAACCTGTCACCGTATGTTTTTCGGAGAATTTTTCTTTCAAACATTCAATTTTAATACAAATTAAATGAATTAACCAGAAAAAAACTATTTTATTGAAAACATATTTAGTTACTATCGCTATCTTGGAAAGCGCGTCCGAATACATTTTCGACAAATCTTAAACTTATATTCTGCAATCTTTCCAATTGATATATCTATTATTATATTTTTAAAAGTAATCAACTTTATACTGTGGTGAATCTCAAATACCTCTGAGTAAAACACACTAGAATATATATCTTTCTAATTGATTAATTTCATTTGTATTAAAATACTACAGAACTATGTTATGGTAAAGCAACATCACAAAAAAGTGTTATCCAACTATGCTACAGCGACAATTTTCAAGGTATTTGAGATTCTGTAAAAATAAGGTAGATGGCTCTTTCAAATAATGGAACGATTAAATGTATGTAGGTAACATATAGGTTCGAAAATTGTCGCTAAAAATATTGTCGCTGTAGCATAGTTGGATAATGCACCTTCCCCGGTTGGGAAAGAGATCCAGGTTCGAATCCCGGTGGCGCAACAACAATATTTTTCGATAAAATTGATTTTATATGTATATCTTTCTAATTAATATATTTAATTAATGTATTATCACCATCAGATTCAGCGTCCCATTTTTCTGAATCACTTTTCGACTCAGTTCTACTACATTACGACTGCGAAATTTTACAGCGATTGTAAGACGCCTCGAATTCAGAGACACCAAAATACGTAAAAATATGCGTCTTTTAATCGAGGAAAGAGTATATAGATAGATATGTTATAGTTTACGAGTATATCTGAACAAATTACATGTTACGAAGATTGGACCTTGATTGCTTAGTCTTCAAGTACTGAAAGAGCGTACGACAGGTGAATATACAAGCGCCTTGTCGAGATTTTGGACCCTCGACCCTCCGTCAGGGAATAAAATAATGATAATAATTAATTTACACAATCCACAATTTTCTTGAATATGATGCGTGTTATTATATTAGACAAGATTCAAGGTTTGATTTGGCAGATACTTATTTGATTGGCTTAATACGATTTTCATAAGTAAATCACAACAAACAAATAATGTTTTCACAGTACCGTGAACCCTTCGCGAGCAGGGTTCCGAGCGGAATACAATTGCCGAACGAAATTAAATCATAAATCCAAATTGATTTATTCAAGTGAGCGTAATTGAGTTAATGTTTTTAGAAACAACATACTCCGCCGTCTTGAAACAATCCTCGAGGTTGTTGCTTAACACTGCACATTAATAGTTCACCATAGTTAGTTATGTCATCAAAATATGCCAAATCTGGTTACTTTCGAAATTGTATTATTACATTTATTGACAACGAGATTCTATTCTAGAAATTCCTATATACCTGCTTGTAGTCTAGTGGTAAAATATTCTCATTAAAGAGAACACATTCTTATTGTCAAGTTGTAATTATTCAGAACAGACGGTCTGTGATGTTTTCAATACTAATTAAATGTATTAATTAGAAAGATATACAAATAAAATCAATTTTATCGAGAAGTATTGTTGTTGCGCCACCGGGATTCGAACCTGGATCTCTTCCAATGGCGTCTTCTATCGGATTACTCAAAGGTATTTGAGATTTCTTCGAGAGATAATGGAACGATAGATGTATTAATTTGAAAAGTGTAACATATAGGCTCGAAAATTTGTCGTCAATGCACTGTCTTGCTATAGCATAATCGGTTAATACACGTTCCCTGGATTGGAAGAGATTCACGTTCGAATATCGCCCGGTAGCAACAACAATATTTTTCGATAAAATTGTATATCTTTCTAAATACTAATAAAATGTATTAATTAGATATACATTGTTGCGCCACCGGGATTCGAACCAGGATCTCTTTCCAAACCTGGGAAGGTGCATTATCCAACTATGCTACAGCGAAATTATTTTGACGATAAATTTTCGAACCTATATGTTACACTTTTTCAAATTAATATATCAACCGTTCCATTATTTGAAAGCATTTGTATTACATTTGAGTAAACCGATAGTAGACGCCAGATTTAATAATTCATTTTGATTAAATTTTGGACACATTGATACAACTTGTATATTATTAAGGAGAACACATTCTTATTGTAAAGTTGTAATTATTCAGAATATAGGAATGAAGAAGGATGTGTTCTCCTTAATAACAAATATATTATTTTAATACTCGGTAATTTTTCTAAAAAATGCTTTATACTTTTAGCACATCAAACATTTTAAAATTATAGTCATTCGAAATATACTCGAGTATATCGTCTGGCATATTACTTAACTGGGGTTAATGTTTTGAAGGCATATTACTTAAAAACTTCATTTACGGGTGTGTTATATTTTAAGAATTTATCGCCGCAGCCTAGAATGTGTTCTCTTAATAGTATATCTTTCTAATTAATACATTTAATTTGTAGTAAAATAGTTCTAGCCTAATTCCGGCAGACCATCAAGTTGGTCTTATTTTCATGGCACAAGCACTTGGCTCATTTTGAAAGAATATTGATTTGACACGTATTCCGTGAATGCATCACAAATCACGCAAAAAGTGCATAAAAAGTGATATTTAAATATTAATAACTGTTTTGTTAGAGTGGAAAATTGAAAACTATAAATACTTTTTTCTCGGTGTACGAAATTTTTTTTTTTTTATGATTATATATTATTTACAGTTTATCTGACTGAAATTTTTTTTTGATAATTAATCGATGCATAATTATTTAACTTATATTTTTATTTGATACTGTACACAATATAAACGACGTTTCTCTTTCTCTAAACACAAGATTTTTCTCGTATATAATCTAATATATTGAACTATAATTTTCAACTAATTTTTATTTCATTTAAAAAAAAATAATGTTGATAAAAACACTTTAATTATGTGGAAAATAATAAAAAATTAGAACAAAATTTAGTGGCAAATATACAACAAAAACTGTTATGCAGTTATTATAAGTATGTAATAAAGTTGAATAAAAAAAAAAATATTGATGTAGATATAAATTTCTTAAAATAAAATCCTAAATTAAAAAAAAACTACATTATTATTTTTTTTAAATGTATAAGCCGCATAAAATCTCTTCTAGAACTGTCCTCAAGAATCAAGTGGATTTCTTATGTTCGTGTAAGTGTTTTTAATTTTTTTGTCTAGGTCCAATATTAATGTATTTTTTAGGTTTTAAACAGTCGAATAACCAGATCAGGCTGGTTAACGAACATTGCCGAGACATATCATACGCCATCATTCAGAAGTTTGATCGAGACAAGAACCATTATTTCCAATACATACATATATTCTGTCACACCAATATTCTTACTATTTTCAAACAAAGTTTTAAACGCTTGTGCTATATGAAAAAAGGTTTAATTTGCTGGTTTCCTGAAACGAGATTCGAACCATACTTTTAATTCTAGAAATAGCCAAAAATCACAGGGAGCTAAGTCAGGTGAATAGGGAGAATGGTCTAATTGGGTAATCGCCTTTAAAGTCTCTCACAGTGAGCGCACTGCGACTGCTCTAAACATCGATCGTCCATTGTTTTACCAAAGTGCATTCGCAGATATTTATAACCTTCCAAATAGCCTCATCAGCTTTAAATTTACGCACATATTTGTTCAAACACGTTCAAATAGTGATTTTGATACAATTATGTCATTTCGGAAATTAAATTGTAACAGCCCGTACGTACAAAGAAAAGGTTTTTAACGGATGCTAGTTTAGAGGTCTCCTAGTCATGATAAAAAAAGTGCATTGATAATTTCGTGAGTTACGTAATGACATCTTCTGCAATGGGCAAAATATTTTTTTTATATACCACGTTCACTAGTTCCCTCACATTGCTTGAGTTACTTGAACTAACCTATTGCAAATGACACAAAGAACAAATGCAAATGATGCAGATAAGACACTGTCCATCTCGATTCGGACTCTGATCTAGTGAGGTGGCCAGGGAATACACACAATATGGAATGTATTAAATTCATGAAAATATTAAATAAATAAATATTTCTATTTCAATCTTCCTAAAATTGCTGGCTCGTGTCGTATTTTGATTCAATTGAAATAGCAATTTCACTAAATCAATTGCGAAGTTAAGTTAAAACTGCGTTCTATATTTACGACTAGACCTTTTATGAATCTCTTGTCACCGTTTCGTCAATCGGTATTCGGTTCCTCGATACTTAAATAACCGTCCGTGGACCGGTGTCACGTAGTCAAACCATTGATAATGCGCGTTTACTAATAAAACTGTCACCGCTACATTATTTTAGCTGGGTATAAATAATGAACATCGCGTGTTTTTTTTTGCAAGTGCTATTTCCAATTAGAGGTGTTAATGTTATTTATTTTTTTGTTTTTAATATTTTTTCTATCTTACTAAATGCACGATGAAGTCCTTGAGTATCTGTTAACACACGCGGCGCTCGCTCGTGGGTGGGATCTCTTTAACATAATATTATCTGTGGAATGGAAGACAGATATATGCGTGCACACATAGACTGACAACGGTTTGATGTGTCCCACATATGTGCATAAATATACATAATGTACACATTACAATCTAGATTATCGTACGCTAGGAAATACATTGTTAGTGATCTAAATATTATACATTCAATGGAAGAATAACCACTGCAAAGGTATAATAGACGTGTCGCTGGATGTATCATAGAATAAGGATCTTTTGTCATTTTTCGTTTGTTTCATTGTCCGTTTCCAATGGTAAAAACTAGATGTCGTATTTGGAAAACGTAAGTTAATGAAATTTGACGACTTCTGTCTGGATCGTTACATCTTAAAATTGAAGGTAAATAAAGTTGTCTAACGGCAATATATCAAAAGTTCCGGGTTTGAGTCCCGGCGATGACTCTTTTGTCTGTGTATCTTTCTAAAAATTATTTTTACTACCACAGAACATATAATTTCATAAATTAAATATGATTTAATTAAAAATTAACGTGTTTTATACAAAATGCAATCGGAGTTTTAATATATAGATGTCTCACAGATACAATTTATTATTTTTACATGGGAAGTATGGGAGTCTTAGGCATTACAGGGCTTATGACCTGTCATCGGCTGACTTAAGTGATTACTTTACCCAATGTAACGTTCACGTATTTTATCATGATGGAACATTTCAATTATCGACATTTAATTTCAACTGTCGCGATCTATGGATCTTTTTGAAAATTTGATATTCCGATATGCCGATGACAGGTCGTAATCCCTGTAGTGCTTAAGACTCTCATACTTCCCATGTAATGATAATAGCTTCGTCTCTGTGAGACATCTATATCTTGATGACAATTCTTCAGGGGATAAAATCCCAGTAATTGGTTCCTACAAATATTTGGACTTACTCAAAAATATTGCGGAGTTTTAATATTTCTGGTGATTAGAGGATTCAGTAAACTGTATGTGGTTGTTTGTTGTGAAAAATCGTAACTTAAAAAATAAAGCGTGATTTCATTGAGATTAATTTAATTTATAACCATCACATTTTGAGGTAGAAAGTGGTTTTATATATATATTTATCCGTGAATCTTCTTCACCATATATTGAATGAACAAAATACTAACACGAGACTTCTTCAACCATCGTATTTTTTTTCTGCTGCCGGTAATTGCACGCACTGGAGATCCAGGCTTTTTTCCTCAAAGCTTATATATTTGCCAGGCTCAAGTATGGCGTGGGCGTCCAATTGTATTTATTCTGAAAGTGATTCTAAAAATAATCGTTTATGCAGACGTTCTGACGACATTTAATACGTGTCTTAGTCTCTTTAGTTGAGATTTTTCTACAGCAAAAGAGGGTCGATTTCTTTTTTATAAGATATCTGAATTTTTTAGAAGATATTTTAATGCAATAATTAGAATTTTTATAAACGGTAATAGTAATTTGCGCTAATGCTAATAGACTAATGCTTTCTATTTGAAGGCAAATTTGAAAGGAAACTAATACATTACATCTCAGTGGAGTGTTAATTTGAATATATGACGTTTTTATTATGAAGATATATTTTTACAAGAAACAAACGTACGACTTCAATTCTATTTTAAGAAATTGTAAAATAAGTAATAATATTCGTAATTTATGTACCTTCTGTGAATTCAAATTGGTATATTATTTTTATTTATGTAGATAATGTACCGAATATTTTAGAACGTCTGACAATGTTGAAGGCAAAAAATTGTAAATAATTACAAACATTTTTGTAGTAATTCGGGTGCACTCTTTTACGAAATTATTACTTTAATGAAAATCATTACATTGTTTAAAGTGGAAGCTAAAGTTGCAGCCCTTACTGTGGCATCATAAGAGTGGGCTGTTTTAATCTTGTATTTTGTCATGGATTTAAAATAATTTTAAAGTACATTTTTACTTTTTTACCGCCTGCTTCCGCTGATCTGCGTCTAGTGTTGAATAAAGGCCTCTCTTGTGTCGCTTTCTGCAGCTCCCTATTTTGCTTCTAATTTTATCTAATAGCTTGCCTGGAGTTATTTAACTATCGTATGACAGAAAAACGTTAGTATATAGAGAGTAGATTTAGATTTAGCTGCTGCTAAATAGACTGCTCTTCCACATATGTTATAAATAACATTAATTTTGTTTTTAATTTTATACTACCTGTCCTACTCGACGTTGCCCGGGATACAGACTGAGATATGATTTAAATTAGGGGATTATGGGTAAGGGGAAGCGAGGTGCCATTGTTTTACGCAGAACCAAAATAACAATGATGGTCGCGAAATTTGCTTCAGGCAGGGGGAGGGAGATATATCCGTGGAAGTGGGATGGGGTGACTGCAATTTCCTCAGAATCTTAAAAGTACAACTAAGCAAAATTTGACATTCTGTACTCGTATAATATACATTTATATTGTAGGGAAGGGGTAGAGTGGCCAGAGATAGAAAGAAAAGTGCCTATGTTTTCAGTTTGGTTCTAAAAATAACGATGCAAAATTTGGTGTGGATGGCATTCAATATAAAATACATTAATACTGGGGACAGCGTGAGACTGACGATGGAGAAGGGGTTGTTAAGTCTATGTTGTGCGCAGAGTCCTGATGAGTAACTACACAAAATTTAATCTATATCGGTTAAAAAATGTAGGATTAAGTAGAGAATAGACCCACAAATATTATGTATAGTTTATAAAGATACATAGGAAAAGAAAGTAAATTATATAAACGTGAGGTGAAGTTATATATAAATATATGTGAACACATTCTTATTGTGAAGTTGTAATTATTCAGAACATAGGTCTGTGATATTTTAAATATGAATTAAATATATTAATTAGAAAGATATACATATAAAATAAATTCTATCGAAAAATATTGTTGTTGCGCCACCGGGATTCGAACCTGGATCTCTTTCCTAACCGGGGAAGGTGCATTATTATTATTATATTATTATTATTATTGCGTTTCTATTTTTACTTTGACAGGCCAACGGACTCGTTTACTGGGAAGCCCACTTGAGATACTAAGGGTCGTTGTTTAGTCTAACCAACGGGTTCAATGAACCCACCAAAACGGTCGGGACTAAAACCTTCCCTTGAAACAAAAAATGTTTATATCAACCAAGAACAGAGGATTATAGATAATAAAAGGCCCGAAGCCATAGCTAGCAAATCACTGTGTTTTGGGTATCGGTCATGAGAAGTTCTTCTTAAATAAATTCATTATTTTCTCTTGCGAAGTGTACAAAGGATGTACTTCTCCTCTTAATTCGGCACTACGCCGGTGTGAGAAATGTAATTTGCGCACGCGCGTCGATCATCACGTGACGCTCTCTGTGAGTTAACCAAGTAGTTAACTGACCCCGGGGTTGTACTCCACAAACATTTATCAGATAAACGATCGAATACATATTTTTAAAGGCAGTCGCCTACCACCATTTCACTATGGGTTCAGCAGGTCGTACAGTTATTTTCATGAGTCGTCTTAATTCCGTTTTCCAACGCTTCATTTAATTATTCCCCTTTGATCCTCAATGTTAAGCCAGATATTTAAATTAATGATATTAAAACAACGCGTTTATAATTTATAATTATAAAGATGAAACACAAGATTATAACATCTTTCACAGATATATATATTCCCAGAGTTGCGGAGGTTAATTTGTTTACCCGGCATTCGTGTCACTGTCAGTGTATTTTATTACTTTTAAAATAACTTTTGTATTCTATTAAATTATTCTATACGTTTTCCTGTATATATATATTATATTTATCGATTCGCTTGAATTATGAAAATAATTTTGTTGTCAATCAACAATATTTGAGAGAGCAATCATTCGTTTGAAATCATCTTCATGTTGCGAATCTTGGCACCCAAAACCATTTTGCAAACGGGTGGGTCTAAAGTCACTTTACCATTTAAAATTAAATATATTTTTTATTTTTTTATTTTTTTTTATTTAAGATTTACATAGCAATAATTCATATTTTCATTGCAACGAATATTGTTCTGCTGCTTAAGTAAAGAACGAGGATTACTGACAATAAATCGTTCTTTTAAATATCCATACAAAAATAAATTTGGAGCCATGAGATCAGGATATGATGGTCCTCTAATTGTTAGTTCAGCACATTTGTGGTTGGCCTCTACGTCTTTCGTCCAGCCATGGATTTCACCATTCCAATGTTCATCAACTAGTCTTGCTATGTGTCCGACATAGTTCCACTTCAGTATCGCGACAGTTCGTATAATGACCTTGGATTTCAAAATAAACAATGTAAATACAGATTATTATTTTATATATATTATTTTAATGTATAAATGAAAAAATTATATGCTACATAGATTGTCATGTAAAAGATAAATAAATAGTGTATATAAATGTAATAACCTATACATATACGATAGGTTATTACATTTTTTAATGGTAAAGTGACTTTTGGCCCACCATGTATTTCTAATGGATACAAAATGTTTCCTGACAACGTGTCTGGAAAAACAAAAATGAAATACTACGATTTTATTAATTATGGCTAATTTAATTATGTCGACGGTTACCAGACACGGATTATTATAATTATTATATAAATACATACATGGATTATATTATACTATCAAGCAAATTTGTATCATCTTTGTAGTAGTGCGTAGGTATATAATATGTTTATCTATGCGTTTTATAAAATATATTAATTTCTTTATTAAATAAAATCAGTTGGAGTCCGACGAAAAGCAAAACGTCCACGATTAATACTCAAATACAAGCGGCCCCGATATCGGTGCTGTCAAAAATGTATCCATCGAAGTAAGTCATGTAATATAGTGTGATGGATCACGGGCCATACTCCAGGGCCAGGATAGTGGGCGATCATTATTGCCCAGATCGGTTTATTAAGCCAGTTCAATCATCCTGTCCACTTCTAATAGCGAATGTCTAAACTCCGACAGAATTCACGACATGGCTGCAAAAACAATGCAAACAATTTCGCTTTCATAATGGAGATCTTAAATATTTCTAATTAGTTTATTTAACAGAACGCCATAATAGCTAACATTCATATGATATTTTCATTTATTCAGCTAAGATACTTCATTGGTCTTATTATGTAATATGTTATAAGTTATTAAATATTTGTACTGTTGGTTTCTCATAAATAAATTCCTTTAAAACAGGTTACGTTAACTCAGGTTTGGTAGGTTATTTATTCCAAAGTGTAATAAATAACCTATCAAGCCTACGTATGCAGATGTCTAAGAGTGCACTTGTCACTGTGTGCAGTTTCCATGTGTGCATTTGTATTGTGTGCACCTATGCACCGTATCTTAAAATACTTTTATTAAATATATTGTGATAAAATATTGACAAAAAATACAAAAAAATAATAAAAACGCTTTGCATGCCTCAGATATATGTATCATACCACTCCTGCATAAAATATGTGTTTGTGGTTCGAAAAAATATTCATAAATTCTGTTAAATAAATCAAATAAAAATCTCTGACGGAGAACCGAACTTCGGTCTTCCGCGTGACAGGCAGGCATACTAACCACTGCATTGCCGAAGAATAAGAATGAGGCTTGAAAATAAATAGATATTTTGCAAAAATTTGAACTATTTTTCTAAATGAAATTCAATGTCAGTAATACCGATGTAATAAATTCTAACACAAAAAAATCAGGGGGGGGGGGTAATAGCGAGATGGTAGAGCGCTCGGTTGTTATGTGAGAGGTGGCGGAATCGATGCTCAGAGCCTCCGATATATTTTTGATTTCAAAAAAGTTATGGATACGCTTAAGTTATCGATCCCGATACCGGTGAAAATAAAACACAAGGAAAGAAATTACAAAAGTGAAAGATTGTAAAAATATTGTAAATTTTCTGTAAGACCCAAATCGAAAAAAATAAATCGGCAGTCTTTGAGCCTAAAATATTAAGATCGTATAATTATTTGGAAAAATTAAATATAGAACCAAAAAAATCGTGTTTAATTTATTGTGTTGATTAACAATGGAGTTCTGATAAATGAATACCGTCTGTTTTAAAAAAACAAAATAACATATCTATATCTTTGCTTCAGACCTAAATTGATTACATATTTTGGAATCAATAAAATATTTCAATTAATCGAAATAATCACATAACTATGACTTATTTAAATGCACACGCACTTTGAACATTTTCGACTCATATTTTTAATATGTTTCTAATCTACCCCTAAAATATTGTGTATTAGGCGCGCTACACTCAGCAAATAAACGTGCATTCAGATTTTTAATCTGCCTAATAATTTGGGCGACTTTCTGCATCTGCTGTAGCTAGTTAATTAGCTTAATCGGTGTAATAAATAAAGATCACAATCCTTTCGCTTTAAAAGAGACTCGCGCCGATTAGAGTGCGATGTGCACGTACCTGAATAGTGACAGCGGCTGTCATCGTTTATACTGCTCGTCCCGGGCTCTTGTCAGGGCTGCCCCAAAACTATATATCTTGTACAGTATATTCACAAAAAAAAAAACTAGCTTACAAAGGTTTGGAAAATAATTTCTAATCTTATTTATTTATTTATCAACGCCCATATAGGCTTCATCAATACTACATAAATTAATAAATAAATATGCACAACATATATTAAGTCTATTTATTGGGTGTTTACATAAACAATAATATTATTTTATTTTGATATAACAGTACATAATTTTAAAACTAAGTATACTCCCAAGTACTAGTATTTCTTCAATTCAGGTATGCTTCTGCAACGAAAAATATCAACGAAATTCAACTTGTTACCAAGCCGATGTATCCGTGTTATTAGCGAGTTTACGACATAGTTAATTTCTATAGGGTACCCACAAAGAACGTTTCATGTTGTCGCGTTTGATACTTTATAAGAAATCATTTATGTTAATTTAGGGCAGTCCAACATGCTGTTGATAATTTTGTATAGAAATACGATATCATATTCTCCAAGCTATTTTTTCCAAACGCAGTATACTCATTAAATAATAATAACTTATATTTTCTATTGAAATATGCAATTTAAAATTGATTTTTATATTATTTAAGCCATAGTAGGGAGTCCACAGAGTCGAGTTATATTCCAGCGTACTTCTTACAATAGATTAATATAATGTTCTTGCAGAGCGGAGTGAGTTTAAGTTTTTGGCTGTCCTTAACACAAATCCTGAGGATTTCATCGCCTTGTTTCAAATTCAAATTTCGTTGTAATGTTGAATAAATGTAAATTACACCCATATCCCGCATAAGACTAATTAGTTAAGTTATTATGTATACGTATGAATAACAGAACTAATAATAAATAAACCAGTTTAAGAAGCACTCAGCTTCCTTAACTCTTAGATTAAACTCAAACAAAGTACAGTGGAACCCCGATTTTACATGCCCGGAAATCACGTTTTCCCTCCATTTGCGTGTTATTTCTGCAGTCCCGTGTCATTTTAGTACTTCATAAACCCTATTTTACGTTTGTCTTTCCAGCGATTTACGTCTAAAATTTGTTGAAATTCGTTCGGCCAGTTCGCTATTCGCCATAGAACAAATAATCTGTTGGTCGTTTGTTGTATATACGCACTTTTCATTTTCATATCTACGTAATTTGTCGTTTTATTGTTTTGTACAAGCTGAAATCAGCAAGAAAATTGCGTAGAAGATAGTATAGACAACATTGATGGCTGGGAAAAAATTTACGAATAACCCTCGTTGACTCTAAAGTAATAACATCGAACGTAGTGGGAATTTATGAAATATTGGACAGTCGTATAAATGAAAACTTGACAGAAGTAAAACCTTCTTACGAAGAAGTGTCTGCTCATTCCATCAACACAGTTCCTACAAAGGATGATGCCATGAGGCATATTGAAGGCCTCAAAGTATTAGTATTATACCACCAGAATCCTTTAATTTAATTAATAATATTGAAAGAACTATTTAAAAACAACAAAAAAACATGCTGCCAAAAAAAAATTGTTAGATTTTTTCAATAAACAATAAATAATTCGTTTTTTTAATACCCCCAATTTACATTTTTTTTGTTGGTCCCTTCAAAAACTTAAAATCGAGATTCCACTGTATATATCCGAAATGTTACATTTTTTGAATTGAAAAATTCAAGAAGTATTCAATATAAAATGACATTGACGCATGTCATAAAGATTTCTTTCTAAAGCACTCTAGCCATGGAAAACATGAACGCTACGAACTGATGCATTAACCCACATTATATTCAACAATATTTTTATTTATTTTCTACTTTGTATATTATATTTCATATCGATCGATGTGTCAGTAATTTGTCAGGACATACACATGTCGCATGTGGCCATTAAAAAAAGGCTGCGAGTATTATTAGGATTCAATCGAGTCTTAAGGGAAACAGTTTGAGATCCATTTATCATCTTTCCCAATGTTTCGAATGACAGATAATACCATCTTCTATTTGGAAATGATTGGAGCTATAAGTTCATTTATATTTAAATGCAAAACAACTCAATCGTCTTGTGCAGCTGTTGGCTCCTTTATGGTGACTGATTCAGCGACAAAACTTCACTGATATGATGATATCTCCAACACCAGAAATGTGAGACCGTTTATTCGTCATAAAACACGTTGGTTTTATTTTAAATATGCAACTAACACGTACAGTCCGGTGGGTCAAAAGAAAACACGTCCGGCGGTGGTGGGTCATTTTAGACCCACCTCAAGTTTTCGGTTTTTCAACCGTTTTAGGAGATTTTTTTAAATATGATTTAATGAAATGGCATGATGTGCCGCAATATTTCTGCTAAAAAAATAAAGTTAAAAATTAAAAATATTTCGAATAATGTACATATTCTCACGCATCAACAGACACCCTACACGGCCAAAATACAAACATCCACTGAACATGTGATCTTCTTGTCGGAACTCGAGCAAGTAGTGTCATAAAACTTACAGGTTGACGTAACGCCCCCCAAATAATTATATACTGGCATTGTCTAAGGGCCGCCAAGCGAAAATAAGTCAAAACAAATACATGGACGCATACCTGGTATCCTTTGTCTATCCGCACAAAATGTTGACAATATATGTTTCGGCGTAAGCGCTGAGATTCAATCCGCCTGTCTTAGGTCAATTTTTGAGGGTTTTTTCACATTTTTATCAATAACTCGTTTGAATCTCGTCCGATAACATTTATTTGTATTTAAAATTATTTGAAAATATATAATAAAAGTTTAGCTAGAAGGAAAACAGAATTAAATGAATATTTATAGCATAATTCATATTTTTACAAACACCCGAGTCAAATCTGACCCGCCACCGCAGAGTATATGTTAAAAAAATGTATTTTTTATCATTAATTGACATGGCGGTTACTTTGTGATGTAACATGATTATTTTTATTTTCACAAACTTTGTAAGTAGGTAGGTAGTAGGTTTCAGTCGTTAACGGAAATATGGATAGTAAAGATGAAGTGTTAGGGAATGTTGTTAATTAGTGTTTTCTCCGAATTTAAATTCTTTTGTGTTTCAATGGTTTCTAAATTGTTGATTCTGATCCTTTATAAGATACCGAGTGGCGGAAGTTTTTGTTTATGACTATAGAATGAGTGGTTTGTTTCAATTATGTGGTTAGAAATTCCGAGAAGTTGTTATTTTTTAAGCAGCACTTTTATATAAACTTATAACAATCGTTATATTTATAAGCAGATGTAAATATTACACATAGATGCATATATATGTATGTGTGTAGATACCGTAGCTCAATAGTCGCAAAGGAAGTTCCGTATTATCTATCTGCCACAGGAATCCATGTCATTATGACTATGTCGCTACTGTGTGGTGTATGTATCTATATAATAATATAATTCATTGTCTGAGTTCAATTTAAATTAATGCAACCAGGTCACGTGCGCATTCAGGTCGAATGTTTATATAATAAAAGGTCTGCGCAGATGAAAATTGATAGTTGCCAAGAGAGGAGGAATAGTAGAGAATGATTATTATAAGTATAATGAAAACTTAATCGTTCAGTTTGGCATACAGCCACTTTAAAAATTTTCTAATCTAAATTTAATGTTGCAAAAATATGTCTTAAATTCGAAATTATTTCTAATGACATGAAGTACGAGTAAGTGGAGATTTATAATAGTGACGCAGTAGTGTGTCCATAGGTAATGAAGGAACTATTGAACTTTAAGGTTCAAATATTTATAAATAAAAAATAATGAGAAAGTATCGATTCAAATGACAATGTTATTAATGTTTATCGGTAATTTTTAGGTGTTTACGTAGTTTGTTATTGTGATTATTATATATCTTATCATTTCAATTAAAAATGCACAGTGAATTTTTGCGAATGTCAGTATATTACGAAAAACATAAATAAATATATTATATAATTTTTGTAATGAATATTCAGGTTTTCAAATTTGAAAGGAAACTGATTGATATATTACATTGAAGTGAAGTGTACATTTTCTTTGAAATACGAATCAAATTGAAATGTAATTAATATTTAGTAACTATTTTTGATGTGTTTAGTATTAACATTTCCATTAATTTATTATCACTTGAAAAAATGTTTTTTTTGCAATTTTAAAAGGAAACTGATAGGTACTATACTTCGGTTAATTGATATGTAACCTTTTGGTTCTGAAGCTTCATAGAAAAAAAAACCAATTTGTTCTAATTACTGTTAGATTGATTTTGTTTCTGGCTTTTACAATTTCGTATTATTTATTAATTAATATCTATCTTATTGACTATTACAACATGAATATCCACAAATGCATGAAAAATACACATTATATATAATACATATTATGATCTTAATAGAGGACGTCCGCGGAAGACTTGGCACTACCAGGTAAACCAGATAATGGAGGATGGTTCTGTTAGAAGCCTCAACAATCGGCGAGCTTGTATGAGAAGATGTATGATTGTGGATGAGGCGAGAATTGTGTGTCAGGACAGAAGAGTGTGGCGCTCTATCCTCTCTGCCTACCCCCGCGGAGAAACGGCTTGATGGTAAGTAAGTAAGTAAGTAAGCATATTATGATCTTTATATAAGGTGATTATTATGTTCAAGGCGGGTGTTGTTTTTGAATAACTAGGAAATGAAACATAATTTTTAAATTTGATTTTTATATATCGGTTATTTGGTTTTTTACAATGATGTATAGAATATGATATCGGCCAAATGGCTGCCTCTGACAGCGGCGCAAACGCGTGCTATTTTAAGCATATTTTTCATAACATTCTCGCACACTTCGCATGTTATTTCAGCAATTTAATTTTGAATATTGTTTTGAATATATAGGCGTAGACCTTTCTTTTCATGTGCCCTTATGGAAAATAGTTGAGAGCCGTTAAATTAGGTGATCGAGGAGGCCAGTCGATGTCACAACTGTCTGATATTGTGGGGTCGGGAAATATTTCTCCCAAAATTTCAAGCATAGCTCGGGCTGTGTATGAGGTGACACCGCTCTGTTGAAATCGCATGTACTGCAGCACTAATCGACTCAATTCGTTTACCAAGAAGCTTTCCAACATGTGACGATAACGATCAATGGTTACAGCATTGCCATTATTATTTAGATAAATGTTTTGAAGACTTCAACACGTTGTGAGGCGTCAGATGTTCCATAATAAACTGTAATCGACTACTCAACAAATGCGAACTGACAAATGTCTGCCAAATAAAATCGGTCTGGAATATAATATTCACTCTGTACTTTGAACTGTAAATGTATTTTTTTTACAAATAGTGTATCGAATATTCTAATAATATAAACATTATAAATGATCACGTTGAGTACTTCTGACACTGCATAAAGCTCAAAGATTATTAAAAGCAATAAAAATTTAATTTTATGAAGTGGAAGTGCTGGGTTTTTATTGATATTAAAATTAAATAGTTTATTTTTGTGCATTTAAAATCGTTCTAAATTATGTTTATTTTTTTAATCTTTTTCTTTTGTCGATTTGCGTCCACTCATCTGACCATCACCAGTTAAATGATCCAAGCGGCTGAGATGATTGTACGCCGAGTGAGAAGCTCCACAATTAGAGAGAGCTTCTGTACGGAACTCTATCATTTTATCACAGAGAGAATCCATATGAGGTTTTGACATGTAATCAGAACGACAGTGGAATGAATACCCAAACGGGTATTCCTACGGGTCGCCCCAGGCAAAGCTGAAGAAGACAGTTGGAGAACCTGTGTGAACAGAGGTTTGGTCTACAATTAGTCATCGAAATTATGATGGACAGGACTCCCGCGAGGCAGCGTATTAAAGTGGTGAACCTCCGATCTTCCTAGAACAGGGTAGAAAATGAAGATTAATGGTTCCATATGTAGTTCAGACATTATATGTAGATTACAGAAAAATTAGTGTGTAGGTATTTTAATAATTATACAAAATACTTTGTTTAAACCACTATTTATTAAAATATGAATTAAATATATTAATTGGAAATATATACATATAAAATCAATTTTATCGAAAAATATTGTTGTTGGGATTCGAACCTGGATCTCTTTCCAAACCAGGGAAGGTGCATTATCCAACTACGCTTTTGAATTAGAACTTAATACAATTGAAACAAAATAATACTTCTTTAAATTTAATGAGAATGTGAATTATCTCGATAAATAGCAATTATTCACCTGGATACAGTATTAAAAGTAGCCGGATACAAGTAAAACACAAAGTGGTTTACCTCACTTGTGGCAGAAAAATAGAATTACAAGCGACTTGTTTGTAGGTCTACATGATTTATGTAAATCCAGTATAAGGCCTATTGGGGAGCGTAGTCGTGGGTGGCTTCGGCGAATTTCCTCCGTAAAATAAAAGCTTTAAGACAGCTGAGCCTTGCTTGCGGGGTACATTTATTATTAACGTTGACATGCTTCGGGAAAACAAAATAAGCCCGGAATTAGGATGGACGTCGCTCGCATTGCATATTAACTTTATTCAGATTTCATCTCATTCCTTCAGATAAACACTATTTTTCCATGGCTCAAGACGATGATTTCTTACAGAAAAACTATTTTATTACAAATTGGTACGATTGTTGCGCTCAGCAAATCTTATTGACTTCCGGATAAACGTAGTTATGTTTTGTGTTTCTGTAAGTGTCGCAGTGTACTTTAAACGAAAGGGAGATAAGCTGGATTTATGCACTCTTGAAATATGGTGCTGGAGGCACAAACTGGACACACCATGGACAGCAAGATGCGTGTCTCCATTTTACAGCAAGAACTACAACGATAAAATTTCAAACTTGTTCTTCTTGTTTATCTGCGAGAAAACGACGAAGTGGTGGTCTTACATTAAATAATAATACATTATTAAATTAGTAAAAGAAAGAAAAATTATAATTATATTATCGTGTATAATATTCTGAAAATTCTGGTATCTAACTCTGTACGTAATTAATAATTAATTATGAAAATTCTAGTAGGTACATTGTTAAGGCTTCATGCTACTGATTTTTTTTTTTTAATATGATAAAGGCTTCATTATAATGACCTATTAGAGTTATCCCAATCCTGGATTATCTGACATTATTATTTAAGAAACAATTTTCAATAAAATACTATTGAATAATATCGTATTATATAATGTAAAGATATGATCTTGAGTGTTTTCTAAATTTCAATAATTTCAATTTGGGAACGCATTTCGTAAAAAGTTCGATGTTCAGAAAGGTATTTTTTTATTAAGATTTTTTATACTTGTATACATTTTCTAGCAGAAATAATTTGCATTGTTCGAATATAAATACCACATTATTTTTAAAGGGAATGAAATATTTTTTAATGTGTGGAGATGATGAGGTCAGGTTAAGATTTGTTAAGAAGGATCTCGATGAAAAACTGTAAAGGTCCGATGTTATGTCTGCGTGCAGTAATTATCATTTCTATTAAATACACTTTAATGAGACAAGTATGTACTGCATATTACGAGTACTTTTAATTGTGTTTATATATATTTTAATGCAAATTAAATGCATCAATTAGAAAGATATACAGAAATTTTTAATAATTAAAATATTTTTTTTTTCGATATATATTTTTTTTCTGGATATATTTATAGTTGATTAAATTTAATTTGTATTAAAATACCACAGAACTATGTTCTAAAAAATTACATCTTCACAATAATAATATGTTCTCCTTAATAATAATTAATATTTTTTTTACTTTCCGATATTACAGTTTTAAATCGTCAAAAGTGTTATTATTTATTTATTATAATACGTTGGATTTTACTCATCCGCTGTCAATTTATTTTAAGAGTAATTATTATAAACTCAACCACAAATAATTGATACTGTGTTATATTAAAAATATTCGGAAACATGTTTAATATACCTACAAAAATTACTAGTACAAAAAATGGACTTTTAATTTTTTAATTTTACTTTACTTTCTAATCGTACATCCTGGTACATCCCAATACAAAGAAATATCCCTATTCAGACGTCAAATAGGCCAATAAGTTTGCAGATAATTCATATTTTTTTTTGTAAATAATTGAGCTAAGAAAAATATATTGTATTGTAGTGAAAACGTACTGCGTGCTACGATAGATATTTTCCTACCTTTATAAGTAGTTTTGCTAATACTGTTGTGAAATTCACTGTACTTTAAATTAATGAATAAATCATTTAAGATAGCGCCAACATTGCATTCTTGCTCCATAAAGTCGATTGCGTGCTAGATTGTAAATTACATATAAAATAGGGATGTACAATCAATAAAACAAATTCGTTCGTTTTTTATTTACATCTTAAGAAATACCTAATAATTATTATATATTTGCGTAAATAGTACGTCCCAAGTTGTACACCTCGTAGTAGATTGTTGGTGGTCCAAGATAAACTCTTATGTGACAATTATAATATTTATTACACGAGTTACAGTTATACTACAAGGTACATAACTAGTATCGGAGCCAAACGGTAACGCAAAAGAGAGCGCGCCTCGCGCATGTCACCCTTTTATCCCCGCTCACACACACATATACATCTCGCTCCGGCGGTGCGGGCGCTCTGACACACATACATATATTCGATTTCAAGGACATCACAATAATGAATCGACTATTGAATGATTATTGAAATAATTATGTTATTAAATACTTTTGTTCTGGAGAATATTAATAAACATTTCCTCTGATTCATTTCGTTCCCTGTATTACAAACAATTCTCTATCGACAGGTTCACTGATTGATTTGTCATGGATGTAAATATACTTTGAAAAAAATTGTTTCCTAACTCGGCTACGAATTTAAAAGGGTATCTTTCTAGATTAATTTTTTTTAAAATATTTTCTTACCTTTTAGCCTTCAGGCGAATTAAAAGATTTTACAAAGGGTTAATTTTTAAGGTTTCCACGGACGAAATACATGATGCACTGCCAATTTAAGACTCTTGATCAAGGACACTGAAATTTATTGCTTCTATATTGAAGTGTAAATTACGGTGTTCTTAAATTAGTTCTATAAATTACGTTCTTGCGAGTTAGCTCCAAAGTTAGAAGAAAAATAAAAAAGATTTATAATTAATACCATAGTGTCTTTGTGTAAATCTAGTCGAATGTTTTAATATGACACTGAGTAAATTTGTGTTTGTTCATTTAGAATAGAGCACGCTGTAGTATTGTTAAAGAATATATTTTACGTATGTTAAGTCAATTTATGAACCTGAAGACAAATGCCTAGAACAGTTCTCTGTGGATTTGGCTATTCAGATCATGTAAAAAATGATAATGTAATATTCTTCGTCTTATCTGGTGTATGTCAATCCAGTCTGTATATGTAACTTAATAGAATCGCATAGGTACATTATTAATCTTTAAAGATACATACAATTATTTTAAGTAACAACATGTATATTTTTGGTAACATGCAGTAATTTTAGTGCATATTTATTTTGATTCCTTTCATCATATATTCATTTTTATAGTTTTGAGGATCATATTTGGAAATGAATGTGCTGATAAACTGGCCAAGGAGGCCACTCTTTCCGGAGTTTTCCCCCCATCAATTCCATATCCCGATGTATGACAGACTCAATATGGTAAAAAAATGTACAAATTTTATCTGGACTGCACAACGGATGGATCCAAATAATCATAAGGGTAATCGTCTTAAAGTAATTCAAGGATCTATTCCCCGAACGCCCTGGTTCTCCGAAAGGAAAGTCTCCAAAAGAACAGTATCAAATATCTCTAGAATGAGAATTGGGCTTTGCCAGGTGGTTTCTCATTTGTTCAGATTGAACTTAATAGATTCCCCAATGTGTGAGTGTGGTGCCGAAGAGGAAACCCTTGACCATGTCTTTTTTGCTTGTCCATTGCGGATCATAGGTGTTTTTACAATGGTCTCATTAATGGTCTCGTAATGGTGCTCCCAGTTAACTTGTATCATCTTCTTTCCCTTAACTCGCCACGTTTAATCTAAATAATGGCAAGTTTTTTGAACGAAAATTGTACAATTGTAGTATAGTATTTCCTGTTCTATAATATTATTGTACATTTTTTTATAAAATAAATTTTTTAACTTGATTAATGGCACAAATCACTCTTGAAGGGTGGATTGCCTATTTTAAAGAAGAAGAAGATCATACTGATGGCTTAATCTCTCTAAAACCTATGTACAAAAAATGCGTTTTTGGATAATTAAGTATGCAGATTAATTCAAAATAAACGATTCATCCGTAACACTAATACATATTTTCCCAAGAACTGATGAAAACGAAATAATCTAAAATATATCGATCATGAGTTGAAAGTTAAAAATGAACATAACGACGCATTACCTGATACATTGTTGTATTTAAAAATGCCTTTTATATATCTTTTTAATTTTAGTTAGGTAAAAATCAATTTTACATCTTAAAAAGCTTATTTTCCCCTCTCCTGAAAACTTAAGATTAAATATTATTTGCTTTTATTATTATATGTTTCAAGATTATTCACCTTATATTTAAATAATTTGTATTCACGTTTGAAACTCATTTATTAACTACGTATTTTCTTCTACATAATGTCTACAGGCACATTAGTGACATTTAATAACTAATTAGTGACTTATTTTATTTAGTACATCAACAGAAACTTAACAATATGTACAAACAGTAAATCAGTAAATGACAATATGGCAGTTACGGTTATATACCTGTGTCTAATATTTTTCTGCTAAATCTGTTTATTTAATATTTGCCATAAAGTTATACGTAAATTGTAAATATTAAGTAATCTTAATCTAGCGATATTAAAAACACGTTCGTTCTGTCCGTTTAAGCAAGCACTATACAGCCATAATGAGACTATTGAAGTCACATCCAGAAAGTCATAGACGTAGACGGGAAGCGTAATGTTATTATGGATACAAGATAATTAATTAATTATTTAAAATTAATATCCGCTAGGAACAAGTTCAATTATGACCTTAATAAATTGTACATATAGGCAATTAAAAAGACCTTAGACATCTGTGAGTTCCGAAACGATAAGGCTGTTATATTCTCCGACTCGCAAGCAGCTTTTGAATCTCTTTCAGCGTGAAAGTTTGGCTAGACATTAAGATAATCTGTTCTATTAGACGTTGCCTATTTAATTTGCACAGCAAAAATAAACACGTGTCATTCGTATGGACCCCTGCACATGAGTGAATTCAGGGAAATAAAAGTGCTGACAATCTGGCCAAGGAGGCCGCTCTTTTCGGAGGTTTTCCCCAACAGTACTATACCCCGATGATTGACAGATTTAATATATTTAAAAAGCGTACAGACTCTATCTGGACTTGACAGTGAAATGATCCAAATAATCGCAAGGATAATCGATTCAAAGATTTAATTTCTGCACTCTCTGGTTCTCCACAAGGACACTTTCCAAAATAACAATTTAAAATATCTGTAGAATTAAAATTGGACATTGCTAAGTATCCTTACATTTGTGAGAGTTTGGTGCGGGGGCGGAGACCCTCGGCCATGTTCTTTTTGCTTGTCCATCGCGAATCACAATTATTTTACAGTAATCTCGTCAATGGTAATTTCAACTCTCGGCTAATCTATGTCATCTCCTTTATTTCAAATCGCCACATTTGATCTCTACAACATCAACATTTTTGAACCAGGATGGTATATTCACTGTAATAATATTGTACTTACTCTATAAAATGTAGTTTTAACACGATTAACTGGGGCGCGCCAAAAAAATATTCAGTGTTTATTACAAAAATGGAAAACGGTTAAGTACTTTGAAAGGTTTTCAAAATTTTCTTTTACAAATGTACTTAATATTTAACAGCTTTATACATTAGCATTAGAGGGAACTCCACTCCCTTAAGATCCCTTCACAGAATATAAGGGAGGTACGTTGTATCTACGTACCTGGGTTGGAAGTTCTCCCGCGACCACTCTCCTTTATTATGCATGTTGCATGCTTCGAAGCATTTCGCAAGGATAGTGGAAATATAGTATTTCGCTTTGTGGAGTTTCTTGGCAAGCAATGATATTTTTTGTAATTAACTGCGCTGTTTATTAGCTTCTGAATCTTAATTATTTTAATGTATTTACTGGTCAGTGGCGTATCTAAAACACATGTTGTAAAAAAATCTAGAAAATCTAAAAATAGACGACGCCTCAATAGCGCATTATTGTTTATAATAATTTAGATTATTTTGATTTGTAATAGTAAGATGCATCGCATTATTTTTACCTTTGTAAATAAAACGAGGCGCGTGCTGTAATAATTTAATAATATAGGGTGCTCAGCGGAAAATTTTCAAGATTAAATTGAAATTGCTCGTAACCATCAGGGTGAGGTAAGTGGGAGGGGTATTGTTCAACGCGCGTGATTTCCGGGATTGTCAGTCGTAATCAGTCACTGGTCGGAAGCGCACCGCGCGTTCGCGGTTGGGCAATATTAAAAGTGCAGTGATTAATTAGTTCGTGCGCGTCGCGCTTTTTGTACTCACTTTAATATTAGACGATTAAGTGATGGGCAGAGCACGTAACTTATCTGATGTTGGATTCAACAGTTCAGACCAGAAGGGACAATGGTTAACCAAACTCCTCCGGGACCATCAACGTCAGTAGTGATGCCAGAACATGTGGCTCAAGTTCTATGTGAAATTATGCGCAATCCGCGTAAATCGATACGGAAGATTGCAGCCTGTACTGGAATAAAAAAAACCAACAGCGCACGTTATTGTGAAAAAAACTACAGTTTCACCCATTCAAACTGGCGGTGTGCAATTTCTGCCCGAGGGATAATTGGTCCTTATTTTTTTAACTAGTGGGAAACAGTCACTGCTGACGTGTATTGCCGAATGATCGACGAGTTTTTGGTACCGCAACTGCAGCTGTTTTACGGGTTCAACAACAGAAAACAATTTCAGCAAGACGGGTTTTAAGCTGAGGGGAATTTTTCCCAATAAATTAATCAGCAAGTACGGAGACATACCCTAGGCACCTCTGTCACTAGGCCTTACACCGTGTGACTTTTTTTTTGTGGGGATATCTTAAGTCGAGAGTTAACAGCAACAATGCTCGAACAATTCAGGCCCTACAAGAAAATATCCGCCGTGAAGTTGCTGCCATTGAACCAACGCTTTGCTTTCGCGTGTTCGCAAATTTAAGAGTCCGATTGCAAGAGTGTTTTGAGAGAAATGGACGGCATTTAGACGATATTGTTTATAAAACGTAAAATAAGCATCGTTAAGCTCCGTTTTGTATAAACAAAATATGAGTATAACAATTTGTTTTTTAAAATTTATTTAATATTAAACTTGGAAATTTTCCGCTGGACACGCTATGTAATAAAACTGAACAAATTTTTTTAATCTGCATGTCTTGATGTAGTGTTAAATGAACAATAGTCGAGTTTGAAGATTTTATAATTTTGATGGAATGGTATTGGTGTATTTGATACGTTTTTTATAATACTTTATAATTAATTCATCTTGATAGATTTTTCTGAATAACTACGTAATTTACACCATTCACGGTGAATCATCACATTTTAGCTAATATTTTTATCAGTTTCCTAAATCAATTTTTAAATATATATATATCAAAAGTAAATGCAAAATATACGCGAATTAGATATTATTAATTCAATAATAATATAATTTATTCCAGGAA
Organism: Eubasilissa splendida; assembly: GCA_031772225.1. NCBI lineage: Eukaryota > Metazoa > Arthropoda > Insecta > Trichoptera > Phryganeidae > Eubasilissa > Eubasilissa splendida. Next base: position 16,814,037 of record CM062856.1, read on the forward strand.
GTATTCATTAAAGGATTTGTTCATTTAACTGTCAGGACGTAGTAAATTGAATTAAGTGCGAATTTTTCGAATGATTTATGGAGCGGACGTCTGAGAGTAATGATATAGTGAAGTCCGAGTAAATGTGGTGTCCTCCAATAATAGTCGCTATTTAAGCTGCTGATGAGGGTATCCGCATCATTTATTAGCGATGATAAATGCATCGGATAAAATTTACGAGTACAGGCGGAAATTATTGAGAGTGGAATATGTTTTGCCCACACGTAACGAGCGGTGATATATTAATTATACAAATTTATCATCAACATAATTATTTCAGAGTAAATAATTATGCGTTCTGGATGCGTCTTGTTATCATCCTGGATGTGTAATGTTATCATTCTAGATGTGTCTTGTTATCGTTCTGGATGTGTCTTGTTATCGTTTCGAAAAGGCTCGGAACTTTTAACCCCGCAGGCAGCCAACATAAATTTCATCCTTTTCTTAAACGTCTGTCGTGTAACTAAAAAAAATGAGCCCAAAATGGAAAAAAAAGCATTGCACCTCAATGAAAAATTGATTGGCTCGCTGTGCATGTATTGTGTATAATACATTATAATATTAATTACTACACGTTATCCATGAAAAATAATTACAAAATTAGTCTATATACTATTCACATAAATAAATAAAAAATTAAAGTGTATTTTTTGGCATTTACGAGTATATTAATGCACTTGAAACTGAAAAAAATCCTTGAGGCGACTTTTTCTTTGCGGAGATGGTGCGATCTCTAAACTGACATATTATTATTGAAAACATATTACTTTACTTTAGTACTTTCGTAATACACGTTTGAATAAAAAAAAAATTAATAGGGAAAAAAATATGTGTCATTATTTTCAAACTAAGCCAAACGCTTGTACTATTAAAATAGAACTAACTCGATAACCACTAGAGTACTTTTCGAGTACTGCTAGCCTACAAGCACGTCGAATTGTCATTTTAAAAATTTTATAATTGAATATTTTGATGAATTTTACAATTTATTAGATTATATCGATGTATTATAGAGTATAATATGTATCTATTTAATGCGGGCCCCGTGCAACGCGTTAACTGTACTGTAGTTACGCCACTGTCTGGCATTTTTTCACATTAATTTCTGTGTTTTGCTGCTATATTTACTTACTCACATACATTTAGCCTTTCATTCTCTCATTGCGCTTATTCGTTTTCGGTCTCATTGTTTCAAATCACATGTCTCCATGTTCAGAAATGTATTCATTCAAAATATCATTTACACGGCCTTCTACTTTACTTAACACTAGTTTTATGCGAGTACCAGAATTTATATATGGAATAAATAATAGAATTTCACACAAACTTTTATCGATAAAAAAAATCCTCTACTTCAATACACTTCTTTCAAATGTCGCTAACCAAATCATTTCACTAAATTATCAGGCTGTTCGCGCTTTTTATTTTTACATTATACTATATTCTTGCCACATTTACCGACTACATATTTAGAAAACAGTATTCATTATTAGATTTGATTTCAATAATGATATAAAATCTGATCGTGTAATTATTATTAATACATTTCATTCTCTAGACCATTGGTGGCGAACCTTTTTAAATGCGCGTGACAAAAACCCCCAAATAATAAATACGTGCTAAGCAGTATTAAAAAAAAAGTTTATTTAAAAAACTACAATTAGCAATTATGCTATAATTAGTTTTTTTACTTAAAAACATAACGCGAAGACCGTATAATCATTCAACGCATCAATGGGTTCATTTTGAATAGGGGAAAAAAAGAAAAAAAGAGATTTACAAAATTTTATTAAATAAGTTTAACAAATACACCTATTACAAGTTATTAGTATTAATGGGATTTTTGTTGCTGTACATTCCATGCCAAATACTTTATATTTGGTTCATACGTCGTCACTTTTAGTAAAATTTATGCCCAACTAGATTCATCGGTCAATTTACTTCTTGTACTACATTTTATAAAATTCATTTCGGAAAATAATGACTCACAAGCATATGTGGAAGAAAAAATTGATAATTTTGCCGTCGCTAGTTTTTTTACATATTCTGGAATGGTGTTCCAAGTTAATATTATTTCTTCTTCTGCATTCTTTTTAATTATAATCGATCATTTTCAATTATTTACAATTTATTTCTCAGATCGACAAATTTATGTTTCCAGATCGAACTGGATTGGAGTTCAATTAATTACATTTATACATGAGTTATCTATTTAAAAAAAATTGTTAATTATTACGTGTCAGTTAAATTGATGAACGTGCCATCTCTGGCACGCGTGCCCTAGGTTTGCCACCCCCGTTCTAGATATTTAAACTAGCAGCCTTATTGTAATTTACTGTAATATATGTTAATTTTACAGATATAAATAAAATACAACAATAATAAAGTACAACAAAAACAATGATACTTTAAAAATACAGTGATTTCGAATATCGAAAAATGAAAACTCCACAGGCGAACTTTATAGATGTCTGAACTACACAACTCATATCTAACATAAATCAAACTCCCCTAAAATGCCCAATGATTATTAAAATCTTCGACTGTTATCTCAAATGTAACCATAATTCAGACGATTTCGCATGGTGAGTATCAAAAAGCTTTGGTTTCGGTCTTAGAATGACGAAAAAAATTCACGATACATCCTTACTAATTACCATTTATAAATCCCTTGCTGGATTTCTTATCAACAATCTGGTCACCCAATTACGAAGTCCGCAAATACAGAGTAGAAAAAATACAAATAAAGTTCCTTAAATCTCTGACAAGACATAAGCGATTCGTTCGATATATACGACAAGAGACTTTTGGGTTATGAAAGAGTGTGTGGAAGTGAAAGATGGCTCCAGATCAGGTTGAAAGAACGATAAAGTACTTACTATTAGCGCTGAGTTTACTGTAGTCAAACTTTACAAAAGCAAAAGTTAACTCGTATAATGAAGTTACTACGCGAATTGTTATCGAAGACGGTATCTGGAGCTGTTGACCGGAAGGTGGCGATAGGAAGAGTGAGTGCGGCGAGTATTGTTACATGCTGTCGATTCTGAGTGTCATTACGACTGATGGGAGTTTGGTTTTGTGCACCAGTACTTGCTGGGTGTGTTCAGCTTCGCCAAATGGTGATGATTAAAAGTTTTTACATACATATATATATATATATCTTTGGATAAAAGGCGAAAAATCACGGATGTTGTTATTACATAATAATTATTAAGAAGAACACATTATTATTGTGAATTTGTAATTATTCAGAACATAGTGTTATTTTAAATACTAATTAAAAACAAAGTAGATGGCTTTAAAATAACGGAACGATAGATGTATTACTTTGAAAAGTGTAACATATGGGTTCGAAAATTTGTCGTAGTAGTAAGTAATATAAAGTACTGTCACTGTAGCACAGTTGGATAATGCACCTTCTCCGGATTGGAAAGAGATTCAGGTTCGAATCCCGGTAGCGTAACAACAATATTTTTCGATAAAATTGATTTTATATGTATATATTTCTAATTAATACATTTAATTAGTATTTAACATAATAATTAATAATAATGTGGATACTCTCTTAATATTTTCACGTAACATTGACATGCTTGTTGGTCTAGTGGTTAAAACACCCGCCTACTGATATAGTCGTCAGGGGTTCGAGCTTCGTTCCAGGAGACCAGAAAGATAATCATATTTTCATAGCACAAGCATTTAGCTTTGTTTGAAAATAGCAAGAATATTGATGTGACACATATATATATATTTAAATACATATAGATAGGAAAAGTTACGGGCTCGTATTCCGGTGGTAACCAAATTTTTTTTCTTCATCAACAAAGGTATGAACAAAGGCGTCGCTACGAACGTTTAAAATGGAGGATGTGTACTTTACACCACATTATGAATTACCTTTAACAATTCCCACACGAACAAGATGGAGGATAAAGTCCTACGCCTAACAGTTTAAATTATAATCTGCTATGGAATCATCTCATTGTGCATCACATAAATGCACAATGAATGCATTTAGAAGAATGCACTTGTGCGCGGGCAACTAACTGCGTCATTGTCGAGCGGAAAATGTAACAAAGACTTGTTATTGTTTTGAAAAACACAAAATACATGTGAAGAATTCTGACCTTTTAATTTGAGAAATTGTTCTTTGTTTCTACATATTTTTCTCAATTTATAAGTATGTTTCTATTTTTATATTTATTAGGTCGTCTCATAAATCTTTAGTTTTTTTTTAGTTTTTGCTTTATCTTTATCATTAACTGAAGATTAAAGTATTTTCTGTTTTACAACGATTGTAGTGGCCGGTAGTGATCTTTTTAATTAATGTATATTTATTTATTTTCAATCCATAATTATCATAATCTCAATCACGCTAATTATACATTACGGTTTTTGAAACAAAGATGAAGGCGCTGGGCTAACCTCATCTCAGATAATTGATGAGACAGCAAAACGCCAAAATTTCCCATATTTATTGTAATATGCCAAACTGCAGAACAGTTTTTCGGTAATTTATTTGAAACCAGTGTTGAAATTCATCCTGGGTTCAGGTGTCGTTTTTCTCAAATTTGATCTACTTCTACATTATTTAAAAACCATAAACACTATTTGATAATTAAACTAATTAACTAACTTACCATCGTGCCGTTTCTCCGCGGGGGTAGGCAGAGAGGATAGAGCGCCACACTCTTCTGTCCTGACACACAATTCTCGCCTCATCCTCATTCATACATTTTTTCATACTCTCATTCTTATATTAAGGCTTCTAACAGAACCATCCTCTAGTACTGGGTTACCTGGTCTTGCCAAGTCTTCCGCGGATGTCCTCTATTTCAGGTGCCATCAACACTCGCGTCATATATCATTCTTAGTATTCTCTCCTCATTCATTCATTCCAAACCAAACCATCTAAGTGATCCTTTGTTAATCTTACTCACTATACTAAGATCAGCTTTATATTATTTAATTATTTATTCATTAATTATTTAATTTTTTAAATAATATTGATAACTAACGTATTGAAACGTTGAGAAAAATAATGTTTTACCTTTAAAAAATGAACAGGATAATTCTAAATGAGAAGGTATTAAATAATAATTACCTTATCAGAAATACTAGTTTTCGTTACATTTTTCAAATTTTTGATAATATAAATGGTCATTTTTGATTAGTATTTCGAAAAAAATGTAACTTCAGAACAAAAAATTACATGAACGAATTTGATACTTCTCTTCAAAATGTATGAATTTCTGATTTATTTTTCGATTTGTGACGAACAGACATTAGAGTACTTTAGTACCATCTCGTATCGTTAACTTTGGGTTCGCTTGTCAACACTATTAACTTTCTTGCCCTCTGTAAATCTTCAATGTCAAAATTTCCGGAACAAAATTTTTGAAACCACATTTGACACTTATATTAATTTTATTGCATTCCTACCTATTGCACTATAAATATTGTCAATAGCTAAAACCACATTGTATCCGAGATGGGTCTCATAAAGCAGAATATATTATATATGAGATTCTTTTGTCACTTCTTTGATCTCTTTTATCACTGTCAATTGACACAAGACAAGAAAAGACAAAGACTTCATGGCAGTGAATTTCTCTTCGAAAACTAATGATATATATTGTTACGATGCGGTTTGGCTCCGGCGGATCGAACGCCAGGGCACCGCCATCGACTAGACAGCGGTCTGTGGGTGTGTGTGTGTGTGTGTGAAATGTAAGAATGACTGGCTCAGATGGATGGAAAGGGTTTGGGCGACCAGAATTGGCCGCCTAGATCGTGCGATTGAACTTCTTTCTCTGGGATTTTTTGAAGTCAAAAGTTTATTTAAACAAGTTCATGACCACCCACCAAGCCTTAAAGGAGAAGATTAGACGCTGTATCACTGAAATCCAGCTACAGTTATGCCAAACCGTGATTGAAAATTTTGTCAAAAGAACGCAAATGTGCCAGCAAAGCCATGGAAGGCATTTATCAGATGTGTTATTCCATATATAATATAATTTCCACATGTCTACTTTACTTTGGGATACACTTTATATCATTAACTTTCAGCAGTAGTATAAATACGCTAATGCGGTGCATAACAGTATTGGGACCCCACGTTATACTGGGCCCATAACAGTACATTTATCGATATGTTTCTCAGCGCTAATATGGAGTAATAATTTTTAAAATCTACCACAGCTAGAAATAAAATTATAAAATTAAAATTGAACACTAGTTATTTAATAAAAGTGTCAATGAATTGTTCTATGAACATTGTACATTAATTAAAAATCGAGCGGGCCAAAGTGGTGTTAAGTCCTAATTATTTGAATATCTGTTTTCATCAGTGATAAGTTTAGAAGCTGGAAATCAATTTTGAAAATTTTCTCCAGCTTGCGATTTGCGAGTCCGAGCACTCCCAATCGAAATTCTCCGACAAATATTTACGTTACTCTCAAAGATTTCTCATTCTATTATTAAACTACTCCAACATCGGTGTTCTCATCATCTAAAGCGTCATTATTCCTCATAGTAATTTGCTGTGGAAGCGGAACATACTAGTACTCTCTAGACTTGAAGATACGATAATAATTTTATAAGGATTTCATCTTTGATTCCATACATATATATAGAAAAGTAGTCCCGCTTTGCAGGTCTTCAATAAAAATTCTTACACAAGATTTACGGCCGAATATGTTATAACCTAACCAGAAAATACCATTTGTTTATTGTATATAAATGTTATCAAGTCTAGTTCAATCACTATTATTAGTACCTAACATAACTTCTGTAAGCCGGGTAAGACAGAGGCATTAAAAAGAAAAATTGCAAGATAAAATAGGCGAGTGGATGGCACAAAATAGACTTACATTGAATCCATCCAAAACAGAACTACTATGGACGGCAACACCTACAAGGTAAAACTTCATACAGGAATCAATGTCTGCGAATGCTAAATTTGCAATTAAGTTGTTGGGCGTGCACATTCATTCAGATCTTTCAATGACTACACAAATCAGTAAAACTGTCAGTGCATGCTGCCATCAACTGAAACAGATTAAAAGAATTCAGAGACATCTTCCTCTTGAGGCAGCCTGTCTGCATTTGTGGTGTCACGTGTGGACTATTGTAACAGTATCTATGCTGGCCTGCCAATGTTTCCGCTGGATAGATTGCAATCTATTAAAAATGCGGTTGCACGGATAATATATGGAGTTTCCAAATTCTCTCATATAACATCCCTTTTACATTAGTTACATTGGCTCCGATTCCCTGAAAGAGTTGAATTTAAATTGTGCTGGTTGATGTACAAGGCGACACACAACATGGCGCCTCTGTATCTTCAAGAACTTTGTATCCCAGACAGTTTGAATGGTAGACGTCAAACTCTCAGGTCAGCCTCTACTTCAGCTGCGGGAAGGGTTATAGAACCGACCGACTGTTGCCAGAAGTCTAAATTTAGTGAACGGGCATTTGCCCTCCGCTATAAGAAACAGTGCATCGTAGACTTTATTTAAGAAGAAACTAAAAACGCACCTTTTCAAAAAGTCATTACCATAAGTGAAAATAACAATTTTTAATTTTAAAAAACAAAGATAATTGTAGAACTATAAACAGTTTATGAAGTGAAAGTTTTTACGAAAATGGCGCTATACAAATTATCTATTATTAAATATTTTCACCTATTTCACCTGATATTATGGAGCGCGTTGACTTATTGAAAAATTAATATCTCACGATGCATTCCCCGCATTGAACACAGATGTTATCTAACTTGGTCGATTACAACTTATCTAGCGAGGACTAACAAACCACGATGGCATGTCGTAAGTCCCCCCGTGCGGGTCATTGATCCCGCCGTCCGCGTATTTGCATCAACGCATGGAAAATTTTCATTGCACATTTGCATCGTTCACACACACACACGCACGTGGACGAAGATTGCTCATTTTCAAGAAATTTTACCCACCGGCACAAGTATATACCGTGTCAAGCACTTGAGACAGTGAACTTGTTCGATTGTTCCAGCAGTAACATTATTATGCAAGCAATCTCGAATCCTTGTGACTGTGCGGAAATATTTACCTTTTGTAATGGTACTGATTCCTTGTTTTTACTTGTCTTAAATGCATTCAATTTTAAAGTGAATTACGATTGTGTGAGTCTTTTTCTTTCAAATTTAACATACATATACGTCATACGAAACGTTTGTATTTCATATTTCACACGAAAACATTGTATAAATTCGCACTTTTGCCTCTAGAGTGTAGACTCTAGACCGTTACCTAAATATAATATTATTTTAAATATGAATTAAATATATTAATTATAAATATATACATATAAAATCAATTTTATCGAAAAATATTGTTGTTGCGCCTCCGGAATTCGAACCTGGATCTCTTTCCTAACCGGGGAAGGTGCTTTATCCAACTAAGCTACAGCGACATTATTTTTAGCGACAATTTTCGACCCTATTTAATAAGGTAACATATAGGGTCGAAATATAGGGACAATTTTAATAAGGTAACATATAGGGTCGAAAATTGTCGCTAAAAATAATGTCGCTGTAGCTTAGTTGGATAAAGCACCTTCCCCGGTTAGGAAAGAGATCCAGGTTCGAATTCCGGAGGCGCAACAACAATATTTTTCGATAAAATTGATTTTATATGTATATATTTATAATTAATATATTTAATTCATATTTAAAATATCACAGACCTATGTTCTGAATAATTACAACTTCACAATAAGAATGTGTTCTCCTAATATAATATAATTGTTTGGGACATATATTTATTTATTCTCGAACGAAAATAATGAACTGTGCCTTCCTCTGCCCTCCCTCTCTTCACCCGGCACGCCGCCGCCAGTCGAAAGGCGACCTTGAAACGGTGCGGTAATTTGTGAATCGAAGTATAGTATTAAATTGAGACGTCGCGTCTATGCAGTGCATTATAAAGGACCCTTGAGGAAGAAAGTGAGAAATTTACAGTCCACCTTGGAGGTGTCTGAAGAACTGGACTGTGGTGAGTGCAAACCTCCTTCCGAATATCCTGTTTCTTTCGGCATCTATGCTTTTACGCAACAATAATAATAAGATTAAAAATTAAAATAGTAAATTTGGACAGCTGCTAGGGCAGGACCATCTATTTATTGACCGATAAAATATAATTTTACAAAACCCGAACAATTAATTATATTCCAAGTATAAATTTGTTGAAAACTACTTTAATAAATCATTACTTTTGATTAAATTAATCCGATCGCTAATTTGATTACATTATCCGATCACTAATCACTTAATAATATTATTTAATATCTTAAATGTAAAACTCTAATGACTTTTCTGTCACACGGGAAAATTTAATTGAAACTTGATAAATTTCATTGAAGCGAAGTTTTAATTTTATTTTAAGCTAGCTGAAGTACCCCGGAATTGGCCGGGCTTTACGCAGATTGAATAGGTTTCATTTCGGGGGATGGGGGTAGTTTTTTTATTTTGATATCAGATGAGGACAGTAATTTTCCTCTTATTTTGAACGTAAAGTGTGCAAAATTTCATCAAGAACCAAAATTCTGCCTTAAGGGGCGCGAAAGTGGAATGGGGGTGGTTTTTCAAAATATCATGTAGACAGTGACCTTCCTCTTGTTTTAAAGGTCAAGTGTGCAATATTTCATCAAGCTCGGAATAAAACTGTAGATTTGTATAAAAAACAAATAAACTAACAGACTCTCTTCTTTGTATATATATATATAGATAGATAGATATGGATGTAAAATCTTTTTGTTTTGAAGGTATATTTTATCAAAATTATAAACAAAAAATTCTTCTATCAAATATTTAAAAATAGAAATACTGTAATCATTAAAATTATAGTTATATTTCTGAGACACATTATATTATTGAGTATTGAGTAGGTAGGTAATTGTTACGAAGTGAAAGAACTGGATGAATGTTGGAGTTAAAATGGGCGATTTGATTGTATGCTGTTTATTGTACGCCGATGATGCAGTATTAATGGCGAATAATGAACAAGAATTACAGAGTCCAATGAGTAGAATGTACGATGTATGCAAGGAAAGCGACCTTATTATGAGTGTCAACAAGTCGAAAGTGATGGTAGTCGAGAAGGAGGAAAGCAAGACAACGTGCAAAATACTTGTAGGTAATGAATGTTTGGAACAAGTAGATGCGTTTGTGTATTTGGGAAGTATGTTCGATAGAAACGGAAAGACAGAAAGATATCGAAAGGAGGGTGACTGCAGGGAATAAAGTGAACGGCGCTTTGAATGGAATTATAGTTAATGAGAACTTGTCAACTGAGGCAAGACTAGCGGTTCAAAGTAAACTGAGTGCAGTGGAAATGAGATCACTTAGGCGTATATGTGGCATATTCATTTATGACAAGAGTAAAGAATGAAGAAATAAGGAAAGAATGTAAAGCTGATATTAGTATAGTGAGTACGATTAAGAAAGGATCACTTAGGTGGTTTGGTTATATGGAACGGATATATGACACAAGTGTTGATGGCAGTAAGTAGAAGACGTTCGCGGAAGACTTGCCATCACCAGGTAAACCAGATACTGGAGGATAGTCATTTTAGAAGCGTCGAGCTTGTATGAGAAGATGTATGAGTGTGGATGAGACGAGAATTGTGTGTCAGAATGGAAAAGTGTGTCGCTTTATCGTCACTGCCTACCCCCGCGGAGAAACGGCGTGATGGTAAGTAAGTAAGTAATAACGATCATTTTTAAAGTTAAAACGTAAAACTTTTAGTATTAACGTATAGTTAGTCACGATGGTGAACATCGCATTTGAACGTGATATTGGCATTTATCCACGAACTTCTGAAAACCAGCAATTCGTAAATATCAATATGCCGAGTCCAAATCTTGATCCGATGATATATACAGTTCACTATCCTTATGGAACACCAAGATCGTAGCCACATTGGCAATGTCAAGGATGTGAGATACTGAGATGCATCACAAAAGCAGTCAGTAATGAGTACAATTCCATCATCATCGCAAGATATATCTCTCAACAGTGGACCGTTGACTCATCATCACAGGCTGAGGCAAACATCTTGTGTTTTATTAATTTACCGGATCATCTGAAGATCAATGGCGTTATGAAATAATATTTTACACAAGGTCGATTGTTTGACGCGAATGAATAGTTCAAAATAAATTTGTTATCGATTAAGTTTTGTTAACCCTTCCCAAACCATGCAGTAACACAGGTCTACCATCATAATTAAACCTATAATATTTCGGTAAATGCATGCAACATAAAATTCATATTTTAAATAATCCTAAAGATAATATTAGCGTTCAGTGAAAAACCAATTATGAAAAGGGAATCGTACAAAAACAACTATTTTTTCCATTCAATCCGTTATAAAATTAATACGTTGGTAAAAATACAATTTGTGATATGAAAGACAGCGATCACACACTATTTTAACAGTGAAAAAAATAACAAATATACAAATATAATTATTTCTTTCTTACGAATTAAATGAAGAGAGATAAGAAGGAAGGATACATTATATAGGATTTAATGAATACTCTAAATTATGTTATTAATCATTTTTTCAAAATTGAATGCTCAATATTTAGAGTAAATTCGTGCCATTAAACCCATTTAAGCTAATAAAAACAATTTTTATAACTGTTATTTACGGTAAAACTAGTTGACAGCATGGCTGCGTTCGGCTATTTTATATCATGGTACGGCAAAGGTTAAAAAAAGCCCATAAAAATAAAAATGAGTTCGAGTGTACAATTTTGAATAAGCTACATCAATTTGACGAGCGGTCTGTTTAAATAGTTGTTTATAAATAATGACAATAGTTGTTTTGACAGCAACTATTGCCATTATTGGAGATTCGAGTAGAGATACGTATCTAAGTACCTATTTACAGCATCTAACGTAAAAATTTACATAAATATAATCAATTAATAACTAATACATTGATTTGGTGGTGTTAAATAATTTTTAATAAAAATAATATAATTAATATACGTTTAATTTTTGTCACAGATTTTTTGTATTCATCTGAGATTTTATTCATTGTATCAGTGTTTAAAGCAGTTGGCCATACAGCTCCTGGGAATGTCGTAAAAACAATTGTTTATTTATTTGATAAAATCAAGTATACTGCTAAATAAAAATATATTATTTATAAAACAGGTACATGTATCAAAACATTAAGAATTATGTAAGACATTGCAAAATGTAACTTTACTTAATGGTGAATAAAATATTATAATAAAATAAATACATAAAATATAAATATTAAAATATTTTCTTTAATGGTGAATAAAATATTAATAATAAATGTTAACATAGGACGGTAATAAAAAATAGAACAATGAATGGTATTTGTTATTATCAAGAGTAACTTTTAATTTGAGAATTTTATAATGGAATAATTGCACAATGAAATGATGTATTAAAAGTTTTCAGGTGAAGTTTTAGTACTTCAACTGTCGATGAGAGTTACTGTTTCTCACTACACACCAATGGCTAACTCGAAACTATACCTCTAAGTTTCTCATCCATTCAAATTGCTTGCGAAAATTATTATTTGGTTTTACATTCATTACATCCCTTACAAAATTCATTTAATGATTAATTATATGAATTTACGGGAGCATAAACTACGACCAAAAATATTCCTGTAATTCCAATTTTAAAACAGATCCACTTGAGCCTGGCACTGGCAAACTCATACTCTCTCATACATTCTATCATTCTTTTCGAGAGCAACGCTGCAATACCCTGACGCCTCTGGAATCCCGGACCATAACACCAGCGTGCCATTGTGCTGCATCTTTCCTCTTTTTTTCTTCATACTCTCGCTAGTGCAACTAGGTTTTTTTCATTCATATTAACACACAGTTCATTTATCTTTCTATCCATTTCTCTCCCAATATTCCACACACCCACTCTGGACTCCTCTCGCGCTACCACGGGATCCAAGGCATAATGGGGGGGCGAGCCTCAGCGTGCCTCTCGCAACCTTATACTCATTTAAAAATACACAATCCCTTTCATCATTATCCTTTCATCCAATACACCAGATCATTATCAAAATTAAAATACGTTTTACAACATTTTCATTAAAAATAACACCATATTATTTTTTTTTTTGTTAACTTTGTTTTATTAACCACTTATTGAGTTTAAATACATCTACCGGTTTCGAAAAATACCATTTTCTTTTTCAGGATGTCATTACTAACTAAAACATAGATTATTGTTTTAAATAGTAATTTAATGTATTGATTATAAATATATACATATAAAATCAATTTTGTCGAAAAATATTGTTTTTGCGCTACCAAGATTCGAACCTGGATCTCTATTTCCAATCCGGGGAAGTACACTACCAATTGTGTTATAACGCCAGTATTTTTCATGATAAATTTTCGAACTTATATGTTACACTTTTTCAAATTAATACATCTGTTGTTCCATTATTTTTGAAAGCCATCTACATTATTTTTCTCTCTTAATGTGTTCTCCTTAACATTATTGTTTCTTTACCAGAATATATTTAAAAAAAAACAATTATTTAAAAAATAAATTTAGTACCTAATACAAATTTACTCGAATAATTTTTAGGAAAAAAATTTAGAATGGAACTCGTAGTTACAACAACGTTAACAAATAAAAATATGAATTTTAAACACAAAGTTAATTTTGCTAATTTCAAAAGAAAAAAATAAGATTATTATTTTTTACGAAACCATTCATCTTCGTACCATCATCCACCTGGTCATTGTTCAATACTCAGAATTTGTATTTATTCACAGATGTTTTTAAAACGTCGCATGTTAGAACGCGGACAATACATTTCGCAAGACATGACACAATAAAATGCCTCACTACTAGCCAATATTCACGACACGACACTTAAATATTCGTAGTTTATGCGAATTGTACAGCAAATAATATATTTCCATTATTCCATTTCCAACTAGAGAATCGTGACGCGCGGGTCATGACCAAACACCAAAAACTCGAGTATGTTTTGAAAACAAAATTCATATTTTGATCGTTATGCCGATGCTGCGCGTGTCACAAGTTCACCATCTCTGGTTTAGATGATACGCGAAAGAAAAAAGGCAGCATCGGGTAAATCAGACACTGGAAGACTATTCTGTTAGAAGTCTCAACAATTGACTTACGGATGAGATAAGTAAGGAGAGCGTTTTGTTTTCCGTCCCAACGGAAAATGGCGTAAATATATAACATATGGTCGTTTGCTCAATATTTTGACAATTTTAATGTTTAATTGTTTAAAAAATTACATTAATTTCTGACAATTAAACATTGCGTTCATTGGTACCTCAAAAAGGTACTTCATATTCCCATGGTACAAAAATCCATCAAATCCAATGATGGATTTATTCGGTTTACCTACATGTTAAAGAGATCTTAGAGATTGTTCCCGAGAACCGTAGACTTGGAAATCCTAGGAAATTCACAAACATTTCGATTTACCGTTTCTCCAGATTTATTATTTTCCCGATAAACTTTGATTGAATGTTATATTTATTCCAGTATCTTATTTCCCGGAAAACTCTTTATACTAATATTAATATTTTATTTGTATGATTTCACTAAACTCTACAATAAGCTTATATATTTATTATATCTGTAAATATAATGTTAAATGTCTGTCTATCTGTTTTCTATATAATTCTTCACACTTTGATCAATCTAAATTCAATTTTGCATAGTTACTCCTTGGGAACCTACGCAAAACATAGGCATTCCCTCTCACTAACCTCAACCCCTTGCTCATATATGTATAAATGTCAACGGCGTGCAGTGCATATAAGCAAAAAAGCTGTGCATTACTAAAAATTCTGGGAAAGAAATATAAATGAAATAATCTATAATATAGATCGTGAACGTATATTTACGAATTTATCACAATTAGAGCCATCTGTGTACCAGTAGAAACTTTAATATCTTTGTAGCTATTCACATTACTATCTTCTATTTTTAAGCTAACTCATACAATTGTCAATAAGTCATACAATTGGCTATTTAATGAATTGAAAATTCCTTTCGGTTGATCTGTCTTATATGTAGTCGTTACTTATACTGTTTTTTTTAACAGAATACAATTTGAAAGGCTTACAACTGCGTGCAAATTATTGAAGTGTCTACTTTCTCTTTTACTCGTTCGCGAATTTTACTATCTTACTATTTTTAACGTGTTGGTTTTGCATTTGGTGTTTGAATTTGTTTTTGATTTGGGAAAAACAAAAAGCAATTGGCAGAACTATTTCCCACGTTAACCTGTAACAAAAATAATTATTTCCTTTAATCATTACGTGAAGGATTTTCAAACAAAAGAATCATGTTCAGTCATAGAAAGTTAACTTAGTCATGGAAAGTTAAATTCTTAAAAACGTCGATACATTTTTATATTGATTTTTATATGGGTAAGAAGGTATTATTTTATGTTAAAACTTAAACATTAAAAACACTATTAATAGTACTCTAAAATTACAAATAAATACATGGTAGAGTCGTATAAACGACGGATTTATTTTGTATATAGACGTTGGTTAAACAAAAGTTCATAATCTTATGTACAACATATATTGTATTACACATATTAGATACGATTGTATAATATCATTGGTAACAGCATAACCTAAATCTATACCTGCTGCACGCTACTGACAAATTAAAACAAAACCTGAATCACGGGCAACGCCGGATACGGACCGTTTGTATATGAATATATTATAATTTAGTTGTTCTGTCATAGTACAGGTGGTACCTTGGTTGATTGAACCATGTTTAATTAATCATCCGTAATTAAGTATAATGATATCATCGGAACCAAATTTCTTCTTCACTGAGAAAAGAAATGTCTTTTTCAGTCACTTAAATTACGTTCTTAGATAGTCTGTAATAAAACACAAACAAATCTTTACGTTTTAATTTGAATTGAACAACAAAATTTTTGAACGTGAATTTGCTTCTGGTATTTGTGATGTCTGAAGCTAATAATAAATACATGATTCGCTTCGTTGTTTAATATAACGAGTCCAGCTTCCTGAGACATGAATCAAATGGAAAATACACCTGAAATGAAAAGATAAAATTAAATCAGTATTTGCTTGTTTAAATTATCAAAATCTTGTAAAATTTTATTACACTTTACTGAAAAGAATTATTTTCAGAGGTTGAAGTATTTTTCGACAATCACTTCCTAAAATGAAAATACTTACCTCGCCGAAACTCGCACAAACACAAACTTCCGAAGAGATGTAAATCCTTGAAAATATTGTTGTCTGCGGCACTTCAACCATAATTGAATTCCGATAAAAATTTGGTAGTATAATTAGATAAGCTAAAAATGTTTAAAAGTTCGACTGTCGGGTCTTGTTGCACACCTGTTGAGCAGCTCCGGAAGCTTAATACTAATAGTTTTTTAAATAAAAAAAAACTCAAATTAACTTTACTCGCCATCACGCCGTTTTTCCGCATTGAATAGTAGAGAGGATAGGACGCCGTAATCTTTTATCCTGACATATCTATTTTGTATTGTTCACTTTCGTACATTTTCTCTAATTTGCGGTCTACTTGATCACTTTCGTGGTGTCCTATTCTAGGTGTTTCTGATGTCTTCAACACTGATTTCATATAATTTATTTAACATATGATTTCCTCGCGCATGCCCGAACCTTACCTAGTGGTCTTTTCTCAATTATTTCGACTGTGTTCAACAGACCTACATTTATTTCTAATTTATTCATTTTTCACTCTACTCGTATTATACACAGATTATCCACACATCCGTATGAGCGACCGCAATAAACACATTCTGTCTACTTTTGCCAACTCCAGGCTTCACTTCCGTATAATAGAAAACGCAGCTCTAGAATTGACTAACCAACTTACCATTCTTCCGTGATCTTACCATTACCTTCTGTCCTGACACACAATTCTCGCCTCATCCACATTCATACATCTTCTCATACAAGCTCGAGGATTATTAAGGCTTCTAATATGACCATCTATCATCATCTGGCTTACGTAGTTGAACTAAGTCTTTCGCAGACGTCACGCCTCTATGAACTTCAATCAGACTACAAAAATCGAAGACAAAATCGATGTAACAATTTTTTAATCTGTGGTATATAAAATTTTGAATAATACGCAATAATATTTACTACTAATTAAATGTATTAATTAAAAAGATATACATATAAAATCAATTTATCGAAAAATATTGTTGTTGCTACCGGGATTCGAACATGGATTTCTTTCCAATCCAAAGAAGGTGCATTAACCGACTGTGCTACGGTAGATTGTACTTTTGACGACAAATTTTCGAACCTATATATAACACTTAATACATCTATCGTTCCATTATTTGAAAGCCATCAACTTTATTTTTATTATGTTGTGAATATTTTATCACAATAAGAATGTGTTCTCCTTAATAATAATATTTACTGTTATTCATTTTAAATAATATATATCTAATAGAAATATTTTACTTTATTAAACCGATAGCACTAAAATCGGAGCTAATGAGTGTCAAAGGTGAGGAAAATCCTTAATTTCACGTCCCACAGAAGACATGGTGATATAACAACCTAATATATCTTGAACATGGATGAAATTAAAAATACTGCATTTACTTCACATCAGGTGTAATATATTTAATATAAACATATATTAATTATAATTTATGTTGAACTTTTCATGTCACTAATGGCATTTATTTTTTAAAATATTCTCGTTATTTCTTTAGAAACTTTGATATTACTAACTATTATTATATATGTAAAGAAATTTATTGTTGGAGGGGAGGGGGCTCGATCGTGGTGAGACGGCATGACGATATTGTAACAATTGATTTACGACTTAATAAAGTTATCTATCTAAGGCTTGTATTAGTTATGTTACGGAAAATTTTAATTCCATTTTCTTTTTTAAAAATGTGGTCCGTCTCGAAAAGGTTGTTAAATTTTTTTAGAAACATTACTATTACTGAGTATGATTGATCTTTCATTCTTATATTAAAACTACGTGCTGTTTGAGGCATATATATTTATATATAACTATAATATGCTCTAATATAAACAAGATTAAAGTCTTTTCTTTTACTGAAAGTTATCTTTTACATATTTGGTCAGTTTCACTTTAAATCTATTCGATTTCTCCTCCTTTTTGTATGATTTATGTCATTTCATTAAAAATCTTCATCGTACCGAGATTTGGCCTTCTTTCTGAATGGCAGTCTCAGTCTATCCATTCCTCTTGTACGATGCCCATGCTCTTTGCATCAATTTTTCGTATAAATTCCTCCGATATTTTCTTATTGAGGATTTGATAAATAAATACCATTATATTAAAACATATTTTCTGCTTAAAGGTCATCATATTCACAAATTCAGTATTATTCTCAATGCTTTATTTTGCAACACTGACAATTGTTGCATTTCTTCTTCATTAGTCAAAAATAAAATGCCGATGCAGTAGTTAGCGTGAGGAATAATAATAGAAACAGAGTTGTATACTATTTTCAAGACTCGGTACTAATGAATCTTCTGATCATTCCCAGAAGTGAGATTTTTTTAGCAATATTTTTAGTCACGTGTCCATATACGAATAATACGAATGATTGTTGCAATTGAGTTTACGTACATATACATTAATGATTTAATGGGTTGATTGGCTTTGGAGTTTATTATGGATTTACGCAAGTTTTTGTTAGTATAAAACGCGAGACCACCTAATGTAATTTGGTTTGCACTTAAATATTTGGACAGTCGCTAAATTTCATGATAACTCTTACCAATACAGTTACCATAATAAACATTAGTTTTCATTACATTTC
Organism: Eubasilissa splendida; assembly: GCA_031772225.1. Taxonomy (NCBI): domain Eukaryota; kingdom Metazoa; phylum Arthropoda; class Insecta; order Trichoptera; family Phryganeidae; genus Eubasilissa; species Eubasilissa splendida. The sequence continues at coordinate 16,832,970 of CM062856.1, forward strand.
TATACTTCTCTTGTCGGATTAGATTTCTCAGTTACTCTATTTACTGTTTAGTTGAAAAAAATTATAATATATACGTTTATTGTAATCATTTTTATAAAACAAATAACTATCATAACTATGTCATGATCATAAATAAGTTTAAAATCATAACACGTATGTTAATGATTTTTAAATTTTATCAAGCCATAAGTAGCTCCCTGAATTAGTTGTCTGAGGTTACAAAACTTTGCTGGTACATGGGCAATGAAATATAATTATTTTTGAAAACGAAATTAAATTAAACAATTTGATCATTACATTTACGTAGGACAGCAAGTTTCTATATCTTACGAAATTATTCGCACAACAAAGCTGTTCAAATTGCATACTTCCAATGCATATGACTGCGAAATACAGACTTAACAAAAAAGGAAGAAAGAACCATGAAAAAGATGTACATACTTACATATGTTGGACATCACACAAAGAGACAGGAAAAGATGTACATACTTACATATGTTGGACATCACACAAAGAGACAGGAAAAGATGAACATACTTACATATGTTAGACATCACACAAAGAGACAGGAAAAGATGTACATTCTTACATATGTTGGGCATCACACAACGAGACAGGAAAAGAAACGCGCGGGTATTAGAACAGACAAGAGTAGTCGATATAATACGCTAATAAAATAAAGTGGCAATGGGTAGGCCACACTCAAAGGACAGAAAAACACAATCATCCAGTGGCACCCGAAGTACATCAAGTGGCCGATAGGCCACCGTAAAATCCTATTACGTGGATACGAATTGCAATAAACAGAGAATAGTGGGAGACTTTTGGGGAGACCTTCATCCATCAGTAGATAAAAAGTGGCTAATGATGATAATAATGTTTATTAAAAACAAAACCAGATTTATTAAAATTATTATGCGATGTTTTTCCATGACGATATTGGGCCGTCTTTAGAATGAAAAAACCCAAAATAGATCGTCTATGAATATACTGGCATCTGTATTTTTGGGAAATCAATGCAAATTGGAGATAAATCAGCCCTCAATGTATTCTATTGAAATACGGAGATAAGTTTGAAGCGGCTAAAGTTTTCATAACGCGCTTAGAGTTAGCGTCAAAGTAAGCGCCAGGTACCACGAATATCGAGCGACCCACATAATAGCGAGAAAATGTAAGAGCAAACTCGAAACAACTAGTAGAAAAGTAGACGCCACCTGGCCTGGGAAAATGGCTGGAAGTGTTCACTTCGACAAACGGGAGATTACTTCTCTGGCAACTTGGACGCCGGCAGCCGCGCACACATGACGGCGATCATTCGTAGCAGACTACTAACTGTTGATTCAATAAAGGCACTGAAATAAACGGGACAGGGCTGAATTGGTCACCTTCTTCAAACTATATAAAATATCATGAAAAATTTGTTTGTAGTTTTATATTGCAATAGTGCGTTTTCTTAGTTTTAAGTTAAAAATTAATTAATTTAACTATATACGTGATATATTAAGGAGAACACATTCTTATTGTGAAGTTGTAATTATTCAGAACAGACGGTCTGTGATGTTGATGTGAACTTCACTTTGTAAATGTATGTGTATGTGTGTGTGTCATAAAAGTGAGTAGATGAGTGGTGGGGGACGAACTTTATAAGAGGCCGTCTCTGGGGGAGCAGCTCTCTTCCATCACAGCTTCTCCTGAATAACTAGTCTATCTCTGAAGTGTGTAATTATTATTGACTGTAAATACGTTATTGTAATAAACTTAATATTGTTACCTGGACATACTGAGTTTCACTTACAAAGAATCGGGACCTAAGAAATTGATTATTACTCAGAGGATAGAACACCAAGGGAATCTGGTGATATTTATAAAATCATCTCACTTAATATCACGTCTCGTCATGTTAAATTTTTCGTGGTCGTCTTCTACTTCTAATGCCATTAAAACTCTCTCCTCATTCTTCCTCGTTCATCATGACCAAACTACCTAAGCGATCCTTTTTAATACTATTTTAATAATATTTTATGCCATTATCAGTTTAAAAAATAATATTATGTTATTAGGAAAATAAGTTCTTATTTTTAAGTTGTAAAAACAAAGTAGATGGCTTTCAAATAATGGAACGATAAATGTATTAATTTGAAAAAGTGTGACATATATGTTCGAAAATTAGTCGTCAAAAATAATGTCGTTGTAGCATAGTTGGATAATGCACCATCCCTGGTTTGGAAAGAGATACAGATTCGAATCCCGGTGGCGCAACAACAATATCTATTGCAATTAATATATTTAATTAATATTTAATAATATAGTGTTTTAAAGAGAATGCATTATTATTTGCGTAGTACTAATTTTTTTCAGAACATAGTTCTGTGATATTTAATATAAATTAAATGGATTAATTAGAAAGATATACATACGAAATAAAGCAAAGTTACGAGCAAAATTAATCTAATCTTCCGGTGACCTTTAAGTGCTGTATTACATAACAACATTAACATAAAATAAAACAAAGAGTACAAGAAAAACAAATATCATGTAAACAAATTATATATTAAAAAAATATAGTGCTGGGATTGCCTTCGACCAAAAAAAAATTTTAGCCAGTGAAACAAGACAGCTATTTAAGGACCAGGCATGCAGACTCTCCCAAAGAGAAAATAACAGGACACAAATACAACTTGAGTCTCGCCAATCACGGCGCATACCAATGATATTACAGCAATGTTTGAATATGTCCAAGAGCACACAATTACTAGATTTTTACCTACAAAGGCACTGTTATTAAATAAATATCAGATATCTCATGATATATTCAAATATTGCTATAATATACTGGTCAAAATAAGAAAAATATTGATTTTTCAGGCGTGTTCTAGTATAATGTGTTAAAAACATATAACATAAATATTACACATAAATTTTACAGATACAGAATATTGCTTTAAATAATTTGCAAATTTGAAGCGAGTCCACATATTAACATATATGTAACTTTAAATTTTTTTATAGATGTGGAGATTGATGGGGTGAGAATGGTGAGCGTTATATTTATTTAAAGTGATCCCTTAAGCCAGCCGAATACAGGTCTTACCCCATAATTACCCCATACTTTTATATATTTTCCATTAAATATAATAAAAAATAGCTCCGTCTCTATGAGATATCTGATATTTATTCAACGATATTACGCCTATTTTCTACATATGATTAATGGGTACACCATTAGGGGTAGAGCTCCCAAGCATTCGACACAAGTCAATTTAGATCAGCCTCAAAAAGTAAACTGTATACATGAGATGTTCAAAATTGCCCCGTTATATAATATATATCAATTTGGTTTCGTAGGTAGTAAAAAAGAGAGAGAATGTAGTGAAAATTGACGTGTATTATCTAATAATTTATTTTACATTAGTTGTTTCATTTTCACCCATCCGATGTAGTAGTGGGCACCACACACACAGACTGAACTTAACTGGTGATAACCAACTCTGTAACATCTCTCATGTGCTAGTTGTGAGTGACTATATCGTCCAAGTGTGGTTGGTTATACCGTAACTTTTCTAATGGAAACGGTCTACAAAAAATGCGATTTAACCTAGAAAAGAAACCAGTTTTGTACTCTAATGCTTAAATTAAACGTATGTATTATATTATATGTATATATTTTCCACTGTGTTACACATTGCATCGTGTATCATGCTTAAATTAAGGTTACAAAATAAAGTATTTAAGAACACTCATGAACGTGTCTTATGACTAGTTAAGTGGCTACACACATATATATATTTTTTTTCAGACTATAATGTACTTATTCACAATATAATAAAAAAAACATTTTCATTATTTTATAATATAACTTATACTTTAATTGACATTTTTTTTAATAGAGATGCGTACACGAAATACATGTCACATCAATATTCTTACTATTTTCAAACTAAGTTTAATGCTTGCGCTATGAAAATAGGAAAGAATAGGATAACTGGAGTCCTGGAACGAGGCGCGAACCACCGACCGCTGGATCACTAGGCCATACTGCTTTAATTGACATTACTAAAGTAATACTTTAATTGACATCACTAAAGTAATACTTTAATTGATATTACTAAAATAATACTTTAATTGACATTACTGAAATAATACTTTAATTTACATTACTAGAGTAATACTTTAATTTACATGAGTAAAGTAATACTTTAATTGACATAACTAAAGTGATACTTTAATTGAGCCACAAATGTAAAATTGAATTAAAAAGATTGCCAAAATAACTCGAAACGGAACGGTGTTTCAGTTGTTGTGGTAATTACGAGCAAGGTTTTTAACAGTATTTTTGAACATTGGCAATGAGCCTAATTTGTTATTTTTTTACGTTGTTTTCCAAATGCCCACCTGTGGTGTGTAAGTACTTGGCTTAGAGGCAATGTGATGGTAATCATGCAAATGAACAGTGCGCCTCCCGCGTCACTTGTTTGTCTGCGGGGACAGCTTACTGCGGGGGACTGATTCGCTCAAACATCTCGGAAAAAATCACGTCAAATTTTATTTCCTTATTTTTCTTCGTAAAAGGCGGCGATTTGAATATCAGAGTGCGAGGATCAATGCCCGCAACTTGTGCATTGTGGCACACTCATAAAAATGTACATTTATCACCAATAAATTAATTAATTATTACGCACTTGCGTAAGAAGTACGTTTCAAGTTGTACGCCTCGTAGTAAATTGATGGTGGTCCAAGAAAAACTCTTATATAACTAGTCTTGGAGCCAAACGATAACGCAAAAGCCCTTTTATCCCCGCTCACACACACACACACATATACATCTCGCCTCGGCGGTGCGGGCGCTCTGACACACACACACACATATATTTGATCTCAAGGGCATCACATTAATTAACAGTGGAGGTTAGTAATGGAATAAAACGCGTTTTTTATGTGGTTTATTATGTAAGAAAGATGAGTACAAAAGAAAACGGACGGGGAGAGACTGGGAGCAGCTTCTTTTTGCAGGAGCCTGGCTCCCGTGTGTAGATGTCGTCGGTCAGATGGAGACGACAATGATGGCGGCGGATTTGAATAGCCTCCTCCACAACAGTAATATTAGGTTCACATATTAGTTCGTAGCGTTTTTGTTTTTCAAGGCAATACTGCTTTGGAAAGATTTTTTTAAACATATATTATGTTTCAATTCTGTTAAAAAAAATACAGACGCGTACATGTCACGTCAATATTCTAACTATTTTCAAACTAAACTAAACGCTTGTGTAATGAAAATAAGACTTTTAGTTTCCTAGAACGAGGCTCGAACCCCCGACCAACTAGACCACTAGGCAAGTGTCTTAACAATAGGCCAACAAGTACGACATTTTTTTATGCCACCATTTTAATGCAATAGTATTGTTTTATTGTATGCGCTTTGAATTTTTTAATTTGTATAATATAATGTTTATGTTTATTGTTGACTAAAGAAAATTCAGGATCAAATATAACAAAACAAACATTGCTAAAATGTAAAGCGATATATAATATCAGTACTATTAATTATATATTATATATTAATAATAATAATACATTAAACAAACATAAATAATGATAACATATAACATAAAAAAATATTTGTAAAAATGTTGTAGGTATCTATGGATCGAGGTGATATATGTGTCAAGTTTCCCTGTCAAATCGAACGTTGTGTATCTATACCGGTTTTTTTTCTGAGCTTATCTCTTGATACGCGTGTATGTGGTGCCGAGATTGTCTCAATTAAATCTTTGAGATTTATCTCATTGGGCGTCATACCATGGACACAGGCCATTAGCTACTAACACTGCAGCATCAAGATTTGAAAATAAATTATTGTGAAATTCATTAGCAATTATGATAGATTTTATGTTACGGTATGTTTTAATATATTCAAAAAATGTATAGGGTGTCCAGCGGAAAAATTTCAAGATTAAATTGTAGTTGCTCGTAAACCATCAGAGTGAGGTAAGTGGGTGGGGTATTGTTCGACGCGCGTGATTTGCGAATTTGCCAGTCGCAATGAGTCACTGGTCGGGAGCGCACCTTATAGCGCTTTTTGTACTCACTTTAATATTCTACGAGTATGTGATAGACCGAGCACGCAACTTATCTGGTGTTGTGTTGAACAGTTCGGACAAGAAGGGACAATGGTTAACCAAACTCCTCCGGGACCATCAACGTCAGTAGCGACGCCATAACATGTGGCTCAAGTTCGACGTGAAATTATGCGCAATCCGCGTAAGTCGATAAGGAAGATTGCAGCCTATACTGGTATGAAAAAATCAATAGTGAACGTTATTTTGAAAAGACAAACTGAAAATCGTACAGTTTCGAAACAAAAATGACTATTCTTTGCGTGATACCTTAGCGAGAACGATGTTAGAACGTTTTGGAACAGTACGAACGCTTGGAAACATATTGTTTACTAACGAAGTACATTTTCATATCGATGGCTATGTTAATAAATAGAACATGAGATACGGGTGCCCCGACAACTCAAGGGAACACCATCAAAAACGTTTGCATTGTTCCAAAACGACGGTGTGGTGTGCAATTTTTGCCCGAGGGATAATTGGCCCTTATTTTTTTAACCAGCGAGAGACAGTCACACATTATCAATTGATCGACGAGTTTTTAGAATAGAAGAATTGGACACAATTTCAGCAAGACGGGGCCTCTCCATACCCAGCTAGAGTTTCAATGGAGAAGCTGTGGAGAATTTTTCCCAATAAATTAATCAGCAAGTACGGAGATATACCCCGGGCACCTCGGTCACCGAACCTTACATCGTGTGGACTTTTTTTGTAAGGATACCTTAAGTCGAGAGTTTATAGCAACAATCCTCCAACAGGCCCTACAAAAAAATATTCGCCGTGAAGTTGCTGCCATTGAATTAACACTTTGCTCTCGCGTGTTCGCAAATTTAAGAGTCCGATTGCGAGAGTGTCTTGAGAGAAATGGACGGCGTTTAGACGATATTATTTATAAAACGTAAAATCCGCATCATTACTCCATTTTGTATAAATAAAATATGAGAATAACATTGTAGTTTTTATTTTATTTTATATTTAACTGGAAAATTTTCCGCTGAACACTCTTAATTTATTTTTATAAAACGTGCCTTAGATCACTGTGCTGTCATAAGCATTTTCTCACAGACTAGTTTTTATATTTATCGAAACCAGAAAAACATATTTACGTCAGGGCGAATATTACGAGCTTTTGGAATTCGCTAATAGAAGTATGAAATGCGAAAGGGCGAACGTGGAATCATTACGTGGAGGCTTTTTTTTATCTATGTTAGAGGCTGTGACGTCAATAAACTTCCCCTCCGATCTAATAATATTTAATTCTATTTAATTTTAAGTACGTACGGAGTACACCTACGTAGGTCTATTTGTGGAACGATTATGATAGCGAGATTTTTAAAATATTGGAATTGAAAAATCTTCAAGTCGCTCATAAAGAAAAGAAAGAATAAGATTTGAAAGAATAAGATTTTTGCGATCTGTGATCAAATCATTATTAAATTTTGTTTTCTCTATAAAGATGCTTGTTTTTTAGGTGATGCGTTAGTCAACACCTCACTTATCTTAACACCAAGTTAATTTTATTCTTCTTTCCTCTTTCATGTCAGTATTGACATATACTCGTAGTGTCCTCAACCAGATGAGACTCGGCTCGTAATGATCCTCTACAAATCTCGGTCTCTAAGCTGACTCCGAAGGAGGGACGTAGACTTTGCCCAAAAGGTCCGCAAAGACTACATTTGGGATCAATATTGTTCCCAGCGCTAATGTGGACGAAATTCACAACAGTAAGAAATGAAATTGTGACAAATATGAGTAGCTTGTTGCTGGTTAAAACGCTGCCCTAGTGATCTAGGGGTTGGCCAAATTACGTCCAGGGAGCAATATTTTTTCATATCCATTCAAGTGTCAAGACGACTTTGTAATCATTTCATTCATGTGGGGTGTATGAAGAGTGTGACAAATAAAATATTTTAATGTTGATACTTAAAGCTAGTAAAATATATTTTGCATCGGTTACATGACGAGTTCCAGAAAGTAACTTACACGACAAAAGATTGGAAATTACGGACATTAAGAACAATTAGAACATACGACATGTATGTGGTTTAGCTCGTACGACACACTATAAATAGGGAAATACTGTTTCAAAGCAATATATGAATAAAAAAATCGTTGATTTTTTTGGTGTTATGGAGCTTAGTGTTAGAGATTATGTAGGCTCGTTAGTGTACAGGGCCCAATGTTACCAATATAGAAGCTGGTATTTGTGTTAGTGTATTTGGATATTATAAATGAAACAGTACATACGATAGTATTTACAATCAAAGCACAATTGAATTTACACTATTTGTTATAGCATACAATGTTCAAGTTCACTATCTTTAGTGCTGAGATGCGAGAAGATGTATCCGAGGAGCTGACTACGAGAAGAGTGAGTGGTTCTGGTGGTTACTCAAAGCGGTTTGATCGTAGTGTATTGTTGCCTGCAGTTTGGCGGGTACCAGGCGGACTGTATGGCTGTTGAGTGTTTGTTTATGCAGGTCTGTGAGGCGCGAGCAGGGCCACCACAGTATTAACATAACATACATACATAAAAATGAATTTGAACGCTTTATAAGGTAGATAAATTAAAGTGTGAATAAATATGTTATATATTAACATAAAATTATTTCTTATTTTCGCTGTTATCATCCATTATACATGATTCCAATACATTATAAAAAAAAAACATTATTTACTTTATTTAGTTACATATTGATAATGGTGTTGACAAACATTCAAAGCGTACGTTGGAAGGAAATTTCAATCAACCATTCATTTAATCAAAAGACGTATTTCGGAATGGATATTTCTTTAAAATAACCAATAAAATTAAAATTAAAATTCTGACAATATCAAAGGAATCTTTTGATATGTTGTTTTCCTTAGTTTTATTTACATTTTTAGTAAACACTATGCTGTGAAATCAATTTTATTGTATGATGGTGTGGCCTTACATCAATAATTATAAAGATCTGTTACCGTTAAACAGAATAAACTGAAAACTCTTTATAAAATCATTAATGATTTTGGTATCAAAACATGTGATTCGTGATTTTTATTTAATTGTTAATTTATAATAAGCCACTAGGAATGATTTCAGAGATTTGTGAGCACTCGAGCTAAAAAAGAAACATCCTTCTTGCATGGGCTACAATTTTTTAAGGAAGTTCTCAATAGTTTCCACTACTTGACTTTGATCGATTGCTTCCCACTTAGGGGGAGAGGTATAATGAACACTTGGGGGAAGAGGTTTAACAACGCATATGCTACTTGTTTATGTATACTGAAGGGGCTAAAATGGAATTAGATTATTTAATTAGATTGAATATAAGCAGTGGCGTGCAGTAGATATAGATTTAGGTTATGCTGTTACACAATCACATATAATATATATACTACAATGTATGTTGAACACAAGATTATGAACTTTCATTTAACCAACGCCTTTAGACAAAATGAATCCGTCGTTTATACGACCCTGCCATGTAATTTTAGAGTGCTATTAATAGTATTTTTAAAGTTTATGTTATAAACGTAAAATAATACCTTCTTACCCATATAAAAATAAATATAAAAAATATATGAACGTTTTTAAGAACACTTTTTATGACTGAACATGATTCTTTTATTGTTTGATAATACGTCACATACTAACTAAACGAAATAATTATTTTTATTAAAGGTTAACGTAGAAAATAGTTCTGCCAATTGATTTTTGTTTTTCCCAAATCAAAAACAAATTCATGCACCTCGAATGCAAAGATAGTAAAATTCGCGAATCAGCAAAAGAGAAAGTAGATAATTCAATTATTTGTATGTAGCCTTTCAAATGTAATTCTGTTAAAAAACAGCATAGGTACCAATCCCATACAAAACGGATCAACTGAAAGGAATTTTCAATTCAGTAAATAGCCAATCATATGACTCGAGTAATTCACTAGCTCAAAGATAGAACTGCGAATGCACAAGAGCGCCATGACTACAGCGGTGAGTTGTCGTGGTAGTTTTTAGAAATAGGCCATTAAAGTCTCTACTGATACAGAGATGGCGCTAATTGTAAAAAATGTTTCCGTTTATGTTAATCCAAGTATATAATTTCTATTTGTTTTCCAGATTTTTAGTAATGAACAGCTTTTTTGTTTGTATGTATCACATAATGGTATCAATAGATTGGTGAGAATCAGTGTGTTTTCGAAATAGCTGTATTTCAAAATCGTTTTGAAAACACAACAGCGTGATTCAAGATTAGGTATCTCAACAAGGGGCAGATTTATGATGTAGGGGCCTGTCTCACTGGACATTTTGATAATATCACACAACGTGAACTAGAAACAATAACACAGATATACAGATATTGTATTAGGTTAAACTATTGTGGACGACTATCGCCTCCACTCTCATCATGCAGATACAGCAGAAAGAAGTTGGAAGCACTCAGCAATGCGGTACTCCTACCATCCAACTTCCACCAGCCACAAAGACGCATAGTACTGGCTACGTGCGACAATACGCACGACGGCCAAGTCACTGCTCATCACTCTATCTACCGACGACTCTTGAGCGGCAGCTCCAGAAGCTGTCTCCAATCTCCTAGTGTTAGCCTCAATCTTAGTACAATTAAGCTTCAATAAATTCAGTGTAACCGTTACTAGTTTCTGTTTTTATAACCTGCTGCCTGAAACATACATTCCCATATATTCCAGACACACTAAACACTCCGCGATATAAAATAACACGAGAGTGTTGGTTGACATGGGGCAACCATACCCAACACAATCTTACAAACTTCTGATTGCTCCATCCAAGCCTAACATACTTTATATCACCCCATAACGGGTAACATACAGATTAGTGACCGAAACATACAATCCCCCAAACTATCAATGAAAACGACCTAATAAAGACCAAACGTAATAACCGACGGCAGCCGAGCACAATCGGATCTGTCAGAGCTAAAACAGTATTTCTAGGTCTTATTTTTTAAAATCTCTATATTCAATTTTTGTTTTCCCCGCTGCTTCTGTTTTTACTGATTCGAGGACCCTCCGGAAAGCGGGGCCCTTCGCAATAGCGACACGCGCGACCCTTTAAATCTGCCATTCTAATCTCAAAATCAACGACACATTTTATATGATAATAATAATAGTAATATATATTAACAAATGGATGATTTTGTCTCGTCAATTCACTTCTTTTAATTATCTTATAAATATAAAATAATCTTTTTTTTTAGTTTTATTCTTTCGGAATTTTTTGTGAAAGCGACCACGAAAATAAATATAACGTAATCGATACAATCGGTATTATTGTATAAGACGAAAGAGCGCACAAAACAAAATAAAACAACAAACGAAAAACAAACGTAAACATAAGTAACGTTATTTTATGTGTCAAAGTAAACGTCTGTAGGTACAATATGTTTAATAAGTAATGTATATTTCTTTGAAGTTCTATAACAGGGCAGTTTTTCGAAGTTGTTATCTTTAAACCTAATCCCGAACCTGAAAGAACTGGGTATTTTATTTAGGATTTTACTTCTAGTAGCTGGGTTGCTTTTGTTTTTGAGACTCGCCTTTCGACCTCTTGAAAACCACATACACCAGGGTTCAGGAACGCTAGGAAAATACTTATTAGTTTGGCCTTTTGCAATATTTTATAATCTCCCATCAATAAAAATCCCACCGCGGCTTATCAACTAATCGAACATCGAACAATAACTGTAGTTTTGAGGTTAGCCGTGGCAGAGAAGGTGATATTTAGTAGTATCCACATGCACTCTTGAAATGATGGAGAGCTTGGTCCAATGGCAACGATGGTCCAAGACGACTGGAATTCTTCATAATTTTGCAGCCTCTTCCGGTCTATGGACAAGATTTTGTACGGATCCTAGTGCAGTAAGTACCCAGACGCGAGCACAGGGTAACCCCGACACCAGATAATGAAACAGATTACTCATTATTCAGTCAATTGTAGTCTGACATCTCTCACTCGAACTTCTACATTGGCGAGTCTTTCCAAAAAATTCTATATACATATGATATATAGAGAGAATAAAAATTTATATAATATGTTATATATGCACCAGCTGATATTAAAGATTAAATTGATGAAACTTTTTTTAAATTTTAAAAGAAAATCAATAGCATAATTGATTTTTTCATCTTCATTTGTAAGGTTTTATAAATATAAAAAATAGATTTTTCACGGTAATTAAAAATGTATGAATAGTTTAGCCCCACATTTATTCCATCAAACGTGGCGAAACAACAGTGAAGAGTTTACAGCTATGGTACACGCATTGTTTCGACGAAACAGTATTGTAAACAAGGCTTCTCTAATGTCCATTAATCATTATCGGTAGCAGAGCGATTAATGTAGCTTTAATGAATCGTCAATAATAATTATCTACGACGTTATTGCTTGTAGCTGGATGCGGCGCTGTGTATGGAAGATATTAATGTATTTTATTGCACATGAAAGTTTATTATTGCAGACGATTTCTGCTGATGTGCAATCCATCAGCAACGGCGGAACTAAGGACAAAGCGAGATGCCACATCACTCAATCTGGAAAATATTATTTAACCCTTCCCTAACCACGAGTCAATTAAAATTTAATAACTGAAAAAAAATCGAGATTGTATTTTTTTGCTTGACGGAGTTCCAAATGAATAATTTTTACTATATCAAAAGCGTTTTTATTACGACAAATATGATCAATTTAATGAAATGTCAAACAATTGTTAATAGGTACCTTATAAAATTTATAATAATTAAAAGAAGATCTTTAAAGATGTTGTACACGTGGTCTGGGGTTAAGATACTTGCCTAATGATCTAGTAGTCGGGGGTTCGAACCTCGTTCCAAAAGACCATCAAGTTAAACCTATTTTCATAGCACAAGCTTAGTTTGAAAATAGTAAGAATATTGACGTGACACGTATTCCGTGTACGCAAATTTAAAGAAAAATAATGAAAAAATCATTAATGAAAAAACGCATTAGTGTGTAACTAATCATATAAAGAAAATCATGATTCCAGCATGTTAAAAATACGAATTTTTGAATTTAATTTGAAAAGATGGATGGTGTCAGATACAATAAAAAATGTAATGTGCCGAAAATTAGGGTTTTCCACAAATATAATAAACTTTCAATCCTTATGGTAACATGCGTTGACAACACAGCTGCATACGGGTATTTTAGATCTCGGCATGGTAAGGGTTAATATTATCGTTCATGATTCAATGTTCCTACATTTCTCATAATAAAACTTTGTCGTTTCTTTTATAATCCAACGTTGCTATATCTTTAACAATATACTCGTGTTTATAATATATTGCTATTTATTTTATAATCCAACGTTGCTATATCTTTAACAATCGACTCGTGTTTATAATATATTGCTATTTCTTTTATAATCCAACGTTGTTATATCTTTAACAATATACTCGTGTTTATAATATATTGCTATTTATTTTATAATCCAACGTTGCTATATCTTTAACAATCGACTCGTGTTTATAATATATTGCTATTTCTTTTATAATCCAACGTTGTTATATTTTTTGTAATTCAACATATTGGAAATTAGGAGATAAAATAAAAATGTTTTAAATTATCTGCATATTTGAGTCTTGATTAATTGACATAAAACATGTAACTTATTAAGTAATCAAAATATAAAGAATCAGGGAAATCATCTACGGAAAAAATGCGATTTAACCTAGAAGATACACCAGTTTCATACAATAGTGTTCGAAGAAAAACATTTAAACACGTATATAAAGGATGTCCCAAAAAATGTATACACACACAAATTCAATATTGATTAAGTTAAATTTATGTTTTTTTTTATTCAAAATCAAAGATAAACGATTTTTTTTTATTCTTTCATTTATGTTAGTTTTCCATCACTAACTTAATCTTTTACGTGTCTCCGTAAAAAGTAAAATCACGCGAGGTTCGTAGAATGTGGGGCATATTGAATTTGATCTCTTTGACCAAGTTGGGCAAAATAATCATAAAAATAGGTCCTCATATCACGATGGTAGTGGGAATGTGCTGGAAATAAAAATTATATCAAGTAAAACTTTTCCAATAGACTTACCTTAAAATATAATGGATGCGCAATTTTGGAACTCCTGTCTCATGTGCATAAATTTTATTGGGACACCTTGTATATTAAATGTATATCCTAAACAAGATCATTTGTAAAAATAAACTTTTCCGAAACCTGCGTCCTAGGGCTCTATGTAATAGGTAGTATTTCTATCAAAATCTATGTACCTTATATAGAACGATATTATTTTTTGTATAATACTGAATTATTTTTTTGATGACATAAATGCTTTACTATGTATAACCAATTTTCTTTTTCTTTCTGCGGGATGTTAACAAATAATGGAAAAGAATGTAAACATTCTATAAATTATTTTCAGCCCTTCGTTAATAGGAGGTAATCTACTCCATTAAAACGTAAACATTAAAGTGTCAGAGCTTAGAGCAGCGGATATGATTAGATGAAAATGAAATAATTAGGTTTAAAACTTGACTACATCAGGCGCCATCTCTGTCGGGCTGTTTTAATTACTATAACGAAACACGCCGGCCGGGTCGTATTATTCCAGTTAGGAAAATAAATTTGCCAGCAGTCAGATTACAGCGAGAGTGATTCAATAAAGTATAGTATTATCGCATTTGAAGGTTCCGCACCTGCGCAAAACTGTTCAGTTTTGCGCTAGCGTAACAAAAAATTTGTAGTTTTGAATTTTGCAGTTTCAAAACATATTTCTGTGATGTTTATTAAAACAAATTGCATTTTGCAACTATAGCTGTAGTGTAGTTGGATAACGCACCTTCCCCGGATTGGAAAGAGATCCAGGTTCGAATCCCGGTAGCAATAACAATATATTTTTCGATAAAATTGATTATGTATATATATCTTTCTAATTAATACATGTAATTAGTATTTAAAAAAATAAATAACATTAGTAAAAACAAATAAACAGTTATGTCTTTAGTTGAGGAGTAGAAAGGAAGATGAAAACAAATTCCCAATAAGGGAAAAAAGACAAAACAAAAACAAAAATAAATACAATCTGACTTGCAATCACGGCACAACTGCCGGCAAATTATACCCCAAAAAAAGAACATAAACTACAAAAACATTATACATGAGAAACCATAAAAACATAATTAAAAATAAATAAAAATAGACTCGGAGATCTCATCAAATATCGGGACTCTCAAGAATCATCGGGATTTGCAAGAGCTCCCATCTGGACACCCATACTCGCACAAAAGTCCTGAATAATTTCAAATTTCTTTTACAACTGAGTAGATCGGAATTTCTGATTGAAACCCGATTCACTCCCACCAGTCCTTCAATCAAATCCTTTCAAGCATCGTCAGTATAGCACAATGCCAAAGGATGTTGATCATAGCTGAAGATCCTGAGGAAATGGTTTGGTCAGACTACTGTAGAGCTGCACCGGGCCGCAGGAAACAATGTAACGATAGCCAACATGATAAGCAACGTTCGTTGAATGGGTAGGACACAAGAAAAAGAAGAATAATTAAAATAATTTGTAAATAAAATAATTAATTTGCCGATACATCTGGTGTTGCACTGGTAGTAACTAACCCTACCCTAATCTAACCTACCCCCGCTACCATTCGCACCAACCAGCCCATATCTTTCTCCTCCACCCCATGATATACCTATGTTATAAGTCATTAATATATTATTATTTATTATATATATAATATTGTTTTATAGATCAAATAAGGAAATATAAAGCTGATTTTAATGCAGTAAATATTATTTAAAAAGTATCGCTTAGGTGATTTTGTCATGTAGAACGAATGAATGAGGGGAGAATGGTAAGAAAGATGTATGGCGGAAGTGTTGATGGTACCAGAAGTAGAGGACATCCGTGGAAGACTCAGCATGAACAGATAAACCAGATACTGGAAGGATGATCTTGTTAGAAGCCTCAACAATTGACGAACTTGCATAAGAAGATCTATGAATGTGAATGGATAAAGAATGGTGAATGTGTCAGGAAAGAAGAGCGTGATACTCCATCGTCTCTGCGGCGTGATGGTAAGTCAGCTAGTTAGTAGTGCTGCCTTGGGTGGTGCATTTAAAATGAACATTTTCCCTATAGTATAAAAATGAATATCATAAAATAATGTTAAAAAATCAAGAGTTTCCAACCAATATATATATATTTTTTAAATTGAATAACAGATGTATCAATTTGAAAGAGCTACAGCATATACGTTCTAAAAAATTTTTTCAACGTACTCAGTTGATGTGGCAAAACTAGATAACGCATTTTTCTGGATTGGAAAAGGTCCAGGTTCGAATCTCGGTAGCAACTAAAATATTTTTTCGATAAATTAATTTTTTTGTATGCCTTTTTAGTTGATTCATTTTAATTTGTAATAAAATATCACAAAACTATGTTCTGAAAAACTGAAACATCATAATAATGTGTTCTCTTTTAAAAAAATCGCTGATATGGTGGTGAAGAAGGTGAAGATTTAAGATGTGTGATAAACGAACAGAGTTACAAGCAAAAAAATATTGTAGTTAAAAAGGAAAATGATTGAACCCAAGACAAATCAGCCAGAATAAAGAAGGTAACGATGAAAAGAGACAACAGAAAGAGATTGAGCAAACGATACCAAAAATTGTCAGCGTCGTTGAAGAACAGAGAAGAAAGTAACAAAGCTGTATTGACAAAAACACTGTAATCAAACATAAAAAGACAAACTATATATTCCTAAACATAAAATTCCTCTTTTCGAAAAGAAGACAACTTAATAATGTTTTATATTTTCTTTAGCACATAAAATAATAATATATTTAAAAAAAAAACGTTGCAGTTGCAAAAACGGCACGTAACGTAAGCAATTCAATTATATGAATAAATTTATATTAAAATTTATTACGAATGACATAAATTAAATTATTAATAAATTTGTAGAGTTTCAACGTAGTAGATGGATATAAATGAAACAATGCTATAACTCTATTTGAGTTTAATGGCACTACTCGAGTTTCGAGAAAAACAGTAACTCTCATCGACAGGTGAAGTATTAATACTCAATAATAAACTCAAGTAGAGTTGTAACATTGTTTCATTTATATTCATCCATCCGACAAAAATTGAGTAATTAATATTTGTGAGAACTTAACCTTTACCATAACGTGATATAAAAAACCCATATGTAGCCAAGCTGTCAACTCGTGTTACCGTAAGAAATTTTTAACATTTTAAATGTGAAGAAAGCTTTTATTAGTTTAAATGGCTTTAAAAGTATTAATCCTATAAACTTACTCTAAATATTGAGCATTAATTACAAAAATGGAATCAATATCCTAATATAATACGGAGCATTCATCAAGTCCTATACAAAACTACCTTTTTTCTTATGTCTCTTCATTAAATCAGTGAGAAAAAGAGATATATTCGTATGTTTGTTATTATTTTTATTGTGAAATTAATTTGACTTACCACAAATGGTATTTTTTCCAGCATATTAATTTTACAACTGACTGAATTAAAAATAACTATTTTTGTAAGATTCGCTTTACATAACTGGTTTTTCACTAGTCAGTTCTAAGCATAAACATTTACCTTATAATTAACTAAAATATGAATTTTATATTGCGTATATTAACCGAAATATTACACTTTTAATTGGGATAGTAGACTTGTTTTACTGCATGGTTTTGAAAGTGTTAAAGGAGCGTTATTTTGAAATCTTATTTTTAGTTTATCGTCTGTTGTAGTATTTAATCAGGTATGTCCTCTTACATTTACTTATATTTACTAGATAGACATTGTATCTATTGACGTAACATTCGGAAAATTTCAATGCATTTTATTTGATTTAATCCAGTAATCCCCAAAAACACCCTCCATTATAGAGTATTATGTATAGAGATAGCATAGTTCTTAAACACATCATGCTTTAAACATCAAACTTTTATAAAAAATTGACCTGCTAAATATCTAGGTTAAGGTCATTAGTCAGCCTGATCTTGTTTGAAAATTGCTGCCGAATAAAATTTTAAAAAATTCGTAACATCGTTAATAATCTTTTCTTTCACACACATACAAAACATATCTTATTCATGCAGCTAGCGTCGGAAGAGATTTCATCATCAATCAAATCAACTTTATACCGCACTTTTCTTACGGCATTAAGGCTTTTCCATCGCACGTTGGAGTTTCTGAAACACTTTAATCGAGTTCAATTTTCAATTGTTGTCATGTTTAACATTTTCATTTGAAAATGTAATTGCGTCACTGCCGAGGGGCGCACTAACTTGAGGAATACGATGTGCAATTTTCGCATTGTCTCGAATGGAAATCGGGAGCGAAGCAGTTAACTTTACTTGCAGAGAGGGGGGTTGGGCGGGGGGGGGGGTATTTTTAATTAAACCGTTTACAGCTTGGGCGCCCGGTCGGCAGCTGCCGTCGTAAAAAATCAATTTATTTAAATGGGAATTGCTTACAGGACGCAGTAGACACTGGTCTTGTTAAGATTTAATAACACGCTTTATGTGCGGTTGTTAAATAAATCATTACCACTTGAGCATGTACGGTGGAACATCAATTCTAATTTTTAAAAAATTATTTTTTCATTAATCTTAACTTTGTGCTTGTTTAGATTTTATTCACACTTTAGTTTTAAGCCCTGATTTTTACAAAATTTTGAATATGTGAACTCTATTTTTATGAGGGTAAGACTGCAAACTATTGTATGGCGATACACGCGAAATATGGATTATTTTTGGTTATTATTGAGTTCTCATGGGCTGGCCGGCAAATGTCGGAGGAAACTAAAAAGAAAAATAATCCATAGAAAACCAGAGCAAGCTATCGAAGGAATTTACAGCAACAGTGCTACATACACGTTGAGTATTTTTGTTCCTACTGTAGTTTCAAGAGCTACATGTTTGTTTTTGCCACAAGAGTGTTAAGTAAGAGAGCATTGTTTGCTGGTGATAATCAGGCCTATTCTCAAAATTGCAATATTGAAATGAAGGTGATTGTTACACCAACCCTCAAAAATAGACAGATAGTTTTGACAGATTATGGTACGTTTATCTCCCTCACTCCCTCACTCTCTCTCCCTCTCTCTCATTCAAATATAACACTATTTTTGAGGGTTGGTGTAACAATCACCTTCATTTCAATATTGCAATTTTGAGAATAGGCCTGAATATTAGTATCGATAAAAGTATATATATATATCACGTTATTCTAATGTTTAAAAAAATCTATTTTAATAAAAATAAAAAATATTTAAAAATTAATTATAATTTTTTTTAGGAAAATTTATTGGAGTTGGATTTGTGATTTTGGTTAATTTAACATGCTTTATTTATTTCTAACGATTCTAAATTGTTCAACAAATATCAGATATCTCATAGAGATAAAGTTATTTTTATTTTATTTAATGGAAAATGTATTGAAGTATGGGGACGTACGACTTGTCTTCGGTTGGCTTAAGTGATCACTTTATATATATAACGTAATTACCCTACACTTCCATGTATTTTCCATTAAATATAATAAAAAAATAGCTTTTTCTCTATGAGATATCTGATATTTGTTCAATAACAATTGCAATTGTAGGTAAAAATCCAGTAATTGTGTGTTCTTTGACATATTCAAATATTGCTAAGTAAATTATTCAATTTAAGATCTACATTGTTTACATGTAAAATACACAGTCCCAAATTTTTATCAATAGTACTATCATTTTCTAATAAATGATTGGAAAATTCGGAAAAACCATTACTATTTAAACATCTTAAATGCTCTTTGACTCTTGTGTTATAATTTCGACCTGTTATTCCAACATAAAAAGCAGTATAATTTTTAGATAAGTTTATAAACATTGAAATTATTCAATTTATTATCTTTGTTTTTTGAATTTATGAATTAAATACTCGGTTGGTGTATTAAAATAACTAATTGAGTGGTTAAAAACAAAGCTACATAGACTATGTAAAAATGTACATTAACCACAAAGTTGAATTTGCTAATATTAAAAATATGAAGAGTTTATTTTCAAGAATGCTTTTAAATATGATGTGAAAAAGTTCTATACACATAGTATTATACAATAATTCTGTCATTGTGTAAAAATTGTATACTAAATGTAGTTTTTATTCAAATTTTCACAAACATGGACCGCCAAATACCGCAGCATAAGATTTTCCTAGCATTTATCTGATTACATCTTGCTCAAGCTGAGCACCTATTATTTTTCTTTCTATTGACATCTTTTATCGTCATCATCTAATCATGTTTGTTTTTTACTAATGTCAACATGCACTTTGATTTCTTTGGAAATATAATATAATAATAATATATATATATTTTATTGTTATTCATAGTACTGTGTGTTATATTATTATAATCGGATAACATTGCAGCAAAGCAAGACATATATTTCGATACCCTGCCTGCCACACAAGTATTTTACTATATTATAGCAGACAGTGTTTTTTCCGGTATAGTAGTAATGTTCAACGTACAAAAAAATATACATACATAAAGAGTAAAACAAGATGTAATTTTTAATTTCATTTCAGTTTATTTTTATAGCTTACATCAATATAATAATCCTTAGTACAAATATTATAATTCATTTCATTTACATGGCCGCTTCCTACCTCACTAGGTACATATAAAGTACCTGTTCTGTTGTAGGTAGAAGTAGATAACATAAATACAACGTAAAACTTTAAGTAAATGCAATATATGAAAAATAAAAAAAGAGTAAATAATATACAAATATGAAGTGAACTTATGTAAAATTGTAATGCTCAATATAAAAAGATAAAAAAAAATTTAGTTAAATAATATACTAACACAACTACAGAGAAAAGTAGAAAATGCAATATTCAATATACAGGTACTGTTGTAGCACTTTTAATCTCAAGTTTGGACTTTTAAAAGTTCTTGGGTGTAATTTCTCCCCATTTCGTGGAGCCAGAACTGCACTTTTCTTGAAAAATATATAAAACTATGGTTGCAATTTTTCACGTCTGATAACAATATGTTTTTATTTTATTTTACCGTACAGTGGTGTCTATTTGTACTTAATTTATTTAAAAATAACTATTAAATACAATTATTTGAATCCTCGACACCAACTGAACTACTGAACCCAAAGATGCTGAAGTTGATGATGATTATGATTTGAGTTAAAAAATGACTAACATTGCATGAGATAGTTTAGTAATAATGTTTGCACTAGCAACTATACCGGAAAAGCGCCGTCTCACATAATACAGTAAAATACGAGTGTAGTGGGCAAGACACCAAATATTATCTTTTATTTCACTGCCAAGACTAATCAATAATGATCAAATGTATTGTCACACTATCAAAAAAAATCTGGAAACTAAAATAATTTGACTAGTGCAATATATAACTTTTTAAATTGTATATATATAAAATATTAAAATATTGCCTGATATATACATGTGCCTGCAGACTGAACGATAACTTAATAAACACTAGGGAATGAACACAGTGAGAAGGAGGGTGTGTACAATAGTGGGTTGAGGTTGGTAGAGAAGCTAGAGAGAAAAAATAAAATGATAATTGCATCGTATCTCAATTATTTTCAAGACGGTGGTTCCGATAATGGCTATTGTTCAGCCGGAAAAATGTGTAAATTTTGGTACTGGTAATAATGCCTAAAGTTTAAATTGGCAAATAAATTGTTGACAAACAGTATTCTATTGTAAACAAAAAATATAATAAATTACAACATTATTATTAATTACAATTTACAATAATAAATCTGTAAGAATAATGTTTCAATGACTTTTCATGGTTTTATAACGACCTTTTATTTTTAATGTTTTTTTGTTATAATAAGATATTTATTATTATTGCGTCTTTCTTTCGATGACATTTTAATTAATATAGGTACCTATAGGATAATTATTGAGACATCTTTTCGAAGATGTTTTTTTTTATATAATTTTAAACACATGATAAAATATATTTTAAAATGTTCAAATCACAAAGCGCGTCCTTTATCAAATATGTATCTGTTTACACAAGGGGGGTGGTGAAACGGAATGTAGGAAGGGTGATAGGAGTTTGGTATATGGACATCAAGGACCAACCAGGTAGCACGACTTACTTAGAATTTATTGCCGTACTCACAGCTCTTCTGAATTTCAGGAAACAACTTCTTAGATGATTAGCACGTAGCACTGTGTATCACGTAATAGTGATAATAAATAAAATAAATCTTCGGCACGCATTGCGAGAAACCGAAACACAATAGAAACAGTGACAAATAAGAGATCAGTGGGACGTTCACTTCTTGACAGTTCAAAAGTCATAGACAATACAAACAGAAAAGTCGTGAGGTATAGGATATAGGGAGGGGGGGGACAGATAAATAAAGTAAACCTAATGGAGCATCCACACGCGCACGGCCATCGACGATCTTTGTGGATCTGTCATAAATACCGAACATTATCTTCATGTATTATATTAATAACAAAAAAAAACAATTGCTATACCTACACATCTACGCTTATTATTCAATTCTAATTTAAAAATCTGTTTATTTTAGTTTTAAAAACTTCTTTGTCCCGTGTCTCTTATTATATTGTGTTGTAATAAAATAATATTAAAATTTAAAAACAATTTGTGTAATGTAGATATTTAAGACGAAAATTGAAGTAAAATAAAAAGATAATTACGCTTTACCGAACAAATTTATGAATTGTAAGAATTTATTTTAATTTAAATTTATTTACGTAATTTGTTTTCATAAAAAATCTATCTTTATTAATTATTTTTTAAAACTTACGTTACTTACGCTTAAAGTAAAGATGCATATATCAGCCTTACATTACATAAATGAATAAAGTAATTTTATTCACGTAGTTAAAGAATGCTGAGTTTAATGTCCGCATTAAAATCTTTTGATATAGGATAGATTGTAGTGGTTTGGCTGACTCCCAGGGCACTTTAACGAGGAGCTTAGTAAAATAGAATAGTAGTTCTATTATCATTTTAATACATATTTTTGTTATTCGTTTACTGAAATAACAAAATTAATCATTCAAATATGTGAAAGCGATCTTTATACAATAATGTATTTTATCTAGCAAAGGCAAACGGTTCTCGTTGAAATTGATAATAAAACAGTAAAAAGAACAATCTATGTTGTGACCCGTATCTCTTTGTCGAAGTTCCGTGAAAGATTTGTGATAGAGCAAACAAACAATACCAAGAAATTATTATTGAGAGTATGGAGGCAGCCTTTCTCTCAGAAACCTTAAAACTTCTGACACTCATTCATCAGCGTCAACTCACATACCACACATCGCGCTACTAGTTACTTACAACGAATCATATTGTTAACGTACTCTCACTATTTACTACGTAAAGATTACAATAGGTACTAAACTTAGTCAAGAAACATGTTTTTTTTTCATATTAACCTCATTTTCACCTCTATATTATCATTATTTTCACTGTCAAAAAATTCAAATTAATTATAGGCATGTTTTATATTATTTTTACCAATTTAAACTTGTTTATAAAAAATTGATTCGATAATATTATATTTGAATTAAAAGATATAAACAATTCAGAAAAAATGGCTACCACATCACATATCTAAACTTGTTATATATTAGCTGAGTGATTATGAAGGCTGTCTTTGCAATAGCAATAAACGTCCGAACGAATCACGGACTACGATTAAAAATTGTTAATCAGTGTAAAAAGTTATATTATCATTAAATTGTAAATTTTCGATTAAAATCTCTCGTCTATACTCGTTATTTGCAGAAGATTTATACAATCATATTATACAAATAATTAACTATTACATTATTGGTAGATTAACTATTTATACAGTTTTTTTTTGGTTGGTAAGCTGATCGCTTCTGTAAGCGAATCCTTTCTTTAAACCAACAATACTTTCAAATATTAAAACAATATGTTTTCTTATTAAGGAGAACACATTCTTATTGTGAAGTTGTAATTATTCAGAACAGACGGTCTGTGATGTTTACTCAAAGGCATTTGTGATTCCTTAAAAACAATGTAGATGGCTTTCACACAGATGTATTAATTTGAAAAAGTGTAACATATAGGTTTGAAAATTTGTCATGAAAAATACTGGCACTATAACACAATTGGTAATAGAGATCCAGGTTCGAATCCCGGTAGCGCAAAAAAAAACAGTATTGTGCGATAAAATTGATTTTATTATTATTAATACATTAAATTAGTATTTAAAATATGTTTTCGACTAAAAAATTCCTCGCAACTGTATTTTTAACTTCACTTGTATACGTTGATGTCAAACGCTTTCGGAGTGACTGCCCCGTCTTCAGGGCAACACAAAACCACAAACTGTATCGCATTATAAAATCCCAGTGGTTAATCACAATCTCACTTTCAGTTTAATAGTTAAAAATGTTGTACTATAAGTAACTACATTTTATATCCTGTGATAAGTTGAGTAGCTGTACAAATAAATTTGATGAAAAAGTCACGCTGAGCGTTTGGTAGAACGCACCCCTGGAATAAAATGTAAGGAAAATCAACGGATATTAAATTTATTTTTAAAAGTAGATTACTGGATATCCGGTCCCAATTCTGGGCAAGATCCCAGCTCATTCATTGGCTTGTAGTAAAACGATAAATAATCTATGGAACATCATTACATTCTGAAAAAGTTCACTTAGTTTTAATACGAAAATTTTAATAATTTTATGAACGTACTTGTAAAAGTATCGCATATGAATAATACAAAATATGTTTAAATGGTTGAAATCCACAGACCAGTGAATGAATAGACATGAAATAAAGCCTATACATAGGAGAAGGGTTTGGAACATTAGTTGCGGGACGAGGGGCATTCTAAAAACATTAATTGTGGAAACATAAATACGATAGTTTATGACACATTTATGCAACAATAAAAGGATTCACTCTTCGAAAATTAAATCTTTGTGTAAACAAGACATATATTTTACATTAATGCATTTATATTGTCAGCGTTTAAATATTCATTCCAATCGAGTCATATATTTAAAAAAAGTCATAGAGCTATCTGATTACGTAAGAGGTACCAAAATGATCACGTGGATGATACCAAATTGAAAATATTGAAATAAAGAATTTGCGTTAGTTCACATCTATATATTTGGTAGTCTGTGATATTAACTAATTAACATCAACTTTTCTTCTGTTATTAACACTATTATAAAATAATAAAATTAAATATTTTTGTTAACTGACTAAAATGTTTACATAGGCAACATTACTATGTATATTTTCTGAAACTGGGTGGAATCGGATATTTTAAATGGACTAATATATCTTGTTGGATATATAGCGGAAAGTATGTTCAGTATCTCTCTGGCGTACTTGGCTTAATAATAAAAATAAAAATAATAAACTTTTTAATATAAATATTTCTACAGTCTAGAATGTGAAAGGAAAATCTGAAGCTTTTTTAAAAGCTGTCAGATTTTCTTAAACCCATTTTTGACATTTAAAAAAGTATTTCGCGATTTTATTTCAAAAAAATGTTTTTTTACGGAAATAAATAAATCCTAATGGCTGTCAGTGTTTTCATTGATATTTGAGGTACATACTTATATATATTTTATTTTTTGAAAAATGAGTTTTGTCTGAGAGCAGGTTGAGTGCTGGTTGTGTGCTTATACTTAACATGCAAAATATATTATTTATATTTTTTTCTGCACTTTCAGTAGATTTATAAAATGTAAAAGATATTTTTCCACGAATACATAATATAAACTAATGTATTCCAGCCATTGTAAAAGATGCTGGTGCATTTTTTTAGAATTACCGTCTTGCATTATTTTTAATATATTAGTGGTTGATTCAAAATATTGTATTTAATTATAATTAATTATAAGACATCACGCTATTGCAAAAATAAACTTGATCTTTATACATGTCAAAAATAAATAATCTTAAAAAAATTCTGGCCACTTCTCGGTTAAACTCAAACACAAGAATATGTCGGGAATGTTCGTTTTTATAACATGACACTCCATTTTATTTAAACAAGAATTATCACAAACTTTATACGAATTGAAAAATCGAAGACGTTTTTAATAAAAGTATATTGTTGCATTAAAATGACATTGACATATCGACCCCTTAGAATAACAAGGTTCCAACTAACATTTTGGGCTAATTTTAGTTATTTATTGCGTGAAAAAGGTTACAAATGTATTATTTTTTATTTCTTCCATACATACCAACTCTATTTAACGGGTATTAAAGGAAATAGCAAGAGCTAAAAGTTCCAACTGCATCGGTTATTTATTTTAATTTATGGATCATAATTGTTCATTTACGATGTATTTTAAAATTTTAATTTCCCTCATCTTACAGTGATCATTGATATTACTGAAAACTTAAAAATGGTCATATTTGCATACTCAAAACAAAATATAAATGAATATGTGTTGAAATTCAATTAACACTTTTGAACTCATTATTTCAAAACAGTGTCAGTGTCAGATGGAACCTTGTTAATCTGAGGGGTCGTATATGTCATATATGTACATATTATGTAGTGATTTTTTTCCAATGCAGTCACGCTATTGAAAACAAAAACGTAACGAAATTAGGCATCGTTCTTTATTTAAATGAATTCAATTGATTTTAACTATTATAGTTGTTTAAATCTTTTTAGTTTTCCGTGACAAACAAATAATTAATTACCATTTGCTGTTCCTTTCTCACGTTTTTTAGTCACTCGTAGTGCGCCATTTTTGTATTTTAATAATTCTGCAACATGTCTGTACTTCTATAACCTGAGATCTGTCTCGTGATCACGAAGACACGTGGGTGCTACTGACGCAATCAAATTGTATTTTTTCCTTTTTATTATTTTATTAAAAATCAAATAAATCTGTCGCACACCTCCGGGCCCCAGATTAACAGCTACCGTTTCTCCGAAGACGAGAAAATAGATTCTTTGTTGGTCGGCCAGATACTTTTAATATTTTCACAGGGTCGTTTCGTCTTGTAACACTGCATCATCATGGAGGAGATGTGTATGGCCGTATTCTGTGACGCATTGGATTCAATTTAACATATTGATGTGTTGTATAACTTAATCAAGTATTACGTTTGGCGCCAATACACTGAGAAATACGAGAAGAAGGCGTATGGCTTCATGGACCTGAAATGGCGGGCGACCAGTAATATTAGATACATACACATTATTAATTTATTTGATAATATAAATATGAATTAGAAAGATATACATATAAAATCAATTTTATCGAAAAATATTGTTGTTGCGCCACCGGGATTCGAACCTGGATCTCTTTTCTAACCGGGAAAGGTACATTATCCAACTATGCTACAGCGACAATATTTTTAACGACAAATTTTCGAACCTATATATTACCTTTTTGATATTAATACATTTAATCGTTCCATTATTTGAAAAAACCATCTACCTTATTTTTACAGAAATTGATTTTATATGTATATCTTTCTAATTAATATATTTAATTAGTATTTAAAATATCACAGACCTATGTTCTGAATAATTACAACTTCATAATAAGAATGTGTTCTCCTAACATTTGATATTATTCCGTAACGAGGTGGGCAGTGTTTTACTATTATTGTATCATTTATTTACTGGAAATAACACCGATACAAGAACATTGAACAAAGTGAAAACAAAATGGTGAAAAATTACTTATAGGTAAAAAAAAGTTATGGATACAAAAACAAAACAAGGAAAAATTATTTACACATTGCATCAAATAATATTGTTAATTAGATATTTAAATATTTTATTTTAATTTTATTTCCATCAACGCCCTTGTGTGCTTTTACATAAGAATACAAATTTAAATACAACAGTACATTTTTAATTTACATTTCCATATAACAGTTTAAATATAACAAAAGAAAAAACTAAGTATAATTTACGTACAAATATTTCTTCAGTTCAGGTATGCTCCTGCAACGAAAAATTTCAACGAAATTCAACTTATCAAGCCGATACATCCGCGATATTGGCGAGTTAATAACATAATTATTTCTATATGTACCTACATAGAACACTTCGTGTTGTCTCGTTAGAGTTACTTTATATGAAACCATTTGTATTAACTCAAGGCAGTCTAACACACTATTGATAATTTTATATAGAAATACTATATCGCTCACATCTCTTCTCCTGGACTCATTAAATAATCGTAATTTATATTTTTTATCGGATGAAACAGAATCCATATCAATCTCAGTGAACAAATCATTGTAAGTTCTGCATATTCTCACTATAGGAGAGCATAATCCAGAATTGGTTCGACTTTTAAGATTGCCAAAGAGAGGTTGAGATTGTGATACTCGCAATGAGACATGGAAATTTGTTAATAACAGAAGTAGACAATTAAAGTAGTTTCGACAAATTTTGTACAAATTTAAAGTATCATGTGCTAATCGTCTGTTTTTTAATTTTTAAATATTAATTTAGCGTTGGTAACAGTGAAAATGTAAAAATATGTGGAATAATGATACCTATATACTTTATGACAGTTTTCCGTGTACTGATCTCTTATATGTAAAATCTCAATGACTGTAAGGAATTTGAAACATTTCATTGGCGAATCCAATTTATATTGTCAAATATTTGAACATTTTTGTAGTGTTTATATCACATAAATCATACTCTATATAATATTTTAATGTGTCGAATAACTTCAATAAATTCAATATAAAGATTTTTATTGTTTGCCGTTTATTGTATCCAATCGTAGCGTAATGTGATCGCCATATAAAGGAAACAAGATGTATCATGTGTACACGTAAAATGAACTTAAAATAATGATTTTTTGACTTAACTAACTTATCAACACGCCTTTTTCTCGCGAAGGTAGGCAAAGAGGATAGAGGATAGTCACACTCTTCTGTCCTGACACGTAGTTCTTGCCTCATCCGCATTCATATATCTTCTCATACAAACTCGCCGATTATTGAGGCTTCTAACAGGTCCTGTTATCCTCCAGTATCTGGTTTACCTGGTCGTGCCAAGTTTTGCGCGGACGTCCTCTATTATCGGTGCCATCAACACTTGCGTCATATATCTTCTTTACCATTCTATCCTCATACGTCCTTTCCATATAACCGAACCACCTTAGTGATCCTTTCTTAATCTTACTCACTATACTAAGATCAGCTTTACATTCTTTCCTTATTTCTTCATTCTTTACTCTGTTATAATGGATCTGCCACATATACGCCTAAGCGATCTCATTTCCACTGCATTCAATCTACTTTCGTTTCTCTTCTGCCAGCTCCAGGCCTCCTTTCCATACATCAGTATCGGTACCTATACTCCATTGTGTACCGCTAGTTTTGAGTAGAATATACGATATATGCACGGAAAGTGACCTTTATGATGATGAATATTACCAAGTCGAAAATGATGGTCTTCGAGAAGTAAGAAAGCAAGACAACATGCAAAATACTTGTAGGTAATGAATGTTCGGAACCAGTAGACGAGTTTGTGTATTTGGGAAGTAATTTAATAGAAATGGAAAGGCTGAGAAAGATATCCAAAGGAGGGTGACTGCAGGAAATAATATAAACGGTGCTTTGAATGGAATTATAGCTAATGATTTTTTGATGATGAATAATTAGGTTACTACGGCTCAACACCATTATATATTTAATATTTACAATATTTCAATGATCTTTCATAAATAACAAAGTATTTAATGTATTTATGTAGCATCTATTATTATACTTATTAAACTTACATATGTTGCTTTTTACACTAATGCTTTTCATTAAAATTGAATGATGTCATTTTCAGGTTTTACTATAATTATGTATTTTTTCTCAGTGTGTGCTTTTTCCTCCGTCTCTGCTTGTTTCTCTGACTTAAATATTGTTTTATAATATTATACTATAAATTGATAATTAATTTGTATTTTTATTTAAACTATGTGTATAATGCAAATCATCTTCCTCTCTAACCACGAGGTTTCTCTTTTATAGAGAGTACAGTACAAAAAAAATTATTACCAATAATAAATAAAACTAATGATGATGCTTAATACATTTCTAATCCTAATACTGATGTACGAAAGGGAAACTTGAAACTGAAAAATAAACAATAAATGTATACTGGATATGAGAACGTTCAGGATAAATATATTTAAAAACAAATTAAATTAATCAACTAGAAATATGATTTATGTATCGAAAAAATAATTGGTTGCCACCAGAATTAAATATTTTTTCGATAGATCGGTTTTTTCTGTATATCTTTATAGTTGATTAATTTAATTTGTATTAAAATACCACAGAACTGTGTTCTGAAAATGAAACTTCACAACAAAAATGTGTTTTCCTTATATTCGTTAAATATATCATGCAGAACGAAAAACTTAAGATTGATTGGAAATTTTTGGCAGGCTGAATAAAATATACGATGCGAGTAGGAAAACCGATTCCGGGATCCCTGTCCAGTTTACAGAATTTATGAATCCCGAGATTAGTACACATAATTTCTAATTTAAAAATTAATATTTTGGATTAATTTCAGGGTATCAAAATTAAACCAGAAAGTTTTTTTGTTGCTTCCGACACATAATTCATAATAATAAAATTGTTTCATATTAAAATATGTTTTATCTATTTTGTATCACTATTTATGCAGGTTATTTTTATTGTAAGATACCTTACATATTTAAATGCTGGGTGTTCTAATAAGAGATAGTTGATTTGTTTTTTGGCTTAAATTATTGGATCAATCGGATTTTCTATGCAAGAAAATGAAAATTTTCCGATAACATTCGATGTAATGTTGAGATTCAGATGTTACGCACTGTAAAGATTTTTATTCGAAACGTCGGGAGTATAAAAGTCCTTCTCTGAACTATTTGACCCGGGTTCCCCCAGAAAATAATCCGTTATATATACATAACATAGGTTAGAATAAATGACCTATATTAAAAATCTCTTAAAAACGCTTATCACGTACGTTTACTATAATATAGACATACCGCATATACGCAAGAGTTACCGTATATATCTGAACAAATTGTAATGGAAAATATATTAAACCATAATATAATAATAATTAACATAAACATAATACAAGAACATAAAGAAAGTATTTAAAAATATATTGGAGATGGTCCTGTTAGAAGCCTCAATAGTCGACGAGCTTGTATGAGAAAATGTATGAATGTGGATGAGACGAGAATTGTATGTCAAGACAGAAGAGTGTGGCGCTCTATCATGTGAAACGGCGTGATGGTAAATTAGTTAGTTAACACATATAAGTTACAGTGAATCTGTATTACCAGTGAGAATATATTTTCACTGGTGAAAGTATATTTTCGCTAAGCCGGTCAGTGGATGTATATCTAACAATGAAGATACAAATTCACTGGTTACATTTAGTGAGTTTGTATTCGTTGACAAACGAAAATACGCCGCGTGGGAATATTTGGCCTTAAGTGTCGATGTGTCGTCCTACAGCATGACAACAAATAGTTTGGTGGCGTTTACAACTGTCACTTATTCGCTTATAGTATTTTCATTTATATTAAATATAATTATTTACTGCATAAACTATCGTGTTTATAATACCAGCCATTTTTATTTCCTTTTTAACACATAGATTATGTTAGGTTAGGGTAGAATATACATTTGCTAAAATCTGCTAGTGAAGTTATATTTTCACCAGTAGAAATATATTTCTACTGGTGGAAACGTATTCGGATATGATTTCACTGAAACGTCAGTGAAAATATATTTTCACTGATAATACACATCCACTGTAACATATATATTTAAAAAACGTGGTTTCAGGAAAAATCACTGATCTTTGACATTTGTATTCAATATTCAGACACCAAGAATATTTAATTATTAATTTCGTGTGTAGTTTGTTTAAAAAAAGAGAGAATCAATCTTAAATTTTATTACAATTAAATAGGAAGCTGAGACAATGATCTTAAATTTTTAAATATCGGCACATGCCTACAATACCGCGTAGACTATTGACTTCACTTCACTGAATATGACCTTTTGATCAGCGGTTTCGGTTATCTTGAACGCAGACGATAGCGTCTGAGAATTCTAGGGCATAGGCACTTATTTAATTTAGGATACAGCTCTAAGAAAGATGTGATATTTAGGCAAATAATTTATCGTTTAAAATTTTATTTTTAATTGCAGGCCCAAGATCACATTGTACGTTCATAATTGTGACAATAATAATATGTATTATCTTTATGGGTCACTTGTTGATGTAAATAAGTCTCCGTCTGGTACTGTTTTCCTTTGAAGTGACTAACTGAAGTTAGTTTGTTTGTTTTTTTTGACACTACAAATTAATTATATCTCTTGTAATGACTTCTAAGCGAATATTAAAAATAAGTAAATTCTGATCAATTTTAAATCTGATGGATGTGAACTAATAAATACATAAAATTAAAAAATGAGGATAATTTGAACATACATTACATATAATATAAAAATTGTCTAATTTTAAATTTTTTTTTAAAAACTGATATGTAAAAAACATTAAACAAGTACAGTAAAACAAAATAATTTGAAACGTGTTAATTCATATATTTAAAAAATTCTCCTGGTCAAATTTATAAAAAAACAAAAATTCTAATGAAAAAATATAATATCAATTGTTAATATATTGTAGAATTTTGCTCATGTGTCTGTGTATCTACTAATTTGACGACATTGTATATATTTTTATCATTTAGATTTCACATTATTGGCATTCATCAGTGGGATAACTAAAAATATTGGGCTCTAATGCATAATGGAAAAATAATCCACTACATTTGTATAGGTTCTCTATAAAAACAATGCCCTAATATTATTATTATTCACCTAGCGTAACAGCGCTCTCAAAAAACGCTAGCGCTAATGTATTTATATGCAATTACGTATGAAAAAAAAGGCTTACTTCACTTTACGGCGATTCTTCATTTTGTGGCGTTGGTCTGGTCCCTAACAGATGTATTAACAAGATACTACGTTTCGCTTCAATAATGTTTTAATCTGTTTGTTTTTTAAATATTTTCATTTTTTCGTATGTTAAAAATTATTGATCTAAATTAGCATACCGAGAAGTATAGTAACACTATTCGAACAAACAGTTTTTTAGGCCCCGGATATTTTGGTTCCCTATCCAACGTGGGCCCCAATGCCACCGCATTGGCTGCATGGGTGTAGTTATACCACTGGATTTCATCCTTCTTCTGTATTTCTAAATGTAAAAAATGTTAGGTTTAATTGTTACGAATTTCAGTCCAAAACAATAAAATTTTAAAGGATATTAAACTGAAGCTTTTCGTGGATGAAGGTGCTATGTGATATTTTTTCATAACACCTTATCTTCTGTTACAGAGTAAGTTTAATATAAAATGCATGAGGGGTGTATGTGACAGATAAGTTAGTTCTTTCGTTAATAAAAGTGTTATATTTAAAAAATTCAAGAATAATATAAATTCAATTTAATATCGAAAGGAAGGTGACTGCAGGGAATAAAGTGAACGGCGCTTTGAATGAAATTATAGCTAATAGGAATTTGTCAACTGAGGCAAGACTAGCGGTTTACAATGGAGTCCTGGTACCGAAACTGATGTATGTAAGTAAGGCCTGGAGCTGGCAGAAGAGGAACGAAAGTAGACTGAATGCAGTGAAAATGAGATCGCTTAGGCATATATGTGGCAGATCCATTTATGACAGAGTAAAAAATGAATAAATAAGGAAAAAATGTAAAACTGATCATAGTATAGTGAGTAAGATTAATAAAGGATCATTTAAGTGGTTTGGTCATATGGAACGGATGAATGAGGAGAGAATGGTAAGATAGATATATGACGCAAGTGTTGATTGCACCAGAAGTAGAGGATGTCCGTGGAAGACTTGGCATGGCCAGGTAAACCAGATACCAGAGGATGGTCCCGTTAGAAGCCTCAATAATCGGCGAGCTTGTATGAGAAGATGTATGAATGTGTATGAGGCGAGAGTTGTGCGTCAGGACAGAAGAGTATGGCGCTCAATCCTCTCTGCTTACCCTCCCCCCCTCGCTGAAACGGCGTGATGGTAAGTAAGTAAATAACATAACACCTTCGTGGTTTATTGCCTTTAATTATTGTTTAATAAAATTTATACCGTGAATTTGAATCTACGCGCGGCGTTCACTTCAGAATGTCGATATATTTAGATCGTTTTGTTTACACGCACGTGAACACGAACGCGTCACTCTAAAAAATATCCATCAACATAAAACACGCGTGCACTTCCACATCGCAGAGTTGCCAGGTACCGCTAACTATCTCCTCGCTGAAAACAAGGCCCGCTTTGTGAATCTGTTTACCGTGGGCCTGACAGGTGGATTACTTACGTTAAAAATTATATATTATCGTGCTCTGACAACGTGCAATAGCGACTAACGGCGGACGCGCAGCTTGACCGGGCGCCAATTTTACACTTTCGACATATTATTATAACCGAGACGAAGTGAACAAAAAAAAAATCGCTCTCGGCCATCGTGCGACAGCGCGAAAAAACCATTTGAACACGTGCCAAAAGAATATTTATATAAAATCAGTTTTGGGTCAACACACCAAACAAAAGTGTGTCACTGAAATTGTGTTTCTCGTAACACGATGGCCGTGCAGCCATATATAGCGATTTGTCTTTTTAACTCTTTTTGATGAAAGAAAATTTTCAATCTCCTGCAATATCACGTTTAATCGTAACGCATGAGTTATTTCAAAACATAATATAATTTTAAATATGAATTAAATATATTAATTATAAAGATACACATATAAAATCAATTTTATCGAAAAATATTGTTGTTGCGCTACCGGGATTCGAACCTGGATCTCTTCCCTAACCGGGGGAGGTGCTTTATCCAACTAAGCTACAGCGGCATTATTTTTAGCGACAATTTTTCGACCTTATATGTTACCTTTTTTTTTTTTTGAAATCAATACATTTAATCGTTCCATCATTTGATAGAGCCATCTACCTTATTTTTACAGAATCTCAAATACCTTTAAGTAAATCTGATAGTAGACGCCAGAATTATCAATTCATTTTTATTAAATTTTGGACACATTGATGCACCTTTATTATTTTTTAGGAGAACACATTCTTATTGTGAAGTTGTAATTATTGAGAACAACAAGTTCTGAATAATTACAACTTCACAATAAGAATGTGTTCTCCTAAAAAACATAATATATTTCATTATAATTCTTAATGTAATTTTTGAAATCATCAAAACACCCCATATTTCATAATCTGCTGTGTTTAAATCTGGGATGTTCGGTGGCCACATTCCT
The DNA here is from genome assembly GCA_031772225.1 of Eubasilissa splendida. NCBI lineage: Eukaryota > Metazoa > Arthropoda > Insecta > Trichoptera > Phryganeidae > Eubasilissa > Eubasilissa splendida. Next base: position 16,868,493 of record CM062856.1, read on the forward strand.
GGCTCGATGAAATTAACATTCTCACCATGAAGAAAGTTGATTGTAATTCTGGCTGTATGAGATGGAGCTCCGTCCTGCTGTAATGTCTAGCTATAATCCAAGCTTTGTTTTGAAACTCTGATCATTTTTCTAGCACCCCAACGTTTTTCAATTCGCAAATTTTTGATCAGAATACGTAGTGATTTTTGTCATTCTGGGCAACAATTTGAAAAAACCAAATATAAATAATGGGAAAATTAATAGTCAAAGATGGCGACCGGAAATTTTCGAAATAAAACGTTATATAGGTAAATAGGTAAGCAAGTAAATTAGTACACTACTTAAGCTATTGTTGATATATATATATATATAGATATATATATATTCTCACTTTTTTTGGGCCACTCTGTATATATAAATAAATAATTACATTTTGAATATCTCCAGCAGCAGTTTAAACGGAATAAATGTTTGTAATTTAATGCCTTCTGTTTGACTTACTTTCGGAATAAATAGTTTGGTAGTGACGTCTGTGCGGACATGTCAAGTTTCGCCGTCAAATCGTACGTCGCGTACACTCATATTTGACTCAGTCTCAAGCTGATCTCTGAGTTTATCTCCAGATCATAACTTCAATTCGTGTACATGATTAAGTACTGAGATTTGTCTAAACTATTATCGCATCATTATTTAAAGTTTTCACATAATGCTTGTCGTAGAAAATTCTATATACTTAATATTTATACTATTAAATATTTCAAACATAGTAGGTATATCGGGATACAATTTTATTACGTTGTTGAAAATATAAATATTTGCAAGTGTTGTGTAACCATAGGCTAAAAGAGCGACTGTCCTCTCGTACAACGCTCTCTGGTCCATAGTATTTAAAAAAAAAACATTATCACACCACTGAAGACGTACGAGGGTTGTTTGATAAGTAACTTGGTTTGATATGAAAGAAAACAATTTGAGTTTTGTAATATACTTTATTTTTCGACATAATCCCCTCGAAGTTCAACGCACTTGACCCAACGTTTCTCCAGTTTCGTGATTCCTTTGCGGAAATGAGTTTCTTCGAGGCTTTCAAAATACTCGTTTACTTCCTGTATGACCCCTTTATTTGACTCAAATTTTCGTCCTGCCAGGTAAGTTTAGTCAGTACCTCTGATGTTGAGAATTGATCACTGATAACTAAAGCTCCCATCGTTTTTTGTTCTGTACTGGTAATTTATACTTTTTTTTTTTCTAACTTTTCCTATCCGATGGTGTAAGCTGAACTGACATTGCCTCTGATTATGTGAATATCTTTGTAAACATACAAAATACAGAGTTCATATTTTAGGTATTCCTCCGAAATATATTTACGTATTGGATAAAATAATTACAATATGTAAGTATTCACCATACGCAACACTAAAAAATGTTTTCTCGAAGAACCTAACATGAATTTGTCAATACGTGTATATGTACGTGCAGAGAGGTGCGCTGGCCGAGTTAGACGTGTCTTGTGCGTCTTTATGCTGACGTTCGTGATAATCAGTGTTTTTTCTATTTTTAGCACTTTTTCGCATAATTCATATATATATATATATATTCTCCTACATATCTGTGAACTATTATTTTAATGATTAATATAAGTAATACATGTTAAATATTCATATTTATCCGATTTAAAAATACCTGTACACTGAGTTTAAGTAGGTAAATTAAAGGTTAACATACACACGAGACTTATCCAAAATTCTGCTGCCGTAACTTCTTGCTCCTACTGCCGATTGAGTTTTTTTTCGCATAGTCTTTTTTTTAAGGTTTAAGCATGAATGACAAATAAATATGAGATATAATAATGGAGAAACGTCCCAATATATGTATATTTGTAAATTATTATTTCGCAGGATGGGATAGCTTTGCGTTTTATTTAACATGCATAAAAATACAAGAAATTGATATCAAAAACATAACTAAAATTACAATATTGTATATTTTGAATTGTAGTATAGAATAGAAACTTAAATTATTCTAAATTGATCGTCTATTACGGCAGTACAGTAGCTGCTATATAAATTCAGTTATTTATATACTGTAGGTATATATATATATTCTATAAATTTAATTTCGATATGCCTTTCAGAAAAGACAAAATATAGCCAATATATAAAATATGATATATCAAGACAGCGAAGCCTTGCCAGGCATTTATAAAATTAAGTTATATTTTTTAATAAAATTAGGTTAATTTTTTTCATTCATTCATTGAGTAATTAATTTTTTTGTTAAAAAAATACCCAATTGATTTATTTACCGAATATATATGGGGAGATCTTTATCCAAGATGGCTTGATATCGAATGCAATGAACAGCAAATTTTTTTGTTTTAAAGAGAACACAATTTTGTTATGAAGATTGTATTTAAAATGGAATAATAGATGTATTAATTGGAAATATTACGGAATATAAGTTCAAAATTTGTCGAAAATGTATTCGATTGCTATAGCGAAAATGGTGAACGCGCTTTCCTGGATAGGAAGAGGTCCACGTTCGAATCCCGATAGCAACTAAATATTTTTTTTGATAGATAGATTTTTATTCCGGTGAATATTTTTCCACTATAACAGCGCGAAATAAAAGATTAATTGTAATGTAATCGAAGCTTAAAATCTTTGATGCGAATAATTGATTTAAGCTTATTTCTTTGATATATTCTAAAGACCTTGATTTAGTTTACCTTGACGCCATTGTATTAACAGAGGAGAACGCTTCGATCCCTTTGTATCCTATTGTACAGCCCTGGCTGCAAGAATCGCACTTTAATTCAGTGTTGAATTCAAAAGATATTGATCTTGTTTTGGGGAAGGGGAGAAGTGATCTTAAAATATGATATATTTTATTTTATTTATGTACATTTAAAAAAAAAGTTAGCGTAGAATTGTTAAATCAACAACAATTAGAAAGCTCACCTTAGCCATTGCGAATCTATCAATATATATTTGAAATTATTATTTTTTAAATAATCCTTTTTAACACATTTTTGTAGCATTTAACACATTAATCGTTTTGCATACGACCCGATCCATAAGAGTTCATTTACACTAAAACTAAAACATATAAAAGATTTAGCTGTATGGACCACTGAAGCTTTCTGCTCCGCATACAAAACACGATAGACAACGAATGATAGTTCACTCTGCTCTCAACATTGTACTGCCCTTTATACGAGTCTCGAGACAACAGTTTGACTTAATTTAAATGCAATTAAGATGTCTCATGTATGTAGTATGAATATTATTTTTTTAGAATAGCTTTTATCATTTTTTAATACAAAAAAAAGTACTAAAACATTATTGAATATAATAAACATGTCACGCATAGTTGTTTACGAGTAAATTAAAAATTCGTGAATAATTTGGCGGCACGGCTAGGGAAGGAAAACAGGGGTGCGCAGGTATTCCAGACCATTGCTAATCAACCCCTGCACGAAGCACCGATATACCCCTATCAAAGTAAATACAACCTTTTTATGGTCGAATGACCTCGATTTCTTTTACTTTTTGTGCCGAAAGGAATGTTATATGACGCTTTTATTTAGGCACAAACCCCATGAATTGAAACTTTAAATGTGCGTTACATTTTTTTTTTGATGTGAAAATGTCCATGGTTAGCACGCACCGACTGAACTAAAGTGAGTTAATACAACCGGAGTAAAACCGGTTAATAACAAAAATACAATAAACGCTTAGGTCATTCCCAACACATTTTGACCTTGTATCGGCTTATCTGCTACTGCTACTCCTGCGTCAGTCAATAACGTTGAATCAGTAGAGCAAGTTGCAGGCGTGAGCATGACTGTTCATAATATTGTCTATTTTAAACACTTGACAAATTCTGAAAATGTATAATTTCAAATTATGAAAAATGTTTTCAAGCTACAGTGCGTTTCGAAGGCGGCTAAAACTACAGCTGAGCGAAATCGAGGATATCTTGTAAGAAGAATAGGTGGAAAGAAGAACCAGCTAAGAAATCTCCTAAGCCTGTAAAATAAAGTGTTAAAAAATACGGAGAGTGAAAAAAATCACTGTTTATAAACGTTAATTAAATATATTCTAAGAATAATTAAGAATAAGAATGTTTGCAGATAAAATAAAATGTCTTTAGTGCGTATAGTTTTAATACATGCACCTGATTCTGTTCCCAGATATTCAACATTCAGAATCTACTGTTCAAAGTATTCTGGGTCATACTGCTGTACATCTTTGACCTCTCTGACCGATGTTTCGGATTCTATTGCTGGGTCTATCATCTGAGTTGACGTCACTAATGCAACGTATTGGTGTTATGCTATGTTAAGTTTAGACTTGAAGTACAGTGTCTTGGTACCCGATCCCGCAAAATCAATCGAAGATTTCATATACAATAGATGGAACTTATATATATATATCACAACATCCTGTTATCGATACGGTATTATTAGCCAGTAGGTACTTCACATAATACCAACACGGGTATTTTATCAGATTTATTTTACTCTTACAATTTATGTATATTACAATACGGTAGTTAGTAAAAATGTCAAAGTGATCAGCGCTGATGCATTTGTAGTAGTAGATTAGGCGGTCTATCCGCATGTAAAGTCCTCACAGTATCGTAGACTAAGGAATTGGGAAAAAAAAATGGCACACCCTGCTTTCGATCGATATTACAAGCCTGTGCTAAACAAGTACTATATAAAGTACTATGGACACTGCAATGGGACCCGAAACATTGGCCAAAGAAGTTGAGACACAAGGTAGAATATCTCCCGAAACGATGACCTATTAAGAAATGAAAGGAATCTCAGACAATTCTGGGTATTTATTAAGGTATGGGTCTCTCGCTGGGGGTTACTGGGATGGACGATGCCGGGAAGAGTAGTAGAGACTTAACGTAGTATTCTACTGGCTCTCCCTCCGCACCTCTTGCGACATGGACAGGGTGAATTTCTGCCGGACTGTGACCGAGTTCTGCGATTGCAACACATAAATGTGACGTCTACCCTCCCCTTTTGGGGGTGTATGATTTCTATAGCTTCTGTCTGACTGCCTTCTGAATTTAATATGATAACGAGTCTCACGTTAAATTGTACAGGTATGGCTCTGGTACGATGATGCCAGAGCCAACCTATGATGGTATTATGATGATAATGTTAATGATTAATGACTGAATATAATAAAATATAAAAAATATGTAATTATGACGAATCGAAACAAGAGTAAAACAACTCTCAAAATGATTCGGGATAGGGTGTAAATAAATTAAAAAAGGGTAGAATAGCACAGAAAACTCTGCACAAAAGGTATTTTTTTCTATACATTAAATTAATTAAATTGTTTAGAAAACGTTAATTATTTTATTGATTAATTTTTAATTATTTATCTCTTGAACTAATTACTATTAATATTGTATTTGTTTTTGTAATGTGTTAGAAGATGTCAAGGATAAATTTTTATATTTTTACAATGATTGTGAAACAGAAAAATCATCACACTGACTATCCAATATTGTTTTATAAATTGCTTATACAAATGAAGAAGAGTATGAATTTATTATAATTCAGATTTATTATTCTAAATAATAGAATTTATGTCGACGGACAGCTCGATCAAAACACGTCTTTTTTCTGACTATATTTTTAGGTGCATGACCGCCGGGAGTATAAATTCTATATTTTTTATTATTTGTTATTCATAAAGTGTTTATCGCTAATATCCGATTTTTTTTTACATCAAACCAGGTACAAAAAATTGCTAAAGTATAGTACAGTCAATAATAAAAATATATCGGATAAAGAGAAAATAATACGTTTGAGTTACGAGAGTTTAGCACAATTATCGCATTTAAATACTTATGACTAATTTAATAATTATATTACGTGATTTTTAAAATTGTTAATAATCGGTAAAATAAAATAAAATTTGAATATATTTATTCTACGCTGCTGACTTACGCCTGTCTCTAACCGATCCGATATTGAGTGGAGACCTATTTAGTTAATTGATTGTAGGCAACTTAAATTAAAAGCATCCGTATTCAGCATCGCAGTCTACTAACGCAGTCATTGATACTGATGACTAGATAGAGAGGCACAGATACTGGCTAGGGATTCTGTACTCTCCACTTTTTTCAATTTCCGGGACACGAGAGTCAACATTTTCAAGTTCCCGGAAATTTTACTTAATTAAAATGAAAAAATATTTAAATCAATATTAATATGTATGTTGTACAGTAGCCATTAGGTGTATTATTTGAATTAAATCAATTAAAATAGATTTGGTAAAATAATAATTAGTAGTTTTATTCAATGAAATTAGGCTTACATTTATAAAATTAACAAAACACAAATACATAGGATATACAAATCACGAAAAAAAGAGGCAAGGAAACACATCGGTATATATATATATATATTTGGTCAAAATCAATGACAATCTGAAGTCCCCTAATAATCTTTTTCAAATAATTTCACCCCGTCTAAATTTCGTCAAAAGATGATACAACTTATGACGCTAACTGATGATCTTAAACATCACATTTTATGAGAAAATATAATCCCCTGTTTGAACAAATTGACAAAACTATTTACTTCAGAATCTTTATAGCTGACCATTTATTTAATAGATAAAATAATTAATACACGCGCACTGGACGCAATAATTGATGGACCGCTGGACTGGTCGAAGCACGGGAAGCAATAAGAATGACGCTCGTCGGTTACCGTCTTCTTAGCTTTCGAAAAAGGGCGGCAATACTCAAACACGCACACATGTACATTAATATAAACCACGAAACCCAGTGGTGCCAATCGAAGTAACAAGGCGCGTAAATAGAAACCATCTACCAAAAATAATATAACCTAGAAGAGACATCAGTTCCAACATTCGTCACACAGTTGTGTGACAGTTTGTTATGGCCACCGACAAATATTTTTAATTCATAATTTTCTAGGTTTTTATCATTAATTTACTGATTTTACTCACTTAGTTTTCGAAATCAAATTATAGTCCACTAACCGACAGTGTTGCTATACTTCTGTTTATCCTGGCCCTCTTTTTGTTTTACATTAGTTCATATTCGATAATCGTGAATTGCGTTTGGAGAGGTAAGCAAAAGAAAAACCGTGTAATTTTAAAAATGTAAAATACTTTATTCATGCTATAAAAAATGTAAATTGTAAAAATCTCAAATAAATAAAAATAAAAAATGTTAATTTTATTGGAAATAACAACGATATTAACATAATTTTTATGTAGTGTGTTTTTTCTTATATTTGTTAATAGTTTAAGTAAAGTTTGTTTATTTTTAAGATTTAAAACTAGACCTTGTTTTAGATGTTGGTAAGGTTAAAGATTTAACGCCAAGAAAAATAGCCATCGTGAGTACAATGTTAAAAGATCAAATTCTCATATAAATATAAATAAATACATAATGTAAAGGGTGTCCAGCGGAAAACTTACAAGCTAAGATTAAATAAAAAAAATCTTAAACCTTTTTTACAAAACAAAAATTTTATTTATGCAAAATGGAGTTTAACGATACGGATTTAACGTTTTATAGACAATATCGTCTAAATGCCGTTCCTTTCTCTCAAGATACTTGCAATCGGACTCTTAAATTTACGAACGCGCGAGAGCAAAGCGTCGGTTCAATGACAGCAACTTCACGGCAGATATTTTCTTGTTGGGCCTGAATTGTTCGAGGACTCCCCACAAAAAATAATCGCACGGTGTAAGGGACCGATGACCAAGGTACCCAGGGTATGTCTCCGTACTTGCCGATTAATTTATTGAGAAAAATTCCCCTCAGCTTCTTCAATGCAATTCTAGCTATGTGTGGAGTGGCCCCGTCTTGTTAAAATTATGTTCTGTTGTTAAACCCGGGAAACAGCTACAGTTGCGGTACCAAAAATTTGCCGATCATTTGGCGAATTTTCGCTGAGTGACTGTCTCTCGCTGGATAAAAAAAAGGGCCAATTATCCCTCGGGCAGAAATTGCACACCACACTGTCGTTTTTGGACAATGCAAACGTTTTTGATGGCGTTCGCATGGATTGTCGGGGCACCAGTATCTCATGTTCTGTTTATTAACATAACCATCGATATGAAAATGTGCTTCATCAGTAAACAATATGTTTCCAAGCGTTCATGCTGTTCCAAAACGTTCTAGCTCGTTCTCGCTAAGGTTTCACGTAAAGAATACTCAATTTCGTTGAGAAACTGCACGATTTGTAGTTTGTATGGATATATAGTTTCTTTTTAAAAATAATGTGCGCTGTTGATGTTTTTATTCCAGTACAGGCTGCAATCTTTCTTATCGATTTACAATGGATTGCGCATAATTTCACGTTGAACGTGAGTCACATGTTCTGGCGTCGCTGCTAACGTTGATGGTCCCGGATGAGTTTGGTTAACCATTGTCCCTTCTTGTCTGAACTTTTGAACCCAATACCAGATAAGTTGCGTGCTCGGCCTATCACTTACTCGTCGCATTTGACTATTAAAATAAGTAAAATTCTAAAGTGAGTACAAAAAGCGCGACGCGCACGAATCAAAGAATCACCGCACTTTAAATATTGCTCAACCGCGAACGCGCGGTGCGCTCCCAACCAGTGACTCATTGCGACTGGTAAATCAGCAAATCACACGCTTCGAACAATACCCCTCCCACTTACCTAACTCTAATGATTTACGAGCAATTACAATTTAATCTTGAAATTTCTCCACAGGACACCCTATATAAATAATAACACTATTTGTCACCAATATCTCTCGTGTCCAGTTTTAATAATAATTACTTCTTCAATATTAGAAAAATTACTTTGTAACCACATATAATATAAATAATAAGATAAAACACTTTGTTTAAACCGCTATTAACTGATAAATCAACATGTTTCGATATATTTATGATATCTTCTTCAGGTAACAATGTATACTAAAATAAAAATGCAAGCATAGATAAAAACAAAACTATAAATTATGAGTATTTGTATTTTGCTTGCATTTTTAATTTCAGTACACATTGTTTCCTGAAGAAGATATCACAGGTATCGAAACATGTCGATATATCAATGTATAGTGGTTTAAACAAAGTGTTTTATCATATTATTAACATGTTTTGTTGCCACAAAGTAATTGAAGAAGTAATTATTATTAAAACTGGACACGAGAGATATTGGTGAAAAAATAGTATAATTAAATATTACTATAAAAAGAACCCGCACTGTACCGACTATTATTGATAGAAAAACAGTGGCTACCAATAAACTAATTTGAATATTGGAATTATGGAAATGCAGGAAACAATCAAATCCAGCGATTCATAACGTGGTACTGGTACTGACACACCTTTGAGTATATTATAAGAGATACAAGAATCTATGTAAGCAGTCGATGTTAGTCAGATGGTGGCATTCTATACTGCATACAATCATGAGAATAATGCATTCTGATATGTACTCATGTATGGTAACGTCTAATATGCATTCAAATACAATGCAAATTATTCGTTATTATACATACGACATGAACGTTGTTTAAAATACATTAAGTTTTTGTGGATATGATAAGTAACTCTGATAGTTTTTATTAGGTTTCGATTAAACTTTTCTTAAAGATTGACCAAATCTTGATTGAAATCGTTGTCTTTTGTTAAAAAAATGTATATTTTTTTATTTTCACTTTGTACTACTACACACACACAATTTTTTAAGTTGTATCACTAGTTCGGGAAGAGCATTCCTTCGCAATAAAAAGGCCCTTGATGAATAGTAATGATATTTTCTCGAAACGTCGGGAGTATAAAAGTCCTTCTCATGACTATTTGATGCGGGTTTCCCCAGAAAATCCGTTATCTTTTATCCGTGAAAATCTTAAATATAACATATATATATTATAATAATTTTTTTAAGCTTATTTGTTTTCTGTACTCTGAAGACCTTGATTTAGTTTACCTTGACGCCATTGTATCGGCAGAGGAGAACGCTTCGACCCCTTTTGTATCATATTGTACAGCTCTGGCTGCAAGCATTGCACTTGAATTCAGTGTTGAATTCAAAAGATATCGATCTTGTTTTGGGGGAGGGGAAAAGTAACCTTAAAATATGATATATTTTATTTTATTTATGTACATTTTTTTAAAAATCAGTGTATAACAGATATATTTAAACACCAGTGGCGTGGAGTCCTTTGAATCAAAGCACTAACTAGATTTTTTAGAAAATAAATATTTATCTGATAATATTACTAACCTAACACACATTGTTTTGTTTTCATTTTGACTTGAAATAATATTTTGTTTTGTCGGGATACGTGTTTTTTCAAAATAATATATTTTATTATTTTACGGTCCTGGATCCTGGATGAAAATTTGTATATATATTTGATAATAAAATACATTATTTTTAAATGTTAACATTTTAACAGAGGATAGTTTGGGAGTCTCCTGTTCGTGATTGAAAAAATTCACATGAACCTCTCCAATAGATAGAATTTTGAATGAAATCCACCTAAAAATACATTGTATATTATCCTATTTTTATCACAACAGGCCGCGGGACTTAATAACTGAAGCAAAATACATCATAAAAACACACAGGGTTGAGAAAACTACATTGATGTATTGTCACCTCATCGGAAACCGAACCCGAAACCCCCGGAATGAGAAGGCAGCGGTTTTTGGATTTCAAAGTAACATTTGTTGGCCGCCTGTAGTCTTTTTGTAATTATGATACATATTTAATTTTTTTTCAATATTGGCTCAGAAAATTGCTCAATGTCCAGAATGATTACATACTAGTATTTTGCACAAGATAAATCAGCATATTGGTACTCTTTACTCAATACCCTTTCTTTAATCACAGTTCATATACAATTACTCGAACATTACGCATTTATATATACTGCGACATTTATATTCACGCGTGATAACTGAGGAAGTAGGTATAGGGTCTTCAGCCTCACCGTCACTTCATCTGAGAGACCAAATAAATCGAGATTAAGTATAGTCAATCCCTACAGTGGTGACACAACATAAAGCACGTAAATGTGACAGGGGCCCGCAAGGACTTTAAAATACGACCTTCTCTAATATAATATAAATACAATTCTCGAAGAAGAGGAAGAACAAGTCAAAAAAAAAAATTGATAAAGGTTTATATACAAATAAACATGTATTTTTAAAGAGATCACATTATTATTTGTGACTTTATAATTTTTTCAGAACATAGTTCTGTGATATTATACAAATTAAATGCATTAATTAGAAAGACATACATTTAGTTAAACTCAATTTATTGAAATAATATTTTAGCTGCCACCGGAATTTGAACCAGGATTTCTTCCTATCCGGGGAAGTGTGATAACCATTACAGTACGCCAGCCTCAAGCCAAAATATTTTTTCAAAAATTGTGTTTATCTGTATGTTCTTTCTAATTGGTGCATTTGAATTGTAAATATTTAATGTTATGAAAATTTTGTTCTTGAACCATTGTGCATTTCGTAAACAGCAACAAAGTGACACACTGTATTAATAAGTTTGTCGGGAAAATGAAATTTCAATTATCCTGTTACAGCACAATGTTGGTGTTTCGTGAAACTCCAGTCGAACGTGAGTGAAGCTATCAAAAGTTCCTGAAATTTCACTGCCGGATTTATGACAACGCTACTAATCCGGTTTCAGCTCGTGTGATTTTCCGAATCGCTGACAAACGCCGATCCAAACCGGATATACGTGAGTCGCAGGAGGCGGGGCGGAACCGGGGGTGGGTGGGGCGACTTCAGAATAAGAGGAAATTGAATATCCGTGTTTCAACTTATTCACAATATTTGATTCTTACTCAAATTCAGAGCATTTGGGAAAGTTTTTTCGTTACATTTGAATTATTATTATTAAGGACCGTGTCCATGGAAAGAGACACAATACGATTTTAATATTAGAAAATATAATATATTTTATAATTATAATAATATATATATATATATATATATATATATATATTTCATTTACCATATATTTCTTCTCTATGAGAGTAGGACTCGTGTACAAAGGAGTATATACGAGATAATTTATGTTTCAGTTAGTCTGTGTATATATTTTTTTACTTCAGATACAAATTGATAGTAGTCTGTAATTTTTCTAACTGTGATAGGAAAATTGTTAAAAAATTTGATGAATATTGATTTTGGGTTGCGGTATATTTTAGTTTTGGAATATCAATTTGGTCTCTAAATCTTGTAGATCGGAATTCGCTTCTTAAGTTTAATTGATTTTCAATGTTGAAAATTTGGATTATTGATTTTTTTTGTATGTCTATTATTTTTGGTACTTTGAAATCTGTGAAAAGTTCTATACTTTTCTATTTTTTTTTTTAGAATAATTTTTATTATCATTTTTTGTGTGATTTCTAATTGTGACATTGAAGTTATATATGCTTCTCCATATCCAATATTACCGTATTGCAAATGTGACTGTACAAACGCGTAATATGTTATTTTCAGATTTGTAAGTGATAAGATGTTTCTGAGTCTTAAAAATATGTAGGCAGTTTTCCTTATTTTGTTTGTAAGATTAGTAATATGTTCATTCCATTTTAGTTTGTTATCTATTATGATTCCTAGGTACTTGATACAGTCTTTTTTTAATTGATGCGGGCTTTGGTGTGAATTTTAATATTAATTTCAGTGTTATCTTTCTGTTGAATAGCAAATAGTAGAAATATTTATATATTTATTTGAGATTTAATTCTATGTACTCATGTTGATATTTTTATTTAGAAGTACACTCAGATATCAGATTGATTGAAAATAAATCTTACTAGCGTACATGACCATTCTATATAACAGGGCGATTTGACATGTGTACATAAACGTTACCTAAAACTACCATAGAACAATTATCTATTTGACTACACCTATCTATTCTGAAAAATTAAGCAAATCATTAAATATTAACATTAATTATAAATCATTAAATTATAAATATTTACTCAATTTAACTGCTGTTGGATTGGTTAAAAATCCAGTAATGACATTTGATATTTGCGTACGATGAGCGTGAAGTGAGACGGGAGACAGCTCTGAGACATGGTGTGTATACAGGAATAAAAGTTGACTTCAAAGAATCTTATGGGAGTAAAATCCGTATCTCAGAGACTGTCTCAAATCGAAAATATCTAAAAAATCTCATTCATGGACACAGACCATTAGCGAATGTTAAAAAAAATTGTATTATGTATTAAAACGTTAATATTTTCACACCATATTCGTATACAGATAACAGAAATGATAACACACCTAGTCTGATATTAAAATTTCACATTCATACACCCTTTTTAAGTTTTTTTCCTTCTTTAAACAAGTCAGAACAGTACAGCACATACGACGGAGATTATATTAATTTGATTTATTTTTGTTTGATGATTTATACATATATGTCTCAGTAATAAAAATTAAGTAAATATTTAATTAAATAATTTATTTAATCAAATTTATTATTGCCGTAAAAATGTGTATTTTACGACAATATTAAAAGTAAGTCCCTGGGAATTTATTTCTTAAAAATTATGGTTTCTAAATGTGATCTGTTATTTCGCTGGCACTCTTCTAAACGGGAGTTAATATTTCTGAGAACTGCTCGGGATGTATATTCTCCGTGATCGCTGCCATTTCTTCTTGGATATTTTCTTTTAATTGGTTCAGAGAGGGAGGATTGTTACTGTATACCTTTGATTTAAAGTAGACCCATAGGAAAAAGTATATTGGTGTTAAGTCGGGGCTACGTAGGAGCCAGTCGAAATTTCAATTTTCCTGGGAAAATTTCACGAATAACTGGTAAGAATACGCTCCATAGCGACTGAATTCCCAATGACGCGGCTAGAGATTGGCATATCAAAATGATAAATACTTTTGGGACACACTGTATATATGTATTTAAAAAGATGGAATAAAATAAACAATCATATCGACGTTCTACGTAAAGTATCAAAGCTATCGAGTAGTTTTTTTAGTTATTATAGTATTTTGCATATAATTAATACATATTTTAAGTATCAGTATATTTTTTGTATTATATTTTATTATGTTGTATTGAACACTATACTATTGAAATTTACTGCGATTTAAAATTGTAAACAAATTAGTTCTACTAGAACCAAACTAAGAAGAACTAAAACCATTTCTTATCTCTTTCCTTCCGTATCTCGAAACAAGCAGGGTGTAACAGATCTAGTACACAATATTCTACGGGTGGATACCTGACTAAATTACTAGTTGAAAATGTTCAAGGAGTATGTGCAAATTCTACTTAGTTCGAAATAATTTTTTGCGAAATTTATTCATTATTCATCTATATCTTTGCTTCAGGCCCTAAACCATTTAACAGAAAATAGTCTGGCCGCTCGAAATTCGACGACCTTAAAAATTTTATATCCAATGTATAATATGAAATCAATAAAATATTTCAATTTATTCGAATTTTTTTGAAATGCTTTAAATATATATCGTACATGGTTGAGATTAAACACACATTGCTTGAACATTCATAATTAAATCAGATATCCACTAGGTATACATTTACAGCTGATTGTGTTGCACTCAGTTACGAGAAAGTGTACAGTTATCGCGTTAAAATATTATACCTAATAGATTTATTAAGAAAAATTCTTTTAGAATTCTCTAATGACTTCTGCCATTATTTATAGTTGACTAAAGTAATTCAATTAATTTATGTTAATAAAAAAAAACTCAAGTTGTCATACAATAAGAAGTCGTCTAGCTACTTCACACTAGCAGTTCTAAAGATGGCGCATAAGTCACTTTACCATTTTAAAATAAAATATCTTTTTCGTAAATTAATGTACTTTATTAATTATTTTTGTTTACAAAGCTTGAAAATTACAATTTTATTTTGATTATGTATAAAAAATGATGTCACGTAAATGGCCTCCATTTTCAGATTCGCAAACACGAGCTCTTTGTAAGGCATTTTCTATGACAGTTCTTAACATCTGAGGCTGTATGGAACTAATTTCCTCCTGTATGTTTGCTTTAAGTTGCTGGATACTTCGAGGCTTATTTACGTACACCTTTTCTTTAAGATATCCCCAAAGAAAAAAGTCTGGTGCTGTTAAATCAGGTGATCGTGGAGGCTGTAAAAATTCGTAATTTCGAGAAAATATTCGATATTGAAACATCGCAGTTAAAATTTGCATAGTGGCTCTAGCCGTATGTGCAGTTGCACCATCTTGCTCCCACCAATACCCTGCCATATTTGCTATCTCAGGCTGAACAAAATTTACCAGCATTTCTCTATATCGCTCACCAGTTACAGTAACTGCATTTTCATCAGAATCCTTTCTGAGGTTACTCCACACTATACTGTAACCTTATGTGGGTGCAATTGACTTGCATGAACGTTACCCTGTTCTCGAAAACGCTTCACCAAGTTAATTATTGTAGGCTTAGTAGAAGAATGCCTCACATTGAAATGGCGCATAAAGGATCTCTGTGTTAAAATAATTGAGTGTTTATTTTCAAAATAAAATTCAATTATCTTCACTCTTTCTTCGGTTGTAAATTTATTCATGGTTAAATTTCCAAAGATTTTACTTTGTAATCCTGAAAAGAAAAAAAAAAAAATAACAAAAAAGATATATATTTTATTTTAAAATGGTAAAGCGACTTATGCGCCACCTGTAGTTACCTAGCCGACTTTGCGATGGATCGTGTGAACAACGGTGTCGTTTAATTCCGTCATCCGATTATGTGAGATGCGTGCTGAGAGTTTATTTTGTGTTAAAAATTTGTCGGGCATACGTAATTATTTGATCATTGAAAAAAATAAGATATCTGTATTTGTGTATGTTTCATTTGTGAACGTTTTACTACGTTTGTCACTTTTTTTTTTTAAATGTGTCAATGTTTAATTGTCTTGTCTATTGTAGCAGGTCGTTGTAAAAACTAAATTTATGAACATTGAAAATAAAAGAATTAAGTAGAAATTAAATATTTCGGAGTCATAATAGATTATGAATGGAATTTTTCGATAAATAAAAAAGCTTACTTCTGAGTAAGATCAGAAGGTTTATTAATACTTATAAATTAGTATACAGCTCTATTTTTAATCCACATAACATTATCAGTATTGCAAAATAAAGTTTTAAGAATAATATTGAAAAAAAAAAATTATACTCGGATGAGTACAATGCTGAAAGACCTTAATATAATATAAAAGATATTTCCATGTTATGATATTTTAAAAATCCTCACTGAATAAATAGTTGCAGAATTAATAAGAAAAATTGAGGCATATCAACACGAACATTAAACCAAACTTTGGTTTGCCATTTTATCATGAATAGACTTACGCCAGAACAACGCTTACAAATTGAAGAAATTAGTTTAGAAAATCGTGGTTCAGTTCGCAAAACCTTCCGTGCGCTATGTCCATTTTACGGTCGACATACTCGTCTATCCGAGCAAGTAATTCGAATAACCATGAATCATTTTTGCACCACGCATATTCTAATTGATAATACGCATCCACAGAGAAGTTGTACAGTGCGCACCGAAGAAGCTGTTGCTGTAATGGAGCGTACCATTGAGGAGGACCCGAATGAGTGATTCGCCATCGAGAGCGCGATCCATGATTACTGACTTTTTCCTTCCCCAATTAAATTGAATTAATATGGAAGAGCTATGGTTTCAACAAAATGGCGCAAGATGCCACACAGCCCGCGCCACAATCAATTTATTGAAAGAAACATTCGATGGGCGTATAATTTCGCGTAATGGACCTGTGAATTGGCCTCCAAGATCGTGTGATTTAACATCTTTGGATTATTTTCTGTGAGGATATGTGAAGTCGCTAGTCTACACCGATAAACTAGAGACGATAAACGACTCGGAAGCCAACATTGCTGATATACGGCCCCATCTGCTCCAAAAAGTGGTCGAAAATTTGACTTCCAGATTGCGCCTTATTCGATCCAACCGCGGCGCTCATATGCGCAAAACGATATTTAAACATTAATAGCATAAAATTATCTTCCTAACAAAGCCAATATAATGGCCATAACATGGCTAAAAAAAACACCCTTTACAAGAGAAAGAGATTGAATGAGACTGTCATCCAGGAAGAAGGATAAATTTCAGAAATCAATGCCGCGTATAGTGCAATGGAGATTTTTTAATGAAATGCCAGATGATATAAGAAAGAAGGAGAAATTATATACATTCACAATATAAGTAAGCAAATATGTTTTTACGTTTAAAATTATAAACAACCAACTAAATTTAACTACGAGTCCCATTCTAAAAATTTTTCCAAAAAATTATTCGAGTATATTTATATTAAGTAACAATTTGAGTTAGGTACTAAATTTATTTTTTAAATAATTGTTTTTTTTTAAAAAATAGATTCTAACAAAGAAAAATAATATATGTTTTTAGTTAGTATTGACATCCTGAAGAAGAAAATTGTATTTTTCGAAACCGGTAGATGTATTTAAACTCAATTAAGTGGTTAATAAAACAAAGATAACAAATAAAAATATAAATATGTAATTTAATGTAACTGTCTTGTGTCTCGCCATTAACAAGATTTATTATGTTATTGATATTGAGTTGCTATGTTATTCGTTATGTTATTGTTATGTAGTATTTGGTGTCAGGTAGTTCCAGCTGTAAACCATTTTCAATTTTGTTGTCTTTGAAGTGAACTTATGTTTATTTTATTTTTGGTAAGAATACACAGAAATGTATCATGTATCATATTTTACACTTGATATATACCTCATAGAAATTTGATATTATTTTTGACAGTTAAGGGATGAGTGAGTGAATTCTTATCATGATTTGCGAATTCATATCGAATTTATATTCAAATACTGTCTAGTAACATTATACGTGAAGTCTTGCCAAAGACTATCAGACTTCTGAAGATCAGGGCCACAACGATGGCATCTTCGATCAGTTTTTATAGAAGTAGTTTAGATTTAGCAATGTAAATAAAGTTGTTACTGATAACAGTTTAAGAATATTCATAAAATAAGGAGAAAATGCAGATTTCTTTGTTATTTTATCTAAACAATCGTAATTAAAGTAGTTGAACAAAACCTCGCTCTAGTAAACGAACAAAGCTATTTATTGTTTATGGAATAAAAGCAAATAGGTACATGTCCTTGAGCGCAAAGCTCTGATTTCACCCTGACGTTTAGCTGTGCATTACATTCTCTGAGGTATCGATTTTAATGCTAGCTCTAAGTGTGGCGTTAGTGAAGCGATAATGACACACACACACACTCGAAGGAAAATGCAATTTGGAAGTAATATTAGCCAACTACACCATAACAATCAAATTATGAGTTAACAGAGTATTGTTTTTTTTAGATTTTTCCTTCGCTACTGTTATAAAACAATGGTTCCTATATCTTATTTTAATTGTAAGATTTGTATACAACACTGAAGAATATTTACGTATGTAGCTATCCCTTTTTTCAAAATCTTTTACTACTTTTTACATTTCTTTATTGATTTATTAGAAATAATGCCACCTCACAAGGATGATGCCGTGTCGAGGCGGGCTATTGTTTAAGGGTTGTTCAATTATTTGTTTATCTTTATAAGGATAATTGATAACTATAAAAAAAAAAGTGCTCATCGTTAGTACCCCTTTTAACATCACCTTTGTCTAATTCTTTAATCATATAATTTTGTTAATGGTTTTCTAGCCAAATTCAATTTTAGTAGACATTATTAAAACAAGTACTTCACATGAAAAAAATCCCGGATGTTCTTTGTAATAAAATTTGTTCAATAATATTATTTCTTAATTAAATATTAATTTACTATAACGTTATTGATAGATATTCATTTTATCTACGTTTGTTCAGTAGCGACGATTTATGCACGATACGTTAATTATATTTAGTAGAATATCTTAGCGTGCGCGACGCGCAAGGTTAAATAGTTGACTCTATTCAGTAAACCTCACTTTTACTGTACTTAATAACACAGAGAGACACATTTCCCAATCGCTCAAAGCACAGAAGTGTGCAGCGGCGCCCCGATTGGGAACCACGGTTATAACCCTTGTTTATCTATTATATTTGATTTGATATAAGGCAGCTTTATTTTCAACAATTATTAGATTAATTAATAATGCAGGTTATGAATATGGATCATGATATATATATAGTGAATATACGAGGGAACAGAAGAAGATAAAATAACATACTATAATTTTCACAATTTGTTAAAAACTAATTATTCTTTTCATTCATTTTCCTTTTAATTAGGACATGAGCTTTGTAATTAAATGTCTTTATTAATTAGTCAGAAATATAACAAGTGGATTTTCTGTGACGAAGGAACTATCCTTCTTGAAATTGGACAACATAATTTTTTTTCGGATTAACTTTTTTGTAATATCGCCGCTATTAGAAGATGTCTGTATTTGACAGCTGCAAGATGCCTCCACGATCTTATATATATACGCTTAATCTTAAATACTTTACTTCACTGCAAATTAATATTATAGAATGAAATTTGTCTTAGATGCTACGGCATAGATTATTTTATTATTAAAGAAAACACTCAGTTCTTCCTCGGATAAGAAGAGGTTCAGGTTCGAATCCCGGTAAACTAAGTATTTTTTATTTTTTTCTGTGTATCTTTATGGTTGATTCATTTAATTTACATTAGACCATTTTCGGTAATACCAATTTTTTCTCCATTTTTGTACTCTGGGTAACTTTTAAAGCATTAAGTACCCACCAGTATACCCATATCACACATTATGAACAAAGTCGAGATAAACTATTCCAAAATATGTCCTTATTCATTTATCCTTGTGATGATGAACAAAGCCTCGAGATCAATTTGTAAGATGTTTTGCTATATATATTTACTCGTATATATCGGCAGACGCCACTATAGACTTTGACCTGAAGTATATAATCAATACAGCATAGTTCAAGTAGATGTCTTTGTCAGGAGTCTTGTTTAACATGGAATTCCAATAAAGACAAACGACAATGTTTACAAAACAGCGGTCAGGCCAACTATGCTCTACAGGGTCAAGATAGTAATGGTATGGTATGAATGTATGTCAAAAAAATCATATGGTTAATTTAACCAAGAGTATCGATACCGACAGAAGAGGACCAGGAAAACCATTAGCAACAGAATAATGAGGAATAGTAAGAAAACAAAGTGGAATATAATGATTAGAATAGTTGACTCCAGATGATCAGTATAGGGCAACGACAAAGAAGAACGAGATGTAAATCCATAAAAGTTTTATGTCAAGTCTATATATTTAATTTGTTAAAATACTGTTAGACACTACATATACTTTAGTATTCATATCTGCTTACTAAATATAGCAAGACCAATCTCATACCTCCGTGTATCCTGAATACGGTTTTTCTATTCCCGGACTTTTTTCATTTCCGGGACTCGAATCGCAGCTCTGGATCATTCCCGGGATCCCGGGTCTTGTGATAAGTTAATAAATTTTTTAATAAATAAATGCTCGTTTTTTTATAAACATTGTTAATTTTATTTCAATTAAATTGTTATTAAAAATTAAACATGTATTGACAAAAAAATACTATTTATAAATAAAAATACAGATCTAATAAATTCTTAATATTAAAAAAAACATTAAATCTAATTTGAATGAAATATGTTGTATGTATTATACATTTTTGACATTGTGTTCTTTCTTTATTTTTGCATTTTATGAAATGCTTTCAAAGTTGTGACTGATTTTCCATATAAATTATTAAAAATAAAATAAAATAATTTAAGAATAAAATTAAAAATACTTTATTGATAATAGTATAATCGTAAAAAAATACTTATAAAAGTTCTCGCAGAAACACAATGTTCGTTTGATGAACTAATAAATTTGTGCTACGACAGTACGACGGCTAAGAATTACAATTACCGAATGACTTCGAAACCTTTACAAGCCAGGTCATAATTCGGTAAAAATTAAAATTTTGTTTCAGCGAAAGCACTCACTCATGTATATACTCATATTTTTATTGCACTTCACCGACAGTCGTCATTGCTAACAAATTTCCAAGAATTTGTAACTCTGTTTTGCGACTAAATGATTTATTGTTTCCTGAACCCATTGTTATTGTTTTCTGGAACCCATTCGAAAAGTATGCTTTTTTGTTTTGACCCAAACATTTCTTTTAACTGCGTATTTTTGATGAAATTATTTTATTTACACTCTTCCAAAATTAATACGAATCCCGGGACTCGACATAAGCATTTCCGGGACTCGATGCATCGACAACTCCATGTATTCCCGGGAATCGATTTTCGGGTCGACCCGGATCATAAATCCTAATCTTGAAGTCCACATTTCGATACTAAATAAATAAATACTAAATAGTAGACTTTTGGGTACATGTAAGTATTATATATACAAGCATTGAAAACAAATTACACGAATCAATTAAAAAGGCATACAGAAAATATGTATTTATAAATTTTTACCGCATATCTTTCTAATTGATTAATTTAATTTGTATTTTTAAGATTGACAAAACCAACTTTGTGGTTAAAATTCATTATTTTTAATTGTTAAAATTGTTTTATTAACTACTTGATATATTAAAATACATCTACCGGTTTCGAAAAATATCATTTTCTCCTTCAGGATGTCAATAATATTATTATATATAGTAACATATAATTTAATTTATATTAAAAACATCACAGAACTATGTTCTAAAATTGCAACTTCACAATAAAAATGTGTTTATATTAAAAATATTGTAATATATTCCACTCATTATTAGAATACATTTATTGAACATACATTAAAAACGTTATTTTATGCAACGATAGAGTTATACTATGTTCTGGATGAATATATACCGTGAAAAGTTCGTATTAATATCTTTAAATTTCTTTTTAATCAAGCAAATAGTTTTCATATAGTGAAGTTTTTATTTTTTTTCCATCGGTCTTTCATAATTTCAACCCTACAAAAATATCCTTCTCGTATTAGCTTATTAATATTGACAGGTTATAAATTATGCAAACGCTTTCCTTATGTAAACTCCGCTATTAAATCAATACGTAAACACAGGAGGCTTCTATTCAGTTGATCGATTAGTTAAGTGAACCCTTGTGCACTAGGATAAGCTAGACGAGCACACGCACACGGTGACATACTGTGAAACCTGGACTAGGTCCAATTGTGACACAAGGCCTGACTTGGAGCCAAGTTATTTTGAATAACGCAGTAAAGAATACAAACACGAATAAGCCGAATAATGTGTTGGAACACATTATACAAGAAATCTGAATATATACATATGTGTGTAGATGTGTCAAGGAAATAAACAAACATTCGTAGAGAACCATTTAATACGTATAAGGGTCCGTGTTCACGAAAGGAGACAATCTCAGAGATTTAGTTGAGATACATCTCAATACCGTGTATACGAGACGAGAGTTTGTTCTGGAGATTAAATCGAAGATTAGCATTAGATTGTTAGAAAGAGACACCACACAAAACTTACCATTATACACTGCGTACATTCTGATTTGATACTTGCATAATAGACGTCACCTAAAACTGCCATGGACCCCTACAACTATCTATTCTGAAATATATAAAAATTAACATTAATACAAATTAAATTAATCGACTACAAAGATATACAGAAATCTGTATATCTATGAACTATTCTGAATTCGTTTTCACGTTATTTCTGAATCACGTTTTTTTTAAATTTATTTAACATTACGATACACATATGTTTTAAATGGAATCGATCGTTGATTTAGTTGATATATATTTCAGTACTGGTACACGTGTTGACATTTTAATCTAGAGATCAGTTTGAGATTAGTAAAACCGATCCGTAAACATGAAATTCGATTTGACAGCGAGACAAACGATACCTAAAATTATGTATTCTGAAAGCTAGACAAAGAGTGGTAATAAATTACAAATATTCCGTTTTAATTGCTGCTGGGGAGATTCAAATTCATCCAACTGACGAATGGAACATCAACGTACTCATATTTGACATTTGACGCACAACATGCGTGAAGTGAGGCGCGAGACAAAACGTCTCTATGATTTAGTGTGTTCTCGGTGGACTACGAAAGACGAGAGTTGTCTCCAAAGAATCTCGTCTCTGAGTTAGCCAAATCTCATCCGTGGACACGGACCATATACATGGACTACACTTGACAAACTGTTCTAAGATGTCGATACTATCGTCAATTTTTAACGATTACATGGTATAATGGGGTGAATTCAACATTGTAGGTCTTCCGTTCGATAGGGGGTGTATACTATAGCGGAAGAATGAATTAAATCTATTTTTTATGTACATTGTTTTCTGCCCCCTTTAAACTGTGTTCTAGTTTCAAACTGGTGTGAAAATCTATTTATTTAATATTATTATTTTCCTTTCAGCGGTAATCTCCCCGCCTTCCGCATGTCTACCCTGCCACTAATGGGTATTTCATTTTTATTTTGTAACCGAGTTTACTAAGGTGCCTATGTATTTATCTTTTGCGTGCAATAATATATATACCTACACGGAATTATGGATAAAAATAACTTTCGAATAAATGTTCATGTTTATGATTTTTTTAAATATCTAAAAATAACTTTATAAATTAAACTAGGGTAGAGTGGGGAGGAAAGTGCCACTTTTTACAAATGACAGTATAACGTGATTATAGAGCTTTTACTTTATTATACAATACTTAATGTGTGTTAAAGAAAATATATCTGAGACTCATTTAAGAAATCAAAAACAATTGAATAGCATTGAGTTTTTATTTAATTTAAAAATCAATCAGATTAGTTAGATGGAACTTTCTCACGTATTCAATAATAATTTAATTTGATATTCGATTAAATTTGGTGCTTACCAAATATTCTATCATTATTCACGGATTTTCTTCACTTATATTTTCTAATTATGATAAATTTGGGATCCAGTGAATTTATTAATTTATCATTTTTAATGAACCTTAAGGTTGAAATCAGTTGAACGTGTGATTGCCGATGGGAGGGTGACACGTGATACATATATCACCAGGGGCGTGCACTATATACAAGAAAAAAAGCCGTGCATTATTAAAAATTCTGGAAAACAAATTTAAATTAAATAATCCATATTATGTTATTAGTTGCATAGATCTGAATGCTACCGCGCGACGCCACCGGAGCGCTGTAGTCCTCTACTGGGTTATTATTCATTTTTTGCTGCTACAATTGCTAGCCACTATTTTAATCTATCGCTCTATTCAAACCATACAATTGCTGCCTACTGAATTTAAAATTGCACTCGGCAGAGTCAGAAATGGATCAATTGATCCATGTTGTACAAAGTCCTTATTTATGCTGTTTACTAACAGAATGGCGTTTGAATAGTTTAGAACTTGGCTTAGAGCTGATCAAAGCATCTACTTCCTCATTTACTAATTCGCTAATTTTACTACCTTACTAAACATGTTGTTTTCATGATTGTTATTTGCGTTCGAGGATAATGCATCTTTATTATGATGGATTCATTTTATCTAAAGACGACAGTTTAATGAAAGTTCATAAACTTACCTACTGTACATTGTAGCATATAGTATATTATATAGTTTTATATAATATTATGGTAACAGCATAAACTAAGTCTATACCTACTGCACGCCACTGTATATCAGATGATACGTACGTCACATGTACACAGTGCATTGTATGATATTATACCGCCTGAGAACAACTTTCAACTAAAAAATCAATCAAAATCTCAAGCATTCGTACATTGTGAACTTTCGTGTCTAAGAAGCATTTAGCATTCTTAAATAATAACTAGTCTTGGTATTGAACAAACTTCCACTGAGAATGAATCTAGAAACGATTGTTGGGTGAAAATAAGCCTTTGGTTTTGATGGAGAATAAAATGAAATAATGATTTTAAAACATAATAAAAGATAGGTTGACAAGTTTAGTATAATTATTAGGTATTATAGCTATTATTAGGATATCTTCCTCTTCTTCTTGTGTCAAATCTGTTCAACGGACATTGGCTATCATGTTCGCTATCATCATTTTGTTTACTGCGGCCCGGTGCACCTCCACAGTAGACTGGCCAAACCACGGCCTCAGGTTCTTTAGCCATGATGTTCTCCTTTTTCCAGGGCCTCGACTTCCAGCAATCTTTTCCTGCATTATGTGGTGCATGATCTCGCACTTCTCCCGATATCTCATTACATGTTCGAGATATTTAAGTTTTCGGATTCTTATTGTTTGTAAGATATCTAAACTGCATTATCTATGAATCGATATATTAAAAAAAAAAATGACATCAATAAAATCTTAAATTAACTTAAAAAAAAAATTTAAAAATGTATATATATATATATATATATTTTGCTTTATTGAAAAATTTAATTGTCATGTTAAATTGAAAAACGGTGGAAAATAATATAAATTATTAATACATTTAATTTATGCTTTACCAGTTATTTATTTAATCTAATAAATAAATGTTTTACGCCTTTATTTATTAATACGTGTATTATACATATATTGCTCGTAGTAAAATTACGAAACGTTAAAAAATCCACGTCTAATAAGATCTAGATTGATCTATCCAGATATAAATTGTATGTACACATGTTAATATAAATAATTGTATTTTGATCAATAATAGAAAAGAAATGCCCGCTTCTTAGTAGCTGGCGTGCAGCAGAATAATCCGGAGAAAAACTGTCAGAGAAAATAATATCTAAGAGTAATTATGAACATTTACTGTGATATTAGTATTTCCCATAAATTAATGGCCTTAATTGAGACTTCTGCACTCGAAATTATTTATGTTATTTGTTACATGTAACTAACATTAGTACACAAAAGAAAAGTGACACAATGAAAACAATAAATGTTGAATAAAAATGGTAAATAAATATAGAGAAATAAAATGATAAAAATAGATAGTAAAATTAAAATTAAGGATAATAATATTACAATTAATCATTAATCACTTGTCTGCATCTAGTATGTGTTTGTGTAATTATTTTTTATCACGATTTGAATAGTTAGACCCGTAAACTCTCATTTTAAACATATCAGCAGGTTTAAAAATGCACGCAATATGTATATTAAAAAATAATATTATATATTACAAAATAGTATAACAAACGAAAATAAATGAATGAATGTAAATACGTATAAGTGATACATGCTTTAAGCTAAACTAGTTTTTTCAAGCTGAGCTAGAAAAAAAAAACTAATGTCTTATAGGACATATTGGACGAAAATCTATTAATAAATATGTGTGAGAAAATAAGGCATATTTTTGTGTATAATAAATACATAATGCAAATGTATGAACTAAATATTATTTTGCAGAACGCTGGTAGTGATTAATAGACAAAGTATAATAGTTTTTTTGAAAAAAAGTAAGGGATCTTAATTTATGAGGTTGTCGGGTTAATTTAAAAACACAAGTAGTACGCAGTGATCATCTCTGTCGCTAACAATAGACTTATAGAGAAAATTAACTATAATAAAAAGGTGCTTATTATTTAATAAATCACAAAAAAATATTTAAATAAAATCAAATAAAATTTATTTAGTTTTATTTGAAATTAAATATATAAAATAGAGTCGAACCAAGTAAACACCGAATCAATTCATAAAATAATAAATTATAATTTACGGCTCAATAAAATCATTTCTTTAATGTTTTATGATAAAGGCAAATTTAAATTTAGTATTTATTCGTATGGAAATATGAAGTGGCGTCAGGCAGAAACTTATTCTTTTTAGAATATAAAATCTGTATACGAAATTTTACTGTAATATTATGGTCTCAAAAAAAAATACCTCATATCTATACCGTGTGAATAGTGTTTTTCATTTATTGAAAAATATTTATGCATGCTAAATCTTAAATAATACAATAAAGTGGAAATATATGTACTAACAATGTAATATATTAAAATAACATAATATACAGGGTATAACAGACCTAGACTACAATATTTTATGAGTGGATATCTGATTAAATTACAAGTCGAAAATGTCCATGCGATATGTGCCTAATATCAACCATGTCAGAGATATAAGTATTTACAAAAAATCGTATTATTGAATATTTCGATTAATTTAAATATTTTATTGATTCCAAATTATATATTGAGTACAAAAAATTAAAGGTCATCGAGCTTCGACGGCTAGACATTTTTTTGTTAGATAATTTAGGGACTGAAGCAAAGATATTGATTAATAATTGAACAATTTCGCAAATACTTAATTCAAAGTACGTAGACTTAACACGATTTTGTGAAAATTTCAAACAATTATATTTTTCGAAACAGTGCAAAAATTGTTCATATTTCTTGAACATTTTCGACTAGTATACACCCATAAAATATTTTTGACTAGGTATGTTACATCTTGTATATATAAAATATTAATATTATATCTTATTTTTAAAATTAATATTAATTGACAAATCAATTTTTTGATCTTGAATCACTATCAAAAACTATTACCAAAGAAAAAATAATTTAAGTGTACTAAGGACTTTTATTGAAGTAAAAAAAACTACGAACATAATTAATATTCTCGAGGTTATAGATAAACATCATGTATTTATTTGTTACGTGTATAATTTATGGAAAGGAAGGGAAAAACGAAATTTATATATATATTTATGACATTTTAAATTTTTATTTGTTTGTAAACGGTTGCTTGGTATTATACTTTGTGTTGGAAGCGTTAGGTATAAATTGTATTTTTATTAAAATTTTTAGGAAGGTACCGCACGTGTAGAAACTGAGTTCACAAAAAAGTTCTTTACTTACCTACGCAGGATCGAGAATAATAAATATGTCGGTAAAAATAGCAAACACGAGTAAATGATAAAAGATTTGTGTATTTATCTCTATGACAAAATTAAATCAATAAACAACATACAATATGGGATTTGAAAGATATCCGGACTAATAATGGGTTTAATAACATCTAATAAATATATTCACGATTGCACTCAAAAGATCAGACACAAATCAAATTGAAATATACGATCAATAATAAAGAACGATTAGTTCAATGATAGAATAAAAAGACTTTATAAAAATATATTTTATTGTGATTATGGAATTAAAAATTAAATGGAGCTATAGATTTTTTTTTCATAATGTAGGATTTAAATGCATTTCAAGCGTCAAAGAAATGAAAAGAGTAGAATGATTTAAAGTATTTGTAAGAATTAAAACAAAAACAAAAAATATTAATAAAAAATTTCATAAAACATATATTGTGATCTGGAAACTTAGTGTTCATTGCCAGTAAGAAAAAATACCAATGTGTCGAACGTGTTTTTAATATCTTTAGGCTAGTTTTAATGTTTTCTCAAATATTATCTCTCTTAAATGTTTTCTCTTTTATACATTCAAAAACAGTACGTAAATATATATTCATATTGAAATGAAGTGAACCTACATGTTTTTTAATACGAGTAAGTAAAAACATATATTAGCGAAATTGTATGAATTTTTCCGATTGGCAAGCATATTGACCATCTGTCGTCTCGCGTAGTCAATCATTTGTCAAATAATATATGTTCGTCATGTTTACGTTTGTTCAATAATTATTTATTGTAAACATGATCTCAGTTTTTTAAAGAATGTATTTAAGTAGAATGATGAAGAATAAGTAATTAGATATATATATAATTCAAAGTTGATACGTAAGAACACCATTTGTACAATTCCAGGGAGGGCAATTCAGAATGCACCAGCAGAAAAGCAATCGGCTCTCGCCGATTACTTTTTTCTAGACTATGTGGGTGACTATTGTGATCGCTTAGCGGATGATTGTGGCCGCTATGCAGTCAGTGGTGACTTCTGCGCGCCTAGGGCTTCCGTAGAATATATGTATATTTCATCTAAAGTAATCTTATGTTAATTAATATTAATGTTAAATTGAAGCAAAAACTGTTAATATTATGTACTATTATATTTATAAATGTTAAATATACGTTTTAAAAATAATTTTATGGTTAGTGGGATCTTTAAAGATAAATAGATTTAAATAAAAGTTCAAAATTTTTGATAAACCAAGAAAAAAATCAGTTATATTATTGGTGCAATCAGTGGCGTTTTGGGTCCTTATAAAAAGAGAGTCCTAGTGCAACTCATTGACTGCATTGATGTAGTTATGCCACTGGATGCAATACTGGGGAGTTTACGTTTAAAAAAAATAAACTTATCATAATAAATTCGTATAAAAATTGACGATTTTATTGGATTGAAATTTTTTCTCGTACTTCATTTGCGGGCTAAATCACTTATAGTGTATGTAGTCACTTGTTGACTGAAAAATAGGGTCCTTTATTATATTTGAGCTTATTGGTCTAATGGTTAAGACACCCGCTTAATGCTCTAGTGGTCGGGGATCACCAAGTTGGCCCTATCACAGCACAAATGTTTATATAAATATTAATGCGACACGTATGCATCTCTATTTTTACCTAAAAATATTTTACTTGAAATAGGGTCCATTATTATATTGTTACTTGTCGACTGACTGAGAATTAGAGTTCTCCTGCCATCCGTAATGGACACCCACGGCCGTTGTATTTAGAGTCTGCGTGGTTGCGCCGAATGTATTTCGGGCCGATTGAATGTGCAATGTTGAACCGTGTCAACGACTCAAGACGGCTTATAAATAGTTGGCATTAATACACACGACGGGGGGTTGTTGTTGACACCAGTTCGAACAAAGTAACAAGTCTTTCATTCGAACTATATTTATTATCTACATTTCTTTTTTGACGAATCAACATAACGAAGAAAAAGAAAACAGTTTACTATGATGCACTCGATCTTTGCGTGCTATGTAATTTTTATACAACTTTATTAAACATTAAACAGATATTGATAACGATTAATCATAAGAATGCCTTCACACTTTCAAGACTTTCAGGTAGGTAGTTAATTTTTGACTGTGCATTATCTACAGCAAATAATTATAAATACATACATATAAAATCAATTTTGTCGAAAAATATTGTTTTTGCGCTACCGGGATTGGAACCTGGTTCTCTATTTTTAATCCGGGGAAGTACACTACCGATTGTGTTAGAGCGCCAGTATTTATCATGACAAATTTTCGAACCTATATGTTATACTTTAATTCTTATAATTAATGATAATTCTGGCGTCTGCAGTCGGTTTACTCAAAGATATTTAAGATTCCGTAAAAATAATGTAAATGGCTTTCAAATAATGGAACGACAGATGTATTAATTTGAAAAAGTGTAACATATAGGTTCGAAAATTTGTCATGAAAAATACTGGCGCTTTAACACAATTGGTAGTGTACTTCCCCGGATTGGAAATAGAGATCCAGCTTCGAATCCCGGTAGCGCAAAAACAATATTTTTCGACAAAATTAATTTTATATGTATGTATTTATAATTAATACATTAAATTACTATTTAAAATATCACATACCGTCTGTTCTGAATAATTACAACTTCACAATAAGAATGTGTTCTCCTGAATAATGGTAATATTCTCTCTGAATAAATGTACGAGTATATAAAATATATATTATTTAAATCTTATAAAATAACCGGATATAGTAACGACCGGCATTATTCTTAATTATTTTTACATGAGTTTTAAGCGAAAAACTAACCACGTGTTAATTAAGTGCAGATATTTTCAACGAATAGGAATAAAAATTAAAGATACAAGCATAAAAGTACATTTACAGTTTCCTTTTTATCTATGTATCTTTAGTATATATTGTTTCCTGAAGAAGATGCCATAGGTATCGAAACATGTTAATGTATCAATAAATAATGATTTTAAACAAAGTGTTAGTCTTATTATTTATGTAATATGTTGTTATAAAATAATTTTGTAAATATTAAAGAAAAAATACAGTATTTTGTGACCTTGGAACAACGAGATATCAATTCACGTTTACGTAAAAATAAACTTTTTTGTCAAAATTAATTTTTATTCATCAACATTTTTTTCTTTAAAACTGTGTTACAAGTTACAAACATGTTAAATTTTTTAGAAGTTTATGAGATAACGAGAAAAGTTATATTTTGGTAATACGTGTAATTTTTTTAGAACTGTTGAGTTGAATAAATATAAAATGTATGAGTTGTGTTATATAACGTGCCCGAAATCGGGAATCGGTATATTTTGTTTTTCTTTACTATAATTAATTATAATTACCTGGCGCCATTTTTGTACAAATTTCACCTCACGGTGATGAACTAAATTCCGCTGAAGAAATGAAATAATTAATATTCATAAGTTTGAAGCTCAATAACTCAGTTTAATTTAATTATCGGATAATATCTTATTGTTCCAAGGACACAATCTAACATCAATTAAAAAAGAAAGTCTTCTCGTAGGGTAGTTAGGGATTGGGTGAAGAGAATTCATAAATTCGTGGATAGTTCAAAGATATACTATGTGTAATTTTCATCTAAATTTTGAGATGAGCCATCTGCTATCGTTTAAGTTGTATTTTTACAAAGACTGGGTTCACTTCATTAAAACCTTGTCTAGACTAGTCTGTTTTAAAAACTAAATTATTTTTGTTTATTGTCTACATATTAAAATTTAATATATTTTTGCAACAAATTCCTTTGAAAATATTTTATCGTTCTTCAAATTAATATTCGAAATGACAATATTATTTCATATTAATCCTTTCAATCACCACGTCTCCTTCACGTTATTTTAAATTTTATGTCTTATTTTAAACCTTGGGATAGTTTAGGGTCGCGTGGGCTAGAAGTCTAGACTCTAGACCGAGAGGGGTGATTTAATAAGGACGTAGATGTGCGAAGAGGATTAATACAAAGGGAAAATAATACATAATGCACAGATGTTTTTTTAAAAATATGAATGAGTCATTATGAAGTGACTGTAAGGATAATTAATAACTTATAACAAAATATTGGTTGTTGTTTTTTTCTATTATTATACAATATTATATTTATTTATATATATATGTGAATAGATAAGTTTTCTCAATTAATGATCAGGTATCAATTAACGATATGTTTCGTTAAAAATGAAATTTCGTACAAGTTTTTTTATTGATTTCGTACAAATATTCAATAAAAAAATTTAAGAATTTCCTAATTACGTGACTCAAGAGAATTAGGAGCAATGAATCTATATAAATAAGAATATTCAGAAGTTGTTTTGAATTTTAAAATATGGTTATGCGATAGGGGAAGAGGGGTGCCATTATTTGTGCAGTAAAAACAGGTGGAATTTTACAACATTAATTATAACAAAAATAATAATTTATTAAAATACTTTTTTCCACTATTTATTATTCAATTACCATTACCGCTTTCAGCCTGTCACGGCATCTTCAGACTGGTACATTTTTGTCTTAAGGTGGTAGGATTTTTATACAATTCAATACATGAGTGTTTTTCAGTGGGTCTATGTAATTTGAAAGTTGGTGCTAATTTGGTCTCATTTGGTTGATGTTAATATGGTCATTAAATAATAAAAGTGTTTAAATAAATCATTAAAATGGATTTGTATCATGAATTAACAGTATCAAAACTATAAATAGTATACAATAGTGTTAGGACACGAATTTTAGTCTAAGCATGGGTAAGGTGAGATGACTAGTTTGACTTTATTTTATTCAGTGTGCAATAAAGCAACATTTGAAATAGCTTGGCATTCAATATAATAAGCACTTATATCGGACGCCTATATTTATGCAATATTCTAAAGCGTAATTGTGCAAAATTTAGTTCAGT
This sequence comes from Eubasilissa splendida, assembly GCA_031772225.1. Taxonomy (NCBI): domain Eukaryota; kingdom Metazoa; phylum Arthropoda; class Insecta; order Trichoptera; family Phryganeidae; genus Eubasilissa; species Eubasilissa splendida. The sequence goes on from CM062856.1 coordinate 16,901,321, forward strand.
TACGTCAAATAGAGATATATTTTCAATTTATTTAATATACGAGTAGATATCTAAAATTATCATATGTCACGAAACACAAAAACCTGTAATAAAAAATTGTAATTATTTCAGTCACAAGATAGAATTCACCATGATTTTTTATTCTTACGCTCTTTCTTACGAGTATGTTGAAACATGATTATTATATACCTACGCCGAAAACTTAATTAAAATTAATCTTAAGTGAAAGCACTTTTTAACCGCTGTAAATGCTATATTATCTCAACAACCAGAATATTTTTAAATGTATTTCAGATAGAGAGGCAAGTAATGTTGACTGAACTGGGATCTGAGACCCATGGTTTCTAGATTAGATTTTTATTTTATTTTAAGTAACACCTTACGATCTATGGATGTGGAAGAAACTTGAGATTTATCTCAAAATAAATGTGCGTCAAGAGATGAGAATATGATGTGTGACGATATCAATTTTCCGCCTACTGTTCGCACGCCGAATCGATCGCAAATGTAGGTGTACACCTAAAAGACTAAACTACAGGATGCGTATAATGTTCCAGGCCGATATTGTTTTTGAATAACTGGGAAATGAAACACAATCTTTTAAAATTGGATTTTATTTAGTTAATTATAATTATGTATGGAATATGACATCGGCCAGGTGACCGCCTCTGGCTGCGGCACAAAGGCGTGATCTTTTAACCATATTTTTCATAACATTTTCGCATATTTTGCGTGTTATTTCAACAATTTTATTTCGAATATTGACCGAATTGCATCGGAAATGTTGTTGGCTTATTGGCGTAGACCTTTCCTTTCAACTGCTCTCACAGAAAATAGCTCGGGATTTGTGTAATGAGGCACCGTCCTGTTGAAACCGCATGCGTTGCGAGCCCAATCTACCCAATTCGGTCATCAATGAGTCTTCCGATATGTGAAGATAGCGATCAGAATCAACTGACAAATGTCTGCCAAACAAATCGGCCTGGAACGTAATATTCACGTATGTAATTATGCACGTGGCAAAATTAAGACGGTGTATAAAATAGTGTGCAAATCAAATTCAGTATATGAATTTAAATCTAGTGATCTAATTGTCGAGGTTCGAGCCTAGTCCCACCAGACCACTAAATTGGATGTGATACATACTCCATCTCTATATAAAAATCTATAAGCAACTTTAGTAGTAATTCAGGTAATTTTGTATAACACCCCCTTTCAAATAGTACCGTACTAGACGTTATTGTTAATAAGTTTTTAAGCTACTTACAAACAAATATTATTATTCTTATCTTCTCTGTGAACCGTTTTCTAATGGAGGTTGGCGATTATCATGGAAATAATTCAATTAAACTGCACCTCAAGACTTTTAAACTTTTCATTTAGGAATTACGTCTTTTGCCTCGACATCTTTTTCAACAGATTTTCCCTTGTCTTTTCATTTACATTCTAACGTTTTAATGTTAAAATTTTATTTTAATGAAAACATATTTTAAGTAAGTTTTTATTTCAGAGAATATAAATTAAAAAAGACTGTTCAAAATTTGTCCAAAACGTAATCAATATGATAACGCATTTCCCCGAATAGGTCCTGGTTTGAATCCCTGTAGCAACAAAAATAATTTTTTTGATATATAATTTTTTTTGTACATCTAGTTGAATAATTTTATTTGTTATAAAAATATTTTGTGTTTGCGAAATCTATTTATTAATTCCATTATGTGTTTTTTGTATTATTTTCTTAGTTTCTCATACTTTTATTTATTGATTTTATTATGTAAGACCATTATCTCTTGCTCAGAGATTCGCGACAAACGTGCGAAATAAAATTACATATTTTAAACCTTAAATATGTAATCAATGATACATAATAATTATTATCTATCCCTTGTCCTAGAAGGGTCGGAGACCCATCGCCTCAACAAGGCATATCCAGGTGTCTCCGCCCTCCGCTATTTCGACGTCTCAGTTCGATAGCCTCATTTAGTAATAGATAAACGTCGTATAATCATGTAAATGACAGAACTCAAGTCAAGACTGCCTTTGATCGAACCTGTTATGTAAATGTAGTCAAAATAGATTTTTGGAAAAACCATAGTAAACATCAATTATAAATTGTGTTTTAAAAAAGTTTACATTCACATTTACATTGCATTTAGTCAATCACGTTCGGTTGACTAATGTTTTTATTAAACTTTTTGAAAAAGTTATTAATTATTAAAATAAAACACAACGTTTTTTACCCCACACAACACATTATTTAAAATGTTTTCGACGCTTACTGCGTCATCGTCAGTAATAAACTAAAACTTAAACTAGAAGACAGACTATCGACTACATTGGAGGGGGGGTGGTGGTATGAGAGCGATGTTGAGGAGAGGGGGGTTTTGGTTTAGGAGAGGAGATGTAATAGGGAGTGTTTGTATGTTAAGTACATTTTTATTGTTGATATTAATCTCTATATTTTCTAGAATGTCTAATTTTCTCCCCTTTCTGCATATACGTAGTACTTCTACGTTCTCACAGGTGAAACTCGAAACGAAAATGAGCGAAATATTTTTATTACACTACATTTATTTAAAAATAATTTGAAATTGTGTAAATTGTATCGGTTTATTAATAAAAAATTATTTGTAGGTTAATGAACTTACAATATATATAATATATGCAAATGGTGTCTCTTCTAGGTTGGATCGCGTTTTTGTGGGCGGTTTCCTTAAGGAAACCTAAGCCGACGTTTCGACGCGGTAACACGTATTATTTATTATCAAGGCTTTGCTAAAAAAAATTACAGTGTAACGGTACTTGTGCGCGATTGCCGAGTTAATTTAATTCCAAGAGGCACCAGTTTCATACAATTAAACAAATATATTTGTATATATACATAAATACTTTTTTTGCGTGCATGTGCGTATATATTTATGAAATATATTTATGTACACATATTTTTCATTAGTCAAAATTTTTTTTAATACATCTTAATCTTGCATTGTTTGGGCGATTCCTCAAATGAAAATGTACACTCTAGCTTTACATAGTCTTGCGTGTTTGAATCATATTTATGTATGCAGATTACAGTTTACACGGCATTAATACACATTTCCCCTTGGCAGTAAACGCTGGTAATAATATAGTTTTATGGTGAAAGGGGAATTAGAGATTGCACGCTTCCATTTTTAAATATTTTTAGACTAGAGACAACATCACAATAAAATCGTAATAATTTATCATTACTAGCTAATAGCATAACAAGGTTTTGATGAAAAAATTAATCTTCAATTCATAAATAAAATAAAAAGGTAAAAAAAAAACGATTCGTAGCATTATACGAAAGTGAAACTTGGACATTTAACCAGAGAGAGAGAGACAGAAATATTTGAGGTTGAAAGAAAAAACTGGTCTGAAAAAAATCCAAGCGATCCAAGAGAAAAATGAGTAACGCACAATGTATACTTCAAAAATAAAATCGAAAAAAACATTCAGGGAAAGAGACGGAGAAAAAATCCTGGACAAAAATACATCCACCAAATAATGAGCAAGGCGAATGCAGAATATGGGACATTATATAAATTTAAATGACAGGAGTAAACGTACATTTTTTATTTATTAATCAATCATTTCAGAACATTTCTCTATAAATCAGATTTTTTGTAAATTACTGAATTAAAATGGTATATTAAATTAAATTAATTAATACCTTCAAATAAAATTGGCAATATTCTCAGCCTTAAATACGATTACCTAATTATTACATGCTCAGAATTTGATAGTCACATACAATTGTGCATGTCTAAAAACTGATTCCGCGTGAATAAGTCCACTACCATATTCATACATGAATATTTTGTAAATGTTTCTTAATATTAGATATGAAATTTCATCAACATCATGCTTGACTAACAGTTACATCTAGTTAATCTTTTTATGGATGACCATACAGAACCAAATCGAGAAGCAGAAAAATGATTGCATCCATATGTTTCTATTACATCGATAATGCTGATAAGCTTCGTCCGCCATACCATTAAATAATCTCTGACATGATGGATGCCTGTTGTATCACCGTCGATTCAGAGTTTGCTCTGGATCCCCACACTCAGATAAATTGGTTGCTCTATCGATGTGTAATATTCTTACAACGAGATTGAATTATCTCTTCCAATTCAATGTCCAGTTAATGTTTCAGGGTGATATCATTTTATTATTATTTGTATTAATGTGCGAGGCTACAGTCAAACTCCAAATCGATGGATGCTATCGCGTGGCCGCGGATTTAATTTATGGTAAAATTATGTTGAATCTATAGTTATTATTCGAGTCACGAATATTTCGGTCTTTATAAAATTATCTCACAGCTTTACATTTATCATACAACAGTATTTTGATAATAGTTATATGTAAATTATTCATTAATGACGAGAGTAATGGTTCAATAATACTTTGTTTAAACCACTATTTATTGATAAATCAACATGTTTCGATATACTTATATAATCTTCTTTAGGAAACAATGTATATTAAAGTATTTGTTGTTTTTTTTTAATCTATGCGTGCATTTTTAATTACAGTATACATTGTTTCCTGAAGATGATATCACAAGCATAGAAAAAAATTGATTTAAAAATATATAGTGGTTTAAACAAAGTGTTTTATATTATTATTTATATGATATGTGGCCACAAAGTAATTTTGCTAATATTGAAGAAGTAATTATTAATTAATTAACGAGAGATATTGGTGAAAAAATAGTGTTATTAAATATAGGGTGTCCAACGGAAAATTTTCAAGTTTAATATTAAATAAATTTAAAAAAACTACAGTGTTATTCTCATATTTTTTTATACAAAATGAAGTTTAACAATGCGGATTTTACGTTTTATAAACAATATCGTCTAAATGCCGTCCATTTTTCTGAAAAAACTCTTGCAATCGGACTCTTAAATTTGCGAACACGCGAGAGCAAAGCGATTCAACGGCAGTAACTTCACGGTAGATATTTTCTTGTAGGGCCTGAATTGTTCGAGAATTCCCCACAAAAAAAAAGTCGCACGGTGTAAGGTCCGGTGACCGAGGTGCCCAAGCTATGTCTCCGTATTTACTGATTAATTTATTGGGAAAAATTCCCCTCAGCTTCTCCATTAAAACTGTAGTTGTGTGTGGAGTAGCCCCATCTTGCTTAAATTGTGTTCTATTGTTGAACCCGGGAAACAGCTGCAGTTGCGGTACTAAAAACTTATCGATCATTCGGCAATACACGTCAGCAGTGACTGTCTCTCGCTGGTTAAAAAAATAAAAGCCAATTATTCCTCGGGCAGAAATTGCACACCACACTATGGTTTTTGGACAATGCCAACGTTTTTGATGGCATTTCCTTGGGGTTGTTGAGGCACCAGTATTTCATGTCCTGTTTATTAACATATCCATCGATATGAAAATGTGCTCCGTTAGTAAACAATATGTTTACAAGCATTCGTGATGTTCCAAAACGTTCCAGCATCGTTCTCGCTAAGGTTTTACGTAAAGAATAGTCATTTTTGTTGAGAAACTGCACGATTTGCAGTCTGTATGGGTGAAACTGTAGTATCTTTTTCAAAATATTGTGCACTGTTGATTTTTTTATTTCAGGAAAGGCTGCAATCTTCCTTATCGATTTACGCGGATTGCGCATATTTTCACGTCAAACTTGAGCCACATGTTACGGCGTCGCTGCTGACGTTGATGGTCCCGGAGGAGTTTAGTTAACCATTGTCCCTTCTTGTCTGAACTTTAAAACCCAACACCAGATAAGTTGCGTGCTCGGCCTATCACTTTCTCGTCGAATATTAAAGTGATTACAAAAAACGCGACGCGCACGAACCAATGAATCATCGCACTTTTAATATTGCTCCCGACCAGTGAATCATTGCGACTGGAAAATCAGCAAATCACGCGCGTCGGACAATATCCCTCTCACTTACTTCGCTCTGATGGTTTACGAGTAATTACAATTCACGTCCTATATATACTTGCACCAAAAAGACGTGCTCTTGGTAGAGCCACCTATAATTGTCCATGACTGAAAACAGGCTCCGGGAGAAAAAATTTTATATCACATATATTTATAAATAACTAACGTACATCTTAAGTAAAAAGTATTTTTAAGTACTTTCTACTAATTTAACATATTGAATGAAATTAATAAAATGAAGAAAGATAGAAAAATGATAAACTCAAATGAACACGAGAAAACAAATAAAAGAAATAAATATTATTATAATAAATATTAAATTGACAGGACCAAAATATAAATATATCGATGTATGTGAAAATCATAATAATTTATACTAATTATTAAAAACACTCAAATATATATATAATAAGTATTTATGACTTATTCCGTGATTTCATGCTAATTGAAGTTATGACAAAATGAAAAAAATAATGATTTTGGCTGAAATTATTATGCTAAACTGAACTAGGCTGTTAATAAATAAATTCTGTGTAAAGGGCACTCATCCTAACTCCAGTAGTTTAAGAGAAAAATGCATTTGAAAATATAACAACGGAAGATAATGAAATGCAAGCAGATGGTAATGGAATTACCCTGATATATAGTACAAAATAACTTGGTGCAAATAATTTCAGATTGTGGATCGACAAAGTACAACACGCCGGTGTGAAGCGAAACTTGTCCTCTACTTCCACTGAAATGAACATACTGAATCTCCTGGTTATACTTTAAACAGTTTTCAACCGATGTGTTGTAGTAGAATTCCATTTTTTAATTTTATAAATATATACATTTAGTTTTCCCAGGGCCATTATTACATATGTATAATTTTGTAATCTTTAAATAAATCAAATAAAACATCGCCTTCCAAAACCTTTCATTACTTTTCTCTTCCAAATTCGGATGGTACGGAAGGGAATGAATGGGATATTAATGTTATTTTTGAAGTGCAATTATTATATTATAGATAGAATCACATGGAATGAAACTATTATAATTTTTATTTTATTATTATTGTACTATGACTCCTAAAGATAATTATCACACTATTGGATGAAAATAAAATATTTGAACTAAGATCATTAACAATGATTTGAAAATTGGCAATTATCCTATCGAACTGAGCATGATACATGTTGTGTAATATAGCGCTATAAGATAGCTATAATTTATAAAAAAAAATCATTTCACGCGGAAGGCGATGAAAAAAAAACTGCCGACAAACATTAAATTATTTATATATTGTAAATACTTTACTTTAATAATTATTCACAAAATTTTAGATATAAAGAATATTCAATCTCCGAGATACAGAAAGTGAACTTCATTTATATCTTCTAGTTTAGAAATAATTCATCGACAAATTCACAATTCATTTCCAGAAACTGGAAGGTAATGAAAATATGGGATAATTTTTTGTGTAGGTGAGTAAATAACAATTATTGTGATAATTTGTGTAATATTCCTTATAAAAAAAATTAATAATGCATTGTTGTGTGCAAAAAGAATGATAAAAATAAAAAGTTTTCTCTATCAAAATCGATTGGAAATGTGTTGCATGAAACGGCGGAATCACCCTTATACAATTAATATAAATATTTTAAGAAAATACACAAAAACGTATGTATATATAAATAATATAAAAACTTAACATATAATAGTAATGTAAAGATTTTTTTCATTTTACAAAATTGATCACCTAAGGGATTCCTATATTTTTTCCATAATTTTAAAGAGATTCTAATATATTGTATTTATGTAAAATTAGTTTGAATTTTAATATATCATAATATATATACAATTATTTTCGATTTTCATTTTAAAAATTTCCGCTTCTTTTGCATTTTTTATGATACATTATAGAACAATGTTAAAAGAATTAATAAAATAATGGATTGTAAAAAATAATGTAGCTCATTACCACATATTATTTGTATTCATTTCACATTGCACATTATACGATACGGGTGTTTAATAGGATCGCTATACAAATATAAATATGCATACTGTATCTCTGTGATGCAGTTATTATCATATAATAATTTGCATTAATCTATTTACAGGTCAGGGTTAAACCTGCATAAACACACACGATAGAAAATCAAAAATAAATCATTCTGACAAAGATCACTAGAGTCTACTCCAATAATAGTAATCAACAAACAATGAACGTAGATTGTGAAAAGACCGCCATAATGTGAACAATAAAATTATCAATAATTAATTGCCTGTTGAGATTATTATTATCCTGTACATATTCTAAATCACTCATTCAATGAATTCTAATCGAAATGCATTGCTAGATTAATAAGCATTACATCTATACATACTATACATAATACATTAAAATACTAATGTAGCTGGCAGGGCAACAAAAATAAATTGATGAGAAAAGTTTGTTTTATTATTTACTATTAGCAACTGACTAACTAACTTACTATAGTGCGCCACAGTCTTCTGTCCTGACACACAATTCTCGCCTCAAACACATTCACATATTTTTGAGGCTTCTAGCGGGACCATCCTCCAGTGTCTGGTTTACCTGGTCATGCCAAGTCTTCCGCGGATGTTTTCTACTTCTAGTGCCATCAACACTTGCGTCATTCTTCATTCATCCATTCCATATGACCAAACAACCTATGAAGTGATTCTTTCTTAATCTTACTCACTATATTGCAGCTTTACATTCTTTCCTTATTTCTTCATTCTTTACTCTGTCATAAATAGATCTGGCACATATACGCCTATGTGATCTTATTTCCACTGAATTCAGTCTACTTTAATTCCTCTTCTACCAGCTCCAGGTCTCACTTCCAAACAACAGTATCGATACCAGGACTCCATTGTATACCGCTAGTCTTGACTCAGTTGACAAGCTTTCATTAGCTATAATTCCATTCAAAGATTCGTTCACTCTGTTTCCTGCAGTCACTCTCTTTTTGATATCTTTCTCGGCCTTTCCGTTTCTATTAAACATACTTCCTAAATACACAAACTCATCTACTTGTTCCAAATATTCATCGTCTACAAATATTTTGCACGGTGTCTTGTTTTTCTCCTCGAATACCATCACTTTCAACTTGTTGACATTTATGATAAGGCCGCTTTCCTTGCATACATCATACGTTCTACACTCTAGACTCTGTAATTCTTGTAGCAGAAATCAATAGGTGTCGCATACAGTGGACATCCCGTGAAACGATTGCCTTGATTATGGAAGATTTACGTATTAAGTGGCATGTATCCTCACATATGCGACTCTGAATCTTATGTCACTATACATGACCGTTTAATGGTCTATGTAAGGGTAGAAGCGATCAGGTCGCGTGGAAGGTCGCCAAAATAACGGACTAGTCTGGAAAGAGTTACAATGCAGAGCTCGCTGCCTGAATACATAAAATAGGTAGATAGGTAGGTAGGTAGGTAGATAGATAGGTAGGTAGGTAGGTAGGTAGATAGGTAGGTAGGTAGGTAGGTAGATAGGCGATAGATTATCCACGCTGTTAATGATCATTCTTTTATTCGTTTATGATCACGACCACTCTCATTGGAAGTAAAACGAGGAGAAAAAAGTTGTATTATGAGTAGTTCTGATGCTTTGTTCAATATTTACAAAATTACTTTGTAGCAACATATTATATAAATAATAAGAAAAACACTTTGTTTAAAACCACTATTTATTGATACATCGACATGTTTCGATACCTGTGGCATCTTCTCCGGGAAACAATGTATTAAAAATACAAGCATAGATAAAAACAAAACTGAAAAAGGATAAGCGGTGAGGAACTAATTCGCCAATCAACTTTTGGAAACAAACCATCATTTTGACATTAATAAGAGTTTAGAAATTTTACATATAAATACTAAGGGTTTACAGTTAGATATATTTGAAATTTCATAAATAAGAACAAGTGTTAATGTCAAATTAAATATTATAAATAACCTAATCCTTTTTGCAAATAGTAATAAACAAGTATTTTTCTTATTATATACATAATACCATCGACTGTCCCTCGTATCCGAGGAAGACTGTTCTTCACGATTGTGGATCTTCATAAGACTAAAGAACAGAGAACAATGAGACAGACAAAATGAAACTTTTGGTCTATGTACTGACATTTGACGCAAAACAAGTGTAATAACACATGACAGAGTGAAAATCTGAGACTTGGCGCGTAATCGGTGAATACAAAAGCCTAGAGTTGTCTCCAAAGAATCTTAAAGTAGCATAATATTTGTCTCATAGATTGTCTCTCTTCGAAAATCTCATCCGTGGATGTGGGCCATAATTATAAAAAGGATAATATGAATATTTAGTTATTTGTTGTTGCTGACGTAATATCCTGCAGAAGAATATTTGCACTCACGTGTTTTGGGAAATAATGAAACAAAAGATTTTTATATCTTACATTTTTCTCATTTTGTATAACATTTCCGCCGTGTCAGTAAATACCTCGCCAAGGGAATTGCGAGACGTACGCATATATTATATTAAACTATTTTTTATACGAATCTGGATATCTGTTGGATACACAAAAGAGCACAGCGTTATGACGTCACATTATATCATTTTTCGAATGAAAGCTATTTAATCTTTATCTTTCTAAACCCTCGTGCGCGGCGCCGCGCCGGCGACCGAAGCGACCGAGCGACATGAAAGAGACCAAGTCACTCAAGCGTTCACGTCAAACAAAATGCTCGACGCCATCTTATTTCTTTGATCCCATCACAGTCTATTCCAACTCCCATCACATTAATATACCGTCTGATACTTGCTTGTTTGTTTTAGCAGTAAGATGGTCGCTAGTGGCCAGAAGAGAAAACACTATGTTAGCAAATAATTTCACGGTGTAAAATAATAAAATACATGTATCAAGTAGATATTACTTCTACTCATGCATCCTTATTAATATATGTATATTAAATTTAAGTTTTTACAGGTTTTTTTAGTATAATGTTAAAAAAATAAGTTTCTTGGTAATCCTGCGTCTGTTGGTCCTGGGAAGGACCATTGTTGTCCGAACGTATTAGGTAAATCTCATTACCCATCTCCAAGAGAAGTGTCGCTTTGAAATAATCGTGCAACACGTCTTTTTAGGCCGGCAGTTCAGCGCTAAGTGAAATCACAAATCTTTACTTTGTAATTTGTAATGTAATTTTTGAGAGGAAAAATCAGTTTTACAATACAAGTTAAAATAATTAATATTTTTTACATCTGTGCACACCTTAGTATGTTAAAAAAAAATCTGTCGTCATTTCTGCTGTGTTAAGTTATTGTGTATTTTTAATCCTTTGCAAATGAATCGCGATTAATCCTATTTTTGTTATAGCTTAATTTAAATAGTTTGAAATGTTCTTGTATTGTAATAATGTTTTTTATATATTATGTTTTGTGTAATCCAATGTCCTTGTCTTTCATCTTAATATTATCAAGCTTGTTTATATTTATTTTTAATTTCAAGCTTTGTAAACTACTTATGGCTTTCTTTAAAGCTTCAGAGCATTAAACATAGTTAATAATTCATTCATCTACCTCACGCCTAAGGTTTAACGTCCTATTATTTTTGTACTGATTTTATACCTACCTTAAAAGTGCTTATTAACAGTCCTCATCATTATTTATGTATACATACATTACTAAAGTAGATAATATTTCACGTCTGAATATAGATAATAAAATAATTACTAATTCTAGATATAAATGGAACGGAAATAAGTGAAATGGTATATATTTTTTTTTGATTTTGTCGATGATTATAAATTTAAAAATATTAGATAATTAAAAATATTTTTTTTTAATAATATGCTATTATTTGTAGGTAATTTATTTTAATCACCCGATGATAATGAACATTCACGATGTTATGATCTTGACTGTCTACCGTTATATGACGTCAGCCGCCTCGCATCCTTGAATAAACATACAAATCGTTTTTTTTTAAATTCCTTATATAATGGCAATGACGTTCAAGACTCCTTTTTAGACAATGAATTTCCGTTACTATCGAAGGAAGAACTAAAAAAAAATATTTTTAATATTTAAAGCAAACACGTTATGGTTCATTTTAATAATTATCATTTTTGTCTTTGGAATTCATGATATTTAATAATTTCGGTTTATATAAACATAGTTGTAAAGATTGAACTGCTTTCTACATTGGAAAAATAGGTCGAAATTTTAACAATCAAAGAGCATTTAAGATGTTTAAAATGGTTAATTCAGAATTTTATTAAAAAATGATCACCCTTTTGATAAAATTTGGGATTGTCTATTTTATACATATGATATAAACAGTGTCGGTCTTAAATTAAATAATTTAGAATCGTTAGAAATAAGAAAAGCGTGTAAAACTGACCAAAATATTATAAATAACCTACTAAAATTCTTAAAATTTTTCCAATAAATTTGGATCATTAAATCAATTTCCACATCTTTCATTATCGTAACAATTTAAATTAGGCACACTAGATATATATTTTTTAAATACTTTATAATTGATTTTGAAAACATAAGAGCATATTGACATATTATTTTTGTTAGTTTTTTCATTCTTATGATGAAAAATGTATTTTTCCGAAACCTGTTGAATATAAATAACTCACACTGGTTTATAAAACAAAGTTAATAAACTATTAATTTAAATAAATTATTGGTCCACTTGAAAATGTTTTTAAGCAATAACGTTTGTAACATTATGAGAGAAAAACATCATGTTTAGAAAATAAATTTTAAATATAATTTAAATTATCTATTAACTATTTTCAGAATTTTTAGTTAGTAGTAAATATCTGAGGAATAATTTATGGCTGACCATATTTTCTATGGAAACCATTCATATTTTTTTTATCCATTTACACACGCAACGCTCGTTGCTGGGTTACTACCTGCTGTATGACAATAGTCAGATGTTTAACTTGTTTAAAATTAATACATAAAATCAAAAAAAAAATAGAGTTTTGAGTCTCGGGCCAGGAGTCCCGAGATTTAAGACAGCAAAAAATGATGGAATTCCCGAATTGCCTCGACACAGAATCTCTAATTGCGATTCAAATACCAGTACCCACTTAGGTATCTAAAATATTCCAATGGTCTTTCCTTAGAAGAAAGATCTCCCATTTAACATATCAGAGAATGATTACGCATATATATATTTATCAAGAATGTATAAAATATATAAGAATAAGAGGGAAATTACATTTATGACACGTGATTGACGATAATATATAATTATTTTATTAATATTAAATTAAAGTTATTCTTGTAAAATACATACCTATATATTTCAGTAGAATGTTACATCGTTTTCGTGGCGGGTGGCAATTTTGGGTGGGCGGGGCAACGTGGGTATGAATATACTTTTATTTAACCAATTTTAATTGTTCTTTTATATCGATTTAATAATAAAAACATGGAAAAATTACCATTGCTCGTTTTAAAATAAACTTTTTTGATTTCATACATTTTTGTAATATTATTTGAATATACTTTATATTAAAAAAAATTAAACCTTTTGTTATTTGTGTATTTATATAATTTCCATTGTGAGTTAAAAATAAATTTAATTGAATTATATATCTACTTACGAGAAATCTTTTCTTTAGAATGGATAACGACGTTTCAAATTTATCATATTGATCTGTACAAATAAAAATAAGTATAGGTACATTTCTTGAATAAAATGGTTAAAAAAATAGATATAAAACGATGATAAAATATTCGAGCTAAGCGCCAATACCAAATTGACTGTTTTTAAATTATCTACAAGGCCTATTTAAATATTTGATCTTCAAATACAGATTCTCACGGAGAGAGTGAAATCAAGAATCCGGCCGGCCCAAATGAGATATCTTAGAGGAGTGGCAGGAATAACATTAATGGACTGAGTGAGAAGTACAGCGATAAAGGAAACATTGGCATGGAACCCTTATTTCTATTATGTATAAAAAAAAATTGAATATCAGAGGAACGATTACCCTTTTCGTAACTTCGGAGAGAAGGCGACCGGTTGCTCGCATTAGACTAAGTTTAGATAAACTACAACAAAGACTTTATGATAATAGATTGGTCATCGCAAGACGTCGAAACGTTCTGTAGAGACTCTGGGCACCAGCCTTACTTGTATAAAGGGATGAAAAAAATAATTTGATATTAATAAGATTTATGAATAACGCAATATTTTTTTTAATAGTACATATCAACATCTAAGCGAATCAGCTAAGTGAGTTGGTTGAGAAATGGTTTCCAGTAAATTCCGGTTAGGTCAATTTTTTAACCATTTCGTGTTTGTTTTCGCTAATTACACTTAAAATTAAGTAAACTAATTGTTTCACGTGAAAATTATTATCTGCGTTATATTTTCGCTCCGGGAAAGCGCCTGACAGCTATGACACGAGTGTTATAGTAATGAGATTGCGTGCGTGTGCGTGCCATCATGTTTTTCTCTACTCTTATCTTTCCTATCTCAACCCTCTGAGAACTACAGGCGTGTGACGGGCGATACTGGCTGATATTATTCAGCATCAAAATGGTTCAAATTATTATCAGCGCGATGCGATACGGTCTGACATCTCGGAATTTTACTACGGAAACTCTGACAGGTGCGAAGAATTGATTCGAATAAATATAATAACTTCTACGCGATAGTTGAACATTATTTTTAAACTAGACGATTGCAGGGTTTCACAGTTTGAACACATTTTATGTCAATTTCTTAATAATTCCTTTCATCAACCTAACAACAAATTTTTGAACAGCCACCGTTTTAAGGCTGGTTAACGAACTAAGCTAAGATATTTACTAGACTATTTTTTCAGAAATGGTTAGTTGTGGTTCTCAGTTTCTCCGCCTCTCACACGCTTTTCTATGGGAGAATAGTCAATTCGAGAGGCACACTCCATTTCACAGACGTCACATGTGAAGCAGTCCTGTTGCGCTGCTCATCTGCCCTCCAGCACGTGGGCAGGCCACGATTTCCCCGAATATATCACGTTTCAGAAGTCTGTGATCGTCCATGCGTATCACATGTCTGGTCTACCTTAGTCTCGCCTCCATGATCATGTCTTCAATAGGCCGATACTTAGAGTGATGTAGAACTGCAGAATGCGACGAAGGAAACGTTTGTGAAACCATTCCAGACTTTTAACATGTCTTCTATAGGGTACTTAAGTCTTAGTCCTATACAAAAGTATACTGATATCTTAGTGGACTTGGAAATATATCTGTTATTGAAGACTTTATCATTAAGCTTGGCGACAAGTGTTAATGCGTTCCTGGGACGATTCTTTAGTTTTTATTTATTATCTTTGTTTTATTAACCACTAAAATGAGTTTAAATACATCTACTGTTATGACATCCTGAAGAAGAAAATGGTATTTTTCGAAACCGGTAGATGTATTTAAACTCATTTTAGTGGTTAATAAAACAAAGATAATAAATAAAAATATGAATCTTAACCACAAAGATAATATTGCTGATTTTAAAAGATTCTTTAGTTCATCATCAAGTAAATAATTTGATTTTAGGATGTTGCCTAAATAGATAAAAGTTGAATACATTCCCCTCCGTACAATTTTCAGAATAATATGTGATAAGTGACTATTTTTCATGAAGTATTAATAATTGAGTAGCACAATTGCAAATGAGCATAATCTCATTCACCAAGAATTTAATTTTTAAATGATTAAATGATTTAAATGATTTACTTCTCGATTTATAAGTCCAATTACCGATTACTATATCTAGTGATTTATGAAACAAATAGATGAATGGGAAGAGTTTGCCGATTTGTTGAGTTACGGAAAGAAATAACAATAATTTTGTACCATAAATACAAGAGCGTTAGTTGTATATTATTTTATTCTCAACTAAAAATAATAAACGATAGATCAGAACAATACAAAACGAAGAATATATTTTATGTAGGTTACAGGTACACTACAATGTTCGTGAACTGAAACGCAAATTCAATGTTTATTATGCATTAGTATTTGAAATAATTTATTTTTAACTAAAAATAATATACTTCTTCAATATTAGCAATTAATTTCATTATTAAATTACTATTCAATATTAAATTACTTTATTAAGGAGAACACATTCTTATTGTGAAGTTGTAATTATTTAGAACATAGGTCTGTGATATTTTAAATACTAATTAAATGTATTAATTAGAAAGATATACATATAAAATCAATTTTATCGAAAAATTCGATTCGAACTTGAATCTCTTTTCCAATTCGGGAAAGGCGCATTATCAAATTTTCAAAATTTTCGTTTCATAAAATAGATGGCTTTCAAATAATGGAACGATAGATGTATCAATTTGAAAAGTGTAACATATAGGTTAAAAAATTTGTCGTCAATGTACTGTGTGCTGTAGCATAATCGGTTGATGCACGTTCCCCGGATTGGAAGAGATCCAGGTTCGAATCCCGATAGCAACAACAGTATTTTTCGATGAAATTGATTTTATATGTATATCTTTATAATTAATACATTTAATTTGTATTTAAAATTCATTTAATTAAAATTGTTCAATTTCAGTATACATTATTTCCTGAAGCGTCGATCATCCTATAGGTATCGAAACATGTTGATTTATCAATAAATAGTGGTTTAAACAAAGTGTTTTATCTTATTATTTAAAAATAATATATAATAATACTATTAACTGTAAATATTATTTTTACGATGGAATGTAAAAACAAACGCCGAACTATCGGCATTGAATTAATTAAATTAAAATTGAAATCTATCTTGATACTGGCTTAGGACCGGTAAGTACTCTAAACAATCTTAGAAATATAAATATTAATTACCTAGTATTAATATTAAATACAAAATTTTATACTAAATAAAGAACACTTAAACGAACGAAAGTCAGACATGATTTATTACATTGGTAAATCTTTCTGAAAGATTTTCAGAAATAGAGCATATTTGACTCCAGGTACAATGCTGACAGTTGGGTGCTGGTGCTACCAACTCCAACCCCTAACACCCAAGCTACCACCTCTGGGTTGTGTACTAAATTATTATTCTAATTAACAAATAATAGACATCTCATAAAGACAAAGCTATTTTTTATTATATTTAATGGAAAATATATGGAAGTATGGGTAATTACAGGGCTTACGACCTGTCTTCGGCTGGCTTAAATGATCAATTTATATAAATATAATGTTCACCATTCTCACCCGTCAATCTCCACATCTATCAAATTTTTAAAAGTTGTATATATGTTAATATGTGGACTCACTTCAAGTACCGCTATACCATCGCCATCTATGATTTAAATTTGATAATTAATTTCCCTGAAACAGCATATATGTCAGAATGAGAATATAATTATTTTTTTGAAATTATTTAACCCATATTCTTTATCTGTAAAATGTAAATTCGTAACCCAAACTTCCATATATTTTTCAATAAATATAATAAAAAATAGCTTCATCTTTATGAGATATCTATTATTTGTTTATTAACAGTGCCGTTGTAGGTGAAAATACAATAAATGTGAAGACATATTTAAATATTTCTTGTTATTCTAATATTTTTTCTGAATAATAAATAAACAATGTTGAAAGGTTAAGGAGGCCCCTGGACAAATGTTGCGTAATTTTTCTTCCGTAATTTAAAAACCAATTTCAAACAAATATATTTAAGAAGAAGGACGTCCCGCCTGGGGCATATTTAATAATTAATTTGTTCGTCTGTCGTCGGGGAACGTGGGCACGGTGCACGTGGGCACAGTGCACGTGGACACGCGTGCAGCACTTGATCAATCACTATTATAGAATCACGTAGGCTTTATAGGAATTATGAGGATTATATCCAATTTAAAACAATCATCATATTGAGGGAAACAAAGATTTCATTTTTGATACGAAGAATAGCTTGTTTTAGAATTTTGTATTTTGTGTTGCTAGAACCATTAAGGAATTGCTAAGTCTACGTTTAAGAATACACGCATAATTTTTGCACGTGAACAAGTTGTACACTACATTTTTTTTTTTGTTAAGATACATTTTAGGTTCAATTTACATCTAGTACAGCGTGAATATTATGTTCCAGACCGATGTTGTTTTTGAATAACTAAAAACACTACATAATTT
This sequence comes from Eubasilissa splendida, assembly GCA_031772225.1. Lineage (NCBI taxonomy): Eukaryota > Metazoa > Arthropoda > Insecta > Trichoptera > Phryganeidae > Eubasilissa > Eubasilissa splendida. The sequence continues at coordinate 16,919,425 of CM062856.1, forward strand.
TTTAATTTCTTCTTAATTAATTATTTGGTTTATTACAATTATGTGTGAAATATGATATCGGTCGAGTGGCCGCCTCTGGTACCGGCACAAATACGTGCTATTTTAACCATATTTTTCATAACATTCTAGCACACTTGGCGTGTTATTTCAGCAATTTCATTTCGAATATTGTCCTGTAGCATCGGAATTGTTGACTTATTGGCATAGATCTTTCCTTTTAAGGATCCTTACAGAAAATAGAAGGGAGCCGTCAATTCAAGTGATCGAGGAAGCCAGTCGATATCACCACTTTTTGACATTATGCAGCCGGGAAAAATTTCTCACAAAATTTCGAGCGTAGCTTGGGCTGTATGTGAGGTGGCACCGTCCTGTTGAAACCACTTGTGTTGCAAGCTTAATTTACCCAATTCGACTACCAAGAAGTTTTCCAACATGTGACGATAGCGATCACCATTAATGGTTACAGCATTGCCATTATTATTTAGATAAAACGTTTTAATAACTTTAACACGTTGTTGAGGCGTCAGATACTCCATAATAAATTGTAATCAACTACTCTCTATGACTACCAAAAGCAAATTGGCAAATATTTGCCAAACCAAAATGGTGATCAAACTAAATCGACCTGCAACATAATATTCACCCTGTAACTGTATTATTATTGAAAAATAAATAAAATATATTTTTAAGGAAAACACATTCTTATTGTGAAGTTGTAATTATTCTGAACACAGGTCTGTGATGTTTTTTAAAATACAAATTAAATAAGATGCCTTTCAAATAATGAAAAGATAGATAGATGTATCAATTTGAAAAGTGTAACATATACGTTCGAAAATTTGTCGGCAATGCACTGTGTTAGTATAGTATAATCGTTTAATGAATGTTTCCCGGATAGGAAAAGATCCAGGTTCGAATCCCAGTAGCAACAACAATATTTTTCTATGAAATTGATTTTATATGTACGAGTATATCTTTCTAATTGATACATTTAATTTGCATTTAATAAAATATATGTTTATTTATATATACCTCCCTCAAACTCCGCTACTGGTTCTTGTCTCGTGAAGTTTTCATTCCTGCAAGATCAGCATTTCTGTTCAGGTCAACAGCCCAAAAAATTTTTGACCTTCTGCCCATCCCTCCTTTTCTGCCCATCCATGGACATCATAGCAAGTTTCTTCCGGTCTGTCTCTCATCCGGAAGTCTCTCTAAACAATATGTCATCTGTGTCTTTCTTAGTCTTAGTTTTTCGATTCATGTTTATACCTTTATTTTTGCAGTTTTTGAATACATTTTCAAGAGGTGCAATGAAAAACGTCCACTTGTCAACTCCTCTATTAACCTTTTCTCTCCGATGATGTAAACTGAGTTGACATCGCCTCCAATTATGTGATTATCTCTGTAAATATACTAAATACGGAATTCATATTTTGGGTATTCCTCTGTAATATATATATGTATTGGATAAAATAATTACAATATATAAGTATCATATTTACGATACGCAATAATAAAAAATGTTTTCTTGGAGAACCTGATGTGAATTTGTCAATACGTGTATATGTACGTGCAGAGAGGTGCAGACGGCGTAATGCGCGGGGCGCGGATGCCGGATTCCGATCGTCAATTTAATAGCAGAGCGTACGCTGGCCGAGTTAGACGTGTCTTATGCGTCTTTATGCTGTCGTTCGTGATGATCAATACTTTTTCTCATTTTTAGCACTTTCACAAAAAATGTATTTATATATTTCCCTACATATATATATGTCAACTATTATTTTAATGTTTGATATAAGTAATAATTGTTAAATATTTATTCGACATAAAATCACAAAAGTCTACCTACATCTGCACTGAGTTTACAGCACCGGGACACGCGTTTTTATTTTAGCACCGTAAGAGAAATGTTAATAGTAAATACAGTAGTGTTATTGAGCAGCTTAAAAGTTGTATTTAACGGTATACTTGTATATTAAAATGGAATACTGAATTTGTATTTGGTCTGTGATTTGCGTGTTCGCTGACTATATTATTGTTTAATACGGATAGCATTTGAAAACATAAAACATTTTAATATATCAAATATTTCCACGCGCCATTCGCCCCAGTGTGATCGGCCTCCCACATAAATTTGAGTGAAATATACATATTTATGTATGTAATATAACCTACCAACAGTGTGTATCCACTATATTGAAACCTTGTTCGTTTGTATCGAGTATTATGTATTAATATTCGCAACGTTAAATTGCAATTTATGTATGACATAACCATATGCACAAGGGCGAGTTAAACATTATCTATACTTTCGCCAAAACACACCTGCAAGGTTGTCATATTGCCTTCTGCATATGCGTGCTTAGAGTTCGTATGACTGTGGTCACGTGTGCGAAATTTGATACCGATCGCGTCATTTGCCTTCCGGCTATTACAGTGTAAACATGTCCGCTCCGCTAGCAGTTTGCACCAAGGAGGAACAACGAACATTGATCGGATTTCTCTGGTCGGAGGGTGTTAAAAAGGCTGAAATTCATCGTGGACTTTTATCACAATACGGGGACAGTATTTTATCACGTAAAAGTATTTTTTTGTGTGTCGAGAAGTTTAAAAGTGGCCGGACGAGTGTGATGCACGAAGAGGGAGCGGATGCCCGTTAACCTCCACCATGGGTGACAAGATTCAGCAAGCTCGAGTGACGGTTCTAGCGAATAGGTGAGCTACCATCGGTGACGTCGCGTCTTCTTTGAATCATCCACGAAAAGCCTGGGTTCCGTTAGGTCTGTGTAAATAAATTATAGAACGAAAAATATAGATAATTTTTGACTTGCCCTCGTACATATCTTAACCGGTGAAATATATCATATCCTACGTATTATATAATAGCCTAATTTTCGTCTGCATTCATGATTCCGCTTATTCATAGCATCATAGTAACGAAATTATACAACAATATTTAAATAATTTATTTGAAACTAAGCAGACTTTAAATCTATTGATTAAATGTGGAGCATCGTTCGATATATCTAAAACGTGTAATTCATACAGAAAATTATTTTACTACCTATTGCATTTTCGTTGATTTCTTAAATAAACTAAAGTTAAATTGAAACAGTTTTAAATACGCCATGACGAAGCTTGAGCTAAGCGAAACCGGTTTGCGTCTAATAAAATTCATAGTTTCATACAAAGTGATTGTGTTTTACTTAATCCATTATTTATCCATACTATTGCTTCAGGCCCTTAATAATTTAACAATAAATAATCTGGCTGATCGAAGTTCAATGACCTTTAATTTTTTGTATTCAATATATAATTTGGAATTAATAACATATTTCAATTAATCGAAATAATTGCATAATTACGAATTTTTTTTGAAATGCTTATATCTCTGACATGGTGAGATTAGACACATATTCCGTGAACATTTTCGACTCGTAATTTAGTCGGGTATCTACCCATAAAATACTGTGGCATAGCTCTGTTACACCCTGTATATTTAAAACTGTGTCCAAATTTTAAATATTTTTTTTGGATTAGAATTTGTTTAAACAATACGTACAAAACCTAAGATCCAAAAATTGGGCTCAATTTTTATTTATTTTAGTATATTTAGTTCAATTCCCCTATCTATTCCTCGTTTCTGCACTGGGATTAAAGCCTCATAAAGGTCTTCCACTTAGCTATTCGAGCTCCACCCACTTGATCGTCCACCTAGCGTTCCAAATTTTTCTGACGACGGTAGACAACGTTTCTTGAAATGATTTGAAGCACACTTCAATACCCCATCGCCCTTCCGAGCGCAGATCCTTAAGCATCTACAATAAAACCAGCGAAAATTGCATGAGTACATAAATATTTGTGATTGCTACTGTGAAACATCTAGAGCAGCCTACCGTAAAAAAGTGGATTTAATCCCTTGTTTTTTATTCTATCTGAGCCAAAGACTCGTATTTCAGAAACGGACTCTTGTCCATTGAATTATTATTCAAAGAAGATCTTATTACTCAAAGAAAGCTCTACTGAAGCGATACCATCAACAATCGTACAATTAATTAAAATAATTTCTAGATGGACGATACGGTTTCCCATTGCAATTCCGTGACCTTGTAACTACGAGGAATCATTTGATATTTTGGTCAAAATTATCTTTTATGTATCAAAATAATTTTCTCTTTAAAACTGTATTATAAACATGTAAAATTTTCTAATAGTGTAGGAGATAACTAAAAAAATACATATATAATTAATCTACTCCGATTGTCTGTAAATGACTGGCTTCAGTATTCTAAGTTGTGCTGTGGTAGTAGAATCAAACGCCTTTGTCAGGTGACAATTAACACGAATTTATTTAAGCGAGATTGCAGAGTATTTACAACAGAATAGTGAAGTACACTTAAAGATAGTACTAGATCGTGACGGAGTCCAGAAGCAAGAGAACTCGCACAACGAGCACGCCCGCTTTTGAGCCTTGCCCATATCTATACACACAGACTCGTTTTTCTCGCCGCGCGCGACACACACACACACACAAACACACATATATATAACTCACGGACCTCACAATATATTTTAGTAGCACTTGTAATTTTTTTTTGAAAAACTGCTGTTGATTTGAAAATAAATAAAATTATACTCACTTACTTACCATCACGCCGTTTCCCCGCGGGGGTAGGGAGAGAAGATAGAGCGCCACACTCTTCTGTCCTGACACACAATTCTCGCCTCATCCACATTCATACATCTTTTCATACGAGCTCGCAGTTGGTTGAGGCTTCTAACAGAGCCATCCTCCATTATCTGGTTAACTGGTCGTGCCAAGTCTTCCGCGGACGTCCTCTTTACTGGTGCCATCAACACTTGTGTCATATATCTTTCTAACCACTTTCTCCTCATTCATCCGTTCCATATGACCAAACTACCTAAGTGACCCTTTCTTAATCTTACATTCTTTCCTTATTTCTTCATTCTTTACTCTGTCATAAATAGATTTGCCTCATATACGCCTAGGTGATCTCATTTCCACTGCATTAAGTCTACTTTCGCTCCTCTTCTGCCAGCTCCAGGCCTAACTCCAAATATCAGTGTGGGTATCAAGACTCCATAGTGCACCGCTAGTCTTGCCTCAGTTGACAAGTTCTCATTATTCCTCAAAGCGCCGTTCACTTTATTCTCTGCAGTCACCCTCCTTTTGATATCATTCTCAGCCATTCCGTTTCTATCAAACATACTTCCCAAATACACAAACTCATCTACTCGTTCCAAACATTTATTACCTACAAGTATTTTGTACGGTGTCTTGCTTTCCTTCTTCTCGAATACCATCACTTTCGACTTGCTAACATTCACCATGAGGTCGCTTTCCTTGCATACATCGTACATTCTACTCGCTAGACTCTGCAGTTCTTGTTCATTATTCGCCATTAGTACTGCATCATAGGCGATAAAATTATGAGTTATGTAATATAATATAACGTGCCCGATATCAGGAATTAGGTCTATATTGTTTATAATTAGATCAGTAGGGAGTCTACTGTAAAGATTTTCAGGCCGCAGTAAACAAAGTAATCATACCTAACATGATTGCAAACGTCTGTTAAAGGGATAAAGCACGAGAAGAAGAAGGGACAATACGGTCAACCATTACAATATTTTATATTATTAGGTCTGTAGGTACGATACGATTTTCCATTGAAATATTGTTCGGTAAGTTCTATAGATAGTTATTTTTATTTGTTAACTTTGTTTTATTAACCACTTATTGAGTTTAAATACATCTACCAGTTTCGAAAAATACCATTTTCTTCTTCAGGATATTAATACTAATTAAAAACACATGTTATTGTTTCTTTACCAGAATCTATTTTAAAAAAATAACAATTATTTAAAAAATAACTTTAGTACCTAATTCAAATTGTTACTTAATACAATTTTACTCGAATAAATTTTAAGAAAAATTTTTAGAATGGGACTCGTAGTTAAATTTAGTTGGATGTTTATAATTTTTTGATTAGTTTTACACGCTTTATTTATCTCCAACGATTCCAAATTATTTAATTTATGACCAACACCGTTTACATGCAAAATTAACAATCCCATTTTTTTATCAAAACCATGACCATTTTCTATCAAATGATTAGCAATTTACATAATAGACTCCCCAATGTGTAAATATAGTGCCGAGGAGGAAACCCTTGACCATGTCTTTTTTACCTGTCTATTGCGGATCACAGGTTTTTTTTACAATAATCTTGTCAATGGTAATTTTCAACTCCCTGCTAACTTGTGTCATCTTCTTTCCCTCAACTCGCCACATTTAAGCTATATAATAGCAAATTTCTTGAATGTCAATGGTATTAACTTGTAACGCAGTATTCCCTATTCTATAATATTGTTGTACTGCTTTCTATGAAATAATGTTTATACTTGTTTAATGGCACAAATCACTCTTGAAGGGTGGATTGCCTATTTGAAAGAAGAAGAAGAAGATTAGCAATTTCTGAAAACCCACTATTGTTCAAACATTTCAAATGCTCCTTTATTCTTACATTAAAATTTCTACCCGTTTTACCAATATAAAATGCAGCACAATCTTTGCAACTAATTAATTAATTTACTATAGATAAGTGTTTGTTAAAATCTATGCATATTCTGTGTATAGATTACAGATTGCTACATATGTGTTTTAACAGGGATTGTAACAGGTTCGATTCTGCTATAAAGGTCGGACCTGGTTATGTATGTGCACATGAAAATAGACCCGATAAGATAATAAAAAACTCGGGTTAATGATAAAACCACATATGACGAATTGAACGAGATAAAAATAAAACCTCGTACATAAAGTACATAATATATTACATGCCGTTATACACAATACATGGAGAGATCCCGCCTCGGGTAGAGTAGTTTGTCCAAGGCTTTACTTCGTCTATGCCTAGTGTAAAGATGATAAAATAATGATATTATGATTCAACATTCACATTTTACGCAAAATTTAAAAATCCATTCGTAAATTTCCTACAAGATTTAGACACATAATTACGCGCTGGAGCAGATTCGAAAAACGAGAAAAAATATTAAAACTCTGGCCAAAATAAAAACAGAGTTAAAATAAAATAAGTCAGTACTAAAATGTAACATTTTGTTAAAATAACCGTACCAATGAAGGAAGGGATTGGAACTGTGCGTGGCTGCAGACCGATACCGAGTGCCGACAGTCTCAGAGGTGGATTTATAGTCACGCAAGTTGTAATTGCGAAGGGTCCCTGTTTTCCAGAGGGCCTCGAATCACTGATAAAAAAAAGTAAAGCCAGGAACAATCCTAAAAGCGAAAAGAAAAATAATTATTTTAAAAAAGGGTCTTGAAACACTGTTTTAATTCCAATAATACTAACAGATCCGATTGTGTCTTTACTTGTCGCCGTCGGGAATTCATGACTTGGTGTACGCTCGGTCTTTGTTCCTCAGCTCTAGACCCAGGTCTGTTATTAGTTATTTAGCGTAAAAAATTATCTCTGTATCTGTGTTGCTGATCGTAGTTCATGTTGTGTTGATATTATCATTTTGAGGGTATATCCATGCATCATAAATAGCTGTTTATTAGAGTTCATCTCGTTCAAAAATCAGGCGGTAATTTCCAGTAAAAATTCTAGTTGGAACATGGCAGATTAAGAATAAAGAATAAAAAAATGACTGAAAGACCAAATACTAAAGGAACAGTTACAGCCGAGGTGAACACATTAGATAGTAATCGGTATTGAGAGTTAGATTGTAAAGAATCCGTAAATCTCCCTACTTCTCCAAGTTCGATGTTCAAAAACTACAAGTTGGCCTTCATAACTCGCGTAGACAGCTTCTACAAAACCTTAATATTAATTTGGCTAAATAATCATCTAGTAGTTACGAATGTTCTCCATGTTATGACCGTAGCAAACCTAGTTCTTTTAACCCGCGTTTTCAATTATCAAATATCTAAAGTTTCCAAACATCCAAATATTATAGCCGTTAAAATACCTATAGAGCAATTGTTAAAATAAATATACCGACTATCTTATAGTACGCGATTAAATAACGGAATACCTCTGTTCATGCGGTATGATACCCGAGCACACTCGTTATAACATTCATTTTTCTAGTCTTCAATTTGTTACCACTAATTCCGAAATGTAAGAGTGTGGAAGATATTATACATAGGTCACCAACCTTGTTCTCGTGACTTCGCAGTAGTTTGAACGAGCAATAATAATAATTAAAAAGCTTAAAATAGACGCCTTCATAATATATAGTTGGATAAGTATACGTGTCCCGTGTACAGAATGATGCAAAAATGGCTCATTCTTGCAACAAATCCAATTACAGCAAATCCTATCTACAGGCGTGAACAAAAGATTTTTTTGACAATTTTTCAACCACATTATGCGTCAAAGTGACAGCTTAGAAAATGAGATTATTCTGGGCACGATTTTGGACTAATAAAGACCTAGAAGAGTGCCATATCGGTAGATAGATGCGTTGCATTAAGCTGTGAGGGCGACTCAGGACCGAAATTTGTGGAGGTCCATTACGAGCCGTCTTACCTGATTCAGGCTATTAGAGAGTTCATGTCCACATACCTCGGACAGATTGAAGAATGTCAAGCCACATACATTGGACAGACTGGAAGAAAAATAGAGATGAGGATGGAAGAGCTAATGAAAAACTTCAGCATCATTTCGGAAATGGGGGACCATGCAAGAACCGAGGGTCATCGCTTCGACAGTTATAGCGTAGAATTTTAGTACATATTTGTAAAAACGAAAGGAAATAAACTAGATATTTTAGAAAACGTAACGATTTATTGTAACAAAAATATCATCAATAATCAAACACCTTCTATTACATTACCTCTCTGCGCTTGTTGACCACGACCCTATACCCACTCATCTTTAACCCCTTCAACTCCTCAAATCTAAGTAGCACGTTGTTCTTCGATCTTAAGTTAGCATTGAAAAGGTTATAATAAATAACAAATTAGTGAAAATAAACAGTTTTTTTATTTTAAATATAATTTAACATTTTCTGTTCACAAAGTTTTACGAGAAAATTTCGAAAAATCATTAGATAGTGTCAATACTAACATGAACGAGGAAATAATAAATTACAAAGAATATATCCGCGATATCCGTGTCCTGCCACTCATCAATATTTAGATATGTCTTATTTATACTACACGACTGATTGAACGATCAGTTGACAGCTCCTCTTGTTGTTTAATATAGTAAGCAAATTAGTAAATATCATATTAAGTAGTAGTATATGGGTTCGAATTGAGACCAGGAATCGTGACATCAGAACTACTACGCTAACTTTACGGGACATTTTACAGCCACTATTATATTGAATATTTGTACACGTTATATCATAACTCCTAAAGTACTGACGGATTAAAATTTAGAAACCGTTAATTGTGACGAAGATTCATTAAAACTACAAGTAGACCTGAACGTGCTAATTGACCTGTAGGCAAAAAATAACGTGTATCTAAATATTGACTTTAACAATTAAATGTTACAAAATTACTTTTACACGTAATTAACGTTTTGCAAAAAACTTATTCATTAAACGTTAAAACACGAAAATGTAATATAATATAATATAACTTAATTAGTTTAATGTATTAAATTTACAAGTATATTTGGCACATATCATCATTACAAGCCGTTTTCTATCTATTGTTGGATGAAGACCTCTCCAAGTTTCTCCCACTTTTCTCGGTCAATTTTTATTCACTGCCATATATTTCCATAGAATTTGATGCAATTTCATTTTATTAACTTCTCTTGTCTGTTACCATAACGTTTCTTTTCCTATTCTTCGTCACCCAACATTCATCTTTCCTTGCATCATTGCTTTCCTCTAAGTGTTTAGACCTCTATTTTGTTGATAGTCCATGTTTCGAAGCCACACATGAGCACATATTGATTAAACACTATGCATTTTGGACACAGCGGAATATCACTATTGAAAAATGTATCCAAACGTCCAAATGCATTTCAGACAGGGATTCTATATTCTCGACTTTTTTCCATTCCCGGGACTCGAGATTCAAAGTTTTTAATACTCAGGAATTCCCGGGAATCGAGACTGTGACTTTTATTTAATTAAAAAGAAGAAATATTTTAATAAATATTTATATGTATGATGTACAGTAGCTATTCAAGACATAGGTTAAAATTAATTTATTATAACAAATAAAAATTGTTTGTTGTAATATTTTTTGATTTTCAATATCGTAGTATTTAAGAAAATAATTATTTACTTTACATATACATATATTTAATATAAAAACAAATAGATCTATAAAAATGACAAAACACAAACAACTTAAAAATTTAAAAAAACATGCGAAATAAGAACAATTAATAAAGTAACACATTAGAAAATAAAAACAAAGTTTATCAAATAATTTCATCCCATTTAATTCTATTTTATTAAAAGATCATCTTAAAAGTAAGAAATCACATTTTACAAGGAAACATAATCCTCTGTTTGAACAAACCGACAAAACATTTTCTTCAGATTTCTTTTATGAGTAGTAAATATCTGAAGACTAATTTCTCCTTAATAGCTGACCATATATTATATTTCTCATTATTAGTAGTTCGACAAAAATTGAAAACCTTCCATTTATTTAAATAATATCAAGAAAACTAAAGTCTCGAGTCTCGGATTATTTTTGTTAAAAGTTCGGGGACTCGAGACAGAAAAAAAACCATGGAATTCCCGGGTTGTTTCGACACAGGATTCCTAATTCCAGCCATCTGGAATCTTTATTCCATATTTATTTAAGTTCTGGACCCAACTAAAGCGGTTGTAGAAATTTTAGAACGTGTCTTTCAATTTTGTGTTTCTTGCCTTGTGAAATAGACGTTAATTTGGTGTGTTTTATCTTATTTCAGATGAGTCTACTTCAACGGGGGATGAATCGTTGTACAATGCTGCTCCAATTAAAAAGTGAGAGGACATAATTTCACGAACAATCTAATGTGTAAAATGTACCGAAAGATAAAAATTAAAATGAAAGTCAAAGATTCGTGCGAACTCTACAACAAATTCTTATGTTTACACAAGGTGGATTATTATTCTGACGAACTCTATCCGCTATCATAAAGTGACATTTTAAAATTATTTTTATAATTATAACAGTTAATAAAATTGAACACCTTAAATTTAATAGAGAGCTTAAAAATATACCATTCAGAGATTGAGAAGAATTCTAATTAAAATAAAGCTTTTAATTAAATATATGTATACCTTCTTTTTGATAACCAATAAAAAATAACCTAGATAAAAATTAATATAAAATTTAAAAAAGTATATGTATATTTGTGTACCTACCTAAATGTATTTTTTGTTAATAAGTGTTCCTAATATAAATATAAATATTGCATGAAAATAAAGGAGATCCAAGCCATCCAGTATCTGTCAAAATATTACGGTAATCATATTAATATCGTTAGTAATAAATGTGTAAAAAAAGTGTAAATAATAGTGATTGCGTGTTTTATTAAACGTAATTTAATCATTTTGTTCCTATTGAGGCGAGATTCAAGGTGTCGGTGTGTGTATAGTAATAGTTTTTTTGAAGATTTATATTGAAAATCTCAAAGGCCTAAACTTGTGACGTGGTTGTCGTGCGCGGTGTGTGAATTTCAATTGTTGTATTTATAGTTAGTAAAGTTGTAATTTGTCCCCAGTTGGCCGTGTTTAGCCAGAGTTGCCTCAATCCGCCGCAAAGTTGCCCCGAGTGATGTTCAGCGGTTAATTGAGGCAGTTGACCCGACTTCTAGTCGCGATGGGCTGTACACCGAGCATGTTACTGGACCATAAAAAGGGACACAGGGACAGCACCGGCTCGCAAGATCAGGTGATTTTTTTTTATTTAAAAAAAACCATATATTTGCATTAAAAAATGCGTAACATTTCACAGGTGATTTACGTGGGGCGGTAATATATTCGAATCTTGCTACCAACCTAGAATAATTTTTAATTGTACTTTTTTATCCTTCCAAATCGTGTATTAATATAAAACATTTAAGATGTTTATAAAAAATGTTTAAAAAAATACAGTTGGTTACATATATTTTACATACATTTTAAAATTCATTGCCCAACTAGGGAAATCTGTTTTAGGACAAGTTGGTAAACAAATTACATTTCACAAAACCAAAACTCATTGAAGGCAAAACACAATCAAATAGAATACGTAACATATAAGACAAGTAAAGTGAACATATTAAAAAAAAAAATATATATAAAAGAGAGAGAAAAAAAATACCAATGTGCAATATAATATGTAGAATGTAAGGTAACGCAAATATATAAGATCAAAACACATAAAATGTAGTCATAAGAATTATATATTTAATTATATAAAACAGTTTAGTCTCAGTATCTGCTCTTCCTAATTTCAACAACCAATTTGAAACATCCCTTTTAAAAGCTTTAATGTCAGTTAAAGTTATAATTTTATTTCCAATTTGATTGTATATTCTGGGAGCTCGAAAGATCTTGATCATGTTTTTAAATAATTGTCGATAGCCACCCCCATAACTCAAGATTATTATTATTTGGGGGTGCATAACTCTATTGTTGCTAATTATTGTTGCATGTATATATATCGAGTCGCTTAATAAATCATTGTCGAAAACGAAAATAACCCACCCACATTATTTTGGAATCGACTTTTTTTGCAAATATGTATTGGGATGATAAGGGTTATAAATATTATAGTTTAAGAGTTTTATGGCATGATTAAGGTACCGTGTCATTGCCAATAGCATGCTCGACCCGTGGGAGTATACATTGGACAATATTAATAAAGTTATTTATATTATTTATGATATTTATGTGAAGTATAATGTCTTGTTCAGGATTGCTCTTTCACCAGCATCGTTCCGCACAAAGGCAGATTTCATATTATTTAATGACGGAAAAATATTTACCTCACTAATAAAAAAATATTACTAGCTATATAGTCATTCATTTTATTTTTACTACACTTATAGATTACACAAAAATGGAAGCACATATTTAATTAACGTAACCTGTTCAGTTACATTCTATTCAATTTGCTAAGTAAATGTTATTATGTCGACGCATTCATTATAAATATCGTTATGTCGTATCATCACATTAGAAATATGTGAATTTAAATATACAAGATAAATTTATTTTTTAATTAAATCAGATTATGTTACGCTAGTACCAGCACTAGTTTTTCCCAATATCCGTCAAGTGCTGCCTATTAAAACCTGGTGGCGATACCCAGAATCGCAGTATCGCGCGGTAGACGCCTTTCGGCTATGAAACTTGGCGATAGTGTAACGGCACGTGATGCCCGTGGACTACTAGTTTACTCATGATTAAGAAAGTGAATCTAACATTTCTTACTAAACGTATATAAAGATTTATTAATCGCAATTAAATATTTACAAATCGATAATATCTAAAAGAATAACCCAAAATAAATCACCGAGTTAGAATTCGAAATAAAAAATGATTTTGAAAAATAATATCAATATGGCACAAATTCATTAAGGGTTTATTTAATTTGGACTGTCATTTAATATTACCAATATTTTAAAATCTCCAAGAACACACAATTACTGGATTTTTACCTACAAAGGGACTGTTATTAAACAAATATATCTCATTAAGACAAAGCTATTTTTTGTTTATTATATTTAATGGAAAATATATGGAATAAACAAAAAATAGCTTAATATATAAATTAATCACTTAAGCCAGCCGTAGACTAGTCGTAAGCCCTGCAATTACCCCCTACATTTTTCATATATTTTCCATTTAATATAATTTAAAACAAAATAGCTTAGTCTCTGATATTTGTTTTTTTTATTATTTAATAATCTTGGATAAATCAATAAATAAGCGATATATTGTAATGAGCTAAGATGTGATAGTATCTTTACAGGACGATAATGTAAAAGATTCTAAGCTACAGAAAGAGAGTGAACCTGAAAGTTTATATCTGGAATAAGTAATGCATGTAATAATTCGTAGATAATAATTATTGATAATTAAAATAAACATTAAAGTAATTAACGACTTATTAACGACTAATTAACGACTAATTAACGACTAATTAACGACTAATTAACGACTTATTAACGACTAATTAACGACTAATTAACGACTAATTAACAACGAGTGATATAATAATATTGACGACATAATAATAGATAATAGCGTAAAAGATAGAAGAAAGAAAAATAAGAACAGGATGATAGAGTAAAATATTCGTGAACCAGTTGCTGCAGTGGAATGGAGGCAGAAACAATTGTGTAATAATATATCTAGTTTAGAATAGAGATCGGTGTAGAAAACTACAATGAAAAAGAAATCTCGTTATGAAGAATGCGAATAAAGAATATAATACAAATAGGCATAAAAACTAGCAAAACACCGTATCTATCTAAATACGCCTGCCGGAATTGAGATATGCAATATACACACCATTCAGCTATATACGAGCGTGGCCGCTTGGGGCATTGTGGACGTCTGCAATTAGTTAGGGGATACACGGTCGCAAGGCTTTAGATTATAATTATCTTTGCCGATTTCAAATGTATATATTTTTAGTTATATATCTATCTATAGACGCAGTCACAGAAGAAATATAACAGACAAGAATAGTCAGTACAGTAAAATACGCCAAAATATCTAATGGCGATGGGCATGCCACATCGCTTGGAGAACGGACAAGCGTTGGTAAAATGCAGTCATGCAATGACACGTGGCAGCAAATAACAATAGACAGAGAATATTGGAAGATACATCTAACAGTGAATAGAAAACGGTTGAGATCTTTCTGTCCACCGTTTTGTTGTTTTCTTCCCGCTACTGTCTACCGACTCAGTTTAGACTGTTATCTTTTGTTCACGTTCTCGTTTATATACGGATGAATCATTGTTTATACACTCACAATATCACAAGTTGGACAACTTGTTAGATTAGGCTAGTATAATTGTATTAAAAATTGAATTAAAATATATTTATTATGTAAAGTGTTGATGGTGGTGAGAGTTGCAGTCAATAAATAATTATAAATTTGAGTGTAATAATCAGAACGTTAAAGAGAATTAACAGGTTCCAAGTTAGTATATTTTAACAATCAATTTTTTGAATGGTATAAAGTTTTCAGATCAAGTTTTCAAATCAGTTTTTCACCCTGAAAACGTTAAATATATACGGCCAGTGTGTTTCACGGTGATTTTTCGCAGGTGCTGGGCTGTAAGGCGGGCGGCAATGGCGGCTCCGCGGGGGGCAACGGCAGGCCGGAGGGGGGCGTGCGCGCCGCGCCCCGGGCCAGCATGGACTCGGACGGCTTCAGCGTGCAGCTGGGCCCCGCCAGCGCCCCGGCCTCGGCCCCGTCCGCCAAGAAGGACAGCTATGTCTCCCAGATGGGCAACAACATCACAACGTCGCTGCACATCAAGAGGATATCGGGTGAGTCTCGTTTTACTTTCAATAAAATATTTTTATTCAACAGCATTTTAAAAGGAATGCATGTTGTTATTTCTATTGAAAATTTAATTTAAATATTGCCAAACTAACATATCGGCAAAATTCATTTGATATTTCGATCGATATTTTCACAAATTAAAAGGAAGAATAGCAGGGATATATAAGGAAGAACGCTGTGCATTACTAACGATTCTGGGATATAAATGTAAATTAAATAATCTTCTGAAAACATCCTACATAATTCTAATCGTTATTACATGGATTACCATAACCCACGGTTAGATTTTTAATTCCGACAGCCCAACCGCGTGTAACATCATATCGATGCTGTGAAATAATTTGCTTGTTTGCGCACATCCAATTTGTTTGTTTAATCCACATAACAATCATACTGAACTAAATAAGTCTCTACTAAAGCTGTGTTATGTTATGGGTATTTTTTACGTCTGCTAATTTGTTGCTCTTCTTTTACTAATTCTGCAGACTAAACGTTATTTATTCATAGTGTATTCCGTCGTTATTTGGTAGTTTAAGTAATTGTTAAATACCTACGAAGCGAGCGAGTTTACATTTTTTGTGTTGATTATTAGCAATAGCATTGAAATGTTAAATATAGAAATATACTTATTTTGGTTATGGTAACTTATAAAGCTAGTTATATAAATATAAGTTATTAGGTACTACCTTAATGAAACATTTTAAATATCCGTTGCTCGAAGGAGGAATCGTAGATAATATTTTAAGCGAAATCAAAGGCAGAGAATTGTATGGAGCATCAAAAGAACATACCTTTTTTGAAGTTTAATGAATTCACAAAATTATTTTATAAACTTAAATTGATCATGAAATTAGAATAATATTTCTCACTTTTTTTTTTGATAACTAGTAGAATAGATATTGTTTAAGATCAAATGATAATAATAATAATAATAATGTGTTTATTCCAGCGTGATCAGGTTTTTTTTTAAATCCGATTCGCCATAAAGATAATACATATTATGTTATACATTAAAGTTACGAAATAAATATAATGCTATGAAAACGAAAACCAGGGAAAATATTAATAAATAAAAATAAACAAAAAAAGGAAAATGTTCACACATATATACACACGAAATCTGGTAGAGAAATTAAGCACCCAGTGTACATAATGAATATAAAATTGCTATGTTGTGAACGACACAAACAGTATTTTTTATCAATGATGGATGCTAAGCCTAGAATGACATTGATTTTGTTTAGTATTTCCGGCGACGCGACCAGGTCCGTCGAGTCGCCGGGCGCCGGCGCCGACTCACGACGCCTGTAGCGTAGCACTGCGCGGCCTATTTACGAGTACGTGATAATATCGGCGCGACCCAATTTGCGTGCGGAGGCGCGCACGCCGCACGCTGTTCTCGACAGAAGAACGCAAAAGTATAAGATACAATTGAATTAGACAAATAATTGCGATCTGGGATGAACACAATACTAACTAAGAATAATAATAACATTAATTTACGATTTTAATACAAATTAAATGCATCAATTAGAAATATATATATATCAATTTATAGAAAAAATATTATAGCTGCCACTGGGATTTGAATCAGGAACTCTTTCTACTATTACTATTACTTTGTGGCTACATATTACATAATGTTTCGATACCTATGGTATCTTCTTCAAGAAACAAACAATTCTTTTGACATTAACAAGGGTTTAGGAATTATAGCTACATATTAATACTGTTAGAAAAATTTGAAATTTTAGGAATAAGAAAAAGTGTTTATAACGAGTTAAATATTATAAATAACCAAATCCTTTTTGCAAATAGTCACTTTTTAAATTTGTTTTCATAGTATTTCCTATTTAGTTACCCACCACTTATACTTTACAATTTTCTTTTTAACTATGCTTGTATTTTTAATTTTAGTACACATTCTTATAGTGAAGTTTCAATTTTAATCGGTTAATGCTTTTTCCGGATAGGAAGAGATCCAGGTTCGAATCCCGGTAGCAACAACAATATTTTTTCGATAACTTAATTTTAAATGTAAAGGTGCTTTTTAGAGGTTTGTTTTTTGAATTAGCAACAGTTTTTCTTTGTGCTCAGTTTGGTTTGCCATTTAATCATGAATAGACTTACGCCTGAACAACGCTTGCAAATTGTGTAAATTTATTTAGAAAAAAGTTCGCGAATCTTACCGTGCGCTACGTCCATTTTACGGTCGACATAATCGTCCATCCTAACAAGTTATTCGAATAACCATGGATAGTTTTCGCACCAAATATACTCTAATTAATAATACGCATCCGCAGAAACGTCTTACAGTGCGCACCGAAGAAGCTGTTGCTGCAGTGGAGAGTAGTATTGAGGAGGACCCGAATGAGTCGATTCGCCATCGAGAGCGTTATAGATCCATGATTACTGACTATTTCGTTCCCTAATTGAATGGCATTAACGTGGAAGAGCTGTGGTTTCAACAAGATGGCGCCACATGCCACACAGCGCGCGCTACAATCAATTTATTGGATGAGCGTATTATTTCGCGTTATGTACCTGTGAATTGGCTCCAAAATGTGTGATTTAACACCTTTGGATTATTTTCTGTGGGTATATGGGAAGTCGCTAGTCTACGCCGATAAACTAGAGACGATAGACGACTTGGAAGCCAACATTCGTCATTGCCAATATACGTCCCCAGTTGCTCCAAAAAGTGGTCGAATTGCGCTTTATTCGAGCCAGGCGTGACGCCCAAATGCGCGAAATATATTTAAATACTCATGATATAAAATTATCTTTTCAATAATGCCAATACCACGGTTTTTAGTTCTATACCTCTAAAAAAAGCATGCTTTGTATCTTTCTAATTAATACATTTAATTTGTATTTAAAGATTTTTATTTGATTGATTCGATAGTATTTATGAATATATTTTTATTTATAAGGTACATACGTATTACTAAAACATGCATCGCGTTTTTTCATTTATTTATTTATTGAGAGTGTGGAATGAGATTCATTAACAAAATTGTTCTACTAACACTCATTACAAGTTCTACTAGTTCAAGTTGGCGGCATATAAAAAAAGACCACATTTTCTCAGATAACGATTTAAAATTTAAAAACCAATCAACTCCATAATTGTGAGACTTTCCATTATTTTGCGTAGCAACCCGACGAAGTGGAGAATTTACAAATTATAGTACCAGAGCATACCCACAATGAAGTTAGTAGGGTGAAACCAAGGACAGTAACCATACTCCTTCAGGCGGAGATATCTTAAGAATTTCTTCGGGAGTCTCTCCACCTGAAGCACGTAGCATCACCCCCGTTACGAGCCAGCGAGGGATGGAGGTAGGGGTGGTTGTTTACTGCTGTAGTTCAATATATTATAATGAATTTTCTATCAACAACGAATCAAACCGTTCATGAAAATACCTTTGTAAGGAATATTATTGAAATATGTCGATAAACGTCGATTTACCGGCGTTGAATTGAATTTAATTTAGAGGACCTTCGCGAAACGCGCCCGCCCAAAAGAATTCCGATGATTTGAAATATTGCTTGGAGGTACGCCACGTGTGTTCGATGGTTATGAAGTAGCAATATTTATGTTGAAGAAATATTGAGTCTTCATAATGATTTTTCCTGCGATCATTTTTATCCCGTTTACGTTATTGACACGAGAACATATTGATTGAAAGAGAGTGTCTGATGTATTCAAGAATTATTTTTGTAAATGAAGTGATGAAAGATGAAGAGAATTTTTAGACAGTGAAACGGAGCTAGACATTGCGTCAACAACACTAATACAAGGCTATTTGCTAAATATCTGGAGTACATTCATTAAAATATATTTGCAGACATTCCGGTTATGTTTATTATTTTCAATTATGTATTTTTTTTATAAACGTTACTTTTAATTTGTTTTGTTTGCGGAGCGTTTGTGGACCAGGTCAGATACGCTTAGTGCCTAATTGTATATCAGAGGAAGATGCTTAATAGACCGTTAAGTCAAGAAGTAGATGTACTTTAGTTTACATGTTTATTTATATTATTAAATCAAACTATTTTATAAAATTCAATTTATTATGTGAATTGTGTTTAAAAGTAGAAAAAGGGCTTGATAAAAACATAGCGTGAAAACATAAATATTAATTTTTAGAAATATAATTTATAAATACATATGATATTATTTTTTAATCAGCAGCGCAAACTGTCCACGGTCGAGTTGAGTAAAGAAGATTATTAAATCATTTGAAATGGAGGTAATGATCCTTAATAATAGTAAAGTGGATCTAAATACAATTAAATTGGCCTCAATCAAATAATTAATAAATACACATTAGGCCTAAAATATTTTGGCCCAATTAAGCGGATGGCCTATTTATGTGAAGTTCCACACAAAGTTAAAGAATTAGTGTTTTTTATTTTACTTAAATAAATTTTTGAATTGCAGAAAAATTATATACGTAATACATAAATACATATGTATATTAAAATAATATTGCGACAAGTGATATATGAGAGGTGATATGGTAGATTTTGGCATACCAGTTAACTCAGCGATGATGACTTGTTAAGTGGCTGGCATTTAATTTTATCCAGCAAAGCAATTTTACTTGAAAGTGTCAAGTCATTTCTTGATATCTTGGCAAGTGTTACAAATATCTAAATAAAATTGTCAAGAAGCAAGTCATACGTAATGTACGCGCGGCCTTGTAGCTGTTAATGTAAGTTAACTATATCATGCCTAACGATGTCTACGTGGGAATCCCCGATGTTCAGCGTATGAATTCCCGGCGCCACGCCGACAGCACATATATATATATATATGTGTTGAAAACACGTTTCGTAAAGAACACTTATTGAACCGTCTACAACAAAACATTGTGATTACGCAATATTTCAATTACTGTTTAATTTGACTGCTTAATAATTTGCGACGATGTATAATCCATAATAAAAACCGATCGAAAATTTTCAAAACCTTGCAACAACCTCTAAATTGATTACTCCTGGCAAATTTATTTAATTTTTATTTATTCCATGTAGATGTATTATTTAAACCTAATCCACAATTAATTACAGTTATTAAAATCGAAATTAATTCGTAGACCTAAATATACAGGTGTAACAGGCCTAGTCCACAATATTTTATAGGTGGATACCCGACTAAATTACGAGTCGAAAATGTTCACCGAATATGTGCCTAATCTCAACCATGTCAGAAATATAAGCATTTAAAAAAAATCGTAATTATGCGATTATTTCGACTATTTGAAATATTTTATTGATTTTAAATTATATATTAAATACAAAAAAATATAGGTCATTGAATTTCGAGGGGAAAGACTATTTTTTGTTAGATGGCCTGAAACAAAGATATTGATTAATTATTGAACAATTTCGCAAATATTTATTTCTAAATACGTAGACTTTAAACATAATACGATTTGGTGAATATTTCAAACAAAATATTTTCCGTAACAGTGTAGAATTTGCACATATTCCTTGAACATTTGTGACTTGTAATTTATTCAGGTATCCACCCACAGAATATTGTGGACTAAGTCTGTTACACCTTGTATAGTTGAGGTTTTGATTTGACGATGATCAATTTAACATTTTATTTTCTCTTTAATGTAAAAATCTAATCATCTCAAACAAAGTAAAGTTTTTCATATTAAAATTATCTTGGATCATGAAAGGTACCTCCCTGCGAAGAAAGTATTTTTAAATTAAATGTGAACAAAGTAAATGACAACCTGTTCAGAATTAGGGAATTCAAATATTTAGTATTGTTTTCCAAATTTCATCTGCTGAATTAACATTTTAGTAATGGCAATTGAAGAAATAATCCCCATTATCCGTTCAGTAATTTGCAATGCAAATACAATAGGATAAATCAAAAGAAAGGTTTTCAGCACGCTCAATTATCCTATTCCATATATTTCAGGAATCTCGTAGCTCTCGGATTATTGTTGTATGTACTGAATATTGTATTGTTGCCGAGCTAGACAGTAGGCACGCTGTCCGATTAAATCAATTATGATACCTATACAAAAGAAATATAAATTGAGCAAACAAACACAATTCAATATTTCTAAGAAATTAAATGCGCGTTTCTGAGATGAATAAACTGCATCCCTATTTTAAGAGTAGTTTTTTTAATCATTTTTAATGCTAAGAAATCATGAAAAAATATTTCTATATGATATTTTCTAATACCGTATTTTTCATGAAACCAATTATTTACTTTTAAATGCTATTTATAAAAACAATTATGGTAATTTTCTGACTCATATTATAAATAAAATTAAAATATCTATGTTCCAGGAAATTCCGCGTAAAGCAAAACCGCGTAAATTGAGACATATAACGCATATAAAAATGAAAGATAGGTTCAAGAAAATTAAAATACGCGTAAATTAAGACTTTAAGGTTATATAAAACTGGGAGATAGGTTCCATAAATCCGCGTAAAACGAGTACATATCGTAGACGTATGTATGTATATCAATATAAGAAAGAGATTTTTTTTTATAAAATATGCGTGGATGCGCAGTGTTGTGAATGAACTGGGGGTAAGCCGTTGATACATGCGTTGTGGGGGTTATGACTTGTTTCTGCAGGCTCGCGCAATTGCATGTTGACAAAAAGCGGTTGGAATAGCCAGAGTGCGCCCCGAGACAACAGAATTGTGTGCACACTCGCCAGCACGCCAGAATGCGCCACGACATGATTATGCAATTCCGCATTCACGCATTGCATTTGTGACATGTGTCGCCAAATACATATGTTTTTTCTCAACCGCGTAAAAGTGAAACCGCGTAAAACGGATACTACGTAAATCGAGGTAAATGAGTGTATTAAATAAAATTATGATTAAATAAGGCATCGAATATTATTTTTATTTTAAAAATAAAACCCTAGTTAAAAATGAGAATTGAAAAGGAAATTCATTGAAGTATTAAATCCAATTCAATGTATTTTTGTATATTTTGGTTCTGAAGATACATTATATCAATCTGTCAGATATTTGAAAAATGGAAATATTGTAATACTGCTGATTTAAATTTATTTGTTGAGATTTAAATTTTATCCGGATACTTATGTAATAATTATTTCATTTTCTTGATGTTTCGTTTGACGTCAGATGTTAAAACGTGTTTTGTGGTTTTGAGTTTCATTAATATAGAAGAAGATCAAAAAAATTTACGCTTAGATAGAGAAACGACAGCAAAAATAACGAGCTCGATAAAGTAACGCCATTAAACTGACTGCCGGGAAAATGTTGATAGAATGATAAATCGATAAAATGGAATAAACATAAAATAGACGCGCGATTGACGTTCTATATTTAGCCAACCGTCATATATACGTTTTTGCCATTTAAAAAAACTTTTAAAAAAAATATGGATCCATACGTGGAATTTGTATCATATAACTATTTTTCAACTAAGCCGGGGTGTTCCGGAACGAGGCTCGAAACTATCATTATTAGGTCTCGGTCATTAGGCGAGTGTCTTATCAATTTAACAGACCGCCACGTGTAAATTGATATACGTCTCCCGGAAGCTGCCCTGTTGTGGGATCCATGTTATCCAAACTTTCGCCCGGTGTGGATTTCTTGATCCGTGTGTCACTTCAATAAAAATGACACAATAAAAGTACACTAAAATTCGGCGTCAAAATTAAGCAATATATTACTTTTTAAAATCATTTTTAATAACATTCATATTATAAATTCATTGTGAAAAAGTTTACATATTTATTTAATTCGTATTTCAAAGAATATTGACACTTCACTCGGACGAAGAAGAAAGCGTCAGTCTCAACGCTGAACTTTTATTTATATACGGTTAAAATACATGACATTATTAATTACATCGGCTGATGCTAATAAGAAGTACAGTAATACCCCGACTTGCGCTACCTCGACTTACGCGAACTCAGAGTTACGCGGTTCGTTTGGCGACACTGCCGCTAGACGTTGACTGTTGACAATACTACCACTCGCTATATTTAGTGTTTCTCTTACTGCGATTGCTAGAAACTGATATCGCTCATGTGGCAGGAGAAATAATCAATCTTGGCTGGCAATTAGATTTGAGCTCATAGAGATGCGTGAGCAAAACGACAATGAAGACACTTCAGACCAATTCCACCAGAAAAGCACACGATAATTGCAAGCTTGACAAAAGGTCTCAGCTCAATTGAAAATGGCTTAAAAATTTTAGAAAACAGACTCCAACGAAGAAATTCTGCGTGAAAAAAGAAGGCATTGTGTCGTCAGACGAATTTGTTAGATTTTATGAAGCCATCGACATAGAAATGACTTTTTTTTACGTAAATCGTTTATTTTTTTATATATTTTTATTAATATGTATAAAAAACTGCAATTTTATTAAATATTTTTCTTCTGAACTAGTGTTTTTGTTAGTTTTTGGTCCCAATTAAACAAAATTGTATGTATTCATATGCAAAGTTGTAACCCGACTTGCGCGAATTCGAGTTGAGCGATTTTCGTAGGTCCCACCAATCGCGTAACTTCGGGGTATTACTGTATTCATATTAACCAATAGTATCAAGATTATCTTTATCTTCACCAATTTCTTTTGGACTATATTTTGATTTAAATGTAAAGTCGATTTTGAAATATAAAAATAATGATTTTTAATATTCGTTCAAGCACTTTATTAAGACGGGGTGACACTAGATATAAAATACGTAAAACAATTTAAAAGACAGGCATTAAACTAATTGGAAAGCTTCAATAAATGGCTAAAAGACGACGAAAATAAGAAAACGCCCATCTGTTCCGTGAAACTTATAATTAAATTGCACAGATTCATGTCATAATTTGATACAATTGAATTTAAAATAAAAAAACTTTCATTTCATTATCCATATTCACGTAACATCTCTGAATCGCCGTTTTATTATTCAAAAGGAAACGTAGCTATTTTTAAAAGTAGAAATATAGGTATTTATTCAAATATCGTCTGTGTGGGGGTGTATTACCGCGTATGAACCATTTGTTAAAATGTTCAGTAAAGACAAAAATCCGCTCACAGCTACAACATGGAATGATTCTTTCATGGTATTAAGCTTTTCCTTACGGTGCAAAATAAAAGCGCGCATTCCAATGCTGTGAACTCGGTGTGCACGTAGACTTTAGCGATTTTTAAGTCGGATAAATATAAATATTTCACATTTTTTACTTATATTAATCATTTTATATATATATATAAATATATATATATATGTATATTGGTGTGCCGGATGCCGATCGTCACTTTAGTAACAGAGCGTGCGCTGGCCGAGTTAGACGTGTCTTATGCTGCTCGTGATGATCAATGTTTTTATTCTCATTTTTAGCACTTTCACACAATAATTGATATATTACACATTATATAAATATTGAACATCACAAATGACAGCATAAAGACGCTAACTAAAGTGACGATCGAACATAATGTTCATTCTATATCACACATCATTCCAACGACAGCACGCGATGTTCTCTCCACAACCAAGTTAGATCACAAATATGTCGGGTCTTTGGGTCATTTGCCTTTCTGTTCTGATTCTTTATTCACATTCATTACAACTATGAATCGCGAATATCGGCAACACACTTTCGAAATATCATAATTTTAAAATATTGTAACAATGAAATAGAGTCGTAATAATTTATCTAAGTTAAAAGAAAAAAATATTTGAAATATGAATTAAATATATTAATTAGAAAGATATACCTATAAAATCAATTTTATCGAAAAATATTGTTGTTGCACCACCGGGATTCGAACCTGGATCTCTTTCCTAATCTGGGAAGGTGCATTATCCAACTATGCTATAGCGACAATATTTTTAGCGACAATTTTCGAACCCATATGTTACTTTTCTGATATTAATAAATTTAATCGTTCCATTATTTGAAAGAGCCATCTACCTTATTTTTACAGAATCTCAAATACCTTTGAGTAAACTGATAGCAGACGCCAGAATTATCAATTCACTTTTATTAAATTTTGGACGCATTGATACAACTTTATTATTAAGAGAACACATTCTTATTGTGAAGTTGTAATTATTCAGAACATAGGTATGTGATATTTTAAATATTAATTAAATATATTAATTACAACTACACAATAAGAATGTATTCTCCTAAAAAAAAATTTTTTACACGTGTTGTAACTTACCCTTGTAAGGGATTCGGATACAGTTCATTTTAAAGGTTGCGGTCGTTCGTATCGCAAATTTAGAGATAACAGGTGTGTTTAGAAAGAGACAAATAAGTACCTCCATGTTTAAATTATTTAAATAGATATAGCCTGGATACCTTTAGCTAGAATGAATATGAATATTTAAATATTTTATAACACAAAAGTAAATAAAATAATATATAATATTTTTATCATACAATTTATACTATCTTTATTTTGTTTTTATATTAACCGGCTTACTAATAAATGTAAGGATTAGTTTTATTAATCCTTTAATCTCAGAAACTTGTATATTCAATCAAATAAAGTATTTTGTAGCTTTTATTTGGAAATTTAAAAAATGCGTAAAATAAAAGAATATTCCTGAACTACAATAATTTTAGTTACAACTATGAACTAAAATGATTATCAATGAACAATATTTTTTCTTAATTCAAAAAATATTGTTCATAGATAATCATTTTAGTTTTATTCAAAATAAATTATCATTAATTTTTAAAATATTAATATCCGAGAAGAATAATAAAAAAAAATGGTTATTAGACAAGCATGATCAGTGGAAATAATATAAAACCTCCCACTGATCATGCTTGTCTAATAACCTTTTTTTTTTATTATTCCTCTCGGATATTAATATTTTAAAAATTAATGATAATTTATTTTTCTTTGGTCGAGTCATTAAGATATGGGATCCGATCGTGGGATTACTCCTGTAACTCAAATATAAAATCTTCAAACAGCGATAGCGAAAAAAAATTGTAAGCCTGGAAGTATTTAAATTGAGGTATTTATATTCATGCTGTTACTGTTCCTTTTAATAAAATAAAGTTTTAACAAAGATCCTCTAAATAGAGTGGCTTCACACGGAAAAAATACAAGAGGTGTAGCTAATTTGAATTGAACAATTCTCAAAATCATAAAAATATATCGATCGAGGACATAAGAATTTGTTGTTCCTACACTCAAAAATAAACAAGCTGGGTTTTTACAAAAGAGTACGCTTTATCCCAATTTGGAAGAAACGATAATAAAATAGCTTATCTAAAAAAACCTGTCTTACCTGTAAGCATGAAATAAATTGTTTAAACAGTGATTGATTAGTTATGTTTTGATTATATTAAATGTAATAAAATGGATATAAATGTACCTGCAGACAAACGTCTGGCAAGACGTTTTATGGGTCTAGTTTTAATTTTTTTTTAAAGTCTAAGATTTGAATTAGATAATGTTATTTATCGAGATTTATAATGAAGTCATTATTTAATCAAAATTCACCTCAATTTTTTTCTCTCAGTGTTATATTTTTACTTTTTTTACCGCGCGTGTTGTTATACGTGCATATTGTATCCCGAATCGTAGTAATTTATAATATTGTACAGTGTGTATATAATAAAAAGTATGAATAAGAACATTATGATAAAATTTAAACAATCTTAACAAATCATTCATAAATATTTAAAAAATAACATAACATACTTATATGTTACAGGGCACACATTCAGTTATTGCATTTATATTTGTATATATATGTATACCGTACCTGTGATAAAATTTCGAAAAAAATAGATAGTCCACTGTAGGCATTGGTAAGTAGTACGTCTCAAGTTGTACACCTCGTAGTAGATTGTCGGTGGTCCAAGATAAACTCTTACGTGACAATTATAATCATTATTTCACGAATAATACAGTTAAGGTACAGGGTACCTTGTCCTAAGTTGCATGCGCCAACATGTGACGTCTTCGTCCTCTGATTCGCTCAAGGGAAAGCACGAGATGCGTGCACAGAATTCACCGTACCGTCTCCCATCCACATCAGTAATCATTCTCAAGGAAAAAATAATGGAATAAGTTAGAGATTTACAATATTATAATTAATTAGTTTTTGCATACAAAATTTGAGCATGATAGAATAAGAAAATGTTAAGAGTCTACAAGGTAATATAGCACAAACATAATATCACACCAGTGTGAGTTCAATAAAAGATTTTCAACAAATCGTCTACAACAAAATTAGCAACAAGCATTAAAATCAGAGGTGAGAATGTGAGAATAATTATTATAATTTACTACCTCTTCAAAATTTTACAACTAAGAATTTCTTTCACAACAATTCAGGAGCAAACCATAATTTAAATTCAGTTTTTGATGTTCCGAGTCACCCCGTAGTATACTTGGTGTCTATTCGCACCGCCAACATCATAAAGGCTAGGTCATCTGCTTCCTGGCGTGGTTCCTGAAGTACCGCAGAAACCGTTGCGCCCTCATGTTGTAAAATAGATTGAGCAGATGGAACCCAATCGTGTTTCCATCATGCTCAGCTCGTGAGTAATCCTTCACAAAGAAATTAGTATTGTCATCCAAATTACGCCTCAGACGTCATCGAGAAGGAATTTTTACATCCTGCAGATACACAAAACACAATAACAAAAACTCTTGATTAACATAGTACAGCGTAACACAGATTCGTAACATTTTATATTATTCTCACCCTTCCTTTTCTATACATGAAATCACATTTTTTTAATATTCATTTCACGAGTAGCTTATTGCACACGCTCTCGACCCGTCAACGGAAAGCGCCATAGAGAAATTCCTTCCCGCGGTGCAGTGTTGCCATTTGCGAAATGTCAACTCAAAATAATATCTCGTGGCAGGTAGGAACTATAACATAACGTTATAATTAGTCTCGGAGCCAAACGGTAACACAAAAGAGACCGCGCCTCGCGCTTGTCACCCTTTTGTCACCGCTCACACACACACATACACATCTCGCCCCGGCGATGGTGGCGTTCTGACACAGCTTTTGTATCAAACACCACCGTTTATCAAATCAAATCAAAAAAATTATATTTAATCTTCGAAGCTAAAGTAAATGTCAGATGATACCTTGTTGGTTGAAATTGTTCTTTGTGCAGTCGTACTGTACGCGATTGATAAAGCATGAAAAAAATGTGAAAACTAATTATTTAAGCACTTACTTACTGAATGCTTTATAATGTTTATGAAAGAAATGGAAACAAAATACAAACTTTTTTTAACTTCAAATTTTTTTATCTTTAATTTCGATTTCATTTGATATTCTGAACAGGTATATAAAAAATAACACCGCAAAACACGGCCAACACTTGTAATAATATGTTTTGAAAATAAGAGATATATTGCTTTTTCTGTATTGTATATTTAAAAAATATATTATGCTCTCAGGAGAATGATAATAATGGATTTCTTTTGTTCCGCTCTGGAAAAATATGACGCGGGAGAGGAATTTTTAAATTTATTCAAAGTAATGTATGTATGCAGGTGGTTGCTATATTTTATATTTGAATCTAATGACCTTTTTAAATTGTTTCATAAATAACAATATTTAAATAAAACTATGATGCGTGACCCATTCCATATACATGCAAATAAATCAATCGGGGGCTACATAACGTATTATAATTAATAATTTTACTTGACGATTGACCCTTGCCATGCACGGTTTCAGAGTTTAAAAAAAAAGTTTCTGAACTCTTTGTTATATTATAAAATAGTGGTTGAGGACAAACAAAAGAAAAATGTATGTGTGCAGACTTAAGAAACCTAACAACAGATGATGCGTTATTATTTCACGCTGAGATTATAAGACACCATCAATTGTGGTAGAGGTCATAAAAAAAAATTTCATATCGTATATACACAAGAATAAATTGCTTGATACTACTAATTGGACATTTCCTGTAATCTACATGCTCCTTTGTTGTTTTCTCCTCGCCATTGTCTACTAACATAGTTTACACTGTTGTCTTTTGTTCTCGTTCTAATACGGATTATTTATTCTTTATACACTCACTTAAGTTCAGTAGTCTGATTGGGTTGGTATAATTTTCTTTATGTATTTCTTAGTTATAAAATGTATTAAAAATGTAATTTCAACATTCATTTTATATAATATGTACCAATCAGAAACCAGTTAATAGTAGCGGGTAAATAAGAGGAAAGATTTTATTTTAAGTATTTTATGTTATACTTCCTCTTCAAAATAACTAGTCCAAAGCCATAACATTACACTGAGTAACCCTATACATGTAATTGTATTTATTTCTTTAAGAGCAGTACAAGAGATAAAAGGAGATTAGGTGTCAAGAATAATTATTCCAATGATATTGCTCTCGTCCCAACAAATGTACCCTAAACTAGATAAATCCAACTAAATCGAAAAACATCACAACAACAATATTTGCATTGACATAAGCGGTTATTTCCGTAATTTAAAAATGCGTGACGCAGAGACAGCCAGGAAACAACATTCGCGCGATAAAAGTCGAAATGAAAAACGTAGCCATATTTGTTTACGCGGAGACGTCTCGG
Organism: Eubasilissa splendida; assembly: GCA_031772225.1. Classification (NCBI taxonomy): domain Eukaryota; kingdom Metazoa; phylum Arthropoda; class Insecta; order Trichoptera; family Phryganeidae; genus Eubasilissa; species Eubasilissa splendida. Next base: position 16,949,526 of record CM062856.1, read on the forward strand.
ACCCGGCATGGCGGGAAAACCGTAATGGACCATTCACGAAGTCGGAAATTGTCGGTAATGCAGATCTCTCCGGATGGACATTCTGTTCTGAAAACATGTGTTCAAACATACATATCGTATGAGATCACATGGCGCGTCAGACGATAGACTGTCACTGCTCGATTCGCGAGTCATATCTTCGTCACGTGAAAACTAAGTGAAAAACAGTATCGGCGTAAAAAAATTGGCAATACTTATACTTTTATGTCATTTTTCTGTACTCTTACAATTTTTATGTAATTTTTGGGTTAAAAGCTTTGTGAATAGTTACGAAATAATTAATAATATTTTTTTTTTAGTCATGGTACATTGTGTTACATAGTACATTGTTATAATAAGATAAAACATTGCAGCGAAGTCAGACATGTATTTCGGTGCCCTGCCTGGGTACACTAGTATTATAGCAGACACTGCTTTTCTTGTATAGTAGTAAACATAATGTAATGTTTAAATGTATAAAAAATAAATATAAATAATAAAACAATATATAAAACTTAAAGTAAATGTGATGTTCAATTTATAAAAATAAAAAGAGTATGTAAAGTAAGTGTAAATGAATAAAAAATATTTAAATATATAGTAAGATTATGTAAAATTGTAATATTTAATGTAAAATGAGTAAAAAAAATTCATCGTTTATACGTTTTTTAGAAATATATATATATGTTTCACACTTGTATTAGTTTTTAATAATAATATGGTATTACAGCTGACCCGCTATCAGTGTTTAAACGTAAAAAAATGTATTATAAAAATGCAATATACCCAAGGGTAAGAGGGAGATATTATTACTGATATATAAAAACTTTTTAAATCATTGCTGACTTTCACATGATAGACCTACATATACATGTATATTATTTAATAGTTTCATAAAAGACAATGCTTGGAAATTCTGTTATATATTACCTACCTAAATATGTGAGTACTAAAGATAGTACAAAGTCAAAAGTTTATTTGTTTATATTGCTATGCGATACTGAGATGAGAAAAATATGTATGTAAGATAGTATCTACCTCTTAAAACGTAAGTTCATATGAATATCAGACGTACTTGGCTTACACATCAGACTTTAGCAAAACATTACGTCTGATAAATCTTAGGTTACGGAGATCAAAATATTTTCTTTAGTACTACTTAGAAAATATAATTAATTATATTATTATAAGTCTTAGTATATTGGAGAACGGCCCAGTTAAAATCTTCAATAACCGAAGAATGTGCATGAGAATATGAAAGTGAACGAAACAAGAGTGGTGTCCCAGAACAAAAGTGACGTGCTATCGTCTCTGCCTACCTCTACAGAGAAACGGCATGTTGGTAAGTTAGCTAGGTAAATATATTTGCAGTTTGTATGTAATTAATGATGATATATATATGATAACTGTTCATAGGTTTTTGGTGAAACTTTGTGGAATTCCATGATTTTTTTGTAAATTGAGAGGGTGGGGATAGAGTTAAAATGGATAAGGATAACGAACACCTCCACCCCCACCCCCACCTCCGTTAACTCCAAAAACACCATATATTACTGTCTGAAAGTGATTTTAATTTTAATTGAACCATAATATGAAAATGTTCCCGAAAACGCTATATCATTTAACACAATGAAAAGTGTAGTGGAATAAAACAGAGTTTTGACATTTACAAAAAAATATATTATTATTATATATACACTATTTTTAAAATTAATGTCCCGTTTAAAAAATGTCGCATGGTCATTCTGGGTCGGGATGTGGATTAAGTAGAAAACGTGACTCTTTCGAGACACAGGGGATGTCCCGTCACGCCATCCCCTTTTTGGAAATCCGAGAGGGAGGATTGACAGTTAGGCGCGGCGGTAATAAATACTACCCTGTGAGGGAATTCGAATGGCTTTTCATGTCTCACTCTGCACCGAGGGCGGGCGCTATAGTCATTTGTCATCAAGTCGCTGTTAAATATTACTCTGCGAGTACAGGGACAGCTTTTAGTAAAGATGAGTGGAAACTACGTAAGCGTTATTTAACAATCGTTTAGCTTACTAAATGAAAACAGTTTGTAAAGCGTAGTATCGAATTGAAAGATTTGACTTTATTTATTTAAACACAGTATGACATACGGTTGTATGACATTGTACAACCGGTATCCAAAACACAGTGATCATCTACGTTTTTTATACCCTACATTCTTTGTCTACATCTAACGTTAATTATTGTTTATTTATTTATCATTATTTTAAGGGAAGATTTTTTGGGCTTACCTAAACTATTTTTATGCATTCATTTACCTGGCTGGTTAATATAAATATTGATCTCTTTTTCCTTGATCTGACTGGGGTTAATCTAAAAAGACGAACACAATAAGGATTTGAAATAAATTAATCCAATTTAAAAAGTAGCTGGCATATATTATAATATGCATCTAGACACTTAATTAGTGGCTAATTAACAAATAGAGTATAATTCAAATATTATTGTCTCTCCAAATATGAATACATGTTATTTATTTTTATTTTTTATGTACCAACAGATCGTTAATGATCCTGAATCTAAAATCTAAAAACATTTAAAAATAGTTAAGCATTTTATATATTACACAATACACTTTTTTATTGTTAAGCTATTAAAAACACATACATTTTTTAATTTAAAGTTGTTTTACATGTTGGCATTTGAGTAGAATGAATGAATAATATATTTAAAACTACTGCATAGTCACAGACCGGTAAATGAATAGACACGAAATAAAGTATACATATAGGAGAGGGATTTGGAACACATTAGTTTCGGGACGAGAGGCATTCTACACACATTATTTGTGGAGACATAAATCGAATAGTTTATGCCACATTTATGCAACAGTAAAAGTATTTACTCTTTGACAATTAAATTTTATGTAAACGAGACGTATTTTTGTCATATATTTATATAAAGTTGCGGAACTATTTGATTGCGTAAGTGGTATCAAAGTGATCACGTGAGTGACACCAAAATGGAAATTTTGAAACAAGGAATTTGCGTTTGTTCTATATATTTGGTAGTTTGTGTGCATAGTTATAAACCACTTTGATTATTCGACATCGACAGGTTTTCATACCGCTGTATCTTCGTCAGGGTGAATGTATACTAACTTTATTTGATGATATCTAGTAAATTAAGTGATTTACACGAAAAAAGTTATTTTTTAAATTAATAATTTTAACTCTATAAAAAAATCAAAAATCTGATCAAATTATTTTCAATACTCGTACATTATAATATATTTCAAATAAATTTGAGCGTATATTCTACCACATAACTTTAATTAAAAGTAGCTTTGTCTGTTGAAAAATTATAAATATAATCGATATGATATCTATATAAATATAAATATTATCGATATGATATCTAATAGGGTTGAATATCTAAATACTGAAGTAGTTGTGTGATAAAATCATTGATTTCAATTTCGAGACTTCTTGATTGAAAGTTTTTCACAGTTCTGGGGTCGTCGGATAGGTTTTCTTCATAAGATTTATGTGAGTCAACTTTTTTATTTGCACCCCATCAATTTGAAGTCACCGGCCGCTACTGCTAATATAAATATTTAAAAAATAATATCTATAAAATAATATATGTGGCGGCTGGCGCGCATCGTCCAGATGTTTCTCGTTCTGTCATTTCTCGGTATTGCGCCATCCCACGCGAACAATGCGAGAGCGTTCGAGGAAGGCCGGGCTGCGCCCAGTGATGTGCACCAACACATGCACCGGAGGAGGCGGTCTGCGAAACAATCTGCGATTAGTACCCGAACCGATCGGACCGCGAATACACAACCAGACTCTCACCTTCCACTAACCGTGCATCGTTTTTCCATTGTATTTTGTGTTGTTTCTTGCTCTCGGTGGCTTCTCCCCGATGATAATAAACAAGTTAGGATAATAATGGTTTTTACTTGAACACAACCAACCTCCCCACATATATATATATATCGAACTATTTTGAAAATTGCAGAATTTTTTATCAATATAAAAACATATTTCCTAAATTAATTATTGCTCTGTATTACTAATGTACCTACCTTTATTTATTGATTGTTCGAACAATGTGATGATGCAAATTAAATAGGCATTGCAAGTCGAGTTTGATTGGTGCACGTTAGTCAGGCAATTTAAGTTGCTGATTGTCGCAAGTTTTGAAAATCACATCTTAGGGTTGAGACAAGGTGAGACACGTGGTTCCTTGTACCGTTTTTCCTCCCTTTATCTTAAATTTCCTATCGAGAATTCCACCCCTTAGTGGACTATTTCTTTCTGCACCTTTCGCATATATTCATATTCTTTGATCTTTTGCGTCCGGATTTTCCATTCCATCCGAAGCCGGACATTGGTTCCTTTGAGTGGGCATAAATTTCCTTATTATATCTTAAAATTCGAAATATTTATCATTTATGAAACACATTCTGATGTCGTACTTTTCTATTCTGTGCCGCGGATGTATTTATATTACCTGGTTGAAGATTTATAAGACACTATAAAGCGTGTTTTCTACTTGATCTTCGCCCATACTCATTTCGCATGGAGGAATAATTTATAGTCTTCATAAAGGAAGTAATAACATGGTGTTCTCTACAGGGGATCAACCAAGCCCGGTATAAAAGATTATGATATTATTTTAAGTATTAAGGAATGAATTAAAATACTAAATAATGAAAAATTAATTATTGCATTCGATTAATTGATTATAGTTTTTAAACGATAGCAAAATGATATATGTGATTTAAGAGGCATCATAACATAAATAGGTGCCGACGACTGTCGAAAAAATTCAGTCAGCTTTTACAGGCTCTATAATAATTTTTCAGGCTTATATAATAATTTTTCAATAATTAAAAATGGTTAAAAGAGGATATTTCTTCACAAAGGATATAAGTTAAGCAATCAAATAAATGTTAATTAAAAACTGACTTAAACCGAATTTAAAACCGATTTTTTCTCAACTTTTTGTGGACATCTTTAGGTTAAACTATCAATAATCACAGACTAGAGTCTAGAAGCCCCGAGCTGACCCGACAAAGATCAAGGGAACACGAAGTCATGAATTCCCGAGCGGCCGGGCACAATCGGTTCTTACATTATTTTAGCGCTAAAACAGTATTTTTTGGTTTTATTTTTGTTTGTTTTTGTTGTTCCTGATTTAACTTCTTTCTTCTTAGGCATTCGGTGGAGGGTCCCTCGCAATTATTGTGACTTGCGCGATTATGCGAATATTTTAAATGTAATCACATTTTATTTATGAATTTTTATTTAGAACACGGTTCCGCGATTCTATGTACTAGCAGGTTGCAATCGTTTGATCGGTAAAGCATTCAATAGAAAATAGAAAATTCTTGGTTTGATATTTCTATCTAATTTTCGGGATTGTTTGTACAGTTGGTTGTCAGATATTTTTTTATTGCTTTAACGGAATCTTTATTGATCGACTTGTTTGCTACGCGGTAAGAAGATCTCGCGCGGTAGCTATGAAGTTAGATTTTTTATCACGTTAAATGACATCACGTCTTGACTGACAGCGGTGGTTGACGTCAGACTTTCCGTTGCTCCATTTTTTGCCCCCTTCTCTATTCTGTCCTTGGTCTTGGAATTATTATGGAACGCTTTGTTCAGAAAATGAATAAAACAATTACGTGTTCCATTATCACCATTGTTTTAATAACGTGATGTTATGCCCTTACTAAAGTACCATTATTACTAAAAGGGATGCTCCACTTGTCTTCGTCTATGATCAAAACAAAAAGATTCCATAAATAATATTTTTTAAACATGTATTTAATTCAACTATTTAATAAATATAGTTAAGTCTCATAATGCTTTTTCTTTGGATATTTTAACACACCAATTGAAAAAAAGTAATTAAGGAGAACACATTATTATTGTGAAGTTGCAGTTTGTCAGAACATAGTTTTGTGATATGTTTAATACAAATTAAATGTATCAATCAGAAAGACATACAGATAAAATCAATTTATCGAAAAAATATTTCGGTTGCAACCGGGATCTGTATTAAGTACTCAAGTTGAATTATATTATTGATAATTGGAAGATGTTCCCGAAAACGTTCTATCGTTTAATATAATAAAATATAGTGAAACAAAACAGTGTTTCAACTCAATTTACGAAATAAAATAAAATCTTAATAATACGAATTATCGAAAAATATTTAATTTCCACCGGGACTCGAACCCGAAACTTTATCTTTCCGGGAGAATGATTTACCGTTACACCATGTTAATCATTTAATTTTACAAATGCACTTTCTTCAATTATCACTCTGCTACGGGTTTAGATTCGAGGTGTGTATATATTAGCGTATTTACAGTACATATAAATTTTGCGGTTTTTAGAATTTTCAATAATAAGAATGAATATACAACCACAGTCTGCCAAATATATAGATATGAACTAAAGTAATTCCATGTTTCAATATTTGTATTTTGGTGTCACTCACGTGATCGTTTTGGTACAACTTACGTAATCAAATAGCTCCGTGATTTTTTTAAAATATATTTCTCGATTGGAACGAAAATTTAAACGCTGAAAATATAATATGAATTAATGTAAAAAATACTCTTTGTTTACACAAAGATTTAATTTTTCTATTGCATAAATGTGCCATAAACTATCGGATTTATGTTTCCACAAATAATGTTTGTAGAATGCTCCTCGTCCCGCAACTAATGTTCCAAACCCTTCTCTTACATATACAGTTTATTTCATCTCTATTCATTTACTGGTCTGTGAACATATACGGTTTTTAAGTGACAATAAATATAATGAATGTAAAAAAACATCACGTGGTCATCTTACAGTAATAATTATAACATATAATACTAATTATTAATATATAGTAGCATTAAATTGACGTGCTTGTTCAATCCAGTGGAAAGTAACTCGCCTAACGTTTGGAAGGTCGAGCCTTGTCTCGGGAAATCAAAATATGTACCTATTAAATTTTGAAAAATTAACGATGTTCGGTAGAAGTAATGGACCCTGTCCACGGTGATCTCTCGATCAGACTTTAATTTCTGAGAGTCGCTTAAGGTACGCGTGTACTAGATGCGTCATTCTAATCTGCGCGCAACACATATTGAGTGATGATTTATAAATCGGTGTTTTGATTACGGATTAGTACGACGTATCATTGCCTTTACGTACTCTCAGAGAGCAATGTCTCATTGAGAGATCATCTTGGACACGGGCCTTGACAGCAAATGAAGCGTGTTTCCTCCTATTTTGAAGTAATTTTTTTTGGTAAATTACTCAACGTACGTATATCCATAATAATATTTCGCTTCCCCATCTATCTATACTATGACTAGTGCCATTTGTGTCTGTAAAGTGCTTGCTAAAACGGCCAGGTCTATGAGACGCGAGCAAGGAAAAAATGAACGTATTTTTAATATCACTAAGTTAAGATTACAGTATGTAAATATTCAATTTGAAATGAAGTGTACATTGTCTGTATTACGAGTAAGAAAAAACATAAATGACACAGATAAGCAATCGGCGACAACCGATGTGACCCTGACCGCGCAGCAGTCATTAATGGCCACGTAGCGGCCACTATTAGTCTCAAGGTGGCTAAAATATCCGTCCGCAACCCTGGCTGCTAGTAATAATTGAATACACCAGTAATGAAATAAAAATGTTGTCAAAAATAAGGAAAAATAATTTTATTTTAATTTTCGATAAACTAAACTTTATACTACACTATGTTGGATTATATTCTCACTACTATAGTTTCGAGAGGTGTAGTCACTCTCATCATCAGGTAGTAACTAAATTAAGCAGTGTTACCCAAATAATACATAATTTTAGCTAACCCTGATTCTCTGAAAACTAGTAAGTGTTTTTCATCAATCCGACGACTATGATTCAGTGTCATATTTTCATAAATTATATGTGCATAAATTTGACGCTATTGTCTGTAATATACGAGTCTTCAGTTGACATCCGCTGCCTGGAATGAATACCTTGCGGAGCCTTATTATCTGGCGGAGGCTCTGCGTGAGCTCCGGGCGGCGCTCGAGTCTCGTTCAGTTCCCGCGCGGCCGGAAACGGATTCAGCTGTTACTACTCCACGTTCACGTGTTTCCGGTCTAGCGTCAAACGTAAATTAAATTTTCAGCCTTCGTTGCTCCAACGTTTCAGTTCGGTCGCTTTAAACGTGAACGTGACAGGTGTTAAATTATACGTGTTAAAATACTGTTGTCAATTTGATGTATTGTAATAATAATAAAAAATTAAAAACTGTAGTTTGATTCTTCGTCTGAGTGCCACGAAAAATATTTATGTGACAAACAATTATTTAATTATTTTAATATAAATTATTTATAACTTTGTTTTTAACCACTTTATGAGTTAAAAACAAAGGTAAAAAATATATATAAATTAAATTGAATAAACACCACAATGCAAAGTTTGCAATAAATATTAAAAATATTTTTAATTAAGTTTTACGCCACTTTAAAACGAATTGGACATCTAAAAAAATTTATTACCAATATATTTATATTATGCGTGACAAAATATAGTGTTTATAGTGGGTTACATCAGAAACACTTGGACTAATAATATTTGGCTAGTTACCCATTTATTATATAAACGAAAATAATTGTAATAATAATTATAAAAAAATAAGAGTAGCAACGTAAATGTTTAAAGAAATCATAAAATACTTGCACAAATAAATAATGATTGTTTTTTGCATTATCAAATGTAGCAATGAATATTTCCATCATTTCCAATATAACATAATATGTATAATGTAAGCGCAATAGATTCTGAGACCTCCATTTAAATCACGTGTGCGTAACGATTCAGCTTATTATTCATATGTCGTGGATGATGATGCAACTCGCATGTCAGAAGATTTCTGTTAACTGCATTTAATTTTGGATTATATTGATTAAATTTCATTTAAATACACAGACCAGTAAATGAATAAATACGAAATAAAGTGTACACATGGGGGAGGGGTTTGGAACATGGGCATTCTACACAAATTCTTCGTGTAAACATAAATCAGACAGTTTATGACACATTTATGCAACAGTAAAGGTATTTACTCTTCGAATATTAAATATTTGTCTAAACAAAACTTATTTTTTACATTAATGCATATTATATTGTCAGCGTTTAAATTTTAGTTCCAATCTTCTTCTTTTAAATAGGCGATCCACCCTTCAAGACTGATTTGTGCCATTAATCACGTGAAAACTTTATTCTATAGAAAAAAGTACAATATTATAGAATAGGAAATATTATATTACAAGTCAATATCATTGTCGTTCAAAAAATTTGCTACTATTATATATAGATTAAACGTGGCGAGTAAAGAAAAAAAAATGACAAAAGTTAACCGGGAGTTGAAAATTACCATTGACAAGATTACTGTAAAAAAAACTGTGATCCGCAATGGACAGGCAAAAAGGTTTCCTCCTCAGCACCATACTCACACATTGGGGAATCTATTAAGTTAAATCTGAATAAATGTGAGGCTACCTGGCAATGCCCAATTCTCATTCTAGAGATATTTGATATTGTTCTTTGAAGACTTTATTTTGGAGAACTAGGAGGTGCGGGGAATAGATTTTTGAATTATTTTAAGCTGATATTATTTACACATGATTATTTGGATCCATTCATTGTGTAGTCCAAATAGAATTCCTACGTTTTTTTACAATATTAAGTCTGTCATACATCGGGATATGGAGTTGAAGGAAAACTCCGGAAAGAATGGCCTCCTTGGCCAGTTTCATTCATCTAGGAATTAAGGCAAAAAAATAATGCAGTGCTGGAAGATATATTTTAGAATAATAAAATTCATGTAATTTGTGGTAAAGAAATCATAAATGTGAATAAAGGTGCCAAAAAATGCGTAAAATGAAAACTAAGCTGATAAAAATCAAAGATAGATATAAAATACATTTTTATTTTTTAATGTGAGACTAAAATAAAGTGAAAAAAACCAACATTTATAGTCAATTTGTTTCATTCTCATCTCCATATTTGACTTTTTCTATCTATTGACGTACCTAGATTCGGGTTCATTTCGAGAGATATTTTTAGAATCGTTAATTTTATTTGAGAAAATATACATACTGCAAAAATTGATTGTCTTCTAATTAAGGTGAAACCGCGTGAAATAAAGCCGCGTAAACCGAGGTACAGCGGTTTAATTTATGTTGGTTTTAAAAAATAATTCTCATTGATAAGCCTTTTTTTCTAGGCACCATTATTATTATCATTATTTTTATTATTATATAATTGCATTTGATATTTTAGGTAAAATTCTAAATACCAAAATTAGATGAATGATGAAATACTTAATACTTTGCTTTTGCTTCACAATAATAAAATTGTTTCACGTTCATATTGTTGTTTTTAAATCTTTCATATTTCATATTCTACATAATTTTTTGTGTATTTTTATTCATGTTGTAGCTGGTGTTGTTTAGTTCTTACTTAAACGTCTTACATAATATAGTGTACTTTATCCTGGCCTTTTTATATAAATACAACATTAATGAGCAAATTAGAATTTTTAATCCCAGAACTGATCCAACGGATCATTAAAAAAAGGAATCTCGAAATCCGGATATTGCAAATTCCCTATTTTCGAGTAAATACTGAAACTTCATTATTCATATATGTAAGTATATACATATGCGTAAATATTTTTTGTTTTACTGAAACATTGACATATTTGTTTTATAACATGCTTGCCAAATTCATACTATCCGCTTTGGATTGCCGAGGACTGTCGCGTGTCACGTGATTATACTTCGTTGATCTTGTAATCCACGCACTTTTGTACTTATGCCGTAGTTTTTAACACCTTGAATACTCACCTCAATTGTCAATTTGTAATATAAATATTATTTCTCCATTTTTTGAAAAAATATACATTCTGTAAAATGTTATTCCTCTAATTGTATTAAAATATTTATACATTGTACATTAATGTCATATTGGGATAATCTATTCGGATCATTAAAGATCTGTTGATAATCTATGTATTAAAAAATAATAATGTATTATACTAAAATACAACCACCAAGGATATTGATATTTACTAAATCATGTACATAGTAGTACGATTTTTAATATTTACATTATAAGGAAGTCAGTATTAATTTCCCGTTTTCCGAAAAAACTTTAGATTTTGAAATTCGATTTTTAGTTTATCGAAATTTAGCGGGAAATCTATTAACCCGGTAATACAATGGTAAATAAAAGCCACCGGAGGTCTTCTCAATGGGGTTAGAGGTTATTTCGATCACTTACATTTCCGGAAAAGGAAATTTTTGGTAATAAATTTTCGTGAGTCCTACGTAGTATGTTCAATTTTATTAACTCTTCGCCAGAAGCTGTTATCGCCACACGGCGTGTTGTGGTGCAGTGGAGTTCAATCATTATTTTGAAAATACAAATTAAATGTATCAACTAGAAAGAAACAGAAAAAAATCAATTTATCGAAAAAATATTTATTCGAAAAATTATTTTTTCGTGTATATCTTTTTAGTTAATGCATTTAATTGGCATTAAAATGTCATAGAACTATGTTCTGAAAAAAACTGCAACTTCACAATAATAATGTGTTGTCCTTAAAATAAAAACATATGTTTGTTGGCATCTTTATATTATATATGTACATTATATCTTAGTTTTCACACATTGGTCTTGTTTGCTGATAAATATATAATACAAATACCGTCATTTTTATTTTTTATGTAAATATGATAATAGTTTTTTGCAGTTTTCAGACTTGAAAAATTTCTGTGACATATTGACGTTGATTGATATTGTGCAATGTAATGTATGCCTTGATCAAGCTGTGTATTAGAGAGAACTAAAATTAACCAAACAATCTATCTCATATATAGCTTGGTTGGACAGCATTTGAGAATTTAAAACGTGTAGTCAAATCTATAATCAAACATTCCACAAAAGTCTTCATAAGTGCGTCTTCCCAGGTCTGACTTGAGAACTACTGTTGGAACATGGATACTTAAAATAGGCATCTACATAATTTTAAAACGACTCAATGAACTACGAAAAGACTATCCTTGGAGTATTTTTCTGCGGGATAAAGAAATGAAGACGTTCTTTCTTAAGTAAAAGTAATAGCTAAAAGTATAAAGTAATAACTAAAAGTATAAATTACTAGCTAAAAGTAGAAAGTAAAAGGAGTAGCTTGATGGTCTAGTAGTTAAGACGCTGGCTTAGTGATCTAGTAGTCGGAGATTCGTGCCTCGTTCCAGAAGACTGGTAAGTTAGTCCTATTTTCATAGCACAAGCGTTTAGCTTAGTTTGAAAGTAGTGTGCGCATCTCTATTTTTTTTAAATAAATCACCTAGAGAGAATGGTTATGGAATTATGGAAAAAATGTATCAGTAGGATAGTTATAGTAATTATGGTTTGCCACCGTAATTTAAACCATTAATTGTGTTAAAATATTTAAGTATTCAGCTTGTTTTTACATTGAGGTATGAAACCAGACAATGATTCGCGTAAGCTAAATAATATATGGAGGAAAACATTTGATTTATTCAACACCGATTACTACTAATACACGATATTGCTGCCTGGATGAGGTACGGGAAAGAAGTGACGCACCAAACAGAAAGAGCTGACGGAGCACACGGCCGGTCCCCAATGTCGTAATAACATTAAGCTGAACACCTTACTTAGCCCAGGGGCTGATATTAGAAGGGCTAAAAAGGTGTAAGAATACAGAAGCGCGAGTTGCTCTTAGGGATTCTGTATTCTCGACTTTTTTCAAGTCCCGGGAATTCCCGGAAATCGAGACCAAGTATTTATTATAATTGTGAAAAAAAAAATTAAATAAATATTTATATGTACAGTAGCCATTAGGGATATTATCCATATTAAATCGAATAATTTTTTTCTGATAAAATAATTATTAGTAGTTTTTTTTAAATGAAATTTATCTTACATTTATTAATTGATTCCAAAAAACAAATATATAAATAAAAATTACAAAACACAAACATTTTAAATATACAAAAAAAAAATGATAAAGGAATACATCGGAAGACAATAACGTATATATTATATTTAGTCAAAATTCATGACAAATTTAAGTCCCCTTATAACCTTTATCAAATAATTTCATCTCATCTAAATTTTGTTTCGTCAAATGATGGCTCGATTTTATCTTAAATATTTACATCACATTTTACAAGGAAACATAATCCCCTGTTTGAACAAACCAAGAAAACTATTCCCTTCAGAATCTTTATAGGTGACCATATACAAGAATTGATACACGTGCACCACTCGCCGCTCGCCTCTAGGTCGCTACCTACTGCACCGCAATGGTCAGCAAACTAAAATATTTTTTTAATAAATTAATTTATCTAGTTGATTCAATTAATTTATATAACGTAACTTGTTTAAAATGAATAATATCAAGAGAAATCAGTCTCGAGTAACGCGATATTTTTTTTTAAATTCTTGAACTCGAAAGAGCAAAAAATCATGGGATTCCCAGGTTGTCTCGACACAGAATCCCTAGTTGCTACGCTGTTGATCATAAAAACATACACATGTCACAATAACCTAAAATAACTGCAGCAAGCATCTGACAGAGGATAGAAAAGAGAGGTGGTTATTATAAGAGTTCCTTATCTAACGGTGGCTGGATTTGGGTTGAAGATGTTGCTCTCTGTAAAATTATATTTTTATGTTCGCCCTCGTAGTACGTCACAGCTTGAGAAACTCTGGATTAGATGTAATATGTACGTATGTAGGTATGTATTTTTTCATTATTTCTTTTATCTGTAATCCGAGGATTATAACCTTTCCGACTTAGTTCTACAGCAGATAATTTGGAGCCATTAGATGCCATTCTCATTACACCGTGGACGAGAGACCGACAAAAGTAGTTTACTGCTCTGTCGTCATTACGCTCAGATGGATCGTTATTTCTGCCAGTCACCGTTCCAACTTGGGGACTTATTGCATACAATATATCCATCATAGATAGTTCACATATCCCGCGAAACATTAATTTTATAGTTATTTATTGTGTACGGTATATGGTCCATTGAATAACTAGAAAAAAAAGATTCTTTTGTAAACTGGAATAGATTTTGAAGATTAATACGGCCAATAAATTGAGTATTATATATTATATGAATACTCGAAAGGAGAAGATTCACACTGATTTGGATAACTCAATTATTTTTTATAAAATAAAAAGATAGAGCTGAAAATCATGGATAATAAGTAAACTATAAAATAGTTTACTATGCAAAGAGCAATATCTAATAAATGCAGTCAATAGAATAATCAGCATAAATAAATTATTTTTTACAATAAACGTGATGGTTTTAATTTAATTACGAATATTTTTACAGGAATAAATAAATAATTTTAATGAAATATTTTAAATATCCGTTTTTCGAAGGAGAATCGTAGACATTTCAAGCAAAATCGAAATCAGAGAACGATACAGAGCAATAAAAGAACTTACATTGTTTGACGGAATGGTTTCACAATCATGTTTTATATTTAAAATAGACAGAGTTATTTTCAAAATTATAATAATTTATTTCACATTTTTTTAAATATCTAATGTACACTTAGTTAACATAGTCGGTAACGGCATAACCTATGTTTATTGCACGCCACTGCTCGTACATATACAGGAGCTGTTGTTACTAGTTAATAAATAAAACGGTGACTTGGGAGTCCGCTTCAATGATTAATATGGGTAAAGTTGCGAGAGTTAAATTTTGAGTATGATTTCAAAAGTTCTGGCTACACTGTGAAATAGGGAAATTCATCATATTTTATAGTCGGGCAGGTATAAACATAGAGCTCGCGATCAATTTATATTTTTAATCCACGGCATTCTTGCTGTTTTTCAAACTAAGTGCTTGTGCTCTGAAAAATGTAACTATAATATATAGGTGATCTCTCGGAATTGAAGGATTGAACCAGACGTTCAATCACTTGATTCTTGGTTCTTCCACTTGGTTCCCTTTCAAAAATAATTCATATTTGGGCGTTTTTTTACGAAAAAATGGGTTTTTATTATTTATTTATATCATTGATATCACAATAGATTAGACTTTTTCTTAAATTATTATTTTGATAAAATCTTTACACTAATGTAAAACTAATAAACTTAATGTTATTTGCCATAATTAAGAAAATTAGCAGGAAGCCGATTGCTTGATTAGGCAGGTTGCGCGGTCAAGGTCTCATCGGCTATCGTCGATTGTTTGCTACTAGGCCCTGTGAGCGGCTATTGTTGCCACTACGCGGTCTTTGGTTACCACTACACGTTGTACATCATGCAATAAAGGGCAATTCATTGATATTGTATTTTCCGTTTGTCAGTTGGGTAAATTTGAACCTACCCAGCAGCAGTTAAGAAGGAAATACCTTTTGTTTGTCACTTTTCAGAGTAAATAGTTGTAGATGCCTAGGTGGCATTTGAGCGCATATGTCGAATCTCGCTTTCAAATCGAACGTCGTGTATACGGGTTTGAATTTTTATTTCTTTCAACCAATCACAGCCTGATCCCTAAGTTTATTTCTGGATTAATATCTCAACATGTGTACATAGTACTGAGATTTATCTCAACTCAATCTCAAAGATATATCTCATCGTGTATTATTCTATGGACACGAGTCATTAGTTTTGACTAACTTTTGCTTGTCTTTGGATCAACATTATAAATCGAAGATTTTTATCACTTTTTTTATATCAATTTGATTTCTAGTCAGACATCTTAACCGCTATGCCACGACTGAACATATGTACAAGGTGTATGGATATTACTGTATTTATTAAAATATTAAATTTATTAAAAAATTTTGTGCTTTTATAATAAATGGGTTGATGAATAGTATTGTTTTTGAAGAATCTGGTAGCAAAGCGAACACTTAATTTGTTGGCATCAGCTACAATAACATTCTGTTTTATTATACCCGACATTTTTTTTCACAAATCACTCTTGAAGGGTGGATTGCCTGTTTAAAAGAAGAAGAAAAGAAGAAGACATTGTTTTTTGAAAAATTATTTGAATAATGTTTTTCTCCGATTGTGTGGATTACGGAACGAGCAGATGTGTGGGTTATAATATCATGTAAGTTTATAAAAATATAATGGAAAATATGCAAAATATGGACGGTAATCAGATATTTCAGAAACAATAATAACGCAAACAAAACGAAGTACAAGTAAATAACAGAAATGGTAATCAAATAAAAGTGTTAAAAAATATGCATAGAGGTACCTACATAAAAATAAAATAATTAAATCATATGCATTCATTTGACAGTGTGCTGATAAACTGGCCAAGAAGGCCACTCTTTCCGGAGTTTTTCCCCATCAATTCCATATCCCGATGTATGACAGACTTAATATGGTAAAAAAAATATACGAATTCTATCTGGTCTGCACAATGGATGGATCCAAACAATCACAAGGGTAATCGGCTTAAAATAATCCAAAGATATATTCCCCGCACCCTTTGGTTCTCCAACAGGAAAGTCTCTAAAAGAACAGTAGCAAATATCTCTAGAATGAGAATTGGGCATTGGCAGGTGGCCTCACATTTGTTCAGAATGAACATAATAGACTCCCCAATGTGTGAGTGTGGTGCCGAGGAAGAAACCCTTGACCATGTCTTTTTTGCCTGTTCATTGCGGATCACAGGTTTTTATTACAATAATCTTGTCAATGGTAATTTTCAACTCTCGGTTAACTTGTGCCATCTTCTTTCCCTTAACTCGCCACATTTAAGCTATATAATAGCAAATTTCTTGAATGTCAATGGTATTAACTTGTAACGCGATATTCCCTATTCTATAATATTGTTGTACTGCTTTCTATGAAATAATGTTTAAACTTGTTCAATGGCACAAATCACTCTTGAAGGGTGGATTGCCTGTTTGAAAGAAGAAGTAGAAGCATTAAATTGAAAGAATCAGTGTAACCAGCAGTCTGATGTTTTCTCTGCTATTTATAAAAAATGTATATGTCGGACAAATCCGACCAAGTGTTTATTTGTTCATGATAAGCACCCGACAAATCAGCTTCGTCTAATATTAACCAGATATCTAACCATTAACAAATATAAGTGATCACTTCTCCAATACAACTTACAGCATCCAGGCATGGTATGTTTTTGTAATTAAGACTTAATATTTGTAAATGTTTTCATTAAATAAAAATGTATCTAAGACAATTTATAAGATGTAGATTACGTATAATGCGCTTCCCCTGGGGATTACCATTGTTATTTTTATTATGTGAATTGCTTTAAATTTAATGTATCATGATGTAGCGATTGTATGACGAGCGCATATTGGCAAGATGACAGCGTGAAAGGGATGAAAGAGCGGAATCGTAGATCAATACACATCACTTATATTGTATTAATACCTGTGTGATCTGTAATAAACTGTATTGTTGTACATCGAGTTCTTGAATACCTGAATTCCCACACATAAGAAGTCACCATTGCTTGCAGCCGTGTAATTGGATTAAGGATATAACAGTAAAGAATCCACTTTTCATCTCCGTTCACAATTTAATGGAAAAATGTATCGCTTTCTCTAATCTGCGCATTGCAGATGTCACATGCTAAATTTTGTTCGCGAATGAATCCTGATTTGGGGATACATTTTCCTTCTCTATACACATTATTCATTTGCTTCAACCACCGTTCAACTGTTGGCCATAAATTCGCTTTGTCGCTAATTCCTGAGCAGTTTGTTTAGGATCAGTTTCAATTTCGGCTAAATACAAGGGATCTTCCAGATTTTGACATATCAGAATATTCAAAATTAATTTTTTAAACTTTTAAAGCCAATGCCGAAACGTTTTGATATTTAAGAAATGCAAAATTTATGGCACCAGTGGCATGTCCTTTCCGGAACTCATAAAGCATCAAATGTCGAATATACACGTTATCCATACTGGCCTTGCATTCCTATGGGATATTCAAATCTTTTAAAATTTTGCAATACGCACTTCCATTAATTCTATAATATTAATTAATTAAATTGTTATATAATATTTAATAAATTACAACGTTCATTAAACCCGGAACAAAAAGATGACATTACATATGGGTACTCTTAATATGTTTATGTATCTTCGACTTCCTGTCATCGGAGATCCGGAAACTCATCCAATAAGGCACGTGTGCCTGTCCTTTGCTGTTTCTGTGACTAAATATTTCTTCACACAATTCTTATATTTTTCCCAGCTTCATCTGAATCGACTCACTGGGTGTCTACATCTGGGATCGCCGAGAAAATCCGTTTGGGTAGTTATTCCACTAGCATTTTGATTACACGTCAGAACCAGCTTATCTGGAATCTCTGTAAAAATAAGCTCGAGTTCCATAAGGAGATTGTCTTTAATTATGAAGCTTCTCACTCGGTCTTTTCTCTCAGGAATTTATTTTCAGTCGCTTGGATCCTCAAACTGACTCTCTTGATAAAAACCAAGTTAGATGCAAGCGCATTAGGATTTAATGAAAAAAATGAAGTTTTCAATTTAAAGCGAAATTACGATTGAATTTGTGAATATTAAATCAATTAGAAAAAATTTTGAGGTGCCGCAAAAACGTTAAAAGTATAATATTTTAATTTATTTTTGTACATTTTTAGGTTATAATTTTTTTCTATATATATATTTATATTAAAAAAATATTATATTTAACTGTCATATCTAGTCAAAAAAAACAATACGATTAATAACATTAATTTTTAGAGTGTTGCGATATGGTCGAAAATATACACCACAAAAATGTTATAAATAAATATATATTGCGAATAATATTAAATATATAATAATAGTAATATATTTTAATCCTTGGTGCACTTTTAAAAACTTTAAATAATAAAATACACTTTTATGTATCGTAAAAAATATTATTTATAGTTATTACGTACTAGCGTAAATAGTACGTCTCATTTGTTTAGAATAATACAATAGTGGTACAAGGTATATAACTAGTAATGAAGTCAAACGGTAACGCAGAAGAGAGCGCGCCTGGCGCGCGTCGCCCCTTTTATCCCATAACACACACACGCACACATCTAGACATCCTGCCCCTACAGTGCAGCGCTCTGACACACACATATATATATATGATCTCAAGGACATTACAATAGTATTTACTTAATTAAAAATAAAAAAGTAAAAAATACATTTACAAAAACTTTTTATTTTTTATTTAAAAAAAAAATTTCAACTATTTTGCGGGACTTCAAAACATTATAATACAGCTTTAAAAGTTTATCCTTTAAACTAATCCCAATAGGCACATTTTGTCCTGTATTAGAAAACTCAGTTTTAGAAAGAGTAATTAAACCCCAATTTTCATTCCACCCTAATTGCGCATAGGTTAGGATGGGTCCATACTCTGCCAGCTTAATACTCACCAAAGAACGTAGAATTGCCTTACATATTCTATCAATTTCGCCATTCAAGATATTTTAATTTCTAATATACGTATTTAATGTGAAATTTACCAATTTTAGACAAAATTTATTTATCAACAACATTTATTTTATTACTTTACCCTATTTGAAATATCTGGTTAATTGAGATGTAGTTATTCTATAAAATTTTAAATCATAATTTTGGATCCTTTAGATATTCCCATATATTTCATCGTCATCAAAATTGTATATTTTATGCAGTCAGTTACATTATTATTATTTAATTATTTTTCTAATATTCCAAAAAAAAAACGAAACAAAAGCAATAATTATTGATGTTTAATTTTAGATATTTATCATCATAAAAATGACTAACCTTTTTTTTAGCAGTAAATATTAGATGTAGTAAATTAGAGCTCGAAGATGTTTCACGAATTATCTTAAAACAAGTCATAATGATTTATTTTGACTTCCTTGTTTTTACAAATAGATACTAAAGTGTCAATATATTATACAGAGTGTAACAGACAATAGTTTATGGGTGGATATCTGACTAAATTACGAGACGAAAATGTTCAATAAATATGTGCAAATTCTACAATGTTACGAAAAGTATTATTAAATGTGTTAATTAGAAAGATATACATATAAAATATTGTTGTTGCGCCACCGGAATTCGAATCTGGATCTCTTTCCAAACCGGGGAAGGTGCATTATCCGACTATGCTACATGCGACATTATTTTAGATGACAAATTTTCGTTCCTATATGTCAAACTTTTATTGTTGAGGTTTGAACTTGAAATAGCCAATTACTATAGCGTGGCCAATAGGTCTATCAACCACCCTACATATTTAATTTTTTTTTATTCATAATTAAATGATGAATTTACATTATTATCGTTACTTTATAATTAAATCTAAGTAAATATTATGTCACTGAAAAATTGCAAAGAACAAATCTTTTTTTTCTAAAAAAACATACCCGCCAACCTGGATTTGAAACCGGGAGCTTTTGTTTAATTAAATTTATTTGCGTGTTTATGTTGGCAGTAATGTCATTATTTCTAGAATGATAATTTGTCACAGAGGTTTTTTTTTTGTGCGCAGGTGGCGTCCGCATAAGGCAGGCATCATAATTATAATTTTACTACATCATATGGAACTGTAAAATATGTAAGGTTTTTATAGATAACCACGTGGGTCGTCAGCAATCTGACTTTGTATTGTATTCTAAAGATAAAGTAGTTATTTAAAGTAGTATTTTTAAAATCTAAATTAAATGTTTTTTATAGCCTTAATTTATTTAATAAATGAACTATAATATAATAGTAATCAAATTTAAATATTTAAATTGTTATATGAGTTTGGAAGTAGATAATTACTTATTTATTGAATTGATCAACGAAAAATAATTGAAATATTATTTTAAATAAAATAACAATCTCTTTGTATGAAATCACGAAATTTATTATACGTCAACCGGTTTCAATTATCTCATTATCTTAAGAGAGTATATTAGGTATGTGTCTTTTAAAATCAATTTAATATCTATCAATACTTTATTTTCCCCTCCCTTAATGTTCCGTCTATCTGTATATGTATTCTGTCTCTCTCTTTTACATGTAATTTTATATAATGTTTCCCTTCATGTTCTATTTATCTATATATATATTTTGTTTCTCTCTTTCACATGTATTTTTAAATTCTATCTCCCTCTTTATGTATATATAAGTGTACTCTTTTTGTATTTATGATCAATTTTAAATACGTCCTGATGAAGTTTAAGATAAGAGAAATCGGTTGATGTATAATAAATTTCATGGTTTCATACAAAGTGATTGTTACTTTATTTAATATAATATGTCAAACCACAATGAAAATATTAAATATTATTGTTAGCTAATAATACTATTGCTACGCTACATGTGCAGAATTGCTGGTAAACAACTATTATATTGGTAGGATTGTATTATTAGATGTATCAAATAATTTGAGAGAAAATATGTAAAATCGTTAAATGACACGGCACACACACGTTTACTATATTTAGTCAAAGGAATATTATGTAATGTTACATAACATTCTGACCGCGTTATTTGCCGCTCCGTCGAGTAACATTGGCCACGGCAATATTTCTTCCATTTGTTAGCATTTTATGGCAATTAGCTGAATGGAAAACCACGATAGCGGCGCCGGCGGCCATGTTGGATTTTCTGTTGTTTCTGGGATAAGGTACGCATAAGAATTACCATTATTTCCGTTCGCCATGCACGCCGTTGGACATATTAAACCAACAAAATATCGAACATACTCTTGTGAAACAATTAAATCAAACTACGGCTGATTTGAATGGCGCTTATGTAGAATATTTTAAAATCTTGTTTTTCCCCGGTGTGCAACGGAAAAATACATAATAATAATAATAATAATAATAATAATGCGTTCATTCCAGCGTGATCGGTTTTTTTGGAAAGAAAAGCAAAAAATATAAATAAATAAAAGTTCACACATATATATATAAATATAAATACTACATTTCAGTCACGGCCATTATTGTATCTGTAGTTATTCTGTAGTCGTTGCCATTCTCTGGTTTCTATGAGAACGCCGCTTGCACTAGAGAGTTAGTACTGAGCTCCAGCCGCAGTTTTATGGCCGCAACTCGATGTCTCAGAAGCGGAACGAATCCATATATACGGCCTTCGGCAAACATTGTAGATGCGCTACAATAACGCACCAATTCGAACAGTATGCGGAGACGGTTTTACGTCACCTGTTTGTATTTCGACGGGAGCTCGCTGGTATACACATTGCTGGTGAAGAACATTGATATAGAAGTTTAGTTTAAATTTGTATTTGTGTATTATTTATTGTTATAAATTATAATATATGTTACGCCTATAGAACGCGAAATGAAATCTTGCAAATTTACTATGCAGGTAAATTTTGTATTTGTTTTCGTACAAAGGAATTCTTATGTGTAGGTGGTATATTTCGTATTTGTTTTTTATACAAAGGAATCCTTTTGACGTTCTCTAATTAAAATAATAAAATATATTTTCACATGAATTTTATCCAGTATTAAAACAACTTTTTGTTTGGTTTGAGGCACATTCTATTTATTAATTAATTTTCAGTAATAATAAGTATTATTCTATTAATTTTTGTATAATTGATATCAGCTTCAGAATCGGTGAACAAATATAATTTCTACGACATTAAATAACTATGATGGCATATACATGTAGTTTATGTAAAACAAAAAATCAACTAGAAATATATATTATGGTAAAACTCCTTACCCATCACTGCCCGGGATTCATAATAGGCTATTGTTTAAAATAAGTTTAAATAAATACCCATATATTACTTATGGTCAGAAAGTGTAATTACGCAAAATTTAGAACGGCTGACATTCTACGTGATACACATTTATATCGAGAGAAGACGCGGGGAGGACAGAGGGAGGATGCTTATGTTTTGTGCAGGATTTTAAAGAGTAACTATGCAAAATTTGGAATGGATTACATTCAATATAATACATATTTACGAGTACATAGAGAAGGGGAGATAATGGCTAAGTTTTGCGCAAGATCCTAAAGAGTAATTATGGATTAGTTTAGAGCGGTCAAAGAGTATAGGATTGTATGGAGAATAGGCAGACAGACAGACAGACAGATAACAATTATATATATTGTTACGGTTCCTTTGGGCCCTAGAGGATAGGAAGCCATAGGTGCCGCCACCGATCTAGATCTAGAGTCTTCAAGTGTGTGTGTGTGTGTGTGCTTTGGTGTCGCCTGCTACTTTGGATGAGATGATAATTGATTTTCAAAGGCATTCTTATTTTCACTTTACACATTTATTCACAAACACAATTAATCCCGACATTGGATGCACGAAAAATGTTCTTTAGATCGTCCTTCTACAGGTCAAATTACCTCTTAGGGAGGTCACTTTTATTTATTTCTTCTATTTGCGGAGTTTATCTATTGCTAACATCAGCCAATGTGGCCGTGGGGTGTCGATGCAGCCGAGTACCCGGATCGGCACACGCCCGCGCCAGGATTCATCTCTCCCTCCAGAAGATAGACCGGACACCATCTCGTAAAGCCTTGCCCATAAAGCCCATCCATCGGCCATCGCTCGCATGCCGCCTCCTTGCTCGTTGCAGCGGTGTCTCTCATCATCCCGCAGGTGGACCAGGACCATCCATCTCTAGGTCCACCGCGGTGATCTTACTCTTAATCTCCGCCACCTTCTGCCGCCATAGCGCGGCTCAACTGACGCGCCTATTTTCGAGCGTTCCCACCAAAAGTGACGTTTTGCTCAGCTGCCCGCCAGGATCGGTTTCTCGTCCCTGATTCGTCCATTTGGACGGCCAATCATCATAAGTCGGCAGAGTAGGCTATCTAGACCTCGGCGCGCAAATTCAAACATCACATCGTATATACTCGTATATGTGTGTGTGTGTTTAATTTAACGTTTCCGCAAACACTAGTGTACGGAACTGGCGTTTTTATTAGGTTAGATCGCGTTTTTTGTAGATAAAGTCGACGTTTCAGCACGGTAACACGTGCCATTGTCAAGGATTTGCCTTAAAAATTTACTGTGCAACCGTGCTTATTCGCAGGAGATATAAATATCCATAAAATTTCTCAAAGCCACAAAGCACTAGTGCTCTCACCAAGTGAATAAGTATTTATATAAAATATTTTTTTGATTAATAGATTTTTGCTGTACTGCCTACTGAAATAATAAGTAATATGGTCTATCAGAGAACAAAATTTTCATTATGTCGAAAAATATGTTCAAAAAGTTAAAGCTAAATATTACTAAATTAATGTTAGAAAATATAAACATTTTCTTATCAGGACATGTATATTAATTATATTATTGGGATCAATAGAATCTACTTACCCCAAATAGCTTCGTGAGTTTCAGTAATCTCATCACAAGTTCAAGGCGGCTAATCAAAAGGCAGGTTAGGACGTCACAGACATGGTACTCACTCAGTACAAGTACTTAATTTCAGTCGCATTAACTCAATTATCACAAGTTTTAAGCAGGTTTGCTTGCTTGCTTGGACGGGCGCTTGTTGTTGGCTGGTGAAGTGCGTCCATGTCGGCTGGATGACAAAATTGCGATGAACGTATGACCATGACCCCTCATGTTCGCCGTTCAATAGAATGGCGCGTCGCATGCCCATCGTATCTTTAAAAAATAGTGACCTCTGGCGAATGCCTCGAAAGACGGTAAATATAAGTATATACGAATTTAAGTCTAAAGTATAAAAATATTATTTGCGTATGTGCATTTTTTAATATACCATTTTTGATTTCAGCCTAGCATAATAAAATAATCGTATTTTCAAATTTAGCCGGAAAAGTTGACAGGTATTGAATTTTGGTCTTCTGGTATTGAATTAAATTAATATTGAACAATGAACACCTAGAAAGTACGTATCTATCAATGTTGGATGCACCAAGTTTAGTTGATTCATTTTTTTTAAATGAACCGTTCTGAGAGCAAAATTCTTTCATATCCATTCAAGAGACAAAAGTTCCAAAAGATTATAGAAATATTTCATTCGAAATATATGTACATATGGCTAACGCTCGCAGGTCATGATTAATTAACCTTTACCATACCGTGATATAAAATACCCGAATGCAGCCATGCTGTCAACTCGTGTTACCGTAAATAACAGAAAAAATGTTTTTATTAGCTTAAATGACACGAATTTACTCTAAATATTGAGCGTTCCATTTAAAAAAAATGATTAATAACATAATTTAGAGCATTCATTAAGTCCAATACAATGTGCCCTTCCTTCTTATCTCTTTTCGTTTAATTAGTGAGAAAGAGACAATTATATTTGTATGTTTGTTTTTTTTCCCGGTTTGGAAAGACATCCAGGTTCGAATTCCGGTAACAACAACATTTTTCGATAAAATTGATTTTATATGTATATCTTTTTAATTAATATATTTAATTAAAATAATATGTGATCTCTGTCTTTCATATCACAAATGGTATTTTTACCACCGTATTAATTTTACAACGGATTGAATGGAAAAAAAAAACTTTTTGCCCGATTTCCTTTTCATAATTGGTTTTTCACTAGTCATTCCTAAGCGCTAATATTTTCTTTAGGATTATCTAAAATATGAATTTTATGTTGCATGTATTTACCAAAATATTACAGGTTTAATTATGATGGTAGACCTGCGTTACTGCATGGTTTGGGAAAGGTTAATAGTAATGATTCAAACGGCGAGAATTATATTTTTATAGATTAATAATTTGTCAGTAGTTATAAATTATTTTTATCTAGGTATACAGATAAATAACTGCACGTGTGGTAATATTAAAAGAACTTTGTTTTTGATTTTGTTCTTTTTGTATTTATCATTGTGTATTTATTTATTATATTTTGTATTCCTTAAAATAACTGTCTTTGTGCGCAATAATTATAGATTATTATTATTTAGAAATTTAATTTTTAAACTACCAATTTAATTAATAAAAGTTGTTTAATTAGTGGGTTTTTAAAAAAATAACGAATTACTTCGACTCATATTTCAACGTACCTAATTGATAAATTACTCCAAAATGATTAAGTGAAATATCACAAGTTGGGGCATTACCGTCTTTTTTTAGCCTTCAACATTTAAAAATAAAAATTACTAATTTAATTCTTTGAAAACCTTTTATAAATTGGATCGTACGGATAAAATATCATTATGACGATGAAAACTTAAAAAATCGACCCTTTTTTAAAAACTTTAACAGATCTTCGCGATTTCGCTGTCATCTTTGAAAAATTATCTTGTGTATTTTTTTACTAATTAATTATCTTTTTCATTACGAAATCTTAATTGTCTTCTCTTCAGTTAAGGAAGACAAACGATGTTTTCCCCAAATTCAATGTCAATAATAGGTATTTTTAGTAATAGAGTTTATTCTTCATAATTGCTAGGAAATTTTCTTTATTGCAAGTATTTGATGTTAAATCACACGATTATTGCTGCTAAAGATTCATTTGTCCGAGGCATTAGATGCAAAACCGCACCTAATTCAGTGATAATAAAAATAAGTCTTTATTTTTTTAGATCTTATTGAAATTTATAATCATGTTAGAACACAGTTCACTAAGGTTATCGTTTTATAATATATAAATGGTAGAAGTAACCGATGTGGAGATCTGCAGTAAACTGAGTGCAGCAGAGAATATTATTTGATCGAGTGAGAATGTACAATGTAGGTTAGGTTAGGTTAGGTTAAAACATATTATTCCCAAACTAAACTCGACATTTGAATAAATAACTTGTCCATAAAAATATACACTTTACCAACTTATTTTTCTTCCTCAGCGGCCTCATGGAACGGCAGTAAACTCAGTGCAGCAGAAAATATCATTTGATTGAGTAAGAATGTACGACGCAAGATAGAACGTATTATTCCTTAACTAAACTCGACATTTGGACAAAGAACTTTTATCACTTGTCCATAGAAATATACACTTTACCTACTTCTTATTTTTCTTTAGCGGCCTCATGGGACTCCGTCCGTGGAATAGAAGTCCATGATCGCAGATCACAATAGCGCTAGGGTTGCCAGATTTCTTACAAGTCAAATCGGGACACTCCCCCCCTCCCCGAAAAAATCAACAATATTAGACCACTTAATTTTTCCCTCTCTCCAAAAAATTTGTCTCGCTTGGGCTGGCATGTGGTTTCTATTTAATTTATTTAAATTTCATAATAAAATAAAATCAAAATTTTTTGACATTATTTATTAATTGGAACAAGAACAGTAAAAAAACATACATATTATTTGTTTACGACTTTTGTTGTCTGGTTTCGCTCTCGGATTCGATGGTACTGCGCAAGGCAGCAGCGAGCCGTTTCTGAGCTGCGCGCGCACGAAATGTCAAAAGAGTACACTATTACCGTATTCATTCGAAAATTTTGAAAATCGTGACTTTTGAGCGTCCCGAAAGTTTCGTTCGGGACACTGGAACACGAGGCTTAAAACCGGTGACAATCCCGATTAATTGGGACCCTAAATAGAGCACACATCACCCCGACTTTGTAGTCCAGTATACTTGTCACTTGCCTACCTATTGATAATATCCACCCATCTGTCTGTCTTCGTCTCGATGCTATTGACTTGTATATATGGGATTTTGCATGATACGGAACTAATCTACTCTTGCTATAATATGTACCGTCCACTGCACATCCTTGGTTTCACCTTTCTCAGAATGTTTGGGGCGGGTGATACCGTTCCTGAAGTTTAAGGTTTTTTAATCTTCTCCATTATTTTGTTAGTTTATCACGTATTGGGGCGTAAATCTTGCTCAAAACTTTATTTTCGAAGACTTGCAACCTATTTTCTTGCACTAAAGTGATAGACCAAACTAAACACTCGTGTAAAACGATCGGTTGTATCAGTGTATAGTGTGTTGTATCAGTGTATAGTTAAAACTATGCGTTACTGTTACGCAAAAAACGATTTTATCACAAATGTAAAAATTATATATTCATCTTTCTACTCATTATTGTACTATAATTTAGTATTCATATTTTTAAAATTATTTTTCTATAATTGCATAGTACATTATATAAACCTTCACCTATGAGATCAAACGGCAGTACAAAATACAAACAAAATAATTTCTTTAAAAGTTTTAAATAAAACAATAAATTAATAAACTGATATCTATCATATAAAAATGTTTAGTAAAAGCAATGTCAGCAGTTAAATAGTATTTTTATAAGTTATTTTTTCCTCGAGTTTTTTCAGGAGGACTTTTCGCTATGTGCTGGATGGTGGTGGATAAGAATAAAGAGAATAAAGAATAAAGAAGTATCATCACATGGCTCCGTCATAAAATTTGTGTAATGTAATGTTTATATTTCGAGGAATGGCCTGGAAGGTGGTTTGAATATCAGGTGTTCAGAAAGTAACCAGTATATTTGTATTCTGTGCCAGTTCCCCGTAGAGCGAGATACTTTCACGTACTGTAATATTTATATAAATAGGGCATTATTATTAGTAAGATATGGTGATACAAGATATCGTGCTAAAATCTGTAAAAATATACTTTAAAAATTAATAAAATACAATCTTATGAATAAAATACTAAAGTTCTCTGATGTCTGTTCGTCACAAATGAAAATTGAATTGGAAATTTATTTCATTTCATTGAAGAAAAGTGTCACGTTTCTCTGAAAGTATATATAAGATATTTTTGTACTGGTGGTATATTTTTATAAAAACAGAATAAATTGGAACATTACAATGCTTCTGTAGAGTGATTTAAATTTATGTGAATTTAAAATAAAATGTCAATATTCGTGTCAAAGAACATCTTAAATGTTTAAACAGTAATGGTTTCTTAGAATTTTGCAACCATATTATTTAAAAATACCATTCTTTTGATAATACCATAGGGGTCAATATCCTCAATAAAATCGGGTTTGGCCTCCGGTTGGACAATTTAGAAATCCTTGAAATAAAAAAGGTAACGAATATCGGTACGCCAATTTTTAATGATCAAATAAATTTATCCATTAGCCCCATATTAGGTATGTTTCCTTTAAAATCAACTTTATATCCATCAACACTGTATTTTCCCATTCCTCAATGTCCCATTTATCCGTATATGTATTCTGTCTCCTTTGATGTTCTATTTAACTATATATGTATTCAGTCTCTCTCATTCACATGTAATTTTATATTCTATCTCCCTCTCCATGTATATATAGATTTTATTATATTTATGTATATATTATTTTATTTATGGTCAGTTTTAAATACGTCCTGATGAAGCTTGAGATAAGCGAAACCGGTCGACGTACAATAGATTTCGTGGTTTCATACAAAGTTATTGTTATTTTATTTAATATAATATGTCAAACCACAAAGTGATTGCTTTCTACGAAAATATAATAAAATTTGATTTGAATTTAATGTAGATACATAGTTACTAATTGAAAATATTTAATTATGATTGGTTTTCAAAATTAAAAGTTTGTGGTATTTAGTTTGTGATGTATGTATAATAATTTACATAGAAGACGACCCAGTTCAGAAATAGCGACGCTTAGATAGAGGAAAACAGCAAAAATTGCGAGCTCGATAAAGTAATGACATTAAACAGACTGGTGGGTCGTCATGCGCAAGAAAGATGGAAAAAAACGTAAACTAGACATGCAGTTGATGGTCTCTACCGCGTCAACGTTTTAGGCGTCCATCCTACGTCCATCCTACATCCATACGACGTGTTTTGAATAAATCGAACGTTTCTACGAACGAACTATGTTAAAGTATGGATAAATAATACTGTTTATTTTTCTTTTAAACTATTTTTTTTCATGAATATTATTTAATTTTCTTAGTTTTTCTCCAAGTCTCTTTTCAAAGTAGGTAAATTTGTCCAATTATACATCAAAGAATTTTGTGAGCGTTGAACCGACGCGTAAATTTAAAATCCACGAAGCGCATCAGCAACAGGTAGTGAAACGAGGTATCCACAATGAAAACTTATTGCTGAGCACGTTTTGTCTTGCTGTCTAGTCGGAAGAGCCAAAGAAAACATATCTGAGAGAAAAATCACACAAGAATGATGAAAACAAAGAAGCTACGGTGGCAAATTAATTCTCTGGCATGTTTTGTGTATCAAAAAATTTTGCGATATTTGTGTGATTTTTAACATAAAAATATGTTTATTCAGTGGAGACCCCCCCAGTAAAATTTTCCACAAAAACCGCGTTAGTAATAGAACATTAGAAAATTTCGTAACAATGTTATATACTCTTACCATTGTCTTGTATTTTATTTATTTTCACCTTTAGCGGTGTCAGAATCGATATCAGCCGCCTCCTAAAACTCTATAGAGGCTTCTAACATGCTAAGTCATTGCTCTGCCTCCTTAGCTACACCCCTAATAGACTGTGATGGCAAATTGTCATTTAAATATATAATGTACAATATTATGTTTTTAAAATTATAATTTAATTAATTGATTTATATTTTTGATATATATAGATAAAATCTATCCATCGAAAAATATTTTGATTGCTACCGGAATACAACAATCACGTTACTTTTCCTATCCGAGGAAATACATTTGTATTAAAAAATATCACAGAAATATTTGTTCTGAAATAGCATTTTCATATCAAATATGTGATTTCGTTAAAAATATATTATTATTTATACGTTCTTAACATCAAATTTTATTTAAAAATAAATACCCCTGTTCAACTTTGTAACAAGCCGAAAGTTTAAGATATTGTGTTGCTCGTTCGTCGCCAGTGTAGTTGTTAATATATCTACTTATATAAATTAACGTTTTAATTCGATTTCTACATAAACATTATTAGTTAATAGCAATTAAAGTATTTTCTGAATATCGGTCGAACACAATGTTACAATATAAAGTAGAAAACATATGTTTGTAGAGACGATCTGAAAGGAGAAATATTATTCCCGATAAATTGATTCAGTCTCTAGAGCCTTAAAAGCTTCGCCCGGTGACGTCAATACGTTTCCTGCTGAAATAAGAGCCATCCTTACTAACTGGAAACAACATTGATATAATAAAAATAAGAGAAAACAATTTCGTTGTGTATTTAAAATTTAGTGACGCAGTTTCCAAAATATTTTTTTAATGAAATCACGTTTTTATTGTGAAGTTGCAATTTTAGAAAATAGTTATTTGATAATTTAAACGAATTAGAAAGATTCATTGAAAAAAATCTGTGTATCAAAAAAAAAAAAAAAAATATATATATATATATATATACCACTGGGACTCGAAACTGTGAGAATGAGAACAAAACACACTCTATTTAACCATTTTACTTACACAATTGATTAATTTAATTTGTATTAAAAATACCACAGGACTATATTCTGAAAAACTGCAACTTCATAACAATAATGGAATCTCCGTAAAAATATATTATATAAATACATGTATCTATTAACATTTTATTCATCCTACGACGCTATGGTCAGGCAAGTTATTGGATATGGAAATAGATGAAGAAGAAGAAGATGCGACGGAAAAATACCATGCTATATATTATACCACGCCTACGTATACATATTTTTTTCATTCAACAAAACATTTATTACTCGAAAGATAAAGTACTTTAAGTTAAAAAATTGAATTAAATAATAGGTAAATAGTTCTGCGCAATCCAATCCCTCAACTATGAGCCCAGATACTCCATCACATGACACACATTTTTTAGTGGCTTTTATTATTATGCGATTATTGTGTTTTATATTATGATACTGATTTGAATTAATAACCATTTTTAATATAAACTAATTTTATTATCTCTATATATCTATAAAACTCAATGTCTGTCTGTTTTCGTTAAAATTCTAAACTCTTTAACAAATCTAAACCAAATTTTGCATTGTTTCTCTTTAGAATCTTGAGCAAAATATAGGTATTATACCACCTTTCCCTGGCCACTCCATCACTTTTTCCTGATATAAATGTGTTTCATTGTATATTGAATGCCATCAGTTTCAAATTTTGTGTAGTTATTCATTATGACCTTGATGAAAATATAGTAATCCCACCCTCTATCACTCAGTTCCAAATTGTATACATTTTTATTATTTTGGACATGCATAAAACAATGGCCACTCCTTCCCCTAAACCCTTATCATAAACTATAACTAATTCTGAATCCCGTTGTTGAGGACACATGTTGTGTATTTCATGGAGGCGAGACGCACGAATGTCTTCATTCTGCAGGAACAAGACAGACA
Source organism: Eubasilissa splendida (assembly GCA_031772225.1). NCBI lineage: Eukaryota > Metazoa > Arthropoda > Insecta > Trichoptera > Phryganeidae > Eubasilissa > Eubasilissa splendida. The sequence goes on from CM062856.1 coordinate 16,981,831, forward strand.
TCAAGGATAGGCTCTTAACGATTTGCCTGAGACGAATCGTCAATTTTTTTGATATCTTGCGAGAAGCGAAGATAGCTTGGAGGAGATTGTTGTGGAGATCACGCCGAAAGATTAAGAGGAAGATCCACTACTCGTTGGACCGACGAAGTGGAAAAGACAGCAGGCCTTAAGATATCCAGGATGCCGAGAAAAATAAAGGAGCATAGTCAAGAAGGCGGGAGTTCATGGAGATCGCGATCCGACGTGGGTGATGACTGAATCCCTGGTAATGCCGGGTGTGGACCGCTAGTATAATATATTATCGAACGTGTTTTACAGGCATCCTAGGATTTAAATAAATTAATCATATGGCAATTCACCACTCCGGAGCTCAATAATTTATTTAATTTCATGATATACTATTGGCAGAGAGAAAACAAATTTTCGTTATAAATTCATAAGCACGCTCGACAAATTGTATGGCCCGACCCTGTGGAATATGAATTTTTAAATGGCCTCAAAAATCACGCGTATTATTTATTATTTTACCCCTTAGGTGACATCGCTTCACGTTTCACGCTAAAAGCTTTTCACCCTTGTCTAGAAAAAATAGATCATGCTTACTTACATCTCAAATTATCTGTACGCAACCGTTCCCTTCACAGTCCCTTCACTACATAGAATTGGTTGCAGTACCAAGTACATTGTTTTTGTCCTCTAAAATATGTTGTTTAGATCTTAATTAGTTTATTGTTTAGACCTTAATTAGTTTATTGTTTAGATCTTATTTAGTTTATTGTTGATAATCTTTTTTCTTTTTCTCTCTCGGTCGATGGGCTTGTGACTAGCATCGTGGTCCTGCGCGAACTGTTTGCCTCTTGGGCCTTGTTTCGTGCAACTCCGGTCTCATCTCGTACTTAATCTGTCCATTTTGTACATTGAACATTATAATTTTACATAAGCTAACTTCGTATTTGTATATTATTTACTCTTACTTTACATACCCTTTTTTATTATTTATAAATTGAACATTGCGTTTAATTTAAGACTTGCGTTGTATTTATATTCTATCTATTTGCATCTTGTTTTACTCTTTATACATATATATATATACAAATTTAATGTATTAATTATAAATATATACATATAAAATCAATTTTATCGAAAAATATTGTTTTTGCGCTACCGGGATTCGAACCTGGATCTCTATTTCCAATCCGGGGAATTACACTACCAATTGTGTTATAGCGCCAGTATTTTTCATGACAAATTTTCGAACCTATATGTTACACTTTTTCAAATTAATACACCTGTCGTTCCATTATTTGAAAGCCATCTACATTATTTTTACGGAATCACAAATACCTTTGTGTAAACCGACTGCAGACACCAGAATTATCAATTCATTTTTATAAAATTTTGGACACATTGATACGACTTATATTATTAAGGAGAACACATTCTTGTTGTAAAGTTGTAATTATTCAGAACATAGGTCTGTGATGTTTTAAATACTAATTTAATGTATGAAGACCTATACTTTGAATAACTTAATAATATATATAACACATTCTTGTTGTAAAGTTGTAATTATTCAGAACATAGGTCTGTGATGTTTTAAATACTAATTTAATGTATGAAGACCTATACTTTGAATAACTTAATAATATATATATATATATTATTTTTTTGTACATTTAACATTACACTGTGTGTACAACTATACTGGAAAAGTACCGTCTGCTATAATATAGTAATATACTAGTGTAGCAGGCAGGGTACCGAAATATATATATCTTACTTATTAAAAGAGTTTTGCTGTGTACTATTATAGCAAATATACATATAAAATCATCATAGTAATATTTTTTGGATCAGTTTGTATATACAGAGTACATACATATGTATGTATGTACATTATAAAGATTTAACGACCATTATATTAATGTGTTTATCGAGTAGGAGTTTACGATTTAGAGTTACACCCAGATTCTTTTTTTCTATTTTAATGCTTAAACTGGACCCGTTTAAAGTATGTTCAAAAAGTTATATGCTCAAGATGTTTTTTTATTTCTAGTATACCTAACTAAGTAGAAAGCATTTCTTTATATATATTTATTAGAAGGTTACGATTATTTCAATAAGATTAAAGTCGAGTCACATCTTCCTGTATTTTTAAACATTTATCAATCCACTCATATATATCGCGGGAGACAATTATGCAACTATACTAAATTAATGAAACTATTACTTAAATAATATAGCAATATGGCTGAAGAAAAATAAACTAAAGCTAAATGTAAACAAAACTAAATTAACGAACATTGGAAATAAAAGAATTCCAATTACACCAGCAATTATCATAGATGGTGAAAGTCTGAAGGAAGTGACTAAAATAAAATATTTGGTCTATAATGTATTCAAAATTGAATTTATCGCAAAATACAAGATACGTCGCTAAAAAAATCTCTCTTCTGGAAAGGATCGGAAGATTTATTATTACTGAGTCTTGTCAAATAGTAGACAACTCTGTTATTATTCCTCACATCAACTACTGCAGCAGCATTTTGTTTTGGACTAATGAAGAAGAAACGCAACAATTGTTAGTGTTGCAACATAAAGCTTTGAGAATAATACTCGGAAGAAATAGATATACCCGAATCACTTCGTAAGCAGAAAATATATTTAAATGTAATGCTATTTATTTATAAAATCCTCACTAAGAAAATATCGGCCGAATTTGTACGAAAAATTGATACAAATCAACATGAGCACGAACATCATATAAGAGAAAAAGATAGACTGAGACTGCCATTCAGGAAGAAGCCTAAATCTCAGAAATCAATGATATACAGTGCGATGCAGATTTTTAATGAAATACCAGAAAACATAAGAAAGGAGGAGAAGAAACTACATCAATTCAAAATAAAAATAAGCAAATATGTGAAAGATAAGTTCTAGTAAAAAGAAACGATATTGATTTTAGCAATATTTTAATATGTCTGAGAACACACAATTACTGGATTTTCACCTACAAAGGCACTATTATTAAACAAATAATAGATATCTCATAGAGACGAATCATTAATGGATAATATAATATAAAATAGCTTCGCCTGTATGAGATATCTATTATTTATTTAAAAACAGTGATTTTATTTTTGTTTCCATTAGAGTATACATAAAAATACTTATGTATGTACTATATTAAGAATAAATATATTTAATAATAAGTAAAGAGCGTCATTTTTTTTACATAAATGCACGTTTGTATTATACGCGTTAAAATGCGCTGTTTCCTAAAATTGTTTTGAATAATCAAATACACGATAACCATACATAAATTAAAGATAACTCATAATAACTTGAATAGGTGCCATTTGTGTATTTTGATTAGTTGTGCAGAAGAGACAATACTAATTATACAGCCATAAAGTGGATTGAATTAATGTTCCAGTGCCATCAATCTAGCCAATCTAGATTTAAACACAATTGATCAGATTGTACTAAACAAAGCTGACATACGCCTAGCCTAAAATAGAACAATGGTTTAGGAAAAACAATTAATTTTACGTATAAATTACGCCTAGCTACTATAACACACATTTAATTTTAGTGTTATATATAGCCAGGCTAAACAAAATAGTCAGAGCATCAATACAACTAGTAGATATTGGATGTCTTGGGAAATGGTATGATATCTGACTAGATATTCGATTTGTTAATTCAATCATATTTATATATCAATATATCTTCTCATGCCAGCTCGTCGATTGTTGAAGCTTCTAATAGGACCATCTTATAGTATCTGGTTTACCCGGCCATCTCGTCCTCTGTTTCTGGTACCATTAATACTTACGTCATATATCTTTCTTGCCATTCTCTCTTCATGAGTACAGTAATATGTATACAGTTATAGGCAGGGGCGTGCACTCTATACAATCAATAAAGCTGTGCATAACTATAATCTTCGCGTAATAAATGTAAATTAAATATTTATTTGATATATTCTATATTGAGCGTGTAAATCCACCCGAAAATAATTCAGTTCTCATCTTAACGTGTTAATTAAAACCATATAGCCAGCGGAAGTATTTAAAATTGACAAATAAAGCTGCGCATGTGTTTTTTCGCACAATCTATCCCAAACGTATACGAACTAAACGCAAGTCTCGCACCGCGCTGTGGTCTGAATACACGTCTTCGCTTTAACAGACGTGTTGTAAAACGCCGCAAATGTGTCTTTGAAGCGGACTTGACCGTATGCATTACAATATACTTTAAATGTGGTATTATTTTATATTATAAAATATAAATTATATATTTTTTATGTTTATATATTTATTATGTTTATATGTTTTAGTTAATAACTTAATAAATTTTCCATGAATAGTAGTAATAATACACACTCACACAGGTATACTTAAACATAAACATGCTTTTGAAAGAGGGAATGATGAAAACAACCTCTAATGATAATACCCATCACTTTACACAATCGATATTAGCAGCATAATCTAAGTCTATGTCTAATGCACGCCGCTGGTTATAGGTATGTATACACCGTATGCCAGATGCGCTGGCCACAACAACACAGAATGACACGAGGAGGCTACTCTGTATTTTAGAGGCCTCGTTGCTATTTACGCAACGAAATGGGTAAACTATGAATGAATTAATACTCGTAAATGATATTAAACATAAAAAAATGTATTGTATTAATTAATAAACAACAAAAAAAAAATTGACTCTCGAGAGAAGTGTCAAATAGTATCATGTGTACATATTCATCTCACTCGTGTTATTTGTAACGATTCCATGACAAGTGTGCTCAAGATAGGTGCCTACAAGACAAGTGCACATATAAACAACCGCACACAAAGACAACTGACAACTGCATACATGACAAGTGCACACAAATAATAATATTATGTAGATTAATATATATATATATATAAGTTATTATTAACTTAACTTAACCTACACTAATAAATGTAGCTCTATGTAACCTGTCGTGAAAGAATGACTTATCATGAGGTAACTTATATTATATTCTACCTAATATCATATTATCTTGTGTGCAGCTATTCATGTCTGTGTGTGCACTCGTCACCGTGTGCAGTCTTCTATGTGTACACATATCTTGTGTGTCGTTTACGTGTGTCCAGTTGGCGTCCGGGCAGTTGTTTCGTTTTCAGTTGTCTGTTCACAGTTTCTACCTAAAACCATTAAACAAAACAAAAAAAAATTACTCTCTTTAACAGTCACTTTTGTTTATTTAATTATAAAATTTAGTGACGTACGATAATATGTGTTTTTATTAATTTAAAAGAAATGATTAAATTGTTTTGATATATTCGATAACAATGCTAGGAAAAAACACATTAGGATCAATTTGCTGGATCTTCTTTTGATACGCCCGGGTACAGATTATATTCATTGAGCCGTTGCGCTAGCGTTTTGCATAACAAACATGTATAGATCACAAATGTGTGTAAAATATAGAAAGTTTCGGCATTAGTGGTATACTTAAATTTATAAGTGTTGATTCCTGTCTTCAATCTATAATATTAATCTATCTATTGCTATCATAACGATCGAAAAATGTACATTTGAGAGATGTTGATTTAATACTTTTGAAATTAGCAAAATTAACTTTGTAGTTAAAATTCATTATTTTTATTTGTTAACTTTGTTTTATTAACCACTTATTGATTATTATTATTTATAGTGGTTAATAAAACAAAGTTAACAAATAAAATAAATAAATAAATGATGTTGATTTATTTCGAAACATTAAAATATAAACATTGTACGGACGTAAAGGTCTACGTCCTTAGTCGATTGTTGAGTACAGTCACTCGTCACTTAGCGACCATCTTATTTAACGACCGTTCACATATACGAAATATCTGCGTCCCATTGTGGTCAGCAGGGAAGATACACTAAATGTTATAATATGTGTCGCGTCATCTACCTCTAGCGCCAAGTGAGCGGACGTCGAACTATGTTGATGATGTTAGAGAGCACCCCATCTCCTTCCTTAATTTACAGAACGTATTGTCTATATCAGTCAGTGTTCAGTGTGTTGATTAATCGCATGTCATGCACAAATTGTAAAACTTTATAAAATAGCGACCAACCAACTCGCTTTCCGACCAGGATGGTGGAACGTAACCTGGTTGTTAAGTGAAGACTATCTGTATTTGATTAACAATCGGATCCTTTAAAACATTGTCATTATCGGAATATGCTAGATTACGTACAGTAAGGAACAACGGCAGTTGCCGGCAATAATTTGATAAAATTCATATAATTTCAAGACAGTGTAACATATATGAACACCCCGCGAAATCGACATTTCCACTGGTGTTCGTGTCCGTGCCCGAGTGTGTTGGAGCGAACGAAGTGCTCCCCCGTCTCTCGCTAATCTCCTCCATTTTATGGACACACTCTGTTGCGCATTTGCGGGGCAATCCTGGTACTATTTGTGAAAGAGTAAACGGTGTGATGCGGGCTTAAATCCCTTAAACCACCCCTTCATTGGTAGCTTAAATTTTCAAAGTTGGAGCGTATTACGTGCCACGTTCGTGCAAGTACACGGATGATTTGTGTGGTGTTTATTGCGATTGGATATAAGTACGTTTTATGGCTTTTAAATTAGTCAAATAGATGTCAGTCATCATTATTGACCAATTGTTGGAAGTTAAATGAAAGATTAACCATTTTGTATCGTGTTGATTGATTCAATATTTACTAATGACAGTGTTATGATATTCAAATATGTAATGTATTAAAATAAATTTTTACATGCGGTATATAATTTTATATAATTCGACTCCTCCTACGTAAAGTATCGTAAGTAAAAAAAATCACATTTTTCATCATTCTAGCATTTTGCACGTATATGATATTTGTTTAAATGGCTGAATTTTTTTTAAATATTATGTTTATCTACATCATTGAATACAATATATATTTTTTTAATCTGCCACGTAAATAAGTATCAAATATATGCGTAATACTAGAATGATTAATAATATCATTTTTTACTTACGATACTTTACGTAGGAGGGGTCGATCTATCTCCAATATTAGATATGCGGCTGACACTACTAATTCTTCACCTTTTCATGCCGTATCCGACTACCCGAACGTTAGCTATAATTATCGTGTTAGCAGCAAAAGTTACATATATTCAAATCTTCAAACCACTATTGTAAATTCTTCAGCCATGAGGTTCGGCATTTTTAAGAACCATGCTATCCAGCAGCAGTCTATGACATTTTATGGACGTCTCATAATATGTTCGAGATTTTTCAGTTTTCAGATTTTTTTGGTAACTTATTTTATGATTGAAAAATGGATCCATGACCATAACGACAAAAATGCATTTACTTAAGTTTATATTTCGTATTTGCATCCATGAAGTAGAAATATGAACGTTGAGAGTAGGGATTCTGTTCCCGGTTATCTCACGATTTTTTGCTGTCTCTAGACTCGGGATTTAAAAAAAACATAACCCGAAACTCTGATTTTTATATTATATTATATTTATTTTGAACATTGATCCAGGCAGTAACCCAGCGGCGAATAATACATATGTATTTTAAAAAAATTGTCCAATTCTTGTCTAACAATACAAAGTCAGTTATATATGGTCAGTTATAAAAATTTGCATTAGGACAAATAGTTTTGTCGGTTTGTTCAAACGGGGAATTATGTTTCCTTTAAAATGTGATCTTTCAAATTAAATCGTGTCATCTTTTGATGAAATAAAATTGGATAAGATGAAATTATTTGAAAACGGTTTCTGGGTACATTGGTTTGTCGTTGACTTGACCAAATACACGCGTTATTGTATGCACGTCATACATGTGAATATTCATTAAAATATATTTTGTATTTAATTAAATAGTCGTATTATTCATTATCTCGATTCCCGGGACTTGAAAATTTTGTCGGGAATACAGAATCCTTAGTTGAAAGCATGTGAGAGAACGAAACATAACGCCTTTGAAATGTGGTGCTAGAGCCATGGTGCTAGATGCTTCAAATAGCAATGCGTACTGGTTCCTCAATTTTGAAACTACGATAGACTGTCCACGATTTGTCAAGGACAAGATGGAGGTATTAGTTTGCCACGCTATGCATGAGATCTATCAGTATTCGTGTTCACCACATTTCAAACGCATCTATTTTCCGTCTCTCGTTTGCTCTCGAGGTTCCCTTTTCCACGTGATGGAAGCATTTGAAGAATAAATCCATGTACACTTCCTCTAAAAATGTTTCATTACATTGCTTATAAATCTATCTCAGATACGTAAATCGTAACCAATATGTAAGGAAAAGGAAAAATAAAAAAATGTATCAGGACTTATAGAACAAACTCACATTGTGGGTATTTGTATTAAAAGTACTCGGTTTTCAGAAGTATTTCTTTTAATTTCAAAATGGTTAACGTATTTTAAGACAGGGTGCACTTCAGTCTAATTATTAGGTTATATTATATTGCAACATAAATTATATTGTATTGTAACATAACCAAAAACGAAAACAAACTCAAAACATGTTATGTACAATCGGGGGCGTAGTCATAATCAACGTGAGTTACTACTTCACATTTGCTTGGTAGAAGATCGATTCCGCGGGCGAAGAAGCACCAGTTTTTTGAGGCAATCAATATAGACCAAAATGAATGTGGTCTAACAGAACTTTAACAATAATATACATGCTAGGAGACGTTCGCACAAAAAATTTAATATGTTTTTTTGTGACATCAAAAAAGTTAATAAAATTGTTTAAAAACTAGAAATTTCCCGATTTTTATTGATATTCTGTAAGTTATATAAGTTCATGTGAATAATGGTGTTATTATGACATTTCCTTGATGTTCTATGTTTAACCCGAACTTCAGTCAATCAAAATTATCCATTTCGATAGCGAAATTTGGCAGTTTTTCAAAATCATTTTCATGTTGAATTAAAAAAATGGTATTTGAACGCTATCCAAAAAGCGTGCAAGTTTTTTTGTGATTTCTTTAATATTCCTAACCTCGGCAGTAAATTTGGAATAATATCTGATTTTTCAACTTGTGACAGCTGAAATTTACTAAATGGAGCTACATTTTGGCTGGGGTAAGTACATATTTTATTATAATTCTTTTAGACGAAAGAAAATGTAATTTGTTAATTGTTATTTTGATAATTTTACAACCTAAAAATGTTTATGTCAAAAACTATGTGAAGTCAATAATGATGTATATAATTATGGAGTCGTTTTGAAGATATTTTATAATCCGGATTGGAAAATAAATGAGTGGAAACTTGTAAGTGGGTTAATCTAATTATTTTTTTTTTAGCTATTTGTAATTATAAGAGTTTTTTTACTCATATAAGAAATTTTGTTTTTAATATAATACGTTTAATACTTTTAGCGATATGTTGGTGGTTACACATAAGTATTATATTCATCAAATAACTTTGCATCAACTACTGTTGAAGATACAGTGGTATAAAAATCTGTCGACGTCAAAGTAATGGAAATACTTTTATTTTTCTTTACAGTCTAGTGAGTAGGATGTACGATATACGCAAGAAAAGTGATCTTATGATGAATATTGGTAAATTGAAAGTTATGGTATTCGAGAAAAAGAAATGTATGACAACGTGCAAAATGATGATATATGGTGAATGTTTGAAACCAGTATAAAGATTTGTGTACTCGCGAAGTTTGTTTGATAGGGACGGATTAAGAAGGATATGGAGATAAAACCATTTACGGGCGGCCCTCGACTTTCGCACTTAATTGGTTCCTGAAATGTGTGCGAAAGTTGAAATGTGCGAATGTTGAAATGTGCGAATATTGAAATGTGCTAAAGTTGAAATGTGCGAAAGTAGAGCCATGTAAAAAAAACACCAAAATGGGATGTATTATCAGTTATGTATTTATTTATCAATCTCTATCAATTACCTTACGTACTTGAAATATACGCTCTGTATTGGGATCACATTCATCCACGATAGCTAAAAAACTATCAAGATGCATGAAGGCTTCATTCATATTTTTGATTGTCAAAGTCTTGACGATGTCAGCCTCTTCTTCGCCTTCATTTTCCATTTCATTTGCTTCTTGTTGTTCAATTAGGTATTCATTTGACAAAAATTCTGAATAAGATTTGATTGATTCATCAACATCTTCGTTGTTGACGTCCATGTTTAGTTCATTCATCCTTGAAACTATTTCAGTTATGATAGTTTCCGGAGATTCTTCAGGGTTTAGATGATCGCCCATTATTTGTGGGCATAATTTTTTCCAAGATCAAGGACGGAGAGAAAGAGACAGGGAGCGGAGGAGAGGAGAAGGACTGCACGTGAGACAAAAGCGAACATTATCGGGAAAAAAACGATGGTCGAAAAATGTGCGAAATAGCGAATTGTGCGAAAATCGAGGGCCGCCTGTATATATTTTTTAAGAATACATTATTGTTGTGAAGTTGCATTTTCAAAACATAGTTCTGCGCTATTTTATTATTTTTGAAAATGGAATAATAGATGCTTCAATTGGAAAGATAACAGAACATAAGTTAAAAATTTATCGAAAATGTACTCTTCTTCTTCTTTTTCTTTTAAATAGGCAATCCAACCTTCAAGAGTGATTTGTGCCATTAATCAAGTTAGAACATTATTTTATGGAAAAAATAAAATAATATTATATAATAGGAAATACTCCACATACATGTCAATACCATTGTCGTTCAAAAAATTTGCTATAATGTGGCGAGTTAAGGGAAAGAAGATGACACCGATTAACCGGGAGTTGAAAATTACCATTGACGAGATTACTGTAAAAAACCTGTGATCCGCAATGGACAGGCAAAGCAGATATGGTCAAGGGCTTCCTCCTCGGCACCACACTCACACATTGGGGAATCTATTAAGTTCAATCTGAATAAATGTGAGACTACCTGCCAATGCTCAATTCTCATTCTAGAGATATTTGATATTGTTCTTTGGAGACTTTCCTTTTGGAGAACTAGGAGGTGCGGGGAATAGATTTTTTAATTATTTTAAGCCGATATTATTTACACATGATTATTTGGACCCATCCACTGTGCAGTCCAAATAGAATTCGTACGTTTTTTTACTATATTACATCGGGATATGGAATTGATGAGGGAAAACTCCGGAAAGAGTGGCCTCCTTGGCCAGTTTATCAGCACATTCATTTTTATTAATTCCCTTATATGCAGGAATTCAAACGAAATTCACGTGTTTGAAAATGTACTCGAATGCGTTTCCCGGATAGAAAGAGGTTCAGGATCGAATCCCGATATCAACAAATTTTCTGTATCTGTCTAGTTGATTAATTTAATTTGTATTCCATTTATAATTGACTGAAGAATGAACAAATAATAAATGTGCGTCTAATATTAACACAATGAACAGTATTCATAAAGAATCGCTCAGGTCATATGAAACAAATGATTGAGGGTAAGAAAATTATACAACGTGGGTATTAATTACCTACACCAGGCAAACTAAACAGTAAAATATAGTCTTGTTGGAAGCCTCAACAATCCACGAGCATGCATGAGATAATGTGTACATGGATAAGGTGAGTTGGTAACATTGTAAGTTAGCCATATTCTTAAATATAGCATTATGCGAGCGTGTTAGAGTTTTGTAGCTTTGTGCTTTGAATAATACTTTCTTCAAACCTCAACAAAGCTTGGGTTGATATTATTGAAATTATTATTTTGCTTTTATCGAATGCAAATGTTATTCGTACGCTTTTGTTTCAAAACGTAACCACCATCCCCGATTTGATTTTATTCTCATGAAGAATTATTGTGAGATTTTGAAAAGGATTCTCGATATCCTACGAAATTCAGAGCACGGAGCGGTCGTGAAATAAAACAGGGACATTTAGACAACGAAAAGCAGACATTCTTTGGGAGAAAAAAATAGTACTTCTTTTAAATAAATATTCAGTATATTTAAATGTTGGATCTTATGCTAAGTGGATATAATGCATCATCTCTGACGTGATCTTGGAACACCTACAGCGGGCCTCATTCACAAATTCAAGGTAGCCCAGCGAGCCACGGAAAGAATTATACTCAAGAGTACCTGTCCTTGCGAGATAGTATAAGAAATGAAGACAGAAGAGATTTCATGCATATAATGCAACACATAGAAACAATAATCGAGAATAATCATTTATCTGTTAAAAGATTGCGATTGTTTTTTTCGCTTCAGTTCTAGTTTCACCATCTAGCGGCTGCACTTGAATGATATGAATCACGTGACGTGGCATACGTAAAAATGTACATGTTTATGTTATTTATTGAAAACAATACAGAATAGAGTTCTCATCACACTTTGTCTTTAAATCGCATGCATGTTGATACTGGCTATTTTATGTTTTTAAAAAAAATAATATTTACACTCATTTGGCTTTCTTTACTCAGAACAATCAATAACCAAAATCAAACCTCTAAAAATATAAAACTTAATAATTTTTAAATTGATTGTTGTTTATTGTTAATTGTTTAATGTAATAATTTTGTGAAAAACGCGGAACTGAAGTGCACGCGGACGTATGATATCAAAACAGCGAAATATTGTAAAAACAGATAAAATGCACGACTTAGTTAAAATAATATTATTTAATTAACCCTTAACCGACACAACGATAAGTATCAGTTATGCGAGCTGAAATAAATAAATAGATAGATTAACGATTAATTCAAATTTAGAATGTCGAGTTGTTTATATTATGTAGAATGTATGTTCTTAATTTGGAAAATGTATGCAAGCATTGCCGAATACTTGGAGGAAAAAATACATTCAGTTTTGTTACAAAGTTCATAGTTCGTCGTCCGTCTTTCAAAAAGGCGTATCTCATTTTTTATTAAATTTGAGTTACGACTGGGGTTACATTGCCAAAACACATACCCATAACTGATTCAAACACCCATATCTGAATTATATTTCATTGAAGTAATATTACATCATTAAACAACTTATAGTTATCTCATAGAGACGAAGCTATTTATATTATATTATATGGGAAGTATTAAAATGTGGATATTACAGGGCTTACGACCTGTCTTCGGCTGGCTTAAGCGATCACTTTACACAGTGTAACGTTCATCATTCCACCCACAATCAACCTCCATATCTATCTTTATTTTTTTAGTTTATTTATAAATAAATAGCTTACTCTCTATGAGATATCTTTAATTTGTTTAATAACAATACCTTTGGAGGAAAAAATCTAGTAATTGTGTGTTTTTGGACATACTCAAATATTGTTAATTACATCTTTTTTTTTTAATATAGAGCACATTAAATATATAGTGTATATTTATATATAAACAATATCAGAATGTTCTTTTTTACTACAACTTATCTTGCACATACTTGCTTAGTTTCATTTTAAATCTATGTAGTTTCTCGTCCTATTTTATATCTTCTGACATTTCATTAAAAATCTTCATCGCACTGTACATTATCGATTTCTGAGAATAAGCCTTCTTCCTGAATGGCACTCGCAGTCTATCTTTTCCTCTTGTTGATTTACATCAATTTTTTTTTTAATTCTGCCGATATTTTGACGTAACCACTCTTTATTTCGAGAGTGGCTGCAAAGATTGATTCCACATTAGTAGGTTCAATTTACTATCTGTGTATAATTCAATACATAGTTTGCAATTTCTGAGACATTAATTATGCCTAAATGAGATTTTTAGACATAACTTTCGGCTTTCGCAACTTCACCATGCACACACAAAATCTCAGAAATTCGATTAGTCATCTCCTGCCTTTCGCTGGTGACGCTTGACTGTCATTATTAGAACAAAGTTCGCTTTTTAAGTGGTCTAATTATTCAAAATGGTGGCTTGTGCTGTCAAACTGTGTTCATTTAACCTTATATTAGATTTCATCGGTAAGAAGTATTTTTTTATGTTATAATTTTGCTCATATATCGGCACCTATCACAGAAACGCGTTAAGTCCAAATTATTAAATTAATTAATTACTATAGATTAATATAGAGGACACCATCGTGTTTAGGTGTAATGAAAATAAAGCAATCATTTGGATAAAAATAACTAATATACTTTTATTCGAGTTGAACTTCATTAGTTAGTCCAACAAATGGAATTGAATATATGTGTGAAAAAATTATAATATTATCAAAATATATTAAACACGAAACGAAATATTAAACGCCACGACAGTTTACTGCAATTTATAAAAAAATATTAATGCATCAGAAATTACGAAATATAAAAAATATACAGATTTAGAATTTTTCTTCAGTAATAACAAAAATTAATAACACAAGTGAAAATTATAGACCGGAATTTATAGAAAATGAACCAAATGAGGCAGATAGTGAAAATCTATTAAAATTCCTAGTTACAAATTTGACGGAAATTTCTAAGCAAATTATTTCTTATATTGGTGGATTCGTTGTGCGACAATTGGCTAATAGATTATATTGCATGACCTGTATAGACAGTCTCTTTGCCAACTTTGCTTTGTTTTATCATATAGAAAGATTGGGGAGGGTTATTATATCCATCTCAAGATATTACTGTCTGTTATCTGTTCACGAGCAGAATCGATGCTAAAAACTATACTACAGAGATGCACTACAAAACACCCTCCCAAACAATATGATAATATTGATAATTTAGTATCAAAAGAATTAAAGAGATTTTTAAATATAAATTTCTTTGAAAGATTAAACGTTAATTGTAAAGAAACGCATCCTCTAGATAATCACCAACTGCAATTGTTGAGAGCTGTGCTGGATAGGTATTTGTCTATTCGAGATAGTATCTTACACAATTAACAAATATGAAACCTACCAAAAGGCAGTATTACAATAAATTGGTCTTTTTTAGTGGTAACTAGTAAATGAAACGGAAAATCGCAATAATTAATTTATTGTAATTATCTCATACTACTTATCTCTACATTTCAGTACAAGAATCGTATTTCTGGTATGCACGTATACTGTTAATGTAAAAATTATTATGTGAATTAGCTATTTCGGCGTTAAATCATTTACGGGCGTACTTTTATTTTCCCAGTTTGAAATTCTTCGTGAATCACATAGTATTTGTTTTACGGAAACATTAGCCGTACATTTGTCTCCGTAACTACCCACTACCCGGCAAATCTAATTCTGTTTACTTTAGTCTTGGTCGTATTCATTAAACCCGTAAATTCAGTAAATAAAAATGTATAACGAATGTTAACGTTACATTACCTTTGACGATTTTAAAACGATTAAAAACATCTCAAAGAATAACAGCGCAACATTATGAAACAAACGAAACACTATATAAATATCGACCTTAATAAATAATAAAAAATTGTGTGAAAATAAACTAAATTTACGTATTTATTTATTTTGTGAAAATTGACGTATGGTGTTATTGTAAGTAACGCTCTTTACGTTCGGGTATTTTCGAAAACTGCCAATCATTACCGAACAATCCGAATGACCTTCTCACGTATTACAAAACCTGGCATCAAAATTTTTCTCAGTACAACGGGATAGTCCATCTCTCCGAATAAATCTCTTTGGTAGGAACATAATTTGTGTTAAATCATTATCCAGGTACCCGGTATCGGTTTATGTCACTTTTTTTTAATATAGTTTTACAAAAAAAAAAAAAAAGGCTGACAATGAAGTGTACTTTTTATCCGGAGAGATAATTTTTCCGTCAGTCACGCCATGACGGCCGATTACACCGCAATGGAACAAAACAAATTTGTTTGAGTGGTTGAACAAAGAAATTGTTTTCGCGAATCTGTGTGTGGCAGATGCCGAGAGAAGGAAATCACGAAACACAAAGGGCGGAATAATGAAACAAAATGTGTATTCTTTCCCATTCTCGGTAATATTATTTGATCTGTTCTGCACGGGATTTCGGTCCCCGCTCTGCGCAGATAAAATAATGGCAACACCACGTTCTCAACGGTATATCGGAATGTTGTAAATTACATTTTGGATTCTATGCATATATTGCAGTGAATGTGTGTTATCAGTGTGGTTATACTTTCAGTGAGATAAAATGCATCAAACAATTGATTTACACATAGGTATGTGAAAATAAAATACTTGTTTTTTTATTAATTAGCACGAATCGTTGTGACGGCACACGTAGGCTTTCTAAATATATCGAAGGCATGTTTATTATTTTTCCTTTCTATTTTCAGATCTGAGAAATTTATTTATTATTAAGGAGAACCCATTCTTATTTTGAAGTCGTAATTATTCAGAACATAGGTGTGTGATATTTTAAATACTAATTAAATGTATCAATTAGAAAGATATACATATAATTTGAGATTCCGTAAAAACATAGTAGATGGATTTCAAATAATGGAACGATAGACATATTAATTTGAACTAGTGTAACATAAAGATTCGAAAATTTGTCGTCAAAAATAATGTCGCTGTAGCATAATTGGACAATGTTTCCCTTCCCCGGTTTGGAAAGAGATCTAAATTCGAATCCTAGTAGCGCAACAACAATGTTTTTCGATAAAATTGATTTTATGTGTATATATTTCTAATTAATACATTTAATTAGTATTTAATTTATTTTTACGTCGATTTCTTTTTCTAACGTGAATTTAATGTTATTATGTAAAGAATTAATTAGTGTGACTAGATAGTTAATTTACCTGCCTATAACTTTAAATGCGATTAGTACATCATCTACGTATCGTTAATAATATATTATATAATGCTATGTTGTCCATTTCAGCTAAAAGTTGACTTTATAGTTATATATACAAGTCATTGAGTTAAATTGTTATATTAAATGAGTAGAATAAAAAAACAAGTGTTTTATTTGCACATATGTGATTATGGAGGTATACGCCGCGCATGCGTTATGTGTTTGTGTCATTGATGCCATCTAACGTCGGAACATTTGAGCCTTAGCTGGTGATGTGTCGCCCCACACCTGTTTTGAAAGTTACCTATGTTATTATTATGATAATTATCGTTATGATAATTATGTTATGTTAATGTTAGTTATAGTACTTTCATTTTAAAGGATATCTCGGATTGAATACTCTTTTCGTATTTTAATCGACATTAACACGTATTTTAAGCGATAACAAAAACATGCAAATTGACGTTTCGCAGCAGCATATAATTTCACTACCGCCTATCAGTTAAATAATATTTTCGCTAGTAAAATGAATTAAATAATTAAATGATTTTATTCAAACGACAGTGAAAAAAAATTTTTTTTTTAATACAAAATAAATATATTTATTAAAAAGATATACATATAAAATCAATTTTATAGAAAAATATTGTTTTTGCTACCGGGATTCGAACGTGGATCTCTTATTATCCAGGGAAATTGCATTAACATCAACACAGCGCATTTACGACAAATTTTCGAACTATTATGTATGTTACACTTTTCAAATTGATACATCTATCGTGCCATTATTTGAAAGCTATCTTCTTTAATTTTACAGAATCTCAAATACTTTTAAGTAATCCGATAGGAGACACCAAAACTAATAATTCATTTTTATTAAATTTTTGTAATTATTAAGAAGAACGCATTCTTATTATGAAGTTATAATTATTCAGAACATATATGATATGAAAATAGTTAACAAAACTTATAATACGAATGTTTTATCAATTTCCCTATTACATATACAATTATAGTATGCATTATAAATACTTAATTATTTGCCATTGTTTAATTAGTATACATTTTTTAAACCTTTGAAACTAGTAAATGTGAATATATCTATCTTTACATATTCGCACTTGAAAATGACAAAAGTAGTTTAAAAAGTTTAATTATTATCATTTTAGTAAGTAATATTTTCATGATGAGTTATTTGAGTAACTAAAAAACCGTCAAAGTACAAAAAACTGAAATTTTATTATTATTTATTATTTAATATTTATTATTTATTATTTATTATTTATTATTTATTATTTATTATTTATTATTTATTATTTATTATTTATTATTTATTATTTATTATTTATTATTTATTATTTATTATTTATTATTTATTATTTATTATTTATTATTTATTATTTATTATTTATTATTTATTATTTATTATTTATTATTTATTATTTATTATTTATTATTTATTATTTATTATTTATTATTTATTATTTATTATTTATTATTTATTATTTATTATTTATTATTTATTATTGATAGGTACAGCCTTATCCCGGCTATTTCGTTAGACTTTTGTTTATGTTACTTAATAATTTCACATTTTCTAATACTTCACCCCTACTGTCCATATTCCCGTTGACGACCAAACATTAACCCCTCCCCTTTCCAGGTCCCTTCTACCTGAATAAGTCAGTACCAAAATTAATTTAGATTAGATGTAAATTATACCTGATGATGATACACTGCACCTTTCGAAACGATCGTAGTGACAAAATAACTTATCTGGTATGTAGGACAAAATTTAGTTTAGTGAAAAAATAAAATAATCATTCTGCATCACAAAGTGAGACTGCCATATATATCAATTTAATGATACAATGAATATATAATGTGTAATAATATAATGATATGTCAACGTTTGTAATGATTGTTGTCAAATGTAGAATATTTAAGACAGGAGGAAATGAAATAAAAAATAATAAAATCTGTTCCTGTAGCATAATTGAGTAAGCACTCCACAGATTTATAGATTTGTTATTTGTATCTTTTTAAGTGAATCTATTATAATTTGAACAAATATCAGATATCTCATAAAGACAAAACTATTTAAAAAAATATGTATATTTAATGGAAAATATATGGAAGTATGGGGTAATTACAGGGCGACTCCACATACTAACATATATACAATTTTCAAAAATTTGATATATGTGGAGATTGAGGGGTGAGAATTGGTGAACATTATATATATACATAAAGTGATCACTTAAGCCAGCCGAAGACAGGTCGTAAGCCCTGTAATTGCCCATACTTCCATATATTTTCCATTAAATATAATAAAATAAAAAATAGCTTAGTCTCTATGAGATATCTGATATTTGTTTAATAACAGTGCCTTTGTATGTAAAAATCCAGTAATTGTGTGTTCTTGGACATATTCAAACATTGCTAATATTTTAATTTGTTTCAAAAATATTTTTATAATATAAACAAAAAAATTGAATACATAATTTATTAGTTTCTATTGTGAAAAATTAAATATGTATAATTAAATATGGCGAAACGTTACCATTTGTAAAATTTATGTACCCAATTAAATTTTGCAATAGTTGGCTTTATAAGCATTTTGTTCAGGAATTGAATACAAATAGGTCTTGTTTTTTCTTTTAATCAGCGCTGAGAAATAAATATAATATTGTTTTCGTTATTTATAGCGTACACATATTATCATATTTGTTAATTTATTATATGCCGCGGCGATCGTTTAACTCCATTCAGGTCACACTGCCGGACGAAGGTCAACAGGCCGGAGATTATACTTAGATTGACATTGTGCGAGTTACCGAGACGACCGGCGGACCATTTTGAATGTGAATATTTTAATATTGTTTGTAAATCATACATATAAAAAATATATATTCATTATACATAGACGCATGTCACGTTATTTTTCTGTTGTCCAACAAAGCTGAAACACTTTAGCCATGAAACTGCTCAACGTACAAACTTGACATTTGATAATAAATCTAAATAAATGTCGGTCAATAATGACAGAAAAAATATATTTTCACAGGACAGTCGGGTAAGCGCCTACTTTCTGATATCGAAATAAATAATATGGAAAATAGGTAGGTGCCTACCTAGTTTGAATCGGATAATTTATTTTAAAAAGTCGAACAGAGGATATAATAATATACAGAGAGAGATAATACGCTTTTATATTCTGTCAAGTGACACATAATTATTTTAGAATGATTTAATTTAAAATACACATCCATAAAGACATAATTTATAGTACGAAGTACAAACATAGATCATTGGGGATTTAGCATTATTTGCTAAAATGTTACTTTTTTTACAATGCTAGCGTGAGCAAGTGTACGAGTTAACTATACAGATAACCCCCGTTGATCGCGGGGGCACGTTCTGGACATGGTCGCGATAAACGAAATTTCGCGATCAACGAGGGATTTAAAAAAAATCATTTTAAAATTCGAAAAAACACTTTATTAATAACAAAACAAATGTCATACATAACATAATTCATTCATTTTGTTCCGCGTTGCAAAAAGGAATCTAGCGTTGATTATCGAAAATCGATATGATTATGATATCTCTGCATTGATTATGGAAAATTTGCCGATAACTTTCAAATAATCCGTTACAACCAAGCTTTACAGCGCTCACTCGCTCTTAATCTTCGTCGTTTTCTTCTATTAACTCCAAGCAAAAGAAGAAAAAGGGCATTTTCAATGATTTTTACACATTACTTTCGTGCGGGAACAGGTTCCGAGACGTCATTTTCTTGGCACATATTATGGCAGTCTTTTTCCTGCAGTCGACCAATTTTTAATATTTTAAAAATTACGCAAGGATAACAAATATATAAGTATGTAGTCAATTTAATTAGTGTGCATTTGACACTGCAGCTAAGATTACACTGAATGATAGACCCACTCATTGTGCAATCACTCATTATGACGATTCCTGGCATATCAGACAAGTGCCGAAACAAAAAAAAAATTTTTTACATAAAGATCGCGATTTAACGAATCCGCACTCGCCGGGGATGCGATGAACAGGGGTTAATCGATAAACTAACTATACAGTTACTTAAAATTTTAAGTGTGCATTAATAATTTAATTATATACATTTTTGTGTAAAAAATACATATAAATAAACAATATTTAGATCGTTATATATCTTTTGATAAAAATATCATAAATTGTATAGTATCAAAGAACTTTTTATCAGCATTAACCAGATGATAAATACATTTACCCAAAAAAAAAAATTACATACGGTCACACATAATTTTAGTTAAGGGTAATTTTCTTTAATTCTCTGTTATATAGTTTGCGTACAAAACAATAGTTGAAATTGATTAACAACATGGTTCATATGTATTATACATTATTTGCCTTTTAATTGATATCCTGAAAATAAATACATTTTAAATTGTAAACGTTTATAATACGTGTTGAATGTCATGTTTAAAAAAAAACAGGGCGAAAATATAATTAATGTGTACTAAGTGATGCCTCTTAATGTTGAAACTAATTAAGAGTAAGGTTGACTTTAAGTCAGAGATAACTGTTATTAATTAATTTTTACCAAGTAATTACCGCAATGCAATTTAGTTTTTAAAAACCATTTATTTTGCAAAATGACGTGCTTGATGTAGTTGCTTTATGGCCCGTCCACGAAATGAGACAATAAAAAGTAAGTTTAAGAGTTTTTATTGAGATAAATCTCAACACCGAGTACACACGTTGATGTTTTGATCTGAAGATAAACTTAGAGATTACCGCATGGGCTTGATAGGACCGACCCGTGTACACGGCATTCAATTTGACAGCTAACCTACAATTACTTATTCTGAATACAAACTGAAGACGTTACATTACAAACATTTATTCAAATTCACCCAACGGACGAAGGGAACATCGATGGTCAATGGACTGACAACATCTTTGACCTACAACAACTGTGAAGTGACGCGCTAGACATCGGCGGTGCTCAAATCTGTGAGACTCGGTGTGTGCACGGTGGAGTACGAAAGTCGAGAATTGTATTGAAATTGTCTCGGGGCTAAAATCTCAATCTTGGACATGGCATTCCATAAAAGTCAATATTTAGAAAGTTGGTTGCAAAAATATTATTTAAAAAAATATATATATACGAGTAGTATTATACGATGAAAAAAATGGTTGATACGCCAGCCAAAATATTAATAAGTGAATTTTATGTTTACATGATCGAATTGTAATTTAACATATGCCTTGAGTATGAGGCTGTGCTAGAATTTGAATATTTATTTAGATCTGCCGTTTGATAGCCTCAGGTTCTCAACATTATTTATTGAATTGATTTTGTTTATGGAAACCATTGACCAGATTTAGTATTACATTATCACTAGTATGATGTGTGGAATTATATTTTTTTTCGTTGCTTATCTAGTATACGATGTTTAAATATGTGTGTAGATATAAGAATTCTCAGGTATTTGTTTATAAATACAAATTATTATTTAGAATCAATATAAAGTCTAAACGTTTTTATATCATTAAATTAATACTAGTCATTCATTTTTCTATTTTAAATCTATAATTAGAAACATGGCAAATTTAGAAGCTTTTAATTCATTTGTTTCCTGTTGTTATTGGTGTATCTACATACATATGTAGAGGTACCGCAGGTATAATATAAGGTATAATAATAAGATTATTTAAAATATAATTTTTTGGTATAATTGAGGATAATTTAACTAATTATTTTACCGATAGACAGAATTAACTTAACGATAGTAATTAAATAGACGTTTTATACTTTTGTCCTTACTAAGTGCCACGCCAAATGCAAAATATTTTTATAATTTTTCTTTGACTAATGTCCGAGGATTTTTTGTAATCGTTTTGTAAAATATCATATAATAAATAATGTTATGATATATCTTGGTTAAATTATTTCTTTGTAAAATATCATTAAATAAATGTATCACTTATTATCATTCGATTTAATAACAAGGACTACACATTATTATGTTAATATTTTTTAATACACTAGCGAGCTCGTGGGGCAGTATACTGACCTCAAACCTCAATATCATTCTCAGTCAAAGGGATTTTATTTTGTGGCTGTACGTGAGGTGGCACTGTTCTATTGAAACCGCACGTGTTGCATGTCCAATCGACCCAATGCGGCCACCAAGAAGTTTTCCAACATGTGACGATAGCGATCACCATTAATGGCTACAGCATTGCCATTATTATTTTGATAAAATGTTTTAATAACTTCAAAACATCGTTGAGGTGTTAGCTGCTCCATTATAAATTGTGATCAACTACTCTCTGCGATGACCAAAATCGAACTAAATCGAAATGGCGACCAAACAAAATCGGCCTGGAATATCATATCCACCTTGTATGTGATATATGTATATCAAACGATTTTATATGAAACGACACTCTTTTTTCTGAATTCGAGATTACTCAATTAAAAAACGAGGATGTTTCATCTTTTTACGTTATGAATGTTATTACTCTTAGATAAAATCACACATAAACAAATATACCTATTACTATTGATAGCCGTCATCTGTGTTTTATATTTACTACACAATAAACAGTCTCAAGAAATTGTATATTTACTCACTCCTTTTTTAAGATGGAAATATTTTGTAAAATTGTGTATAATACGAAATACGTTCGTGTCCATAAAATATCTTATCCAAGTCGCAAATCAAAATTGTATGGCGCCACGCCGGTATAAAACTGAATTACAATACACACCACGATCGCACCAATGGCTGCGGCCATTCTAGAAATTCGTATTTTGAAACTATTCACAATACGTTTCCCTCGACATTTTCTCCCACTCTTGATATTACTTCCACACATCGCTTTCGGAAAGATCCTTTTCAAGAAAGTGCTTTTGGGTTTCGTGAAGAGGTGTTTTGTTTTATGAAACAATACTCTCTGAGATGCATGTCACGATTAGATTCAATTAGTCTCTAGTAAAAAAAAGTTTTTGTATGCAATTCTTTGAAAATCTACCAATAATGGCCTATCGCTCGTGAACTTATAACAACATTATTACATATATGTGCCCATTATTATAAAAGTGATCTAACTAACTAAGTCACGTTTCTTTCGTTACGAAATATTTAAACACTTGCGTCTGAATTGATTATGAAATATTTATATATTACACAATACAATGTTTCAAAATGATTTAGTCTACTAGTTTTATAATTTATGAGGAAATAACAATTTTCAAGGTTGAAATGACTCACTCTATTATCAAAATAAACACTTGCGGAATACCGTTGAACGTCGTAACAATACACTGAATATAACCCTTTTTTTACAATTGTTACAATTTGCACCATGTTATATAATATTAATTTAAAACAATGTGACGCGAAATAATTGATAAACTCCTTTTTTTTTAATTTCTTGACTTAGGAC
This sequence comes from Eubasilissa splendida, assembly GCA_031772225.1. Classification (NCBI taxonomy): domain Eukaryota; kingdom Metazoa; phylum Arthropoda; class Insecta; order Trichoptera; family Phryganeidae; genus Eubasilissa; species Eubasilissa splendida. The sequence continues at coordinate 17,005,984 of CM062856.1, forward strand.
CACTTTCATAATAATGAGCACATATGTGATATATCTTATATATTATATAATAAAAACGCATATTTATGTTCACCTCATCTTCAGATGGAAAAGTAGAATTTTCAATATTACCCGAGATTTAAATTCGCGCCATTGACCAGTGGCAATACGCAGTAACAAACAGTTCTACAGATTTCCGCTGCCGCTGTGCATTGGAGCCATTCGATATCGCCAGTTGCATTTGTGTAAGCTTTTCTTTAGCGGTGAAACATGATGCGTATTAAATATTAATGCCCGAACAGTTTGTAAATTAAATATTTAATATGTAAAGTACCACTCAATTCTAATTGTTTTATTATGAGAATAGTATTTTTCCATTAATTTGGTAAGTACGTTGTACGAGTAGATTTTGAAAAATAAGTTTCATTAATTATTAATTTCATAAAACGCATCACAGTAATTCCTGTAGGGGTGTTGTGGCTAGCAAAGTTGGTCCAACAGTACCTAGTAAACATATCATTTGAAAATTATTTTAGTTTACTTTAAATGTGAAGGTTCGCTTTCGTGGAGTTTTTCAAGCCTTTATTGACCTTCATGTGAACTTTTACCCTGGGATAGTTCGGAGTACATAATTACATTTGGTAGTCTGATTTTAGGCAAGGTAAATAAAAAATAACACTCAATTGATAAAGAGTTACGAAAGCTAGTTATTGAAATCACGTATTGAATAATCATTTAATAACATTCACTAATTGGTGTCGAGTAAATTCTGAGAAAGGAATGACTGGTTTCATTTTGATATTTTCATTTTCGTGCTCGACAGAAATCCAAAACATACGTAGGTATTGTGTTTCTCGAATGTTCTTAAAACAACACATGATGAAGTGCTCGACACATGTAGTCGGTCGATGTTTGAAAACACGCGAAATTTTAAAAAGATACCAACTAATCTGAGCGTTAAATCACGTTAATGGCCAGTGAGGGTCAGAGAAACGTATTATATGTATATGTATTATATCATCCGTCATTTCAAGTCTCATAAGATGCTTCAGCATATAATAAATCACATAATATGTACCCGCATATATTGTGAATTTGCAAATAATATTTTTCAATGTTTTATTCAACTAGTTAACATCACATAGCTAGACAGTGTGACCGACGCAAGTGGTGGGTGATGATGGAATCGGACGGGACGGAATGGGAAGAGGAAATTGGTGGATGGATGAAGCCGGGTATGGAATTGGGATTTGGAAATGAGGGTAAGAGAATCCTTCGATAGCGGACCAGGGTAGCTTACGGGATAAGGAAGACAGCTCGACACACCTGATGATGACGCTCCCTGGCTTATCTTGAAGTTTACCCCAAAAACTTGAACGACTCTAACCGGCGGTCCTGATGAATCCACCGCACACTGTTCACAAACATAAATCTTCTGTTATTCCAGTGCGCCACTTCTTTTCCAAAATCTCGACGAATTTCGCACATACAAAAATGAACCAGTCGAGATGAGAAACAGGCGTCGACTGTTTGGAATGGGCTAAGGGGTGGGAACAAAACTAAAAACTGGTTACAATAACACTACATTTAACAATAATAATTTTGATTCAAGTCATTGAATACATGTAGAAATTATGTTATTAAGGAGAATACATTCTTATTGTGAAGTTGTAATTATTCAGATATTTTAAATACTAATTAAATTTATTAATTAGAAAGATACACATATAAAATCAATTTTATCGAAAAATATTGTTGTTGCGCTACCGGGATTCGAACCTCGATCTCTTTCTAAATCGGGGAAGGTGCATTATCCAACTAAATTTGAAAAGTGTAACATATAAGTCAAAAGTACTATCGCTGTAGCATATGGAAAGAGTTTAGTACATTTAATTAGTATTTAGAAATTGTGTTCATAAATCAAAAAAAAAATTACGAATTCGGATACAGACAGATATAATAGAGTGCCACACTGTAATATCCTGACATACCATACTTATCTCAATCACGTATTCTTATGCAAGTTCTAAACTTACACTTTCTTCGTTTACCTGATCGTTCTATGTCTTTCGCGGACGTACTCTACTTCTGTTACCTTCAATACTCGCCTCGTTTCAACTCGACTATATAAATTGCCTTTTCTTTTCTACCGTTAACTTTTGTACCTACCGAAAATATTAAATTAATAAATAAATATCTTGAATGTACCAAATCTCTATAAATATTGTGCCTTTTTTAGAATAGTAAATAAATTCGTTTAGTAACAACGTCAATTTAACAATTATACTAAATTATATAATAACATAGTTTAATTTAATTCTTACAGATTTCGATCCAATTTCTGAATAAAACAATTTTGAAAGATTTGTAGTATGTTCGCGTGAAAATCGTATTAAGTTTCACATATTTCTTTACGAATTATTAGTTATAGTTTAAATTGTATATAATTTTTAATGTTTCGTGTTTTAAACATTTGTACAAACAAGAATAGACTGAGTACCGTGAATTTATAATTATGCTCTTGAAGCTAAATGCACTATTCACAAAGACGCTTCGATGTCAATATCCCAGCTTGAACGAAGGATTCATCTTGACGAATCTTATTACCGCTATGATAGTGTATTTCAAGGTAAAGTTTTTCTCACCGAGATTTTATTGAGGTTAGGAAAGATGTGGAAGTCTGACGTTACCATGTCAGGTGAATAAGTCAGAATCCTCATCGATTGGAAGCCAGTGACACGAAGATAACGTATTTTGTCATGATTCCGGATCTTTTCGTCACAATTTTTTCTCTCAAATTATTATGAGGTTAGCGTGGTGTGCTTGTACGTTTATTGTTTTACCCTTATCCAAGTTGTCTATCATAATAATGCTCTTACAATTTCAGAAAACCTTGCCGGCAGACAAAATTGATTGATAATGATAAGAAATGGTCGCGATTAGCGTCCAATATAGCCAAACAATCGCATAAAGTTACACACTAACGTTTATATTCCAGCTTCATAAATATTGGCATCCACCAGACCGACCAGAAAGCTTCTACATATGCAATTTTGAAAGTAATATGAATTCCACACATTCGCGTGGCATCTTTGGGGCCTCTGTTCATATTCAAATTTATAACTTTCTTAACATTTTCTAAAATTATTGCGTTTCTTTCTTTCTTTCTACTGCGAAAGCCGTCTCCGACATTTTAACTTGACTGCCCATTTTTCAACCATCGCATATGATGGAGCAGACTCCGGCAATTTCTTGTAATTTTTTAAAGATTTGTTTCAGTAAATTCCTTTTATGAAATGCTATTTAATCACTGAGCACAGCTGAATATTATGAATTTTCACAAAAATATCGAACACGGTAGATTAACACAGCAGTCAAAAGAACGAAACTTCCAAGTGAAAAAGTTCTAATTATTGATAACAATAAATTGAAACTAGCTAGTATATTTTTTTCCAATTCGGTAAGCTTTTCAGCTTGCCTTCGAACCTACAGCCTAAATACAAGAATTGTACACATTTTCATGTTTATATTCATATTTATATAATATAATATTATAACATTATACATATATTATATTTAATATATATTTCTTATCAATGATTGCACTTTTACTGATGTTAAAATAAAAAATTGGAAAATATCATTTATTTTCTGAAATACTCGCTTTTCAGACGATTTGTCTTTTTTAATGTTCACGCATTCCCATATTATGACGTCAACACATTATTTTTTTATGTAGTTTTTGCGGCGTTATTTCAGAAACGAATTGCTTTTTTTTACAAAATTAAGTTATTATTATTATTTTCGAGTATTCTATTAGAAAAACTACAATATACCTATTATTTTATTATTGTTTGATGTTTATCTGATCCGTCTCTAATGTCATTTGTTTCATAAATAATTAAAATGATCATATTTCATTTTCACAATGTGTGTGCGTGCGCGTGTATGTAAATGGCATGTATAAAGACACCTGACATAAATGGAATATTTTTATTAGGAGAACACATTCTTATTGTGAAGTTGTAATTATTCAGAACAGACGGTCTGTGATATTTTAAATATTAATTAAATATATTAATTAGAAAGATATACATATAAAATCAATTTTATCGAAAAATATTATTGTTGCGCCACCGGGATTCGAATCTGGATCTCTTTCCTAACCGGGGAAGGTGCATTATCCAACTATGCTACAGCGACAATTTTCGAACCTATATGTTACCTTTTTGATATTAATACATTTAATCGTTCCATTATTTGAAAGAGCCTTGTTTTTACAAAATCTCAAATACCTTTTAGTAAACTGATAGCAGACGCCAGAATTATCAATTCATTTTTATTAAATTTTGGACACACTGATACAACTTTATTATTAGGAGAACACATTCTTATTGTGAAGTTGTTATTATTCAGAACAGACGGTCTGTGATATTTTAAATATTAATTAAATATATTAATTAGAAAGATATATAATGTTAAATTGATAAGTAGGGTACACTAATGGAAATTATCTGTACTATCCACTACTAAACTAAAATCTTACGATTGTTCACATTTTATACAAATGGTGGCGTCGTTGTCTTTGAGATTGATCTAGAATAACATTATTATACATAATATACCGTATTCATAACGGGTAAAAATTTGATAATTTCAGTATGTTATACTTATACATTATAAGTTTAAGATACATTATGATGTAATGTAGGTTTGATTAAAATAAAAGTAATAAAATGTACATAAGACTACACTAACTTCAAACAAAACGTAGTTAATTTACAGCAGTTAAATAAATGGTGGTCTATCTTCAGAAGTTTACGAAATTTTCTGTGAGATATTATTGCAATCAGACTGATAATGAGGACGGCGTCGCAATACAAATGTTTTTATGTATTATTATATGTACATGTGTACTAAATATACCTGGTCAAAAATACATAACCATAATTCATTTAAAAAATCCACAAAAATACAGTAGCTAATTATTTACTTTGACGCGATAACTGCACACTTTCCACGTGTCGGATTTGACGTGTATGTTGACATGCAACACGGAAAACTATCAATATGTTTGTTTTGTAGTGCTACGCGACTGATGACTATAGGCAAATTATGTTTGTAAGGTGTTTTTTTTTAATTATTGTAAGAAATATTCCGAAATATCTATCTAAAGCTTTCTGTAAAACTCTGTCAAAGAATTTATCCACCGGAATTTATGTTAGATATTTTGTAAGCCCCGTGGACATTGCAGCCCTCTTCGAATTGAATTGGTTTAAAATCGTTATCCAACATTGAATAAGCCTATAGCGTTAGAAACGAAACGTTCTCGAGCGATCGAAAAGTTTACTATCAATTTTTTTATTGTATCATATTTATTTAACCCATTTATTTATTTAGTGAGGAATGTCATTTTGATCAAAATGTGATGTGCGTTTGTAATTAACTGTATTTTGAAAACCATAATTTTCAATTTTGTCAACGACATTTCATGCAAGCATGATTAAATAAAATATTTGTGTGAATTCATTGTTACAGTTTTTCGCATCGAGTAGCGCAGTGTGTTAGATTAATACCTAATAGTCACTTATAACAAGGTATCAATCTGACATATTGGTAAAAAAAATTCTACATCAAATTTCCGGCAATAATTTTACTTTTAAAACCGTGTTTACTAACATGTCAAATTTAGGACATAAAAAGTAATCAAAGTTATATTTTAGGAGCACTTGTAATATATTTTATCACAAAAACTATTGATTTTAATACAGATATGATTTTTAGAATGTTTTACGAGTTATATTATACGAGGCATGTTTTTTAAGTATTGGATTTTTTTTTAATGAAACTATCATTTTTACAACATTTTTCTTTGGGCGCAACACAGCTTAGACTATTTCTCGACATAGTCGTCACCATTATTAAGGCACTTGTCATAACGGGGCACCAATTTTTTATACTTTCGTCATAGAACGCCACCGCCTGGGATGAAAATCATGTCTGTACCCCGTCTTTGAGTTCGTAATTGTCATCAAAACACTTGGCACCGAGAAACCGCTTCAGATGAAGGAAAGTATAGACGCCAAATCAGGTCAAAACAGGACACGCTTGGTGATGAATGAAGAAACGAATCGCGGACCGTATCTCACAGTCAACCACTCACTTCAAGATGGCCACACTATTTGAATGCCTCTAAAGTTGCATATGGTGAGTCAACAGATGAAGGAAACCATTGCGCATGCGCAACATCGCAACCGCAGCACTTCATCGGGAATATCCGGCAACGGTACTTAAAAATGCGCCTCGTATAACGTGTCTGAAATCAGTGTCCTTTAAATTTATAGCAACATTTTTCCGAAGATTTCACCTCATGGGCGAACCTCAACCGAACACCGTCGAAGAAATCGAAAAAGTAATATTCAAAACATGAAAGTTTAACATATCAGTTTTATGTAAATGTAAGATGATATCTTGTCAACTGATTTTGACAGATTGGGCACGGCGCGTCGTGCTCGCGCATTCGTGTCCTCAATGTCAACCACCTCTACACGCTGCGAGTGGCCGTTCAAAGCCTTTCCACCCCTGCGATTGATTCTCGAAGTACCCAAAAATATGATTTCATCTTTAAATAATCAATCAAAGTAATTGTTTTAATGGAAACTGATGTAGTTGTTCCTTGAAAAATTTTCTCACAATCCGCGTCAAATTTTTTTTTACATACCTACTATTTTATAGAGACCCGTGTCATGTTCCTCGTCTAAATTTCGCCACGCGCACAATTACACACGTGTGACAGGTAATATATGAAGTATACCATTTTTGTAATTGGTGGAGTGGCTTGGCGTAGAATATTCGCCTTTAAGATGCAGGCTGATAACATTAGTGAGTTTAATGACTACATCCTAACCTCAAATATATTAATGCATATATAATATTATATACCATAATTTACCTACTAACAATACGTTTAAACAATCAAAAACTTTAATTAAATAGTGTATTATTTGAGCTAGGTATAAATAAACAAATGTAAATTATTTAACTCATTGAATAAATTCTATGAATATTTTATATTTCTGCTATCTACATATATATATTAAGGCGTACACATTCTTGTGAAATTGAAACTATTGGATTACTCAGAGGTATTTTAGATTCCGTAAAAATAAAGAAGATGGCTTTCAAATAATGGAACGATATTTGTATCAATTTGAAAAGTGTAACATATAAGTTTGAAAATTTGTCATCAACGCACTGTGTTGGTGTAGCATAATCGGTTAATGCAATTTTCCCGGATAGGAAGAGATCCAGGATCGAATTCCGATGACAACAAAAATATATTTCGATAAAATTGATTTTATATGTATATCTTTCTAACTAATACATTTAATTTGTATTTAAAAAAACATATATATTTATACGCATCTCATATTTCAATGGATAATACAAATGCATACGAGTAGTATGAAAGCACTGAATACCTTTAGTGGAGTATTGTATGAATGCACAATGTAGATGTACAGTCAGTGGCGTAACTAAAAAATTGGGATCCAATAGCAAAATGAAAGGGCTACCTTATTACGTGTTGTATAGAATATAATTACTGTGTGAATTATTCATTAAACATTAAAAACAAAATTGATTTCATGCCTCCTATTATATAGACTTTTATATGCACTAAAAATCCCGATCCCTAATCCAACGTATTAGCGGAATATTACTGTATACGTAATAATGTTTTCACATGGTTTCATAATACACGTGAGAACTGATTTTTTTTTAAATAATTTTATTTGTTTGCTGTGATCAATTTAAAAAATCATTAGTCAGGGCAAAGTATCAATATTAAAAATATTTTTAATATTATCAAACTGTAGTTCGTGGTTTATTATGTTAATTTTTATAAATTTTTTAACTTTATTTACCAATCTTCGAATCAAATATCTGAACACCTACCACTGAACATTAGACCGGTATTTTATACAAATAACGAAATAGGAAAATTACTCACAAATTCCAAAATACAAAACAGATGAAAATTCCGGTGTTTATTAATTTAACTGTAAAGATTGTACAGCTTGTATATTATATAGTCTATATTGATACAACAGGTCGAAATTTTAACATAAGAGTCGAAGATCATTTAAGATATTTAAATAGTAATGGTTAGTAATGGTTTATTAGAAAATGATCATACTTTTGAAAAAATTTCAGAATTGTCTGTTTTACATATAAATAATGTTGGTCTTAAATTGAATAATTTAGAATCATGGGAAATAAATAAATCATGTAAAATTAACCTAAATATTATAAATAACCAACTAAATTTAACTACAAGTGATATTCTAAAAAAAAACCTAAAATTTTTTCTAATAATTTTTGTATCATCAAGTCAATTTCCACATCTTTCATCATAATAACAAATTAATTTTAAGTAAAAGTACAAGATTTATTTTTAAGATTAAAAACAGATTATACTTTTAAAAACATCAAAATAATGTACCATATCGATACCTTTATCTGCAAAGCAACTAACTCAATTTTTCTAAAATGTTCAGGAACAACAAAAAAATGTTTAATTTTGTAATTAAATGGATTACAAAAATTTCAAAACACTCTTTGGTAGATTGTTTATGCAGAAATGTGGTGGCTGAAAAAAATTTATTGATATTTTGATTTATCTCATACTTATAGGAAATATTTGGAGTTAGCTGAATTTTTTTACCTAAATTGTACAAGATTATTGGGAGTTAGCTGATTTTCCATGATAATATAGTGCAACCATTATGATTTCAGTGGACGTCCTCTATTTCTGGTGCCATCAACGCTTGTGTCGGTTAAAAGTTTTTCAGAACGTAGTGCTTATTTATTATTTTAAAACACGTAATTTTACGTGTTTTAAAATTGATGTGAATTTTTAGCTTTTAGTGTACCATAGAACAATAAAAGGGGAAAATAATGGCATCAAAAACGGTTTTTTGATCATGGGTGGAGTTAGCTGCTTTGCAAATTAAGGTATCGATATACGTTTTTTGTTTGAAGAAGGAAATAAATGACGTTTTCTGATACAGTTTGATGTTTTAAATGACTCATTAAGTGGTATCAGTAAACAAAGTTAAATAATCTGTAAAATAAAAATGATATTAAAAATATTGTATGGCGCGGACCTTTGGGTGCACACAGCGATGCACCGCATCGCTGTATTTGCATAGTCACGACATTCTGTGCAGTAAGGATGCTGAATATTATTATTATTATTATTATAAATAGAAGACTGTTTCGCTCTCTGAGCTCGGGCTCATGCGTTGGGCGCGCGGCCGCGTCTTCTCGTGCGGTGAGAGCTGCCCAACCACGTCAGTATTCACATGAATCATGCGCCTTCGACTGTCAATTATTTGTATTGCCTTTAACCAGGTCGATTGCGACATGCATCTTGTGCTTGCGCGGCGGATGTCGACTTCCTCCGGCCGGCTCGCGGCGTGCCGGTGCCGGTGCCGGTGCCGGTCCACGGGCGTATTATTCTCGGTGCCGTAACGTGCGCAAGGCCGCGCGCCGCCATCTGCATACGGGATAAACGTCAACAGTTTCATTGAATGCGCGATTTTTCAATGTAGCCGCCGTCTCATTAATATTTTACGAGTGTTGCTCACATTTGCCTTTTTTATATCATCCTTTAATGGCCTTTGGACCATTTTTATTTGAATTACATTTTTTAAACTGCACTAAATTGATGAAAATATACAGGGGTAGAATATTAATTTTATGACAAGGGCATCGTTATGTGATAATTCAAATATGAACAAAAAAAAATACGTTTTTTTATTGTTAAAACGTTATATCATCATCATTTTCGTTACGTTCTTATCCAAGTCTCGACAGCGAGAGGTGACTTATCCAGAATCATTTTATGAGCGAATGCTCACACATCGGTCCTTCTCATTCGCCGCCAGATTGGCATTTTTTCAATGCTAAAAGGCAACCGTGCCCCGCCGCCATGCTACACGTGCAATAGGGCGACGATACGATGCTACCCAACAATATAAACCCCTCATTGTCATCAGGCAATAAATTTATTTATTATTTAGCACATTACTACATACAACTTAATATGGTAAGCGGCGAAACCAAAATCTTGACAAGGCTTTGTTCAATCAAAATCCAATCAATCTTCATACAGTCTGTTTATCTTATTATTATTATTAAAAACGTACATTTTTTGTGTACGTATGGAGATATATATATTTTCAACATTAATTTGTTCAACAATTTCAAACTTTTACAGAAGCGTGTTTAAACAATTACAGCTAAAAACACGTGACCCCTAAATGCTTTATCTGGATGGTTGATTAAAGCAATTTTTTTTTATTCCTTTATTATAAAATGTCAGATGGTAAACACGAACTTCAGATTATATAATATTTGTTAAACAATGAATTTTAGATAATAAAATTAATATATTTTCACAACTATGAAGAGCTCCCGACTGACAAATATTGGGTCGTGTTGTTATTATGATATCGATCGAGGTCGGGTTTTGTACAAAATATGTAGCACGAAGATATTAAAAATATATTTTTCATGGAATCGGAAGGCGTTGAAAATAACCTAAAAATAAATTCTCTTGGTTATGTCTAGGTGAGCATCCGAGCCACGTACTCTGCGCTTCTTACACGTAAGGAAGACGATTCAGATTTCCAAGTAAATTGACAACTTATTAAAATAAATACGCCAAAAAGGAAGAAATTCACAGCGCACAAGTTAAAGGACTTCAAACAAGAAATAAACAAAAATATATAGGTATATATAAAAAGCTATTATCCCACATTTATAAAAGAAAAAAGTTTCCCCACAGAAAAATACTTCGGTACCAACATGTTTTTTTATTTATTTTTCAAATATATATGTATACACGGAACACGTGTCACATCCATATTCTTACTATTTTTAAATTAAGCTTGCGCTACGAAAATAAGACTGGTCTCCTGGATTTAGGTTCGAACCCCCCCCAGACCACTGGATCACTTGTATCTTAAGCACTAGGGAGTCATTTATTTAAGTATGGAAAAATACTATTAAGTTATGTTCAAATAAGTTTAATACCTATACAAGGTGTAACAGACCTAGTCTACAATAATTTATGGGTGGATACCTGACTAAATTACGAGTCGAAAATGTTCAAAGGATATGTGCCTAATCTCAACCATGTCAGAGATATATGCATTTAAAAAATATTTCTAATTATGCGATTTATTTCGATTATTTGTAATATTTTATTGATTCCAAATTATATATCGGCTAGACTATTTTTTGTTAAATGATTTAGGGCCTGAAGCAAAGATAATTAAAATGATAATTAATAATTAATAATTGAACAATTTCGAAGTACGTAGACTTTAAGCTTAACACGATTTTATAAAAATTTCAAACAATAATGTTTTCTGTAACAGTGCAGAATTTGCACATATCCCTTGTACATTTTTGATTTGTTATATAGTCATGTATCCACCCATAAAATATTGTGGACTAGGTCTGTTACACTCTTGTGTATGTACACATAAAAGCAAACTATCAAATAAGTGCATATTTATGGACATCTTGTAATTCATTGATAATTTTTAATTATGAAAATATAGCGATCTCAACTATGAACACTGAAGTAATGAATAATATTACTTTTATACCTACACTTTAAGTAAATAAATAAATAATACTCGTACAGAGTATAAATTTTTAAATATATTCATTTATGGTTATATTTATACATTAAAACGAGGTGACGAAGGTTAGATCAGTGAAATATATAATACGAAAATATTAATTAGATACGACAAGCTCGCTTTCTTAATTTATTTACCTCACTTTTTAATTAAATGGAACGCAACAGAAAGGAACGATTTGCTTTGTGTGATCAATGACTTTGTAATATTTTTGTCAGTGATCTAGTGTTTCGGTAAGGTCTCGGGGCTGAATAAGTGAGAGATGTGCGGACAGACGCCGACAATTCTTACTGCATGGTCAGATGATGTTAAGGCCACGATGATCTCTCAATGAGACTTTGATCTCTTGAAAGTTACTGGATGCAACGTTCTAATCCGCGCGCAAAACACATGGAATGATGATTCATAAATCACTGTTTTTCTCGCAGATTCGAATGATGCGCGTACTTTTAAAGACTCTCAAAGTCTCATTGAGAAATTATCGTGGATACGCACCATTACAGTTAATATATATCTTTAATCGTAGTAGTATGTAAATTAAAGCCGATAGAAGTCGTTTTGTTTCGTTATATTCTTGAAAAAAATAAAAAGCCCGACAAAAACTTATTCTAGAATCTTCACTGTCATATTCCACAGAGAATGATTGGGAATAGTATCGCTTAAGCAGATTAATCTATTAAAAGCGGCCTTCGTTAAGATAAACAAGCAGAAGCACTTACTCCGGCAAGAGTGACATTTAGAACTAGAGTGTATGTTACAAGATAGAAAAAGAAAATATTTTTTTTTTTTAAATGACAGTGAGACGTGACTTTCCAAAACCATAGTACTTTGAATTCTGTACGATCATCTCGACACGTATAAGGTGAGCGCCAAAAAGGTGCCAAACTCTTAATGCTCTCCAAATGCAGCGACGTGCTGATTGTTTTAGTGAGCCCTGTGATGGGAAAGAAAATTAAATAATTTTGTCAATTGTCGCGAGGAATGAAGTTATTTATAGTTTTGTAGTATCACCTATCGCAAGGTTGCACACAAATTGACAAAGAAGTAATCTCCACAGCGTTACAACAATTTGACATCAAAACTTTAGATTATATTTTTAGCGGTATCGAAAAAAAATATTTTAACTGACCGGATAAACGCGCTGACCGATTACAAAAATTATTTCTCGGATAGGAAGAATTCTTGGTTCAAATTCCGGTGGCAGTTAAAATATTTTTTTGGATAAATTGATTTCACCAAAAACTACAACTCTACAATAATAATGAGTCCTCTTTAAAATAAAATAAAATGAATACATTCCGGTTATTATGACCCGTTAAACTCGCTATACGTTAGTTTTAATCTGAAGGAACATTAAAAACAAGTTCTGCGAAATCAATATATAATTATTTTTATTTTGGAAAGCATTCCATCGACCTTTCAGTACGAATAAAATTACACGCACATATTCTCTGTATGTCAAGTAAACTACGGTGTAATTATTATTATCCTGCAATACATGTCAAACAACGTACCTGTTATAGTAGGCTTAATTAAATGATGTAAATTGGTTATATAATAATAAAAATGGATATATATTAAAATGTTCTTATGTAAGTAATCCCAACATGGCAGTAGACAATTAAACAGTGGCGCGCAGTAGGTATAAATTTAGATTATGCTGTTACCAATGATATTATACAATCATAAATAATATATGTAATACAATATATGTTGTACTTAGGATTATGAAGTTTCATTTAACCAACATCTTTAGACAAAATGAATCCGCCATTTATACGACCCTACCATGTATTAATTTGTAATTTTAGAGTACTATTAATAGTGTTTTTAAAGTTTAAGTTTTAACGTAAAATATTACCTTCTTACCCATATAAAAATCAATATAAAAAATGTATGGACGTTTTTAAGAACACTTCCTATGACTGAACGTGATTCTTTTATTGTTTGAAAATCCTTCACGTAATAACTAAAGGAAATTATTATTTTTATTAATAGATAACCTAGGAAATAATTCTGCCAACTGCCTTTGTTTTTTTCCAAATCAAAAACAAATCCATGCACCAAATGCAAAGAACGATCATGAAATCAAGGAAGTAAACACCTACTTAAAGTTTCTACTATTACACAGATGGCGCTAATTGTAACAAATCGAAAAATATTGCTGTTGCGCTACCTGGATTCGAACCTGAATCTCTTTTCCAATTCGGGGAAGGCGCATTATCAACTATGCTATATATACTATGCTATATGTTACACTTTTCAAATTAATGCATCTATCGTTCAATTATTTGAAAACCATCTACATTGTTTTTACGGAATCTCAAATACCTTTGAGTAAACCGATAAATATATATATATATATAATTAATAGAATTAATTAGTATTTAAAATGTCACAGACATATGTTCTGAATAATTACAACTTCACAATAAAAATGTCTTCTCCTTCATAACAATCATGTTGGGATTGCCTTACAAATATCACAATTACTGATTAATTTTATTTGTTTTAAAAAAAAATACAGGTTTAATGTACTCTTATAATCGAGAACATGTGCACTACTTAATTTTATATAAAAGTATAAGAGAGAGTAATCAATTTAAATTAATTTAAAGTAAATCATTTTTTGTCGTTTCTAAAACGACAATATTTGACAGTGAGAAATGTTTTTAGGGAAATAGAAACAAATAACATAGCTGACTAGTGACAGGCGACAGATCCCACATCGTGTTAGCGGCTCACACTCCTATATCTCAAGCTACTGATGCAATATCGATTGTAGTTTGATATTTAAATATTTTCAAAACACAATCAATAAAAAAAAGAGAAATTTGTTTAAATTTACAAATTTTTCTTTATTTAGTATTTTTATTGTTACTTTTCATTATTTTTTCAATACTCGTATTTTGTTTTTCATATATTTATTAATGTTTAATTGAATTGTTATTTTTTAATATTGTGTGTAAGAATATTAATGTTTTTTTTCCTCTTTGTTAATAAAAATATTGTATGTAACGTACATACAATTATATATTTTAAAAAAAACAAGTTGCATTTGTGAAAATGAAATATAAGAGTGGGCAAACAATTATCCAAGGAACGATAGATCGAGAAATCAACCTTTTTTTTAAATGTTGTGTTACTGCAGATAATGTTATGTAAGCTCAATACACTGTATAAGCCACAAACTCAATCAGGATTTACAAGATCGGTTTACCAAATATATTTATTTGTGATCTCATTTTTTATATCAGTAAATCGAATTATTAATGTTACCGATTCGCTATTTTATAATTTAATTTTCAAAACTTCTTCATTGAATAGATTATCTTTTAAATTTATTTAGAGTAAAAACGTTATTTTCTGTAACACATTGTCTTCGTAATGTAAATAATTGCAATAGTTATGATTATCATTAATGTGCACAGTAGAACTATTTGCCTAATTTAATATCATAAAACACCATTCACATAAAATAATTTTTAAAAAAATATCTTGGAAAAAAGATTTGAATAAATTTTCTATTTGCTACATGCACGCTTTAAAAGTGACTTAACGTACACACGAAAATGATTTATATTTAATTGACATGACAATTAGTTTATGATGCAGAATAATTATTTAAAACATACTTTGTTCTGCACACACAACAGAGCATTATTTTTATTACGTCTACAGTTTTAAAAGGTGCAGTCCCCCTCATAACAGGTTAAATAACAACTAAATTAAAAAAGTCGGATAACGACCTATTCAGACATTCCAAAATTCTTCTTAATTCTGAAACTAATACTATGTATTCGAAAAAATATATTAGATCTATGAAATAATGTAATAAATCTTATATCGTTGAAGCCAATCGATAAATTATCTTTTTTGTACCGTGTAAAGGTTTAATATTAAATAACTTACAAACCATTGGATAACAATAAAAATCAAAATAAAATAAAAACACTTATA
The DNA here is from genome assembly GCA_031772225.1 of Eubasilissa splendida. Taxonomy (NCBI): domain Eukaryota; kingdom Metazoa; phylum Arthropoda; class Insecta; order Trichoptera; family Phryganeidae; genus Eubasilissa; species Eubasilissa splendida. The sequence goes on from CM062856.1 coordinate 17,021,640, forward strand.
ACAACATTACTTTCTCTAATACTTCACCACTACTTTCAATATTTCCAATAAGTCCAAAAAAATCGCACCAATAGGTCGTCATCCGACTATATTCAATTTAGTAGTTATTTACACCTGTTGATGAGATGGATTACATGTATCGAAACTTAGGTCTTGATAAAGATAATAGTCAGTGGTGTGTTGTGCAAACTTTAGTTTATTCAAAAACAGATTTATTAATTAATACTGTAATGTTTTTTTAGAATGCTCCACGTCAATACTCTAAACCTTTGATACATCGGGAACTATATTATTATAACAGGTAAGAAAAAGATCCTAACTTAAAAAAAAAGAACTATAGAAAAGATTTATTAAAAAATCTTTTCACAGCGTATTTAAAAAAAATTATCAATAATAATTTATATGATTTTCGGAGTCTAACTGTATGATTTGTAAAATTTTGTGCCACGTTCGCATAATTTTTAAACATTAAAAATGTCTTCATTTAAAAATGTAACATTTAATTAAATGTTTTTAAAATACCTTAATTTATTCGCAGAAAGATATTGTGGGGTTATTGTCGCGCGAAAATGTTTGCTCAGTAATTAAGAGTTATTTGTGTAATTATGAATGACTGGGAAAGAACAAATGAAGAATGATTGCAAATTAATTGAAAAGTCAGAAAATGCATTATTTTTTTTTGACTCGAATATGTCATAAAATTCAAAATAAATTTAATAAACAAATACTACTTACTTACTTACCATCACGCCGTTTCCACGCGGGGGTATGCAGAGAGGATAGAGCGCCACACTATTCTGTCCTGACACACAATTCTCGCCTTATCCACATTCATACATCGTCTCATACAACTTTCAGTATCTGGTTTAACCGGCCGTGCCAAGTCTTCCGCGGACGTTCTTTATTTCTGGTGCCAGCAACACTCGCGTGTTATATCTCACTTGCCGTAAAACTGCCATGCAGTTTTGGTAAAAAATTAAATTATCATGAATATATATGAAATAAAGTAGAAATAAATAAATATATTTTTTACCATTCTATCCTCATTCAACCGTTCCATACGACCAAATCATCTAAGTGATCCTTTCTTAATCTTACTCACTGCACTAAGATCAGCTTAACATTCTATCCTTATTTCTTCATTCTTTACTCTATCATAAATGGATTTACCACATATACGCCTTAGTGATCTCATTTCCGCTGCATTCAGTCCACTTTCATACATCGATGTCGGTACTAAGACTCAATTGTGGACCGCTAGTCTTGCCTCGGTTGTCATGTTTCTATTAGTTATAATTCCATTCAAAGTGCCGTTCACTTTGCTCTCTGCAATCATCCTCCTTTTGATATCTTTCTCAATCTTTCCGATTACAAATACAATGTTATGAGAATCTAAAATCTAATTTATTGTTTGGCGCGAGAAAAATCTACATGTGTATGTGTGTCTTGAAAATGTAACACATACGTGTATGTGTTATACGTAATACGAGTTTATAACAGTGGGTACGTTATCTTCGTCCATTCATATTCTCGGTGCAATCTGACCCGGTTTTGCGAGGCCTCAGTTTGGAATGTGTGACTTGTCGGCGATCGCAATACGCACCAGATTCCCGTGCATGAGATGTGCACTCTTGATACCTTTCGCAAATTCAATTAAAGTGTACGTGACTGTCTTAATAAAATAGTGAACAGAGGTTGATAAACTTTTATTAAGCCTGTGTGACCATGAGTTTATTTTTTATCGTGACCGCGAGTATTCACTGTTATACTTAAATATACTGGGCTTCGCCCCTATCCGTTTTGCGAACCAACCAGGTAATACTATTTAAAAAAATATGTATTAATATTATATTCTTAAGTACTCAGTTGGACATATAATAAAATTAAAATAAAAAGAGTTGTAAAAAATACTTCGATACTACTTTAACGACGGCTGGTTTTGATACTAGTGTACCTTCATCGGGACGGACGAAGAAGAACTTACGCTAACGTTAGTGTACGTCCGTTTTAAGGAAACCTACATTACATTAATAAAAAAGGAATATACAATGTTGTTAAATAGATTAATTCAAATTCCTTTATTAAAAAATATATATTTTGACATATATAAAAATGCAAGTTGTGAATAAATGCAACTAAATCACTAATGCAAGTGATTTGTGTCACTAATCAAATTAAAACTTTTTTTTACAGAAATACAATAATATTATATTATATTAAAAGTCAATTCCAATGCCTATAAAAAAAATTATATTATATAGATTAAATGTGGCGAGATAAGGGAAAGAAAATGACACGAGTTAACTGGGAGTTGAAAATTACCATTGACGAGGTGACTGTAAAAAAACCCAGTGATCCGCAATGGACAAGCAAAAAAGATATGGTCGAGGGTCTCCTCTTCGACACCACACTCACACATCGGGGAAGATATTAAGTTCAATCTGAATAAATATGAGGCTACCTTGCAATGTCCAATTCTCATTCTAGAGATATGTGATATTGTCCTCTTGGAGACTTTCTTTTTGGAGAACCAAGGAGTGCAGGGAATAGATTTTTGAATTATTTTAAGCCGATTACCCTTGTGATTATTTGGATCCATCCATTGTGCAGTCCAGATAGAAATTAAAACGTCTTCTTATCCAATGAGTTTACTTTTCCAGGCCGGTTGTGTGATCAGTAGTAACTTTTTACTATGGGTAAAAAAAGTTGTATGGGTAAAAATTACTATGGGTAAAACAAATGTCAAGGTCACAATTCACACTGAAAAGACGAGCATTAGGAAATATATGGATGGGAATTTGGACGCGGAAATGTGTCAATAAGAGTGGTCATGGCTGAATCGAAAACCGCGCCAAAAGTGTGTTTTACGAATTCAGAACAGTACGTATGCATTGAATGGATCCGGGAGTGCGAACAAATACGATTATGATTTATAGAACGCTTCGTGCTGAATACTGAACTGACCTTTATCCGCTTTATAGATAAATATCCAAGAGAATTCTCATCTGTGAACACATGTGGACCATTGGACATTAGACATGAAACTCAGCCAGCATAGCATGGTATAGACATCATCCAAGTCTGCCGGTTCCGTCTAAGCGTGATGCCGTTGTAATGCATGATCTGCACCACCCTAGTGGTGGGAGCGGCCAACTCGTGACCTGGGAGCTTGTCGAGTGCCATGTAATCCATCAGAATAATGTGTGATAACCCTCTGATCCGATCTGGAACCAGACGCGGTGACCATACTAAACTAATAACAGGGGCATACTTACAATACTTATTTTTTAGATTGGCATTACTGAAGACATATTGTATCGGGAATTTTAAAGATATTTAGAAGACCAATGGACTATTTTATCTTCATAATATTTTTATATTTGCTTTAATACTTTTGAAACAAATGTAATGGGAGTAGAAATGTTGGCAATTTTAGTTTTCTCAACAAAGCTTTTCTGGTTTACACGCTACAAACTTGGACCATTCTCTCTCGCACCGTATATTGAAAGGTCTTTGTAATGACACGCACTTGAACAATTCTCCAGTAAAATTGGCGTGAAAATAAACCACAATAAAACCAAAGTAATATGCGGCCAAGATCCAAATGCAATTGTTAGAGGAACGGTACTGGAAAATGTTAAAGAATATTTATACCCAGGGAAAGTTGTGGAGACCTTAAAAAGAAAACCAGACCAGCGGAGTTGAGCGAATGATTGGGACGGACAGTCTTTAGAAAGTTTAACCAGATTCTTAGAACAAATAAGGTATTGTTAAAAATTAATATATTTTATATATTTATACATTTTAAATTTTGAAAGAAAGCAACCACGTTGTGGCTTGACATTATAATTAAATTATTTTTTAGTTTTCAACCCCTTTATTATGAACATATACTAAAGTTTCAGTTGGACGCAACCTTCTTCAGGACAATATATCGTATAGACTAACCTAAGAACAGATATTTAAATATGAGGTTAAGAAGACAGAGCAAGGTTCGCTTTGTTGTTGTTAGGTTCATACTATTTATTTAAATATCTGTACTTAAGTTAGTCTATATACAATCTTGTTCTGAATAAGGTTGGGTCCAACTGAAACTGGTTGACTTTAGTATATGTGCATAATAAAATGGTTTAAAACTAAAACATCCGTATATTCAATTATGTCAAACCACAGCGTGTTTGCTTTCTTTCAAAATTTATTATATCTTACTTTATCAATGTACTCTTAATTCACTATTATACAATCGATCGATCGATAACAAAGATAACACAACACTATAAGATATAAAAACTAATTGAACCTTAAGAGACAACTTCACTTTCAGATATACCGCATCACCTCCAGGTATTTTATATAATATAATATTAACTATAATAGAATAAGTTTCATAATTTCAATACAGGACATACCTATATTGAGCTTATTGAGAATAAACCAATCAGTTTTATATTATATATTTTTAACACTATAATTGAGACATACGTATATTTATAAAATGCATAAAAATATTAGCGTTATATAATTTAACGGTATTAAAAATGTACGAAGAAATCGTATTTATCACTCGTATATTTACTATGTATAAGTATTTGTACATATGTCTCAATTATTAAAACATAGTAATATATACTGGACTCTCTCTTTACACAGTGGATGAGTTCCACGCAATAGCGTGTATAAAAAGTATACTAAAATAAAAAATAATGATGTATCGGTTTCCTTGTATAAACATAAATTCAGGATATTTAAAAAAAAATCATTATTGTATTTTTATTTTATTTAAAAAAAATTACTTTAAAAATCGTAACAAAGATAATTCACTATCATACAATAGACGAACCCGTTTACGCACATTTTGTACGACATCGCTTTCTTCACTTGAGATATCCAGAGCCTGTGTAATATTTCTTTCCAAATTTTCGGGTTTACTGCATTTAAATAAAAATTATGTTATCGATCAATGTGACGTGTTTTTTTGTGAGTTCCTTGTATGACTCTAGTAGCGAGTCATGCAAGCGGTCAAATCATATTGAAATTACAGAGTTCATTCTACGTTGTGATCATTTGTTATAAAATGATTCCAAGTTTATTAGTCAGTTGCAGGCCTTCAAGGATTAAATACGCTGTTATTGGGCCTCCTTTGTCATCGTCACTACTTTCCTTGGGGCTGGTGTGCTCCTCTAAAACAGTTTCGAGTATTTCTTCCTCGTTGAGAACTTCATCAGCGATGTGTTCAATCGTAAGCTCTTCAAAGCCTTATCGACCAATTGCATATGCCACAGTTATGATATCTGAATGCATTTCAGTTGCGTTCGGGCTAATATGGTTAGTTTTAATGCATTCTGACCAAATTGGTCGCTCCGCTTTATCCTAGCCCCCTTCCGCATACCTCCCTCGTACAAGGGATGTAGCGCCGTGTTATTTCGAAACCGCGTAAAGAGAGTCCAGTGTATCTATCTATATATTTAGCTAAATAATTCTCGGTAACTTATGTTGGATTTTAATCAGCACGGATATCAGTTGTTGATAACAAAACAAAAGGCTGTCTTTTTTTAAAAGTTAAAGTTAAGTACCTAATACAGATATTTGATGCAATGACATGGTTTACTTTACTTTTAAAAGGCGTATCTTGTTGGCAAGTACAATATTCCTAAATTTTACACTTAACACTTTTTTTACGCTAAATTAGTCTGATACGGGAACGCCATTCGTACACATGTGACAAAACATTATTATTTTTTAAATATTGGCAACACTGTCAACATTATAATCAACGCCTAAATAAATTAAAATATTTAGATAAAAAGGTCAGCTAACCCGTAAGTTATTATTTATACAAATGCAATAATAGTATTATGCGTTCACGATATCGCCAGTATGATACATAAATAATAATAAATTAATTAAATTATATCTTACATTTTTAATGTTTACTGCGTTTACTTAACTTTGCGGTTAAACGGAATTAATAATTTAAATAAATAGTATTAAACACGTTGATTATTTCGACATTGACTGGTTTCAATAGCTTGTTATAATGTTCACCAGGGGTAACTATTTTTCAAATAATGTTAAATATCAGTACATATTAAAATTTGATAAGAATATGTAAATATTAAACTGCATATACAGATCAGAAATATAAATTAGTACCTACATTAAATTCTAACATAAAAAATCTAAATTATATTATTATATAACAATTTGAAAATACAGTTCATTAGGAAATTGGTTAAATTAGCAGATTATACCTGGATTGACACATATGATCACCAAAAAGTTTTTGGTCGATCCCGATACCGGTGAAGGTGAAAATAAAGCAAAAGGTACAAGACCAAGAAATTTTCTAACGTGCTATTTTTAACACTTTTTTCGTGACAAATTTTACTGGGGTACCCGCTGAATAAAAATATTATATGTAAAAAAATAAAGGTCACAGCAGTGTAGTGGCTAAGTTCACTTCTGTACTTTCTTTTCTGTTACGGCAACAAAAAGTAATAAATGATTTTGCAGTGCCATTAAAACGAGCCTTAATTACAATCAATAAGCAGCCGCGAAAATAAAAGTCGTTTACGGCACGGCACGAATGAAAGTTAAAAATACTATTTGATTACAGTGGAAAGTGCCAATGAAATAGCGTAAATATACCGAAAATGTCTTAGTCATCGCTTTAAGCTGAAACATTTTATTGTACAGATTAATGCCTTTTGGATTGGAGCCTCCGATACTATCGGTATAATGCGGTCGCGAAAAAACCAGATCTAAACCCACATCTTTGTAGAAACCAGTTGCCAGTATATGAATAACTCACTCGCAAGAGTGTGCGTTACAGCATAAGTTTTATACATTGGATCAAATGAACTTTACAGTTTCTTTTTGCGCTGTGATTTAACATTGCCAACCAATTCTGTGTCAATTCAGCGTTGCAGGGATCGCATAATATATCCAACACTTCAATGTCAAACTCTGCGCGCATTGTTACAGACGCCAGAGCCGAACCAAAAATGAATGCGATCAGTTCGCTGACTCCCCGGAGAGTCTTGCCAGAACTAATAACGCCACAACACGTGCAATACTAATCATTGGCATTCATTGGCCACTAGGTGCATGCTGTAACGAAATATATTCCTTTAAAAAGAAAGTGACATCGTCCTACAGATATGTGTAAAAAGTCTGCTCGAAATCAAATCAAATGTATTAATATTAATATATAGTCATGAATCTTTTGTCTAAAATGAAATTATTTAATTTAGGCTAATAATGACACACAAATATTTATCTAATTGTCGAGACAAGAGTCAAGTTCAGCTTTTAGATAGCAGATAGTACTTTGTATACGATAATCAAAGCGGTTTAATAAATATCTTAACATGATCATAATTATTATTAACGTTATCTTTGTCGATGTATAGATTTTTGTAAAATCTAACCAGAAAACTAGCGTAATTTTAGAGTTAGGAATGCTGCGAACTAACAAAGGCGAATCTGGAAAAATTGTGGTTAAACGATAAAATCGTATTTCTTTTGTTTCTCTAAATATACTTTAATATTTCAATAAATTCTAATGTTAAAATAAACAAAGAATTGTTAGCGTACAGTAAAATTTTTTGAACTGCCCGCGATTCGGTTCTGCACCCAACGATATTCTTAATCGCTCTTGTATGCCGGTTACAACTCACAACAACAGTCAGTAATGCCCGAGAGACGTTTGCGGAACGTTTTGCGCACAATATTTCATTTTAAAATCCGTTCGATCGACTTGAATCCCTCCATTTGTAAACAAGTACCTGTACATTGTTTTATTTATTAAATTCAAACCATTCGAACACTTTATTTTGTTTCTGGCAACATATTATTATTGCGTTTGACAGTTGTTTTCTGTGTTTTGTTTTCGCGAGTTTGGCAAGCGTAATTTCGTCATGTTGTATGAGCTTTGAAATGTCAGTCGACATAGCTTTGTCAAAAAAGTGACAAATTGTTTAGAGGTTTTTTGAAGCGTGGTTTACACGGAAATTGTGTTTCAAAGTGTTCTAAAATGTGAAAGGGATTGATGAACTTGTGTTGAAATGTCTTTCGCATCCATAATGTTTTAGTTAGAAATTGTGCGAGGATTATGGAGATGTATTGCGTTTAACACGTCATGCAATAACAAATGTGTAATGAACATGTGTAATTAAATAGTTTTTAAAAATGTATTAATATTATCGAATTGTTTATTCAATGTAGGGTAAGTCAATATATAAAAATTATTTGGTAAAGAAATTAGGAATTTTTATGAAATTTGACATTTACATTTTTTTTAAATATGAACAGGTTATCTCATTTTAATACATCCAATAATAATTATAAGAAGTGTTTGCTGATTTAATCAAATATTTTTTATTAAAAGTATTCAGGAAAAGTTGCTATTGCACATATCTAATATGCAGGTATCTATTTACTTAACTACGTTTTGTGAATATTTTTTTGAATTGGGTATTACATTATTTTACAGGCTTAATAAATATCCCATTTAATGTTTTTTGAACGTAACAAATAATATGGTATTGTTATTTTATTATCAGTTGACTGCAGCCGAATTTAGATTTTCGTTTGAATATAATGTTCTCTTTGTAATAATTTATACACCCAATCAATTGAAAAACTCTACAACGCTTTTGTTTTGTTTATAAAATGAGTTGAGCTATTTGCATATTAAAATTGGTTACGGAAATTCTTCGTTGTAAAAAGCGCGGATTTTTATTAAAATGAGTCCAATTTTAAAACGTGATTATTCACCGGTTTTGAATAATAAAGACACAATGAATGTATTTTAATTCTTTCTTGTGCATCGACTTTCACAATTGCATTTTCTGTTTAAATAATAATAATAATAATAAAGTATTATTAACTAGAATAACTTCATTATGTATTATTCTGTGTACATTTTGTGTAGTTATTATGACATACACGACCTGTAAATAAATAAAAATAATTTGGTGATTTATCAAAATAATTGTTGTTGACTTTGGATCGCAAGTGCGACCGTGCAGTTCATCACATCAGGGTCACTTAAAGGTTGCAAAATTAGATTATTCCTTAGATTAAATTATTATGTGAAATGTTTGTTCACCATCGCCATGTAGAAAATTTTTACTTCAATCCATTTACTGTACTATACATTTAATTCCACCATTTTAAAATGCAAGCGACATTCGATATTTGATGTGTAAACAACATCATAGATCGCGAACTCCCTAAAAAATCACAGTAAATTAATCCCTGATAACTGTGACGGAAAAGTAACCAAAAAATATGTTATACTCATTACTAGTTTCCATGGTGAATACATATTTTATTTAGTATTCATAAACGTCAACGTTTTAATACTTTTTAGAAATTCACATGTTCAAAAGTCACTCACTCACATTTGCGAAAATTAAAACATGTTCATGGTTTTTGTGAATTCAGCACCTACACGGAACCTATTCAAAAATTTTAATTATAAAAATAATACATACCTAGTATCTGCCAACACAAAATACAATACTAAGCAACCGTTTGCTAACAAATATGTTTTTTTTGATAGATAGTAAACACGTTGTGTCTTGATATTATAATTAAATAAAATAATGTTTTTAGTTTTAAACCATTTTTTTTATGCATATTTGCACTAAAGTCAACTAGTTTCAGTTGGACCCTAAACTATACTGATATTGATACTAAGCCATTCTGGCTTCTATAAACTAAAGTGCAACGATTACCCAGCTTTCTATATAGGCAAAACATCGAGGAACGTAAATATTAGAATAAACACACATAGAACACACTAGATGCTTAACAAGTATAGGTTTTTCGGAATTTGCCGAACACTTAATTAATTCTAACCATACATTTAGTAAGAATACAGGGGCACAGGTGTTACATAAAAATGGAATAGGTTTACACCTTAACAATTTAAAAGCATTAGAAATTAATAATTTATTATTTTTAATAGCCAGATACCAAATTACCAAATAAATCTATCAAATAGTCCGATATGTCCCACTCGGATATACTGTTGCTATGTCTTCTTAATCTCCTTTTTAAATATTTGTATTTAGGTTAGTCTATATACTATCTTGTCCTGAATAAGGTTGGGTCCAACTGAAACTAGTTGACTTTAGTATATGTGCATAATAAAATGTTTTAAAACTAAAATATTTTATTTAATATAATATGTCAAACCAGAAAGTGATTGTTTTCTACGAAAATATAAAATATTATTTTATTTAAATAAAATTGTGATACAATACAATAAATGTAATAAAACTACATTCCTTCCATAACCACGAGAGTAATGTGATATAATACTTTGAATTGAAATTTTATTTATTCTTCTATATTGTCTTCGTTTTTTTAATACAATTAAGTAAAATAAATCACGTAAAATAATTATTAACAAAATTATTTAATTCTCAAAAAAACATTGTCATGGCAAACGATAAAAAATAATTCATATATACACAGAAAAAGAAAATTTGAAAATGGTTGATAATTTATAAAAAATAAGTCCGTAAATAGACCAACATTCATATTAATGTAATTTTCTATATTAGAAAAATTTGGTTATTGAATCTGAAGAGGCATCTTCTATGTAGAGTTTTACGACTATTCTGCCATGTATCTCCGACTTCTCTAGCTGATATTTCGGATCCCGTCGTAGGGTCCATCATCAAGGCCGATGTCGATCGACGCATCTCTCACACATAATCACAAAATCTTAACGAAAAAAATGTTCATCTTTCATCTCAAAGATTTGTCGGTAAAGGCCGGTATGCATCAGTTGACATAACTAACTTCGCGCTCAACTTTCATCTATCAGGACAACTTTCGAAAAGACTCTCCGAGACAAGTCTCATTCGTGTAAAGGCGTCATATCAGATGAAATAGATTTTCTCTTGACATAAGATTCTACAAATACGCGTTTTAAACTATTATTTGTGGTTGATAAAAATATTTATAAAATCGTTTATTCTTTATATAAATGACATATTTGTGTAGTTTATTTTTTGAAATTATACCAGTCGATCAAAAGTTATAGTAAAAAATGAAATATATAATGTTTTGATCGAAAAAATTTAATGTTCAATAAAAAATAAAAAATCCCTTCCGACCAAATTGAGGAGTTTAATGTCGATGAAATGACCTGCAGTTTTTGGTATTTCCAGGTGTACACTTTTGATTGGGGCGTATTGTATAAAATAATATATACTCCACTTTTCTCGGCATCAGCTGTCACCAGAGAAGTGACTTGCCTTTTCCACTTGGTCGGTCCAACGGTTGGGGTTCTTTATCTCCCTCTCTGTTTTTCGTCCTGCTCCACCAAGCTTCTCTAAGCTATTTTCCCTTCTCGCAAGTTGCATCTTAGGCAAATGGTTGAGAGTCTGTTCTTGATGTTCAGCAACTGCAGAATGGAGACGTTCGTGCGTCTCGCCGTCCATGGTATGCGTAACCACATCTCGAGGCCATCAATCCGTCTTCTCTTCCTTGCCTTCAGGGTCTATGATTCCACACCATATGAAATACACCAGAAACTATAGGTACAAGTCTGACCTTGGATATTTTAGAAATACCGCGGCTTTTCTATATTTTGTCAAGTCTGAACATCGAAATATACAATAGTAATATAATAACATTTTTAAGTCAGTATAAATAACGCAGTTATACCACAGACCAGTAAATGAAATAATGTGTACCTACATATAGGGGAGGGGTTTGAAACAATAGTTGCGGGACGAGGGAAATTCTACACATATTCTTTGTTGAAACAAATCCGATAGTTTACGACACATTTGTGCAGTGCTACAGTAAAAGTATTTTCTCTTCGAAAAATAAATCTCTGTGTGTATTTTTTACATTAATGCATATTATATTATCATCTGATTGCGTAAGTGGTACCAAAGTGATCACACCAAAATGCAAATATTGAAACAAGGAATTTGCGTTAGTGCATGTCTATATATTTGATAGTCTGTGAGTTAAACAAAGTTTTTCTGTCGTTGTTACCGAAACATTATGTGGAGCAGTTGGATTCTTCACTCTTCGTCATAAATTGTATCCAAGCGTGCTGCGTGTTACAGCGATCTACCTGAGAGCATCATGAATAATCAGTATCGGTTTGACCTACAAAACGCACTGTCGATTTCACATGGTACCGACGAGCGACTAAACTAAACACAGCCGTTGCCAACCTGATTAAATTAATTATATTAAAACTAGCTTTTAAAACCCGTCATAGTCACGTTTTTCTGAACTGAATATTCTTCCATAATAATAACAACATCACAAACTAATCACCACAAACGCCACTTTTTAACAGCATACGTCTTGAAACGTCATGAAATATAGTTTGATGTTTTAATTTTGAAGACGATCTTTATGGCCCGTGACCGCGAAATAAGACACTATGAGATAAATCTCAGTACAATGTGTACGTTTTGAGATTTTAATCTGGAGGTAAACTCAGAGATCAGCTTGAGATTGGTAGAAAGAGACACAACTCAACCATGTACGCGACGTTCGATTTGACAGCGCAATTTTTATTTTTTTATTTCTTCTTTATTACATAAATATTTATTTTTATTTTTTGCCAAACTGCATGGCATTTTACCTACTTAAACATTTTTTTTTATAAATAAACATAAAACAAGGAGGAAAAAATTAGATAAGGAAATGTTAGATAAAATAAAGAATATATATATAAAGAAAAAAAATATCAATTAATGGACACAAACGTCTAGAAACATAGATGCTAATAACTATTTATTCTGAAATGTTAAAGTTCTAAAAACAAATAGAAGGCATTAAATTACAAATATTTATTTCGTTTTAAATGCTGGTGGGGAGATTCAAATTTATCCAATTGACAAATGGACTGACATTTAACGTATAACAAGCGTGAAGTGAGGGACGCTAGACGGTGAATCTCTAAAACGTAGTATGAAATCCGTATCTCGGAGATTGTTTCCAGTCCAAAATATCGTGATAATGTTGTCCGTGGACACGGGCCATTATGAAATAATAATTACCTATAATACTTACATATTCGTATCAGAAGTATGTATATATGACTGTTGATTTTAATATTAATTAAATTAAATTACTAACCTACTTACTACACATACACATGTTTCTTTACTATTTCTAAAACGTATCTGCATTTCAAAGAAAAATGACTCAATTGAGATGTATCAATTTCCCTACTTCTGTCTTATTAATAAAACTACACAGTATCATTAATAATTTAGTTCCAGTTTATACAAAACATATAAATTATTTTTTGTTATAATACAGTGATAACTAGTCACAAGTTCATGCTCCATACCCTCGTGCTTAAACAAGATAATGCCCTGTCCTTGCAACTGTTTCCTCTCTTATCGACAGGTCAACACTTTTCCGCTTAATTTACTTCGATCTTAATGTCAAAATTATTTTAATAAATTTTTATGTAGAACCATTTAATCGGCTTCCGTTATTGTTTAAATTTCTTACACAACACTCACAAATAATAATAAATAATAAAGATACTAGATATAATCTCAACAATGACAAAAAATCGTATTTTCAAATTTACACATAATGGTTAGGAGGTAATATGTACCTGGTAGTTTTTTTCTACTTATATGTTATCGAATTAAATTATTATAGGTTAGATACGCAAAGCTTAGCTTAGACGACGTCACCAACTGTCGGTCATATGGAAGTACATATTTAATTCACATAAAGATGTGCAACTATTAAAAAATTCTTATTTCGAAATTTGAATAATAATTTTTTAATATTTTTCTTCACCCTTCTTATGTAAAATATCATCTAATTCCTATCAAAATTTCATTGTAAAATTAAACTCCCAATCACGATACTTCATTTAATGTGTCTTTTTTAAAATACTTTTTAGTATTTATATCTCTCAAAACATCAAATAACTTCACTTGATGCCATCTTAATTGATTAGAAATATCCAATTATTTTCAATTTAAAGAAAAATTGGATCACTTCTTTTCAATTTATTTTATTTGTTCGTCAATTAATATGCACCAACACATGGTGACACAGGCTTCGTGTATCGTTTCAGTCGATCAATATATAATATTCATCAACACGCGGAAACCTACCGGGCTTTATGAATCGAGTTAATAATATAATAATGGAAAAAACGTCCAAGAGTGCAAACTTTTTTCTTGTCCAGTCATGTGACAAAAGTTCCATTATGTAATTATTTTATTCTAAATATTTATATTAATTTGTTCTTATAATTATAGCACGGGAAATATAACATTTTTTACAAATATTAATATTTAAATTTTGACTTGAATTTCAGTATTAAGTGATTAATTATAAATTTATTTAATTAATTTGCAATGATTGCAATAATTTTTATATGGGTAAAACTTGCAGAAATTTTGATATTAGAATTAAGAAGCATGTGAGATGCCTAAATATCAACAACTATTTTGAATTCGCCAATCACCTTTTGGAAACAAACCATTCTTTTGACATTAACAAGGATTTAGAAATTATACATCCAAATACTAAGGTTTGACAGTTAGATAAATTTTAAATTTTAGAAATAAGAAAATGTGTTAATAGGAAGCTAAATATTGTAAATAATCAAATCCTTTTTGCAAATAGTCACATTTTAAATTTGTTTTCATAGTAGTTCCTGCTTAGTTACCCACCACTTATACTTTATAGTTTTGTTTTTATCTATGCTTATATTTTTAATTTTAGTATATATTGTTTCCTGAAGAAGATACCATAGGTATCGAAACATGTTGATTTATCAGAATATAGTGGTTTAAACAAAGTGTTTTGTCTTGTTATTTATATTGATTAATTATATTGCTGTACTTATACTCTTGTATAAAATATAATATTTTTAGTAACTTAATATTTGTGTAAACTTGTACTGTCATAGCGAACTCGAAAGCATCTTAGTAGAGTGTTTCTTCCTTCATAATTTAGATCCCGTCAAAGGGTTTATTATTAATTATAGTTTTAGTAGTACGGATGGTTGGCATATTTTTAGTACTTACATTTTAATATATAACTAAGCTTTTGCGCTTCCAATCTTAGTTTGTTTTCGACGGTGATGCCAAAGTATTTAATGCTTTGCACTTATTCAATGTCGAGTACGATATTAATGGACGTTAAAGAATTAAATACATTAAATGTAAAAATACAATGCAATAACAGAGACACGATAGTAATAATATATTTTATACATATATGCATAGATGCACTGAGAAAAAATATTTATTTAAAAATACTGAGTATTTAAAAAAGATGTCAGATTAATGTTTATATCGTATTTAGATTAACGCTAACCTGGATATATTCTTGATATGACACAGAATCAGATTAAAAGCGAAATTGTATTATACATGATTCATAGTCATTCGACTGTGTAATACAGAGTTACCGAACAGCCATAATTTGCACTGTTTACTTTCGAGTGTCACGTGTTCTCGAAACCCATGCACTTCTGTACTCGTGTGTTAGTTTTATTTTATTATCGTTAGTTTTAGTTATTTTGTTCATTTTTAATAAGCACACATATGATATATGAACTCCACTAACCTCTTTAATT
This sequence comes from Eubasilissa splendida, assembly GCA_031772225.1. Lineage (NCBI taxonomy): Eukaryota > Metazoa > Arthropoda > Insecta > Trichoptera > Phryganeidae > Eubasilissa > Eubasilissa splendida. The sequence continues at coordinate 17,037,250 of CM062856.1, forward strand.
TTGCTGTCTTTCTGGTCCGATGTTGTTGTTCTTTTAGCTGGGTTGTCTTCTTTAGATTTTGACCGACCGAAGCGCGCACTGATGGTTTATTTGGACCGCTGGACTGGTCGAAGCACGGGATGTAATAAGAATGACGCCTGTCGGTTACCGTCTTCTTAGCTTCCGAAAAAAAGGGCGCCAATACACACACATGTACATTATTATAAACCAAGAAACCCATTGGTGCCAATCGAAGTAACAAGGCGCGTAAACACCCCGAATTGTCTCAAAATGTTTTTATATTGTTTTTTAATGTCATTGTCGGACCGTCTATCTGGATCATTAACAACGACCTGTTTGATAATCTGTACATAAAAATAAATTGTGCATTATTTTCGTATTTGGTTATGGAAGATTTTTGTTTCTTGTCTGTGCGTTATACTAGATTGCAAGTTGGCCGACTTTCGCCGCCGACAGTGAAGAAGACGATTCAATTGCGGGCTTTTCTTAAAAAATCCGGAAATTGCTACTTTGGCTTGACGTCCGCCCGATTGCTTTGTATTTACCTTCTATTTACCCGCACTGTGGCGACGGTACTAATATGATTGCGACTTTCTCTTTTTAATTTGCCTTTCCCATCCTCGAAAATTTCTCAATTGATTACTCTCTACCTCACTCGCATAGAATTACACCACACTGCATAGAAATTCGCGCATGTTCAACCTTTTAAATTTAATATATCTACACATAGCCAATTTTGGCGTATCACACTATCCCGTGTTCTCTTAGACTTTGCAGAGACGTGATGAAACATTACAAAAAATGACCTGCATACATTCCCCGTGTCAAAAATGATTGCCATTATTTACGACGGCATTTAAATTAATATTATTTGCCAGTAGGGTAATTATTATATTTTAATATTAAAAAATATTTTGATATTTTCATATTAAAGCATCTGATTTTACCGCTATTAGTATCAGTTCTAATCTTCAACTGCCGGAATTATTTAACCTTTATTTTAATTAATTGAATATATATACATACATTAAATAATGTAAAGCTGATCTTAATATAGTAAGTAAGATTAATAATATATCACTTAGATGATTTGGTCATATGGAACGAATGATTATGGAGAGAATGTTAAGAAATATATATGACGCAAGTGTTGATGGCACCAGAAATAGAGGACGTCCGCGGAAAACTTGGCACGACCAGGTAAACCAGATACTAGAAGATGGTCCTGTTAGAAGCCTCAATAATCGGCGAACTTGTATGAGAAGATGAATGAATGTGGATGAGGCGAGAATTGTGTGTCAGGACAGAAGAGTGTGGCGCTCTATCCTCTCTGCCTACACCCGCGAATGGTGAGCCAATTTCTAATGGTTTATAAAATTATTATAATATATTTGGCACACAATAATGGACTCCAACCCGTCCACTCATTGACATGTTTTATGTATTAATAATTATATATATTAATATAAAAGTTTACGATGTTGTTTTTCATTAGCTCGTGGATTATGCATACGAGTAAAATCCATCGGACGTAATGAATACATTGTACAATATTATATAAATAAATTAGACAAACATTTCAATTTAACATTTGATATTTACTGCTGCGGTTTAGCCAAATTGTAGTTCTTCCCTTCAGCTAACATATGTAGGCTGGATGGAGCCAAGCTGTTACCGCGTGAATCCGGAGCACTGATTTATTTTGGATTTACTTCATCGCTAACAAAAACAAATATACCACGTTTTGTATATTTAATATTCCCGCTGTTATGTTTATTTTTCCCACGTCCATTGATATCTCACCTTGCCGTGCCGCGTGGGCGCCGCGCCGCTAACGCGAAACTGGACTCGGCAGTCTCGCCTTCCTGTCATACGATAGCCACACGCTGGATACATATCGCACTGTGGGAAAATAAATGCAAGCGTTCCAATTATAAAAGATATCTATTAATTTGTAATGATTTTTTTTTTAATAGAAAGCATTCACTTTGCGGTTTGACATATTATATTAAATAAAATAACAATGACTTTACACGTCAACCGGTTTCGCTTATCTCAAGCTTCATCTGGACGTATTTGAAACTAATCATGCGAAACCGGTTGACGTGTAATAAATTTCGTGGTTTCATACAAATTGATGGTTATACTATTTAATATAATTAAACTTTGTTCAGCACACATAATTATAGAGTATTCATATTTTTTACGACTATCATCGGCGGTGCTTTTTTGGCGATGCGCCGCTCTCTATCTAATCACATTATTGAAACCAATCATTCTTTTGACAGCCACAAACTTAAATTTCTCCATTCGGTACCATATAAAGGTACAATAATGAATCATTTAAAAATCCATAAAAATCTAAATTCATAAAAAACGTTAATCAACAATATTTCTTCCCAAATAATTACTGATGATGGTGGCTGCGAGCCAGCAATGCCAACGACGCATAGGTATGGCGAAAAGTTGATCGATGTCCAGACTTGACAAAATATGGAAAGACCGCGGTATTTCCAAGACAACGAAGATCAAACTTGCACAATCTCTAGTGCATTATTTATTTTTATAAGGTGTGCAATCATGGACCCTGACGGCAAGGGAGAAAGGAGAAGTTTAATGCTTTTGAGATGTGGTGTACGAATGTTTCCATTCTGAAGATCAAAAACAGACTCTCGACCATTTATTTGCCTGTGACAAATCCTTCAATTTTTTGGTCATATTGCGAGAAGGGAAGATAGTTTGGAGAAGCTTGTTGTAGTGGGCCACGTCGAAGAACGATGAAGAAGAGAAAGATTCACCACCCGTTGGACTGTAAAAAAATAGTAACTTTTAATAATTGCCTGTATTTAATTGAAATGCCAAAACGAATTAAATGACAAATCAATCAATGGAAAAATAAAATTTTAACGCTGTTAAATTCATCTCTCTTCTATTTTTGAAATTAATATGAAATAAGCAAAATATGTAGAGCATATTGGTACATTTATGTAATGATCATAATATTTTAGCATAGCGCTGAACATAAGATAAACCTGGACAACTTATCAAAGATATAAGTAGGTTGGAAGCATGCGAGATGTGATGCTGGAGAATCACGTAAAAAATAAGCAGATGAATCGTCGGACGAGAGTGCAAGAAAATAGATCCATAACAAACGCCATCGAAAATCGAAGAAGCCGATGGATGAGACATATTCTTACACAATACATATCTAAGAAATACGTCATGATGTATTTTTTATTTTTTGTCAACGTGTAATTCATGATCCTAATACGACAGTCCTAGTATAACATTAAGTTACGATATAAAAACATTTAAAGATAGTTAGCAGAACAAAAACGTTAAAGAATATACTTTTTTATGATTAAAAATTAAATCATCTTAAAAAATAAAAATTTCAAATTGAGCATTGAGGGCAATTTAAATTAATTAAATGATTAATATTGTGTAATTGGTAACTCATTCTTCCGGCAAAATAATATTCCCAGTACGAGTCCCAGTGGTAACTATTTATTTTTTCGATAGATATATATTTTTATTCTTTCTAAGTGATTCATCTAATTTGTTTTAATTAATTGAATGGTTCAGAACTAATTGCGTACAAGTGTTTCGAAAGTAAAATTTCAGAGCTACTAAATTTAATCATAAAAAAATGGCATCTCTTGAAAGTACTTACTAATTTACAAAATTATCTACGAAGCTTATTTCACACAATTTGCAAGCAGCCTCGATAAGTCTCGGAAGAAATACGACGTTAAATTGTTGCTGTATATATCTACCAACGATAATCTAGAAACTAGAACATTTTTCTCTTTTAATTATGTACCTTTAGACATTTTTCTTGTTTAGTAACGCAATTGGCTTTTTTGCTGCCTTTAGCGAAGTAGAATTAATTTCTCGGAAATCTTACTTAAAATTATAAGTGAAGCGACGACTGGGGTGGCGTATTATTTTTTTTCAAACGGCAGAGAGATAATGTCAGCAGAGATATGGCAGGCCGATGAAAATTCGTGGACTTACCTACCTAACTATCTACTTACAAATGAATCCGGTGGATTGCCGCTTAATTTGAAACGTTTTCTTGAAGCATCCTAGCACCCAGTACCCAGAACCTTAATTAAAAAAGGCTCTTGGCTTAAGAAGTAGAATTGACATTGATGTTTTGTAAGATATTTTTATTTATCATCCGAATAAACTATATGATCGTTAGGGAAAAATAGGCGGTTTCATTTACACCGATTCACGATGTTATTATTATCCGAACTATTGGGTAATCGTTGGGGAAAAATAGGCGGTTTCATTTACACCGATTCACGATGTTATTATTATCCGAACTATTGGGTAATCGTTGGGGAAAAATAGGCGGTTTCATTTACACCGATTCACGATGTTATTATTATCCGAACTATTGGGTAATCGTTGGGGAAAAATAGGCGGTTTCATTTACACCGATTCACGATGTTATTATTATCCGAACTATTGGGTAATCGTTGGGGAAAAATAGGCGGTTTCATTTACACCGATTCACGATGTTATTATTATCCGAACTATTGGGTAATCGTTGGGGAAAAATAGGCGGTTTCATTTACACCGATTCACGATGTTATTATTATCCGAACTATTGGGTAATCGTTGGGGAAAAATAGGTATCCATCGGTATTCACGACGACGGTTCCATTTATATCAATTCCCGGGCTGACTCTGGGATTCGAATTTCCCGGTCTGAAAACGAAGAAAAATCTCGAAAAGTGGCCGATCTAGAGCCGCATTTTTTCTCCCAGAGGCACTTTAAGAGATTGACTACGATTGCGTAGGTAGAAAGAAATGTAATCGCATCCATTGGACCTTATTCTGAACTTCTTAAAGATAGAAAATTAAAACCTACACAGTTAACAATACATAATTTTTTCGAAAAATATAATAATAATAAAATATTTTTTGTAATACTTTTACTATTGCATACATTTAATACATAATTGAATTATATATAATATTTCTTTCGAAGCTTCTTCATATGCGAATTTTTTGACGCCATGGAACCTAACTCTGTCTCTCCCATTATAATTGGGTTCATTAACGCCGGTTCTTTCAGGAAGGGAATTGCGGCGTGAACTGAGGACTAACGTTCTTAACGTACGAGATCTAAAATGGATAATTTTATGGATGGTTCTATGTTTTACCAAAATATATGCATTACGAATTTTCTAGATGTTTACGTTCAGTGATATACATAGTAAAAGGTGTTTTTTTTAAGGTTTGTTTTTTCAATTGGCAACACTTTTTCCAGCAACAGCCAATTTGACAGCTAACAGTTAATTTGTGCTCAGTTTAATTTGCCTTTCACTATAAATAGACTTACGCCAGAATAACACTTGCAAATTCTGCAATTTTTTTTCGAAAATCGTGGTTTAGTTCGCAAAACTTAGCGTGTACTATGTCCATTTTACTGTCGATATAATCATTCATCAGAGCAAGTAATTCGAATAACCATGTATCGTTTGTGCACAACGCATACTCTAATTAATAATACGTATCCGCAGAGATGTCGTACGCCGATAAACCAGAGATGATAGACGACTTATTCTCCATTATCCTATCTTATTCACCAGCATGTATACCTGCGAGCTCTGGTCGATATACAAGCAAGTGACGTATAACCGTCTCCGAATTCAGTACAACAACTCATACAGAATACTGTTCGGATTGGCGCGTTATTGCAGCGCATCTACAATGTTTACCGAAGGCCGTATACATGGATTCGTTCCGCTTCTGAGACATTGAGCTCAGCACCAACTCTCCGGTGCAAGCGGTGCTCTCATGGAAAGCAGGTTCCCTGACCAGAGAATGGCAGCGCCTACAGAATAGCTACATTTACAACATTGGCCGTGACTGAAGTAGTTATATATGTAATATTTATATTTTGTGTGTATATATGTGTGAACTTTTAAAAAATTTTTTTTTGTTTTTAATATTTTTCTTGGTTTTCTTTTTCATAGCATTATATTTATTTCATAACCTTTAATGTATAGCATAATATGTATTATCTTTATGGCGAATCGGGTTAAAAAAAAACCTGATCACGCTGGAATAAATGCATTATTATTATTACGTTATTTCCCCAGCTGCTCCAAAAAGTGGTCGAAAATTGGACTTCCAGATTGTACTTTATTCGAGCCAGCCACGGCGCCCATATGCGCGAAATCATATTTAAATACTAATGGCATAAAATTAGCTATGGCCATTACCACGATTTTTATGTGTTTTATTTCATTTTAATATTCTGTACCTCTAAAAAAGCCATCTTTAGTAAAGAGGATGGATATACAAGTATATATTGGTAGTTTTAAAATATTCAAACAGTAGGTATGTGAAAATTCCTTACCCTAACACCACTGTTACTCTTATATTATATATCATCTCCGCCTAGTAACATTATTAATGTTTTTTGTATTTCATATTATGTATTTAGCATCTTTTGACTGTTTTCGATACAAAAACACATCATTAGCCTTATTACATGAAAAATGAGAATTTCGCTTGTTTAACGTTTTGTTCGCACAAAATAACATCAAACAAACCGCGTTTATACTGTATCGTTTTTATATAGAAGCTAATAATATATAATTTATTTACGTTTTTCTAAGATGAAACATCGCTGACGTCTATATATAATTCTAACACGGAGACGAAAATGCGCCACGGAAGTTATTACGTTTTCCACATCCGTATTTTTGAGTTCTATTAATTAAACTCTTATTTTTCTTTCGTCAAGTTGAACAAGAATAACGCAAATAAAAATGCAGAAATAAAAAAATTTACTCAATCTAAATAAAAAATGCAATAAATATGAAAATGAAATGACAAAATAAGAAAACGCAGTGCATTTCGCTTAGAAACAACGGTATTCTTCATAAACATTGATCTACAACATCATATCATATAAAATACAAAGATATCTGAACTGTCAAAGTGGCATGTGTCAACGTTTCCATAATTATATCTTATTACAATTGACATAAAACTTTCAACATGTTAACAAGTCGGTTCGAACATATTTCACATTAATTAAAACAACTAATAAATTATGAATTCGTAATATCTGTCAAATCTAATTCCTTTATTCCTATGCTCGACTTACGTTTCAAACTATACAATCAGTGCTATAATGAACATTTTATGTAGGTAATATTTTATTTTAATATGATTAATATTAAAATAAAGTTTCGCGGTTTTTAATTATAAATACTAATTGAGTTATTTTAAATAAGATTACACTTTCAAATAGCACACTGGTTCAGTGCACTATAAAAGAGGCCGCTATTTCAATTAAAAATCAAATCGTAAATTGCATTACTGAAAAGCGCGACAGACGGCATTAATAAAATTATTTGTTTTAACGTAAAATGAATCGGACCAAAGGCGGTCAAATTTATAGAAATTAAAACTTTATAACTATAAATTAGCAACTTTTAATAAATTAAATCGATTATGTTACCGCAAAAATGCAAAGGTTAAATCTTTGTTTCAAAAAATATGTATTTCTTACTCTTCGTAATAGTGATCATAAAATTGGGGCCACCTATTTCGGTCCGTGGAATTTCTTGTGCATTCCAAGAGTAGGCTCTGCATCGAAGTTTTAACCATCACCAATGTTTCCATGGTTTTCTCATGTCGGTTAATATGGTCAAAATACCTGATGATTCGGAGTCGTATAGTTGAGGATAGAGGCTACTCGATGTTTATTTCCTCTGGTCGAGATATTTTTTTTTTTAAATAGAGATGCGTGCACGAAATACATGTCTCATTATCATTCTTACTATTCTTAAATTAAGCTAAACACTTTTGCTATGAAAATAGGACTAACTTGTTAGTCTCCTGGAACTAGGCTCGAGCCCTCGACCGCCAGATTAGTAGGCGAGTATCTTAACCGACAAGTTATTCATTCGTTCTGCATGCTATACTTGCTTACTAACTTTACGGTTTATCAAAGTAGATGCAATTTATACAAGTTAAATTCATACCTACATATTATTGTATACGTTTCTGTTTTTACTTTGAGTAACATGTCAGGCCAACGAACTCGGTCTTAAGCCTACTTAAGTTTCCAAGGGTTGATGTTTAGGTTAACCAGCGGATTCAATGAACCCATAAAAACTATTGAGACTAAAATCTTCCCATAAAACAAAAAATGTTTATATTAACCAAGAACAAAGGATTATAGATAATAAAAGGCCCCCGAAGCCATAGTTAGCAGATCACTGTGTTTTGGGTATCGGTCATGAGAAGTTCTTTTTAAATAAATTCATTAATTTCACCTGCATAGTGTATAAAGGATGTACTTCTTTAAATTCGGCACTACGCTGTTGCGAGAAATATAATTTGCGTGTTAAATGCGTGCTATTTACTTGATACTCGGATTATCAAATCAAATACAATTGATACATATTCTCATTGTGTTCGTTTGTTTTCAGATTAACATGTTAGGTCAACGTACGCATTGTTTACATTTGTATAAAAATTGTTTTGATTAGCCTAAAAATATTCCCTCGAAAACAAAGAGTGTTTACGTTAACACATACAAAGGATTTAAGGTATAAAGGACCGAGGCGGCGGTAGACGATCACTGTTTTAGATATCGGTAGTTAGAAGTTATTTTTAAATAAATTAGCTAATTCTCTTGCAAATTTTTAAGTATCCTTTAAATTTGACACTATGCCGGTGTAAGAAATGTTTCAGCACCATATAGAAAAGAATGGGAAGAAAAGGGTTCTGACCAGACTAATTTTTGTTTTCCTGGTTACGTTTCGGTTTAACCAAATCTTTTTGAGATTGTCCACATTAGACTGTCACGGCGTTTCTCATTTTTTTTCTACCTCGAAGTCTCCTCCGCTTGTTATTAAAGATCTTAGCTATATATTATATATACCTGTAACTGTGTACGGTCTTACAATTACCAATTTGTATTATAATTCAGTTTTTCTATTATATTTTCTATCAATGACAAAACTCTTTTGTTTTATGTCGGTTTATTTATACATTTCGTTACTAATTTTTTTAGCAAGAAGAGAAGCTCTTTAATTTTAATATACATATTTACTTTGGTTTAATATCAGAAAACAATATTCTTAACGATCGCAATAAAATGTGAATTTAACATCATTAATTTATTGTTAAAATTGCTGATTACATCAAAATTAATATAAATATATGTAGCCGCTCTCTACGAGGACATAATTAAAATATTTAATTATTAAGGAGAACACATTCTTATTGTGAAGTTGTAATTATTCAGAACATATGTCTGTGATTTTTTAAATACTAATTAAATGTATTAATTAGAAAGATATACATGTGAGATCAATATTATCGAATGTTATTGTTGTAGCGCTACCGGAATTTGAAATTTGTCGTCAAATGTACTGTCGCTGTAGCATAGTTGGATAATGCACCTTCCCCGGTTTAGAAAGAGATCCAGGTTCGAATACCGGTAGCGCAACAACAATATTTTTCCATAAAATTGATTTTATATGTATATCTATCTAATTAATACATTTAATTAGTATTTAAAATATCACAGTTGTTATGAACATATGTTATGAATAATTACAACTTCACAATAAGAATGTGTTCTCCTTAATAATATATAAGTTGTATCAATGTGTCCAAAATTTAATATAAATAAATCGGTAATTCTGGCGTCTCCTATCGGACTACTCAAAGGTATTTGAGATTCCGTAAAAAGTAGATGGCTTTCAAATAATGGAACGATAGATATATTAATTTGAAAAAGTGTAACATGTAAAATACTGTAGCTGTAGCATAGTTGAGAATGCACCTTCCCCATATTGTAAAAGAGATCCGGGTTCGAATCGCGGTAGCGAAACAATAGTATTTTTCAATGAAATTGATTTATTTATAATTAATACATTTAATTAGTATTTCACTATTTATTGATTATTCAACATGTTTCGATATCTATGGTGTACAAATAGTAGTTTAAACAAAGTACCGTTAGGTTTTATAGAACAAAGCATTTATTGAATTCACTATCTCTTAAAATAATTCCACGTTAAAACGTACTCGTAGTTTATGCTCGATTTTCGGCAAACGGATCGATGTCTGTATTCGAAAATTTCATTTACATTGCTCGCATCATCATCATCATCATTAGCCTGTGTCTCTTCACTGTCTTCATCATTCTTCATGTTCATCTGTCTTCAGTCATTCTCGTCCATCTGTTACCCGCCATTATTCATGTCGTTACTCTCATCGAACTTGCGGATGAACACTTCTTCTACCAGTGCTAGGCCTCCAATCCAGAGTCTTCCTTTCCCATCGTCCATCATGTCTTCAACAGATATATCCAGACCATTTTCACTTGAACATGCAGATTTTTTGGGCAACATCTGTTACATTAGTTCTATGGCGAATTTGTACGTTAGGAATACGATATTCTAAGCGTAGTTATATACATTGCACTTTGGTCAACTTTTCATTTAACATTGACGATAAGGTTTGCACGCCAGTACTAGAAGCGTGCACTGGTCTTTAGTCTTAAAATATTGACAGATTCGAATATTTATATTTAAATAATCTATACATATTTTGATGATGTTGGGGAGGGTTTTCGAACCAAGCGACTTTCCCGCGTAAATTTTTCATTTTTCTATATTTAAAATTGAATACAGTTTCTTGATTATATAAAGACTCGCAAATAGGATTTCTATGAAAGGGACTGGATGACGTGCGAAAATTCACATTAGAAAAGACGTGGGGGGGGGGGAAACGCAATCCCGTGACTCTGCAAAGCTGCGTGAATGTGGAAATTTGTATAAATCTGTGAACGAAGTGGCTATTAGTGGAATGTAAACTTTGAACACGATGCGTGGAACGAGAATCCGGCCATGATTTACGACCCGGGTAGGTGCTGCGCTAGTTTATATTTTACCGTCGAAGATGGCGCTTCTTACAATTTAACACCGGTTGCGTCACACGAATCACGAAAATGAATCGGGCCTGGACGATTAATCTCCGAGACGTACAAGATGGTCATAACGTCTGAGCCGTTGAAACGTTGAAGTGAATAATCTCTGATCTTGAAAAAAAAATACTACCTTTGAAGTTGTACGAATAATGAATAATGAATGATATTGGGGGCTATTTTCAGTAAACTAAATACTAATTACATTTGTCCCTCTCATAATCGGGTTAATACATTTTGGTGCCAACACTTCGGGCAGTGTGGCGGAGCACGGCAGTGGAAGGATGTTTTTCGATCGTTATTGGGAATATTTAAAATAGGGGTGAAGTATTAGGGAACGTATAAATTTACGTTGTCCTTCTACTCCCCACCCTTCTAACCGAGTTGGTCAGCACCAAACTTTATTTATACCTCAGAGTTAAATAAGGAAATAATGTAAAGCTGATATTAGTATAGTGAGTAAGATTAAGAAAGGATCACTCGGGTGGTTTGGTCATATGGAACGGATGAATTGGGAAAGAATGATAAGAAAGATATACGACGCAAGTGTTGATGGCACCAGAAATAAAGGACGCCCGCGGAAGATTTGGCACGACCAGGTAAACGGCGAGCTTGTTTGCGAAGATGTATGAATGTGGATGAGGCTAGAATTGTGTGTCAGGACAGAAGAATATGGCGCTCTATCCCCTCTGCCTACCCCCGCGGGGAAATGGCGTGATAGTAAGTGAGTAAGTAATCAGAGGGACTGGATCCCTTGAAACTATAGTACATAGAAGTAGCAAAAGTATACCTCAATGTGTGTGTTTGTTAACCAAAAAAGTTTAATTTATTAAAAAAATATATTATATATAGAAAATAGAAGTGAACGTTAAGGGAACGTATTAATTAATGTTATCCTTTTACTCCTCACCCTTCTACCCGAGTTGGCCGGCAGCTAACTGTATTTACACCTAATGATTAGAGAGACTGCACCCCTTGAATGTATACAGTAGTTGCAAAAATATACATTAATGTGTGTTTATATTGAACAACAACAAAATTAACTTTATTAAAAAAAAATTATAATCATGTTTTATTACATAGTAACTGCCATGTCAATTAATAAGGTGACATTGAGGGCTCCTTGTTTCAGTACATAATATTCTATGTATTTATTTTTCACCTTCATTGTTCAACATTTTTCGTATTTTTCCCTTTAGAAAATAATTGCTTAGTAATTGCTGGGTATTTACCCAAACGACAGAATTTGTTTGGGAGTTCAGCTTTGAACAAAAGTTGTTAAAAGCATAATTGAGTTCACCGCGCCTTGCGTTGTCTGGACACTGGATGGGTTAATGTAGGTATGAATATTTTTCTCCTGTACATTTTATTCAAATTCAGTAAATAGATATGTCATCATCTCTATTAGTTCTATTACCCCCTGGTGAGTTCTGGCCTCTTCAAAAATTTTCCTCCATTAGCATGAATTGTGCAATCTCCGGGTCACACGTTCCGCGAAATGGATTACGACAATTCTGATCGTAAATCGGAATCACCGCGAGGTGGGGGGAGGAATAGGGAAACGTAGTACAGGGAGAGATCGGTGAGGGGATAGGGGTTTAGAAGAGAACATTGATCTCCTGGATACGGAAGGGATGTTCGCGTCTTAATATGGACGCGCTCCACCACACGTGGTCGCGTCGAAATCCACCAATAAAGGGACCTGATGAGCGATTCCGCTTACGACTGAAGTCGGCGATGTCAATGTGCCTCCGAGCATCACGCACCACACAAAATAAACTAAAATATAAATACAGGTTCACAAAAATCCGTGTGTGACTGGAGTTGAGGCGCACGCGACTGTTATCGCGCTGTCTATATAAGAACCACAATATCGCTCACTTGCGTTTTATAGGGACAAGCTCCATTCACATGGTGGGCACAAGCATTTTCGAAAGGTATCGGTAAGAAATGTGGGCGCGGATGAGGACAACAATACTGTTTTGTGTGATATTACAATCGCGATAAAGTGAGATTTGCAAAATACGAACAATACTTTATTCGCCTCGTTTCTGTCAGTAGTGGATTTTAGGGATTTATCTATGGGATAACGCTCTTCATTATCTTAGCATAACCCCCGCAAGTTAGCCCTTGTTTGACGTTGTGTTCCGCGTGATAGGTGTGTTGATATTCGGTCATCTTCAGATACATGGCCCAACCGGAAGTTATTTCTATTTTTAATAATTTTATTTTGTACATCGCCACTGTAGTTTCAGAATTATAAAATTAAAAATAGTTATTGTTAAGTTGAATACTCGTATCTTCGATGTTTCAAGGTATATAGATAGATCTATAGGCTGGGAGTCAAGTGCGCTAAAGCAAAGGGAGTTGAGCAAAGTAAAAAATTCCTTAGAGTTGGATTTACGAAAGAATTTTTCATTTGATCACACCATAAAGGCATTTATAAAAAATTAATTTTTTAACGTATTTTAATTTAACTTATTTTTGAATTGTTATATGCCAAAACACTCACAAATCTTTACAATTTTCTAACACTCTCAAGTGAACGTTATTAACCTTTCCCCCCCCCCTTAAGCCTGCAATATTAATATATGATCATGAGACGCGTGTATAATAGTTGATATAGGTATGTAGGTCTTCAAACAATCGCAAAAGTTGGTTCATCTTTTCTTAGGTATATATACGATTTCTACGTGTATACTATTGTCTGTAGAAAATTTATAATTGTTCCATGCTTATCCCATTATTAATATCATTATTATACCAAATGTTAATTTAAGGTCGGTTATATTATAAAAATTTACGTACTAATTAGGTGATTATATAAATCTATCTTTTAGGTACACATTACATTGTCCGGGTAAAGAACGGGTTCTATCTCTTCCGGGCTAGTCAGTTGGCGCAAACAACAAGAACGGGGGTTCTTACCTAGAAATGCTTACGTTTGGTTTATAATCTGCCTTACTCCCCAAATGGAAATTTTAAATTCTTATAATATTGGGAGAGAAAATATTGAAAATAGTTTTACGTTAAAAATGGAATCAATCAAAAATAAGTTAAAATTAGAACATATATCCCATCAAATTATAATACTATTTCGTCGGTAGCAGCGTGTATTCTTCGTTCTCAGGGCAGGCTCGGATGACCAACAAGTTTTAAATGTTATAGAAGATCGCATGACCTTCAAATCAATGCTCGTCCGGTGTACCATCCACGTAGTGGCGCATCATCGTTGACCATAGTCATAGTTAGTTATTCGGATCCAACGCGCCACAAATAGATTGGTAGCAAGAAAGCGAATAATAACAATATGAAATTGAATGTAAACCGAAGGGAAACAATCATTCCTTATGAAAAAGAACGTTCACATACGATTATTTAAAACAAATTAACGTAAATAGTTGCACAGTGATTAGAATTATAATCACGTATTTACCTCGGTTACATGTTGGATCTTAGGTTAATGTTGGATTTTGATAAAATAGTTCGTGGTGCAGCAGACAGCTCGGATCTGACAATTTCCGCAGGAAAATTAAATTAATTCAACCATAGACTTCTGACCGTTATTATAATCTCCGAAGCCCGTTTGTCTTACCACACGGCGGGACGTTATTGTGGATTACTAATAGAATAGGCATTAAAAATAATGATAGGGCGATTTTGAATGCGACATTAGTTTTGTAATGTCACAATATTTTCTAGATAAAAATTATCGTCCTCTCCGAACTTGAAGAGTTGTTATGCATAGAGGATGTAGCATGGATATAATAATGCGTGGTTGTACGATGCATAGATATACTTAATGAGCCGCCTCTACAGACAGTTTATCGACATTTAATCCCCAATCACGCCATTAAATCTCTCAAAATTGAGTTTAATCTCGTGCGCAACTTTTCATTCAGCTTGTTAGAACGGATTTTCAGTATAGGTACAGCAGGATTAAAACAGAATCCTGAATAAAGGCGCATAACATGCGTCTGTCAGCAACGAGCGAAATGGAATTTATGACAATACCGTGCTTGGCCTGACAGAGTCCTGTGATAATATTTATCCGTTTTTATACAGTTTGACATACTTTAATTATTCTACACGGGGCTCACACCAATGCCAGCCGCTTTGAAAATTGTAATATTTTATAACCGCAAAATATAAAGATAGTCAATTTTAAAAATTACTTATAAACCACTGTTTACCAAATATATAGAGACATGAACTAACGGAAATTCCCTGTTTTAATATCTTAATTTTGGTATTATTCACGTGATTACTTTGGCACCGCTCACACAATCAAATAGCTCGCCGACTTTTTTAAAAATATATGACTTGAATATAAAAAATACGTCATGTTTATACAAAGATTTAATTTTCGAAGAGTAAATACTTTTACTGTTGCATAAATGTGTCATAAACTATCGGATTTATGTTTTCACAGATTATGTGTGTAGAATGCTCCTCGTCCCGCAACTAATATTCCTAACCCGTCTCCTATATGTACACTTTATTTCATGTCTATTCATTTACTGATCTGAGAGGGACGTGGGGAATGCCGATCGCTAGCCGCGTCCTTGGGAATTCAGTCGCTATGGAACGTGTTCTTACCAGTTGTTTGTGAAATTTTCCCTAGAAAATTGATATCCCGACGAGGTGACATAAACTGGCTTCCACGTAGCCCTGGCTTGACACTAATGGACTTTTTACTATGCGGCTTTCCTTAAATCAAATATATAGTAACAATCATCCCTCTCTGGATCAATTAAAAGAAAATATCCGAGAAGAAATAACAGTGATCACGGAGAATACGTGCTGAGCAGTTCTCAGAAATTTTGCCTCCCGTTTAGAAGAGTGCCAGCAAAATAACATTAGGAAACATATTATTAAGAAGTAAATTCCCAGAGACTGTACTTAAATGCGAAATAAACATTTATTTATTAAATCCATCCATTATTTTATTACAAAATTTTTATTATGAAAAAGACTTTGGAGACACTTGTATGTATATGAGTGGAAGATTACTGAACATTACGTGGTTACTCTTAACGGAAACTGTCCGTGCACACTCTCACCTTTACCTGTCTGTCTATTTAGTCCATTTATTTTTCTATTTTGTAATATGTTAATAACGACATTTTATATTGTATTGAATTATTACAAAATATTGCACATTCATTTTTGCATATAATTAATTCATTTGCCATTTAAAATACAAATATCACTGTGAGTAACTACAACTGTCACTATGAGTACTTCAGATTGTTCTATAATAATTATATAGGTTAAACTATATTAAAATTATGAGCAGCTACCAGTCATATAAAATGATTGACGTATTCATTTAAGCGTAGAAAATTGCCAACACATCCAAAGGTCGAAGGTTGGATCCCACCCAGCAAACACTGATATACCAGTACAGTGATAGTATATTTCTATTTTCATAGAATCTTAGATCTAGTTTGAAAATAATTTAATTTAAATACTAATTAAATGTAGTAATTAGAAAGATTTACATATAAAATCAATTTTATCGAAAGATATTGCAGTTGCTACCGGGATTCGAACCTGGATCTCTTCTCACTCCGAGGAAGGTGCATTAACCAACTATGCTACAGCTGACAGTACTTTTGACGACAAATTTTCGAACCTATATGTTACACTTTTCAAATTAATACATCTATCGTTCCAATATTTGATAGCCATCTACTTTATTTTTACGGAATCTCAGTTAATATATTTAATTAGTATTTAAAATATTACAGAACTATGTTCGGAATAATTACAACTAATAATAATAATAATAATAAGAATGTGTTCTCCTTAATAATTTAATTGAAATCCGGAAAGTAATTATTATTTAAATGGCGAAGGTCGGGAGTTTAAATTTTTAAAAAACATAATCACGTATCACGTGTTGAGCAAATAATTTATGGAACTTGTAGTGTTTGTTATCTACCGATTAGTATTAGTACCTTCCGTGAATAAAAATGTACTATCAACATTGTGTAATTTCCAATGGAATGTTTATTTTGTAAAACACAACATCTTCATCGGCCGCGATTGATCGACAATTAAGTCATCAATTCGCCAATGTTACTGGCAAAATGGGTTTCTCTTCGCGTTGACTGCTCGCCAGATATTTCTTACGAAACTGTTATTTTATTACGCTAACTACTCGGTGATGAAGAGTTCAAAATTGAAAAAAGAACGAGATCTGGGTAATGACAGGGCTGAGAGAGCAATCTACCGGCAATTGAAAGGTCCCAGCTATGTTTCTTCGAAAGAAAGTTCTACAATTGCTTCAAATGTGTCTGATGTCTAGGAATTAGTAACAACTATGAATGTTGCAATCGAAATACATGTAAAGATATACATATAAAATAAATTTTATCGAAAAATATTGCTGTTGCGCTACAGGGATTCGAACCTGGATCTCTTTTCCAATCTGAAATGTATTCATTTGAAAAAGTGTAACATATACGTTCGAAAATTTATCGTCAATAATACTGTCGCTGTAGCATAGTTGGTAATGCTCCTTCCCCGGATTGGAAAAGTGATCCAGGTTCAAATACCGGTAGCGCAACAACATTACTTTTTCAATTTTTATAGGTATATTTTTATAATTAATACATTTAATTAGTATTTAAAACATTACAACCTCACAGTAAGAATGTGTTCTCCTTAATGAAATACATACATGTATTTACAACGTTCTTGAAAATATTTTACCTTTCTTGAGTATTGAAGAAACCAATTTCAGATTGCTTCTTAAATCTTGTGTTACTGTATAACAAATTAACAAATTGTATATTCAATGCAAGCAAACAGTTAATATATTGGTATATGAAAATATTTTTATATAAGGAATGCAAGATTGCATTTTCGAATCAAGTCACATAAATAATTAAACTATGTAAAAAAAAACAATATAGCACCCTACGCAGAGTAGGCCATAAATGATTTACGAAAACATAGTCTCTATTACTAATTATTTAATGCCTACCCCGCAGGGTAGGCATTAAATAATTCACGAAAACATAGTCTCAATTGCACTCTGCTGGGTGGGCATTAAATAATTCGCGAAAACATAGTCTCAATTGCACTCTGCTGGGTGGGCATTACATAATTCGCGAAAACATAGTCTCTATAATACTATGCACGAATCATCCAAATTTAAAATTTATACACTCCATGGCATTTTTTAAAAATGTATGTACTTATGTAACATCTGGTGATTTATTATTTTTCTGCTTTAAGTGTAATATACACATTTATATAAATGCCTGAACATATACGGGTATGATATATCTTTATTAGATAAACCAACATTGAGGAAGTAAGTAATATCTTGCGATGAAGTTGTTTTTTTATAACCCTTCTGTGCTTATGTACATTTCCATACATTAAAAAAATATTATATCGTGTACTTTTATTATTATTTTAAGATTTTTCTATTTTTAGATAATTTTTTCGGTTTACTGAATACGTACACGATATTTGAAAATTATAGAACATAATATAATGGGCGTATAAAATATAGTATTAAATATACTCAAAATTTAAGTGCTATATCGTGACCCGAATGAAAAATATGAATAATCTCCAGCATCCCAATATAGGTGGTTAAAAATACCTCACTGTTATAATATTCTCGTAAATTTGTTTTATCACAGCCAGCGAAAGATGCTCGGAACATTTTCAATAAACTTCCACCGGTATATTCTTTCTACGTTCGGGTAAATATCAGAGGTGGCTGACGTTTAAAAACTATGACAATATACAAATTCCAAAGAGTTTTGTGAGTAAAAAATTCCATATTTTACATTTGCATTATGATCAAACTTTAGAATAATGATATATCGCGAGATTCTTCATATTGTCGTTGTCGTACTCCAGTACCAATGATTATTAATGTACTATTTGAATATAATTCTGATAAATTCCATATTTGTAGCATGTACATATTATTAGTGGAAATGTGTAAATTACACGGTTGTTTGTTATTGTTACACGAAGTACACTATTTACTTTATTTCAACGGCACTTATTACGTTTACAATAAAAAATGCATTCAATTAAATAAGATAACGATGGA
Organism: Eubasilissa splendida; assembly: GCA_031772225.1. NCBI lineage: Eukaryota > Metazoa > Arthropoda > Insecta > Trichoptera > Phryganeidae > Eubasilissa > Eubasilissa splendida. Next base: position 17,056,317 of record CM062856.1, read on the forward strand.
ACAAAATTAATTCAATGTGACATCATTTTAGAAAAGGAAAAAAATACATTTATAAAAATCAAAATTGTTAACAAATACCTCATTAACAACTTAAGAGTTAATAACTAATTAAATAAGAAAGACGTACAGAAAAAATCTATCCATCGAAACAATATTTGGTAGCTATCGGGATTCAAACCTGAACTTTTTCATATCCTAGATTTTTTCTGTGTATCTTTCTAATTGATTAATTTAATTTGTGTTTGTGGTCACCATACATCGTGACGAACACTGCCCTAGCATCTAGCGACCACTTCTCCGCAGGCCTTCCTTTAATCCACATCAACAAAACCTCCTGAAACAATCACGAGTCAATCATATTAAACAACCACCACCCCTGCTTGTTAAAAATATCACAGGAGATTTATGTTATAAAATTATAACTGCACTGCAAAAAAAAATTATTATTAAAAAAAGAGTATCTATTAAATTAATCGATAATAATATACATAAACCAGTTATCCTATATTACGTTGTCTTTTGATATCTAAAGTTAAATTAAAGTCTATGCCTAATTTATGTACAGGATATTGTACATAAAATTATGTTTTTTAAGAGTCAGTAATGCTCTATAGTGAAATGTTACGTTCTTAAATTATTTATATTTATATTGTGTAGTATTTGTGGTTCGGCGCACGAAAGCACCGCTGAAGGAGCCACCACTGGTAAAGGTCGCGATTATCCATTCACCCATTTTAAAGTACTGCCTACCTCCTGCAATAACAGTTGGTTGAAGAAAGGTTGTGGGTTGAAAATAGCGGATTACGTTCTAGTAATCGACTTATCTTACCTTTCAATCATAAAACCTACGCACGGCCAGGGTTTAGTAGCGTTCGCCTCGCCGGTTAGCCTCGTGTGCTGTTTTTAATTAACAGTTACAATAGAAATTATATTCCTTATAATTTTGCCCTTGTCCAACGTCCATTCTGTCCATAAATGATTAGTACTAGTTAAACCAGTAATCTAATTTTTACGCTTTCGATTAAAACTAATCCAAAAGTAATACCTACATGTAATCTATTTAAAGAAATATTTTCTTCAAATTAAATTAATTAACTAGAAAGATATATACAAAAAAATATTTAGTTGCTACCGGGATTCAAACCTGAACGTCTTCCTATCTGGGGAAGCACATTCTCCACTTTTGCTACAGCAACCGAATACATTTTCGACAAATTTTGAACTTAATATTTTCTACTTTTCTACTTTTAAAAGGTATCAACTTTATATCACGGTGAATCTCAAATATCTTTGAGTAAACTCTATATTTTATATAAAACTTTCGAAACAGCTGCTGTTATTACTCTAGTATGATAAGAAGAGTTCGGACAAATTAAATCACTCACTTTATACTTCACAGACGGTTACTTTTGTTGAAACTGCAATCAATGAGATTAGACCATTTTTCCTGTACTAGAATTTTCGTATTATATTATATTTGTAGCCGTGCAAATGGGATTTTTTTCAAGATGGTAAATAGCGGCAAGATAGTCCAGAAGATTATTTACACAATAATGTCATTAAATATTGGCGGCCATCGACATTTAGCTTATTAATAATTAGTTTTATTTTAGATTAAAAAACTATGAAAATGGTTGTGGCTGTTATCTATATTAATTTGAACATTTAGAATTTATTTATTTATTTCATATCATATGTTATAAGTGCATTTGGTATTTTAATATCTGCCTAACTGAGCTTCGCCCGTGCTGAGGCAAACATTTTACATTTTTTATTAACAATCATATTATACATAATTAGTTTATGAACTATACATTTAAATTAAGATAATTAAATTTATGAAAGAAGAAAAAAGAAATGAAAAGTTATGTTACAAGAACCTATGTGGAACGATAGATGTATTCATTTGAAAAGTGTAACATATAGGTTCGAAAATTTGTCTTCAATGCATTGTCTTGCTAAAGCATAATCGGTTAATGCCGGATTGGAAGAGATCCAGGTTCAAATCCCGGTAGCAACAACAATATTTTTCGATAAAATTGATTTTATATGTATAATTTTTCTAATAAATACATTTAATTTGTATTAGATAAAATAATCAGTCATCAAAGGCTAAATAAAAATTATTTGCCACATTCTCTTTCTAATCTTATTAAAAAATCACTCTCCCGACTCGATACACAAGAAATCATCTTCAATGATGGTCAACATCTATACCTTTTATTATATCGGTAATATTCAAAGTCACGATGTCTCTTTTGACTAACCATATACTCGTACGTCTAGCATTCTCTAAAATTCTTTTAAAAAATATAAACCAAGATTTTTCTTATTATATTTGTCATGGGAATAATTGCACATTTGTAATTTAGATGTGTAATTTAATGCAGAATTAACGTGTATAGATTTTGAGTCTGAGCATGTATGCGTTTTCACAAGGTCTCCAGTACTGACTATAATAAAGCCCTAAACTATTGCATGATAGGCAAACCATTCTTCAGGCAAAATAAATAACAAGTTTTGATTTAACTCATTCGTGAAACATGACCTGGGGGCGGTTTCAAGTCCATGATCCATGAAAGTTATTAGTCAGAACAATATGGATAGGTGTCGTCAATTAAATTGTATCCAGGGATTCTTGCAATAATTATTGAGTGTTTTTGTTTCTTATATCATATTTTCTAATTCCGGGTAGAGACAACAAAGACGTTTTCGGAGTATTGAAATTTTGAAAACAATATTTTTAACATACGGTGATTTTTAAGAAACGTATAAGTTTATTTTGTTCTTGCATGATAAATAGCTATAATTGTGAAATACAAATGTACCCAGATTAACCTAAAACTTCTAAGTAATAAGTTTTTCGGTGACTTTAGACATGTTCAATATTACCCGAACGAAGGTTTTATTAAAACCTAGTCTCAATTAAATATGTTTTTTTTTTGCTTAAAAATAACATAATTGGATAATGTTTTTGCTTGTAGGCCAAGGGTGGAGTTTATTATAGTTTTGAATAAAATTTACCATCTTGGACCACTAAAAATATACTAGATAATGAATTGAAAACAACCTTTAAATTCACTTACGCTGCTGTTGTCTTTTCTATGTTAATTTTAAAATAGTTCGACAGATCAAAGCAGCTAAATCGGATTTATTATTGACATAAATATCCAGAATGCTCCCTATCACAAGACGACAGACAAAAAAAAATGCACTTGTTCGGGTTTTGTCCAATGTTATATTGAATTCCAATGTCACCCAAAATGACAAGTAATCAAAGTATATTATAATATATATATATATTTATTTACTTTAATTAAATTATTTTATAATATTTTTTTTTTTTATTGAATTTGATAACATTTTGACATTGAATTTTAGTTTGTTTTTTTTAACATCCTGATGAAGAAAAGGGTATTTTCATAGCACACGCATCCAGCATTATTTGAAAATAGTAAGAATATCAGAAGTTATATGTGTTGAGTATATTTTCATTTAAAAAAAATGTTTTTTTTTCAGTTTGCGCAGGAAAATAATATTTATAATCGCGATAGTTTTGTGCACCATTTTGTTTTATAAACCCATTCGCCTATTCCTAATTGCTCCGTCGGGATGTGCTTTATTTCTGAACACGGCAGGTGGGGTAGCTAGCTGGCTACTCGTTAATCGGATTCGGTCGCATTCCACGTCACGCTTCGGCGGCAAGGCGACGCTCCGCGAGAATTTACCGCAATAAAATATTATATTTACTACGGTTAATTCGTCACTCCAGTGAATTATTGTCATACCAAAATCCCGATGACGTCATATCGCGATTGATGTATGATACAAGCGTAATCCGCGATCGCCGCCATCTGTTTATGAGTACGTATGGATGGTACTTACCTGTACAGCATACATGCAACGAAACCTCCGATCGATTGTTCGCGAAGAGTTGTGTGAACTGTACAATCAGGACGGGAAAACCTGTATAAGCGGGAAAAACACATAGTATAAAATAGATGGAAAACGCTTATTCGAATAATTCGACTATTTTGCGGAGTGTGGTAGGAAAATAACGAGATGGACGGACAGAAATATATTATTACTTATCATTATGCAAAAATTAATCTAGAGCAGTGGTTCCCAACCTTCTTTCGCGTCACAGCACACCATTCGTGTACGAGTACTTGCGTACTTATCACTTTTTTTTTTAAATAAAAAAATAACCAGATACGCTTTTTAATAACAAAGGTTTTTTTTATTATAGCGTAATATAATAAATTACATAATATAAAAACAATAGAATGGGATGAAAATAAACTCATAATCATCCGTTTGTTTTACAAGTAAACTAAAACCTAATTTTAATTGAGTAGAATACAGTCGAATAGTAGACGCTCGGATTTTATTGTATGCAACAATATTTTGCGGCACACTATGAAATCGCTTGGGATTGGGAACATCCCCGATTGGGAACAACTAATTTAGAATGAAATTCTACAATTACTTCCATTCATGTAGAAAAACCGCCTTAAAAATGTATTATTACTTATATGTATATATTTATTACTTATGAAAAATAGGTCTATCTATTATTAAATATTTTCTAATATAAACTTTATAAATTTTACCTTATTTTATCACAATTTTTTTCTAATAAATTTAGGTGTTAACGTTTTTTCTATATGATTCTTCTATCTTATACTGTATCCGCGTGGCAAACGTTGATGATCATACCGACTCAGACAGTTGTTGCCAATCACTGCCTCAGATTATTTAGTCATGACGTTCTTCTATACTTCCAGGACCCCGCCTTCCAAAAGATAAAATTCTTGTCTCTGACTATATCTGGCCTTGTATAAATGTGTTCGGATGCCAAGGAGGGAAATTTGCTCCTGAAATTCCGAAAAAGATCGAAAATAGAAAAATATTTTTCAAAAATGACGATCTAGTGAAATTAAGATCGGTAAAATAATCAAATATATTATATTATTAAGGGAACACGTTCTTATTGTGAAGTTGTAATTATTCAGAACATAGGTCTGTGATATTTTAAATTAAATGTATTAATTAGAAAGATATACATATAAAATCAATTTTATTGAAAAATATTGTTGTTGTTACCAGGATTCGAACCTGGATACATTTAATTAGTATTTAAAATATCACAGACCGTCTTTCCTGAATAATTACAACTTCACAATAAGAATGTGTTCTCCTCAATAATATATAAGTTGTATCAATGTGTCCAAAATTTAATAAAATGATTCGATAATTCTGGCGTCTCCTATCGGACTACTCAAAGGTATTTGAGATTCCGTAAAAAGTATATGGCTTTCAAATAATGAAACGATAGATATATTAATTTTAAAAGTGTAACATGTAGGTTCGAAAATTTGTCAGCTGTAGCATAGTTGGTTAATGCACCTTCCCCGGAGTGAGAAGAGATCCAGGTTCGAGTCCCGGTAGCAACTGCAATATCTTTCGATAAAATTGATTTTATATGTATATCTTTATAATTAATACATTTAATTAGTATTTAAAATATATTATAAACAATTATTATAGGTATACAAATAATAACGATGTGTACGATACAATGTTATATGTCATTATGGAAAAATTTCTAAAAATAACTTGAAAATGACAAATGTAAATGAACTGAGAGGTGATACATCCGGGGGATATGTAGTGCAGCCTTTACATTTGCATATTGTGGGGTTGAAATAAAAATTTCACGAGATTGATTGAGGACGATGCCATTGTAAATTTAAAATGTGCGGTAGACACGGGATCAATGCTCACTGTTTGTTCCCCCAGCCGTCTGAATGATTGAAATAATGAATTGTGTTTACAGGCCCAATACTGAACGTCGTTTTCTAAAAAAATTAGTAAAATTATATACATAAATATAATATATGTAGGTATATAAATATAATGTACTTCACAAGAACTTGATGCCATAAGCCACTTTTTTTATTTTAATATTAGAAAATATAATACATTTTAGAATTATCAGTAGGATATATATATATATATATATATTAACATTTATTTCTTCTCTATGAGACTAGGACTCGTGCATAGAGGAGTATGTACGAGATAATTTATGTTTCAGTTAGTCTGTGTATATATATTTTTTATTTTAGATACAAATTGATAGTAGAGATAAATTGATAGATCTAATTGTGATGGGAAGGACTTAATTAATATTTAAAAAATATATGTTTATCAGACCTAGTCCACTATATTTTATGGGGATACAAAACCTGTACCGTAAAGTGTGTAAAGCGCCCTTGATGTGAAAGTTTTTACAAAAATAGCGGTATACAAATTATCCGATACAATTATTATTACCGTTACTGACAATCTTATTATGTGAGATTTTTATAAAATTATGAATATTTGCAAAATTGATTCACTATTATTCTGTATCTTTGTTTCGGGACCTATATCGTCTAACAAAAAATAGTCTGACCGCTCGAAGTTCAATGTCTTTTTAATTTTTATATCCAATGTATAATTTGGAATCAATGAAATATTTCAATTAATCGACATAATCGCATTTCTACGACATTTTTTTAAATGGTTGGGATTAGGTACTGTACATGCAGCTTGAATATTTTCAAATATGAAATAATATATAAATTAATTAAGATATACATATAAAATCAATTTTATAAAAAAATATTGTTGTTGCGCCACTGGGATTCGAACCTGGATCTCTTTCCTAACCGGGGAAGGTGCATTATCCAACTATGCTACAGCGACAATATTTTTAGTGACAATTTTCGAACCTATATGTTACCTTTTTGATATTAATACATTTAATCGTTCCATTATTTGAAAGAGCCATCTACCTTATTTTTGCAGAATCTCAAATACCTTTGAGTAAACTGATAGCAGACGCCAGAATTATCAATTCATTTTTATTAATTTTTGGACCCATTGATACAACTTTATTATTAGGAGAACACATTCTTATTGTGAAGTTGTAATTATTCAGAACAGACGGTCTGTGATATTTTAAATATTAATTAAATATATTAATTAGAAAGATATACGTATAAAATCATTTTTTTCGAGAAATATTGTTGTTGCAATTTTCGACTCAAATTTTTAATCTATCTATCCCAAAAATATCGAGCACTAGTTACGCTACATGGATCATATAGTATATGGATGTACAGAATCAAAATCAGAAATATATAATAGATGGCTACTGGTTTTGTTTTATGTATATAATATACCGTATCTTAATTTTTTAATAATATGCCATATTATTTATCGTGACTGTGTTATTCCAAGGATACGATATTATAAATGTAAAATTATCGTGGTAATTGGAAAGAAGATAAAGTTGATAATTTCATCGTGACGGGCAGTTGTTCCGCAATGTTTTATAGAAATTATTACAATTTTATAGGATATTTATCCTCGTTCTAGAAATTTATTTTATGTTTCAAAAGTTTTTCAACAAATAAAAGCTATCGTACATAAATGTTAATGTTGCAGGGAAAATAATTCAACTTGTAAAATATATTTTATTTTGTTGGCGTTACTGAAATAATTCAGTCAGTGTTCATTATAAGTTCGCTATAATGTAATAATATCTTTCAAATCCTGTCAAATTAGTTGTGTCGTTATTATTTCTAAACAGTTTTTAAACTCTGATAAACTTTTGTTAATTGTCGTTTGATATTGTTTTGGGTAAACTTCATACTTCGTTGCTTCTTAATACATTTAACCGTGTTTATGTTTATATACTTTGAAACTACTTTATATACTGTTACCTGGTTTAATTTATGCACGACAATTTTTATATAAGAATATGAGAGGAGTAAATGTACAATATCGATCATATTGCTAAAATAATGACCCCTAGATACAGTATTTTTTAAATAAATACTCCCTTACATTGAAAATTATTATTTTATTTATTTATTTATGTGTTTATACGGTACATAGTACCATTAACCATTCCCCAGCCATGCATTAACATAGGTCTACCGAGCCAATTAAATCGTATTTCTATAAATATGCACAATGTAAAACTTACATTTTACCTAGTCCTAAAAAACTCATTTTCACTTAGAAATAAGTAGTAGAAAACCAATTATGTAAAGCGAATCATAATAAAAAAAATCATTTTTGAATTCAATGCTATATAAAATTGTTCATTTGCATGCTATCTACGTTAAAAATACCACTTTTACCACGTGAAAAAGATCACACATTAATTTCTTTTGACGAATGCGTTACAAGAATAATGTTTGAGAATAAAATGAACGTTTTTAATTATTATATTTATTATTTCTTATTATTATTATAGTAACTGTGACATTAACTATTTTAAAGCCATTTAAGCTTGTAAAAGCATTTAATTCCAATTTAAAGTGTTAAAAAAACTCAAATTTCTTGCAGTAACACGAGTTGACAGCATGGCTGCGTAGAGTATTTTTAGCATGGTATGGTAAAGGTTAAAAAAAAAAAGCTGCTACACATACAAAAAGTATTAACACAGAAAAAAAGTATTAAAAAGAAACGTAGAGAAAATGAAAACATAATAATGTCATTTTTAATACATATGACAAATGTATTGAAAAGTCAAAAATTGTTTGCATAATTATGTCTAAACAAAATATGCTAATATAAATAAAAAAATGTGATTATTATTACAGTTTTATTAAATATTATATGATTACAAAGGTTTACTACAAGGCTATCAATATTTCAGAATCAACTGCAGAATTCTCTTAAACATAGTGAAGCTGTCATGAAATATATCTACAAACTCACTTTACTCATTGTCAAGTGTGTGTAGTCTCGGCAGTGATAGGTGAATGCCGTAGTTGGTTCTCGTATTATCCTAGTAAAATATATCTTTTGAATGCTCTGACTTGAGGACCCCAAGAGATACTTCGGCGAGAAGATCAGGGCTGTCAATATTGAATTCTTTCAGAAGCGTGTTGTAATTAATTGATGAAATGGGTAGATTTAATTTAAAGTTGGCCAATCTTAAGAATTTATTTCTGTGGTCTGTACATTGTACATTATAACCAGTAGCGTGCAGTAGGTATAGATTTGGGTTATGCTGTTACCAATGATATTATACAATCATATATAATATATGTTGTACATAGGATTATGAACTTTCGTTTAACCAACGTCTTTAGGCAAAATGAATCCGTCGTTTATACAACCTACCATGTATTGATTTGTAATTTTAGAGTACTATTAATATAGTATTTAAAGTTTAAGTTTTAACGTAAAATATTACCTTCTTACCCATATAAATATCAATATAAAAAATGTTTGAAGGTTTTTAAGAATATTTTGTATGACTGAACATGATTCTTTTATTTTTTGAAAATCCTTCGCGTTATACCTAAAATAATGAATTATTTTTATTAAAGGAAATAGTTCTGCCAATTGATTTTTGTTTTTCCCAAATCAAAAACAAATCCATGCGCCAAATGCAAAGAACGATCATGAAATCAACACGTTAAAAACAGTAAGATAGTAAAATTGACGAAATAGTATAAGAGGAAGTAGACACTTCAATGATTTGCACGCAGTTGTAAGCCTTTCAAATGTTATTCTGTTAAAAAACAGCATAAGTAACGACTCCGTAGAAAACGGATTATCCGAAAGAAATATTCAATTCAGTAAATAACCAATTATATGACTTGTGTAATACACTAGCTTAAAAATAGAAGATAGTAATGTGAATAGCTACAATGCGTCGATTGTAGCTATTAGCGCTACGGCTGCAGCGGTGGGTTGTCCTAGTAGATTTTTAAAACTAAGCCATTAAAATTTCTACTGGTACACAGATGGCGCTAATTACAATAAATCCGTAAATATAGTTCACGATCCATATTATAGATTATTTTACATATATTTATTTCCTTGAATTTTTAGTAATGCACAGCTTTTTTGTTTTTATGCATTGCACGCCCCTAATTATAACAGAAAGACGATACAACTCAGTTATACTCAAGTTGGCATCTCACCAGAGCGTTATATAATATCAAAACCGTATTTAAAAATTTGAAATCTTTGGCTACTCTCAATATAATTCCAAGGATTTTCATTCCTCTATTGCATTATATGTATGATTAATACACAATATAAATTAAAAAGTAATATCAAAGAGTATACCCAAATCATATACATACTTGCGAAACTTCAGTGAGAATTTAATTGTTTATTTAATTGTATACAATGTGAAATTTTATCTTGCGGAAGGTTATTTTTTGACATTTACTTATATTTAAATTTAATCTATTCATTGTGCACCATTTTTGCAAATTATTTTAGTTTTCTTGCAGTATATAGATAACTTATAGATTTAAATAATTTAAGGTCATCTGCAAATAAAAGAATCTCGACATCAGTAAAAACATACACTATATCATTTATAAATAACAAAAATAGTAAAGGATCCATGTGCGAACCCCTTAGGACACAACTTGTTGCCTCGAATGCATACGATAGGTATAAGTGGATTTTTATACAAAGCATTCTGTCAGATAAGTAAGATTTAAGCCATTTGAGTAATTAGCCTCTGTCTGATACCTAGTTTTCCAGTTTATATTCAATCAAATAATAGTATGAGAGACTATCAATGCTCTATTTCTAGATTTAATTGTCGTTTTGTAGGTTCAGAATGCATGCCTACGTAGTTTGCAGGAGCGTTCACCCTATACAATAAAAAAAGCTGTGCATGACTATAATTTCTGTGAAATTATTCTAAGTCAAATATTTATTTGATACATTATATATTAAATATATAGGTCTACGCATTAATATATTAATTCAAAGTTAATATTATCTAGCTCGTGGAAGAATTTAGAAATGACAAATAAAGCTGCGCGTGTGTTTTTCGCTAAATCTAACCTGACATATACCAACTTAATGCAAATCTCGCGCCGCACGTTGTTCTGAAGCCACGTCTTCTCTTGAACAGACGTGTTGCAAAACGCAGCAAGTGTGTATTTGAAGCTGACTTAAATGTATGCATTCCAACAAACTTTAGACGTAGTACCAATTATTATTTTTAATCCCTTCACTTAAATCACAACTTCCCAAGAATAATAGAAATAATATTAATATTTTTCAAGAACAGATACAAACTTTACAAAAACATATTTCTGAAAGAATGTATGATGAACACAACCTCTATTGACAACACCCATCGCTTTTACAGCATCAATATTAGCAGCATACCTAGTTAACGCCACTGGTAGTTTGTATTTAGGTCTTATTTATTTAAAATAAATTTCTTATATACAAGTACCCAATATATAACGCTTTATCAAGAAAGCCTGATGTTTTTTTAAAAACAAGTAAAATTAAATTAAACTGTTGCATACCTATTTATGATATTTATTCTCGTGTTTAGGAAACAAAATAAATTATATTGTACCTACTATTATAAGATTCATAACCTCCATGAACTCAAAAATGCAGAGACATTGCGGATCTAATTATTGTTAGAATAAAAAAGATTTGTGATTCTATAATGTTGGATTTAATTTTTTTAAATAATCACTAATTAAATGTATTAATTATAAAAATATACATATAAAATCAATTTTATCGAAAAATATTGTTGTTGCACCACCGGGATTCGAACCTGGATCTCTTTTCCAATCCAGAAAAGGTGTATTTAAAACATCACAGACCTGTGTTCTGAAAAATTACATCTTCACAATAAGAACGTGTTCTCCTTAATAAAAAAGAATCAATATGATTTTTTTTTAAGACTTATTAAATGTATTAATTAGAAATATATACATATATAATCAATTTTATCAAAAAATATATTATTGTTGTTACCGGGATTCGAACCTGGATCTTTCTCCAATCCGGGGAAGGTGCATTATCTAACTATGCTACAACAGTCAGTAACGTTGTCGACAAATTTTCGAACCTATATGTTACATTTTTTCAAATTAATACATCTGCCGTTCCATTATTTGAAAGCCATCTACTTTGTTTTAACCTTCTCCGGATTGGAGAGAGATCTAGGTTCGAATCCCGGTAGCAACAACAATATATTTTTCGATAAAATTGATTATATATGTATATCTTTCTAATTAATACATTTAATTAATATAAAGAAAAATATCACAGACTTACATGTATGTTCTGAATAATTACAACTTCATAAGAAATGTGTTCTCCGTAATAATATGATATTTGTTCATCTAACAATGAAAACGTATTTTTATCAATTTTTATATAAATCACAGATAAAACATAATGATAATAATGATTATTGGCGTAGGATTTTATACATAAATAACTTTTCGAATCAAATATCTAAACACCTACCACGAAACATTAGACCGGCATTTTATACAAATAATAATATAGGAAATTTACTCATAAATTCTAAAGACAAAGATGATAAATTTAACAATTCTGGTGTCTATAAACTTAGTTGCAAGGATTGTGCTGCATTTTATATTGGTAAAATGAGTAGAAATTTTAATATAAGAGTAAGGAAGCATTTGAGATGTTTAAACAATAGTGGGTTTTCAGAATTTTCTAATCATTTGAAAGAAAATGGTCATGATTTTGATAAAAAATTGGGATTGTCAATTTTGCATATAAACGGTGTTGGTCACAAATTAAATAATTTGGAATCGTTGAAGATAAATAAAGCGTGTAAAACTAATCAAAAAATTATTAACAACCAACTAAATTTAACTAACTTTAAATTTAAGTCCCATTCTAAAATTTTTTCCTAAAAATTATTCGAGTAAATTTGTATTAAGTAATGATTTGAGTTAGGTACTAAAGATAAATAGATTTTTTAAAAATAGATTCTGTCAAAGAAACAATATATGTTTGAGTTAGTTATGACATTCTGAAGAAGAAAATGGTATTTCTCGAAACCGGTAGATGTATTTAAACTCAATTTATTGGTTAATAAAACAAAGATAATAAATAAAAATATGAATTTTAACCACAAAGATAATATTGCTAATTTTAAAAGTATATTTTTATCAAACTGAATGAATCAATTAATTAATTTCTTACTGAATTGGCCGAGGTTTAGGTTTAGGTAGTTCTAAGAATAAATGACGCCAGACAATCTGGCAGCATCCTCAACACGTGTCCTGGCCAACTCAACACGACAGTCGTGAGGGGACTCCCGGATTGTCATATTCCTTATTCGGTCCGTCTTTGTCTTTTTGAATACATCTCTGTACAAATATATGTCTTTTCAAATACACTATGTGGTAAAAATCGTTTTGTATAATTAATCAGTATTTAATACATATCCTTTTTAAAAATATATCAACAGATATTTTCATGAAACTGATTATTAACAAGTCTCTTATATGATCCTTATAGATAGTTCTTTGAAGACAAGAATTAAATTATATTTTAATGTAAAATTAATGGTAATATAATGTAATATTAAAAACAAAAAGTAACTAGTATCAAGATTTTGAAATAGAACAGCTGAATTGAAGTAAAATTAAAAAAATACACCAAAATAATAAAATATTTTTTATAATTATTACAATGCAAAGTACTTGGCTTTCAAGAGCAATGCTACCGCAATAAAATATTTTGCATGTAAATTTTTTTAAATTGATGAAAAAAAAAAATAATAACTCAGTTATAAACTGTAATCTTTTTGCGTGTAACATTCTGATCTTTACGTATCTTTTTATTTTGCATATCGATCCATGACCTCATTTTTTCGACTGCACGCCTGCTGACGTCACGTCTTGTGACCGGATGATTTTTTGATGACTCTCTTTCACAACGTATCACAATTCGTGAAAAATCTTCAAAGCGCAAGTGCATTAATGCATACCCAATGATTGTGTTACTAAGCAACCGGCACTTGTTGTCAATGAAACATCAGGACAATTTCGTTTTTTTTAACCTTCCCTGTACGAAGTACAAAAAATTACTAGAACTCTGAGCAGGGGGACGAAAAGACCCCAAGAACATTTCCTTTCATAAAGACTTTTTTAACACATACTCTGCGGTGGTGGGTCAGATTTGACCAGGGTGTTTGTAAAAATATGAATTACGCTACAAACATTCGTTTAATGTTGTTTTTCTTCTAGCTAAGCTTTTATTAAATATTTTCAAATAATTTGAGATACAAATAAATGTTATCGGACGAGATTCAAATGAGTTATTGATAAAAATGTGAAAAAAACGCTCAAAAACTGACCTAAGCGGGTAGACAAAGGATACCAGGTATGCGTCCATGTATTTGTTTTGACTTATTTTCGTCTGATAGCCCCTAGACAATGCCAGTAATATAATTATTTGAGGGGCGTTGCGCCTACCTGTAAGTTTTATGACACTACCTGCTCGGGTTCCGACGAGAATATCACATGCTTAGTGGATGTTTGTATTTTGGCTGTGTAGGACATATGTTGATGCGTGAGAATATGTACATTATTCGTAATATTTTTTTATTTTTTAGCAGAAACATTACGGCACATCATGTTATTTCATTAAATCATATTTCAAATCTATAAAAAAATCTCCCCCAATACGGTTGAAAAACCGAGAATTTGAGGTGGGTCTAAAATGACCTATCACCGCCGGACGTATTTTGTTTTGACCCACCGGGCTGTAAGTGTTAAACAAAAATGTGTTAAGTGCATGGTAATAATTATTATCCGCATTAATATTCATATATTGTATATACCTATTGTACGATTTTGAGGAACAGGGTGAGTATCGTTTTGTCATTCGCACGCAATGATCCGAGGGCCTTCAATGTATTTGCACGAGTGAAACAAAATATAACACACGATGCGTATACACCCTACACGTTCCGATACAGTAATTAATTGTAATATTTACATTTTTGTCGTAAATACTTAGCTTGCACCAAAAAATATAGAAATATATATTCTATAATTTTCTGTTTAAGATTAAATTGCTCCATTAATTACCGAGTTATCCGGATAAACGTTGATTTGGGGTACTAAGAATCCCCCGCTTCGGTAAGGCTGGGTTTAAACGTAAAATTATTTTATTCGGCGAAATCACTGATTGGGTGTATATGTATACATTTATGCCCTTATGGATAGTGTTTACCTATTTCAAAAAGATTTACTTAATTTGCTGTAAAAGAAAACGTTGACTCATTAACGTTAAAAATATGGCGCCATCACTCAGCTACCCAGGTACATATAATATACTTTTAACCGAGAAATATATTTTTGTTATTAACTTTTAGCAAAAATTTTAACTTTCTCGAAAAAATCAATGAATTATTAAACTAAAACATAACGTCGTTTACTTCACACGATACATTATTTAAAAAATTAAAACGTTTTCGACGCTTACTGCATCATCTTCAGTAATAAACTAAATCTTAAAACTATAAAATAAACTATCGACTACATATGTATGAGAGCTGTGTTGGTGAGAGGAGGGTTTCGGTGAAAAGTGAAAGTGGTTGTGGGCGGGGCTAATATAGACAGGAGAGGAGATGTGATAGGGGGTGTTTGTATGTAAAGTATATTTTTATTGTTAATATTAATCTCTACATTGTCATGGGCGAAACGATGACCCTCTGATCTTGCATGGTCTGCCATCTCTGAGTTTATGCTTTTTTATTCCCCTAAGATGTTCTTCTATTCATGTGTGTATTATTGTAATAATTAATTAATTTTTTCAAAAAAGTATTTTTTTTTTAAATGTTAATTACAATGGACTTCCGAAAAGTTAGTCACGAAAATTTTGAAATATTATATTTTTGTATTTCGAATTTAATCGAGTCTCTCGTTATATAAAATATTTGTGAAAAAAAACATTTTCCAAATGTTATTTTTTATAATATTTAGTAAGTTTCAGCTAGATGTGTTGAAGTCCACTCATAATATCATATATTATTTTCATACATTCAACTAATAGCTGTCATATAGATTTATTTTCACATATTAATCAGTTCTCATACTTTTCTCTTGTGATTATTTATTAAATTAATATTTATTGCAGAATGTACGTGGTCTGAATGGGAACGTTCAGTTTTTATTGGCTTATTAAAAAAATTCTTAAGTATCTATCCACTTTGATATGTACACAATGGTTCTCGTAGATACTGATTGATTTATTATCTAGCATGACAGATTCCGCACCATATTAGGAACAGTAATAATTATTGTGTCGAGAATTGAGATGTTCAACTTCATTCTAGTATTTCATTTGCAGCTATTTTTTGAAGTGAATAAGTAGGGACTTCATGCCGCGGGTCTATATTAATTTTTACTCGATATATTAATGTATTTCTGCCACTCCTTTAAGATATCGCATTCTTGATCTCAACGTCTCCGTAAGAATCTATGATCCATATTTAATGGCACTATATTAAAATGTGTCTTGTACACATCTTTAAAACAGTTTGATCTTCACGTCTTTATCACAGCACCAGCAGCTCTGAATCTTCTGTCTATTTCACCTTTCTGTCTTCAGAATTCCATTTATATATAATGTGACCGTGCGTTCCGTTTTTAACGGGACCATTCCGTTCTTAGGTAGCCTATCCCGTTGTCCCCAAGCACAGCTTCAGGACGTCGAAATGTCCCGTCTCACATGTATGTAAGTCGATCAGAAGCCTGCTAGCTCGCTCGCTCCTCGTCAAGATACGCGTAAACAGTATCTTGACGATTGATTATTATAGTCAATTTAAATTTCTTGGCCGTGAACCCTTCATTTTAACAATCCTAAACGCAAGTGCACTTTTAATTTTAACTTACAAACCAATTACCTGTTTATAAAGCAACGAAGTACTCCATTGAACGAACGTCAGATATGAAAAGTGTCGTACAGAATTTAGCGTAGCCCATGGAGTAGATGTCCCGTTTTGAGGAAAAAAATAAACGTTCACGTTACTCATACATAATGTATTTAAACTTGCCCGCTTGCTTTAGCTGGGTCTCTTAGATAATGATCGTGCTCCAGTCGTATATACTCGTATCTCGTATCTTACTACAACTATTAATGCTGTAAAGTCGTAATCTTAATAGCATTTTTTTTATATCCCTTCTGGCACCGACTATAAATATCAGTATGTGTAAAATAATATTAATATTTTTCTCTAGCTCCAGTATTATTAACCTTTTAACTGCCAACCGTATTTGAAATGGAAGACACTATATAGGATAAAGGGTCTTGACTTAAAAGTATCTGTCAAAAGCTGGGAACTGTCATCCACGAATGACAAAATGATTAAAAATATGACTTTTATCCCTACAAGGGTCTTTAGTAGTGATGGTAAAAATCATTACTTAAACCGTTATTTTAACTGTGATTTTGTTCGATTGTAACGATGATTGATAACTGATTAACGTAATTATTCGAGCAATGACCGGTACACTAGAAAGTAAGTCTCCGACAGTTAAATCTTAGTTACCAATCATCGTTAAATCTCAGTTATCAATCATCAACATAATCACAATCACGTAACGGTTTACCATCACTAGTCTTTAATGTCTACAAGATCAAAAAGTGCGTATTATCACGCTAATTGGATTCGTGCAATATGTAAAGTTTGGTGTGTAAACGCGCTCATGACATATAAAAGGTTGACAGAGTTAAGAATTATAAACAGTTGTATCTCATATACATATACAAACACACAAAGTGCTCCAATTTGCGTATACATATACACACAACATGCATTAAATTTTTTCATACATTGCGTCACGAGATCATCTGTAATGGGTAGTATTTTTTTATCGAAATCTACCTAATTGTAATTATAATTTTATAGATAATATTTTTAATGACCCTGTGTTTCGAGTCCAAGAGCCAGCCTCTCAGGCCGAATATTTGGACTAATTGATATATGTATCTAAATTGCTTACGTACCTACTAATAATTACAATGTACACAGTGTGTGGCTGATGCTTAAGGCTATGTCAATTTATAATGATGTAATAAATGAAAGGGCAGCGTATTAATAACAAATTTAATACTGTTAATGAGTAGTGTGCTAGTGAGTGTGTGTAAACTGGATAATTTATTAACCACACTCAGTTACATAACAGCAACATAACCTAAATCTATAAAAGCCGATGCCGACGCTGAAGTGTTTAAACGATCCTAAAACGGGTGTACTGCGTTAATTCTATTTCCACACGAGTTTTATTTATGTATGTTTAAAATAATTCTAAATTAACACTTCACTTTTTATTATTTTTCTTCTGCCGATCTGCACCCAGTGTTGAATATAAGTTTTCACAATTCCTTTATTTGCGCTTTGATTTTAATTATGCCCACCAACTTGCCTGATTTCAATTAACCTGAGCATCTACAGACTAGTAGATACTTATAAAATATGTTATAATATAATTAAGAGAACACATTCTTATTGTGAAGTTGTAATTATTCAGAACATAGGTCTATGATATTTTAAATATGAATTAAATATATTAATTAGAAAGATATACATATAAAATCAATTTTATCGAAAAATATTATTGTTGCGCCACCGGGATTCGAACCTGGATCTCTTTCCTAACCGGGGAAGGTGCATTATCCAACTATGCTACAGCGACAATATTTTTAGCGACAATTATCGAACCTATATGTTACCTTTTTGATATTAATACATTTAATCGTTCCATTATTTGAAAGAGACATCTACCTTATTTTTACAGAATCTCAAATACCTTTGAGTAAACTGATAGCAGACGCCAGAATTATCAATTCATTTCTATTAAATTTTGGACACATTGATACAACTTTATTATTAGGAGAACACATTCTTATTGTGAAGTTGTTGATTTTATATGTATATCTTTCTAATTAATATATTTAATTCATAGTTATAATATAAGTTACGAGTTCATCGTTTTGTATTTGTTCGAATCCACAGATATCATGTGAAGGGAACGAGTATTATCTCACCCTTGCACTTATATCAACATGTCGTGCCCTTGGAAAAGGCAAGGTATCAACTAACTGCCACATCAAACTGTTCACTGTTTTGAATATTAATTTTACGATTTCTTCTTGGTTCATCACCCATGAGGTGAATTTTTTACAAAAGTAATAATGTTAACTGATTTTTTATTTTGGGTATGTTATGTGTGACTCAAATATTTTATTTATATACAAATTAGCAGTTGCAAAAAATGAATAATATAATAAAATTTGATATGCTTGTAACACAACTTTAAAAATAAAATTGTTAGTATTTAGATACAAAAAAGTCAGTTTTGGCCAACGTATCACATGATTCCTTGCTGTTCCTAGGTCACGATGCATTATTCATTAACTACTCTCTACTCCTTATCTTTCTATGCTTTTAAGTAATCCACGTTAAAGGCAATTCTTCAACTGGTTATAAGAACTCTTCAGATTAGGTTGTTTGAACGTTGTACATTGAGTTTATTGTGATAATGATGATGCTAAACAACCTTCATTCATCTTTGTAAAATAAATAAGCTCCTTATCAATGTATAAAAACTGTATGTATGAGTATGTATGTGTTTAAAATGCACTAAATCACTATTCGACGCGGTTTCAAACCATATATCACAAACTGGCAGTATAGTTCGCGTCAAATTTGAAATGGTGTCAAAAATTAAGAACTGTTAATACATTTATTTTTTCTTGCATTTGTTTTCTTTACACTGAAACAAATAATTTTAATTATTAGATTTATTTTTTAACCTTTTCTCTCTTATGATGTAAACTGAGTTAACATTGCCTCTAATTATGTTAATATCTCTGTAAATATACTAAATACAGAGTTCATATTTTAGGTATTCCTCCGTAATATAGTAATGTGTTAGATAAAATAATTACAATACCATACGCAACAATAAAAAATGTTTTCTCGAAGAACCCGACGTGAATTTGTCAATACGTGTATGTGTGCGTGCGGATTGGTGGGGACTGCGCAGTGCACGAGGGTGCCGTATGCCGATCGTCACTTAGTGGCAGAGCGTGCACCGGCCGAGTTAGACGTGTCTTATGCTGTTGTTCGTGATGATCAATGTTTTTTCTCATTTTTAGCACTTTTACACAATAATTGTCGTAAATATTCACTTATACAGATGTCAACTATTATTTTAATGACTAATAAATAATAGTGATAAATGTAGAATATTCATATTTATTCGATTTAAAAATCGAAAAAGTCTGCATGTACACTGAATTTACAGCACCGTAATGCGCGTTTTTATTTTAGCACCGTAAGGGAAAGATTAAGCAAAATTAAAATATGCAATGAATCTTAGGAAAAATAAGCTTATTTCGTTATTTTATTTCATAGTGATGATACCTGTTTTTATTGCATACAAAAAATAATATTATTTATTGTTTTAAATTGATTTGTTACAATACTGTGTATCTAAATTAAATATATAGTATAGGAAGTACAACATTCGTTTTACGCGCATCATACGTCTTTTGATATTGTCCATGTGTGTTTCACTAGGAAATCCAGTCTAGTGATTGACATACATATTTTTAGTTTATAGTTTAAAATACAAGAAAAATTTCATTAAATATGTAATAAAAACACGTTAAATGTCTCAGATACATGTAATATACTACTCCTGCATGAAATATATTTATTCCTACATATTTCTTACACGTTTTCCTACCTCCAAAGATAATAAACATCCGTAATAATGTTTTTATATATTACACTCCATTGTGTATAATATTCAGAAATTTTCTTACTGTTCTTTTAATGCGCTATTATTAATATCTTGTTGTTAATCTACATAATTTGAAAAATTATTATTTAAAATATTCACATAAACATAATCATGCTAATATTATTGTATTTTTCCTACACTTGTGTACAAATATTGTGCAAAAATGTAATTAATTGAAGTTATTATACGTATTTAGCGTCCAATTTGTGGACGACATTTCAAAGAATTCAGTTAACTTCCGACGCCTAAGTGACAAATTCTGAAAATGACATTTTGTTGATTCGTTACAAAGACACAATTAATTTATGGCGAGTAATTATCAGAAGGACGTAAAAAATCGTGAAAAAAAACCTACATTATTTATCGTTTTGAAGATTTTTGATTCGTGCAAATTACTTTGACAAGTAGACATATATTATAACATCATTATCTGTCTATAAACTCAGTTTACTATTATTTCAAATGTTCCTTTAACTAATTTCAATAAAAGTATCTATAATAAAAAGCTAATAAATTTATATTATTCTAAAGGAATTGTGTATTTTTGAATAAAGTTATTATTTTTTTTATTATAAAAAGTAGTACCTACGTTTATTATCTAGGATTTCTTTAGTTAATGAAATATGTGTATTTTCATAGACGTTAGAAATATTATTCCTTGGCATCTAAAAGTCTGGAATAAAAATCTGTATATATTATTTAAATTATTCAATTATATCTGCTTCTTTGGCTTCCATAGTATTTCAATAGACTTTATTAATATTATATCTGATTCGCATTATTTTATTCTGAAGGAATTGTGGATTTTTTTTTTCAAAGTTATTTCATTTGGAAAGTGACAGGCCGTCATTTACCGCTGAATAAAGTAATAGAATTCCCAATTCAAACAGATTTCGATAAAATCTTTTGAAATAAAAAACCTGAATCGTTTAAAGTTAATTAACCCAATTTGTGTGTCTTGTGTGTTTGTACATACGTTATTTAAGAGCATCAATATCCTTTATATTCAAACGCAATCATCACCGATTAGGAAATATTTGAGTGAGCGTGTGTGTACAGTTGTAAGTAACTAGCTAATTAAAATTTTAGATACGACTCGTTTTCCTTTCATAATAATAATATGTTAAGAAGGTTTCGTCGAAACCGTTAATCCTAAATGTACATTTGTCTCCAATTCGTTCATCAAAGACGTCGTTGACTAATTAAGTATCGATTCCTTCAATATTTCCTATCTGTCCTCGATTTGCATACGGTTTTGCGTCTTTGGATTTGGAAACGGGGCAATACCAAGAGCTACGTATTATCTATAAATATATGAGCTGTCACAGTTGCGGATAGTTTTTTAAAGTGGTAGGTTAGTTAAAACAAGGAATAGATCGCATTGATAATTTATATAATATATTAAATAATTTATTGATATATTAAGGGGAAATATACAGAAGTGGTGTTCTAAGTTAGCTTTATAGTGTGGCGATAAAGAAATTCGATTCACGTGTCATGACCAAGCTAACTATTTTTAAAGTTTTATATAAGCCCATTTTAATATATAGCTGCCAAATAAGGATCGTTGCGGAGAGAATGTGATCAAGAAATATCTTAATTAAGGTGGCTCTGACAAGTCTTGCAAATGTGTGAAAAGAACGACTAAATTTCAAGATCAAATGACTAAAAATTGAGGAAGACGTAGGTACTCGTAAATGAAGGATCTAGTGCGATATTCTACTTAATTTGCGAGTTTCACTCCACGAATTTCGGCGCTCAAGAAGCTGGAAAATTCAGCAACTATACAAGAATCCACTTTTGGGAGATTGTCAGATTGTCCTCTTACAAATCCTTCCTCCATTTATTACTAAACAAATATTTCCACGTATCAAAAAATCGGCGATCAAACACGTCTCGCCGGAGGAACGATTAATTTCGTAGTAATATTGTTAGTACTGGCAGGTATGTACGAGAGATGTGACGTCACATGGTGGATATGATAATCCGAGCGTTTTTCAACAAGCCCAATATCTCCGAAAGTTTTGAAAAAATTCAAAAGCATGGTAATCTAGATTTTTTTCTTATTTTTTTTAACATACTACAAAAGCTCATATATAACATGCTCCACGACCTCATTATAGTTACAAGAGAGAGATGTAGCCATGGCTGTCATATAGTTTATAGGTTATCATAGAGACGCTCCCTGAAGGGAGATTTAGACAGAACATGGACATAAAGATATATATATATATATATAGGGATAAACAGCAACAAGGACTGGTCATCGAGTACTGAAGCGACAGAAGATACGGAAAGATGGATACGCCATATCGAAATTTTGAAACCCCGACCGTCCCATGAGACGGAGATGAAAATTATGATGTTGATTTTGATTAATTCAATGGAGCTGTTGGTTAAACGGACATGAAGGTTTGTGGTCTACGAAACGAATGAATGAGGAGTAAACGGTTTGAAAAATATACGGCACGAATGTTGATAACGTCAGAAATATGAGTAAACCATATAAGATATCTAGTCTTGGTAGAAGCCTCATAAATGTATGAAAAAAAAAAGAAAATAAAAATAACATTATATGGATATGGCGAGAATAGTATATCAGGACAGAAGAGTACGAAGTCACGCAAATAATTTAGAGAATGCGTCAGTTTAAATAAATTTGTACTAATAATATTAATTGTAATGTCTGTGGATTGATGATCGAGTGACAGACGCATGCGCGTTCGGGTCAAACGTGCGTGTGTGTAGTGAGCATGAATACGCCCGTCACCCGAGCATGTATAAGAAGGACCGGCAACCGACCTATACACTCTCCGTATCAGATAATTTGTAATATTATCAGTTGGGAATAAAAACTGTAAATTATCACATTGTACAACAAGCGTATTATTCTCGCCACCACATCCAACCCCAACAGAGGGCGCATCCGGTAGATCATCATCAGAGCCGGCAAGCCATCACAAATTGGCGCAGGCGGTATAGGGTTTTATTAAGAGGTAAAACATACACAACATTAATACTATTACAAGTTAATAGCGACTAAAACATTGAATTACCTCATACACCTTCAGTTAATAGAACGGCATGGAACATATTTGTTAAATACTTGGATTCCAATTGAATGATTGTCGAGTGTGAATAAGAACCTGTCCAAAGGACAATAAACACATGAATTGGAACTATTCATGAGCGTGCTCCAGTTGTAAATCTAGCGCTCGCTATTGGTTAATAACGTAAACGCGAATTCAGCATTACACGCATAAAAAAAAACACAAGTACTTTTTTTAGTGATTGGGGCATAGCCAAAATACTAATATCAAGCCAAAATTGAGTTAACTTTTTTTTGCGGTTTTTGCGCTTTTTGGCAGCGAACTTCACAATTAAGTGAAAATTTGGATCTGTTTGAAAAACACTTTCAGAAAAAGACCGCCACACCGTTTGTACATTGGAAGTAAAATATTTTTCGTTGTGGAGTTTTGACAGCAGCGTAAACTATTTTTGTAGTAAAAAAAATATTACACGTAGATACAAGATACTCGTACAAGCGACCGCTGCGGAGGGGATTATCTCACTACTTTAAGTATCAATAAATTCACAATATGTCGCCACAATATTGACATAATGTTTTAGTAACGTTTATGATAAGAACTCGATTGCTTGGAATCGGCATCTTACAAAGCGATCGATCGTTTTGTTTACCCACCACAGCTGTTAGGGCCTTTATCGATGTTTGTTAACATATATAATACACGTGCAATACAGATTACGTTGAGGGGATATTATTGTTATTATTGGCTCATTCCGCGATTTCGTGTAAATTGAAGAGCGTTTTGACGGGATGAAAAAAAATAATAAATTGCCTTAAATTATTATGCAAAACCGAACTAGGCTATTAACAGATTAATTCTATGTTGAAACCACTCGTTTAACTCGAGTAGTTTTAGATGCGAATGAATTTGAAAAGATGTCAATGGAAGGTAATGAAATGCAAGCAGACGGTAATGGAATTACTCTGACTTATAGTACAAAATGAGTTGATGCAAAGAATTTCAGATTGTGTATATTATAGATATTATTATTTACAGGGAAATAAATTATTATAAAAGTTTTTTATTATTATAGTTACTCCGGAAGGTATATCACACTACTGGACGAAAATGTTTTTTTTTTTTTTTTACTAAGATCGTTGACAATTATTTGAAAATAATAGCGTTTTCGCTTTATCTTGGCAACTCTTCTTATTGAACTGAGCAGAAAACTACATGTTTGCATAATACAGCGCTATAAGGTATATATAATGTGTAGAAAAATGCATTAAATTCATTTCATGCGGAAGGCGATGAAAAAAAACTGCGGACAAACGTTAAATTATTAATATATTGTAAATGGTTTAATTGAATAATTATTGACATAGATTTAGATATAAATAATATTCAAGCCCTCGGGTACTGAATGTGAAATTCATTTATGTCTCCTAATTTAGAAATAATTCATCGACAAATTCCATAATTCATTTCCAGAAACTGTAAGGTAATGAAAATGTTGGATCTTTTTTTGGGATTGGTGGATAATTAACAATTATTGTGATAATTTGTAAAATACTATTTTTATAAAAATCATTAATGCATAGTTGTGTGAGGAAAGAATGACAATAATATAGAATTTTCTCTGTCGAAATCGCTTGGAAATGTGTTTTTCATGAAACGACGGAATGATTTTTTTCAAATTTTGTTCCTTTTTAGTGCTCTAAACAGTCCAAACGACTTAATGATGATGGAACTATACTAATCAGATGCGTGATGGTATTCTTTTTAAGATTGATAAAATTTCTACTAAATTATGTTGAAAATTGAGTAGTCGCTTTTATAAGCAACTACCAAAACCGTTTATGTTTCGTAAGATTTCTGAATCTGTACCATTTATCATTTTTCTGTTATTTTACAAATTATGTTAATGACTGAATAGGGCGTGTATAATAATAAATAAATAATTAATCATGTTTTGTATTGGTCTCATGTCATATTTTTTTTTTTTGTACCTTAAAAAGTACGTATGAAAAAATAAAGGTAATTGCTTTACTAGACGTGGTCTGTTCTAAAGCAATTACCTGTACAGTTTTTAAAATCTGTAATTGTTTAGAGGTAAGTAAGTATAATGTTAAGTAAGTTATAAAAAGTTATGTGAAAAAAGTACAAACTGAAGTTATAAAATATTATTGAAAAAAAGTTATAAAAATATTATTGTCTATAATATACAATAGTTAGAGACAAAAATGTATGTACCCACACCAAGCAACCACTTCGTTGTTTTTGGTTTGAAGTCGTTAATCACTTTAGACCCTTTAAGGTCTAGTGGCAATTTGTTAAATATTCACGAAGCACTAAATAAGAAAGCTCGTTTAGCGAATTTGGTATTAAGTTTTGACACTGAAAAGTATCCTAAGGCTTTTCTCCTAGTTTCCTTTGGATCGGATCGTGGAAGTAAAGTTAATTTTTTTTTAAATAGTTTTAAGATTGCTCTGGTATAGTCGTCTTATATCCAAAACTTGGAAGGATTTAAAGAGTTCTTCAGAGTTGTGTCTAAATGGCCTCTTGTTTATTACTCTGATGACCCATTTCTGAGCCTTAATTAGAGAATCCATTGAAGTAAGAGCTGCACCGCTTTGCACCTGCATGCTTTCAGCCTTCAAATTTATCCTTGGCATTATGCCATTAAAATTTTATATTTGCATTTATTTCCTAATTCCTAGTTCAGCCCGAAATCGCTACTCGAGTCCTATTGTTTTAGCTTACCGTTCATTTACGGTATATTTCCAGTGGCGGATTTACAGTGTCGCGCATGTCGCAATTGCAAGGGGGCTCCGCTTTCCAGGGGGCCTTCGAATCATTTGGTAATATTAAACGCAGGAAGATGTACTTATAAATATGATGCCTGTATTTGTAAGCAAATAAAATAATGTGTTGTTAATTTACAGTAGTCAGTACTAAAGAGCAGTTTGAAATGCACCATGTTATATTCATCCTTTATTTTAGGTATAGATATGATTGTCTTTTTTAGTAAATATCACCTGGGCGTGTCTGGAGACATGGGGTCTCCAAAATATATAGTGAGACAGGCTAAATTTGCCCTTGTATATCTTTGTAACCACCGGTGAATCATCATCATCATCATGCATGTCGGTCTCTTATGTCCGAGAATTGCGATCTCCATGAACTCCCGCATTCTGTACTATGCTCCTCCAGTTTTATCGGCATCCTGCAGATCTTAGGGCTATCTCCAGAGAAGTGTTTGTTGCCTTTTCCACTTGGTCGGTCCAACGGGTGGTCCAATCTTTTTATTCCTCTTCGTTCTTCGACGTGGCCCACTACAACAAGCATTTCCAAGCTATCTTCCTTTCTCGCAACTTTCTCAGAAAGTTTAAGTATTCATCTCGGCCGAATGGTTGAGAGTCTGGTCTGTCTTCGGTATTCAGTTCCTGCAGAATGGAGACATTCGTGCGTCTCGCCGTCCAAGTATCTCCAGCACCACATATCAAAGGCGTCAATCCGTTTGCTCTCTTGCCTTTAGGATCCTCGATTCTACTTCTTTAAAAATGTAGAACGCATCAGAGACTGTACAAGCCTGACCTTCGCTGTCATGGAAATATCGCGGTCTTTTCGTATTTTGTCAAGTCTAGAAGTTTCCGCCATACCTATGCATTATTTAATTTCTGGCTTACAGCTACCATCTTTAATAGTTGTGAACCCAAGATAATTAAATCAGCTGTTCGTGAAAGCTGATTATGTCGATCAATGTTTCTCTCAGGGCCTAATTTTCTACTTTCATCTTCAGTGCGAATGAGTAGTGGAGCTATTTCATCTTCTGATATAACGATGAAAGTCACCTACTCGTGTTGAGGTAATCTGAACATATAACCTGTGAACGCAAGAAAGAGCCCATGCGGCTTATCGCGTGACGAATAATCCTTAACACGCTCACCATACACCTTTTCATAACCAAATTATTTTTATGGGGTAAAAAAATATTTAATATGTTGAATTTGGAATAAAGGAAGCGAGGAATACGTTAAGTCGTTGTAGTATCGATCGATTTGAATCAGAAATACTATTGCTATATCAATTAATAGGTACAACCAAATCTTACTCAAGTAAATCTTTCATTTGAAACTAAAATTTATAAAATTCAGGATATCCTCTCTCGTCTTACTTAGACTTTCTTCCACGTGTTATTATTAAATTGTTTTATGAATCAGCATCCAAGAAATATATGGCTATGAGAACTGACAACAATTTATAACTCTTTTTTATGGAGAACACATTATTATTGTGATGTTCTAGTTTTTCAGAACATAGTTCTGTGATATTTTTAATACAAATTAAATGTGTCAATTAGGAAAATAAACAAATAAAATCAATTTATCAAAAAAATATTTTTGATCGACTCAAACTAGGAATCCTTCCTATCCGGGGAAGTGCGCTGACCTATTGCACCACGGCACCATAGTAAGATGATGTCAATTTTTCGAACTTATTTGTTGCATTTTTAAATTGATACATCTGTCATTCCATTATTTGAATGAAATCTACTTAATATGTACGGAATCTTAACGCCTTTGAGTAAAATCCGATAGGAGACGCCAGAATTAATTTATTCATTTTTATTAAATTTTGGAAACATTAATACAACTTATATATTTTTAAGGAGAACACATTATTATTGTTAAATTGTAGCTGTTGAAATGACAGATATATCAATTTGAAAGTGAAACATAAGTTCGAAAAATTGTCATTATCTTACTACGATGCCGTGGTTTAATAGGCCAGGAAGGGTTCCTGATTATTTTTCTAATTCGTACATTTAATTTTAATTAATAACAATTGCCATGCAATAAATCCATATTTAAAAAGTTGGCGCCGCCGCGCTGCTTTATACAGATACCAAGAATGTGAAGAGCGCTGTCGGGCGCGCTGCGGGTCAATTTATAACTTTCGTCGCTTTTATTAATTTACAAGCGGAACACCCGTGGAGAATTTCGCAATGTGTTTTAGATGCGTACTGATTGATTGAATGTGAAAATTTAAAAAAATTGTCCACACTGTACTACGCAGCCGATCACTGAGTCGTTTGTTGATTTGGATGTACAGTATTGTTTTTATGCCCAACTCTCATCGTAACTGTAATAAATGCTTTAGCAATATAATTTATCGCTCGGTGTATCATTCAAAAGTTTTTAATGTATAAACATCCCAGATCGCGGTCTCTGCCCCCTCCGAAAATTTTGCATTAGAGTAATCTAAAAAAATATGTCATATTCATTGCCATGTTAAATAATTTATTCATAAATATGAATACCTTGATAAAAATATAATCTTACATTGCAAATATTTTCATGTTCAACTAATTATGCATTGTATGTTATAATATATATTCGCACGTACATAATGTACAAACAAAACTTCATATATAATAAAATTTAAAAATATTGTTTATTTCTCGCCAGATGTACAATTAGCCAAACTCATTATTTGTGACACGTGTCATTTGCGTTTCCTGTTTTGTTTCATGGGCCAGCTATATACGTATCTGTCTATTCTGTATTTTGCTCGTCGTGTTTATTAAATTGGCCTCGTTTAAAATATATTAAGAGAAATTTACATATTAACAAATATATTGATAATATTTCTCAATTTATTTCAATTAACATAAATAGAAATGATGTGGAAAACATTTTGATTTAATAAATACCAAAAATGAAATTTGGTTAAATTTGAATAATTAATAGAATAATTGTCAAACGCATTACAACGATTTGCTCCGCTGCAGAACAAAAATATGAAAAATCGGGTACAAAAGACGTATCTTAATTTACTTTTCCCGGATGAATCTGCACAGGCGATTCTGAACTATTGTTAAAACTTGTTTATTGTATATGAATATATTTTAAGAATTTTTGCATTGGATATATACTCGTAGGTACCTGGAAAATTAAAAAATATATTTTATATTCCCAAATTAAATACCTGTGCAATATTATTAATTTTAAGTATTGTCTTGATATATTACAAACGATAGAATACATGAAATCATTCAGATAATTAATTATTATCAATAAAGATCATAATATTAATATGTATTTTTGTTTATCCCCCATAAGTACATAACATAATAGTATATAAATATAATAAAAGATTATTTTAATTTATTTTATATCTATATAATTTGTACATGTAATACATAATGTATTATCTCTCTCGCTAGAAAAATCTATGATGATATAAGAAAAAAAAACTAATTATCTAATAATAACCTGCGATTATTATTAGCTATATCAATTTTAATTAAAATTTAAAAACAAGGAATTCCGAATTTCGAACACTGGGCCAAATCTTTTGTACAACTGACTAATTCAAAACGTGATGATTCATCTTTAAAAAAAAATGTAACATGCTCTGTAACACAGGATAATCACGAATGATAAAAATATTCTTATTCAGGAGTTAGTTTGTTGCTGATTCTGGTCATCCAAAATCTCA
Source organism: Eubasilissa splendida (assembly GCA_031772225.1). Lineage (NCBI taxonomy): Eukaryota > Metazoa > Arthropoda > Insecta > Trichoptera > Phryganeidae > Eubasilissa > Eubasilissa splendida. The sequence continues at coordinate 17,086,507 of CM062856.1, forward strand.
ATATAATATGTAATGGCTTCGTTGTGTGGCCTAATTTGCCAATCTACAGATGAAGAGCGGTTTGTGACTTCGGTTCATGTTATAAAATATATTATATATTTATCGATGGCTTAGTTAAAAGCATATCTACAAATTGTCAAATTTAAGACAATTTTAGGAGATAGCTTTTTGCAAGATTGATGATTGATTACTAACTACATCGTTATTCAACAAGTATGATAGAATTTTAAAATGGAATTAAATTAAAAAAAACTAATATTATATTAATGATTTTTACGTATTTGAAAGATCATTTGATGCCATTAACAATGGTACATAATTTCTGATCCAATTTTCAGGCACTCTTTTATATAAAGTGATACAATTTCACCAACAACATGAGTTATGTTGTTTTTAAATTGTTCAATTCTTGTTAGTTTATCAGCATAAACAAGTGACTCTACATATCCCCCCAGAAAATAGTCTGACGGAGAGATATCACATGATCTAGGCGGCAAATTGACAGGTTCATTTTTGGAAATGATTGAATCGACCATAAAATTCACGTAGTGCACGTTGGGTTTGTCGAATCGTAGACTGATTTTGATAATCAGTTTTGATAATTTGTGAACGATGTTCTAATGTGAAACGATCCATGATAAAATGGCAGACTATACTGAATAAAAATAACAATGACAGCTGTCAAAATATTAATAAACATGGCTATTATTCATATTTGAAATTCTATCACGTTTATTGGATAACACTAACCAAATTTTAAAAGACATACTCGTATAAATGGCAATTTCTGTTTTAAATAGACTGAAGAGTTAAACACAATAATTTATCTTTTGATGCGTTGTTGTTTTAATTTTTTAACTTCGAACTCATGAGATACGTATTATCTGTAGATAGGCTTTTGTGTTATTAAACCATCGATATAAACATACATGTATATTATTTCGTTCATCTTCATTATGTTCTCAGTGAGACTAATCATGATCATGGACAAACTGGGCAGGATATTACGGATGACGATGTGGATGATCTGTTGCTACCATTTTGGGCTTGCGCTGTTCAGAAGCGGGCTCTGCATTTTCCACAAGATCTAGTTACTTACAAAAGTTACAAAACACAACAAATTAAATTCAGTCAAAAAACAAAATAAAAACTTTACAAAAAAGAACGATTAATAAAGAAACACATCGGAAGACAATACGTACGTATTTGGCCAAAATCAATATATGACAATGAACAGATGGGATTAACTTATTTAATATTAGTGACGTAAAGAAAAATTGGAGTAGAGATACGAGACAACGAAAAACAATGGAATTCCCGGGTTGTCTCGACACAGAATCCCTAAATGTAAGCAAATATTTTTAGCAAACCCACATTTCGGCCGATAAATCTGTGTATATTTAAGTTCCCTCTGGACTGCTGGAATAAAATTACCTATTAATTTTGGGTAATTTTTGGAAACATTATCTTGACACATAAATAATTTGAAAACTTTTGTGTCGAAAAGGGTTGAAGGTAACGATGATGAGAACGTCATGTCAGTGTAATGTAGGTATCTGGACCAGATCCCACTTAAATCTCTAGAGTCCATCATACTCTCCGCAGCTAAGGAGAATAGTATAAACGTGGCGCTTATATTATATTAATAGTATTATGTTATTATTCTGCAGCTTACCACGTGGTTCTCGGTCATTGAGGTTACGCGCGATCTCGATTTTCATTCGTAGTTATCTGTGTCTGTGCAAAAACTTGGCAGCCTAAACATTGAAACAATAATTGTACATTGTACAGCGTAACTTTAAAAACGTCTTATTATTAGATTATTAATTCTTTAAGCAATAAAATATTACGGCACTCGCTTAATATCGTATATGTAAATGTATTTTAATTTTAATATTAATTTATTTATTAAATTACGTATACGTCACATACAAAAATTATGTCTATACCCTTATTTTGGAACAAGTGTTTAAAACCCGCGCTAGGACGGGCACGATTGACATAGTAGGACGCTTAATGGGAAAAAAAAATTAAATACCTTTACAGCTACATCACAGTGATACAAATTTCCAATTGAGAAAAGTACCTTCAAGATAAAATGGTCACATATCCGCCTAATTCGTATATTTCAAAGGAAATTGACACTCTACTCCCAAGTAATTTATTATTTTTCTTTCAAATTTTATTTATTATATTTATATAATAATATTACACTTATTATCGAATCTTTCAAAATCTGCGTTCTTTCTATTTTTTTTTTATACTAAAAACAATTCAAATACTCAATCTGGATTAGTATGAATTTCTTATTTCGTATACAGTCTACAATACTTTATGGGTGGATGCCTGACTAAATTACGGGTCGAAAATGTTCATGGGATATGTGCTAAAACAAATTTGATTTTTACCGCTTACTGTGGTGGATTTTAAAAATCAGTCACTAAATCCATTGTAGGGCGTGGACCTTTTCGTTCCCTATCTAAATGGTCACGCCACTGCATGCAGACTAGACCGTTTCAGACACAGGCCCTTAGTTAGTTTTTGTGTTGGTGTGTATACTCATATTATCGCGTCGGTTGGTATATTGGAACGCGATCGAATGGTTTATATTTCACACATTTAAGGTTATTGCAAACATGTATTGAATAACGTGCCCATGTGGGTCACGGCTACCCCCGGGGGCCAATACTCGCCGCCGACAGCCATAATCGTGCCAGTCAGATGATTATTGACGATAAAGCAATGTTTAATTATATTACTGTGACGCAATAGCGGTCATTTTGTTTTCTCGCTACGTTCAGAGCGCTCGCTCCGATTCGCCTTTACTTGTTGTTGTTGCATTTATATTTGTGACGTGGTCTGTTTCGCGAACGTGCGAGGGACTGAATACAACGTCCAACCAATGTTGAGTTCAACAAATAAATTAAAACGTGTCACATGTCTCAGACATATTTTCAATACCACCAATGTATTGAATGTATTTTTCTGGCTCGTTAAATAATATTTATAAATTCAGTTCAAATAATTAAATAAAAATAAAAATTTCCTTGGCAAAAATCCGAACGTCGGTCTAGCGCGTGCCACAACGCTGCCGGTAAATCAAACAACACGTGAAAATAACAGTTCAAAAAATAGCTTAAGCTATTTATTAATTAATAATAAACAAATAACAGATAACTCATAGAGACAAAGGTATTTTTATTATATTTAATGAAAATATATGGAAGTATGGGGTAATTACAGGGTTTACGACCTGTCTTCGGCTGGCTTAACATACATACAACTTTCAAAAATTTGATAAATATGGAGATTAAGTGTGAGATTTGGTGAACGTTATATATATATATATGAAGTGATAACTAAAGCCAGCCGAAGACATGTCATAAGCCCTGTAATTACGGCATACTTCCATATATTTTCCATTAAATATAATAAAAAATACCATTGTTTCTATGAGTTATCTGATATTTGTTTAATAACACAACATAAATCACAGTTCATAATCTTCAACAACCACATCCCCTATAGGGTGGTTGAATATCAAAATACTCTTGATATTATTCGACGGATAACATTCAATTCACGCGTTATATGACATATTTAGAAAACAAAACAGAGCAATCAAATAATAATGATAATTAATTAATACTGATGACGTAACCATAGAATTAATTTATTAGGCTGAGACTTAGTTATTTTTAATATTAGCAAAATCAACTTTGTGGTTAAAAGTCATTATTTGATTATTTAACTTTGTTTTTTAAACCATTTAATTAAATTAAATACATCAACCGGTTTCATAAAATTTAATTTCCTTCTTCAAGATAACACATTAGTTATTTATATTTTGCAAGAGGCGGTGAAACGGGTCCTAAGGGTAGGTACCTAATAAATAATTGAAAAACATAATTTTGAGAATGAGTGTGATTTTACACTTGATATAAACTAATAAATATATATTATTTTTATCCAAACATTTATGCGTAGAGAGAGAGAGAGATAACATTAACAGATAATTTGTATGTATTTTATACATACAAATTGTTATAGGTAATACTTCTTTCCAGTGGCGCTACAATCAAAAATGGGCCGTGTCGAGACAAAAAATGTACTTTAATTAGTTAAAAAAATATTATATATTTCTCAAAGTGCTTTTTAAGTACGTGCCTATTTAAAATGCGTTTTGATTTAACTACTACATAGGATTATATATTTTAATGAGTAACGAACATTTCAAATTTCAATAAAATCGTGACTGACGATCGAGGTAAATAATGCGTTACTTGTTTTCTATTTGAAAAATTTGCCTTCAGGACAAAAGGTCACGTATCCATCCAATTCGTTTTTCAAACGAAATTGATACTATTCCGGTGTAGTGTGTCGGTTTTCTTTCAACTTTACGTACAAAGAAGATAGCATTAATTATATACACACTTTATATTTTATTATTATTATATTATTAATAATTACTTTTGATTTATTATAACATGTGAGTGGACTGGTTGCTGGGGAGCTTGACGAAAGCCTGTATTCAGACACCTTTACATATATACTTGTATACTTTAATAAATAGCAGTTTTACATTATATATATATATATATATATACACTATTAATGTTAATAATTTAAAAAAAACATTTTCATTAATAACAAATTCTTTTAAAAAATCATAAAAGTTTTTTATTTAGAGTTGAGACGGATTCAATGATCTTCGTATTGTGAAAAATTATATTAACCGAAAATTGTGTCTCAAATATAAATTTTCAGATATGATCTGTAAATTGTATAAACTGTTACCGGCAAGACATAAAGGCCGGGAAATTTAAAAATGGAATAATAAATGTATCAATTATAAATATATATATATATATATATATTTTAAATTTGTCGTAATCGTAATCGGTTGCTGTAGTGTAGTGGTAACACGTTTACTTGGATAGGAAGAGTTCCAGGTTCGAAACTCGGTAGTACCAAATATTATTTCATTAAATTGTTTTTTTCTGTATACCTTTCTAATTGATTAATTTAATTTATATTAAAAATACAACAGAAATTGTAACTTCATAATAAAAATGTGTTTTCATTAATATATATATATATTATTTCTTTGCATTCTTTACAATTTGTGAGAGATTTTGAGAAAAAAAATTGTTTTGTCCATAAGAAATTTTGTGAAATAAATGTTGTGCAGAATTCTATCCGTATAGGTGGACCCGCATTCTCAGCTGGCGTATGTTCAGCCACCAGAATTAACAATCCCGTTGTCCTGAATGAGAGATAGGTTCAATTACTTTAGGTTATATTCCTGTATATTAGTAATATTGATTTCGTTCAGGGAACTGTATGACATATCAAGCATCTTTAGGAATGTAAAAGCATGGAGCATTGCAAAGTGGACGGAACATGTAGAGAACGTAGATAAGTCCAGTAACACGAACAAATCCCTCTTACACACGCCGATAGGATCAACTCATGCAATAGGTAGGTGGATGTCCAGCAGACTGGACCATAATGGCGATGTGTATGTAGTACGGCGGTCATGCACTTTTGAGTCTCGTAAGATCCTTAATAGAAGAAGATGATTGGTTTTGTTTAATATCTTTACTTTGTAAAACTAACGTTCTAACCAACTAATGTTCCTTTACCTTTCCCCCCACCCTCCTGTTCTCTTGGTAAATTTTCTTATTTATAACTTTTATCTCTCCTCTTTTTATATTTTAATTTTCTACTTTTTCTCTCACTTCTCTTAATTTTATTGTTATTTTTGAGAGAAAAGTTCTCAATACTTTATAATTATTTTTTTCAGCGTAAAATTTGTTATTATAAAGCCTTAATAAGCTATTTATCTATTTAATAAGTCCTTTTCAAATAATTGTCTTCACTGTATCAAATATATTGTTATTTCAGAGAAAACATGTAATTAGTTAAATTTTTGTTACACTTTTATTATGATTTTTGTTTTTGTGGATCAACTGTTTTGTTTTCCAAATAAAATAATCTAATGCTAGAAAACTATTTTTTAACCGATTTAAAAATTTCGCTGAGGTGAAAACTACAACAGAAGCATATAACAAATTATATTTTTATATTATTAAGAACTGCATAAAATAGACGCAAACGTGTATAGTAGCGGACGTGTGCCAACGAGCCTCCTATCGGGATAGTCGAGTCTTTAACTATCAAAAAAATACCGGTACCATATACCAATAACCTTATACCATTACCTTATACCATAAACATTATACCAAATAACTGTGTGTATGGAATAAAGTATTTTCTAATTGCTCACGTTCTAGGGGTTGCGAAGAAAACCTAGAAAATTTTGTTTATTCCCAACATTAATATATGATAATATTATCCTTGGTATTTCCAATATTGTCAATTTTGGCATTAAGGGAATATTGTATTGTTAATTACTTAATATGTAATATACAAATTAGTAATATGTAAGCTCAGCATACCGTTCTATGTTTTATCAGTTGATAATAGCTTAGACAGCCGAAATAAATTTAGAAAAATTTATTATAGAACCAAAAAAAATGTGTTGATTAACAATGGAGTCTATAAAATGAATACCGTCTGTATTCAAAAGAATTTAAAATTGTAGTAATTTAATGTTTTGTCAAGACTTGTGTTCTTTGCCGGTAACGCAAATTATAATCGATGTATTTATTTATAATATTCCGTGAACTACGCAACAAACCGCTGCCTACATTTCGGCAAAATTAATATCTGATGGAGATCGTGGGGTTTAACATGGATCCGAACTTTGGCTGTCAGGGAGTGTTCGCATCTCTGAGGGGTGGTTATTCTAAATGGGGATGAAGTGGAAGGGATAAAAGTATTTGATTTGTGATAATAAACCCGCGTTCCGCCCTTAGCCGTTAGATTATGACTTTAAACGCTTTGCCCTGGAACCATTTCATTTTAAAATTGGATAAGTTTTCGGAGTAATTTATATTTGAATTTCAAATATTTATAAATGTTATTTTTGGTTTCTATCACTGATATCAATCTGCTAAAAAACGTAAACATTTCATCAGAATTGTTTGTTTAGGTTTATAACGTGCCTAAACATATTTTCGTATGAATTTGATCAAACACATTTCTACCGACAGCGTTTTAAGTAAAAAAAAATTGTTGTTTGTATTGAGTTTTATTTAAAATGTTTTAATGAACACGTCATCTATTTTAGTTATTATTTTATAATTTTTGATCGGTTTCACTACACATTTTCTGAATTAAGAAAGTGGATATATGGAACGTCAGTCTGTTGACGAACCAATTAATTTTATTTCTATTTATCAGTGTTTGGGTCTACTAATAAATACATGAATTGATGATGTCGAAAAGTATATGTTTAAATATATAGGCATATAACACAAAACTTTTACACCTGTATAAAACGTGCAACGCTCAGCAAAAATAGTGTTTGTTCTATTGTGGTGGTTAGTCGTGCTAAATATAATACAAAAAAGGTGTGCGCAGTACAAAGTTTGGTTTATTTCAAAAATTAAATAGAGTTTTATTTTTGATCTCTACTGATGAGGTTAAATCGTTTGTATCTCCGAGATATTACTATTAAATTCTTCTCGCCGACATCTTTACGCACTAACTGACACATGTACGTACGCAGAATGAGAAACAATTGCTGGAACAATCTGTATTTTCGTCACGCGCGAAGGGAAATGGTTCGGAGGACGTGACATTTCGGACTAAAATAAAGAAGGAAGAAACGGAGTGAGAGATTTTGGGATCAAATGACAACACGGAACAAAATACATCAATCTGTAAGAAATTTTACGATACCTTTATCATAAGTTATTTTATGTATTGTGTATTTTTCTTCCCTTTTATATATAAGCAAAAAGGCTTAACATTTATTCTAAAAAAGGTACTGGCGAACAGAATTACCTCGTGTAATAAGAACAAGGTTTCAGGGTTAATATTCTATCGTGCATAGAAAAATCATCGTGTGCCGAACACACTTTGTTATGTGTGAAACATCTTTCCATAATTTTTATCTTATAATATATCCCAACGTTCTTCTAATGTGTCACACGTACGGAAATTTTAACGGAAACTTGATACATTACTTTGGAGTGAAGTATCAGTTTTCTTTGAAATATACGAATTAAGTGAATTAAGTGAACCTTTTTGTTTCGAAGATACATTTTTCAAATATAAAACAAACATGTCCTTTTCTAACGTGAGAAATTTGAAAATTGGATTTTTACAATTAACATGCGGTTGTAACATTTTTTCACAGAAACCGTCCTATTTAAAACCTTTTCTAGGAGCACTTTTTTATTTTTTATTTTATCGTTTTCTACACCAGGAATAAATTTATCTGAGATCAATGATCTGAGATCGATGATCTGTGATTTTGACAGTAAATTTTCATTCATTACCCACATTGATTCGATAACTAATAAACGTCTTAAAATGTTTGTTTTGCGCACGGCAAAAAATATTTTAGACCTGCACACTTATAAAGTCCTCTACACTTCTCTAGTCATACCTCAAGTAGAATTCAGTCATATGGTCGCTACACTACATTGTTCACACGCCAGCGGTTGAAAGAATCCAGAGAAAGTTTCTAAGATTCATTAATTTTAAATTAAATGTACGCTCTAAGGATATCAATTATGATTATCTCCTTAGCCGTATGAAATTGTTAAAATTATCAGAGACGTACGATGACCGACCTTATATTTCTATACAGGATCATCAATGGTATGATAAACTGCCCCCAGATTGTTGGCCTGCTTGACTTTCACGCACCATTGAAGTTACCGAGACATCTCATTGTTCTATTACAGTGGTAATGTCAGAACTCATACATTAGCTAACTCCGCAGTGTCCAGATTGAATTCTTTAGGGAATGAATATGCGGAGGTAGTCGACATTTTTGCTGTAAATTTAACTCTTGATGAGTCTACATTATTACAATTTTCTGTGTCCCAATTCAATGGTGACGGATAAATGGCTTTACTTCACATTTTGTATTTATTTTCAATTTTGATTGTGAAAGGGCATGCTGACATTATGTAATTTTTTTCTTTGTGTATTGCACTTCTGATGAAATTTTCTATTATTTTACAAATTATGTTAATGCCTGAATAGGGCGTGTATAATAATAAATACACGAAGGGTGATTTTCGGTCGTCTTTATTCTGTTTTGATTTAGAACAAGGCATGGAATGTTATTTCAAGAGGTTTTGTTGGTAACTTTTCAAAAGGTCTCTTAACAATATTACCACGATGTAATGTAATATAATTTGAGAGAATTTCGAGCGGAAGACACTCGTATAATTATTATGTTCGAACATTCACTGAAAGGCGATGAAAAGTGAACGCTAACAATATTTCATATCTCGTGAATAATATTAAAGCACAGTTGTTAAGTATTTGCTTTGTAATGATCATGTTATATGTACACTTGAAAATATAATAATAAATTAATGAAAATCTTTTAAGTTTGTGCGACCGACACAATTCGAGGCTCATCCGTCGCGACGAAGGGTACATGGGTAGATTCCGCCAGTTCGAACTACTTGAATAATATTTTGAGATATTATTTAATTTTAATGTTAGTTTTATTTTATGGGTTCATTGAAAATAAAGGACGGATTCGCAAAAATTCTCAAATGAAATAAATAATTTCTGAGATAAAAATTATGTATTTTAAACTAGGACGGACAATTGTTGGACGAATGCAGTCATCTACGACTCAGGCACCCTTGAAACTGTGGCAGCGAATAACAATGTACATATAAAGAAATAAGAGTCCAATCAGCAGTGGATAAAAATGTTGAAGTGAATGTTGACGAATGATGGAATGATTCATTGTTTTTAAACTAAGAGTCACATCCATAAACCTAACATAATTAAAAATATAACAGAAAAATCTATCGAAGTATTCACGTTGACGGTCATCATGATACGGCAGTATATTTAAATGTATTTGACTATGTTCATAAATGTATCAACATTGGTTGAATCAGATTATTTTAAATAAAAGCAAATAACTATGCTAAAAATTTCGTGTGATATATATATATATATTATTATATTTAATTCACATTATGCTAACTAAATTACTTTCTAAATTCCAACTCAAAAATAATAAGGTGTGTGTAAAAATGGTGTGAGATAATCCAATCCGATTATTTGACTAATGTAGGTAATTTCGCGTTTATAATTCCACAAAAACTAAAAAACTCTAAAATTATTTCAAAAATGCGGCAAAAGATGCTAAAAACCATTGCGTTCAAAGCGCCGTTCACTGTTACTATGCACTCACCCTCCTTTTGATATCTTTTTCAGACTTTCCGTTTCTACCAAATATACTTGTGGAGGATCTGAACGCGCCTCACAGTTATCTGGGTGTTAAGTCAGTCTCTCAACAGCCATAAACACCGATGATACCGACGTCAGGCGACATGCCACAATATTATTCAGCGTCAACCATCGGGAAGACCGACGCGTGAACGTCACTCGCCTACCTGCCGTCTTCCCGACCACAAACTTTTTATATTACCCTTCAGTAGCTACTCGCACGCAACTTTGTAAAACAGTGTTGAGTTAATCTAGTGTCAACCGTGAGTAGTTTATTTTCTTACAATCTGCTCTAGTCCGCCTTCATACATATTCCTCACATTCCGCGATCACTCGAACATAGTGGAGAACTGGGAGATATAGGGCCCCAATTCACACACTTACAACCTTCTGATCAACATACATACACCGCGACATAATCCACACTTTCTTTCGCCACAACGCAATTAAAACACCTAAATCTGATGACCAATATCTAGCGACACACATAATTCTTATTTTATCGTGGTTAAACATGCGAAATACTAACCCCCATATACTTACCAAATACACTTATTTTTTGACACGTTTACTCGTATATTTATTTATTTATTGGTAATTTTTTATATATTTTTTACCCTTCCCTAGCCATGCTGTAACACCGGTCTACTGCCCCAATCAAACCTGTATATTTCCATAAATACGTTCAAAATTAATATTTTAATTTGCCTTAAAAAAATCATTTACGCTTAGAATAGACTAGTGATTTATAGAATTCACTTTATAACCAATTATATAAAAGTAATTCTTTTTCAATTCAATCCCACGTAAAATTGCTACGTTGGAAAAAATAGAATTTGCAGTAAGACAGAAAAAGATCAAACATTAGGTTCACAGTGAAAAGAATAACAAACCTTCAAATATAATTATGTATCCTTCTCACTAATTAAATTAAGAATAATAAGAAGGAATGTCGTATTGTATAAAACTTGAATGCATAATATTTATATTCTACAATTTTTTTTCACTTTTAATGCTTGATATTTAAAGGAAATGTATGACATTAACTATTTTAAAGCCATTTAAGTTCGTAAAAGTATTTTTTCTCATTAAAAATGCTGAAAAAAATCTAAATACTTAACGGTAACACGAGTTGACAGCATGGGTACTTACGAATATTTTCTATCATGGTATGGTAAAGGTTAAATAGAGATGCGTACACGGAATACATGTCACATCAATATTCTTACTATCTTCAAACTAAGCTAAACACTTGTGCTATGAAAATAGGACTAACTTGCTGGAGTCCTGGAACGAGGCGCGAACCACTGACCACTAGATCACTACACCAACAAGCTACTTCTATATAATACAAATGTAAAAAATATGTTTGGACTGTGCCCGTCTCACTAGAGAAATTCTGTGTTGAGACGGGCATAGTTTACAAACAATTGTTCAATAAATTAGTATTATAAGTAGCGGACCGAATTAACATTTATTACCTGTGCATAAACCTTATATATAATACATAAGGTATATATAAAAAAGCAATTTCAAAGTTGACTTTCAAATAAATTATTTTAAAGAAGTTTGTGACAACAATTATTAATGTTTTGAATCAATATGTTTGTATTGTACATATAACCAATACTAGCTCTACCCATATTACGAATCTAAGTTATTATTTTCAGTTTCATGTTATGTTATTGGAACAATTCAATTGGGTTAAATCTCTCAGCCTCCTATTAAATATTTTAGGTCCAAAATATTAGTAGTTCCTTTGGCCATATGTTGTACGTGCTCTTGGGGCTTGTAGGTTATGTGTATTTGTTCATGTGGTAATTATATTTTGATTTATTTTAAAATGTGTATGTTTATGTGTTTATTTCGTCAGTGCTCGTTATGATTAGGGTTTTGAGGATAACTTTTAACATAGTTTTTAATATGTCTATATTATTATCGCCGTCTATATCAAAATACTCCAATAATAACGATGGTTAGGCTGTATGAAAATGGAACGACAGCGGCCTGCAAGAACATTCAGGTCATCGTGATAATCCGGGAAGTGTGGTTGGGTGTATGGGTCTCATATTGGATTTTACTGGCTACCCGGTTCAGCTACCGTCATAAACCTGGATACTGCATCTTCATCGTCTCACGTACACGGGAGGAAATATACAGAATTACCTAAATATTTAAACTGAATGAACTCTCTATATATATTTTCCCATTGATAAACGATGCCGTCAAATGAAATATATTTATCGGATAAAAACAATAATCTTGTAAAAAAACATTTATCTTGTTTCTTCACTCGTAATAGATGGGTACCATATAAGTTAAGTAGCCTAAGAATAATTGAGAGTAAATATTATTTCGAATAGAAAAATATTTTTCTGTTTCCATCAGGAAGAAAGTTTTCTTCTTTTCATTAGATTATCCTTACAGCGAGGAGCCCTTGAAATGCCGATATATATTGACTAATTTGTGTAATGGACGTTGCGCGCTCGAAAATAATTATAATTAAAAGTCTGGAATTGTTTTAATTTGAATAAATCATTTAAAAATCTGGAACCTTTAATCTCAAAAGTGTGTTCATAGATACAGATATTTTGCTCTTAAATATTTTTTTACATTTTATTCTGATAACGGTTTTATTGAAGAATATAAATCCTATTACAGATATTAATCTTTTTATTCAAAATTATTCTTGATTTCAATATTGTTTAAATATGTATTCAAAATATTTTTAATCGCAATTTTTGGAATATTCAAGTTTATATTTATTGATTTAACGAGTGTACAATGTTATTAGGATTTTTTTTTTAAAAACTTACTAAGTTGACTTAGATTTTAAATTTGCGATTTTTCAATGAATTCGATATAAATAAATGTAATACAAGTACCAATAACAGACCAGTAAATTTATAAGATGTGAAATAAAGTGTACATATAGGAGAGGGGTTTGGAACATTAGATGCGGCACGAGGGGCATTCTACAAACATTATTTATGGAAACATAAATCCGATAGTTTGACACATTTATGCATAAGTAAAAGTATTTACTCTTCGAAAATTAAATCTTTGTGTAAACAAAGTGTATTTTTTACTTTAATGCATAATATATTGTCGTCGTTCAAATTTTCGTTCCAATCGAGTCATATATTTTTGAAAAGTCTAGGAGCTATTTGATTGTGTAAGTGGTGCCAAAATGATGACTCGGGTGACACCAAAATGCAAATAACTTTGTCGCTTAAAGAAAATAATCTCTCAAATACTAATTTAATGTATTAATTATAAATAAATACATATAAAATCAATTTTGTCGAAAAATAATGTCGGGATTCAAACCTGGAGATCTATTTCCAATCTGGGGAAGGTACACTACCAATTGTGCTATAGCGTCAAATAGAGATCCAGGGTCAAATCCCGACATTATTTTTTGACAAAATTGATTTTATATGTATATATTTATAATGAATACATTAAATTAGTATTTAAAACATCGCAGACCGTCTGTTCTGAATAATTACAACTTCACAATAAGAATGTGTTCTCCTTAAAAATAATCTCACATTTATTTTATTTAAAAAAAAAAACTATTCCTAATAATAACTGAAGTATGAAATGAATATTGAATAAGCGCGTTGAAAGGGTATGATATAGCATAGGCTACAGTGCACCCATCACATTTTTGACATCTTAGGACTTTTTATGGCCACCAAAAAGTTCTTAATACCCTTTGATGTATATATTATATTTAGCGTGGGGTGTTTTGCTATTTTATTAGACGAATAAATAACGAGCTTGTTATTTTTTATATTTTTTATTTACCTGTTGAAAATGTCTTGATATAGGCTGCAATGCTTTTATAGATCGATATTTTACCGGCATCATTTTTGATACGTTATTACGGCTACCGAAATGTTCTTAATAACCTTTGATGTATATATTATACGTTATTAGCCTCGGAACTTTTGCTATTTTATTAGTCGAATAAATAACGAGCTTGTTATTTTTGCTTTTTTTATTTACCTTGCCGGCTTATGGTGGAGATATTATTTTATTTCTGCGAACAATCATAACAAGGCATCGTAAATATTTCTTTTGTTGGGATTTTTTTAAACACTACAACGACAAGCGCGAGGCGGAAAAACTGTTGCCAGCATCCTGTATGTTGCGGTTGTTAAAAAAATAATTCTAGAATAATAAAAGCGGATTTATTCGCCTCCAACAATCTTACATTTGAAAATCTGAATTATTTAGCACCAGAATTTTGGATTATTTTTTATTAGAATTTATTTTTCGTGTACAAATTATCAATTAACATAGTCCTAGTGACATTAAGGTACAATGTATGAACACTTTAAGACTATGTATTATACGAGGCGCGTTTTTTAAGTAAGTACCGTCGCCGTATATTCTCGGTGTAGCGCAGCGGTTGCGATGTTGCACATTCGCAATGATTTGACAACTACTGTGACACCTCTAAAATTTGTTTTCACAGTAGTTTCTCATTAGTTACCCACCACACATATTTATAGTTTTGTTTTTGTTTATAATAATAATAATGTGTTTATTCCAGCGTGATTAGGATTTTTTAACCCGATTCACCATAAAGATAATACATATTATTCATAAATTCATAATGTTATGAAAAAGAAAAACAAGGAAAATATTAATAAATAGAAAGTTCACACATATATATATAAATATAACCAAAATATAAATACTTCAGTCACGGCCATTGTTGTATATGTAGCTACTCTGTAAGAGTTGCCACTCTCTGGTCAGGGAACCAGTTTTCCATGAGAGCGCCGCTTGCACCAGAGAGATGATGGTGAGCTCCAACCGCAGCTTTGCGCTCGCAACTCGATGTCTCCTCAGAAGCAGAACAAATCCATGTATACGGCCTTTGGTAAACATTGTAGATGCGCTGCAATAACGCGCCAATCCGAACAGCATTCTGTATGAGTTGTTGTACTGAATTCAGAGACGTCTATACGTCACTTGCTTGTATTTCGACCAGAGCTCGCAGGTATACATGCTGGTGAAGAACGGTTTAAACAGGATCCTTACTGCATCGGTAGAAACGCCGTGACAGCATGCATTTTTTATTTTAGTATACATTCTATTGTGATGAAAGTACCATTTATCTTGAAACATCTTGATTTATCAATAAACAGTGCCACAAAGTAACTTTTCAATTATTGAAGAAGTTTGTAATTTTGTTTGTATAATTTTTTTCTTATGTTTGCTATGTATTTTAAGCATGTTCATTTTATTATTGTGTACTTTCACCCTATTAGCAAAATGGTTATGTAAGGAGTAAATACTATATTTTAATTTAAATACGTGTGTCACAAAAAATGTATACACAGTTTGAACGATTATAACTTCAGTTTTTATTCACATATAATTCATATTTAAATTGTAAAAGAATTTATATAAAATGTGTAACTTTTCCACCTACCGCAGATGTTCAAAATTATTACCGTTCTGGTCAATACACTGCTGATAATGGTGGGCAATTGATTCACACACTTCAGCAAATATTTCATTTGATGTTATGGCGCACTCTTGCTCAATTGCGGCTTTTAATTCTTCCAGTGTCTTCGTTTTTCTGACATAGACTTTATTTTTAAGGTATCCCCACAAGAAAGGGTCGAATGGCGTCAGGTCTGGGGAACGGGCAGGGTGTTCTATGGGACCTCTTCGTCCAAGCCATCTGTTTGGAAGATTCTCATCAAGACGTGCTCTCACATCACGATGATAGTGTGGAGGTGCTTCGTCCTGTCCGGATCATCTTCATTGATAGCATGTACCGTTGTTGGAATGTAATTTTTCCATTTACAACGTCTTAAAATGTGACGGACACTTGATTTGCTGATGCCAATCTCACGACTTGTTTGTCTTTCAGATTTTTTGGATGTTTCGCAATAACTTTCCAGTACTCTTTCTTGACTGGTGAAGCTCGTTGATGTTCTCGGTCTTCCATATCGTTGTCTATGAACATCCTGAACATTAATCCATTAATTTCAAATTTATCTTTTATCTGATTAATTGTAAGTCGCGTAGGTGAATTTGCCTGAAACTCCCTGCGATGTTGTCTTTGTACTTCTGTTACATTTTAATACTTCCAATAGTATTTTAAAATAATTTTTTCTTTTTTCAAAAGTTTATCTTAGTTCACTCATTATTTTCAATTAATTACACCCTGAAAAGAAAGAAAAATCAGGAAGTTATGACCCGTTAAACAGTGTATACAATATTTTGGAACATCCTGTATATATATATATTTTTTTTAAATAAAGATGCGAACACCGAGTACCAACATACGTGCCACATCAATATTCTTACTATTTTCAAACTAAGCAAAATGCTTGTGCTATGAAATAAAAAAAATCGATTCAATTAAATCAGAAAATGAACGACGACAACCCACAGCATTTAAGGAATTAATAATATACGGGGTGGCCATAACAAATTGTCACACGACTGTATATTTTTTACGTTAAGGAAACTTAGGAAAGTAGTAAGTAGTCATACGATATAAACTTTCGCACACTGCTCGTATTTTTTTCTCTGTGTGTATTGACTTCGTAATATACTTCTGCTGCCTTTCTTCTCGATCCATCCGAAGTTTTATCAGGCGTTATTCTCTTTTTTCTGTTTCTCGAACAAAAAAAAAGTTAGCCGACCGATTGTTCCACCGCGGGCCGCCCTTCCCCTGGGAACTCTTTACGTTTTCAGTTTTGGGTACGCTTTAGGTCCGATGAATTGAAAATTTAACAATACGTCAAATTATACTCCAGATGAATGATTTCATTCACCGAGGAAGTAATTTTCGTGTTTTATAAATTTATTTGTAATTAAAAAAAAAAGTTATTTCGCGATTTCAATGCGGATACGGATTCAGGATGTATATTTTTTCAAACATTGTATTTTTTTATATTGTTTTAGGGTGTGATACCGACCCACTGACTAATAAATTAAAACACAGATCTACGGAATAGTTATCTGATGATAAATATTAATAACACATAACAGCGGTAGCTGATGGAAACACTCATAACAGTCATGATGGATACCAACTCATAACAGAACAGTCTCCCGAACGAAATAAAACTACGTCGCTCTAAAATGTATTACATTCTATATTTTACGTAAACAAAGTTGTGTACATGCTTTGTAATCATAAAATAATTATCTAGATCAACTATTGGTAAACTTTTCGTGACTCGGCATTATTTTAGTGAGACAAGAGCAGCGCAATATAAATATAATGTTTAAACTTCTACGTATCTATATATTTATTTATAATACAAATTAAATTAATCAATTTGAAATATATACAGAAAAGTATATATATATATCGAAAAAATATTTGGTTGCTACCTGGATTCGAACCTGGACCTTTTCCAATTTCGCAATACCAACCAAGTACATTTTACACAAATTTTGAACTTATATTTTCTTTATAACTGATACATCTATTATTCCATTTTCATTTTTTTGTTAAATATGTTTTCTAGTTGATAAATTTATTTTGTGTTAAAACTGAACTGTGTTCTGAAATTGCAACGTCACAACAAAAATGTGTTTTTCTTAAAAAAATAAATATATATATATATACATGCATTTGGATATATATTTGATTATCTGTTTGACTTTTCTCTATAAAAGCCTATATACTCAAGTAAAATTTTACGCAATTCTCCTTTAAGATCCTGCCCAAAACATAAGCCTTTTTTTGCTTAGTTACACTCTAGGACCCTGACGAAAAAATAGTCATCTCACCCGGCTCCCGGATATCGCGCCAACCTCCTGCCTTGATCAATTATTGTATACATCGTGACTCTTACGAGACTGAGCTAAACAACAAAGGCATCCCCAATTTCTTATCGCCCTATTTTAAATTGTAACTGAATATGAATCCCGGGCAATGCGAGCACGGGGTGCTAGCAATAAATAAAAAATGATCCAAGCACACGTCGAAGTGCTGCCAGTTGACTGACTGAAACGTAAAAGTATTTTTTTGGTTAAAAATACTGACTGAATTAGGCTGTATCGCGTACATTGCAATTTTGCATAATCAAATCATTGATTATATTATGGAAAAATTAGCCTGGATTACGCAGATGTGTTTATTCTTCCGTGCATAATTATCTTGGTAATTATCATACCAAATTTATGTTGCGGCCACAAACCAGTAAATGAATAGACATGAAATATATAGGAGATGGGTTTGGAACATTAGTTGCGGGACGAGGGGTATTCTATACACATTATTTGTGGAAACATAAATTCGATAGTTTATGACACATTTATCCAACAGTAAAAGGTATTTACTCTTCGAAAATTAAATCTTTGTGATGTATTTTTTACATTAATGCATATTATATTATCAGCGTTTAAATTTTCATTCCAATCGAGTCATATATTTTTAAAAAATCTCAGAGCTATTTAATTGTGTAAGTGACACCAAAGTAATCACGTGAGTGACACCAAAATGTAATTATTTAAACATGGAATTTCTGTTAGTTCATGTCTACATATTTGGTAGTCTATGGTTGCAGCTATAGCCAAACTTCGTCTCGAAAACTATAACATGGTCCACCGTCAAGACGTATCCACGTCAATGGTGATACCCATTTATAAGCAGTATACGTGTATTATTATATGACACTAAACAAACAATAGATATCTCATAGACACAAAGCTATTTTTTATTATATTTAATGGAAATATATGGAAGTATGGGTAATTTCAGGGCTTACGAGCTGTCTTCGGCTGGCTTAAGTGATCATTTTATATAAATATAACGTTCACCATTAATCGATCTCCATATCTATCAAATTTTTGAATGTTATATGTTAGTTAGTATGTGGAAACACTTCGAGTACAACTACACTATCACCATTTGATTAATAAATTAATATCAAACTAAATTTGATATTAATTTCCTTGAAACAGCATAGATGTCATAATGGGAAACTAATTATTTTTTAAATTATTTAAAGCAATAATTTTCCATTAAATATAATAAAAAATAGGTTCGTCTCTACGAGATATCTATTATTTGTTTATTATATGACAGATTGCAAGCGACGTGGCTATGAATATCTGACATTATTTTTTTGGAAATATTGACATATTTCTATCGTTATTTGCAAAAGAGAATAAAAAAAAAACATACGTGCATATGTTAAAGGATAACTTTTCAATAAATCGTGATTGCTAATTTGGAATTGGAAAGCCTGAACGTGAGTTTTGGGAGTTTCAAATGAAACATTTTAAATGTTGATAATCAATATGTTATTGAAAATTACTTTTGATTTCGCTTAATTGCGATTACATTCTCGAACCAAAAATGTGGTACTGTTGGTACTTGTTTAACATGCATGAACGAACCCGGTGTGGCTTTGATCTTCAATTTATGATGGCATGTACGAGAATGATAATTGTATTAACCCTCACTTAGTTGACCATCGGTAATAGTCTCTGTGCAAACTTACCTTGTTAATATATATTTAGCTGTATATTATTAAACGCAAATTAATTATTTGAACCGTGTCCTTTGGTTCCAGATATTGGAGGCAGCGCTGTATGAAATAATTTATTTGAGACAAGAATTTATTAAATAATTGAGTGAGATAAAATGTCACTAAAATAGAAGAAATACATATAAAATCTAAAATTTCACTTGAATGCATTTTTACATCAGCAAATAACGCACCCTCACTTAACACTTACAGTCCTGTGGGTCAAAACAAAACACGTCCGGCGGTGGTGGGTCATTTTAGACCCACCTCAGGTTTTCTGTTTTTCAACCGTTTTGTAGGAGATTTTTTTATAGATATTTCATTTTAAATATGATTTAATGAAATGGCATGATATGCCGCAATGTTTCTGCTAAAAAATTAAAGTTAAAATTTTTAAAAATATTACGAATAATGTACATATTCTCACGCATCAACAGACGCCCTATACAGCCAAAATATAAACATCCACTGAGCATGTGACCTTCTCGTCGGAACAAAAGTCGGTAGTGTACTTACAGGTAGGCGCAACGTCCCTCAAATAGTTATATCACTGGTATTGTCTAGGGGCCGTCAGACGAAATTAAGTCAAAACAAATACATGGACGCATACCTGGTATCCTTTGTCTACCCGCTCAAAATGTTGACAATATATGTTTTGGCGTAAGCGCTGAGATTCAATCCGACTGTCTTAGGTCAGTTTTTGAGCATTTTTTCACATTTTTATCAATAACTCATTTGAATCTCGTACGATAACATTTCCTCGTATCTCAAATTATTTGAAAATATTTAATAAAAAATTAGCTAGAAGGAAAACAGCATTAAACGAATATTTGTAGCGTAATTCATATTTTTACAAACACCCGGGTCAAATATGACCCATCACCGCAGAGTATGTGTTAACAATGACACAGGCTAACTGTCACTACCTCGTACTAAAATTAAACAAAACTTTTGCACAAAGATTTCATTTGTTTCTAGCACCAAAAATATACAACAGTCTAAATTCAGACGTGAAGAATTGCAAGCGTAGTCTTACATATTTTTCAAGGAAAGTGCAGTTCTGGATCCACTCTCCTTGTTGGAGAGAAATTACGCCCAAGAACTTTTAAAAGATTAAAAATGCTACAACAAAATCAATATATTGAATATTGCATTTTCTACTTTTGTCTGTAGTTGTGTTAGTATATTATTTAACTGAAATTTTTTCAATCTTTTTATATTGAATATTACAATTTTATGTATTTATAGGCTATCTAATCGCATCTTGTTTTATTTTTTACATATATATATATATATATATATATATATATTTGTACATTGAACATTACACTACTATACCGGAAAAGCACTGTTTGCTATAATACAGTAAAATACTAGTGTAGCAGGCAGGGTACCGAAATATATGTCTTTCTTAGCTATAATGTTATCTGAGTATAACAATATATCACACTGTACTATGAATGCATGCTGTCATTATCACTATCCGTTATTGTTGGAAGGAGGATCTGGTTTAAAAAATTGACCCTTGGTATTCAAAAATACGTTTCTGTGTTCATAAAAATAGCTTTTCTGTATTTAATTACATACATATCGAAAAATTTGGGTCATAAATCGAAACTGAGCCCTAATAAAAAAATTATCGTTTTAGCAAAAAAGCCTTAGATGGCGTATAGAAGATAGGTAGAGGTTGGTATATTCTATGATAAAAAAAAACATTCTTCTTACCGATTATTTTTGCCGAAGGAACGAATTACTTATACGAGTTCAAATCACCCCGATTTTCCAGTCTAGATTAAGCTCAGACAATGTCTTTGATTACATTAATAAAATGGGGTATTTAATGGACTTAAAGCTTTTAATTATGTGCTAATTTTGTGAATGGTGTTCACAAGGCCAAAAAATACACTAGAAGACAATCAAAGTCTAAATATCGCAGCGGTGGGAAATGTGATGTAGGAGCGAAGAGAGTGGAAGTCATGGGAAGGCAGTGTATCCAACAGTGTATTGATAATGGCTGATGATGGCGATGGTGATGATTACCTCGGAACCTAGAAGGCAAGATTCAAAATGTATTAAATAAATTATTTCGTATTTTGTATGTGTGCGTGTGATAGAAATAATAACAAGAAAATTATCATTAATGTGTTATTACCGAAATCATCACTAATTAATGACAGTACGATAATTAGCTTATTTGGGTAAATTAACCCAACCGAAATATGTTATTACATATATAATATATTGTGATGAGTAGCACTTCACACAAATCAATTCTCCGTTCGTCAATATGCTCGAGTAACCGCATGAGGGAGAAGCTACTGATGGAATAGCTTATTACGTGCCACCTCGTGACATATTATTATCCGTAATCATAATATGGATGGTGCGCTGGTGTGTGCTTGGGACAGTCGTCGCTTTTATGGTACAAATCTTGGTTCATCAATGTCTAACAGAGCCCACTGTAAACAAAAATTTTTGCACTGAAAAATGTGAATTCGATTAGGGTAAGCATAGACAATTTTTAACATGAAATGTCACGTTTTTATTGTTATTATCCGGATAGATCGGGCAGTGTGATAAATGTGTGCTAATTTATCACTCTAAACAGACATTCTCGGGGCAATGTAATTAACCGCACAATGTAGCTACCTTTCTGGCCATTTAAGATCATAATCTTTATAAATTAGATAATAAGAAAGGTAAACTAAACCAATTAAATACAATGAATCAACTTACCAATTGTAAATAAAATAATATCGTTGCTGAAAATGTATATAATTTTGATATATAAATAATTCTTTAAGAAAATGTGTGAGAATTTCGTATATTTCTATAGGTCAAGGTTAGTTTAGGTTAAGATAAATGTTATAAAACTATCCAGTTTTTTTAGTTGTACAATTAAATTGCCCAGAGAGTGTCAAACATTATGCATAATGGCCGGGCACATATTTATCAATCTGCCCGACTTCTTTGGTTATTATGAATAATATTTACGTATATATATACAATGAATAGAAAAAATAATACCTGTTAATTTTCATATTGTATTATTATAAATGTACATATATAATTTATATTTTTTATTTTTTGTTGTAAACAAATTCTTACATCTAGTATATATTGATCTTGTATTAACTAAATGTTGGTAATAATTCAAGATCTTTCTTATTTGGGGGTTCATAACTCTACTATTTTTTATTTTTTATTGTCGAATATATAAATAAATCATCAAATGCCCTATTATTCACTCAGTCTTTAACATATATACAAACAACTAATATATGTGTGTTATTAAGATAACACATTCTTATTGTGAAGTTGTAATTATTCTGAACTGTAGGTTTGTGATGTTTTTAAAGATGGCTTTCAAATAATGGAACGATGGGTGTATTAATTTGAAAAGTGTAACATATATGTTCGAAAATGCTATAGCTGATTGGAAGAGATCCAGGTTCGAATCCCGATAGCAACAACAATATTTTTCGACAAAATTGATTTCATATGTATATCTTTGTAATTAATACATTTAATTTGTATTAAGTGTGTATATGTGTCATTAATATGAATGTGTATTATATATAGGTATGTATTTAGCGGGGAGGCGGTCTAAATAACTGTAATACTAAAATATTTAACTTAGGGGTCCATCCGTGAAGGGCAACTTCTAGCTGTGTATGCTGCTTCGTAGATACATATCTACTCAATTAATGTGATAAATTAAAAATGGCCTAATATGAAAAAATCCTCTAACTATAATAAACATATTATTTATTAATATCAAACGTTTGAAATTGGTCTACCACAGAATAACCTAATAGAACAACCGATAGGCAACCAAATATGCGACAAGACATATAGCCTTTTTTATAATCCTTGAAGATGTAGGCTGATACGTAAATGATAAATACGGAACATCAAAATCGCACATAGCTAGCCGTTTATCTCAAATTCCCAACAAAAAAATTGTCTAATTTGAATACAAGAAACACCGTTTACTACTGCACAGTCTGCACACTGAAGGTCGACTAAACTCTGAACTGGTTTCAATAATAATAATTGAATGGTCGCGGCACCTGCCAACGGAAATCGAGTGTTGCGGACGATTTGGACAGAGACCATCGCCGTCGTTGAATGTAGAAAATTTATTTAGAAAAGTGCTGATTCAGATGGTATTTATTTGTCTAGTTAGTATTTTCGGTCCCTAAATAATAGGTATATTTTTTTATCTCATTTTTCGTTCTTCGATTCTCGTTAACTGCAAGGTCTCGCAGCATTACTCGACCGGTAGGTCAATTAGCGTAAATCAGCAGGGGCGCGCGGGGGAAACGGTTCGCCCTCCGACGTATTACGGGCGGGCACAATTCCGATCGTAAATTAGTTTCAGGTGAAGTGTCGGCCGGTGCCGTCGGTTAAGGGCGGCGGCGGCAGGGGAGGCAGGGGAGGCAGGGGAGCGGCGGCGAATGTGGACAAAAATTATCGGAAAGAATGAACCTAATTACCGTTTGATTGTTTAGGATGGTTGAAATCAAGCTGAATTTTGTTGAATAGGTAATAATTGCGTCGATGTTCTTTATGGAATTAAATGCTAAGTCTTCGAACTTAAACACGAATAGATAATAATGCTTCAAGAAGAATTGAGGTTCAAGAGAACGCCAGGTTTTAAAGATTAGAAAAAAGTAATTAAAGAGTTTTAGAATCTCCTTCGGTCTCCGTTGCCATGGTGACTAGACTGCTCCTTAAACAGAATGCAGCGTTGGGGATGAAGTAGTATCCACTTAGAACTTAGATTACTTCATTGATCATTGATTATATATTCATTTTACCTTTATATTTTAAATCATTATATCAAAGCATTTTTCGTAGGTTTATTCATGAAACAAAGTTATCTTTTAAGGATGGATTGAATATACATAAAGATTTAATAATCATGTAATTTTGAAGATTTCAAATCTTATTAGTATATACAAAACGTCATTATAATGTTATTTAGATTTATAAAACACAAATTTTGTTCAAAGTGTGTTTTAATACTTATTCTTTTTTTACAAGTGATGTATGTAAAACCTTGTTAACTAAAGGTGGGTAAGCGATCCTGAGGTAAGTGACCCACAAATCACAAAGGGGAACACTTTACTTCCCGTGTGAAACGAACGTCACAACTATTTACGTTACGCAAAAAAAAAATATTTTTAAGAAAAATACATTTCTGTTGCGAAAATGCAATTTTAGAACATAGTTCTATGGTATTTTTATAACTAATTAAATTAATCAAAAAAAATACAGAAAATATTCATAGCATAGGAAGTGGTCCAAGATCGATTCTCGGTAACAACTAAATATTTGTTCGATAAATATATTTTTTCTGTATATCTTTCTAGTTTATTAATTTAATTTGTAATATAATATATTATATTATTCTTCTATATTAAAATAATTATTAAGACAGAAGATATTATAACAAAGACTAACATTAAGAAGTAATCACTTATCCGACTTTTCAGGCGAAATTCATGTCAAGAATAGGAAAAAATAAAAAAGTTTTAAATTTCACTAGATGAATGTAGTTTTTAAAAAAAAAAACAATTTGTGTGGCGCCACTTACTCCTCGTGGTGTAAGCCACCCCAAATTAAGAAACTTATTTTTTAATGGTGATGCTTTCAATCATTCTATCGTGTACTTACACTTTTATCATCATCATCTTATAAAAATAATAAAAAACATGACGTGCTTGTTGTAACAAAATGCATTTAATCTTCAAATATTATCCGTACCTTGTAAAAACTTAAATTATGTTTGTGTAATACACATGCAGTAGTTAGTTATATAATGTCGAACCTGGTCGTCGGACATTAAAATTGAATTATTCTAATTTACCTTTCAGACTTGTTTTGAAGATGCGTGAAATTTGCGCGATAAAATCGCAACTAGAAACGAGGCAGGTAATAAACGTGTATTATTGGTGTTGTTTTATTGACTCTAACAATGTTTTATATGTATTGTTCAAGGTGGTTTGCTTATCAAACAAATAATAAAATAAAAAAATACGTCTAAAATGGAGAACCTGTCGCTTGACATTTTCGACATTGAATGACTGACTGTTTATCGAGTTGCCAATAATTCTTGTCGATTTATAAATTACTCTTTGTTTTGATAATAATTGAACGAAATCTTTATAAATCGTCGCTTGCTGTTTTTAGAGATAATTTTTTTTTCTTCTGTGTACTTTATTTATTTATTTTGTTTAATTCTAAAAACAGACAATTTTTCGAGTTGTTAAATTCAAAGCAATCATGGCACCACAGTCCGGGATGGACCTTGGCCACCTCAAAGAGAACCCCCTTCGTTCCTCTCTACTCTTAAAACATCCAGGTTCCTTCTGATCCCGTCTAGCCAATAGAGTCACGGTCTCCCAATGCTCCTACTTTCCTCTGGTTTGTGAAATATCAAGACATTCGTGGTGAGGACTCAACTTTAAATAGCTATGATCCTAAATACCTTTGAGTAATAAACGCTAAATCAATCCGTTTTATTATATTTGGAAAAACTTTGATACATCTTATATATACAATACACAATTTCAGAACATAGTTCTGTTATATAATGTTGTTTATTATCTGAATAATAGATGTATCAATTATAAAAATATACATTGTATAAATTCTAAATTTCTCGTAAACATAATCTGAATGGTAAACACATTTCCCCTAATAGATAGAGGTCCATGTTCGAAACCCGGGAACAACCAAATGCATAATAATATTGCACTTCCTCATCTTTTATTTATGATTTAC
The DNA here is from genome assembly GCA_031772225.1 of Eubasilissa splendida. NCBI lineage: Eukaryota > Metazoa > Arthropoda > Insecta > Trichoptera > Phryganeidae > Eubasilissa > Eubasilissa splendida. Next base: position 17,113,164 of record CM062856.1, read on the forward strand.
TGAACTGTATTGGACTGTAGTGTCATTTGCTAGTAAAAAAAATATTCGCCAAAGTAGCGAAAATGTCAAACGTGTTTTTAATATATCTTGGTTAAGATTACTAGAAATTTTTCTCTTTTATATATTCAATATAGTACGTAAATATATATGGAATTTGAAATGAAGTGTACATTGTCTTTATTACGAGTAACAGAAAACATACATTAGCGAAATCGTACGAATTTTTACGACTGGCAAGTATATTGACCATATCGTATATTTGTCAAAATCTGCGGGGGAATAATTCATCATAATCAAAAAATTTTGATGTGTTCTAGGTTGAGTGAGAAAACCATTCATCCGATTCCGTCTCTACCTAAATACTGATACATTATACTGATAAAATAGCATTTTTGTGTTAATTATTGTTTGTCCAAGATTTTTCCAATGTTTATCCAAAGTTTTCATAGAAACTATTTTTCAACGTAGAGAATATGATTTTGTGACATAGTATTTTTTTTCATATTGGCAATAAATTCACACTACTTTAATAGGCAATAAATACACAGTACTAAATCTATACTACTTGATGCATTAAAATAATAAGGGATTCCCGCATTGAAATATAAATTATATTGAATCGCTGATCGCGCAGCGGTCACTATTGGCCGCGACGATTAGATTTTTCATCTGCTAGTATTTTATGATTGTCTCAGTTTAAATATTTTAGATTTGGTGTTCATATATGCATTTTAAATGACAGTTTGTTATCATGGTAGAATCCAAGACATTTAAACAATTGAATTATATATTTCGTACGAAACATAGTAACCCAGTCAAACAAAAAAATCAGTACCAAGCATTCGTTCAGGGGTTGATATAATGAAATTCACTGGAAGTTTAAATGAAACGTTTGTCACAAAAATGTGCCGAAAATAACCAAAACCACATTTTTATTTTAGATTCCCGATTAAAGAATTAGTTTTGTTGGCAGTTCACTTTAAACAAATAATGATTGTTCATTCTAAACCAGACCAATATCCAAAAAACTATACAATACTATGTTCAGTTTATTTTAAATATTATAATGAATGACACGACGGCTTCTGTCGCTACTAAATTCAGAAAAATAATGTTACCAACATAATTCATCAATGAACCCTTGTGACTACTAGGTTGGGTTATTATATTTAAGTAAGCATGTTGTATCAAAAACAATAGTAATATTATTAATTAATGGTTCAAATGATTCAAAATATTAAATATAGTTCTCGACGATCTACCCGGAATCACACGGTACTCTAATTAAATTTCACGATGATGAAAATGGTTTCCACTAGAAGTTAGCCTTTAGGTCTTATTTATTTCGCATAAATGAGGCTTTTCCGGTTCGAGCCTCTTAGCGAAAACAACCAGCGAGCAGGCACTCCGAATAACGGTCATTAATTCACGAAGGCGTAATGTTTACCACCCTCAAAGCAGCCCCCCACCGACCCTCTAAGTCTTGGACCCGAAATATAAGAAGTTAATCAAATATACCTCACAGGTAGGGGTTGAAAACCAAAGATATGTTGAAAGTGTAATATTTACCACTCCAAAGACTATGTTTATTTTTTTGAAAATGCTATGGATGGATATAAATGAAACTATGTTATTACTCTACTTGAGTTTAATAGCACTAGTCGAGTTTCGAGAGAACAGTAACTCTCATACTTCACCTGTCGATGAGTAGTGCTAAAAAACTCAAGTTGAGTAATAACATTGTTTCATTTATATCCATCCATTATGATGAATCTCTACAAAGTTAACGCCGATTCTATTAATAATATGAAAATGTTATGTTTACGTGCTGCTCGCAAAGCTTCCCACTAACCCGACTGTAGCTTGGGCCTGAAGCACTAAAAGAATACTAAGTTTTTTTACAACGTGCGAAGCTCTGTACATAGGTATAACATATAATACCAAACAAATATTTTTCTATAAATTTTTTGTCAAATGCTCAGTTTCCAAGATATAATAAATATACTTCTACCTCAACGACAAATACCCACCAGAGATAGTTTAAAACTTGAGAAGTTCTAATTCCATGTAGAAGTATCAATTGTTTGGCTAATATTAATTCACATGGCTTTTTATTTCTAGCTACCTATAAAGCATAATACGCAGCCTGAAGAACAAAAATGCATTAGGTAAAAAATTTCTTATAACCCGGATAGCAATCTGACTTATTAACACAAGGTTAAGAAAAATAATATCTTTATTAAAACAAGAATATTACAATGTAATTAATACGACAGAGTTTACTTGGATTGCATCTTCTCAAAGGATGTTTATCCTTGGAATAGTTTAGTAGCTACTATTTGGACTATCGGATTGATTCGCTATCGGATCGTACTTACACGCAAACGATATCGGCAATCGGCAATCAGTTTTCAGGTATATTCAAGAGTTTATCGCCAGCTGTTTCAACAAACATTACTACTATCGTATATTTTTTCTGTAAGGGTGTGCGGGATAGAGGATAGAACACCACTTTTTTGACATATCACTGTAGTCTTGTTGAATCCTACACACATTCGTTATTTTTATAGCTTTTAATATATGGTCTACCTGACCCTGCCGGGTATTTTTTGCCATGTTACCTTCAACACTCGCCCCATATCTATATTTTCTTTACCATCCATCTTATTCATACGTTTTATATTCCCAAACATCCAAATAACCCCTTCAAAGCTACAAACATTGTATCTACATTCCCTCCTAATTTACTTATTATTATCTCTTTATTATATCTATCGTACATAGATTTTCCACTCATACGCGTGAGCGACCGCATTTCCAGCATATTCACCTTATTTTTATTTTGCTAATTCCAGACTTCACTTCCATACATTCGTGTCAGCACCAGAACCCTATTAAGCACCTCTAATCACCAAATTCCTTTTGCTGATATCTTCATTCAGAGCACCTCACTATTAGCTACTACCGCTACACCATAGGATAATAAATTATTCTACTGTACACATTTATCTGTCCAGTGGATGAAGTGTTTACCTATCTACACCTATTTATTTATTTATTTCATATCATATATTGTGACTACATTTAGTATTTTAATATCTGCCTCGCTGGGCTTCGCCCGTGCTGAGCCAATGATAAATAGAAATAGGCACTGCTTATTAATATATATTTTTTTAAATTTTATTTATTAATCTGTTATAATTACAATGAAATAATACAATAATAAGTTTTTTTTTAGTTCCACAACTTCTCTAAAGAGCATGTACTCATGCTGTGAAGGAAATTACATATTAATAATTATTGTTTACAATAACTAGCTTATAATAAATTAATAGCAACGATATAAAAATATTATAAATTTTGAGGTGCATTTTTATCTTTAAAGTATTTTTTGATAGCATCGATTATTTCTATGTTATCATTGATCTTCCTGATTTTTTTAGGTAAGCTGTTAAAATTATTTTTTCCTATGTGCATATAGTGCAAATGATGTGTGAGCATGAAAATACAAATTTAAACCTAGTACAATTTTCAGTAATAAAATGATATTTTTCTTCACTGCAGGTATTATTAATTTTTACGAGTTGGGGAAGATTTTTTAGATAGTTTCTAATCCACAGTGTAACGTTATATTTTAAACTAATATTATTTAATTTCTTCAATAGTTTCTGATGTGAAACTTTTCTGGAATTCACATTTCACTTGACTCATTAAGAGCATTATTGCGCTATTATTGATATCTCTTAAAATAACACGTGACGTTAGTTATCTTCGAAATGTGAAGATAACTATAAATATAATTGTTGTATAATCTATTGTATATTAATTATAAATAAGTGAATAGTTATGTCGTAATATTTTAAAACAATACAACTTTGAAATAATAAATTGGCCAACGTGACGTAAATTTCTCTTTATATTGTGTCTCGTATTTTCAATGATATATTACATAGCCTGTAGACTAAATCTTATAGTTTTATTTCTACTTACTTGTAAATATTTTTATTATAATACATTGTACACCAGTGTGTGGCGATATATACTATACTTATACTATGTTGAATTTGTGTATTTATATTTTTCTCTGTAAATTTTATTTTAACTATGTTGAAATTATGTATCAATTATGTACCATTTTCCAATTAAAATGTGTGATTGTTAGACAGTTTTTGAAGGGCACAAAAGGTTTAATATTATAAATTTTGTACGCTAGCTTCTGTTTTTTCGTTTTTTAAATAATAAATATAAATTCGCGATTAAATCTTAGCTAGAAGAGTGGGACCGATAAGGAAGTTTACACTTCTTAAACGGTTCCGGGAAAGGGTGGGTCCCCTTCAGCTACGCTAAGAAAAATAATTCGTTATTGGTTTAATTTCTGTTTTGTAATATAATTTTTTGAACTGAACACATCATTTTTCAGATGCAGAGTCAGACAGAGTATCTACAAATAATATAATCTTTGTAAACTAATAAATAAGAAAGAATATATTACGTCTATAATTTACGAAAATTGAAGGATTAGAAATTTTGGCAGCTTTTAGAAAATTGTAGATCGTAAATCACAACAAATTTACTTTTCAAACAGGGAGACATGTTTAGAATTTATTATTATTATTATTACATTTTTAATTTTCTAGCCCATTGCTTCAGATTTCAAGTTAATCACTATTATTTATGGATTAGATTTGAATCTCCGAAGTTTGTCAAATAAATAATGTAAACTCTTCGCGAACTTGGAATTTGCCTCCCAACACTTTACTCAAAAGTGTTTACGCACACCTTGTAATTCCGTGTCTTTGGGAATACCCGCATTCATTAATATTTAGACTACTCAAGTACTGCTATACGGGTAATACATTTTCTATGAAGAAGGACTCAAATAGTTTTAGACGATATAGAGAAATACTCGTTATAAAATCATCACAATCAATTTCACGTAATTCAATCAACCAATTATCAAATTCATAAATACGTATAAGTCATCGTCATCATCTACGTCGATCCCTCATGAGAGGATCGTGAGCTTCATGAGTACACGCCCTCTGTACTAAACTCCTCCCCTTTTATCGGCATCCTGCAGATCTGAGGGCTGTCACTTGAGAAGTGCTAGTTGCTTTTTCCACACGGTCGGGGGATCTTCTTCTTCCTCTTCGTCCTTCGACGTGACCCACCACAACAAGCTTCTCCAAGCTATCATCTCTTCTCGAAAAATGTCCAAAAAATAGATGGATTCGTCTTGGACAAAAGGGTATTTTCTTGATGTGTATTTCCTGTAGAATGAAGCCGTTATCTGGCCTTTGGAGTCCGCAATTTCACACCATACGTATATATATTGAATGCACCAGAGACTGTATATGCTTGGTCTTGGTTATTTTGGATATACCGCGGTCTTTTCTTATCTTGTCAAGTCTGGGATAACTTTTCGCCACACCTATGCTTCGTTTGCTTTCTGGTTCTGTAGCTACCGCCGTCAATAAGTATAGGTGCACAGTATGATCATTAAGCCGATTTGACATTTTATTGACACAAACTAACACCGAGTTTTGATTTTTAACACCATCATAATTTCAAAAATATAAGTTCGGCACATGAGATGAGGGACTGAGGTGACTCGGCGTGTGTAGTACAAAATTTGTTTCATTAAAATAATGTACTAACAATGAACGATAATAAGTTATATTTCATTTCAATGCACACTTTGAAATATTTTTACATTCTTTAAGATATAAAGCGCCCGCAATTAATTTTCGCCTTTGAAAGATGCACCTCATTCTAAAAGAGGCAATACCATTTTTTGTTTATTATACCTTATATCAAATATATTTTCTGTAATGACAACTTTTCTTGTTAGTCAAAAAACCTCCTTCAAGATATCAAGATTTTTGAGGCGCCGAGTTATCGATCCCGGTACCGTTCACATGCTAAGTCAGTGCTCTGCCATTTTAACTACTCCCTTAGTAGACTGTGTTGCCAAATTGACATATAAGAATGCTGATTTTTTTTTTCTGTAAGAATTGAATGCGAATTCTGTTTTATTTATACATTCCTAATATCAAATTTTAATACTAATATTTATTTTTAAAAATTAATAAAGAACATAAAGTGAACTGATATTTTCACGTATTCCTTGATTCCTCAGCGGTGTATCGGTATATTCTGTTCCCAACAGGAACATTTTCATTTAAAAAATTTCGAACCAGAAAAATGTATCACATACAGGGGCGGTATGATACGTGTATCTGAGACATGTTACGCGTTATATTTATTTATACTTTATTTTCCTTATACAAGTCCTATTTTTTCTTTTACACTAAATTATTTCTCTCTTGATTTGGGAAAACACTTTTAATGAATATGTCTGAATTTTTCCCAAATGAATAAACAGCAAGGATTTGAAAATATATCGATAAAATCAAAGCAGAGCGTGCGAATTCTGACAGGTGAGGAAATTATTCCAGCCGATAATTATTTAGCACTTTATCCGAAGGTATTTTAACAGCTCTTAATTGTTGCAAATATTATTTTGTAAACATTTTTATTAAATGTTCAGCAATGTCATGTCATGTCACGCCGCAGCCGCGTGTCACGCGTCGTACTGAGTGCGGCTTGCCTTTAATGTTGTCACCTACAGACATTAATATTACATTATATTGATTTATTTAGTTGTCATTGGTCTCGGACACTACTTGCACGACAACTATTCAATGCCGGCAGATACCTGTGACATTTTTACTAACCAGTTCCTCATGATCGCTCTCTCAAGCGATACATTTAAATTAGTTATTTGGTTCACATACGTACCGCACCGTGTCGTGGGCACAGTTCTATAATTCACCTGTGGGTGTGACAAACAAATGACTTTCACTGAAATCATTGAAGAGATGGGGCCGCCGGATCCAAGTCGAGCGGTAGCCATATTTTTGATAGGCACTACTTCGTATTTGCTTGTTTTCATTTCTGTAAACTAACTATACACACAGGTATTAAACGAGGTATTGATATAATTCATAGTGTTTCATGTATTAACAAAGAACGTGTGAGACTAGATCCCGTGGACTGTATCGATTAAAATTAATGTTTAGTTAACGCAAACCGAATTGTATTCGAAAAGAAATGATGGCAGATAGATCTAGCTTACCTTAATCTTAGTGCTGGGTTGGACGTCAATTTTCATCTCCTTTTGACTCGCACTTTTATACTAAAGAACGGAGATATCACTGCACTTCCGGATGGTGTAAAATACCGCTTCTTTTTCATGGTCCGGATTTTACGCACGGCGACACTTTCGGTACACAAAAAAGCCGGTTGACTGGTTTATGTCGAAATGCAATCTGGTCCCACGTCGACGAAATCCCTAAGTAATTAGTTGACCAGAGTAGAAAAGGTATATTAACAAAAAAAAAGACATAGATGGCGTCAGCGAAGTTGTACTTCATGGTAACATACAATATACAACTTCCAAAAATTTGATAGATGTGGAGGTTAATTATAGGTAGAATTGGTGAACGTTACTTAGTGTAAAATGATCACTTAAGACAACCGAAGACAGGTCGAAAGCCCTGTAATACCTATACTTCCATTCTTCCCATATAATTTAAATAGCTTCGTCTCTATGAGATATCTATAATTTGTCTTAATACTGCAACATGGTCGGCAACCTTCGAAAAAAGGCGGCACATGAAGAAGGAGATTTGTTAAAAATTGCGTGCGCTATGATGCCAAATCGTATGCACGCAAGTGTTCGCTTTAGAGTGAACATTGCCCATAACAACATTCTTATATGTTACAGTCTACGTCTAAGGCGCTATTTCGAACGCACTAACTATTTCTACCTTCTAATTTTAACATAATTTCGTGACACATTTTACATGGGGAGCCTCCGATAAAACACACGTGTTAAAATAATAATAAATTACTGCATGCGTGTATTTTATTTTATTTTTAATTTTTATGTTTTCGTTTTTAATATTTGTCTGCATGTGTAATATTTCATATTTTAATTGCCATAGTACGTGACTGTTGGAACGAAAGCCCATTATTTTTTATGTGTTTGTTTTGTATTTACAAAATTTTGTGTCAACCGTGATTTCCTGGATAAATAAATAAATAAATTTAAGTGAATGACATGACGAATGGATCAAAATGGATTGTATTTTGCAGCTTTAATGTTAAATATTTTATAATTTAGAGTTCTTCAGTAACCTAAGGAAAAATGTGTGTTTTGTTGGCTTATTCTGATCTATTGAACAGAAATAAAAGCCTAACTTTACGCCTAACGATTTTTTTGTGGATATGTTTGAAAGGAAACTGATAATTAACGACACCAGCCCCGATGATGGACCCTCGCAGTAGGATCTGAAACATTGGCCAGACAGGTTGAAAGAATCTGTGAAAGAATTGACCTAAAAACTCAAAACAAATAATTATGAACAACCGTAAAAACCAGAAAACATTTACAAAGGTTTTATAATTGTAAATTTATAAAACCTTTCACGATCCAGATTTACAAGCTGCAGGACTTGGTAATTGTCACAGACCACCAAATATATAGACATGAACTAACACAATTTTCATGTCCCAATATATTTTCATTTTCATGTCACTCACGCGATCACTTTGGTACCACTTACGCAATCAAATAGCTCCGCGACTTTTTTTTTTAATATGATTCGCTTGAAACGAAAATTTAAACACTGATGATATAATATGCATTAATGTAAAAAATACGTCATGTTTACACAAAGATTTCATTTATAAATACTTTTACTGTTGCATAAATGTGTCATAAACTATCGGATTTATGTTTCCACCAAGATGTGTGTAGAATGCCCCTCCTCGTCCCGCAACTAGTGTTCCAAACCCCTATCCTATATGTACACTTTTATTTCATGTCTATTCATTTAATGGTCTGTGATATTTGTGCATTTAAAATCATTCTAGAATGTCTTTTAACTATTCAATCTTCTTCTTCTACAAATATGCGTCCAGTGTTGATTTCCAAACAAAGTGACTGAGTGTTGAGAAACAAAGTGACATATTTCGAGCATTTTGTTTGTTATTTTTTTCGTTGTTATCGATATGAGTTGTACAGATGACACTTATATTTTATCATTTATCTGATGTTGTAATCTATATACACACATTATATATTTATATCTAGATTTAGATCTACAAAAATACTGGATGCTGAATTGATTGTATCGTGATAGGTTATCGTAAAATCAGTGCCTATTTCTTCCGTTTTTGTGATATTAATAGTTTTTTTTTTAAATAAACATGTAGGACTACGATGTGTACAGGATTATTAAAAATAATGGACTCAATTTCATACTGCTATATATCCTGAACTATACGTTGCATATAAATTATCTACATAGTAATTGATAGAGGAGGTCCGAAAGTTTCAAATCACACCGCTAGATTGCTAATAGATTCGTAAACGACCGCTAACGACGACACGCGGTCGGCCCGGGCTTTTTCCTTTACAGAGACATCCGGTTTTTGCTCTAATTGGTGATACCAAAGACAAATGCTTTTTCTAGTTAGAGGTTCAATGTTAAAATGGAGATAAAAGGCACGCTGCACTTTAATTGCCAACTCAGTTTTACCGAACTCGCGAACACTGAAAACCTTGTGCTGCATAGTAGCCATTTTGTTCACAACCGACGGCGCGAGCACTCTAACGGTAGTTTGCGCAACTATCAGCGAGCTAGTGGTGGGAATCAAAACTTTCGAACCTCCTCTATCAATTTCTTTGTAGATCATTCACATGCAACGTATAATTCAGGATCATTTTGAATAACCCTTGTATATCAATATTTTTATATTCTTTCTAATTAAGCTACCAACTCGGTGGTATTCTGGGACTGGGCGAGCGCCTTGCCACCAGATCAAACAAGCATGTCAATTAAAAGAGTGAATAGTGAATACAATTCTAATCTGTTTCTTATTTAGCAATGTTTGCACTCATTAAATACTTCCATGCAGATAATCACGTTGAAAAGTAACCTGGGTAAAGTAAAGTAAGTAAAAGTGGGTAATTAAGTAAATTGAAAAGGGTGTATTTAGGTAAGAGAGTGAAATAAAATGTGAGAATGAAATGAGCCGAGAAAAGGGGAACGGGCGGTAGAACGGAAGATCGAATTCAGATAGCTGCATACTTTTCGGAGAGGTTGTGAATTTAAATGCTTAAAGTACAAAAGCCTTGTGTATCGCACATAATTACTCGCCAAGGAGGCACCATATAAATGATATGATAAGACATGTGTTAATAATTTAAAGGTGTAATCATCGGCGTGGCGCCAAAAAACCCGTGGGATAGATATCAGGGAAAAAAGACGTCTTAGTAAAAGTCGCCGTGTAGGTACTTGCAAATATGACTACATGTATTGTTATTAATTTGAATAAAAACAGAGTATTCTGCTGGCGGAAGCCATTTTCGATTTTTCCGCCATAGTGTGCCTATATTGAACATATTCTGTGTTTCATTTCTTTTGACCTCATAATCATCATCATCATCATCGCCGCCGGTTGAGAGAGGCTGAGATCAACGAACCACCCTTGTCTACATTCTTGCTTCCTATACGGAACACCTTGTTTATGAGATAATTAAACTTTTATGTTAAACGGCAATATATACAATCTTCAAGCAATGATGTGTAATATTTTATGACGTCAAATAAATTGAAAAAACTTTTTTAATAATTCCCAATTCATCGATTCTTAAAGCTCTATATTTTACTGCGTTTAATTTTAATTTTTAATTAAACATATTTTCAATGGATTTTTTACATACAAATATTAGACAAAACATAGACGTATTATTAATAAACCAACTTATTATTTCTTCGCAGGGGTTGGCAAAACGCCACACTCTTCTGTCCTAGCATATGCGTTATTCAACAGTCTTTAATAGGCCCATTCTCCAATATTTGGTTTATCCAATCACGTCACGTCTTACGCGAACGATCTTTATTTCTATTGCCTTCATTAATATATTATTTTTATCATCCTCTCGAAAGTTAAGAGAAACATGACATTATGATATAATTATTGCACTATATGACATCCATGACCAGTGATGTTGGATCACGTGACATGAGTTCGGAACGGCGCGGCGTGCTGTATGCTACATCCACACGATAGTACGAACCTATGTATGAATCGCTAACACGCCTCTGACGTAACGTAAAACTTTTAACTTAAAACTAGTAATTTTTAAAACATATTATATTAATGTCGTTTGTAACATGTTAATATTAAGTAATAAAATTGTATAATCGACTAAAATAAATTAAAACGGGTATGTAATAAAAACATTAAAATTAATCAGCGTATTACTTTACAACTACCCTAATCTTATTATAATGTAATTTACAAAGAATAGTAATTAATTTCTTTAAACTTTGAAAAAACCTATTACATTCCCTTTTCAATCAAAAATCTTTAAACACCGCCCCATATAAAAATTACTATCCATAATGACAACTGTAACAAAATTACCTGTAACGACTCATGTACAAACTTAAGCCCAAAAAAATAAATCAAATATCTCGGTGTAATTATTGATCAACATTTAAAATGGCATAGTTACATTGGCGAATTAAGAAGTAAAAAGAATAAGGAACGGATATATTTTGCTATTGTTCACTCACTACTCCAGCATGGAATAATTGGGTGGGGAGGAGCATACAAATAATAATCATCAAAGTAATATTAAAAAAAGATCAACTTTTTCAACACAAACATTTTTTGAAAATTCCCAGTTCCCAAAATAGAAAACATTTACAAAAAACACTGTAAAATTTGAAACAAGTGCATCATTAAGGTTTAAAAATAACTTTAAAATCCCTAAACACTGTCAGCAAAATTTTATATATTTAGGGATAAAAAATTTCAATAGCTCCTTTCTACACAAATTAAAGATATAAAAGAGTTTAGAAAAAAACTAAATGAACACTTCAAAAATACATAATTGGAAAATAAACAATATTACAGAACACTTCAGAAGCACACAAATGGACATGAATATAATATGTAAGGTATTATATAAAATTATTGTAGTGTAAATCCGTCTCCAAGCACAAGCCCTGGGTTTTTTTTTTGGAGAGTTATAAATGCTATAAAAATTGTAAAAATGTCAAATAAATTTAAAAATATATATATATATATATTTATAGCATTTACAAAGATGATATAATATGTATCTTTAATTGAAAAATTTTCTATAAAGTATGTATATTTTTCGGTGTGTGAGAAACTCTATAACTATAATAATTGCATATATACATGTAAATAAATAAATATTAAAAGTACAATACTCTCATATATTAAATTTAGTGCCGTTACACAACAACAATAATATTTGTATTAAATTTGAAAATGGATGTTTTTAAAATCGTGTGAAAATGTTGTTTAGGTCAGCTCGAATTTATTCGCTTACTTCTTAAATATGCGATTACGTCTCCAGTGGGCCTATTATGAGATTTCACATAAATTATTGTTGTCCAATGTTAGTCGTTTGACAACTATAAAATATTCTCAGTATTACGTGGTTCTATACCGCATTCATACTAAAATCAAAGTTTTACAGATTTATATACAAAAATATTATAGTGCCTGTTGATATTTATAATTAATTTAACACTTTGTAAAGTTTCAATAGTTTTAACTAAAATTTATCTACTGCGTTCTTAAAAGATATTCTATTTTGCGTGAATTTACATAATTTAAAAATGTATAATATATTTTTTAAAACACAATAGAATCGCGAACCGACGAATAATTTCGACTGCACTGAATAGGAATGATACGCTACGAGTGCATTTGAGTAGAGTGCAGTTCGCATTATAATTATTCATTTATAATTAATTCTGCGGATGGGTAAAATTGAATTTGTTCAATGTAATGCGAACATAGTGAGATTATTGATGTAGATTTTGTAATATTCATTTTCGTATCATAATTTTAAAATGTATCCTTTATACTTTATTTGTATTTTTTATTATTTTTACCGCCATATATTTGTTTATTCTTTCAGTTTTATCAATATGACATATGTATATCAAGGATACCAATCAGTTGAGATATATATGTCCAGTTTTAACGTAATTGTATCTTATTAATAATTTAAAATATGAATTAAATATATTAATTATAAAGATATACATATAAAATCAATTTTATCGAAAAATATTGTTGTTGCGCCACCGGGATTCGAACCTGGATCTCTTTCCTAACCGGGGAAGGTGCTTTATCCAACTAAGCTACAGCGACAACATTTTTAGCGACAATTTTCGACCCTATATGTTACCTTTTTGATATTAATACATTTAATCGTTCCATCATTTGACAGAGCTATCTACCTTATTTTTACAGAATCTCAAATATGTACCTTTGAGTAAACTGATAGCAGACGCCAGAATTGATTTTATATGTATATCTTTATAATTAATATATTTAATTCATATTTAAAATATCACAGACCTATGTTCTGAATAATTACAATTTCACAATAAGAATGTGTTCTCCTAAATTATTAATATTTAATTGAAAATGTGATATTAACGGTGTTTGTTCGATTCGTTCTATTATATACTGCATCTGAAGCCGTTAGAATCTGAGATTAAAGTTTTATGTAGGTACCGTTATATTGATATATCTTATACTGCTCCCTCCGTTGAGGCTTCAAGACTTCGATTAGTGCGGCGTACGGTACCCCTACCACCGACCATCCACCCGACAGATTCTTTGCTCTCCCCCTGGGTCAGGCTTTCTCCACACCAGACACCATCCACCCTAGGGATTACCCACCAAATTTCAGTTGTGCCTTTATTACAGACGCGACTTGAAAATATCCCGAATCACATGCGTGCGCGCTAGGGATTCTATGTCGAGACAACCCGGGATTATATTCCCGGGAATCTCATAGTTTTTTGCTGTCTCCCGGGGTCCGGGACTTTTTAAAAAAAATATCCCTTAGACTCGAAACTAATTTTTCTTGATATTAAATAAAGTGAATGACCATATAGGTCAGCTATAAAGATTCTGAAAGGAATTGTTTTGTCGATTTGTTTAAACAGGGGAGTATATTTCCTGGTAAATTGTGATGTAAATATTTAAAATAAAAACGTATCCTCTTTTGACAAATCTAAATTTAGATAAGATGAAATTATTTGAAAAATATTATTAGGGGCTTTAGTTTGTCATTGATTAAGACCAAATATATAGTTACGTTATTGTCTTCCGATGCGTTTCTTTATCAATTGTCTTGTATATATATTTTTAATTGTTTGTGTTTTGTAATGTTTATATATGTATTTGTTATTTATAATCAGTTTAGTAAATATAAGCTTAATTTCATTAAAAACTACGTAAATATTTTATCAACAATTTTTATTTGATTTAATACGGATAACATCCTTAATACTTACTGTACATCATAAATACATATCTATAAATATTTATATATTTTCTTTATAATTGATTAAATTTATGGTCTCGATTCCCGGCGAGTCCCGGGACATGAAAATTTTGACGCTCGAGTCCCGGGAATTGAAAAAAGTCAAAGATTCAGAATCTCTTGTGAGAATCCATATTTTCATATTTTTTCGAAAGATTGTGCGTATTATAATTGGCAAATGGTGCGGTGCGGGTGCTACACTGGCATTGCAAGCTTCGCAAGTCGTCACGAGGCTTTGATGAAACTTGACAGTCTAACACGGTCGCCGGACTGATTAACTTGTCATTGATCGTGTTGTCAAATTATGTCGTATCGGTCGTCAACGGACATTTCGATTTTGGTGGATTTTAATTGTGTAATGTTAGTATTGCGCACAGACTAAAAAACGAATAGACATGAAATAAAGTGTACATATAGAAGAGGGGTTTGGAACATTAGTTGCGGGACGAGGGGCATTCTACACACATTATTTGTGGAAACATAAATCCTATAGTTTATGACACATTTTTACAACAGTTACTTTTCGAAAATTAAATCTTTGTATTAAGAAGAAGTATTTTTTGCATTACTGCATATTATATTGTCAGCGTTTAAATTTTCGTTCCAATCGAGTCATATATTTAAAAAAAGTCGCGGAGCTATTTGATTGCGTAAGTGGTACCAAAGTGATCACGTGAATGATACCAAAATAAAAATATTGAAACAAGGAATTTCCGTTAGTTCATGTTTATACATTTGGCAGTCTGTGGTATTACGTCTATTTTGCATTTAAATAAATAGCATTTATAATATAATATTTACCACGTCTATTCAACATTGTGAATTTTGTATACGTATATATTTACGTTAACTTTTTTTTCGATATCGATGATATGGTTCGATCTTAATCTCAAACGTTCTTTCATCTGAAAATATTGCGTCCTGTACCTGAAGTGTATGTGATACGTAGATTTGTGACCCAGAATTTTCAATAACTATCTCGAAAGAAGAGTTATATTGGCTTCTCGTCGACAAGGTTGCGATTATATTATTTATTATGTATTTTATACGGTTTTTTTTAAATATGAATATCATTTTTTTATTGGTTTCGGTTAAAAAAGTGTACAAAGATACGTCATTATAGATCAAATATATAAAACAAACACGTACCAATTATGCAACCTAAATATGTGCTTATGTTACGGTAACGAGTATGAATAAAAATTTTATAAAATTTTCAACTCGAATCAATCGGGATTATGATCCTGTGAGATGTTTTGGAAACAACTATCGGTTTCAAGTCTCAGAGATACGTCCATCTCACGCCTCACTTCATGCTTGTTGTACGCACAAACGTCAAATATCAGTGAATTTGAATCTTACCAGCAGCAGTTAAAAAAAAAAAAATATTCGCAGTTTAGTGCTTTCTGTTTGTCAAATTTTAGAATACATAGATGAAAGTGTCTCATGTAGGCACGGACTATTATTTATTACATATTATTTGTTTACACATTTTTAAAAAATATTTATTTAAATTTTTTATTGGTGATAATTAAATAAGATATATCATTATAGATAAATTTTATAAAATACGTGTCAATGTTCAACTTATTCAATTTATTCAACCTAGATAAGCCTCGTGTCCGCCCTACTAGGTGAACACTTGCTTCAAGGCAGACTCGTCAGACCATTAGATATTATTTATCAGTGTACGTCTGCGTAATCTTTCTAAATATAAATTTAATTAATCAATTAGAATGATATGCAGAATTATTCAACTAATTGTAAAAATATGTTGGTTGCTAATATTTGTGTTAAAAAAAATATTTTTAAATACAAAATAGAGTAAAAATATAATAGCATTCATATAATATGCTTGTGAAGATAATTATATTTATTATACATTTATAACATATTTACATTACCATCAAAATTAGACTCAGTAATTTATATTTACAGTAACTTTAAATTATACCCGATAAACTATTATGATATTTAAAAATATTTAAGTTCTGCAAATAAATATAACACAATTGATTTTCTATCGATTTACTTTCTTATATTGTGTGTATATGGATAAAAAAATTGTGTTGAAAACCTTTACGTATAAATTCATCAGCTGATTAGTTTTTTGTCTATATGAAGGGTAATAAATAAAATATTATACAAGGTGAATATTATATTATGTTCCAGGCCAATGTTGTTTTTGAATAACTGGGAAATAAAACAAAAAATTTTAATTTGGTTTTTATACATCAATTAATTTGTTTATTACAATTATGTTTGTAATATGACATCAGCCAAGTGATCTGGCAGCGGCACAAATGCGTGCTCTTTTAACCATATTTTTCATAACATTCTCACACACTTTGCGTGGTATTTCAACAATTTCATTTCAAATATTGTCCTGTGACATCGAAATTATTGTTGGTTTATTAGCGTAGACCTTTTCTTTCAAGTACTCAAACAGAAAATAGTCGGGAGCCGTCAAAGCAGGTGATCGAGGGGGCCAGGCGATATCACCACTTTTTGACATTATGCGACCGGGAAAATTTCTCACAAATTTTCAAGCATAGCCTTCATAGATGGCACCGTCCTGTTGAAACCACATGTGTTGAATCAGACTCAATTCGGTCGCCACGAAGTTTTCCAACATGTGACGATAGCGATCACCATTAATGGTTACAGCATTGCCATTATTATTTATATAAAACGTTTTAATAACTTTAACACGTTGTTGAGGCGTTAGATACTCTATAATAAATTGTAATCAACTACTCTCTGCGACTACCAAAAGCAAATTGGCAAATATTTGCCAAACCAAAATGGTGATCAAACTAAATCGGCCTGTAACATAATATTCACCCCGTATTTGTTTCTCGAATGGTGCGATCAATCCAGAATTCAGATATCTGAAAATTGATTTGACCGATTGATTCAATTTTTTCATCTACACTTTCCTCTTTCGGTCAGCTACGTGCGTTATTTTATTATCAGCCCGGTAAATAAATAGTGTTTTCGAGTATTCTAAATCTGTTGATAATGTCGGCATCCAAATCGAATACTAATTTCTCGTGTAGTCGCATGTAATTCGAGTGTATAATTCAACGTTCTCATTGAATACGACAACACAGATGAATGACTAGGAAACGTAATTAACAATTCTATATTCCATGTTCGCAGTTGGTGTTAACGTGTTCAAACAAATTATTCATTACACATGGCAAATAAATGTGTTTTGCACCCGTTCACAACAGCAGCCTTTAGTGTGGGTGTACACGCGCACACCTACACACTAAGTGACGGCGCGCTCGCCCGGGCGCCGAAACTCGGCGCCGGGAAGTTTCTTTGATCCGCGCTGAGGCCTACCCCAGTTGCGAGACTAATTTTTTTGTTTGATTTAATATTTAATATTAGGTAAACAACGTCGTTAGATATTATACATATAATACTTAGATGATGTGCAGTGGCGTTATTACGGAAATTGGGCTCCAATGCAGAATGGAAAAAGGGGTTAATGAATATATACCTACTGTATATAAGATATACGAATTTTAGTAGTGCGTGGTCCAGCGCGAATTGAATATGATTTTATAAATTTTTATAAAACCTTCCCCATAAATTGGCCGCCGTATTTTGGTAGGCCGGCATTTTGAAACTTGCCCAAGGGCGGCGTTTTACCAAAAGACGTTTTGAACACACTAGTGTTGACTACAAATTACTGCTTTATTAGGGAATAACTATAATATTATTTGATGGATTTGCTTTCTTGCGTTGTTTTTTGGCAACTTTGGATTTTGTTTTTCAATTATTTATTTTTTTCGCCCATGACTTGGCCGCCATAGACAGGCGCCTGCTCCGTCTGTTCGTAACGCCGGCGCTGGCGTTGTCTACCATTAAATAGTAAGATCAAAATTTGTCGCTTGTCTTCTAAAATATTCATATGTATATACAATTGCCATTTTAGAAACTTCCTTCACTTTACAGTGAAATTCTGGTCAATAACTCTATACATTAGCGGGGTACCGCTACTGCAGTTAGCATCATGCATTGGCTTCTAGGCTGTATAACTAACTGCCATAATCAACTAAATTAGCATCAAATATAAATAGGTTCTAAAATGGCTTAAAGGTCTTCAAAATTATTACCTAATTATGTATTCGACATCTTTCTGATTCCCAAATTCTATTCTGATCAATTTCTCAACATTATTTATTTTTTGTTATTAATTTTCAAACAAATAATAGATATAATTAATATTTGAATATGTCCAAGAACACACAATTACTGGATTTTTACCTACAAAGGCACTGTTATTAATTCTCACCCAATAATCTCCATATCTATCAAATTTTTGAAAGTTGTATATATGTTATTATGTGGACTCTCTTCGAGTACCAATACACTATCGTCATCTATGGATCCAGTAATTGTGTGTTCTTGGGCATATTCAAATATTGCTATTAATTTTCACATTGTATTATTATAGATCTTCATCTTGTTTTATATAAATGTGAATAGCCACCCCCATAATTCAAGAACTTTCTTATTTGGGGGTGCATAATATTATTAAAAAAATAAAAAAATAATTGTGATATCCTTGAGATCGTGTGTGTGTGTGTGTCAGCGCGCCAGCACCGCCGGTGCGAGATGCATGTGGGTGTGTGTGTGGCGGTCTTAAAAGGATGACGCGCACGGGGCACGGGCTCATTGCGCTACCGTTTGGCTCCGTGATTATTTATATACTGTATATAATTAAACTGTATTGTAATAAAGATTCTAATTGTCTCAGAAGAGTTTCTCTTGGACCACCAACAATCTTCTACCAGGTATACAACTTGAGAAGTACTATCACGCAAGTACGTAACAATAATAATAAAAAAGATAAATATATATATATATATACACTGATAATGTTTCCACATGTTTGTGTAAACACGTGGGTAATAATTATTTTAGATTTAAAAATTCTTGCTGTAGTGGATTTTAGATATTATCAGTCCATATTGACGCTGCGAACGGTATCGATACTCGCAAAAATATCGATGCCAAGTGGATTGTATGGCGCGAACTTTTTGGGCCCCAACGCACCGCATTGGCTGCATTGGCATAATTACGCCACTGATGATGCGATCGGCCGTGAATTCAACAATATTAGTCAACCAATCAAGTCCGCCGAGAATGAGACGAGCGCGGTGATGAATATCAGTACGCGTCTGTTGCGTTAAGTCATTCATTTAAATACTAGCTTAGATTCACTGCTCTCTTCTGTTAGGTAGTGCAATGGCCCCCTCGCGGCCAATGTTGGCCGCTGCTCGTCCATGGTCGATGTTTTGCGAAACCTCTTTTAAAATATTGATCAAATATTTATCAAAAAGAAACGAGGTATAATTTAATAATACGAAAACAATCTAACTCGACCAATTAACGCAAAAAATACCCAATCAGACATATTCTTAATATGATTTAAATAATCGTTCCGATGATGTATACAAACATGCGCTGCGGCGACAGATTATATTCCTCTATTATTAAAAAGCGTGCTTTTAAATAATGCGGTTTGTGTCTTGATTAGCATCGTACGTGGTACTCGCTTTTTTAACACAATATTATAATATATATTACAGATAAGTTTATACCGCGGCCTATATATATTTATTGCTACTATCGACATCGACTAAATTAGAGAATATAATTAAATTTAATATATTTTGAAAAATAACCTTTTTAAAAGTATGAAAAAATGATAATTCCCCCTCCTGCAAGTTGAAGAATTATTTATTAGATTTTTTTTTTACCTGACATGCGTGATTTAAATTATTAATTTATTTATTACAGAGGGTATACAATTTTTTTAATAACTTTATTCAATATTTTATTTAACATTTCCAACCTTCGGTGACTCCACATATATCCCGTTCGTCCGTCTTGATTATCACTCAATGCCAATGGGAGGAATCAATTCGTCCGCCCCAAATATTTCATCCCCTCTCGGTAGTAAATGTATACGTGTAAAAGTGTACTTGAAATCGACTTGTCTTATTGTTTTATGGTGTAATTAAATTTTACGATAGGGTCGGCAAGACCCCGACATTTATTACTCAATTTAATCCGGCCAAGGTGGAGGGGGCTGGCGGGGATTCTGCGGGGATTTACACAAAGACCCGATATCCAATTAATATTAATCACATCATAGAGCTCCAATAAAGTCACATTTTACAAAACTTAATGTCACATTTTGTAATCACATCGGCGTACGTATTCGTAATACTGCATAAATGCTTAAATTTAAATGATTCACGGAAAAATAGCGTACTATAGAGTAGATACTGCTCCAGAACATAAAGGAAATATATTATAACTAGTGTTTAAAACCCATCCTAGAACGTCATTTAAGCGTCACTTTTTTTCTGAACTTGATAACCAAAATCGTATTTAAAAGCTCAGTGTCTGTTTTGATTTTAATTATTATAAATCTATTAATATTTTGCCGATTTAGGATGTCGATACTTTGTCGAACTCGCAATTTTTGTTGTCTGTCTTATCTAAATGTCGCCTTTTCTGAACAGGATCGTCTCCTATATTAATAAAACATCACAAACATTGTTTAATAACCAACGTTTTATAAAACGTTAAGTAAAATTCGAAAACCAAACTAAATAAAATATTTATGTAGCCTTAGAGTAGCTTAGAGTAGCTTGTTGGTGTAGTGGTCAAGACGTTGGCCTAGTGGTCGGGGGTTCGCGCCTCGTTCCAGGACACCAACAAGTTAGTCCTATTTTCATAGCACAAGCGTTTAGCTTAGTTTGAAAATAGTAAGAATATTGATGTGGCATGTATTCCGTATACGCATTTCTATTTTTAAAAAATAATCTAATTCTTCCACTTACTTACTTACCATCACGCCGTTTCCCCGCGGGGATAGGCAGAGAGGATAGAGCGCGACGCTCTTCTATCCTGACACAATTCTCGCCTCATCCACATTCATACATCTTCTCACACGAGCTCGACGATTATTGAGGCTTCTAACAGGGCCATCCTCCATTATCATGCCAAGTCTTCCGCGCACGTCCTCTACTTCTGGTGCCATCAACACTTGCGTCATATATCTTTCTTACCACTCTCTCCTCATTCATCCATTCCATACCAAACCAGCTTGACATTCTTTCCTTATTTCTTCATTCTTTACTGTGTCATAAATTGATCTGCCTATACGCCTAAGTGATCTCATTTCCACTGCATCCAGTCTACTTTCGTTCCTCTTCTGCCAGCTCCAGGCCTCACCCATACATCATTATCGGTACCAGGACTCCATTGTTAACCGCTAGTCTTGCGTAATTTGACAAGTTCTCATTAACTATAATTCCATTCAAAGCGCCATTCACTTTATTCCCTGCAGTCACCCTCCTTTCGATATCTTTCTCAATCTTTCCGTTTCTATCGAACATACTTCCCAAATACACAAACTCATCTATCGAAAAATAGACTTCTTTATTTGCTTTTTCTAAAAAAGATCTTATATCCACATTTCAAATAAATTTGACACTTCTCGTCAATGAAATGTATCAATTTTCTGTTCAATTTTTCCCGTGTGACACAGAAAGATATTAGGGTTTTATATATATATACCTCATTGTTTGTACCTGTGCAATATAAAATGCAATGAAAACATCACGTGGTATAAGATGAAAAGTAAATTATTACAATATATTTTATGACACAAAAGAAACTAACTACCTTTATACAAATACTCAGGAACGTGCCACAAGGCGAGTGCAACTGGTACATTATTAACGTAAATATTTATATACCTAATGCAATTTGGTCTTTAAATATCAATTATAAAATTGCTAGTATAGTCAAAATTTGTATAACTTATTCGACTAGGCGCTACTAAAATTTATTTAATTTCAAAAAGATGTTAAAGGCGACGATTTCATAGCAAATTTAACTTGGGTACTCTGTGGATAAAAATATTATTTGTTTATTAAAACAGTGTATATTAAAGAAAATTCAAAATCAAATCCCACGAAGTGGCACATAAACTACAATAGCATATTAATTTTATTAAAATGACATGTTGTATTGTTTTTCTGACCAGAACTATTATATAAATATGACTATTGCTATATGTGTATAAATAATGCTATTACGAACATAGTTGGTTCTTCATCATGTGAATGAAAAATGAGACATAAAAATCTGCCGTCATTGATTGACACTTAATAAAAACCAGAAAATACGTGTTTACGAATAGGCGATAATTGTGAAGCAGTGATTAAATATAAGTGAATTCTAGTGAGATAATGATCATTCCGATGGATTACCAAGAGGGAGATATTTCTAAAATCCTAGACACCACCAGCGTGTCATCCAGAGAAATACCCAGCTATGAGGAGATGCCGATAGACTATGGACCCGAAGACTGCTACGAAGATTATGAGTTCATGAACGGTAAGCTTTTTTTGTTGCATATTTTGATCATTTTAATTTTAGCCACGAAAATCGAAGTTGTGAGCGAAAATATGATTTCTTCTTCAATATTTTCAAAATTACAAAAAAAACACTGAATAATAAATAATCATACTTCAAATTCAACAATTAAAAATATCACAAATTTTATATAACCAGCTTTTTACACTAATAAAAAATGTAATAATTATTTATTAAATAACAAGGATAAAGATGATATTTAATAAAAAATCGGGAGTCTACAAATTAATTTGCAATGATTGCTATAATTTTTATATACGTAAAACTTGCAGATATTAGAATTAAGGAGTACTTGAGATGAAGACGGAGACGAAATAACAAAATCTATTCTGAATTCGCCAATCATCTTTTGGAAATAAACCATTATTTTGACGTTAACAAGGGTTTAGAAATTTTACATACAAATACAGATAGATAAATTTGAAATTTTAGAAATAAGAAAAAGTATTAATAGCAAATTAAATATTATAAATAATAATATCCTTTTTGCAATTAGTCACCTTTTAAATTTGTTTTCACAGCGGTTCCTAAGTAGTTACCCACCACTTTTAATTTTATAGTTTTGTTTTGTCTATGCTTGCATTTTTAATTTTAGTATATATTTTTTCATGAAGAATAGAAAAATATGATTTGGTGGGCAAGTTTAATGCAACCACATATTAATGTAAATTGATTAGTGCGAGGGCCTACCGACGAATTTTTGTGGTACGACAGTTCTGATGTGATGGCAAATGTTATGGGAGTGTATGGCGGTGCGCTCACTGATGACAAAATGTTCAAATGATAGAACAGTTGGTGGCGTACTATCGTACGATAATCATTCATTGACATGGCGATTACTTTATGGTGTAACATGACTATTTTAATTTTCACAACTAAACTTTGTACTACACACACGTTGGGTTATTGTCACTACTACGGTTTCGAGAGGTGAAGTCCCTCTCATCATCAGATAACAACTAAACTAAATACAGTATTGTAGTCTTTTGTTGGGCTTGGTAAGAGGGGGGAGGTTTCGGTCGTCGACGAAAATATCGACAATAAAGGTGAAGTATTAGGGAATCTTAAGTTTGTTAATAGTATGTTGCGTTGTTATGTTGTTAATAGTATGCTGTGTTGTCATGTTGTTAACAGTGGTGATAATGACCCAACGTATGTATAGTACAAAGTTTTATTGTGAAATTTAAAATAATGTAATATATTTCATTTGTATTAAAAATAGCACAGACTTATGTCTGAATAATTGCAACTCCACAGTGAAAATGTGTTTTCCTTTATAAAATAATGTCATACGATTGTTTTGTTTACTGTTGTTGTTGTTAAATAAATATCAGATATCTCATAGAGACAAAGCTATTTTTATTATATTTAATGGAAAATATATGGAATTATTTGGTAATTACAGGGCTTACGACCTGTATTCGGCTGGCTTAAGTGATCATATATATATATATATATATATAACGTTCACCAATACTCACCCCTCAATCTTCATATTTATCAAATTTTTTAAAGTTGTACATGTGTTAGTATCGAAATGGCTTCATCAATACCCACCATACACGTATTTTACGAGAGCAATACAGAATACGTTCCCTATTAAGCTTTTGCGTGTTTCTGACAACCAAAGCTTACAAAATTTTGCCAAATAATGTGAAACATTTCTCGATGAATTGGCAAAAAAGAAACTGAACAAGGCTTTATGGAGATGCTTACATGAACTGAATTTCCTTCTTTACCTTATTATACATAATATAATAAACTAAGGTAAAGTTGAAAAAAGAACACTTATTTTTAACATATTGTTTATTACACATTTCTTACGATTAATTGGATTAATAAATAATGTACTTTATTTTGCATATTATTTTATTTTATATATATATATATTTTTAATTGCACATTTATTATGAATAAAATCGTTATTGTTCGAATCAAATTAAATATCAGTCTCGTATAAATCACAGACCAGTAAATGAATAGACACGAAATAAAGTGTATATATAGGGGAGTGGTTTAAAAACATTAGTTGCGGGACTATAGGTATTCTACACACATTCTTGGTCGAAATATAAATCCGATAGTTTATGACACATTTATGCAACAGTAAAAGTATTATTTACTCTTCAAAAATTAAAGAAGACGTATGTTTTACATTTATGCATATTATATTGTCAGCGTTTAAATGTTCGTTTCAATCGAGTCATATATTTAAAAAAAGTTATTTTATTGCGGAAGTGGTACCAAAATGATCACGTGGGTGGCACCAAATTGAAAATATTGAAACAAAAAATTTGGTTTAGTTCATGTCTAAACAAGGTGTAACAGACCTAGTCCACAATATTTTATGAGTGGATACCTGACTATATTATGAGTCTAAAATATTCAAGGAATATGTGCAAATTCTGTACTGTTACAGAAAATATTATTGTTTGAAATTTTTACAAAATCACTTTAAGCTTGAAGTCTACGTACTTCTAGATGAATATTTTCAAAAACGTTAAATTATTAATCTATATCTTTCCTTCAGGCCCTAAATCATCTAACAAAAAATAGTCTAGACGCTCGAAATTCGACGACCTTTAAGTTTTTTATTCAATATAATAATCGCATAATTACGATTTTTATGAAATGCTTACATGGACTTGGCACATATCCCTTGAACATTTTCGACTCATAATTTAGTCAGGTATCCACTCATAAAGTATTGTGGACTACGTCTGTTACACCCTGTATTTTGGAAGGTATAAATGGACTGTAACAGAGAACATTTAATATTCACCAAAAACAAAATATTGTATAATTTTGAAAAACTCGTGTGAAAATAACTAGGTATGGATAAACAAAATGAAAAATTAAAGTATATAGTTTTGGATGCATAAAAAAAGAACGAAATCTTAAATATTCACATTGATTACTGTGAATCAGTATATATTTTAACTGAAGTTTTAACGTAAATGAAATAAATGTTTTATGGTATATTTTATATATTTTTTTATATGACGGCGGTAGTGCAAAGCGGACGATCCCTTAGACCTGGGTCTAAGTTCGTAGTTCGCTTTGCGTCGACAATATAATTACTGCACTACGCGATAGACGGGAGGTAATAGCACTAGGCAGCACAGCAAAGATAACTTCGTTTTCCAAGCCGCAAAACTGTAGCGCTCTGTAATATAAGAAATCTAATTTGGACATATTTTCTCGATTCTGATAATAAATTAATTTAAAGCCAAAGCGCTGGCTTGCCGGCTATTATATATTCTTATGATTTCCTTCTATTGACATTTACTCGGATAACTAGTTTATGAGAAAATGTGCTTATGTATTCGATAACTATATATATTTTTATTGTTTGTAAACTCCATCCAAATGGGGTTGATCCAAAAATGGTTTATTGGAACATATAATACTTTTAGGAATATTTATTTTTAATATATGGCTTTTATAGTGTAAGTACGTTGTTATATATTTATAACAATGAAAAAATCAACAAAGGTATTCGATTAAAACTGATAATGATATGAAAATACAATTAATACATTAAAAAAATTAGTATATCGACCCCTCCTACATATGGTGAGTAAAATATGACATTTTTAATCATTCTAGTATTTTACGTGTATTTGATAGGTACTTATTTATGTGACAGATTTTTTTTGTAATATTGTATTCCTTGATGTATATAAACATAATATTTAAAAAATTTACAGCCATTTATAAATGTATCACACGCGTGTAAAATACTAGAATGATTAAAAAGGTCATTTTTTACATACGACGATACTTTCCTAATTTACAAAATGCAAACATTCCTTACATATTTTTGTGGATATCGTGTTTATATTTAATTTCAAACGACAATCCCACTCACGGACCAATTAAAACGCTAAGCGACATCAATACACTTGTTACAATGTGCATATTACGTTTGGTATTACTCGCACTAATATAATTGTTATTTCTAAATGGAAAAGATTATGCATGAAGCAAAACGCGATGCTCAATCGTGAGCACGTTGACCGAGAGTGAGAGAGAGATAAAAATATTCATGAAAATAAAGACGCCATTTGTTTTCAGTAGGTACCTCCAAGGCTTGATCGTGTAGCTAGGTATCGGTTCAGGCATTTCATGTAATGTATAAATAAAAATATTAAATAAGATAATATCAGTCTCGCTACTTTTGAATCGATTCAATGTGTTCGAGTGAGTCGACCTCGGTATTGTCGTTGAAAACCAATATTACAAGTGTCCCAAGAAATGATTGCGTAAAGTGTTTGTGCAATGGTAATTAATAGCCACTTTATATTGCTCGACCCGTTATCATCGCCTCAAGTGTATGTTGCTTTGAGGCTCACATCCATCCAATCACCAATCAACAGCATTGTTCGCCTCAAAATTATAAACACGGTATTCCAATATTTATGGGAAAGTGGGAAGAGGTCGAGTCAAAAAACTTCACTGACCTAAATATTTGTGTTTTTATTATTATCTTATTTTATGCTGTGTGATATATTTTTTGTCTGAGATACACGCAGATGCTTTGGTGTGTTTTTTATTTTATTTATTTATTTCTCCGGGGCAGCGGTTCCCAAACTTTTTCAGTACGTGGCCCTCTTGATGCATCGGGATTTTTCCACGGCACCCCAATTGTCACTATGCGAATGTTATTCAGTCGATATTTCCTTGGAAGTACTTTTCAAACTAGTTGACAAGGTGTGATAAATACAAATAGATATATTTATGTATCAAAGTAGAGACAAAATCGTATCGAATAAAACAATCGAGAATTAGGTACCGCTTAGCGTAGATTATTTCAAACTCAAACCCTTAAATGCTGCCGCGGGCCAATGAAGGTAAATTTAGTCAGTGTGTTGAATAATTCCATTCAACCAGCGTGAAATGAAACAATAGTACGATTTTTGTCGAGTATTTGACAATCTCACGCCTGAACCAGAGCCTTATTTTTAATTTTAAAATATCGCTATGAATAAATGAAAATTTCTGGTATTTTTTGTAAAAATTTCTAACGTTTAGTGTTTCTTAACGATTTCAGAAAAAAACTTGGGATAGTGCCAATTTTCTGAGGATGATTTTGAAATAATAAATTTATCACTTATTTCTTAAATCGATATGAAATGTAAATCGATATGGAAATGACCAGTAGTCACTTATGGTTGTGGTGCCTAATCTAAATCGAAGAAAACAAATGAGCAGTTTTTGAGCATAAAATATTAAGAAAAATCTATGGACCTACACTATAAAATGGATTTTACAGAATAAAAATAAATCATGAGTTCGAAAATTTAATTGAGCAAGAAACAATTGTAAGATTGTAAAGACTGCGATGGGGTGGTCATTTCGAAAAAATTCCAGATAACAGGACACCGAAGAGCTTGACGAAGTAGAAGCGACCTAAATCCAGGCCAATGAGGACTAGAGCAAAGTGGGAGGGTCTGGGAACTGGGCCAGAATGGAAACGATGGAAAACACGTATGAAGGAGACCAAATCCCACCATGGGATGTAGTGCCGTGGAAGTAAGTGTGACTCAATCCATTTGTGTCTCGTCCACTGTCCCTCTTTTGGGAGTGTTTTTTGATGAATTGATTCCTGGGTGTCTGCCTTGAACTACTGCACCTTAATTCTCCATCTGTATGTTTTATGGATTTATGTTATATGATTTATATGAATAAAGACAGCACTTAAGGGATGCTGGAGGGTCTAAATTTTAAAGTGTCGTGGAAGAAGAAGAAGCGAATGTAAAATTGGAGATGAACAGGTTAAATAGATGTAAGTTTTTATACCTGCCATTTACATGATGTCAAATATCTATTGTTAATAAAATATAAACAAAAATACAATGGCAAAAAAATAGAGATCATTGTGTTCATATTATTAATTTCTCTATAAATTACACACTACTTTTCAGTCTACAATTTTAGTAATTAAAAAGTATCTACAATACTTAACCTAGTGTGATACGTATGTTCTTGATTCTTGAATACTTTA
Source organism: Eubasilissa splendida (assembly GCA_031772225.1). Classification (NCBI taxonomy): domain Eukaryota; kingdom Metazoa; phylum Arthropoda; class Insecta; order Trichoptera; family Phryganeidae; genus Eubasilissa; species Eubasilissa splendida. The sequence goes on from CM062856.1 coordinate 17,142,104, forward strand.
ATTTTGTAAACAACGATGTTCTACATTAGAAGTCTGCTTTTGTTTAAAATTATTTAATGAAATATTGTTGTTTAATTTCGTTGTGATGCAATATGCGCGGATTATGTTGTATAAAATATATAAATTAATATAATGTTAATATTTTATAATATAATTTAAAATATTTAAATATTTTGTATAATTTTTATAATAATCGTGTACTTATTATCAAAACCAAAAGAATACCCATCTTGCCGGCGAGGCATAATTGAGGTGAAGCAATTAACTACAGCTTAATACATACACCTATAAGTTTTAATTATGTGCTAACTTCAGGATCAGGTGTGCATGAGTCGTCGACAACATAGGTAATAATTTTTGATTAATTAGTAATAAATGGTTTAAGAAACGTTTAAAAATAGTTTCGGCAATCTCATAAATTCGCATACCGAATACTATAGATCTTCGACTGGAATACTGGTGAAGCCGCGTAAATTTCTTCAACTAATGAAAAGATCTCCCGTTCGCTTGAAAGGAAACCCTTGAATATTCCCGGAGCACTTTTCACGTAGTTAACCTGTCGGACGGGGAGATTTATCTGCCGCGTCCTCCCACCTATCCAACTAATACACACATCCTTTGACATTACCCTTAACCTTTCGAATATGTACAGATTTTATAAAAATCCTCTCGCTGATTTTTGCCAAAAAAAAAAACCCTCTGAAAGTGGCTGTCTTTTTTCTACCAAAGATAATATATGATGTGATAAAAAATCTTTATTTGATTTATACCCAATATGCATAGGGATATCCGGTATTCAGTGGGATAAGGTACCCTGGCGCCAATTTGATTCGTATAGCTAAATAGATGCTATTATTAATTTATTGCAACATTTTTGAAGAACTACTAAATTTTAACGATTTGGAACCACGTATACGTAATTATATAATATGAACAGCATAGGTATACTGCAAATTTGCAAAATGCATTTCTTGAAATGTTATCAATTTGTTTTTCAAGTTTACCCTCAAATAAAATAATAATTTTATTAAGACTATTTATAATTAAAAGCTCTATAACTTGCTTGAAACTTTATAAATTTATTTTGATTAAAAGAGTGTTTTATGTTAAGAAGCGACTAATTATATTATACTTTCTTCAATATTACCAAAATTACTTTGTGGCCACATATTATATAAATAATAAGACAAAACACTTTGTTTAAATCACTATTTATCGATAAATTAATATGTTTCGATACCTATGGTATCTTCTTTAGAAAACTATGTATACTAAAATTAAAAATACAAGCGTACATAAAAACAAAACTATAAAGAATAAATGGTCGGTAACTAAGTAGAAACTACTATGAAAACAAATGTAAAAGGTTACGATTTGCGAAACGGATTTGGTTATTTATAATATTTAGTTAGCTATTAACAGTTCTTATTTCTAAAATTTCAAATTTATCTAACTGTAAACCTCTAGTATTTGTATGTGTAGTTTCTAAACCGTTGTTAATATGAAAAGAATGGTTTGTTACCAAAAGATGATTAGAAAATTCAAAATAGTCGTTTCATAGGAAGGACATGAGTCACCTAATGTAGGTAAAATCCTCTTATATGAATTTCCTTCGCTGCTCTCCCTTCCAGAAAAGAGAATTAGATCACACCACGAATTCCAATTTTATCAATTTTTCACTCTTACTCGGAACACTTCTGTTTAAGCAACTTGTCATACAATGAGACCATAGATTATTTATTCATTAGAAGTAAACTTTATGACTACGTATACAGATGACGTTAGCGCCATATATTAGTACGCGAACCAAACCACCCTCGTAGAATCTCGAAATATTTTTTTTAAAAATGTGTCACATTTTTTTTTAATGATCCTTACATTCCTCCTTAATGAATTATTATTGCGCTCTAATTAAGGGCAACCACTGACAACCAATAGGTAAGTGAAATCTTGGAAATAAAGTGATTTGATAGAATATTTATAGATACGGATACGATATAGATACGAATATTTTGTATAATAAGTAAGTAGTAAATTTATATCTCTAATGATAGAATATCGTTATTTGCCAACCGACTTCATTGACAACTTATTTTAATGTAACGATGTTCGTCTACTCAACAAACAATTCTCCTACTGCAAACACTTACTAAAACATCCACATTTATATAATAATGATACGTAGCATCGGTTAATCAAATATACTTTAATCGAGTAAACTTAAATAACTTTGTAATTAATTACTCGTATTACACATTACATTGAGGACGGTTTAGGGGTGGCATGCCCTTCCACAGGGCACAATAAATTCAATGTTTTTCATATTTTTCTCTAAAACTAAAGTTGAAATTTAAAATAAAGTCTTTCTATATTATTTAAATATAGCGTAGAATTTTGCGACATCGTAATAATGTAGGTGTGCTATAATTGTTCAATTGCATTAGCAAGATGTTTAATTTTGAAAATTAAACATTTGCAACGTGAATGCTGCTTTTCCAAAAACTTTCGGAGAAACCTATTGTTAATAATAGGTTTAATATAATTACAATTCACTCTAGTTATTATATTTCCGAGCCAGAAGACATTTAAATTATATTTTACAAAATTTTTGAATTAATAAAACTCCAGTAAAACCTCGATATAACGAACTAATTCGGATGAGAGGGTGGGTGTTCGTTAAAGCCAAAAGACCTTTATGTAATAAAGTTGGTTTTTCGATTGCAAATGATAAATATTTGACGAATTAGTTAGTTTACCTAGCTGTTTTTTTTTTCTGTAGACATTTTTGTATAATAAAAATTAAGTATATATGAAAAGTTTAATTTCACAAGTTTATGGCTCTTGGATTTAAATATATAGACTATTGTTGTATACACATCTACAACAGTGGCGTAACTATGACAATGCAGTTAATGCGGTGCATTAGGGCTCACGTTGGATAGGGGGCCAAAATGTTCGCCTATTGTTCTTATATTCAATTAAGTGATTGCACCGGTAAAAAATTCAACAGATACCCTTAGTAGCCCATTGCTGTGCCATTAAAATCTGTCGTCTTGCTAAGCATGTCTAGAGACAGATAAAGGGGCATGTAAAAATATATATAAGATCCATATATAGGGAGGCATTTTTTTTCCATTTTGTATATATCATATTTTTTCTAATATGCCTATAGCCATTCCATAGCCTATTGGCTAAAATTTAATAAAAATAACAGAAAACTAATGAATAAAAATAATCCACTAATTTAATTATAAGTAAATATTGGTTAATTTTTACACATTACATACGGACCGGAACTTATGTGGACATGGTCGCGACAAGCGAAATTTCGCCATCAACGTGGAATTGAAAAAAAATCATTTTCCAATTCGAAAAAAAAAACACATTATTAATAACAACAAAAAAATGACATATATAACATAATTCATTAATTTTTTTCCTCGTTGCAATAAAGAATATAGATTCCCTTGTTTGGCCTCTCTACGGTTATTATGCAAAATTAACTGATAACTGTCAAATAAGCCGTTACAACAACGCTTTACAGCACTCACTCGATCGCAATCTTCGTCGTTATCTTCCAACAACTCCATACATTGATTGTGAAGAGAAATGCCCTTTTAGTAAGTAAGTTAGTTGTTATTTACATCTGCTGATGACAGGGACATCATCTCTTGAAACTATGGTATTGATAAAGATAGTACTCAGTTGTGTGTATGTTACACAAAGTTTGATTTATTTAAATAATCATTTTGCACCACAAAATATCTGTTATGTCAATGAATATAGCAAAAAATGTATTTCAATGCTACAATATTTATTTTTAAAATCCTCACTATGAAAATATCGGCAGAATTTAGAAGAAAAATTTATGCTAATCAACATGAGCACGAACATCATATAAAAGGAAAAGATAGACTGAGACTGCCATTCAGAAAGAAGGCTAAATCTCAGAAATCGATCATGTACAGTGCGATGAAGATATTTAATGAAATGCTAGAATACATAAGAATGGTGGAGAAACTACATAGATTCAAAATTAAACTAAGCAAATATGTGCAAGATAAGTTGTAGTGAAACGGAAAATATTCATCGTGTCTATAGTGAGCATATATAAATATACTTATGCATGCACCATGCTTGGGACATATTTGTGCTTGAGCGAGGATGATGTACTGTGCCTTCCACCTCCCCCCCCTTCCTCACCTTCCGACGGGCCAGTCGATCGGCGGCCCTGAACCGGTATGGTTACAAAAGATTTCGCAGAGTAAAATAGAGTGAGAAGTGTGTCTACGTGACCATCTATTGCAATCTGAATGATTCAAGATCATGAACGGAGATAGTGTCAAAACCCTAAGTTACAGTCCACTGTGGAGGTGCCAGGAGAACGGATTGTGGTGAGTGGAACTTCCTTCCGAATCCTGTTTCTTCCGGCATCTATGCCATTACGCAACACACCATATTAAGAATAAATAAATAAATAATATTAATTTTTAAGTGTTTAACAAAAATAGCAACGTAATAAAGAATTTAGTCCGATTTTATAATGTCAAACGCTCAACAAATAAACATAACTCTGTATTTGGTTGAAGAATTTTAACATTTTGTTGAACATTTCAGATGTTGTTGCAAATTGAATGAACTGCACAATACACTTGAGTGCGCGCCACATTCGGCCTTCTTATTGTTATTGTCCAACACGCTACTTGGAGTTCGTTGAACACGAAGTTAATCTAGCAAATCCGCTAAATGAAGCTGTTAAAAGCTTTCAGAGATATAGACGTTCTCTAAATCTAGACATTTCGTAGCGGCAGACGGTTACGTAGAGGCAAATCCATTAGGGCGTCGCGAAATTTATGCAATTGACTCCCGTTTTCGGCGGGCGTCGACAACGGCGACGGGAGTAGTAATGGTGGAATTCGAGCGCCACACTAAACGGGTTAGCGCGACGTATTGCACTAAGCCAGGCTCAGTGAGGAGATTTGGTATCAGATTGGTTTTGGAGCATCTGATTGATTTATATTGACTTCCTGCATGACCACGCTTGCTACAGGTAACCTGAACAGTCTCCGTGTTGCACGCACCTAGTTATTTATTCGGAGAGGAAACATTTAATAACGAAAACGACAATTCGCCTCGTGATTTTTTTAAGTTTAATTTTTTACACATTGATGATTTTCGAATTTAGAAATGGTGATTGTTAACATTATGCCCATAATGTTTTATAAGAATATATTTTTGATAATCGTAGTCCATTAAGAGTAGAAGATTTTAATGATGTGCGATGAATTTGAATCGGAATGATTAATTATTATTAACAAATAATCTTTTTTTTACCAATAACATGCGTGCACGACAATTTTTTTCCAGGAGATATAAAAAACATTACCGGTTATTGGCAATTTTAAAAAAATACTTGGTAATAAATAAATCAGTAAGAATGCACTTATTTTCATTAAAAAAAGTTACTTTATATATTAATCTAAAAAAAAAATATTTGACTAGAATAATAATTATTATTCGAAATAGATTATATCCAAAGCAAATTGAACAGTAAATTACTCTAAATTAAATATGGCTAATGCACTATTCAAAGACTATTACGTAAGGACTTTTTATTTAAATATGGAATTATAACATAGCGATGACGAAGATATTTAAAAAAACATTATTTTGTTGAAATTAAGACTGTGACTAATAATGAACTATTCAAAGAAACTGTTTACATAAACGGCATGTAGGAAGGGTGATAGGAATTTGGTATAGGGACTGGACATTAATGACTCGAGAACCAACCAAGAAGAACACAACTCACCTAGATTTTATCTCCTGTAGTCACAGCTCCTGAACTTCAGGAACCTTATTCAACGATCAGCATGAAGAATTGTGATTCACAATAGCGGTTTCGGCACGCACACGCTAGGAAATGAATGCACTAGCAACAAGTAACTTTACAAAAACTTCAAGTTAGTGACGAACACATAGCAGGACATCCACTCTCCTTGACAGTTCAAAAGTCATAGATAATACATACAGGAAGTCGTGCTCTGAGGTGTAGAGTATAGGGAGAGGGACAGATAGGTACAGTAAACATAGTGAAGCATCTACACGCGCGCACGGCGATTGGTAATCTGTGTATCTATCATAAATACCGAACAGAAACCATTAATAATTTTTAAAGAGAACACATTTTTGTTGTGAAATTGTATTTTCAGGACACAGTTCTTTAGTATTTGAATCTGATGTACAGAAAAAAATGTATCTATCGAAAAATATTTAGTTGCTATCGGGATTCGAACCTGGACATCTGGATAATAATAATATTAATATGTTTATTAAATTTGTATTAATTATATTATTTTTTACCTAACTTGACATTTTAATGTTTCGGAACCTCTACACGACTTACAATAATTTATATTGCGACTATAATTATTGTTGGCACAAGTCGAATACTCATTCCCTGTCCTCTTTCGTCCATCCAATCATCTATACCTGTCCCGCTCTGGCCGATTACCTTACATTTCGCCGCCGGGGACCACTCTCCGATTGTGCTTCGACCACGAAGCATTAAGTTTTTTTGTGCTTCTTCCTGCCGCCCTACACTCACGCCGTGCGTATCGCTTGGACCGCGCAGAGGAAGTGAATCGTTCTCGGAAGTGCCGTCATAGAGATCTCGGTTCGGCATAATATACGTGCTCGTCAACCGGAGGTGCAATCGACGCCCAACCCAGGTCTTCAATGCAAGGTAAGCCATATCCATTTGCCCTTATGTTCCTTCAGACTTCCATTTCGGGCTGCGTTAAATACTTAAAACCATTCTAGATTACAGTCCACGGGACTTTATCCCACCAATTATTATTAATCGTATGGTGTTAATGATGGAGTTTCTCATAGGGGATAATTACAGAAGCCTAAGACAGTAATTTGAGTATTAATTATGTACATACCATAATGTACATTTGCATCGTATCTGCTATTAGATGGTTTGATGTTTGCTTATTTGTTAGGAACGGCTCAATAAAGTCGAAGAAGTAAAATTCTACGAATATCAAACAAATTGCGAAGAAATTTCCAGTAAGTGCTTCTCTTATGAATTTTTTTGCTAGTGTCAAAATAATTCCCCTCAAATTCGCTAAATCTTTGGTAGGTATATATAATTTTCCTCTTGTTAAATTTAAAATAGTCAAAGCGAGAATATTTTTATCGCAGAACGGTATTGTGAACTTTAGAAAATCTTATATTTCGGGCGCGTTTCATGGAATGACGAAATGAAAAAATCTTTTTTCATTATTCACAATGAAAAATAATATTTTTTAAACTATTGACAACAGGGCACGTTTATATATATATATACATAACTTTAACCTATTAAGAAATAAAAGAAATCTCGGACATTTCCGGGAATTTATTAGGATGTGAGTCTCCCGCTGGGGGTTATTGGGATGGAAGAGCAGTGGCTAGAGAGACCTAACGGATCATTCTTCTGGCTTTCTCTCGCACCTCTCTCTCTCACTTCTTCCGGACTGTGACCGAGTTCTGCGACTGCAACACATAAATGTGACGTCTGCCCTCCCATTTTGTGTGGGGGTGTATGATTTCTATAGCTTCTCTCTGGCTGCCCTCTGAATTTAATGTGATAACAAGTCTCACGTCAAATGTAATATTAACTAATCGAAACGTGAGTAAACAACTCCCAATACGATTCCGGGATAGGATGTAAAAATATACATATTTTGTATTTTTAGTATTTTTTTTAATGCTGTGTTAAACATAGGAAGTGTATAACTCTACTATATAATATGTCAATATAATACAGGCAATATAAAATAAAACATACAGCTAATACAATACGATGCTCAATATAAAATATTCCTAATATATAATATGATACTAATAAATGTACTGTGAAATTGTTCGTGAGCTTTGTAATACACGACCAACGAAACTAAAACACGTGGATAAATTAAATTGTGCCTTCCTTTCGATCCATCACAAAATATTCGCAGGGATGATAAAATTCCGCGCACGATATTGGAGCAGTATGTTCGCCGTTACAAAATACAGGGTGGGGCGGCGTTCACTCGCTATTTCGACTTGCGCACTGGTCTGCCGCCCCAGGAAAGGGGGACAGTGCGTTGAGGTAGAGATGTCAGCTCATTAAACACGGATCGCCGGACAGTTGAGCGTCGTGTTTTCAGAATAAAAATATATTCGACGATATTTGGGGATATTTTGAATAAAGATATATTCAATTTTTGGTAGGTGCAGCGAATTTTAAAGGGCTAAAGGGTCCTAGTTCGTGAAGAACTGTTTTGAAAATGTTTGAACTAGTTTCAGCAGCAAACAAAAATGCTAGAAGCCGTTTCAGAATTAGAAAATATTAGGAGATCATTCAAAGAACATAAATATCAGCAAACATAAATAATGTGAGATAAATGTGAATTATTGCAGAAACGCATAACACTTATTTCGTTGGACGGGTGTCTCTTTTGGTGTAACTTTGTTAATGCGTTATTAAAACACATTTTTTTAACTAGATCTCCTTCTATATTAATAAAAATATCACAACGTCGCAAACTAAACAACAAAAACATTTTTTAATAACCAAAATCGTGTTTCCAAGTTTTGTGTTTGTTTTCCATCTTCCTTTCGCGCAATAATTTATCATTCTATAAAATGTACCCTGCGCAATCATTATGACTGTCTTTCTCTATCTGAGCGTCGCTTCTTTTGAACTGGATCCTCTTCCAAAGATGATACACGGATGAAACAACAAGAAAAATAGTTTTATATTTTAATTTTGAAAATTAATCCTTTTGAAATAATTTATTAGCTACCTACATAAAATATTACTGTTAGTAATTTGAACCTACAGTACAGTTGCATTGCAATGTTCCGATTTTCAATTGTGTTCAAGTTTGTTAGGGTATATTAATGCGTGTCTCCGATCTTTCAGGCCGACAATGAAGATTTTAAACGGCCTGAAAAGCCATTTTTAGTAGATATTTTTGTTTACAATTTTGAAGAAAATGTTCCTTCATAACAATAATGTCATATCTCTACATTTCAAAGGAATTCAACACTTATATTCAATGAAATGTATCAATTTTCCCGCGTGACACGCAGAAAGAAATATTTTATATATCATATATTAACAAGTATGTTTCAATTCACATTGCTTTGAAAGAATTGAAAGAAAATAATACTGGGTGGACCAAAAAAATAACGTTGTCGGTTGTGAGAATATCTAATTTACGTTGACGTGGAAATACCTCGCGCGTGAATAGTTCTCATGTCGGATTTTTCTGACCCTATCATCCCCGTAAAGCCTACCTTCCTTCCTTTCTTGCTACCCGTTGAGACCGGATGATTTCTCCCGGGGGATGGGATCAAAATGGAATATGCTGAAATCTGTGACATTAATCTCGACTTTCTCACTTATTGATGCGACTGAATACGTACGCATTATTGTATCGGCGTTGTGACACATGTATTCGAATGAGAATTGTCTCAGATAACCATCTCAAAAGCGCGTAAAGGACAGTACGAAGCGAGTTATGACTCACTGCTGGAGTCTGTGTCGAGACAATCCGGCAATTTATTCCCGGATTAATAATAACTTTCGTGGATTTTTATTGTCTCAAGTCTCGGTACCTTAATAACACAAGATTCAATCAATCCCAACTGATCATTATACTCATATATATAAAAAGTAAGTACATATATAAAATAATTAAAAGTTTCCATAAGTTATATGGTCAGCCATAAAGATTTGCATGAATAATAACAAAAAAATCTGAACTGAATGGTATTGTCGGTTTTTTCAAACAGGGGATTATGTTTTCTTGTCAAATGTGATCTTTTATCTGTCATCTTTTGAAAAAAAATTTAGATAGGACAAAATTATTTGAAAAACTTTCTTAGGGGATTTCACTTGACTTTGGCCAAATAGGTACATACATTGGGTACTTTAACACAAACGGCAGTCTAGCAAAGTAGCCAGTATAATGCTGTATATATCAGAGGTGGAGTCTACTCCATCCCACACAATAAATTACGAATATATATATATACTTAATTGCAATATAATTGTATCTTATGTTTATCATGTTATAAAAGGTGTCCAGCAGAAAATTTTCAAGTTTAATATTAAATAAAAAAAAACGTTATTCTCATATTTTATTTATACAAAATGGAGTTTAGTGATGCGGATTTTACGTTTTATAAACAATATTTTCTAAATACCGTAAATTTCTCTCAAGACACTCTTGCAATCGGACTCTTAAATTTACGAACACGCGAGAGCAAAGCGTTGGTTCAATGGCAGCAACTTCACGGCGGATATTTTCTTCTAGGGCCTGAATTGTTCAAGGATTGTTGCAGTAAACTCGACTTAAGGTATCTTCACAAAAAAAATCCGCATGGTCTAAGGTCCGATGACCGAGGTACCCAGGGTATCTCTCCGTTCTTGCTGATTAATTTATTGGAAAATATTCCCTTCAGCTTCTCCATTAAAACTCTAACTGTATGTGGAGTGGCCTCGTCTTGCTGAAATTGTGTTCTATTGTTGAACTCGGAAAACAGCTGCAGTTGCGGTACCAAAAACTCGTCGATCATTCGGCAATACACATCAGCAGTGACTGTCTCTTGCTGGTTAAAAAAATAAGGGCCAATTATTCTACGGGTAGAAATTGCACACCACACTGTCGTTTTTGGACAACGCAAACGTTTTTGATGGCGTTCCCTCGGGTTATCGGGGTACCAGTATCTCATGTTCTGTTTATTAATTGACATGAAAAAAATTTCACGTCGAACTTGAGCCACATGTTCTGGCGTCACTGCTGACATTGATGGTCCCGGAAGAGTTTGGTTAACTATTGTCCCTTCTTGTCTGAACTGTTGAATCCAATACCAGATAAGTTGCGTGCTCGACTCATCACTTACTCGTCGAATTTTAAAGTGAGTACAAAAAGCGCGACGCGCACGAACCAATAAATCACCGCACTTTAAACATTGCTCAACCGCGAACGCGAGGTGCGCCACGACCAATGACTCATTGCGACTGGCAAATCATGCACGTCCAACAATACCCCTTCCACTTACCTCATCCTGATGGTTTACGAGCAATCACAACTTAATCTTGAAAATTTTCCGCTGAACACCCATTTGTGTACTTAATTGCAATATAATTGTATCCTATGTTTATCATGTTATATTATAATATATTCACTTCTGTTACAACAAAAACATGTATGTCAATAAAGTCTAATAAATTGTTGTCTTCCGATGTGTTTCTTTATTAATTGTTCTTTTTTGTTTTTTTTTTTTTAATTATTTGTGTTTTGTAATTTCTATAGATGTGTGTGTTTTTGTATTCAATATATTTGTAAACTTAATTTAATTTTTTTTTAATTACTACCACATTATGAATCAATGAATATTTCATCAAACGTTGTTTTTATTTATTTTAACAAATTATTATTAACGTTTCTTTTTTTACACAGATAATATATTCTTAATAGCTACTGTACATTATACATATGAATATTTATTAAAATAACTTATCTTTTTAATTAAATATAATTCATCTCGATTCCCGGGATTTCACGGGACTTGAAAATGTTAACTCACGGGTCCCGTGAATTGTAAAAAATCGAGAACGTAGAATACCTACTGCCTACTATATTTTATATGCAGATTCAACTGATTCACAACGACCATTACCGACAAATCTCTGATACGAGATATCAATGTCTCTTCCGCGTACATCCACCATTACATTTGACGGCTTAATGATTCATTCAAGTGTCGCTCATGATATCACATTTTAAAAGGTGAATTTTAAATTATAAGATCATATTATTAATAAGATTTGACTACATTCTGAAGTAAATTAATTCCGTTATTCCATTATGTATATCAATACAGTCATGATATTGTTAAAATTCTTAAAAACGCTGTACCTGGGTAAATCATATGGTCACCTATTTTAATGAGATGAATTACTTTTTCTGTTTTTAAAAATTTTGGTGATATAATTCCACCGCAATTTCTTCTTCTGTCTAATCTGTTTTTTATTATTTTCTCTATGAGATTAAATGATTATTATGTTTCAAAAAATTCTGCTGATAGATACATATTGCCCACATCTTATTTTTCTTGATTTTCTGTAATACCTGTTTTTTATGCGATTTAATTTATATTTATGATATTTAATAACGCCAACTTGCTTAACCATCACGTCTTAGAACAGGTAAAATGCTTTAAAATAAGTTATAAATAATGGATTGGAAATAGAGATCCAGGTTCGTATCCCGGTAGCGCAAAAACAATATTTTTCAACAAAATTGATTTTATATGTGTATATTTATAATTAATACATTAAATTAGTATTTAAAACATTACAACTTCACAATAAGAATGTGTCCTCCTTAATAATTAAAGTAAGTTTTTTACGTTGTTTTTTTTATTTTCTTAATCATATATATGTATGGGAAAGTAAAGCGATAGATTGCGTTCCTTTTTCATTGACCACGTGTCAACGGACACGCGTCACGTGACACCCATAATGCTGGTAGGTTTTGCGGAATCCTCAATATCCGATGTGTTTCGTTGGAATCTCGCGCATCGTTTGAACATAAATATCAAAAATGTCGTTGAAGTGTTCTGTTGATCTGCCATAAAAGAGGATTAGCTATTTAGATTCAATGACTGGTGAATTATTATTTTGCGGTGTGTTATTTCCGCGCTCAAGGTAACAAAACATATTGAAATAGCCGCACAATGTATATTCAATATTATCAACGGCGTGTATTGAATGTCTTGTAAATGATTTACGCACGCATAAAACATCGATATGTGAATAAAATTATGATCCTATGCAAGTTATGTATAACTTGCTAGAAAATTCGTATATCCGAAAACAGTAAGTAATATAAGTTGTATCAATGTGGTCCAAAGTTTAATAAAAATGAATTGATAATTCTGGCGTCTGCGGTCGGTTTACTCAAAGGTATTTGTGATTCCGTAAAAACAATGTAGATGGCTTTCAAATAATGGAACGACAGATGTATTAATTTTAAAAACTGTAACATATTGGTTCGAAAATATGTCATAAAAAAATTGGTAGTGTACTTCCCCGGATTGGAAATAGAGATCCAGGTTCGAATCCCGTTAGCGCAAAAACAATATTTTTCGACAAAATTGATTTTATATGTATATATTTATAATTCATATATTAAATTAGTATTTACTTAATTAATCGTTATACTTAAACAGTTAAAAGTGTGAAATAAAAATTTCTAAATGGAGAATATTTATTTTGTATAATATAATCTATAATCTCCGGTTAGTTGTAACGCCGCGATACTTATTTGAAAGAATTACGCAAAATATTATAATAATAATAATAATTTTTTTAAGGCAAGCGAGGTTTCTGATGGCATATTTTTAAACAGATCAGTTGCTATTGTTAATATATATAATACACGATTCCTTAGCTTAATTTTGATATAAGTTTTATTAAATTCCGACGAAATTTATTTGAAACGCTACGTTAATTAACACAATCTTAACTATGCGGCTGTCAAATTGCAAAATGGTGTCAAGAATGTTCATAAATGCTTAACTGTTAGTTTACTGACTCTAAGAGAGCGGAATATTTGAAAAATGTTGCTTTCATTGAACAAATATTCATATATAATATAATACACGAATAATATAACAGTGTTCTAGTGGTTACCAATATATGGATTTAAGTTTATGCGTGTTTTATCATATAGGTATAGATAAAGAGTGTGGGATGTAGATGCCAGGGCCCTATATCTCCCAGCTGTCCACTATGTTCAGATTAGGAAGATATCACGGCGTGTGAGTATGTATGTGTAGCTAGAGCGGGTGGAATAAATAATAAGTAACTTACGGTTAATAGGCAATTGAAGTCAGTGGCACAATTTACAAAACACAATTTGAGGTGAAAATAAAGATAAAGTCTATAACGAGAAGCGTTCACTGTCGGTGTTTATGAGAAGTGAATGATTATGGCTAATTTTTTTTTTACAAATTTACATTATTATGAATCGTGCCTGGCCGTTGTGGCTTGTCGGCACGTTTCTTAATCAATTCAAATTATTCCAGCTATCATTTTTATCATTGGTCGCGGCGAGTACATAGACATTGTTCGAGGTTCATCACTGGAGTAATCATTTGAATTTAATAATTTTTGATGATTGCAGGATATTTAAATGTTCTCTATTGAGTCATTGAAGATATTGACAAATTTGTCAACAATAATTTTTCCATCACTGTTTTTCCATGATATTTCATCAATATTTTTCTTTTCTTTACCCAATACTTCCTATATTTTCCTTTATTTGTTCCTATATTCCAAAGGAAGTACATATTATTTAGTAAGAATTTCTGTACTGACTTTGATCTCTTTGCTGGTTGGGTTAAGCTAGGTTATAGTTATGGTTTTGATATACTCCGAAAGTTTGTTGAAGAGTCGTGGAATGGTAATTTCTATTGTTCTGTCTGCGTAAAAATTGTTGGCTATTGATATTTGAGTTGCCTATTTGTGATCTGCCGAGTTCTGTGGCTGTGTTTTACAATTATCTTTTCGTCTTCATAATGCTTCATGATTTTTTGTAGTAATATAATTGTTTGACAGGAAGAACTCGGAGCGGCTATTCCGCGATGTATTGTCGTCGGTTTGCGGGTCCTTTAAGGTTGATGCGAGCTTCTCGTTTGCACCCAGTGCGTATGTGCGTTCAGTACCTGTCGGCGGTGTTGTTTGCTGTGGGGGCGATAAACCTTCACACGACCGTTCACGGTTACTTTGGTGTATAAAAGTGTTGACCATCACAAACTTTACTCAGTTACTCAACTCAGAATCGAAAGACGGGTGAAAAATTGTCATATACATGCTGATTTTTTTGAGTTAGATTTTAATTCATTAATTTATATTTTTGACGTATGTACTTTGTTATTTAGACATGCTTATCAGCAAATTTGAATACTATACTTTGTTAGAACCTAGTATTAATAAAGAGTTTAGGATATTCATAAACTATTGTTTTCATTGATTTCTTGTAGACTAATAATTAGTTTCGCGAGAGATTGGAATTCGGTTCACCGCCATGAAGATTTTAATTTTATTGATTTTCTGAATATTTTTTTGAACCAGAAAAATATATTTTATCCAGCGGTTATATGATACATATGTATTGAGTGTATTTTTTTATAAACTATGATTACATTTCTTATATTTATTTACATATACGATGAATAAGGTGGAGACGTTTCTCGTCTGTTCTTGTTCCTAACAAATTTCAGTTTGAATATATATATAGCACACTATGTATTTTATGTTAGTTTTATGATTTAGTGAATGAGTAAATATTATATTGAAGTCCTCTTCGTGCTAATCAATGAATATAATCAACGTAGACGGTTAACTAATAAATTCAATATAATATGCTAATATCTGCGGTCAGCTAAGAAAGACGCCATCCCATTATACGGTTTTAAGACAAGGTGTGCCAAGGTGTGAAAGGTCATACCTTTTCAGAGCTCACGGTTCATACACCCTGAATACTCCGGGGATCAGCGCATTAGGCTCCAGCACGACCAGCCTGTGAAGCTGTGGGCACGGGCAAGATGGAGATATGTACACGAATAGACGACAAACCGTAGTGAGAAATCAATAATGTCGATTGGAATACACGGCATCCAGAAAAGCTCTGATGCAGAAGTCGACAATCGATCATCCATGAACACTAACTCATGATTCATTGTAGCAAAATTAAATGACTTAAATCAGTAGTTCTAAACATTTTGGGTGCATATCTATAATAACCTATTTAAAATATACAAATCTGACTAAACTTTAAAAAATCACATAGAAATTATCACAAACATTCCACTGTACCTAAGATTCATCAGTTAACTAATGATTTTACTTTCGTAATTGACATATTAACATGAATTTGCTAAGTTTTAAGAGGCGTCTGAGGGAACTTCAAGTTAATTATGTTTTAATTACATCCCATTTTTTTCCCTACCCTTTCCACCAAATACAGTATAAAAACGTTTTTTATGTATCAGTTTGTTAGTATTATTTTTTAGCTTGTTAGTTTGTATAATATTTTTACATTTTTCAGCTCCGAAGAACCTTCACTGGTCGTGTTTTTATATATTATATCATGAGTTATTATGTATTATGTACTGTTTGTTTCTCTAAAATATTTTTTTTTCCCAAACAATTCAGTTTAGAGATGTTAATTATTGTGTGAATATAATTCTCAAAGTTAATATGCAACTTGTGTTTATAATTGTACCTACTGTTATTTTTCTACACTTGCTTGTAAACTTACTATTATTAAAGATATTGTGTATCGTTTGTATACAAATAATTAACCATAACCCATAAAAAATAGCCCTGATAATAATAACTAATAAAAATATGACGCAAATTAAGAAACATCCACTTCAACTTCTTTTGAGGATATATATTATCAAATTTACCCCTAAAATAATTATATATATATAT
This sequence comes from Eubasilissa splendida, assembly GCA_031772225.1. Classification (NCBI taxonomy): domain Eukaryota; kingdom Metazoa; phylum Arthropoda; class Insecta; order Trichoptera; family Phryganeidae; genus Eubasilissa; species Eubasilissa splendida. Next base: position 17,158,653 of record CM062856.1, read on the forward strand.
ATACAGATTAATTTTGTTTTTAAATTGGTTACTGTTTCGGACTTCTCGTCATAAATCTGTTTTGCGGTATATTTAGTAATGTTTTACGTAATAAGAAATTAGTTCCAGGAAAGTACCATAAATGTTCGCCATCCGAAGAACGGCGTTTTTTCTCAATTATCGATACATATCGTACTGCATATCTGACGAAAATTACACACTAAAAACTAAAACACATCACTGTAGATCTAAATTTAAAAATATATATAAAACTTTATTTATTATTATATACTTTTATTATCACAAAAGAAATTATAAAGAATTTAATATTCACGTTGTCAATGGTGCGTTGCGGCCGCTAGGAAGCCGCTATTGTGAGTAGCAGTGCTGTAATGGGAGAGCATGGTTATAATGTGATGGGGCCGTTATAGAGAGTTGTCGTCAACCGAATTGTCATTATTGTATATAAAAATAATATATAATATTCTGTACATAATAATGAAAATTAAATATTTACTGTTTCCGAGGTAAGTTTCTAGAACTCCATAATCACATATGTGAAAATGAAACATTTGGTTTTTTTATTCTATTCGTTTAATTTACTTGAGACGCGTTTCGCCTTGCAAAGGCATTATCAATTTAACTCAACAACTTGTATTTATAACTATAATGAGGACACCTATACAAATTTATTTACATGAGATGAAAAAGAACAACATTATTCATTGAATTCTAATTATTTTGAATAACCATTCGGTTTCAACACTAATAGTATTTTAAGGTCATGGGTGATTTATAGAAAAGGACAGCTATATAATTATACAATCCAAGAAGATAATACGACAAGAGAGACATTTTTTTTTGGTAATCTGTGCCTCATTATAGTTGTTGAGTTAAATTGTTAGATTGATAATTCTCTTGCAAGGCCAAACGCGCCTAAATTGAACGAGTAGAACTAATTAATAAATTATAATACAGGTATAATATAATATCAATATAATCTATTAATAGACTTATGTTAAAAAATAAATAAAAATAATATATTACTAGTCAATTTTTATATAAATCACAGATGATAATAATAATGATTATTATCATAGGATTTTATTCATTAATAAATTTTTGAATCAAATATCTAAACACTTACCATGAAACATTAGACCAGCATTTTATACAAATAATAATATAGGATATTTACTCATAAATTACAAAGACAAAGATGATACAATAATTCCGGTATCTATAAACCTAGCTGTAAAGATTGTACAGCTTTCTATATTGGTAAAACAGGTCGAAATTTTAACATAAGAGTCGAGGAGCATTTGAGATGTTTGAATAATAATGGTTTTTCAGAATTTTTCAATCATTTGTTAGAAAATTATGATACTTTAATACACATTTGTGATTGTCTATTTTACATATAAACAATGTTGGTCTTAAATTGAATAATTTAGAATCATTAGAAATAAATAAAGCATATAAAATTAACCAACTAAATTTAACCATTCTAATTTTTTCCCCTAAAAGATATTCTAATAATTTTGTATCGCCAAGTGACAATTTAAGTTAGGTGCTAAATTTATTTAATAATTTGTGTTTTTTTTTTAATGTTTTTTTAAAAAATAGATTATGTTAAAGAAACATTATAACTTTTTTTTTTGGATTAGTTGATGTCATCCTGAAGAATATAATTATATTTTTCGATACCGGTAGATGTATTTAATTGTATTTAACTCTGCTGAGAATATTTCTATTCGCTTGTCTGATTTTATTCATGTCACATATAATATATAATATATAAATAAAGAATGAATGTTTTTCCCTCTCGTTTTCCTTTTTTTTTGTTGAATTTTCGGAGAAAACGAAATGATACCGTTGTATGAAACAATATTTAATCAAACAGTAAACTTTGTTACGCTTACAAATTGGCATTTCTTCCATTAAGTTTCCCTTCTGTATGATGATACTTCGCCCTATCGTGAACTATCGTGAAGCTATTGCCGGCTTGTCGTATCTACAGTTCGTATTAATAAAGTAACCTTTGCCTTGGAGTTGATAGTGGGGTTGTTGTAATTATCGCACGACTATATTTTGCACCCAGATGCTTGGTGAAATATCCGTTAGCAAAACTTTGTTGGATATCTTTGATTCATTAAATTCTTAATTTTGCAACGCGAAATAATTATTGTGAAAATCTAATTACAAATAATATAAAGACTCCAATGTGCATTGTGTTTTGTAATGCAAATACCTTTACGCTAAGTGTTTTTCATCAAAATGCATTTCAATTAGCTAGGGACATATTTCAAATTCATTTTCGGAATTTAGTATAGAATATTTTTCTATATACAGCGTGTAACACACCTAGTCCACAATACTTTATAGGTGGATATCTGACTAAATTACGAGTCGAAAATGTTTAAGGGATATGTGCCTAATCTGAACCATGTCAGAGATATAATCATTTAAAAAAAAATCGTAATTATGCGATTATTTCGATTGATTGAAATATTTTATTAATTCTTAATTATATATTTAATACAAACAATAAAGGTCAGCGAATTTCGAGTGGGTAAATTATTATTTTTTTAGATGATTTAGGACCTGAAGTAAATATATAAATAAATAATTGAACAATTTCACAAATATTTTTTTCGAAGTACTTCAAGAAAAAAATATTTAGTTACTACCACCAGGATTCGAAGCTTTTTTCGATAAATAGATTTTTTTCTGTATGTCTTTCTAGATGATTAATTTAATTTGGATTAAAATACCACAGAACTGTTATATGTTCTGAAAATGCAACTTCACAACAAGTGTGTTCTCTTTAAAAAAAAGTTGTCATTTATTTGTATTGTAAATATTATGTCAAGTTGTTTTATTTATCACATAATAAGAATTAATTAATAATTTAATTACCTAGAACAGATTCGTTAGATTATTTATTTATCGCATCAGTTCTAAGAAATTTGTGGATATCATTATAATTCTGATGTATTAGGGCCGGTTGTGTGATCAGTAGTAACTTTTTACTATAGTAAAAGTTTTTTTTTTTGCGAAAACGGGTTGTTTGATCGTTAGTAATAAAATATTTACTTCTCAAAAGTACATCTTGTAGTAAACTCATTTTACTCTGTGATATCCAATAGTTAAAATTAGAATCGATAGCTAAATATGGCGGACTTTTCACAGCTGTTCCAAAAGTCATCTGACACATTGGTGCTTTGAAAGTTACAGTACACGACAATTAATCATTCAATATCCCGCTATTTTAGTGATGAGACTTCGTCTCATGATGATCTCCTTGTTTAATATATATTATTACATTTAATACGAAAAAATGTCACAACCAAAGTGACAGATATCGAATGCCTAGGCGAAAAAATCCATAGATAATGCATATTTCATTATTTTGTAAATTGTTTTATTCCACTACACTTTTCATTGTGTTAAACGTTATAACGTTTTCGGGAACATCTTCCCATTATCAATATTATAGTTCAACTAAAATTAAAAACGCTTTCAGACAGTAATATATGGTGTGTTTGGAGTTAACGGCGGTGGGGGTGGGGGTGGAGTCAAAATGGATAAGAGAGGGGATGTAATGGGCGGTATTTGAACATTTATTATGTTTTTATTGTTATTAAATATTTCTAAATTTTCTAGAATGTCTAGATTCCGTCATTTGGCCAAATATGTATAAGTTGTACTATTATTATAAGAAGTACTATTATCAAATGAATGGCCCTCCATTTTTGCGTGCTCAGCCATTTCGGAGTTCAGACTGAAGTTTTTTATAGCTCTCTTGTGTTCTTCCAATATTTTTCTTATTCTTCTTCCGCTCTGTCCAATATAAAATATATAGCATATTTCATGTTTATTTGTCATACCTGTAGACGTCTTCATCTATGCTTTAACTATAGTAAATTTGACGTTCGCGCAATTCGCAAACGATTTTAACTAAGGACGTTAGTAAAAGTTACTCAAGTAAAAAGTTACCATTGTAAAAAGTTACAAATGATCACACAGCCGGCTCTTAATGGGCCAGAAAAAAAACATTGTAATACTCTATTCGATTTTTTAAGACATAAAAATTTACATTTTGCAAAAGATTTCAATTTTACTAAAAAAATACTGAGAATCTCAGAATATCCAATAAAAATAAATATTCCTGATAAATTTGTTTCCTTCTCGTCTGAGATTACCTAACACTGTGGCGAAAACGTCGGCATTAAATATAATTAGATGCGCCAAGCTGACAGACTGCAATTACATTTGAATGCAATTTTCGTAAACAACTGAGAAAAGTTTGGATATTCTGCGAAGTCAGAAATGGGAAGGTAATTTAATATTAGTCGGTGACAATTACGACAAGGAATATATGTACATTTTTATTTTAGAATAAAAAGAAAAATGTTAGAATATAAGAATAATTTTAAATGTGATCGATTCGATAATAATTGCGTCAAAATATTTCATTCTGATTTTTTTATTTTTCAGTTTATTTATGTTAAATTTAAATATTAAAAGAAATATTTCCCATAAATTCTGGTTACACACAGATTTTTAAATATATGAAATGAACGGCCGTTGTAATTTATATTATACGCTATAAATCATTTTTTTATTATCTGCACAGACAATGTCAAATATTGTTCATATTTTTAATATTTGCAAATTGAACTTTGTGGTTTATTACGTTAATTTTTTAATAGATTATTTAACTTTGTTTATAATAACCACTTAATAAAAATTTTCGAAAACCACATTTTACTAATACTATCATACATAGTAAATCTAAGCATCCATTATCACATAAGTTCTACTCCATGAAACACCGTCTAGTCAACATTCCTATGTCACTATCGAATTTCAATATTGAATTAAATTAAATACCATTAAACAAATAGCTCTTAATAACGGGTACAATACAGACCTAATGGACCCGATTAAATAATAATAATATATTACTAAACAAATAATAGATATCTCATAGAGACGAAGCTATTTTTTATTATATTTAATGGAAAGATATGGAAGTATGGGTAATTACAACAGAAGATAGGTCGTAAGCTCTGTAATTACCCATACTTCCATATCTTTCCATTAAATAAAATTTAAAAAAAATAGCTTCGTCTTTATGAGATTCTATTATTTGTTTAATAACAGTGCCTTTGTAGGTGAAAATCCAGTAACTGTTTTTGGCAAATTAAAATATTGCTAATATATTACTAGTCAATTTTTATAAAAATCACAGATGATAATAATAATAATGATTATTGGCGTAGAATTTTATTCATAAATAAATTTACGAATCAAATATCTAAACACCCACCACTAAACATTAGACCAGCATTTTATACAAATAATAATACAGGAAAGTTACTCAAAGACAAAGATGATAAATTTAATAATTCCGTTTTTTATAAACTAGGCTGTAAAGATTGTACTGCTTTTTATATTAGCAAAATAGCTCAGAATTTTAACATAAAAGTCAAAGAGCATTTAAGGTGTTTAAATATAATGGTTTTTCAGAATTTTCCAATCTATTAGAAAACGATCATATATTTGATAAAAATTCGGGATCGTTTGTTTTACATATAAATAATGTCGGTATTAAATTGAATAATTTAGAAAGATTAGAAATAAATAAAGCATATGTAATATTATAAATAATTGACCACAAGTCCTATTCTAAATATTTTCTAAGAAATATTTTTATTTTATTTTTGCATCATCAAGTCAATTTCCACATCTTTCATCATAGTATCAATTTAAGTACTAGATATATTTTTTTAAATTATTATTTTTTTAAAACATTATATGATACGTGATATTTGTTTTTGGTTAGTTAATTTGACACCCTGAAGAAGGAAATGGTATTTTTCAAATCCGGTTGGTGCTTTAAAATATAAGTAATTTTTAAACACTTATGTTATTATAAACAATGTTAAATAATCTATGTAAAACAAAATATAGTTCAACTTGGAATGCATATTATTTTAATTTTATAATGTATAGTGGTTAGAATATCAGTTGCAGTGGGAAAATCGTGAAATGAATGTTGATGATTTGATATTCAATTTATTGTATTCTTTTTTTAAAACATAATACATTTATAGCTGGCAAAGCATTTACATTTGTAATATATCCATTCGTTATATTAATGCCTGTCGGCCTTTGCAAGAACCTGAAGTGTGGTCTCTCTAGTTATCAGTGAAAAATATTATTATTTACAAAGGTCTCCTTTCCAAATATTAATGTCCTAATAACCGTACTTATGATGTATTTTATCAATACACCCGAATAAATGAAATATTTTTCATTTTTACAGGAAGCTCTGGAGGATCTCCCGGAGCGAGGATTGGACACAGAAAATCCTCCCTGGCACTAACACCTGAAGATGAACCTCTTGACATAACTGTAAGTCAAATTTTTTTGTTATATTCTTTTTTACGGTGACACTTAAAGAAATTAAATGCACAGCCGAGTGAAGAACCTTTGCGAACTTTTTTTACATTATTGCCTGCAACAATTATCTATTCGCTGACCAGTCAAAATTCTTGTATGTATAATATATTACATAAACTGTTTCTTTACATCACTTGATCCTAAAGAAACATTCAGTGGAATTTGTGATGTTACCAAAATAAATAAAAAGTGTAATTTTTTGGAAAGGCGAGTTTTTTTTTGCAAGAAAGACAATGTTTATTGGTTAATTTTTAAGACCTAGGTATCAGATTCTCTGGATATACTACTGCCAAACAAGAATCTAGTTAAATAGTATATTCAACTAAGAGAATGCGTTGTTGCCATATGTATTCAAATCTACTTATGTAGTTAATGCTTATTTATTATATATCTTTTAAATACTGGACCATTCCGTATTTTTTGTTTCTTACCTTCCAAATTTTATATCGATTAATTTATTGACAAAGAGTTTACTCTTCCTTAATTTGTGACAAATAATATTTCTAAAAAATATTTATTAGGTCCTATAATAAAGGACATCTGATTTAAAAATAATATTCTATTAAATATATTATAATATTATTTTAAAAATTAAATATTACATAAAACGTTTAATTATATTTATTTTTTAAGTAAGAAAAAAAAATTATATTTAAAAAATACGATGATAGTATGTGTTAACGTAAATATATAGGTAAACAAAATAACATGTCAAAAAAATATATTAAAATGTTTAATTCAGTAAACATCGTTAGCATGTTTATGATTTAATTCTTTTACGTAAAAATATTATATAAAATAAAATAATTGTGTACCTAGATACAAATAATTTTAGTTTAATCGTAACGTTAAATATACATAAAGTATTTATTAGTATTACATCGTGGAATTCACTTATTTTGTTATATCGCAGTACAAAACCATTACGTAATAAAATCATTTTATGATCTCCATTTTCAATATGTTAAAATATTCGTAGACCAATATTTAAACGCACCTACCCACTGTATAAAAAATAATAAATAAAATAAATTCTGCTGTATTATATTTTATTTCAGTTTAAATATTATAATATAAACAAACAATTATTATAAAATTTAAATTTGACATTTGTGACTTATATACGTATAAAATCAATTTTATCGAAAAATATTGTTCTCTTGGTTCTGTTGGATCTCTTTCCTAACCGGGGAAGGTGCATTATCCAACTATCCAGTTAGGAAAGAGATCTAGGTTCGAATTCCGGTGGCGCAACAACAATATTTTTCGATAAAATTGATTTTATATGTATATCTTTCTAATTAATATATTTAATTCATATTTAAAATATCACATACCGTCTGTTCTGAATAATTACAACTTCACAATAAGAATGTGTTCTCTTAATAACTTATATTTCTAATTGTAAATTTTTTGTTTTGGTGTCGTGGTCTTACTTAAATTGAAAAAAAATATATTTAGCTGCTTTAGTTTTGAAACATTTCATTTTAACGTATTCTCACCAAAAAATTACGCTACCGTTAATGGATACTAGATCCTTATAATCCTGAGTCTTGGTATCTTATTTGAAGAGAAAAAATGATGAGCTGAAAAATAATTAAAAAATGATGCTACCACAAAAGGATATGCTCGGCTCATTTATGAAATTTACTTAAAATAGAGTATACACCTACGCTGTTTTTATACGCTCGCGAACACTCTAAGTCCTTTCCAGTGAGGGTATTTTACGGTTATGTACACAATAATTGGGCGCGCACATTAATAATATTAATGCTTTTACATTTTCTCCGAAACCTGCAACAATTATTCCACGATTAGGTATGCTAAATGAAATGTGGTTGTGTAAGGTTTATAATAAACAAAAGTTATCCAAAAAGGGCTGTCGTTTCTACCAACATCACGCCCGCGCACCTGAAAACCTCAAATAATAAAGGCCTTGCAAAGCATACCTTCAGCCTCAATTTGGCTTTCACGCTAGAGAGGTAGAATGTTGTTAATATTTAATGTTGTGTTGCGTACGCGACGTTTGATTATAGACCCCTGTTCATCTGAAGTTATTTATTTGAAAAGACGATAGAGCATCGTAAAATTTTATGCCCACCAGGCTTCTGCGCCGAGGCGGACGAGTGCAGAGTTACACGTAGGTGCTTCACTTTAAAATGTGCAAAAGTTTAATTTGATTCGAAGAAAAGTTATCTTGTAAAATGAACGGTGATACTGCAGGAAATGAATCATTTGTTATTATTTTTTGTTATTATTAAGTCATTGACCGCAATTACAATAGATTTATCCCTTAAAATTGCCTCTGTGATCTAATATGCTGAGCATTCGCCTATCACTTGCAGTTATGTATGTCTTGGCGTTGTGAGAATAAGGTGGTGAGAATGAAACGCGCGGTTGGTGTAGATTCGTGTGTTCGGTCAGAAGATAGAACGGGGAGAACGCCATCTAGCCTCAGTCCCGCTGTTAAGTATCACCTGCTCTACATTCTCTCACTCTTCCCACAAGTCAATTATTTAACTTTATTATGCGGGAGCCTTCCTTCCACAAATCTGGTATTATATTGTTATCTATTGTTAATGGAATGACCAATATTATACAATGCTATTCTTTAAGACCACACAACTGAACATTATTATACTTTGCTACCCTTTATAAACGGACTTGTATTATAAACCTCACTTGACATTTGAAACTCAAATTTATTGCGTGGGAATTTGGATCTGGAGACATTCTCATCTAAAGACAGGTAGGTGCTGAAGCACATAGTGCGTCGCTAATATAAGCAAGCGCCAGATCCCTTTTCAGTCAAATTGTGTTTAACATTACAGCTCGAGAGTACTAAGATTCTGCTGGTTTTCAATACCTCTGAATGAATTGGTTATTTATATACTTAAAACTCACTAAACATAATTTCATCAAACCGCCAAGTCTTCATATTCAAAATCTTTCTTGCTGGTACACAATACCACTAGGCGCACCGGGCGAGACCCGTCGTGGCAGAGCGTCGAAGCGGAAAATGTGTTATCGTCGAGCGATAAATTCGATAAATAAAGGGTTCAAACATAAAAAATACATTTAATTACTTCGTATATCAAATACTTGTTAAATGTATTAATTAGAAAGATATACAAATCAATATTTTCGATAAATAATGTTGTTGCGCCACCGGGATTCGAACCTGCATCTCTTTCCAAACCGGGGACGGTGCATTATCCAACTATGCTACAGCGACATTATTTTTGACGACAAATTTTCTAACCTATGTGTTACACTTTTTCAAATTAATTCATCTATCGTTCCATTATTTGAAATCCATCTACTTTGTTTTTACGGAATCTCAAATACCTTTGAGTAAACCGATATTTTTCGATAAAATTGATTTTATTTGTATATCTTTCTAATTAATACATTTAATTAGTATTTAAAATATCATAGACCGTCTGTTCTGAATAATTACAACTTCACAATAAGAATGTGTTCTCCTAATAACTTCGTATATCAATTAGCATTAGGTAGAGAGATTATAAATACAAAATAAAATACTAACACAAAGAAACTGATCAGTTATTGAATATAGATACTGTATATTCTGCAATTTAGAAAAGTAGCAAGACCAGTTGTTTCCTTCACATTTACTGGAAGTTTATTGAACAATTTTAAACCTTTATTTATAACCTTTTTGTGTTTTTGCCAGATTTGTTTGTGACTTCTCGTAGAATAAGTGTAATAATAATTGGTATTATAAAACAAATTATACAATTTTTCAGTTAATCTGAACAAGAATAATGAAAAAATATATAATATTCTCTTTTTCATTCAATCATAATAATGATAAATAAAATAGAATACAAAAAAGTTTTGCTTTGAGCGCGCGCGCTCGGCACACACTCACATACACGTTTTTTTTTAAACATGCCTTTAAAATTGTTCACGAGGCTGATGTAACCGTTCATTCATATATTATTCAAGAGCAATATCCCTTTCATTGTTGAAATCGAATTTGGCTTCGGTAGTAAAATCACATTTTCCTCGCATCACTCGCGCGAACAGCGAACGGAGAAGTGGAAAAGCAGACGTCGCGCGGATCTGGGAATTAAAACAAACGTGGAAGCAGATATTCTTGAGAAGAATGGAGAAGGCATTATGGCATACCTCGGTGTTACCAACTTTTTTTTACTAAATATATATTTACAATGTGGATCTCTAAAGTTTTAAAAGGAAATTTCGCTTGTATATTTACTACTGTTTTACTATTTTATTTTAAAATTGACGCACGCATGCCTACGCGGACGCGTGTATTGGTAATTTAAATATACATGGTAATTTAAATATAATATATCCCGTTTGTTCACGATGAGATATCAGTTCCGTATACTGGTGTTCATTATCATAACATACGACAGTCAAATTTCTTGAAAATTACAATCATTTTGGTTAACCCTCTTTGACTATGAATGGTTGTTAATGACGTCCCCTAATCATAGGCTCCGTTTGGACTAATGTTTCTATAACATCCCCTGTATGTATATTACCGATGACCACAAAATCATGGACTGTGAGTCTATCACTGATGCTTTGAATCGCAGTAATTCTAGTGACTTATCTGAAAACGTGCGTGATTCGTTATTTACTGTTTATTTTTAATCAATATTTAGATGTTTATTATTTTAGTAATTATTTAAATAGTGCCATCTATCGGATTCTACCAAAATGTTTACGCTGCATCATTGGTGACATTCGAATCTTTAAGACTCGCGACTGACTGAAGCTATCCATGTTATATTCTGGCTACTTGATACTTGGTTTATTAAATGAGATACAATTTCGTAGTGTATTCGTTTGTTTGGGTTAACATGTCAGGTCAAAGATCGTATTATTTACCTGAACGTAAGTATATCCTTTAAATTCGACACTACGCTGGTGTGAGAAATATAATTTCGATGTTACTCGTGATCTTCCCGATCTTTTATTGGTCTCGATACACATGGTTTTAAAAATCGTGTGATCTTCCTTTCGTCGCATCACGTCCATATCATCTGAATATTCTATTCATCACGTCCATATCATGTGAATATTCTATTCATCACGTCCATGTCATCTGAATATTCTATTCATCACGTCCATATCATGTGAATATTCTATTCGACACGTCCATGTCATCTGAATATTCTATTCATCACGTCCATATCATCTGAATATTCTATTCATCACGTCCATATCATCTGAATATTCTATTCATCACGTCCATATCATGTGAATATTCTATTCATCACGTCCATATCATCTGAATATTCTATTCATCACGTCCATATCATGTGAATATTCTATTCATCACGTCCATATCATGTGAATATTCTATTCATCACGTCCATATCATCTGAATATTCTATTCATCACGTCCATATCATGTGAATATTCTATTCATCACGTCCATATCATCTGAATATTCTATTCATCACGTCCATATCATGTGAATATTCTATTCATCACGTCCATATCATCTGAATATTCTATTCATCACGTCGCCTAGCGTGTATTACTCAAAGGTATTTGGGATTCATCGCAATATAAAGTTGATCGCTTTTAAAAATGGAATAATAGATGTACCAATTGGAAAGACTACAGAATATATGTTCAAAATTTGTCAAAAACGTGTTCGGTCGATATTGCGAAAATGGTAACGCATTTCCCCGGATAAGAAAAGATCCAGGAACGAATCCCAGTAGCAACCAAATATTTTTTCGTATATATTGCTAATTGATACATTTAATTTTTATTAAAATACCACAGAACTATGCTTTGAAAAAACTGCAACTTCACAATATTCTCCTTTAAAAAACTTTTTTTATTGAAATATGATATTGTAATTTTATTTCTCAAAATTGCACATCTAACGACAAATATCTTGGTCTGTAGTGTAGAGACGGGTAAATAATATATTTATTTTACACCCGCCTGTGAAAAAATCTAAAATAAAATTCGTAAAAATATGCCAGCTATGTCATCATTATCCCTACGCGAATTCCGATACTTCAGTTTATGAGAAAAGCGTGTGTGTGGGTAGGTACAGATTTTTTATGTCAATCTTTTAAATGGAATATAAAACAAGCTATTATTATATTTAGTTGTTTACTTAAATATTACTTGCAAAATATGAATTCCTTATTCGTATACACAAGTGGTTTGCATTACACGTGATGAAGAATTGTATTGCCACTACTACAAGTTGCAATTCATCTGAACCAGGAAGAAGACTTATGTTGTAAAAATTATATTTGCGAGTTATTTGCTGTATTTTTCTAGGGAAATTCTTCAAGTTGTTAAGTGAATGGTTCAACATATAAAAATTTTGAATTTTGTCAAATTTAAAAAAATAAATTGCTTTGTATTGTTTATGTTAAATATGTATTTTGTTACCAGTTAAAGATGGCTTCACATCGCCACCTACATACATGATGGTGCATTGATAAAAACGCATTTTTTATGGCCAACGTTGTGATGATTTTTATTTTAGGGACGGCAAGTAGGGTTTGATCTATGTGCCAATTTTTTTTTGTATTTGACATTTTTTAAATTTTTTTATAATATGAATTAAGTATTTCACATTATTAAAATTACGTTTTTTTTCGCTTACCTCTCCAAAAAGAGAGACTAGCTCTTGTGCTTGGAGAGGGAGTTACACTATAATAATTTTATATAGAGAGTTATACATTTATAGTCTATAATTATTTATTGTCTATTTGTGTGGTTCTGAAGTGTTCATTTAATATCTTTCTAAACTCTTTTATGTCTTTTATTTCTTTAATTTGTGTAGGGAGGCTATTGAAATGTTTTATCCCTAAGTATATAAAATTTTGCTGATAGTGTTTGGTGTTACATTTAGGGTATTTAAAGTAATTTTTAAATCTTAATGATGTGCTTGTTTCAAACATATAACAATATTGATCGTGTATTAATAAATAACTAATATATCATTACATTGGTGGGCACCATAGTATTTATTGAATATAAATATACATTATGAATAAAATATAACGTTTATATAAAAATATTAATTTTTCGAATATAAAAAAAATTATATGCATGATATACAAGTATATATATATTTCTTTTAATTACAAATTCGTAATTTTTTTAATAGTGGAAATAGAAAAAAAAGTTAAAACATACTTTCACATACTGATGGTATACCAGATTCTTTCTGGCAGTGCCAGAAGGAATTTTTTTTGTTGTATCACTCTAGATGTTATCACAATTGCATAGCATCGAATCTTCCTCTATTAAACTGTTATTAATGAACAAAAAATTATAAATTATAATAAAATAGTTAACAATGAGATTGATTGTTTTATATATATATATATATTGTTTGACTTTGTTTTTAAACACTTAATTAATTATTTTAATACACCAATCGATTTGTAAAATACCATTCCCATCGGTAGAATGTCAAAATTAATTTGAATTTAATTAATAATTTAATTATTTTAACTAAATCTCTGACATTTATCCCATAGTGTCTCATTATATGGATACGGACTATTATAAAATATTTGCATAAATAAAATATTCTTCTTGGTAAGTCTTTGTCTCGAGATATCATCAAGTTAGTCATATTTTTCATAGCCGAAAAGCTACATTTGAAAAACAGTAAATGTATTAATGTAACATATTATACTCGTACGTAAGCATTTCTATTTTTTTTTTAAATGTATCGAATAACATATTATCTTACGATCCATTTCTCTTTATTAGATTAATTATTTTAACTTATTAAAGATATTAAAAATTGCGAAATTGGTAAATGATAAAAAATATACTTTGTTTAAGAATTTAAAAAATGTTTATGAATTTATAATCACTATGCTCTGTAGCAGGGTTTTTCAATCTTCTTCGTACTGCGACCCCCAAATGAGCAAAAAATAATTAAATTCACCTTCTCGCGACCGCCTCTCTCAAATACTACCACTACTTTAGTGCTAGTAAAATATAACATGATTCTTCATTGCATCAGTCCATTTTCCTTCTTCTTCGGTCAGCTCCAGGCTTCACTTCCATACATCAGTATTATGTAGTACCAGTACCTACTCCACTGTGAACCGCTAGTCTTTAGAATTATTATTTTTAAGGCAGTATTTTATAACGTTGCGACGTGAATTGCGTTCATTTTAATCCCTGAAGTCACTTCCCTTTCAATGTTTTTCTATCAGGCTTTTCGTTTCTATCAAATATACCTAATTCCCAAATACACATAGTCATCCACTTGTTCCAAACATTCATCACCTACCAGTATTTTGCACTATTGTTTTACTTCCTCCATCTAGAATACCATTACTTTCGATTTGCTGTATAACATTAATCATAAAGTCACTTCCTTTACTGCATAAATCGTACATCCTACTTACTAATTTTTGTTCACTGGGAATACTGCATATCATACAATCAAATCGCTCATTTTTGCTCCAGTATTTACAAATCTCACACAATTATTTATATATATATAAGTTGAACCGCCAAGGGGATATTACGCAACCCACCTTGTGTGGTGTCAAACCGATTACTTGCGCTGCTTTTAAAAAATATGACGCACGCCTCTCGCTGATTAAAAATTGTATCCGTCCTTATTATTAATTTAGATTTGCTAATAAATTATTCGTGATTGTTTTTGTTTGTAGCCTGCGACCCCCTTGAAACAGCTTCGGGATTCCCGGGGGTCGCGACCCACTTTGAAAATCGCTGCTCGGTTGGATATTATGGACAACCCAAAATAAATCATCTCAATTTATGTTATACTTTATTTTAAGGATTTAATAAAAAACTATGATACATTATATATTATCTTATATAGGCTGTTCCAATGAGAACGCAAGTATTTTTTTTTTTTTTTAATATAAAGTATCATTTATTCGAAAAGTACATAATATCCGACAAATGTCCCCCACTACTTTGCCGGTACACTCTTGCACTTTTAACAAAATTTTCGATTACTTTCCCGCATAATTCTCCTTCAACTCAAGAATTGTTGTAGTTGTTCACAAAACCCAAAGAAAGAAGTCGCATGGTATCACATCGCACGATCTCAGTGACCAATTCTGGCCAGCCTTGCGTGAGACGACACGGCCAGAAATATTCTTGCAAAAACTCATTGTTTCGTTCGCAGTGTGACAAGTTGCACCGTACTGTGGAACCACATGTTTTCCAGATCCATACCGTCCAATTGAGGCCAAAAAAAATCAATTTTTTTCTTCACTGTCAGTGCATCGCCGGCAGTAATTTCGAAGAAGCACGTCCCGATCACACCTATAGCTCAAAATTATGTTTTGGCTTTTTAATAATCACTCGTGGGTTCTCTGCGCCCACGGTTCTTATTCGCGTACCCATTCAGTTGAAAGTGCATCTCATCGCTAAAGAAAATTGTCGTTCACTTCTCTGTTCTTCAATACCCGATTGACAAATATTCGTTCGTCCAGCGTTCCACGACTACTAATCCGCAAGATATCTGTGAAATTTTCGGTGCCCCCTGAATTACATAATGAAAATGGCGCGCAATTCAAACCATCGCTCTCATTGGGACACGCTGTGTATACCGAAATGTTTATTTTTTTAATTAGCCTTCAAATTGTATTTAAAATTTATTCATCTAAAATAATTCAGGATTTTATTATTTTATCAATGTATAGATTTTAATGATATAAGTAATATCTCAGTAATAAATCTCCAATTTTTTGTTCACGTGAATACATAATAATAATAATGTAGATTATGAGTAGGCACTACATTTTCAGCTTCTGCATAATAGCGTATTATAATTTCTCAAAGGATTGTGTTAAATATTAAATTTCATTCAAGAAATATGTGTATTTTTAGTTTCGTGGAATTTCTTATCGTGATAAGAAATTTTGTAAACGGTGCAGTGCACCGGCGACTTTAGTCGCTCGACTGTCGCGTCGCTGAGTCTGAAAGAGACGCCGAAAGCAAATAATATTTAGGATCATGTTTTTGCACCCGAGGTAGTCATATACAAAATAAATACGGAAAAATGGCAACACATAGCTATAACATTTCTTTATAAAATAGCTTTATTTAATTTTAATTTACAAATTATCAACAGGTCGTTAATGACCCTGGTAGATAATTCTAGAATGACAATAAGTACAATACAATGTAAATTAAAGTAATACGTTACAGCTTTGGTACACGTGATTATAAAAATATATAAAGAAATAAAAGTTATGTTATAAATTTAAAAATTAATCAATATATGTATTAAAACTATCGCACAAGTATAAAAGCGCATGGATTACAAGGTCAACGATGTCTAAGCACGTGACGATAAATTTACTTAATAATTTTTGTTATCATTATTTTAAACACGTTTTGATAGCAGTTTCCATTGTTTTCACATTTGACATTGCAATTAACAAAAAGCGAAGATAATCGTTTGGTGTTGTAATCACCATCATCAAAATTTCATTTTTGGAGATTCATCTAATGCAATTAATAAATTACATATTTATATATTAGATGGCGCTTTATTTGTATTTTTTGGTTTGCGTTCATGGTGCAAAGTAGTTGGTTTATATTTGTATTAAATATGTATAGAAGGTTCCCATATTATATTTTTAAATGGAAGATGGCGCTTTTGAATATTTATGATGTTGCGTCGAAATCAATCAATTTTTTTTCAAATTTTCATTGTGTTCGGGATATATTTAGTTTACTTAAACGAATCACGAATATGTCATGTGGATCTTTATTCTGTCAAGAAACAGAAATCTAACGTTATTACAAATCATAAGGAAGTTAAAAATATTTCACTCCTATCTATATATAGAGAAATATTTCAACTGATAGAATAATTTATTGCTTAATGTAATATACAACATATTTATGTTTCCACAAGTGGCACGTAATCGTAAAAAAATTTCTAACAGTAATTGTACTTTATGATAATATTTATCTAAATATGCCTACCGTCAGGATAACTATTTATTAAATTATTGATATCAATCAATATTTAACCAATTTTTAATTAAGTTACTTTAATCCTCACAATTATCTATTCTGAAAGTTAGATATACGTAATTAAACATTAACAAAGGGCGTTAAATTACAAACATTTATTACGTTTTTACTGCTACTGGGGAGATTCAAAACATGACGACAATGACATTTGACGTTTAACATACGAGCGTAATGCAAGACACGAGGCGGCTAAACGGTGGATACCGGGTACGATAGTCGAGAGTTGTCTCTAAAGAATCTCATGGGAAATCTCTCGAATCCAAAATCTCTTCCGTAGACACGGGCAATTAATAACATCGGGTAATTATTTATATTCGTAAATATAAATATTGTAATAATGAGTGTATAATACTTTTAAAATTATCAATATTAACTTTGTGGTTAAAATTCATATTTTTATTTATTATCTTTGTTTTATTAACCACTTAATTGAGTTTAAATACATCTACCGATGTCGAAAAATACCATTTTCTTCTTCAGGACGTCATAACTAACTAAAACATATATTATTGTTTCTTTACCAGAATCTATTTTAAATAATTGTTTTTTTTTTTTTAATAGATCTTTTAAAAATAGATTCTGATAAAGAAACAATAATATATGTTTTAGTTAGTTATGACATCCTGAAGAAGAAAATGGTATTTTTCGACACCGGTAGATGTATTTAAACTCAATTAAGTGGTTAATAAAACAAAGTTAATAAATAAAAATGATAAGTGTATAAACTAGCTAATGAATGATTTTCAAGATATCCATCACAATTAGGACGCCACAGAGCAGAGCTCCATGAGATCCATGAGTATGACGTAAATAAAATCTCTACCTTTTTAGTGGCGGCCAGTTCTCGGTGTGTCCAAGACCTAAAGAGCTATCTTGTCATTATCTTCAGGCAGATAAACCAGCCGATTCCAACACTTATCCTACTGTATCAACCTTATACCGCCGTTATCTTTCCAGTTGCCTCCAACACTGATAACACAAAATGATTACACTCATATAAAATTAGTCGAACAACGTCGAAGTAATGAAATAGTCAATTTTGTGTCAATCGGTCGTAAATATCTTTTTCATAACCGGTGAAAAATGTATCGATGTACCGGAACATGTATTTGATATTTTATCATAATAAATCAAATTGAGTGTAAAAAAAATTTATCTAGTCGTGTTTTTTAAGTGTAGTTATTGTTTTTGTGTTTATTTTATTTATTTTTAGTGACGCGTGGTCCACTTTCAGTGTAAAATCTCTCGAAATTATCTTGGTATGTGCTAGAAACACGTGTAGTGTATTAAGTTTATTATCAGTCTCTTCGTGGTTTACGTGTAACCGATGTATTTTTTATTAAAGCCTATATATTATCTATAATCCTGTTTATTCAATTTTTAATTAGGCGAATTTCACAATTTTATTAGTTTTACGTCAACATATTGATCCAAAGTGAAATGACTTTAAAACTTAAATAATTAAGTTAAATTATGTGGAACACTGTATCGCTAGTCATTCACTGTGCAACCCTAAAATGCATTGCTCTATTTAAAATAAACTTGTGATCTGATTTATTCGCGGACATCGCAGATGTTTGACGTTAATATTCAAAATGTCTAATAATAAACCGGCGTTCGTTACACCGCCTGCAGAACAATATTCTAACGTCAAAAAGATCGGCTGCTGGACTCGAATGAGGAAACTGTTCAAAGACACTACCGGTTATAACTTCAGCCAGAACCAGAGATCGAGCCACCACGAAGCCAGCATTACGAGGCGGGAATCAGAGTATCCTACCTGGCAATGTGACTCCTTAGTTGAGGCCGCTAACCAAAGAAGAATATCAAATTTTATCAATGAGGATTTGGGAATAACGGATGACGATGACGTGGAGTTTCAGTCCGTGGTTAGAGATTATTACGATAACATGGGATACTTCGCACCCGAAGACTTGAACGTAGAAGACACTAGTAAGAGACAGAACATCTACAAGAAGTCGATGCCGGATAACAGGAGAGTTTCACTGAAACCAAGTATATTCTTGGGAAAAATAGAAGAAGAGGATACGTCGTCGACTTCTGTTGTATCTGAAACCGATTTCCAGGAGCCTCATAGAGAGAGCATCTTCAGCGTTAATTATGAGGTAACATTACGAACAAAATGTCAGTTTCATTTCATATTTATTTTCAACAGAATACGCTGTCCATCCACGTGACATAGCCTGCCCATTGATATTTCATTTTCTTGGCGTATCCTATTATATATCTTGTCTATTCTCTTATTCACAAGTTTCGTTTCCTGTCTCTTCGTGTGATACCCGACACAGTATGAATCTTTTCATGCCCGTATTGTATCAAATGCATCAAAATGTAATAATAATATTTTTGTTTTAATAAAATTAATTAGTCATAAATAACAATATGTAATTATATAAAAGCTAAAGATGGTTATGTAAACTGCTGACTAACGTCAATTTTTCAATATATTAAATTCACGTGCCCGCTTAGACATTAAATCTCGTTCAGAAACTGAGTGTTTCCATAAAATCCGTTGGTCGTGCCAAGATAATGCAGGAAGCAGCAGATCATGTGAATGAATGAAGAGTTTAAATTTATGATTAATATTATACAACTCGTCGCTGTGCCCTATTCTCCAAACTTCCCCATCTTAGTTAATTCTCTGCAGCACTTTTCTCTCAAAACTATCTATAATTAGCAGTAGTATGTAACTACCAGGGGAAAAAAGTAGTAAAGTAAACTCTTCTGTAGAATCTATATTTCAATGTGAAAATTCCCCATTATATTGCTTCAACAATGCACCACGTACTTTGTCTTATTTTTCAGTAAGAAAAAACAAAATATTAGTAATACCTAGATCTATCTTAAATTGATATGATTATCGTAATAATGTCATTAAAAGAATAAACACGAAGAACATAGTGAACTTAAAGAAATGAAATTATATGAACAGGTAAAAATATAACTAAAAATCTCAAGTGAATACGATATTTTGTGCAAAACCATTATAGTAAACATATCTAAGAATTGTTCGCAGCAGTTTAAACAAATATTAGACATGTGTGACATCTATTACAAAAATTGTAAATAATTTTTTTTTTTTTTAAAGACAAATTTGAAATTTTTAATGGCTACTTTGGTGTTTGACAATGACACTAACGTATAGAGATCCAATAGCGACGAAGCGCAATCATATTATTAGATAATTAGTAGTAATGTTAAATAGGCGATATTTCCTACGGCAATTCTTTGGTCTAACCTAACCTAACTTAATCAAATCTAATCTAATCTATCATGTAATTTTCAATAACTATGCGTATGTATGTTTATTAACAGTGTAAGCTATTAGAATACAGGTGTAGTATGCCTAGTTTGATAGAAATCAAACGTTACTAATGTTGTAACTTTTTCAGTGCAATTAATTTAATTAATAAATACCTTATTTTTTCGGTTTACCAACGTGCACAATTTGCCAGCCCTTCGCTAGAAATTAAATTTCGTCTCCCTGTAGCCATACTTTTCAATTTTGTTCTAATTCAATTATTTCATCCCTCGGGAAAAGCTTTTAAGTAATAGGTGGCTCGCGGGAGCGCTAAATATCCAATGCAATTTGCAGTTTTTTTTTGCAAATTTACAATTATCGTAATTTTTAAACAAAGTTTTTCTGCATAAGATAAATAATGCTCACTGTGTCGCGCTGTTATGTAGGATAAGCCAGTGTATTTATTTGGTAGATTTCGATAGAAATATAACCTATTACAGAGGATCTCATGATGCAACTTCCAGAAAATTTCAATGCACTTATTTTGTCCTTTGATCATGATCAGGACATTTCCCGAAGCCACTGGCCATCAAGTATATATGTGGAATAATAGATTTTGCGGTCTCCTAATTCCTGTAGTTTTTATCAAATTTTAACCAAACTTTTCTGAAAAATTAACCTTCTCAGCTATGCTCGTTAACCAGCCTGATCTGCGCTATATTGTTACAAAATGATGGCTGTTAAAGACTTGAAAATTCTTAATTCCGTTAATATTGATCCTAGACAAAAAAAAATACACACAATATATTACCTAATTATAAGGGAATTTTTAAATTAAGAAATTCTACCTTTTTACTAAAGAATTAACTAAAGCACTAAGTAAAAGGCATTCCATATTTATACTTAACTAAAACCCGACGCAGCTGACATTAAATATTGTATTATATATTGATCTAGTCTTGCCAACTTATTTATATAACTAATTAAATCATAAAAGTATTTCTTATACTTTAGCCGCCATATCAAAGTTAACGTACCGCGTGCACGTTTTATTACGATATGGTTAACGATTGTGAATCCGAGTGTGGCTGAGGAGTCCTATTCTCGAACCGATTTGGTTGGCCATGGCAGAGGCCTGTGCGTGGAATTGTTTAGGTTATAGGTGGTATTACATAGTACCACCCCGCACTGGAATAATGAAGAGCTTGGTCCAGTGGCAGAGGTGAACGACTGAAGCTCTCCGTTACTTTGTAACCTTTTCCGGTCTATGCACAGAACCTTATACAGACCTTAACATAGTAGGTTCCCATATGCGTACATTGGTACAAGGCAGTAACTTGTCTACTCTTGTTTGTAGGTAATCGGTTGAATATTATCAATAAAGAGCGATTATGACAACACTTATGGCGTTTCTGATTGGTTGCAGCGAAGCTTCTGTTTGACTCTTATTGGTTACAGAGTTCGCCTACCCTACTTCGTGTTCCATGTGACATATTTATTCATCTGTCAGTTGACTTATTATTTGTCGTATTACAGTTAAAACTGGCAGATTTAATTGGTTTAAATGTACTCGAATCCATTATCCATTACACAAAATAATCAATTCATATATATATAGAATCAATAATAATTCAAACTTTTATAAGAGGATACTCTTAACACTAACAACTTTCTTCCATCGCCGTCGCCTTCTGGTATCATAAGATGATATATAACTTGAAACATTCCCAAAAATATATACATTACACAAAATAATCAGTTCATATGTGTGACCATTATTAAGAAAGTGGTCTAAGTCAATAAATTGAAAAAAATTAGTTTATCAATTATTTCGCATCACAGTTTTACATTAATATAATATGATGCAAATTGTAATAATTGTGAAAAATTTGAAGCGTTATATTCATTATATTGTTACGATGTTCAACGGTATTCCGCTAGTGTTTATTTTGATAATAGAGTAAATCATTTTTACCTTAAATTTTTTATTTACTTATAAGCTACATGCAACATTTATATGTCGAAATAAATTATAAATCTAGTAGACTAAATAAATTTTGAAACATTATATTGTGTAATATAATAATATTTTTAAATCAATTCTAACACAAACATTTGAATATCTCGAAACGAAAGAAACATGACTTGGACCACTTTCATAATAATAGGCACATATATAGAATCAATAATAACTCGAACTTTGATAAGAGGATACTTAACACTAACGACTTTCTTTCGTCACACCGTCGCCTCCTGGTATCATACGGTGATGCTATATAACTTGAAATATTCCCAGAAATGTATCCATTACACAAAATAATCGGTTCATACATAGCGAGTCAATAATAATTCCAACTTTGATAAGAGGATATTTAACACTAACGACTTTCTTCCGTCGCTGTAAAAATAATGCATATAAAAAAATTAGTTTAGACGGGGAAGGTTGAGGATGTCTGGGAGTTGGAGGGGGCGGGGAAGATGGCTGGGTGCTAAAGATAAACTATGCAAAATTTGGAAACAGTTGACAAAGTGGGTTATTGTTGGGGTAAGAAGGGTTTAAGAGTTTGTTAATCTTTCTGTGGATAATTAATGTATTTTATTTTTTAATTTTGTGCTCGTCTTTAGTATTTACTTTAGTATTTATTGGTCTAATTCTTGGGCGCGCTTTCAAAGATATTTTATATATTCGTTTTTTTTTACAAAAATTTTGTTTTTTATTATTCATTTATATCAGAAGCAATACACTAGATTTGACTTTTTTTAAAAGTGTTACATAGATTGGACCTTTACATTAATATAAATCTAATAAACTGAATATTTTTTTGCCATAATTAGGAAAATACAACCATGATAAGAAAGACGGTGACAATTAAGTACATTTTTCGCATGCCACAAAATTGCCTTAATATGGAAAGTTATTGCGTATACGAAATATATTTTTTTATAATATTGAAGCCAAGAATACTGAGACAAATTTCAATTGAGACAAACTAACAAAATATCAAAAATTAATAGAGTTATAAGAGTTATTCAGTTTGCAGGACATCAATTTTCGACGTATTTAAAATACTATAAAGATATATGTATATCTTTCTAATTGATACATATAATTTGTATTATTTAATTTTCGGTGGATGAATTCAAATGACAACACGTTTTTATTTCATTCTATACATGAATGTGAAAAATACACCAGATACGATTTGTTTTTTACTTGCAAAAAAATCAACATTTTGAATGTCATCTTTTTCTTTTCAAACCTTCCTCTCTCGCATGATTTACGTAACAATTAACGTCATTAATTATTTTTCTGATACTTATAAAAATTTAACTATTAAAGCATATCTAATTCATGTAGAATTTCTCGAATTTCAAACTGTAAAAATGAAAGTTCACCCTTAATCGATTTGACAATTAGTTTCTTAAATATTGCTCCATTTGAGGTATCTTTTATTTCCATAATCAGTTTGTTGCATAATTGTGTGGAGTGATAAATTTAATGATTCTCTGCCCGAATGTAGTTTTTGTAGGCGGTATTTTATAGTTTTTATTTTCGCTGTGTACGAGTATATAGTTACATCCATAAAAATATTTTTTAAATCCATTCTTTAAAATCATCCAACATTATGAGATATCCAAATGAAATCAGATCCTATATCATTCATGGCAAAAGTGCGAGCTGGCTATAATTGGTAATGTCCACCACAGTTCAACTATTTCGTGGTGCTGCAAATGATTTAAAATAAAACGTCATCGAACGATACGATATATGTTTATAAAATATTTACTAATTTTTATTTAGAGGTTGAAAATTATCTTTAATTTTTAGTTATTATTTTGCGATTTTTTTTACAAAAAAAAACCAGGTTGTTTTTTTTCCAACCACCCGGATATTCGAGAATCTACTGTAGGTGAATCATTAAACATCACGAGCCAAAACTTTGTATTTAATTTAATTTTATAATTTATATTTATTCTGGTCTGACGAGGGAGCGGTCAGATGTGACGTGGTCATTTACAAAGTTACTTAGTTTAATTACTCAAATATTTAACCACGAAGTTATTGCTTCATATATTACGAAAAATTATAATTTTCTTTACATTCGCGATGTTTAAGTTGTACCTAGTGTTTTCAACAAAATTTCATTAAAGTATTCGTAAATCTCGGCACGATCAACAGATGACTGGCATTGAGATGTATATTATTTTGTATCAATGGTAACGTGAATACCTATAGGTAACATGTAGGTGACATAGAATTTAAATGACAGTAAAAAAACGCACGAGAGCACAGATAATCATCTTGATATTCATTCAACTTTGCGGTTTTTATTCATCTTATACCAAATATATATACATTGTGACGTGCACGACAGAGTGCCAGCGCGTTCACGGGTTTCACCCAAGGTAGAACATAAGATCGTGGGTACAATGAACAGAATTGACTACTCTGTCTCCCACCCGCCTTCAACAGTCATTCTCGAGGAAATATAAATAAAATTAGAAAGAGTTTTCACAACATTATAATCGAAACAAATAAATAAAGATAAATAAAAGTTAAATTATTTTTAAAAAATGCACAAAGTAACTTTCAGCAGCAGCATAAGTGGAATTTATTAATTATGTTTAAATTCAGCTAAATAAATCAACATTCACTCACACCTATTTGACAATACTACCGGTAGGTGGAGAATATTTGACCAACGGTCGAGGAGCAATGCTAATGTGTTAAAGTTCACTTTAGCAGGTCAACGGGTTGAATGTCAGTAGATAAGTTTTGGTGCACGATGAATATCAGTTTTGGAGTTACTCGCGGGTTGACGTCGTTCACGGCGTCATATTTAAGTATGGGTTTTTTTCTTCCATATGAAGATGATTCGAGCGGATGGATCGTGATCATGATCGTCATCCTACTCTGTCTATGAGCAATCCTCGATGACACTTCACTTAACCGAGTCATTACAAAACCATCTGAAGTGGTACACCATCCAGACAATGGCGCCTCCTGACGTGGAGGTCCATTCTCAGGAAGGAATTTACATTCTGTATGAAACAAGTACAATACAACACGACGCACGTAACACAGATGTCTAACATTAGATATAATCTTACCCTTCCTATTTAATATTGAATCACATGACAGTGCTACCCTCCTTCGTCAACGGAAATGCTTAGATAAAGATCCTTTCGCGCAGCAGTGTTGCACATTGATATGTCAACCATAGAGGGCACTATCGGCGGGTAGGTACTATAACATATAATCCCAATATCCTTCTGTGTGTCGTATTTCGTGAAGATAAATTTGATGGGTAAGTGATCATCAGAGTGGAGTGACAATATTCATTGAAAAACGAATTAGGTGAATATATGTATATGACCTTTATGTTCTGAAGATGCATTTTTCAAAAAGAATAATAAATGTTATTTTTAACGCATCAACCAAACAGTACAATGAGGTGCCTCTTAAAAATGCGAAGAGGAATTCAAAATATTTATATTTTTTCTTGCATATTATTTTATCGAAATGGTGCAATTTTAAAAATTTATCAATAAATGTATTACTCAGTATAATGTATCAGGAAGTAACTACAGACTTGCAGTAATACCTAAAATATCATATTTATATATATATATATATATTATACTCGTATTGATATCTAATACACTAGACATTAAACGATATACTAGAACACTTGAAAAACATCAATAAACTAGTCTCCTTCCCTCACCACCCTATCATATCGCCCCGTCCCGCCTGCACCTCCCGCGTCGACCCGCCGCCCCTGACTGTAATAACATGTAGCTTTTTGGTGTAGCGGTTGAGACGCTGGCCTAGTGATCTAGTGGTCGGGAGTTCGTGCCTCGTTCCAGGACACCAGCAAGTTAGTCCTATTTACACAGTACAAGCGTTTAGCTTAGTTTTAAAATAGTAAGAATATTGATGTGAGATGTATCCCGTGTACGCATCTCTATTTAAAGAAAAAAATTGTCACATATATATATATATATATATATCTCTCATTGGTTCAATGTGGAAACGACTAAGCATAGTGGTCTTCTATTCAATAATATAATTATTTATTTTTGTGAATTATATTTTTGATATATGTTCATACGTACTTTATTATTTATACAAACTTTAATACCGATATTTTATTTTATTTGATAAATAGTTACCCCTAGTGTACCTTCTTTGTAACAGGCAAATATTAATTAAGTGATTTAAAATGGATTATTTTCACATTTCACTCGTATTCATCGGTAGTACATACAATGGTTAGCATCTCCGCCTGTCACGTGGGGTTCGGTTCTCCGCCGTGGATATTTTAATTTTCACCTATCTGATATATGAAACGCGTTTTTTATTATTATATCAAAAAATCATAAGTATAATTTATTTGTGTTCAGAACTAACAACTACCTACTTAATGCAATCATAAGTATTCGTTCATGGAGAGTGTACAACAACAGTATAGGAACCATTCATTCTCACTCTAATAAAATTATATAATAAACTTTGTATTTAACCACGTAAATTTTGTACGAAAAACCAACCGGTTTCGGAAAACATAGTTCTTCAAATACCTGACTGCATAAAATTTAAATTAGAATGATTGTGAAAGATGTGTGAAATTAATATAAAACTTACGAGATTAAATACAAAATTTATTGTATTATTTTACGAAAAAAAAACTACAATATTTTTGCAGTAAAAATTAAAAACATTATTACTGTAACCATTATTAATACGTACCTTTATAAAGCAAATAAAAATTTCTCGTACAAAACTGACTCAAATGACTTGTTAGCTTAATGAGATGTAACAAATCCTAAACACATGACACCAACTTAAACATTACCGCCTTTGACTCTTGAGTGTCTAGACTCCGTAACTCTTAGAACTCTAGACGACAGATATCTGATCTTATAGCATTGTTACATAAAATAAAATAAACATTAGTAGACAATTATTTTAACAAATCAGTGCTGCCATGATCATTCATACATCTTTAAAACTATATTTCTAGAATTAACCTATTTAAAAA
This sequence comes from Eubasilissa splendida, assembly GCA_031772225.1. Classification (NCBI taxonomy): domain Eukaryota; kingdom Metazoa; phylum Arthropoda; class Insecta; order Trichoptera; family Phryganeidae; genus Eubasilissa; species Eubasilissa splendida. The sequence goes on from CM062856.1 coordinate 17,186,439, forward strand.
TACTTATTTCTTCACATTAAAATTATCATAAGAGAATTTAATATTTAATTTTAGCCTTTTAAAACAACTACTTGTGAAACACAATCCAACATGTATTATCAATATATTTCAAATAATTTTATTCAAAGCGTTAAGTTTGTCGATTAAAATATGCCTCCATAAATTAAACTCTTTCTTATTTGGGGGTACATTAAATGGTGGAGTTTCATTTTAATGTATAAAATAATAAAAGCATATTATATTGTGGAAATAAAGAATATTTATATTTGTTATACTTTTTACCATATATATATTTTTTAAATAATCAGTCAGGTTTTTTTATTATTTCCTCAGAATGTAACTTTTTGTAGTGTTTTATGTGTATTTAATTTTGATTTTGAATATTTAAACTTTTCTCATTTTGTCATTGTATTATAATAAAATATATGTACTATGTATATTTATTTAATAACGCTAGGCTGTAATTCAGTTTACTATGTTGAGTATACCATAGTATCTAGTACTAGTTTATTTTTCAAAAACATTCCACTCTCGGGATATTTTTTTAACATTTTGAGAGCTTTAACAACTGTACCTTCTGTTATCTAACAAGTTCTTAAGTGTCTCGTGAGACTTATTCCCTGCCCACCTTGATTTCAAGTGCTCTGCCTAACATGTTTTGAAAATCCATTGACTTTTTATTTTCGGGAAGATTAATTCAATTTACATAGGTAAGTAGACGTAAAAATCTATTTTTACATCCCTTACATATTCTCTGCTTAAACTAAATTGGCCTTGTTTCCCTAAAATACGTAAATGAACCTAAATTGTACTAGCTGATAGACAAGGCATTATATAATATGACTTCTGTGTATTCTATAATATAGAGTGCATAGTTAAGATACGATTTATAAATTAACAGAATTCATAGTATCTAATAAAAATAGATACGACTAAAGACACCGGCGACTTTAGCGCAGAAGAGAGTCTGTAAGTTGGTAGGAAAATAAAAATAAATTTAAATACATTTTTCTCAGCTAATCTCTTCTTCTACGACAATATATCTCATGGTTGGATTTGGCCTCGACGACAAGTACTCTCTGGTCATTCTTTTCCAGTTCCCTGACTGTTCCATCTTATTCCAGCCTTCTTCCAGATAGTCAGTCCACCTCTTTCTTGGTCTGCCTCTAGGTAGCTTCCACCGGGTCGTGATCTTTGGTGTCATGTTATCTGGCATTCTTTCAATATGACCAGCTCATCGCAGTCTTTGGGAACTACGATTGTTTATTGCTCAATTAAATTTACGACCTCATGATTCATTTTTATTTTGTAAGTTGCATTTTCTAGTAAATAAATTTTCCTTAGCATTTAGCGCTCAAAACCTGCTAATTTATTAATAACTAAAATTTAACTTTAATATTCGAAATAACCATTATTAGAATCGATAACACATTGTAAAACTTTCGGGAGGTCTTTGATGACTTGCTTTAAAACGCATTGCTTGAGTTGATCTAACCCTCGATGACACTATTAATAATCTTCTGGAAGACAACAAATTGATGACATAATTTCTCCCACTGTAGAATTATGTTTCCTGAATTTAATTTATAAGGTAAATATAGACGACGCACAAAAAATTAATACTTTTAATTAGTTAATATAATCAACTTTATTCTCTTGTTTTCAGAATCGGAATACGGGGGGAGTGTCGGGCAATATTTTGGTATCTCAACAGGATCCTTTAAGGGTAAGATTTTCTTTCTCCATTAGTATATTGTAATAAATAAATGGGAACAGAAGTGGCAAGGCAAGGCATCTTTATTCATGAGACTGTCCGAGAACTTTACCAAAAGGAAAATACATATTTCATTAAAGTATATTAATCTTATTATCTTTACCTATCTTTATTACCTAGTCCATAAAAGGCCAAATATTTTTGCCACGACATTATAAAAGTAGTATATAACAATAGCGTATTTGAGCTGTGGTATTGTAAATACTTTACTCATTTGATTATTCTCTATGCTATCTATCAGATTTGATGAAAATTAGTAATTTAAAAAAAAAATAGATATGTGTACATAAAATGTGTGTCACATCAATATTCTTACCATTTAAGCTAAACGCTTGTGCTTTGAAAATATGACTAACTTGGCCTCCTGGAACGAGGCTCGAACCCCCAAACATCAGGTCAGAGATCACTTGCCGAGTATCGTAACCACTAGACCATATCTAGTCACGTCATCACATCTAATGAATGATACTCGTAGATTAGGTTTAGTTTAGAAGTTAAATTTTCTGCAATTATAAAATTAGTAATCTTTTACAAACATAGAATATTAAATCATTTACTTTTAGATTTTTTAAAAAACTTTAATCATTTTTAGTGTATATCTTGTGTTTCGAAATTCGCAGTGAAACATACATTAAATTTTTGGTAATTATGTATAAAGTGTCTAGCGAAAAAAAATTAAGATTAAATTGTATTTGCTCGTAAACCATCAGGGTGAGGTAAGTGGGAGGGGTATTCTTCGACGCGCGTGATTTGCTTATTTGCCAGTCGCAATGAGTCGCTGGTCGGGAGCGCACCGTAAAGCAATATTTAAAGTGCGGTGATTCATTAGTTCGTGCGCGTCGCGCTTTTTGTTCTCACTTTAATATTCAACGAGTAAGTGATGGGCCGAGCACGCAACTTATCTGGTGTTGGGCTCAAAACTTCAGATAAGAAGGGACAACGGTTAACCAAACTCCTCCGGGACCATCAACATCAGCAGCGACGCCAGAACATGTGGCTCATGTTCGACGTGAAATTATGCGCAATCCGCGTAAATCGATAAGGAAGATTGCAGCCTGTACTCAGTGCGTTATTTTAAAAAATAAATTACAGTTTCACCCATACAAACTACAAATCATGCAGTTTCTCAACGAAAATGACTATTCTTTACGTGAAACCTTAGCGAGAAGGATGCTGGAATATTTTGGAACAGCACGAACGCTTGGAAACATATTATTTACTGACGAAGTATATTTTTATATCAATGGCTATGTTAATAAATAGGACATAATATACTGGTGCCCCGATAACCCGAGGGAACGCCATCAAAAACGTTTTCGTTGTCCAAAAACGACAGTGTGGTGTGAAATTTCTGCCCGAGGGATTATTGGCTCTTATTTTTTTAACCAGCAAGACAGTCACTGCTGACGTGTATTGCCGAATGGTCGATGGTAGTTTTTGATACCGCAACTGTAGCTGCTTCCCGGGTTCAACAACAGAACACAATTTTAGCAAGACACACACAGCTAGTTTCGATGGAGAAGCAGAGGGAAATTTTTGCCAATAAATTAATCGGCAAGTACGGAGACATACCATGGGCACCTCGGTCACCGGACCTTACACCGTGTGACTCTTTTTAGTGGGAATACCTTAAGTCGAAAGTTTACAGCAAAAATCCTCGAACAATTCAGGTCCTACAAGAAAATATCCGCCGCGAAGTTGGTGCCATTGAACCAACGCTTTGCTCTCGCGTGTTCGCAAATTTAAGGGTCCCATCGCAAAAGTGTCTTGAGAGAAATGGACGACATTTAGACGATATTATTTATAAAACGCAAAATCCGCATCGTTAAACTCCATTTTGTATAAATAAAATATGAGAATAACATTGTAGTTTTATTTTTTATTTAGTATTAAACTTGAAAATTTTCCGCTGGATACCCTATACATCAACGAGACGAAGATGCTACGCTGCATCGGAGGTACGATTAAACCGAACCATATAATAAACGAATATGTTCATATACGCCTAAGTGATCTCATTTCCACTGCATTTCTCTTCTGCCAGCTCCAGGTCTCACTTCCATACATCAGTGTCGGTACCAGGACTCCATTGTGAACCGCTAGTCTTGTCTCAGTTGACAAGTTCTCATTAGCTATAATTCCATTCAAAACGCCGTTCACTTTATTCCCTGCAGTCACCTTCCTTTCTATATCTTTCTCTGTCTTTCCGTTTCTATCGAACATACTTCCCAAATACACAAACTCATCTACTTGTTCCAAACATTCATTTTGCACGTTGTCTTGCTTTCTTCTCTCTCGAATACCATCACTTTCGACTTGTTGGCACAGATGACTGCATTATCATAAAGGCCCTCAGCATTTCGAAAACGACAAGAGAATGAGGATAACGTGGCGGACCAGTATGGAAAAGGAGTTGCAGAATAATCATCTTAATCAGGAAACAACGCAACACCACGGTTCACGGCGTCTGCGTTTTAAGAGGGTCCACCTAAAAGAGATGAATTATTATTTGAGTACGTTTTTTAGCATTTGATTGCGAAAATAGCGGGAAAGTCGCATAAAAGACAATGTAACTAACTTTATTTGTTAATATTTAATAAATCAACAAATAAAAACTTTATTACTCAGATCATTATTACAATATGTATATTTAAAAAAAATGCATTTCTAGATTGATGTGCCAAATGTGTGTAATCTAAAATAATTATATTTACAATTCACCGCTTGTACATATATATACTCATATATTCGCCGCCAATATAATAAAAAAGTGGTGATCTTTATCCTGCCGAGCGTGGATTAAGATTGTGTCTATTAAGAATAATTATTGAGCTAACAGCTTTAAAATATATTTATTATAATGTATTTCGTATTTCTCAATGAATATATTAAACGGTAGATCCTTGAATGTTGTTTCCGATTAGATAACATGCGCTCCGTAAACCGATCGAGATTATTTATAATGCAATTAATTAATATTTTTATTTTAAAACAATAATGTGGTTCAATCCTATATTATTTTAAAAGATTTATTGCATACTAGTGGCTAGTCATATTTACATACACGTCATTATTGTTACTTTTAATGCCAGTCTGGCGCAAACGTACATACTCGTATTAAATTCGAGCTAATGTGTGTATTATACATATGTACGTACGTCTATAATTTAACTCGAATAACACACCATAAACAAAACAATATGTAATTATTAAAAACATGAAAATATTATTTATTGTCATTAGCAATTTATGAAATGGTATGAATAAAATTGTGTGGTTGATACTCCTACGAAACGTGTTCAATAATTTTTGAAATCTACATATTGTAACAATTGGTAATTATCATATTTTATAATGGTGATATGTTAAAATATATTTTTGTGTTTGTACTTTTAGTGACTTTATGCATATTTATTAACATTTGGCGTTGCACAAGTAATTATCCCTCCTCCCTCCTGCCTCCTGCCCCAACCACACCATCTCCACTAACGTCGCACATCCTCTCCGATCGCACCCTCTGTATTCTCTGCGCCCTCAGAACACAATAGGCAATTATTTTTGGGGTTTCTCCAGGTGATGACGGTAATGTTCCCGGAGCGCGGCGACCGCGTGTCGGACGCGCTGGCGGACGCGTGCTCGCGACTCGGACTGGAGGCTTCCAGCGCGCGCACCGACGACGCGCAGGAAGCGTGCACGACGCGCCGGCCCGCGCTTGTAGTGGCGGACTGCAGGGCGGCGCGCGCCGACGGCGAAAATCTGTGCAGGTGGGTTTTCTTGCATTATACCTATTTTATACCATTTTTTAAATTTTATTTTATTATTTCTATGTAAAAAAACTGTGCTATTTTGGCCGCTGGGCGGCCAGGGCTTTATTTTATTGCTTTAATAATGGTGCATTATACACCGTTAATATATTACTAAAACAAATTCCGTGTTGAATATATAGATTCTACGGAAGCTCTGGTCGCGCAGCGGTCACTACTGGCCGCGTAGCGACCTTTATAGGCCGCCTGCAGAGCCAATTTTATTTTCTGCTAGTGTATCAATTTATAATTATATATATCTAATTAATTATTCTTCGTCATTCCGCTAAAAGACATTCTTGAAAAAACTGAGATCATATTTACAATAAATAATTACTTAACAAACGTAAACATTACGAATATATATTTGACAGATGATTGACTACGCGAGATGACAGATGATCAAAATACTTGCCAGTCGGAAAAATTTATACGATTTCGCTACTATGTGTATTCTCTTACTCGTAATATAGATAATATACACTTTATTTCAAATTGAATATATGTTTGCGTAATGTTATTGAATATATAAAAGTGAAAACATTTAAGTAATCTTAACCTAGAGATATTAAAAACACGTTCGACATATTCACTACTTTGGTATTTTTTCTTACTGGCAGATACGATGAATACCAACCGCAATCATATTATTAAATGTTATCAAAAACATGCATTTTAATCAAACAAAAGTAAAAAATCTAGTAGGTTCTACTCAAAGGTGTTTGAGAAATATTATAATATAAATTGTTTCAATGGGAAGAAATAGATAAAAAAATTTGGATATAATTATATAAAAATAAACGATAATCTATAGGATTACTATGGCGGAATCCGAAAGAAATCTACCATTAATATAACGTTCCACGTTCGAGTCTCGGTGGGTAGTTATTTTTTTCGACAGATAGAATTATTCTGTGTATATTTGTAAAAGCAATTTATCTAATTGGTTTTAATATAAAATCAATATATTGCTTATATAGTTTGTTGAGATTAAATAAAAATGCACTTCTTCAATATTTGCCAAATAACTTTGTGGCTTCATTTTATATTAATAATTATACAAAATACTTTGTTTAAACCACTATTTATTAATTATTCTACATGTTTCAGTACTTATGGTATCTTCTTCGGGAAACAAGGTATACAAAAATTATAATTTGTTAAACAAAGAGTACGAGAAAAAGTTTATCAGATCATATGTTTACTCACCTATTATTGATAGTGGGAAGCAGTGGAGAAAAATTGTGTTTTTAAATAATCTTACTTCAAATTCAATTATAAAAAATATCCCAAATTCTATACAACCAGCTTTTTACACTAATTACAAATTAAATAATTATATTAAATAACAAGGATAAGGATGATATTTAAAAAAAATCGGGGGTCCACAAATTAATTTGCAATGATTGCAATTATTTTTATATAGGTAAAACGTACAGAAATTTTGATATTATAATTAAGGAGCATTTGAGATGTCTAAATAACAATAACTATTTAGAGTTTTCCAATCATCTTTTGGAAACAAACCATTCCTTTGACATTAATATGGGTTTAGAAATTTTACATACAAGTATTAAGGGTTTACAGTTAGATACGTTTGAAATTTTAAAATATTATAAATAACCAAATCCTCTTTGCAAATAGTCACCTTTTAAATTTGTTTTCATAGTAGTTCTTACTTATTTTCCATTTTATAGTTTTGTTTTTATCTATGCTGTATTTTTTAATTTCAGTATACATTATTTCCTGAAGAAAATGCCATAGGCATCGAAACATGCTGAATAATTAATAAATACTGTAAATATGAATTAAATATATTAATTATAAAGATATACATATAAAATCAATTTTATCGAAAAATATTGTTGTTGCGCCACCGGGATTCGAACCTGGATCTCTTTCCTAACCGGGGAAGGTGCTTTATCCAACTAAGCTACAGCGACAATATTTTTAGCGACAATTTTCGACCCTATATGTTACCTTTTTGATATTAATACATTTAATCGTTCCATCATTTGACAGAGCCATCTACCTTATTTTTACAGAATCTCAAATACCTTTGAGTAAACTGATAGCAGACGCCAGAATTATCAATTCATTTTTATTAAATTTTGGACACATTGATACAACTTTATTATTTAGGAGATAATCCTAAATAATAAATAGTGGTTTAAACAAAGTATTTAGTATAATTATTAATAAAAATGCTCTCTTTTTACGTAGCAAAATATTTTATGATCTATAGAACCAATGCTCAACACCTGATAACTTAGCATAATATTTTTGACAGACTTAAATAGACAATGTGGCCAATATATAAAAACAAATATTTTCTAACTATTTAAATTGTAATACATTGATATACTTTTAACACAGCTCAATAGAGGTTATAATGTTATAAATATGAGAATACACTTTGGTAGGGATTTATTTCTATGAATTATTTCACATTTATGAATTATATTTTATACTTTTTATACCCGAAAGGTTGAGAAATTAGAATGTGTTTTATTTTAATATTTTTTTTTTTTTTTAAGTTTAAAATGTTAAAAGTTTTTTTAAATGTTAACATCATAGACGTTTTTTTCATAGTTGTTGCTCTTCGCTTCTTTTCATTTTCTCGTTCTTTTCACCACTGTATTGTCAGAATGGACGCACACTAACTTATCCAGAAAATGGATATGAAAATATATTAATTTTCATATTATTCACACATTATTATTATTTTCAATTAAAAACACAACGTTCTTGTATATTCTAATTATTATTTATTTTATTTGGAAATTATACGAGAAGTTATTTAATATTATTAAGCGTAAATTTGATATTATACGTATTACGTTACGTAAACTTAATTAGATACAACTTAAGGACAATTTAATCCGCTTAGATTCTCGCGCTTACCTGAAAATATACGTACATATTTTTTATAATATTTTTGTTATTTTAATCTTATTGATTACACACAATAGTTTGTACTAATTTTTAATAATTATCAGTATTTATATATACAATAATAGGATTTACAAAACTTATTATGTTCTTGTCAATTATTATTATTATTCATATCTAAACAAATACACTTGTAACGTATCGCACTATCTATCGTGCATTACATTCTTTGGAAATACTCACATCATTTACATGCGTGTACGTTTGTATCTACATTATATGACACAGACGGATAATAGCTCACTGATAAGCGTACGTTTAGGCAATGTGATAATTTGCAAACTATTTATCATTTTTTTAATGATACCTATGACATCACAAAAATGTTCGTAATGATTGTCAGAGAAAATTTATTTTACAAATAAAAAAATCTCAATTATTACGGATATGTTGTGCACTCCCTACGGGCTAAATACTTGTATACACGTTGATAATAAGAGGTGGATTTATGTTACACTTGTCACTTGTACAAATATCGTAGCGGAACCCGACCGACCGCCTGATAATGATCTCATCAGCTTCACATATTCTCGCACAAATCTTGAGAAATAGTCAAACAGGAATCAGTTTGGCGTTAAATCTTTTTACTTACTAATTGAACGTAAAAGTATGTCACTTTTTTCTTGAGCCTCGCAAAAATGTTCATTAAAACATGTTTACGTCCGTCTCGTGAAAATGAATTGTTAGATCTGCTCGTTGACGTGCTGTCATTTTTTTTTTTAAATTTTCTTTGTATGTATTTTAAGCCGCGTTTAACGTCATTATATTTAACGTCCTCCCAGATGATTTTCGTATTTTTTATGCACCTTTGATTAATATGGGATGTTTATATTTACCTTCACATAAATCTTAAGCTAACGATTTATTCATTATCTCATTGATGTTTCGTTTGTTTATATGGCATCGATCTTTATAACTATCCAACGATCGGCGGTCGCCGTGTGCGCAATATGAATGTGACGTAGATATAATTCATATCCAGTACCTACCCACTGCCCCCTCCTACACCAGAACACGACCTTTCTGTAATGTGTTCTCTATGGTTAAATCAGTTGAAGTTTGAATCTTCGAACTGTCGGGATAGCGTTTTACCATTGGGTGCGTTTATATGCTGTGAATATCCTGCTGCGTAGGCCGATAGTTTATTTAAAGCGCGAAACCTGTGCATTGTGCGATTACGCAAGTTGTGTTATGACACTTTCGCTCTATCATCGAAAGTGTGTGTTCAAGTGTCATATTTCCTGCTGAATAGCATTGTACGAGTCCCGGAGCCGGAAGACCCGTGGATCCAATGGAAAAAGATACCGAAAGGATCATTTCACTGCTGGGTCATGTCGTCAGCCAGCCCCTGTTTCATATTTCCTGTCCCTCTTCCAAATTCCTTCCGCCCTTCCTGAATTCCTTATATTCCTCATCCTCTCGGGTAAACACCAATCACTGTGGTAAAACATGATTATTTTAATTTTTACTGAAACAAATAAATTGTACAGGTTATAGTTAGAATTTACACCTGTTGATGGGAGCTGCACCCCTGGAAACTATACTTGTGTCCGGCAAACTTGTTGCAGATTTACGTGATTAATGTTCTTCACAGTTATGTAACGTTCGTTTGATCGTCTTATTAATTAGCGGGCTACGACAGACGGCTGTTTTTAGGTCGCCCTCTTCCTTTGTCTTCTCGATAGGATAGATACTTAACTCTCTCCCTACGGTTCTGAATCATATTAATAGTCCTTCTAATTATAAGGGTGCGGCAAATGTGCCTGGGAAGAGAGAGAGGACTCTCCCCTTCCTCTTTCTCGGTATTAGAGAAGGACCGTCCAAAATCAGGTACCCGGGTAAAACCGAGAGCCACAGATATTTTCCATATTTTTTAAGTCATTAGAGAGTGCGCTCGTCACCGGCATTTACATTTAGTCTGTAAACAGATAACTTGACGCTACAAACGTGCGGATAAATGCGATAAAAGCTTTTTTTATTGTATTTGATCTTATTTTTGTGAAATCTGAAGTAATGATATGGATAGCAAATAGGTAAGAGGCATGTTGTGTAAAGATTATGTATTGCTGGTAACACTTACCAATAAATGAATAGACATGAAATAAAGTGTACATCTAGAAGAGGGTTTCGGAAAATTAGTTGCGGGACGAAGGGAATTCTGCACATATTATTTATGGAAACATAAATCCAATAGTTTATTACGACACATTTATGCAACAGTAAAAGTATTTACTATTCGTAAATGAAATCTTTGTGTAAACGAGACATATTTTTTACATTAATGCATATTATATTGTCAGCGTTTAAATATTTGTTCCAATCGAGCCAAACAAAAGCCGCAGAGCTATATGATTGCGTAAGTTGTACCAAAGTGATCACGTGAGAGACGCAAAAGTGAAAATATTGAAACAAGGAATTTCCGCTAGTTCATGTCTATATATTTGGTAGTCTGCGGTTGGTAGGCTTGCTTGTATAACCTACAAAATGTTTCATGCTAGTTGAGTGATAATAATTTACGATATATTTTCACGTATCGTGTAAACTGTAGGTTCTATTATCGTATTTCATATTTATATAGCCGTTTTTATCCAGATACCGGGGTAAAATCATAAATTCTCAATATTGTGTAATTTTTAATAAATTTATAAGAATTTTAATATTTTTCTTCACTAGTGAACATTGTAGTCGAGACAATTTAAATTAAATGTCTGTATTTAGTAATGTGAAAGCTATTAAAGCTATTATTGATTAAGTGCCCGGTTTTGAACGGTTTTCCCTATTTATGAAACAAATCTACAAAAAATGTATTTTTTTAAATGTAAACAGAATTTATGATGATCAATAACAATATTCGACAGTGGAAGCGAAGTGTTGATGGTGATCACGTGACGAATTTTACAAAGTGTGAATGTTGTGTATATTAATTGGATTCAATTTACTTGCTTGAAATCACGAAAGATGCTTTTAGCGTTGCGGGAACGATTCGCAGTCGAGTCGGGCGTTCGTGAAATAAAAAAATCCCTACCCGACCGGTCATCGCCGAACAAAAATCAAAATTCTTACGGAAAATTTCCGACGCTACAAACAATGGGATATGTCGAGGACATTTTTATATCTCCCAATGGCGAGAGCCGTATGTGAAGTATGAACATAAAAAATCCTTTTACGTTTTACGACTGATATTCGCCGACATCTTGAATAGTCGGAAAAACGGGACTCGTAATATATCATCCGGTCCGCTGTCACAACTCTGGAATGCGAGCGCCACAGTAACCATATTTTGAATTTAATGCAAAAAAAAAAAAAGTAATTTGTATAATGGATTCTACAAATTACGTTGTGATGCCGTTATCGGACAGCAAACGAAAATAAAATATTTTCCTGTTTATTGTCTCCCGGCGTTGGACGTTTGCCAAAATATATGTAATTTATTGATCTGGTCGCCCGTGAGCTATACCGGGGCATTTTTAGATTATTATTGTTCGTAGTGTTATTATTATATTATTTTATTTTAATATTTTACAAATAAATCAATTTATTATTTTTTACAACAACAAAAAGGTAACATTATGAAAGACGTGCATTTTAATTTATTAATGTCTCTAGTTTCTCATACTGAGTCACTGAACAGTAGTATATATTTAAATACATGGAAAGTATTAGTATAACATAATGTCTAAATAATTTTTAGCTATTAGTTTAGTTATCTGTTTATTCTATTATACATTTGATTAATTATAAATAAATGACATATGTGTGGAATCGGTACCGGATTTAATACAGGAATATTTCTAGCGGGTCGGGTCATCGTTTGCCGTAAAATGTTGTGTTACGTATGGAATAAAATACCTACGTCCATTACCGTACGCTATAGCCCTTAGTTAACCCTTAGGCGTGCTTCATCTATAACTGATTTCATTTGCACGACAACCAGTCAGTTTTCTGAAGCGTTCTTACACGCCACCATTATGATGGTTATAAAATATTTATTATTTAATTTTAAATATATTTTTTTAAGAAAAACTAACTGAAAAATTCAATACAAAAAAACAAACATTCCATTTTGAATAATTTTTTTAAATATATTGTTAGATCTTGCAAACCAACGAAAAGTCGATATTGTGAAAATTATTCTAGTACACCAGAATTTGTTATCTTAATATTGAAAATATTTTTATTCTTACCCTGTGTTTAAGACGTAATTCAAGCCAATCTGCGTTTGTCTCCAATGATTTGCTTGGTAGTGGCTCCGCTCTGTATACTAGGTTATTAATTTAACTCCTACTTAATTTCTATTTTTTGAGGGATTGGAACCAGACCAGACAAATTATTCCGAAGCTAAAACGTGATACTTTTTTGACACCCGATATTAGAAAAAGGAATTAAGATAAAAACGTTTTTTTTTAATTTAGGTATACCGATGTGTTGAAAATTAATGAAAGTTTTATATATTCATGATTTTTTGAGCCTTATTTAAAATTACTTTTCACGATGGCAGACACGCCAGCCACACGTTTAAGAATCCCAACCCTTAGCATTGTGTAGTTTTTGTTGTTTGAGACCCGCAAGTCGTGCAATGTGACAGTTTTATGTCTCAGATAATGATACCTTTTGGTCAACCGCCTGGTTGATGGGTCATTTTGAATTTCCTATGTACGGGTAGCTCGACGATGGAATGAGGTGGGAAATGGAACGAGGTAGTGCGGGTGCAAAGTGATGGTTGCGAAATAATCATTACTTTATATAATATATAGATGTTACAGTTGTACGTGAATATTAAAAAATTTCTTGAGATCTTATTTTCTTCATGTATACTTAACTAAAACAAAGTTTATTGTTTTAGAAAAGTTTCAAAAAAATTCAGCAAATTATTTTATCTATCAGTTGTTTATGAACGTTGTTTAAAGTGTTATAAACCAGATCAAATCGTCCGAATGACGCATGTCCCTCAAATAAGTTATTATGTACAGACATAAGTACTCTCTGCCGTGATGGCGAGGGCTATGAAAATGTATAGCAACGCGAACACTATAGACTAAATTTTTAAACGATAGATAAACAGTTGGTGGCGCGAACTCTCGTTCGACCGTTTTGTTCTGAATGTGAGCTCGCTCTAACCCGTCAATAATAACGAAAAATGATTTATTTATGTAACCTTTATTTATTTAAAAATTAACGTAAATACAACAGTGAAATGTATTTATAAAAAAAAAATGATGCGATAATTACACACTCACATTTCATAAAAGTGGGAGAAGATTTTGTTTGTTTTTATTGCCATGCGACACTTGCTTTATGTTATTTTGCTTTATGCTTTTATTGCTGACGTAAAACTTGGTTTAATATTTCCATGTTAAAGTATTTTTCATCTCCCAAATCGGTCATTTGTCTAATAATAAAACAATATAATTTATATATTTAGAGGAGAGTGTCTGTGGGTTGGTTTTTTATACAAATCTACATTTTTATTCCGAGCTTGATGTAATTTGGTGACTTGACCTTCAAAACAATAGGAAAGTCACTGTTTTACATGAGATTTCTAAAAACCACCCCATCCCTCTTTCCCACATCTTAAAGCAGAATTTTGATACTTCTTGGTAAAATTTTGCACACTTGACGTTTAAAATAAGAGGAAAATTACTGTATATGTCTGATTTCGAAAAACAGCTACCCAATCCCCCTAAATGAAGCCTCTTCACTCTACGTAAAGCCCGATCAACGCCGGGTACTTCAGCTAGCATAATAATAAAACAATGCCCAATTAATTCCCTTCACTACTTTTTTGAACGCTTTTAACCACATCCCGTAATCTATAGGAATTAGATTCGATAGAATATTCTATAGAATTAGAGCTTAACAAAATTAACATTGGATTACTTTAATCTTCCACCGTGGCCATTATCAAATTAAATCATTTAAAATCTTATAACAATATGTAAAAGTCAAAATAAGTTCTTAATTTGGTATTATATTAAAATTTACAAGAGCGAAAAGATATTTCCATCAAGAAAACACATATAATTAATACTGGATTAATAGAGTGCTCTCTTATAAATACGTTACTTCAAAGAAAAGGCAGGTGAGAACAAACTGAATTAAGGAATGATAAAAAAATATAATTAATTAAATATTTATCATGTGACATATCGTGTTTCGCTACTCCTACTTTTGTATAACGCCACATAACAATTAAAATGTAGCCTATTTAATGTAAACGTTAACTTTGAACAAGCATCTTACCGCTACACCAAATATGCACGTCACCATCGTTTATTATTTGTCATATATATTCATACAAACTAATTAACTGTATTTAATAACAGTGTTTCAATACATTTATTTTCTGTGCTTTCATTAGTCTTTGTTCTATGTTTCACCCGGATACATCTGTGGTGACCCTACACGTACCCATAGACATGGCCGTATGAGGACTCAGCTATCAACCATATAGGGCCCAAACCAAAGCGACCAATCGGTAGACGCAATCAAATAATATGCACCGGAGACAGACACTGCCCAAGCAGCTAGTGATCAATCTTCCGCAAACCGTCCTCTCATAGACATCTCGTGCGAGCCAGTCCAAAGTTCAACGCGAATTTAACTGTATAATTCATCACGTCAATAAACGAAATTATTTAAGTGCTCTTTCATTTCTACACCCTGCTCTAGTTACAACAATAGACACCGTACATTGCGACATACAAACAACACCCATGAGACTAAAAGATGTTAGGAGCTTCTGTCTCACAGTAAAAAAACCTTCAGACACAATCACGAGTCAATCATATTTAAACAACGACATCTATGCCACAACTCCTACACATCAAAAACCTCGTTCATAACGTGAATGCTAAAATTTAATGTAAAAATAAGGATTTCTTCACCATTTCAGCGTTCACCTCTATTGTATTTGAGGGTTATTTTCCTTGTTAATTAGTACGTATGGCAAATAACGGACAACGGAAGACCGCACAAGTCAGGAAAACTGGTCCCTTTGACAGAAATCTCATTAAACAAGGTACCGCATCAGAAAGCATCGTCAACCGCATTGCCCGTGGCCATTATCAGAGTTTAAACTGATCGTATAAACCCCAACCAATACAGACTTGCATGCAGCGGAAACCAAAGAGTCGCGTATCGTCGCAAACAAATTGTCAGAAGTATTTATTTCCATTACACATATTTTGTGACATAAACTCACGTCGACTACCCGCTATGACATTTCTTTCACTTACCCTCCCGCCGAGTTCCTCCCCTCGCTTTCTTTTATTAATGTCTTTCTTTTCTTGCATTAAGCTAGCCCTGCTACAAAGAAAAACACTTAGAAATCACGGTCTCCATTAAGTGGGATTTGTTAAATGTTTTATTTTTATATTTATTTTTGTCTTGCAAAATAACGTACGCCGTATGCCATAATGTTGGAAATATTTTAAGCTTTCTGTTGACGCATCAGAGAAGAAATAACACACCATATAATTAAGCGAAGAAATAACATGGCATATTCTACGCGAGATTTATTTAATTCGCCATCATACAGGTGATTCTCTACTATTAACGAGATTTCAAATTATAATTTCATTTTTAATCAGAAAAGGATCTATAAGTTTATAATATTTATAAATTAAATATCGATGAAAGACATCAATAGCGCAACAGAAACGTATCAGTTACGCAATGTTGACGTATTAGCTATCTAGAATATCATTTATTTTATATATAATAATTAACATTAATGTATAGTTTGTATCCACTGCAGAAGAATGTTGGTGAGTTGTCAAATTGTAATTCACGCTTGTGGTGAGCATATGAGGTATTTTTAATGTTTGTTGCAAATTTAACATTGTGTTTTTCATTAATTTTAATATAGATTGTTTATGTTTTTACTTTGTTTTTAACCACTTTATGGGCTATATTCAATACATCAACCGGTTTCGTAAAATATCATTTCCTTTATCGGGATGTCAAATATTATAAATAATAAATATTAAAACCATATATGTCAAATTGTTCTAACGTTTTTAAAAATTATATATATTTTTTTAATTAATTTAAAAATCTATTATTATTTTAAAATAAATCTAGTACCTAACTTGAATTGTTACGATGGTGAAAGATGTGAAAATTGACTTAATGATAATAAATTATAAGAAATTATTTTTGAAAATTTAGTTGGTTGTTTATAATATTTTGGTTAATTTTATACGTTTTACTTATTTCTAATGACTAAATTATTCA
Organism: Eubasilissa splendida; assembly: GCA_031772225.1. Taxonomy (NCBI): domain Eukaryota; kingdom Metazoa; phylum Arthropoda; class Insecta; order Trichoptera; family Phryganeidae; genus Eubasilissa; species Eubasilissa splendida. The sequence continues at coordinate 17,203,203 of CM062856.1, forward strand.
ATAGACAGACCAACAATTTTTATATGTAAAACAGATAATCCCAATATTTTATCAAAAGTATTATCATTTTCTAATAAATGATTGGAAAATTTTGAAAAACTATTAGTATTTAATTATCTTAAATGCTCTTTGACTCTTCTGTCAATCGAGTCATTTAATTTGAACATGGGTGACCATATTTTTATTGTAACATTGTACTAATTTTGGCATCAAATTGTTAATGTTATGACTAATTAATTAATCAATATTCGCGTGCAAAAAAAAAACTACATCTCTACAATATTTATTAATTATTTTGTTTGACAAATTAGCCCTGCAGATCTGTTTTGATGTTTACCATCCGACTCGTGCGAAAGGAACCTCTTCGTACAACTGGTTCTTTTTACATCTCACCTCTCACTCTATGCCCCATCCTTTACCATGATGCTCGCAGAGTAATGCAAAATCCAACATTCTGCATTTTCGTGTTTCAAACTGCAAATCGTGTAGAGGACTTTCATTTCTAAAACCAATTGGAAAATGTATATATTATTATATATATATTATTTAAATTTGAAAAAAAAAATGATAACAAACAAAGTCTTAGAATAATATGAACTACGCTAATAAGGTTGTTGAACAACGTTTTTGCGTATCTGCCCCAAAGGCTTGCCTGTAATGTAATATTATCAAAAATGGGATAAGCTTCTACATGCTTTGTCGTCTACAAGCAATTATTTCCACATCTTTTAACATGTACGTTCTTGGAAACGGAAGTGTGAAGCACTCGTACAAGCCAATGATCTCTCTCTAATTTATAAACCTTTTACCCCTAAACCCCAGTATAAGCTCTCAAGCCATACCGTGCTTTACACATGATTTCAGAATGGAGAAAAATATATTAAATTTCATTTCATTTAACTTGACGCAACTTACCATCACGACGTTTCACAGCGGCGACAGGCAGAGGGGCAACCCTTGCTTCATCCACATTCATACATCTCACATCATACATGCTCATCGTTCATTAAGGTTTTTAACACGATATATCTGATTTAACTGGTTATGTCAAGTTTTCCGCGGATATCCTCTGATTCTAGTGTCACCAACACGCTCGTTATATATCTTTTATTTATTTGTTCTGCATGATCAAACCACCTTCGCAACTCTCTTCTAATCCTGTTCATTATTATACGATCAGCTTTACATTCATACTTAATTGGTTCACTCTTTATTCTATCATAAATGGATTTGCTGCATAACGTCCGAATGACCTCATTTACACTGCATTCAGTCTACTTTTGTTCGTCTTTTGCTAGCTTCAGATTTCGCTTCCGTACATCAGTGATGGTAAAAGGTCACCATTATGTATCACTGGACTTGCCACGGCTGAGACGTATCTATTAAAAATTACTGCATTCAAAGTACCGTTGACTTTGTTTCCTGCAGTCACTCCAGTATCTTTCTTGGCCTTCACATTTTTACCAAACACATCGTACCTCTTAAAATACATCAACAAACTTATTTGAGCACATGCTATCTTTATAGCTATGATAAAAATACTGTCTTCCATTATTAGTAGAATTTTTTTTACTCACATACACGCAAAAAAATATAAAACTAGTTAAACAATTCCTTTCATAGTTATAAATTTGATGAAAAATGAAAAATATATTGGGTCATCTCATAAATAATACAGTTTTTTTATAATTAAGATCTAACAAAGTTCTTTTTTAATTTAAAATATACTTTCATTTTTTACAATGCTCTTCCATCTTTCTAGTAGACTTGTGAGTCCCCTCTTCTAAAATTCACTTTCCTCCAGTATTGTTCTGACCTCGTCTACTTTTCGGTCCAAATGATTTTGAAGACTGCGAAATAAATTATAATCTGATGGGTCCGGCGAATATGGTGGGTTAGGCATCGTTTCCAAAAAAGGTTCATTCCTGAGACGTGACAGCAAAAAAAAGCACACATTCACTATCTGCATATGATTAGACCCTGAAAGTTTGTGAGGAACTCATTGATCCAATTTGCTGACTTTTGCAGGACGTCTTCGTCGAACTCTACGACGAGGCTCATCTTCTAGGCTGTTGTTTCAGACTCGGATTTTCTTGTTGTCCGATCCCCATGTACTGCATTAATATTCCTCGCACTTTCCGTTGCGTTTTGCCTTTATTGAACACATAAAGCAAAATATGCCGATTATGCTCCATTGTCACTTCCATTATAGTTTTGAAAAAATAACTGTTAAAATCGAACTACACTGTTTAAAATTTGCACTAAGATTAAGTTACTACATGCTTTTATAGCAGGTAATAATTAAATCTGATGCAGGTAGTTTATCTCGTCTCCCTCCGACTTTTAATTCATGTAATTGAAAAAATCGTCTTATTTATAGGATGACCAAACATTTTGAAACTAAATTTATGTCGAATGATTACATTTATAATTATTAGGAGAACACATTATTTTTGTGAAGTTGTAATTATTCAGAACAGATGGTCTGTGATATTTTAAATATGAATTAAATATATTAATTAGAAAAATTAATATATTTAATTAATATTTAAAATATCACAGACCTATGTTCTGAATAATTACAACTTCACAATAAGAATGTGTTCTCCTAATAATAAAGTTGTATCAATGTGTCCAAAATTTAATAAAAATGAATTGATAATTCTGGCGTCTGCTATCAGTTTACTCAAAGGTATTTGAGATTCTGTAAAAATAAGGTAAATTATGGAACGATAAAATGTATTAATATCAGGAGGATAACATATGGGTTCGAAAATTGTCGCTAAAAATATTGTCGCTGTAGCATAGTTGGATAATACACCTTCCCCGGTTAGGAAAGAGATCCAGGTTCGAATCCCGGTGGCGCAACAACAATATTTTTCGATAGAATTGATTTTATATGTATATCTTTCTAATTAATATATTTAATTCATATTTAAAACATTTATAATTATTTAGAAAGTTGTTTCATTTTAAAATTTGATTGGCGCCGGTTTTATAAAATGTACTTCTATATATTATGTGTCTCTAACCCCTCTTTGTATGTAAATTTGAAAGGAAACATACATGCTTACAACGGAGTGAAGAGTCAATTTCCTTTAATATTATAAAGTACATTTTTCAAATGAAAAAACGACTTTGTTTCTACTGTCATGTACTAGTATACATACATTTATATTTCAAAATTAGAATTTGTTTCCAGATTTTGTACGTTCATATTATTATAACTTTTGTACCTACCGTGAACAGAAATTTGAATATGTATTTTTTAAAGTACCCACCGTACCGACTAATTTAATAATATAAACATTATAAATTATCGTTTGTCTGAAAATGTTGAGCGCTAAAAGATTTTTAGGGAGGGCCCTTCAATATTAATTCATATTTTCGTGTTTTTAACGAAAATGTGGGTTTTTATTATTAATTTATGTCAGAAGTTATACACTATCTAGTATAGTCATTTTGTCGACTCGAGTCAATTTTAATGGTCACAGTTTTTCAATCAATTCTGTATTTATTATTTACTGTTTTATCGATATTATTGTTTTTTTTTAAATCTAATCTAGTGTTATAATTATAACATCTGATGTAAATTAGTAATAAAAATGTATTTTTTTGTAAAAAACGTGGAAGGATGAATTAGTATTAAATTATCCCTTTTAACAGTAACCAAAATAATTTTAGTTAAACCCTTTGGGCGCTTTCCTTTTTGTATTTTTTTTAGCTTTATGAAAATCATTTCGTCATTTTAAGTGGAAGCTTTACTGAAGCGGGCGTGCTGCGTTAATCCCGATTTTTATGCTATTACATTTTGGCTAATGTGCATTTAAAATTTCCCATTCTCTTCCCTTTCTTTTTGTCCTCCATTCGCAAGTCCCTTTTCTCTTTTTATTTTCTACGTCTGCCAATTTGTGGCCAGTGTTGAATATATGTCTACTTTTTTTTTGAATTCCACACCTCCGTCTTTTGCGTTTTTCTTCCAATTTCGCCGTACAACTTGCCTGATGTTATCTGACCACGCGTTTTGGAACATGCAGACTCGTATTTAAATCAATAATCAAAATTATATTCAACTGACATCTTTAGTATGGGTAATAATCATTGAAAATACAATTTTATATTTCATCTGTTATATGAGTCTATTTGAAGTAGAAGACTGTATTTGGACTCGTTTAAGGCGTAGGTGTTGTCGCATTGTACCACCCACAATAATGGAAAGTCCAAAAGTAATAATGCAAAAATATTTGTAGCTCTTCGATATTTTGCTGCCTATATCCAGTTTATGCACAGGGTCTTGAGTATACCTTCATTTATGACATTAATACATTTTATTCTTATACATTTATAATAAAAAAATATAGTATTTTATCTAAATGTAAAATAGGTTTAATTTATTAATTAATTAATTAATTAATTGATTTTTTTAAATAGAGATGCGTCGTACACATAATACGTGTCACATCAATATTATTACTATTTTATAATTAAACTAAACGCTTGTGCTATGAAAATTGGACTAACGAACGAGGCTCGAACCCCCGAGCACTGAGTCGTGCTGGCTACAGAGATTAAATAAACCAATTTAATTGTAATTATAATGTTTAGTTTATTCCCGAGATACAACCTCTTGGTTGAACGTGTTGTGACAATTAGAAGAATTGAATGCACAACTCCAGAAGTTCAATAAGTAAAATTGAATAATATCTGAGATACGCTTAGATAACGATTTGCGATAGAACACTTCGGTTTTATCCCACGCGTCGTTATTAATTCTCGGATGAATCTGACGCTATCGGGATCATCTGTGCCGTATAAGTGTGGCGGCGACACGCGCGTGTCGCCCCGCGTGTGTCGCCGTATATGATGTGTATATTTGTGATAATGTGCTCGCAATAAAACTTTCCCTCGCGTTCTCCGGTGCGAACGAATGTATATTAAAAATTTGAGTATCTATGCACGTAACGTATTTCATATTTGCAAAATAACTCGTAAAATATGTTAGCAAAAATGTGGAACGTGACGATTCGCGCTGTTGCCTCGTGAAATAAAATCTGGTATATCGCGGGAGAGGATGAATTTTCATTATTTTATCTGGGGAAATCTTCATATGAATTGCCAAATATTTGTTAGGTGAGAACGTTTATTTGTGCTGCTTCGTGACGAAACTTAATAAGTAGCTACTTTTGTGTGTTTATTTATTGATTTAGTTAATATAATACGTTTCATATGCAAGTATGTGGAAGTAATTATCGATTAAAGATTTTATTGACTTGGCTATCCGCATTAAATGTTGTATAAATACGTATATGAATAGTGATATATGGCTGGGTAGGCTTCTGAACCTCATCATACATACCACGACACCTTAATATGGAAGCCTTTCAGCAATGCGTTGTTACAGTGCCTTCTGGCCCTAGAGGATAGAAAGCCAGCGGTGGCGTCACCGATCTAGCTTAGTCTGGGTTCTGTAAGTATGTGGGTGTTCTTGTGTCACTTGTTACCTCGAATGGGTGGAAATGGTTTTGGTGACATATTGCACTATTTATTACAAAGAAACATAACAAATCCCGACAGTGTAAGCACTATAATAATGTTTGAAATCTTCTTTCTTCTTGTTACACACACAATGTTACTGATTTAACACAATCGATTAATACGAAGCCTGCCATGGGTGAAGTCACAACAAATACCAGGCTGCCATGGGGTGTTGTCGCAGCCGTGGTCCCGGGCTGCCACATTCCCATACCAGAAGTCATCTCCTCCAGGACGTTACCCTTACTCCATCTCGTCCCTGTTTCGTAGAGCCCATCCATCTGCCGCCGTTCGCGTGCGGCCTCCCCGCCGGTTGCAGCGGAGTCTCCTCTAATCTCGCTGGTGGATCAGGCCCAATTTCATTCTTTAAATCCACCGCGAGAACTCCACTCCACCTCTGATCTTCGCCGCCGCCATTTTCTTCTCCCGAGAGCGGCCCCCCTTGACCCACTACTCTACACCGCAGAACGCCTCTCCAAAAAGTGGCATGTTGCTCCGCGGTCTGCCAAAGCCGGATGCTCGTCCTTGATTCGTCCTTTTCGATAGCCAATCACCGCTTGTGTCGCAGATCGATCAAACAGGCTGCCCTGATACTGGCGCGCAAATTCAAATGTAACAACGTACTACCTGTCTTTACGTAAGGGTGTAGAATAGGACACTCGCGGATATCACAAATTATAATGGTCAACATTGCCCAAATAGCCATGGAGAGATCCATTTGTAACCGTATTTAAAGATGTATGATACTGGGTGGCAAAGCTGTAAAGGTAGGGAATGTGATAAAATGCGAGGATGACAGATGGGCTAAAAACGTGATTGAGACCAAAAGCCCGCTGGATCGACCGATAGTGGATCCGCAATATCTATAACAGAGAAGTGTGGAAAAAGTAGGGAGAGGCGTACGTCCTCTACTAAAGATGATGATGATGTCTATAGGATTTGATCTATTAGATCAAATATTTTTTTTTTTTAAATAGAGATACGTACACGGAATTCATGTCAACTTGCTGGTGTCCTGGAACAAGGCGCGAACCCCCGACCACTCGATCACTAGGCTAGTATCTTAACCGTTACTCCAACAAGCTACTCTAACACTAAATTGATCTTTTAATATTGTATTAAAATGTTTGTGATAAAAAAAAAACACGAATGTCAGACACTTTTCTTAACATTTTTGCTATGCACCTATGCAATCTACATTAACGTTATGAAAAAAAAATAATAATAATAAATCGAGTACACAGATTAGGGTAAACAGGGGAAGATAATAAAATATTTGATGGCAGAACTCGTGCCACGTACAGACGCGGGTTTTTTTTTACGATGCTCTCCCCCAAGAGTGAAGAAGATGAAATGGATAAAGATGACGCTATTGTTGTACGCATCAAGATGACTTTCAAATGTTATTTAAGGGCTGTCACGTCACATCACATCACACCATCAGTCTAGACACTCGACCGTCAATATCAGATCTTGATTATGAATTGCAAATGTTACAGCAAGTCACGGCTGCTAATTGCTATTTCTCAAGTTGATGAGCATCTCCAGCATTTTATCTGTCTCACCGTAGATTTGCGGAAAAGCAATCGCGGGAATTAAATTTTGCTATCTTTTGTTAACACTGAATGTGTATCCTTCTCTATATTAATAATTATATCCTCGTTTATAGTGTTGCTCTCGTCGAGAAACCTGCACCGAGTAAGTAACTTGATAGTATTAAATTTTACCTCACTCGTGTATACTGATAATTTCGCAACGTTAATTAGCAGCAGCGTCTGGGGTCTGTGATGTTTTATCAAGAGGGGTAAACTTGTAAGCTAATCATCAGATGAAGTAAAAATTATATTTGCACAAGAAGAGATTGTAAATAATTAAAAGTTCAAAAATGTAATTACCGCCGAAACATCGTGTACAATTTATTTTAGATATATTTTAAACAAGGGGAAAAGGAATCTTGTTTTTGTTTATCATCTTTATTAAGAATTTTGGGTTAATCATATTTTTGTTAAGTCGTATTAAGTAAGACTAGGAAAAAATATATTACTAATACATCAGCTTTGATTGGTTCTTATTAAAGTAAATCATCAACTTTGTCTCTCGTTTTTATGTAAATCTTAAGGACCTGCTCTCAATAACAATTCATATTTTTATCTCTTTACGAAAGTGCGGGATTTTTTAATTCATTTATATCAACAAAAAAAATACTAAGTTACTTTAAAAAACACACTGCTTAACATAAATACTGCTTTGACATTTAGCCGATATCTGGTTTTTTGAATGATCACGTTAATTTAATTCGCTTTTGGTTTACCAGAAACCTTCCGAGCTACGGAGAATTGGAATAAAATACAGTAGGTATATATTTCTATATGCTCTCAATGCAAACATTCAAAAGATAAAAATTGACTAAAACACCTTATACCTACATATATGTAATACCTTTGAGATTCCGTAAAAATAAAGAAGATGGCTTTCAAATAATGGGACGATAGATGTATTCATTTGAAAAGTGTAACATATAGGTTCGAAAATTTGTCATAAATTCACCGTGGTGCTATAGTATAACCGGTTAATGCACGTTCCCCGGATTGGAAGAGATCCAGGTTCGAATCCCGGTAGTAACAATAACATTTTTCGATAAAATTGATTTTATATGTATATCATTCTAATTAATACATTTAATTTGTATTAAAAACATCACAGATCTGTGATCTGAATAATTACATCACAATAAGAATGTGTTCTTAATATTATGATAAAATCTAGATAAAATTTTTTTTTGTGTAGTGTTGTAATGTGACAAAATCAACAATTTTATTATCTTCTCTTTCTGCCGAAATCTTTCTATTTAGTAACATTTATTTAAAAATTAACGCACTTTGATTTTGTTAATAATCAACTAATCAAACTTGAAAAAGTATAAATTACCAAAATATCTCAAATTTCGTAACATTAAAGTGAAGGAATACCCTTAAAAACAGACGCCAATGAGTAATAAAAGTAATATAAAACAAAATTCTAATCAAAGACATCACAAATTTGTTTTACAACGTTCAAGAGTAGAATCTGTTTCCAAGTGGTCTTATTTCAAATTGTTCTAAGGGTCGCCGGATCCTCCGAGAGCCGCCGCTGCGAAGCCCTCCTCGTCCACCTGTTTGTGATAATATTTACTGTGTAAAATGAGAGTTTCACAACTCGCAGAAGAAAAGTTTCCGAATTATCCCAACGACAATTCCGTAGCTATTAAATTATAAAGAGCCTCGCCCCTAAAGCACGCCATTTATTATTCGGAGGTACTTACATTTTTGGGGGAAATTCTCTGTCAGAAATCTGCGATCGTCATTGCTTTCATATTTCTAATTTTCAAAGTTTTTTTTAATGTGTATCATATTGTTTGTTCGACAAATTGTTTTGGTGATTAAAAATCAATTACCGCATATGTTCTTATTGGGGATTTAATTACCGGTGAAACTGGTAAATTAAACTAAATCTATTTTTTGTTAATATTGGTAATACAGTAATCACTACCTGTAATATAGAAATTAAATAATATATTATTACGTTATATTCGGTACCTACCGCGCACGAGATGTGCTGGGAGTTGACATTTACCAAATGGCAACACTGCACCGCGTAATAAAAAAAATCTCGGCAGCATTCTTTTCTTTTGACAGTTTTGCGAGCACGAGAAAGTTGTCCCGATGCTAAAAATCACGAAGATGTGATTTCGTATTGAATTAAGGAAGGGTGAGAATAATCAAATATATTGGGCATCTGTGTTATCCTGCACCATACTGTGAGATTTGTTTGCTATTTTGCTGGTATTCTTGCAGTATGTGGAGCATCCCTTCCTTACATGACAGCAGAGAGGTTATGTAGATGGCAATACTTTTTTTCATGAAGGATTTCTCATGAACAAAGATGGTGGGGATACGATTTGGTCTCCTCCGCTTCATAATTTCACAATTAAATTTGTTTTGCAACAGAAGTGGACGCAAGGGATTCAATGTGAGTTCAAATGGAAGAAGATGACCCAGCCTTGCTGACGTTTTAATAAGTGAGGAGATACAAGTATTTACGGGTGCCTCGGAACATCAACTCTGGACGAAGATTGTGGTATACGGCCGAATGAACAAAGATACCTCGCGTTTAAATGGTTGTAAAACAAATTTCGATGTAAATTGTTAATATTTGAAGTATTGTAGTCTTGATTCTCACCTTTTTAATTTCAATTAATAACTTGCTGATCTTGTTGATCACATTTATTTGATACGATTTTTTGGTATATTTGACCTGACAAACTCATCAGGTCATTTAAATTGTTGTAATATAATTTTCTAAGTGAAGATTTTCATATTCAATGAATCTAAGTGTTTTATCTCACTATTAGTTTTAAATAATAACATGTTGATTTAAATATTCACACGGTAGTAAGAATTCCATTATTTTATTAAGGCAAGACTTGTCAATCAATCTTTCTATGTAATCAAATTCAAGTGACAGGTTTCTTACTTCATTCCACATTATGATTCATATGTTTTCGTATTTGATTACATTATTAAATTTTGTTGTTATAAAACTTGAAACTAATCTTATTATTTTCCCTGAGAATGGTAGCTAATGTGAGTGGCAGGCGACATGGTGAATTCTGTGCATCAGAACCACTCACCTCATGCTATACCCTGAGCGAGTCGGTGGAAGTGTAAAAAACGACGTCACAATATTTCTAGAAGTCACAGCTGGACTCTAGACCCCAATAATATGGATTATCCTTTATAGAAAACGTACATTTCCAATACGAGTTGGTTTAGAAGACGAAGTAACAATTGAAATTTGTTAATCAAGAATAGGAACATTCTTAAAAGATGAAGGAGTTTTACAGAAACAATATCGTTGAGCACTTTGAATAAGAATAATCATTATTATTGAATTTAAAAAAACGAGATGGTAACGTATAAAATTAAAATATAATATTTTTGAATGATAGAACTCAGTTGCCTACCGTGTAAAATAGAAAATGCAATAATTAAATAGCTTCCTTAAAGACTGACCAAAATATTTGTTCGCATTAATAAGAAAAAATATATCTTAATATTGGTAAAATGAAAAATGGCGGTGCTTCTGGAGTCCCTAGTTCGTATACCATCACGCAATATTCCATAGCAATGGGCAAAGGGAAACAGATTTATCGCTTCTTCTACATCCATCATACGTACGCTCGTTAGTTCTAATATGCCTAAGCATATCTATATCATATATAAGCATAAGCGCTAAACTTTATATTGACAAAACGCATAAACTAATCACTAATATATTCTAAATATGAATTAAATATATTAATTATAAAGATATACATATAAAATCAATTCTATCGAAAAATATTGTTGTTGCGCCACCGGGATTCGAACCTGGATCTCTTCCCTAACCGGGGGAGGTGCTTTATCCAACTAAGCTACAGCGACATTATTTATAGCGACAATTTTTCGACCTTATATGTTACCTTTTTGATATCAATACATTTAATCGTTCCATCATTTGACAGAGCCATCTACCTTATTTTTACAGAATCTCAAATACCTTTGAGTGAATCCGATAGTAGACGCTAGAATTATTAATTCATTTTTATTAAATTTTTGGACACATTGAAATTGTCGCTAAAAATAATGTCGCTGTAGCTTAGTTGGATAAAGCACCTCCCCCGGTTAGGGAAGAGATCCAGGTTCGAATCCCGGTGGCGCAACAACAATATTTTTCGATAGAATTGATTTTATATGTATATCTTTATAATTAATATATTTAATTCATATTTAAAATATCACAGACCTATGTTCTGAATAATTACAACTTCACAATAAGAATGTGTTCTCCTAAATAAAATAAAAAATAAAATAAACTTATATATTCTCCCGCATTGTTTACGATTGACTTCCATAGTTCTAGCAATTTATAGTAACAATAAGTTAATATGAAATAACCTCGCAACGAGCTCCGGAAGGGCCGCTTTTGTAATGTTAACGGAATGCAGACGGGCATTATTATGCTTAAAAATTACTTAATGACGTCTTCTCTGTCATTTTTTAAAATTACCCTTTCAAGGCGTGGAGATGTTGGCAGTGAAATAAAAAATAGTAACGGTTATATTCTTTGTAAACAATTCTTAGTAGATAGCGCTTTCTTTGTCCCACCAGCTTTTGCACGGGGAGTTTTGTTTTTGTTTACTTCACACTCTTTTTTCTTTAATTAATAATAGATTGGTTACCTTGTCAATATATCTTAATTGTATTAAAATCATATTTTTATCCTACGTGCTGTAATATTAGTATACATTATTATAATTATAAGCACCAGATATTACTGATTGCAGGTAGAACTGGCTTTCACCTCCCTCCTGTAATCCCACTGAGAAACAGCGTCTTAAGGGATGAAGGTAGCGTCACTTGTGTAAGAATAATATACTATCACCCAAGATGTTATGGTTCGTACCTTCGCACTATTTCCTCCCCTTGTCCTATGTAAGCTCGTAATGTTATTTGGTACACAAACATACATTTAACGTAATTGCCTCGGGCTATGGAGACAATGGAAGCTGATGTAAATGTTACCTCGCGGTTTATCATCACACCGAGTATATTTAGCGGAACACTGTTTGACTCCATTAATTCTTTTTATGATTCTTGTCAACGCTTCTGAAACGTAACGTTTATGGGTGCCCGTCAGCAGAAAGGGATATTATATGACAGTTTAATAAGCGTGAATTTAAAGACTGCTGTAATAATAATAATAATTATTATTATCCTCTAATCTTATACTCATCGTCAAATTTTATTTTGAGATTACATCAAACAAGCAGTAATTATGTTCGTAAAAATGTTCTCAGATCTTGACGGTCATTCATAAATCTCTTGCGTTCAATTATGTGCCGTGTGTCTCCGACGTATCAGAACCTGTTGCGGGGTCCATCATCATGTCGCTGATGCATCAACGACATCAGTTACTACGAACACACGGCAGAATAGATTAGAAACGTCAACCTAGAAAAATCATTTTCTTCTCCAAAAAATGTTATTCTGTCAAAACTGTTGCACTGTCGAAACATCTCATTTTAAAGCGATTCTCATAATTCAATAAATTCAAATAATCGTTTAAAACAAGGTTTTTAAGCGCGAGATTGTCTGTCTGTATAATAAAGTACGGACATTGAAAACAATTGCTTGGACGATTCCGCCTTTGTTGTCTAGCTTGCCGGCGATTGAGGATTTCGGGCGAAGGAAATTTGGACAAAGACTGGCTTTTATAATAGCCTGCTACTGGCTATTATAAAAGTCATATAAGAAGTTGTATAAAAAAAATATTGATCATAACTTGACAAAACGTGTGACTAATTGGTGTAATGTTTACGATGTATATGTATATATTATATTCTTAGTTGTCAATGTCACTTAAGATGCTGTGTTCAGGTTAAGTAAAATGGAAGGTTGAATGAATATTTGTTATTAAGAAATGAAAAAAGCCTGCACTATTTAGACCTATTTTATCAAACGTTTATCAGACAATTTTGATATTTATCAGCGCGATATATTGCTTCTTGGATATTATAGTAATGAGTTAAACCGTTGTGACTGTAGTTGGTATTTAATTGGTACCTGAGATTTAATTGTTGGAGAATTAGTTTCTAGTGTACCAGTGATTTTTTGCATCGATCTCATTACAATCACAATTAATGTAACGATTTAGCTCATCCAATTCCATTTCCATATTCCGGTCAATATTTTCAGGTACATCAACTTCCCTTAATAATGTCATGTTGTAGTCTTCAAACATTATTTCATTATTAAGAATCATTTATAGAATTAAAATGGTTCTAGCGTTATGATTGGTTTCATTGTACATTTCTTTACCATCACGTTTCTTCCGGGGGAATTTTTAACAGTTAACTTTCAATTGAATTAATATTGCATTATTGACAAATTATTGAAAAACTTTAACAAATTATGTTAACTGTTAATGCATTAATGTACCTTTTCACTATGCAAATTTTTAAAAGAAAAAAATAAACATTTTTTAAAAACTGTTAAGTATTATCGCAATATTGCCATCGAAATATAACAGTAGTAAAGCGAATGAGCATTTTTTAATGATTTTAATGATGATGACAGAACTGATTCTGAGATTCCAGGGTAATTAAAATGGCGCAATCCTGGGATAGGATTCACTGATCACTGTTAATACCTATATATCTAGTATAAAAAACATTTTCTTCATCTCTAACCCAAACGATGGAGAATAAAATAATATTACATATTAAATACATTATTTATTTATGTTTTTGTCATCCATAACAGGATATTCTTTTGCTGTCAACTGAATTTTGGAGTTACGCTAAAACCCTTCGTCGAAAATAAGACATGAAAGCACTTTTCAGTCTCCAAGATATTCATACTGTAAAAGGCATAAAATATCCTCAGATCCTCTCCAGTTCTGAGATTCAATTCCCTATTCAACGGGAACCGGCAGCTCCTGAAATGTATACAGGATCATCACAACTAGGTCGCTGGGCTTTGAATAAAAATATATTATTTATTTTAAATAATGACTTCTCCAATACTTGACTCTTCAAAAAATACAGAACTAACTTTAGCATTTTAATATAAATATATCAATTAATGTAATGTAATCAACGTGCTTTACTTGGTACACTCTTGATTTGAGTCTTCCGCAACGACCACCAAGTTCTTTTATTATTTTTCAACAACTTAGTTTGAAATGTAATTAAAACTGCGGAATGTACTCCGTCAGGGTACATTTTGCCTGTGAAAGTGATTTTTTTACCTTTTTTTTTTCTAAGACCAATATTAGGAGTTACGAATTTTAAACAACCGTTTAAAACACGATAACAGATCAGGCTGACGGTCAACGAACTTAGCCGAAATTTTTACAAGGTCAATTATTCAGAAAAATTTCGTCGAAGTTATCAGGAGATATCATATAATTTTAGTAGAGATGATAAATAATGTAAATTAACACTGACCCTCACCATAGCTATTCTACCAGATCCTCGGGACGAACCGTGAGAGTACCGATCTCGAACAATGTGGACGGTGAGAGAACGAGAGAATGTGTTGTGCTAAGAATTTTTAATAAAATCAATAAAGAATTATTAAACATTATGGAAAATAAAGAGACACATTCTTATCAACAATATTAAAATATGTCCAAGAACACACAATTGGACTAAATTTGATCATTTATTTCCCTGAAACAGTATATATATATTCTTATCTAATTATTTGATTTCTATATTGTACACATTAAAAAAAATTTAGTTTACCTTAATTTAATATGTTGATTACTCGCTTACTGTGCGGCTTGATAAAACAAAAATTGTTTTGTAATATATATATATATATATATATGAAAAAAGAAAAAATAAATAAATAATCTTCTGATCGAAGAAAGTGAATTGAAATTATCCATAAATTGTGTCAAAATATGTTTTTAAAATAATGTTGATTACCCCTAGGTCGATTATTCATTTAAAACATTGGTTGCGGTTTTGTATTTTTTTTATGCTATGAAAAATGCAACATTTGGTTATCCAATTATTATTAGCTACATTTTAAATGCGGCTTCCAAATAATCTCCCTCTATTATTGGATTCCGGGTGAATAGGAGAGCTGAGAATTGGTTTTCCTTTGTTCAGTCAAGTATTTCAAAGTCTAAATTGAGGTTGCATCTTGTGCACTCCTGGTGCGGCGTCAGTGAAGGGGGTACTCGGTTCTTGTTATGCTCCTCTAATTACACAAAGACCAGCGCGATACTCGACCTGGCTTCGAATAAGGTTTTATGACATGAAAACGAAAATGTAAAGTCACCAAGGAACATTCTAATTTCTGTTTTGGCTTTCCGCAGTATTTCGTGTATTCATTTAATATCTCTTGACTCCAATTAAATTGACAAACGGCATACGAATAAAATGAGTGATACAAATGGAAACGAAGGAGATCAAATGTATAATTGTAATAGCCAGGGCTGTCCACGGTAAAATAAAAGACGAGTGAGATTGGAATGGTGTTATGTTTTCTCAGTTTTGCTGTATCATGTAAAGAGTTGGACCTTCACTAGAATAGTGTTGGAAAAGCATGAAGCGTTCGAAATATGGGTCTATAGACGTGTACCAAAAATAAACTGTACTGATGATAAAAATGAAGAAAGACAATGAAATCATTCGAAACATTGTTTAAAGTTAAAGTTTAAAATTAATTTAATTCTATTAAGTTTTTGGTGTTTGACCTGTTGTCTTATGCATACATTCAATTCGATATTTGCCAAATTTTAATCTGCGTATATCCTTTCTTTTCTTTCTTATTATCTATTCCTAAGCACAAGGGGAAAAGAAGAAGTCGCAATGATTAAAAGTCTTCCAACTGCGGCAAATTCAGTCTGCGCTTCGGACTTTCTACGGAAACACTACCGTCAATTCACCCGCTACCCCTTATTAATAATCTTACCTTAATTCCGCTTATACTCAAAAATCATTTTTTCGCGAGCGTTACCTACTATACACGCCGCGATGCTTGTACTCGTGTTGGAGAGGAATCAAAAAACCAACCAGCATACAGCCGACTATGAAAGTAAGTGCCTTCCTTCCTTCCTCATATTTCCACCAGTTACGCAAACTGACGAACTTAGATATGCCATGACATACCCTGAGACTTATGTTACACTGCACCTTGATATACAAGGAAAACTTGAGGGATGACGAGATCCTGTCAAAAGAGAACCTCATAGCTTAAAAACCTCAGATAATGGATCGGAAAGATACTTTAGCTTACTATTAGACAATATAATTTTTTTTTTTGTAACGTGCCACCTCTTAACAAGATATAAATCTCACGTGTACAGTGGGAGATTATATTTCGAACATAATTATGTTTATATAAAAATATATATTATATAGATGCATACTAAAGGTGTCCATCGAAAAATTTTCAAGTTTAATATTAAATAAAATAAAAAAACTACAATGTTATTTTCATATTTTATTTATACAAAATGTGGTTTAATGATGCGGATTTTACGTTTTATAAACAATTTCATCTAAATGCCGTCCATTTCTCTCAAGACTCTCTTGCAATCGGACTCTTAAATTTTCGAACACGCGAGAGCAAAGCATTGGTTTAATGGCAGCAACTTCATGGCGGATATTTTCTTGCAGAACCTGAATTGTTGGAGGATTGTTACTTGTAAACTCTCGACTTAAGGTATCCCAACAAAAAAAAAGTTGCACAGTGTAAGGTCCGGTGACCGAGGTGCCCAGGGTATGTCTCCGTACTAATTAATTTATTAGGAAAAACTCGTCGGTTATTCGGCAATACACGTCAGCAGTGACTGTCTCTCGCTAATTAAAAGAATAAGGGCCAATTATCCCTCGGGCAGAAATTGCACATCACACTATTTTTGGACAATGCAAACGTTTTTAATGGCGTTCCCTCGGGTTGTCGGGGCAGCAATATATCATTTTCTGTTTATTAATCGATATGAAAATGTTCTTCGTCAGTAAACAATATGTTTCCAAGCGTTCCAGCGTCGTTCTCGCTAAGGTTTCACGTAAAGAATAGTCATTTTCGTTGAGAGACTGCACGATTTGCAGTTTGTATGTGTGAAACTCTCCATCCAAAACTGTATTCCGTATTAAAAATTCATAAAATTAATATTCCAATAAGACAATTAGTTTAATACTGTAATGCTCCAACTTTTAAATTACGGTGTTGGTCACAAATTAAATAATTTGGAATGGTTGGAGATAAATAAAGCGTGTAAAACTAATCAAAAAATTATATACAACTAACTAAATTTAACTGCGAGTCCCATTCTAAAAAATTTTCCTAAAAACTATTCGAGTAAATTTGTATTAAGTAACAATTTGAGTTAAGTACTAAATTTATTTTTTAAATAATTGTTTTTTTTTAAAAATAGATTCTGGTAAAGAAACATTAAAATATGTTTTTAGTTAGTATTGACATCCTGAAGAAGAAAATTGTATTTTTCGAAACCGGTAGATGTACTTAAACTCAATAAGTGATTAATAAAACAAAGTTAACAAATAAAAATATTATAATTATGTATTTTTAGGTAAAGTTTTCTAGAAGTTAGGTAGCTTTCGATCCGTTTTAAGGTGTAATTGTTTATTCCCAGAGCATTTAATATTTTTAATAGTAGTTTATGTGTACTTGTAGAATAATAAATGACGTCCGTTTCAAATTTTGCTAAGTTGCACTCTAGGACTCTAGAAAAATATGGTCACCCCACTTTATCTACTGACGTCCTGCTTGGACCAAATTTCGCACACATCGATTCTTAGAATTTACGTGTGCAAAAAGGACACCCCCTTTCCCCTAACCCTATTTTAAATTATAACTAAATTTGAATCCTGAGCAACGCCGGACATGGACATCTAGTATATTACACAATAAAAAAAACTAGTTTAGTATAATTATGCTATTTATAATAATGAAATCGTGTTTGTGTTTGATTACATTATTTTTATTGAATTTTAAGATTCCAAGTTAGGTTAGGTTAGGTTTTTGGAAAAGTTTTTTTTAAATTTGGAAAAGGTTACTATTGCGTGCACATTTTTGATGTAACTTTTCAAATCATTTATAAGCAATATTATCTTGAATTTCTGACAAATTTTGTTCCATTCAATATTGATTGAAGTTATGAAAAACAAAGTTCCAACATTGATGTCATAATACTTAATGATACAAGAGAGACGTAAAAAAAAAACCTTCCCAAATGTATGTACGAATTTTGTTTTTTATATAAATTATTTAATTTGAAGAATGAACAAATGTTTAATAATTTACAATACAGTATTTTATGTCATGTTTTCTGAACGGGTGAAATGCACACAAATTTTATATTGACTGATTTAAAGTATTATTATTAGGAAAACACATTCTTATTGTGAAGTTGTAATTATTCAGAACAATAATATTTTTCGATAAGATTGATTATATATTTAATTCATATTGTATTATTGTTTGAGAAAGCTTCCAATGTACGTCAACATCTTGGCAGTCGTTTTTAAGACGGGTCAATGAATAAATTAAAAATCTGTATGCTTTAGGGCAAATTCAAGAGTTTTGGCTCATTTTCGCATCTCTTGTGATCTGAAGTGTCCCCACCTCCCATCCACCCACCTCATCAACCTTCACCCTACTTCTCCTTGCCACCAAAACCCAGAAATGGCCGCTTTGCTTTTCAATCTAAATCGTCACTCCACTGTCGAGTGGCTGGGTAGGCGGCTCTCGAAAAAAATTAGCGTGCGTTTTACTTTTCTGATACGCTATTTTTTCAAAATCTCTTTTAATTATTTTATTACTTACCTTTTTAAACGAATCCGTCATTTTTTGGCAACTAAACCTATTTCAATACAAATTTGTTTCATATCTTAACTGCAATTGTCCTCATAATTAGTGACCTAACAACATTTCATGGGCGTCATTAATTTGTCAAATTTCAAACTCCTTTTTAGCGGATTGTTATTTCTTTGAAAATTAAAATGCCATGTAATTGCAAGACGTGTGGTGTTCAGGTGATATCGAGCAAGATATCGGGCAAAATTCGAAATAAAGAGCGAGAAACAGGGAGGCTTACATTCAACACTGGACGAAAATTGCCAGAAGAAGAAGATTAATAAAAATAAAAATTTAATATTTTAAAAATTACAAAACATTAGTTGCTTAAAAATTAGGATTAACGGAATGGATAAAAGTTGAGATGAAATCCCCCTGTGACACGAAATATCAGTGTCCGCCAGGTACCGCATTAATGTGGATTGAGTTATATTTTAAATTTATGAATTGTAGCGATTTTTTTGTTTCCACAATTTATATACCTGAAATAAATAAAAATATTTTTCGAATGTCCGACACAATTTTTTTTTTGTTAAATTATTTATAGCTGTGGTTGTATTCGAAGTTCCTTGATTTGATTTAGTGTTTTAATACGATCACATATTCTCGTACATATATTATATTACCTCAGAACTGATACTTTATATGCACCTAGCGAGGGTAGGAAGCGGCTAACAGGCTTGCATACAAATAACATTTCCAATTGCTGTATTTGCCGATGTATTAATTATTTTTAAACATTAAAAGAGAACACATTATTATTGTTAAGTTGCAGTTTTTTCAGAACATAGTTCTGTGGTATTTTAATAAAAATTAGATGTATCAATTAGAAAGATATACAGAAAAAATCAATTAATCTTAAAAATATTTTGGTTGCTACCGGGATTGATAGGTTCATTTCATTTGTACGAGTATTTATGTTTCTATTAATTCAAGTTGTAAAATAATATTATTTAGCTAATAAACGCCGTTTTATCGGCACTGAAGATATATGATATTAGATGTTTATAGATAGAGAAGGAAACACTTAAAGCACGTTTATTGCTTTTTACTAAAAAAAATATTTGACCATTGAAATCCTTCTTTCTTTATAATCAAAAAACAAATCGTGTGCAATTGGCACACATGTTTAAAAATATTATTCACATTTCGATGATTTTTTATGTTAATCATTTTATAACGTAGAATTTTTCTAATAGTGTTTTAAAATCGTTTGCCTTTTAGCTTAATTATTTCCCAAAAAATCTTCTAAGGAAACGATGAGAAATGCTGCGCGGAATTTTCTAAGTCAATGTTGCCAAGTTAGCAAAATAATCTTCGAGCACATTCATAATGGATAACGAGGGGAGACTCCGTTCTTTGGTATCATCTCACCCCGGGGCAAGTGCTGAAAGCCTTGAAAAGGCCAAAGGAATTCCTTCTGGAGGTAACAAAGCCTATTTCACCCGGCGCGTCTGGGGTAGGTTTACATTTTCACTAAAATTTATTCGGATTACCGTAAATTAAGTATAAATTTAAACTCATATTACAATATCACTCTCAAGCGATTTAAATTTTGAAACATTTTTACACAGAACGCAAGTACGGCGAGAGTTTCGTTTGATTTGTGTTATGTTTTTATATATACATACACACATATCAAAGGTGTAAATAATGTCGTTTTTTCAACAGAATTCATGTGGCTACACCCGGTTCGTGCACGGGTGCATGTTAACCGATTTAACGTCAATATATTGTATTACTTATTTTAAATTGTTAACTTTATTTTATTAACCGCTTATTGAATTAAAATACATCTGCCGGTTTCAAAAAATATAATTTTCTTCTTCAGAGTGTCAATAACATGTGTTTTTGATTAGTTATTGACAACCTGTAGAAGAAAATGATATTTTTCGAAAGCGGTTGACGTATTTTAATTAATTAAGTGGTTAATAAAACAAAGTTAACAATTTTAAATAATGTATTTTAACCACAAAGTTGATTTTTACAATCTTAAAAATATATTTTATTACATTTATTTAGTTATTTAGTTTATTTATTTATTTCTTTGTAGTTCTGGATGATAAAGAGTGGTGATTTGAAGCAAGATACAAATGAAAATAGCCAACGACAAAACTCATTTTTGGCACATTATGTTTATGAATTGTGAAATTTATAGAAAAATTGTGTTAATGCAACGCAGTGTATAAAAAACACTTGTAAAGTAAGTAATGGAGATTGTGAGATTGGATGTGTCAGAGCAGATTTAAAAGATTTCAAAATATAAATTAGAACACATTTTTATTGTGAAGTTGTAATTATTCAGAACATAGGTCTGTGATATTTTAAATATGAATTAAATATATTAATTAGAAATATATACATATAAAATCAATTTTATCGAAAAATATTGTTGTTGCGCCACCGGGATTTGAACCTGGATCTCTTTCCTATCCGGGACAACATATAATATATATATACATATATATTTCACAAAGAATCGAGAAAGAAAACTGATAATGTTTTTATTTATATCCAAACAATTTCATACATTATTTATACTAAGTGTGCTAAGAACAATAGTAGAAGCTAATCTATATATTTTAATTAACATTTCAAATGAAATGGGTACATCACGGTCGAGTATTTAGAGTCGCTTCAAACAAATTGAAAAGGTCTCCAACCTGGATAAATTGATGAAAAATGATTTCAATAATAAATCAAAATTATACAGACAAACGACATTATTTTTGGCTACATACGCAAAAAAGATTATTCATTATTGATTTGATTTTTCAATTTATCGACTAGTATCCGGAATAATTTGGTATTATTTATGAATATTCAAATAAATAATAATTGAGTAAGTAATACAATACTACTTCGTTAAAATTAATGGTTTTCAAATAAATTGGACTGAAATTAATTCATTTTTTCATTCTGATCATATACAGGATTTATTGGGATATCCAAATACGGTAAATGTATTTGATATATTTTTTTAATTGACCAATATTATGATACATATGATGTAATGTAGATAGCAATGCAATTGTGTACTTATATATGAATCATATTTTAGAATATTATGGAAAGATGGTTATGTAAAGTATAAGAAAGATCATATTATTAGGTATTTAGTTAGTTGACTTTAGATTGAGAAAAGGAATCCGACAACGATGTGGCGTGAGCAAAACACACACTAAATACTGTGTCTCATCTTTTTTTTCCCCACTTTGGAAGTGTTCTTGATGGCTCGGTTCCTTAATGGCTACCTTGTACTCTATTTAATATTGAATTCTATGTTATTCATTTTTTCGAGGATGAGACGACTATCATCTGCATTCCTTTCACTCTGAATTGTCTATGTTATCTTACTGTTTTCACAAACCTACTATTTATTTTCTGATCTTATCTATGTATAATACTTTGAATTGTCTATGTAATTTTATCTTAATATTTTATTTTTTTGTAGAATCACTGTTCGCTATATATCTTCACCATATGCTTTTCTATCTTATTATTTATATGTACTTTTTTTCTGACGCTGGAAGGTTTAGCATTTATTCTTCGAATCTTGCTGATTCTTGCATTTGAAATATTTTTTTTTGATATTTGGCCTTCTTTTTTAATGGCAGTCTCATTCTATCTCATTTATTGTATCATTCTCGTGCTAATGTTGATTTGAATAAAGATCTCTTATAAATTCTGCCGATATGTTTCCAGTAGCGATGAATTAAACCATTATTTTAACAGTGATGTGAGATTTGTGTTCGATTGTAACTGACCATTTGTAATTCAGCTATCACTGTTACAATAGAAACCAGGGCTTCGAACCGTTATTTTTATTATTTAGGTTTACGTTCCGGTTCAATTAAATATATATATATATATCAGTTCGGATTCGGTATTCGGTTTTCAGTTCAGCTCCGAAAAATTAATTTTTAAATTTTTTTAACGTTATTATTTGTATTAAAAATTTATTTTCTACCATTATTTAGAATATTTTATTATTTCTTTAGTAAGAAGCATACTACATGAAATGATACAATAATATTATATAAATAATAATAATTAATTAAATGTATGTATACATATGTTTCGTTTAATAAATTATATTATTATCATATATTATATATACTTCTAGTTCAATTTATTATACATTTAATTAATTGATATTATTTATATAATATTATTGTATATATAATAGGATTCTTGTGTATATTTATTTATAAATAAAAATGATGAAAGTTACATCTAATTATTAAAATATCTTCCAGTGTATTTTCATTTAAACTATTTCTATTGTCTCGTAGAATAATAGCATAACTAAAGTGGATAGTAAGATTGTGTTATCGCGCGTGTTTGAACATGTATCGAACTGAAATATACCGTTTGTTTTTTTCGGTTTAGCTCCGGAATTCGTTCGGACAAAAATAACTTTTTTTTCCCGTTTTCGGTTCAGTTCTGGTTCGAAATCTTGCTATAAACTAACCATCAAATAGTTAAATCTCAGTTACCAGTTATAAATCCACAATCAGAATAATATATTTTAATTTATTTAAACATTCTACTGATCCAAGTATTTCGTCCCAATGTGGTTATCACAGCTTTATTTTGCAGTACATACTAATAATTGTTGCGTTTCTACTTCACTAGCTAAAATTTATATGAGGAAAAATAATAAAGTTGTTTACTATTTTTACATGACTCAGTACTAATGAATCTTCAAATCCTTCCAAAAAGTGAGATTTTTTTATCAATGTTTTTAGACAAGATATCTTTCAATATAATTAAATTTATGAACACACAGCGTCCACGGGTTAGCTCGTTTATTTATGTACATCAGATGTGACGCCAATAAATGACGTGCGGTTAATACTAATACAGTGGAAATTCTATATTCGTTATTAATCCGTTCCTGAGGGCCTAACTAATGTAGAAACAGTTTTTCCCATAACAAATATCTGAAATTCAACTAATTCGTTCCCAGCCCCCAAATATAAGTATACAAATGAAAAAATTTTAATGTTTTTCAAAACCTTCATGAAGCAGTCAATCACATTACCATTGAATCCATTTATGTTTTGGTTGACTATGGCAACATTTGGGTGCCACTTTTCGACCATATTATGCGTTTTTCCGGGCGGTGGAAGTGACGAATATAGACAATTCTAACGAATATAGAAACATTAGTTTGTTATCAAAATGTGACGAATATCGAACCAAACGAATATAGAGGTTCCATTGTATACGAGTATATACTTTACCTAACTGATTAATATGATTACGATACTCCTATACCCACTGCGTTCATCCCGTCTATTCAGTGCTTTGTTCATCATATACTAAGCCCTATTATTATTCATGAAGTTTCTGATATGCTAAAATTCAATAACACCCTTGTGCAAAGCTCAATGTTATGCAGAATTTCAGAGCATGAAATTCGTGCCTCGCCTCTGAGTGCGGTTTGGAGTTTCCGGGTTTTCAGTTTCGTTTTTTTTGCTTGTTAGAAACTGTAACACGTGAAGTAATAAGTACTTAGTGAATTGTTTTATAAAGGAAAAAATGGAATTAAATCATTTTCAATAAGTGGCTTTATTAAATTTTAGCTTAACCCCTCGAGTCGCTTTTGATTTTGATTACCGAGTATTTTTTTTCTATTTTTATAATTGCCAAAATTAAATTTGTGGCTAAAATTCATTATTTTAATTTATTAACTTTGTTTTATTAACCACTTATTGAATTATAATACATCTACCGGTTTCGAAAAATATCATTTTCTTCTTCATGATGTCAATAACTAATCAAAAATATATGTATTGTTTCTTTAACAGAATCTATTTTTAAAAAACAATAATTATTTAAAAAAATAAATTTAGTACCTTACTGAAATTATTTTTATTTCTATTAATATATTGAAGAATATACAAAGTACTATTGCCATATTTTTTATTTGTTAACAACACATTTATTAATATTTAATTAATAACTGTTTATATTTTTGCAATTACTGACGCTCTAGAAACCAAACTTCTAACAGTTAAATCTCAGTTTTAATACTACGTTTCAGTCGAAAACTAATCACACAATCAGTCACAATGACGCTTTATCTCATCACTAATCTATAGTAATCTTATTAAGGATTTTTTAATTGACATTAGCACAAGCGTAACTTCATTAGCCGCTTGTTATATGTATACTTAGCGTCTTTTGCAAAACTGAACTCGATGGAGATTTATTTAATTAAGTCATAAATCTTAAGGAAATTTGAATTCATTGTAAGCACAGTCTTGACTTCGTTATTATTATGAAAAAAAAAAGGTGTCGATTTAGATAAAACATTTCAGAAGTTTCGTTCTTTCACTACAGTTCTATGAAAGTATCTCTCTCTCTCTCTCTTAAATTAATTGAATTTTGCTTTTGTGCTATTCGAGCAGACGAATATTAATGACTTATCCTTTGAATAACAAGTTTTACTTGGCGCAAATATTTTTTCTCTACTTTTACCAATTATTTTTTACTAATTTCCGTTCGCCTAAATATTATATAATACACAATTAGGCATCCGTGCCTGTAATAACGAATCTGATCGAAAGTTCGTCAAATTTCAGTGTTTACTTGAAATTGATTTTTAATCAGTTTATTTGTTTACTTACCAAATACAACTACCCTATTATAAATTTTTCGCTTTAATTATTATCGAAAACAATTACTCCGAGCACAACCCACGGCTCAGGTGAATTAATTTGATTTTACTTTTTATTCACTTTCAAACAATTGGTGTGCATTGTTTTACAAAATTCATCTTATTTAAATAATTATTTCTGTTAAATTTAAAAAAAAATAGTTTGTAGAATTTGTTGTGATGGTTAGGTATAATAAATATGACATTTTCAAAAAAATATACACTATAACATTTTATAAAAAAATATTTTTTTTACGTAGTTGGGAGAATTTAATGTTCATATGTGCGTAAAAATGTAGTGTTAAATTTAAATGCCCGTAAACAAACAAGTTTTCTGAATTCGTTTTGTAGGATTATTACATGAATAAGAATTCATGTCCTTTGAATTATTTTATTTCCCGTACAATGTCTTAATTAAAATAAAATACATCTATGTATACATACCTACACAACTATTTAACAGATGGTATTTTTGAGGTCCCATGTTCATGATCTAAAAGCGTTTGATAGCGCAGTTGATACCTACAAAAAAAACTATCGCAACTTGATAATTATTTTTACTTGTCTGTTACATAATTATTATATAATTGTTCATAAATATGTGATTCAAATTTCAATGGACTGTACGTAAAAATGTCGACATAATTGAAATCAGTAATACCTAACTCACCGACCAATATGTACATACTTGTATATTATATTCATGCCTTAATATTAGCGTTAAAACAGCAATATTTCCGCGAAATATAATATAATAATGAAACGGTAATGTACTGAATCAGTAGCTGAGACATTTCTAGCACTACAGGGGTATCAAACTTGCTGTGAATTATTTTAAACAGAACCAATAAATAATGCAATCCTTTAATTAGATAACTTGGTTATTTATATCACGTTCATTCAAATAATGATAATATATGTAGTTTTTAATGTGTAAGTTTGTAGCGTTTTTATTAAATTTAAAAATATTTTTTTTAATAAATGAAATACATAAATATTACATTGTTTACGGTCGGTTTTCAATTTTCTGGTAATTTTTCAATTCCACGCATGAAGAAATCCGGTGGTTTGAAGGTGTGAAAATCGTCGAGCCAATTATGGGGAGGAGCGTCGTTATAAAAATAAATTCCTCGGAAATTGTTGGATAAAGAGTGAAAAAATTAAAATCTGATGGAGCAAGATCAAGAGAATGGGGTGAATATGGAATAACTTCCCAACCGAGCTCTTGAATAGCTTTTATTGTAAACTTAAACAAAAGGATACGTCATAAGTATATATATATATATATATACGTCAATTATTAAAACACATCATATCAAATTGGAAAACTTATAATGAAATATTCAATAAAACAATACTATAGCCTTAAAATGATAGTGACATACGAGTATTATGTTAAAAATTGTTATAAAATTATTTCACAATACAAAAACGCTACAAACTTATCCATGAATCTAATAATTGATCAGCCAGTATAAATAATTTATTGTTTATAAAAATTTAAAAAAATATAAATTTATGCCGAACTTTTTCAATTTTAAATATGTGAACCAAAGTATGGATTTATACTACACAATATTCCTAACCGATGCCGTATACAAAGCAATAATGGACAAGCGATTTAATGTCCATAAACGTAACAAACTCATAACCCAGGGATTTCATCGCTTTGTTCGTCACGTCATTTTAAAAATAAAAATAAATTTAATTGCATCATTAATTTGTAAATAAATTAAACGTCATGTTATTTCTGGATTTATATGAATAAAAAAATTTAAAAATCAGAAAATTATGAATCATTTTGTATTCGTCGTTCATTTTGTTTTAATGTTTTTATTTTCTTAATTATATGTAAATATTTTTTTATTTCAGAAACCTCCGAAATCTGAAAAGCACGCAGTTTACCGTTATCGTAGCAGTCGTGAAAAAAAGGTAAGCAGTTTGATTTGCTATATTTGATGTAACTCGGCAACATTGGCGACGCACTGGCAGGGGGGGGAGATGTACGTAGGAAACCTCGCACCTCCATCAGTGACCAACTTATTTTCATCTTTATTTTTTTCTACATACTTAACACTTCTTCTTCTTTTAAATAGACAATCCACCCTTCAAGAGTGATTTGTGCCATTAATCAAGTTAAAAACTTTGTTTTATAGAAATAAGTTCAATAATATTATAGTCAATACCATAGTCGTTCAAAAAACTACCTATTATATATATTAAACGTGGCGAATTAAGGGAAAGAAGATAACACAAGTTAACCGGGAGCTGAAAATTACTATCGACGAGACCACTGTAAAAAAACCTGTGATCCGCAATGGACAGGCAAAAAAGACATGGTCATGGGTTTCCTCCTCGACACCACACTCATACATTGGGGAATCTATTAAGTTCAATCTGAACAAATGAGAGGCCACCTGGCAATGCCCAATTCTCATTCTAGAGATATTTGATACTGTTCTTTTGGAGACTTTCCTTTTTGAGAACCAGGGAGTGCTGGGAATAGATCCTTGAATTACTTTAAGACGATTACCCTTATGATTATTTGGATCCATCTATTACGCAGTCCAGATAGAATTCGAACGTTATTTTACCATATTAAGTCTGTCATACATCGGACTTAATACTTATTTCTAAAAATATTAATTAATCCATTTTACTTCGTTGTTGGCTGGTTGGACGCAAAATATATATTTTTAATTAAGTCATGGTTTATTTATTTTTAAAATGAAATTTCCGACATTGCACGAGTAGAGAATGTTATTTTCTAGAACACTTGAGAATTATCTCAAAATTAACTACCCCCATCCACCCTCCAGATAGGTTTTCCGCCGTGAAAAGATACCCCTAATAAGCTCTTTACCGTGCTCTTTGAACCTTTCATCTTGCCAGGCATCGCATGCATATATGTATATGTATATTGAATGTGTTCATATATCGGTATACAACAACACACAGAACCGGTGTCTCTTCTAGGCTAGATCGCGTTTTTTGTAGATGTAGATTGAAGAATTTTAGGCCGACGTTTCGGCATGACAGCACGACGTACCATTGTCAAGGTTTAATCTACAAATAATAATATCTACAAAAATATCTACAAAAACGCGTTCGCGAAACTTTAAATTAAATATAGATTGATATTCTAAAGAATATGTAAAATTTACGATTTTCTCGTTATGGTTAAAACTAACTAACTAACTAAAGAAACTAAATCTCCAACATTTAAACCGCAATTACCATTCATCATTACAATAAAGGTTTAGCGTCATTAGATTTAACCATTCAGTATTTACAAATGCAAAAAAGAAGGTTATATGCAAATGATTACATTTTCAATGTTATTGTTAAATTCCCGTCTCGACACAGAGTTTCTCTAGTGAGACGGGCACAGTCCAAACAGATTTTTACATACTTTTATATAGTTACTAATAAAATAAATAAATAACTAAATTTAGTATCATATGTTATTGAATATTGGATTTCAAAGAATAATATATTATTTAAATATAATACAAAACAAAATATGCACCGTTAAGCATAATTTATTATGTATGTAATGTATTATTTATACAACAAAATAACTGATAAATGATTTATATTCGCCGGAAAAAAAAATTTAATAAATATAATAATAAAAACGACATTCTGAATGGTAATAATAATTTGAATGATTTCTAAGTGACGCACACGAACGGATTTAAGAAGAAGCATAGAATATTAATGTAAATAAAATAGCTTAATTTTTCAGTTTTTGGTTCTCTATAAACAACAATCTATGTCGATATGCTTGTTTTGTAAAATACAAATTGATGTCATTATATTTTATACACAAAATCAAATAAAGCAATTATCTATTTAATTAAAATGCAAATCGATTTTGTAGACTAAATCGTAAACTATGTGATTATTTACTGTAATCAAATGGTTAACTTTTGTATGTCCCACCTGTGTTTGGAAATTAGTTAAAACTGTATTTAGGTCGTGCCTTCCCCGGCGCTGGGGCTTGATTGAAGTATCGCTCTATCGGGATACTCGATCGAGCCGTTATCAAAACCGTACGCTTGTCAATTTTTTTGCAGCTCTTTTTTATACTTTAATAAGAAAAGTTTTCAATTGTACGAAATTATTAACAACGTGAACAAAGAACAAGCGTCTTTTTACTAGAATGTACGCGGTCTAACGGAGGATTGAATGCAACTTAGTTATAGAATGTACGAAAAATATCAATTTAAAAGATTGATAGGTATTTGAAGAACAATGTGTTTATTAATGCTCTTCTTTTACGAATGATAATCCATATACCTTATCTAGTTTTAAAATACAAAATAAGTGCTACACTTTCATTCGAAAACAAGCTCGTTCCCACACAGGCGTCCATTTAAATTTCAGAGTAGCGAAGATTGCTATCGATCGAATTCTATTATAAATGGTAACCGATTTAATCGATTTTTAATGAATAAATGACATCAAAAGGAGTTGATTAATTATTAATAAATTAACACAATGCATAAATACTATGTGAGAAGACCCAACTGCGTTAAAAGCTAGAAAAAATGAATTTTATGATTCATAATTGCGCCAATGCTTTTACAACCGCTGTTTTGTAATAAACAATTTATTTGTACACAAATAAATTTGTGTGCACATTGTTATTTGAAAATAATAATTGTGTACAAATTGGAAAAATTTACGTAAAATACTTTTGACACATTAATAATTAATACACATATAAGAGAAATTTTTCATGGTCTGGTGAAACAAATATTTGTTTAATTTTAAAAATGTGTTAATTTAGACGAAATCACATATCGTAACTTTACAAATAAAGAAGTGACTTCATTAAAATTAAAATAATAATTTACGTTAATTAGCTGTGTCAGTAAAATAGACTAATGCCACCTAGTAATTAAAAGTTTTTGAAAAACATTTAATTTTTTTTAAAATGGCCGCATTCAACGGGAAAAATACATATCTCACCGGGAATCCTATGTAGCTGAAATGTAACCTTTTTATGGTCATTGTTGCTTAATTAGTACCGTCTGCCGACAATAGAAAGATACGAATTCGAGTTCCGGAGGTAACTATATATTTTTGATAGATAGATTTTTTTGTGTATCTTTCTAAGAGATTTATCTAAATTAGTTTTAAAAATTATCTATTTTAAATTATTAGATATAATAATCAATGGTGTAACTGCGTCAATGCAGTCAATGCTGTGCATTGAGGCCGACGTTGTGTAAGGGCCCAAAACGTTACAATTTTAAAAAATACGTGAAAACACCAATAAAAAACGAAAAAACCACTAATAAGTCGGGTCCAGAACATCGCCACAAAGCGAAAATCATCGTTAAACGAAGCATGGATTTTTGTTCAGTTGCAAATATATGTCAACTGCTTAGTATCAAGTTGGTCTGACAAAAAGATGAAAAAATCGTTTGAATGTCATCAAAACAATTTGTTTTGTATTAATTCATTTAAAAAATCTATGCTAGGTATATGAATTTATAAACTTTTAAGAAAAAAGTGATTAAGCGACATGAACCATTTGAGATGTGGATCTGCAAAAGAATGCTCAAAATATGCTGCATGGATAGAGTTACGAATGAAGATGTTATGATTCGGATGAACAAGAAAAATAAGTATTTAAAACAATAAACATCCAAAAAATATAATATCGTGAACACGTGATGAGACATCCAGTGAAGTATCAGTGATCAGTCTACTGTAGAGCTCTTTCGGGCCACAGTGAACAAAATGATGATAGCCAACGTTCATTAAACGGATAAGGCACGAGATGAAGAAGATATGTGATATAATGGCTAGACAACAGACCTCGCCGACGATTTTGAATTGACCGCCGTAATTTTTTCAATGTGAAACAATATAAAACAGCATTGATAGTGGCTCCACGGGCATAAAATCAATGAGAAATCTGATCACAGCCCTAACTTCACAACTGGCGGGATTTTCAATTTTTCTTTTCATTTAAACACTCACAGAAACAATAAAAACAATGACAGCGCTACTAAACTTCCCACACAGTGACCAAACAGTCAACTGAGGTCGTTTCATCTTGAGCGGCGGCTACTCGCGTCACTAGCGCTCCCCGCACAGCGCGAACGAGTAATACTTTCCGGACGGCTCTCGTATGTAGGTATGAATCAAAGTACACGTCGTTTTCTGTATACATATATTTTTATATTTAAAAAATGTAAACTAGTATCTTTTGGTTTTGTGCAGACCATTCAAGACGAGACACTAGTTGGAGTGTGAGATTAGTCTGTGGATGCATGTAGTTGTCTTATAAAATATTTCGTTATAATCTCTAAACACACCGCCTCTACTCCGGTCTTGACCTACCTAGCATAATCTCTGCGCGGTCAGCTTAATATTATCATCTATTTTGCATTTCGTATTTGATGAATTTTCCAATCTTCATTCCGCAAAAACTTTCCGGTCCCCCGTCGAAAACCTTTCTTCGCAAAAATGTTGCCACGACAAAATAATGTCTCAGGTCATAAATTATAAGAGGCAAACTTGCGAAATCTTAAGTAGACTTTAAACCGGCGGCAGCTTTATTATGTAATCAATAAGTTGACTGTTTTTGATTACTTCTTCGCTGGTAGATTTTAATTAAAATACCTATCAATAATCAATTACTGTCGGTCCGACGTTACCAACTATTCCGGGGGCCGGAGTTTGCCGCACGGTCCGAATTTCCGTCACTCGAGTGGATTCAAATTTGTGATGTTATATAATGGTTCAATTGTGTGATGTTCTAATTAGTGAATATTAGGTTATGTACTTTAATGAAAACTATTTTAATGAAATTTTAAAGTACAGTTACAATTTTCAAACATTTTCAGTTAAATGAATTAGAAAGATGTACATAAAAAGTATTGTTATTTTGTTTAATTGAATTTATGGTTCTAAATTTTATGTACATATATTATATTATATATACGAGTTTATGATGTATATAATATGAAAGATTTCTTTCATTGATCGAATAATACTGGCATCACCTAGCGTGTATTAAATTTTTTTAATAATCACTACAACTATATAGTTGATAGTCTTTAAATATAAATATTAGATGTTTTATTTAAATGGACAACATGTATTTATATTTATTCTTAATAACATAAGTATATTTATATATGCTCTAATATAAACAAGATCAGAATCGTTCCCTTTAACTACAACTTATCTTTCACATATTTGCTTAGTTTCATTCTGAATTTATGTAGTTTCTTTTTTTATATATTTTCTAAAATAAAATGTGTCGTAAATTTAAATTAT
Source organism: Eubasilissa splendida (assembly GCA_031772225.1). Lineage (NCBI taxonomy): Eukaryota > Metazoa > Arthropoda > Insecta > Trichoptera > Phryganeidae > Eubasilissa > Eubasilissa splendida. Next base: position 17,236,122 of record CM062856.1, read on the forward strand.
TAACGTGGCTTAATGGTAATCCATTCTTCTGGCATGCGAAATTTCCGGGTTCTTATCGCGGTGGTAACCAAATATTTTTTCCATGGGTAGATTTTTTCTGTTACTTTCTAATTGACTTAACTTTATTTTTAAACATTAGAATGGATTCGTGTCAACAGTGAAAGGTCAATTAGTCGCTTAGTGATTTAAAAAAAATATTTGTTAAAAAAAAACTTTTTCTAATCTTATAGGTATATATTTATCATAATTTTGTAGAATGGTTCTCCATCGATTTGATAATTTATTATTTCCTTTTTTTGTTTTTGAGTTTAAAACAGTGTTATAAAAGTTTTTTTTAAGTTTTATTCATTCTAAAATACGCCAAAGAATGTTGACAAAATTACATTTTCGAAACAAAACAGACGGAGTAGGAGGAAGCTGTCGGGACGCCCGCGAGACTTCATCGATCAAGCGAGTTGATGATATAAACATAGCGTCTACATTTTGCGAGATTTGATTTCATTTTAGTGTTCAAAACTAAATTAAAACATATTTGAACATAGAATGTGTTTATTCAGCAGGTGCCGCAGTAAAATTTGTCACAAAAATTGCGTTAGAAAAATTTGTAACATTGCAATAGACTCTCACCTTTGTTGTGAATTTTTCCCGACCACAGGATTGTTCGCGGACGTAATTGTCATTCCACAATTCCCTGGAAAATTGTTCGCCGAGCCAAAAAAAAAAAACATTTCTATTAAATGTGACGTGTGTTTTCATTTATAATGGCATTGTTGCTTTTTTAAATTTATAACGGATTTGTCCAAAGCTGTCCCGTGTATGTTTTAACTTCTTATTTTTATAATATGTAGGTTAGTGCATACGCAAAGCGAACGCTCTACCATCTCGCTATTTCCCCATTGACGTGTGTTTTCATTTATAATGGCATTGTTGCTTTTTTAAATTTAGAACGGATTTGTCCAAAGCTGTCCCGTGTATATTTTCACTTCTTATTTTTATAATATGTAGGTTAGTGCATACGCAAAACGAACGCTCTACCATCTCGCTATTTCCCCATTTGATACCACCTGTCAAATTGTCATAAGTATATAATGCTGTTTTTATATATATTTTACTATTTATGCATTCTTATCATCAAATTTTAATGCTAATATTGATTTTTATATGAAAAATACTTACACTCGTTGAACCTTGCACTAATTATAACTTTATTTTTAATTTTCTTAATAATTAACGTATGTCATTTATGTTCTCTCAACATCTATATTCGCGTCTCTTTCGTATCCGTTTGATTTCTTGATTCGATTCTCCACCGAGCAGATTTTTATTTTATTTATTTAATCGAATTTACACATATATTTTTCAACTCGGAAAAACTACATATTCTGTGCAGGGGTAGTAAATAAACGTATGAGACATGCAACGCGTTTTTTAACATATCTTATACAATATTAGTTTATCTGTAATTAAAATAAACGTTTATATTATAACGTAAACATTTATTGACGATTTCTTTGATTCATATCTGTGATCGCTCGATATTTGACCAACGTACAATATAAATTATATTCACAACTTTCAGATAAACCGAACTTTCTCAATAGTGACTGCCAATTTAGCTCGCTTGTTTCATTAGTAAACCGGTTTATTTTATCGCTTAATAAATAGCCTGAGATAAATCATACAGAGAATTAAAATCAACCGCTTGCTTCAGTACCTTGTGAACAAATGCCGAACGCTAAATTATAATATAATTTGTGGTCACTACGTACGTACGTACGTATGTAATGTATAATATCCGACTCTCCGATTCGTCGCGATGTGATGGTACCGGACTTTCTGTAACTTCTATAATTACATATAGGTACTCGACATTAACAGTTATGAAATTTCATCAATTCATCTTAGATATTGTAAAGTCCTTGCACCAGCTGTAAAGGATGATGTGTTCTTGTGTGCGGGAATTTAGGTAGTCAAGATAACTCAATGTAATAACAATACAGTTTATTACAGATTTCACAACTATATGTACAAATATATTAGATGTGTTCGGATCTACGATTCCGATGCGAGAGAGCGCGCGCCTAAGCGCGACGCTCTTTTATCTCTTCCACGCTTTTATTTTTGCCAACATGCGCGCGTCACACATTTGCTACATCATGAAACATTACAGATTTTATCACACGTTCGTATTAGAAATAGAGTGATAACATTATGGTTCGGATAAGTAAGTAAAAAAGAGTATTTAAGTCACGAGAAATCCAGAAAATTCTATGTCTCGAACATTCAGTGTGACATCCAGAGAAGTGTCAGATCTTATATCTCATAATGCAGGCAAATGAAGAAAAAAAAAAGATGATTGTAACCGCTACTTGAACATTAGGGGTACTTGCTCCGAACAATGTACAGTGAAATCTCGATCGATCGTTCCTCGAATAATAACTTTCCCGCATGTATCGTTTATTTCTTCCAGTCCCAAAATATTTTTATACAAAACACCCAAAAATAGATCGCATGGATCGTTCCTCTATACATCATTTTATCGCATTGATTGTTTAAATTACGCAGCATACTTTGTAGCTAAATGCTTGGTTTCGATTAACGACAATCGTAAACATTGAGCGGAACATTCGAGAGAGAGAATGCTGCTACTGACTGCCACTTGACATTATACAATACAAAGTTTAATTATTTACTGTTTCCGAGGTAAGTTTGTACAACTCCATAATCACGTAAAATAACTGTCCTTTCCTACAAATTACCATCAGTGTTGAAACTGAATGGTTACTTAGAATAATTAGAAGCCTTTAAACTGTATGGAAATCTTCAGAATTTCAATGAATAATGTTGTCGCTTTTCATCTCATGTAAATAAATTGTATAGCTGTCCCCCATTATAGTTATAAATACAAATTGTTGAGTTAAAATTGTTACATTGATAATGCCCTTGCAACGCGAAACGCCTAATAATAAATAAATTTAAAAAGTAGAATAAAAAAATAAGTATTTTATTTTCACATATGTGAAAGTAAATTAATTCTTTTTTTTGTTTTTATGGCGCTTTCTAATTTTATTTTTATTTCAACACATTAATTTACATGTGAAATATGTTTTTTTTAATATCTATTAAATATTTAAGTATGTAAAATGTTTTTTTTTTCCTTACCTTTTTTACCATTTACCTTTTTGATATTAATACATTTAATTTGTTCCATTATTTGAAAGAGCCATCTACCTTATTTTTACAGAATCTCAAATACCTTTGAGTAATCTGATAGCAGACGCCAGAAATATCAATTCATTTTTATTAAATTTTGGACACATTGATACAACTTTATTATTAGGAGAACACATTCTTATTGTGAAGTTGTAATTATTCAGAATATAGGTCTGTCATATTTTAAATATGAATTCAATATATTAATTAGAAAGATATACATATAAAATCAATTTTATCGAAAAATATTGTTGTTGCGCCACCGGGATTCGAACCTGGATCTCTTTCCTAACCGGAGAAGGTAAAAATATTGTCACTGTAGCATAGTTGGATAATGCACCTTCCCCGGTTAGGAAAGAGATCCAGGTTCGAATCCCGGTGGCGCAACAACAATATTTTTCGATAAAATTGATTTTATATGTATATTTTTCTAATTAATATATTTAATTCATATTTAAAATATCACAGACCGTCTGTTCTGAATAATTACAACTTCACAATAAGAATGTGTTCTCCTAAAGATAGAGATTTCATTGTATATGAAGCTAAAGTGGAAGTAGTGACGCAAGTTTTTCGACCAGGATTATTTCTTTATCGCGTCTTCCTGTAGTATGACTTGTAATATTTCATATGTATTTTTTGCCTCTCATAATACTCGTACAACAAAATATTAATCATTTTTTCTTCTCGATAGAATTGGCACTTTTTTACCTTTCTTCACACATTTTAAGACATCATTGCTAATTTGACAATTGCGGCTACTCCTGCCGACGATGATTACCTCAACACTTTCCAACTCTTTATTCTATTAATAGAAAATATAAGTTATGATTATTTAATGAGACTACTTCATTTGAAAAAAATATCCCGGAGAAGCGATATGAGCGATATAGTATTTCTATACAAAATTATCAACCGCATGTTGGACTGACTGCCTTGAATAAACACAAATGATTTCGTATAAAGTAGCAATTCAAATGAGACAATACGTGTTCTTTGTAGGTACCCATAGAAATAACTATGCCGTAAACTCGCCATTTTTCGTTGCAAAAGAATACGAATCCAACAAATATTTGCACTTGAATCTTACTTTTAATTTTTTCTTAATTATGTACTGTTATGTCTAAATAAAAATATATTATTGTTTATGTGAAAGCCCACAAGGGCAGGGCGTTAATGGTAATTAATATATATATTAAATAAAATAACAATCACTTTGTATGAAACCACGAAATTTATTATACGTTAACCGGTTTCGATTATCTCAAGTTTCATCAGGACGTATTTAAAACTGATTATAAATACAAAAAGAGTGCACCAATATATAAATAAAGAGAGAGATAAAATATAAAATTATAATAGTTAAATACATATATAGTTAAATAGAACATGAAGGGAGATAGAATATAAAATTATGTGCGAAAGGGAGAGACTAAATACATATATATATTTATATATACAGATATAAAGAGCATTAAGCGATGGGAAAAAGTTGGCGCCAATTCTAAATAATCAAATGAATTTACCCATTAGTCCCATATTAGAAATGTTTCCTTTTAAATCAATTTAATATCTATCAACACTGTATTTTCCCATCCCTTAATGTTTCTTCTATCCATATATGTATTACGTCTCTCTCTTTCGCATATAAATTTATATTCTGTCTCCCTTCATGTTTTATTTTACTATATATGTATTCTGTCTCTCTCTCTTTCACATGTAATATTATATTCTCCCTCTTTATGTATATATTAGTGCACACTTTTTGTATTTATGATCAGTTTTAAATATGCTCTGATGAAGCTTGAGATAAGCGAAGACGGTTGACGTATAATAAATTTCGTGGTTTCATACAAAGTGATGGTTATTATATTTAATATAATATGTCAAACCACAAATTGATTGCTTTGCACGAAAAAAAATAAAAAATGTAATATATATACTTCATATCTCGAAATAAATTAAAAAAATTACATGGTATTTCATGTTGCCATCTTCATCGCTGGTCTGATGATTTTCTAACTGACGTCTCTTTGAAGAGGAATGCCGGGAATTCGAAATCATCAATAATTTATCAGGGATGATTTTTTACAAAAAGTTATATTGCGATGGTTTTCCATTATCTTCCACAGCCGTACCGTAGATACAACTCCGCCTACGGATATCTGGTTCTAATCTACCGATATTATTCCTCTTTAGCAATAGGCACTACCAGGAATTTGAAATTGGAGTTATCTTCCCATAAACAGATTGTCTTCCAAGGCATATCGATCCTTCCGGTCTGGCGGTCCATGAGAGATATTCTATCCCCCATACCTGACCAACATTTCAGTAGCCGAATCCTGGAGACGAACTCTGCAGGGGTTATGAACTCCTCCTAGCGTAATTTTTACATGACATACTGACGCGCTTGTGGTCTAGTGGTTACGGTCGGGGGGCTCGAGCCTCGTTCCAGGAGGCCATCAAGTAAGTCCTAGTTTTATTGCACAAGTTTTGTTTTAAAATAGTAAGAATATTGATGTTATACCTATTCCGTTAACGCATTTTTTTTTAAAGAAAAAATAATATTATTCATAATAATATTTCATTATTTTTTCACGTTTATTTTAAAAAATACTTTAGTTTCTAACCAGAAGAGTAAAAAACATGTATTTTAATAAAAAAAAAAATCAAATACAGTGAATAAATAAGCAATGATAAAAAATATCTTGAGATTCAAGAGAACACTTGATTGAAAGAAAGGAGCCCCATAATATTTTAAATCTGTAATAACACAAAGTGCCTGGGTAGGTAGGTACTGTTGTAAGCCGCTTGTCTTTTTTGTTTTGTTTCACAAAGAGACTTATTTTTTATATTAGCTCTAGTTAAATGTTACGTAATAGTAATGTTTTGAAAGTAAATATTATTAATGTATATTTGAAACGATGAAATATAACTTCAAACGATAAAACACGTATAAAATCACTTTTATTCAATGTTTTTTGTTCAGAACTTGTTATTTCATTTCATTTTATCATTTTTCTATTTTTCTATTATTTTATTTTGGCATTGTTCTACGATATTATATAATATATAATAATTTGCGTCAATGTGAAGTTCATATATTTACATACAAAAGATAAAAAATCTCGACAGTATAGTGCTTTTATGTTGTCATCTCTGCCATTGTTACTTCGATTGGCACCACTGGGTTTCCTGGTTTATAATAATATACATGTGTGTGTGTGAGTATTGCCGCCCTTTTTTCGGAAAGCTAAGAAGACGGTAACCGACAGGCGTTATTCTTAATACATCCCGTTCTTCGACCAGTCCAGCGGTCCAAATAAACCACCATTGCGCGCTTCGGTCGGTCAAAATCTAAAGAAGACAACCCAGCTAAAGGAACAACAACATCAGACCAGAAAGACAGCAAAATTAAAAAGGTTATTGCAGTTCATATATCATATGTGTGTACTTATTGTTAATCGGACACATGGGAACCAGCTATAAGGCATTTACATAAACAATAATCTCAACGCAAAAATAATTTTTTTAAAGTATTATTAATTATTATTTATCCTTAAATTGATACTCTATAATTATAATTGACAATACATATTATAATAAATGGCGATAATTGAAATATTCCAACATGATATCATATATACGACTTCCAAAAATTTGATAGATGTTGTAGCATGGGTAAATACGTGAACGTTACATTGTGTAAAGTGATCACTTAAGCCAGCCGATGATAGGTCGTAAGCTTTGTAATGCCCGAGACTTCTATACTTCGCATGTAAATAAAAATAATAGCTTCGTCTCTGTGAGACATCTATATCTTCATAACATTTTCGTTCATAATATCCATTCAGCTTATTTTGAGCATTCTTTTGTAGATTCACTTCTAAAATGCTTCAAATCGCCTTATTATTTCTTCGGTAAGTGTACTTGCTTCCATTCCATAAAATAATATCTAGAACACATACCATCTGACTATAGAACATCTTTTTCATGCGGATAAAGATTGCACGAGCTTGCTTAATGCCACATTTGATTTCAATAGAAGGATCCCATCTTTCATTTATATTGCAACCCAGATATATAATACTTTGTATCTTCTCAAATTTCGTTCCAGCAATATAAATACTTTCATTGTCAGCTGCGTTATGTTTGCTAATGAACAAATATTTTGTTTATTTGCAATAGTTGTATGAATACGTTCCTGGATTTATATTACGTACGTATTACAATTTACTAGGGTTGTGTATTATTGAATAGCATTATTTCAACCGATGTAACAATATTCAAATTAAATCGGTGCCAAATTATTTCTAGGTATCTGATTTTGAAAGGATCAATTTTAAAGGCTTTAAGGGAGACATAAGGTACATATTGTCTTCTCTGTCCGACCTCATGTGAGGCGGCGGGGCCGGTGAACAACATTATTGCTCTCAACTTGCCGCCTGTGCTGCTGAGTGTATTTCCGAGATATCGAGAAGGTAGCACCATACTGTTGCCATAGCGACACCTCTACACTTCATTAAAACTCGATCCTGGCAATTCAATTTAAACTGTCGGGTTGAATATTTTTATAGAAAGGTGTGATTAATGCCAATACGCAAGTAAGACTACAAACATAGCATCTATTGGCAATTTCCATATATGACCCAACAATTAACGGATCGCATTTTGGAATCGTAAATTTGGAATTGAGCAAACTTTCTCGAATTCGATAAAAAATTCTTACTAATGAATAATAATATTTTAATACAAATTAAATGAATCAATAAGAAATGTATACAGAAAAAATCTGTATATCTTTCTAGTTAATACATTTAATTTGTATTAAAATATCACAGAACTACGTTCTGAAAATGCAACTTCACAGCAAAAATGTGTTCTCCTTAATAACATTTTAATTTTAATATTTTGTTTAATTGATCGTTGTACTACTACTTCACACAATTATTAACCGTTATTATTTTTTCACGCTGGTTTCGGGTACAGTTCAATAGGTGTAAATAATAACATAAAATTAAATACAGCCATGTAATGGCTTTATCAGATGGAGCGTAAAAGTTTGTGCTCTTCCCAAGAGAGTGCCTGCTCTTCCCTAGGCTAATTAAAAAAAAAACCTAATTGTGTAGTCCAAAGTTTAATTTAAAATGTTACATTACGATGTAAATGCCAAATGAATTAATGATATCAATAATAACAGTTTCCAACAAAATGTACGATTTTGTTCATTTTTTAATACATATTCATTTAAAAAAACATGCATATCTCCCCCGTCCAATCTATCCATTCTTTCCCCCAATCCTTTCACTATTCTATATTAACTACACCGCCCAAATTAACTTTTCCGCCTGAAAGCTCTCCTGTTCGAATCTACTTTTGCACTCATATACCCTCTGAACCCACATCCCCTCCCACCCCCATTACTTACTATACTCTATCGCCCAAACTCACTATTTTGGCCCATGTCCACGAATGAGATTTTTAAGATATTTTCAACTCGAGACAATCTCTGATATACGGACTTTGTTTCCATGAGATTCTTTGGAGACAATTTTCAGCTTTCCTTGTCCCCGTGTACACACCTTGCCTCGCCGTTTTGCACCTGACTTCACGCTCGTCGTGTGTGTCAAATATCATTGTCAAAACAAAAACTGAATTAATGTTAGTAATTTAATGCTTTATATTAATGTTCATGTTTAATGACTTATGCTAACGTTTTAGAATAAATAGTTGTAGGGGTCTATGGTAATTTTAGGTGACGTTTGTGTGCACGTGTTGAATCTCGCTGTCGGACAGAACGTTGTGTACACTCGTTCGAGTTTTTGTTTCTTTCTAACAATTTCAAACTGATCTATTAGTTTATCTTCAGATCAAAGTCTCAATATGGGTACTTGGTATTGTAGATGTATCTAAACTAAATCTCCAAGATTATCTCGTCGTGTCTTCTTCAAACCCAACTAATCTTCCACGTCATTGCGCTTTCCGATCTGAATCTACAACAATCCTAACCGTTTAGAAATTCGGAGTATTCATTCCTCGGTGGTTTTAATTACAATTTCGTTTTATTTATTTAATGTTTAATTCCATCTCCGTAAACAATTTTTTTTCTGGTTTATAAAAATAAATAATAAAATATTGATAAATTTAGTTAAAGAAATATTTAAATAGAAATCTCCCTAATGGAAAACCAAACCCCGTCTCCCTCGTGACAAGTAGGAATACAAACCATTACCCTGCCGGGAAGTCAATTTTATATGAAAACTAGCAGTTCACAAGTATCATTAGCTCTTTTTTAATACTAGTGTTTACAAAGTTCAACAGGGGTAACTATTTTTTAAATAAATTTTATTTAGTATTATATTTTGATATTAAGAATCTAGGAATAATAATGTACATCAAGAATATAAATCAGTGCATTAAATTTGAACCAAAAAAAACATGATTTAACTCTGTGGAGGCTTTAGCCCGCCTCACAGTTACCTGGTTGGTAAACCAGCTCGTGTCAACCTTAAAGGTACAATGCGGGTGGACCCGCCGCTTACCCAGGACCGTTTATAAGCAAAAGCTTCTATATGGTCCTTCTCATTTGCCGCTTGATTGGCATTTTTTTAATGCTAATAGGCAGTTGTGCAATTCCGTCTGTCACTTAAGCGCACAGCCGCCATCACAAACACCCTCATTGTCCCCGACCTATTAATTTATTCAGAAAAATAAATAAAATAAACATAACATTGTTTAGACTGAATCATTGAATACAAAAACATAATGCACAAGAAATACTAACATACAAAGAACAGTTGAATTAAATAAAAATATCATGGAGTTACATATTTTCAGGCATAAACCATAGCAGAGTAGGGAGACAACATGGTAGATGAAGCTGTAGTCGGGGAGTCGAGGGCAAAAATGAAAAAACATGCCACCGAAAAAAGGAAAAAGACAAAACAAAATAATAACGATCTCACCGCTGGCCATTCGTCCATAACAACAGGAGAAACATACAAAGAAAAGCACTGATATTGGTATTACTAGTTATTCCCACCTAGAAACCCAAACTCTCACAAAGGTCCTCCTTAAAGGTACAGGCGTACTGACCCGCAAACCGACGACAATACATCGCGGCTTAGCCGCGACGGGAGCTTGTCATAACCAGTCACTTTTCTCCCAGTCGACTTCCTGACCCATATCACCAACCAGTAGACGCTTCATGTCCTTACTGTGACTATTTACGTATAATTTTTCAACTATCATGATTAAACGACATCAACTATATTTATTTATTTCCATCAACGCCCTTGTGGGTTTTTTTACATAACAATAATAATTTATTTTATTTAAATGAAACAATACGGTTTAAATACAACATTTTGATATAACAGTTTAAATATAACATAATTTTAAAAACTATGTGTAATTCAAGTACAAATATTTCTTCACTTCAGGTATGCTCCAGCAACGAAAAATGTCAACGAAATTCATCTTGTTACCAAGCGGATGAATCCGTATTATTGGCGAGTTAACAGCATAATTATTTCTTTGGATTCCTACAAAGAACACTTAATGTTGTCTCGTTTGAGTTGGTACTTTATACGAAACCATTTGTGTTAACTCGGGGCAGTCCAACATACTATTGATAATTTTATATAGAAATACTAATCGCTAACATCTTTTCTCCAGGCAAATTTTTTCATTGAAATAAACTCATTAAATAATCGTAACTAATATTGTGTTTATAACTGTAAGTTACTTATTATTTAGTTCCACCTGCTCTAGCTAAATCTATACACATAATTTTTAATATCTTTCTAATCTGAACGTAGTGGACAGCTGAGAGATATAGGTCCCTGGCATCCACACATCGATCACTCTGATCATCACATAATCCACAATTTTTTTCACTACAACATTCCGCTAACTCCTATATTGGTGACAACCCCTATAACTCTCTAATCTATTAGGGCAATAGCAAGCTGGTATAGTGCTCGTTTAGCATGTCAGAGGTATCGGGATCGACATTCGGCTCCTTTAAAATCTTTTTAAAATCAAAAAAGTTTCGATCGCAGTACCGGTAAAGGTGAGGGTATGTAAATATATTACGAATTTTTCTAACGTGCCATTTTTAACGTAGTTTTTGTGACAAATTTTACTGGGGTACAAATTCTTGGTTAATAATGCAAAAGTTCAATTGAAAATAAATGAAAATATTAAAATTAGGTGATGACATTTTATAAAGGAATTAATTTATCGTAAAACAAATTATTTTATTTCTACGTTACAGTTTGTTTTTGTTCACAATCTCGGCTCACGCTAATGACGTCATGTTGGTACTGAAACTCCTCTCTATCTCGATGGCGTCATTACGGGTATAATGCTGAAAATAAAACCCTTCAAGCAGAGTGATCGATTTTGTTTTGTTTTTCAGATATTTGATATTCTTTTCAGATATTTGAACTGCATCAGTTTCTTTTATCTATAATATTATCTAGTGCTATGATGGAAAAATGAAACGGCAAGAAGAACAGATTATACTCGTGTGTGCTAAATGTTTTACTCGAGGTTTTTGCCAATAATCAGAATGTGTGTATTAAAAACCTAAAATGTTTTAATGGAATGTTGAACGATTCTAATCAAAGCTTGAAGAGTAACATAAGAATCGCACGACATAATGCAAGACGCTTCACGCTCATCAGCTCATCTCGCATGTCAAATGTCATTGTCAATTGGGTGATTTTGAATCTCCCCAGCAGCAGTAAAAGGTCTGCAATTGTAGAAGGACCTGGTTGAAAAAATGAGCCGTCGTCTGTTGTTTTGCCCTGCTTTTTGATTCCTTTTGTAACAGTTAAACACGGCTAACTAAGTATTGAATCATGATTAATATATTATGTATATATATAACTCCCTTAATAGCCATATTCCACATAATTTACTAGGTTATAAGAGGCGCTTGGGTGAACTTCTTTCACGACAAGTCAATTTTGAGATTTTAATTATTTTGTAGAAACGAAAAAGCTGAAAGTGAATTTAGTTTTTATGCTGTACGTTTTATTTTTACTGTTTATTTTCGTACAAAATATGTTTATTTTACTATTATATTTTTAATTTTTTACTTTAATTATTATATATAACTTTTCGTAGTCTTTTAAAAATCAAAATATTGTATTGTGTTTTGTGTAAAAAAAAAAACTTTTATTTTCACCGTTTGTTTTTAAATGGTGTTACTATATCAAATAAAATAGACACTTTATGTTATAATTACATGTATAAAATAAATTAAAACACGGGACTTCATTGGTCTTTACCTATATTAGTTTTTAAACTCCGTTTTAGGACGGGCGCCAAAAATATACAACAGAGACAACAAATACACGTCTAGTTGCATTCGAGATCATCTTTCTTGCACGTAATGATTTACTGTTTCGTCAACATTTTCTCTACGCAGTCCAAATGTCGTTACTTTATAAAGCTCGCCATTCTTGCTGTCTTTCTTTATCTAAGCATCGCTTTTCCTGAACTGGATCGTCTTTCATATTAATAAAACTTCACAATCTAAGCACCAGAAACAATGTCAAATATCCAACATCAAATGAAAGGTCAAGAGAAATATCGTAATGAAATAATTATTATTTTAAATTTTTAATATTAATTTAAATCATCTTATAGTAGCATCGTAATGTTCCAATTATTTTTAACATCTGGCATTTGATTTCTTTGTAATATTTTGAAAATGAATTAAAAAGTTTAATCGCTGACAATATAATATTCATTAATGAATAATACAAAATTTAAACGCTAGTGATGGTAAACCGTACGTGACTGTGGGCAACTGAGATTTAACGATGATTGGTAACTAAGATTTGACTGTTGGATGTTTACTTTTGAGTGTGCCAGTCATTGCTTAAAGAATTAGGTTAATCAATTATTAACCATCGTTACAATCGAACACAATCACAGTCACAATCACGGTTAAAATAACGATTTTACCATCACTATTAAACGCTGAGAATATAATAAATATGCATTAATGTAAAAAAAATACGTCATGTTTACGCAAAGATTTAATTTTCGAAGAGTAAATAACTGTTACCGTCGCATAAATGTGTCATAAACTATCGTATTTATGTTTCCACAAAGAATGTGTGTAGAATGCTCCCTCACTTTATTTCATGTCTATTCATTTACTGGTCTATATTCCACGGGTATCTAATACTTTTGTTTGATGTAGTTTTTCGTAAAATACGAATATTTTCATTTTTGTTTTGTAAATTTTTCCATTTTTGTTTTTGTTTGTCTTTTATACACTCATTCGTTGTATTTTTGATGTAACCGATACACATTTATTCAATCTCCAATAATGCGATGGTTCAAATGTATCATTTTTCATAAACCAATGATCGTCGAGCAAAATAATAATATTTTATTTTTTTGAGCGTGTCCTACGGTTGTAATGCCATTCCATCCGGGCTATAACCATGCACAGGTAGGTATATATCTCTTTATTCTCTGTGCCCTTCTCATATTTCGTTTACAATAAAAATGATAAAAATTTGGCCATTTTCAGAATGTTCACCGTGTTCATCCTGGGAGTGTTTCGGTTACCGCGTCAAATGTTTAATAATTTGGAATTATAAATAACAGGACTTACTCGCAAAAATAGCCAAGTCTAATGCTTCAATTGCATGTGTGAAGATGAATGAATGGGTCATTCCCAACACATTATTTTTTTTGTATAGATTAAAAAAACTTCTTTAAATTCATGTAAAACACAAGGTGTCTCAAAAGTATTTTTCATAATAAAAATTATGGTATAAAATGATGAACGGGTTTAATAAAAAAATATTTATTATACATTTATGTGCAGTCCGTGGGATTTTTTTTTTTTAAATTATGTTTTCTAAAAGTGATTCGTTATTCGCTGGCACTCTTCGAAACGGGAGGCAACATTTTTGAGAACTCCGTGATCGCTGCCATTTATTCTCGGATATTTTCTTTTAATTGGTTCAGAGATGGATGATTGTAACTGTATACATTTGATTTAAGGTAGCTCCATAGTAAAAAGTTCATTGGTGTCAAGTCTACGTGGAGATCAGTTTATGTCACCCGGTTGGGATATCAATTTTCCAGGGAAAATTTCACGTACAGCTGGTAAGGAAACGCTCCATAGCGACGTAACTCCCAAGGCCGCGGCTAGCGATCGGCATGCCCCCCGCCTCTTTCCCACTCGTTGCATTGGCGCAGCCAATGAACCAAAACGAAATATACTTTTGTGACACACTGCATGCGAAAAATAATAATACATATTTATTTAATTTTTAAATGGTAGAGTAATTTTTGGCCCACTGCATAAGTCCTTCATAATTGACAAGCGTGATGCATCATTAAATTAGTTAAATATTCTGAAATACCTGAATTTATTTGTGAAAGAACTAAAATTCTCTAACTTCTTTCACGGTGACGTAAACAGCGGTGATGGACATACAGTGTAATATGTTGGAGAATTACGGCCACTTTTTACCTCCTGGAGTACTGAAAAAGAATGGCGGATTATACTCCGCCTTTTAAACTTTTGTGGGTAATTTTCGTTATATTTGTCAATGGGTTTGTATTGGTGTGTAATTAATGGGGACTCTCGTAAGACTGCACCGACAAACAGGTTGCATTATCCTCGCAACCGGAACAATTTTGATGGAGATTTTTTTAAGTTAATTTTCTTGAATCTTTTTTCAATACACTGTGGTGTTCTAGCCATACTCTTAAAACTGTGGGTAAAAGCATGCGACACCCGAGTAATTTCTTTACTACAAGGTAGGTATGTCGATCTTATACTGGCGGCGGCGTAATAATATGTATCAATACTAATAACACGTATCCAATCTCTTAGATGTAAGCACAAGAGTTATGTAGTCGTAATGGCGTTGTCAATATTGTATGCACATATGCTGCATGTGTCACAGACCCAGTCCACAATATTTTATGGCTGGATTTCGAGTCGAAAATTTTCAAGGAATATGTGCATATTCTGCACCGTTACCGAAAAATTTTTATTGTTTAAATTTTTTACAAACTCACGTTAACCCTTCAAATCTGCGTACTTTGAAATAATTATTTACAAAATTTATCAATTAACTTAATTAATTAATAACTAATTAATTAATAAAATATTTCAATTATTAAAAATAATTGCATCGTTACGTTTTTTTTTAAAATACTTATATTTCTGACATAGTTGAGATTATGCACATATATTATTAACATTTTCGATATGTAATTTAGTCAGGTATCCACCCATAAAATATTGTGGACCAAGTCTGTTACACCTGTATAAAATAAATTTTTATAATAGTTTCAATTCCTAGAGTTTTTTTTGAAAAGAGTAAATTATTAAGTACAATGAAAATCTGGAGGTTTTTTTTAATGTTCTTTATTATATAAAATATTTTGTCGTATAAAGTACCCCTTCATACGATCTTACAAACCTTATCGTACAAAAATCAAAAAATAGGTAAGCTTTATTATAATTCTTAACCCTTTCTACCCCCAAAATATTCAATTTAAGTGCCTGGCAAAAAATTAAGCTCACAACTGGCAAATCCGCAAATCACGCGCGTCGAACAATACCCCTCCCACTTACCTCACTCTGATGGTTTACGAGCAATTACAATTTTAACTTGAAATTTTTCCGCCGTACACCGTGTACTTTTAAGTATCGTCAGGGTAGAAATGATTTTAATGCGATATATAAATAATAGCTATAATTGTATGTATAATTATATTATATGTGATTTATTGTTTAAATTTATTTATTTTTGAAAATTAACGGTGCATTATAAACACAGTGTTGCATTATGAAAAAAATGTTTTATAACGTTAATTAATCATAAAATAGAAGTGATATTTCTTAAATATATTTTTTTATTCCTATAAGTTTGAAAGGGATATTAATGTGACTACAATATACGTATATTTTTTTCTAAAATTTTTACATCATTTTACTAAATTAATTTTTTTGCTAATAAATTCCCTTTCTGTAAATTAATTATTTCAAATATTACACTGAAACACAGCTCGAATGAAAGAGAAGATAATAATTATTAATGTACAGTTTAAAACAACATATTCAAATTGCAGTACAGTTTAAAATAATGTAAAATTATTAAGGGACGCAATTTTCACGTCCGCTACTTTGAGGCAGAGTAATATTTTCATTAATTTGAAAAATATCTTAATTTTTGTGATCGATGAATTAAATAATTGTTTAATTCTGAAAAAAATCTCTTGAGAGACCCCGTTCCATATGATGATAGATTGGTGTCAAACATCCCCCTGGTGGACATGCTGAGCGAGAGGCAAGTCGTCTACGAATACAAAAGCGGGAATTAAACAGCCGGTGATGAATGTTTGCGATTGATGGCGTTTGAGGGGTTATGCACAATACTTTATTATTTTATTATATCTCATAGGGATTAATTACTCAGAAACGTTTGGCCGTTACACTCGAAGTCACCACGTCTGGCGAACGTGCGATCGGCACGAGTCATGTAAACCGTAAAGTACCGTCGGTACAGTACTGCTTAGAGTGGTGAGAGTTGTGAAGTCACATCCGTAATAAGATTTCATTATATTTATCGCTTTGAGTGCGCCCTAGTATGAGTATATTTTACATCAAAAATGACTTAATAAATGCAATCAAAGTCGAATTTTATCCAGTGGCTGTCGGGAAACGAACATGACAGAAATGAAATTTTGTCAACGTCTCTACTTCCGCGACGATGGGGTAATATTTATTTCATTTTAAAAGTTTACGTATCGCGTGAGCATCCTTGCGTGTTCGATCAGGACGAGGGGTGCAAATAGGACAACACCGAGGGTTCGTTGTGTATCGATTTTGTGTATCGCACGCGCAGTGGCGGGCCGAATACAGCCACGAGACCGGGGGCATAGTTGCCGCGCGCGCTGCCCATCTTCTCGGGGAAGATAATGCTAATTCGGTCCGCGTAGCGATTACCCTCCGCCCCGGGCCCGGGGTGGGTCTGGTCGCCAGTCATATCTCCTAATCAACCTTCGACACGGGCGACTATGTTTATTGAAAATACTTCAAATATATATTTTTGTTATTGTTTTTAGACATTTTTAATCGTTGAAGTTATAATTTTATTTTATTTTAAATAATTACAAATTCTACTTTGTGGCTAATGTTCACTTTTATATACATAATTTAACATTTTTTAACCACTTAATTAATTAATACGCCAACCGATTTCGAAAATACCATTTCCTTTGTCAGAATGTCAAATTAACTAACCAAAACCATTTATATCACGTTATTCTAATGTTTTTAAAAATCTATTTTAAAAAAACAATAATTAAAATAATTATTATTTAAAATAAATTTAGTACCTAACTTAAATTGTTACGATGATGAAAGATGTGGGAATTTACTTAATGATACAAAATATTATAAAAACTATTTGGGAATTTTTTTTTTGACTTCTTAAATTTAGTTGTTATCTGTAATATGTTGGTTAATTTTACACGTTTTATTTATTTCTAAAGATTCTAAATTATTTCATTTAAGACCAACATTGTTTTTTTGTAAAATCCAAAGTATGATCATTTTCTAATAAATGATTGGAAAATTCTGAAAAACTATTAGGTTTTAAACATCTTAAATGCTCTTTGACCCTTATGTTAATATTTCGACCTGTTTTATCAATATAAAAAGCAGTACAATCTTTACAACTAAGTTTAAATATATATAATCTAAAAATAAAATAGTAAGAAAATAAAATACTTTTTTTAATAAAATACTCGTTAATTTACTTGAGAAGCGTTCCACTTATAAGGACATTATCAATCTAACAACTTAACTCAACAACTGGTATTTTTTACATATTAATGATAATCTTGAGTGAATGAGATGAAAAGAGACAACATTATTCATTAGAATTCTGTGGATTTATATATAATTTTTGCACGATTCTAATTATTCTAAATAGCTATTAATATACTACTAATGATATTTTAATATCATATTATATTACTACTGCGTTAGTCACTGTATATCGTAGATTTCTGAGATTTGGTATTCTTCCTGAAATGCAGTCTCATTCTATTTCTTCCTCTTATATGATATTCGTGCCCATGTTTTATTTCAATTTTTCTTATAAACTCTCCCTATATTTGTTTAGTGAGGATTTAAAAAATACTATACCATTGGAATATTTTTTCTATTTAATATATTATGTATATATGAATGATGTTTGTAAGTTTTCTATGGCCCGTGTAAGAGAATGAGATTTTTAAGAGATTTTCAACTCGAGACTTGCTCCCGTGAGATTCTTTGAAGACAACTCTCAGCTTTCCTAGTTCCCGTGTCCGCACTAGGTACATCTCTCAGGTTCACCGTCTCGCGCCTTACTACACGCGCGTACGTCGAACTTCAAATGTAATTGTCGTTCGTCAGTCGAGTGACTTTGAATTTCCCCGACAACAGTTAAATCTAAATTATTTTTTGTAATTTAACGCCCTATATTAATGTTATGTTTAATAACATATGATCAATTTTCTGTGATGTTTGTGTGCACGTGTCAAATGTCGCTGTTCGATCGAACGTCGTGTACGCTGATTAGAGTTTTTGTCTCTTTCTACTAATCTCAAGCTGATCTCTGATTGAGATGTATCTCAACTGAATCTCTGGGATTGTCGCATCGTGTCTCCTTCCGTGGACACGACGGTGGTCATTCAAAGATTCAAGTTGTATGGGATTATTTCCGAGATGCCGAGTCGCGGATTTTAATTATTTTACTTAAATTTCTCTCAGAAATGGGCGAATTTTTCCTTCATCCTTCGGCTAAATAAAACCGTAAACCCCTATTAAGTTATTTCACGCAGCCTAACAAACGGGCGCGTGTAACAGCAATAAGCGGCTTAGGAGACTCGTCCATCAAATAGCTTTTAAACTAAACTAAAACCCAAACCCTCCAATATCCTATTTCCAAAGAATACTTTAATTAATTTTTTAAGTCACCATCCTACATGTTGATATTAAGTTATTTTTGTGCGCGGGCGCTTTTTACAACCAATACCTCCTTACCTCTTGATAATAAATACCTGGACTATTCGATTTTAATTATTTTATTAGATTTGAAGATACTCAATAGTCATGTTTTAATCAGCAGCAATTAGAAGTATTAAAATTAAAATTATACATATATATGACCACCAAGTATAGCTAAATATAGCATCGTAATTTATTCTGTCACCAACATTCTCTATATATTTTTTTATCTTCAGCTTTTACACTATAATATTACAAT
This sequence comes from Eubasilissa splendida, assembly GCA_031772225.1. Taxonomy (NCBI): domain Eukaryota; kingdom Metazoa; phylum Arthropoda; class Insecta; order Trichoptera; family Phryganeidae; genus Eubasilissa; species Eubasilissa splendida. Next base: position 17,255,648 of record CM062856.1, read on the forward strand.
GACAATATCCACTGTTTTAAACATGATAAATAATTTCTCTTTTCAATATGATATGCGTGAATATTACTTATCATTTTTTGAATTTTTACTATTTTATACTATAATTATAACTGAATTAAAATATATCATGTATTTAAAAAAAACACATTTTATCATAAAGTAGCTAACATAGTTCCATGATATTTAAAACAAATTAATAATTAAGCTAATTAGAGAATTCACGCCTATACTGTGTCGGAACCTTTGACGAAATAGTTAATAAAATATGCAGTCCTCATTTTGGAGATGTCTGCAAGATCTGGATTTTGGTGAGTGCCTATTCCTTCCGTATCCTGAATTCTTCCGGCATCGATGCTTGTACGTAACACTGTCTATGAGAAAAAGTTTAAATAAATATTTTTGAAAAGATTACACATATTTCTCTATTATTCTCAAATTACCGATAATATTTTAATTATTTACTGTGAACATTTGAAAAATGTGCACTTAATGCATTTAGTAAAATCAAAATCAGTATGACTTATCAAATTTCCGATTACTTGAAATGATCAAGAATGTTTAAAAAAAAATTCCTCATCAAAACAAAAACTAAACATGAAGTTGGTATCAGTTTGCAGGCCTGAGTGAACGAATACAAAACAAGTTTCTTCGAGATCTTAATGTTAGATCTAATTTATCATTCAACTCCTATTTAGATGCAGAAAACTTCCACAATATGAAAACCCTAGAATATCGAAGAACACGTGCTGACCAAATACTTATCTTTAACTACTGCAAGGACATATTAACTGTCCCAGCCAATTAGAACTAATATCCTTTCACATACTTTCTAGATTGATCCTGCAGTCTGTACTCTTTCATATTCCAATAAGTAGAACATCTTACAAACAAAACTTATTTACTCACCGTTCAATCACCATAATGAGAAAGAAGTTCACAGAAATTGACTTTTTCAACATTAGCCTTACTACGCTTAAAGAGTTATTTTTATGAACCACTACATTTCAATTTTAACCAATCATTCTACCTGCAAACACATCTTGCTCTCCTTTTACCATAACAATAATTTCAACTTCCCCTCCCTTTCTCTCACCTTTTTTTTATCTTCTTAAACTGCTATATTATGTGCCTGATCATATCAGTGGATTTTTTAAATTAGTATTATATGTTATATATTATGTTAGTTTTATTGTGTTTACTTACACTGTTAAAATCTCATAATTAATTAAATTAACATAAAATAATACTTCTTCTTTAACGGCCTCACGGGACTCGGAAGTCTATGACCGCAGAACGCCCATACATCCCTTGACATCGCCACCGTGGTCCGGTCCGCAGGGTACCCGCGTACCTCTTCCAAGTCTGGCTTGACATTATCCACATATTACATTTTTAACTACCCCTCGGGATTGATATAGTTGGCTTGTGTATGGGGGGTTTGTGCGCGTTACATGACTCGTCTGCTCTCGCCCTAGCTACAGCCTCCTGGCGTTCACCTTCCTCAAATACCAGGTTCTTTAATCTCTTCCACTCTCCGGTTAGATTATGACGTGTTGGGCTGGAAGTCTTGCGCAAGACATTATTTTCGAAGACCTCCATCCTATTTTCTTGCGCTAAAGACCAAACATTACACCTGTAGGCGACCTGTACCTCGCTGTCAATCCAGGCAGTTGACAGCCATATCAGTCCACCTGGTACCCACAGAAATGCAGATGTTAATACATCGAGACGAGCACCTTTGAGAAGCCAGCCACTTCTCCGCAGCTCGTCTTACTGGGATTTAATCCCTTCCCACATAAATAAATAATAGTTTCGTCTCTGTGAGACATCTATAATTTATTTCTTATTAGATATTATTATTCATTATTACATTTGTTCCGAGATATTTTAACTGTTCGACCGATTTAAACCTTTATCTCTTGCGATTTATCCATCTATATAAAATATTTTCAATGCCATCGATACGTCGCATACGACCACTTTTAAAGCGACAGCCTTAATGGATTCGCAACATAGTGGAGGTGGTGTTCAAAGGTGGCTCGATTGCCGTTATTAAATAGTTTGGTGCCAGCCTACATATTGGAAATTTATGCGCGAGAGGGTTTTAGTAAAAGGGCACTGAAAATCTCTTAACCAGAATCTCAGAACAAACTCGTTAGCCCTTCCAGATCAAACAAAAAGGGTATCACGATAAAGCTTTCGGTGTCGCAAGACTAATACCATGGAATATGAGCCAATGGATTATGGCATATCCACCGGCATTCCATCTCAATAGCAAGTAGAACGAAAATAGTCATGTTTAATTTATTTCACCCTTTCATTTTTTGATCATTTAAATATTTTAAATAGAAATACTACCTATTGCAGAGGGTCTCATTGCGCAACTTTCAGAAATTTCAATGCATTTTCTACAATCGTAATCAGAAGACCTTGAAACTGCCCTCAACGTTTCAAAATGGTGACTGTTCAAAGTATTTACATAGTAACTCCGATAATATTAAACTACTTCTTTTTTTAAATTGGCAATCCACCCTTCATTGATTGATTTATTGTGCCATTAATCAAGTTAAAACTTTATTTTATAGAAAAAAGTACAATAATACTATAGAATAAGAAATATTATATTATAAGTCAATACCACTGTCGTTCAAAAAATTTGCTATTACATAGATTAAATGTGGCGAGTTAAGAGAAAGAAGATGACACAACTTAACCGGGAGTTGAAAATAACTATTAACGAGATTACTGTAAAAAAACCTGTGATCTGCAATGAACAGGCAAAAAGTTATTTTCATGGGTTTCCTCCTCGGCACCACACTCACACATTGGGGAATCTATTAAGTTCAATCTTATAAATGTGAGGCTACCTGGTAATGCCCAATTCTCATTCTAGAGATATTTGATATTGTTATTTTGGGGACTTTCCTTTTAGAGAACCAGGGAGTGCCGATTACCCTTATGATTATTTGGAAACATCCATTGTGTAGTCCAAATAGAATTAGATGAGATAAAATTCCGGAAAGCGTGGCCTTCTTGGCCAGTTTATCAACACATTAATTTCCATGAATTCCCTTATGTGCAGGAATCCAAAAGAATGACACCTGTTTATTGTTGCTGTCCAAATTAAATAGACATCTTCCGATGGAACCGACTATCTCATTGTCTATCCAAACTTTCATATTAGCAGAGAGGGATTCAAGAGCTGCTTGCGAGTCGGAGAATATAACAGCCTTATCGACGTTCCGGAGTACGCAGATGTCCAAGGCCTCTTTAATTGCCCAACATTTTGCTGAGAAAACCGATGAATGATAATATTGGACTTAAAGAAATTTTTAAAAAAACACTATTTCAGACACAGGCGCAACCTGCGTGATTCTTTCAGTCAGCGCCGGAATGGGTGTCCTTTTTTCAAACATAAATTTGTGCGTTATCACTATTTTAAAACCTATCTATCTATGTGCTTTTGTTTTAGCCCGTATCCTTGGATGAGATTTTTATAAAATTTTCTATTTGAGACAATATCTGAGACAAGGATTATGCTCCCGTGACATTATTTGAAGACAACTCTCGACTTTCGTATTTTACCATGCACACACCAAGTCTCAAAGATTTTCTGTCGCTTATTGTACGTCAAATATCAGTTAAAACAGAATAAATGTCTGTAATTTAATTTTTTGACTGTCCAACTTTTTGAAATCAATAATTGTAGACATCTATGATTCTAGGTGACGTTTGTGCCTACGAGTCTTGCTGTCAAATCGAATATCGCATACTCGGATTTACACTTTTACTATTTTTCTACCAATCTCAAGCTGATCTCTGGTGTTATCTCCAGATTAAAATCTCTGAAATTTGTCTAATCAGGTGTACTCGTGTTTCATCAAGAATACCAGGTGTACAAGTCTATTTTGCACTGCAGAGTTCATCGTCATGCACACTGGGCTTCTTTTAATTTCACCTATGTTACTGAAACAGGATTAGAAACCTCTCCATAGACTAAAAATACCAGAACGCGTGTCACAAAATTCCATAAACTCGATTCCCTTATCCGTCTAGAAAATCTCGTTCAATTTTGCAACGTTCATAATTATAATCCTTAAATACCTAATCTCATTTTTCGTCAGAAGAACGTCTCATAATTCAGACGACAACTTAAGAAAGACTCAGTGACGCGTAATAAATGTGGCTTCCCACACTGCTGCAGAGCTGGCAGAGGTGGCTGGCTCCGGTGTACTCCAAGCGAGCTGAGTGAAGATGAGTCTGAATTCATTAGTCTCCCGCGCGCCGTCCGGTGGGTGTAAAATCAGTTTCCTAGAAAGGAATTAACTGAAATCTTTCAGCAGTACTTTCACGCTAAAAATTTTACCCTTAATCATTAAGTGCGAAAACATCATAAGTCCATTTAATTTTTAAGTGTATGTATGGATGTATTTTATTTTTCCTAACGACCCATTTACTTTCAGTTGAAATATAAGTATACATAGGATAAATGTTATTTATTCAAATTTCTATGTTACGCCTAATAACTCGTAAGATTTTATTTGTTTATTTATCTGAGATGAAGTGGATTCACAAGATTGAGAAAAAATCAAAATATCCGTAGTTCTTCAAGGGTGCCCGCCCCTATTTCTGGAAATAAAAAATAATTCAACTGAATATGTGATGCGCTCTTTTTTGAGATTATGGGTTGTCAAATCGGTTAGGTTAGGTTTTCAGGTATTTTAGGATCGTTGACGGTCTTCTACGATTCCTTTGACCGACCTTAATGTTTAGAGGTGCTTTCAATATGTTGTCGTCTTACTTTACTTAACTTTAAAACCCATGCCTTTTCTGAGTCAGTCTTGAAGCGTCCTCAGACATATTAATTTTTATATCTTGTCTTCGACGGTTATATCCCCAGCGATGTTTATTGTATGTCAAGAATACCGCAACGTTAAAAAATAATAAAATCCATTTTAATTTCGTAAAAAGATAACATTTTTATATATTAATTAAATATATTAATTAGAAAGATATACATATAAAATCAATTTTATCGAAAAAATATTGTTGTTGCGCCACCGGGATTCGAACCTGGATCTTTTTCCTAGTCGGTGAAGGTGCATTATCCAACTATGCTACAGCGAAAATAGTTTTAGCGACAATTTTTGAACCTATATGTTACCTTTTTTGATATTAATACATTTAATCATTGCATTATTTGAAAGAGCCATCTACCTTATTTTTACAGAATCTCAAATACCTTTGTGTAAACTGATATCAGACGCCAGAATTATCAATTCATTTAAAATATCACAGACCTATGTTCTGAATAATTACAACTTCACAATAAGAATGTGTTCTCCTAATAACATTTTTATATTTTGAATACACTTCGTCACTGAAGACATCTGTGGAGGTCACCATATTCATTACCTGAATGCGCTTTCCAGATACCTGGGCGTAAAATAGTGCTCCTGACAGCCTCAAAAATACGGCCGGTACCGACGACAATATACGCCAATAACATGCGCCCGCAGTCAAGGCAGGCCGGCTCCTGGAAGCCACTCATCTTCCCGCCGTCTTTCCGACCACAAGCTTCGCTAACTACTTGCGCGTATCTTTCGTAGAGCTTAATCTATTTCACATATCGAGACGACATGTGATCTAGCGTGGCAAATATAGTGAAACCATTATCAAGCTGAATACTGATTAATCAAACATTAAAGTGACACAAATCCATTCGTCTTCCATTCGAGTCGCTCAGAATTATGGTCTCAGTCACCAACATCAATAGTTTAATACTAACTTAAATTATAAATATATACATATTAAATCTATTTTGTCGAAAATAGTATTCTTGAACATAACGCAGATGACAATGAAAGTCTTTATATTGCTGAAAATAAATTGTAAACGATACAAAGTTTTATATACCTGGTTTGCAATATAAATGAAAGGTGGGATCCTTCTGTTGAAATCAAATGCCGCATTGAGCAAGCTCCTGCCACATTTATCCGCATAAAAAAGATATTCTGCAGTCATAATCTCAACCTTAGATTACGAATGAGAATGATTAGATGCCGTGTTCTCGATTTTATTGTATGGAATGGAAGCACGGACACTTACCGAAGAAACGATAAGGCGACTCGAAGTGTCTGAGATGTGGATCTACAGAAGAATGCTTAAAATTAGCTGGATGGATTGAGTTGAAGATGAAGATGTTGTGGTTCGGATGAATAAAGAAATATAAGTCATTAAAACAATAAATATCCGAAAGCTTCAATATCTCAAACACGTAAGAAGGAAGAGATCTTGCATCTCGTAACGTAGGAAAAGATTGCTGGAAGTCGGGGCCCCGGAAGAAGGAGAACATCATGCATGAAGAACCCGAGACAATGGTTTGGCCAGTCTACTATTGAGCTTTTCCGAGCCGCAGGTCATGATAACCAACGTCCGTTGAATACGAGAAATAGTAGAATCTTAGACACTCTTTTTCCACGTTGTCCGATCTTGGAAATCAGTGCTATTGATAAGTGAAACCGAGTAGTCCCCTTTAACCTTTATTATTTTCTGTAATCCATTATATTGTTGTATATTTTAAATATTTTTTCTTTATATTTTGGAACTTTGACTTGTCTGCACTGTCCGACTGCAATAGAGCATCTGAAATTATGATGTCAGTCTTCAAATATTAAAATTAAATTAAAATATTTTTCTAACCAATTTGTTTTTTTTTTTCGCGTATTTACGTTCATGTTGTTAATTGTTATACTTGCATGCGCTAATATTTTCTGGTTAAAAACTATGGGGGTAATTTTGTTTATGAGCAGATATTCTTGTTTCTCAAATTTTTATTCTAAAGGAAGAAATAATTTTAATTCAATTCATTTATGTCGCTCAGTCAAAAATGAGGGGGAAAATAATATATATCTTGAGTGAAAAGCCCTCGATATTTTTTTGTATATGCATATTGAACCGCGCTAAAACACTTGATCAAACACGTGTCTGTGATGGCGGATAACGTCATCTACCGGGTTGTCAAATCATAAATTCGATTCATAAAATACCCAGTACCTACATGAAGTATTTTCAATAAATCATCATATTCATTCAAACTCTTAAACGTTTAGAAACTTTAAAAAAGAACGATTCAAAAACATTTTAGAAACGAAACACTCGTCCAAGCGCTTCAACAAACAACGTGGCTGTTTGTGTTTTCATATTATTTTAATATTTAAAATTATAAATTAATAATATTTTTTACAACTCATTTATATCGTGTTTCAGCATAACTCATTTTTTTATGAATGGACTCCGTGAATCTATCTATTATAAGAGAATGTGAATTTCTCCGCATTATTTATATTCTAGTGAATTTTTTCGACAGCTTGTTAATGATGAATGAAAAATCACCACTAACCTGGACTGATTCTCGGTTTCTCTGTTCGTCGTGGATTGGTCTGAAGTATTGTTCTTCATGTGCCTCGATCTCCGGGTATTATTCCAACCGGCCGAATTAACACACTCCCGAAACTGCTTATTAGAAGATGTTTATCTGGCGAGGTACCAACCGTAATTGTCCCTCTAACCATAGTTTGACAACGATCCTTCAGTCAAAGCGGCGATATTCACACTACGTAATTAATCATAACAAAAAAATCAGGAGTGCCAGTCGAAGAAATAAGAAAGTGCGTAAACAATTTAAATTATAAAGAAAAAACAAGCGAACACCCTTTATTTGTCAAAATACATTAAAATTTTCATTGGATCACAATGAATTTTGTAGTACACATGTTTTTAACGTACACACATTTAGCATACTGCGTGAGTAACTCGATTACTTGGAGCCACACAAATATGAAAGTAGTTATGTTTGTTTTTAGCGTTTGTTTACAAGAGACAAAAATTAAAAACAACAGAATTTATGAACATAATTACCGTCAAGATTAGTTAGTCTTTTGTTGTATTTTTTTGTATGTGTTGATAACCTTCAAATATACAATTTGATAAGACTTTGCTTATGAAAAGTAGATGGCTCAGCTTCAATTTTCTTTGGATGAAAGAAAATAGAAAGGCCCAAGGGCCATTTTTATGACCCTTGTGATTTTTATGAAATTTTTGACTCGAGATAGGAATTATACTCCTATGAAATCCTTTAGAGATAATTCTCGACTTTCGTAGTCCACCGTGTGCACGCTGGCCATGTCTCAGGGATTAATTTTACTTATACTGAACGTCAAACGTCAGTCCGTTAACTATTGATGTTCCGTTCGTCAGTTGGGTGAATTTGAAATCCCCAACAACGGTTAAAATATAAATTACGTTTTGTAATTTAATGCCTTTTGTTTATTTAACTTGAGTGATAAATTATTGTATGTGATTTATTACTGTATAAAAATGATTCTAAGTGACGTTTGTGTTGAATCTCGTTGTTATATCGAATGTCGTGTACACTGGTTTGAGATTTTGATCTCTGAGTTTATCTCCAGATAAAAAATCTCTACACATGTACTGAGTGATTAAACTCAAGCAAATCTCTAAGATTTATTTTATTATATGGATATGGGACGTTAAACATAACGCGTACCTTAGAAATATACAATGCTTAAGAGAAAGTTTCAGGGAAGAAGACAAAGAGGAAAACAAAGATAATAGTACATTCACCAAATAATGAGCATGACAAATGCACCTGACACCTACAAACAACTTATGTACGGTGTATATGGCAACCCTGGCACCAAGAAGAACACAGTTCTTTAATATGAAATAAAAGATAGAATATGAACTTCTTTAATTTTATGTGGATAAAAATTTGAACATTTTTTTCCCCCTGTTATTAGATAAAATAATACATACATATAATAATAATACAGCTATTTTCCCGCACGCTTCACTCTCAATACTCCCCCCTGCTACTGAAATAATTATGGAACATCATTCAACCCTCTGAAATATGTCGATTTCTGTAATTCAAATTAATATCATAAAGTGAGTTGTCATCCTTACAAAAAGCTTCTGTCAAAGTGATATTTCAGGAGCAGCTTATCCTCATATCGCAAGATGATGAAAAATATTTCTCCACATTTTCAATATTTGCCAAATGCTCGAGAACAAATCTGACACATTTCCTTGAACCTTAAATTTATATTTATTCGCACTTGTCTCCGTAATCCCGCTCTTGTCAACACAAGTAAGGCATTATAAATTCGTCTTACAGTATATTTTTCTCACTAACTTAACTACCCCATTTTTCCCAAAGTTGACGTTCATTCGGTAAATTTTACACTTTTTTTGTCGCATTTCAGTCATGTATAACATAGAATGCGTTTAATGGCTGGCATGTTATGGAAATCTATTATGCGCATGCGTTACGTTTTAAGATTAAATTGTTACATTAGATGTTACACGTAGAATCGTAAAATCATATTCAATATTATGCATGGTATCGTGAATATTGTGTGATTTTACTAGCACGTGTGGAGCGATATGACACACATGTATGCAATATGTTAAATCAATAAAATAAATATCATTAAGAACACATTCTTATTGTGAAATTGTAATTATTCAGAATATAGGTCTGTGATGTTTTAAATACTAATTTATTTTTAAACAATGTAGATGGCTTTCAAATAATGCAACGACAGATGTATTAATTTGAAAAACTGTAACATATAGGTTCGAAACTTTGTCATGATAAATACTGGCTCTATAATACAATTGGTAGTGTACTTCCCCGGATTGGAAATAGAGATCCAGTTTCGAATCCCGGTAGCGCAAAAACAATATTTTTTGACAAAATTGAATTTACATGTTTATATTTATAATTAATACATTAAATTAGTATTTAAAATAAATATCGTTTTCTTTTTTTACAATATTGAAGAAAAATCAGAGGTCCAGCAATTCATATACGAATAGTAATCCTATATTTTATATTTATATTACTTTAATAAAGTTTTATAGTTGTTGTTTTTTTTTAAATAGAGATGCGTACACGGAATACGTGTCACATAAATATTGTTACTATTTTAAAACTAATAAATAGGACTAGCTTGATGGCCTCCTAGAACGAGGCTCGAACCATCGACCACTAAATCACTAGGCGAATATCATAACCATTAGACCATAAGAACGTCAATTTTTATGTATTATTTACAATTGATCTGTAGTACTTTCTCATACATACTTTTCGATAGAATTAATTTTAATATTTAAACCAATTTAAATACGGTAAAATAGGTCATCATAGCGATTGGTTGTTGACTGACTATGTATAGTTTCACTTGAATCCATTGGTATTAAAAACTCTATTTTTTATTTTTTCAATGCCATCTGCTCTAAGTGTAACTTCGTTTCGATAAAAAGGTAGTTCTTTCTTGTTCTTAACTGTTCAAAGGTTTTTGGTGAAACTTTGTGAAAATCCATGATTATTTTGTAAATCAAGTTGAAACTTTTTGTTTTATTCCATTTTATTTTATTATATTAAACCTTGGAAAGTTTTCGGGAATATCTTCCCATTATCAAGAATACATTTCAGTTCAATGTTTTTAATTTTAGTTGAATTATATTATTAATAATGAGAAGATGTTCCCGAAAACGTTCTAACATTTAATATAATAAAATATAGTGGAATAAAACAGTGTTACAACTAAATTTATAAAATAATTTATTTTTCTTCTTCAGCGGCGTCATGGTATTCGAAAGTCCGTTACCGCAGTCACTACAGAACACCACATATCCCTTGACATCGCCATTATGGACCAGTTTGCTGGGCACTCTTACATCTCGCCCACCTCTCGCTAATCTGTCTTGAATTTACCTTTCGATCTTGTTCCTGTTGGCTTGTGTGTGAGTGCTCTTAACCTCTCTCATTTCTGATATGGCATACCATTCACAAAGTTCTTTATCCTCCTCAATTCTCCGGTTAGGTTGTCACTCATCGGGCTGTCTTTCGCAAGACTTTATTTTCGACCTGCATTCTCGCGCTAAAATGAGCAACCAAGCTTCATACCCATATAAAGCGATTGAGTTTTAAATAAAGCTTAATATTTAAATTATACGATAACAACCTCTACGACAGCAATTTCCGTAAAGCAAAGTAACGAGCGTTTTCTATACATCCTGCTATTTATTGATCAATATTCCTTGTCACATCGCGTCGTCCATTTATCAAAAAAGCGTATTTTTTTAAAATTATAATTGAGTTACGACTGGGGTTACATTGCCAAAACGCATGCCCGTAAACCACTCAAACATTTTATTCCTATGTAGTAATATTACATAAAAACATTTGGACGTAACCGCTCTTATTTCGATGTGTCATTCTAACAATGACAGTAATATTAATGTAATAAATACACCTCACACTGTCTTTGAATCAAAACATATCCCGTTGAAATCGATAAGATTATTTTTTTTTTAATCATTTTTCAACAGTGAAAAATTACATACAATTTAATAATATATATTAAGGAAAACATATTTTTGTTGTAAAGTTGCATTTTCATAACATAGTACTGTGATATTTTAATACAAATTAGATGAATCAACTAGAAAGATATACATAAAAAAACTATCTATCGAAAAAATATTTAGTTACTACCGGGATACGAAACTGGACCTATTTCTATCTGAGGAAGCGCGTTTTCCATTTTCGCTATAGCAATCGAATACATTTTCTATAAATTTTTGATCTTATATTCTTGTAATATTTCCAATTGCTTCTGTATCCTTCTAGTTGAATAATTTAATTTGTGTTAATATATCGTGCGCTGTAAAATCAACAAATTCGAGTCACGCCTCTTTGAAAGATGGACGATATTTTAACTGTTTAAGCGATTCAAAAGTTTGGTCTCGCACGATGAATAGAGAGAGAGTAGTGCTTTATTTGTTTATGTATTTATACAGCTCACACTATCATAAATTTATATGAGACTCGCTTAGCTCACTTTTAATATATAAAATACTCTGAAAACACTTCCTAAAGAAGGCTGCCCGCCGCCTGTAAATAAAATTTTAAAAAAAGTGTACGAAGCTCAAAATACAGTACTATTTATTACATTGTTCAAAGCATGCATCGCCGCGGAATACTGGGTAATGAGAAAGTTGCCGCCACTCTTGTTAAATCTACGAGAGCGTTAAGAAATGCCATTTACTCTGTTAATTATATCCTGTTAACCGTCTTGTGACTCACAAAATAACACATTAATAATAAGTTTATTATTTCTTAGAACACAATATTAATTGTGAAGTTGTAATTTTTTTAAAGAACATTTTAATTTGTATAATTTAGTTTATTATATTTATTTTAGTTTTAAATATGAATTATTAAATATATTAATTAGAAAGATATACATATAAAATCAATTTTATCGAAAAATATTGTTGTTGCGCCACCGGGATAATAAAAATATAGTTGTATCAATATGTCCAAAAATTTAATAAAAATGAATTGATAATTCTGGTATCTGCTATCAGATTACTCAAAGGTATTTGAGATTCTGTAAAATAAGGTAGATGGCTCTTTCAAATAATGGAACGATTAAATGTATTAATATCAAAAAGGTAACATATAGGTACGAAAATTGTCGCTAAAAATATTGTCGCTGTAGCATAGTTGGATAATGCACCTTCCCCGGTTAGGAAAGAGATCCAGGCTCGAATCCCGATGGCGCAACAACAATATTTTTCGATAAAATTGATTTTATATGTATATCTTTCTAATTAATATATTTAATTAATATTTAAAATATCACAGACCGTCTGTTCTGAATAATTACAACTTGACAATAAGAACGTGTTCTCCTAATATTTTAGTTTTAACATGTAATAGAATTTCACTTTTTAAATAGTATATTGTCTAAGTCAATTTTATTGTAACGCACTCTTTTAACTGAACCCTCGTGTTGACAAATACGCGAAAAAAAAATCTAGATTGGTAGCGTCGATTTCACACCGGATGTTTTCTTGTAGGGCCTGGCGACCGAGGTGGCCAGAGTGTCTCCGTACTTACTTATTTCCCTCAGCTTCTCCATCGAAACTCTAGCAGTGTGTGGAATTGCCCCGTCTTGTTGAAACTGCGTTCCATTGTTGTATCCGGGAAACATTTGCAATTGCGGCACCAAAAACACATCAATCATACGGCGATAAACCTCAGAAGTGACAGTTTGTCTCTAGTTAAAAAAATAAAAAAATTCCCACTGCACACAACTGCTCGATCTTCAACATTTTCCGTACTGTAATTATCTAATGCCACTGATAAATTGAACAAAATTATACATATAAGATAAAACAAAACATTTGGGTCTACTTTCATTTTTACAAATCTTATTGTTTTATTACTATCTTTAAATCATTGGACATTATAAAATTTAACAGTGTCAAGTAATTTAAAATATGAATTTGTATAGTACGAAACATCATGAGGTCCTAGTATTTTACAATAGTTTCTATAAATTCCGAAGTATTCAGCAGACACATTTGTTTTTTTTTTCTCAATCGAAGCTTCAGCCTGCATTTGTATGTATTCATTCGACCTCAAAATTTTTTTGCTGAAAGATGATTTTTTTCAAAATTAATATATTTAGTAAGACACTCGACAACGTTGCATTTCGATTTTGTGACCCGCATCCATTACAGTATTGCAGTACAATTCAATATTTCCACTGAAAATTTTCCCACAATGCTTGCATATTCAGTATTTACTCCACCACTGATATCAATCCATAAATAGCAGTATTCCGCCATCGTTTTGATATCAAATAAACGAATGTTGTAATTTTTTAATACAGTTAAATTTTGATGCAAGCAATTCCATTTGAACATTTAATGTAAATACAAACTCTTCGTTCTCTATCTTTTTTTCGATATGAGTTTCATTTTTCTTTGTATGTTTAAGTTATCTTCCAAATCTAATGTGTCCAAGCTTGTGCGACAAGGACCTTTCGCATAAATTTTTTTTGGGGTGAAAAAGTGTAATATTTTCAGTCTTCATAGTGTTGTTGAATTTTGGGATAGATAGTTATGCACCACTTAGACGCATAAAAATCATAGTTATTTTTTGGTACTCATTTTCATAATATAAAATGCAACGCGGGAGACCAGGTATTGGTGTAATCATTTAAACGTATCAACACTAACATATCTACGTTTGTTCTATTATTCTCAACCACTTGGTTATCTGTTTTTGTATTGTTACCTTGGATTATATTATCAGACGTACGTCTTACGCAGTTCTCAAACGAGTAAATATTGTTAATTACTTTTCATGCCACAATAATTTCAAGTAATTCAATTTCTATATTATTATTTTCTTTATTAACAACTCACTGTTTGTTAACAAATCACAACACGTTTACATTTTAACAATTATTCGTATTGAATCCGGAACAGATTTTACTTTACTTCATTTTAAATAATTAACTTAAACATCTGCATGTAAATATTGCCTATCTCAATATGGTCAATTTTATAATAAATTTTGTTTAGATAAACAAATTAAATAATAATATTGTGTACCATAGCTAAACGAATTTCTGGGAGAGTTCAAAGTTCATTAAGTGTATGTATTGTATTACGAAAATAAGTACAAATACAAAATTCAATTCCAGTGCGTCATCAAAATAAGATTTTTCTCTAATAAAGAGTGAAAATCTATTCAATAAAAAGAAAAAGAGGTCAATTTTCTTAAGATACAGACGATTACTGTATTTCTTTCGGTTGATCGTTTCTCTGGGATCTTGTTAAGGTCATCTGGCTAGCAATTTGATTAAATATATTTGAGAATAAGACCGTTATTAACGGTAAAGACAGATTTAAATGAAAAGACGACCTTTCACAACACAGCCGTTGGTAGCTTTATTAGGCACCGTAGTAAGTGGGTGGATAAAATCAGAGATTTTATACTATTTTATCATTGAAATTACTTTTATATTTTTTTTTTTCAACTCACATATTGGTGCCTTAAACTATGACGTATTACTGATTATACATAGGATTTTCTCTTAATTTTTGAGATATCATGCCCTTTATCCTAATTCCTCCGTTCATACGTAATAAAATGAACGTTTTTTTTATGAGAACTACTGCAAAACGACTAAATCAGATTATTTTTAACTATTGACTTCAATACTCATATGGACATGATGCATAATTTAAACGCCCTTTTGAAGAACTCGAAAGAGATTTTCAGTTTTTAAGGCTCCAACAATAATCCGCCATCATGTGGATATCCAATCCGTTTTTAGTACCTCTCTTTCATCATTATTATATCTTGTTGAAATATAGTTCTTCACTTAAATCACCAAAATTATCAAAAAGTAGCTGTTGAGGTAATAGACCCTAATCTTAATACTCGTGTTGCAATCAAGAATGCAAAAACTAGACAACAGTTGAGCATAATTTTCTGATTTGTGTATTCCAAGAAAGTTATTTATTAAATACTAATTTAATGTATTAATTATAAATATATACATATAAAATCAATTTTGTTGAAAAATATTGTTTTTGCGCTACCGGGATTCGAACCTGGATCTCTACTTCCAATCCGGGGAAGTACACTACCAATTGTGTTATAACACCAGTATTTTTCATGACAAATTTTTGAACCTTTATATTATTACACTTTTTCAAATTAATACATCTGTTGTTTCATTATTTAATATTTAAAACATCACAGACCTATGTTCTGAATAATTACAACTTCACAATAAGAATGTGTTCTCCTTAATAAAGTTATTTATTAATAAAAAAGTGAAAACCTGGACCAAAAAAGTGACGTGAAACGACGAAAAGTGAATGCTAAAGTTCATAGAATTTATGAAAGCTGAATTTTTCATGAGCTCCTAATCTGAGGACCAGATTAAACCAGTATATTTTGTCAACAAATAAATACTCAAAGAACAAACCACCTTTGCGAATTGCTTTATCAGGCCAAGTTTTAATATGTAATTTTTTCTCTCTCAGCCAAGGCTTTATTGATAATATATTTTTATAACCCTTCGAAGATGAATATGGGAAAAGTGATCCTGATAGAAAAATCTTTCGCTAACAATACATTCATAATAATACTAATCGAAATCTAATTGTTGATTAAACAATGAATTATTTTATTTTTCCATACTACCAGTGGTAAAATAATAAATAAGTTGTATCTCCAAAACGATAGCTGATACGGAAAATGTGATACCATTTTTGGAATCAGCATCCCAAACGTACACAAGATCGTATTTCCATTACACTAAAAAAAATGTAGACTGGTGTGATTTAATAGTTTGAAAAAGAGCTACAGTATTTATAAGGCGCTAAATATGTTATAACCCATTCCCCACGGATGACTCATATATGTGTTTTGCCCGCCGCTAGTACAATACATACGCGCTGAGGAGCGGTGACAATCGCACCATAATTATATGGAATCTTTATCCTGTTGACATCTGTTGACATCAAAGCATCTTATAAACAAGCACGAAATAATAAAAGTCCTGGTAGTGTCGCTCAGTTATTCACATTCTCAAACTCAGTTGATGCGTGTAGAATGTAATGCGTTTCAAACTATAGAGTTAAATTTAATGTCAGTATTTAAAAACTTGTGTGCATTAGTCTCAAAAATCAGCACCTGCGCAGATCACTACTTCGCTCTAGTACGTATGACCACAAATGGCGCTAGTGTAGCGATGGTGTAGGGCACTGTTGTGTTCTCTCGTGGATAATTTTGTTTACGTTATTTTGTAAATATGGTTTTAATTTCTGTATATTGTTTATATTCGCGAGGATACTTGAGAACCGTTGATATCGATTTCTTAAAAAACAAATCATAAATTTGTTACATTATCGTAGTGTAAAGTCGTAAATTATAATGTCACGAAAGAGTGTCGCGTATGAAAAATGTCATGCCTATTTATGAACGCGATCAATGGGTTAAAATTATTGCCGTTTATATGGGTGAAATTTAAGTATAGCTATTTCTCCATTCTTTATTATTCCCCAGTGGATGTACGAGTATAGTATAGTGGGACAATGCTATATTCACACCTTAATAAAAACGTAATAAGTCTCAGTATTTCATTCGCCTTCACTAGTATAAAGGGTGTCTAGCGGAAAAATTTCAAGATTAAATTGTAATTGCTCATAAACCATCAGGGTGAGGTAAGTGGGAGGGGTATTATTTGACGCTAGTAATTAGCTGATTTGCCAGTCGCAATGAGTCACTGATCGGGAGCGCACCGCGCGTTCGCGTTTAAGTAATATTTAAAGTGCGGTGATTCATTGATTCGTGCGCGTCATGTTTTTTGTACTCACTTTAATATTCGACGAAGAAGTGATCTTATCTTATCACGCAACTTATCTGGTGTTGTGTTCAAAAGTTCAGACAAAAAGGGACAATGGTTAACCAAACTCCTCCGGGACAATCAACGTCAGCAGCGACGCCAGAACATGTGGCTCAAGTTCGACGTTAAATTATCCGCAATCCGCGTAAATCGATAAGAAGATTGCAGCCTGTACTGGAATAAAAAAATCAACAGTGCACGTTATTTTAAAAAAGAAATTACAGTTTCACCCATATAAACTGCAAATCGTATAGTTTCTCAACGAAAATGACTATTCTTTACCTGAAACCTTAGCGAGAACGATGCTAGAACGTTTTAGAACAGCACGAACGCTTGGAAACATGTTGTTTACTGACGAAGCACATTTTCACATCGATGGCTATGTTAATTAACAGAACATGAGATACTGGTGCCCTGACAATCCAAGGGAACTGTGCAATTTCTGTCCGAGGAATAATTGGCCCTTATTTTTTTAACCAGCGAGAGACAGTCACTGCTGAAATGTATTTAGTACCGCAACTGCAGCTGTTTCCCAGGTTCAACAACAGAACACAATTTCGGCCACTCCACACACAGCTAGAGTTTTAATGGAGAAGCTGAGGGGAATTTTTCCCAATAAATCAATCAGCGAATACGGAGACATACCCTGGGCACTCGGTCACCGGACCTCATACTGTGCAACTTCTTTTTGTAGAGATACCTTAGGTCGAGAGTGTACAGCAACAATCCTTGAACAATTCAGGCCCTACAAGAAAATATCCGCCGTGAAGTTGCTGCCATTGAACCAACGCTTTGCTCTCGCGTGTTCGCAAATTTAAGAGTCCGATTGCAAGAGTGTCTCGAGAGAAATGGACGGCATTTAGACGATATTGTTTATAAAACGTTAAATAAGCATCGTTAAACTCCATTTTGTATAAATTAAATATGAGAATAACATTAAATATATTAATTAGAAAGATATACATATAAAATCAATTTTATCGAAAAATATTGTTGTTGCGCCACCGAGATTCGAACCTGGATCTCTTTCCTAACCGGGGAAGGTGCATTATCCAATTATACTACAGCGACAACATTTTTAGCGACAAATGTTCGATCTTATATGTTACCTTTTTGATATTAATACATTAAATCGTTCCATTATTTTAAAGAGCCATCTACCTTATTTTTTATTTGAGATTCTGTAAATGTAATTATTTAGATTCATTGAAATATTTTTATAAATTCCAAAGTATATATTGAATACGAAAAATTAAAGGTCATCTAATTCTGAAAGGTCAGGCTATTTTTTGTTTGATTATTTAAAGATATAGATAAATAATGGATACATTTCGCATATATTTATTTCGAAGTACGTAGACTTAAAGCTTAACATGATTTTGTAAAAATTTCAAACAATATTATTTTCCGTAACGGTGCACAATTTGCATATATTCTTTGAACATTTTCGACTCGTAATTTAGTCAGGTTTTCACCCATAAAATATTGTGAACTAGGTCTATTACACCCTGTATAATATCCCAATGTAAGTGTATCAGGGACATACAGAAAATTTTTAAAAAACTGATGATCTAGGAATGAAATGTCAATTTTCTTTTAAATATTCGAATTAGTTGGATACGGGACATTTTTTCTGAAGGTACATTTTTCAAATAAACAACAAGTCCACACGTAGGGAAATTCGAATGTAATTTATTACATTATATTCGAATTAGATGGTTGTGGCGGTTTGGTTCTCGAGGTATATTCATCAAATATTTAAAAAAAAACAAATTGTCAGAAATTTGAAAAATTAAATATGTACTGAAATGTTGCTGTGCTGGAGGTAGGTTATTTAAATTATGTCCTATGTATCTACGTATTTCGCGCCCATCTTAGGACGGGTTTTAATCACCGGTTTATTATAATCTCACAAAATTCAATATGTATCTTAAATTATAATTTATCCTAATCTCGCACAGTTCAACCCTCACTTCACACACGCCACGAACATATTTGATGGTACGCAAACATCACTCAGCTGTGTATACAGATCCGCCGTCAGCTCTGATCTCGCAGGTCGACCAAACAACCCGCGCTGTGAATTATACCGGGGCATTATCAGATGATGTGTGCGTCCCTCGAACTGGCCGAGGATGGCGTGACGCGTGACGCGTGACGCGTGACACGTGACACGCGGCGAGCCCGCCCCGGACAGATAATGGCCGGAGCGAACGCACGGTGGACCTATTAGCTGGCCACACACGCCGGTATCCGATCCGAAGAATGACGATCGACGAATCGGTTCCGCTGTGTCGGGGCCGCCGGATCTATTCCACACTAATGTATTTAATGTAATCACATCACAGTGCCATTTTTAAAATAAAATAAAAAACAATATTTTATTGTGCAGGGTGAGTATTATGTTCCAGGCCGATGTTATTTTTAAATAACTAGGTTATAAAACATATTTTTGTAATTTTGTTTTAATTTATTGATTATTTGATTTATTACAATTATGTATAAAATATGACCTTAACCATGTGGCTGCCTCTGACAGCGGCACAAATGCGTACTTTTTTAACCATATTTTTCATGACATTTTCGCACACTTCCGTGTTATTTCAGCAATTTCATTTCGAAGATTGTCCTGTAGCATCGGAATTGTTATTGGCTTATTAGTGTAGACTTTTCCTTTCATATATCCCCACAGAAAATCGTCAAGAGCCGTCAAATTTTGCAGGCCTAAGCGACCCAATTCGGCCACCAAGAAATTTTCCAATATGTGACGAAAGCGGTCACCATTAATGGTTACAGCGTTGCCATTATTATTTAGATAAAATGTTTTAATTACTTCAACACGTTTTTGAGGCGTTAGATGCTGCAAAATAAATTGTAATTAACTACTCTCTATGACTATTAAATATAAACTGACAAATATCTGTCAAACTAAAATGGCGGTGAAACAAAATCGGCCTGGAACATAATATTCACCCTGTACTTATCTGACGCGTGAAATTTTTTTTATGAATTGGGCATTAGTATGCTTTGACCTTTTTGTAAAAACTGGTTGACCATTGCATACCCAAGATATAGAATATATTAAAACTTTTCGGTTAAAGCATTCGTTATGCTCATTTCGTTTTGTAATTTTTAGTAAAAATCAAATACTTAAACTACTATTAAATATAATACTTAAATTAAACTGTTTATAACGTATTACATAATATGTTTTAATAAACACACTTGTTATATAATTAAATTTTATACTTCTATTAGTAAAATAACATTCGAAGCGATTTTTTGTGTACCTACTAATTTCACATTATTCCGTTCATATTATTCATCACCATTTAACCGCCTATTTTATTTCACATTTCAATTAAAGCGATTTATTTATCAAAACTGACCCCAAAAGACTAGCTGTCTCCACCATAACTTCTTTATGAGCGGTTCTCGAGTTTGAGAAAGTCGCGGCGTTGTCTTTCAGAGTTGTAGTAGGAGAAATGTGTACACCTCTGGTCCCCGGGGGATGATGTTGGACATTTCGTCTCGTTGTAATTTCCCCAGAGTAGCCATAACAAGCGACGAAACGTTTGCTCAAGGGCCTGGATAAATGTAAAAAAGCCTAAATTCAAAAGTTGTTAATCTTCGTTTTCTTGTGAATTGTAATTTTTTTACATTCACCAGTAATTTTTTTAATTTTTCAACGGTTTTGCGATTCATATTTTTCTCTTTTATATTTGACACAAAGCTTTTTTTACTTGCAAAGAGATGCGAAAATATATTTAATCAAAACTAACTTGGAAAATATATCAGCAGTGTAGTCAGCCTGTCTGTGCCAACTGCTGGATCACTAGTTCTATCTGTTGCCCGTCACTCTTGATGTCGCCGCCCGTTAACTTTGAGCATGGCTCTTCTTCACACATCTTCTACGAATATGAGGCTTCAACTTCAGGACCTTCTTTTTACACCATCCATCATCTCTTCGACAGATATGTTATATATTTGATTTATTGGGTAACATCTATTACCTGATGTTGTGTCAAATAGTAAATGTAGAATCTTACGTATATGCCTTTGCACACTTTATGTGATTTTATTAATAACTCTTATCATATTAAAGTAATCTATTAGATCCATATATTATATACACATTCATATGATTTTATTAATAGCTCTTATCATATTGAAGTAATGTATTAATGTTTATATTTTTAAACCCACATACTCGTACGTATAATAGATAATATATGTACGATTAAGAATAAAAATACAAAATGTATTATAATTAAATATGCTTGTATATAAAGATTCTGTTGCGTACAAGTATAGATGCCCGAAGAATTTAGGATACGAGAGGATTTGGCAGTCACCACAATCCAAATTCTGCTGGCATCTCCAAATATGTGGACTGTATATTTTACTCACTATTTCGTCAAAGGTTCCGACACAGTATAGACGCGAAGTCTCGAATTAGTATAATATTGTAATCTGTATCGTACACGTATAACAGTACTGGCTCAAGGTCGCCGGTCGACTGTGTCAGTGGCGAGGCCGCGAAAGGAAGGGAAGGGGGGGAAGACACAGTGCATTATTTTCGTTCAATAATAAATATGTATTTACACATATAAATATATGTCTTTAAACAGATTTCATCCATCGAAAAAAATGTAGTCGTCACTAGAATTCGAACTCGGATCATTATATTGCCGATAAACACTGTAGACAGATTTAAGTACGTTTTAAGCTACAACTACTCATTCAGAAGTCATAAAGTTTCATCTACATACGTTTTTGTTCATTGGATAGCGAATATCTTTTTAATTACATTTTTTTAGATTTTTCTGCGCATTAAGTGATTTCTCTAAATATCACAAAAAATTGTTCCGTAAAGTGTTAACTTTACAAATAAAATGAGATCTTAATAAAAATTACATAATATTGTATATAATAAATTAAATATTTTTTCAAAAAATTATTTTAACTCTTACGTTTTTACAAATCAAAAAAAAAAAAACGAAACGATAACGTTTTATGTAACGTTGTCTATTTACCACCAAGTGACCGAGATTTGCGTGTGTCGCCTATGTGTAAATGTTCCATACCGGCTATTGTGTTTTGTAACAATGGTGCTCCCTGCAGAACACGGGACCGACTGATCGCGCATTGTGCGGTTGAATCCAGTTCTACAATATGTCTGTACATTAGGAACGCTAATGGATCGAATTGATGCACATATTCTCCTTCCGTTGAAGCATTGACTGCACGCTGCATTTAAGTGAAATATAATTAAAAAGAATGTTTTTAAAAATGGTTGGTAATGGCTTGCGAGTGAGATTTTTATAAAATTTTCGACTCGAAACAGGTTGTCGTGAATTGTTTTGGAGACAGCTCTCAGCTTTCGTTGTCCACCCACTCAAAAGTCTCAAAGAGTCGCCCTCTTACTTGTTGTACATCAAATGTCAGCCAATTGACCAGTTCATCAGTTGGGTGAATTTGAATCTCCCCCGGCCGCAATTAAATCTGTAAAATCATCCATAATGTATTGTCTTACGGGTGTGAAGCATGAACAATCCATGTCAAATTGGATGAAATGTTGGATAGTTTTGACAGGAGATTTCTGCGGCGTACTTGTGTGGAATGGAATTAGATACAGTGATGAATTGTATAACATTTATCTGAATCTCAGACTCTCCAACAACATGAAACTAAAATGACTCAGATGGGCGAATTACGTCCAGAGGAAGCAGGAAGCGTGGATCCTAAAAAGAATCCTTAAAGGTAACCCAAGTGGCAGGAGAAGGGTGGAGCGGTCGTTGGATGAAGGACACGGAAGAGTTGCTACAGATTATGAACTAGAAGACAGTAAACGAGAACCTGAGCATGGAGAAAGATTCAGGAGTCCGATGCTCGATATGGGCTATAGGGCCATTGAAAATGAAGATCTATGGTTCTAGGTGACATTTACATGCACATATCAAGTCTCGCTATTAAATCGAACGTGTACATACATCGGTTTCATATATAAAATTATATTTTCTAAATTACTTTTTATATTACTTTATGAAAATCTTTGCCAAATTCTTTTCTGTTTTGCCTCAAACAGAAGTCAGAATTATTCTCCCAAGAGCTCATAATTTTCATGTATATACTACGGTTATTACAATTTGCTTTCTTATTCTTTTCTTTCATCTAAATAGCAAAGTTTTCCATTATTTTCAGTGAGTTAGAAAAATGTGGCCATAACGTAAAAATATGCTTCCTGGCACACGTTAAGCTGTTCGTGTATATTAAATTAAACTAGTACAGTGTAATATTTTAATGCACTACACGAATAATGTTTCTTGCATACCGTGTTATGAGAAAAATTTAATTTATTTTCACTACCGTAAAGCGTGAGAATTTTTATTTCTTATAAGATAATATTATTTTACAAAACTCTTATGCATTTTTTTTTTAATTAGTTAAAGTATTGCAACTGTGGTGAACCTGCACGTGTCCCACAGACATGGCCGTGTAGGGACTTAAATGACAGCCATATAGGGCCGAAGCGAACTGACCAATAAACAGATGCCAATACATCGTGACGGACGAGTCTGAAGAGCTAGCCGACCATTTCTCCGCAGACCGTTCTTTAGTCGACATCTCAAGCGAGCCACTCCAGTATTTAACTTCATTCGCATATTTAACTTGGCACTCGTCGTACTGCCATTGTAATTATCCCGCCAAACCCAAAACGCCAACTTTTGTATATGCTCTTTCATTTGAATACCTTACTTGAATACACAACATAAATAATCACACACTCGTGAGACACACGCGTGATACTAGAAAACAGTTAGGGGCTTCACTCTCACCATCCACAAAATCTTTTGATACGATCACACAATTTAAATCTTTACGAGTCAATAATATTCTACAACCACAATCCCTACACAACCAACAAATAAGTCATTTTTAGTTGATCTTGTATTTCGCATACATTTAACATAATATGGCAATCATTTTTTTTACATATTTTATTTTATTATGCTCTATTGAACACAATATATATTAAGTAGATGAAACTAATAATATCTTACTTAATATTCTTATTATTTTTTAAGTATGCTCTACTCTTTTATTTTATTTCGAAAAATACGTTCAACTTGCTGATATCTCTACATTTTAAGTCACTAGAAAAGCATCCGACCAACAGACTAAAAATAATTATTTTATTTGCCTCATAATATTTCTTTACAAATTATTTTATTCTTCGATCTTTTCCGTGATACAATCAAACGAAAAATAAAATCTACATGGCAGTCAGCCATGGTAATTATTTCGATTTTAAAAAAATGATGTATTTAGTGTAGTCATTTTAATTTAATTATATATTATGTACTCGTGTAGGTACACAAGACGATAAATCGATAAATAAACAGCGAGATGTTACTCGTCTGGTAGCGCTTAGTTACAGCTACGAACTGCTACGATAGGATCTACGCCGGCCACGTCACGCGTTTCCGTCTACGTCGACTGCGCTGAAACATAGTGAATTTCCGCTGTTTGACGTACACGGGTAAACTCTCAGTGCGGCCGCTTTGGCTGCGCACTCGAGCGCCGTCCCGCCAAAACTGTGTAAAAACATAATCGTATTATTTAAGATATGATTATGTTTTTACACAGTTTTGAACTGAATTATTATATTTATAATTCACAATAATTGTATTATTTGTAATTCAATTACTATTAAAGTACTCTAGAATTGGGACATTTGTAAATAAATCTTTTTTTTTTAATATACAGAGTGGCCCCAAAAGAGTGATAAAATTTCGTAAAATGTGATATAATTACCTCAAAATTAGTTTAATTGTATCAACAATAGCTTAAATAGTTTACTAATTTACTTGTATTACGTTTTATTTCGACAATTTCCGGTCGCCATCTTTGATTATTAATTTTCCCATTGTTTATATTTTATTTTTTTCAAATTGTTGCCCAGAATGACAAAAGTCATTGCAGAAGACCGTATTCTGACCAAAAATTTGCGAATTGGAAAACGTTGGAGTGTTAGGAAAATGATCAAAGAGTTTCTAAACAAAGCCTGGAGAATAACATAACTTGACATAGCAGGACGGAGCTACATCTCACGCAGCCAGAAATACAATCAACTTTCTTCGTCGTGAGAATGTTAATTTCATCGAGCAAGGCATGTGGCCACCGAACAGCTCAGATTTAAACCCAGTAGATTATGCAATATGGGATGCTTTGATGATTTCTGATTAGCTAAATATTGTGCAAAAAAATTATATTAAGAATTATAATTAATTATATTATGTTTTGAAATAACTCGTGTGTTACGACATGTTCTCACTTTTTTTGGGACAACCTGTATATCTATGAATTAGGCGATCCGTGAATAACTCTCATGTTTCATTTTATTTTTTAACTTAACGCTTAACTATTTTATATGCTTTCAGAAATGCTCCGATATTTGTTTGAAGACGAATGGAATTTTTTTTATAAAACATGCTGTGAACATTATACAAATTTTTCTAGATGAATGAGGTGTATCAGTGTCTAAAGTATGTCCAGATCAAAGATAAACGTGGTTGCATAAATTAGAACCAATGCACATATATTATATTATATGTAAATCTACACACATCATTCGCTTATTCATTTATGTTACGTATTTGTCTTCTTAGTACATCTTTAGTGTACACGTCGTCCTGTAAAGGTCTAAGGAATAGACACCGTAACAATTATTTATTTATTACAATATGATACAATTATTACAAGGTATATCATTAGTATCACTAAGCCGACGTTATCACGGAGAAAGAGCGCCGCGCCCTGCCGCGCGCCGCCCTTTATAGCCTCACGCACACGCGCCGGCGGTGCAGTACTCACACACACATACAATTCCAAGGACATCACAATAACTTATGCGACTGTATTTATCTTCCATGACTTCGATGATACAACCTATACATATTCGCTAGGTTGGTTCATTAAGATTTTTATTTTATTCAAATTGGGTAGGTATTGCTTTCATAAATTATTATTGCACACTTTAAGCCATGCGATGGAATATGACAAATAAATATACATACTTAATTATTGTAAACCTGTATAATAATATATTTAAAAGCGTATGTAGCGATAATATAATATTAATTAATTAATTACATTTCGGTGACTAATTGAGGCAGTGAATGTAAAGTGGACTAACTCACAGATTTTTTCATACATGAGTACATTAAACGACAATGAATTTAAAATATTTTAATTTCGGTAATGAACCAACCCAGATTTTTTAAATAATAATTAAATTGCAGTTTTAAATACTAATTAAATGTATTAATTATAAATATATACATATAAAATCAATTTTATTTAAAAACATTGTTATTGCTCTACCGGACTATATATTTTTTTCGATTAAACTAATTTTATATGTATATCTTTATAATTAATACGTTTAATTAGTATTTAAAACATCACAGACCGTCTATTCTGAATAATTACAACTTCACAATAAGAATGTGTTCTTCTTAATAAGATTGCAGTGTATTGAACAGTTTTTGCATTTATTATGTTTAAATAAATATATTTTATTTTATTTTATCGCACATGCTATAATAGTATAGGTACACGATCATATTGTTAAACGCCACTTGTCACCATTTCTCAATACGGCTTGGTGAGTCTCACGAAGAGAATATATCATCTCCCCTGCGAGTGATGTCACGAGCCTGTCGGCAACGAGGGGTGAGTCTTCGCGAGACGAGTGTGCGCCGCCACCCCACCCTACCCTGTGCTGGAATTACTTCTCACCGACGTGCGCTTTTTGAAGACTGTCATTTTTTTGTCTGTGATATATTTTTTTTTAAATGAAGATTAAACACGATTACATTAACACATTAAACTAATACCGCAGATTTAATTTAATTTACAATAATGGTTGTTTATTAAAACTTTAATAAAAGACAAATATACTAACACCATTATCACATGTCATACCAACTGTCTCAAGGCAAACATACATAGAAAGAATTGAGTGTATGAATTAAAAAATATATACATATACAGAATGTAACAGACCTAGTTCACAATACTTTATGGGTGGATACCTGACTAAATTACGAGTCAAAAATGTTCAAGCGATATGTGCCTAATCTTAACCACATCAGAGACATAAGCATTTAAAAAAAATCGTAATTATGTAATTATTTCGGTTAATTGAAAATTTTTATTGTCTCCAAATTATAGATTGAATACAAAAAATTTATGCTCATTGGATTTCAAGACTATTCTTTGTTGGATGATTTAAGACCTGGAGCAAAGGTATGGATTAATAATGGAACAATTTCGCAAATATTTATTTTGAAGTACGTTAACACGATTTTGTAAAAATTTAAAACAATACTATTTTCTGCAACAGTACAGAATTTACACATATTCCTTGAACATTTTCAACTCGCAATCTAGTCAGGTATACACCCATTAAATATTGTGAACTAGATCTGTTACACCCTGTATAATAAAGTAGTATATATGTAGATGAAATATTATTCGTATACTGAAGATATACGAGAATTAAGAATAAGTTGTCTTACCGACGTTTTCATCAATGTCAGTTTTGTTGTTCGTTATATTAAATCAAACAGTAAACTTCACCATACTACGTAACTTAAAAAATTTAATAACATTTCACCATTATATGTATGTTTTATTATCAAAATTAATTTGACTTACTAATGAAATGAATGGCCGAATAGTACCGGAAGAATTCCTTTTTAAAGCACTAGCATTGTTTACTTTTTATTCTATTTTGGGAACAATTTGGCTTGTACCCAGGTACAACGTCATATGATATTTCTGGGCTTTTATATAAGTAAGATCAACCACCTCTCTGGGTTGTACTTATCTATACCACTTATGCAATCAAATAGCTACGCGGCTTTTTTTTTAAATATGACTCGATTGGAACGATAATTTAAACGCTGACAATATAATATGAATTAATGTAAAAAATACACAAAGATTTAATTTTCGAAGAGTAATTACTTTTACTGTTGCATAAATGTGTCATAAACTATCGGATTTATGTTTCCACCAAGAATGTGTCCAATAGAATGCCTTTCGTCCCGCAACTAATGTTCCAAACCCCTCTTCTGTATGTACACTTTTTTTTATGTCTATTAATTTACTGGTCTGTGTACACAACTAATTATATAATATTTTCAACTAATATTCCGGATAATCCCGAATTCCGGATAATCTCGAAATAACAACGCGGAAAATATGGCGGAATCCTTTATTCTACCTTAGCACCACCGTTCTTGGTTTCAGGAATAGTCTAATAAAAATATGAATAGTTTTAATAATCATTTCCTCCGTCATACTCATAAACGAAAGCCGGTGGCGTATGCTGGCGGTTTCCGTGAACTCCGCATTCCGCATTACATCCGGCGTCAACCGACGGTTTTAGGACGTCGGGGTCGTTCAAAATAATGTTGCACCCTTAACTGCACGTACATATTTAAGTATTATATTTAAGAAATCCAAACATAAAAGTATTTATTATGGAAGGAGAAAATAAAAATACAATGAATCATTAATTCAATTCATTCTCTTTCTCCTCAACCTCACTTCTCGACATATTTTTGCCTTTAGGTAGGTACTAAGATAAGTATTGTATATGAATCTTTTTTTTTTAAATATGTATGAACTTGTATATTATATTATGTATATTATTGTATATTGTATTTTATTATGTCTTAATATAATTAATTCACAATTTCTTGTTAATATTGCGTTTATACCATCAACGTCTCCCTATCATTTTTATTCTAGAACAAGGTTTATACCGAAACGAGCATAGTTTTAAATCTACAAAAATGTACACATTTAAGTATTATATTTAAGAAATCCAAACATAAAAGTATTTATTATGGAAGGAAAAAATAAAAATACAATGAATCATTAATTCAATTCATTCTCTTTCTCTTCAACCTCACTTCTCGACATATTTTTGCCTTTAGGTAGGTACTAAGATAAGATAAGTATTGTATATGAATCTTTTTTTTTAAATATGTTTGAACTTGTATATTATATTATGTATATTATTGTATATTGTATTTTATTATGTCTTAATATAATTAATTCACAATTTCTCGTTAATATTGCGTTTATACCATCAACGTCTCCCTATCATTTTTATTCTAGAACAAGGTTTATACCGAAACGAGCATAGTTTTAAATCTACAAATATAATACTAATAATAAAAAAATAAAAATTCTAAAAAATCTCCGTAAACCTGTTAAAAAAAACCATAGAAAATAACGTGTTTTTATAACGGTTATATTGTATACATACTCGATTTGAATAGGTGCTAATTTTAATATCGATTCAGGTGCCTATTTCATTTCCCTTTCCTTAAGACAAAAAAAATAATACTAAAGTGATAAATATCACGGCGTGGATATCAACATAGATATGACGATGTTTTATGTTAAACTGACAATAATAATAAAATTAACTAAAACTAAATGTAAACAAAACTAAATTCATGAACATTGTAAATAAAAGAATACCAATCACACTAGCAATTGTCATAGATGGTGAAAGTCTGAAGAAAGCGACTGAAATTAAATATTTGGCAATCATAATAGATTAAAAATTGAATTTATCGCAAAATACAAGATACGTGTAAAAATTCACTTCTGGGAAGGGTCAGAAGATTTATTAGTACCGAGACTTGTAAAATAATATACAACTCTGTTATTATTCCTCACATCGACTACTGCAGCAGCATTTTGTTTTTGGCTAATGCAGAAGAAATGGAACAATTGTCATTGTTGCAAAATAAAGCTTTGAAAATAATAAAATAGACATACTCGAATCAGTGCTATACTAAAAGATCTGTACATGATGACCTCGAAACCCTCTGAAAAACGAGGCTCCTTACAATTGCGACTTGCGCGACTTGATATGCTATGGAGACTTATATTTAATGTTTTTTTTGCTCTTGGAGAGATGAAGTTAATTGTGTTGGCTATATTAATTTCTTAATAATAACAAAATATTTAAATTGAAATATTTAATATAAATATTCTTATATTGGATGTAGATATTATTATATTTGTTCGCATGTTGGACATATTATTTTTATTTTTAATTATTATAATTATTGGCGCGTGTCAGACTATTGTACATATAACGCAAAAGCTCGCGCTCTTATTTCATTATCATCTGCTTTTAATGTCGCAACATTGTATGTTAGTTAGTTTGTCGTGTGAACTATTCATGTTAGATAATGATTAAATTCTTAAGGGATGTGCTTTGAGATTCTTGGAATAAGCGAGTGTCGTGTATTTACATGACGAGCAAAGAATGTAATTACTTGTCGGCAAACGTTCAAGTTCCAGTTAGTTCAGTGATATGCGATACTTGATACTTGTACTAATAATCTCGCCCTTCCCTCGAGACTCCAACTAGTTAATGAGGTTAATAATCGACGCTGGATGACGTCACGGTGTCGCCGTCGAGTTGAGACGACGCCGCTCCCACACACGTATGGGTACATATTTTCTTGCCAATGACGCAACGGCCCACAACACGTGAATGTGCGCCAGGAGCGTATAATATAATTCAATGCAGAACGTGGATTGCAAACATTTCTCTCTGCAAAATTTCTTGCAAAAAAGGTTGTACATTATTTTTCCTTCATTGTGATATTTTCTAGTCTAGCATTGTATGATGAAGGTTAATATAATAAAAAATTCAAGAAACCACCCACACGATGGATTTTTCTAACAGTGTTGCTACAGGTGCAGTCCCTCTCATCATCGGGTGATAACTAAACTAAATGCAGTTTATTATTTTATAGATTGTTTTTAATTAAACTTTGTTTATAATTAACCACGTAATGAGTGATTAACAGTTTTATAAACAAAGTTAAATAAGTTATAAAATAATTAACATTATAAAACACAAAGTTCAATTTGCAAA
Source organism: Eubasilissa splendida (assembly GCA_031772225.1). Classification (NCBI taxonomy): domain Eukaryota; kingdom Metazoa; phylum Arthropoda; class Insecta; order Trichoptera; family Phryganeidae; genus Eubasilissa; species Eubasilissa splendida. Next base: position 17,286,944 of record CM062856.1, read on the forward strand.
TATTAAAAATAAATACAGTTTTATAACCTGTTCTGGTAGTATGGCGAGGCGTGGAAGAGATAGCGAATATGGATAGTCGGGGTGAAGTATTGGGGAATATGACATTATTAATAAATGTTTTCTCCGAATTATTTTTTTGTGTTTCGATGGATTCTAAATTATTCATTAATAATCTTTTCTAGAAGAAAAAAACATTTTGCACCACTCAATTAATTGAAATTAATAAATGTTCATTTCGAGCTTTAAAAAATATACATTATATTTTGTAATAATACCAATTATAGAAATAATATAAAATTAATTAAAATATATTACAGAATTAAATAAATAGTTAACTAGTTTTGCAACATACGAGTACATGTATGACCCAAAATTCATGATTATGGTTGTATATTCACGACTATGTACAGATCTACCCGAGGAAGTAGGTAACATATCAAAAATGATGTTATATAAAATGATTTCGTCTAATTGATAAACTATATATAATTATATAATATCATTTATGGTTTGTTCGATGAATTATTTTCAAAATAACCTTTAATTAAATTGTGTGCTGTGAATAAAAATAATTGAAAAATGTTCTAGTTTATTGCGTATTAATATAATATATGATCATTGTTTTCCACCCACACATACGTACATTTGTACATGGTCCAAACACGCGCAGATCAGTGTGGGTATGTACCGATCTGTGTATGTTTAATAAGGTTAATATCCCCCACCTGTTTACGAGATTCGGCTCTAATTCAATTTATACATGAGTAATAAACAGGGTACATTGAGTTTAATCAATAATTTAATTATCATTAGGAGAACACATTCTTATTGTGAAGTTGTAATTATTCAGAACAGACGGTCTGTGATATTTTAAATATGAATTGAATATATCTTTATAATCAATATATTTAATTAATATTTAATAATTTTATCGTTTCATAAATCACTCTTGAAGGGTAGATTGCCTGTTTAAAAGAAGAAGAAGAATTTAATCGTTAACCGTCAACTTAAATATTTATATAAAATACAAAGTTTGTGTTTTTATATCTATGTTTTTACATTGTATTTGGTGTAAATTTTAATATATATTTTTTAAATGTTACAATTGGCCATTCACGAAGTTGTTTTTGTTTTACACGCCGTAATACATAAGCCGTAAGATAATAATACCGAACTATTTAAATAATAGTTAAGTAATAATAAATAAGCGTTTTGTCACATGTTCATTATCAATAGTATTGCCTCGCTGCTACTATTGCTGTGACTTTCCTCATACAGTTGCTAACTATAACGAACTGCAGGAATACATATCATAATTTCACACATAATCAAAGTAATCAAATGATAACAATTATATAGGCAAATATTAAAGGAGGTTATAAAGGTTGTTTGTTTTTCGAATTGGCAACACTTTTTCCAGTGACAGCTAATAGCTGATTTGTGCTCAGTTTGATTTCACTATGAATAGACTTACGTCAGAACAACGCTTGCAAATTTATTTCGAAAATCGTTGTTCAGTTCGCGAAACTTACCGTGCGCTACGTCCATTTTACAGTCAACATAATCGTCCATCCGAGCAAGTAATTCGAATAACCATGGATCGTGTTTGCACCGCGCATACTCTAATTGATAATACGCATCCGCAGAGATGTCGTACAGTGCGCACCGAATTCCCGATTCCCCGTCGTGCACAACAATAGATCCATGATTACTGACTTTTTCGTTTCCCAATTGAATGGCATTAATGTGGCATTGGTTTCAACAAGACCGTGCAACATGCCACACAGCATGCGCCATAATTAATTTATTGAAGGAAACATTCGATGAGCGCATAATTTCGCGTAATGGACCTGTGAATTGGCCTCCAAGATCATGTGATTTAACAACTTTGAATTATTTTCTGTGGGGATATGTGAAGTCGCTAGTCTACGCCGATAAACCAGAGACGATAGACGACTTGGAAGGAAACATTCGATGAGCCCATAATTTCGCGTAATGAACCTGTGAATTGGCTTCCAAGATCGTGTGATTAACACCTTTGGATTATTTTCTGTAGGGATATGTGAAGTCGCTAGTCTACGCCGATAAACCAGAGACGATAGACGACTTGGAAGCCAACATTCGTCGCGTTATTGCCGATATACGTCCCTAGCTGCTCTAAAAGTGATCGAAAATTGGACTTCCAAATTGCGCATAAAATGATCTTTCCAATAAACCCAATACCATGGCCATTACCACGATTTGTATATATTTTATTTTATTTTAAAGTTCTATACTTCTAAAAAACACCAACAACCGGTAAAGTCTGCGCCAACTTCAATTTAATTATCTACCCTAATGAAAATATCTGAATCTAAAAACAGAGGTATTCGAAATAACGTATTTAATGGAATTGTTTACCGAGTCCGAAAACTAAAGAGCTGCATCTGCATTCGCATTCCACGACCAGCTAGCTATCTACCAGCGCCAATCTGCATTCCTTTTCCAGGGCCATACCTAGCCTTATCCTGACTCTTTTGTACGAATTTTTTTCTTTTTGTATGTGGTACTTTCCTCAATACGTTGATCAAGCACTCCCTATATAAGAGTATAATCAGTCCTTCGAGATTAAAGGGATCATTATCGAAATTAAGTAAAAGGTATAAACTCTTTCGAAGGCTCGTATCTCATGGATTTTGTTTGGCCGCCATTTTGGTCTGACAGACATTTGTCAGTTCACATATGGTAGTCATAAAGAGTAGTTGATTACAATTTATTATGAAGCATCTAGCGCCTCAACGACGTGTTGAAGTCATTAAAAGATTCTATCTAAATAATATTGGCAATTCTGTAACTATAAATGGTGAGCGCTATCGTCCCATGTTGGAAAACTTCGAGTCAATTGGGCCTACAGCACATTCTGGTGCTACGCTTGAAATTATACGAGAAATTGTGATATCGGGTGGTGATATTGACTGGTTTCCTCAATTACGAGATTTGACGACTTCCGACTATTCTTTTTTTAGATGTACTCGAAAGGAAAGATCTACGCCCACAATAATTCCGATGCTGCAGGACAATATTCGAAATGAAATTATTTAAATAACACGCAAAGTGTGCGAGAATGTTATCAAAAATATGGTTAAAAAAGCACGCATTTGTGCAGCTGCCAGAGGCAGCCACATGGATTATGTCATATTTTATATATAATTGTAATAAATCAAGTAATTGATAAATAAAAACTAAATTAAAATATTATGTCTTATTTTCTAGTTATTCAAAAATAACATCGGCCTGGAACATAATATTCACTCTGTATCTAAGTGACAAACCCCAACAATTTTAGGTTTTTATTATCGGAGTTTTTTTTATTACTTGTAATGATTTTATTTTATTTTATCACTGTTAAAATCCACAAATTAGAAATGACGTGACACGTTCAACAATTTATTTTGTGATGCCATTTTCAATTTAGCATTTTAAAATGGCAACGGTATATAACAGCTGTCGAAACACGCGTCACTGTAGATTATTTTTAATTGGTCGAGTTTAAATCAAATTATTTATTAATAATAATAACAGTATTAATAGTTTATTTGAAATATCATATGTATTTGCAAATATTTCAATGTCGACCTCACTTGATTTCACCCGTGCTGAGAACTGAAAATAATTAAATGATGTTATGTATATAATGATGCAAGTGAAAATTTATACTTTAGCCCCGACATTTTTATAGAGTTAATACAAGAAATTTAAGATGTGTTATTTTCAAAAGTATTAGATTATTATATCACAAATACATATAGTCATAAGTAAAGGGTCTCAGATTTCTGACAAAACAAACTAAGACAGGTTAACAATAACAGGTCCAGAGGGTATAAATGATTCGTATTAGGCATGTAAGTTTTTCATTTACCCCAATATTTTCGCCTGTTTCATCGCTGTGTTTTGTCTGTGGTGTTTAGGAAAAATTATATTAAAAATGCGTCAATTCTAGCGATCAGTAAAAAATAACACATTTTTAAAATAATTTATATTTTAGAAGCTAATCTTTATTTTTAAATGTGTTACGCATTTTATTTTGCTATCGATTAAAATCATGCAAATTATGATCCGGGACAATTCGACATCCCAAAAGATCGTATCGGAACGCCGGAACAGAACATTAAAATCGAAATAAACCCTGCTATCCGAGACTCTTAACAGTCTTTAGTCATGTTTTATGTTTATTATGTATAATATATTCACCTCTGTTAGAACAAAAATATGTATGTCATTCAATAAATAAATAAATAGGTTTATACAGCTTTCGCATCTCATAAAATATATTGTGTTTTATTTTTAACGTAAAAATTTCGTCGTTTTTTTTATTCTTATCTAAATCAAAAATTCATCCCCCCCCCTCCCCTCCCCAAATGTCACATAAGGATTAGATTTATCAATTGACTGCATTTCGCTTACGTCATACGATTCTTTATGTTGATACGAACACAACACCTCCGAATGTTCTGAAATGTTCATGTGCTCAGCGTGCACCACCCAATACTCAATTCCAACATAAAATAAAACCGACAATCCAATAATTGAATTTTCTGATCGGCAGCCGACGTTACTCTATTTTGGTGCGTGTCGGGTTGAATTTAGCGGCGGCATCACGACTAAGTGACATTTCGCAAATCGCACAAGCAAGCGCTTAAAATACACTAAAAATGATTTGTCTAAAAGACCACAGGGGTGATATGTGAAAGACATATTTAATACGTAAACGTCACTGTGCAATTCCATGAAAGCTGAAGCTGAACACTAGAAAGCCGCTGCCTTTAATTGATTTTAATCAAAAAGTACATTACGCCGGAGAAACTAGAGCCGGACTAGCCGAAAAAAACTTGAAAAGAAAGGAAAGGGAGGAAGACCCATTCCCTAGAATCCTCCCGCCCAGCGGACGTACCTGCACAACTGTGAAAGAGTTCCTTAGAGTCTACGATACTCTGAGTACTCTACGTGCGATTAAACCGTTCAATCTACAAGTACATCGACGCTATTCGTCTTGACACTTTTATTAACTACCTTATTATTATAAACATCGTAAAAAAGCGTTTTATATTAGTACATGAATTGGAAGGGTAAAAACGTCCAATAAAAAAACCCTCTAAACATTTTACTGTAGAAATATGGCAGTTTGAAAACGACTCTTCAGCCATATGGCGCATAACATATAAACAAACCTTGCAACGACTTTGGGCTTCTGTATATATTATTACAATTAGTGTCCGCCCGAAGGTCAGTTTTTGGCCGAAGCCGATTGTTCGGCTCTTGCCATAACCTTCTGCCGAAGCCGAAGCCGAAGGTTCAATCGTACTTAGAAATCTTAGAACACCGACTAGAAAGTATACACAACAATGCAAATTCTACTGGTTTCTGCGTTATGGCGTTGATAATAATTGTTAATATATCCATTAAATAAATAAATTGCAGTTTTCCAGAAATGATAAACTGAATTTTATTTCATTCGTTCGTGCTTTTTCAGCACTTTTCGGCAGATTTTAGCCGATGCCGAATGTGCAGCCGAAAGTGTATTTTTTGACCGAAGGTAGCCGAAGCCGAAGCTTCGGCAGGACTTTGATTACAATACAGCATCTTAGCTTGCTTTTAAAAAGTAGAATAGAGTTGTGATAATATTGTATATTTCGTGTACATATTTCTATTTTTATACTTCGAAGTATGGTTTGCACATTTTTATTGTTAATATAGTTTTTTTTTTCCTCATTTTGTTTATTCTTATAGTCTAACTTTATTACTACATATTCGTATTTGCAAATCTGTAGAAAACTTTCATTAGTCATTTATCTTCCATAGGTATGGAAAATTTTAACATGTATATTTTTAGCGCTTCATTAAATGAATAATACATGTTTACCAAATGAAGGAGGGTATCCAAAATTATTAAATGGACTATTAATAGATCACATTTCATTCCAATAAAGTCGGTGTGTATCATGTATGCATCACACCATATTTCCATACATCAAAACTACTGCACATCGCTGATTCCAAGAGTGCATGCGGGTGGTACAATGCACCACCCTACATTTAAAACAATACCGTACGCAAACCTCTGCCATGGCCAACCCAATAGACTCATTGACAGATAAACCCCTCGACGAGAGACCGCCGAAAATATTTTAAAACTCAATTTTAACCTATTCTTTTATTGCACAACACGCGCTGACTCACGTAGACTGGAACGCGGAAAACACAAACCTTATAAATATTTTTTTAGATGCTTTTGAACGAATAGACCAATGTACTGTTGATTTTTTTAGTCTTTTAATGCCGATTGTGAATCAAATTATTTATGATTTATGAATTTTGCTACAAATCAAATCTAAAAAGTAGAAAATAAAATGGTTGTAATTTTTTTCAATAAAGATAAACATTTTTATTGCGAAATAAAGTATTATTGTATAAATATACAATGTATTACACTGTGTCGCTTTACTTTTTTTTTATTAAAATTTTTGAAATAAACAAATATAATATTTTCTTTTTTGAACTGCGATTAATGTGTTATCGATATTGATAATCTTGATATTAGCCAATTATTTTATTTACTTTTTGTGGATTTGAGATAAAATAAGTTTCCTTTGATATAAATTAATTAAAAAAGCTTGCACATCTTTTGTCACATCTTAACCCACGAGGTAAGTACAATTTTTCTTAAACAAAGTTTATATATATAATATTGGCAATATACTATGTGTATTGTACGTATAAAATAAGCGACCCATACCCGTCGTTACTCGGGATCCAAAAAGTTGGTTAAGGGGTGATGGAAGGGAACAGCCTCTAAAGAGGAACGATGTTTGAAAAATTTGGTTCAAGGCAGACCGAGGATTGATATATATCAATCCTATATATATATAGTAATGAGCTAAACTGTTTTTATACACTATGAGTGTGTAATTGGTATTCGATCGTAAAGGCAGATAACTGAGATTTAACTGTTGGAGGTTTCGTTTCTAGTGTAGATCAGTTGCCGATCATAGTGTAGACAGGTTACAATCGAACACTAAACTCACAATCACAGTTAAAGTAACGGTAATCTATCATCTATTTTTAAGAACACGTTTTTATTCCGAGCTTGATAAAATTTTACACACTTGACATTCAAAACAAGAGGAAGGTCACTGTCTACATGAGATTTCGAATAACCATCACTGTCCCCCTTTGCCATTCCTTAAAGCAGAATTTTGATACTTCTTGATGAAATTTTGCACATTTGACGTTCAAAATAATAGGAAAATTACCGTCAAAATCTGATTTCGAAAAAAAACTACCTCAATCCCTCTAAATGAAGCCTTTTCACTCTGCGTAAAAGCCCGGGCAACGCTGGGTACTTCAGCTAGTCTAAAATACATTTGAATAATATACGTTAGGAGATGCCAGAAATAAATTCATCCAAATTTAGATAAACTTTGATACAACTTATATATTTTTAAGGAGAACACATTTTTGTAGTAAAGATGCAATTTTTCAGAACATTCTGTAATCTTCTATTTATTGCCTCGTATCTACCAATCGCTCTACTCAATCTTTTTATTCTTGAGACCATTGCTAGGGTGTTTTTTTTTTTCATTTTCATCGATTCACGCTCCACATTTTGTATTATTTAATTTATTTTGAAAGCAGGTAAGTACATCTCATTTATTTATTTAAACATCTTGTATTTTTTGTGCACTCATCTTTAAAACACTCTATTACACAATATCCTTTCATTTATTTAATTTTACTATTGTCTTTAAGTTTGCCTTTATCTATCTCTGAATATAATTGTGCGTGTAGGCTTCAGAATTTGTCTGGTTTCCGCTACGAAGGTCGAAACAACGTCCCAAAGCTGTGTACATTGACTAATCGACCACCGGGCCAAGGTTTGATGAGCACTTCCCGACCGAAGTTTATTTGGAAACTCATCGACTGTATATTTGTTTTATTGTTAATTATATTTGCACAGCTCGAAAGCCCGGCTAAACCGTTGTTCCAATGGATACCGACAATCAATCGTTGTTTCATTTTGTTTGCGTACTCTTGTATCGCCAACGACCGAAATCATTTCGCTCGAGCTACTGAAATTCCATCGAACGAATTGGATTTGTTATATTCTATTGTTATATTTTACAGTCGCACAAAACTAATTGGTTTTCACTCTGTCGTAATATTTATTTTAATCTCTCGTTGAAATAATTTGATTCATTCAACATAATTTAATACTGTCGTAATAATTCACATTTACAAGTGTGAGCGTTCTGAAATTTTAAAACTTTTCAAGCTATCAAGATAATGTAATTGAACAACTTATTATTATTCAAAACTAATCTCCTACCGTCTGAAGTGCGATTTATATCATTTATAAAATACCAAAATTGCAAAATATCTGTAAGAGAAAAAGTGTCATACCGAGTTGTAAATACTTATATAACAACATAGCAACTGACGTAGGTTATTCAACCCTCTCTACCCCCGAATTATTAAATTGAAGTGCCTAGCAACTGTGTATTTTTTGTAGTATTCTTCAAATTTGTGATACTTCTATGTATAATCAGACCTTACATGACGTACACAAAAAATAAAAAAAATAGGAAATAAAAATTAACTACCTATTAATAATCACACTGAATACAAGCATGTCAAATCTAACCTTGTAACAATGTGCAGCTGATATTTTACCTGCCGCAGTGTTAACGTTACAAAAAATAACTCATTTTAGTAGTCTAAATGAATCGAGTATAGACTATTATTGACGTAGAATTAGTAGCATCGTCAGAGAATTAACACCACATATATGACTAGATAAAGTTGATGGTACTTTAAAGTACCGTCAGATAGAAAGGGTTAAAACATAATGGAATTTTGGGATTAATATATATATGTTGTATTTATATGGAGATTAAGGTTATGTATAAAATATATGGTCCGTTATAAAGTAAACGTGTATCGTGTGGGTATATTGTATGTGAATCAGAAGGATCTGCGTGTTGTGAGTGTTGGGTGTCCCAATCATCACCCATCCCTCACGTGTTCGTTTGATGATTGCGGACTGTTTTGTGTAAGTGTGCGTGGCCAGAACGGATTAAGAAACGAAAACCACTTACGTTTATCACATGATTTATTGTTGAGCATATTTACAATGGTCAAGCTGTTCAATGAAATCTCTATACACGAAGAGTTACAGTGGTAATTTTGATTGGGAAGACGGCGGCGAGAAGAGTGAAGCTCGCGATACGGTTTTACAGTTGGCTGCTTGTCGCGCGTTATTATTGCCTGGCGAGGGTACCGAATGTTTTTATGGCTGTTAGGAGCTCTAAACCGCCTCACATTTTAAAATAATTTATGTTATTTAAAAAATAATAATAATAAGTGCGTAATATTATATTATAAATAGAATTTAAAATAGAAACTTAAAAAATGACGCCTTTATTGACTTATTATAGTGGCTTCGATCCGATGTGACTCGGTTCGTAATGCACCTCTACTAATCCCGGTCTGGGTCGCCCTTCTCCGGTGCGATATGTACAAATAATACCAAAAAGTATAAATATATCAAATATCTTTATTTTTTACAAAACCTTGTACGTTCTAAAAATCTGGTTAAACTTTCTAAAGACTGCCCGTCCCAATCATTCACACAACTCCGCTTTTCTAGTTTTCTTTTAAAGGTTTCCACAACTTCAGAACTTTCCCTGGGTATAAATATTCTTTAACATTTTCCAGTACCGTTCCTCTAACAATTGCATTTGGATCTTGGCTGCATATTACTTTGGTTTTGTTGTGGTTTATTTTCACGCCAATTTTACTGGAGAATTGTTCAAGTGGGTATCATTATAAAGACCTTTCAATATACAGCGCGAGAGAGAATGGTCCAAGTTTGTAGCTTGTAAACCAGAAAGGCTTTGTTGTGAAAACTAAAATTTCCAACTTTTCTACTCCCATTACTTTTGTTTCAAAAGTATTAAAGCAAATATAAAAATATTATCTATCTCACTAACTTTACAAGGGTTAGTTTATTTTCTTTAAATTTATATAACGGTTAATTTCATTTAATAAATTTGATGGAGTTTTTGTTTATATACGTTTGATCAATCTGGCGTCATATTTCAAACGAAATTGTACTTTTATTGAATATTCAAAGATATCGAATATTTGTTAAATTTTCAATTTTAAAATATGAAATGATAATAACATTTTAACCTTCAAGCTGTCGCGCGTAGTCGTTTCGACCTTTTTCATTTTTAAGTATTATAAAACATATAATATAATAATCATTTATTCTTATAGAATATGTGACAGTGTCTTTGGATTAGAAAACATTTTGGCTACAAAAACCTTACATAAACTATAAAAAAAAACCTTTTCAAAACAAACTCAAAATTATAAAATCGACATTTGGTGAAGTTATATAATAAGTTACCTTACATTATAGTTTTTATGTTCGTCAAGAGTCCTTACATTTCATGTATGAATAAATTCCAGGCTTGTATAAAAGTAGTTACTCCCACGCCAGCCTCTTCTGTAAGAATATTTTGTGGTTGACGTCTCACCCTATCGTTATTAGATTTTCGCCATTTTGTCACGACCCGTATAAAATGCAGCTCTAACTGATACGGGTACATCATCATCATCATCATCATCATCATCATCATCATCATCATCATCATCATCATCATCATCATCATCATCATTATCATCGTCATCGTCATCGCCATCGTCATCGTCGTCGTCGTCGTTGGTTCACTTTCTTTATCTTCTTCAAGAAGTATTCGCACCATTTCATCATCCATAATATGTCTGTGAGTCATTGTTTATAATAAAAATACGCACAACAATGCGAACTTTCTTGAAACAAACGGTGAAAAACTTTAGCGAAGAAAGTCGTGCATAATTTTTTTGACTCCTTGAACACTAGGCGTGCGTAACCGAAAACGCACTATGGAGCAACTGAAACAAAAACTATCTGTACGGCACAAGATGTGCGGGGAAAGGGATGTAAATAGTTAAATTATGCGCTTAATGAACCTATCACAGGTTATTAAAGATGTGAAGTATCTACGATATGAAAGTATCATTTTATGAAGGAATACTCATTAAGGGCGGTCGATTCGACGCCGCGCTACCGTTTGAAAGTTAAATGACAACATGTACCTAATTTCAAAAATGATGAAAAATTACTGTTGAATTTCGATGTTACAAGCGAAGATAAATTAATGTTTAGAATACCTCCATCTCTAAGAGTTGGACTTGTATTTTTTATCTCCTCTAGTATAATATATTACAAATTTGATACATTCAAAGAGAGTACAGTTGAATAGTTCATATCTTTTGATATTTCTCGTCATAATTTTAAGAAGTTGGGATACGCGGCGCGGTTCTACGAGTAGGCGGGTTGTTCAAACGAATGGCTTATTTAAATACAAACTCGTTACTTTTCAAAACATACAAGTTTCCCACATATACATTGCGGACTGTATTATTTACCGCTTTTTCGAGAAATATAATATAATGGCATGAGTTACTAATAAGTGTGTTCGGTGTAGCTGCCGAAACTGAACATTTTCACAAGATTATTGATTTTTAGTTTTTTATTGATATACTCTTAGTTTATAATATTAAGGTGTTCTATAGTAGAGTATGTACAGTGAAACCTCTGTCTATCGTTTTTGAAGGGACCTATTAAAATTAACTCTTTTTCATACTTAAATGTACTACTTACTATACATATTCTAAAAACGATACATATTTCACACGAATGTGCTTAAATATAAATACAAATAGAAAGCTGCATAGAGACAATTATTTTTAAAAATTGAAGTTTGTATTGTATAATGAGCAATTGCATTATGGCAGTCATCAGCAGCGTTCTCTCTCTCTCTCTCTCTCTCTTGAACGATCCATGCGATCTATTGTTGAGTGTTTTGTATGAAATTAATTCGGGACTGAAGGAAATAAACGATACATGAGGGAAAACGATTATTCGAGGAACAATGGATTGAGATTTCATTGTATATGAATGATATTCTTTGTGTAATTATACCAAAAATTGTTTTTGGCATACGACATATTGAATAACCCAAATAAAACACAATTATTTTTTATAACGAAAATAACAAAATATCTACTGAGAATATCAACATTTCAATGTTACGCTAATATATTTATATTCACCGCATGACCATACGTCGTCGAAATGTCTATAGCAATGTTTTTCAAGTGGTGTGCCGCGAGTGTACTAGTGTGCCACCAAGTTTTAATTATTTCTAAGCTCTATAAAGACGATAATAACATGACATCAGACCTTTCAACAATCCACACCCATAACAACGATTACCAGATATGCTACTAGCTAGACGCAATGAAGGTATAGAGGTCTGTCGTCTTCAGAATCTATACGCACCATGCATATCTCTTATACCCTCAACAAACAACAATACAACGCGCCGCAGTCGCCCAGGGAGCCGGTTCGTGCGCGCCACTTTTCTCGCGGCAGCCTTCCAAATGAGTTCATAAATCAATGCTTCACGTTATATAACTTTTTTTGCTTATACTTGTATCCGTTACTGTATTTAAAACATTAATAAACATCGATATATTCTATGTAGCACACGCGCACGCATACTCCGCGTTATAATTTAAAGGAACATGTGAGTGGATGGGTAAATTATAATGGGGCATTCATCCGCTCACGCTAAAGCATATTCTTCTGAACCATCAACATTAATACAATACGCAAATATCACATTAATCATCACAGCTTTATTTCCCCAAAAAGTGATTATTGTTTTGTTAGGCGGATCATCGAAAGGCGTATTAATTTAACACAAAATGGCTGCGTCGTCAGCGATTTCTGCCGTAAAAATATAAAAATAATTTAAAAAATACATTTTTACGAGTGATACGTGATTCTTACAATTTTGTAATGCACAATTAACTTCTTTTTTTTCTACGCCCGTCTTGCCCGTTATCTACCGCCGAATTGCCACAAACTGCGTTGTCAGCCGAAGCTGCGCTTCACTGAATAAATCATTTAACAATTGAATGAATTTTGGTGCGCCATACGAGTTTGGCAGAGAATCAAGTGTTCCAAAAGTTAAAAAACACTACTCTTAAGTCTATAATGCATTTTTTTCATTGAAATCTACAGCATCCGTAGTGTAACGTGCAGTCGTAAGGTAGTAAAAAATTATCACGATTAGTTCCAGTGCTAAAAATACAAACTAGTTAATTTTAAACCCTATGGCACGCGGGCGGGCGGGCGGGCGGGCGGACGCGCGCTGTTTACGATTCCGCCTTTGAAGAAATATCCCTTTGCCCACCCACTAGTCCCGCGTTCGTGGAGGCTTCGACGATTTCATAAATAATACGAAACCGCCAACGCTTGTCATCCCCCAATCAGCCCGGCCCTATTCCGAGCAACTGTACGTTGGCACGCGGCCGAACGAATTGGAAACTGGGAGATGTTTTGTCGGCAACTGGGTAGGTATGTGCGACGATGAATGTGTGTATTTTTATAAACGGATATCTGTTTTTAAATCGTTATTTATCAATATCAGAGATATTTAAGGGTGGGCAGACATGATATAATACCGTTACTTTACTCTCTAACCTATTTAGATTATTGCTCACATTGAAAATACTCTTTAATAGTATTATATTTAAAATACAAATTAAATAAATACAAAGATGTACATATAAAATCAATTTTATCGAAAAATATTATTGTTGCTACTGGGATTCGAACCTGGATCTCTTGCGGTCCGGGGAACGTGCATTAACCGATTATGCTACAGCAACACAGTCCATTTACGATAAATTTTCGAACCTATATGTTCCACTTTTCATATCGACACATCTATCGTTCCATTATTTGAAAGCCATCTTTTTTATTTTTAAGGAATGTCAAATACCTTTGAGTAATCCGATAAGAGACTTCTTATTGTGGAGTTGTAATTATTCAGAACATAAGTGTGTGATATTTTAAATATAATAAGATTACTCAAAGGTATTTGAGATTCCGTAAAAATTAAAAAGATGGTTTTCAAATAATGGAACGATAGATGTATTCATTTGAAAAGTGTAACATATAGGTTCGAAAATTTGTCGTCAATGCACTGTCTAGCTATAGCATAATCGGTAAATGCACGTTGCCCGGATTAGAATAGATCCAGTTTCGAATCCCGGTAGCAACAACAATATTTTTCGATATAATTGATTTTATATGTATATCTTTATAATTAATACATTTAATTTGTATTCAAAATTAATTTATCTAAAATTAGTTCTGCACCATCATCCATATCTTTTTTACATAATAATAAAATAAAACTATCAATAAAAATAAGTTAATATATAATATTACATCATAAATTATCAACTAAATATCTATAAACTGTGAAATTTGTGGGTTTGTATTGGTAGACACTTCACGTAAAAATAAAGTAAATTTAAAAATTATTTATGTACTAGTATTTAAAACATATTCTAAGAGAGACGCGAAGGATATACAATACATAGGATAGGATGGTTTCATAAAATAAAATTCAACAATGTTATTTATACAATTTAATTGAGTAGCTTGTTGGTGCAGTGGTCAAGACGTCGGCCTAGGGATCTAGTGGTCGGAGGTTCGCGCCTTGTTCCAGTACACCAGCAAGTTAGTCCTATTTTCATAGTACAAGCTTTTAGCTTAGTTTGAAAATTGTAAGCATTGATTTTCTTTCAAATTTCCCTACGTAACACACAGAAGGAAATTTCAGAAATAATAAATGCAATATATAATGCATTGTGTTATATATTGCACGGTATTATAGTGAATTTTCTGATGTTGAAATACAATCGTTGCGAAATAATTGGCCGCTGTTGAAGTACTGGCCGCATCGTTATTATTCTCGTTGGTTTTGTTTTGACGTATTCGTACATCATTATATTCCCACTCTTCTCATTTGCACCAACTCTCGTACAAGCTACTCCCTAATTCTGTACTATAAGTGCATTAAATTATTATTCTCATACTTAAGTATCTACACTAGTTTCCAATACGTAATATGCTTTAACAACTTTACCGAAGAAATTGAATACAGTGGTAAATTAATTCAAACATTGGTTTGGTATTTCACAACATTCTAGAACGTGCAGGCTAGAGTAAATCATCTCAGAAAACCGACAAATGAAACGAAATCTTGTTACGGTAGTGAGAACATACCTATATAGTATACACCGCAACGGCAGTGCACGTTTATCGTTCGCGACGATCGCGCGTTCCTCCGACGAAGTGACCGCGAGTGCCAAACATTTTATAGCCAGAAATGTTACTATATGTGATCCGATACAGATAAAGTGAACTGCATTCAACTCATTTGACTAAACTACGAGATACGACTACAAAAAAAAAGTAAAACAATTTCATAAAGGTGCACAAATTCGCTTTACTTACTCTCTCGCCTCATTCATATTCATACATCTTCTCATACAAGCTCGCAAGATATTGTGGCTTTTAACAGGACCATCTATCTGTATCTGGTTTACCTGGTCGTGCCAAGTCTTCCGCGGACGTCCTCTATTTCTGGTGTCATCAACACTTGCGTCGTATATATTTCTTACCATTCTCTCCTCATTCATTCGTTCATGGAACGTATGGATCGAACGAACCAAATTTTCTTTACTTATTATTTTATATTCGCCAATTATTCAAATAAATGGTGTCGTTTTAATTTCTCACAATTGTGCGCAGCCCCTCAAACGACATTAACCTTGACAAAGCCGAGTTCACCACCGACTGCTCGTTTCTTCTTTTTTCATACGTGGACGACGTTAAGTGCCTCCCACGCCGCATATCCACTAGCGGGTTGTTTCACATCAATCAACCATGAAAAAGGTTTTAATTTAAATAATTTTTTTAAAGTCCAAATCCCACCTACACTCTTGTGAATTTTAAACATTTTTTAAATCTGTTGTGTGCTGCAAACCTAAATGCTCTAAAAAGTAGTAAAAATACGCTTTATATTTTTATTTATTATCTTTATTTTATTAACCACTAAATTGAGTTAAATACATCTACCGGTTTCTAAAAATACCATTTTCTTCTTCAGGATGTCATAACTAACTAAAACACATATTGTTTCATTGACAGAATCTATTTTTAAAAAATCTATTTTAAAAAATTAAAAATTTTTAGTACCTAACTCAAATAATTAATACAAATTTACTCGAATAATTTTTAGGAAAAAATTTTAGAAAGGGACTCGTAGTTAAATTTAGTTGGTTGTTTATAATTTTTGATTAGTTTTACACGCTTTATTTATCTCCAATATTTCCAAATTATTTCATTTGTGACCAACACCGTTTATATTATAAGAAAATTGTATTTTTCGAAACCGGTAGATGTATTTAAACTCAATTTAGTGGTTAATAAAACAAAGATAATAAATAAAAATATGAATCTTAACCACAAAGATAATATTGCTGATTTTAAAAGTATAAAATACGTTTTATTTCAATTTTTTTTAATTCTGAAGGGAAATGATATTAAATTTTGAATTGCCGGGAAATACTTCGCGCTACATCATTTTTCTACAGCGGCTTCCAACTTTATTGGATTAAAAAATGCAGTTTCCTGAAGAAAATCAAGAGACCACATTTGTTATAAATAGTTTATTAGGTTACAAAACTAATTCCATTTCAGTTTCAAACTGAATGCCAGTGTGACATAACATCATTTATTTTGTATGTTATATCGAAATACGTAATTAGGCAGCGGTGGTCATAACAAGTGAACCATGGCGAATTGTGAACAAATTTGTAAATGGCGTTATATTTCTTAGTTACTGCCGGCCTGGTTTAAAACTGTATTTAATTAAAACTGGGAGTTGGAATTGAAACTCCTTTATTATCTGGTCAAAATACAATACGTTTTTAACGTGACACGATACTGTGACGGAGATTTTGAAGTTTGTCATGTGAAAGGTATTCAAAAGTCATCGTCTGTCTCAAAGTATTTAATTGTAATCAAAGTTTAAATTCATTTAATTTTAGCATTGAAACTTCATTGTTTTTTTATTATTTATAAATGTTACATTGCTGTAACATAATGTGAATAAATATGTGTATGCATAAATCAATATATAATAATACAAATTAAATAAATCTACTAGAAAAATGTACAGAAAAAATCTATTTGAACCTGAATTTGAAACTGGAACTCTTTCTATTAATAAAATGGATCGATTAAATTTTAGCGTTTCCTAGCATATGACGTTTCAGAGTATTTAAGATTCAATGCAATATAAAGTTAGCAATATTTGAATATGTCCAAGAACACACAATTACTGGATTTTCACCTACAAAGACACTGTTATTAAACAAATAATAGATATCTCATAGAGACGAAGCTATTTTTTATTATATTTAATGGAAAGATTAGCTTCGTCTCTATGAGATATCTATTATTTATTCAATATAAAGTTGATTGTTTTTAAAAGTTGAATAATAGATTTATCATATTTAAAAATAGAATATAAGTTCTAACTTTGTCGTAAAACGTAATCGATTACTGTAGTGTTGCACATTTCCCCGCATAAAAAGAGGTCCAGGTTCGAATCTCGGTAGCAACCAAATATTTTTTCGATAAATAGATTTTTTCTATTCATTTTTCTAGTTACTTACTTAATTTAATTTGTATCTCAATATGTAATAGTTAAAAAATGTGTTATCTCTCTATATGAGATACATCTCGTGCTTAGAAGGAGATCGTTTACAATTATTTTGAACGTAATTATTGTAAAAATAGAGTTTGAATCAAACTCATGGACCCTGAAGGCAAGGGAGAGAAGGAGATGGCAAGACGCACGAATATCTCCATTCTGCAGGAATTGTATATCAAGGATAGACTCAACCATTTACCTGAAATTTACAATTTTTTCGAGTAGGGTAGATAGCTCGTAGAAGCTTGTTGTGGTGGGCCACGTCGAAGGATGTATAGGAAGAGGAAGTTAATAATAATATAATATTTTTTTAATTCACTTTAAACAGATGAACAATAAAGCTTTTTTTTAAATCTTAGAAAATAACATAGATAAAGTTACAATAAGACGCGGTAGTCATATAACTTCAGTCGAATTGTCGGAAAAATTAGAAGAAAAGCGCAAGAGATACTTCTGTCTCCGGTGTATTATTAATCTGAAAAAAAAATACTAGACACAGATAGGCAGGAAAAGAATAAAAAGTGATAAGCAGTATGTATATCCTGATTTGTAAGCATTTTAAATAGTTTAAAAATCAGAATTGTTGAGAGTTGTCAGAATGACCATTTTTAAGCGGGTAAAAAACTGTAACTCGAAGGATCACTTTAAATTATCAAATTATTTTCATTAAAATTCAAAATATTGATACAAAAAAAAAAATTGTTATCACCAATCATTTTTCAGCGTTACAAAATTATTAGACGCAGGTACTGACTTGATCGTTTATAATGTTTCTATTATTAATACATATTTTAGATGTCTTATAGAGACGAAGCTATTGTTTTTATATGGAAAGTATGGGTATCACGGGTCATCAAAAATTTGATGGGTGTGGCAGTCAGTCGCCCATAGGTAAAATTGGTGAATGTTAAATTCTGTAAAATGAATCGATAACAGATGAACAGATCGTAAGCCTTATAATATATATATATATATTGATAATAATCCCTCTGGGAATAAATCCAGCAATTGTGTTCTTACAAAAATTTGGACACCCTCAAAATATTGTTTATATAATTAACATAATCGATATGTACACCATTTGTAAAAAATATATACTTATTCAAATTTCGCTTCATTGTAAGTACAATTAATACATTGTAAAATTCTGAATCAATTTCAAATTTTGCTCCTTCACAACAAAAAGGTCATATATTCACCTAATTTGTACTTCAAGGGAAATTTACACTTCACTCTGATTTAATTTACGAGTTTCCTTTCAAAATTGCGTAGTAAAAGAAAGCCTTGGACACAAAGATGGACTCTTATTTATATGCGATTTTTTCGGACTTTTTCGCAGTTCGTTGATAAGTATAATTAGATAATTTCCTTTAATTCTACAGATCTTCCGGTTCATTTCGCATACAATTACAAAGTACATTTTTGTCGAAATTTATTATGTACGATAAATGTACAATACTTTCATGACGCTCACGCTTCGGAAGGATTTAGCAATTCACTGGATATCAATGATTGATATTAAAAAATTGACGTATTACAGTTTTTTTTCACGAAATACGTTCATTTTTTTTAATGTATTATAAACGATATTGAGCAACAAAAATGTTCAATTAATAACATCGTGTACATTATTTGGCGTATAATTAAAACACAGCTTTCAGTATTGATTATTTTGAAATTTGATATTCACAATATTGGCAGCGCACTTAATTTAACAAACATATGGTGTTTCAGCTAGCGTTAAAATATTCCATATGAAAAATAATCTCTTATTTTATTCTTAATCACCAATGCCATATTGTGTAGTTTTCATTGTACGTACTTTTTCCGAAATACTTGAATTAATTATTCAAAGCTTGGATTCTCACTAATACACTATGTCAACAATTAGTATTATTATATATAGGTAAGGTACATATATTAATACAAAATCTTTACCAATTTCTATTGTTTTGTCATCTGTCTAGCATTGCATCGTTAATTAATTTTCATAAATAATATAATATATTACAATATTTTCTAAATTAACATTAAAAATTGAATCATGTAAACCAGGGAGCCAGAAATTAATAAAACAAATGTCAGTGTTACGCACAAGTGCCGTTAGGCACAAGTACGCTCCAACGATAACAAATGTGGTCGCCCAGTTACGCCACCGCTAGGGAACTGAAAAGTGCGGACTACTCCGAGTGCTCCAAAATCGCCGGCGGCAGTACTCCGATTTGCTATATTCGTACAGATGCGAGGCGTGCAGGAGAGAAGTAAAACCCGGAGGGGTGTTTACTCGGGAAGGCCGCAGACGAGAACTGACTCTCAACTGCGGTACCTCCCCTATTTATTGCATGTTTCATACCGACATGCTCAGCAGTGGTGGGGGGGCTCACAACCCCCACCACTTGACCTCTGCGACGCGACCGCCGCCACGCGACGGTCCGTCGAACTACAATATCCGGAGCCCGACAACGCACGGTCTTAACACCGTGCCATAGTCGCGCTCCAAAGGTTTAGTAATTATGAATTAATATGATTGTATGTTGTGACATTTCGAATAATTGCGCGAAGACACAGAGCGCCACTTACCGAGCCCAGCAGGCGCGGCCGGTGGAGAAGGAGGTTCGAGGAAGAAGGGGGAATTCGGTGAGAGCGCGCGGGCTGAGAGGAGCGTGAAGCGAGCGCCGGGCGGCGCTCCGCCGAAAAATGAAGAAATAGCGATGGATAGCGACAAAGTTGAAGTATTATTTTCACGGCAGAACAAGAGATAATTGGGCCTTATTCTGCCCGTGAAAGTCAAAGAAGGAGGGACTGTCCGCGGGAACGAGCGGTAGGCTGCGAGCGTGCAATGGAAGCGGAGCGAGCACTGTCCACGCCGTAACGTCAAGATAGAGTCTTTTGGAAGCCTCCAGAAGTCGAGAGATGCTTTGGTCCGGCCTCGTAGCGATCCGGGATCCCGGCTGCCTCATCACACCGTGGCAGCCAAGTGTGATTCGAGTAACATTTCAACCTCGAACCTAATCATAAACATAGTGGCAGTTTCGTAACCAATGGCGTCCACACTCAATGGATGGAACTAAGGCGTGTACAGAAGATGAAAGACTCTGCTCGTGCTCACAATGTCGGGTTTTGTTTATACTATGTGATTAAATTGTTCTTAGTGTTATAAAGTGTTTTGCATTGTTCAGACCACCCCCATCCATCTGAGACAGGCATTTCGACACCACACTTTATCAACCCACAGACTATGTCTAACTGGTGGCGTAGTGGGCTGGCATTCTATCCGCCGGTAACAACGCGCTACGTAACAATGTGTGAATTAACGGATGTCAAATCATAATAATAATTATATTATCAAATAATGCATCAAAAACATTGTAAATATTCTTGAATTGAATACCGTATACCAATATCAGGTTTTATATAAAAACTAAAAAATGCGTATTCACTTTTTTGTATCCGGTACCTACCATCTATGATATATTAGGTACCTATACAATATTATGATCTAACATTTTCAGAGAATTTTACGCCTATCGGGTTCTTCCCGATATCCATATTCCAAATCTTGTGATTTTATTCGATATGTTTTTTATTTTTTCCGGCGAATAATCTTCTCCATCGCCGATTCGTTTCTCGAAGTAACCGTGTGGGTACTTAAAAGATATTAAATTGGTTTTGATATGACTATATTTTTTGCTTTTAAATTCATTTATGCACGTATTTGTGTTCAGTCACTTATCCGTCACATTCTACGCATTTATGCGTTTTTTTAGTAATACGCGGTAGTTTTTAAAGCTCCTGATATGTATGGTGCTGCTTTGGTTTTATTATCCTGAAGTTAAACACTGGAACCCAAGTATTTGAGTTGTAACTGGGCGTTATTTAATGTAATGTCTGTGGATTGATGATCGAGTGACAGGCGTGTACACGTTCGGGTTAAACATGTATGTGTGTGTGTGTGTGTGTGTCTATGTATATGTATATGTGTGTGTATGTAGTGAGCATAAAGACGCCTGTCAGGGACGCATATATAAGAAGGACCTCCTTTCGCTCCGCGTCACTCTCCGAACATAGATCTGAGATAATTTGTGATACAAATATTGTAAATTGTCACATTTTACAAACAGCGTATTATTCTCGTGACTACATCCAACCCCAACAAAGGACGCATCTAGTATATCATCATTAGAACCGACAACCTATAACAAACCGTGCTCACGCGGTATAGGATTTTATCAGGAGATAATCAATAGCTTCAATCATTCAATTCTCCTATTTTAACTAGGGACCTGAATCCTAAGAACTGATTTTTTAATGCAACATTGGCGAAAATTCACTGATGCAAGTGAATTTTGAGATGGTGAACCAAATAACGAAACGATTATTACCATTAATTGTTACAATTATTTACATTATTATTTAGATAAAACGTTTTAATGACTTAAACACGTTACACGTAAACACATAATAAATTGTAATAAACTACTCTCTACGACCACCAAATGCGAACTGTCTGCCGAACAAAATCGGCCTGGAACATAATGTTCACCCTGCACCAATATTACTTTTTTAGTAGCCTTGCACTGGTAAGGTAATGTTTTTCTTATTTTCTTGTTGAGCGCGCAAATAATGACATCGGTCTTAAAAACTGCACAAAGGATTTTTTACGCGCACACCGTGACCCAAAATTAGAGGGAACATCGGACGTTGTTCGATGTTTGATTCCTCAATGATGGGGGTATTACACGCACACGGATGCGTGCACGGTGGACTACGAAAACTGAGAGTTGTCTCCAAAGACTATCATGGAAGCGTAATCTTCTCATTTCATAATACTCTTAAAAACCTTGTCATTGGACATGAGTCATTACATATCCTCCTATTATTACGCATAGGTAGTGGCATAAGCACGCCAATGCTGTGCATTGAGGCCCACGTTAGACAAGGTGCCAAAAGGTCCGTGTCCTACAGTACTTTTGGTATTGATACTAAAGGGTATCTCAATAAGAGCGGCAAATTTTAATTTTAAATAAAACACAGTTTTTTTTTTTGAGAAAATACCGAAATTTTGATTCATTTTTAAATGTGAGAATTATGTATGGAACAACATATCTGATAAATGCCCTCCTCGACCTTGCTGGCACATTTGCGTTCTTTTGACGAAATTTTCAATCACTGTTTGGCATAACTGTGGCTCGGTTTCAGTAATACGGCGTCTTATCTCCTCCTTCTAGGCTTGGGCGGTCGCGGGCTCGTTCACATTAACCCCAGAGAAAGAAGTCCAAAGGCGTTAAATCGCACGATCTAGGCGGCCAATTCTGGTCGCCCAGACGGGAGATTACACGACCAGGAAATGTCTCGTGCAATAATGCACTTGTTTCACATGATATGTGGCAAGTGGCACCGTCCTGTTGGAACCACGTGAAATGTTAAATTCTTGAACACAATGCCGAATGGATGTTCGCGTCTCTCGGCCACATTCTGGCGAACAGCCGTGACGTTTTCTGCTGAACGACCTTGACGAACACGTGTCGATGGTCTGACATCAGTAGTCGTCTCAGTCTCCGCGAATTTAATGATTATTCTCTTCACAATTGATGAACATTTTGATTACCAAAAATTGGACGCAATTTGCGAATTCACCATTTTTTGAAATAATGCGTTGTTGTGTCGACACAGCGGACTGTCTACCATCGAACTGTCATAATGATTTGACTGTCAAAGCACAACAGCAAAAATGGCACCAAATTTAAATTTTCTGTTCATGTTGAGACACCCTTTATTTACAGCGCTAATATGGACTAATGAACATTTATAAATTCCACCTCAACCAAAATGGAATTATAATATTTAAAAATGTAAATCCGTGAAAACATAATTGATGTATATAGTAGCTATCCGCTAATGTGTTTGGTTAGGGTCCAGACCATTGCTATAAAATGAAGGAAGGGTTATTTCCAAGTGTTTAAAAATACCTAAAAACACACCTTTGTTTTTTTCATGAAACTATGAATATTATAAAAAAAAAATTTTTTTTTGAATATTTAATGGATGAAATCGCATATTACTTATATTCTTACATCTTATATGCAGTACATACAAGTCACTACAGGTCGATTTTCACTCATGGCACTGTACAGTCGGCTACTGATGAATCTATTGCTAGTATTTTTATTTTTATTATTACAATATAATAGTACGTAGATTTCTTTAATGTTGAAATCTTATTAATAATAATGCTCTTCTACTAGTAAGTAGGTAAAGAAAATAAATGTTGGTATGAAATGAACAGTATATTTGACTATATGAATATTTACTATATTCTGTATATATTAAAGGCGCAGCACACTGCGCGCGGTGCGCACAACCGATATTACGCGTCAATTGACGTCAAGTGAGTTGTTACATCACTTTCGCACATATTGACGTGTAGCGGTACACAACACACACTTGACAGAGCCATGACCAAAAATCGACTTTTATATGGAAGCCTTACAGGACGATGATGCACTTCAAAACCTCCCCTCGAGACATGACGTATTCCACATGCGCTCCCCAGCACGACCGAGCGCCCACGCCATCTCGCGGGAACATTCCCGATAAGGAATGCCAACATCGGCAGCGATGGCTGTACAAGCCCTGCCAGGAATGTATGGCCTCGATCTCTCTTCCCAATGTGGTGCTCCCCTTCTTCGCGACCCGCTGACACGCCTTCTCTCCCTCTTCATCATTTCCCGCGGAATTTCATTAAAAATTTCATCGATTATATTAAAGTATTCCGATAGCTAAACACACACTGCAGATGTTTACTAATATTTTTAAAATAAAAGTAAACCCTGAATTATTTCACTTCGAACGTTTATTTCAATTCAAATTAGAAACAAAGTTAGTTAAGCAATATTTTAATATATCCAAGAACACACAGTTACTGGATTTTCACCTACAAAGGCACTGTTATTAAACAAATAATAGATATCTCATACAGACGAAGCTATTTTTTATTATATCACTTAAGCCAGCTGAAGACAGGTCGTAAGCCCTGTAAATTACCCATACTTCCATGTCTTTCCATTAAAATATAGCTATGAGATATCTATTATTTATTTGAAGTTAGTTTAAATTAACACTGGTCAACGTGTTCTGATGTTTTTATGTAGGTGTTTACGATAGCCCAATTGAGAGGTTCAGAACGAAAAACTAGCCACTACCCAATTGACGAAAATACAGAGTGACATGTTTATCTGTCAATAGTGGCAGTTTTACAATTGACCACTGACCTTGAAAATCTTTGCGCTGGCTATAAAATCAGTTACAAATACGTTTATCTCAATTTCGTCAATTGAATAGTGGCAGTTTTGTTTCCGATCTCCTCAATTGGAAATTGAAATGTAATATGACGAAAATAATTTTAAAAATGTCAAAAATCATTACGATCTCGAGAGTAATATAAATTGTAATCAAAATGAGTGCATTATAATAATATTAAATTTTTTGCTTCAATTGTAATGTAATACATTTAAATAGTACTAGTAAAAATGTTTAGAAACGGCATAACGAAAACAATATGAACATAAACAAAACATAAATTTCAGAAAAAAAAAATTCTCGATACAGTGGAATTCGAGATAATTTCGTATTTGGAAAACAATTACAATATTTTTTTAATGTTTATTCGTAACGGAAATAAAAAATAACATTTGGTAGAGATGTTGATGTTCAATAAAGTAATTCAAAATCACAAACTGTGAGTCAATCACTGATATCATGAGCTTCAATCACTCACAGTTATCGGGTGGAATCTACCAAAATATAAAATACATTTCGAATTTTAAACGTGTTTATTTACACAATGGAAATACGTGATTTGTTCTATAACGTGTTCCTGCACGTGCACAAAACATGAAAATAGTGATCGAAGTTGCAGTTTTCACTCTCTGTTATCACCAAATACCAATCACACTCACGGCATTGAGAAACGTAGCAATTTATTTCTTCACTTCTAAATTCCCGAAAATGAATATTCCCACTTTAAATTAATACATTGTATTATTTAATGTTATGGTGTTTAGTTTGTAGAACTCCATGTTTATTTTTAATTAAATTTAATTATATTTAATATTACCAAGCAGAATAACTAAACTTAAAAATAGTTTGCATATATAAATTATCATGCGACCATCGAGACTGCGATGCCACATACCTCGGACAGACAGGAAGGGCTTTTTCAACCAGATTCACCGGACATATGCGTTGCTATCAAAATAAAAATGTAGATTCAAAATTTGCCGCCCATTTATTGAAATAAAACCATGTCCCGCTTGATAATAACGAGTCGACACCTTTGCATGTAGAAACCAAAGGTTTTAGATTAATTTTGCTTGAAAAATTTGAAATTAACAAAATAACGAATGACCCAAATATAATTTTAATCAATGGCCAACAGAAAATTATCTTCGCCCCACTTTTTAATATGTTCAAAAAACCTAAAATCAAAACAAAATAACCAATCACAATGGGGTGATCTCGGTAGTTAAAATAAATAGAGGCAGTTTCATTTCATTTCATTCATTTCAACTAATCATTTACAGAAACGAGAAAATTGACAATTAAACTTAACCATCAAACATAGATGTTATACATATTAACGGGAAATTTTTAATGATCAGGTAGTGCCTCTGAGAATAAGGAATATTAATATACATCGGTTCCACCGAAACCACCTAACTACCCATGGATAGAGGAAGGGGTAACTAAAATCAGTTAAATAAATAAAACACTGTTTGAAAACCGCGCCGAAATAGCTGTAACATATAATAATGCTCACGCAAACTAGCAGAACTCAATAATAATATTTTTTATAATTTTACATTGTATTAAATAACACTCCCACTTATTGTGGCAATCCAAATTCTATAAAAAGGTTTAATCATGTATCCAAGCAGAGTAATGCCTTTGGGGGATTTAAAGAGGATTAATTAAAAAATTCACCGAACGAATCAGTCTACTTTGACTCGACTCGCTACTCGTGCAGTGTTTACATTTTGCCTAAGCCTTGTGTATATTTTATATTACGACAAAACAGAGTGTTGCCAACAGCGAGCACACAATACTCTGCGTTACAATTTAATGCTCCCGTAATATAATGGAACCTCTATTGACGCATACGCAATGTTTCCAAAGCCGATAAGTACTCAAGTAAAAGCTCCACTGACAATAGTTATTGTGAAAGTCAAGTTACTTATTATTGCACCGCGCACTGGCAATAATGATGGCAATTGTATATGCACTGTGCGGCACGTAAATGCTACGCGATTATGCTATGATTTGAAATTGTATAATTTAAATTTAAGTATACGATGCCCGAGTAAATTGGATTCTAAAGATGTTTTGACAGATACACTTGGCATATATATTCAATACAGATAATCATCGATGCGGGTATCCAAGAACCGCCAATACTTAGTAGATACGCAAAAAACTTTTATTAATACAAACAATATCACCAGAAAAAACTCACCCTCTTTTTCTTCATTTAAACAGGCAGTCCACCATTCAAGAGTGATTTGTGCCATTAATCAAGTTAAAACATTATTTTATAGAACGAGAAGTTTAACAATGAAAATAAATGGCTTGACACGACCGTGTTAACCAGATACTGGAGGATGGTCTTGTTAGAAGCCTCAATAATCGGTGATCTTGTATGAGATGATGTACGAATGTGAATGAGTCGAGAATTGTGTGTCAGGACAGAAGAGTGTAGAGCTCTGTTCTCTCTGCCTATCCCAGCAGGGAAACGGCGTGATGGTAAGTAAGTAAATTGTCACTAACTTGTGCCAAAAACAAACAAATCTTTCTAAACAATATTTGAATATGTCCAAGAACACAGTAAGAACAGGTCTTAAGCCCTTACCCCCTACTTCCATATATTTTCCATTAAATATAATGTAAAATAGCTTTGTCTCTATTAGATATCTGATATTTGTTTAAATCTTTCTAAGTTTACCTAATTGCAATTACAGAGGTAACTCGGTATACGTTTGTTTTGGTATAAGTCCAACTTGGTATACGTCCTGTTTGGACGCGAAAATGTTTGTTTGGTATACGACCTTTGTTTGGCGATGACTCACGTGCATCAAATGGTGTGCACTTATGTCATCGGTCTTATTCGGCAGAAATCATTTTTTAGAGGGATGGGGGGGCATCTCTGTCACGATTGCTCATAAGCGTCAGTACGACTGTTTCTACCATTCGGTGAACAACGCGCGCTCTGTCTGTGAATTTCGCGTGATTTTGTGTTTTTTCGCAATTTTTTTTGTAAATTCATTAACCATGCGTTCTAAGAAAGTTAATAAGAAGCCACCAAAGCCTAAACAAGCCGTAATAGCATTGTCTGGAATGATGAGATAATGTCGCATTTCTGAAACATCCTGAGAAGAAGGCAAAAGCAAATTTCTTTGGATATTTTTCCCGTTGATCTTCAACCTGTTAAATTTTCATTTATTTTATTTAATTGCTTTTGTATTCATACACTTTGATATTAAGCAGTGTTTAATATATTTTATACAACCCGATCAATGTATAATATACCAATAACAATGGAATTTTTTTTCATTGAGACGGATTAATCATTTTCCTCTTATTTCTTATGGGAAAAATTCGTTTGGTATTAGACCAAAGATCTGGAACGGATTAAGGACGTATACCGAGGTTCTGCAAGTACTTTAACTAACTAGTTGTTATGGGATGATTGGAGAATAAGATCCAGCGATGTAACTACCCCAATACAGCAATACTTTCGGGCCCATTTAGACGGGGCCCAAAAGCTTTGCACCATACAAAACTTTTGGCTTCGATGCTTTTGTTCCGTACAGGAAATGAGAATGTAGACAAGAGTGGTTCGCCGATATCAGCCTCTCTCGACCGGCGACGATGGTGATGATTATGAGGAGAAAATGAAACACACAAGATATTCAATATTGGTACACTACGGCGACACGACACAACCGAGAATTGCTTCCCGCCTGCGGAATACCCTGTTTTTATTCAGATACATAACAATGCATACAGTCATATTTGCAAGTACCTACTCAGCGACAGGCCGCCGCTGTGACTTTTCTCTAGGACGTCTTTGTTTTCTTGAAATCTAGCCCACGGGTTTTTTACCGTCACGCCGATGATTACACCTTTATATTACTGATACGTGTCTTATCATATCAATTATATGGCGCCTCTGCTGCGACCTCGCAATTCTGTGCGATACATCTTTTCTATATAGACTAATAATTTTTTAAATCCACCATAGCAAGAAAGAAAATCATAAAATTTATAAAATGATTTGTTGTGTGTATTATGATAGCGCGTGGAAACATTATCAATACAGTACAGCAGTAGTACCCTGTTAACACGTCGGGTTAGGTTAGGTTAGGTTAGGAACTAGATCTTTAATTATTTTGATAATCAGTACATGTACACAACACTATTGTACAAATTACAAATAATACCTTGTCATTTTTATGGGGGGGCAATATATAGCAGGTCCTTTTTTTCATTTCGCATTGGGCCCCAATTTTTGTAGTTACGCCACTGATAAGATACAATGACGAGTTGTAAAACATTTATCGGAACCCCAAACTCTCCATCCATACTAAACTCGCGTCCAGTGGATGCAGGAAGCACGGATCCCAAAAATAATCCATAATGGCACCCAGGTGATAGGAGAAGAACGAGTCGACTCTGATTGGAGGATGGCTTCAAGTAGGACACAGTAAGCTGCTACAGATTCTGAATTACAAGGAGCATGTGAAGGCGAATGATTTAGGAAGCCGAGGCTCGACCATAATATACGATAGTTGTATAACATCAGGCAAGCTGTTGCGAGACTTAAATTCGAGCCTGGATTCAGATTAGCAGAAGTAGATTAAAAATTATTTGTATTTCGCAATACTAAACATTTGTGACTTAAAAATCAGAATTACTGCTGCACGGCCACCTCGATTTAGGTTCCACTTTAAATTTTGAAATGATTTTCATATAGCTAAATAAATACGGAAAAGTGGGCATCCAATAATTGTGTTACAAATAACGATCCATCAGAATTATACATTGATCGTTTATATTATGAAAATATTCAGTCATAATATAATAATATGAAGTTGAAAAACCAGAAATAATTTTAATTGTATAAACTTTACTCCGCTGCTATATATCATTTTCTTTTTTGTTTGTCAAAGCATTTTCTCCATTGCCAAGTTTTTATTAATATTCAATGAATAATTATAACGTACGTAAAACACACAAAATTAGTAATTTTATTCTAAAATAGTATATAGGTTCTACTGTTTGATTTATATGCGTGAATTTATTGAGTAAATAATATGAGCCACTATTATAGCATAATCGGATAATGCACGTTCCCCGAGTTCAAAAAGATTCAGGTTCGAATCCCGGTAGCAAAAACAATATTTTTCGATAAAAATTATTTAATGTATATCTTTCTAATTAATACATTTAATTTATATTTAAAATATCGCACTTTTATGTTCTGAATAATTACAACTTCACAGTAAGAATGTGTTCTCCTTAATAATATATAAGTTGTATCAATGTGTCCAAAATTTAATAAAAATGAATTGTTAATTCTGACGTCTCCTATCGGTTTACTCAAAGGTATTTGAGATTCCTTTAAAACAAAGTAGATGGCTTTCAAATAATGGAATGATATATTTATTTGACAAGTGTAACATATAGGTTCGAAAAATTTGTCGTCAATCCACTGTGTTGATATAGCATAATCGGATAATGCACGTTCCCCGGATTGGAAGAGATCCAGGTTCGAATTCCGCTAGCAACAACAAAATTTTTCGATAAAATTGATTTTATATGTATATATTTTCATTTGTATTTAAAATATGAGCCACATCCATTTTTAATTTAAAATATATTACATTTTTGTCGTTGGTAATACATTATTTTACACAAACATTAAAAGAAACTATAGTATTATAGAAGGGATTTATCATTGAAGATAGAATAAATTTTGAATACATTTCCCGGAAAATTCCCACGAGAGCGCCTGTCTCTGCCTCCAGATATGAATTTTCCACTAACTTTTATAATAAGTCGACTGAACTATTCAAGTTAGGGTTTCGATGGATATTTTATATTCAGTATTATGCTGTGATTAGGTACTATTACTAAACCAGAAGATGAACATTGTTTTACACAATATTTTTTACTTTATTATAGCCATTACATTTAATATATTTTTAAATAAAGTGATCGTCGGGTACGCAATATAAACTAATTTTCATTCAGATTGGTTTAATATGTATACTTTTAAAATTAACAATATTAACTTTGTGGTTAAAATTCATATTTTTATTTATTATCTTTCTTTTATTAACCACTTAATTGAGTTTAAATATATCTACCGGTTTCGAAAAATACAATTTTCTTCTTCAGAATGTCATAACTAACATAGCTCATTATTTATAGTTAACATAAGTTAGTTATGACATCCTGAAGAAGAAAATGGTATTTTTCGAAACCGGTAGATGTATTTAAACTCAATTAAGTGGTTAATAAAACAAAGATAATAAATAAAAATTTGTTTAATGTGTAGCCTAATTGTTGTAATAATGAAACCCTTTTATTTTGTTTCAGCCACTACGTCAAAGAGGACTTTTCGATCCTTTCCTTCTTGGATGCTGGCTTCAACAGGGTTAGTAGGACCTTTATTTAATTAATTTCCTTAACAAATAAACTTAATAAATCGGCATTCGATGGCGGGGGCGCCTAATGCTATTAAGTAACATAGAGTGACTTCTTTAATATTGATTGTATAATGGTAAACACTTTTCTGTTTTCATTTAATTATTGATCTTTTGAAAACTATTACTAATTCTGCAGACTTAAACGTTTTATTTTCATAATTATTCTAACGTCATTGCGAATTTCGCACTTCGCATACATATATGATACCTATAGGTGTTTGTCAATTATCGGTTAGACGAACAAGTTAGAATTTTTGGTACATTAGATATTATTATAAAAAGTACTGAAATATTAAATGTTGAAATGTATTTCTTTCTGTTATATGAATTTTGGTTATGGTCATTTGTGAAGCTACTTAATTAAATATAATTTTTCGAGCACTATATTTATGAAACATTTTGAATATCCATTGTCCGAATGAGAAACGTATATAATATTTTAAGTAAAATCGAAAACAGAGTACGGTACGGAGTAATAAAAGAAAATAATTTGCTTTTTTTAAAGTAATGAATTCCCCATTATTTTCATAATTTCAATTGATAGAATTGTTCTCAAAATTATAATATTTTTTTAGATACCTAATGTATCTAGTTAGCATCGTCGGTAACATCATAACCTAAGTTTATGCGTACTGTACGCCACTATAAAAGACATTAATAATAACTTTGATAATGAAGAATTGAATGTAAAAATTATAGTAAATTTTATACCAAGTACATATCTGAATAAAATAAAAATTGTAGGTGAGCGTCATCAGAAATCTCATTACCTTCGTGCCTTTTATCAGGATACTTTTCAGTATGCATCCGAAGATTGCTCATTTGTGTGCTCATTTCTAGTGTGTCTCACTACATCTGCATATCTTTAAAAAAATATTGAAAGATGAAATACTGAAATATTACTTATTTAGAATGATGTTCCAAATATCTAGAAGTAGAAGATTATATGCCTAAAATTTCTTATTGCCTTTTTTTAAAATTAACTTCGCTACATTAAATAAAAGTTTTATATATTTTTTTTAATATGATCACTTACTCGATTTGAGCTAATTCTTCTATCTACACATTTTATTTTTTCTTATTCTCCTCTTTCCCTTCGTTAACCCTAATACCTAACTCCTCACCCTTTTTTCTCACTCACTTTCATCTTATAATTAAGATTTCTCTGTTGATTAACATATGTATACCTAGGTGCAATTATCGTACATGTAGAATACGTAATATGTATTTTGCATTTTATATATACGTTACTTGCTAATATGAATTTTAATTCATATAATGTACTTTACATAATATACCTTAATTGCACCTACGTGTTGGTAAACTGGCCACGCGCGTCTATACGAAGACATTCGTAAAACTTAGGAACAAGGGCGCACACGCCGAATACTTAGAGTGGGTAAACCGAAAAACAATCTTCTGAATTAAATTGACTTTTAAATTTGGGTATTATTGAATGATACAGAAATTAAAAAATCAGTTTTATTTGATAATCAATTTATTTAATAAATATATAATAAAATAACAGTGCACAAATATTTTGAATACCTTATTAACACTGGCTTCTTATAAAATTTAACAGAGGTCACAATTTTTAAAAATATTAATATAAAAATTTGATGTTTAGAATTTATAAATAATGAAGGATAATGTAAATAATAATGAAAATTAAATCAGTTACATCTAACCGCAACAATATCACAATAAAGAGAATTCATTAATATGCGCGTAGTTAGCCGACCATGTCTACTAAAGTACATTACCAAATATGAAAAGTTACACTTTTTTAAGGTAGTAAATTATTTTAAAATATTGATAAAAAAAACGATGACGTCATGAGGTTCCACTCCGTGAGTAGATAGAGTACAAACAAGTTAGGAAAATATTCTAAATATAATGAAATTTTCATAAAATTATAGCTTGATGCTACTAAAATGTTGACGAGTAATAATTTACTAAAGATTATGATCTGTCACAATGATATCGTGTTTCGGGTTAGCTTCTTTATAATTAATTGATCATTAAATTCGAATGAGTGTAATTTAATTTAATTTTCAACCCATTCACTCTTAACAAACTAAAGTAAAATTCGTAACTAATAATTTGTAATGTTTAATCTATTTTGTATGTTTGCGTAATTATACGAGTGCTCAAAATTCTGCCTGAATTGTAAATCCAAGATGGTATTATTGCGTAAAATGATTGCCTAAAGTCTTAAAAGGGGGAGTAAATAAATAATGTGATTATATTTTGACATTGATTAGGGTTTCATTAACGATGGACGATTCATCGACAATGCTGTGATGAAAATGTAGAACAAAACAAGACTTTCGCAAATGATCTCGAAACTAATTCTAATCTCGCGAGCAAACGTTGATTGTGTACCGAGTTGAAAATGAATATTTGAGTTAAAAAGTTGCCAGATAAAATGGTTCGGCCCATATTAAATATTTTAATATAATATAGGTATTATACGAACAGAAATGTATTTACATTTTTATAGCATTTAAGATTTTTTATTATTTTAAAAGTCGGGCTTCTTTTAGCCCATCGGGAATATTAAGATCATTTATCATGGAGCTTTATTCGAGACATATATATGCGAGTATATAATATATACTTTAATATTTTTTAATAAAAAAAAAATAATCATTACAAAATTCATGTATTTACAGTAACTTTTTACTTTTAATACGTGCATAATATATATTTTTTAAATATCTATATATTTTATATTATTATTCTAAATATTTGCGACGTTAACGAAAGATGAAGGTAATTCGTTTTTTTTTCGTACAAATCTGATATTAAATGACGGTTAGTTATATTTTCATTTCTATAGTGTGTATTTTTCAGTCCTTTTATTGTATAAAGATATTATACGTCATCCCCTTTTGTAATCCTGAAGATTGTCATTAAGTTCGCGAAAGAATAAACTTACAAAATAAATCGTACACTCCCTAAATTATTTTTTATACAGGACGCTTGTCACAAAAAAAAATCCCGCTGAGCCCGGCGGTTCTGAAAGGGTTTAAATTTACGGTGATTATTTAATGGCCCATTATGAAACGTGTTTTCGTTATTATTGCTTTGTTATGGTACTGGAAACACATTTTATTCGCCGGGATGGTAAACTAATATAAATAATACAATCGTAAAAAAATATAATGGCGACCTCTTAATATCTCCAGCGGCCCATAAAGTCTTAGTATCATTATTATTATTACAAGAGCAAACTCCCCCAGATGCTGGGGAGATAAAACCGCCGCGGATAATTACCTTCCAGCGATGATTTTCTTTTCAGGCGACCATCTCGCGCCCCTGGATAGACAATTATTTTCACAAAAAATATACGTCTGACGATCGTCTTTTCGGCAAATACAAAAATTTATTCGTTTGTCAGTGTTTTTGATTCTGATTAAAACACAACCTAAAACCTACAGTACTCGCGGAAAAATTCTTGATTAGATTGCGTTTATTGTAGGCCGACGTTTCTGCATTTTAACACGTGCCATTGTCAAGGTTTTACCTCAATGTTACGGTGCAAGTTTACTTGTTCGCGAGAGACATAAATCTCCCACAGTGGAGTACCAGTTCCATACGCAAGTGCTCGCGGAAACCTTAAATTAAACATGTAAATGTATACAATGACAATATGTTACGATAACCATAAAAAATATTGGTTGTAAAATATATAAGAATCCCACTGATCGATCATATGGAAGACCATACAATATATAGAAGTAGCAGAAGGAGAAATAATTAAACAGCTCAAGTCTATAGATTCACAAAATATATTCCATGACGACTGCACACAGTGATAAGTGTACACAGGCAACTGCACACAGTCAGCTTATTAAATTATATAACCGTATCTTAATGTAACTTAACCTAACCTACAAGACCTTAACATAACGTTATAGGAATGTAAGCAATCGTGAATAACTTATCATATAGTATTCATTATTAATATTGAAAATATGATTACGATATTTTATAGCAATTAATTGCATGATTCTTTTTATTTACATATGAAAATGTAATATATGTAATAAACACTATTAACAAGTACAGTGCCTTGATTGAAAACGCCCTTGAACAACTCAGATTATAAGCGATCCGCTCTATGTAGAAAATCAATAGAGATTAATGCATATGTAATTTTTTAAATTAAATTATTATATTA
Source organism: Eubasilissa splendida (assembly GCA_031772225.1). Lineage (NCBI taxonomy): Eukaryota > Metazoa > Arthropoda > Insecta > Trichoptera > Phryganeidae > Eubasilissa > Eubasilissa splendida. The sequence goes on from CM062856.1 coordinate 17,322,625, forward strand.
ATGTAAAAACCATTTTGTCAAAGAGACAGATGGTTTCTGAACAACAAAAGAGAATTATCGTTTAAGCCTTCAAGGCTTTTTCCTAGTGGTATAAAAGGAATATTCTATATTTATCACTCAGTAGCCTTGTGTAAATTGCTGTGTATGGCTTTGACAGCTGCAGACCAATATTAACGCGAAAGAAAATTTATAAATCGACTTAGTATTACTATCGAATAGCATTATTACTAGAGGTAGAAAGTAAAGAAACATATTGATGATCCTAATAAATACACGTGTATACAATATTTCTCAACCATTTTGTCTATGCTAAAACAATTCATCTTCATCTCGTAACATTGTATCATAAGTTATTATTTTCTTTAGTTATGGTTTATGTTATAAAAAAATAGAACCTCGTCTGATATTATTTAAATAATTAAGTACGTAATATTATACATATGCGCCCTGTATTGGATGCAATTTGAGCGTTTACTTTCCTTCTTTGGCTTAACACACGTAGCATTGAAGGGAACTAATAAATAAAAATTATACGAACATATTATAAATATGTGCATGTATATATATTCCGGTTAAGATCCATCATGAAGAAAATTGTCGCTCCATTTCTTGTCGGATTATATTGAAATATCTTCCAAGATAACTAATTTTCCTCGATTGACATCGAGACATTTGTCCTTGATTTTTTCTGACAATAATTCAAATTGACGGCGCTAAAAAGCTTTTGACAGCAATTGTTTATTTACATTGTTATATCGCAGGATAATAAAGACAGGTTCAAGGCGCATGCCTCCGCCCCATCTGTCTCTGGTTAATCTCTTTCTCTTGTACTCCTTTATAAACCACCCTTCATTCTCGCCACTAATCGTCTATCCATTTCCTGTAGCTGAACCCAAAAAAGATGTTCGGCATCCCTCCTGCCGCCACCCTATTTAATCAAATGAAATTGCACATCCGAAAGTCTGATAATATTTTCAAAAATATTTAACCGCACAAATATAGTGGTATATAGTATGCTGAATAGCGTTACGTTATATACTGCTCCAAATTACTTTCATCACCCTTAAAAGTAGGCCATGTACCTTGCAAATTTACAACATTTATTTTAAAATTCGTAACAAGTTCCCGCCTCGCGTAGCCGAGCTCCCCACCTGTTGCGGAGAATTTTCCGCTTTCCTTTTGTTGCTCAATAAATCAATATGGCAGGCCGCAGTCTGGATCCGGCCGCGGTGTACCGTACCGGCCCGGTTTAATCTCCGGGTGGACTCATCTCTGTGTGCGCTCGCCCACGAATGACGTGCCTACAATATAGACGGATCTCTTCAATACACGGAATGGAAGTCACTCCTTTGTGACGCGATGATATCAGAACGGGATTATGTTAACATCGTGCACCAGTGAAAGAGCTTCTTTATTATGTAATACCTTTCCTTATATAAAATTAGGACTTTCGCGGAAAAAAAATTCATATCAAATTTAATTAAGTACGAACATTGCCCAAAAATTTAATTATTAAATATGATTTACTACTTTGTGAATCTTTATTTATTAGTATGATTTCGGTATTACGGTGCACTTGATATATTAGTAAATATGAATTAAATATATTAATTATAAAGATATACATATAAAATCAATTTTATCGAAAAATATTGTTGTTGCGCCACCGGGATTCGAACCTGGATCTCTTCCCTAACAGGGAAGGTGCTTTATCCAACTAAGCTACAGCGACATTATTTTTAGCGACAATTTTCGACCTTATATGTTACCTTTTTGATATCAATACATTTAATCGTTCCATCATTTGACAGAGCCATCTACCTTATTTTTACAGAATCTCAAATACATTTGAGTGAATCTATCAGACAACAATATTTTTCGATAAAATTGATTTTATATGTATATCTTTATAATTAATATATTTAATTCATATTCAAAATATCACAGACCTATGTTCTGAATAATTACAACTTCACAATAAGAATGTGTTCTCCTAAAAAAAAAAAAAAATTATATATTAGTCTCTATTTATCAAAGTGATTTTGGTATTACGGTGCACTCGATATTTTGTCTCTATTTATTGATGTGTTTTTAGTATTATGATTCACTTGATATATTAGTAATTATTTATTTATTTGTGCGATTTTAGTGTCTCGGTGCATCTAATATTTTAGACTTTATTTATTGAAGTGATTTTGGTTTTATGGTGCATTTGATATTTGTTATATACTTATTTGTATATATTTATTTAGAGACTTTATTTATTAATAAATTTTAATGTTGATGTTTTTCTACAAATAGTTAATCCAAACATCTCAAAAAATGGCTAATAATAAAAAAAATCAAGTTTGTTGATCTGACTAATACTGTTATATATTTTTTTATGTTTATATTAGTTTCTCTCGCTTATATATAATTATTATAGAAAGAAGGAAACAAATAACTTTAACAATGATTTATGTTTTCCGTCAAAGTGTAAAAATTACGATTTTTCAAAACATAGTTCCATGATAATTAAAACAACCTTTAGAAAAATCATTTAGAATGATGCATAAAAAAATATATTTACCCAAAAAAAGACATCACCGATACATGTCTTACTTAAAAAACCTATGTAGATGAAATTTGATGTCTCATGTGGTTTACAATGATTTGTAGCTTAATCGGTAAATCTCTCTACTGGCTATAGAAAGTTCAAGGTTTGTGTCCCGGTGTTGGCTTTATTTTTTGTATTATAGATTTTTCTGTGATTTATCTAAAAGTTGTTTTAATTGTGCACATTACATTAGTGCATTTTTATTTTTATTAATATACTGAATAAATAAATGTTTTGTGTTACTTTATTTTGTTTATAATACATACACCTTTACATATATGCATTTAGAGAAACAGACACATTTATTTAACATATACGCAGTAAAATATTTAATACTCTAAAATATGTAATGTAACAAAATTAAAATAACAACAGACAAATAATTATACTTTGTAAAGAAAGTAAGTGATTCAGTTTATGAATCATTAAAATATTTATCTAAAACAAAAAGGTGCAATTTATGTTTGTATTCAAAAACTTGTTCTAATATGTAATATTTGAAAGAAAAACAAACAATAAGTGACAGGAACATAGGAATAAGATTTTTAAAATACTATAATTATAGAATAAAAAATTACTGATCGAAACAATGAGAACAAAATATTGTTTCATTTTTACAAGTTAATATTTAATTTTTTAATATATACATATAATATTGAATATTATATGAATGTATAAATAATGTATGTATATTATAAGGGTAACATAATATAAATTTAGTATATTCCATAGGTCGTTCTCAGCCGGCACCTGGTCGATAGACAATTTGCGCAACATAAATGCACTTCAAGCGGTGTTTATGTATGCAAAAATGCTCCCTCGCAGGGTGGCTCGCCGATTAGGGATGAACGTAAAATGTTAAAATATGAGATGAAATTCAAAATAAGCCCCCATAATTAAATTTTTCTGACGGGTCCGGCAGTTCAGCCGACCACAACTACATTACCGTAACATTGTAAACCTGTTATATGTATTATTATTATTATTATTATTATTATTATTATTCTACATTGATTTTCACTCACACTATTGTCCATAGTATTAATTGTTTTGTCTACTGATAATATGAAACATCAGTTACAATGGCAATACATTATGAATTTAATAATACTTGGAAATGTAATACAACTAACAATATTTCGTGTGCGAATTCAATTAATGCTCGGAATCTTGCTAATTATAAGTTTGCTAGTAGAATCGAGCGAGTTATTTTTTACGAAACCTTATTACAGCGAGACTCGTGTCACCCGTGAAGCGAATATTTTGTGAAAGGATATTGGGAAGTAATGTTTAGTCGGGATTTATAAAAAATCGAGCAACGAAGAAGCGACTCGAGCATTTGAGGTGTGGATCTACAGACGACTTCTAAAAATAACCTTGGTTGATAGATTCACTAATGACAATGTAAACATTCGGATGTGTAATCTAATAATCATTGCTTGAACGTCTAACCCATTCCAATCACCTTTTACTCTTATCATTTTACTCTTATCATTCTATATTTCTAATTTGTACGCAGTCAACTTGAATTCGGATCGGTAGTTTGGAACACACATTATTCCACCTACAGCGACCGACTTGAAAATGTCCAACATAAATTTTTTAATATATTAAATTCACTTGCTCGCTTAGACGTTAAATCTCATTCAGAAAGTGAGTGTTACCATAAAATACCCGCCCTCTTAAATAGAAGAAACACTCAAGATTTATCCTACCTTTATAAAATTTTAAATAACTTAGATGACTCGCACTATTTATTATAACAAATAACTTTTAACTGTCCAACGCGACAAACACGATCAAATAATCTTTTTTTACTCAAATTTGGGTAGAACTAATTACATAAAAAATTGTTTTGTCATCCGCTCTACATCAAAATATAATGCTGTAAATTTTTCTAATAACATGGACATTTTCAACGATAAATTGCTTCCTTTTAAATTTAAACTACGCCAACTTTTCAATTACTATTAACATAAATTGTATATATTGCATCCCATTTCCTTCCCCTCCTTACCCTTTCCCCTTTGTATGTTCAGTTTAAAATCACTCTTTTGTTTATTTTTTCAGTTTAATATTTTTTTTTTTTAATATATTCTAGTTTTTAGTTTATTATGTTTATTTTTATGTAAAAGTATTTTTGTTTATCAGTATTTTTATTTATCAGTCTGATTGAGTATACTATTTTTTAGTTTATTACGTACTACGTATTTAATTCCGAAGAAACTTCACTGGTGTTATTTTTATATATTATGTAATTATCAGTTATTATTGTTTCACTGTTTGTTTCTCTAAAAATAAAAAATAAAAATAAAAAAAATATCAGAACCTGCATCTCATCGTTCAAGTCAAAACTATTAGCAGAAGAGGTCCTGGAAGACGGAAGATATCTTGGATTCAATGGTTTGGGTAATGCATAGTCCAATTATTTCAAACTACTACAAATAAAATAATAATCACCAACATAATAGCTGACGTTCGATAACCGAAGAAGAAGAATAGACAAATGTACGCAAACCAATTCACTTTGGTAATATCAGAAATTTGTCAGAGAATCGACTCCCTCACATATGTCTGATAATAATACCCGATCACGTGTTTGTCGCATCTCTCTGCCTAAATCTGAAAATAATGCAAATCTCACAGAGCAGAAATTCCTGTAGAAGAAACTTGGCACTAGCATGGAGATATATAAAATATTCCATTCGAAGATGGACGATGTTTGTAAGCTCGGCTGCCAAGACTGCGATAAACTATACACGGGGCACAAACAACATGCACAATCTGCAAAAAGGTTGAAGAGCATAACTGAGTACATTTTTTGGATAATGGCAACCATTTTGTATTTAATTTGGAGATCCTAGGAAAGCCCAAGAGTCATTATGCACGTCTTATCAAGAAGGTACACGAAATCTATAAACACCCGGTGAACATTGAAATTGAAAACCGCACGGTATCCGGCGCTTCAAAATCAATCGAATCGAAGATTCTGCATAGATAATTTGTCCGGCAATAGATGGAACGTGTAGAGAGGATAATTGAAGAGCAAATATTGAAGCCACTACTGAAAACTACTAAGCTATAAGACGGAGTAACAATGTGCTCAAAAACATATCTGCCTTAGAGATCTAAAACTGAAGAGAAACGTCACAAAATAGAGATTATTGAAGCAAAACTCTTCAAGGATTGTGGAGCCTGTAGTGATGATGATGATGTTTATGATAGTGAGAACTCAATCGTCACCTCAAAGATTCTTTGAGACAACTATTATTCCGTTGGCGTGTTCATAAAGTCTAAGATTATCTGAGTATTCTACAGGTACCATCTAATGTTATATCATTTACACGGGTTTATTTTAAATAATTGAGAAACAGAAAAATAAAGACCGTATTGTAATGAAAATAGAAAATTTATAATTGATAATTATTTTGAGAATTTAAAATAAAATTTATTGATAGTAATAGTTATGAAACCTTAACATAAAATTATAGTCTAGACAAATGATATAATAAATTCCTAACAACGACGTAAATGTAACACAATTCGTGTCAAAACCTCTCTAGAACACGGTATTGCTACATTAACACTGATGCACTGGGCTTTCGACGAGGTATTGTAAGCCACAACCATAACATCAATATTCACATGCTGGACTGCAATAATGGACCCTGCAATGGGATACGAAACACCGAAAGAGAATATATTATTTCGAGCCTTAAAAATGAAAAGAATAAATGACGGAAATAAAACTACATTAATATAATGCGCGCAAAATGTGTTTCTATAATATACATACATATTATGTATTCCCTTCTCATCCCTTAAGAGAGGGATGAAGTTGATAGATGTTAATTTTGGTTTATTTATCATACCCATGTATGCAGTGGCGTTTTCATTTTGCTTGGATAAACATAAATGAATCCTCGCGGCAGGTAGGTTTCATTAATCGTTTAACTTCGACGCCAACATATTCGCAAAGTTTAACCGAATTCCTTTTCGAAAAATTACCGTCGTTTCAAACTCAAACACGAGCTCCGTAACGACTGCTGGTTAAATATAATTAAACATCTTAAACTGACTAATATTACCACTGAAAACTCGACAATTCCTTGTGCGGAACTTTTATAATACGCTTGTCTTGTACACGGAGCAGCTTAGAGCAGAATTATTTTGTTCATCAAGGATATCATCCGAATAAGGCTTTTACCCTTCGCACAATTAACGTTCACCACACACACTGTCAAACTGTTTTCCTATTCCAAGCCAGCGTACATATTTGGCTTAATTCTGATATTGACATATTTCAGAATTGGTTGCCTTTAGACATACCAGGTGTTGCATGCACGCCCCAGCCCACGTTTATGTTTAGATATTTATTATATTGTACACCAAATCGTCTAAGTAACCGTTTCTTCATTTTTTCTGTTTTTTTTTAATTATTTCTTTTTTTAACCTAGAAAATCTAATTAACTTTTAACAAAATTCTTAACTTTAAAAAAAAAATTAATTATTAACATAAAACACGAAAATTTTGAAATATTAGAAAATTTATATAGCGAGTCCTTTAGTAAAATTTGTCATGGCGCCTTAGAAAATTTTATAACATTTTTATGTACTCTCACTTTTACTTTGAGTTTTATTTTTACCTTTACCGGTACCAGGGTCGATACCAGGCGCTTTCAAAACCTTTTTGAAATCAAAAAATATTCACATATGTCGCCTTGTAAGGGCTTATCCATTTATTATTGATTGATATCAACAGTGAATATCAAAAAAAAAAAAAAATTTTTTAGGGAGAACACATTTATGTTGTGAAATTTCTAATTCAGAACATAGTCCTGTGATATTTTTAATACATATTAAATTAATCAACTATAAATATATATAGAAAAAATCGATTCGAACCTGAACTTATTCCTATCCAAAATCTTAATAGCAACCAAATATTTTTGTATAAATAGGTTTTGTTTAGTTGATTAATTTAATTTGTATTAATGAGATATTTAAAGCGTCGAGTACACTAAGTGAGTGCGCTGCCATATGACTGTGGTGTCAAATTGTCGTATAAGTATACATGCTGATTATTTGTGTTAAAATTTAAAAAATTGATTTATATTTTAGTTGTTATATACTTTATTATTTATGCATTCTTAATATCAAATTTTAATATTAATATTTAAATTTATTTAAAAAAATAGCTACCCTTATTAATATTTATAAAACCTTGCATTAATAAAAAGCTTAAAATATTAGTAAACTATTATTTTCACATCGCGCTCGTTGATTTCTCGGCAAAATTTGTCTTATCGTGTATTATCCTATGGACATGGGCCATATTGTTGTATACACAAGTCGCAATATAAAAAAAATGTTACAACCTGTATATGTATATGGTTGTTAGTAAAAAAATCACAAAATAATATTTGTGTATCAACTTTATGTTGATTAGGAGTAGAAGAAAAGTAAGTAAGTAAGAAGAGTAAGATATAATTGGAATAATGACACAATTGAGAAACCTCCGAGACTTTCTCCGCTTTTAAAATATAATTTTCCTTCCGCTTTGAACACCTTAAGAGAGTTTCCAATTAGATTTATAAGTCACTAGTGAAACATCTCGCCAAACAATAAACTTTTATATAGTCGGTTTAAACGTGACCAAATGCCTAGTAAAACTTAGGTTACTGAAAAATGTATATTTTAGGGTGAAACAAAGGCGAATAATTTCGCTATTAATTATTAATGTGTTCATAAAAGTTAGTAGACAAAGGGGATATAGTATCAGAGTTCCTTAACAGTAAATATTTAAATATGTAGCTGAACAAATTTTTCGTACAGTCATACAGGGTGCCTCCATTAGCTCAGTTCGAAAGTTCGTAAACAAATCAGTACATTGCAAGTAGAAATTCTGTATTCTTGACTTTTTTCAATTCAAGGGACTCGAGAGAAAAAAAATCCCTGGAATTCTCGAGAATCGAGACTATGAATTAAATTTAATTTAAAAGAGAATAAATATTAATATGCATGATGTACTGTAACTATTAAGGGTATTATTCGTTTAAAAAAGCATACTTTAACATTAATTTTATAAACAAACAAATAAAAACAGTGCCTTTGTAGGTGAAAATCCAGTAGTTGTATGTTCTTGGAACATATTCAATTATTGGAAATAAAAACATTTATTATTTCATAATGTGGTAGTAGTTCTTTAAAATGAAATTAAATATTCGTATATATTGAATACAAAAACACATTCATCTGTAAAAATTACAAAACACAAACACACCAAAAATAACAGTTAATTAAGAAACATATCGGAAGACAATAGCGTATGTATTTTTGCTAAAATCAACTGAAGTCCCCTAATAAAGTATTTTAAATTATTTCATTCCATACAATTTTTTTTCAAAATATGACATTAATTTATCTAAAGATTTATCACATTTTACAATGAAACGCAATCCCCTATTTAAACAAACCATTTATTTTAGATTTTATATTAGTTAATATTTTTAGACTAATTACTCCTTAATGTAAATCTTTATGGCTGACTATATAGACTATGGAAACTTTCCTTTTGTTTTAAATATACTTACACATGCACCCCTCAATGTATGTCAATGGACTATAAGATTAACACAACTTGTTTAAAATTAATAATATCAAGAAAAATTAAAAGTCTCGAGTCTCGGGTTATTTTTTTAAAAGTCCCGGGACTTGAGACAGCAAAAAAACATGGAATTCCCGGGAATTTATTCCCGAGTTGTCTCGACACAGAATCCCTAATTACAAGAGTTCTAAATGACATGCGAGCACAAGGAATTTTGATTTAAACAAAGTGTTACCGTAAATGATATTGCGTATAATAATACCTACGTAATTCTGTGAATTTCAAATTGGATTTCAAAACACTTGGAATTACTAAATAAAATTAGATGAATTAAATCGTTTAATACTTGAAACAATTAAAAAATCATTTTTATCCCTAATGTATTCGTATATATGTATATGTATTTTTTTTAAATATATCCACCACCCGTGTGAGCTTTTATAATTAAATACATAGGATATATAATGATATTAAGATAATTTTGAAGAGTGATTTCGGGTGATAAAATATCTAAGTTTAAAAAAAAAAGAAAACATTGAGAATTGTGGTACATTAGTGGTAAACTATATATGGGAAGATTAACAAGTACATATAATTAAATAAATAAATAATAACAGTGTGAAAAAGACTCATTACAACATAATTGCGATGTTTTGGTACTGAATCGTAGGTACATGAACGAAGAGTGAGTTTTTTCTTCATTAATACATAATTTCATCTTAATAGGTCACATTCTAATACAACTCTTATTAAAGGTCGTCTACACGAATGAAATTTTGATCCCGGAGATAGCAGTAAAGGTCGGTTTACATCATTTTTCTTTGCATACATAATAACCAACCAAACGTCTGAAAATCAGTTAATTTTTGTTACATTATTCATAGTCAAATATAAATCTTATGATAAAAGTTTTGAATTACAATATCCTATAATACAATACCCTATAAAAAAACTGTGTTATTTTATTTGTTTTAAAGGGACAAAATAAAAATTCATAAGTATTAGACTAGACGCAAAAATAATGACCATGTTATTCTAAAAAGGTTCAAAATAGGGCGCTCAGTGAGCCGGGGCACCGAACAAGCCGAATTAAAAAACAAAAAAAGGATACAGAGCTACAGTTTGATCAAAATAAAAAGATTATGAGCATTACAAAACACAATACAAGAAAAGCATGACGAACGTCGTATAGATCCAGAAAATCCATCTGCTTCTTCAAATATCATCACAAACGTCTCCGATGTAGTGTTGCTCTGGAGAATGACAGCTAATTCTCCAATATCTGAGTAATTACAGCTTATGGGGTGCCGTTAAAAATGACTCACTCAAAAACTCACCTCAGCTGTAATCTTAATAATATCTGGGAAATGAGCAAAGAAATCAATTAGGATTCGGAAATTGGAATATTTAGCCCATGTAAAGCGAAACTTGAGAGATATATATAATACAACACTCTCCACCTTATCATCAGCGCAAGATTGAATCACGAGAAAGAGGGTCTAGTTACAAGAGGGCGTTGTAGCTGCGGAATCTGAGAGAATGGGATGAGATCCACTGTTTCTTTTAAATAAGGGATGGGGGCGCGCAAAAAAATTTCGCCCGAGGGCGCCACAGAGGCTAGGGCCGGCACTGCTTCTAAACTGTATAACCAACTACCAAAAACGCATGTACATATAAAGGAGTATAAAAAAAATAGGTTCTAAAATGGATTAAAGGACTTCAATATAATAAATAAATTATGTATTAGATATTTTTTTTATTCTAAGTTCTAATTTGATCAATTTTTATAAAATATCATTTTCGGATAAACTTTAATACAACTTTTATATTTTTAAGGAGAACACATTATTAGTGCGAAGTTGTACTTTTTCAGAACATAGTTCTGTGGTATTTTAATACAAATAAAATGTATCAATTAGAAAGATATACAGATAAAATCAATTTATTGAAAAAATATTTTGGTTGCCACCGGGATTCGAATCAAGAACTTTACCTCTCCAAAATATTTTTTCGAAATAATATTAATATTAATTCAAATTAACTTCAAAGGTTAGAAAATTTGTCTTTAACTTACTAGGTTGAGGTTGTGTAATGGTTAGCACATTTCTCCGGATATGAAAAGTTCCTGGTTCGAATCTCGGTGGCGACCAAAATATTTTTTCGATAAATTCATTTTATCTGTATATTTTTCTAATTAATACATTTAATTTGTATTAAAATATTATTTAGTTATTAAATTTCATTTTGTACTATTGTTTTTATGTAAATGTCGAAGCCACCCCATAATTCAATATTATTATTAATTGGGTATGCCGAAAAATTGTTGTTATAAAGATTGTATTTAGTGTGTGTAGTTAATTATTTCTTAATAAACACGTGTTAGAAATCTTGTACTTTCCTTTTCCTTTTGTTGTTGTACCTTCTGTTATAAAAAATACCCGTGCCAGCCAACCGCGCCAGAGCTCGCCCCGGGTACCGCTTCTGCGAGATCCAATTAAGCCGATATTAAATTACTTCCCAATACTTTATTGCAATATTAAATTTGTGTTTCCTTGTAACAAAATGATGAAACGGAAAATTCTGACCTAAATTTCAGAACATAATTAACTAACTTACCGTCACGCCGTTTACCGAGAACGTAAGCAGAGATGATAACAATTATTTCGTTAAAACAAATTAGATGAATCTTTTAGAAAGGTAAAAAAATATATATATTAAGTTTCCACCAGGATTCGAACTCGAAACTTTTCCTTACCGGGAGAATGTTTTACCAATTGCTACGTTAATCAATTTTCATGTCGAATTTTCGACTTTATATTGTGTAAATATTCCTGGTATTTTAATGAGACATCTATTATTTCTTGTTAACAACTATCTATCATATTTTTATTTGCAATGAATCTTTTGAGTAATTCGTTAATAGCGACTTATTAATGATTTTATTAAAAATGTCTTATTCTTCTATTTAATTCAATATCTTCTCATACTCACCTTTCATTATACGAGATATAGCATCTTTATATAATATTTGAAAATATAAAGTGCAAAAAATCGTACGTATGATGTGAATACTTTCCAACTTTCACGTGCCATACCGAAAATAGCTTTACTTAATAGAAAATATCTGCGTACTTTGCGTTCACATTTCTGAGGGGTTTTTTTTTTATTGTTTATGAATATATCTTCAAACATAATTAAATTTATGGTCCACGGGTAGCTCGTTTGAATGTAAATATGCGAGGGACAAAAGTTTTATTTGCGAAAGTACCTATAACAAGTTAATAAATTCACATCCTTTGATCTATCTATCTTTTACCTTGCCATATTGGAAAATGTATATTTTGTAATATACTTTTACGCATATATTGCTGCGGGAATTTCTTGACCATTCAGCACTCAAATATTAAGTGTGCAAATTGTAAAATACTGTGAGAAAGAAATTATCATATGTCATCTTAATCGATGCAAGATTCAGATTATTCTAAATCTTCACATATTTTAAAATTGTATACAAAACGATCAAGAAATTACCCACCCTTAAAGTGATACAAGGATAAGTTTAATTGTGATGCAAGAAAAGGTTTTATCTGAAAAGAGAAAAATTATTAATATTACGTTCTTAATTACGAAACATTTCATATTTTTTATGATTAAACATTTTTTAAAATCTCGTAAATATACTATTTGATTTACGTAATAACTATGCACAAGGAAGTAGCAATAATAATTAGTTATTAATTTATATTTCAATTAATTATACAATACTAGTAAATTAGTTAGTTTCTAATAAAATATTTAATTTACAGCGTTATTTCTTTCTTTAAATAAATTCGGTCGACTGAGCTCTAATTCAAATTCCTCCTTCCCTCAATTTTAATTGCAAAAAAATGTGCAAGAATTGCATGCCATATCAATATTTTTACTAATAAGCTTGTGCTATTAAAATATGACTAACTTGGCGGTCTCCTGAAACAAGTCTCTAACTCAAAAATGTAATTATCTAAGCTCTCACTGATGCCCATCACATGCGTGAGCCGTAATTTGAAAATCCATCATAATTTACAAGCCTTAGTACAAATTTTACGTTGATACGAGTATTAATTACAAAAAAATGTTACAGTAAAAGTTAATCACATTTCAAAATTATCTTCGGATTTCATTTTTCTCGGCTATTATTAAATTAATTAATGAAAATGATGAATTTTAAACTGTCGAAGTAAGTCTTCAAAAAAAAATCTATTAATTATTTCCGGTTCAAATTATTTTAACGACAGAAAAATCTGCAATTAAAAAGTTCATACGGGATCCGGTGAATAAAGCCTTTTGATAGAATTCCTGCCTTTCAACATTTTTTTTCCTTTCCTTTGTTTTACATTGTCAAAACTTTCAAATTAATTAGTTGGCTGTTTTATTAATTTTGCGGAGACCTGCCGCACGATGTCTGCTCAAAGGTAACATAAGGGCAAAACATTATCAAACGTTTTGTTGTTTTAATTAGTTTACACGTGTGATGGAGGTGGAAGAAGTGGAATGGTTAAATATTAATTAGTTAATTAGGTTAACCGAAAATTCATTCTGCATTTTATTTACATCTTATTTTTCTCTTTTTGTTCTTTCGCCGGTGTAATGATGACGTGAGCCAGGACATTATTGTGTTTTATTTTATAAAGAAATGCATTGAGAACTTTGAAAATTTCTCTACCCAAGCGAGAATTCGAAAAATTTTCATGTATAGTGGGGTATTTTAAAATGAACGTAATTTGTTAGCATTTATTGAAATATACGTATTTTGGGGTAATCCATTCAAAGTCCACAATGTCCTTCACTTTTTCGCTTTGAAATTATTTAGTTCTTATGATCTGTGTGTCTATGTCGTGTCTCTCTCATTCTATTTTGTGGACTCGTGACTAAAATTATACAGCAGAATATTTCTTTAATATTTCACACAAATATATAGATAACTCGACTAATTTAATAACTAACTGAACACTGAACTTAACAAATTTACTATAACAGTTTACACGCCATTCGTAAGCGCGTTCTATATCGCCGATGGTGTTTTCCAACGCGGTTCCTTACAGGATCCTGATTTTATTGATAATTTGATTTATCGACTGGATATAAAATTTAATTTAAAACATGATTGTTATCATAAATACCCAGTATAATTGTTCTTCTTTGACACTTTTTTATAGTGGTGGAGCATTATTCGCATAGGTGACTGCCTGAATTCTTACTATTTTGTATTGTTGGTAGCGATCTTGACCAGGTTCATCCAGGATATCTACCGCATGACTTTCAACTTTCCCCTGGATGATGAACCTTTATGTCGAGTCGTTGTTAGGACTTATATAGCCCAAGTGTTGCGAGATTAGTGATGTGACATTGATTTTCAGTTCCATGTGGATTGAATCACTCGCTTGCTGCGCTGTCCTGGGTACTTCAATCGTCTCCAGCACTGCATCCCAAGAGCGTCGACCTTCCGACAGTCGTATAGTTTTAGTGTTCAGTAATCGCAATTAAATAAACATTGAATCTCCGCGTTTAGTTTCAGCGTTCAGTTATAATAACCTTATGTTAAAACTGTCAAATTTATACATTGCATGTCTGCATCATGTCGCTGATTATTACGCGCTTATGCTCTGAAATAGGACTAACTCGGCGGTCTCTTGCTGTGTGACTCGGCGATGTCAAGAAATCCATAACTACTAAGAACAAATAGATTAAGGGAATGTCATATTAATTTTTAACTATTAACAAAAAGCGACAGTGCTTTTTCATTCCATTCCATTTGCTAGCTAATCGCGCACCACCTTATATCATAAACTATGGAGATTCTGAAATTATATGATGCGAATATAAATCTTTCAAATTTCATCTGATATTGTTATTTCACTGCAGTGTAGTGTATTATAATATGAATGTAGAGAAATCCTATCTGAAAGAAAGCAAATGTATTTTTTACATTTCAAGCGCCATTAGGACGCGTACAATCGATACAAATTTAATAATAATAATAATATTTAATACAAATTAAATTAATCAACGAGAAAGATATACAGAAAAAAAAATTCATCGAAAAACTATACAGTTTCGCCACACCGACTGTTGCGTATATTACTCAAAGGTCAAAGGTATTCGATATTTGTCGCAATATAAAGGTGATAGCTTTTTTAAAAATGGAATAACAGATGTATCAGTTTAAAAGAGCTGTAGCATATACGTTCGTAAATTTGTCGTCAATTTATTCGGTTAGTGTGACGAAACTGGATAACGCATTTTCCCGTATAGGAAAGGTCTAAATTCGAATCTGGTAGCAACTAAAATATTTTTTCTGTATATTTTTCTAGTTGATTAATTGAATTTGTATTAAATATCATAGAAATTATGTTCTGAAAAAACTGCAACTTCACAATAATAATGTGTTCTCCTTAAAAATATAATTATATTTATCTACTAATGAAAGTGTATTCACAATCAAACAAATCACTTTTTACGATAATATTTAAATAATTTAAATAATAAATAATTAGGATAAAAAAACATTTATTATCGCTTATCTTAAATATATATTTTTTTAAATTTAAAATGTGTATTAATATTAAGTGTATAATTTTTGCGAATAAAGAGCGTCAGAAGCGCGCGTGAATGAAGCGCACGACGGAAAATCAAAAATGATGAGAAATATGTCACCATGTTTTGAACGTACATTTGACATGTCGAAAAGATTTACGTACAAATAATTTTAAAAAAACGTACAGATCTGTCCCGAATTACATATCACATACGTCACCGGCAGATATGAATCCCGCGAATTGTAGAGAGGCGGTTTTGTCAATTTATTTTAGTCGAAAATCTATGGACGTTCCCGCAATCATAACCTCTCTGCCGCTAGATAGATAGTCCGAGGTATAATAATATTGGATCATTTTTATAGAACCATTTTCGTAAAAACATTCACTGCATATAACACACGTCATCGCGATTCATTTTATGAAATCACAGAATTATTTGTATGAAAATCCTCGAAGAAGATATTAAATCAGTCAACATTGGGTCGTTGCATTCTATTAGAGGTATAGCTTCTGAAGGGTGTGTAATTTAATAATGTTTTTAATTAATCCACACGGTATTGTATTATTACATTAACACTTATACGGAATTTAAAAATAAAAATATAACATTTACTTAAATATTATTTTTTCAGATATTTATTTTTATATATACGGCACGCGGTATCATTAATAATTTGAAAAAAGAATAAAAAACAATTGTAACCAGATGAAATTCACATTGAGGATTATTTCCAAACAATAATTAACTTGTTCTGTGTGTGATCTTTCTGGCTGACATTTCGCCATGATGATGGATCCGAAACGTTGGCCGTAAAACTCTGATGTACACGGCCCAGTAAACTGTATACAGAAGGTTCTGAACGGCGGTGAAAACCTGAGAACATTTTTAATAATTAACATCTCTATACTTGACTTGTTTATGGAAAATATTCACCCGGACGCCTCTTGAAACATAGCATCTGATAAAACCCCTCCCTCCTTCGACGCCCCATCCCCCTACCCGGTTAAGTCGGCACTAAGCTGTATTTAGATTAGTTATAAATTACGTCTGATGATTACAGGAACTTCGTCTCTCGAAACTTTAGTAGTGATAAAATAATTCAACGTGTGTGTAGTACAAAGTTTAGTTCAGTGAAAAAATAAAATTGCAGAATTGATGTTGCTTTTTTTCAATAGTGTTAAGTGTGAATTTTATAATGAGGAGACCATATAAAAGAGTTGTATTTGAGTTGGCCGAGTGTAACTAACACACGTAGAATTTTAATTGCTTGTAACGAATTAGCACTTTATAGTTCTAAGTAGAAAACTCAAAGACTTCAAACTTGGTTAGTATTTTGGTTGAGTGACTTATGAAAGTTAGCTTGATCTCGGGTGCACGCTGTAAACACAGATTACTTACTTACAGGGAATAGTATTTATTCATGGAAGAAAGAAAAATGGAAGTGTTGCATTCTATTTTTATTTTATTAATTGCATATACAATAATACAATTAAATATTTAATACAATTAATTACAATTTACAAAAAGACATGCCAAAATGAAAATTGATGACAGATTTTTAAAATGCATTATCCAATTAGGCAAGCCTGTTTTAGGACTAGTTGGCAAACAAATCATATTTCGTAAACTGTTATAACTCATTGAATACGAGGTAAAATACAATTAAATATTAAATAAAAGTACATACAAGATAAAATAAATGTGAGAATATAAAAATTAGTGTAAAATCAGAGAAAAAATATTAATGTGCAATAAAACATGTATAAATGTCGCTTATTCTGTTTATTAAAAAATCGATAACAAATTAATTAATGTCCTTAAATTGTGATCCAAAACAACGTATTGTAGTTATGAGTTATTTCATAATATACAACAGTTTACTCTCAGAATCTGCTCTACCTAGTTTTAACAACCAATTTAAAACATTATTTCTAAAGGCTTTAGTTTTTATATTACTTCCAATTTGATTATAATTATTGAAAAGTGAATAATTTTTGACCAAAGGATATAGGTAAGACTTTCGAACGATACAGTTTGGAAGACAACACTGAACTAATCAAAGTGGATTGCACGGTGGGTTTCATTGAAATTGTTCTCGTAACTTCTTACTGACTATGGGTGGAGAACGAAACACTTCCATCAAGCTTGCGAAAACTCTTCTTTCTTCTAGCGTTAATCTTTCTCTCATTAGTAAAATAAGAAAATAAAATTAATATAATATATTGATGTACCTTGTATAATAATATCTTGGGTTTTATTATTTAAGAGCGCGCTTTCAAAAATAATTGATATTTTCGCGTTTTTTTACGAAAATATCGGTTTTTATTATTCATTTATATCAGAAGCTATACACTAGATTTGACTTTTTTTAAACTATTACTTAGATAAGATCTTTACATTAATGTAAAACTAATAAACTGAATGTTATTTGCCACAATTAAGAAAATACAAACATTATAAAAAAGACCAAGTTCTTGTATATACGAAATATATTTTCTTATAATCTTGAAGCATAGATTACGGAGACAAATCTGAATTGAACCAAATTAACAAAATTTAAAAAATTAATAGATTTATAAACCATTCAATTTTCGACGTTTTTAAAACACTTTCTGTTAGTGAAAACAAAGCATTTCAAATAATATATTATATTTTATTACGTGCTTTGAGGCTTCAGCTACTATTTAAAATCATGTTATGTCATATTAAAAACACAATAATTACATACTAAATAATATGTATGTCGATTCTATTAATGTGTGTTTTTTTTATTTCAAATCGCCGATTAAAAAACAATATTTTTAAAATGATTTTGTATTTGCGCATATTTGCGAGCGCTGCGATTAGATAATGACGTTTAATGGAAAGATTTAGACATTATTATATATAAGGGTGCGTGTACACGATGAAACTTTGCCCGGAGAGTCTCTGAGATTTGGTTATATGTATAAATTGTTCATTCAAAGTCCGCTCTGAGACGAGGAATCATGTTCACGCATCTTACAATATGTTATGTTCCTTGTATCATCCGCATTTTATCCATCTATCTCCCTCATAGAGTGAGAATATCTCGTCTCTCTTTTCCGCACACAGTATGCATGGCTCTCCCTGATTATTATTGATCTTTGAATTGTCGCAGGTGGTGGTGGAGAGCACGCACGCCAGCGCGTGGACCCGCGAGCTGAGTCAGCTGTCGCGCGGCATGGCGCGCCCGCTGGCGCAGGCCGGGGCGGCGCGCGCGCTGCTGGCCGCGCTGCACAAGGTGCGGGACGCGGTGCATGTTACCGACGAGCACTGCAAGATACAGGTGGGGATTCATTTTTAATATTATTACTCTTTATGTGAAAGTATTTTATGATTCTATGATGAACTCCTTGTTCTTTGTCCCTCACAGTTTACGGAACTCCTGAGTCTAATAAAGGCACATTTACAAATCAATGGTGTCTGTTCTCCAGTAGGGCTTGTTTCATGATTACGCCGTGCATGAGAAAATGCGACATCTCTAACTTGTTAATGTTTAGCTGTGCGTTACGCCCATTAAATGGCGCGATTCAAAATTTATATACATAAAGTTGAATATTATACAATTCTACACCATTTGACCGATTTAAAAGAACTTTTGCAAAGTTACTATTTATGGGCCCCTCTCCTGCCTTTCCAGATTTCGCTCAGTTCTTCTCTAGGATCCCGAGGAACCTCTCCTTATCTAGGAATTTTACCCTCATACTGCCTAGGTCACATTTTACATACAACGTTACTCCAATCAAAACAATGACCCCACCCCCATCCCCTATAACCACTTATTTTAAATTTTAACGTTATCTGAACACTAGCGGTACATTTCAGACAACACCAACAACACAATTTGTATTTATCAAATTCATCATAAATTTCCATCAGAATAATATCCGTGTAGGCCTTCAGATAATCACTGATTTTTCCGTACAAATATCATTACATTCATCATTTTTTAATTAGACTACTCCCACGTAAATAAAATGAAAAATTGTATCGATGAAATAATTTTTCGGCAATATATAAATCCACAGTTTTTTAATATGTACACATGGATACAATATTATCATTTGAAATATAAAAGCAGTGCTATCTCGTATAAGTAATTTTATCAATATATCAATCATTTAAAACGTTACCTTTTTCCCGTATTTCCTGTTGTGTATACGAGTATTTTTTTATTTTATTTCAACTTTATTACACACATATTACATTACAACTTTTAACATTTGCCAGTAACAGTTTTACGGCAAGGACTGCCCTTCATATGGTAATTAAAGAGTTTTTATCAACAACATTATTTTTTTAAATCTAATGCAACAAATGAAACAAATAATTAGATGAGAATGCGTTCTTTAGGGTGGTCATTCTTTATTTTTTATAATGTTTAATAAGTCTTTATTGATTTTATTACATTTTCGTGGCACAACGCATTCTCTTGTTCTCTCACCGTACACGTTGTTCGCGATCGGTACTCTCGCGGTTTGACCCGACGGTCTGGTAGCACAGCTATGGTGAAGGTCAGTATTCTTAAAAATCATCTCTTCTAAAATTATATCATGTTACTTTTTTGTCAACTAGTAAGATTTTGCGTATTGTAAATAATTTATAATAATTATCTTTATACAAACACTTCGTTCGGTTATCTACTTACTACAAGTTTAAAAAATCTTAATTGTAACTGGGTTTTTTTATCAGTATATGTTTTATAAGTTAGTCCATAGCTACTCACTCCATAACTGATAACCGAGTTGACCATCGGCAAAGTAGAGGTAAGCACAGTATATAATATATGTTACAGCTTGTACTGGATTCAAAAATTTGCCCGGTATAGAGGGGAGGTATCATAAGAATATTCTCCGCCACCAGTGAGATAAGTGTTGATGGTTTCCGATTACAGTACGCCAACCGCGCGGGCGAGCGCCTGTGCGGCTCGGGGGCCCTGGACGTTCCGGTCGAAGCCCTGACGCTGCTGGGCCGCGGCCGCGAGTGGGAGGGCCCCCTGCCCGGCCGCAGGAAGGCCGGGGGGCCCGACCAACCGGCGCACACGTGCCACGCGGCGCCTGTCTCCTGCGACGGCAGGTAAGATTACACTAATTTATCTTCGTTTTTCTTTTAAATTTTCCAAAATTATTATTAACTTAATATGCAATTAATGGTTTTGGGTTGTCTTATAAGTCTTTGCGATTTTATTCAATTATTTGTTATAAAATCAAATTTTTAAACAAATATTACAACATTTCAATGAATAATGTATTATTGTCTTTTTTTTTTCCTATTCCTTAAGAGTCTACGATACCCCTCATACTCTATATGCGGCTAGACCGCCTAATCTACTACTACATGTGAATCAACGTTTTGACACTTTTACTAACTACCTTATTGTAATAAACATCATATGTGTTTTATATTAATACATGAATTGGAAGGGGAAAAAATTCCAATTTGTCGATACCCTTTGTGTAAAAATCGTCTGGTCTGGTATCAAAATAGCTATCGAGCCAACTTCTGGGGTCATCGTCGTTGTTGAACGTAACGTCACGCATTTGATTGGAGAGCGACCGAAAAAAGTGCTAATCTGACGTGTGTGTCGAAAATGTTCGTTTTTCTCAACTTGATATTCCATTATTTAAGACTAAACTATACATGCTATCGACTAGTATGTCATATTTTATCACAAAAAAAAAACGAAATAGCGGAAAAATAGCATTTCAAAAAATACCGCAAACACTTATTAGACGACCCAATTAATATTATGTTTTGCATAAACCAACACAAGAAATGGTATTTGTTTGATCTGAGAATATTATTTTTTTCTTTATTTATCAAAGGGCTCACTGATCCGAGTAAATTTTAACGGAGTCCCTTCCAATCCACCCCTGCTTATGTGTGTGTACCTATGTGTAAACGTGTTTACATATTTCATGTACCTACATATGTGCGTGGATTATAATTTGTACTTTGATGGCTGTGTAAAATTTTCACAAACTTTTTTAATTCTCTCACATGTCTCGTGTCATTCTTAATTAATTATTACTACATTCAAAATATGGACTTGTTCGATGAAAACCACATCTAAAATGTGCTGAGGAACTGGAAGTGGATGGCTGAAAGAGAAGGGGACGATAGGGTGGGTTTTTGAGGTAATGTGTTGGTTTTTTTTACAACAGTTAGGACTAACAAACAACCTATATAATATAATCAAATTGCCGTTAAAAGTCCCCAACCATTAAAAATTATAAATTTGTCTCTCTCGATAGTGAGACTTTGTAGAATGGCCAAGAGATTTCTATTTCCATCCGGTAAATAAAAAAAAAGAATATTTAAAATCAATAAAAATGTGTATTTTATTTTTAGATACATATTTACAAACATGTGACTTTATCATCAAACATGCTTATCAATAAAATCGGCAAAAAAATTACTGGGTAAAATTATATGTAGTGAAATTTTTGTTCGGATATCACCTTTATATTGGCATGCTGTATACATCTGAACACCTTAAAAAAAGTCAAATTGGACCTCATTATCCCTTTATTGTTTCAGTTTCCCTGTATACGAACAGTGGCGCAACATAGAGTGCAACCAAATTGCACTACCTATTATATTTTATTAGATTTTTCACAATAATACAAGACATGCTTGCTTTGTCTAGCGATAATAGTTTTCCCCACCAAGCGTTCGGGGTTCGATCCTAGTCTCGAGGACTGCCATGTTACAGCTGTTTTTCACATTACAAGCGTATAGCTTATTTAGAAAAGTAGTAGTAGCGTTAATATGACATGTATTCTATGTACACATCTCTATTTATTTTAACTAAAAAATGTATATAATATTTTATACAATAGGTCGATTCACTACTTGGAAAGGTAATATTAAACTTATTTCATTTTAAAAAATCGTGTGAAAATTTCTGAAAAAAAACAATAAAAATTAAATTTTTCATTTGAATTAGAGTATTATTATTTTATGGGCAATTTCAGAATTTAACTCGATCGTGACAGAACATATTAACGTATTATTAACATCAATTCGATGAAATTATTCTAACTTTTTTAAAGAATTATTCTTCCTTATTTCTGAAAATACTACAGGATTGGTTTAAAATTCATAACAGTTTAATTTAAGAGTTCAAAAAATAGTGTGTTAGGTTTCAATAACCATTGACCATATATTTTTTGCTTGTCCATTGCGGATCACTAGTTTTTTTAAAGTCATCCCGTCAATGGTAATTTTCAACTCCCGGTTAACTTGTGTCATCTTCTTTCCCTTAACTCGTCACATTTAATCTATATAATAGAAAAATATTTGAACGGCAATGGTATTGACTTGTAATATAATATTTCGTATTCTATAATATTATTGTACTTTTTTCTATAAAATAAAGTTTTAACTTGATTAATGGCTCAAATCACTCTTGAAGGGTGGATTGCCTATTTAAAAGAAGAAGATTTCAATATATAAGTAGGATCAATTTATCCCTAATAATGCATTAGTAGAACATTATATGTATATAGCTGTCAAATTAAGCGATCTCCCCTATCCAAGCACCTACCATATACACAAATATTATATGATTAGTGTAGATGTTTGAAAAGTAAAAAAAATATTATTTACTGGGCACTATATATATCTACCCTTTAATTCTATGCAATCATTCATATTTGTATTATATATGTACGTACTAAATATTCATCTAAATGCTTATATCCGTCTCTTTTGTCACATGCTGACGTCTGTCCCTGTAGTATGTTTGTGTGACTCTAACCAACCAGAGCAGTTCATAGAGTCGATGCTAATTGGCCGTGCTATAATAATTATCCATTTCACGTTCAAACCTCAATAATAAGAGTTTGACTCTGTTTTTTTACTATGTCTCACATTAAAATGTTCCGCTATCCTTTTCTAATAATCTTAGAGAAAATTCTAAATTGAAAAAATTAACCCTTCAATCACAATGGGATACCGATAACTGAATTTTCTTTCCTTATTTATACAATTAGTGATTTCATTACTTTTCATAAAAATAATTGTACATTCGTTCGTATATACTATACAAGAATGCATTTAAGTATCCAAAAGTGAAATCAAATATTGGTATAGTCAATTTTTAGACAATATATATCATCCATCCCTATTTAATATATATTGTTTGTATGTGTTCAGTATACAATACATATAAATATACTCACATACTGATATTTACGTATATACGTATATATATATATATTGCTTTTCGCTATATTCGAATGCTGTTTTCTTCCAATTCCCAAAGGGCGTTTGCAGTTTGGGGTTGATAAACTTTGCTCGCTTTGAAGTAAACCGAAGTTGAACGTAAACCTGTAGATAAGGATACATTCTCGTTCACGTTTGCAACTCTGGTAACTTATATCAAACTCTAAAGATATTTTCCGACTTGTTAACTTCTTACGAATCCGTCATCGGGACATGTTTTCTCTCTCTCGAGAGAGAGTGCTCTGATTGGTCTGATTGAAAATGTAATACATATTCCAGCGGAAGTGTCGTTATACTACTGCAGATTTTAAAATGCACAAATGTTTCAAATTTTCCCGACAGTTGGGACTTTCAATATTTTATTCGCAGAAGCCGAGAGACACGCGGTCATGTGTTGCCTATTGGAAGAATGCTTATACGTGACGCGGCTTAACCACATTAATTTAATACACCAAACGGTTTCGGAAAATACTATTTTCCTTCGTCAGGATGTCAAATAAACTAACTAAAACCATATATGTCAAATTGTTCTAATGTATACTTTTAAAATCAGCAATGTTATCTTTGTGGTTAAGATTCATATTTTTATTTGTTATCTTTGTTTTATGACATCCTGAAGAAGAAAATGGTATTTTTCGAAACCGGTAGATGTATTTAAACTCATTTTAGTGGTTAATAAAACAAAGATAATAAATAAAAATATGTTCTAATGTATGTTAAATTCTATTATATTATTATTTAAAAATTTAATTTAGTACCTAACTAAATTGTTACGATGATGAAAGATGTAGATATCGACTTAATGATACAAAATTATTAGAAATATATTAGAAAATTTTTTTTGAATAGGACTAGTTAAATTTAGTTGGTTATTAATAATACTTTAGTTAATTTTCAACGCTTTACTTATTTCAAATGATTCTAAATTATTAATTTAAGACCAACATTGTTTTTATGTTAAACAAACAATCCCAAATTTTATGATGATTTTCTAATAAATGATTGGAAAATTCTGAAAAACCATTACTATTTAAACATCTTAAATACTCTTTTGACTCTCAAGTTAAAATTTTGACCTGTTTTAACAGCTATGTTTATTACCGGAATTATTAAATTTATCATCCTTGTCTTTGAAATTTATGGGTAATTTTCCTATATTATTATTTGTATAAAAACAATGTTATAAATAATTTATATTAAAATGAATATAAACCACAATGTAATGTTTGCAATGAATATATATTGTGTACCAGGCGGTTTTATCCATTACCAATTAGTAAGAATAAAATTGATCTCTGATCTCCTATAATATTTATTCATACTTTTACAAGCAAACAGAAAAAACAAAAATGTGTTTTCGTCAGTCAACGACCATCTTGAAAAAATTCTTACTACCCTTTATGATGATTTTCGTATTGTGGCGATGGTCTGGTCGAATCACATATCGATAATAATTTTACAATTTTATTATTTTTATTTTGTCGAACTAAACATGAAATAATCCGGAGAAAAAATGCTAAATGAAACGGGCATAACTGAATAAAAATTTGACATTTGAAATTTAAATATCGTTTATTTGAATAAAAATTTAGTACTCCATTGCCGATTAAGAAAAAAATATTTGTATATTAGTGTCTTGGAATTTTGGCAGATGGTCAGTTGCGTCGCTTTAGTAAAAAGATTTTAAAACATGCATCAGCGACACGGCGCTGCCGGTTGCCGCTACAGGTCTGGCCCGATCCCTCACTGACGATCTTTTTTCCGTTCCACCGCTTCACCGCGACGGGTATTGCCCGGCCCACGCGCGCCGAGCGAGACCGCCGACTTGTTTCGAATTTTTAATTTCTTTCATTCTATCTGTTTTCCTTGTTCTATCCAACTAAATAAACATCAACACGCCAATCATCACTGTTTCATTTAACCACCGACCTAACCCCCAAATTTGGAATACAGAATAGGTAAATACAAATATTAGGAAGTGCACATTCGATATATGCCACATTTTATTTGTTTCCGTTTATTATAAAATCACGTGCCGTTTGTTATTTTCCGAAAATGGTGGTATTGGTGGCATGTAATACGATCGTTGGATGGAAAAATGTATATTTGTCGTTACCCCAGGAACACCACCCACTACGTATTCGTGTCCGAGGCGGTGTCTCCGCTGTCGCCCGCGCCCGCGGCCTGGGAGGCGGCGCGCGGGTCGCTGCACTCCGTGCGGCGCGCCTCGCTGGACGTGCGCTCCGTCGGCTCGGACGGCTTCCGCAGGGCCTCGCTGGCCAAGCTGCAAGGGCTGCCGCTAGAGGCGCCCATCACCAAGGTCAGCATGTTCATTCTTTTTCTCTTTCATTCTTAGCTGAAGGTAACCTTCAATTATCGAATCGACTTTAATGGTTAACTATTAGTATTACGTACTTGTGTAAATAATACGTCTCAGTTGTACACCTCGTATTTGATTGTTGAAGGTCCAAGGGAAACTTTTATGTGACAATTAAATATCTATTACAAGAATAATACAATTATGGTACAAGGTATATAATTAGTATTGAGTCAAACTTTAACGTAGAAGAAAGCGCGCCTGGCGCGCGTCTCTCCTTTTATCCCATCACACACACACACACACATATAGACATCCCGCCCCGGCGGTGCGGCGCTCTGACACACGCACATATATATAATCTCAATAACATCATAATTAGTCAATCAGAAATACCTTAGATATAATATTAATCTATTTTTAAGCCAATTAAATTTATATTTAGTTAAATAGATGGCAGCCATACTTTTTTTCAAATAATTTTACTATTATAATAATTTATATAATATAATACACATTCAATATATTCCTACGGTTTCAATTTCATTATAAATTATGTAATATTTATTTTATTATATTGCTTAACTAACAATTTGAATGTTAAATTGGTACTTTTCATCCCATATTCTGTACAAATTATCTCATCTCCGTATGACCTTTAGGTCATCGCGCTTCTGACATCCGCCCAGGAGGGGGCCACACCGCAGACGGTGATGCTGATTGACCGCGCTATAGACGTGCTGCGCTCCACAGAGCTGTATTTACCGCACCTGAGGACGGATGACAACCGACTCAGGCCTGATGACCCCGTAGCCAACGACCTCATCGGGGCACTGCTGTCGGTAGGTTTCTCGCTTGAAATGTGGCCAAATATCAGATTACTTTACATTATACTATTTGTATACTTTTTATCTTTTATTATTTAAAAAAAAAACAATTTATGGCGTACATTATTTTTTATTTACTTTTAAATTCATCAAATTGATTGATATATTCATTTTATAATATTTTAAAAACATTTGGTCTGATTAATATTTCATTTGTGCTGTGCTAAATTCATTTGAGGAATGCATTTGTTGAAAATTAAAGATGTTGGATTATTAACATTAATATAAAAGTAGCAAATTGGTTGCTGGATCTTTTTACATTGTTTATAGAAAATCCTCAAAATGCAAATACTCACATGAATTATGAATATCTTATTGTTGTATCGCTTTCGTATTAATGATTTTGGTTTACAATTAATATTGGTCATTCAAACTCTTTCAACAGACTTGACCTGAAACTGAAAGTTGTCTCTAAAAGAGTACAGATTTTCCAATTGGGGACCCATTGTTAAAGAGGGTACTCGCATTTGCGGTTTATTAATCAATCCTATAAAATCTGTAATTACTAAGAGCTTTTTCACGTAGCCCTGTTATTTAATAAGCCCTCAGGCCATACTTAACACCTTCACAGTGTACTGATGACACTTTCTTACTATCGTTTCTTACTACATTACAAGAATTAAAAAAAAAAGAATATTCATTGAAATATCGACGTCCTGTTGTAGAATCAGCCAAGAAACTGAACTGTAGCTGTGACATATTTCATTATGTTATCAATATTTTTAAAGAAATTTATTAAGTCCATTTTTCCAACATTAGAACTAAATGAAATGTGTGTATGAAGTAGGTAATATAAACTATTGTAATTTGTTTTATATTCACAGCTCCATTATCATATATTACATATATGTAATCTCTACTATTGCACATCGTACAACTGGATACCTATATGAAATTTCGCAAAACTCTTTTAATATGGGACCCATCATTGCCTTCATATAATTTTAGTTGAAAAAAAAAATTCAACAAAAATTCTTCAATTCTGCATATTTAGTTACAAGATGATTTCTGTGAAATAAGTTGGTACCAAAAGACGACACACATTCATTTTATTTATCTCATCAATTATGTCAACAATATTTTACATTATACGGGAATTATTTGCAATAACTCATCACTTGAAATTCAATATTTTAAAATTATTTTGAAATTTAAATTTTTGACAATTTTCTTTAAAAAAGTTGTCTTAACCGCTTTCTGAAAACTTCAACATGTGTACAACTTGATAAAAGGATTTTGACCACAGGTAAAATAAAATTTGATATATTAAACTTGAGATATACGTTTTCTATTGTCCCAATATATGTTTAAATCGCCTTATATATATTTATCGTCATAAAAGAATATTTGATAAGTAATAATCAGTAAAAGTCTTTTAACAATGATGCTCTACATCTTTGAAAAATTATTTTTAATATTCTTTTTATTAATTTATGTATCTATTTAAATATATTATTTTATTTAAAAAGATCCCATTAACTGTTAAATTAGTTATCGGCGGGTTTTTTTTTTTTACTTTCTTGTATAAAACAGTGAGTTTTTGCATAAATTAAATAGTAATTCTAAGTATTAATCTAATTGTATTATATAATAGTTTTTTCAATGTATTTTTTTTTAAATCTGAAAAATTATTTTAGGTTTCTAATTTCAGGGGGACATTTCCCCCTTGAATACATTGATTTATGATTTTTGGAACAGCTACTCTTCACCATAGTACCTTCAGATGTTCCAACGAGGAATTTTAACATGTGTGCTGGAAAGGAATGAATTTTGATAATGTTTACCACTTTTATAGCTATTGTAACAATTTCATTATTCAATGAAATTACAAACATTTTTAATATTTTCAATGTTCTATTTATTTATATATGTATACTATATATATATTCACATAATTGTTTTGTGGAACTACAGCAATGAAATATTGGTACTGTTTTATCGAAACGATTGCTAATTCAACGGAAGCCTTAAAAATTGCTATCTGGGATAGTTTATTTTTGTAATTTGTATGCTTCTCTCTCATTCCTTTATATTCTAAAGCACTGTACCCATTTGTGTTTGTATCTATAATAAAATAATCGAAAATAAATTTTAAAAAAACAACCATTTTAAATGAACATTATTTATACATTATTTGGTATCAGTGAAAGCTTTACATGTTCCATTTATAAATATTTTCACTTGCTTAAGATGATGGCTATATTTAATATAAACATTTATTCAAAGTAGGCAAATATGTCTACAAAAAATATTGTAACTTCTTAGACGTTCGGGACCTTCACAAAATTCTGATCTGTGTAGAGTTTATTAGGTTATTATGCCGCGTGTGTCTAGATGTACCTATCATGTATCATTTGCCAAAGACCATATAATAGTATAACCAGTATTTCAAATAGTTATAAAACGCAATGTGTATATAAATTAAATTATTCCTAGCGATGAGTTTTTAATTAGACCTGTCCCGAGAGAATAATCCTGATCTTAAAATTTACAAAAAAATCTTTGTTACACATCATGTCCTGTAATTTTTCAAACCATTCCAACCCACATTTGGCTTTGAAACATATCCAATGTTTGGTGGACAGACATATCATGATATACCTGAAAAGTTAAGAGTGTTTGTACAATAAATGATCTGAAGCACAAGTGTATTGCACAACTTGTGGTGATGATTCATATTATCAAATCATATTTTCTCAATCTCGGTTATATGAAAGATATTTAAATTATCATATTTCTATCATGTATGGACTTTTAATTGTTTGAATGTATTTAATGCATTTCTGTTGTTTATTTGTCTAATTATTGCCATGCTCGGTAGGATGCTGACCTGAATAATGAAGGGTCACAGGTTAGATTTTTTCAGCAGACATCCTATTTCATAGCACATTCCACTTAGTATAAAATTAGCACAAAATATTGAATATGCTTTAATGTACCTACCTAACT
This sequence comes from Eubasilissa splendida, assembly GCA_031772225.1. Classification (NCBI taxonomy): domain Eukaryota; kingdom Metazoa; phylum Arthropoda; class Insecta; order Trichoptera; family Phryganeidae; genus Eubasilissa; species Eubasilissa splendida. Next base: position 17,352,807 of record CM062856.1, read on the forward strand.
TTATTTAAAATGATGATAATTAAATGATTGGTGCTTATATATTAGTCAATGTATTATATTACCCCTTTATTAGTATAAATAATAAATTGTAACAATAATTAATATTGTTACATTATTTGTATGTATATAGAAAATTACAAATAAATTCTGTTAAAATTTGACAACTCAGTACCTTTTTCCAGTAAATGTATTAGTGGTTAGGTTTGCCATATTATATCCCTTCTTAAATAAATTATTTTCCTTATTCTCTGAAAAGGGCATGGTTTGTGTCTAAATTACTATATAAAATAGTAAATCTTTCTGAAACCCACCTAAATTATTGTTGTGATTAATATATACATTCTTTAGAAAAAGCTAAAGAACACAATTAATGGGCTTGTTGGAAAAGGAGTGAAGTACATTTACCTGCTATAAGGTGTCCAGCGGAAAATTTTCATGTTTAATATTAAATAATAAAAAAAACTACAATATTATTCCCATATTTTATTTATACAAAATGGAGTTTAACAATGCGAATTTTATGTCTTATAAACAATATCATCTAAATGCCATCCATGTCTCTCATGATACTCTTGCAATCGGACTCTTAAATTTGTGAACACACGAGAGCAAAGCGTTGGTTCAATATCAGTAACTTTTGAATTGAATTGACCTTAGTTGTTATAAACTCTCGACAAAAATCCCCACAAAAAAGTCATACAGTGTAAGGTCCGGTGACCTAGGTACCCAGGGTATGTCTCCGTACTTGCTGATTAATTTATTGGGAAAAATTCCCCTCAACTTCTCTATTGAAACTCTAGCTGTGTTTGGAGTGGCCCCGTCTTGCTGAAATTGTGTTCTGTTGTTGAACCCGGGAAACAGCTGCAGTTGCGGTACCAAAAACTCATTGATCATTCGGCAATACACGTCAGCAGTTACTGTCTCTCGCTGGTTAAAAAAATAATAATAAGGGCCAATTATCCCTCGGCCAGAAATTGCACACCACACTGTCGCTTTTGGACAATGCAAACATTTTTTATGGCATTCCCTCGAGTTGTCGGGGCACCAGTATCTCATGTTCTGTTTATTAACATAGCCATCGATATGAAAATGTGGTTCGTCAGTAAACAATATGTTTCCAAGCGTTCGTGCTGTTCTCAAACGTTCCAGCATCGTTCTCGCTAAAGTTTCACATAAAGAACAGTTATTTTCGTTGAGAAACTGCGCGATTTGCAGTTTGTATGGGTGAAACTGTAGTTTATTTTTTACAAAATAACGTGCACTGTTGATTTTTTTATTCCAGTACAGGCTGCAATCTTACTTATCGATTTATGCGGATTGCGCATAATTTCACGTCGAACTTGAGCCACATGTTCTGGTGTCGCTACTGATGATAAGTTACAACAGATAAGTTGCGTGCTTGGCCCATCACTTACTCGTTGAATGGTTGGTGCATTCCCGACCAGTGACTCATTGCGACTGGCAAATCAGAAAATCACACGCGTCGAACAATACCCCTCCCACTTACCTCACCCTGATAGTTTACGAGCAATTACAATTTAATCTTGAAATTTTTCCGCTGGATACCCTTTATATGCTTATGTTAAATAATTCAACAATAAACGTGTAATGTTGCAAATAGCAACTAGTTGACAAGCGCATAAAGGTGTATAGTATTTTAACACCCAAATTGTATAAAATGTAAAATAAATTTTTAATTAATAGTGTATTAAAGAATCATCTGTACGTGGCACGTGTATCCATTAAAAGAACAATGAAAAGTTCTCACCAATTTACAATACACTAGCAATATATTTGTGTTGCACATCCAACATCCAACAAGCCCTTCAATTAGAAGAGCTTACTGTCTTCAAGAATATGTGAATGGTGACTCAATAATCCAAATTGTACACATCAAGATGACGAGTAGATATTGGAGAATATAATAAATCATAAAGTACATATATAGAAAATACAACCTGCTGTAAACAATGAAAACTGAATTTATTTATCACTGAAGAGAGTATTGGTCAAAGAATTGTATTTCTCCACTCCATATTCTGCTTCTCAATTTTTATTACATTGTGGTTTTTTTTAATGGGCTCCACGTACAAAATCTTCAAGTCATTGGCCAGTGCACCTGCCCTAGAGATCACAAAAGTTGGCAATGCTACTTCATATTTTCTACCGTTTATACAATGTGATTACATTTTACCAGTGCAATGACTGATGATATTTTATTTTGTTCCATTCTGGTGTGGCCGGTGCCTTTCTCACAGAGGGACCAAGTAAACTCTACGATGGTACGGCATTTGAAGATTGTTTGTCATCTTCTGGCAGTGGAAAATAGCTTGTAGTCATTTAATACATATAGGCACATTGTAGTGTTTCTCTTTTGCCCATATGCAGACTTTTTTGAAGTAATATTACTACTAACAGAACCACTGCAATTCAAACAAATCCACCTGTCCATTTGAGATTTACTGCTTCCACAATGCAATTCATAAATTAACCAATAAAAATTACATCGTTGTATCACTTTTTGCGACTAACTTGTATTATATTTCTAATAATTTCATATTTATGTGTAACCGATACAAGATTTTATCATTAGTTCAGTCCCACCAATAATACATATGTGTTTAAATATTATTCTAAATTTTTCAGGCATGAGTTAGCGTACTGAAGAAATTTGTGTACATTTTAATTCATGTTCACGTAAGCCAGATAGCGTTCCTATTCTACAGATGAGTTCATATTTAATAAAACCTTTTTTTATATTATAGACTTGCTATTGTTAAATTATTTCTTTGTTTGTGTTCACTAATATTGAAACAAAAAGTTATTATGAATTTTATTAAGTATTTTCAATAAAATCTGCATATGGACAGTAGTAGCATCATATTATGTTTAGCTTCTTCAGTTCTGATTCCCGGATACATTGTCATGTGTACACCCATTACTCTCTTCTTCATTGTGAATGTCCGTGTCTTTACCCATTGAAATATACCTTTCGAACAATACGGAAATCATGAATAACGCGGGATATCAGTTTGCCTAATCCAATGTAGGCCATGTCCTACATACTTTTTTTCTGTTTTCAAAAATATATAACATCAGTTTATGCCTTGTCTTTCTATAGTTCCCCATTCGACTAGAAATCAAATAGAATAACAATAATTTAATATGAAAAACTGCCTTCAGAAAAGCTTTTAAATATTTTCATCTTTATGAATATAATAATTTCATATTTTGCTACCACAATTTTATTAATGAATGCTTAACTAACAGATTTAAAAGCTATGATCTGCGTTTTTCTATTTCTATTATATTGTTATTTATTTTATTTTACCATAATTTATACATTCCGCACAAAGTAGCAGCAGGCACAATAATTTCTCCACCTTATGACATATCATGTACTAAGTTTTGTCAATTAATCATTCATTCAGTAAAGGTGGTAGACAGTCATCCAAACTAAATATTTATCAATTCCTGTTGAATTGGTACTGTTTTGTGATGTTTTGTGATATTGGCTTTAATGAACATTCCATATAAGTAAGTAGTGTAAAAAGGTTTACTTTACATCACAAAACGACCATTGTTTCCTTAAGGAGTTGAGTGATCTATCCATCTCGAGACAGAAAGAACTGGACACTAAATGTACCTCTTTTATTGTTGCTGTCATTTGTATGTTCTTTACATTCCTTAATACAATAATTTATTAATCATCTTGTGTGTTACATTCCTTCTTCAAATGTTGTATTATCTCTCTTTGATGTTTATAGTATTGGAGGATGTCTAACTCATCATCATAATTCCATACATGTATCTTATGCCTGCTTGTGATATTTGTTTGTTTTATAACACTTCATTTTATTTATCCTCTTATCATATATAAAGGTACTTATGATTTTGCTTTGCTTAATTCGCAACAGACAAAAGGCTTTCTGTTCTTGAAAAATACTCTTATTGAAAATGTTTCCGGAACATTGAAAAGAGATGACATTTGATTTAATTGATTTTCACTGTCATTCTTATTTCTATGGAAAACTGAAACAGACCTTAGAGGTAAAGTTTTCATTAACAGTTTCCTTTTATTTGAGTGTGTTTTTCTGTTTGATTGCAGCAAGGTCCGACTAACGTGCTTTCATCTCGTAGAAGTAGCAACGATTCAACCGTCATTAGATCACAAGCTTCCAGGCAAAATATTAAGCTCAAAGTGAGTTGGTTTCAATTATCATTTCAAGTATTAATCTTTAACAGAGGTGTGGTAAATATTATTATTACTTTAAGTATTTATTTATATGATATTAGCGCAGCCAAAACAATTGTTGATTTTTACATTATTTAATAGTGTCATCGAAAAGGATTTTATCCCCGCAGAAAAGAACTCTTCATCAGGATGGCACCAGAAAATACAGAATATTTGGTGCAATAATATGAACATTAATTTTATAATATAGATTTTTGTATATATTTTTTAATCCAAATCTGTAAGTTACATTACAATTCTACTGGACATGAGAATGGTGAATTTTTACATTTTTTCACCAAAAATAAAACATCAGTTTACGAAGTGAAATACATTTTGTCTTTATTTTTTAATAAAAATAAAAATGTAGATCAAAACATGTAAAAATATTATGGTGACATATTTTCATGACCACATATTTATATTATAAACATATTAAACTCCTGAATCTATACCACAACATGTTACTATGTATACCACATACAGTTATAACCTAAGCACCACGTAGGTCCATTTCACTTCAGTTTTCATTGTTAAATTAATATTTAATAAATATCGCACTGAAGTAACAGGGCAAATAAGTATAATCAATACTAATCAGTTTAGATAGAATTAAATTTATGTATTAAATAAAGTTTAAAAGAATTTTAAGAAGTTAAATTAAACAAAAAAAATTCACACAGGCACCGGTGCAGTTGAGAGACCTACTGGACTCATCACTCCACTGGGACTTTGACATCTTTCGTTTGGAGGACTTGACCAAGAGAAGGCCCCTGGTACATCTCGGCATCAACTTGATGTCACACTTTGATGCCTGCTCCGTTCTAGAATGCGATGAGAGAACCCTCCTCAACTGGTTAACTGTCATGGAAATGAACTATCACGTTTCCAACACATATCATAATTCTACTCACGCAGCTGACGTCATGCAGGTATTCTTCACTGTTTTTACAATACACTCTGCATTCTTTTTTAGAAGATTAAATAGTCAAATATAGTTATTACAATACTTAATAGGTATTCCAGGTATCCGGGTGTCATATTGGCAACCAAAGTCCATCCTGCTAAATATGCTATATATTTGTCCTTTGTGAACTCAAATTGAGTAATATTATACTAGTGATTATTTTTGAAATAGTATTTCATAAATAATAATTCAATGTTGCTTATATATTTTATCTTGGTTTATTCTGAAACGCACGGGATTTAACTGGACAAGTCCTGATTGGTTAAATAATTACCATAATGTAACTTTTATATAGAGAGAACTTTCTTCATTTAACAATGTGTACGCATGAGATTGTTTGTTGACAACAATTTAACAATTGTCTGATGAACCTACGGAGTTAATCTTTTTTTTTTGTTTCTTTCTCAATGTTGTTTGTTGTATATATTGCAACATTTTGATCCTTAACATTGCTTTTCAATTCTTGTGAGTAACCTCAATGAAATATATCTTCAGATATTGTTCTATCATAATGTTGTGTGATCAGTAGTAAATTTTGACCATGGTATATTTTTACTATAGTAACTTTTAATTATCGCCCGTAGTAAAAAACGTTTGCGAGTTTTTGGTACGTCAAATTTTTTGCTGTCAAAGTAAATTCTGCCTATTAGTGTGGCAATGCGAATAATCATCAAATACATACAATATATCATGCACAAGTATATGCTCACAAGAGAAGTATAGCATGAAAAATAAATTATTGTATTGTATCATTGTACTTATATCAGATTAATAAATAAATAAATATATAAATATATATAAAAAATAAAAAATTATGCTTTATCTACGGCTTTTTTCACCCCCGAGTTTGAAATCTGTCACTTTGCTGGCAAAAAATCTTCAGTAATGTAAATTAAACAGTGAGATCATCATCAAATGAACTCTCATCACTAAAATAGCAGGATATTTAATGATTCATTGTCATGTACTGCAACTTTTAATGTATCAATGTGACGAATGACTTTTGAAACAGCTGTGAAGAGATCGTCATTTTTAACTAATGATTGACTATATTTCCATCGGATATCGGAAATTAAAAGTAGTTTACTACTAGATGTACTTTCGAGAATTAAATATTTTTTACCAACGATCGGACAATCCGTTTTTGCAAAAAAATATTTTAGTAACTTTTTTTACCATAGTAAAAACTTATCTCTGATCACACAACCGGCCCTAAGGATACATTTTGTTAGATAAAAGATCTAAAAAGGATATTGAAATCTGTCATGAGTTATGGAAGAAAAACAAGTATAAACTTTTTTTTTACATAGTATGTACTTCACTTTTCTTATGCATCGCAGGCCGTTGCTTGCTACCTACAACGCGAGCGCTTACAATCCTTGTTGGAACCGCTGGATGAGGTGTGCGCACTTATCGCAGCTGCAGCCCATGACTTAGACCATCCAGGCACATCTAGCGCTTTCCTCTGCAACTCGCGCCATCCGCTGGCCGTTCTTTATAATGACCTGACTGTGTTGGAGAGCCACCACGTGGCGCTCATGTTCAAACTGACAATCAGTAAGTATTACCAGTAACCGGATGACATTAAATATTATAAGATCAACCCAGAAATCATTAAACTGAGTAAAAGTTCGATGTGGGTACTCTTTAATTTCAGTTCCATCATCGCCAAAATTTATAATATTCAAATGAAAATTTTCATAAGAATATTAATTGTTTGTTCTATTGACAAGACTCGTCCGTGTCCTATACTATCCTATTCTCATCCTAGAAGACCATCAAATTATATATAAAATACTTTACAAGATAACATGAACTGCGATATCATATATTATAATTGTGTTTTATCTTATTCATTTTGTGGCCGACTCATGCTAGAAACATATTAACTTTTTATTATCTGCCTCTAGATGCAGATAATAAAAGTCTTCTCCATGAAATTGAGATGTCTTTAAAAAATATACTTTTTTATGTGTTAAGTATAGGCTCATAATATGTATGAAACAATGCATATTCCTTGGTTCTGCTTACAAATTATTTAAAAATAAAAATTTGCTGTTTTTTTAAATAAAACTTACATACTTTATTTCATAACGTCACATTTTTCAAATATGTATTATTGTATAGTTCATTAATAAAGTGTGTTGTGTCTTAATGCGACAGTATCTGGAATGCAATCCTCGCGACTACGCAATTTATGCCTGTAATAGATAAAAAAATATATTATAGAAAAAGCACAGAAAAACAATATTTATTTATTAATTCCTAGTAGATTATTATTTATTAATGTGACTTGACACAAATATCACATTTATAAAAAAGTCACATAAACAATGTAAGGAATAAATCGTGGCAGTCATGAAATAAATTGACAAGCCTGTATTCAATACTAGGTCTTGTGTAATTTAAATTGTAAAACCAAAAAGCTGTATCTTTATTAAGATAAATAAATGTTATTTTTTTAATAAGTTCTATATTTTTAATTTTATTTAAGATGATGACCGAGTAAACATTTTCAAGAACCTGGATAGAGAGAGCTACAAGACAGCCAGACATACTGTGATTGACATGATCTTGGCTACAGAAATGACGAGACATTTTGAGCACCTTGCCAAATTTGTTAATGTATTCTGTTCAAAGCCAAATTCAGGCAGCAAAGAAGAAGGAATTGGAATGGATGTTAGTATCCTGATATTGTGTTGCAATATAAATGATTATTTCCTATGATTATTTCTACGTATAATGATTGTTAAAAATTGTTTAGGAGGTGCAAACATTGGATATGAACTCTCTGTCTATACCAGAAAATGTGGTGCTCGTGAAGAGAATGATGATCAAGTGCGCCGATGTTTCCAACCCCTCGAGGTCTGCTAAATATTGCATCGAATGGGCCAGAAGGTTGGTTAGATATATTTTTGAATAAACAAATGTTATGATTTGTAAATTGTGTTATTGGCTTCCTGAACACTGATGCACACAGTACATTAATTTTTAGAATTTCATCAAACTAATTTTAGGCTCACTATAAAAAAATTTAACTTGCACGGTATTAAAAGTGTTGGTAATTTGCAGAATAGCAGAAGAGTATTTCTTGCAAACGGATGAAGAGAAAGCAAGAGAGCTACCTGTTGTGATGCCCGTATTCGACAGAGCGACCTGCTCCATTCCTCGGTCACAAATAGGCTTCATCGACTTCATCATCATAGATATGATGGAAGCCTGGGATGGTACTACTTTTATATTACCTACTAATAAGTTTGTTTTGTTCCAAATCAATTTGTCTCAAAATCTATTTTTTATAAATTTCAACTGCTTACATTATAATTCCTTATGTATTTGTATTGAAATGTTATGGAGGGTGTGTATGAACTTTTCGGTGCACTTGTGAGACATAAAATTTTCCAACAAATCTTGTAAATCAATGTTATGTATACAATTTATTTATTAATTTACTTACTTTTTAACATTGTATTTTAGCTTTCATTGATATGCCAGAACTGGTGGCCCACACCCGTACCAATTACCAATTATGGAGAGACATGGATGACCAGGGAGTCACCACTCTGCAGGATGTGAAGAAAATCCAGGCAACTTTAGTTACCCCAACTGTCACAATACCCAGATCTAGCCCAGAGTAGACAATTAGATGACTTCCCTCCGACTAACCTTTTTGTGGTCTGACCTAACTACTATTGCAGAATTACAATGTTCTTAGTGTACGGTCCATTTATGTACTTCAGTGATAATATGAGTATTATTTAATTGTTGCCTTCTTTTCATACGTTTTGAATTGGTAGTGGACAGTTACAGATTTTTAATTTATTATTATTACTTTTTATTTTCATCCCTTGTGCTTTGTTCTAGATATCAATGTTTACAGTTATACAATTGTAAGATACGATGGCCTATTGTATATTATGAGTGAATTTGACATGCATTCATACATTTATGAAATCTAGATATTGATGAAGTGCATTAATTTGCATAAGAGTATGATTACTTTTATTTTATACAACAAAAGTTAACAAATCCGAACAGCTGTGTTATCAGCTACATTGTATTTCTCTTACAATAAATTCTTAATTCCTGAGTTTGAAGTTTGCAAGTAGGGGTGGTGTGTTAGATCCCACAAATTTGTTTCTATATTATTTGATAGAGAAATGTTGCATGATATCACATAGATACTTAAGTTTTGTGCATATAATTTATTTTGTATTGATATAGTTTTTTTTTTAGTTTTTTACTTTCTAGACAAACTGGCCGACTAGACAAATAATACGAGTGCACATATGGTCACACAAACCAGGCAATAATCCGAGTGCTGGCTGCTTGAATTTATCCTGATAAGATGTGCTCCATCATATTGTCAATTTTATTTTTAATTATTAGAAGAATACAAAATAGATTAACTTAATCTTTTGACAAAAAAAAACACCCAACTCAGTTTAAGTGGTACACAGCTGGTGTGACCTCTGAATGCGACTGAGTTTAATGTTTTTCACTTGGTTGCTCTCGTCCCCAAATAGGGTTAAAGTATTTCACAGGAAACAGTGATGAACATCTGCCCTCTTTTCTTAAATTTAAATATTATTCATACATACATTTTATTTATTGATTTTGGAACATTTTACGTTTATATTGGATATGTTACTCTTACTTACCCCAATTGCCTGTTTATTTATGTTACTAAAATCATCAATGTAAAATAACAATTAAGATTGTGTTTTTTTTTTGTAATATATGGGTGCCAAATTTTATCTAGTAACCAATGTACTATTTATACAACATTTAAATGTAAAAGAGAAGTGTCATTTGTTATTTTTTTGGTAATTTTTACTTAAAAACGGTATTCAAATTTACATGTTTATTCTGATGTCAATAAAAAATATATAGTACGATTATTTTTGATTAATAAAAAGAAAATGCCAAGAATAAGTGTGCAATATACAATTGATTTATTTCCTCTTACAAAAGATCTATAGATTTATAGAAATCACTGAATTGTGGTACTTTTACAACAATTGTTCTCCCTAATTGGTGCTGTAGGCACACATCTTACTTTTAGTCGATTAGACCTAAGTATTTATTTTTAAATACCTAGGTCCTACAGTTGAATTAAAGTCTATTCTGCATAAAAGTGTCTATCTTCTTGGGTGGCTTCTATCCTTCTCCTGGCTCCCGTGAATAAGATGGCGATGAAACTGGAAATAATGTCATTTTTATTGTCATTCACATATTAATTCTTGTCTACACTATACACGTCCTTAAATTAACATGTAGATATGTATTAAATTGTAGTAATGAGTTTGATGTTTTATTTTCTTTATATAAACCTATTAAATAAGCAAGAACTAAAGTACATATTTTGTATCTAAATATTGTATCCAATGCGACATCTCTCAAAAATATTAACTATTTTGACAAATCTACATATGACATGAAATTATTGTTTATGAAGAAATATTGTGAATTCAGTTTTTTCCAATAATGTACAGATAAATTCATATAAAAATATGTTTAGAATAGATAACTTCTTAATATATACCTACTAATTATAAAATCTTTGTTTTTTTCGATATAATTATTAAGGTAAGCTGGATAAGTCATGGAGCTTAATGATTGAAATTGAAAATTATATTGATTGATAGATAAAAGCTGCTGACCACTCTCCAAATCCATTAAATAATCTCGTAATCATTCAATCATTACCGAAATGTTAAAAGCATTCATATTTTGAATTATGATGAAACACTATATTTAAGACTCATGTTGTTTATGAGAATAAGAAGCCATGGAGCTGGTATCTTTGGCGGGGGAAGGGCGGCGCCCTTGTTAGAGTAATAAATTATTATATTTTGGTAATCAACTTTTAATCAATCTAATATTTCTCACACCATCCTTGATCTTTCATGAAGAATGTTTACACATAAATCTTCCATGTCTTGTTATTCTTGATTGATCGACAACTTGGAATTCAGGGTATCTAAATATACACATGTAGAACATAGCTATAATTTCCCAAATGACTGACTGTAGAATCAAAAGTTTTGTTAAATTTTAGGAATTATTTTCATCTAAAATTGAATAAAATTTGACTGCTAATATCTTGATCAATCTCTTTGTTAATTACTTGCCGGATACACATGACAACTAACCATATTTTGAACTTTCATTGGCTCTTTTGTAAAGTAATATATTTTATCTATAAAATAAATAACCCAATTAGTTTATCAGACATATGTAACAATATACTAAAAATAATTCATTGCAAAATTAAGTGGGTTTCATAAAGAAATAATTTAATAATAATAATAATAAATTTGTTAATACTATTTATTGCACTTTCTCCTCAATATTTTAGTTTTTATTATTTTACTCTAGTGCACGTACAAAAGTTATGAAATGAAATAGTATATTATTAGTTAGTTAAATAGTTAACATTATTATCAGTTTGAAATTATTATTTTTAAATTAAGTTTCAATGAACAGAGGTACACATTTGAATTTACGTAAACCAATGAATGCTGTGCAGTAGGTTCCTACCTTTATGAGAATTTAACATCATTTTTGTAATATCTATGTTTTTTAATATCAATAGAACAAAACAAGGAAATAAATCTGTAATTCTTATTTAATGTGTTCTAAATATAGCATATATGCATGATATAGCATATATGTACATAGTGACAAATTTGCACTGTGAGCCAGAAGTTTTTTGATAGCATATTTTTATATATTTTAAAACATTTTAATTTTGTATTTTATGTTTGTGGAGAAAACATATAACAAAAAGACCAAGTCGTTAGAACTCATTTACCTGAGTAATGGAATTTGAATACAAAAAAACTATAGAGCTGGCTTAATGGAAAAAAATGAGTGAAAAATATCATAGAAAGGTTAACCTGATCCTTAATCCTGATCACTTATTGAAATTTTACCAGAATTACATGAGACAAAAAACATTTTTCAGCGTAGACAGATTGGCAAATCCATGTATAAGATTGAAATAAATCCTATGAAACTGTTATAAGACGAGGTGGACTGCCAAGTAATGAAAAGATTCTTTAAAGACTTATCAAGAAAAGTTTTTAGACAGTAATTCAAAAACTACTGGATCCAATGCCTACATGTACGTAGGTTACCTTATTTGGCAAATAGATTTTATTTAACTTACAAATGAATAATTACACTTTAGGTATAATTAAAAAGTATTTATTTTAGTTTTCATTCATCACATATTTCAAGATGGCTTTTATTCAGACCTACTTTTGTGTCTGTGACAATATTATTATTACTTGTATTTATATAATTGATTTATCGAAGATTTGACATTCTGTAGTGTCTAGTACATAAATGCTAACAATTTTTTTTTCTGTTAATTTGCGTTTATTCAATAAGTAAACCTTGTGATTATTGAGCACAAATAAACTAAATTTCTTTGAAAACTTCTACCTCATGGTATTAAAATGATTGTAGACCCTGATGCATTTCAATTGCAATAATACTGAATCAACAAATATCTACTTACTTTTAGCAAGTTGGCAGTGTTTGTTTGATTCTGTTCACGAAAGCATTGAAATTTATGGTATCACATTTTTCTTCAACGGCATCTTTCAATAACCATTTGTGATATTTGTCTTTTTTTCAACACTTTTTACAGCTATCTTGAATTAATCTTTCATTAGCCTTTTTTCTCATCTTACAAGGCATTTTTAATGGTTACCAATCAATTTTAATACAATGGCCTAGTATTGCACATTTGATTGGTTATTTGAATACTTCATTCTTAAATAATTTTCACTTAATTACTATTTCTGATTTTTTCGATAACAACATTGAGTCACTGTGTAGTTGAAACAATAACACCTCCTTCCCTTTTATTTCTATATCATTACAATGGTTGAATAAGAAAAACCATGCTGGCGTAGTTCTCTTGCAAAACTTTAGTAAAACAACTGAGTATTACCAATGGAACTTGTATTCTTGTACTTGTAGTAAATCACCTATAGGTATATTATATAATACACAAGTGTCGGTGATCATTTCAAATTAGGTTTTATAACTGCTCTGGGTCGCCAGTGTTCTTTTAGTTAAAATTTGTATTTGGAGAGTATTATTGTGATTGGAAATTATATAAATGAGCACTTGATACATTTGAATGTATTTGAACACACTTTAATGTAAATATATTTGAACAAAATTGTAGAAGATAATTCTGGGTACAAGCCCGGGGAAGCAAAGACGTACTCTCGTTATTCTTAATGGACAAAAAGAATGCTATTGTTTGTAACATAACTGACATATCACGCATCATCCTTCATCTTGTTTTTGTTTCAACTAATGTATTTAATGGGTTTACAATATTATACAATGATAATCGTTATTAGTGTATTTATTGGATATGAATATTTGATTGTTAGGGGTATTATCTAAAACCAAGCTGGTCTTGACTGTTTTTAGGTATTTTAATCTTCCATATGCATGTTTGTGGTATACTTATAAATCTTTTCAAATCGATCCAAAAACATTATTCGTCATATTTGGACCGTTTGACAAGTGTTGTGTCAAGTTCAATGCGAGATATTATTTTAAATGATCTTATACAGAAATAGGGTTTTCACCCATGTTAAAAGATTTGAAATATCTCGCAAGTCGAACCAAGAAAATATATATAAAATCATTGTACTTTCTCTTATTTCATGTATGTAAATAAAACTGTAAAATAATATTGTGTGTACTTTAAATTGTTTATCATTATTCAAGTGTTAACAATAATAACATGAATGTTTAATGTGTATTCTTCTGAACTTGAGAGTATAAATATTGTAATTTAATGAACATTGGCTGGCTCATAAAATAAAAGACGAAAGAAACAAATGACTAATTTATTTGAAGGTATTCTTTCATATATTTACTTTCTAATTATAAAAATTCAGGAATTGCCTGTTTTTTACTTTATTTTGCTTTTTCATCATTGTTTAAAAATACATAAATACAAAAAGATGCATTTAAAAACAGCAAAAACATGTGAGAAAAATATCTCCTACTTTTTACTTTTCATATCATTATTCTATCGTCATTAGAATATTTGTTATTTTTAATTTTATCTTTCTTGCACCAATGCAATGCACCCCATTCCCTATACCAAGCAGATATATTCATGTCAAATGCTACATGCGACACACACGATACTGCACCAATACAATTAGATCAATATATCTCATTCATAATAAGCAGGTGCACACTAGAAGTGCGTCGTTCGCGAACGAAACGGATCTTTGCATTGAGCCGGTTCAATCGGCTCAAGTCGCTTGCAGAACAATTTGAGCGAGCTGTGCGTCAGGCGAGCGGCAGATCAGTCAAAAATTGACCCGTGGACCGACAGCCGGCACAGATCGCTCTGTGAGTTATGAAGGTTGACACTTGAAATCGACCGTAGTTAAAATTGTTAGGACAACGCATCGCAGTTACCTTGTTATCAAAAAAAAATTGCTGTATTTAGTTAGTATAATCTTCAAAAGCATTTTTATTTTAAATAATGTTAATTTTTGGTAAATACAGATTTTTTTCAATGTTTTTTTTTAAAATTTGTTTGGTTGTAGCAGAAATGATTAGCTTTCTTTTTATATGTAAATATATTTGTATTCTCAGCTAAAGAAAAACTTTTAAATCATACCATTTTGAAAATTACAATATACATGTTTCATCGGCCATTTACTAGAGATAGGAAGTACATATAATATTATACTACAAAGTCAGAATGTATAATTTAATATTTAAAATGAAAAAATAGTTATTTCATGTATGTTAATTTTTTGTTGTTGTTTAAACATAGCTTATCTATTTAATTGAAGAATTTGGATAAAATACCATTATATTGAAATATTTTTTATTTAATTTCTATGAATAATTTCGATTTCATTACACTGGACGTAATAAAGCAACCTTTAATTAATGAAAACGATATTAAAAATAGTTGATATCATTTAAAATAAGATGTCAGATGTTTTAATTATTGTTATTCGAATATTGATATCCAACAGAGAGCAATAGTAATGCACACATCCGAGGAGCAACACATTCGTCAATCAACTGAACCGTGAGCCATGCTTTCAAAAGATCTAACGGTTCAATCGAACCGATAATTCAAACACTCAATTAATCCGCGATTCAATTTGAACCGGCTTAGTTGTGTGAACCATATCGCCCATGGCTAGTGCACACTACATGAATGTCACATTAGTTGTCAAAAATCCACTTTATCATTTTATCTTTCAACATTCATCTGTTCTGCTTACTGCAAATCAACTTGTTTTGCTTGCTCCAAATGGAAATACATTTTACCTAAAACAAATGGAGATGTTAGGATAAAATTTGTCTTGTTCTCATGGTGAAAATCATTTTGTCATTATCCTTTTTTTTATTTTTGAATTTAGGTGAGGCTACGTGATATGTTTGTTTCTCATAAAAATTAATTAATTTCAATCATTCTCATTTTTTTTTTAAAAATAAATATGAAAAAAAATCACTTCTCCTTTTTTCCACAATATTCAACATCTGATAGGAAAGTTTGCATCCTAATCCATGTGACACTCCCTCTCTTCTGTACAAAATGGAAAATTAAACAGTCAAGAATTAAACAAAAAATATCAAAATATCATTTTTTTATTTCAAAATAAAACATAATATTATATAAAGCTATTTATTTTATTTAGTGTTCAAAACAAGAATCAACACGAGATATTTATTTCTCAAAGGTACCAAATCGCACAAGACCAGGAAACAACTGTAAATCATTATGCTTGAGGAGATATATAATTAATAATAACCAACGAGAAGGTATTATAAAGTGATTTTGGTATATTTTGGGAATGTGCTTCTTATCTGAAAATAACAAAATCCCATATTTGTAGCATACAACTTTGGAATTAAAAAGATATAGACTAATTTATAGGTACATTCGGCTCTACTAAAAATAATGGCACAATATGATACATACATGACAATAGGAATACAATTGGTGCAAAAGTGCTATATTTAATAATTATTTGAAACAAATCACCCAACAGATGCTCTTTAATAAAATACAAAAAATAAGAAAATACCACAAACAACACAAATCGCTTTTTGTTTTGTACACAAATTGGATCATTTTAAACGATTATGTTTCATTATAAATATGTATATCAAATATATATATCAAATACAATTTAAATCAATAAACTATTCAGTTGAATTGTTTTCAGATCTTCAAGATCGCTAAAATTTACTCCCAATTTATGATGAATATTCTTGGAACGGTAAAACCATTTCACGCAGTAAATTTATTAAGTCAAAAGTATACATTAATATCAGGAAGTTAAGCAGGACAGAAAATACTATTCAAATAAAATTATAACTATTACGTTGAAATTATCCGTACAAGGTTTTTATTCCGTAGAATATCAATTAGATGAATTATCCTAAATCGCAAGGCGTTCCATCACTTGACAAAAAGCGATGATACATCATATAATAATACACACATCACACATTGATATACACATGTACTGATACATACATCACACTCAGATACTCACATCAAACATTTTATGAAGTGAACACATTTTTAAGCCTTAAGATTGTAATACCTTGAACAAGCTATAAAATGCTAATTTATCAACAGAGGCACTGATTCTTAAAGAATTAACTCTCAATAAACATTTGTCAATTCTAAACTATTATATAGACTTACTATATATATACAGTTACTTCTATAAAATGTTCAACACCATACAAAGACCACAAAGCAATTTATCTAGTTAACCAGTCCATTTGACAATGTATTTTACAAACAATCATTACAGGTACTGCGGATCTTCCAATTTGATCAAATATGCATGCTGTAAGCAATCTTAATAATCAAATTTGGAAGTCTTTTGAGTATGAACTCAAGAAATTATTTTAATTGATATTTTATTTCATTTGCATATTATGGTCACAAATACAGTTTTCATCGTGCTTCGAAGATATTAATAAAAAAACCGAATAATGGTAATTAGTATGAAGAGAAGAAAAAGGAAATGGCAAATCTCTTGTTAAACACAAAGGAGTAATTAAAATTATTGTTCGATATGACTCAATCTAAATAGGAATAGATTAAATATTTTTTAAAAGATATGCAAGGTCATAGAATAATAATTAGAAAAAAACAAATCATCAAATGCTTCCCGAAAATGTTAAAACTAGGTGCCACACAAAAAATTTGCACTATGTAGATATAATTCCTTCAAACTACAGTTGTAGCAATGAGAATGGACTAAGGAAGTAAATATACAATGTGGCATATCTTCATTTACATTTTGCTACATATGTAGATCCTAATAATTTCCTCAAATATTTGTATATGCAGTTTGCGTAATAATAAAAAATGCATTTCAAGATTGTAACAAAATTTATCCAATGTGCAATGTTCTGGATGTGCGTGATGTGAATGATTAAACAAGCAGGTCTCACTGCATTGAAGTGTGCAACGGATCGCATAAATGTATGAGACAATATTATCAGTGACTTATTTAATAATGGTCAAGCATTGAAATGGGGCTAATTAAATAAAAGAGCAGTAGGCTCCATCTAACAGTAAAATTTCCCATTTTATAAGATTATAAAATATTTTTAAAACCTTCTAAGTATGTATTATTTTCAGTTTGTAAATGTATAACAAAAGAAAGCTAAAATTGCACAATAACTTAAAATAAAAGTTTTCAGTGTCCTGACCCTTACACACGAGTCTCAGACACTTACAACGGGTTTCTTCAACAGTTAGCCATAGTAAGGAATATGCTCGGAGTGTCCTTGCAGGAAATAATCAAAAATCGAGGTAGAAGATATATCCCATTATATAACCAAATTGAAATAGCAATAGGCGGGACATCTTAACCAAATGAATGATAAAATCAGTAAGCAACAGAGACCTCATATTAAAAGACTAAGCTGATTCATCGCACAGCTCCCCAGGCAACATTAAAAGATTGTTGATGTTTGTAGCATTAACTTTGTGATTAGATATCATTAAAAATTGTATCTATATTTAACTTTGTATAAACCACTGTGTTGATGTAAAAATAACTCACTGTGGTTTATACAATGTTAAATATAGATACAATTTTCAACATTAAAAGGATTACAGGAAGGAGTTGAATGTGGTAGATGGATGATAGAAAGGAGAGGTGGTCGTAACGAAAAGCCCTTGTCCAATAGTGAATGGACACGGGCTAAAACTTATGAAGAAAGAAAAATCTTAAACTCCTCCATTGTAAGTAACAAATATAAATAATAATACTTGTGGTTAAATTAAGCAACAGAGATATTAAATGTAATACAAATAAATGTGATGTATAATTTTAAAAATAAATTCTACAGAAGTCAAGAAAATTATTCAAAAACAGATTTGTATTGAATTATTGTTTATCTTATCAAATGATACCAGAGCAGGGAAGTGGACATTCTTTGAATCGAACCAGTATATTAGAGCTAGAGAATAATTATGTTTATAAACAAAGATTGCCATTTGAATAGAATTTTTTCAATGAAATTTAAAATTTTGACAAAAAGAAAAATATTCAGAAATTTTAAAATTTTTAGTGTCAGTTAAGTAATAAGTAATAAACAAGTGATGATAATGTGAAAAATCTATAATCATAATAAAAATGATTATGCAGTTTTAAGTTTAAAGAGTATAAAAATTTTGAAATCAAAATTATAACTTTATTCAAAGAAGGTGCTAAATAAACTCACGGTACTTGATTATTACGGAGTGCACTAAGTGGCATAGTAGTATCACATCTTTCCAGTAAAAAGTCTTATTTTTCTTAATCTTTAGTTCAGTGCCACGAAGAGATGCTGTATTGTTTACTGATCATTTATATTTTATATATCCCTATTTCTTGGTGTCCATGTCCAGGCCCACAATATTTCTGTAGAACTAACATGTTGTATTTTAAATTTTAAAATTGGTAAATTAATTTGTTTTTAACATTCAACATATATATATACTCTTTTTTTACGCAATATTTACTTATTGACATTAATCAACTGAGATTATTTTAACGCAAATTATTTTTTCAATAAAATCTTCTATATAACATTATATCCTAAATGATCGGAATGCGCACATGCTATGATGGGAATGATAAAATGGCCACGTAAGATAATCGGGAATGTTGTTAATATATACCAAAGAGATATCTGCCGTTGTTTCTTTTAAACAATGAAATTCATTATTTTTTAAAACTTCACTAGTGATAGAATATTTTAGAAGCGACATTTGCTAATTAGAAAGAAATAATTGCCATGGTACATATATAGACATTTTTGACACAAAAGAGGAAAAAAATAAAAATTGATGCATTTAAAAAAATATATCACACACATTCAAATACTCTTACAATCACATATATCACACACATTCAAATACTCTTACAATCACATGATCCTACCAACACACATATAACAAAACTAAACTAACTTATAAAATATGGAGTCATATATTATATTAAACCAGTCAACAAGACAATTTTCTATTTGTATAATTCCATCACTCTGTAATTTAAAAGGTAAATATAATTTTTCTATTGTATGATACACACAGAAAACTAATCATCAAAGTCATATGTCATCAGATTACTATTACGCACAATGTATCCACAAAATATATTTTTGGATTACATCATTCATCATATTTATTATTACAATTGTAATATTGGGAATACACAGATTCTATGATTTTACAGACAAGCAAAAAAAAATACAAATTACAAATATATATTTCATAGAGAAAAAACAATAAGTCTGGAAATTATTATTATTTTTTTATTCCCTAAAGAATTACAAAATCTGCAATTGCAATAAGTAACAATGTTTGAATACAAAAAGATCACATTTTTGTCAAATCTTTTCTTTAATACAATTCTAGACTATAGACAATGTGATTGAATCCTAAGTAGGGTATTCCCATTATCCAGATGATTTAAAAAATGGAAACATAACAAACATGGATGGAAATTCTTCTCAAAACACCTTAGTTTTCTGTGGTCTGTAAGGCTACACAACTCTTTAAGGCAGACAATTAAATCATTGTTGCATATCCCTTTGAGGATTTTGTCATCACGGCATAAACTAATGAGATATGTGCAAACTTGCTTTATTTCTATTATAAACATAATTTATTATAAATCATATTTTCAAGTTATAATGATGATATTAAATAAAAAGTGATCATTTTGAACGTAGTGCTATTTTGAAAAAAAAAACTGATAAAGAATTTTATAATATTTGTCAATATAAATTGCTTGTTTACAACTACAACTAGGAAAACAGTCCCAAGCCGATCCGTGTTGTAGCTTTGAGTATTATTGTAATGAATATATTAAAAGAAGATCACATACACTATTTGATTTATACAAAATGTACAGCTTCCATAAGAGAATAGTATAATTTCCTAATTCTATATTTACTGAATGGGATAACAATAAAATAAATGTGATTTACATCTAAATATTAAAAAATATAAATATGTACTATATTGGAAAAATAATTTCAAAATATGTTTAATTTGCAATACCTAATCTGAAAACTGAAGCTGCCAAAAGAATCCTCAACATTTTTGGAATACCCACAGGTAAAAATTTTCATTTTGTATTTTGCAAGTCTATGCTGTATCTTAAAACAAAATCATAGTGTATCTTTTATATAGTCACCATTTTACCATTAAATAATTTCTATTTTTTCTATGTGTATCATAATAGAAAAGTTCAATTACACTAGGGACTAAACTAGGCTTCTCCTGGTTGCACAGATCCTTCGAGCACAGGTCAACGGTGTTGCTGAAAAATTGCAAGGGTCGGCCAAGGTAACGCGAAAAGGCGCTAGAACATGATCTCTCTATCCTGACACTGGTCTATAACATAATGCGTGAAACGCTTAAGGAACTTGGGATACTCCCGCTTGTAGACGGCTCTCAGGACGGACGCCGGGGCCCAACCTCCAGGATTCACTAGAATATTAAAATTGCATATAAATAAATATATCACTTAAAAAATAACATGTACATTTCAACAGCTTTCGAATATTTTTATTTGGGAATCATTTCCTAATGTTTATTCAATCAATGTGGAAAAAAACAGTATATGAATCTCAAATCATCCAAGAACAAAAGTAAAACAAGTTAGGAATTAATCCTAACGTGGGAGATCAGAAAAAAAAATTCATGGCGCAAGTGCTTTCCTTAGTTTGAAAAATAATAATAATATTGACGTAACATGTTACATCTCAAAATGATATTTATATTATGGGTATTGAATTTTAGAAAATTAACTGATATTTATTTTAGATATATTATTAAAAATATAATATGAATAACTACAACAATTGGGAAACTATCACTACATATTAGTACTGCTTACCAACAGAACAGTATGTGATCTTAGTTGTGATATCGTCCCTGGAAATTGGTGCTCCAGCTTTGGGTGGGTCTATTCTCGTCTGGCAGACCAAACACACGGTCAGAGTCACGCGTACACACTTCCCCGTGTTACCCTGAAAATAATAATCATTCATTCATTCATGAGATTGCAATATATGTACTATGATTAAATCCAGATTATAAATTTTATATTTTTCTAGTAATACAATTTTTTTTTCAAGGGGATAATTAATATTGGAACAAATTTTAATAGAAATGAAAGACAAAATGATTTTTTCAGTAATAAATTATTAACCCAATAATTACCGGGACTCATATACGATCATATTATGCATGCCCACTGCACAGGCGACTCGATAAATCATATAAAGATTCAATATAATAGTGGCAAAAATCGTACCAATATTATTATTAGATATCGTACAAACAAATAATAAATAATAAATGTTCTCTCGCAGCAACATATCACCCAGTAAATCAAACCTCTCGTGTATGTTAACAATTTGCTTGAAAGACTTCAGCTAAAGGGTATCTTCTTTCGAAAAGGTGAGTTTTATGCTTATTAATTAGCTAGTCGTGGTGATAAATATTGCTAAATTGTTAACTTGTAGTGTTTAATGGTAATTAATTCATTATATGTGAACCATCTATACATGGCTATATTGAAGCTGTTGAATATTACCTTATTTCTTTTGACTATTGAGAGCTAACTATAGAATATTGCACTTTAAAGGAATACATACTGTAGAATTGTGAGAATAAAAAGATATAAAAATTTCCCACAATCATGACACACGGTGGGCACCGGTTATTGTGATCAGTGGTTACATGAAAAACATGTGTATTTTTCGTCACTTTTTAGACTCAGATTTTTGGTCACCAGAATCAGCATATTTATAAGTATATTTCGGAGTAATAATGTAACTCAACTTTTTGGGTACCTAATACCTTGTGTAATTCCCGGCAGTATTATCTATTAATTACTCTGATAAATCTTAGGTTACAGACATCCCCTGCATTTTTCTCATTACAATTGTATGTGTATAGAGTATTGTTTTGACTGTAGTCAAATTGCACCTCGTTTTATCCTAAGTTCTCGGTCATTCTATCTCTTGCCATACCATTTGTTACCTTTTTATCAAAGTAGTTTAAATCTGTGCATCAGTAATATTGTACTGCATTGAAAATCGATTTAATGAACTGTTTACAGACTAGTAAACAAGCTAAAATTATCATTGATTGATTTGGCAGTTACTTGGTGATGTAACATTATAATTTTCATATTAAAAATCTGAATTTCGGAAAAAACATTAATAAACAATATCACATTTTCAAATACTTCACCGTTACTATTGATGTTTCCGAGAACTAACAAAGCTGTCCCCACCGCTCCATAGACAATTTATATACAAACTTGATATTGTATTGTGTGTACAATAAATTAAAAAATAAATATAAGTGTCAAAAAGATTCATGCATCCATTGTGTAGATGATAGTTACGGTACAGATAATAGAATTTCCGGATACTGGATTCAAAATCATCAAAAAATCGATATGATCACAATCTACAAATAACCGGCATTATTCCATCCATCTTTCAAAGAGCGATAAAATGTAATGCGAAGATCCAAAGAAATAATAAAATAAATTTAAAATATAATCATGAAATTGTTCAATCTTGAAACTTACCGGGTACTCTGGATGTTCTGTGGAATGATTGCAGACCTGCCAAAGATCCGCAGCGTCGGGATCTGTGGTATCAGGGGTTCTGCGCATGTGCGACCAGAACAAGGCATCCCTCTGACTGGCAGGCCAGATTCTCTTATGGGTTTGAAGGAACACCAGTGCATCAGAACTGATCTTCTCAACGATTGTCATCTGTTCCAGAGTGGCTATTAGAAAAGGCACACTGATTAATACTCATATCTGGTAATACAATCACAGAGTATTCCAATTTTTCCATTAAAACAATTTGTCAATTTTAATGCATAAATTTTTACATGAAAATTCACACGAATTGCAGTTTAATGAAATTATAGTAAATTTATAAGCCAACCAAAAAAAAAATTAAGACAATTTCAGATTCCAGTTGTCTACACGAGAACGCCAAGATTTTCACCATTTTTTTTCATATAAGCATAAACTTATAAATAAAAAAATTATATTTTTATGTGATACAAAATATGCACAAAAACACTGAGATTTTCAGAAAATTTTGCTGATGTATCAATTTTTACTCTTTTAAAATAATAAATGTGTACTCACTTTCCCAGTCATGCCGATACTCTGGACTGTAGAAATAGTTGCAGAGCTCGTAACCGGTGACTCCTCGCACCTTGTGAACTGCCTTTAACGGATCCATCACCATCCCATCTACTTCTACTTCCCTGGAATAATATTTAATATTAATTGAATAAAGCAAGGATGTGATGTGATTAATTGGATTTAAACTATGAAAGAATGTACACTGATGTATCAAAGAAAAATAAAAAAGTCATCAGCAAACATTAGTAAATCGAACTACTCTCGCTCATTAATAATTGACAAATCATGAACAGCATGGACCCAGATTAAAACCCTGAAACACTCCCGAGTAAACTGAAATTTTTTGTAATTTATAATAACCATATGTGACAAAATTCCTGCTAATGCTTAGTAACTAGCAATTTTTTTACTAAAGCAAGAAACACACTAATACGGCTTTCCCCATTTAAAATAATGTCAATACCCATCTCCGTTGATTTAGTAAACAAAAAAGCTTTAAGCTTTTTAAAGAAGCTCTGCACAACAACGGCTGCAGAAATGAAGTGGCCATTAAAAATGGGTTATGCAACTTAATAGCAATATCAACTTCTTTAAATCTACAAGTACAGATAAATTGTCACTGGATGTTTCTTGCAACTAACTAACTAACCACCACGCCGTTTCCCCGCAAAGCTTGGCAAAGAGTATAGAGCGCCACACTCCTCTGTCCTGACACAATTCTCGCCTCATCCACATTCAAACATCTTCTCATACAAGCTCGCCGATTGTTGAGGCTTCTAACAGAACCATCCTCCATTATCTGATTTACCTGGTCGTGCCAAGTCTTCCGCAGACGTCCCCTATGTCTGGTGCGTCATATGCGCCATATATCAACACTTGCATCATATGTCTTTCTTACCATTCTTTCCGCATTAATCCGTTCCATATGACCAAACCACCTAAGTGATCCTTTTTTAATCTTACTCATTATACTAACATCAACTTATTGTTTCCTTATTTATTCATTCTTTACTTTGCCATAAATAGATTTGCCACATATACGCCTAAGTGATCTCATTTTGTTCTCTTCTGCCAGCTTCAGGCCTCACTTCCATACATCAGTGTCGGTACTGGGACTCCATAGTCTTGCCTCGGTTGACAAATTCCCGTTAGATATTATTCCATTCAAAGCGCCGTTCGCTTTAAGATTGATGATATTGATCAGAAGTACTTAGCAATATACTGACTTAAGTTCAGCTAATGGCTGTGTCGGCATTCCCCGCTGTTCTATCTCCCCATGAAATGACTTCAATTATTCCTCCATCTTTATGGGTGTAGCTCCAAAACGGGACAGAACAATTTTAAAATATTTGTTTTCATGTTGGAAACATCCAGCAAAATTTCCTTCTTGATTTCAACTTGATATTTACTGAAAATGTCATCCTTATGAGTTTGTTTACTCTGAATGACCACTAAGGATTTCACCTTCCACCCACCATTGCGTGTAGTTTTCTTGGAAAACGACAATCAACAAAATGGTATAATTAAATAGACATAAATAAGAAAAAGATTACTCAAGTACTTATCACAGGTCCAAGATAATAATATCAACTAGACAACAGGAAAACTAACCTTCTGTACATTCTCATGTCACCCTCCTCTGCAAATATCTGCCACCCCCCACTGCCTTCTGTCCCCACTCCCTGCAGGGCCTGCTGAAGTTGTTCTGTGGATATTCTATCTATCTGAAAACGTAAGACAAACAGGGCCACTGAAAATATTTAATTAAACTATGTATTATTTTCCTTAACTTTGTGTTTAAGGAAAATAATTTAACACGGTTAGTAATAGTAATGGCAAGCAATCTCAGTAAAATCACTTGTGTAGACTTGGCGAGATACCAGAGTAACGAGGAAAAGATAAAATAGGATAAGTCAAGTCAATTACTAATACAAAAGTGTTCAAAAATAAGGATTAACGGAAAGTATGTAAGATCAAATGCGAGTATTAGACGTGATGCTCAAAGAATTGCTTGGATGGTTTAGATATAAAATAATTATTCAGTTCCAAAACCTGCCCTAATGGATATACTTCATATTAAAATAAACCGGAATTCAAACCTCATAATCATGTATATACAAAAATTACATTTATTTATGTGTTAAAATATATTATATTATACAGATCTAATAGTACATAAGTCATATTTAATAGAAATAATGCCCTAATGAGCGGTGTAATAACTTCACTTTCCAATAAATTTTGCTATGCATAGAAATATTTCTATAATTCAATGACATATTATGAATGTTATTATGCGGCAAAAGATGACGAATTATCAATGTTTGCATAATAAATACTGTGATGTTACGCAAGTACTGTCGCTTATAATTTTTTGTGTGTGCCCTCCATTCTATGAAATGGTATCCCTAGCCTCGACCAATAGGAGCAATGCAAGAAGATGGCGGAATTGGACATTTCCAGATCTGTTCAGAGACGAGAGACAGTGGGTGAGCCAAATTGGAAGCATAGGTCTTGATGTCCATTACCTTGACTCTAGTCATCATTCTGGAAAAATCTACAGGACAGAGGAGTTAATCTTATATGGACCCCAGCCAAAATTCTTAAAGACTTATTCTTCCTATTCTCTTTAAACACCGAGGTCACTGCCCGAATCCATATACCAAACGTAAATCAAGTTATTGAAGCCATCATCAGGTACTTTCTCTGTTTTCATGTTCTACGTGATAATACGCAGGACGCTCTATCTTCAAGGCCGAGTCACTAATCATGGCGCACATAATTCTGTACTTTTTGTATATTTTTCTTCCGATTCTATTCTTAAGTCTATATTTTATTCCAACAAATTCTGTGTCATGTCTAACCTTGAATGAATATTTCTAGTTCAACATCTTACAGAGTTATACTTATATATTTTATTATCCACATATTGTGATCTTTGTAAAGATTATTCTGGAAAGGTATTTACTCTGTATTTAACATGACATGGTGCCAATGTAATCCGGCCGATGCAATTAAAATATTATAATTTGTAAGATTAATTTTGGGATATTTCCATGTGGAATCATAATCTTGTAAATAGAACTAATCTTAGATACATAATTTAATTCTGGAACCTTTTATTATAAATTCATTTCTTGTATAAAAAATTTAATTTTGTTAACTGCAGAATAAAAAAAAAGGAAACTATAACCTATATTCTCATTTATTTTATTCAATAAAAAATAAAAAATTCCACAAGTGATGGAGATAAAAAAAATTGTGAGAAAAGGTGAGTAAGTAATTCTAATAAAAGCAACCACAATCTCATAGTCTTGGATGAAGCTGTCGGTGGAGGTGTGAGACCCCCCCATCTCACCCCTCACAATTGATTATATCAAACATGTAAAACATAAAAATGGAACCATGATCTCGAGTTTAGCTCTACAGTACCTAGGATTACAAAAAATAACTTATTTGTAATTTAAAAATTCTTATTTTTTTTACGTGGAAACTGGATATATAATGTGTACCGAGATGGGTATTTTATTGGGTAAGATATTAAAAATCTTTTAATTTAAAAAAATATATATTATCTTTCCTAAAATAACCTGCAAAACATAAACTTTAAAAATACACGCAAATAAATAGTCTACTTTAATGAGGGAACTAACTACAATGTTTTAATTGTATATTTTTGTCAAATATACCTGCACATGTTTCTGGTATTTTATCAAAATGTCGAAAAATGCGAAAAAAATAATTACTATTACGTCACTTACGTTTTTCAAGAGCGAGTAAATATATCGAAAAAATCGGAAATTGAATATAAAAAAATCAAAATGATTTCAGCATAACGATTTTCGTTTAACAAAAAAATCGACTTTTTCATTCACCTGAAGACCCTCTGCACCACTCGCATTATGCATTAAATAAAAAAATCATGAGTAGACTGTCATTCAATATAATTTCCAATACATAATGATATTTTATATACGAATACATTATGTACCAATTACATAATGAATATCGTCAATAATTACGAAAAATTAATAGTTTTAACTCATTTAAGAAAAGTCTCCAAGAGAACAATATCAAATATCTCTAGAATGAGAATTGGATGCCCAGGAAGCCTCACATTTATTCAGATTGAACTTAATAGACTCCCCAATGTGTGAGTGTGGTGGCGAGGAGGAGACCCTTGACCATATCTTTATTGCCTGTCCATTGCGGATCACTGTTTTTTTTTCAGTGATCTCGTCAATGGTAATTTTCAACTCCCTATTAACTTGTGTCATCTTCTTTTTCTTAACTCGCCACATTTAATCTATATAATGACAGCAAATTTTTTGAACGTTAATGGTATTGACTCGCAATACTCCTATTGTATAATATTATTGTAATTTTTTCTATAAAATAAATTTTAACTTGATTAATGGCACAAATCACTATTGATTGAAGGATTGCCTATCTAAAAGAAGAAGAAGAAGAAGAAGAAAAAATCAATAAAAATACAGTAGAAAAATAGTTTATATATTCCAGTTAATAATAGGTATGTTTTTACATTATTGTTAATCAATTTCTACATAAGTTTCACATTTTTTCTACCATTTGTGATTTGTTGATAGTTGAAAAGTATGTAAATGCTTATTTATTTATTACATCAATCAACCATCCACGTACAAAATTGTATTGAAAAATTTGAAGTCCGCTTTAGTTTAAAATTATTTATTGCAAAAATGTTGTGTAATTTCGTTACTACATGACGTAAGGTTATACTTATATGTAGGATAATATTAACGCGCAGGACATATGTAGATAGATGCCCACTACGTGCCTGTACGTATACACACAACAAATTAATTTATTACTCGCAATGAAATATATAACTTTTTTTTAAATACAAATTAAATGTATATATTTTTAGTTAATACATTTAATTAGTATTTAAAATATCTCAGACCTATATTCTGAATAATTACAACTTCACAATAAGAATGTGCCCTCCTTAATAATATAAATAACTATTTATCATTGCTGTAAGGTCTTCAAATAAATAGCTGCTAATTAAATAGAGACAGAGACTCACCTCAGGCCAGAGGGGGTGCTTGAGAAGGGGCGCGTGTGGGGTGATGGCCCCTCTCTGGGTCAGGGGCTGCCCAGATCCGGCGGGCACCCGAGGTCCCGGGGGGCGCGCCAGGCGGGCGCTCCGCTCCTCCTCGATGCGGTCCAACCCTGTCTCCACGGCATCGTAGAACTCGTCCTCGGGTAAGGTCGAGTGAGGGCCTTCCTGTTATAAGAAAATCACCCGTCATTAATTGAGCAATAACTCATGCATGAAATTAATTTTTAGATATCTGAGCAATTTAAGCATAACGATGACAATTTATTTTTTATCTTAACACAAACAACGCCGATGTTTTAGGTATATATCGATTATATAACGCACAATGGTGATATGTCCAAAATATTTTTAAAAAATTATAGGAACACATTTTAAATTTACAATAAATCGTAGAAACTATTTTAGATATATGAATTAAATATATTAATTAGAAAGATATACATATAAAATCAATTCTATCGAAAAATATTGTTGTTACGCCACCGGGATTCGAACCTGGATCTCTTTCCTAACCGGGGAAGGTGCATTATCCAACTGTGCTACAGCGACAATAATTTTAGCGACAATTTTCGAACCTATATGTTACCTTTTTGATATTAATACATTTAATCGTTCCATTATTTGAAAGAGCCATCTACCTTATTTTTACAGAATCTCAAATACCTTTGAGTAAACTGATAGCAGACGCCAGAATTATCAATTCATTTTTATAAAATTTTGGACACATTATTACAACTTTTTATAATATTACAATATTTTTCGATAGAATTGATTTTATATGTATATCTTTCTAATTAATATATTTAATTAATATTTAAAATATCACAGACCGTCTGTTCTGAATAATTACAACTTCACAATAAGAATGTGTTCTCCTAATAATTTTAGATATAGACAATCTACTTATTTATCATTTTTAATTCGTTTTTTTTTTTGTTTGACTAGTCCATATATGATACCGGTGCACTGTAAACATTTCTAGAAAAGGTTTGCAACTTTAGTATTTTGTACTTCCAAAATATTAGACATCATTTGGATGTAGACGTGTAACTTGCGCGTTCCGAAAGACTTAAAAATGGTGCAAAATTGCATCCATAACACATTCAAGCTAAATCGTACTATACATTATAATCTTATTATCTAAACAGCGAGTATTGCGTGTAACATGTCTCTTGAAACTACAATAATAATAATAATAATAAAAGATAGAATATTATACTTTCAAATGCTTAAATCAGCGGTTTATTAATTATTTAGTCACCAAATGACAATAAATTAATACAAGAGACGAGATTAATTCAAGGAAAATTAGCAGTAATTGCATAATGCGACACGAATTAAACGACCAATCTAGCGACAACACTGCACTACTACCTACAATATGTAACGATCTGGCGACAAATTAGACTTAGTATTTTTGCACTAAATTATACAATTCCAAATACCATACAAAAAAAACAACATTAACATTTAGATTTAAAATACTTTTCAATTAATATACATATGTACGACGCAAACATTGGATAGTATTCTTCTCTCTACCACAACTTCGAAGATATCTAATATAAATATTTAATATCTCAAACAAATACAGTCGATTCCGCTTAATTGGGACACATCGGGACAAGGAAGTTTGGCCCAATTAAGCGGCTTTACCAATTAATCGAAGCGAGCTTAAAATTAAATGATGAATATTTTTCATTAAATACGTAGGGCTCCCTTCATTGCCTTCCTGCATAAAATAACGCTGCAACCCGGCTATATATTTTTTTCTCCTGGTTACTTACAGGCACAGCTGGATATTAATCATCAACGTCTTCTTCATCTAATTTTTGATGTTTCTAAAACATCTAAAGGTTTAAAGATTTTATATGGTGTTGGTTTTTATAGCTCGCCAACTGTCAGCGACAATATAATAATATTCATTCATTTGCAAACTCTTCCGGTATGGTATGAATTCTAGTAATTATAGCACATTGGATACCTATAACCTGGACACTCTGGCGACAATATTACAACATACGTGTACTGGAATAGTCACTTCAAACGTCTTATCATCAGAGCTGCCAGGTGTGACTCATTATTGTAGTAAATCACACAAATACAACGTATTCTTTAGAAATATGTATGGGTATTAATTAAGAGAATAAATTATCATATTATTGCACATTTAATAAAAGTGTACTAAAATAGTATGCCCAACACAGAAAAGATTGTTTAAATCTTTGAAATGAATCATTCCAACATATTGATAACATGTATTTGAGTAGTTTTCACATAAAAAATGATTATTTCAACATATCAATTAACTTTTCGCCATGGAACGCGTACGGATAATTTTTTTCGATAAGGTCTCATGATACTACTTACGAAATATTTCAATGCACTTTTTCCATCATAATTTCGAATAAAAAGCTATTAACCACATGAATAGCCATGAAATAAAGTGTACATATAGGAGAGGGGTTCGGACCATCAGTTGCAGGACGAGAGGCATTCTACACACATTATTTGTGGAAACATAAATCCGATAGTTTATGACACATTTATGCAACAGTAAAAGTATTTACTCTTCGAAAATTAAATCTTTGTGTAAACAAGATGTATTTTTTACGTTAATGCATATTATATTCTCAGCGTTTAGATTTTCGTTCAAATCGAGTCTATATTTATTTAAAGTCGCGGAGCTATTTAATTATGTAAGTGGTACCAGAGTGATCACGTGAGTGAGACCAAAATGAAAATATTGAAACAAGGAATTTCCGTTAGTTCACGTCTATATATTTGGTAGTCTATGCTATCAACTGTTTACTTACAATGAATCAAAACCATTGAGTAATACTTGCTAGGTGGCTGGCGCTCGGGTAATTCAAACCATTTTATTTTATAAAAATGTATCCTTTTTTTGGAAATAATATGATAATAAGTAATAAAAATAATTCGTCGAAAAACTAAATGGTCAACATGGTGTAACGGTAACGTATTATCCCAGCAAGAGAAACTTCCGAGTCCCGGTGGTATCTGAATATGTTTTCGATACATCACATTCTAAGCGATTAATCTAATTTATCATAGATTTGTGTTTTAAAATTACAACTTCACAAAAAATTCCATTAAAATACAAAAATACTTGATTTATGTCAAATTTAAAACGGGTCTAATCACCACCCAGTTAATTAAATGTATGTTTCACTGAAATTGTAACGGTTTATACATGTCGGAAGCTTTTGGGTAAATAATAAGATACATGTCTAAATTTATTATTGGCAGTTTGACGCAGAACTACCCCCGCCAGAGTACAAACTAAAAAAAACAAAAAAAAAAAAATTAAAAACCGCCGATATTGAGCATCCTCAGTTGTCTACCCCACCTCATGCCATTAGTTGTCAAATTACAATGCAAACATTATTAACGCGTGAAATTAGAATAAGCCCCTTATTATCAAAAATAATCGAAATAGTTACAAACACAGCACCATAAAAACATGACAATTTGGACAAAACTGAATTATTAACGGATTACACAAGTCATCAGCTAATTAAAGGAAGTCGCCCCGTAAAAACAATGAATATAGTCGTAAATGGTAATCCTATTGTGATTCAACTTTGTGTTTAATGAAATGATATGACATGTCAAGCGCGAGCAAGTGGGTTCTCTCACCTGCATCGATTATTTTCATTGAACATTGAAATAAAGCAAATGAAAAAAAAAAAAGATTTTTTTCATTTCCGCGAAAGTGGACCACTAAATGGATCCTATTGCCATTTTATTACACTATTTTATAAATACTTATTTTAGATATGTATTAAGATCCATTATATTATACTATTTATATTATCTAATTAATCATGTTTGAATACAATATTTTAAACAAAAACAAAAAACAATTTTTTCAAGAGATCTTCTGTCATGTAACGAATTTGGCATTTGGAATCATGGATATTTGGAAAAATGAACAAACCGGTTTGTGTCTTTTCTAAATATACAAAGTGTACACCACCGCTATTGGCGTATAGCGGAATATAATAATAGAATTAAATTTAAAATATTGCGTAAAAATAAAATATAGATATAATTGAAGATTTTACGAGTAAAAGACCACGATTAAAAAAATTTGAAACTTACGATCCACAGAGGTCTGATTTCTAGTTAGGTGATGTGGTGTGTGGATATTACGGTATTTATTAGAAAATGTTAAACCAACGTGCATAGATAGGTACAACTAACTAAATTCTAGCGCTTTATAAAACAAGATAATATACCAATGACCAGACAAAAAAAATTGGGCATACGTTTTAACTTGCAGGTATAAAATATAATTAATTGGAAGTAGTGCTATCTAGCAACCATATTTTGTACACCCGAAATTCACAACGTAGATTTAAAAAATCAAAACAATTTAATAATTTCTATGGAAGGTCGTGTAGCATTTCCCCGGATAGGAAAAGATCCAGGTTCGAATCCCGGTACCAATAAAAGTGTTTTTTCGATAAATTGATGAACGTATATATTTCTAATTTATAAAATTTTATTTCTCTTTTTTAGTTAAGTTGATTAATCGAAACTATTTACTCCGAAATATGATATTTATTATTTATAATACAGAAAACTTATGTAAAAAGTATTTTTTCTCAACTTAAAAGAAAACTGTTCTATACAGTGTGATTATCTTCAGATAATGGATGAAAAAAAAAAGAGAAATAAAATAGTAAAACATTAAAATATGGTTGGTATACAGGACGCGAAACTGATTTAAGCAAATCGGAATATATTTTTAGAATACCCTTTCCAATCACTAAAAATGGATTCACTTAGCGAATTGACATCGGAAAAGGTGGCCTACAATGGGATTGGACTAAAATTGAAAAATAATAATGCCCGGTTGTACTTCAAATTAGATAAGACCACAGAAACCCGGCTCCAAATACAAATATAACTGTATTATATATTTTTGCACGAAAATAAATTAAGTATTGTGGAAACTCGAACTATTTTGGAGAATACTTGATGAGAAATGCAACTTTATGAAATAGTATTTAAACATTTCATCGGAAATAGCGGCATTACGAAGTACACGACATACTATGGCAATAATTTTGTTGCCATCTGAAAAATAAACGTAGTATCTTTGCGAGGTTGATATCCTACTATAAGAAGTTATACTACGCAGCAGCATCAGAGACGGACGTGAAATACTGAAAACGTATGTACGCACGTATATAGCATACTTTTAAAAAAAAAAATTTAATCCTATTGGTTAGATATTTTGAATCATATTCTGGATAAAATTCTGACACTAATGTAAACGTGCATTCAGACTAGTCCTAGCAAATGCCAACTCTTCCATTCTTTAAGGGTCGACAAATTCATTTTTTGACACATTTTCAAAGTATTACATCTGGAGAACATTTCAACCAAATATCAGAATGATAAGAGCACTTTTCACGAAGGTACGTGAGAATACAGGTAATAAGCTCAAGGTACGCCAGCTAGCAGCAGCTACACGCTCCCGCCGCTGGTCCTTTTACCTGCGTAATTAACTCAATGACACGGTTATACATTCGCATTAGCAGAAGGTCTCCTATATGGGGGCCTGAAATCGATGATTCCATGCGAGTTGAAAAATAAAAATTTTACATACGTAGATTCGAATACACCACAAAAAAAATTTTTTTTTTTGGAAATTTGCTGGATCTCGCCCATTTTTAAATATATCGCACACCTAGATCAAAACTAAGAGTACTCTAAAAGTCATTTTTCACCATTCTTTGTTACTAAAGTTATGAAACTAAATAACATTTTAGGTCATAAATGTATCCTAAAATGACACTTTTAGAGAACTGGGGCTAAGTTAGTTGCGTATATGACAGAGTATTCGAATACAATAATAACTCAAAATTCTTGTTTTTTTATGTTGTCTTAGTTTTGATCTAGGTGCGCGATATATTAAAATAATTTATATATTAAGTTCAATACTGGCTTGTACTATAAAATCGTCATTTGTTTTGGATTAAAACATGCATTTAAGTTGCGAAAAAACATTCTAGAACTTTGCCTATGACAAGTGCGCATAACCCCTTAATCCGAATTCTTGAATGTGTGATAATAAATGAATTGGATATGTCCAACTTAGTAAATTAGTAAACTTTTACAAGACACTTTTTCTTGAAACCATATTTGTATATATATATTGGTGCTAAATATTTGTTTATAATTATTTTTATGTTTCTGATGTAACTATGTTCTTACGTATTATTTTACGCTTTCGATTGTTATCTGTTCAGAAGTATAATATATCATCTCATTTTATATATTTTATATATATAATATTTCCCTGTCGATGCACAATTCATACCCACTGTAGTATCTATAGGCTGCGGTGAGTAGTCACATTACAGTGAACACACGTGATGAACATTTTTAAGAGGTTTAATGACTATATTTTTAATGTAGCTTATTTATTCTAGCATATGTTGTGTCGTTGAACTGTTAATGATCTGTATAACGTAAAATAAATTACAGCAATATATTAATGATACACTTATTTATTTTCACGTTACAGAAATCTTCAATTATATTATTTTATGCGCCCCCAAATAAAAATATTAAATTATAGGGATAGCTTTGATATAAATATATATAAATTATCTAGAAAACGTTAAGTGTACAATTCTCTTTTTTTTATCGTATATATTTCATCCTTTTTATGAGTTTAAATTCGGTAATAATTTTAAAATTTTGGTAAGGTAAATTTAATAATTTACGTGCAGCCGAGTGATGTGTAACTTCCATTCATCTAGAAGAGTTTGTTCTCAAGCTTTTGTAAACGCCATTAATAAATCTCAAGGACAAACGTCGGTCATGTGGGAATTCACGGTATTTTGCAATAGCAATAACGACAACAATCGCACTTTTTACTGTTGCTATATATATACATCATTACCGCATGTTTTCGTACAAATGTTAAATTGTTTAGACTTCTGGTAAATTCCGACCCACCGTATTCTCCACCACTATATCCTCACTAGAGATATAGCGTGATATTGTACTTCTACAGGGTGAATATTACGTTCCAGGCCGATGTTGTTTTTGAATAACTAGGAAATTAAACAAAAATGTTTACAATATTTTGAGTATGTCCAAATCTTTGTAGGAACTAATTACTGGGTGTTATGCCCTGGGGGATTGTCATCACGATTAAGATGTCTCACAGAGATGAAGCTACTATTTTTATATGAGAAGTATGGAAGTCTTGGGCATTACAGGGCTTACGACCTGTCATCGGCTGACTTAAGTGATCACTTTACACATAGTAAAGTTCACCGATTACTTACCCACGTTACCACCCACGCTACCACATCTATCAAATTTTTGGAAGTTGTATATATTATATCAGGATGGAACAATTCACTTATTTATTGCCAATTATGCTGTCGCCATCTATTGATATTTTTGAAAATGTTTATATTATTTCTCATGTAATATCATAGATGTCGCTGAAATTGAGACTTATTAATGAAGTAGGAGCAATATCCTTTATGTGTATATGAAATTCATTCGAATTATTAACATATACTAAAATACGTCTGAAAATGTAGTATTTTCAATATTTTTCCAGCCGATGACAGGTCATAAGCCCTGTAATGCCCAAGACTTCCATACTTCTCATATAAATAATAGTAGCTTCGTCTCTGTGGGGCATCTTAATCTTCAAAAATGTTTAAATTTGGTTTTTATTTATCGATTATTTGGTTTATTACAATTATGTATGAAATATGACACCGGCCAAGTGGCCGCCCCTGGCAGCGGCACAAATGCGTGCACTTTTAACCATATTTTTCATAATATTCTCGCACACTTGGCGTGTTATTTCAGCAATTTCATTTCGAATAATCTCCTGCAGCATCTGAATTGTTGTTGGCTTGTTGGCGTAGACCTTTCCTTTCAAGTACCTCCATAGAAAATAGTCGGGAGCCGTCAAATCAGGTGATCGATGAGGTCAGTCGATATCACCACTCATTGACATTATGCGGCCGGGAAAAATTCTCGCAAAACTTCAAGCGTAGCTCGGGCTGTGTGTTAGGTGGGGTCGTCCTGTTGAAACCGCACATGTTGCAGGCCCAATCGACCCAATTCGGTCACCAAGAAATTTTCCAACATGTGACGTTAGCGATCACCATTAATGATTACAGCGTTGCCATTATTATTTACATAAAATGTGTTATTTTTTCATTTGTATTTATTTATTTACTACCAAATGCGAACTGACAAATGTCTACCAAATCGAAATGGCGGCCAAACAAAATCGGCCTGGAACATAAAATTCACCCTGTACTAGTGATTTTATCTTTTGATGATTGCTTATATCAATATTATAGTATTATTTTCCAACGAGTTTTATCATAATTGACCGTTAACATGAACAGTGGTATCAGAGCAATACTTCCTCAACAAATATGTACAACGGTCCAAATAAATGCAATATTTCAAGTATCGCCTGAAGCCGCGTGAAGTATTATGGCAATACAAGTATACGAGTGACTAGTGTAATAATTAGCTTAATATAATAAATTATGTACATACATAAGGGTGTGTACAATCTACACGTGGTACACAAATTATTCTTGGAAGGGCTAATAATGTAACATAAATCAAAATGTCAGGTAACCGAAAAGGTGCGCCCTCACAGCTCAGCTCCACGATAAATTGTCTCTGCGTAATACTAATATTCTATCCACAATTTGATCTATTGTAGTAATATTCTAGACCAAACCCTGGCTCTCGGTAAAGAACACGATGAACGGGGTTTTCGAGTCTCTGGTTATGATAAAAAAAGTGCATTGAAATTTGCGTAATAAGACCTCCAAAAGGTAGTATTTTTATCGAGACTTTTTGAAATAGAGTATATCAATTAAAATATACATAGAACCAAAATTAAAAAATGAAACATTGTTAGTTTCTTACGATTATTATTATAATCATTAATTAACAAATATTCTCTCCACTGCCTAGAATGCTAAACACTAACACTTCACGACACAGGCTCAACTTATAAACGAACTTGTATTATACATGGTTAATAGTCATTCGAACGTATAATACATTCAATCGCTTTAGAACGCCGAGGAATTTCGGGCGTAACGCGAATAAACTTTATGGAGCTTGGAACCCACGCACTTCTATATATTTGCGGTAGTTTTTAATATCTTGTTTGCTCTCCTCAAATGTCAATTTGTAACATAACATTCGTTTTTATTTATTTAATATACAGTATTTCCTAACCATAAAAATGTATATTCTATAAAATGTTATTCCCGTGTTAAAATGTTTTACTGTCATACTAGAATTACATCAGGGTCATTTAAAGACATATTGATAAACTGAACATAAATGTAACGTCGTATGAAACGTCAAGAAAAATAGTTTTGACATTTTAATTTTGAACACTGAACATTTTGAAATAAATTATTACTTACCTGCATAAAATATTATAGTTTTCAATTTAAATAACCTACAGTACAGCAGCATTAAAATATTAAAAATTTTAATTTTCTGACAGTGGACTTCTTTGTTTACTATTTTGAAAAAATAGTACCTTTAAAACAAAAAGGTCATCATACGCCTATATATAAAATGATTTTGACACTCCTCCAATGAAATGTATAATTTTCCCATTTTACGAACAGAAAGAAATTAAGGTTTTATGTACAGACCAAGTCCACAATTTATGGGTGGATAACTAACTAAATTACCACAGAAAAATATTCAATGAGTATGTACAAAGTTTGTACCGTTACATATGAGATTTTTACAAAATCATGTTAAGCTTTTGAATATGTACTTACTTTGAAATAAATATCCGCGAAATGAAATCATTATTATTCTATGTCTAGGCCCTAAATCATTTAACAAAAAACAGTCTGTCCGCTCGAAGTTCATGACCTTTTGTTTTTTGTATCCAATATATAATATAGAATCAATAAAATATTTTAATCCACCGAAATAATCGCATAACTACAACTTTTTTTAAATGGCAGATACAGGTTGAACATTTTCGACTCATATTTTTAATGTGTCTAGCCCTAAAATATTGTGCACTAGGTAAATTATATTCAATACAATATATCAATTGGATAAAATAATTTAATCGTTATTGTACGATTAAAAAAATATATATTAAAAAAAAAAATTACGAATCATTCAATACCACTAATGATATTGAAACATTGCAAAAAAAAATAATAATCGCCACCTTCTGGTGTAGGTGCAGGGGAGACTCACTTCCAGTTATGCCCCTCCCGCCCTTGCTAGGACAAGCGCTGGCAGAGGCGTAGCATCTATTACTTCTTATCTGTAGATAGATACGGCGATATACGTGGTCGTAATTCAGTCGGTGTTATTGTAGAACATTCGACTCGTCGAAAGTAATTAGTAATTAGACAAAGTATTTATAAATAAGCACTTATATACAGATGCACAAACGATTAATGAATTTGATGACTTTGTTTTATACTCAGCCAGCCAGCCATCCCATCTACAGAACATCGAGTGACGCAAAATAGCCCGATAAAATTGAACTAGTAGGTACACGTACCATTCGTTTTAAAACATCTTCTGTCTCGACTTCTAAAATACTACGACTTATTAATTTAAGCAAAGGTTTTTTTACCCTAAACAAGGGGTCGGCAGACCGCGGCTCGCATGCCGCATGCAGCTCTTTTCATAAGCATTTGCGACTCTTCAACTCCAGTTCATATTTTCATCTACAATCATATTTGGCACATTTAATATAGTTTGCCTGAAACATGACACAATAAAAAAAAACTACTACTTGCCATTCTCACAACCATGAATCAAATAAAAAATAAGTAATGAAGCAAATTAAATTACAATCATTCCTAAAATTGAAATAAGAAGTTACATGCAAAGCTTTCAAAAGTTGTTCTAACTAGTAAATTTTACAAAGCCTAAAAAGTGTTTAATTATAACACCGGGATAAAGAACTTCAGCATAAACTCAAAAATGGCAGACCATGCAAGATCATAAGGTCAGTGTTTCGCCCATGACAACGTAGAAGTACTACATATATGCAAAAAGAGAGAAAATTAGACATTCTAAAAAGTATAGAGATTAATATTAACAATAAAAATGTATTTAACATACAAACACCCCCTATTACATCTCCTCTCCTGTACATAATTAGTCCCACCCACGACCACTTTCATCGAAACCCCCCTCTCCCCAACACTGCTCTCATACCTCCCCCCCACCCATGTAGTTGATAATCTATCTTCTAGTTTTAAGATTTAGTTTATTGCTGAAGATGACGCATTAAGCGTCGAAAACGTTTTAATTTTTAATTAAAGTGTAGTGTGAAGTAAACAACGTTGTGTTTTATTTTAATGATTAATTCTTTTTTTCGAATTTTAATTAAAAATTATGTTAAGTTTTTTAATAGTTAATTACAATGGACTTCAACAAAGTTAATCACGAAAAAAATGTAATAGGTTTTCTTGTTTTATAAGTAGAGCACTGAGCTACTGAAGCAGCTTATTACTCCCATATATTTTATTATTCTAAGTAGCCCACGACTGTATTGTGAATTTGAGTTTTATCTCGTATTTTACGTCATTAAAATGTATATAACTACAGTGAAAATGTATGTTGTGGCTCTATGAAAATGTTTAGATTATCCATTTAAAGGAAAAGCTCTTCAGCAGACTGGCCAAACCATTGTAACAGGTACTTCAGCCATGATGTTCTCCTCCTTCCATGCTCCAACTTTCAGCAATATTTCCCTGCATTATGAGATGCAAGATCTGATACATCTCTGAATGTTAAGAATGAAGATAATAAAGTTATAGTATTTTAAATATTTATTTTTCTTATTCATCCGAACCATAATATCTTAATTCGTAACTTTATCCATCCAGCTTCTTTTAAGCATTCTTCTGCAGATCATTTCTTCGGTAAGGGTCCATGCTTCCATTCCATAGAATAATACCAAGAACACATAGCATATGACCGTTCGCATTCGTAATCTAAGGTTGAGTCCAAGACTGCAGAACGTATTTTTCGTATCTTCTCTTATTACTAATTTCGTTCCAGAAATACACTATAAAAACCATGGGACCGAAATATTTTTCAGTAAGGTTTTCATGCGGCAAGCTAGATCCCTGTTTATTATCAGATGTCGGCCTAGTCAACACAAACTTGAGTAATAAAATCATAAAAAGTAAAAACCACAATTTGGTGGCGTTATGGCGGCCGGAGTACTATTTTTCTTTTCTAAGTCGAAAATGTTTGAAATTATATAGTATTTTGTAAAACCAGAAAATGTCAAGGTTTATACGAAATATGCACAATTTTTTTATGGTAAATCATGGAAAAAAAACACTATAATACTTCACAATATTTTGAGTATGTCCAAATCTTTGTAGGAACTAATTACAGGGATCTTATCCCCCGGGGGATTGTCATCAAGATAAAGATGACTCACAGAGACGAAGCTGTTATTTTTACATGGGAAGTGTGGGGAAGTCTTAGGCATCACAGGGCTTACGACCTGTCATCGGCTGGCTTAAGTGATCACTTTACACAAAAATAGTCTCAGCTTCAGCGACATCTACACTGTTACCTGCTCAAAAAATCC
Organism: Eubasilissa splendida; assembly: GCA_031772225.1. Taxonomy (NCBI): domain Eukaryota; kingdom Metazoa; phylum Arthropoda; class Insecta; order Trichoptera; family Phryganeidae; genus Eubasilissa; species Eubasilissa splendida. The sequence goes on from CM062856.1 coordinate 17,394,492, forward strand.
ATAGATGTCGACAGCATAGATAAGTAAAATGTTCCAACATAATAACATATATACAACTTCCAAAAATTTGATAGATATGGTAGTGTGGTAAATAGGTAAACGTTACCATTGTGTAAAGTGATCACTTATGCCAGCCGATGACAGGTGTAATACCTAAAACTAACATACTTCCCGTGTAAAAATAATAGCTTCGTCTCTGTCTGTGAGACATCTGTAACTAGAATACTTTGTGATTATAATTAATTATAAATAATTTAAAATCCCACTAAAACGATGGCTTCTCCGCAAAAGATTTTAGCTTACGAATGTCAACAGACACCGCTTTGCCTATAATGAGTAAACTGTTATGTTTTCACAATTTTGCTTATTGTACAGCTTTAGTTGCCGAAATAACGTGAATCATATATTTTTTTTAAATTGCTTCGGTCACCGGTCACCACTGAATACTCGAGTCACGTTATAGAATAAATAACTACGTGGCACATAGTACTGAGTATGCGGCTTTAAGTATTCCAAGGCAAACAATAGGCAATAATATCATTTTAAACATGTACGAAATCCAGTGCAACTACCGTATTGCCGTAGTAGTTCGTATTAGCGCCGCGCCGTTGCCAAATCAAACGATTACCGGTAACCCGACGAGATGTTATGACGTTTATAAATAAAGATGAATATCTTTATTAAGGAATGATTGTACCGAAGAAATGTTCCGTCATGACCCGACCTCCCAGCTGGTGAACTGCATCACCCTACGACTCCGAGGTGCCCTACTTCAAGACACCACGATCTACTTTTAAAACACGCGAGGTTAAACCATTTTTCAAAGAGAACAAAAAAAAAAAAAACAATCTTTAATTTCAATTGAGATTTCTTCGTTCGAAATAACTGAAAAAATGACGATAAATAAATGCTCACCACAAATATTTAAAAAGGGTTTTAAACAATTCCGACAGAAATAGTTCAGGATTATTCCTGGTGATGTACCATAAAATGTTGCCATTCGTATATCTTAGTCAAATAATGCCGGTGCCATAAAACTACGAAAAATCGCGTCACCGTACAAAATACGTGTAGATAATGAATGTTTGGAACAATTAGATGAGTTTATGTATTTGGGAAGTATGTTCGATAGAAACGGAAAGACAGAAAAATATCAAATGGAGGGTGTGACTTGTAGGGAATAAAGTGAATGGCGTTAATGGGAAGTGAATAAAAGTGTAATAAAAGTGAATGGATTATATCTAATGGGAATTGTCAACTGAGGCAAGACTAGCAGTTCATATGGAAGTGAGGCCTGGAGCTGGCAGAAGAGGAACAAAGATAGACTGAATACAGTGATAATGAGATCTCGTAAGCGTGTATGTGGCATACCCATTTATGACAAGAGTAAAAAATGAAGAAATAAGGAAAGAATGTAAAGCTGATCTCAGTATAGTGAGTAAAATTAAGAAAGGATCACTTAGGTGGTTTGGCCAAATGGAAGGGATGAATGAGGAGAAAAATGGTAAGAAAGATATAACACAAGTGTTTATGGCACCAGAAGTAGAGGACGTCCGCGAAACAACCAGGTAAACGAGATACTGGATGATGGTCCTGATAGAAGCCTCAATAATCATCGAGCTTGTATGAGAAGATGTATGAATGTAGATGAGGCGAGAATTATATGTCAGGATAGAAGAGTGTGACGCTCTATCCTCTCTGCCTACCCCTTGCATCTCACCGTATGACAGAAGAGTGTTAACCTAAAATCTAGGATCTCCCATACAAAAAAAAAATGTAAAGAAAACCCGACTTACAGAATGTGTACAAAACGTCCGATAGAAGCGAACTGCAATAATAGGTCCAATTTTATGAACATATATGCAATAGTTGCTAATCATTTTCATTATTTAATTCATTACAGTATTAAAATAATTCGTGTCACTCAAGTTCACAAAAATATTAATTTCACTGGAAAATGTTTTTTGATTCCATAATGTTCAGTGATTTTATTTACATTTTCATATAAACATAATTTCCACTTTGACACGGCGCAGGTAATGAACGGTGTAATATAAAATATAATGTGAATCGTTATTTTAAAAATATCTAGAACGCACATTGTACATTCTATTAAGCTGTCAATCCGTCGATTCTTTTAAGCATTTCAATTCACAACTAGTCGATTATAACACTGTCGAAAAATAACACAATGGTACGTGTTATTTTCTACTATTATTATATTACACTATTTAATAGAGACACGTTATAAAACCTCGTATACAATTTTTGTCTATAATCTAAATAAACACCAAAAAAATATATCTTGACAGTGGATGTTATTATTAAAACGAACATAATAAGGTATACCATGAATCGATATATCTATTTGAAGAAATATTTTTTTTTAAAAAACATCGTATTCCGGTAGCCATTGCAGCAATTCATTTCGTAACTCTTTTCGGATTATTATGCCGTGGTTATGGTTTTTCAATTTACATTTTCTTTTTCGCCACACGAATCCTGAAGGTCCAGAAAAGATGTTGCTATTGAAATATGATTATGTTAAAATAATGTAACTATATGACTTTGGAGTTTTTAATATACTAATAATAATACCTTGCGTAAAGAACAAGGTGTAGTAAAAACATCGCTTTTACTCTATATCGAATTTATATTTGTCATTCGACGATTTATCCTATACGTATGTATGTATGTATGTTCATGTACGAGAGCAAGTCAAAAATTATCTACATTTTTTGTTCTAAAATTTATTTACACGGAAACCGAGCTGGTCGTAGATGATTTGATGGACGGGAACCATGACTGATGTATAAAGAAGACGCCACCTCACCGATGGTAACTCGCCTATTCGCTAAAACCATCTCTCGAACTCGCTAAATCTTATCGTCCGTGGTGAAGATCCACAAAATCCACAGAAAAAAAAACACTTTTACGTGATAAAGCACTGTCCCGTCGTATTGTGATAAAAGTCTACGATAAATTTCGGCCCCTTTCACACCCTCCGACCAGAGAAATCGGATCACTGCTCGTTGGTCCTCCTCGGTGCAAACTGCTAGCGGAGCGGACATGTTTACACTGTAATAACCGGAAGGCAAATGACGCGATCGGGATCAAATTTCATGCACGTGACTGCAGTCGTACCAACTCTAAGCGCGTATGCACAGAAGGCAGTATCGACAGTATGTTATGGTGAAAGTGTAGATAATTTTTGACTCACCCTCGTAATTTTAAAGAATACACTAAGTTCAAAATAATTGAATTGAAGGGCAATTTGCGTCACAATATTAATGTTATATATAAGTAAAAATGTAATTATTAGTCAAATAACTGAAAGTTACTTAATTTATTTTACAAATGAACTATCGTTACATATTCTGTCAGTAATGCGTACAATAATTTATATCCTTATGCAGGCAAACAAACCAATTTTCAGATTGCGATAACTTTTTAATTGAAAAATCTGTATAAAATCTGAAAACGATTATTCTATTATTATTTTGAACAGAAATTCATGATAATATGACGATAAATAGAAATTAAAAATTACAATACTGATCGAAGATTTCGAATCGAAGCGCGCCATTCGCACATTCGCGCGGACAACGGCAATGACAACCGTTATCATGACTCAACCAATAACTAATAAATTTAGAGACGTGAGTAGCGGCCATTCTCTGTCAAAATTGATTGTATTATGGTAGACGTAATACAATCATATACGAAATATACACCAGATTGACCTTCCGGACAGATGGGAGTGATGTTAATAGTGATAAAAAAAATGAACTTCTCATACATTGTCATATTGCGAATTTCAAATATGTGAAGAAAAAATGCGAATCAAAATGGCATACCACGTGTACCATGCGTATCAAAATGGCACAGTGTCATGACTATTTTATAAATATATATACCAATTTACTAAGAGATTATTATCATCGATAGCTACATAATGTTCACCTTAAATGTAATGATTTCCTTAGATCCCGCTCACGCTCTCAAGTGTCTATCTCATAAATCTATAAATGTAAAAAATAATTCACCTATTACCAACAAACAATAACGCAAATAACGCTAAAGCAACACGAAAATCGATCAAATATTGTTCCAAAAACAAACATTGCATTTACTGAACATGTTATGTACTTACCTACGGTTTGTGGAAAATATCCGACCAATTATTATCAGCATAAACTAAATTTGAACGTGTAAAGAAAATATTTAATGTGAAAAAATAAAATATAGCTGAAAATATCATTAATTGACGTGGCGGTAACTTTGTGGTGTAACATGATTATTTTAATTTTAACAACTAAACATTGTACTACACACACGTCGGGTTATTGTCACTGCGTGACTATAGTTGAAAATTTTATTTAATATTTTTCTATTAATTGTAAATTATTTGAAAATCATTTTTTATTTGCCAACTTTTTTTGTTAGAATTTCAGTTATTATCAAAAACTACTGATATGATGATATATTATGATATGATGTAATTGCTAAAAGATTTCTTTTTAAATACACGGGAATATATAAGATTCTAATAATGCACTTAGTGTACATAGTAAGACCGTTTTTTTTTTAATTGTTTCATTTAAACTCACGGGATTAAACTACTGAGTGGAACTAAAAAGACAGTAACAACACCTCTGGCAGTTCCAGGAAAGGGTGGATGTCTTTTGGCGAGCTTGAAAAAAAAATTTAAGTCTAAGCAAAGTGTCGGAGAATCACAAAAACAAGGTTCTACGTACTCGTACGTACTCAGAGAAGATCGGCTCTAACCTGATGTCTCAGATTGAAGAGTGGCCGTCCTGTGATCTAAAATAAACTGTGTCATTTTCTTTCACGCTCAATATTACACATTCTCAGGTTCAGAAAGTGATGAGGGGCCGGGGCAAATGAAATTTGGAGAGCCCTTCCATATTAAAAGCAATATAAAAATCAGGCGGCTCTCCTGTAGGTATCCCATCCCTTAACATGCTATCTATATCTATTAGTTTCAATAAATAATTAAAATGTTAGAATTATCCACAGAAGAAATCAATGTCTACTGACTGCTATTAGTCTCTGTTGATAGAGAAATACAAATAATTAAATACTTATATAAAAATATGAATTTTAACCACAAAGTTAACATTGCTAATTTCAAAAGTAAACTGTAATTATACTATTTCTGGCCTTCAACTAAGTATTTGTCATTCTATCACAAGGATTAATTAAACCGGTGTTAATCAATGTCCCACATATGGGAGATATATAAAGGTATCATTATCGAATACTTAAGTATGTGTACGAGCTAATTTTACATTTTTGTTTATTATTATTATTATTATTATCGTGCATGTTGAGTGGTACGTTCAAACCTACAATTTTCTTCAAATTTAATAAGTCAATTCTTGTAAATCGTTGTCTAACCATAAAACAGTAAATAATTAAAATAGCGAACATTTCCACAAATTTATATGTGAAACTACGGTTATTAAATATTTATTGCTCCTTTTTATTTGTTTACATATGATACATGGGACTATTAATGACAAAGAAAAATAACAACAATAAAAATGCTAATAGCATCATTTTAATAAAACAATGTAAACGTATTTACTATCAGTAAAATAAAAACGTAGAAAAATATTTTTTTTTAATTAAAAACGAACAATTTTATTATTTATTAGGAAACAAAAACCTCGAAAATATTCAATTAAATAAATGGAAAATAGGGTGAATCGATAAGAAATGTATGGTTTAACACATATTATTGTTCTCTGCCTTGAACGGTCACACGCCTAATTATAATAATCTAGTACAAAATAACTCATGTACCGCGTTCCAATATTTCTGTAAATATGTACCATACGATTAGGAAGACTTCGTCGGATAAAGATAAGATTCGCAAATCGAGAATGAATAAGATCGCAAAGTGTTGAGACGCAATAACCTTTTTAAGATTCAAGTTTATCTTAAATCAATGTTCGTCGAACTTCTGACAGAAGTTATTTTAAGACACTATATTACATATAAACTGCGGACTCAACTGGAAGAAATTACGGCGCTGAGTAAAAATACCCGAATATGGTTAGTCTCTCACAGTTATATGATATTAATACATAGTGCACACGCAAGAGCCCCAAGAAATTCAGGGGTGATTCCTAATTTAAAATGAACAACTTAAGTCATCCGATTCGCTGGAGACGATGGAAAAACTTGGATGTCCCTAAAGGTCAGTACCATAATGCTATTTCTGCCAGAATAGTCCAAGAAACAGCGGAGCTATTTTTGTACTATAAATGACTTTCTTTGACGAATCTTTTTATGCGAAAGATCCCCGAAAGCTAATAATTTTAATAGTGATTTAGTGAGTTAAACATTTGCTTGTCTATATTATAAAAGTCGATAATTTTAATAGTCTAGCGAATATTCTTTCGATATCATGGTTTTTAATCACATAAAAATATTAGACAATTTTCATAAGCATCTCGTGTAGCTCTAGCTTCGAAAATAGCACATATTTTCAGAACATCGTTAGTGTGGCGCGAGCTCGGTCTGCAGTTCGATATTTTTGAGGTTGCCAGCGGAATAACATTCCGATGAATCTTTCCATCAACATTTCAACATCTGCTCGACAACATTCAATCGTGAATGAACTGAAGACAAAAAAATCTAGAAATGGAAAATATTGTGTAGTTCATAATAATGACGTGAAATCATTTATGTGTTGATACAAATGGTTTTGAAATTTGTAAACATTGAATACAGATTTTTAAGTATATAGTTTCTGGGCGAACAAAGCTGATATGCCAATGATGAATAATACGACGAGATACAAACGGAGTGTGGTAGCTCAACGGAGTGTGGTAGCTCAACAGATCATCCTACCGGCAATAGAAAGATCTCTGGTTCAAAGCATTTGCAATCGAAAAAATAATTCAGTAACATGTATATATTTTTATGTAATATATTTTTTTAATAAATTGAAAATGACAACTTACAAATTTTCTGCGAAATCCATGAAAAATTCTCGAAGTCGCTACCGCAGCCATCCCGAAGTATTTTGATGTGAAATCACTAGGAATGATTCAGTCGTCCAACGGAGAATCACCATACGTTCGTCGCGCAACACTTCTCGGCTTAAATCGACGACGATGATTGTATTTTTTTTTATTTTAAAAGTGAATGCAATACTGATAAGGCGCTCACACAGAGACCTCAAATATATTATTATGTGGGTTAACTTTACGGGAAAACGAAAACATTGTGGATTGTTAACCAAAAATAATTTGTATATAATAATGTGGTTAAACGATTAAAGTCAGATTTTCAGCACGATGGAAATGAAAACAACCTGGTTATATATTCATGACTGATCCTTAAATATAGTAAAACTATGAACAATGTTTCAATAATGAGGGGTGAGCCGTCACCAGGCGCGCGTTTTAATATCGACCGCGACTAATGTTATTGATACATATCCGCGTCCGAATTCCTACCCTTGACCCATCCTACTGTTTCCCTCAGTGTGAATTAGAAGCCTAACGCCATCGGGTGTCACTTGATTAATATTGTTTTGTTTGATCTCGACATCGCGATACCATTCGCGGTGTGGACCACCTCCAGTGCAGTGGAGCACTATTTTGTGTGATCTTGTGTTGTGATCAGATTGTTTGTTTTTTTGTGTGACACTGTGTGACGGTGAACTGTGACATCACCGTCTTCAGTCGGGAGCGGAGATCGTCGACTATCCTAGTGTACGCAGTGTGTGATTTCGGCAGCGTCACCAGAGATTATGGAGGCGTCATACTTGAGGTAAGGCGAACATTACTTATAAATCCCGGTCCCCGAGATCGCTAGTCCCTTTCCTCTCATCAACTTCTTCCTATCTTCCTATCCGACATCCAATATTCCTCCCCACCTTGCGGTAATTCCGACTTACAACCGGAATTATCATAATCCATTCCGGGGAAAGTGCGACCCGGAGGTCGCACATCTATTAATGTTTAATTTTTTATGTACGCGCCGCACAGCTATCTACTAGTGCCACCTAAACTTACGTTTAAATTACTAAAGTAGGATCCAAATCTCGTTAAAATCTTTGATATTGTTACGTTACGCCCTTCGTGAACTCACACGGCTTCATACAAATAAATAAACTATATTTTTCAATTGCATACATACAGTGCTTGATCGACGGGGCGAAATAACGCCAAACGAATATAAAGTCAAAATGAGTGCTAGGATGATAATATAAGTATTGATAAATTTTGAGGAGATACTCCATAAAGCGGGGCGGAAGTTGTACAACGCAGACCTGCTTGCTGCTCGTGATAGATATCAAAGGAAAACATTCAGCAGCCGACACTCAGCGCAAACACCGAATGCGTTTAACAAATCGTTTGAATAACTTTCCACGAACAAAGAACATAAACAATAATAAGAAGGCGTTAACTAACAATATTATGATTTAGGTGTGCCCCGATTTACACATACTACTACAGTGATGGGCTCAAAATCACGAACTGTGAGTCAGTCACTGATATTTCTAAAACACAATCATTAACAGTTGACTAAGTATCGTAATTAGTATTAAAATACCGTGATTCGATTTTTATTAAGTTAAAAAAATAAGAATTAAATATGGTTTAAATAAAAAATGCTTAATATAGTGATAGAATAATACAATTTAGGTACTAATTTCTAGATGTTTTTTAATATCTTGCTCGGGATATTATCGTAAAACGGGATCACAGTAATTGTTTGTCGCTGGTATCGCCGAATGAATACCACTCACTCACACCAGTGAGTGAGTTAAGAGTAGCAATTTGTCTCTTCATTATATTACTACAACATTAACAAATTATTACGAACTGTAAATGAAGATAGAAAATTATTTTGATTATGAGAAAAATTATCTGCGCGTATTTTTAATCAATATGAAAGCAATGCATTTCCAAGGAGAATTTATTAATTATTTTGTAGGGCGTTTCGCTGTTATCTATAACAGCGGAACGCCACCGCGAGCAATGTAATGTGAAAACATTCTAACAATATTTTATGTTACCTAATCTATGGAGGATATTTTTTAAATATGACAGACGGCGCACTACTTGCTTCTTAATATTAATCTTAAAATGACACCCATTTCGAGAGTCCCCTCCTAAATAAAATCATTTAAAAAATTTAATGTTTCTATTATTTGTACGTTTTAATAACTAAGATACCGAATTTCAATTACAGTATTCAATTCAGCACACGGCCACGGGACAGGTCTCATCATCGAATGTCGAGATCAGCTGAACTTTCGAAGACGAGACGAACAATGCATTGTGAATAAAACTCAACGTTCCTTTTGACGTCAGCGATTTGCCTATGAATCTATCAAAGGGTTACAAATAAGTACGTCCCGCGTGGCACACTTGCATTCAGTGGGTGAGTATGTTACCTCTCTGCAAACTTACGTCATAAATATCGACAAACGCCCAAAAAGCCCGCCAAAAACATGTCGTAAAACAGACATCTGTTTTCGGCTTTAATAATACGTATAACCATTGTAAAACTAATTAAATTCATGCTTCTACTATTTCGGGGAATCTCCAGCTGCTGCTGAGAGATGGGACGACCGTAATGCCGAGTCCAGTATGTCTGATTGGGTATTTGTTTACGTTAATTTGTTAAATTGTACAACGAAAAACCTTTTTTTTTCTTTTTTTGGTAATAAATTAGATTTTCAAAATTGAAAAATAAGTTTCACAAAACACCACCGCAAATGCCCTTTCACAGAACTTAGCCTTATGGCGATGGCTGAACGGTTCTACAACGGCGGCCGAAGAAGGCTGACCTGAGTCTACTATTCAAGATGTCTGGGATGCAGAGCTCTTGAAGATGCAGAGGCATCATGTTATGTGTCGCCTTGTACATCGACCGGTACAATTTAAATTCGATTCTTTCTGATAAAATGATCCAATGTACTTCACGCGAAAGGGATATTGTGCGTGAGAATTTTGAGTTACGAGATTATTTTCCTTTTCGTATTTAAGATTGAACACGGCTAGAACAAGCTATACCATCCGTAAGTAATGTGGAAGAAGACAGTTGTTATCATTTGACACACGCCCGCGTATGCTGGTATTAAAATCATGCCCGGTGCCGACCATTTCTCACGTTACCTTGTCAGCGATCTCTATGTTTTTTCCCAACTTTTAATGCAGTTGTCATCACGTGTAGTTTTGACACATCGTATTAATTTATTACGATTCAAACTTAGCTCTCTGACGTAAATGGGTCATTCAAAATTGGTGTTAGTTGCAAAATCGGTCGCTTTTGTCCGCCACCGTTTATATTAGAATTCAACCAGTCTTCGTTACTCTGAAATTTAAATAGCCACCAGTATTTCGTTTTTTAAACCAGATACAATAATCTTGTAGCGATTGTCATTCATAATAAGAAGTGCATTAATAAATATATTTATACAAATGAAATGTATCAACTAGAAAGATATACAGAAAAAAACAATTTATCGAAAAAATATTTTATGTTGCTACCGAGATACGGGAACCTAGATCTTTTCCTATCCGGGGAAATGCGTTACCAGTTACACAACGCCAACCGAGTAAGTTTACGGCAAATTTTCAAACTTATATATACTGCAGCTCTTTCAAATTGATACATTTGTTATTCAATTTTTAAAAACCTATCACCTTTATATTGCGACAAATCTCAAATACATTTGAATAACATTACCAGAAATTAAATTAATTCATTTCTATTAGATTTGGTACTTTAATGATCTACAAGAAAAAAATATTTTAGTTTGTTACCGGGATAACAATATATTATTATTCAAGCTCCTGAAGATTTTCACGTTTCACTCCAAATAAAAAATATCTAGAACTACGTAGTGTATTCACATAAGTGCTTGCATTCCCATCAAATGTAATGGATTTAATAATACCTACTGATTAAATTACCGTACGACAGAATGTTTCCTGCGCGCAGAGCTTAAATAATCACCGATTTAATCTGGTAGAGATTTAAAAATACTTTAATCACTCCTGTGATAATAAATAATGTAACGGATGTCTGCTGGCGGGCAACCCCGCTCCCGCGGGACGCGAGGGTCTAAACTTCCATAAGGCCACGAAATGTCTGCATCATAAAGAGCAGTTAAATGTCGGCGTCCCAAATATGAATACTATTAAATATAGCTAACTTCGGAAGTAGTACGTGGCGAGCCCTGACATTCCGCCGTTTAAATGTCACTAATGTCGTGGATCGGCTATACAATGGGTCGGTAATATAAATTATATAGTAGATATAGAATATATACCTGTGTGCATCTGGTGTGATGGTAATAAGAATCGAATATAAATAAAAATCTAGCATTTGTGACTAATGCTTCTTTGTAGGCAAATAAGAATGGGTGTTTTGTCCATAGTATACACTATGAATGATACTTCAAATAAAAGGTCTCAATTAGTATTTTGTTTTACAAAGATGATATATCATTGTATAATTAACCTTTACCATACCATGATATAAAATACCCCAACGCAGCCATGCTGTCAACTCGTGTTACCGTAAATAATAGTTAGAAAAAATGTTTTTATTAACTTACTCTAACGAATTTACTCTATATATTGAAAAAAAATATTAATAACACAATCTAAAGCATTTATTAAGTCCTATACAATGTATCCTTCCTTCTTATCTCTCTTTATTTAATTAGTGGTAAAGAGATAATTATATTTGTTGTTATTTTCACTGTGAAAATAGTGTGTGATCTCTGTTTTTCACATCACAAATGGTATTTTTACCAACGTATTAATTAAACAACAGTTTGAATGGAAAATAAAAATATTTTTGTACGATTCCCTTTTCATAATTGGTTTTTCACTAGTCATTCCTAAGCGCTAACATTTTCTTTAGGATTATCTAAAATATGAATTTTATGTTCCATGTATTTACCGAAATATTATAGGTTTAATTATGATGGTAAACCTGTGTTACTGCATGGTTTGGGAAAGGTTAAGCAAGAATAGTACATCTCCCGAGTAAAATCTATATTCCGCGTTTCTTGTTTTTGCAGTCCTTTTTTAATTATGTTTGTGCGTGAATCACGGAACCCATAAAAAGCACAGCTTCCGACAGACGTAGGTACATTAATTTACACGGAATATGGTGTCCAATGAGATGTTTGAAATGTAAATCTAAATTAACAGGACAGCCACCGAAATATGAAAAAGAATTGCGCGGGGGATAAAAATGTTACAAGGTGTTCGACAAAAAAAAAAGTTCACAACATTTTCGCAAATAATAGAAACCCGTAAAAGACAGTCACATTAAAAGTGTTCAAATATTTTTACCTCCGGCCTTACAAGTAGTATCCAGAAAAATAATATGTGCAAATATAATTATTTAAAAGTAGATTGTATAATTCCCGCATTATATTGATAAAATATTACGTTACTGATAATAATTGAAAATCTAATTAGTGGTCATTTTAATACCAAAAATAGAAGTACTTCTTGCGTATTTTCATTTACACGTTAATCAGTAAATCGAAATTCTAATTAATTAAAATCATTTTAAGTAATATTAAGACTTATCGTTGTTCGGTTCAATATCAAAAACGTTCGCATTTTTATAGACATCTCAATTTTCTTACTATTTCCGAAATATGTCTAGGGATGTCACGAGGGAAGTCTCGAAGAATCATCTGCAAGTTAAGCAGGCATCCAATCGATCTACCATGACCATATCTTAGATTCCAAAGATTGGATCTCGCTCGTTTGCTGCGTTTAGACCTACATATCTTTACAAGTTTTTATTTAAAAATAGCTTTTATAATATATAGCATTTCATATTAATAAACTGTCAGAATGTGTATATTGAAAATCTCGTTTTTAGGTTATTTTTACATCAAATTCGTAAATAGGAATTATCTTCATATGGATCTACAATGAGATCTAGGAAACATTTTGACTCTCAACTCAGCTTTGATTGTAACATTAATGGTATTATTTACGGTGATTCAAACTATTCAACAACCTTTTGTTGTACACAACATTAATTCGAAATAATCTGGAATATGTAATCACCATATAAAATCCTTACTACCAAATTCATACGAAAACTGTTGATGTTATCCAGAAAAATAATCTAAGATCACAAGTGTTTTAAATATGGTTTTGAAAGGTACTTTGGGGAATTATATAAATATAAATATATATAAATATATATATCAGCTGACATATTTTAACCATGTATGATGAAATAATAATTATCTAATATGGCTTTATTAAACTATACATAATTATATTGACTCTTCTGCGTGCCTACAGAAGATTAATTTTGTGCCGATCCTTAGACCGAGCAATTCCCTTAGTTGTCAACTATAAGTCTAAAATAAAAACTAGAATGTGTCGTAACTTTAATGGACAATGTTATAAATATATTGATATTATCTCACTAAGTTTATCATTCCTTAAAAAGGCTGTTACTACACATCAGTAACCTAAATAACTTAAACTGCACATGATTAATTTATTTATACTAGAGTAAATGTAGATGTTAGATATATTACTTAGGACGTTATCCAACGTCAGTTTTTAAAAACATTACGTATATCGTTGAGTATTTGTAATAATTCATTCAATAATAATTCTAATAATTACTTATTTTGACAACTACGAGAATTGTAGGAATATGTAAGTGGGGACCGTAAGGTAAATTTTAAATAAGATTTAAGTTTATTTTATATTTTAATATATTTTTAGCTACGATTTGTTTGTTCGCCAAATAAGATAAATAAGGATTGCCAACTTCACCATATTGACAGAAGCGAGAGAAATGAAGCAAATCGTGACTACTAAAATAAACATAAACCCGAGTCGCATTTCTAGACAATTCGTCATTACTTTCTGAGATTTATTTACGTGTAGATAATTTACGGGTCCGCTGGTGAGACAGACGTCAAGTAGCATATGCATTACAAAAACAATGAGTGCATGACGAATTAACGAGAATTCGGTCAAAATTACGCTCAAAATGAAAAATAGCGATAAAAATATTTAATTAGTAATTCACATATTCTAGGAAAAAATGGCCAGCGACGTATGCTATGCTTGTTATCACGTCCTACAATATGCCTATAATACGATGACGTAGGTCATGAATGACCCGTCGTCTTATTTCCAGGGATGAGATGTCAGATTCATCTTCATCTCCATTCAAGGTTTACTAAAGGATAGATTGCGAGAAATACCTAAATTGTTTAATTTTTTACATTGGAGTAAACGTCACCTTGCATGCAGGACTCCCGAAGTCCGGCAGCCCCACCAAAATGAGATTATATCATTCTATCAAATTTATGGCGGAGACCTACCTTAGGAAGCCGGCCCCGGACTCTTGCGAGTTTTTGATGATTAATTACTGTATTAAGTTCGTTAATTGAGTATTTTAAATATTAAATATATATATATATATATAAAATTTTCTGTTTGTCTATAATCGAACTGAAGTATATATAAAACATTATTAGTATAAAAGGGACAGATACTGGATCAAAATTAATTCGAAGCATGACATTAAAAACCAGTAATAATACATATGAGATAATTAATTACAAACATTTTACAGAGATTTGAACTTAAGATTATCATAATAGTATGTCATCGGCAATCGACCGCGTTATATCATAAAACAATTTTAATAATAATTAATTAATTAATTAAAGAAAGTGTAAAATAGATTATTTTATAAGATAACATCCCGGCTTACGCGGCTTAACACGGAAATTTTCTGAGTAGGTAAGAACATATGTATTTTATCATTACGCTTTCATATATTTTGTTATAAACAATTGAAACACTATTATGACGTAGAATATTAAAAAAGGTATAAAATATATTAAATTAACCCATTTGATTGAAAATGTACAACAATAAAAAATATTAATAACATCCACAATGTTTTACGCTTTCAATTCTATATTCGCTATTAGATTCTCATTGGTTAAAAAGAATCTAAAATGTGATATTGTAAAATAGTTTAAAATACCTATAAACTGCAAAATTATATATTTCAAGTCACAATAAAACTGTATACAAAGTACACCGACAACAAACGATAAACTGAATCTAACGACACATTATATTATACCATTCGTAACATACAACTCTACGATAATTAGTATCGGTAAGTTCGACAGAAATACTAACAAATCTGGTTGTATTCACAGTGCAGTCTGGAATAACAAATAGTTCTTAATATTATATTTCGCGATAAAAACACCACGTGCGTCGCTATAATCAATACACGACCGTAGCGCGGCACACGACGAACGTTACTGACTGAACCGAATCACCGACTGCCGGCTCGCAGTACTGGAGGCCAGCGGCGCGCAGCAGATGACCACAACGCATCGCCCGCTAGCGGCGCTGGGCGGTTCATTAGCGCCGCGGCGCATCGGGAGGTAAACGACGGCGACGCCCCAAGAGCGTCCCTTGTAATTCAACCAGCGTAATGAAATGCCTGTCAATATGACGGGTCAAAATAAGAATAAGACAATTTTTGTAGTATTTAGAAAAATTCGATCGCGCTATGAAAACAGATATCCTGAAATTATATTTAAAGATTTTTTTATTCAACACAATTTGTATATTTTTAACGATTACGATTTATTGAAGTAACTTAAGAATGATAATTAAAGAAATACTTACATAATATTAATAAATTCATCGCCTTTTATACTTCACTAGCTAATTCGTCTTTGTACAAACTATACAAACAACGTTTAATGCTAATTAAATTATTCAACTAGAAAGATATACAGAAAAAATCTATCAATCGAAAAAATATTTTGTTTCTACCGGGATTCGAACCTGGACTCCTTCCTATCCGAGGAAGCGCGTTCACCATTTCGCTATAGCAATCGAATACATTTTTGACAAATTTTGAACTATGTTCTAAAATAAAAATGTGTACTGATAATTAATTAAAGGAATACAACATAAGTATAGCCTTTTATACTAACTAGATCATTTCGCTTTTGTACCAACTCCCTACGTAAATGTATAACTGAATAATTGTAATTTTAATTAACCCCAAGTAGCGCAGTGGTGGCAGTTTAAAAGCGAAGATATAAATAAAGACAAAGTTATCAAGTTATATAGTATTGTAGAGTGTTTATTCGAATTTTTCTATGGTTCAATGTATCTAGTGCAATCTAACTAGTGAGTGAGTATGCGTGAAGTTTATTAGAACTATGTTATCGATAGATATTATGCAATTCGAGGAAATACAAACTCTGCCAATTATTATCAACATTGCCCCGCATCGCACGTACGAACGCCATCGCAAGCTAAAGAAAAACTCGTCGCAGAAAACGTTAGCGAAAGTGTTCTCACTATATTCTGTAACATTCAATCAATCTTGAACAATCCACGGAGCGCTTCTTCGAAGTTCAAAAGCAGTGTCACTACAAAGTTATGTTAATTTTCAAAATAAAATATTAATACAATGGAATGTGGAATGTAGAATGGAAGCAGTCATAATCGAATCAAGGCATAAATTTGATTCAATATTAAGATTTTCGATATACTCACTTTAGATTATGTTTTTATTGATGGGGAGGGAACAAAGTTCAATTTTGTTTAATTTCTTATTATTTTTAAAAATCCATATGTAATATTATACTATTTGCAGCAACAGATCTTCAACAATATATTCATAAATACATATTATACCATGATCATTCTTGTATTTTGACTAGAGGTAGGCAGAGGGAGAAGAGTAATATTATAAAATTGTGAAATGATATATAAAATGTGAATAAATCGATTTCAAAATCTCAGCTCAAAAAGCTTATTTTATCGACGGAACACTATGGATTGATATCGAATACGCTATCTCAAAAATACATACGTGAAATATAAATATCAACATATATATATTTACTTATCCATATATATATATATTATATGGATGAAAACAAAGGCACCCCTCACCCTCTAACCTTTTGCCTGAATCAAAGGAACGCCAGGCGCGGGCCGCTAGTACAATAATATACTGATAGTATTATTATGGATATCCGATAATGCTCGTATCGAACCATACACTAAATGCACTCACTCTGCTGGAGCGCCAATTCCATTTTGTTATCATTTCCAGTCACACATATTGCGAAATAATTGCGCACAATACACACTGACCGCAATTCTATACTTGCGATGAAATTTCCATTATTGGTAAAATATTATTTATTATAACGAACAAAAGACAAGTGCATAATTTTGCAGCTCAACACGAATGCGTATATTTGACTTTTCGTATAATTTAGATAATGTCATAAAATCGCGTACATATTTTTAAATTTTCTCTGCTCTTCAGTAATGGTAAATAATTTTAAAATAATTATAATAGAATTTCAAAAGGAATTATCAAAGATTGTATGTGTAAAAGAGGCATGCTTATTTTTTTCAATTTACATATTTAAATATATGGATGAAAACAAATATGTTGTAGAACGCATGAAGAAATTGTAAATTATCTTTAATTCATTTTAAATTAAACTCGTAAATAAATTAATTCACAATATGTTTTGCACAATAATTCTCCTCTACGTTTAATTATCTAAAAATATATTTTTAAATATATAAACAGAGTATTATGCTAAAAGATGTGAACGTTAATTTGTTATTTTTTCTATTTTTAACTACATCTCTAAAGCGTCCGCTATTAAACTAAAATATTGAGAGCAGGGAATGAATCTCCTACCTATATAGATCTGAAGGCAGCTCATAGAGATACACGATCATAATAATTATTATTAATGGTTATTGCAATACCGTAAAACCGTTATTAACGTTAAAGCAAACATAGGTAAAATAAAAATTGCTCGGCAGCGAAAAGGGTTCAGATTAAAATAGAAATATATTATTTTAATTTTATTTTAAAATCCAACAATTATTTAAAAAAATCTTTTACGTTAATTTCGTATATTTCAAAGATAAAATAACAGTATACATTATGTAAAATGGATTAAATAAAAATATATATTTGTTCATGGCTTATGATAATAATCTATCACTCTGAGAATTTATGTTATATGGGAACAATGTAATTATTAAAATTGAGTAATAGGAACGAAAGTAGACTGAATGCAGTGAAAATGAGATCACTTAGGCGTAATGTGGCAGATCTATATGTGAGTAAAGATTTAAGAAATAAGGAAGGAATGTAAATCTGATCTTAGTATAATGAGTAAGATTAAGAAATGATCACTTAGGTGGTTTGGTCATATGGAACGGGTGAATGAGAATAGAATGGTAAGAAAGATGCTTGTATGAGAAAATGTATTAATGTGGATGAGGCGAGAATCGTGTGTCAGGACAGAAGAGTATGGAACTCTATCCTCTATGCCTACGGGGAAACGGCACGATGGTAAGTTAGTTAGTTAGAGTAAACACTAAACACCGCTTAAACACTAAATACACTCATACAAATAAATACGTTTGAAAAAAGCAACGAAAAAAAAAAAACGAACAACAAAGTCATTAATTAAAATAAACAAGAATATAATCTTAACTAATGGCAACCGACGGCAATCCCAAACAGAATACAATAATATTTTTTTTTAAATTAAGCTTAATGGCGATTTTTGGATGTAGGTTAATAAAAGAGAAAGTTGTTAGATAACTATTATAAAATATATTTCTATCGGCCTCAAATGAATGGACTCGGAAGAGTACGTAAGAGTCACCTTTAAAGTGTAATCATGTCACAACATTTGCATCATCGGATAGCTGAATGTTGTTGTGATATTTGCTTCCCGAGTGGACGGCAGTGCACCCCGTCGGTGTTGGCTATTGATTATGTAATTCTGCACGACATTTTTATAATATCAAACGGTTGAAAAACCATCATATGTTTACGTAATTATTTATAAATAAATATAACACCATTATGTTGAGTCCAATCTTTTTACATAAACATGTCATTTCAATTCTAGTGAAACTAAATAAACGCAAAGGATTTTACAAACATAAACATGGAGCAAGGTGTTCAAAAAATAGGGTAGTGTGTAACTGTAATGTAGGGTAGTGAGTGCAAAAAATCCACTAAATAAAAATATTACATTCATCTTATTTAGATGCAATACATTCGGCTTTGTAAATCTTCACGGAAACATAAATGTCGTACATTACGTAATACATTCAAACGCAGTATATAAATTAATTTAAAAAATCATTTTTATATTGACTGTACTACACACCCACCTGTTTCGGGAAGAGCGGTCTTTCCTATCTACATGTGTAAATTGAACTAAATTAAATACTAATTAAATGTATTAATTAGTATTTAAAATATCACAGACTTATCTACGTTTTGAATAATTACAACTTCACAAATAAGAATGTGTTCTCCTTAATAGATTAAATACAGTTGGCTATGGGGGCCGTAAGGGTGGGTGGGAGTGGCTTTATTGTTTTTTAAAAACATCGATAATAGCAATGAAGTATTTGAAAATATGATTTTATTCATTAATGTTTTTTCCGAATTAATTTTTTTCTGAATTTCTATCATTTCAAGATCTCATAATTATAATTTAATAATAATAATAATAAAAATAATATCACATTTTCAAATACCTCACCGCTATTATCGTTATTTCCAAGAAACAATAGTCACTCCCACCCTTACGGCCCCCATAGCTAACAGTATTTAATTTAAATACTAACTTAATGTATTAATTATAAATATATACATATAAATTAAATTAAATTAAATCATTAAACATCACAGACCGTCAGTTCTGAATAATTACAACTTCACAATAAGAATGTGTTCTCCTTAATAGTATTTAATTTAGTTCAATTTACACCTGCAGATGTGAAGGACTGCTCTTCCCAAAACTAGCAGTGATATCTACTCAAAAATTATGTGAGTGTGTGTGTGTGTGTGTGTGTGTAGTACAAAGTCTATATAAAAATTATATATTATACGAAGTAACAGCCAAATTCAATCTATAGAAGTAAATTAAGATCATTTATTTATCTCGCGTACATTGCTCTCAATACAAAAAGTGTTTTTATTTCGAACTGTGGCATTCACTATTACTGTTTGTTGATTTTTTTTTTTGTAGTTCGATAACCTAAGCATTATTACATCATTTATTTGGGTCAATTGGGTACTTTGCGCGTTTTTTTAACGCGTTAAGATATTTATATGCACAGTAGATGTTTTTTTTTTTTTTAATAACGAAATATCAGATTGTAAATAACGAGCTTGTAATTAATTGGATGTATTGAGTTGTCTATACATTTAGTGACCGAGAGTTCGACCCCGCAATAGCACTTCATATGAATTTAAATGAATTTAAGGAAATTACAATTCTAATAATTATATGGTTTTAAAAAAAAAAAAAAATCATTTTCTTTAAATATGGTGAATAAATCATGAAATTTCAAATTATACAGTCGTAGCACACCTACATAGCTAATAAACTTGTTATAAAATAAATTAAAAGAAAATAAGAATCCCTTGAAAGAAATGCCAACCGGAAATTGGAAGAGGTCTGCCAATTATGTCTGAAATGACTTTTGCAAAATCTAATCAAATGAGAAAGCAACTTATGTCTAGGGAGAAAATGAAGCCAAACAACGACAAAATTAAAATCTCGTTACGCCGATGGTATTTCACTTACGCGACACTTTGCCTATACTCATGACCATGAAAAAATTTCACAAAACTAAATATGCATATTAAAAAAATGCATAATATTATCACCTTTTAGGTTAGATGAAATTCTTCTAAAATACCAAAAATGTAATAATGTCTAACATAACCACGTGTAAGTCACGATTGAGATTTAATTATATGTATTGTGTGTATGTGTATTGTCAAGAGACAGAAAATTAATTTATTTTAAATTTATTAATTTAAAAAATAAGAAATGGGAATGGAGTAATTACATTTTAATTGAATTATTAAACGCTACATCATGGCATTCATACTCGTATTTAAAAGTAAACAAAAATTAGCACGTATTGCGGACCAATTACGTGCTCGAGACGTGACGCACCGCAACATATGATCACGTGATTTATTTAACAATTTTAAGGTGTGCGTGAAAGTATCATTGCGTTAGAGGGTTTTGGATATCAGTAATTTTGCCAGTAACATTGTATCTTTACCGAACACCGGACACTTACAATTTCAAGAAATCGATAAAAATGTTTGCACATACCGAATGTTATCGACACAACGACCGTGTGACACCAATCAAGTGAATAAGGAAATGCTATTTTCATTAAATTATTTCCATATATTAATGTCTATGTACCTACATAAAATCATCTTCTTTCTTCTTTTATTAAATAGACAATCCACCTTTCAAGAGTGATTTGTGCCATTATTCAAGTTAAAACTTTATTTTATAGAAAAAAGTGAAATAATAGATAGGAATTATAGAATAGGAAATATTATATTACAAGTCAATACCATTGTCGTTCAAAAAAGTTGTTATTATATAGATTAAATGTGACGAGTTAAGGGAAAGAAGATGACACAAGTTAACCGGGAGTTGAAAATTACCATTGACGAGATTACTGTAAAAAAAACCTGTGATCCGCAATGGAGGCAAAAGACACGGTCAAGGGTTTCCTCCTCATCACCACACTCACACATTGGGGAATCAATTAAGTTCAATCTGAACAAATGTGAGGCTACCTGGCAATGCCCAATTCTCATATTATATTATATTATATAATTCTTTTGGAGAACCAGGGAGTGCGGAGAATAGATCTTACTTTTAGAAATTATTTTAAGCCGATTACCCTTATGATTATTTGGATCCATCTATTGTGCAGTCCAAACCGACAGAATTCGTACGTTTTTTTACCATATTAAGTCTGTCTTACATCGGGATATGGAATTGATGAGGGAAAACTCCGGAAAGAGTGACCTCCTTAAACAGTTTATAAGCACATTCATTTCTATGAATTCCCTTATGTGCAGGTATCCAAACGAATGACACCTGTCTATTGTTGCTGTCCAAATTAAATAGACATCTTCTGATAAAACAGATTATCTCATTGTCTAACCAAACTTTCATATTAGCAGAGAGGGATTCAAGAGCTGCTTGCGAATCGGAGAATATATCAACGTTTCGGAGTACGCAGATGTCCAAGGCCTCCTTTAAGAAAGAGTAATCAAAACATGGTATTATTATAAATGAATGTAGTTAATCAAAAAACTAGCCGAATTTTTTTTTTTTAAATCTAAACATTTTATGTTCACCAGCATGTGTACCTGCGAGCTCTGGTCGAAATACAAGGAAGTGACGTATAACCGTCTCCAAATTCAGTACAACTCATACAGAATACTGTTCGGATTGGCGCGTTATTGCAACGCATCTACAATGTTTATCAAAGGTCGTATACATGAATTCGTTCCGCTTCTAAGACATCGAGTTGCGGGCGTAAAGCTGCAGCTGGAGCTCAGCACCAACTCTGGTGCAAGCAGCGCTCTCATGGAAAGCTAGTTCCCTGACCAGAAACTGGCAACGCCTACAGAATAGCTACATATACAACAATGGCCGTGACTGAAGTAGTTATATATGTAATATTTATATTTTGTGTGAATTCATTTATTAATATTTTCCTTGGTTTTCTTTTTCTTTTTCATAGCATTATATTTATTTTGTAACTTTAATGTATAACATAATATGTATTATCTCTATGGCGAATCGGGTTTAAAAAAACCTGATCACGCTGGAATAAACACATTATTATTATTATTATTATGTACTATTCTCATACTGAAATTGTCAAAAATAGCAATATATATACACTATATCGTAAATATGCATTGTTCCTACATATTTCCTATGACAATTGTCTACTTTATATACGTATTATTATATTCTTTCGTCAATGCTTTTGGAATGAAATGATGTTCGTATATTTATTAAAACAACTCTATTAAATAAATATATATTTACTAAACTATATATACATACCAGCTGTACTTTACTAAAAAGGTGCTTATTTATTTATGTTCATTAGTTTGTGGTTGATGCATGCATTAATTTAACAATTCTTATGCATTTAAAATAGCATTCCATTACAATGAATGGATTTACTAGGTGATGAAATTCACCTATTGCGGCCTACCTCGCGAATGAGGTGCCTGTGTTGTCACTTTAAAAAATAGATCGTATCATATTTTGTAATGATTCGGTATCCAAATGTTTATTACTCCACTTGCATCACATCAAATCCCTCCCTGCCCACTTCACTAAAACGATTTTCGTATTCGAGGTACACAAAATTCAGATCATATAAACTGTTTAATGTTGACAATCAACATGTCACTAGAAAACAAAATTATATCTATTTTTGTTTGGTCTAGCGGTAAAACATTCACCTAGTGATCTAGTGGTCGTGGGTTCGAGACTCGTCCCGGGACACCTTTTGATTTTGATCATTTTATAACATGTTTTTCATAAATTTAGCCATTATATATTCTAATAGTTGAATCTAAAAATACGCAAAGTAACACTGCGGATACATCTCAGATGGAACTACACGAATTGAAACGCTTCACAAAATCCTCAGTTCGGGAGTGTCCACCTGGAATATTAAAAAAATGTCTGACCATTTCACAAATTATCCCCATTTCCTGGGCGCGGTGGCCACGCGGCCGAATCGCCCGTCTCCGGGGCACGCGATGGTCATTAAAAAGTCAAACAACGGAACAATTCCAAGAATTAAAATTAACTATACTTTTTACTGATTTTGCGCATTTCCTCTTAAAGCCAACAAAGGACGGTGGTGTGAACCGATTGTTGCTAATTAATAATATTGTGCGACCCGTGTGCTGCCCAACAAATTGCCCTGGCATTAAGCGATAACTTAATTTTCAAATCGATCTTAAGAAAACGTATCACAAAATTCCTCGGACGTTCCGTTATTTATTTTGTTATTATTATATAGTAGTATAGTAAGTACAAAAGTTTAAAAAAATAGAGCTTTAATTTTTATACTAATTTATCTAACCGGAAATACCTTTTTTTATATGCATGGCAAGGCACATATGTGAAGTATATATAGCTGGCCGCCATGAAATATTTTTTAGAACTACGATAAGAAATAATTATCTTTTTAACATTTCATTATCTTTAAACATATTATTTGATATATAATATATAGGTACTTTATATTCTGTTTTAGAGATACCTATTTTCTAGAAGATTGTAAGATTGATAAATCAAAATTTGACGATAATTAATAATTATAAAAAAAAATCATATTCATATGCTGTTTTTAAAAAAAGGGGAAAATGAATTATCAAATTTGGTCCATAGATGGCAATGATGTAGTGGCACTTGAACGAGTCCACATACTAACATATATACAACTTACAAAAATTTTATAAATATGGAGATTGAGGGTTGAGAATTGGTGAACGTTATATATATACTTAAGCCAGCCGAAGACAGGTCGTAAGCTCTGTAATTACCCCATACTTCAATATATTTTTCATTAAAATATAATTTTTAAAAATAGCTTTGTCTCTATGAGATATCTGTTTAATAACAGTGTCTTTTTAGGCAAAAATCCAGTACTTGATTGTTTGTTCTTGGCCATATTAAAATATTGCTAAGATAATTTATAGCGTTACCACGGCGTAATTGGTACGCGTTCGAGTCCCGGTGGTAACTATATTTTTTAAATGTTTCTGTGCACCTTTCCAAGTGATGTACCTATCTAATTTGAGTTTCTTAACAGCAGTTAATATTATCCTGTGCACGTTTTATTTTATTTAAATGAGACTGATAAATAATCAGCCGGTTGTCAATGACCCTAATAGATAGTCCTATAAAGACAAAAAAAAAACATTTTTTTAATACAATTTGATTGTGTGAATACGTACAGCAAGAAAACAAATAATAGTACAACATTTTGACAAAACACTATGACCCAAGGCGTAAAAAAAAACATTGACCTCATTTACGGAATACCTTACCATTAAAGTACACTGCCGCAATAAAATCACCCTGCTTTGATCGAACGGTGAGCCGCGGCGCGCGTTATACGGAGCGATCCAAACATCTCTCTTATTCGAACGAGCGTGATTTATGATAACAAATAGCTACAGCGACAATATTTTTAGCGACAAATTTTCGAACCTATATGCCACCTTTTTGATATTAATACATTTAATCGTTCCATTATTTGAAAGAGCCATCTACCTTATTGCTTTATAATTTGTCGCTAAAAATATTGTCGTTGTAGAATAGATAGTAATGCACCTTCCCCGAATTGGAAAAGAGATCCAGATTCAAATCCCGGTAGCGCAACAACAATATTTCTCGATAAAATTGATTTCACATGTACATCTTTCTAATTAATACATTTAATTAGCATTTAAAATATCACAGACCATCTGTTCTTAATAATTTTAACTTCACAATAAGAATGTGTTCTCCTTAATAATGAAATCATATCCGAATACATTTTCACCGGAAGATATATTTATATTTATACTAGCGAAAATATAATTTAACTGATAGGCGCTGGTGAAATTAGGTGCACCGACGTTTGATCCCCTGACAGTTGATCCCTCCGACAGTTGATCCCCCAAAGCTTCTTCAAGTACCTATTTACATTCATAAATACCAGCATCCGTGAATATTACAAATAGAATGGAAGCAAATTTATACAAATATTGCTCTCGTACGAAATTACAGATAAATCCAGATAATTAAGAATATTTCGATATTTACAATAAATCTATATCATGTTAAATATTATTACTTTTTCGTATATAAATATGGAAAATTTGATGAAAAACAAATATGATCTTAGTTCGCAACACAAGTGGACTGCTTTGAAAGACCTGGATAATGAGAAGACATGATGATTTTTAACACCTGTAGTAATATTCCTGACTCACATGATCAGTTAAAAAAAAAACTAGCATTTGCTGTTCTTTCACTATTCGGCTCTACATATTCACGCGAACAATCATTTTCAAGCATGAACCTTATCAAAAGTAAATTGAGAAATCGTCTTATTGATGAGAACCTGGAATCGTGCCTGAAATCAAAAACAACAACGTACAAACCTGACTTATCCAAACTTTGCAAGGAAACGCAAGGCATTGCAATTGTTCACATTAAACATGACAATGTTTTAATTTTAATAAATAAGATTATTATAAAGTATGATATATAGTTTCATTCAGTATACCTAGTTTTAGCCGATTTCTAAAAACAGGGTTCTTGTAAAGAAATTTGACTCTCAAAAGAAATCTAAATTAATATTTGAAGATGTCCAAGAACACTCAATTACTGGATTTTCAACTACAAAGGCACTGTTATTAAACCATTAACCATTAAAACATTATAAATAAAAATAGCTTCGTCTCTATGAGATATTATTTGTTTGAAATCTAAATCGTTTGTACTGCTGATATTTGGCTCTTTTGACTGATGAGTTTGCCGACCGCTGATGTGTAATAAAACACACTTTCAAATATTGGACGCTAGTTACATGGATATTACAATATAAAATAAATATACCATAAAACGTACGACATAAAAACATTACAAGCTGTTAATTGTAATTTGATTGAACAGAAAATTTTTAATTCATATTCACGTTCAGTTTTACTTGATAATTCTTCTTTTCACAAATCATGAGGTATATATAATATTTATAAATATATACCTCATGATTTGGACATCGGCAGTGACCTCAGCCTTTCCCTGGTTCCGTACCAATACATCAATCAAATTTGCGTTGGACCATCCCGGTGCGATTCGATTAAAGGTCGTTTGACCTAAAACAGTCAGAATGACCCATTTTTCCTCATAATGGGACCAAAATACAACGAGGCCGCCCGTCGCTGGAAGGTGCTGGAATCAGAGTGATCGGCTGTGTCGAGAGCAGTTTATCATTTGACGGACCGGAGTGCCGTGCCAAATATCATCAAAATGATTTCTACAAATATATAACAGTAATTTAAAAAAATCTTAGGGCCGGTTGTGTGATCAGTAGTAACTTGTTACTAAAGTAAAAAAAAGTTACTAAAGTAAAAAATTTTGCGAAAACGGATTGTATGATCGTTGGTAAAAAAATATTTACTTCGCGAAAGTACATCCCGTAGTAAACTCATTTTACTCTCCGATATCCAATAATAAAAACGAGAATCGATAGTTAAATATGGCGGACACCTGTTTCCAGCTGTTCCAAAAGTCATCTGACACATTGATACTTTGAAAGTTGCAGGATATGATAAATAATCATTCAATATACCGCTATTTTAGTGATGAGAGTTCATCCGATGATGATATCGTTGTTTAATATACATTAGCACATAATCTGAAAAAAATTCACCACCAAAGTGACATAGATAAAGTATATCATGCTCTCATCTCATTTTAACCATGGGCGTTAGTAAAAAGTTACCATAGTAAACATTTACTATTGATCACACAACCGGCCATTACAAAATGTTAAAGACAATTTTATTATTTATACAAATTATAAAGAAAGATTTTTTGACTTCTTCTATTTATGTAATCAATTATATCATGGCTAAATCCAACCCCTGCACTTCGTTTACATGAAATAGAACCATCTACAACATATTATATCTGATCATTAAAATGAGCCAGTTAATTTTTCACGTATTTAATATTGTTTTCTATTCCAGCTAATTTTATTTATTCGGGAAGAGTGCGCAACAGAATTTGCGAAAAAAGTAAATAAAAGTCATGATGTTAAATTGGGAAAAAATATATTAAATTACATTTTATATTATATAATACATGTGTAGCGGATATGTGAAAACCGTAAAATAGTGTAAAAGCTATATTCTTGTATTTTTAATTAATTCGATTAACTAATGTGTCATTTGTGTATGAGCTACGCCGGATACGTCTGAGTGAAGTTGGAATGTTTCTTTAGATTATCGTGTGATTATAGCCACTTGTGGCTCGTTTTCTAGACATTTCTTCTGCCGTAAATACCTCCCTGCCTGAGCGACACTGCGCCGAGAGAGGAATGTTACATGTCATGTGACAGCTGTTATAATAATTATATATCGAGCATTCTTAACCGTGAAAATCAAATATGATATCAATCTAATTATTGTCTTTTCAGTGACCTCTTTAAAGTTAAATAACAAATTGCTTTTACAAAATTGATTCTTCGGTGGAATCGTATTATATGACAAAAAAAAGTATTACTAGATAAACATCAAGGGTTTTTTTTACGATTTAATTGAAATACATACGATTAAGATACATTTATATATTTAATTTGATCAATTCCTTCACATAGACAGAGGATAAGACTAAAAATATCATCAATATATATAACTAACCTCTAACTAAAAATTCAAACAGAAATACTCGTATAAAAAAGTTAAAAAATAAAAATAGTTCAAACTTAATGTGGGCACTGTTTGTTATTGACACATTTTTTATTAATGGTAACAAAAATTGGTTAAAAATTTAAAAAAAAACAAGTAATGACTTATCAAGGCTGCGTTTAAATGTAACAAAAATCATGAATATGAACGATTAGTGGTATTAGCGGATTTAGTTTTAATTTAAAATCGATAAAATGATAGCTTTTAAATAAAAGCCTTTTTTTATTGTGATGTTTAATTTGGTCCAGGCAGGGCGAAGATGGTTTGGTTGGGTGACTATATTTTCTTCAGAGTTTTATACTGTGCAACATTTGGAACAAGTGGCATTTAATATAATATACATTTTTATCGTAGAAGGGGATGGGGCGGCCAGGGGTAGGGGAGAGGGTGCCTTAGTTTTCGCAGGGTCCTAAAGAGTAACTGTGCAACATTTGATTTAGATAGGTCAAAGAATGTAGGATTGTATGAAGAACAATTTTAAATTTTTATATATTGACAGGCAATTTTCAAAACAATACAAAAATACCTACATACTCTTTAGTAGTCCCTATGGCTTACTTGACAGCTTCGCCGGAAGCAACTTTATTAAGTGAGTCCGGCGGTTCGACTCCCAACTGCAAGCACGAATTTAACATGCCATGCACTATCGCCGCACATTGCGTGAAGTCGAATTGCAGAAAAATTGAACATGATCAAATTAACATCAACGTTTGACCCTACAAAATTAATTTAATACGCGTAGTGATGTGCCAGCATTCCATTGCTATTCTGAACAAAACTGAAATTTCACAACTGGTTTGCGATATTCATACCTACAAGGAGTACTTTATTTGAATTCGCGTCAGGTCCGACGAGTGTCCTTAATAGATTCGATCGCATCGTCCATTCCTCGAACGTAGGCAGCCAAGTTTTTTCGCTCGGAGGCGTACTCCTCTAAATACTGAGGATCCGTGTGGACACTGTTCCCACAACCGTGTCAAGATCATCCGACGGCCTCTGGCGACCGGTGGAGAAATAATGATCTTCGTAACGAGTGACTGAATTGATCACGCTTCATAACGTGCGATATGAATTCTCAAAATGCATTTCTGCCGAAGTGTGATGTTTGCCACTCGGTGCCAGCAGACACACACACACGCACACGCAAGACAGATATATAGCTTTCAGATCAATCAAAGTTTTCCTCGTCAGTGCTAAAATCGCGCAGCACGTATCCATCCCATCAGAGAAACAATGTCTGCGCTGATCAGCGAGAAAAACCTCACGATGAGCCCTGCAATACGGTTCCGAAACGTCGCCGATGCGCTGGCAAAAAGACCACGGTAAAATAACATAGTAAACATATGAAATCACTAGTACTTTTTCAATATAACAGATATATAAAAATTAATTGTGAAGAATGTAAAAAAAATATATATTCATTAAAAAAATCGAGGGGGTACAATCTTATGGTTATGTGTAAACATTGGGCGCGTGTGGATATTTTAAAAGTAAGACAAAACGTAAGTTTAAAGAAAATATGACGCATTTTTTTGATTTTGGAGTGAAGCTCGAGTTGTTTACACATCAAAAACGAATATCATAAACGAAATTAATGAACTGCATGCGAGTGTAGTAAATTCAGTGGAAAACCAAAACACAAAGAAAAATTCGACAAATGTTGACGCAAATCTGAAAACAATGCTAATTAAATTATTAGTGTTATTTATATTCCAAATATATACATAATAATACGTCGATTTAAGAAAAAAAAACCTTAAAAACTAAATCATAATAAACTACAAACGCCACATGTCTCGTACGATATGTGCTAGAACTTAAGGACGAGACGAGATTAATAATTGAAGTATGGTTGAACGCAATTTAGTATTTTCGGAAATTATTTTGATTTATCTTCTACTCAGCCGACAGCCAAAAATAAAAACAATTAACTAAAACAATCTATAATAATTAGCGCTTCCCATCTTCTATCTATGACTTACTAGACTGTGTTGGACTGTAGTATCATTTGCTAGTAAAAATAAATTCGACATATTCGCCGAAGTAGCGAAAGTGTCGAACGTGTTCTTAATATCTCTAGTAGGTTAAGATTACTTCAATTTTTTCTCTTTCAGTACGTAAATATATATTCAATTTGAAATGAAGTGTACATTGACTTTATTACGAGTAAGAAAAAATATACATTAGCGAAATAGTACGAATTTTGACGACAGAGAAGTATATTGACCATCTGTCATCCTTCTTTTCTTATCTATGCTGTCATTTCTTTTATCTATGGTCATCCCGAGTCGCACCATAGAATAAAGCACTTTCTCAGTCGCAATGTCAAAGCGACGCGAGATGTCAAATGTTTTCACTTTTATTATGCATTACATTACAGACTGCCGTGAATAATTGTTGCTTATGATAATATAATTTTTGGTTATGTTTGCGACCTAATATTTGTCAAAATCTGCGCGGGAAAAATCATAACCAAAAAAATTTATGTGTTCTAAGGTTGAGTGAGAAAACCATTTAGTTAAATGCACATTATACTGGTAAAATAGCATTTTTGTGTTT
Source organism: Eubasilissa splendida (assembly GCA_031772225.1). Classification (NCBI taxonomy): domain Eukaryota; kingdom Metazoa; phylum Arthropoda; class Insecta; order Trichoptera; family Phryganeidae; genus Eubasilissa; species Eubasilissa splendida. The sequence continues at coordinate 17,425,494 of CM062856.1, forward strand.
ATTATTGTCTATCCACGATTCTTACATCATAATCTAGATATTATCTGTGTTCGTTTGGTGGCTGCTGCGCGATCAGGGTTTTCATAGAAACTATTTTTCAACGCAGAAAATATGATTTGAGTATTTTTTTTCATATTGGCAATAAATACACACTACTTGACGCATTCAAATTATATGAAATATACATTATATACACTGGTCGCGCCACTATTGGCCATAATAGCTGCCCGCGGGGCCTAGTATTTGATGAATGTATCAAAGAAAGTACGAACCGGTACAGTGGTCCGCCACACAAAATTTTTGGCTATCCACGCAATAAGTATTCTTATAAAAAAATATTTTTGTCTCACTTGGAATAATTGACATATAATCTTTTTCTATATAAAAGTTCTGGAACATTGTGAACAAGCATCCTCCATATATTTTACTTTAAATATTGAACACATGTTGTTGCACAAGCACAAGCCACAATAATTATAAGAACTAAACTAATACGATCGTCCATTTGTGGTCGGTAAAATCACTCTCTGTTTATATCTCTACTCTTGTCCTCAATCAGATTGCAATGATATTTATACAGAAAAATATCAGAGCGCGTGCGTGAGCGTATATTATTTTGATTTTATATTCATAATGTATTGATAAATACAGAAAAAAAAACTTTAGATTGGCGCCATTTCCGCTTAATGCCACTGCTACAGTTTATGGGTGACAGGCGTCGCGCCAGTCGGCAACCCGCAAACGCCACAGTCGATCGTTAACCATCGCATGTGATGTATTTTATAATGTCGTCCGCACAATACGGTTTACGTATATACTATAAATAATAATACATTTTTATTTTTAGAACATGTCTGATTTTCGCGGCTTATAGCGTTCTATAGAGCCTAGCAACAAGCAAACGGAGTCAACTGGAGAACTAAAGAGGTCTGATTGACGGTATCATCTAACGTTTGGTCTCATTAAGACCTAGCACGCACTTCGGTTAAACGCGCGCGGTTTTCACCCGTAAGATATTGTATCTCATAGATTTGTATGCGAGTGCACGCACTTGCGTTTTATTCCCGCGGCTGATTTTAAAAACTCACTAGACACATTTTACTCCGCGGTTTAAAAACGCGCTTGGATTAGTGATCTATGGAAATGTATGGTGGCGCCGGCACAGCGGTTAAGCGCGGGCGGTATTTATCGGTCAGTACTATCTTTTATCTGTGGTCAGTACGCGTCGAACCAATGGAGGGCCTAGATCAGTGATTCCCAAAGTGGTCTATATCGAACCCCAGGGGTCTATGATAACCTGCAAGGGGTCTACGTCAGCGAAAAAAATATTTGGGGGTCCACGATAGTGGATCTCAACATACACTGATAGTACCTATTTACTTACATTATAATCTTATAATATAAAGACATATACATTATTTATAAAAGTATCTATGAAGTAAAAAATGTATTATATATGTTTATAAAATTGTGTAAGTTGTAGGATGTAGGCATTCGCTTTGTGGTTTAAGTTTTTAACACTAAACTTCACTACAATTAGAAATTTACAAAAAATCAATATCAGGTAAGTAGTGAGTCTACCAAAAACCGAAAAACATGGCAAGGGGTCTACGACACAAAAAAGTTTGGGAACCTCTAGCCTAGATGTATCGTCACTATGTCGTCTGGGCCTCTTAAAATCTCATTTTCAAAAACAAATGCCGCGCGAGTAATTTTGCTTATGGCAACACGTGTAGAACGCTTCATTTGACATTTGACGTTTACGTTAAATTGGTGTGTTTGCTTTCCCGAAATGAGCAATTGACCGTTTTTGAACGATGAATGTCAATATAAAGTAAGTATTCTTGTATTTTAACTATATTTAAAAGTTTATGTTGTAAATTACGTATTAGTAAACATTATTTTTAATATTTATTCAGAGAATCCAAGACGAAGCAAGAAACAGCAGAATGGATACGAGGTATGATGCAGATGTGAATGGATAGCGGGTTTCGGTATTTGATGATGATACAGATTCTAACTGTAAGTACTCTGCAAGGCCTTGCAATGCAAATCTTATCACTCATTTTGCATTTAATATGCTACCTTTTAAAAACAAATAAATAATGCACACCCCAATTGTAAGCAGATCAATTATACAAATGTAATATGTTTGTATGTTCATAGGTGGAAGATGTTGAGCACAGGCCTCAAGTCTAAATATCTTGGCATTGCATTTAAATACCAACTCATGGCATCACCTCAAAAAAATGCACAGAATGATAATTCACAATATAATTAATTAATTTTCTGGTGTATGCACACTTACATAATGTAATAAAATATAAATATTAGATATCGATAATGCTTTTATTTAGTTTAATTATTTCATTTATAATATATACCCTTTCTTTGTTCGCAGATAAATCAAAACGCAAAATGAATTCAATCACCCCAAATGAACAGATAGACAAATACACAAGAACTGCATGTAGTCAAGCTGAGAGATATTTGGCCCAACCAAATTTTAAATTAGTGAAAGAAAAAAATAATATGTAATTAATTAAATAATTTACTTCTTTAATTTTATAAACATTAACAATTTCTCTATTTTTAAATGTTTACTGCCTTGCTGTATTTAGCTAATGTGGTTTCACCTCCTTTCATTTTAAGATATTAACATAAACCGTTTTTCTATTTACTAAAATAATATTGTGCAGTTATGTCGTATGGCTTTACAGTTTCTAATTATTGACTTTAATTTTACTTACTTGACTTTACTCAATTTATGATGGTAATTTCTGTATGTGATTTATGTTAAAAGGTATATATATAAATATAATAAAAGAGTTTTTACAGAGGAAGAATTGTTTTATTATAGATCCAATATTATTGTAAAATAAATGTGACAACAATTTAGGCTAAATCTCAGAAATGAATGATGTACAGAGCGATGAAGATCTTTAATGAAATGCCAGATGAAGATACTTCATAGATTCAAAATGAAACTAAGCCAATATGTGTAAGATAAGTTTGATCTTATTTATATTAGAACATATATATTTACATTTGTACGCACAATATTAAGAATAAATAAATGAAATGCTATGGCTGGTTTAATAATTGGGAAAAATAGCCATTTATTAGATCTCGTCTTACATTATTTCTATCCTGTGCAGGTTCAGAGTCAATTTCATATAATATTGTCACAAAGTCTGGTGACTCGGTAACATGCAGCACTGCTGTGGCTATAATGACTGCTTTCACTCTTTCAATACTCCGCCTGAGTTTCATACCTATTGCGGGGAAACGCCTTTTCCACACCCCAAATGTTCTTTCTACAACATTCCCAGTCCTGATTTGGCTCTCGTTATATAGTTTTTCTGCCACAGATATTGGATTTGTAAATGGAGTAAGTAAGTATGGTTTGAGTAGATAACCACGGTCACCAATGAGATGTTTCTCATTAAAAATACCATCATGTAGTTGCCCTTTTAATGTAGAATGACTAGAATACTATCGTGTGTTGAGCCTGGCTACCTTGCAACAACATCTGTGTATTTCATTGTGGCATCTATTACTGCCTGCACATTAATGGAGAAATAATCCTTTATATTTTAATAGTATTTCGCATTATTTCCTCCTGGAAATAGGATTTCCACATGAGTGCAATCTATTGCACCGATCGTTTTTGGAAATTTTATAATGTTGAAGAATTGATTCAGATATTGCTGAATTTCTTTGGTAGATACAGGTATACATAAATTGTGATCTGAGAGCGGCTATTACTCTGCTCACTTTATTCGCAATCCGTGAAATAGTGCTCTTGTGTACACCAGATATATCACCCGTGCATCTTTGCATTGATCCTGTGGCATAGAAATGCAAAGTTATCGAGACCTGGTTTACAGGACGAACTGCGTGATTTCTGATCTTTATCAAAAATATTATTATATACCTATGAAGTAGATAACTTTAGATGACATTATATTGTCTGAAATAAGCAAGACCAGTTACCTAACCATAATTTTGGACAGGCGGAATCTTACAATAAAATCTATATCTTCCCATATAAAATGATCACTTTGTGGCCTAAAAGATTTTGCTCTTCTTGTTAAGGATGTATTGAACAATTATTTGATCGTCAGAAGAATCGGTATCAGTGCTACCTGACATAATAATGTTCATTTCAATAATACAACTCGTCTGTTGACTCCGAGCCTACGTTAGCGGCGACATCGTATGAGAATCAATCGGACAAAATTATAGTGTCTTTGGTCGGTTAAAGGATGAACCCAGTATTTACTATATTTCTGGCAGTGTTTATTATTATTTTTTTCAATTTCTGATAAGCAGAGATACAACACAAGCTGTCATCCATAAGTTCATTTTGATACTGAACTAAAAATGCGCGGTTTGATATCGCAGCGCGTGTTAGTGCGCGGTAAAAAACCGCAATGCGCGTCAAGCCAAACACAACCCGGGTTCAGGTATCATCGACTGATGTTCATCATTATAGTCATCACAAGTTTTACATTAGAGAACACGTAATTATTTATTAATTAAATAAATAATTATAAACTTTTAAAAATAATCGCAATCGTTATTTCTAACATTTTTTTATTACAACACCCGACCCATATGTTTACACATGTAAAAAAAAATCATAGCCCGATTTTCAATATCGGTTTAAGAACAAAAATCATATTAGTAAATTATCACTCGTAAACTCGAGCGTCTGTTTACCGAGTGTAAATAAATACAGTGGATCGAACGGAAATTGACACATTTTTTAAAATCAAAAAGTAAACATTATAATGACAAAAAAAAAATTAAAAGGTGAATTGAAATCAGTACCTGCGTTTCAATGTATATGAGCCAAAAAATTAGAAAAAATTCAGATACCGTAATTGAAAAGACAAAAGTTGTAAATTCATAATTATAATTTGAGTATTTATTTTTTGTAATGAGTACATCATTTTATTCCAAAATACGTACCACACGTACCTACATATTATATTTAAAAAAAATTAATTAACATTTTTGGTTCCACTCAATTTATTATCAGTGAGGACTTTTTCGCCAGCTTTGAGCATTATCGCTATAAATAAATTCAGTAAATCCGAAAAATCAGATTGCGATTAACAAATTGTTAAAACGATAAAATGTCCCAACAAATGCAATACTACAACAGGATGTGGATAAATAAAAGAAAATCATTTTTAAAAAAGTTATTACAGCGAACGCCTCATTTTATGTTTATATTTAAAAAATGCGACACGAGATTATTATTAGAAATCAGAACCATCTCAATTATTATCGACAATAGAGCACTATTAGGGCAACATCTATTTTTAATTTTGCAAAATTTGTTTTCAATTCGGACATGATGTGAGTGTTAATTAATAACTGAATTTAAAAAATATTTATATTATATTTAAGGAGGCACTACCGTGAAACATTTACGTTGAAAAGTAAGACCCATTTTCCGATTTCAATGAAATTTTGCACGCTTCTGATTTAGTATTAAATGAGTTAATGTAACTGAGGGTTTAAAAAAATAAAAGCTGTAGCAGCTTTTAAATTTTGATATTTCATTTTTCTCGGTAGAGTGACCCCCTTAACAGAACAGTGATTGAAAAAAGGGCTACCAGCGTAACAATTTGCGTACGGCCTTGACAGTAAAAGTTTGAATCTGCAGCTAACGAGGTACGCAAAGGGGGGAAAAATTGTGAAAGTATATAAACTGGAGCATCGAGTAAAATGTTGCCATAGGTGTACGTGACCGTGAGCATGCGGATTACGTAGGCTTGCGTTCATTGTGAAAATTCGTTAATATATCGACCCTTTAGAATAACAAGGTTCTAACTGACATTTTGGGCTAATTTGAGTTATTACGTGAAAAGGGTTCCAAATGCATTATTCTTTTTTTCTTCCATAGACACCAACTCTATTTAACGGATATTAAAGGAAATAGCAAGAGCTGAAAGTTCCAACTACATCAGTTTTTATTTCAATGTATGAATCATAATTATTAATCAACAAAGATTATTTTTATTTTTTATTTCCCACATCTCACAGTGGTCATTGATAATACTGAAAATAAGTTAAGATCTTAAAACTGATCATATTTGCATATTCAAAACAAAATATACACGAATATATGTTGAAATTCAATCAACACTTCTGAGCTCATTATCTCAAAACAGTGTCATTGTCAGATGGAACCTTGTTATTCTGAGGGGTCGATATTATAAGTCAATATGCACTTATTTGATTGAAAAGGTCAATAAGAGAAAAACATAACATGTAGAATGCACACTGCTCAAATGTGTAAACATATTTATAATAAGGACAATCAAAACTTAATGTACACAAAATGTCAACATGACAGAAATACAATAGACTCTCGATAGTCGGCGGACGATTTAACCGGGTTGCGGAATAACCGGATTAACATTTCGAGATATTATTTAAAATAGAAAAATAAATGTTTATTTATTTACAATATTTACCAGAAAATTTAATATAGTCTAGCTGACTGAGATCACATTCAAAATTTCCTAATATTAAATTATGACAATAAAATGTAACAATATATAAGACAAGGAAAACAAGTGTTAGTAAAAAAAAAATATTTTTAACGCCAAAAATATTAATATAAAACAATTTTAAAAGCACCATATTTACCTTAAATTTGTGTTTTATTTTGTTTCCAGCTCTTAACATGACGAGATTTCCTAGCATTTTTAAATATATATGCTCTAAATAATTAAATTTAAAAAAATATATTATTATTTATAGCGGGCACTGTTAATTGTATTTTGTATACACCAGTCTGTTGTCACTGCTTTTTAAATAAACCGTAATATTTTTGAATAATTTTATTTTGAATGATGTTAATTTTCAAAACTTTGTAATGTGTTTCGCGATGTGGATACTGCCATAGAAACACTATAATTAATTGTGCTATCTTTATTTATTTACATTCAAAGCGATTTAAATATTGTACACAAATGAATATTTGAAACAATGCACTTCCTTCATTACTTCCGATTTTATTGTTTCAAAACTTTGAATGGTCACGGAATTATTTCAAATCACGGGTGTAGTAACATTATCATGATAAAAAATATATGATTATTTGTTATGACAGTGTTGAGGGCACGCGATGTTAAGTCGCCCCGGTCAGTGCATATGTTATAAATGAAAAAAAATAGATATTTTTATTTGTACATCCCTTAGATATGAATAGCTCGATTTTGGAACAATTAAGGATTCCAGGTAGCTCGTCAACGATCTGTCTGAGATGCACCCTCTAATTTTTCGGATACATCGCTCGCAGGGGATGATAAAGATGATGGAGAAGCCGGTAGTGACTAGAAAGGTAGAAGGGGAGAGATGAAGAGGGCTATCTTCGTCTCGATGGGTTAAAGACGATATTGCAACGAACTGTGGGCTGCAGAGAAAAATCGTCAAAGACATCAACAGATCACAGCTCGCTCATGACATTTATTCATATTCCACTCTGATTAAACAAAGTTTTTTTTTATTGATCATTATTTCAATACAATTGGAAACCCAAAACGCTATTGGTATTTCTATTTCAAATCGTCGATTAAAAAACAAACATTAATACGATCGCTATAAATATTAGTCAGTAAGAAATTATTGTATTTTAGATATAAAACTTGATTTTAAATTGTACCTGAAGCCTCGAAGCATGTAAGTAAATATAATATATTATTTTAAATAATTTGTTTTCACTAACACAGAGTGTTTTAAAAACGTCGAAAATTGATCATATGTACTGCAAATTAAATGATTTATAACTGTATTAATTTTTAACATTTTGCTAATTTGGTTCAATGCAGATTTGTCTCCGTAATCTTGGATTCAAGATTATAAGAAAATATATTACGTATATGCAAGAATTTTGTGGCACGCGAAAAATGAATTTAATGGTTGCGGTTGTTCTTATAATGTTTGTATTTTATTAATTATGGCAAATAACATCCAATTTATTAGTTTTACATTAGTGTAAAGGTCTTATTTAAGTAATAATTTTTTTTAAAGTCCAATCTATTGTATAACTTCTGATATAATCGAATAAATATTAAACAATATTTTCGTAAAAAACGCGGAAATATTAATTATTTTTGAAAGGGGAGCCTTAAGTGCGAACGTACTACTTTTATTTGACATACATATAAATATAAAGTATAACATATTAAAATCAACTCAAATTTCATTTGAAATTATGCGCAAAGTTACTTACTAAATTACGCAACTTACTAGAAATCAGTTTCGAAAAATAAAATAAATTATGGGAATATTTTTAAATGTCTCCAACGCGAAAAATAGATGTCACACGAAAAAGGTCAAACCGAACGAAGGCCATTAATAATAATAAAAAAAGGTTACATTTGTATCACTACCACATCAGAACAAAATAAAACAAGGTTCTTCTAATATTTATGGTGTACAGTTTTACTTTATAAACGTTATTATTACACTCAATTATATTTTTATTTTTATTTTTAGAGAGTAGGCACGCTATTAATTTACAGCTAAATATCGACTAATCCGTGGTCGAAATCACCGAACTGTACTGCAGCAGAAGCGACAGGTACCAAAAAATCACCACCACTCTAACTGACAAGTATTTCACCACGATATTGGTCAAAGGTTTGAAGAGGACTAAAATGACATTAGTTTAATATATTCATTCATATCCCCATAACACTTGGACTGCTGAACTGATAAATACAATACAGTCAGCTGATAAGGCCTGACCCGAGTCCAGCGCTATGGGTCAAACGCTCCTCACGAAACTACGTTTCATAAATAAATTAACGGAAACGGAACATTTAAATAAATCGCTCAAAATCGGGCTGCATTTTACATATTTTAATATTTTCTTGCACGACAAAAAAGGGAGATTTTATATAACAATTTTGAAATAGAAAATCTGATCGCCTTTTGCCACCACAATGCCAAAAACATGTTAGTTTGCGATTTGCAAATAAAATATGCACGGACTTCGAAAAGAGACTCTAATAAAGAATAACAATCGGTTTACATTAAATTAATATATGGCAAAGAAAATGTGGTTAGATTAACTAACATGTATCTATAAGGTGTATATCTGTTCTCAATACAAACGTACAGCCTTTGACCGATCTAAACTAAATTATGCATAGTTATTCTTTAAGATTTTCCCCTTTTCAATTTCACTGTATATATATTGTATTATTGTAAGTTTTATATCGACACCCAATCCAAATTTTGCTCAGTTACACTCTAGGATCCTGTAGAAAATATAGTCTCCTCCCCGAGACATATCACCATTCCTCTGCATGGATCAGATTTTGTATAATATGAGTCGGGGTATGTGCATCTATTGGGGAAGTGCATCTACTTACTTTAGAAATTGGATTCCAGTGCCGCAATCTATTAAGAAATGTTATAAATCAATATTTGAAGAGACGGTCCAGAGATGGTGCAAATCGAAACATTAGTTTTCTTGTAATACCATTTCAAATTATGTCAACTTGCGAGTTGTGCATGCTTTTTCAATCTTTCGTATATATCGATAATCTTTTGTGCCAGGACGCTGATATTAGGTGAGTACCTATATCACCATATGTCGCATTTTTTCCGTTTAAGCAATTTTACTAGATTTTTTAGAACTTAGCGCGTTTTACCCGTCATTAAGAACCAAAATAACTAGTTCATATTGTCATTAAGCAGTTCAGTAAAGATATTTTCATTATTTTTACAATTTGTCAGAAATAATACAACTAGATGCATTTATAATTTAGGGTAAGTGCATCAACTCGTCCAATTTTCATAAAATGCTTTCAATATCAGCTATCCTAAAAGGTTACATTCCGAATTTAAAGACTTAAATTAGGAAATAGTTGATGATCCTTTTATCAAAGTTTCAAAGTCATAGAATAATCGTATGAAATTTGAAAACAGTTCAAATTTTATGGCGATGATTTATATGTCGCACTTACCCCGATTCAACTTATATCATTACTCATTAGAGTCTGCGCAAAACAAAGGCACCGCCCTTTTCCCGTCCACTTACCCATCACTTTAAAATACAACTAATATAACGGACCACCAGTATGTTATACAGAATAAATATTATGTTCCAGGCCGATTTTCTTTGGCCGCCATTTTGGTTTGACAGACATTTGTCAGTTCGCATTTGATAGTTGTAGAGAGTAGTTACAATTTATTATGGAGCATCTAACGCCTCAACAACATGTGGAAGTCATTAAAATATTTTATCTAAATAAACCTGTAAGCATTAATGGTGATCGCTATCGTCACATGTTGGAAAACTTCTTGGTGGCCGAATTGGGTGGATTGGGGCTTGCAACACATGTGATTTCAATAGGACAGTGCCACCTCACACATAGCCCGAGTTACGCTTGAAATTTTGCGACAAATTTTTCCTGGCTGCATAATGTCAAAAAGTGGTAATATCGACTGGCCTCTCAATTACCTGATTTGACGGCTCCTGACTATTTTCTGTGGGGGAGTGCTTGAAAGGAAATGTCTACGCCAATAAGCCAACAACAATTCCGATGCTACAGGACAATATTGGAAATGAAATTGCTGAAATAACACGCGAAGTGTGCGAGAATGTTATAAAATATATGGTTAAAAGGGCACGCATTTGTGCCGTTGCCAGAGTTTCATATCTTAGTTATTCAAAAATAACATCGGCCTGGAACATGATATTCACCTGCATTTGATGAATGGATAGTTCACAGACCGATATAACTAACTTGATCAAGTGGGACTGTTTTTAAAAGGAATGTGTGACTTCGTGTTTTTTTTTCAAGCTGCGTTATTCACATGTTTCACTCGATGACGCAATGCCTATCCTGAGTCCTCTCCTGACTAATAACTATCATGTGACAATTGTAACTAGTAGTGGTCGCTCTTCGGGTCTGCGGTAAAGGTCACGGCTAAGGTTAGTCGTGACACGAAGTCTAGTTGTGTGGTACAGAAAATTGAAAATAGATAATGAAATACATATCTTCATGTTTATTGCAGCTTTGACATCACTATTTTTCGTGTGTGCGATGGATGCGCGACATACCTCGGCATATACATCATGGATAAAGGTATGTCGTCCAATATAAAATCGGTAGAAAATATATTTTATATTTTAAAGATTTTCAAAATCAACTTTGTGGTTAAAATCCATTTTTTAGATTATTAACTTTGTTTTATTAACCTTTTAATGAATTAAATACATCTACCGGTTTCGAAAAATATCATTCTCTTCTTCAGGATGTCATCAACTAATCAAAAACATATGTTATATTATTTCTTTAACAGAATTTTTAAAAAACAATAATTATTTGAAAATAAATTTAGTACCTAACTAAAATTGTTACTTGATACAAAATTATTAGGAAAAAAAATTAGAAAGGGACTTGTGGTTAAATTTAGTCGGTTGTTTATAATATTTTCGTTAGTTTTACATGGTTTATTTATTTCTAACGATTCTAAATTATTCAATTTAAGGCCAACATTGTTTATACGTAAATTAGACGATCCCATATTTGTATCAAAAGTATAATAATTTTCTAACATCTCAAATGCTCCTCGACTCTTATGTTAAAATCTCGACCTGTTTTACAATATTTACAGCTAAGTTTATAGACACTGAAATTATTAAATTTATCATCTTTGTGTTTGGAATTTACTCATAAATTTCCTATATTATTATTTGTATAAAAAAAACAAAGCCGTGGTCATCGTCACGAAAATGTACTTTGAAACGACTATCACAAATTATGAACTGCGTTCGCCATCTAACGTAATCTAACCAAACTGGGTTTTTTTTAGTGATTAATTGTTTTTTCGCAGGATGTTATCATTTTTAGAACAAACGGACGAAAAAAATGGCAACAGAATCTGAAACAAACTGATACACCAATGCAGTTAACTTTCTCGCGAAATTGTGTGTTTCAACTATTGTTGCATTTAATACTTTACCCATAATGGATGGCAGTGATGTGTCGGTATGTAAGACAGGAAAAAAGTAGGTTTTATTATATTGAATTAAGTCAATTGTATGTCAATCTAGTGTATAAAATAATCATTAAGGAGAACACATTCTTATTGTGAAGTTGTAATTACTCAGAACTTATATAAAATCAATTTTGTCGAAAAATATTGTTTTTGCGCTACCGGGATTCGAACCTGGATCTCTATTTCCAATCCGGGGAAGTACCTACCAATTGTGTTATGGTGCCAGTATTTTCTGACAAATTTTCGAACCTATATGTTTCACTTTTTCAAATTAATACATTTGTCGTTCCATTATTTGAAAGCCATCTACATTATTTTTACGGAATCTCAAATACCTTCGAGTAAACCGACTGCAGACGCCAGAATTATCAATATTTCGACAAAATTGATTTTATATGTATATATTTATAATTAATACATTAAATTAGTATTATAAAATAATCATAAAAACCAGATATTGGCGGACGGCCCGGCCCTATTACAAGCTTCAACAGTCGACAAGCGTGCATTAAAATATGTACGAAAGTAAACTAAGATATATTACGCAAATATTTATATAATGATTTTCATCACGAACTAATCTACATTTTTTTCATTGCAGATAAACGTCTTAAACTATTAAACCAAAACGAAAATATCCCGAAGGAAATGACATGAAGTGCTACCAAATTATTTATCAGACCTATATACGCAGTCGCCAAAGGAACCAGAGTCCTAGGGGAAGCTACCAAAATGATAATTTCAAAAATCAATCGTTTTGACACAAGACTCAGAATAAGGTTATTTAATGAAAATTATTTTATTTGAACTGTGTTACAACCGAGTGCCGTGGGCTAAATAAGTTTAGATTACATTCTAAGATAATAATTGATGGTCTAGCAGTAAGACGCTCGCCTAATGTCCTTTTATGGACGGGGATTTAAGTCTCATCTCGGGAATCTACCAAGTTAGTTATATTCCTAATAACGCAAGCGATTAGCTTTGTATGAGAAGTAAAAGTATTTTAAAACAAAAATGCATATCCAGTTTTCAATGACAACCTAACGAGGGAAACCTAATGGTATAATACATTTTTTTTAATATTTTTTCACAAGCGCTTTGTAGTCTCAACAAAATCAAGAAAGCATATTTTATTCATTCCGTGAATATATTTATCACAAAAGTGCAGTAACATAAGGAATTCAAACTTTTAACGTAGCTAGATGATAAATTGTCATAAATATGTATTCTCGTATATTATAAAACTTGACTTCACACACTATTTATACATACAAACAAAGTAAGTCATTACAAATCGCTCTTATTTGAAAACAATATCAAATAAATTCGATTTTAATACTCTTTTGTGTGCCTAATTCAGATATGTTTGAAATGGCCGCGTATTTTAGTATATTTTTAGGTAATCTCCTCATTAAAAGAAAATAAATCCACATTTGTCAGTTTAAATGAAGTATGTATTAAAATCCTGAATTACGAGTAAAGCTTTTGATAAACTTACAATGAATTTAATCATCGAATTATATCTAGGAAGTACAAAGGATAAAGTATTACGTAATGGCGTCGGTGACTTTTTTATACACGGTAACATTTTATATAGTACAAAAGATAAACCGGAGAAAGATTTAATATGTACAATAATTTCCCGTATACATTTGTATATTATTATTATACTAGCTGATACATCCGGCGATGCATGGCAGCACTTACAACCCTCCCCCCCACACCGCACCTGATAAGACTATAATATCCGCCGTAAAATATTACTCATAGCAAACTCTTTACCATGTCCTTAGAACATTTTACCACGAAAGGCATCACGTATATATAGACAGACAACGGACATCTTAAAATATACATATAAATATCGACACAAATTATAATCAATTTAGCCGTGATATCCCCTCTGCCTACTTTAGACCGCAAAAATGTGTCTGGCGATTACCTAAACCTGAGTTAATCTATATGACTTGTTGACAGCTCATATGACCGCAAACACTATATAAATGTAACAGGTGTTATAAATGTCATAGATAGTCCTAACGCATAATGAGTCAGTGTCGTGTCAATACCGCACACCATTTTAAACATTACCCCAAATGTTAAAGATCTTCCGGGTTTGAAGAGATACAAAGACGCATGAATAAGTCAAAAGAACTAATAACAACTATAAAGCTAAGAAAAACTGACCACTTCGGAAACATTATTCGCGATGAGAAATATGATATCTTACAATGCAGGGGAAGTTAGAAGGCAGCAGAAGCGTATGTATTATAGTAAGAGGTTATCTTGGCTGCATTACCTCAGAAGTGGCTCAATGTTCAAAATACAGATGATGTTATACTTGTTGCACATGATACATCAGCATGCAGCAACTTGGTCGCTAACCTTCGATAGGACGGCACATGAAGGCTCTTAGTATTCTTAATTCCTAATGAATCATATTTAGCGGAAAAATATAATAATATATGATAAAAGGAATTTACTTTTATGGACCGATTGTCAAGAACGTATCGATTATAGATATAGAATACTAACTAAAGGATGTTTTTTTTTAGGTTTGTTTTTCGAATTGGCAACACTTTTCCAGCGACAGCTAATTTAACAGCTAACAACTGATTTGGGCTCAGTGTGGTTTGCCATTTCACCAAGAATAGACTTACGCCAGAACAACAATTGCAAATTGTGCAAATTTATTTCGAAAATCGTGGTTTAGTTCGCGAAACTTACCATGCGTTACGTCCATTTTACGGTCGACATAATCGTCCATCCGAGCAAGTAATTAGAATAACCATGGATCGTTTTCGCACCGAGCATACCTTAATTGATAATACGTATCCATAAAGATCTCGTACAGTGCGCATCGAAGCTGTTGTTTCTTAAAAAATGATGCCGGCCAGAACTTTACAGTCAATGGAGAGCGCTATAGATACATGATTACTGATTTTTTCATTCCTCAATTGAATGGCATTAATGTGGAAGAACTGTGGTTTCAATAAGATGGCGCATCATTCCACACAGGCCATAATCAATTTATTGAAGGAAACATTCGATGAGCACATAATTTCGTGTAATCCTCCAAGATCGTGTGATATTACACCTTTAGATTATTTTCTGTGGGGATATGTGAAGTCGCTAGTCTACGCCAATAAACCAGAGACGATAGACGACTTGAAAGCCAACATTCGTCGCTCTATTGCCGATATTTACCACGATTTTTATGTGTTTTATTTAATTTTAAAGTTCTATACCTCTAAAAAAAACATCCTCTATAACGTGTGAAATGGTATTAGTTTAACCCAGAATTCATATTTAATTTCAAATCCCTCACAACATTTGACAATCTGAGATTCCATAGCGGATATCCGCTACGAGTTACTGACAGTTTTAGGGAACGATGTGTTAATTAATTGCCAAAAATAAAACGAAGGCAAAGCAAATAAAATAAATACAGAATCTGTAGGTGGTTTTAACCTGTGATTTGCACTTAATGAAATATGTAGAAGGTAGGTACATATATCTTCGGTTCCAATTTGGAAAAATACAATTTGGTTCCCTGACCATTTGCGTTGAATATTGTAAATACATACAATATTTAGGGGTGGCGCAAACATGTGCATTGTTTAGAAACGATGATGGTTTGTAAATAACAGTAAATCCACTTTGTCTTGCAATAAAGCCTATTTGCAATAGTTTTAATTGTTAAGAAATGTATTAAATTAAATATTATTAAGGAGATCACATTTTCAGAACATAGTTCTGTGGTATTTTAATACAAATTAAATGCATCAGTTAGAAAGATATACTGAAAAAATCAATTTATCGAAAAAATATTTTGTTTGCTACCGGGATTCCAACCTCGATCTTTTCCTATCAGAGAAAGTGCGTTACCATTACGCCACATCAACCGTGTAAATTGACTGCAAATTTTCGAACCTATATGCTACAACTCTTTCAAATTATTTCATCTAAAGCTAATCGAGTGAACGAAAGGAGAAAACAGCTTTAACTAATTAAAAATTAATATTAAATTATCTATTACTTTGTTTTTAAACACTTTTATGAGTTAATTTAATTTAATACACCAACCGATTTCGGAAAATACCTTTTCCTTCATCAGGATGTCAAATAAACTATAACCAAAATGTAAAGTTTTTGTTAAATATTAAAAATTCATTGATTAAAAGGCTCAACAAGCGTTAACAATTTTGTAATAATGTGGAGCTAAAAAAATCGGAATATAAAAAATGACATGCTAAATACAATGTATTATATGTAGGTAGCAATCAGGTAAGTAGATTGGGATTTTTCTTCCGAGTACGAGGTAATTTATTAAACAAAAAAATATCTAACCTCTGCCTTTAATAAGTGATAATATCATTTTTGCAGAACTTAAATCACTTAGGTATCTCTGCATGGGTCGATTTTCTGGATAGCGTGCTATTCGGGGGCTCGGGGTGCGGCACCCTTACTCAGTGTCATAGGCGGGAAGGGCGAAGGAAAACAGAAGCGTGCCCCGCATTAAAAGGTAAACTGGGTAGGGTTGTTTTAGACAGAGGTTATGTTTGCCATTAGAAAAACTACTATGGAATATAAACAACATGTATAGAACGAAAAACATAAGATAATATTCATATTCCAGTACCCAAACGAACAATAAAGATATCAAAAACCTTTCGACTTTCAACAAAGAAATAAATTATTTTAAACATTTTAATCACAGAAAGTGTTTAAAACACAGAACAGTAAATGAATAGATATGAAATAAAGTGTACATATAGGAGAGGGGTTTGGAACATTAGTTGCGGGAAAAGAGACATTCTACACGCATTCTTGATGGAAACATAAATCCGATAGTTTTTGATACATTTATAATTATGCAACAGTAAAAGTATTTACTCTTCGAAAATTAAACTTTTGTGTAAACAATACGTATTTTTTACATGGATGCATATTATATTGTCAGTGTTTAAATTTCAATTGAGTCATATTATAAAAAAAAGTCGCGGAGCTATTTGATTGCATAAGTGGTACCAAAGTGATCACGTGGGGGAGACCAAATTGAAAATATTGAAACAAGTAATTTGCGTTAGTTCATGTCTATATATTTGGTAGTCTGTGGGTTAAAATATATTTTTTTTTTTTTAGGAGAACACATTCTTATTGTGAAGTTGTAATTATTCAGAACATAGGTCTGTTAAAAAGGCAACATATAGGGTCGAAAAATTGTCGCTAAAAATAATGTCGCTGTAGCTTAGTTGGATAAAGCACCTCCCCCGGTTAGGGAAGAGATCCAGGTTCGAATCCCGGTAGCGCAACAACAATATTTTTCGATAAAATTGATTTTATATGTATATCTTTATAATTAATATATTTAATTCATATTTAAAATAATTTTAATTGTCCATATCACTAGGTTTGACCCGGATCGAGATAAGCAATTTTATAATATTATACATTTTTACATGATTTATAAAACTTGTATAATCGTAAATAAATCGTAAAAATATATAATAATTAATGAAATAATAAATTATGTCAAAAGTAAATTGTGAAATTTTAGTTTAATAAATACTTTTTATGATTATATCAATTATATAAGAACCTTAAACCAGAGATTTACAAGTAACGGATGCACTCAGATTTAAAGATATATCAATACACACTCTACACTAGACAATAGTATTCGGTATAATAGAACACGCCAAGAAAATTACTATTTAATAAATTTCATCGAAATACGCAAAAATGCAACAAATTCAAACCACAATCCATCAAAAATGGGCGCGTTTCGTTGTTGTTTGGATCAATACATTTAATTGTATGTGTTGTACCGAATTACTTGACATCAATGTCATATGAAAACTTTTTTCGATTAACAAACCGCCTTTCGAAACAAAAATGTTAATTGCATTTTCCATTTCTGTCAAACAGAACTTTTCCATTAAAAAGTTTACATAATTTCTGTAAAAGTTTCGAAAACATGAAATCGAGTACATATATAATTATCTATACCCCTTCCCGGTTGAGCCTGTTCTGATATTTCATAAGATGTTTTACGCGACATCAGGGCCTAACAATAGCATTCGATAAAAACCGGGTTGATATGGGCCTATGGCCGCCGTGCAGCCATATGGTGGGCACGATCTACCGCAACGTCTCGTGAAAAAATTACGATAAAGCAAATAAATAATGTCAAAAATTATTGCAGATATGATTAGATTTATAAATTTAAACAGCACAACGAGCAACATGGATGTTTGTGCCTCACTTTCAAGCTTTCACCTCCGTATTGTCATCAGTTTCACATTTATTACATTACAATCTGATGTATATTTTACATTATCAATTAAAACTGGTTTCTCATAAAACTAATACGTTAATTTCTACTGAATATAACCAATTTAAAAAAATAAATTACTACCATCTCACATCTCTTGTTAGTTATTGGCAGTCATGACGACGGCTGTCATTTCCGTCATTCGTGTATGTGCGAATGGCGTGCCTCGATACAAAATCTTCGGTCAGTATCGACATATTTTAATATGCACTCAATTACATCACTAATTCCCGATCAAAAAAACGCATTACGTATCCCAGACACACGTATCATTACACCCCAGCAAAGAACATGTTTTTCTGTTTCGAAAAAATATTCATAAATTCGGTTAAATAAATAAAATAATATTCTCCCCGACAGAGAACCGAACCCCGGTCTCTCGCGCGACAGACGGTGACACCACTGCACAACCGACGAATACGAATACAACACTCGTTACAAAGTTCACCAAGTGCAACTATTTTTAAAATAAAATACATACTAAAATTAAGTTAATATGATAATCTAACACCAATGATTTTTTTTTACAAATTTACATTTTCTCATACATTTACATTTTTTTACATTTAATTTTCTTATTATTATTATTATTTTCACATTTAATTTTCCTTTATTTTTTACATTTAATTTACATTAAAAAATAAAGGAAATTACTTTACTAAACGTGGTCTGTTCTAAAGCAATTACCTGTACAGTTTTTAAAAGCTATAATTGTTTAGAGGTAAGCAAGTTATAAAAAGTTATGTGAAAAAAGTACAATCTGAAGTTATAAAATATTATTGAAAAAAAGTTTGTAATGTAATGATTGATATATTGATTTTGAGTGAGGGTTTTTTTTTTGTGCATTTTTGATAGCATGATTTAATTTTTACGACCCTCAGACAACAAAAGGTGTTTCGTGTTCATTGAAAAAAAATCGATTAGAAGTATTATCGGTTCGAATCTGGGGACACGCGATCGCGTGGACCGTCCATCCGCGATCGGAATGAATATGTATCATCATTGGCTAATGTCCGCAGTGCCTCCGGTATAAACCTAACGTGAAATTCTATTTCTATTTGTGGCGCAGCGTTGTCCGTCTAATGATGATTTGATTTTACAAATAAAGCAAATATTATTTCGTATCCAGAAATAGAAATATAACAACATAAATATGAATCGACAGTCTGTGTACATTAACATTACACACAAGTTAATTGTTTCTAAAAATAATTTTTCACTTCGAAACTAGCCGACGCTGATTCACCGGCCACGGTAATAAATGTGTTGTTTATTCAATTGCAGCAGATTATAGGAATTTTTCCTAATAAAAAAATATTGTTTAAACAAAAAATAATCCTCGTTGATAAATTTACAAAGACTGACAATTAAGTTCGTAGAAAAAATATTACAAATACAGAACGTATGATATTCAGTGACACCCCGATTTTAAGTTTTTGAAGGGATCAACAAAAAAAAATGTTAACATAGGAAAGTGTAAAGTGGGGGGGGGTTTAAAACAAATAGATTATTTATTTTTTATTGAAAAAATCAAATAATGTTTTATGATGCATTTTTTTTTGTTGTTTTAAAATAGTTCTTTCAATATTATAAATTAAATTGAAGGTTTCTGGTGGTACATTGCTAATAGTAGTAAAATATGCTTGGAGGCCTTCATGGCATCGTCTTTTGTGGGATCTTGGTTTATGAGATGAGCGGACACTTATTCGTTGTAGGGAGGTTCTTCTTCTGTCAAGTTTTTGTTTATGCAACTGTCCACTATTCCATCAATTTCCATGTTATTACGTTGGAGTCAACATCTCAGTAAATCTGCTAAGGTCATTCATAAATTCTTTTCCAGCTATCAATGTTGTCTATACTATCTTTTACGAAATTTTCTTGCCGATTTCTGCTTGTAAAAAACAATAAAACAACTAAACAATTACGTGGATATGAGAATGTAAAATGCGTATATACGACAAGCAAATGACCAATACACTCTTGGCTCTATGGCGAATAACGAACTGGTCGAACGAATTTCAATAAATTTTAGACGTAAATTGCGGGAAAGGCAAACGTAAAATAGGGTTTGTAATGTACTAAAATGATACAGGACTGCAGAAATAACACGCAAATGGAAGGAAAACGTGAATTCCGGACATGTAAAATCGGGGTTCCACTGTAATACATATTCGTTATCCCTACACAGTTCCCTTTAAAATAATCCCCCTCCTACAACAATGCACTTGGTTCAACGTTTTTTCCATTTTTCGCGAAGATGTTTAGAGCATGCATCGTAATCCGTTTCATCTCCGCTCATAATCTCCAATGATGGTCCTTTATATCTTTCTTGAGTTTGGGGAAAAAAGTCAAGAGGGAGCCAGAGCGTTTCTCCAACATCGTGATTCAATTTTTGAGGATAAAATCCATCATAATGACCGTGTGTACTGAAGCACTTGTTCTGATACAACGCCCACCTTTCATTCGCAAAGAATTCAAGCCTCACTCGCGCTCGTAAACGTTTCATTATCTTCAGATAGAATGTTGCATTAACGGTTTATCCTTCAGGAACAAATTGCTGTGTTATTCCGCGACCAGCTCGCTACCGCTGTCGCAGCGTTGCCACATAATGCACATGAAAGTATTCTACGAACTTAATTGTCATTCCTCGTATACTACTTAAAATAAATATAACATAAAAATTAACACACTACAATTATTTTTGTATAATATTTCATTTATATCGAGAGTAGAAGACTAATGACGATTTTGTCCCTTACCCGATAGAACGCAAACATCGGAGGTTGCAAAATTCCATTGCCAGACGTCACCACGCTTATTAGTTATCTAAATGTAAACATCCAATAGAACAGTCTGCCAGAGTCTACATCAAAACTTCACCATCGTTAACGGAATTGCATTCTATGCAACTAATCCCACATTAAGGCTTCCCTTTCGAAAATAATTAATATTTCCGCGTTTTTTACGAAAATATAGGTTTATATTATTCATTTATATCAGAAGTTATACGCTACGCTAGATTAGCCTTTTTTATAACTACTATTTATATAGGACCTATACACTAATGTAAAACTAATAAACTGGATGTTATTTGCCATAATTAAGAAAATACAAGCATTACAAAAAAGACCGCGACCATTAAATTTATTTTCAGCGTGCCACAAAATTGCCTTTAATATAGAAAGTTCTTGCATATACGAAATATATTTTCTTATAATCTTGATGCCAAGATTACGGAGACAAATCTGCATTGAACTAAATTAGCAAAATGTTATAAATTTATAATATAGTTATAAACCATTCAATTTGCAGTACATATGATCAATTTTCGACGTTTTTAAAACACTTTGTGTTAGTGAAAACAATTTATTTAAAATAAATTATTATGTTTAATTACATGCTTTGAGGCGTAAGCTTAATTTAAAATCAAGTTTTATATCAAAAACACAATAATTTCTTACTAAATAATATTTATGTGTTTTTTACTTCAAATCGCCCATTAAAAAACACATTAATGCGATAGATATAAATATTATTTAGATATAAGCACATTTTCGTAAAACACTCGAAAATATTAATTGTTTTTGAAAGCGCGCCCTTAATGGTAAGTTTCTGTTGGTCATCACTAAATCTACTGCACTTTGTACATACCTTCTTTCCTACACTTAACACCTTTCTATATCACTATCAATCTTTACTGCCTCGTGAAAATATACTGATAAATATTAATTACATATTTTAAATAATCCAGTTTCATTACGAATTACAATAATATAAATTATGTCCAAGAATGAGTTTCATCAGTAAAATCATAAAAATAAAATAATACAATTCAGAAGTAGTATTTGTGGTAATGTATTCAGTGAACGCACAGGCAATCAAACTCGTCCTGAAGGTTAATACCAAACGATACTAGTTAAGTGAACGCTCTGTGGCAGCGTTACCTACTTGATCCCAGTGTCACGTGCTATTTTTATACAACCACATCACTGATGTAATTGGTTTGATTCTTTGATAATAATTTTCAATTTTTCACAACAGGTCAATGGGTTAAAATCAAAAATTATTTGTCATTTTAAGTCATTTGAATCATAAAATTAAATAAATAAATTAAGATTTTAGTAAGTGTATATAATTCATTACATTCATCAATTTATTATAACTTATATCTGCACTTTATGGTAGCAAAACTTGGACGATTAACCTGAGAGGAAAATATGTTGGAAGCATTCGTGAGATGGTGTTTGGAGAAGGATAGAAAGAGTATAGTAGACTGACAGAATGACAAATGAGGAAGTACTGAGTAGAGTGCAAGAAGTCCATAATAGATACCATCAAAGCAGACAATGGGTAGGAAACATTATTCCAGGAGAAGGAAAGAAAGGAAGATCCGGACAATAACAAATTCAACAAACTAGAGCGAGACGAATGCAGATATCTACAAACCACTTCTGGACAAATAGTCCTGGTCAGAGACACACGTTGAGCATTATATAGACACAACACAGTTCTTTAATATTAAAGAAATTATATTTTTAAAAACTACACCAAAGAATTAGTAAGATAGGGTCTTCTTCTTTTAAACAGGCAATCCACCCTTCAAGAGTGATTTGTGTTGGATCAAAAATATTAATTATAAAGTTGGGAAAAAGAAAATAAAAATCAATAACAAACACTGCAGTAGAATAGATACCAAATTACCATCAAATACTATTTGTGATTTAGTAACTTTAAAAGAAAAAACACCACTGGACAATACACAGTACAATTTTAAATAATTTATAAATTCCCAACGTAGTGTTAATAATAAATTATCAGATGTATGCTATGAACGAATATATATTTAGGCAATATTCAAACTTTTTTAATAGCTGCAAAAAAAAATTGCATCTTCATCCTTCACAATTTTTGTTTGATCTTTGAAAACATTTCACATTCTCAACAGGTACGAAACAATACAAATATTTTGAATCAATATTGCATAAGTGGCGTGAGCTTGATTTCATGGGAAAATGCAAAACACGTATAGCAGGGATTTGCTAATTTTAACTAAAATAAAAGTCAGACATACCACAAACCACTATAAAAATTGTGGTGGAATTGAATTAATTTTATTTCCGGAGTAAAACACAATATTTTTTAATATTCAAAACAGTTGTAATATAAAATAACTTTGTATATAAAACCACTTGAACTTTATTATTTAAGCCCTAACTGGTTTCAGTTTAGATATAAGAAATACGGGTACGAAAAATAAAAGCGCATATTGCACATTTTAAAGTCTTAGAAATCTGGTCAAATGAGGCTATATAAGTGATAAGAGCATTAATCATTCTTGGAATGAAAAGATAAATTTCGAAAATAACAAGCGATAGTGCAAATAGTGTGGTTTGCATACCCTTGGCATCGAATATTGTTTTAATCATTATAAACAAACAATTATTAATTTTCATGGCTAATTCTCAGAGTAAACATTCATCATTTGTGAATATATTTTTCTAGGATAAATAGGTGTCGTATAGATGTGAAAAACACAATATTTATTCTAGGTAAATAAAGTCATTGAATGTGTCTCTAAAAATTGTGTGCATAACTTTGTTTGATTGAAAATATCCCTAACACTGACAATCACCTTGCAATTCTGCCCTATAAGAATTCTTTGCTATTATATTAAATATGTTTTATTTTATGAATAGAAATAAATTTATATTATTGTAAAATTTTTCAGCGGTAACATTGTGGAAGTTATCACTGTTCATGATGTAATAATTTCACATTTTTTAACATAATAATTATATATAATTTCTTTTGAAATTATCAAAATTAACTTTGTGGTTTAAATTCATTATTTTTATTTGTTAACTTTGTTTTATTAAGCACTTATTGAGTTTAAGAGTTTAAATACATTTACCGGTTTCGAAAAATACCATTTTCTTCTTCAGGATGTCAATACTAACTAACGATAGATGTATTTAAACTCAATAAGTGGTTAATAAAACAAAGTTAACAAATAAAAATAATATATAATTTCTTTTAACATTTTTTTCTTCTCTATGAGAGCCGAGACTCGTGTATAGAGAAGGAGTATATAAGAAAGTATATAATATATGTGTCTGCTAGTCTGTATATATATTTTTTGATTTCAGATACTAATTTATGATAGTCTCTAATTTTTCTAATTGCAAGGGGGAGATAATTAAATGATTCGATGCCTTGATAAATATAGTGGTTTTGGGTTGCAGTATATTTTAAGTTTTGAAATATCAATTTGGTCTCTTAAATCTTGTAGATCGGAAATTGCTTCTAATATTTCATTTGTTTTTAATTTTTTAAATTTAGATTAATGATTTTTTTTGTATATGTATATTATGTATATATTTTTTGTATATGTCTAATATTTTTGGTATTTTGAATTCTGTAAAAGTTGGACACTAGAATAGCCTTTTTTTAAAATTATTTTTATTATCATTTTTTTGAGTAATTTCTAATTGCGATATTAAAGTTTTATATGCTCCTCCCCATCCAATAATACCGTATTGCACAAACGCGTAATATATTATTTTTAAATGTTTCCGAGTCTTAAAAATATATATTCCTTATTTTGTTTGTAAGATTAATAATATGATCTTTCCATTTGAGTTTATTATCAATTATGATTCCTAGGTACTTGATACAGTATTTTTCTTCAATTGATGAACATTGGTCACAATAGTCTTCTTGAGTATAGGCTTTGGTGTGAATGTTTCAACAATTTATTGTTCTGATTTTCAAATGCAAAAAGAGATAGGTATATTTTCAATTACTACAGTTTAACAAAATTTAAATTATTTCATCACGAGAAATGAAAATCTTTAAAACATATATGTACTCACAGAGTATTTACGGGTAGACAACCTTTGGCCATGAAACGTGGTAAACCACCATATCTGATTGTGTTACTGCTGGAATGGTATGTGGTATATTACGCATTAAAATAATATTTGTTTGCATTAAATCAATTATGTTAACACTGAAAAATAGATCTTACAGAAATGCTGACAGCAAAGCGGACATTCACCCATGTGACCCAACAACAAGCAATCGGATGTGGCCGAGGAGTTACACAAAAAATTTAATAGAATAAAAAAAACAATCCTTTTTAATGCCAAGTTAAACTTGTAGCTTTAAATTATTATTATAAGAACAATTACAATTACCACATAATATAATATGTGTGTGTCAGGACCGAGATCGAGGTAGACCAGATCCTTTCTGACATGATTCCTTTCTTACTCCAATTCGGGTATATTTTCTTCCATTTCTAGATGGAAGAGCGCTTCAGTGAAAACAATATAACTAGGGATGTCAATATCATTGTACAAAGACAATATTGGTATACAAGATATTAAAATTAATATATGTATTGTTTTGTTTCTTAACCGTTAACCTTATTCCACTGGCCGGAGAGGCCGTGTGTACTTTTAACTAACTACATATATTTTCAGAATAAAGTGTCATGGAAAGGTATTTCAGTAGACTCTTAATATTATGAGAGGATATGGAATTAATTTCTTAAATGTATTTGGTTTTAAAAATGTCACAATTTTGATGTTTCTATAAAAAAAACTCCATCATCCTCCCTCCACCGGCCGCACGCAGATTGGTGCTCATTCGACCTTTCTGAAATGTGCTTTCGTCTGGTTTTGCAATTTTCAGTTGTTGCAATATAGTCAGGTAGGTATATATTTTGTTATTTTATCATATATTAACTGGAAATAATAATCGATTACAACAAAATGAAAGGTGGCACAGAACTCATGGACAAAATGATAAAAACTGCCACTAGCAAAAGGAAGACAAACGGATGGCCTGTTGCATTTGAATATAATTGAATTTGCGGCATATCTCATGTACACAAATATTTGCGAGGTCCAGAATCAAAAGCAAACGTGTCCATTTTATCTGTTTTCGAGTAACGTAAATGTAAAAAACCATTGTACCACAACTGTCACATTTAGAATCATATTGAAAATGACCTGTAATCACAAGTCACGTGACCAAATATAGTCATCTTAATGGCCGAAAACATATTTGTCTGGTTTTGAATTAATTGTTTATTGGACATGTCTGCTTTTGAAGTTAAACGTAAACTTTGATTGCGTTTTTATATGAAAATCGGTTATATTTGTCCAATTCCGACAAACTAGTCTTGTAGACATTAATTTGCTTTATATTTGTAGATACCTAGACCCGGTACTCCGGAAGCCCTTATATCAAAGTTCAATATTTGTACCTAAATAACTCAAAAATCGTAAAAATTTGATAAATTCAAATTATCATCAAACTTTCAAAATTATACAGGACCATTAAATACTCACTACTACATAAACATTACATAGACTCACTGTAAAACACCCCTGTATTGAAATGTATAAATAATATAGATAAATGTACCAGTCTGAAGATGGCCGTGATAGGCTGAAACTGGGAATGGTCAAAAAATAATAAATAGTGGTAAAAAGTTAAAAAATGTTTTAATTACGTCATTAAAATGGAATTCCACAATGAGTTAAGTTTCAAAATTAGAATTAATAAATTATTTATTACTTAATAATAGAGATGTGTGTACGCAATTTTCACATACTCATTTTTCAAACTAAGCACTTGTGCTTACGATAAACTTAATAAATTTAGCGGTCCCTCGAAACAATAACTGTCCATTTATGATTAATTAAATTTGGTTTGACCAGTCTACTGTAAAGCTTTTCGGGCAGCAGTAAACAAAGTGATGATAGCCAATATCCATTGAACGGATAAAGCACAAGAAGAAAGAAGATATTTGATCATAATTAACAAACATATTTTTTGTTAATGTTGTATTTTGTAAACATTTATTTGTTTTATCTATCCAATAACTTTATTTTCATTGGCAACTCATTTTAATTTTTGTTAATGTTTTTATTTATTTATATTGAATGTAAAAGAAGTTAGATGAATATAATAAATAGCTAATGTCGATGAGTGTATCATTAAAAAAATGTAATAAAATATTTGCACATAAATATGTACATATTCAGTTTTAGTACATTATGAGGATTGTAAGCGACACTTCTTTAAAAGTAGTACATGTGAAACATTATAACAGCCGCAAATACTAGGAATAATTGACATTCTATACATTTTAAAACTCTATTTGATTGATACATACCAAACAATGTTTTAATTAAAATTTCAAATGAAAAATCTCTTGCAAAATT
This sequence comes from Eubasilissa splendida, assembly GCA_031772225.1. Taxonomy (NCBI): domain Eukaryota; kingdom Metazoa; phylum Arthropoda; class Insecta; order Trichoptera; family Phryganeidae; genus Eubasilissa; species Eubasilissa splendida. Next base: position 17,453,109 of record CM062856.1, read on the forward strand.
ACGACTCGTTAATTACAATGTTTTGCCGATCACAGCTCGATAAGATCTCTCAACATACGATTTAATGTCACAACTGGAATAAATTATAAGAAAAATAAACTCACCTCCAAATCTGGACCAGGCAAAGATGCTATTCTCGCCTGTTGAAGATGTTCACAAGCATTTCTGAAAATAAATATGTAAATGAGTATTGAAAATATGCATTAACGCGATTATAATTGTACAGTATACTCTTGATTATCCGTAGTCACATTAACTACATTGCAGATAAATTAATCAATAATTAAAATTTCACAATTTTATTTAAAGATCTGCCCCATGTGCTACAATATACTGATCCAGCGACCTGTAAAGGCGAATTAGACAATGTGTGAATGAAAAAACTATACAAACCACCAAATATACCGATACACAATGTAATACCCACCCTGATAAAGTCAAAAATCCGTTAAATATTATGATGCAACAAAAATATAATTACAATACTGGTCTAAATTATGAAGTTAAGACGCATTCTAGTATATATTAATAATTCAAATGAATTTCCTATACACATAAAGGATATTGCCTCCACTTCAAATTAAGTCTCAGCTTCAGCGACATCTATACTATTACATAAGAAAGAATATCAAATTTTCAAAAAAAAAAAAAAAATTTCAATAGATGGCGACAGCATAATTGGTAATAAATAAGTGAAATGTTCCATCTCGATTTAATATATACAACTTCCAAAATTTGATAGATGTGATAGCGTGGGTAAATAGGTGAATGTTACATAGTGTAAAGTGATCACTTAAGCCAGCCGATGACAGGTCGTAAGCCCTGTAATGCCCAAGACTTCCATACTTCTCATATAAAAATAATAGCTTCGTCTCTGTGAGACATCTTAAAAATATAATGTACAACTGAATAAATTAAATGAATTCTCCATCCTCAGGAATGAGGAAAGTAATCTGTTATTTACAGTATTCTTAAAATTAAAAACAGTATTGTACATTTTAAAAAAAACATTACATTATTTAATGCTTTAAATATATCAAAATCCTGACACAACCTTTACACCCAGCGTTCCAGAAGGACGGACTAAACCCACTCAAGATCATATTAAAAATATAATTTTCTGTCTCCGTATATAAGCTCGCTATGTCACTATTTTATTTAACCAAAACACAATATTCAATACTTATTCAAAATATATCTTAAACATATTGAGTCTGCCAGCCAAAGTAGAAGTTCCGATATGTATAATTTTCAATTTTTTTTATATATCTATTACAGAAGTATTATATATCTGAATCATTGTAGATAAAGTACTAAAAATATTCAGAATAAAAACTTATATAAAATATTTCAACAATAGATTGCTGGTTATCAGCGAATAAATACAAGCACCGAGAAAATCTTGAAAACTTGTAAGTAAAAAAAAAATCTATGTCGCCAATAAGATAAACAAAGGATATTCAAAATAAATAGTGTTCTTATTATTCCAAAACATATAATTTGGATATTAAATTTGAATATATTTAATCAAACTTTCACTAATTTAGGCAAAAAGCTGCTTAACCTTTTGAACTCTACTCCCAGCCCTGACATTCCAGTACTCAAAAGCAGGACATTTTTTGAATACCCAAATATGCATTAAATCATCAAATTAGACAACTTACGCCTCAGATAGAAATAAAACGTTATCTTGTTCAATATTAAAATATTATCTGTACAAAAACATACATAAAGGTACAGCAATGCAGGCGCTGCTCGAAACACGTGACAGATTATGGATATTTTTAACAAAGTACGTTTTAATTTTCCAGAAATATCTGAAGATGTCAGCACCGTCAAAGTATTAGGATTCCTCTGGTGTATGTTAAAATATTGTATGAAATAGGTACACTATGTGATCGCGTATGAACTATTGATACGGCCGTGTACAAAAACCAATTTAGACCGTATCAACAGTTGATATAGGTTAAATATGATCTAAATTGGAATGGTCAAATGATTTGGGTTTGAGTATTATCATTACAAGTAACAAATTTAACAGCCTACTTTAAGTGTGTTAAAATATCTATGGAACTGACAAAGTGCACGCGATCAAACTCACTTCTGGTTTCTGGTTCCGAAAATACTTAAAATTATAAATATTTGAAAGAGCTCTGTACTTGAGCAGAGAGCAGTACTTGCAGTGTAAAATATTATATAATTTTGGATCCAAGTACATAATAGAGGATTTATAACAATCAATTTATATAAGAACTTATGTGACTTTCTGATCAACTAACCTGTAGAGTTCTTCCACTTTCTTCCTCTTTGCTTCCTCCCGCTCTAGTCGGCCCTTCCAGTGATCCTCTCTCTGCTGAAGTAGCTCCGTGCAGTGCTGTAAAGTGGCCAGCACCCCGGCCGCAGTAGCTCGGAAGGTGATGGCCTCACCGCGGAAGTCCACAGGATTCAGTTCGGAAGCTGTGACACAATAACATTTTACAAATGTATATTATCTTTAATATATATTAAATTAATCAATTAGAAAATCAATTATACAGGAAAAATTTATTTTTCGTAGCAACAAAATATTTTTTTGAAGAATAGATTTTTTCTATATATCTTTATAGATGATTAATTTAATTTGTATTAAAATACCACAGAAATATGTTCTGAAAAAATGCAGTTTCACAATGAAAATGTGTGCTCCCTAAAAATATTTTTTAAATTTATCAACGCTACAAGTCATGAGGCCCGATTACTATAGCGAAACACATGACAAAAATACCCAGATTTGAGAAAATCACATAGATGTATTGCGATCTCACCAAGAATCAAACCCAGAACCCTTGGTATGAGAATCTCGACTACTTGACTTGGACTACGAGGCTCGCCAATGTTATTTGTACACTATAGCAGCAGAACTAATTTGATACATATCAAAATTCCAATTAGATTTTTTAAAATAATTTTCTGTCCATGTGCTTCATATACTAGCTCAGTATTATTCATATTTACTGATTTTTTTTAAGTATTAGCTATATCAACCTAGTTTCAATCAAAACTAGATAAACATAATACATGAATTCTACATAAAGAATTCTATAAAGTTATTTAACTTTCATACAAATCAGTGAGGAAAATAAGCAAACAAAATTTAGATAATTTATATTAACATATTCTTACGCCCATACAAATCTAAATGTACAATCAATATACTATTTAAATATTATACTAACGCAACACCGGTGGCGCCGTCCCCTGGGTATCTTCAGCGAGTGCATCAAAATACCTCTGCAAGGTGTCTGTCTGCCTGCAAAGTATCTCCCTGAAGGTGCCCAGTTCGGCCAGCTTCTCCAGCAGCTGGCGCAGGCTCCGCGCAGCGCTGCCGCCTGATGCCGTGCTAGCCCCGCCGGACTGGAGAGATAATGCGGAACCATGGCGGCGGAGACTGTTCTCGGAGCCAGTACCGTATCCAGATTCCCCCTAAAATATAAAAAAAATAGTTAGATTTGAATATGTTATAATAATAACATGTTTAAATATTAAGTCATAATTTGTACCCATCATAATTGATCTTGTTTGTTATGTCTTAAATTGGAGACCCTTTAATTGCTGCTCGAGATAGTATAGAACGGATTACTACATAAACCTGAGATATTGCAGATTATCACACCTTATAAAGGTAGAACAAAACAAAAAAATATTTTGATACAAGACAATGTTAGTGCTATTTAATTATGTATTACATATAAGCTGATGAGTATATATATTTTATGTTATATTCATAGCGTAGGCCCTCAATTCATTTTTATATGATTTTAATAGCAATTTATATCATCGCATGCCATTAAGTAGGTAGGTAGTAACAGATTAGTTCTAGTTTGAGAACTATCTAATATATATGTAAATATTCAAGGTTTATGATACAGGCATGAATAGCAAGAGTATGGGTACGTACCATATATAACATGATGTATCTAGTACATTAGTAATAGTCCATAACTTTTTATTTCAGTAAAAATATTCAGAATGTTCACATTAGGAACATATATCTGTACATAAATGTTCTATTTTCTTATTACCTGCCAATACTCACTATATTACATATCTCATACCTAGATCAAATCTAAAACAACTCAAAGTCATTTTTCAGTAGACAAAAAAATAATAACATTTTTCTCCATTTTTTGTTACTAACGTTATGAAACTAAATAACATTTCAGGTCATAAATGTATGCTAAAATAGTACTATTCGAGAACTGGGGCTAAGTTAGTTGCGTATATAACAGAGTATCCGAATACAATAATATCTAAAAATTCTTGGATTTTTAGTTGTCTTAGTTTCGATCTAGGTGTGCAATATTAGAAATCTCTCCATCAAATAATAATTATCCCTCCACTTTTAGCATAGTTACACAATGTATTAATTTTTTTAAATACAAATTAAATGTATGAATTAGAAAGATATACATATAAAATCTATTTTATTAAAAAATATTGTTATTGATATCGGGATTCGAACCTGGATCTCTTCCAAATCCGAGGAAATTGCATTAACCGATTATGCTACACCAACACAGTGCATTGATGACAAGTTTTTAAACTTATATGTTACACTTTTCAAATTGATACATCTATCGTTTCATTATTTGAAAGCCATCTTCTTTATTTATTATTATAAATGTGTCCAAAATTTAATAAAAATGAATTATTAATTCTGGCGTCTCCTATTGGATTACTCAAAGGTATTTGAGATTCCGTAAAAATAAAGAAGATGGCTTTACACAATAATTATCGCTCCACTTTTAACATGGTCATAGAATGTATTATTTGTTATAAGATTGCAAAACATTAATATTTCCTTAACAAAATTTTTTTTTAATTACATATTAGAAATCTTTCCATCACACAACTTTTACCGTGGTTATACCCCGTTTTAATTGTTATAAGATTATAAAAAGGTTGTTAATATTTCCATAACTAGGATGTTAAACCCATGCACCAAGTTATGGAAGAAAACATAAATACTTGTACAGGCGAATGACGCACATCTACGACAGAAGGCTCAGGATCATTTAATTCTACAGCTTCTTGATCATCTAACTGTTAAAGAAATTATTTCTTACAATAATGAACACAAACATGCGCACATAAATACAGACACAATAAGAACACTACTTTAGTTTTATGAATAGATACAATATTTGAACAACTAATTATTACATCACTTTTAATTTTAATTTTCACTACTAATCTTTGTACTACACACACATGCAGGTAACCCCTCTCATCTTCAAGTGACAACCTCATCATCAGATGACAACTGAGAGGGACTCCCCTCTTGAAACTATAGTAGTGACAATAACCCAACATGTGTGTAATGCAAAGCATAATTGTGAAAATTTAAATAATCATGTTACACCACAATGTAATGGCCAGTCAATTAATTAATAATAATTGATTTGTGATCATTTTATATTTAACTGTATAATATCACTGATGTCATTTTATATAAATAACATTGTCTACAATAAATGATAACAAATAAATAATTTCCTAAGGAGTTATAAAATGCATTCAATTAATAATTTATTGAAAATAATTACAGAAACTATATGAAGATATGATAATTTGTATAAATAATAATTAATTTAATTCAATTAAGGTATTTGTGAAACTATATATGTAAAGAAAAGTGTCTATGGGTGGATAGGTGGGTGTATTTGTTTTTTATACAAATCTACAATTTTATTCCGAGCTTGATGAAATATTGCACACTTAATCATAAAAAAAAGAGGAAGGTCACTGTCTACACGAGATTTCGAAAAACTACCCCAATCCCCCTTTCCCACCCCTTAAAGCAAAATTTTGGTACTACTTAATAAAATTTTGCACACTTAATGTTGAAACAAGAAAATTACTGTCTAAAAAATCTACCGCCATCACCCTAGATGAAGTCTCTTCACTCTGCATAAAGCCCGGGCAACGCCGGGTACTTCAACTAGTATTAATATATAAATATGTATTGTGAAGTTATAGGTAGTGATGATAAAGTTGTTATTTAAACCGTTATTTTAACTGTGATTGTGTTTGATTATAATGAAGATTAATAACTGATTAACGTAAATCTCCGAGCAATGACTGATACACTAGAAAGTAAGCCTCCGACAGTTAAATCTTAGTTACCAATCATCGTTAAATTTCAGTTACCGATCATCGACACAATCACAAGTCACCTAATGGTTTACCATCACTAGTTATAGGTATTGATTTACTGTCTAGTGGTTAAACATTTATCACCGACTTCTGATAGTTAAGTGTAGACTTCAATTGCTAATGTATTGTAGCTACTCCTCGGTGGTTGGTAAGTAGGTCAGGTTGAATGAAATATCATTTAATCTGTAGTAGAGATACTGTAGGATGAGATCATTTTCAGAATATAATTCACCTTCAGTTGTATTAATTATTCATTCCAATAACAAGAACTGAGATATTTATCACACTATTTTCCAAGAATTAATTTAACAAAGTTCAATATCAATTCAATCATAAAATGATAATAATTTCCTCATACATTCAATGTAACAACATTCAAGGACACCGAAAAGTTTCAATGTCAAAAGGGCTGACAAAATATTGTTTCTTTTATAATATTGTAGTTAGGGTTTTAAAAATGTATGCATATTTGTTAATTAATAAAAATATAAGAGTAAATGTACAACAATCAAACAAACTGATCTTTATTTTATATTCAGCTCCCATCCATTTTACAAGAATGTACATTTACATCCGGCGATTACTTCATAAACCATCCTTATAATGATAAGAAAACACTTTAAAATTAACTTCATCAATATTGTTGATTACAAATTCCACATTCTTTATTAGAATACCTATACTAACACTGTTATCAGAGAAATTCAGAAAAATCACACCTAAAAATATAAAACACAGGAAATAATTAGCATGTGTTTGTTTGGTTTTTTTTAAAATATTAATTATTAGAAAGTAAAATCAATGTTATTAAGGAGAAAGATAGAAAGATTCATCCATAAGGTGAGCCGGGTAAGTGCATCTAAGTCTCCTAATTACGTTTGAAAATGGATTTCAGTGCCGCAATCTATTAAGAAATGTTATAAATCAATATTTGAAGAGACAGTCCAGAGATGGTACAAATCCAAACATTAGTTTGCATGTAATACCATTTCATATTATGACAGTTGTTTGATGTCAACTTGCGAGTTGTGTATGCCTTTTCAATTTTTCAAAAAACTCAATAATCTTTTGTGCCAGGACGCTGATATTAGGTAAGTAGCTTTATTTTGACTTGTAGTTTGTGATGTATTTATTAGTTTTGTGATTATTTTGTGTGGATTACGATTTATAAGACCAGACACACTTACCCCATAAATTTTACACCGTGGGGGAAGTGCATCTACTCAGTAGTTGGTATAGTACCTCATATATTTTTGCATGGAAACTTTCTCAATTAGTGATGTGCAGACAGTTCCATTATTTTTTTTTAATAATTAACCAATTTCGAAAGCAATCAGTATAATATGTCGCACTTCCCCCATCTAAGCAATTTTACTCAAATTTTTTGGAACTTAGCACGTTTTACTCGTCATTAAGGACCAAATTAACTAATTCATATTGTCATTAAGCATATCGGTAATTACATTTTCATTATTTTAACAATTTGTCAGAAATAATAAAACTAGATGCTCTTCCTCTAAATTTTGGGTAAGTGCATCTACTCGTCCAATTTTCATTAAATGTTTTCAATATCAGCTATTCTAAAAGGTTACATTCCGATTTTTAAAGACTTAAATTAGGAAATGGTTAATGATCCTTGTATCAAAGTTCTATCAAAGTCATAGCGTAATCTTATGAAGTGTGAGAACAGTTAAAGTTTATGTTGATGATTTATATGTCGCACTTACCTGAATTCACCTTACAGATAAAATCATTTTTTTCAATAAATTGATTTTATCTGTATATCTTCCTTATTGATACATTTAATTTGTATTAAAATCAATGTTATCTAGAAATACATACTCCATAGTGTTAGATAAATATTGCTTTCAGATTTAGCAGAAGCACTCGTTACCCTGATAAACAAAGTCTGCTTCTGCTATTCAGGAGATATTAAACATGTCTGAGGAATTTATAAATGTAAACTGAGGAGTAATAATTTCATAATAAAACATGTAAGTATAGAATGCAGTGTGTGACGTTAGTCAGAGATGATTATAAATCTTCAAAGGAAGAGAGAAAATATATTTAAGAGAATTAAGATAAGACAATTCAGCATAAGCATGATGTATACAAATCAGAAAAAATATTTAAGCCACAAATATCTTTTTGTATTTGTAACTTGGTCAGATGAGCAAGGTCCATATTTAGAGATATGATATGATATGACTCATATAAAATACATATATTGCTGGGATAATTAATGAACATAATAACCTTGTAGGAAGTGAGACAGCAAATGTACACAAAATGAAGTGATATAATTAAATATTTTTTTAAAGGAAGATAAAAACCAAGAGACTAGTGATTGGTGTATCACTGGTTTAGTTTAATAATAAATAGTTTGATAATAATTTTTAACAAAATAAGTTTTTATTTTGGTATGGTCAGAATCACACATTTCTATAGTCAAAATCATTTCTATACCCGTGTGTTTTTAAAACATTGTATCCAATACCAGTGTTCATGTGTAAATAGTTATTTATTGGAGAGTTTGTAACACCAATTAAAAATTACACAGTGTAGTAAGATGAACAAATATCAAAAGGAGTGTGACCGCAGAGAAGAAAGCGAATATTACCACTAATGGAAATTTGTCATCTGAAGCAAGACTATTGTTAGGCATCTGATACCATTACTAACATATGAAAGTGAAGCCTGGGAGGGAATGCCGAGAAATACAAAAAAGAAAATCTTGAAGGTGTTTTGCCAACAATTAAGAATTTGACTCAAAAAATTGATGATCCAGTATTTCAGGACTATTCTGCTGCACTTTGCTATTGTGCCGGCTCTGTAAGTTAATTTTCATGAGTCTTTAAAATTTATTTGTTTTTTTACTTAGTGAACATTCTCAACACTAAATTCCTTTTAATTTTTTAACAGGTAGGTTCATAGAATTTTTGGGATTGAAATCACTTTCGTGGGCAAAAAACAGTCCCGATTTAAATATTATTGAAAATCTATAATCCATAATGAGTAAAAATATCTGCAAAAAATTGCCCAAAACTATTAAAGAATTAAAAAACATTGTATAATGCATGTGATATGAAGAAATTACAGTGAAATACATACACAATCTTTATAAATCAATGCCGAGATGTATTCAGAGTGTAATTCGTTCCAAAGAGGGTCAGATAAAATATTGATTTGATGTTTAAAATAATAAATTCACTTTAAAATCCTTCTAATTTAGTTTAATTTAAAATATTAGTGTCATAATTTAATAACACATTGATATAGAAACCATTTTGAATTAAGAATGACTGATTTGGTTGGAAAAGATATTTATGGAAGTTTTTCCTAATAAATGTAATCTTCAATTATTAAACCTGTGATGCTGTTATTATGCTATAAAATGTATATTTATTAAAACTAAAGTATGTATATATATTGCCTTATTTACATAAAATATAACAGTTAGCAAAACACAGCTGATAAAGTGAACAAAACTGCCGAAATTATATTTTCAATAGGTGCGGCTATTTTTGTTGCGCTGGGTATATATTCACAGTATCAATGTGAACTGGTGAAAAGTATTAGCAAAAATTATCTACACAGTAACTAAGTGTCACGGTTTGTAAGCTTTAATGACAAAACATTACAAATGAGACTTGCATTAGCATCAACACATAAAGCTATGTATACTGGGTGTAACAAATCTAGTCCACAATATTTTATGGGTGGATACCTGACTAAAGTACGAATCGAAAATGTTCAAGGAATATGTGCAAATTCTGCACTGTTACAGAAAATATTATTGTTTAATTTTTTTGAGTCTACGTACTTCGAAATAAATATTTGCGAAATTATTTAATTATTAATCTATCTTTGCTTCAGGCTCTAAAACATCTAATAAAAAGTAGTCTGGCTGCTCGAAATTTTTGTATTCAATGTATAATTTGGAATCAATCAAATATTACAAATAGCCAAAATAATTGTATAATTACAATTTTTTGAAATGCTTATATCTCTGATATATTTGAGATTAGACACATATCCCTTGAACATTTTTGACTCGTTATTTAGTCTGGTATCCACCCATAAAGTATTGTGTACTAAGTCACCCTATGCATATATAACGATGATGATCCCGCTGTAAAGCCCACTCTCCACAGGTATACTGAGTATAACTTTACTAGATTAATTAAAGTTTAATATTAGAAAATGTTGTAATACTACTCTCATGTGAAAATAAGAATGATGAATGTAAGAATAATAATAAAAAACATTGACCTCCAATATTTTAACATTATCAGTTATTAAAATGTACTATAGATTATAACAAAATTATTTTGTAATTTTCATTTATCTTATCTCAAAATTATGCATGGGAAAAGAATTTATGCTACTTTCTTATCTAACATTATCAGCTTCATTTTAATATATGGGCAAGGTTCAAAATATGTTAAAAACTCGTAAATTTGGGATTTAGTCATCAGGCAGAGAGATTATATTAATACAGTCAAAATTTATGTTTGAAAATACAGAGATTGCTAATATGTAAGAGATTACTGCTATCAACTTCACTTCAAACAATGTTGCCATTTTCTGGTGTTTGTTTCATATTTACATAGTATTTGGCTATTTTAATTAAAAGACGATGCATCTTGTTCACTTATGCAACATGGACAGACAAGGAACAGACATATATTGTATATGGATTACCCAATGTGTCATGAATTATTATTCACGGTAATTATATATAATGTTTGTATAGCAGATTACAATAATCAATAAGACTGAAGTATGTATTTCATAAACACATTAATAAATATATTGATTTATATTACTACAGTTAAGACAAATAGCAATTTTTAATTATTTTAGGATGGCGAATATAAAAATTGAGTGAAAAAATATTAAATATTTTGAAACTATTAAATACATTTTATAAAATTGTGTTAATTTTAAATAAATTAAACTTTGTACCACACACGTGTTGATTTATATTTTTATCACGACTATAGTTTCGAAAGGTGCAATCAACTTGATAGACAGCCGGCTGAAGTGGCAGCGATTAGTCTTAAGATCAGTTGTTTGGCTATTTTTTTGAGAAAAATGCCCATAAAATATATTTTCATGGATATTTTGACTAAAATATAAATTAATATTATACTTATTTTGAAAATAAAATTTTGAGTCATACAATTTTATATAGAGAATATTTTCTAAATTCTAAAAATCATTTTCGTGTGTAATTTTGCTATGTTGTTCTAGTTAATATCTAGTATATTTATTATCATTGTTTTTTATATGAAGCAAAATATGTACTGTGCAATTATGAAACAAACACATTTGAAAATGACAACTTAGTATATTTTAATGGATCAAAACGAATGTGTCAGAATAATTTTGAATGCGAATCATTGTATACTTTTTGACTGATCTCAAAACAACAGTTGGAAAAAGAAAAATCATTGAATGCCCTTATGAGCCTTTTTTTTACTAAACTATTATAGCCAGTTAGAATATTATAAAAATTGTGAAAATTATATTAAAATAACACATTAACTTCTAGGCAAATATGAAAACTTTTTAGTGATTTCATACAAAAAAAATATGGAATAGCTACTTTCATATTTAAAAAATTCTGATTGTGGAAAGGAGGAAACACAAAAGCCAGCAAACTAATCCATTTACAAGTTATTGCAACACAAATTAACCAGAGAATATGGTTTATATCAGACAAGTAGTGAATGCTATGCCCACATTTATTATATATGAAGCTGCAAGTTCCTCAGCACTTTCCTTCGCAAAACCAGAAGAAAAGAAACAGCACACCCATTTTATAATTACAATGCAAAGATTGCAATGTGTCATCAAAACAAAAAATTGTTAAAAGCAATATGTAGAGATGAATACGAACAGTTAGATTTATATAACGCCAACAGTAGAATCAATAAACCCATGAATGAAATGAGCTGGTCTATTGTCACGAAACCGAGCACTTCTATTAAGATTTGTTTAAGAATGATGCTTCAGTTAAAGAACACTAGGAGCTTCTTCATCAAGATTAAAATCTTGATGAAGTCTTTGAAAGATTAAAATCTATGAAAACAGTTCTTACCACAGGTGCGGAACAATTAATATTTTTAATAAAATATTATAATTTATAACTACCCACCTATGAACACTTTATTTATGCAAATTCTTTGTTTAAAATCATCAACTAAACTTGACACACTTACATTGAATCTATCTGCATAACTCTTACAAAATTAACTGATTTATTAATATTCATCGGGTAGAGGAAATAGCCAAAATGCTAACAAGAGGTATGATGTGTCACACAAACAAGATTCTAATTCAGAAGAAAAATTTGATATTTGAAAAAATATTGATCATATACAATCACTTTACTTTGATAAATAGTTTATTAACTTTATTTTATAAATCACTGTGAGTAATGTATATTCAACCAGTTTCGGAAAAACACCTTTTCCTTCATCAGGATGAAAAACTAATTAAAATAATGTGTCAAAATGTACTTATGCTTTCAAATTCAACTTTTTATAAATTAATTATAAAATAACTTATTAAAGAAAACACATTCTTATTGTAAAGTTGTAATTATTCAGAACATAGGTCTGTGATATATTAAATAGAAAATAAATGTATTAATTAGAAAGATATACATATAAAATCAATTTTATCGAAAAATATTGTTGTTGCTACCGGGATTCGAACCTGGATCTCTTCCATCCGGGAACGTGCATTAACCGATAATGGAACGATAGATCTATTAATTTGAAAAGTGTAAATATAGGTTCGAAAATTTCAATGTCAAAAATCATCAATGCACTGTATGATGTAGCATAATCAGTTATTGCATGTTCCCCGGATTGGAAAAGATCAAGGTTCGAATACCGGTAGCAACAACAATATTTTTCGATAAAATTGATTTTATATGTACATTTTTCTAATTAATACATTTAATTTGTATTTATAAAATAACTCTAACTAATGAACTTACCATCACACCGTTTCGCCGCGTTTGTCCTGACACAATTCTCACCTCATCCACATTCATACATTTTCTCATACAAGCTCGCCGATTATTGAGACTTCTAATAAGATCATCCTCCAGTATCTGGTTTACCAGGATGTGCCAAGTCTTCCGCAGACATCCTCTATTTCTGGTGCTATCGACACTTGCATCATATATCTTTCTTACCATTCTCTCCTTATTCATCCATTCCATGTGACCAAACCACCAAAGTGATGCTTTTTCAAATAACTTAGTGGTATATAAAACAAAGTTAATAAACTATTTATTCAAATGAACCATGAGTTATTATTTATTTAACGATATTCAAAAATAAAAATGTATATTTAAATCTAAAAAATTCTGTCTATTTTAGTTTTTTTTTTTGTATCACAAAAGTGAAGCGAGCATTTTCCAGTAATTTTCAATCTGAGCCGCCATACAAATAAAACATATCTGAGAAATTTATTTTACAAATAATAAAAAGGAACTATTGTAGATAGATAGCTATCTAAGAAAAACTTTTACAAATGATGAAAATGAGGTGCCAGGTACTCTGTAAAACACGAACATGGCACAAAGAACAATTTGAATAATTTTCCTTAATTACCTTAAATGACTCCAGCACATCTACCCAGTGCTGTTTATCTTCCTGGGTCTCGGCGCGCAAATACCAGACACAATCATTGACAGACACATCAAATCTGCACTCGTCGAATTCGTGCGGCTGAAAATAATACAATTATCATTGATAAACCAAAATAGTTCTCCTACATGTCTGATGTCATCTATTTAAGCGTACAAATACACTTGAATTCGTTGAGTTGTAATTTATTTTATTCGTAATAAATCAATTTTATCATTTATTATTTCAAAAGTTAAATTACAGTGAAACCCCGATGACCGGAATTCACATTTTCCCTCCATTTGCGTGTTATTTATGTAGTCCTGTGTCATTTTAGTACATTACAAACCCTATTTTATGTTTGTCTTTCCCGCGATTTACATCTAAAATTAATTGAAATTAGTTCAGCCAGTTCGCTATAGAGCCAAGAGAGTGTTGGTCGTTTGCTTGTCGTTTATACACATTTTTCATTCTCATACCTATGTAATGTTTACGTTTCGTTTTTTTTATTAGTTTTTACAAGCTGGAATCAGCAAGGAAATTGCCTAGAAGATAGTATATATAACAATATTGACTGGAAAGGAATTTACGAATAACCCTTGCAGATTTACTAAGACGTTGATTCTAACGTAATAACATCGGACGTAGTGGAAATTGATACAGTAATGGATAATAAAAAATAAACGAAAACTTGATAGAAGAAGAACTTTCCTATTCATCCCATAAATATAGTTCCTACAAGAGACGATGCCATGAGGCGTATTGAAGGCTTCATAGCATATTTTACTAGTATCTGTAATGTACCAACAGAAATTTTTAATTTAATTTATAATATTGAAAGAATTATTTAAAAACAACAAAAAAACATGCATCAAAAAAAATTGTTTGATTTTTTCTATAAAAAAATAATTTAATGTTTTTTTAATACCCACAATTTACTTTTTTTTTGTCCCTTCAAAAACTTAAAATCAGAGTTTCACTGTAATATGATACAAATTATGAACAAGATCTATAATTTAGAGAATAAAATTAGATTTAATAATCTCATTCATGAGCCATATTCAATTTGTATTAATAAATTTGAATTTGGTAAAATAAAATATGAAAAATAATCTTAATCACGTGCCTTACTAGACTTATTATTTAATTTCTCGACATGTGTGCACGAATGTGCAATTTCAAATTAAGCTAAATTTTTGTGCTGTGAAAAATGGCACTATTGGAACTCAGTGGTCTTCCGGGACACCACTTGGTCACAAATCTAGTGTCATACTACAAGACCAAATATATATGCAAATATAAATTTGAGTTTAGTATAATTTTAGAAAGGAAGTTTCTTGGTTATCCTGCATATGTTGGTCCTGTTGAACTTTGTTGTCACAAAGTTTCAGGACAGTAATTAAAGGAAAGATTAGTGACTTCGCTGAGCGCTGAACTGCCAGCCTGAAAAGTCATGTTCCATGATCATTTCAAAGCGACAATTATGAATAGAATAGGTATGATTGTATGTTTGTTTTATTTGTATATGTATAATATTGTGTATAATGTATAATTTATATGAATAATAAGTTAATAAAAGTTAAAGTCGGGGTTCTTCTCGGGACTAACAGAACGGGATAACCAAGAAACTTCCGTTCTAATAACTATGTACAATATTTTGTTTATTGTAATGTATCTCTGATTTTTAAAACCAAATAAAATAACTGTATATGCGAATTTAACTTAATATAACTAAATTAATATTAACTAAGTACTGGTAAATATTTTCAAATTAGAAAATACTGATATTGTTTTATTTAATAAATAAAATTAATTAATTAAATTTCAGTTTCCCTTAAACATCCAAAGATTGGCTAAAATCAAATGATTTATTCATCATTTAAATTTATAATTCATGTGATTGTATTCGGGATTATTTTGATACCAGGTAATAAATACAATACTTAGGATATACAATTAATGTATTAAATTGGACCAAAATTTAATATAGGGAATGCCAGAAGTGATTTTAAACATTACTTGATTAGTCTGAAATTATGGGAAAACCAAATATGATGCTTTTCTGAAAATTACAGAAATCATCTCTTAAGTGCCTTATCTATTGATTCTTCATTATGACAAATATATGTTTAACTAAGCATGTATGTAAGTAATACAAATTAAATTAATCAATTAAAAAGATATACAGAAAAAAATGATCTACCAAAAAATACTTTGTTGCTACCGGGATTCGAACCTGGACCTCTTCTTATCAGGCTAAACGCGTGTTCACATCAAAAATGTATGTATGTATTTAAGTCCTTCAATATTAGTTATATTGTGTCAATAAATATTAATTTTAAAATTTCTAAATACATTAGATGCAAGAACTTTTGTGGTGATTTCAGAATGCTTTTATCAACCTAAAAATATTTCATTTTAACAAGTCAATTAACAATCCAAGATTCTTAAGATAACTACGAATTAATGAAAACGGAGAACTGACAAAAACAAAACAATAATGCACGCCCGGGTGATTAATAGAATGTCCTTCACTAAAAATAAATCATATACCTTGATTGTGGCTTTCAGCAGACTGATCGCACCTCGACAGCCGAAATTACTGTCGTGTTCGTTTTTGTAATATGACAGTGTCCCGTCTTTCAAAACTATGAAGCGATCCTGCCATCCGTGTATATAATTAGTCCATTTACTCAACACTCCCTGCAATTCCGGTATAGCAAAACCGTCCGAGTCGGATTCATCGCTATAATTATTGATCGGATCCTTAATCATTTTGGATAAGTTTTAATAACACTCATGACATACTATAAACCGAAAGTATTTTATAAAACTGCACTTTCACAATACAAACATGACAGAATAAATTGCATCGCGTGACGTTACGCGTCTTCAGCTGTTGATAATAAAATAATAAACATGGCGATAACATGGCAGTGTGGCAAGTAGTTAAAAATATCTCCATTGGTATTTTTATATCTTAATTGTTTACATTTTTGTGTGTCATTAAATAAATTGAGTAGATACGTAACAATTTGGCTATTGCAACACAAATCGAACAAATAATATATTTTCCTAAGTTACATTTGTAACTTTTTTCTTTTCATTTGAATATTTTTATAGTAATTTAAATAATAAATAAATAAATTAATTATAAATTTAACACATAATTTATAAAAATTGTCATCATCACTATTGGAGCCACAACCAACGGTGGGTGTTGGCCTCCTTAAGATCCGTTTCTACATTGATCTCTGCTTTCCATCATTTGTCTTCAATTTCTGAGATATGTATTTGAGGACATTGGCACTTCATTTAAACCTGGGCCTTCCCAAGTTCTTGCATCCTAATGTTCGGCAATGTCTTCGGTGTTTTGTTCTGCCATTTCACTACATAACCCAATCACCGAAATCTTTCTATTTTTATACATCTTGAGAAACTTAGCACATTATTGTAGAGCTCATTAATATGCCAAAATCAATTTTCTAAAATCACCCCAAACTTATACCTTACAATTTTCCTTTTATAAATATCTAATGTTCATTTTTCTTAGTTGATTTCCATGTCTCGGACATTTGTGTATAATGTAAGTACTGATTTGATAAATGTTTTGTATACTTAGATTTTGGTATTTGAACGTAAGTCGGGATTTTATTTGATTTTGGATGTAGGAACACCAACAATAAAATTGTAAAATTGAATATAATAAAACGAGAAAATTTTGTTGTATTTTGATTGCCTAATAATTTGAAAAAAAAGTATTTTATAGTTTTTTTTTATATAAACTGCGAAGTAGGGGTACAATTTAATCAATATATTATATTTAGCCCTAAAGTATAATGTGTTCATAAATTCGGTCTTAACTTCGTCTCGATCTACGAATTGACAATACTTGTTGTACATACACATTTTTAATAGAAAATTTGAAGTTTATTTGTACGACAAAATAAAACGAAACGTATTTTTCAAGTTTGTCATCGAGCTACCGCAGCGCGATGCCACCGATATTATAAAATATTTGCATATGTTGTTCTCTTAGATTGTACAACGTTTTTGTTTTAGAGACAAATTTATAGTTCGTAATTCGAAAAATCAATCAAATATTTTTATATCTACATACTTGATTCTTCAAAAATGCAAGAATCTCTTATCATATTGTATAGTTGAAAAATTACTTTTACATTACCACAATACCAATGCATCTACGAAAACCATTCATAACGCAGTGGTTTGAAACGCAATGTTCAGAAATCAGAATCAAATTCGGAGCTGCGGGTTCAAAATTGAATAAAGACACAAACCAATATATTTACTGAAATCTCCCTCTCATTTTCTTCTGGCGGTGTGTATCACCGTAACGATAGCTTAGATTATTATTTAAAATATTTGATGAATATGCCTAGCTGGATATTAGTGATAGTAAACCGTTATGTGACTGTACCGATGATTAATTACAAAGGTTTAACAATGATTGGTAAGTAAAATTTACAAATCATCTTTACAATCAAACAAAAAACGGTATGAATAATAATTTAACTATCACCATTGTATATCAATATGCATTCAATGGTTAAGTTTTGCGGCTGTGGCCAATATTGGCGGCGAAGCAGTTACTACTTTTCAAACGAAATCGGCATGGAAACAATGGCCGTGGCCGCGCATGTTCACTAATGAACCGGGAAGTGGCCACCGCCCAGGGATATTTTAATTTTACGTCATGAAGATATTTTAAGAACCAAATTTGATTACTTTTCTTTATTTCAGAAGTTGGCAACATTCCTAATATTATTAACGTGATGCTAGAATTCGATCGGTGCGATCTATTTACGTATTATATTCACCCAAAAATAACCTTTACGTATATTGTATTAAAGGCTACTTTCACAAGAGTCATTAATATATTTGTTAATGCAAAATTTAAAAAAATGAATAATGCTCCGACTAGCAAAATGTCATCAATTTTTTGTTGTGTTTGGTTCTGTTCAGTGAGGAAGTGAGGTTAACTTATTTTTTAATGATCGTCCTTTTAGTGTAGTTTGTTTTGTGAATATGTGAATTTTGATTTTTTTCCCAAGTGGGAATATTATTTTGGACAAACATTAAGATGACGAATTTAAACGGTAGATAACAATAAAGTTTTCATGTTGCAGTTTTACTTATTGATTTGTTTCTCTCCTTTCATTATTTGGGACATGTCTGATCGTAATAATATAAGCATGTAAATACAGTATATTCTAACTTAAATTTTTCGACATTGGTGTTTTGGGTACTCGTGCAGTGTTAATATTAACCATTAACAGTTTCGTTCTTTCAGGAATTAATAATTCAATATTACAATTAGGTTTGCGTTCATCTTTAACTGAAAAAAATGTCTATATTGATAGTACTATTTCTTGTACTTTCCTATAATAGAATACAATACAAGAGCATGAGGCGTTACTAATATTAATATTGCTTTTTTTAATTGTTTGAGATACATTATGTAGGAAACAACAAAGGCACAGGGGCGATTCATCTAAGGGGGGCTATTAATAGTGTTTTTAATACATGAATTTCTTCTTTAATCCTAGACTTCTAGACTTCCTATCATATTGTAATTTTTATTATCCAAGTTATTTTATTATTCACACACTATATTTAGTTATCCAAGTACATATACTGTACATAGTATTTAGAAATGCATAGTATACTCTTCTAATTGATTTTAATAGTCAATTGATATACCTCAGAATATTAAATGTGTAATTTTACATAACTCTCATCAGTAAACTGTAAATGTGTTTTCAAAATATCTTTTAATTATTCAATTCTTTGTAATTTTTCTGGCATTTCAATCAAATATATATATTTGATATGTATGTTTTCCAACTACTGTTTTTTGGCGTTTTTCCAAAAGTTGTACAAAATGTTACATAGACTTTGATGCATAGTTTTTATTTCAGAACCAACCATTTCTTAAATTCAGACGAGTTATCATTTAGTTCTTTGTGGTTTAATTACTTCTACCAATACAAACCGCATGCTGTTAATGGCTTTAAGATAATACTTTATGAATTATGAAAGAAATTTTTACACACGTTTGTCTGTTAAAGATTACCATTTACCTCCTCCACTATCGATTATCTATCTAGACAGTTGCTCTTTATTATGTCTACTCTGTTCATTACTAAAGCGTTTGTACATTTTGAATATTTACAAATGTACTCTTTTATTGATATAGCATAGTCAATAAAGAAAAGATCACTTAGATTTTAAGATAGATTTTGACATAAATTGCATAATTTTTTTTGTGTAATTTTGCATACTTTCCCCTCCATTCTGATTATATTCATTATCAAATAGAAATGGATCTATTTAAGTGTTTTACTTTTTACCTAAATTATTTATATTTCAAATGATCTGTGATGTCTCCTACCAAATCCTATCCATGATGTCTCCACTACAGTTACACATTTCAGACAACCCTTCTCACATAATAAATATATCTATCTAACAATATTTAAAATATATATATAAATTGTTAAAATAAACATATTCTCCCCAATGAAAAAAAACTTTTGTATAGTATTATACACATACTCATCAAACCTCAATAAAAAAATGCTTAAGTCATTTACACATAACATGAATCACATAATTGAGAATTTAGTATTTTGCTTAGCGTATAGATAAATAAATTCATAGATATGTACAAGCACATCCAACTTTGCATCTTTGTTCTCGGTGTGTAGTATAATATATATATATGTTTATTTTTGCTAACTGATAGCAAATACTAAGTGAATTTCTAATGCTCCACTGCAGGAATTTTTCTTATCTAAAATATACAGTGACTCACTGCCGCAGAGAACATGTCAGCTTTATTGCACCAAAATAAAAATGACATTCCTTTAGACGTTATTATTGCAAAATATATTATAATATTTCATATAAATATTTTGAAAAAAAATTAATGTTTTTTCTTTTTTACTTATTTGATTTCTCATTACTTGCTCAGTGATATTTTTATAAAGTACCGGAAAGCAAGTATTATAAATAATTTAATATGCACTTCTTACATCAGATAAGGTGATTATTTTTATTTATCAACAAGAATTGATCATTTTGCATAATATTTATTATATTCATTTACTTTGTTTATAAACGTGTCACATGTCTTAGACACATGTATCATACGACCCCTGTATTGAACATGATTTTCTAATTCAGCCCATTCCACCCAGTATACAGACCATTGTATTTTATTAACATTGCAGCAGTCTTAACAGTTTTGATATTATCCTTAGATTTACTTATCTCAGCAGTATTGGATTTTGTTGCTTTTTTACGTGCTTGATATTTTTTGTGTTGTTCTCCGGTCTTGGCTGTTATAACTGGTTTATTGGTGTTCTCCAATTTCTTCCTTAACCTGTACTGTCTGTCGCATATACTCTCTACAATTGTACACATTTCATTCTCATATTGTCTACAAAGGTACCAAATACCTGTAACAGCGTTCTTATAAATACACCCCCACTTGCAATCCTCCAAAAAAATGTTACACACCTTTTTAAAAAACTTATTTTTTGCGCGGTTTTGTTTATACTCAGACACATTTTACCCAAAAAGCCTCCGAAAAAACGTATTCTATATTAAAATATCTCATAACACTGCTTGTTAAGTAAGTAAATTTAGATTCAGGAATCCTTTCCATGGAAATGATAGTTTCAAGACATATATTTTCTTTGAAAAAATATGTTAAAATTTCAAAGATGGCTGGTGTACAAAAGCTATGTATTGCTAAAAGGATTGCAAATAGAGGATTAAAATATTTGACCAAGTATTATGATATTGTCAATATAGAAGCAAGACTAGGGGTGCAAAATGAAATTCTGGTGTCAACACTAACAAATAGAAGTGATGCTTGGAATTGGCAAAAGTAATATGAACAAGAGTTGAAATATTTGTACGAAGACTGAAAAGTAAACAATTTTTGAGTGAATCTAGATCTGTTTGAAAAGTAATTGATAGAAAGAAAAGGAACTTAAATGTGAGAAGATGGTTAAGAAAATACACAATGCGAGTGTTAGGCTCAACAAGAACAGATGACGTCCTCTAAATACTTGGCATGATTAGGCGATAGCTTCGTTAGAAGTTTCCATAAACAACAAATGTGCATTCATGCATGCTGTGTTAGCATGGCTTCAACAGGACTATTTTCCAATAGAGGCAGTTCTCGATTTACAAAGGAGTTCCCTTCCTTGAGGTCATTTATTATGTTTTAGTTTGTTATGCGTCAAAAAACCTATATATGCATTTTTTGCGTATACAATTCAATTGTATAAGTTAGCGGTCATTTTTACGTATGAAAAGCATTATATTAAATTAAAAATGTGTATGTTGTATTATAGTGATAAAATAAGTTGAAAAAATACTAAGAGAAAGCAAGATATGTATTACATATGTATATATATTATGCATTCAGTTTTTATTTGTTGAAATTTTCATCAGTGTTCATTATTTTTGCGCACTTGAGGTAGATGGTTGAAAATCCCATGAAACAAGTGCAGCTGATTCGTCCACTCTTTTAAAATATGATTTGATGGAAGCCTGCAGTTAGTTTCTTTTTTCATTAAAAATCTCATTATGTCAGTGAATCACATATGCCTCTTTTCATTTTCGGAATTCTCTCCATATTCGAGTCATCTTCAAACATTGCCAATCCCTCAGAAATTAACTATAAAGCTGCAGCCATTTTCAGCCAGAATGTGAAATTTCTAGTTTTTCTCGTACTTTTTCTATGTTTAAATTTGCTTCTATTTCTATTAACTCATCAGTTGTTAATTCATTAGAACAACTCTTTTACATCAGCTGAGTCAAGTTCGACTTCCATTTGATCACCCAATTCAACAACTTTGTGCGTTACATAAATAATAAAAAAATCTTAAAATTGATTGTTTGTAAATCGAACATTTTAATATCAAACTATGATGCCAATAATCCACTGATTCTTACGCATGCAAAATTTATTTTGTTTAAAGATGCAATTGCTTGTATCGTACCCTCAAAAGACTTCAATAGAATTTTTTTTTTTGGTATTGTGTTTTTCAACTGCTTTATAAATAACTAAAAGTCATAACAGATAAATATACACGACATTATGGCCAAATAAATTTCAAAATGAATTGATTTAATAATTTTTGAATGCGGGCTACAATCCAATTCTAATATTGGATTCAGGTGAAATATTTCACTAAATTTATCAAATTATCGCTATGTAAAATATTTTTAATTCTAAGATATGCTTTGGTGTAAGCAAATTGTTAAATTCCAGTCAATAAGTTATTTCAGGCACCAAAATTATGTTTATTTTAAATTTCATACTTAATGCATGAGTTAATGCTCTATTCCAATTCCATAGAAAAATTGAGCATAAATAATTTTCACACAAAGACTTCAGGCCTATATAGATACTATGAACAAAATTAGTGTCTTGTCTCATACATTTTGTAAGCGGTTTATTTGTAATTTAAAAATATAACTTCACGGTGATGGTCTGGTCCCTAACTCGACACAGTAGCGAGATACTATTACTGTATACATCGATAATATTTTTGCAATAGGTGCACGTTAGAAATGATTTTTTTATTGGAATGATGAGGGGGGGGGGGGGGGGCGATAGGGGCGGGGCGGTCGACCCCCCTAATTTCATACAAATTTGTACTGACGTATCTTCTCCAGGACTGGCCAGTATCGTAACCGGTTGATATAAAAACAACATAGTGGTTTAAACAAAGTTAAATATAAATACAATTTTTATATTGATTCAAGATATATTTCTGTCACGGCAGTAGGCAGTTATTTTTTAATTACATGGCTAAAATCTTCATTCGCGACTGCATCACGACGCAGGTAGATAAAAATAAACAATTTTAATTTTAAATACTAATTAAATGTATTAATTAGAAAGATATATATATAAAATCAATTTTATCGAAAAATATTGTTGCACCACCAGGACTCGAACCTGGATCTCTTTCCAAATCGGGGAAGGTGCATTATCCAACTATGCTACGGCGACATTATTTTTGATGACAAATTTTCGAACCTATATGTTACACTTTTTCAAATTAATACATTTAATTTGTATTTAAAATATCACAAACCTGCGTTCTGAATAATTACAATGTCACAATGAGAATGTGTTCTCCTAATAATGATTTTAATTTTATTATACATAATTAAATTATTACCAGCATGCGATATCTGTTATTATTCCTGTTATTATTAGAAATCAGAAGTATCTGAATTATTATCGACAATAATGCGCTATTGGGGTGACGTCTGCTTTTAGATATTTTGTATTTAATATTTGATTTTCAGTGAGTCGCGTCGAAGGCGGTGCAAAAAAGTGTCGCTGGCAAAAAGAGTTGCCGTGCACGGCTACTAAATCTGGACGGCCAATCAAAAATGGAAATAATAATATCGGCCTTTTCACATCGCCCGCCGCTGCACGCGGTCATCGCTCGTCTTTTATTATTAAATTGATGACATTCACGCCGATTGAATCAACCAACCGGCTTTCGGCCGCCCGGACTGTCACAATACTTGAACCGTTCCCGGGGCCGGGCCGTCCGAGAGTCAAGGCCAACCGCCGGCGTCTGTTTACATTTTTCCTCTCTTGCGCAATTTACGTAATGTATATGTGACGTCCGGGTGGATCGGACCTCGTTAAGTTTGAGGCCAGTCGGCTAGGTGTTGCTAATTTTGCAACTTGTATTCAAATAAGAAATGCCATGTTTTTAATGAAAATCTACAAATCTTAATTCTGTTCGTTCGGAGCGGGCGATAAATTGAATTGTTTTTTTTAATATATCAATAGTAATGCGTAAATTTGTAACGGACGTGGTTCTTTTTTTAACGTTGAATTATTTTTTTGTACAATCTCAAAAGGATTTGGCAAAACCGAAGCTTACCCGGGAAAAAATCCAGCTGTGGATTTATAGAATCGCGCACGTTGCAATCGCGCGGGGGCTCAGCTTTCCAGAGGGCCCACGGAGTGAAGTTAAATCGGGAAGAACAATAAAAGCGAAACGAAAAAAAATACTGGCAGATCCGATTGTGCTCGACTGCCGCCGGTTATTCACGACTGCGTGTGCATTCGGTGTTTTTCGGGTCGGCTATTATTTATTTTTAATATTTACTGTAAAATCATTGTGATTAGTCATTTCAAAACTAGTTGATTCATATATAAAACTCACAAAGTTATTGTAAAAATGCTATCGATAGTTTAACTCGGAACACCGTCTGTGTGCGAGTCGCTGTTCGTAGTTCACTCTGTGTTGTGATATTATCATAAATCCGCCCGTGAATAAAAAAATAAGGTTGGTCTGATTTTCCCAATCTTTCTATACGATGCTAAAATGTGAACTCTATAGCGTAGCGCAATGGGATAGACGCTCTGAAGAGTTCACGTACAAGAAATTTAAATTGACTACAATATGACGCGTCGATAACAAAAACAATAATTAACTGTCACAGAATTTGTCAAGAAACTGCTTTAGAAAAGTGCGTAACATTTCATAAGAGGTTCACGAGCGGGAGTGTAATATGGTCTAGTGGTTACGATACTCGCATAGTGATCTAGCGGTCGGGGGTTCAAGCCTCGCTCCGGGATGTCATCAAGTTAGTTCTATTTTCATAGCACAAGCGTTTATCTTAGTTTGAAAATAGTAAGAATATTCATGTGACACGTATTCCGTGTACACATCTCTATTTAAAAAAAAAATTAAAAGTAAAAAAAAACTGAACAATGCTTTTTATGCAGGAGTGGTGCGATACATGTGTCTGGAAGATGTAACGCGTTTTTTTAAAAGTAACTTTAATAGTGAAAACGTTTCCTTTTTATATGTGCAATGTTACTGATGTGATACATTTATGATGCTGAATTATATTATACTTTAAAATATCGCATATATTGTTACGTAACATTTCCCGTCTTCCTGTATGCGTAGTTCAATATGTGAAACTCTCGTGCTTCGTTTAATTTCGCGTCTAACTAAATAGCGTGAATAAATCAATTTTAAATGACATACCTCAGAGCCAGGACGTCTCAAGTCGAATTTTGTCACAAACAAAAAGGTGTGCTTTTAATATCCACTTCAGTTTGTTTATTTAATAAAATCTTCACATTTCCTGTCAATTTCTAAGCCAATTTATTGGTAATTTCTTATTTCCTCAAAGCGTTGGGCCACATCGTTTTCCTCAGTGGCGTAACTATGCCAATGCAGTGCATTGAAGCCCACATTATACAGGGGTCTAAAAAGTTTACGCCCTACAATCCGTTTGAAATCAATATTTTTGCGAGTAACGATGCTTTTTCCAGCGTTAATAGTATTCCACAAAAAGAAATGAATTTATAAAATCAAAAAAATCATTTCTCGCGTGTACATATTTTGAAAAGATTAGGAGCAGGAGTTCCTCACTATATGTCGGGTTAGGGACCAGACCATCGCCTTGAAGCGTCGCAAATATTTTTCAAATTGCAAGTGTATACAAATAATTAATATTATATGAAGGAAACCTCAAAGAGTCCCACCCTATTACCGGAATCGTTTTGACAATTGTTCTCTCGTTTTGATTCCACTCAACAAAGCGACGCTTGCAATATTTAAAAAAATCATAAAGCCTTTTTTTGGACTATATTTTTAGAGCAGTTAAGTTCCGGCAGTTACTAAAACCTTTCCTTCATGTTAACTTTTTTGTTCTTTTCTTTATTATTACAATTGGTCAATATTACTCTTTTTTTTATTACATTCAGTTGTTAACATCTTACTACCATCATAGGTTGGCTCCGGTATCATCGTACCAGAGCTATACTTGTACAATTTAACGTGAGACTTGTTATCACATTTAATTCAGAGGGCAGCCAGAGAGAAACTATAGAAATCATACACCCTCAAAAGGGGAGGATAGACGTCACATTTATGTGTTGCAGTCGCAGATCTCGGTCACAGTCTGGCTTCAGAAATTCACCCTATCCAGGTCGCAAGAGATGCGCGGGAGAGCCAGTAGAATGCTCCGTTAGGTCTCTCGCCGTGGCGATAGCGATGATTCTGATTGTGTGCGCCCACACCTCGGCAGCATTATATAACAGTGAAACCCCGATTTTACATGTCCGGAATTCACTTTTCCCTCCATTTGCGTGTTATTTCTGCAGTCCTGTGTCGTTTTAGTACATTACAAACCCTATTTTACGTTTGTCTTTCCCGCAATTTACGTCTAAAATTTATTGAAATTTGTTCGCTCTTCGCCATAGAGCTAAGAGTGTGTTGGTCGTTTGCTTGTCGTATATACACATTTTTCATTCTAATACCTACGTAATTCGTACGTTTCGTTATTTTTTTACAAGCTGAAATCAGCAAGAAAATTGCGCAACATTGATTGGATGGGAAAGAATTAATGAATAACCCTTGCAGATTTACTTAGACATTGGCTCCAACGTAATAACATAGGACGTAGTGGAAATTGATCAAATAGTGAACAGTCGCATAGACGAAAACTTGACAGAAGAAGAACCTTCCTAAAATGCAGAAGTGTCTGCTCATCTCATAAACCCAGTTCCTACAAAGGACGATGCCATGCGGCATATTGAAGGCCTCAAAGCATATTTGACTAGTATTAACAATATACCACCAGAACAAAAAATAACAAAAAACATTGTCCCTCTGTTAAACAGGGTTTCACTGTATTATAGTCTAATTTTATTCTTACTTTTTAATGATTTAAACCACACAGTATTAATATTCGTACATCTTATGCACGATACTTTTCTAGGGGGGCCTTTTTTCCATTCTGCGTGAGTGGCCAATTTTTGTAGTTACGTCACTGCTATTTCTATTCTTGCCACATCATGTTAGGTTCATTTCAATTTGGATTCAAGCAGCAAAATCCGTTTAGGCCTCTCTTTTAATATGCCACGTATTTATGGCGTAGCCCAGATGATGATTCTAATATTTCCTACGCAGATGATGTACGGCCGGAAAAGAGACAGACACACAACATCAAGATGAATGTTATATTAAATTCTATATCCGATCCACGCCTATTTGTATATCGGAGCCAAAGACCTCGAATTTAAATTCTCAATCCCAAAAATACGACACAAATATTTAAATTTATTTTTATCACGAAGAAAAATAATCGATTTGTTTTAAATGTGTAAAATAGTAAGATATATAATTTCGTTATAATAATAATATTCCTAAAAATTGATCCACAGACTAGTACATATACATATAAGAGAGGGGTTTGAAGCATTAGTTGCGGGAAGAGGGGAATTCTACAAACATTATTTGTGGAAACATAAATCGGATAGTTTACGACACATTTATGCAACAGTAAAAGTATTTACTCTTCGAAAATTAAACCCTTTTTTTTTACATTAATGCATATTATATTGTCAGCGTTTAAATTTTCGTTCCAATCGAGACATATATTTTAAAAAAAGTCTCGGAGCTATTTGATTGCGCAAGTAGTACCAAAGTGGTCACGTGGGTGACACCAAAATGAAAATATTGAAACGAGGAATTTGAGTTATATATTTGGTGATCTGTGATTGTAACAATGATTGGTAACTAATTATTCGTAATTCTTCGAGCAATGACCGGTACACAAGAAAGCAAACTTCCAATAGTTAAATCTTACTTACTGATCATCGTTACGATCACAGTCACATGATGGTTTACCATTCTTAAGAAATTATCAAACTGTTGTTAAACCACACTTATTAATATACGATTTGTTAGTATTATATAATTTAACCACGGCTTGATAACGATCATCATAGGGTTATAACAGACCTAGCTCACAATATTTTGCGGGATACTGGCTAAATTACGAGTCGAAAATGTTCAAGGAATGTGTACAAATTGTGTACCGTTAGAAAAAATATTATTGTATTAGATTTTTACAACATCATGTTATGCTTCAAGTCTAGGTAATTCGAAAGAAATATTTGCGAAATTGACTCATTATTTTTTATCTTCGCTTCATCATCATTATCAAGTCTGGTCGCTCGAATATCGATTACATTTGATTTGTTGTATTCAACAGGTATATAATTTAATATTTCAATTAATTGAAATAATCGCGTAACTACTATCTCTTAAAATACTTATATTTGACATGGTTGAGATTAGGCACATGCAGGTTGAACATTTTCGACCCATGCTTTTAATATTTATCTACCCCTTAAATGTTACGCACTAGGTGTGTATTTTTATATACGAGACGCGTTTTTAAAGTAAATACCGTTGCCAGATATTCTCGGTGTAACGCTGCGGTTGCGATGTTGCGCATCCGCAATGGTTTCCTTCACCTGTTGACTCACCACATGCAACGTTAGAGACATTCGCATAGTGTGGCCATCTTGTATTGAGCGGTTGAAATGTTCAAGACAATAGATCAGCCCGCCAACTGTGAGATACGGTCCGTGATTCGTTTCTTGAATGTATGAAACATGAAACCAGCTGACATTCATCGCCAAGTGTGTCCTGATTTGGCATTTTCCTTCATTTGAAGCGGCTCCTTGTGGCAAGCGTTTTGATGACTATGATGAACTCAAAGAGGAAGTACAGACATGGTTTTCATCCCAGGCGGCGTCGTTCTATGACAAAGGTATACAAAAATTGGTGCACCATTATGACAGGTTCCTTAATAATCGTGGTGACTATGTTGAGAAGTAGTTTAAGGTGTGTAGCGTCCGAAGAAAGTAAAGTGTTGTAAAAATTATGTTGTTTCTTTAAAAAAGAATCCGCCTCGTATACAATAGATATCACATCAATATTCTTACTGTTTTCGAACAAAGCTAAGCGCTATGAATAAGACTAAGTTGATGGTCTTCCAGAGCGAGGTTCGAATCTCCGACCGCCTTCGATTACTAGGTGATTGTCTCACCGCTACAAAATAAGCATGCCTACAATAAAACGAATATCATTCACAAGGTTACTAAAAAGTGTACGTAATTATATTTGCACAAAAGTGATTTTTGTGGACTTGTGACAGCCTGGCTGTCAGGTCCAGAATTGCCGATAGTTTTATAGCAGCGCGCCTCGCTCCATCCGGTACCAGTTGACCCGCAGTCGACCCCGTTCGTCCGCCAGTGCTCTCGTCGTTTGTTGTATGATTGAAGGCGAATTAAAATTCCCGCAAATGAATCTGGCATCGTTCTGATGTCGAGTAATGCGCATCGGGAGTGTCGTGACCCATGTCGCCGGTGCAACTCGATCAATCTCTCTAATAACAGTGACACCTCTAATAACTTTTGTCTCGTATGACTAATAACAGTAGTCGTTTCGTCAAATAACCATTCCATTCCTAGAATCTTTACTTTCGTTGATTACCTTCCAGTTTGTTGACTGCCAACGGATTCTAATTATTATCTTATTCATAAATAGTCTGAAAAATATTATTAATGGTCATTATTGCATGCCGATTCACTGAATACACTTTGGGCCGATTGTTTGATCAGTGGCAAATTTTTACTGCAGTAACTTTTTATCATCGTCCGTGGTAAAAAACGTTTGCGAGTTGTTCGTAATAATAATAATAATAGATAATCTCGCTTAATAAGTTAATTTGATTTATTATAAATATTCACCATTGGCAATACGTACAATTTTATGCTTTATTCACCCTTGCGTTCAAAATCTGTCACTTTGCTGACGAAAAATCTTCAGTAATATAAATTAAATAGGGAGACCATCATCGGACGAACTTTCATCGTTAAAATAGCGGGATATTGAATGATACATTGTCGTGTAGTACAAATTTCAAAGTATCAATGTGACGCATGACTTTTGAAACACCTGTGAAGGGTCCGCCGCTTATAACTAACAATTTACAGTTTTTACTATCCGATGTTGAATGGTAAAATTAATTTGCTATTGCATGTATGTTTGATGAGTTAATATCTTTTTTTACCAACGATCGAACATCCGGTTTTCGTAAAAAAAATTACTAAAGTAACTTTTTTTTACTATGGTAAAAATTTACCACTGATTACACAACTGGCCCATATTCCATCATCATACTACCAATATTACGCCTTCTGTACGAATACCATCAAATCTCTGCGTCAGCAAAGAAGAAACACTTATTGTTATACGATGCAGTGGCGCAACTATGCAGTGCACTGGGGCCCACGTTAGATAGGGCCCAAAAAGTTCGCGGCCTCCACAGTAAGAAATGGAATTATAAATTTTTTATCGATGTATATCTACCGTAGCAGTACCTCACTATTATGTCGAGTTTGGGACCAAGACCATGTTTATAAATGTCTTAACAACACGTATATTTTTTCATGAAACTATGAGTATTATGAGATAAGAGGCTAATTTTATTCTTAGTATTTACTGTTATTAAACCACGCGGTACAGTAATTCGTATATCTTAAAAACAATACTTATTTAGAGGAGCCTTTTTTCCATTCTACATTTTTGTAGTTACGCCACTGATAAGATGTGTCGCGTCATCTATATCTAGCGCCAAGTGAGAGGCCT
Organism: Eubasilissa splendida; assembly: GCA_031772225.1. NCBI lineage: Eukaryota > Metazoa > Arthropoda > Insecta > Trichoptera > Phryganeidae > Eubasilissa > Eubasilissa splendida. The sequence continues at coordinate 17,484,493 of CM062856.1, forward strand.
TCGAATTGTGTCGATGACGTCAGGAAGCACCCCTCCCCATTCTTTAATTTACGTTCAGTAAGTTAGTGTTCACAAATTGTAAAACTACATCTTTCATTAAAATGAAATAGGGAGGAGTTCGTTTACCGACCATTTCGCTTTATGACCAGGTCAGTGGAGCGGAATCTGGTCGTTAAGTGTAAGGCTGTACTTCTTCCCTATTCGTTCGTTGGATCCAGGCTGATGTCGATTCGTCGAATTCGCTTTTCATTCTGTTTGTTGCTCAATAAAATATCATAGCGTACTTATATATTACTTTTGATTAATTGTTTTTTGATCATTTCCAAACAAGTCTGATTTAATATGACTACGTATATTTATTTAACGAACAAACTAGTGGCAAAGGACAAATTTCCATAACTAATATAAGATCATATCATAAAAATGCTAGATTTATTCTATTTGAATATTGATTTTGAAAAAATACATTCGATAAGTTGTAAATATATCTGCAAACAATTCTACCAAACAGACGTGAAATTAAAATGATTGATGTAAAACAAAAAATATATATGGATATTTCAACGAAAAGATATTACGCATACATAAATAAAACTGCACGATTCGATTTTCTTTTCTTTCTATTTTGTTGAAACAATGACTCAAGTTTTATTACATTATCTCGCGTGTACTATAGGCGCCTGTGCTGCCCTGGGGTCGCATCTGGGATCCTACCGTACTGCAGTATGTACAAAGGCTGCAAAATAACGGACGTCTCGGACCACCCTTGACATTGGACCAAACTCTCAATTACTGTGCAATACCACCTACACTTTAAACAATCCCACGCACAGGCCTCTGCCGTGGCCAACACAAGAAACCATAGCAGACGTCATCCTCGTAACTAGGGTCCGCCGAAGAAAAATATTACATTATTAGAATTGAGTTAACGTTATAAAAATATTGAAATTTTGTAGAAATTGTACGAACAGCGTGTACATAATTATAACATAATATATTTTTTACTATAATAAACTTTACAGAAAATCAAGTTTCTGCAAAAACTTCGGAAGAGTCTTCTTCATTCAATTTTGAACAGAAAATGTTGTTTACACTTTGGTAAAATATTTACATTTAACGAGTTATGCGACTTCAAAGATAACATTTTTTAAAAAAATATTTCTTATCTTTTTTAAAACGTTGGACTACCATTAAAGTAATTAATAAATTTTATAAATTGATTCGCTGATTAATTAATTGATAAAACACTCAAATTACAATACTATAGAAATAACTCCTACTAAAATGTTAGATCAGCTGATTTACCTTACCTATGTATGCCCTCATGAATACATATGCACATATATAGGTACTTACATAGCTTACCGAGCTCTCAACTTCCGCTGACTTAAAACGGTAGCTCGCTCACTCGTCCACCGAGCAAATTTTGCGTATGTATATTAAAATGAGGTTCATAAGAATTTTTAAATAAACGCAAGCACTGTAAATTACCAAAAATAATTTAAAAAACAAAGGAATCAAAATATTCAATGGATAGCAAAACAAAAAAATGTAAATAGCTTACCTAGTAATCGAAAATATAGATCGGTATGTATGTTTGTACTTGTATCTTGCAATATTCAGCAATCGAAAAAACAGAAATGTCGCACGAAATATAATACTAATGTGCATTAAAAATGATGTTCACACAAAAATCCCACGTAAATATTTTTTACACAAAGTTACGCACAATCTATGCGTGTAAATAATAATTATACCATAATTTATGTAAATTAAACGATTAAAAATATACTTTTATATGGAATTAATAATTCTATATTTTAAATTAATTATATTAAAATTCAAATACGATTAAAATTAAAAACTGAACTAAAATGTTAAAACAATAGATTAAAAATGGTTCATCACAATTCGTAAAAGTAATAATATTTATCATAAATACGATTTATTGTAAATATGAAAACATTGTATGCTGTTTATTAAAATGTATGTTAAAATACGGGGAAACATACGCCCCCCAATCTCTTAGAATCATTTTAAAAGACACGTGTGCAAAATATCTGAACGTGAGCGCGAATTGCATCATAAATATATATATCGTAAGTAACATGACGCCATTCATGACGGCAATAAGCAGTCTTGATCCCTTTTTACTTCGCATATTAAAATCATATGGCGAAACGTAATATTGGATGGATGTTTATATTTTACAACGTATGTAGGTAAGTATTGTAAACATTTTTATTTATATTTTTAAATATCTGGAATGAAAAATATTTTAATGAATAAAAAATATTATAATTTAAATAGGTCAATTTACTAGGATGAGATATTGTATTTTATATTAAGGTTAAAGAAATGGTCATATATTACGTCATACATAAAAATCTCCTTGAGACTTAGGGAATTCATTTTTCAGATGCTGTGTCATTGAATCGAAGGATAAAGATTTTTACTTTGAAAATGTATTTACTTCGGAAAAAAGTCTGTTTTCGCACATCTGTGTAATTCAATTTCCGATATTAAATTTTTTTAATTAAGTGAATATTATTTTTATTTCAACTACATATGTACTAATTTATTTTCAAATTACGAAAATATGCACTTTTAAATAAAATAAAAACTACCGTGTTGTCGATATCAGTACGTGGTTAAAGTTTCCTGTACCTGAAAGATTCTTTTAGATACAAATTTATGTTAGTTTGCGCTGTGCGGTAATGCGGTACTGACTCAACTTTCGTTTGTTTACAATAAAAACGTGATTATTTGATCAAAGATCTTGTGGTTTTGTAATATTGCATAAAATGCCATACGAGTATAGTAATTCGGGGTACATAGATATGATTTTGGGGGAACCTACAATTTAAGAATACTTTATATTTAGCTTCATATTGACTGACATGTCTTTATCAAAGCATATTTTAATTAGGTATTTATTTAAAATGCGCTTTGAATAATTTAAAAAATGACTCCCGATTTGACAACACAAATTAAACAACCGTCCGACAGTAACTATATACGTAATTTGTAGACTATAAGCATAATACTTTCACAAATTTAAGATGATCCTTTTCAAAATCAATTATTTATTTAATTTTACGTTTTTACATATTTTGTATTCAATGAGCTCAATTTAATAATTGAAAAAAAATAAACGATCTTTTATTAAGTGTTACAATTTATAAAAAAATGTTGTCAATCTCGACATTTTTTATCTTATATTTTTTCCACCCTGCAAATTCTAGGTCAGTGGGTCAGTACATATTGAGGTCATCGAACTCTCATATATGGAATGTATGACATAATACGAAAAATTTTGAAAAATAAAAAAATAGAAATGATTGATAATTGCCAGGCAGAGGGAAAATCGACAAATTATCAAGAATATTTTTCGTTCTAAATTACTTGATTTACCTATTCTTGAAGTTTTAACAACTAGCTACGAGACACCCTATACATACTTATCAATTATTTTAACAGGCATGTGCATTTAATAAATATGTGTATATTTTAACATTCTACCTATATTTAGAAATAAATTTCTATATTTTTTACATTTGGTTGAAATAAAAACAATACCGTGAATGTGGTATTATATTTATTTACTTGCGTAGTAGTAAGGTGCGAATAGATACAAAATATGTATCTATAATAGCAAGCAGAAATTTCCTGAAAGATCTAGAATGCGATTAACATAAATTGTCCTATATCCATTTTCACGCAGAATTCTTAATGTATTCAATAGAAAAAAGGAAATGAGATTCTTTTAAACAAGAGTTTTATTCGTATTACTGACGTGGTTTTTTTACATAAATTATTTAAATGTTATATTTTATACTTATCTAAAATATTAGCAGTGGCGTGCAGTGGGTATAGATTTAAGTTATGGTGTTACCGGTGATATTATACAATCATATTTATATAATATAAGTTGTACACAGGATTATGAACTTTCGTTTGACCAAAGTCTTTATACAAAATGAATCCGTCGTTTATACCACCCTACCATGTATTTATTTGTAATTTTAGAGTTTTAGTGTTTTTAAAGTTAAAGTTTTAACGTAAAATAATACCTTCTTATCCATATAAAAATGTATGGATGTTTTTAAGAACACTTTTTATGACTGAACATGATTCTTTTATCGTTTGAAAATCCTTCACTTAATAACTAAACGAAATAATTATTTTTAATAAAGGTTAATGTAGGAAATAGTTCTGCCAATTACAATTTGTTTTTTTGAAATCAAAAATAAATTCGTGCACCAAATGCACCTCAACGGCCAAGAAATCAACACGTTAAAAACAGTAAGACAGTAAAATTTGCGAATTAGTAAAAGAAGAAGTAGACACTTCAATGATTTGCACGCAGTTGTAAGCCTTTCTAATGTTATTCTGTTAAAAACAGCATAGGTAACGACTCCATACAAAACGGATCAACCGAAAGGAATTTTCAATTCAGTAAATAGCCAAATATATGACTTAAGCCATTCACTATCTTGCAGGTAGGTGTAGGTGCACCAAAGATAACTCTATTGCGAAAAAGATTAAATAGGGTTTCGGTATTATATATTTTTTTGGTGATAATTACAATATATTTAGATATTGTTTTTTAAAGAAATGTTTTAAGATTGAATGGATCTTTCATAATAAAATTAACTGAAAGCACGTATTGCTGTAGTTTTTGCAAAAAGATTCGAAAACTTTACACTAAATTGACTTTTCAGATAATAAACACGTGAATCGTGTATTGCCTTTTGAATAACAACGATTAAACTTTTTATGTTTCCAAAATTGTATTCATTTTTGTGCAGTTGACGAGTGCCTTAAATGTGTGTGTCGGATTACTTCGGATCGAGGTAAGCCATAAGAGTGAAACATAATTTTGATAGCTTACAGTTGTACCGATAGTTACAAAATGTTGCTTTAGCCAAAATTGTGTTGTACTTATATTGGAACAAGCAACGAATATTAAATGCCATATTTGTTTATACTACATGTTTCAAGAATTTGTGTACATTGTGATTTGAATGCGATAAAGGTTTACGAGAATGAAAGTGGATTCCGGCGAAATAGTCAATTTAGGTGAAAAATTGTATTTGTTTGGGAGAGTAGGTTTGTAATTTGAAAATTTATTATCAATTAGGCCAATGGTCAACAAAATAGTTTAGCGATACAGTGCTTATCGATAACGTCCAACAAGTGTTGTAATAATGTAGGAGTAAAACGCGGTATTTTTTAAATTTTAAATATTATTGATTCCGTCTAGTTCCGGAGTTTTACCCCATCAGTTCCATATCCCAATGTATGACAGACTTAATATGGTAAAAAAAACGTACGAATTCTATCTGGACTGCACAATGGATGGATTCAAATAATCATAAGGGTAATCGTCTTAAAGTAATTCAAGGATCTATTCCCCGCACCCCTTGGTTCTCCAAAAGGAAAGTCTCCAAAATAACAGTATCAAATATCTCTAGAATGAGAATTGGGCATTTCCAGGTGGCCTATCATTTGTTCAGATTGAACTTAATAGATTCCCCAATGTGTGAGTGTGGTGCCGAGGAGGAAACCCTTGATCATGTATTTTTTGCTTGTCCATTGCGGATTACAGGTTTTTTTTACAGTGGTCTCGTCAATGGTAATTTTCAGCTCCCGGTTAACTCGTGCCATCTTCTTTCCCTTGACTTCGCACGTTTAATATGTATAATACCAAGTTTTTTGAACGACAATGGTAAGGACTTGTAATATAGTATTTCTTATTCTATAATATTATTGCACTTTTTTCTATAAAATAAAGATTTTAACTTGATTAATGGCACAAATCACTCATGAGGGGTGGATTGCCTATTTAAAAGAAGAAGAAGATTTCACCTAGATTCTCAAATCTTTAGATATAGATGTCTCTCAGAAACGAAGCTATTATTTTTACATGGGAAGTATGAAAGTCTTGGGTATTACAGGGCTTACGACCTATCATCGATTGGCTTAAGTGATCACTTTACATAATGTAACGTTCACCCATGTTACCACATCTATCAAATTTTTGTAAATTGTATATATGTTATCATGTTGGAACATTTAAATTATTTATTACTAACTATGCTGTCGCCATCTATGAATTTTTTTGAAAATTTGATGTTCATTCTCATGTAACAGTATAGGTGTCGCTGAAGCTGAGACTATTTTTTTGAAGTATGGGGCTATATCCTTTTTTTTATACATGAAATTCATTCGAATTATTAACATATATACATACGTCTGAAAAGGCAGTATTTTTCAATTTTTTACTTTATATTTAGACCAGTATATTTCACAATATTTTTGAGTAGTCCAAATCTTTGTAGGAACCAATTACTGGGATTTATCCCCTGGGGGATTGTCATCAAGATATAGATGTCTCACAGAGACGAAGGTAAATAAGAGTGAACGTTATATTGTGTAAAGTGATCACTTAAGCCAGCCGATGACAGGTCGTGAGGCCTGTAATGCCCAAGACTTTCATACTTCCCATGTAAAAATAATAGCTTTCCTCTCTGTGAGACATTTATATCTTGAATTTATTTATTTATTTTATCTTTCAGTTTTCATAAAATATTAAGCTCGTTTTATAAAATACAACGCAGGAAGGTATATTGATGGTACCAAGCAAAGGTACCATATTTATAAATAAATCTCTGAATCGTGCTAAAAATATTTTGTTTTATTTATAAAACAATGTCGGCTTGATAAAATGAACGAAATATAGATGGGAATGTGACAAACTAGTTTGTACACGCGACAGATCTTATGACTCAATCACCACCCCTCGAGAGAGAGACCCTTGTAGATTTTATAAGTATTCTGGAAACGTGTTCCAATTTCACCCTGTTTAACTTTCAGAATATTTGCGCAAAAACTAAATACGAATAAATGTTTGGCGCATTGTATGGTTCCGAGTTCAGAATTATTTGATTTTCTCGGCATGTACATACTGTTAATTCTCCGATTACTTTGAATATTTTATTCCGCCCAAGTTCATGATTCTCCGCGTAAATTCGTCCTTCACCATTCCTCATATTTCGCTTGTCTCCGTGTCGGGCCGCCGCTCTCCCGGTTGGCTTATTATTTCTCGGTATTTATTAGCTGGAAGCGGCTAGTCTAATGATTGAATCAGCGAAAATTACTGAACATATAAAACGGATGTCGCTGTCGTAATTCTATGGCGTGTCGGGATATAAGCCCGAAATTTATTTTATTTACTTCGCCTCCGCTTGGGTGAAATTCTAATTAATTTAATGTTAAAAATACGCTTCTGTTTAGCGCCTCCATTATTGTCATCACCTCCCGGCGATACTGAATGCACCCTGCTGATACCGGTGTGTGAAACAAAACTCCTAGCATAATTCTGCTGTGGAAGTTGAAGTAATATGTCAATACTTAAATAATAAATATGAATTAAATATATTAATTAGAAAGATATACATATGAAATCAATTTTATCGAAAAATATTGTTGTTGCTCCACCGGGAATATATCACAGACCTATGTTCTGAATAATTACAACTTCGCAATAAGAATGTGTTGTCCTAATAACTTAAATAATAATTCATCAATAATGACGGGAAAACACTCAATAATTAATAGTGTTAATAAATTAAAATTTCATTTTTAATAATAAAGAAATATTGTTTATCAATATTTTGTTAATACTTGCTTTATCGAAGTAATAATAACATATTTATATAAAAATATTTTATTTTCTCCGTACCTTAACAATTGATATTATCATAAATAATTAGATAAAACACTTTGTTTAGACTACTATTTAATGATAAATCAACATGTTTCGATACCTTTGGTATCTTCTTCAGGAAACAATGTGTATTAAAATGAAATAATACAATTGTTTCCCGAAGAAAATATCATAGGTATCTAAACATGTTGATTTATCAATAAATAGTGGTTTAAACAAAGTGTTTTATATCTTATTATTTATATTGGCCACATTTATGTGGCCTCAAAGTAATTTTGCTAATAATGAAGAAATGATATTTCCCTTTCTAAAAGTATGAAATATACCATTTAACTTTATTATCAATACATTAAATAAATTATTATAGTTAAATTAATTCGCAAACTAATATTTTTTGGTACAATAACAAAATGCTTCATGTTATAATAATATTTTGACGGTGAAAGATAAACAAGTTCATTTAAAATAACTTTTACAATACCGTACTCGTACAAACTGGAATTTACAATGGAATTAACTTAGTAATCACTAGTCACAGGAGAAAGCAATACAAAAATGTTCAATGAATATACCCAGAATACTTCTGGCTTTCAAAAAGAAAAATTGCCAAGTAGTCTTTCATTTTCACAAATTTAACACAATAGATAGTTCGAGGTGTGAATGTGGTTCAGAGAAGACCCTCGACCATGTCTTTTTGCTTACCCATCACGGAGCTCTATTCCATTTTACAGTGAGCTGGTCAATGCCCATTCACCTTATTTCTTTAAAGTTGTCATCCCTGACATTATTATCAAAAATATTATATGAAAATAATATTAACTTTTAATTTAATCATTACCATTATTCATTAACACATTTCAAGTCCACTAATCCACTAGTCAACTATACCTTGATTGGATTATTAAAATATGCGAAAGAAAAAAAAAGCACTTTATCATCTAAAATTATGTTAATTATTGTATACATCTTAAAATAAAATAATATATTGAACGTATGAATATGCACGATATTTTGTATGTATGGTAAACTTTGCTTCTAGAATCCCTAAAGTATGTAAATAATACACATTTTTATTCCATTTTTAATGTCTTAGTCTAACGAATATGAATTACTATTTAATTACTAATGAGGTATTACTGCTGCAGAGCTATTCATTTAATTCTGCTTTATTATAAATAAAAACAGTTTTTTTTTTAATGTTATGTAAAATTACTAAAATATTGTCTTATAACTATTTGTTAAAAAAATGATTCCTTAAATTATGTTTTCGAATCTAAACCTAGGTTCTTCTTCTTCTTTTAAATAGGCAATCCACCCTTCAAGGGTGATTTTTTGCCATTAATCAAGCTAAAACTTTATTTTATAAAAAAAAGTACAATAATATTATAGAATAAGAAATATTATATTACAAGTCAATACCATTCTCGTTCAAAAAATTTAAAATAGATTAAATGTGGCGAGTTGAGAGAAAGAAGATGACGCAAGTTAACTGGGAGTTGAAAATTACCATTGACGAGATTACTCTAAAAAAAATCTGTGATTCACAATGGACAGGCAAAAATATATGGTCAAGAGTTTCCTCTTCGGCACCACACTTACACATTGAGGAATTCATTAAGTTCAATCTAAATAAATGTGAGGCTACCTAGCAATGCCCAATTCTCATTCTAGAGATATTTGATTTTGTTCTTTTGAAGACTTTCCTTTTGGAGAACCAGCGGGAAATAGATCTTTGAATTACTTTAAGACGATTACCCTTATGATTATTTGGATCCATCCATAGTGCAGTCCAGATAGAATTCGTACGTTTTTTTACCATATTGAGTCTGTCATACAACGGGATATGGAATTGATGGTGGCCTCCTTGGCCAGTTTATCAGCACATTCATTTCCATAAGCTTAGGTTATCATTTTTTTTTTCTATGAATATGTCAATTTTATATTATTTTAAGGAAACAAACATTAAAGTACATAACATTTTATATCTAATCATTTAAATAATATAACCAGCGAAGATTCTTCCGAGTTGAAAATACTTTAAATCACTGACTAAGTTGTCTAAAGAATTAAAAAAGACTCCGTACTTACACGAATAAAAATATAAACTAACAAAATATATTACAATACCGTAAAAAGTATAAAGGGAAGGGTGGGAGACAAAATTAAATTATCAGCGTGTTATATTTTTTTTTTACATAATTAGTTCTGCCAAAATTAGAATAAAATAAATTGTTTGAACGCGGTGGGTGCGTGGGATAATTTTAATCTAACCTTTGCTCTTGTAAGTAGGGTGAGTCAACCGAGTTATTAAAAAATTTATAAAGGTAAGACAAATCTCGTACGCTTCTTCGATTCGATAGGGGAGGGATTTTATGGTACTGATCGTTTTCTGTATGGATTTTAAACTCTAAACGGGAACGGAAATTATTGAAAAATTTATGTTGTATATTTTCAGGTCGCCCGCTGTAGACAGAATAATAAGTGTTCAAAATTACCTATCCAAATTCTAGTAGACTGCGTACGAATGGATAAAACAAGATGTAATAGATAAGTAATAGGTGATTGGGATTGGTTCGTCGTTTTGGCAATGTACCAAAGGCGTCTTCAAGCCTTAGCGCCTTAGCAATTACTGATTCTATGTGGCATGAAAGTTAATTTAGAATCTAAGATTACACCCAGACCCTTGACTTGACTTGCATGTGCGTGTACACAGTTGAGACTTCTCATCTCGGAGATTTGTCGGTAAATATTTGCGTCATTCTAGTCTGTGTACAAAATACAATAGACTCACAGCTCGCTCGGCGCTCAACACTGGCCGACGATACAAGTTAGTAGTAATGCGATTACATAGATTACAAGAGTATTTGAGAAATTTATTTTAGAGCTAACTTTAAAGCAATTTTAAAATTGCAGATTGAGACTAAAATGATCGTCTTCTGTTATTTATCTTATTTAGGTATTTGAAAAATAATCATCCCATCCTAACCGGAAGTGACTTCTTTAACTAAAAATATTTTATGGGGCGTGTACTCGTTTTAGAAGTCGTCTGAAAGACAATACATAGTTGAGCGCAGTGCGGGCTGTTATTCGTTGTCCTTTGTATTTTACATACTTACCTACCTTTACCGCCGAATCTCAAAGTCTCGTGCGTGTATTAGCGTCATTGAATTATAAGCAACCGAGCATTGTTTTTGTCATCGCTTTTTCCCCTACTTGCGAGTTACTTAAAGAGTTCTACACGAAAATAAATATAGATCTACAGTAAAAAAAATATATTTTGGAGCAGGCTGCCAGCATTTTAAAGATAAAGCAAAATATTTCCTATCGTAATTCTATAATCTGTTGCACAGTTTTTTCATCCTTATTATTAAATCGACTCGTGTGACCCCTCTGCCAAACTCCCATGGCACACCGAGCATCCACATAATGATAATTAGACATGACGATCCCTATAAACAAAGTGTGACGCGCCAATCAAAAATACGCATGCGGATGAACTACAAAACGATGATCACTTAATTGCGCCTAGTTAGTTGTGTGTCTGCCGACATTGTCATGGGTGTGAATTTTTAGAAAGTTAAAATTAAAGTTCAACAGTCGCAACAGCGTATATTAAAACATCGTGGTTAGGTACGAATGAATTAGTTTAATATGTTAATTTTAAATACAAAATAATATCGCGGTACCGATAATAGTATCAACCTTTGAATGTCAAACAGATATACCAGTTTTAGGATAGCAGTAGTAGGAACAACTTTTTGTACCTTCATTAACTATTTTAAAGTCGTGTGCCGTATAGGAAAAAATAATATGTAAATGTGTCGGGTGTTGGGGGGGGGGGGACTTTGGTAACAGCACGCTAGGACATTCGCGCCACACCATTTGAAAAACACTAATCCATTGAATATTACAAAAATCTGATTTTATTTTAGACATATGAAAACACAATTGAAGATATCTTTCCAAAAACGACACTTGTCAAAAAAAAACAGATTTTTCTGGGTAAATAAAGGATAAAAACTGTACAAAACCGTCTACTCATCATATCGCACACCTACATCAAAACTAAGACAAAAAAATAAAATCATTTTTCTCAATTTTTTGTTACTAAAGTTATGAAACTAAATAACATTTTAGGTCATAAATGTATCCTGAAATGGCACTATTCGAAAACTGGGGCTAAGTTAGTTACGTATATGACAAGAGTATCCGAATTCAATAATAACTAAAAATTCTTGATTTTTTGAGTTGTCTTAGTTTTGATGTAGGTGTGCTATATGTAGCATTGCATTTTTTATTTATCATATTAGAACATATACTCATTCCTTAATGTTTACATACTTACCTACTCATAGTATATATAAAAAAATAATCGAAGTGACACACTACTTAACAAGTGCTGTTATTGCAAAAATATTCAAAAAAACTTTCTTAGAATTTGAAAACTTTCTTAGAATAAGAACAATAAAACCACATTTCTGTAATCAATGTAGTTCTTATTCATAAAAATGTTACGTATGTACATATTAATTAATCAACTTGACTACCTATTAAACCATACATTATGTCTCATCCCCCCCCCCCACTGCTGTTATCAGACTGATCAATGTCGGTGTCTACTCCTCCGACCTGACTTTGCATCGATAGAGTTTCATAGAAAGGTAAACTTTATCTTTTAAGAAAAGTTTTTTTAGATCGTTAATTTTATGTGTGTTGATGGGTAAATTTCCAGATTAAAATGGTTTGAACTCATGTTCAGTAGGAAATATTTTTTTGTTACTGGTAATACGTAACCTCCAAGCGCTGTTAACCTTCTGCATACCGCGATAGAAAATATCCGTACGCAGCCACAATGTCAACTTGTGTTACCCGTAAGCAATGTGTAATTTGAAAGCATTTTAAGTACGAATAAAATGGTTTTACTAGTTTCAATGGCGGTAAAATACTTGTTATACTTTTTACTATAAATACTGATAAATATAATAATATAACGAAGCATTCATCGTATGCGATCTAACGGTGGCAAATATTGATCTTACTGAGCGGTAGACCTGTGCTACTGCATGGCTACGGAAGGGTTAAAGTGATCGCGCACTCCGACCAGAGGAGTTTCTGAGTCTATCTTATATATGGGGAAGTTTTTAAAACCCACAGCAGGCTTGGGTGATTTTAAGAAATAAGGATCGGTAGCCTCCTTAATATCATACAACATTCACCATTTTTTCGATAAGAAGTGATTATGTTGGGTCCATTCAGCTGGTGTTTCAGCAGTTTCTCTAATCTTTCTTTTTGAGATTATCGCAATATCTTGGTCGTCAAGCAGATAGGAATGTCCTCTAATGGGGAATATACGAGTATAAGTGATATTTTTTGAATTTGACTGGCAGTTTGTGAGTTTCAAACAAAAACCGTCCATGTCTAGTGACACGTGTTGTTCTTGGAAAATCTTAGATGACAAGTGCTGTTTTTGTCAGAATTATACAACGGTGACTGATTAGAGCTGATTTTGTAAAATCGAAAAATTAGGAAACGTGGAGGACGGCGCCATCTAACGGCACACATTAAAATGTAATTTTCGTACAAAATTGACAAGTGCGATTTTTGGAAAAATGTCTTCGATTAATTTACGCTATACTTACTTATAGATATTTTTTCTTTGTAAGAAATATTTTTTAATCGTCACAATCAATTCAATTACTCCCTTTAATTATCAAAATCATTATCTCGGTCTGATAGTAAACCGGAGTTTATGTGGTTTTAACGACTTTTGTTTACGACCTCATTCACAGTCTAAATGTACAAACATCTTGTAGGTTGTATGTTATATATTTGGGCGAATATATACAAAAACCTCATTCTATATATTTCCATGTGCAGTGATAAAATGTATGTACTTACTACAGTACATATTCTAAATTTTAACTAAAATATCAACTTTTCTAATAATTACAAGCTTTTTTGAACTGTACGTAGAAACGAACATCTTTAATATATATTTGTAGATATTTCAGTCACAAAAGCTATCTGATTAATATTATTATTGATAGATATGTGAAATTCATGCGATCGGTTGTTTAAAATATAATTCAATATTCAAAACTAGCGTTACTACATTCCGTATTATTTATTATATTGTATTTTATTATCTGTTTTTTTGTTTGGCTTCTCTTTTTTTATAATAATATATATAAATCAGATTATTTTTAAATATGAGAGTTAATTAAATTATAACAGTACGCAGTAGTAGTAATATTACATATTTATATGACACAATTATCCTAAACGACTTAAATTGTTTAATCATCTTGACGTCTTTTCTCTAAATCAGTGCAAAACGTACGGTCAAGATTCATTGTCAATCAATATCGCTACAGCTGATCAAATTAGTTCACAGAGTTACCCAAAGAGCCGAGATCTTCCAACGGGCGCAAGTCACGTAGACGATTGAGTGCCTACCTACTCAAGCTCCTATTATAATATACCTGTGTAATTCTTTCCGTTTTCGAATTATGCATTTCGCAATTCACTCGTTTCACTTCCCTTTTGACAGTTGCAACTGCACCGCTCCGTTTGCGCATCGGGCGTGCACGCGGCCGGCGCGGGGGTAGAGTCGGGGTGTCGGGCAGCAGGCAGCAGGGAGCTGGGGCGGGGTGCGTGGCCGCGGGTCGGGCGCAGAATATTGATCACCCCCACCGCGGGCCGCGGGGGCGGGGGGGCGGGAGGGCGGCACCGCTCGGAGCGGGCCTCCCCCCGCCCCGCTCCTCCGTCCCCAGTGACTATCGACTAGCAGACATGGGCGGTCGCTCCGACGGAGTCTGCTCCGCGATATTTATGTTTTCCTCCCGCAGCAGTCAGGTCAGCGAGCACGCCGACGAGTGAGCGCTCCCGAAGGGAAGATCGATAAGGCTGCGGGATGGACGGCGCGCGAAGAGCCGAGGCCTAGAGCGAGCTCCCCATGTAGCCCTTAGATAAGCGTGCACGCCGCAAGCTCCGGCGATCGTGCTGTAAAGACCTTGCACCGACACCCATGTTCCTACGCAAGTTGAAGTGTTTATATTCTAGCGATGTAGGTTCAATTTTTAAGTGTCTTTTGTCAAATTTATATAAAGTATTTAACTAAACTACCCACAGTGTGATCTGTTGAATTGTGGCAACAGTTGATTTTTCCTTTTCACAATTTTGATCATGAGGTACCTTGACGATTGGCGAAATTTTGGCCACTCGCACTGCTGATGATGATGATAATAATAATATTGAATGTCTCGTTGCGGTCGATGTAAAGTAATCGGTACAAGTGTTTTTCTCTATGTTCAACCACAAGCTTCCGCAAGCTGAGTTCCCAATGCAAACGTTACGCAAGAAAACGAGCCCCTGTAAATGTGAGTCTCATTTTATGAAAACATCATCCTTTTCGCCACCCCCCAGTGGCGACTCTGCACCGCCAGCCGCACCATCACCATCACCCTACCCTCGTCACGTGCATCCTTCATTCCGTTACCACTAATGTATGTCTCTCGCATCCTCTTTCCACCACACCTGCAGTAAGTGCATTGTTCTGTCATTATTTTATTTTGATTCACTTGTGTCCTCATTGTCATGTTTGTGACTCATCACTCGATATACAAATAGATTTAAAGTTTTCATCCATCGAGAGATTTTTCAAACGAGACAAGTTTTTACACTTGTCTGCGATAATAGCTATTGTAGACACCGTTGTATCGGTAGTCTCCACTTGGCAAGCACAACATTTCACATCAAACTTGTTTTGACATCCAAAAAATATTCTCAATTCGTAAAAAAATCTAAATGACCTATTGTCGGTTTTTTGAGAGTATTTTTTCTTGAAACATTTTATTTTAATATAATGTCTGACCAGTAGTGCCTATTTTTTTTTCCATAGGTTTATCACAACACATCATAATCATCATCAATTTGTATATTGCGAGACGTCATAAATACGAGTAGGCATGCATTTTCATTGTAGCACCGCGCTCTTTCCAGCAATTCGATATTTACTTCAATGTTTTCGTTACTATGTTTTTTTTTATTTATAAAAAAAAAATGCAAAGGTCAACAGCAACCAAGGTGTTAAGATTTTTTGATAATTTGCAAGGTCGTGCCGTTATTTATTCATTAAATTTTAGCGACTGACAAACTAATGAATGATTTGTTTTGAGTACATTTCTTGAAAAACGCTTTAAGAAGTTTTCGGTACCGGTAAATATTTTTTTATCCAATTCATTACATCATTTAATACACTTACACTTTAACAAATATTATTCTATCTGAAAACATAAATAATTAATAAATTATGAATGGTGAAATAAGTAACAATGTACGACCCCTGCATACAATATGAAATGTGAACAATAACAATAAGGGGCTAGAGATGAATATCGCTAAGTAAACACCAAATACTATGTCTTGGTACAAGATATAATCTAACTAGCTTCAAAGTTTTGAAATTATCGTCCAATATCGTTTTATAATTTAAAATAATAAAGTTATCTTAATTCTAAAAATATAACCTTTTATTGTCAGAATTTTGATTAAAGAGTCAATTTTTACCAAAATGTCAGTTAGTACCTTGTTGTTCCTGGGGCACGATATTATAATTGTTAACATAAATGTAGAAAACGTATTACAGTATAAATGTCTGGGATGCTGAGCTGACTGAATGATTAGTGAAATCATTCCCGAGAAGGAGTAATGCGGAAACTCCGGTTGTAAAGGGGAGTTAACCTCAATATACGCTTTTATATAATATGCTTTTTCAGTACTTTTGTATGATATAGAATTATAGACACTAATCCAGATTACCAGATTGGAAGTTTTTGAGTCACATTCTAATATGCGTGAATAACGAATAGGAATGAAAAGTATGTATAATACATACGTATCTGTACCAAGATGACGAAATTCGATTATTTGGACACATTATGATAGAATTAAGGTACAAAGTCGTGTAATTGATTTTACTTGAGTAGGTTTAAGAAAAGAGCAGTGCAGAAAAACTACGTAAGTACAGTAAACTCCCGATTTGCGGACCTCGATTCAACGGACATCGGTCGTAATTAACGGATACAATTTCCGATCCGTATGATATATGTGAGAATTAATATCCTATTAATATTAAAATGGTTTTAACCAAGATTTAAATGTAATTTAATTAATAGGTTATTTTTTGTTATTAATTCACTGTTATTTTTAAAAGATAGTAGTAATTTCGCCGATTTAATAAATAAATAGAATCGGACTCGATGGAAAATATAATTACTTAACCCAAAATCTGAAATATGAACTGAAGATGAACAGAAAATACTGTTCATAGTGATCAGTAGACAAAAGGTTGAGAACGTTCGCCTGTCAATTGATGGCACCGATGTGAAAAAGGTAGAAAATATTAAGTACCTTGGCTGCTGGCTAAAGGAGGACCCAGACTTGTAAAACAAAATAAGAATTGAAGTAGCAAAAGCCACTTTTGTGAAATTGGAGGGCAAAGAAATGCTGCCATACCCGTTTATGGAAAGAAGCTATCATTAAAAAGCTGGAGGCATTTGAAATGCGGCTGTATCGACGAATGCTAAATATCTCCCGGATTAACCACATTACTAAAACGCATCAATAAGTCACGAGAACTAATAACTATCAAACAAAGGATAATTGATTACTACGGAAACATTCTCCGTAATGAGAAATATGATCTATTATAGTTCATTATGTAGGGGATGATAGAAGGCAACAGAAGCATAGGCAGAAAGAGATTATCTGTCATGGTTGTCTAACCTGAGAAAGTGGCTCAATATCCAAAATTTCGGGATCTTGTACACCTTACACAAGATAAATCGCCATAATGCAACTTGGTCGCCAACGTTCCATAGAAGACTGTACACGATAAGAAGGTTCTACGAGTATACATTAAAGAATGTATTCACTATCTAGAGCGGTTGCTTCAAATATTAAAATCGCTGTGATAAGTGCGACTGCCTCCGAGAGAAACGAGAAAGGTGAAGAATTTACAAGAATACATTATTTGTAAATCAATGATTATCTTTCTTTTCATCATCATTTCGTTTTTGTTTTCATACTTGTAACTGAAACTGTGTACTATAATTTGCATTGTTCTATTATTTCCGCATTACAAAATATGATCGCGTACAACTTACAATGTAATACGTAGCCTGACTACAACGACTCCCATGTAACCGTAGTTTAATTGTTTCATTCAAAATTGAGGTGATTTTCACAGTGAATCCAATCCCGAGCCAAAATTGCAATCCCGGGAATCGATTTTGACAAATAATAATTTGAATATGAAACAATTTTATTATTATGAATAGCAATAGCAAAAGGATCGAGTGCTTCGTCATTTAGTCTTGATCAAATATTGGTACACCGAAATTTAGCCAAAATATTAATAATGTTTCGGTATTTATATTTTTTAAGCCGGGGTCCCGGGATTGGACAACCCTAATCGGGGATAACCGCCGGTAGCTCTTGACCGTTTTCGGAGTCCCGACCTTTCGGGAAACAGACGAGGATTTTACTAAAGCGCACCGATCGATAAATCGTTTTTGTTTTGACACAAGTTACGTCAAAGTCGGTACCAGTCACGCGCTGAATTTGGTTTCACCAAAAACCGTTCTCAATAATTGTTAGGCAATTTACAACGTAGAGTTTTGCCTTCGACCCTTAATTAAAGGGTCGGATTACATCTGTAATTTGATATTTTACGCATATAATAGATCGCTTCGTCAGTTTGTCCTGTCAGCAATCGTAATCATAGAGCTTCTTGTTATATATATTAAACTGTTTCATAATTATTCTCCCAATTTCGTATCGTGAAATTGAATTATTTATCAAGTGTTTTTTTAAAAAAAATTTTATTATATATATTTTTTAAATCACGAATCTCTATGTATTGTCACACGTACATTGTGTCGTTTCATATTATCGTCCGAACCCACGTTTCATTCCATTGCTTGCACGATATTGTTTGAGAAATTAGGTCAGTGTGTTCAACAAATAAAAATGATAAAATATAAATTAAAAAAACACTTCGCTTCCGTTCAGAGTGATAAAAATGTATTTTTGAGAGCAGTATACGCGTATTTTTCTAGTTTCACAGTGTCGTTGAAACAATAATATAATAGCTAAGAAAGTGCAAAGAAAAATTCATATTTTTAAAATATATGTATGTATAAATGTGAAACCATATTCATCTGTAAAGAATGGGGATGTATTTCTTTAAAAATATACCCGTTTAAAACTATAATTATGTTTATTTTTCTGCAAACTTATTTTTTAAAAATATAAACGTAATGTAATGTAGCGCCTAAGTATTGTATGTATAATAATAATATATCGCTCGTTCGTTTTACACGATCTACAGTTATAAACGCTGGGCGATTATGATGGGTGTAAAGTTTCGTTATAACTAATGTCAGCCTATTTCAAAGCGCGTTAGCCATTTTAAACTAAAATACGTTATAAAAGTAAAAAATTATAAATGAAAACGTTTAATTTAAGAGAAATAATACAATATTATTTTCTTTTGTTAAATAGCTACCGAAAAACTTAACCCGCTTATTTTTTGTTTTGTCATTTTTTTTCTACTAAATTTTATTGTTTTAGCCTACTACCGAAATATATTAATCTCACATATTCTAATAATGTTTGTCTGTATGTCTGTACGAATGATATCGCCCACAATCATCAGTTATATTGCAATGATGTATTTTAGAAATAACTAATCTTCTGACGGTTAACCCCTATGTTATTATTTTAATCGGAAATTTGTGATAAGAATGATAATACTAATCGAAAAGTTATTCATCACCGTAAAGTCCCACAAACTCCAGTCCAGGAACTCTTACCGATATATATTTTAATATATGTTATTTGTTGTATTTATTATTATAAAAAAGACGAATGATTACGGGTCGATTTTTTGATCATGGCACTTCAAGAATGTGTTGTGTACCGATACACGTCAATGTGTAGGTGAGCGCTATCTAAGCGAGAAAGAGACAAAGTTATATGACCGCTTCACGCTAGACAGCAATGTAACAACGCACTTGTCGTCAGTTGACGCATGGTATCGGTTGTGTACACCTTGCGCGGTGTGTTGTTGTTTTTAATATATACAGAATAAAAGTAAATTTAACACATTGATAATAATAATTATTAAACCATTTTTAAAACTTTCCGAAATTTCTTGGTGATTATCCGTTATATCAATATAATAAAATATACTGTTTACTTTTAACCAAAATTTATTTTCTTCACCTACTAGTTTCATCTGATGAAGGCCATCGACACAGTCATTATTATTATTGAGATGTGATTAATATTGTTTCATTCCCTATCCATCAACATTAAATCATTAAACAAATCTATGCACTATTATATTGTAATAATATTTTTTTTTTACTAGCAACAGATTCGTCAGTGGCCGGCTGTGAGTAAAAAATCGACCTATAATTTATATATTATGTTTTTTACCAAAATTTCGCATTCAATATATTGATAAACCTCTTTTTCCTTGAGAAATATACAAAATGAATGTTTGGAACAATCTTGGACAACTCAGAGCGTACTTTGTTCCAACGACTTTAAATAAAGTACAAATGTAAATATTATTTTCATTATATTAATTGATTTACCAGCCTGACTAATAACGCGTGGGTTTTTTCAATTGTATGGAAAAAAAACCTACCTATAATACTTTTTTTACAAAACTTGGAACTAAGTTGCGGGATTTTATGGTATTTCACGTTATACGCAAAAACTTTTTTTTTTCTAATTGAATCTACGAATTTGAAATCTAATCATACGTCACAAGACAGAATATAGATTGTTATGTCTACTGTTTTATCAAATGCAACGACGCCGGTCGTGGCCGCACGGCGGCTGCAACATAGCTGCCGGCACGGCTTAGCGGGAGCAATCGGCGACAGTCGATTGCTTTCTGCTAGTGCGAAATAATTTTATCAGTACACATTCAATGTTCTCATTTTTACTTATTAAATCACGTTTTGCAACAGCGACTGCACTTCGCTAACGGTTCGCGCGGTGGTTTCTGTGATTTGGGAAATTCCGCATCCAAACTGCACGTTATAAAAATATTACTCTCATTTCTAATTTTGTTTCACATCACATGTAACAGCGTGGCACGTGTAGCTGAGAACCAGTCGCACCAATAAGAAGTCTCGGAGACACTTTTGTCTCGATGCATCTGTAAAGGTATACGTTAAACCGGTGGTTACCAACTGGTGAGCGATTAGAAAAGTGTGCCGCAAAATGTGTTGCGTCTAGTGAAATTCTAACTTTTACTGATTAAATTATTCTGTTGTATTTAAATTGTTTTTTTTTTTACTTCGAAATTTTTTTAATAATAAAATTTTATCCACCAAATCCATATTTACATTGGTTTTGTTTAAATAATGATAATATATTATAAATCATTCTTACTTTCTTTTTTATAACATTTTTCTCACATTTTTGTGCTTAGTCTTTCTTAAAATTCGAATTGTACTCGCTGTTTAAAGTATTTTATATCTTCAGAGGAAACCGTGTAATTGGTTTAATTATTGTTTAGCTTTCACTGTGATTTCCGTATTTACTAATTAACTGTATATACGTTTTCTAAATAAAATAAAATACATGAAATTAACTTATATTAAGCTTTATCTCAATAGCACTCTGACATAACTTTTGAAATACAATTTTAATCGTTTTTATGATTTTTCTTTATTACATCGAACTGCATCTGTTTTTACTTTTTTCGGTTAAAATACGTATATGTTAATTTAATAATATAATACCTAATATGTTGATTACGTATTCTTTAGTGTGCCGTAATTGTACATAATGTTCGATTAAATTTTCTATCCATAGAAAATGTTTAAATAGAGGACTCAGCGGAGACTGTGTACTGACTGATTTTTTTTATTATATATAAATATTTTCTGCAGTTTAAAGAACACAGTGTGATTAAGCATATAATAGAAACATAGTAGCATTGACAGCAAAAAAAAAACTAATAACACATACCTACCCTTCACTTTAAAATCACTCTGGTGTATAAAAATTGTAGGAACTCTTCATTATGAACTAGTATCAGCCATTCAACATCTTTTTTTTTTTTAACTCGGCATATACAATTTGCTATGTTAAAAGTCTAAAATAATATTGTCCTGTCCTGATCCGGCACCAATAAATAAAACACCAGTTGTTAAGTACAATTATTGTTATTAGGAGAACACATTCTTATTGTGAAGTTGTAATTATTCAGAACAGACGGTCTGTGATATTGATATGATATGATAATTACAACTTCACAATAAGAATGTGTTCTCCTAATAATAAAGTTGTATCAATGTGTCCAAAATTTAATAAAAATGTATTGATAATTCTGGCGTCTGCTATCAGTTTACTCAAAAGTATTTGAGATTCTGTAAAAATAACGTAGATGGCTCTTTCAAATAATGGAACGATTAAATGTATTAATATCAAAATGGTAACATAAGGTTCGAAAATTGTCGCTAAAAATATTGTCGCTGTAGCATAGTTGGATAATGCACCTTCCCCGGTTAGGAAAGAGATCCAGGTTCGAATCCTGGTGGCGCAACAACAATATTTTTCGATAAAATTATAATTAATATATTTAATTCATATTTACAATTTTTTTTTTTGAAATTATATTTTATTAGTAAATTTGCATTTTTTCAGAACAATAGTTCCGTAATAATTAAAATAAATTTAAATATGTATGTACATGAAATTTGTCGACTTTCTGCACGGTCATTGCAACATAACTAGTTAAAATTTTGTAGGGAAAATTGAAATTTAACTGTCGGTACAGAAAGTTCCGCGCCAGACTAAATTTTTTTCGATAAATATTTCTTTTTGTGTATCTTTCTAAGTGATTTATGTTATTTAATACAATGTTCTTCTAGTAGTATAATATTATAAATATATAGCCACAAAATTACCGATATTAACCACAAAGGTTTCAAATATTAAAAATTAATATTGAATGTATAAATAAATCATACAGCATACTAACGTGTCGTTTTAGCATCCCTTAAATTGGAAATGCCGGCGTTGATCACGGTGGGTGGAAAAGTTAACAGGGATGGAAGGATTTAAAGATTAAATTGAAAGGTTAAACTCGGATCATTTTTTTAATCCTCAATTAGAGCTCTTCATTGAAGTTGAGCAATACAAGAATATACTTCGTTATCCAACCATTGTGTAACGCAGGGTTCACAGTCCTCGCAAGAAGTCTTGTGGATTTTATGGATATTTAGCCCAATTTATCTTCGGTATTTCGTCCGACCAATTGAGTGCTACAATACATTGCAACGTTACAAATTATGCTAATGAACAGAATAGTAACATTGAATAAGACTATCACACGGAAATAGATTTGAATGTACATCAAAAAATATCTATTTTAGAATGATTTCTTTTCAACACGATAAAAATGTGAGTTTCTTAATAATGAGACTTGAGAATAGTAATTGTGGATGTTTATTATCGAATATAAATACAAGTCCAGCTTTGTAGAAGAATTTAAATGGAATCTGATACATTGATTACGTTCTGTCAATTTTCTTTCACACACGAATTAAATTAATATGTTAAATACTAATTAAATGTATTAATTAAAAAGATACACATATAAAATCAATTTTATCGAAAAATATTGTTGTTGCGCTACTGGGATTTAAACCTGGATCTCTTTTCCTATCCGGGGAAGGGGCATTTTACCAACTATGCTACAGCAACAGTATTTTTGACGACAAATTTTCGAACCTATTTGTTACACTTTTTCAAATTAATACATTTATCGTTCCATTATATAAAAGCCATCTTCATCAGAAAGTGATGAATAATTACAACTTCACAATAAAAATGTGTTCTCCTTAATAAATGAACATGTAACCTTTTAATTTTGAACGTTGAAAAAAATGTACGCGGAATCTTAGAATGCAAGTAGTGTTAATATAAACGATTCATTGTATCCATCTCTTTGCACGCGACAAATTTTATATTAAAGCGTCTGTCTCCACGCCGGACTGTACAGCGTATAGATGATCTATTTAGCAGGGACGTGCAGTAGGTATAAGTTTAGGTTATGCTGTTACCAATGATACTATACAATCATATGTAATACAATATATGTACTTCCGTTTAACCGACGTCTTTAGACAAAATAAATCCGTCGTTAATACGACCATACCATGTATTTATTTATAATTTTATAGTACTATTAATAGTGTTTTTAAAGTTTAAGTTATAACGTAAAATAATACCTTCTTACCCATATAAGAATGTGTGGACGTTTTTAAGAACATTTTCTATGACTTAACATGATTAATTTATTGTTTGAAAATCCTTCACTTACGTGATTACTAACTGAAGGAAATAATTATTTTTTATTAAAGGTTAACGTAGGAAATAGTTCTGCCAATGCTTTTTGTTTTTCCCAAATCAAAAACCAATCCATGCACCAAATTTAAAGAACAATCATGAAATCAACACGTTAAAAACAGTAAGATAATAAAATTCACGAATTAGTAAAAGTAGAAGTAGACACTTCAATGATTTTCACGCAATTGTAAACCTTTCTAATGTTATTATGTTAAAAAACAGCATAGGTAACGACTCCATACAAAACGGATCAACCGAAAGGAATTTTCAATTCGGTAAATAGCCATTTATATGACTTGAGTAATTCATTAACTTAAAGACAGAACAGAGTAATGTGAATAGCTCGATGCGGCGAATATAAACGCGCGCAATGGGTGCAGCGGTGAGTTGTCGTGGTAGTTTTTAGAACTAAGCAATTAAAGTCTACTGGTACACAGATGGCGCTAATGGTAAAATAATGTTTTCGTTTATTTAATTTATATTTGTTTCCCAGAATTTTTAGTAATGCACAGCTTTTTTGCTTGTATGAACTGCACGTCCCTGCTGTTTAGCCAACAGTGAAGGTCACATTTCAGTGTAACATTAGCCCCGGTGTGAATGTGGTCACGACAAAATGCTCCAAAGGATTATTACATTATTACAAACTCGTCTTTCGGTATGAACTGTAGTATTGTTTGTATTGATTTCAATCAAATTGCTGAAACTGTACAAGTGTTTTAAAAGTGAAAAAAAAAAATATATGTCATTTTTCTTACGAGGACCGAGCTTCCCAGTTATATATAATTGACTCTTAGCTTTGCCGGATCGTATTCCCGACCCGACTTATTACATTACCATCGCGCCGTTTGTATATGGACTCATCTGTCTTGACATATCACTCTTTACTTTCGTACGTTTTACGCATGCTCGTGGATTGTTAAAGCTTCTATTCATATGATCTTTCGCGAACGTTCTATGCTCCGGTTACGTTGAATACTCACCTCATATAATTTCTTTATCATCCTCTCTTCAGACGTACGTTGATGCCCAAACTATCTTGGCGCCCCCCTTAGTACCTACTGTCGACTGCAAACAGATCTCCTCCTCTAGTAATAAACAGCCTATTTTTACGTTTGATTGCGCTTTCAATATTTCAACATGGATTTATATTCGTAATAAATGATGGTTGGCTGTCATTTCCGCCGAGCGGATGTAGATGGTGCAGACTCATCGCACATCTCTCTTTGTGGCGTAAAATTTCAATGCAATATTAGTGTCGGGAGAATAGTTTCCATCATACGGCATTTTACACAACATATATCGCGTCACTGTATTGTAACATCGATTGAAGCTAACAGAAATGTGTCGCTTCTTAGCTATGGTACAATCGGCTTTGTACGGGGATACACCTATATCATAATACAGGGGTCAAAAATAATTCTAAAAAAAAAGACTATCCAAGTGTCCAACTCTTTGCACAATTCAGAGTGCCAAAAATAATAGATATATACAACAAAAAAAATCAATAATCCAAAGTTTTTATATTAAAATCAAATTAAATATTAGAAGCGATTTCTGATCTACGAGATTTAATTGACATTCCAAAACTTAAATATATTGCAACGCAGAACGACTCGATTAATCTAGGCATTAAATTATTAATTATTCCAAACCAGGGAAGGTGCATTATCCAACTATGCCACAGCGACAGTACTTTTGACGACAAATTTTCGAACCTATACGTTACAATGGAATGATAGATGTATTAATTCCCCGGTTTGGAAAGAGATCCAGGTTCGAATCCCGGTAGGCGCACCGACAATATTTTTTGATAAGATTAATTTTATATGTATATCTTTCTAATTAATACATTTAATTAGTATTTAAAATATCACAGACCGTCTGTTCTGAATAATTACAACTTCACAATAAGAATGTGTTCTCCTTAATAATTACATTATTTAATAATCTCCTCCTTACAATCAGAAAAATAACAGATTATTATAAATTTTTATCTGAAACCTAAAAACATGTATACGGACACCTAGTAGATACATACAATTTTTCATCTAAACTATACTCCTATATACACGAGTCTCTGACTCTCATAGAGAAGTAATGAATGTAAAATATATATTTATATCTGATTATGTATTATATAAAAATATATTTATATCTGATTATTTTTCTAATAAAAAAAAGTACCCCACTAATGTGTTGGATTAAGGACCGGACCATTAATTGTTAACCTTTACCATACCATGATATAAAATACCCGAACGCAGCCATGCTGTCAACTCGTGTTACCGTAAATAACAGTTAGAAAAAATATTTTTATTAGCTTAAATAACTTAAATGGCACGAATTTATTCTAAATACTGAGCATTCAAATTTGAAAAAGTGATTAATAACATAATTTAGAGCATTCATTAAGTCCTATACAATGTGTTCTTCCTTCTTATCTCTCTTCATTTAATTAGTGAGAAAGAGATAATTATATTTGTATGTTTGTTATTCTTTTCACTGTGAAAATAGTGTGTGATCTCTGTCTTTCATATCATAAATGGTATTTTTACCAACGTATTAATTTTATAACGAATTGAATGGAAAAAATAATTGTTTTCGTACGATAACTTTTTCATAATTGGTTTTTCACTAGTCATTCCTAAGCGCTAATATTTTATTTAGGATTATTTAAAATATTAATTATATGCTGCATGTATTTACCGAAATATTACAGATTTATTTATGATGGTAGACCTGTGTTACTGCATGGTTTGGGAAGGGTTAAAGAAAAATTTGCCTTAAAGCGAAGCAAGTATTTTTTTATATTGCAAGTGCATATAAATGCTTAAAAACATTAATGTTTTTTATTCGTAAAAGTGTGAATATTATAAGAGACAGGATAATAGTTTTGTTATTACCATTTAATGGATAAACAACGAACTACTAATATTCATATATCTTATATGCAATACTTATTTAGTGAGCCCTTTTCTCATTCTGCAATTGGGGCCTAATTTTTGTAGTCACGCCACCACTGTATTTAGCTCTTTTGTCTCAGAAGTTTCCCGACCCCTGTCGTAGACATACAAATAAAACCTGCCAGACCCAACTAGCTGAGTGTGTGCAAACAGTAGAGCAGAAAATGCATTGTATTCCATTATATTCTATATTCCATTATATTCTTCTATGAAATACAAATATTTTCATATTATAATCTGTCTCGCAAGTATCATCCATCATCTAGGGATTTATTTATTTATTCGCCGTTCAGTATTCATTTTATTTTATTTTAGAACTAAAAGTGACGTAGAAGGGTTTACCATCGGCAGTGACACGGCTGTGGGTGGATAAAATACTAAAAACGAAATTGTTGTTTAATAATAAATAAGAGTGTAATTAGATTATTTTAATTTTCACAGCTAAGCTTTGTACTACACACACGTTGGGTTAGGTTAGGTGATAACTAAACTAAATACAGTATTGTAGTCTATTCGGGAAATGGGGCGGGGAAGAGGAGGGAGGTTTCGGTTGTTAACGGAAATATGGACAGTAAAGGTGAAATATTAGGGAATGTAATGTTGTTAATTAGTGTTTTATACAAATTTATATTATAGTAGTGACAGTAACCCAACATGTGTGTGTGTGTGTAGTACAAAGTTTAGTTGTTAGAAAATTTAAATAATCATAATAATGGATAATTTGTATATCGCCATTTTTGTAAAAACTTTCACCTCAAGAGTGCTTTAGACATAAACTGTTTATAGTTCTACGATTATCTTTGTTTTTTAAAATGTGCGTTTTTAGTCACTTCTTAAATAAAGTCTCTGATGCACTGTTCCTTATGACGGAGGGCAAAGAGTTCCACGCTTTTGGGCCTGCCATCGCAAATGCCCGTTCACTAAATTTAGACTTCTGGCAACGGTCGGTCGGTTCTACAACCCTTCCTGCAGCTGAAGTAGAGGCTGACCTGATAGTTTGACGTCTACCATTCAAATTGTCTACGATACAGAGGCGCCGTGTTGTGTGTGTCGCCTTGTACATCAACCGGCACAATTTAAATTCAACTCTATCAGGGAATCGGAGCCAATGTAGCCAATGTAAAAGAGATGTTATATGAGAGAATTTGCAAACTCCATATATTATCTGCGCAGCCGCATTTAGAATAGATTGTAATATTACACCACAAAGTGACAGCCATGTCAATGAATGGGTAATTAGATAATCAATTATTAATTATTTAAATGTCTTTGGAGATATTACGTCCCCTTGTCGAAGCTCCCCTTTGGATATGAATTGCGACAGGGTTGTCGTGTAGCTTTGTAATAAACTGTGCGCATTCTCATAAATATATTTTTAAACAAATTTGAGCATTTGATAGCCCTTTTGCGATCGATCAGCGCCCTAATGAATCGAGACATTTTTCATAATCTACAAAAGCGGAAATTATAAATTATTATTGATTATTTATTGAAGACTTGCATTCCAATTGGAGTTTTAAATATATTCGCCATTTTTCTTTGCAATATTGGACATTGCCACGTTTGTCGCGGATCTGCCAGGACATTCTTATCTTTGTCGCAACTTTAATATCAAGCGACTGAATGAACAGTCGGCGATTAGTTGAGACAACATTTTCTTTGTACTGCCGTGGATAATGCCGTCATTGTATATATATAAAAAAAAATTAATACCTACTGATACAAATTAAATACAAACAGATGGATTCATACAGTTTCTGCCATAATATGCATAATAAATGTCATGTTGATAAGTCAGGAACAAACAGTATTGTATTTTTTCGTTGGTGAGAATTAAAATAAAAACGCGTTACATGTCTCAGATATGTGTATCGTACCGCCCCTACATAGAATATGTTTTTTCTTGTAATTCATTGATGTCTACAAACTAAATAATCCGCCCCTCCCCTCCTATCCGCGAACCTCCTATGAAACGTTTCGAAATTTTCTAACTTCATTTTTGAAGTTCTACTTTTAATGTTTTGGAGGAGCCTCCGATAAAACATATTCTTTGTTTAATATAGAATAAATACTTACAGGGGCGTGCAGTGCATGCAAGCAAAAAAGCTGTGCATTACTAAAAATTCTGGAAAACAAATATAAATTAAATAATTGGATTAACATAAACGAAAACATTATTTTACAATTAGCGCCATCTGTGTACCATTAGACTTTAATTGCTTAGTTTTAAAAACTACCACGACAACTCACCGCTGCACCCATTGCGCGCGTTTGTATTCGCCGCATCGAGCTATTCACATTAATCTGTTCTGTCTTTAAGCTAGTGAATTACTCAAGTCATATAAATGGCTATTTACTGAATTGAAAATTGTTTTCGGTTGATTCGTTGTGTATAATAATAAAAATAAAAATAATAATTTTAATAAAAATAATTATTTCCTTTAATTATTACGTGAAGGATTTTCAAACAATAAATGAATCATGTTTAGTCATAGAAAGTGTTCTTAAAAACGTCCATACATTTTTTATATGGGTAAGAAGGTATTATTTTACGTTAAAACTTAAACTTTAAAAACACTATTAATAGTTTTCTAATATTATAAATAAATACATGGTAGGGTTATATAAACGACGGATTTATTTTGTCTAATGACGTTGGTTTAACGAAAGTACATATATTTTGTTACATACATATGTCATTGGTAACAGCATAACCTAAATCTATACCTACTGCACGCCACTGAATACTTATCACTGACAGAGTGCAACTGGATGGACATTCGATAACTAGAGTTTGAATTCTCGCAGTGGACATAAATATGAATTGTCATACATATGTTGCCTACTACTCTAGACTGACTTTTTAAAAATACGTTTTTGAATTATTAATTTTACTAATACACGAATATTCCGCGTTATACTGGTTAACACACGCAGATTATAAAAGCATTTTTATATTTATAATAGTTATATTGCAATATACTCATACACCTATTATAAATATTATATCCACATATTATATTTGAAATACCTGAAAGATTTAGTAAATAAATTTACTTTAATGAAATCTACTTCCTACATGACATTCTTTAATGTACATATTACATAAAAATTGTTAGCTATGTAAAACATTGACATAATTTTTTTGCCTATCTGTAATTTTTATAATAATTAATCGCAGATATATAAATAAGAATTTTAATAACTATCTCTTATTGGTACAGTGAGAGCAAAATTGATCTCTTGTCTCTTATAATATTCATATACAGGGTTGTTACTAGTAATTCGATACATTCCTTATATATTAGGGGTCGTAAGTAATCGATTTAGCCTCATATTGCCATATCCAAATGTGAACTGTCTCTTGATATTATGAATTTTTAATTATTTTATATCCAAATTTTTAACTTCAAAGTTAAAAAAAAAAACTATATCATGTATGGTTGTATTTTTTTTTTCTCATGCTTAGACAACATTCTCACATGTTATTACGAACCTTAAAAACAGTATATTGTGATAATACTTTCGAGCAGCACATTAAAACTCTATAACTTTATAATAAAAATTAATTTTCTTTTCTGGAAATAAGCAAATTTTTCAAAAATTTTGTATTAACTTATGACCCCTACTATTGCATCTAAAGGAATGTATTGAATTACCAGTAACCTTGTGTATATATATATATATATATATACACGCAACTGAAAAAATCCTTGCTCCGCTTTGATGGCCCTAACCTGACATATTAGCGGAGTACTGCTATATACAACAATAATTTTTCACATATTTTCATAATACAGAAATGTATACGTAATGATTTTTTTATATTTTATAATTCCGTTTCTTGCTATAGTGGATTTTAAAAATAACAATGTCAAATATATTGTAGGACGTGGGCCCTAATGTGCTGCGTTGGCTGAATTGGTCTAGTTACACTATTGTTTTTTTTGTATTAACTACTTAATGGTACATCATACATTATACATAATGAGTATGTAACCCTGCTTTAACCGAAAAGTTATAAAATATGAAATGAAAATCCATGAATTTTAATTAGAAAAGGTAATAAAATCTTATTTTCTTTGTGAGTTATCACATTTTTCTGTTTATATATAAATTTTTTAACAATGCGAACCAATTAGAACACAGAGAATTCATTTCCTTTATGTACTAATATTATTTTATATAGATATATTTTTTTCCTTAATGCATAACGTATTTTACTACTCTCTATCTATCAGTATATTTTAATGCCAAAATTAATGTTTTACATAACGTATAAGCCAGTGGTTCCAACTAAAAAAACTAAACTAAAACTTAAATTAAAAAACCTTTGTGATTTTGCTCTCGCGTCTGGGGACAAACCCAGGTTAGCGCAGCCTTGCTATGTCCTTCCTTACTTGTTACCACTATTAGATAGTTAACAAAAGAGAAAGAAAATAATCAAGGGTTACCAGTTGGGGTTTTATTTAAATTATTATACTAATTGCGTTCTTTTTCTGTCGGGGTCACCAGTTTGGTGTTTTAAGTGTAGGAGGATGACAGTCAAAGCGTGATAAATAAAAAGTACTATATCTTGGGTCTGTTGGTGATTTATTCGCTTGGTACAGTAACACTATATTAAATTGTGGTGGGCAAGAAATATTTAAGTACGCGGTAAATTACACTTAATCAGCGGGCGTCTGACACAATGCGTCGGTACTTCGGTCAGTTTGGTGGTTGTATTGTCACATGGCCTATGGTGCGTTTCGCCACAAATTTATACAATTTTTATGGCACACCGAAGAATACTTAAATAACGCTTTTTTTAAAACTCTTAAAATGTACTTCCACCGAAAAGATAACCAGGTTGCAATTTTTTTAAATAAATGATAACTTATGAAAATTTTATACAGGCACGTTCCGTAACATTTTACAGTATTGGTAATGTAATGCTTTTATCAGTTTATTTTAAAAGTAAAGAAAAACAATTTAATTTGAGCTGAAGAGAAGCCTACTCAGTAGTCGCTTGAATTTTACTAAATGTATCAATATCTTGCGACACACTTCCTAATCGCTCACGACACATCGGTTGGAAACCACAGGTTTATGCTATTATTTGATTTTGTTCATTTGCTTTTTCAGCTTCCTAATACCTTGAATACCGTTTAATCCATTATAAAAATTAAACATATGGAGAAAAAGGATAAACTTAAAGTATGGTTTTATTATAATTTTCAACAACATATATATATTAACACACAACCAACCACATCACACACGGGTACTGTAGTCTCCTATAAATCCTTGTAATCTTGTAGATAATGTTAACCTAATAATTAATATGAATGTGGCTTATTACATATACATATAGTGAGTTGATCTATTATAATTTTAAAATTGGTGTCTTGAAATAATTGAAAGAAAATATTTTCACTACCATTGCCAGGTTACTAAATTATGAAGAAGTAATAAGAAAACATAAAAAGACTGGAAAGGGAAAATTGTACAAAAATTAAGAATGCAGGTCTGCCATTTTCAACATCTGTTGAGACCTTTCGGTGAGTTCTTCCGCTTAAATTCTGGAAATAAAAATAGTCCACAAAATTTTTATGATTTTTTCCAATTGTTTTTTTTAAATGAATATTTTGTTATGTTAGTTGTATATTCTGTTTCTGATATTGGTCGTACATCTTTGTATTTTTGGTCTGTATTTTGGATTTTTCAGATATTTTTATTTGGTGTTAATATAAATTTTTAATTGTTTGGGCATGAGGTGGCGGGTGTTACATTTGATTTGCTTCCATTATTATATCATACTTTCAATCAAATTTCATAATTTAAAGTCACGCACATTTTTTAACTACTGTCAATGATATTTTTGCTACTTTAGTCACTAACTTCGTCCAGCATAATAATTATATCATATAGATTTATATAATTTAATTTGCACCTGCAAAAATGTTAATACTGGGTAAGTCATTTTTAATGGTCACTTATTTAAGTACCTAAATATCTAATATTAGAATTCAAATAATAAAAATGCGAATGGGTTTTTTCAACGCTGGGATGAAGTTATCGATTTTTAACTGTATTTTAACATTAAATTTAACTACCCGTGGATCCAATTCTTAAAACCTCTTAGATAATAAATATTGTAGATTTAATATATCTCCTCACTGTTACACAGAAGATATGTCACTACCAACATCCTAACCTCCGAAAACACAAATAAGAATAACAGTATTCCATGGTGTATGTATGACTGAAATCATAATTTATATTTTATGTAATATTTTCGAAAAACATTACATAAAAATTCAGAAAATCCCAGATAAATCACCACTAATCGGAACATGAAAATATTCCAAATTCTCTTAGAAATTTCATGTATTGGCATCTAAATAGTAAGGAATATTTTCTTTTAAAAAAACATAATGGTAGCTTTTTTATGTCAGTTTAAAATTTTATAACTCTCATAGAGTGTTGGATAGTGGTGAAACTGCTTTTACTGTTGTAACGGAACCTGTCCCGCAGACAAGAACGAGCCATCACGGTTCCTGGGCGAGGGCGTGGCCTTTAAGGCCAAGCTGATCGGGATCCTGGAGGTGGGGGAGGCGCGCGGAGACCGCATGTGTCAGGAGGCACTAGCCGACCTCAAGATGGCCATCCGCGCAGCCGGCGAGCACAAGCAGAGGATCTCGGTGCACGTGGCCATCGATGGACTCCGGCTTAGGGATGAAAAAACGGGGGTCAGGAAACTAGTTATTAAAATAAATATTTTTATTAAATGTAAAATATATTTTTTTATAATTTTATTTATGGCTAATCTGTAATTGGCCATCAAAAGCTTTTATTAATATTTTAAATTGATTTGTTTATAGTATTGTAAGAATGTTTTATATAATTTTGTTTTATGTTAACAGTTCATTTATTTCCAGGACTCTTTGTATCATCACCCAGTTCACAAAATATCTTTCATCGCACAAGACATGAGTGACTCTAGGGCTTTTGGATACATATTTGGCTCTCCAGACACGGGACATAGATTTTTCGGCATAAAAACTGACAAAGCAGCTAGCCAGGTACTGCTCTTGGAAATATACTTTTCAAAAAGATTAATTCACTATTATTTTTATTGTTCATTTTACAAGTACAGTGGGGCCTCGTACCGCGAACTTAAAAATTGTTCCACAATCCGGTTCATGGTAAGAAAAGTTTGTTGTACGAAATGTAAATTTAATTGGTATCAGATCCTAGACAAAAAAGACCACCATTTAGAAACATTGTATATTTTTTATATGGTTACAGGTTTATACTTCACATTCAAAAGTTTTAGGTTCTTCTGCTTGTTTTTTTCTTTTTAACGCTGAGGAATTCATCTAATGTTGATTCCTTTTCTCCTTTTTAAGTGAACTCCTAAAGTAGTGAAGCGCTACATTGTTGAAGAGGACCCCATCCACTCCGCGTTCCTTCAGCTATTAGGGTGCCACTCCAAAACTTTGTGTTGTGAAGCTTCTTCCATTATTATAAAATCTCCTCGATTGTATGTAGCTGAGGACATTAAACCACTTTTGGCTATGTTTCTCTTCCAGGAGGAAGAGATTCGAAGGATCGAAGAAACCTTTTTATCCGTTTGAACCTGATGTCTATGCATCTCCTTTAGTTATTCTGTGGTTAGCTGCACTTCATGCTCCTTTATTAACTCCTCAACATCTTCTTGCACTGCCAAATTTAGATCCTTAGCTGCTGTCACAATGTCCTTCACGACTTGGGCTCCATTATCAGGTTTTTCTTCTACAGATTTGACCATAGGATAGCCGAAGAGCACTTGTGAACCTGAAGTTCGTGGTATGAAAAATTCCCCGTACGAGGCCCCATAGTAATTACAAAATTATTAATTGCTGGCATTGTAAATTAAAATATTTAGTCAATTTCTGGTACTTGCACACCAGTAATTATTACAGAATATTTCAGATACATTTTCTTTTTTTAGGCTTTATTTTACTTCTTACTGCAATCTTTTTTGTGTATTTAAATGTTGTTATCATTACAGGTAGTGATCGCCATGCGCGATTTGTTCCAAGTAGTTTTTGAACTGAAGAAAAAGGAGATTGAATTAGCAAAACAACAGTTAGAAGGGAAAACTATAACATTAGCATCTCGATACATATCTACAGCTGCATTAGATACATCTAAGGTACTTGCAACCCATTATTTACTAACTATTAACTACTTGCTGTTCTTTTATTGCATCAAAAGTATTATAATTCAGTTTAATGTCATACACATGAATCATGATTCTGGGACTACATTTTGATTAACAATTTATTTATAACTTTATTTTATAGTCAGATGTATTTAGCAGTAAAAAAATTGTATAAATAACTTAATAATATTCTGGCCATATGACAGCTGGCATGGATGAATTTTTGTCAAAACTCATTTACAAATTTTCACTCTTTTTGGGCTGAACTAGAATTTATTTAAAAAAACAAAGATATGTTACTCTAGCCCTTGAATATTTTTATTTGCACTCAAAGATGCTTTTTGATATAGCAATAAGACTCTTGTCCTTTACATGGTGGTGGTCGAGGCTTTGATCCTTCAGAATTTTACCAAATTGATGATATTTTCATATCACAAACACTTCACTTAATTTAAAAAATAGTACAATAAGAATATTCATATAAATTTCGGGTACATCTTTGAAAATAGGTTGGTTTTCATTGATGCGGGCCTCGAATTCGAGGATCCCCATGCCATTTCCACTTGTGACTCTTAGTTTGCTTTTCGATGGGAGAATAGTCCAATTCGAGAGGCACACTCCCTCCCACAGATGTCACATACAAAGCAGTCCTGTTGCGCTGACCATTTCGTTGTCGCATGGCTTTGGCTCGCTGCTTATTTCTAGCTTGTCTAGCTACTGCAACACCATTAGCCTGAGAGTAGATACTTCTCCAACTACCACTATCTTGAGCCATCTGCTCCCAGTCTTCATGTACCCCACATAAATTCAGTGTTTCCCGGAAGCAATCTTTGTATCGCTTCTTCTGCCTGCCCACGATCTTGGCCTGACCACAATCTTCCCATAGATAAAACGTTTTGAAAGTCTACGATCGCCCATGCGTATCATATGTCCGGTCAACAGTAGTTTCATCTCTACAATCATGTCCTCGATCAACCGACACTTAAAGCAGTGAAAATAAATTAATATAAGTATATACATGTACCGATTTCAGTATGAAAAGTTCTCATGATATCCATATATGGATAAAATTGATCTGATCTTTTATTCATTCATCTTTAATATAATTCTTTATATTACGAATGCAAACAGTGAATGATGTTTTCCAGGCGCAGCAGAGTTCTGATGGCAGCGTGTCGGCACGTTCGCGCCTCTCCAGCCGCAGGGAAGGCAGTGCGGTTGAGGGAAGCGCAGGGCCCTCGGGAACCGGGGTCTCCTCCACCGGGGGGGCTGTGGCAGAGCTAGTGGACCTGGAACAGGAACTGAGCTCTCTGCAGCGGGGTCTGCATCAGATGGAGAGGCTTACGCCACCCACTGATCCCTTCGGGGATTCCTTCACATCGACACCGGTTAGTATACAGACAATATCTGCCCAATTTATTATCAAACCTTATTTCTTTTTTTTTTAATATGGATTATCGACAGATCGTTAATGCCCCTGGTAGGTGTCCTAAAAACACATAAAAGTGTAATATAAAAATATTAAGACAATTAAGGAAATACATCAAATTAAAGAATAGATATATGATTCTTTGTTATTGATTACTATTATACCTCACCTGTTCTACTAGCTACGAATTACATTGATATTGAATGTAAAATAAATCAATGCTATAAACAACATGTAATTTCCAGGGTTTCTTGCCTCCCCCACCCAGCAGTTCAAGGGGAGGACGCGCCTCCGGTCTGGCCAGCGAGGGAGGTTCTCCCTTCAGCCCCGCGCCACCGCCCCCTACCTCCTCCTCTTCATCTGCTTCTCGTCCGCCTCATTTCACCTTCGAGCCGCCGCACCGGAGTCCTCCGAGGGCTGCCGCCTTGTTGGAGCCCCCGCCGCCGTCACCGCCTGCCGTTATGACCGAACCTTCGCAGGTTAGTCACAAATACAAAATAATATTCAATACCTCCAACAACAACAGTTACCAATTTTAGGGCTTTGATGTTCTTTTATACTCACATTATGGCTGATTTCATGGTACAATCTTAATACTGATTTTTAAAAATATATTCTTCAGATAATTTGTTTGTTCGCACATTGTATTTACTTTAACATGATGATAGTTATTAATTTGTTATATTCCACAAACAGGAGCTATAAATATTTATAATGGCCTTGGATCATCTAGGTCCAAGGTTGACTGTATCCAGGTATTCCTGTCTCAAGCCAAATCTATCTGCATTTTTCTTCACTATCCACTTATCTCACTATTAGCAATATTTGAATATGTCCAAGAACACGCAATTACTGGATTTTCACCTACAAAGGCACTGTTATTAAACAATTAATAGCGATATCTCATAGAGATAAAGCTATTTATTAATTATATTTAATGGAAAAATACAGAAGTATGGGTAATTACAGGGCTTACAACCTATCTTTGGCTGGCTCAACTGATCACTTTATACAAATATAACGTTCATCAATCTCACCCAGTAATCAATTATACTTCCATATCTTTCCATTAAATATAATTAAAAAATAGCTTTGTCTCTATGAGATATCTATTATTTGTTTATCTCACTATTAGTCGGCCTAGTGGTAGAGTTCTGGATGGGATACACTGGAAGATATTTTGGAGAGTTTAATAGTTCTCACTTTTTATAATGTGTCTCAGTAATTAAAAAAATATATTTACCTATATGTGCAGGGTTATCCAATAAATGTGATAATAATAATTTATTTATTTGATTTTTAGTATAATGTGTTATATTATAATCGGATAAACATTTCAGCAAAATAAAACATATATTTGGCTACATTCAACACACAAATAATGCATCGACCGATCTTATTTTTACATCTGATACATGTAGTCTAAATAATATAGTAAATACATTCATGAAAATTGAACAAATAAAAGTTGAATGTACAATATATGATAATAAAACGTACACATTTGATGTTTAATACAATGCTTTTCATATGTAAAAATGACCGCTAACTTATGTTTTTTTTTAATAGAGATGCGTACATGGAGTATATGTCACATCAATATTCTTACTATTTTCAAATTAAGCTAAGCGTTTGTGCTATGAAAATAGGACTAATTTGATGGCCTGGAACTCCCGACCACTAGATCACTAGGCGAGTATCATAACCACTAGACCACAAGGACTGATATGCAAAAAATGCACATTAAGGCGTTTTCAGGGCATAACAAATGATCTCAAGGAATGGAACTTGTTCGTAAATCGAGAACTACCTGTATAAGTCTTATATTAAAAATGTTGAAACAATTCAAACTTACAAATGTTGATTATTAGGTTCTCTTTATATGCTCAGTTCACAGATCTTACGACTGTATTTGTGGTGTTATATGTCCCAGACAGTAGCTATCATTAGCATTAATTTTATTGGAGGAAGTAAATAATTATCTGTAAACCTTTATTATTATTATATCTTTATAATTATTACCATCTTGGGTAAGTAAAAATATTACAGAATTAAATATTATTTACAGATTCCGTCTGAGCCATCATCGAATTCCAATCTATTTGATGTATTCACCGATCTGGATCCCTTGGGTACGGGCCGCAGCAAACCGTACGTGGATAAGAAGCACTTCTTCCAGGAGCTCAAGAATCCACCTAAAAAAGTTCTCAAAGATCTGGTCACGACGGATGTGCCGCCGAAACCCGCTGCGGCTGAACCCAAAACAGTTCCGCCACTACCCAAGTCCATGTTCGAAGTCGTCCCCAAACCTGATTACCTAACGTCGGTGGGCAGACACTCAGGCGGGTCAGTCAGTATAGGCAAACACCAAGAACCGCCAATGTTTCCAATACTACCATCCTTGTTTACGTCGGATCCTTTTGCAGAAACGGATCCTTTCGATAACACGGATCCATTTGCTGAATCTCTTCGTGAAGATCCCTTTATAGGGCCATCGGGTAAAGAACATGAAACGGTTCAGGAGACTAAACCTTTCAAGGCGATGGAACCACCACCGTTCTATCAGGAAAGCAAATTGAGAATAGATATTCCTGTTTCAATGCCGCCGTTGTTCTCTTCTGTTCAGTCTGACATGGCCCCTCTCCAGGTGTCCCTGCCGCCCGAGGCTAATAAGTCACCCAGATTACTTAGGCAGGTGGGTTGGAAGTTTAATTTTTATAATATTTGTTATATATTCATATTTTAATATTATACAGTACACTCTCCTTTATCTGGTACTCAAATAACCGGAACTCTCAAGCAACTGACACCCGAATAGTGGTTTTGCCATCAACATTTTTTATTTTTTTTATATAACACAGTTTAATGAGTAATTTATAAAGATAATTTTATTTCCATTACATATTCATTTTATATTTTATGTATTAGGTTAATTTTATTGTACTTTACTTAAATTATTATTAGTTTTAATGCATTGTTATAATTTAAAAAGTGATGATCAAATATCTAGAATTCTGTTTTCCGACAAACCTCCGGTCTCAGTGGTGCTGGATAAGGGTGGGGTGTACTGCATTAGGTATTCTCTCATTATATGGGGTCATCTTTAAAATGTTTACTTAATCAACACAATAAATCAAACACAATATTTTTGGTTCTGTATTTATTTTTTCTAAGTACATAATTGGACAATCGTTTCGGCTGTCTAGGCCATTATCAACTGATAAAACAGAGAACAGTGTGGTGAGCTTATATACAAATTTTATTAAATTCTTGTACATAATAAGATCACTCCCTTGAGTGGTTTGTCATTGTAATGCAGAGCGGGAGGGAGAAAGATAATCTTGATACAACTCAAAATTTGCTTGAAGGCTTTCTATATTTAGATTTATATTAAATGGATACTCATTTTTTTAATTCCAGCCATCAACTGACAGTAGTAAATCTAGCATCAGGCAACGGCCCCAGTGGGGTAAGCAGCAGCCTTCCCCCTCCCCCCCTCCACCACTGCCGCCAAAGAAACCGGTGGAGAGGGCAGACAGGAACGAGACAGGTCCCCCGCTACCCTTACCCGCCCGCCGTCGCGCCGCTCCGACCGCTTCACTGGGATGGGAGGATGACTATCTCCCCCCGCGTCGTCCCGCTCCATCACCCTCCCCCGGTCTGGACATTACCCTGGCCCAGCTGCTAACCTGCGGGGTGGACGAACTGGCTGACAGGTTGCGCATGCCTGCAGATGTACTCTCACGTATGACAATAGTACAGCTCACCGGACACCTACGAGAGTACCTTCAAACTGGGAACGAAATAAAAAAAGAAGCACCCACCGATAAACCTCCGCAAGTCGCGGAAAGACCTCCACACACACTGGATAAAACCAATATCCAGTTTGAAGCTAACTTTGAGGATAATTTTGCTGCCGGTGGTCATTCGGATGCATTTGTAGCCAATTTTGATCATTTTAAAGATAATAGCAAACCCTCGTATGACAGGTACGCTGTGTTTAGAGAAATAGAAGTGGAAGAATTCAAAAGCCTACCCAACGATGTCACCGCCCCCAATCCGGAGGAACCCGATTCTCTCAGCTCTCAGCCAGAGTTGCCGAGTGATCCCACACCTGCGCAGACAGTGGAAGCCACCAAATTGTTTAGTGATATTAAATTTGAATCTTTAAATATAGCCAATACCCAAACTAAATCTGCAACACCCAACTCTAAACTAGAAGAACTCAAGAGTGTCATTAGCAGCTTGCATAAAACAAATGTATCGCCTACTCCAGACATTGACGTTACACCCGCGTCTGATACAAACGGTAAAG
This sequence comes from Eubasilissa splendida, assembly GCA_031772225.1. Taxonomy (NCBI): domain Eukaryota; kingdom Metazoa; phylum Arthropoda; class Insecta; order Trichoptera; family Phryganeidae; genus Eubasilissa; species Eubasilissa splendida. Next base: position 17,525,560 of record CM062856.1, read on the forward strand.
ATAGTGAAAGTAGAAATGCCAAGTCAAATTCTGATAGATACGCTGCTTTGAGAGACTTGTCTACCGTTGATGAAACTCCTAGGCCTCTCAGCGCAGACTTACCCGACGAGCTGGAGTTAAGTGCGCCGCTTCAGGTTCCAAAAGAGAGAAAGAGATCAGATGAAAAATCTGATGGATTTGATCACTCTGATTTCTTTGACTGTATTGATAACTCTTTATCTCTGAACACGGCCGATGATGCTTTCCGAAAGTCCCCGTTGGTGATTAAAGAAATCCCACGAACTCCGGAAAAACTGTCTGAACCAATTATAAAATCTCCCGCACAATTGACTGCACCACAACCCTCGGTCTCTGGTTCAATAAGTGATATTGCCAGCGGGTCTTCACCGGAGATTGTTCTGACAGGTAAATATATCATTAAAAATGCTCAATGGTAGAATGTTTGTCCAACGATGCGTAGGTCAGACATTTGATCCGCATAGGTCATTAAGTTGTTCTTACTTTCATAGCAATCAACCAATCACTGAGGCTTATTGTGGAAAAAGTAAATTAATGAAAACAATGTTTTTCTGAGTAGATTTACATATATATTTTTTTATCAATGTTATTACATTGCTGCCATGGAGTATCGAGTTATAATTCTGTAGCATGAGGTCCGTCTAAGTACAATGTGCGACAGAGTGGCTTCATAACTCCTGTTCTGCTCAATGTCTACATGGACAAGTTTATACAATCTGTTGTCTTCCGGGGTTTACAACAGTGACAATAATGTCCCTCCATAAACACCATGTCCAAGTACCTAGAACTATGAAAGGAAAGTACCTAAAACTAAAAAAAACTGGATAAAATCAGCATTGTTTGTATTTTGTGTCGGCTTTATTCCGACCATGCAACTGGATGAGGATGATGTCTTGGTCGGCTAGGAGATATCTAGAATTATCTCAGTACATGTGCAATGACCTGAATGACATAAAGGTACAGAGGCGATTATAAAGTAAAACCTGACACGCTTACAACTTGATTCCTTCAGAGGAAGTATCTATGTTAAGAAACAGGTCTTCAATATACAAATCTTTGCATGTATAAATTATGAGCTAATTTATTATTTATTTATATAAATATCTTTTTATTACATTATTTGTAAATATTTATGTATGTATATATTTTCCATATTATGTTATAATTATTATATTATTTATTGTTTATGTTATCTAAATAAAATATGTATTTTTGTGGCAGATCGAGTATTGCACCCAACTCTCAATCCTGCTGGAATAAAAATTTTATTATTATTATTTTATTATTTATATACTTATACCTATTCATTTAAAAAAAATATATTTGTTAAAATTATTCACACAACTTGATAATAGTATATGAACTTCTTAATTAAGTTCTTATATTTAAATAAAACAATACCTAAAGTCACTTAAAATTAAAATAATTTGCAATGTATATAATAGAGAAAATGCGTGTACAATAAAAATAGACAGAAATATACATAAAGTAAATACTAATATGTCAACATTTGCATTCATATATTAGCCATTCAACTATTGAAATAAATTAGAGAAGAATGAATCTAATATTTCTGAATACTTTTTACTGAGTTTGCCTAATGGGGAGTTATTACTGGATAGATGGTTTATTTTTTCTAGTTGTTTTGCATAGAAGATGGAATTCTACTAAGGCCATAAATTCTAAATCACCATGTTGTACAAAATAAAGTGAGATGACATTCGCCCACCTAGAATACAAAATAAAAGATACACAACAACTGTCATGGTTTATAGTATTGAGAAGAATACCTAATCTGTAGTTCACATAACTTGAATATGTACGCTGCACTCTTTCTACAGAGTCTATGCACTTTTGACAGTGTGGAGTCCACACGAGCAAGATATACTTTAGTTGACTTGGGTTAACTTACTATCATGCTATTTCACCACGGGATTAGGCAGAGAGAATAGAGCTCCACGTTCTTCTGCCCTGACACACAAATTTCACCTCATAGACTGAATAAAATTGTACATATATCAATTTTTAACATTTTAATTATAGTATTTTCACACTTTGTATATTGAATTTTATTTATAAAAAAAGTATATTATCAACTGATAACTTCATTTTAGTATATGTGTATTTTATTACTGTTGCAAAGTTTACCTAGTTGGTGAATTTAATTATTTTATTTCTGCAATGAATATAGGTTTCAATGACTATGACCGTGAAGAATTGAGATAGGTAATAAGACAATTTAATAAGTTCTGATGCATTTTAATAGTTTAAAAATAAACTAAAAATGATGACCAGTCTAAAATATGAGTGCCTCCTCCTTTTGTAACCAATTTCCAACGTGACACAAGTTTTTAGAAATCTCCAAGATCTTTTGATTTCGTGTCAATCAAAGTTTGAATGCACATTCTGATATGTATTCTATTTTTGGATTATTGCAGAAGGTGCGAGGTCTGGGGAATGTGTGGGATGCATTCAGAACAATATTATTTAGCCATTTTCGTAGCATGCAAGTGTTGTTGACAATTTTTCTGTTTAGGATTTGTCGTTTTACTGGTAGTGACTCGAAGTTCAAAATTCAACATTTAATAAAAAAAAATTCAAGTGTCTAGTTTTTGGCATTTGTTTTTAAATTTAGGCACTATTTTTGTCCACTATTATAAGACAAATCCAAACATGGGTTATGCCGGTTTGACGAAGCATACACATGTATTGCCGCTGTTGAAGATTGCTCTCCGATAGTTGGTACAGCACTGTTCTTTTTACCGTTTTTTTCAAATTATTAAATACTGGGAATTTAAGACACTTGTATGGACACTTAAAATCTAAAAATCGTGACTAATAATTACGAAAAGGAATTGAAATCTTGCATTGGAACTTGTCGAATAATCGAGTTATGATAAATTTTGGGAAATTGTGAAAAGGTAAAATCTTGACGGACGATATGCAGTAATGATATTAACATCAATATGATATTCTCTCCTTTTAGGAGGAGCCGAATCGGGCAGTGCTGGCCGGCGCAGTCGTGACGCTTGGGCCTTGCTAAATGAGGGTTCACGCGGAGTAGGCCCCAGGCGAAGCAGCAGGGGTGGAGGCTCTCCCTGGTCCTCAGAAGAATCCCCTCCGCACCACGAACCGCAGCATCACAGGAGGACAAGACGGAATATCAAAATGTGGCATACACGTATGAGTTTTTTACTTGGAACATTAGATAATTTTTATTGCTTTGTAGTGCCTTACTATTGATTTTATTCTACTGCAAGAAGAATTAGTAAAGAAAGAATCTATGGACAGAACGTAGCAAATACATACACAGTATTATTATATCTTCTGGTTATATTAAACAGTGACAGAAAACACATTTCCTTTTAAAAAATGTTATAATCTTTGGTAACTTAAAATACTATCTACTTACGAGGGAGTCAGACTTGAGTTATGAATAACAATATTAGATAAAAGTGCTATTTTCATGTATTTCACAATATTACAAATGATTTTCTTTATACTCTTTCATAATCACTTCAACATAATCAATTTTCCTTACAGGTCAGACCTCATCATCATCTCGTGATGTGTCTCCGTGGGAAGAGGACCCCCTTCCTCCTAGAGACCCTGTGCCGCACACTCGATCTTACCACAGAGAAAGGTGCTTGTCCTTAATATGTTTTACATAAAATTATAATAATATAAAATGTAGTCTTTGGTGTATTGATCAGGGGCGTGCCCTGCATACAAGGAAAAAAGCTGTGCATTACTAAAGATTCTGGGAAGATCATACTGAACTAAATATTTTCTTATTCAACCTAAATTGGCACCTTTATGGCTGCCAATTTTCTGCATTTTTCAAACAATTCGTGCTTAATTATATGCGGTGGCCGTGATATCAATCGTCACGTGGGTGTCGCCCATAGAATAAGGATAGCCAACGTGACATTCTGACATTTATCGCTATGTCTCTTTTTCTGTCGCAAGTTTCCGACGCGGGCCTTCTTGGGGTTAAATTATTTTAACTAAAATTGAATCGTAGCATAGTGAATAGATTCTCCATGAATATCCATGATATACATGATTTCTCTATAACAACATTTTTAAATGCATATTTGGTTCATGTGAAACCAGTGACGAAACTAGAGATGAGCGAAAAGAAGAAACCTGGATTGGAAGCACAGAACTGGAATCTGGCTGAATGCACAAGAAATAAAAATTGACCATTTTTTTATGTCGAGAACCAGTGACAATAGTGTTCAAACACATTGCTTTTAAGAAAAATATTACACATTCAATTTAAAAATAATAATTCAGATACAATTTTGTATTGTGTAAGGGGTGCATTTTTTTTCTTCCTCGGGCGCTAAAACATCTACATAGTTATGCCCCTGCATCAAACTACTACTTTAACTAAAATACAAATTAAATGTATTAATTAGAAAGATATACGTATAAAATTAATTTTATCGAAAAATATTGTTGTTGCTACTGGGATTCGAACCTGAATCTCTTCCAATCCGGGGAACATGCATTAACCGATTATGCTACGGCGCATTGATGACAAATTTTCAAACCTATATGTTACACTTTTCAAATTGATACATCTATCGTGCTATTATTTGAAAGCCATCTACTTTATTTTTACAGAATATCAAATACCTTTGAGTAATCCGATAGTAGACACCAGAATTAACAATTCATTTTTATTAAATTTTGGACACATTGATGCAACTTATATATTATTAAGGAGAACACATTCTTATTGTGAAGTGGTAATTATTCAGGACGTAGGTCTGTGATATTTTAAATACAAATTAAATGTATTAATTAGAAAGATATAATAATGGAACAATAGATGTATCAATTTGAAAAGTGTAACATATAGGTTCGAAAATTTGTCGTCAATGCACTGTGTGCTGTAGCATAATTGGTTAATGCACGTTCCCCGGATTGGAAGAGATCCAGGTTCGAATCCTGATAGCAACAACAATATTTTTCGATAAAATTGATTTTATATGTATATTTTTCTAATTAATACATTTAATTTGTATTTAAAATATCACAGACCTGTTCTGAATAATTACAACTTCACAATAAGAATGTATTCTTCTTAATACTACTTTAACTGTAAAAATATTACCGTGTTGAACTTTAGTAAACATAATCTTTTAATAATTCCATATACTACGATAAAAAATAATATGATGTGAGATTATTTGTAAAATAGATTTTATTTCAGTCTCTATTTGGATAATCTTTTGTGGTTTAATTCTTACAATATAAGGTTAGAAATGTTGTTAAGAAGATTGTATGTATTGATTGACAGGCACGAGTCGGCAGGATCTCGCGAGAGAAGAGACTCTGGTGGCTCCCGGGAGAGGAGGGATTCCGGTAGCGGAAGGGACCGGCACAGAAGGCGGAGACTATCTCCGCGGGACGATGACGATGAGTATGTTATTACTGCCATGTATTTTTCAAATTATGCAATGTAAAAATGTTTTGGTGATGATGCAGGGGGTTGATCATTTATTTTCATTTCACTGCTGATAAATCGGTGTTTATTTTTATAACAACATTCCTTTTATAGCTCGCATCAATATAAAAATCCTTAATCAAGTATTAATATAATACTATATTCCATTTACATACAAGACTGTCAGCTGCTTCCTATCTCGCTAGGTACATATGAAGTACCTGTTCTTATTTTGATATTGAGGTTTTTGAGTTTAAGACAGAATGCAAAAGTCTTAAATCATCCTGGATTGGTTTTACAAACTGACCATTTTTCAACGACAATGGTGCGTTAGAAACGTTGGTCGGTGAAGCGAGTCAGACGTAGCAGAAAACTTTAGAAGACTATCTATTCATATTTTCACTGTCATCAGATATGTAATAGAATTTCTTCTGGATTATTCTGTTGTGCGTCACTTTGTGTTATAACTGACATTTCATCGGCCTTATTGATTGATTTTTGGAAATTTTGTCTAAAAAAGTTTTATTAGAAAAATATAATAATAATATTTAATTTTGTATGTTTGTATGTTCCGTATGATCAAAATGGCTTTCGCTTATGGTCTATTTCAGATTATTTTGTTTTGTTGTGATTGCAGGTATAAAAACTGTCAATTGAGGTGTAATTTTGAGGGTTTTAAGTTTTGGGGTGAAAATTCTGCAAGAAATCTTTCAACATTCCTTCAACATTTTTTTCATTTTAACGGGATTAAATAAAAAAAGTAAAAGGGGGTAAAATTAAACTCAAAATTAAGATTTAATGTAAATAAATAAAATACATTGAACTAAAATTATTTAACGTTTAAGAACATGTGCGTATGTTTATACTATGCATGGTATAATATGTCATTTATTGTGCTCTTAGTTGGTCGGGAGAAGGGAGCTATACGCGACGACCGAGCAGTCGAGAGGCGAGGAGAGAGCGGGGATGGTCACATGACGACAGGCGGAGACCTGACGGTAAACACACAAAAAATATGTCAACGTATTTAAATATGAAATATTTATGTAGTTTCTTTAGTACCTACATATACAAATCGCAACGTTACGTAAACTTAGAAACTAAATAAAGTGATTCAATGAAAATATTATTTTAATAACAAATCTTATAAAATGCACTATGGAATTTGACGTACATATCATATTACGTACATGAGTTTTACCATGTCATATGGCAAAACTCAGTTCGGCACCTGCCAGCGCGCAGCGTCGTGATTGGCTGGATTACTCAAATTACGTGAACAAATTATTTATTTCGGGTGTCAAAAACGCATACGAACTGCGAATAATAATATTTTACGAATTATCGGTAGAAATTAGTATGAAGTGTTATTTTCGGAGCAAATTTTTTTGAAAAAATTGCGAATTCCGTGAAAATATGAAATATAGAGTTACGAATTAACGGAGTTTTACTGTAATACTAATATTGTCACAACTTAATAAATAGTTTATGCAAATTTAATAGTTGTAATTTTTTATAAATGTAGAGCGAGGCTACAGCACTGTGGGGAGGAGAGAGGGGCGCAGGAGAGGGGAACCCCCGTGGCAGTCTGAGGAACCTGTTCACAGGTTGGTTTCATATTGATATGAATAGAGATATTAGGGAAGGATGTTGACTTAATTGTCTATATAATACTCCATAAATCTCAAACATAACATTTTTAATATTAAATATCAGTGTAGGATTAAACAGTTGATGTGTGAAGCGCTCTTGAGGTGAAATTTTTACATAAATGGCCCTATTAAAATAATGTTTCATTACAGGTAATCTATCAAAACAGACTCTTTGTTGTCTTTTTGGTTTTTCTAATCAAAATGAATAAAATTACAATTACGGTTTATTATAGTTAGGCGCCCTCCATCAATATATAATAATCGTCAAAACTATATTACTGAAATAATGTGAAATTTAACCTTCCAGAGACGAGAATATTATTTCAACAATAAATAATGTTTTCAAACCATTTAGTATTGGCAAATGATCATTAAAATAGTCAAATAAATATTCAACAAAGCCTTCATGCGGAAAAGTGATGTGACCATATGATCAAGGTCACGCTGTGTGGCAAAATATGAAAATAAACAATTTTCAATTCAAAGCAACATTATTCATAAACAAAATGAGATTTTCGGTCAAAAAAATTATCTAGACTGAAGAAACAACCCAAATCTAACCAATTTGTCATAATAATAAATAATCAGCGGTGTTGTCAATTATGCTAAGTAACTGCTATATGCTATGCTGTGCTGCTGTATAGCTCTCCGTTATACTTCAAGCGGGTACTGTGACGATAGGAAGAACGGTAATTTAGAAAAAAAACAATAAGTGAATGCGAAATATATTTATTTTAGATGAAATTTTGCAAAACATACGATACACAAACCCATATCACATTTTTCACACCCGGTTCTTATGACTGAGGTACATATATGTGTAGTATTTTTTATTGCCTATCGTAGGCCCAAATAAGTGATCTAGACCAGGCATACTCAACCTACGGCCCCGCCAAGCTTTTATGTGAGGCCCGAAAAACATTTATTATCAAGAATGTGATTTTTAAAAAATCTGGCATTTTTAGTTTTGAATATCTTGAGATGCGTGCGAACAATCATCGCTCTCGTCTAAAATAGTAAAAAAATTATCTCGTGAATTACTGTCCTAACATCTATTGTTGACAGAAATTCCAAAAAATACCTGTATTTAGGTAAAAATAGGGTAGTGAGTAGGATGGTTAGTATTAGAATTATGTTTACCGTTACCATACCATGTCTTTCGTCTCTGTAGGGTTAAATAAATGTATTATATTAGGTATTTTTTTAAAGATCATTTACGATTTTTCCCTACAATACGAATTATGTATTTACTTCATACTTCAGTCTGATTGTTGGAATGAACTCCTTAACTTATTACAATTGAATGTACAAGTATGAAATTATGAATTTTGGCACTGACAAAAAATGTAATCTTTAGAGGCAAAAAAATAAGCTTTAACTAAAAATAAATTAAAATAATTTAAAATTAACAAAAAGTGAAAATCAACCGATTGGTGATTTATGTTATGTTGGTGATTCATTTTATCCACAGATTCAGAATTAAATTGTTGAAGAATTTTTTATTTACATCTTTAAAAATCTTTGGTTAAGTCATCATAAAAATATTGTTCCATATTCTTTGTCTTGATAATTTTGTCAATTTAATTGTTCAATAAATAAACTCATTGTTTAGTCCTGTTCTTTCTAGATACTCTTCCACCATGGGCAGCGGAGGATGGCGCCGCTCAGGTAGCAGCGGAGAGGGCGGGGGGGAGCGCACGCGCCCACCGCGCCACCGTGCCCCGCCACCGCGCTCTCACCGCTCCCCTTCCCCGCCACCGCCTTCCTCTCCCACCTCCCGCTCTCGACACAGGCATCGCTTCTTCGACGACTTCAATCAGTCGGAAATTGACTCCCCAATTGCACCCAAAAACAATGGAACCAGATTTCGATTTTCAAATGACTTCTCGGAGAAAGACTCACCTAAATCTCAAAATTCCCCTTTTGAAAATGACTTTGTAGAAAATATAAATTTAACGAAGAAAACAATATCAAAATATGAGAGTTCATATGCGAATCTGGAAAAGGAATCTCCAATGTCAGCCAGGGTGTCAAATTTCAGGTTTAAATATGACAAGGAATTAAGTTCTGAAAATTTGTCAGGATCCCCCGCCTCTCCTCGCCCCCGCCACTCTTCACCTCCTCTAACTGCTCGGTCACTTTTTGAAGATGATTTCTCTCCCGAGCCCAGAAATGGAATTTTAAGAGCTGCAGATATCAACGGAGACCACACTAGAAAGGAGACTATTCACGAAGGAGAAGAGCTTCAGGTGATAATGAAGGAAGAAAAAACTGAAAAGATGGTCGGATTTGATTTTGGTTCTGGAAAAGAAGGAATTCCAGAAAATAGACGCAGTCAAAAACTGAGCAATAAAAACAGACCCAAAGTAGAACTGGATATAAAAAAATCTGAATCTGTAAATATATTTGCCAGAGAGAGTGATCCTTTTGACGGAGATGACTTTTTCAACTGCACGGCATCTGACAGACCGCGAAGAGATAATTGGCAGGCAAGCTTTGAGAACATGTGATGATGTGATAATTTGCCACTTTTCATACTGGAGACCTTGGACAACAAGTCATGTTGTGATAAATTAGCCAGTTTTCATACTTGAGAATCTCGACAACAAGTCATGTTGAACGATCTCAGAACTACTTTAACTGTGATGAAGCTTGAGCATTTATTAAGCTTTTAATGACCACTCAAATGTTGCATGGAAAACCACGAGGCAGAGGCTCGGGTCCCGCAAGTCTGTACCTGCGCGTGGGATCGCTATCGACTGAGCATTTTGCCAATTAGTCCTGATATTAAAAGTTACTATGCAACATTTTAGATTTAATAAATCACATTAGATGTTAAAAGTTTTCAATTATTATACAATTACCTAATATGAATGTTTTACATAATGATTTATTTATTGATCTTGTACGTATTTTATTTATAAAGTTTTTTTACAAAGCCAACTTAATTACTTTATAGTTCAACCAGTAGTTGAATGAGATTACAGAAATATAATAATCGCAATTTTTATCAATACATGAACAAATTTTATAATCATCTTATTTTGTATATAATATTATTAGCTTTACAATGAAATGTGCAATGAAATTGTGTGAAAGTTGTAACAAAGGCATTTTACTGTTGTATAGATGTTTCTTTCTATTAGAAATATATATCAGACTCATTCGATGAAAATATTATTTTTATTTTTCCTTTAACCTGCAAGACGCCCAGTCATATTGAAAATTATTAGTGTATTTAAGCACATAATAAACTCTGAAAACGTCTTTTACAAGGCACCACCATTGGCATCTGACAGATTAAATATTTTAGATGACTGCATTGATGATGCACTGTTTCAGATGTTTTGAGTATTTTGAAATTGAATACACAATGCCTCGCACCTAAGGGATGGCAATGTTCCTTCTAAACTATGTGCATGACGATTTGCCAATGTCGGCATTATGTAACAAATTTCAACAAGACATTAACAAAAAAAAATAATACAAATTAAATTAATCAACTAGAAAGATTTACAGAAAAAATCTATTTATTGAAAAAATATTTAGTTGTTACCGGGATATATATTTTTTCTGTATATCTTTCTAGTTGATTTATTTAATTTGTATTAAAAGTACAACAGAACTATGTTCTGAAAATACAATTTCACACTTTAACCGTAAACATCATTCTACCGGCCTGAACAGCCGGTGTCAATATGGCGATACTCCAAGATGATTAAATGCAATCAAACAATCAATTTTGAGATTTTAAATATATTATTTTATTATTATTAATAAAGTTGTATTAATGTGTCCAAAATTTAATAAAAATGAATTGATAATTCTGGCATCTGCTATCAGTTTACTCAAAGGTATTTGAGATTCTGTATAAATAAGGTAGATGGCTCTTTCAAATTATGGAACGATTAAATGTATTAATATCAAAAAGGTAACATATAGGTTCAAAAATTGTCGCTGTAGCATAGTTGGATAATGCACCTTCCCCGGTTAGGAAAGAGATCCAGGTTCGAATCCCGGTGGTGCAACAACAATATTTTTCTATAAAATTGATTTTATATGTATATCTTTCTAATTAATATATTTAATTCATATTTGAAATATATATTTTTTTGATTATCTTTTATTATAATTTAGTGTGAAAAATAAAACTATTTCTTAATTTTTATTGATTCCAACATTACAAATTATATTAAAGTGAAGCCACAATAAACGGCGAGCTTGTATGAGAAGATGTATGGATGCGGATGAGACGAGAATTGTGTGTCAGGACAGAAGAGTGTGGCGCTCCATCCTCTCTGCCTACTCCCACGGAAACAATGTGATGGTAAGTAAGTATATTACAGATGTTTTTAGTGCGGCATATACAATATTGAAATATTCTTCTTTCCGTTTCATGTAAATGACATTGTTTACGACATTTCTTTTCTAATGGAGAAATTTTAAGATATTACATAAATTGTAGAATTAAGACATTCGTTTCCAATTGAGTAGTTTATAAAAGTAATATTTTCTTTCAAACCCTTACTACGCAAATGTTGTCGTAGCTGCGAATTCGGTGAAATTAGTGCCTCACTAACTTTCTCCAAAAAAGTACTACGTCTGTCGTTCTTTCTAATGTTCCAATTTTATAAATATTTGTGTACATGAGATATGCCACAAATGCAGTTATATCCAATACGTTCATAAAAAATTCAACAGGTTATCTGTGTGTCTTCATTTTGTTTCATTCATTCATTCATTCAAGTTTTTATCATTTTGTCCATGAGATCAGTGCCACCTTTCATTTTGTTGTAATCTATTATTATTATTTCCAGTTTTCTTTTATCTTTTCCACGATTGATAATAATTTCCATATTGGTTATTAGTGATAGTAAATTATCAGACAAAAGTAAATGAAAGCGTCAGCTAGATCCTTATTTGTGGTGCTCGGTGGTAAAATTACTTTGTTGATGGAACCTCTGATAATATTATGTGTTGAAGTCCTTAACAAGTTTGAGAGAAGCAGTACCACACACCATGATCTTTTGCTGGGGGATAAGCGTTGTTATTATCAGCTGCAGCTGGTAATTCCACATTACATGTTGGTAAATCTTCTTCACCTCAGTATCGCTAAGAGTTGATACTCATATGATCAGAATCTTCTGATTCATTACTGCTGTATTGATATTTTTTGTCTGAATCTTGGGTTTCTGTTAGCAGACAAATTTTCTCATTATTCAACAGGCGAAACATTTTTTTACAAATTTCTCTAAAATAATAATACAAATATTTAATAATATAATTTCATAGCAATGCATTATAAAATAACAAAATATGTACCTGACTATAACATATTGACATATGAAAACTGAAAAACCAGACAAAAGCACACTCCAGGAAGGTCGAACAAGCACCGATCTGTGTACAGACGGTAGAGGGAGTATGACAAAAGTTTTTTGCAGAAACGTCAAAATTGTGATTTTTTTAAAATAATATATAATTAATTCCATATTTTCTTATGAGATTAAGAGACTACTGAAAGACCTTTCCATGACACTTTATTCTGACAATACATTTTTTAATTTTTTATGTGTTTTATCTGATTCTATTACAAACTAAACTTACACCTGTACCTCTCCAAAAAAGAGACTAGCTTGGAGAGGGAATATATTATAGTTAGTTAAAAGTGCACATGGCCGGTAGAATGAGGTTAACGGTTAAGAAAATTGACTGCTTTGAATCCAGATTTCAACACAAGTATCAAAATGTCTTCATTATGTTATATTAAAATATACTCCTTGTTACCTCTTTTAGATGGGTTATTTCTTTTTGGTTACCTTTCAGTATGTTCCAAATAGGATCTTCTTCCAAGAATTTCTTACTGAAAATTACTTTTGTGCAAAAATGTAAACTATTAATATGCAACATGGCTACTGTAATGCATTATGTCAATAATATTATAATTTAATTATGTATATATTATACACATACATATAAACTCAGATAAATAACCTTATGCTGGTAAAGTAGTTTTTTTTTCATTTCTCCCCCAGAACACAAATCGTACCATTGGACCATACAAGATTTTTTTTTTAATTTACAAAATAATTTTGTATATAAGTACATATGTAGTTACATATTTATTGTTTGAAACCAACTGGTTGGTCTAGTTGCTAACACGCTAGCCTAGTGATCTAATGGCCAACCAAGGTTTCAAACCTTATTCTAGACCAGAGTGTTAGTCCCATTTTCACAGCGTAAGTATTTAGCTTAGTTTGAAAATAGTACGAATATTGATGACATGTATTTCCATGTACGCACACATCTCTATTTAAAAAAAATTGTTCCTTCGTCAGGAGAAACTTAAGTGTTTATGTACAATGTTATATTATATTTATAGGGATTTGGAAAAAAAAAAAAAAAAATTCTAAAACCTTGTACATATTTCACTAGACATCAAATTTTATAAAATAAATAAAACTACTATTTTTATAAAAAAGATAAAGTTTAATCAATATTATTTTTTATGACAATAAAGTTTTACCTAAGATAAGAAAAAACTTAAATTAAATAATTTTTATTTAATTCAAATAAGTTATTTTACGCTTAAATAAGAAATCTATATGTATCATAATGTGTACAGCACTAAACTCTGGAAGCTATCTATTAATGTTCTGAAGGAGATGTGTGAATCATATGGTCATAATCAGTTAAATATCACTGGTACACAAATATCAACCACCGCTAATTGACCATTCCTAAAATAGCTTAAAATTGACTTCTAAGACTAACAACTCGTACTTCAGATTATGGTATTTACTGTATGAATTCTCGGAAGATGAATCAAAGAAAGATTATCATCAATAGTTCCAGCACCTACTCTTGCCAGTCACAGTAAATAACATTGAAAACACTATACTTTCACTAATTTGTTTTGTTGTAATGTTTTCAATGCCGAGTTGGGTGGTGTAGGGACGTGTCAAACCCTCCCCCTTCACAACCATAAACAAATATATACCTATAGTTTTAAGTTTAGTATTAGTAATATTACTGAAGATGATGCGTCAACATTGAAAACGTTATAATAAAAAAAATTAGTGAAAGTAAATATTGTTCTTATTTTAAATGACCTTTCACAAGAAAAATTAAATTTTACTTGAAAAAATTGTTTGGACATTAGTTGCCATCTATTTTGGGATAAAATTTTGGAAATATTTAAAAAATAAGCAATACATTAGTTGAAAAATCAATTTATTAAGTGAATCTCGACAGAACCTTTATTACACCTCAATACAGTAAGAACCTCGTTAATTTGAAGTTCAAAGGACCAAAAAAAATAGAATTTGTATTATGCAGAACCCCGTTAATAAGAAATTCAAGAGAAAAAAATATATATTTTACAAATTTCGCGATGCGATCCGCATAAGTCATGAAAAAGTTGCTAATTTTGTGAAAAGCATACATATTTTATGAAATCATCTCAAAAACGCAATATTTATTATACCATTACAAAATCCTGATGTAATTTATTATATATACTACTGAAACTAATTAGTCTGAATATTAGATCTATTTCTCATAATAAGTAAAGATCGTATCTTAAAATGATCTCAGGAAATTAAACAATCATTAAATAAAGTACACTATAACTAATTTATAACACTAAATTAAGAATAATAAAAACAAATTTAAACATTTTTAATTGTCAGGCATGTTTCGGCTTGAAAAAATCATCCAATTTTCCTTGTCTCATTTTTTGAGACTTTCGCAATACAAATTTTACCACCACATTGAATGAGCGCATGTGTCTCGGGATCACTTGAGTAATTTCACGCGAATTAATAAAATAAGTTAACATTAAAAGGAAAATTAAAATTATTAACACAATAAACACAGTTATTAGAAATACAATCCTTCATAAATACATGAAAAATACTAAGTCAATATTTAAAAAAAAACATTTTAACACAAGCACGGTTATTAGTATAAATAATCGAAAGAGGAATTTAGAATAGGTGAAAAACAATCATAAACGCGTTTAAGTAAAAGCAATTAGAGCAAACAATATATCTCTACTTTATGGTGAAAATTATCTCTGCGCAAATCAAAGCAGCCAACTAAAGAAAGCATATTCATACTACGAGTTATCTGGGGTTTTCATAAAAGGAGTTGATTAAATATGAAACTGATAATTTAGGTCTTGAACTGTTTGAATTTTTAAATTTTTTATTGTATTTCAAACAAAAGGGGTTCAAATTAACGAGGTTTTACTGTAATGTTCATAAACTTTACAACTTGAAAAAATAACTACTAAATAAACTAAGGTGAATTAGAAATATCCATGTTATCAGGAGAATCTTTGCTGGGAGCATCTGGAGACACACTTCTCTCCTCAGATTTCCGAGAAGCTTTATCAGCTTCAAAACCTTGTTCTTCTTCATCATAATTCCGGGCCACTTTAGGAATATCCTCTTTATCTCTCCTCTTGATGTCAGCGCTGGGTGATTTGGTCCTCCTCTTGGATTGCCCCTTGGAACGTGACCTCTTGATATCCCTTGACTTGGACCTTCTTCTGTCTCGTGATTTGGACCTTTTACGTTCGCGAGAACGAGAGCGCTTTCTATCGCGAGAGCGGGTGCGTTTCCTTTCACGTGAACGAGACCTTTTACGTTCCCTAGATTTAGACCTACGTTTTCCTCGTGACCTGCTTCTTTTCCTATCTTTCGATCTAGATCGTTTTGATCTTTCTCGAGATTTAGAACGTTTTCTTTCACGTGATTTCTTTTCCCTAGAACGAGATCGACGTTTCTCTTTAGGAGGCTCTACAGATGAAGATCTTTTCTTTTCTACAGACATTTCCTTTTCCGGAGAAACCACTTTTTTCTTGTCTTCTTTTTTCTTATCTTTATCCTTTTCTCTTTCCTTATCTCTATTTCGTGATCGATCTCGCTTAGGTTTAGAACTTTTCCCATGTGATCTGGACCTGCTACGGCGCTTCCGAGAACGAGATCTATTTTAAAATAGAAAAAGAACATTAGTTACAATTTTATAATAATGTTGGTAATAAGGAATGTGATTTATAAAAATAATAATAGCAATTTGAAAATGATTAACATTATCTGATTTATAGAGTATATAATATACAATTTCAAAGCTGAGGCCGATAAAAATTTGTAGAAATATACCCATATACATTGGTGAAATAACTGTTACCTGCTAGAGCGATGGCGTGTGTGTCTGCGGGAGTGTGAGCGGGATCTGCGTGAACGCTGCCGGGAGCGGGAGCGAGAACGGCGAGATCTGTGGCGAGAACGTGAACGACGTGAGCGCGAACGGGACCTCGTCCTGCAAAACATACTGAAGCAGTCATAGTCGTGCCAGATAATGTTTGCAATTGAACGTTCACGCTCAATTCAGATGGAAGAATCGAATTGACCAATTCAAAGGTCAATCAGAATTTTAAAAGATAATTTACGCATCTTCTTTTTTGAGGATGTTTTCTTTGTTTTTAGACACATGCAGCGACTCACTGCACCGGTACAGTGAGGCGCTGCATGTACTACTCTGAATGAAGCGACATAAGATTTTGATGTCTGCACATTTAAATAATGAAAACATTTTTTTTAGTAACATTTTCCAAAGGAAATATTAATAATACAGTACAGATAAATAGAAAATACATGCAATATAAATTAATTATGGTAATAACATCAAGTAAATGCTGCTTGAATCTCTTGAATCTCCAAAGTTTAAATAAAACATGTAATATGTTGTAAAGTGACACTAATTCAGTAACATGAGTAGGATTTGATAGCAAACAATCTGTTGCAAGAGTTGCTAGGATTAACAAGCATAATTCTTTTTCTTTTTTCTTTTATTAAATACATAAAATAAAAAATGTACTAATTGTACAGTTGCAGTCCTCCAGATGCCTTAGTTATTGCCTTTTATTACATGTATCTTTGAAATATGTGTACTAAACCTAAGACAAAAATAAATATGTATACTTACAGTGGAACCCAGACTTTATATTTTCCCGCAATTTACATCTAAATTTGCTAGACCTATTTTAGTTTATGGTAAAATTACAGCACTAAAATTATTCAAAATATATAACATAAAAAAAAATCCCCTTATTTTCTGCAGACAAACATCAAACTGTAGGATGTAAAACAGCAGTTGTATAGTATTCTTCGATTGCATTCTCTATTGAATTTGTAGTTTGTATTGGCGAATTCTGACAGAATTCGTACACGTACAAAATTCTACAACAACATCAAATTGGTGTCTTTTGTTGACACAAACATTAAAGTTTTCACCAAATTGTAAAACCGTTATAGCAAACTATGAATTTATGCAATGTATTAAAAAAATAGTAGAAAATGACCCAAAAAATAACCACAAATTTATAAGAAATTCACCAAAAATGAGTATATGTAGATACAACAAAATTATTTGTAATCTTTAAATATTTGAGTTAGACTGTTTCTGGGTCGTCCACTAACCCTTCTACAGCTTTTGAATTCATTAAGTTAATAAGCACAAATTATTTAGATTTAATAATCATTTTAAGAGGGCTCAATGAAAATAAATACTTAAAGATTAATGGCGCTAATCACTATAAAACAAAACAATTTATTGAATTGCCCTCTATCGAAAACCGTACAAACTTTTTAGGTTATCTGACACTTATTATCATAGTATACAGAATGTATGATTAACCTACAAATTCCATTTTCCCCTATTTCACAACATTTTAGCTCAGTACCCAGAAATGTGTAAAAGCAGAGTTCCACTGTATAACCCACCCATAATTATTAATTTAAGCAAATTAAATAACTTTGTATTAGCCACATATGCTAACTTACTCAGTTTATATAAGTCCATTCTGATAAAGATAGGATGTCGATGTTGAAACTGGTTAACATCAAAGTAATCAATGTTGTTAGCGTCGTTTAACATACTCATACATGCACGTCGCATTATCGAAATGAAACCTAGTATCTCCTTCCCTTTCTTTTCCCTAACCTGTCCTTGAGCACGAGGAAGAAGGAAAGAGGTCGCTGCATCAACACTCTCAAACTGCAATGAGTTCAGTGTGTGCTTAGAACTGTATGCGGGCTAATCTGCCGTCGCTTCAATCTTTTTTACTACCGCTAATGTTAATTAATAAATATATATTTAATTCCGCTAAAATATACAAACAATCCTTTACGCGAGTGTCAACAGTGCTTGTTACATATTCTGCGTCGCTTGTGCTATTGGTGGAAGAGGAGAACTTCCAATATTTCCACCATAAGTAGTTAAAACAAAGTTAATTATTTGTTTAAATTATATTAATATGTATAATAATAATATAAATACAGTCAAATCTCTTTGTAACGAATGCAGACTAACGAAATTCCCAGTATAACATATCTTCAATTTGTCCCCGAAAAACTCTATTATCTTCCTTGTATTCAATATAACGAAACATTTTATTTGGTCCCGTGAACTTCGCTATACTGAGATTTGACTGTATACATAATTTCAGAAATCAAAAGTTATAAGTAAAAAAAAAAAAATGCAAGAAATCTGTAGAATTCTGTATTAACTGAATTGACTGCAATGGTTAAACAAATCTACTTCATAAGATGATAAATGTTTTTATTTTTTTGTTTCACCCCTATGAAGTGTTTTTGCAATGCATCAAGAATTATTAATGTTGGATTTATACATTATGCTGAGTTGTCAACTGTTGTTAAAGCAATGAATATTAAGAACCATTATTTGGTTAAATGTGTACCTAACAAGAAATTACAAAATATTTTAAAGATAGCATAATATTAATTTAAGTCGCAACTAGCCTTTAATCTCACCGAGAAAGAGTAGAAAAAAAAATGTAATAAAAAAAAACCTTCTCTTATCCTTGGAGAGCATTCCAATAACAGGATCTATAGCAGCCGATATCAGGTTCTGCGCTTCCTTCACACGACACATGGCTTCCTCAATCTCACGCTGCGCTGCTTCATTACTCTTGGTCTGGGGCTTGGATATAGCTTGGGTCGCATGGTGGATCTGTAACATTAACATTGCAAAATTAAAAACTATGTCAATATTCTAAGAAAGAATACTACTAACTAGACATTAAGATTTTGAAATGGATGTTTTGATTTTATTTTGGCAGAATCCTTCAATTTAATGTGAGGTAAAATAACATGTGCTTTCTGACCATATTTAAAACTAAAATGATCCTATTAATTTCTTAAACTGACCAAAGGAAACAGCGGTAGTGGGATTTTGCTGCATGTACAAAGATAAAAAAATTTACATAAAAAAAAGTTATATTTAATCTTCCCAAGGAAAAGGATGCTCTTATATTATTTACATTAGATGATAAGGAATGGAGAGTGTGGTAAATTGAAATTATTTGACGTTTATTTTTTGTGTTATATTCATATTTTTTAAAAAAAGCAATGTTTTAATTTAAGTTTAGATAACAAAATTAATGAAGGTGGTGTAATCAACACAGGTACAAAAATTTATGATTCATTTAATCAAAACAAGTTACATTAGTCAGTTATTGAAAAGAGTAATAGCACATACGTAAACATAACACATTTATTACACTAGCTCACCTTTAAAACATGGCCATCAATTTCAGTTCCATTTATTTTGAGACCCTTCAGTATACTCTCCTGTTCAGAAAACTCAACAAGAGCGTAACGTAACTTGTCTGAATCTCTGTCACAAAATCTCAAATATTTGACTTGTCCGGCCGTACTAAAGTGGTCGATCAGGTGCTGACTAGTGATGTTTGATGATACATCAATCACGAGTATTGTACGACGGATTTCTTCTATCTTCCGAGAATCATAGGCAGCGGGCAAAGGAGGGTAATTGGGCAAGCCGTTAGCGATCAACCGAGGATCATGTGTTTGGATAACCTGATTCGGCGGAACTCCCTCTAACGTATTCACTACTTCTGGGGGCAATCTGGGTTCCGCTGGATTCAAACCTGGAACCAACGTGCCATTACTGGACATCTCCAGCGCCCTGTGTTCGTCCGGTATCTCCCCTGATTGGACAGGGATGACTATCAGCGCTCGATCTATAAACACGGTGTTGGTCATGTGCTGCGCGATTCCTACGGTGGATGCTTCGTAATACTTCACGTAACATATTCGAGACTGTACGGGGCACGACACGTCGCGAATTGTTGGGTATAATCTGATATCATCGATCTTTCCTAAGTATCCGAATAGTGTCTGCATTTGATCCTTAGTAGCTTGTGGAGCTATGTTGGTCACTTGAATGACCCGAGTGTTGGCCACCATCGTGAACTAAATCTAATGATTAATCGGTTAAAACAATAAACATGTCACTCTCGATACATACGTTCATTCATTTTAATTGTCTGAATTCAAACAAATAAATTGACAACCCGGTGCGCGCAAATAATCAGAAGACAAAACCATCAAAACGCTCACGAACGTCGGAAACATAAGAGCATAGACAAAGTCGTCGAACTTTTGTCAGGGACAATAATATTATTTGTCTACGATTTTTGGTTTATGGTTAGGTTTTTAAAAACTATAGCCTTGATATAAATGGACACGACGTCGTGCGCCATGTGATATAAGTATCCCACGATGTCGTTGGGTGCCATATGATTTGAGTCGGGGTTCTTTAGGAGTTATAATTCGATTAATCGGTGATTAATCGAACATGTATCATGCTCCTGATCGCTCGTCAGAACGATATCCCGCACTCTAATGAAATGTTCGCTTCGCGACCCATTTATCATATATCACGCCTTCATTAGTAGCATGGTTATAGGAAGAATACAGATGAATATGAACACACGGAAGATGCACAAATTAGGCATTTATTAATCACAGTTTATACTCAATGGGCAGGTGGAAATATTTATAACTAACTTATTCTATAACTAATTCTATCTCAGATTATCTCGCAATATTCTTCTGGGTCTTTTTTCGGAGACCTGGTCTCAGGCCGGCGAAGTGATACCGTTAGCACCTGGCGTGGGCGGCCATCTGCTGACTGATCTGCTGGACAGCGGGCTGGGTGGCTGCTCCTGGATAGATTGCGGTGAACCGTGGCTGTTTATCCTCCGGTTCTCTGACGACGTTCGGTCGGATTTTTGGTGTCGGCTGTCTGTTTTCCACGCGCCTCTGACATTCAACTGGCGTTTGGTATTCAACTGCGTACCTCAACTTTTGGATCTCGTGTTCAACTCTGCGTGTTCTCCACCGCGTACTTTCGACTGACGTCTTCGGCTGCTCATTTTCGACTTTGGTTACCACTCTCGATCTCCGACTCTTACTCTCCCCTTTTGTTTTTCACTGGGTTTCAAACTCACTCGATAAGCTCTCCCCTCCAGCACTTACTCCCAATTTCTGTTCCCACCGCGTGTTTTCAACTGGTCCCTCCGAGCCTCGGTTCCAACTAGCCCTTCCGGACCTCGGATTCAACTACCTTCTCCCGGACCTTGTTCAACTCGTCCTCCCGGACCTCGTTTCTGACTCACTCTTCCAGATCTTGTTTTTCAACAAACTTTCAAAATGGCGTTCTAGCCCTTTTAAAGTAACCATGGCGAGGGCGTACTTCTCGCTGGAGGGTCGGTCCGTCTTCACTGGATTGTCGATGCCTCGATGATAGGCCTAATTTTCGGTTCCGCCCACTTTCTTCATGATTAATTACATTTAATTGCACAATTTATTCGTGTCCGCCAAATCACACAAAGTCACTTAATCTTCGAGTTCATCTCATTCGTAGGTATAAATACTTAACATTATCCTGTCAATTAAACTTTTAGCCCAGTGACCTCATTACCGCTATTCAGTATTCTCACATCAAATTATGACTAAATTTATTTCTATAGTAATTTTACATTGTATATTGATTTTTATTTTTGCTACAACATTAGGTACATATGGGACCTGGTTTTTTCTTTATTCAGCCTTACATTGCACACACTTTAACCTATTACATATTTTTCCTTCCTGCCCAGTTATAATTACATTGTTATTTATTATTATTATTTATTTATATCTAAATCTCCTTGCCCGTCATCATTCTCATTATTCAAGTTGATTAGTAGAGAGTAGATTACCGCGGAAGTGCCGCTACATCAGCACACTTTAATTAGATCTAAATTCGCGATTGATCAGAGACTCGTTCAGATTGTTTTGTCATATGGGACGAACATTTGCTGATGGCATAGTCCGATTTACGCACCACGTAAGGTGCATGAAAGTGTAAGATGTAAATCCAAGTACATCAACCTGTGAGTATTCGCTCTATTCTCTCTGCTTACCCCTACAGCTAAAATACGCGATAGTCAGTCGCCGCTCATGGTGGGCCATTGCATATGGGCTCCGGCCCGAGTTCAACAAAAACTACTTTATTACTCAGGAGTTAATTATCCTAGGGCTTAATGCCTTTTCTTTTGTGCGATGTAATCAATGGCTCGGCCGACGAGGATGTATTGTTTTGCCATTAATCGCTCTCAAGTGAGATGTTTTTCTTAACAATTTACTCCTTAGACAAAAGGCAACCGCTTGACTCAATTTGGGAGCTCTCCCGGCTATTATGTCTGTCACCCGAACATAATATATGGGGTAACGCTTGTGGTTATTCTTCGTAATTACGGAAGAAATAAATCTCCCTGATGAATGGCCGAGAAAAAAAAGGATGGCTTTCTAATGACGGAAGAAAAGGTTCCCGTTTGACGCGGGTCCCTGCGAAATACACTTCCAAGAAAAATCAAGTATTCGCGGGTGACAAATTATGATAGGTTGGTCCGAATCAAAATCGATTCGCGACACAAATTACCGTTCAGGCGTATCGGCCTTCGTGTTTCTTACGGCCGCATTTCATGTATGACGTTCACGTATTGCATTGAAGTTTTAAATTTATATTTAATTATATTATAACATGCTGTGCGCGGGTCGCGCGCTGGGAGATGCTAACCCCTCCTCACCCCGCCCCTAAACAGGCGTTAGCAGGCGGACAAATAGTGGCTTGTTCAACAAATACGAAATATTAAAACACTATAATAGCTATTACATTATTAAAGTAATCTAGGGTTAACCATAATTTACAAGATTCTGTGAATTTCAATTCAGAAACAAAAAACCGGTATAGAATTGTAATTTTTACGTCATACAACATGACGTAATTATGAGTCGTTATTTCAATCCAATAATTATACTTTACAGCCTTCTATTGTAGTTATAAACATTAACAACATAATATTTTAGTGAAATATTTGAGCCATTCAAAATACTGAAGAACTGATAATACTGATTACATATTAAATAATGAACCACATGTACAATTATGAAGGTAAAGTAGTCATTAGTTTACTACTTATTTATTTCTGTGAATAATATTTCTACATTGATCTTGATAAACCGTGTAATTACTATTGTATAGAGATAAGTTTAATCATAAAAATCTGATATCATCGCCGTTCGCTAGACTCGGAGTTTTAGCCAATAAGATAATGTTAAATGAATATTTTAGTAAGATGGACAAGTACTAGTAAATAAGTATAATGAAGATTTATCATAAATAATTATAAGACAGAGGCGATGTCGAATTTAGGCATAAGAGCGTTGCTTCCCACCATTATGGATGAACCAATGAAAATGATTGTCCGTCCCATAACGGGGGTCGGCCGATAGATGAAGAAACACCCTCGCTGCAAGCCGTTAAAAGAGTTATCACGCACCCCGCCAGCCAGTCGATAATTGGTATCAGAAGTCGGAGAAGGCAATCGGTGGGTGCTAGGAACTTGGAAGACTCCAGGTAGTTTGCATCAGAAGTTTGAGGGTAGTGGTAGTAGAATCTTGAAACAGTGGATCTCAGAATTCGAAGGAGCCGATTAGAATTTGAAGATCGTTTGGTAGAGTCCACCGAGAATAGCCTGCCGAAAGTAGTTTGGACCACAGGAGGTCACAGAATCCGATAGAATCAAGAAGCTAGTCCGAAGATTTGGAGATCAGTCACGAGAAGGACAGCCAGTCGTCGAACCAGCTTGACCGCCAGTCAGCCTGACAGCCAGTCGCTAAGTTAGTCTGACAGCCAGCCGTTAAACCAGCCTGATATCCGATCGCCAAGTTAGCCTGGCAATCAGTCGCTGAGTCAACTTGGAAGTAACCGCAAAGTTGATCGCTAAAGCCGTTGAGCTAGCCTGAAAGCAGTCGTCAAGCAGCCACTCACGTCGGGTATTGACGGCACCATTTCAGCGGTCAAAGACCGGATCTCTAGAAGAAGGCCCTGAAGGTACACCGTGGAATAATTTAAGGTAGAATTAAATTAGATTATGTTAGTTGTAAGTATTTCCGCTTGCCCGTCCGTCTGTGTTTAAATACTCACCTCTCCCTCTATAACTATGTTACAAATAAAGCTGTAATTCTGATGGAAGCATTTACCAGAGTGTGGAGTGTCACTCTAGCGATCGACTAAGACCTTATCAAATTCATATTCAATTAATCAAAGTAAAACCCCTCTTATCAGCCTAATAATTATTAATAAAAAATAATGCATTTTTTGCTATGGTTCCATGTTCTATCGGTTTCATTGACATCATAGATAAGATATATAATTAACATGACATATGTCAGAATGTGTGATACGTAGCATGAGTGTGTAGACAGTAAACATTCAAATATAAACTATGAAGTCAAGACCAAGGTAATGGAACAAGCAATTGTACTATTAGAATTATTTAAATAAATCTTTTATATTAGTGAATTTGTCATTTCTTCGAATAATTATTAAGTTGATATACGAAATCTGGAATGTTTAGGACCTTGGTATGTGCATTAAAAATGTATTTATATTTTTTTGTTAAAATTATCTTATAATCTAATAATATTAACCTAGAGTATATGTATTTTAGTTAATAGTTCTAAACTACATGGTTACTCGTTCCTTAAAGATAAAATAGAGTTTTTCGACCAAACAATTTCTTTTGTTTTCATTAATATAAGAAAAACCTGAATATATAATAATCAATATAGCAAACCATACTAAATATTTGAGTGTCATATTAATAAAAAATATATATATTCAGTGGTGTATTATATCTATGTTACAATATTTTTTTCATATTCATTTATCCAAGTAATTATATTATAGTAGTAAAATTACTATTATATTATGTTATGTAATAGTTTCGTCCAGATAGGGTGGGGTGTGGAATATTAGATGATAAGGGTGTAAAACGCACAAATTGAAAAATCAGTGCACAACTAAATTTTCGGGTAGATAATCAAAATTAAATACTTCTCTGATAATATTTCTAGTACAATTATAACTATATTGTTCCCATTTGAATACATTGTATTTATAATGTTTGGAACAAATAGAAGAGTCTATGTACTTTGAAAGTACACTGGATAGGAACAGAAAGACCGAAAAAGATATTGAAAGGAGGCAGCAGGGCAAAATAGTAGATAAAACATACACATAACCCAACACCCTGGCTTCGACACGGTATTTACACGAAACACACATATATAGACACATCCTACTTTTGATATTGAGGTATGACACACCCCACTTGCGAGGCAGTATTGCATGTTACTACTTAACACAATACCAACAATTACACCTCGTATTAGCGACATCAGCCCTGGTGATGGACCCTGCAATGGGGTCCAGAATGTCGGCCAGAAAGGTCAGATATACACAGCAGATTAGCCCAGAAAATTCTACACAGAAGATTCTGAACGGCCGTGAAAACCTATGAACATTTTTTATGTGATAAATCCATTTATAGTAAGTAAGAGTAAAGAATGGGCACATTTGGAGTGAATGTAAAACTGATCTTTGCATAATGCACAGTGGTGGCATGCAGTAGGTATAGATTTTAGTTATGCTGTTACCAATGATATTATACAATCATATATACTATGTATATGTTGTACATAGGATTATGAACTTTTGTTTAACCAAAGTCTTTAGGCAAAATGAATCCATCGTTTATATGACCCTACTATTTATTTATAGTGTTTTTCAAGTTTAAGTTTTAACGTAAACCATTATTTTTATATACCAATAATAAAAAATAAAAACATTATGTAAACTTAATTATAACAGACAAGTCATACAATCACAATAAAAAGGATTTAAAAATAAGCATATTATTTATGTACTATCTTATTATGTACTCAGGAAATAACATGCGTCTTATAATCAAGGAAATTTGATATTTAATTTATATTTGTTTCCTTGAATTTTCAGTAATGCACAGCTTTTTTGCTTGTACAGTGTACACCCCCAGTTAACATGATTGAGAGAGGGTCGCTTGAGTGGTTTGGTAACATGAAAAGAATGAATGACGAGAGTATGGTAAAAAAGATATATGACGCGAGTGTTGATGGCGTTTGGCATAACCAGGTAACCTAGGACCAGCATGCTTGACAAGGAGTATGAATGTGAGTTGTGTGGCAGGACAGAAGAGCGCGGCGCTCTATCCTGTTTACCTACCTACCCCTGTGAAGAAACAACGTGATGGTAGGTTAGTTAGTTACAAATATTTTATTTTGATTTGTTTTAATGTATTGAGCATGTACATAAATATATACATTTGCTTGCCTTGAAACTAATACAATTATCATCTCATTACCTCAGCACGGGCAAAGCCCAATGAGGAAAATACAGTGGAACCTCTATATTCGTCATTATTACGTTCCTGAGGGCATGATGAATATAGAAATAGTTTTTCCCATAAGAAATAACTGAAATTTAATTAATCCGTTATTTATCGTACTGAGGAGACATGATGGTAGAAGCGGAAGAGGAGGAAAGTTACTATTGTAATACACATTAAAATGTATAAACTAGAAAGATATACAGAAAAATCAATCAAATATTTTAGTTATCCCGGTAGCAACTAAAATATTTTTTCGATAAATTGATTTTTTCTGTATATCTTTCTAGGTGATACATTTTAATTTGTATTAAAATACCACAGAACTATGTTCTGAAAAAATTGCTCCTTCACAATAATAATGTGTTCTCTTTATAAATTAAAAAGTTAGTCTTTTTTAGGAGAGTCGTCATCAATTAAAACATCAGGTAACTCTGATTCTGGTAATGGTTTTCATTTTGCCGATGATTCAGTAGCATTCGATTTAACAAAGAACTTGTCCAATGTTGCCTGTTTCTGTCTGTTTTTTAAAACCTCCCTGAAGTAATCAATCACATACATTATCATTGAATGCATTTTTGTTTTGGTTGACTATGGCAACATTTGGGCGCAAGTTGGCTACCTGATCGCGTTGTTATCCAGTGTCGGGCGGTGGAAGTGACAAATATAAAAACGTTTGTTTATTATCAAAATATGAAGAATGTTGAATCAGACGATATAGAGATTACACTGTATTAAAATATTCATATGTACATACAGCATTTTAAATAAATATTTGTTTATATGAGAGTAATCTAGTATCTCCTTTTTGCTTTAAAAATTAAGATAATATTTTATTATTCAATTCTATATTTTTTAATCATACAGTACCTTAATTTAATATATTTCGCCACATAATCACCTCTTACATTTAAGCATCTATGATATGTGTTATGTACAGGAAACAAGAATGTAAACAAGGGTGGTTCGCCGATCTCAGCTACTCTCGACTGGCGACAATGATGATTATGAGGTTGAAAGAAATGAAACATCGGTACACTACGGTGACACGACACAATCCAGAATGGCTTTCCGCCTACAGAATACCCTGTTTTTATTCAGATACATAACAACATATACACTCATATTTGCAAGTACCTACTCAGCGACTGGCCGCCGCTGTGACGTTTTATTAAGAATAATACTCATTGTTTTCCTGAAATCTATCCTACAGGTTTTTTGGCGCCACACCGATGATTACACCTTTAAATTACTGACACGTGTCTTAAGATATCAATTATATGACGCCTCTGCTGTGACCTTGCAATTCTGTGCTATACATTTTATTATTTTACATCATGTTATAGTTATCTACCATTAGTCCATTTAATAAATAATTATTGAGTGCAAGTTTTCATTAATTCTAAAACATTTACCATCCAGGAACTCTTTAAGCTTAAAAAAAAAAAATGAAAATCGATCAAAGCATGGTCCGAACTATAGGATGGCTGATCGAAAACCTTCCACCCAAAATTGTAGTGAGTAATTTAAAGTCGCATAACGTTCACAAAAATACATATTAAGGCACTTGACTCTCAGAACACTATTGAAGACGAACCAACTTTAAATTGGGAAGAGGATATGTCCTACGTGTAAAAGGTCTTCACATACTAGATTATCCTTGTATTTATTACACATGATGTGCGTATTTATTAAAACTGTATTCTTTTAGGATGAAGAATAAAGGGTATGGCCTGCAGGGTTATGCTAGAGCAAATAACGGAAAGTACAGTGATGAGAGTGGTGATGATGATATAGAGCTTCCAATTCGAAAAGTTTACAAACCCCAGCATTGTATTGAAGTACAAATACAAGATGGAGATACTCTTCAAGCTATTGCTTTACGATTCAACTGTACGGTAAGTTAATAGTGTTTTTTTAAAGGTTCTACTGATTAATCGGCGCCGCCCATAATTTGAGCAATTATTGAGGCAAAATTTACGATAACCGGTGCAGAGTCTTCTTTTTAACAACCTACTTTATAAATGTTCTTCAAATTAATTCCATAATAAATATCTCAATTTAAGGCCTAAATTTAATATTGGTAAAACAATAATTTAACCAGTTATAAAAAAACATGTAACTGGTTAAATCATTGTTTCACTTTTCATTATGATTTTTGTTTTTACAGATAAACTGTATGTTTTCATAATAAAATAAAATAAAATACAAAATGGCTGGGGAGAAACTGTTTTTTTTGTTGTTGTACAGAAACCTAGTGTTACATTAAAAGTGCAATGTAATATGTTATGATGTAACCTAGCAATTTATTTTATTTGAAATAGATCAATGTGATAGAAATGTTGGTAACAAATTGATGTTTGATAAATTATTTGCCTTCGCCTGAATTCCATCAAAATACACCTACATTTCTCGCTGATGAAAAATGACCTTTCACTTAATAATTAATTAATTATAGTAAAAACAATGTACTTATACAATTGTAGTATGTATTGCTTAGTGGTCCATAGTGATAAACCTGAAAAATAGCTGGGACTTATTCTGTTTTCTGCCTCAGTCTGACAAAAAAAATAAAACTTTATTAGCTTTTCTCATTGTGCACCAATATATTCAAACTAACTTATGATTTTTTTTAATATCAAATTCCATTTTAGGTATCAACAATCATGAGAGCAAATAATATTTTACGAGAGAATGAAATATTTGCAAAGAGGGTATTGAAAATTCCAGTAACCGCCTTCTCTCTACTAACCGAATCACTACCTTTGGTGCACACAAGTGGAACCAACTCTCCTACGAGGGCTAATGAAGCTAAACAAATTAAAGACAATAGTGAAATTGTTCCTTTGGCTTCGGATAATGATTTTCAGCAAAAGTTGATAGTCGCTTCTGTGAATGCTTCCCAAATAAACCACACAAAATACTCTGGTACTCTTTCAGAAGACAATGTGAGGCCTAAAACAAGTAAAGATGATAATACAATTTCTGCAAGCAATATACCCATCGGTGAACAAAATAATGTACATTTGGAGGAGCTTACATCTCCAATGTTAAGAGATCAGCGATCTCCTAAATCAGTGGAAAACGTGCTGATCCGTGAATTCACTTCCAAAGGTGCTGATTTTGGCATCAAGTGGACGCACTTGCTAGTCTGTATTTTATTATTATGTTTTTTGATTCCATTGGTCTATGTTATACATATTGCTGAACATCCTGAAAAATACCACTTTGATGATCACCACTGACATTGCTTTATATTGATTATTTTAATTTCTTTGTTATGATATGACTTTTATAATCTAAATAACCCTTTGATTAAGACTATCACTCATTATTGCTAGACTCAATAATGTTTGTTGCACACCATACACAAAAACAAATTCATATTGATTCAGTCTTATCATTGTGGTTTTTTGTAAGAAAAGATAACATAAATATTTTTAGCATTTACATTTATATATAACTAAATAAATACCCTATTATTATGTGTAATTTTTGTGTGATGATATGTGAACAATAAATAATGTTGTTGAAATAGTACCGAAGGTAAATTAAAAAAAATATTTCAGTTTGACTCGGATGAATGCTCAATCTATGAGATAGTATTATAAAATTATTTTTTGTTGAAGAATGTGACTGTAATATTGTATATTTTTTTAAATTGACGAATTTCTTGTCTGTAATCAAAGACTGAATTGAATGAGTATATGTGGCAAGGCAAGACTCAATTACTGTTAACAATATTTCAACTTGTTCAATTGAAATAAAAAATAATGATTTCATAATTTAAATTACTGAAAGTTGTTAACAAATGAGAATAAAAGAAAAAAAAACTAATCAACACAATAAATCAAACACTTATTTTGGCCTAAACAGCCGAAACGATCGTCCAATTAATTATTTGGAAAAATTAAATATAGAACTAAAAAAAAACGTGTTTGATTTATTGTGTTGATTAGCGATGGAGTTCTATAAAATTAATACCGTCTGTATTCTAAAAGTAAAAGGAAAAAAAACTATTTTGATTACTATTGTTAGCATGACCTCTGCATGAAGATATATCTTCCTGTATTTATTTCAATGTTATGTTACTGTTGATATACATCTATTAGGGTTATGTTAACTGTATCCATGGACCTGAACTGTGAGGAAAACATTGAAAATAAAACTAAATAACAGACTTTTCCTTGAATCCAAATCCGTATGTATTTTAAAACTGATTTTTACCCAAATTTACTAGAGTTAATTGTTGGTGTTTTAATAATTTGAATAAATCCATATGAAAACTTGAAATTAGCAAATTTGAATTAAATTTAAAAGAATTAAGTAAATTTTTAAATTGGCTTTAATTTTATTGCAAAGTTTTGTGTAGGATTAATTTTTTTCCCTAAATCAAAGCTAAGTTGAGTTGTTTGGTTTTAATTTAACTGGTTTTCTTTGATGTTCAGGTTTTGATTTTAACAAAATTGACTCAATTTTATTTAAAGAAATCTATAGCTAATCTAGGAATAGCTTTTGTAGTTCTTACTTGTACAAATGCTACAACACCTCGAGGCTAACTCATTCATTGTTATTGCATAAAGTATAAGATTACATTCTCAGAACAGTTACTTAAACAATGTGTAACCTAATGCTTTACAGGGAACCCACTCACACGCTGCGGTTCTGTATCGTACAATGAAATGATATTTCCTACCACAAAGAATATAGTATTGTTATGATTCTGATACGTGAGATTTTGATCTTGGAATGTTAAATGTGCACAATATGTGAATCCCATATACAACATTATTTATATGTTCCCAGATTTTCCACTAATTATTCATAATATAATTTTCTTTAATTAATATTCTAGCTTTCCAAGTAATTTTAAAGACTGACACGAATTCAATAGACAAAATATAATAAAGTAAATCTGAAAATATTTTTATATATATACATTTTAAGATACTACATACCTATATTCTAATGTACAAAATATATGTTTGTGATTAATGGATAACATATTGCCATAAATAATGTGGATAAACCCACAAACTTCTATAAATCGTACTATGGATTATCTTTTTTTTAAACTATCAAATTAAATTTGTTTTTATTCCAGACCGGTGAGATTATGCGTTCAATCAGTGCTGTCATTTTTTTTTAGTAAATGTTCTACTTATCCATACATTTTAATAATGTTGAAAAATACGAGAATAGTTTCACCAACCTCTTATAAAGCATTAGAAAAAATTACATTATGCTGGTTACTTTTGTTCGCTATTTAGCTTTATGTCAATTGTTGATGAAGAGGGTTTATGATGATGAAGATAAAATATGAAATTTTGATGTTGGAAGATATCTTCTACATGTTGATATTATTGAAATAAGAATAAGATAACCATGTTCAAAATAAATATAAGATATGAATTGCAAAACTCTAATTCGAAAACTAAATTGTTTTATGATAATGTGACAACTCAATCTATTCTAGCTGTAGAATATAGAACTAATATCTGAGTATCAAGGATGAATCATAAACACTAAGAAAATTCAGGAATTTCATGCCTGCGCTTGGACAACTTGACAACAATTGAATCTTGTCTCTTTTCAATCTAAATATACATAACTCGATACATCTGTCATAGCATTGTTAGTTTCGGTGATAATTGTCAGTTCTTTTTTTATTACCAATGATATTATTATATTCATCATTATGATGTAGTCCAAAGATGGCGAACCTACGACACGAACATACCATTTTGTGTGACATGTAGACAAAATTAGAGTATTGTCAGCAAAACATAGGTCGAGTAGAATTTTTTTATATACAAATTAAATATAAATAAGATCTATCTTTTCTTGTCCTCAGTCGCCTGCTGTTCAATATGGTATGAATATAAATTATTTGCTCTATTATTTTGCTTCAAGTACAAACATTTAAGTATGGTGCAGTGAATTTTGACCAGAGATGAGGTATTGTATTATGTCAGTGTTATGTTACATAATTTGAATAAATATTATCGATATCTTATCAAAACGTCTGTGAATAAAAAACAATAACCGATTATTGGACCACAAGCAATTAGATGATTCTGCCAGCAAAAAATGGTTTTACTGTTATTGAAAAATATTACTGCATTTTGCATTATTTGTAATGAAAGTGTTGTAGACGTTCAATACAAGATGTCGTTTTGAAATGAAAGCATATTAGAATTTTTTTATTTTATTTTATTTACCTGGTTTACACATGTGAAGATTTTTTTAAGAATTGGGCTACTTGGACCCATTTATTGAGAAAGGTTCGCCATCGCTGATCTAGTCTAAAGAGTGGAAACATATCTCAGACCCATCAAATAAACTAAGGCTAGGGCGTTACCCGACAAGGTCACGGCAATTCTTTTTAATGATATTGAGCTTATTAAAAAGTTAA
This sequence comes from Eubasilissa splendida, assembly GCA_031772225.1. Classification (NCBI taxonomy): domain Eukaryota; kingdom Metazoa; phylum Arthropoda; class Insecta; order Trichoptera; family Phryganeidae; genus Eubasilissa; species Eubasilissa splendida. Next base: position 17,558,751 of record CM062856.1, read on the forward strand.
TTGAAATAAGAAGTCTGTAAGTCCAAATAATTTTTTTTGTATTTGCTTTCGAGCTTAGGGCAAGAAGCAAGATCTGCTTTTTCAATTGTGGTTTTCAAACTCACATTTGTCCAGTGATAATGCAATATTCGATAATGGTAACAGCTACGCAATTGGATGGCGTTGTTGTTAACATTTTTATTAAAGATATATAAAATACACATGGTTCTGTGTATTTTTTATGTACTAAGTATTAAATTTCTTCCTATCGTATCAAGGTAATTCTACGGCCTAGCATGAAAGCGGGGCCAACACAAAGTGTTCTTGGAATATGAAACCCCAAAAGTTAGATCTATAGGTGAGCGTCTTGTTGTGAATGTAAATATTCTCATATTAGACAGCTGATCTTTCTGTCTTATAAAGACAATGCTGTTTTAAATTTGTTATTTATAGATAGCTCAATATTAATTTATCTTTTGTTAAGAACGAAAAGTGGCCGACATTTTTGCTAAATTGAGTTTTAATGTCAATGTGTATTTTTTAACGTCCCTTTTCATTGGAAAAATTTATAGATGATAATTTGAATCTATTTTATTTTCTACAATTATTTTAACATTTTGGCTAACTACAGAAGGGTTGAATTATTAGAAGAATTATAAAATCAATAATGATTTCTTGTGAATTTTAATATTAGTATAAATATTAAAGTGAGCAGAAAAAATTTCATTTTGTTTTATCTTAAAATGCTGAAATTGCAGTTAACCATTTTTCGCTCTCGACTAACGATATGAGTTTTTCTTATATACAACTGGCTGATATTTATATTTGGTTAGCCAGTATTGAAATAATGGCTATCGATTTATAAAAATGGCTAACTTCTCTTATTGTGTATTATAATTAATTTACTAATATTATATTTGTAAGTCTACCTAAGTGGCCATTCAAGTTAGTCACATTTTCTTGGCACAAAACACTTTGGTTGTATTTCAAAATATGTAAAAATACAAGTATGAAATTTTTAATTTCAATATCTTTATACATTACTGTATGTTAATTTACTATTATGTGAAATGATTTATACATTGTACATTGTGTTTAGTAAATATTTTTCATTTTTAATCAAGTGCCTCATTACATAGTTTGCCTGTATCGAAGCAGACTATATTACTGAATCCAGAATTCGAGCTTTCTACATTATTGCAGTATGATACAGCATATTTCTTCAATTTCAGAATTAAAGATAAAATGATCTGCCGATCGTCAAACACTACTGAAGAATGTTTAGAAATATTTAAAAAAACATAATAAATATACAAAACAAAAATACAATATTAATGATTTTTATTTTATCTTGATCAACTATTTTGAGTACATACCAAGAGATTTCAAAATTGAAAATTTATCAACTGAGAAAAATATTTAGATATTTTGGTAGTTAAAACACTCACAATTATAGCACAATATAAAATGAAAACATAATTTTTAATTAGATGTAAAAGAATATTTCTGCTGGTTATATATATACATTACTGAAAGTAAGTCCACAGTAGGCTTTTCTTCACAGATTATGAAAATTAAAATATTTAACCCGTTTCACTTACAAGTGTGCCTTGCAACAAATCTTTCATTTGTGTGTCATGTGATATTAGTAACTTATCTCAAAAAAACTAAGGATTAATATTTTACTCACTGAGGATATATTACATATTAGGAAAAATGTATTATGTATTTATAAACATGTATTATTGCATATCGAGTATGCATACTTCGACACTATACACTAGTTCTCAGGGGCTATAATTGGTGTCTCCCTTTCAAAATCACTCAGGTGCTAACTGTTGTACTTAAGTTCGTCTGTCTCAAATAACTCAGTTTAAAAAAAAAGTGAATCACATCAATATTTTTTAAATAAGACAAAGGACTTATGTAATGAAAATTGAATTTGATAGCCGCTAGGGGGATCTAGCTCTAGACCTGTATTCCCAAAGGTGAGCTTAGTGTCTACCTGCTCAATCAAGAATTACACAAATATGACCCCACTAGAACTACTCTCCCGATTAACTAAAAGGTATGATACTGTCCGAATTAATTCTCCCTTACAAGTACCAATCCTATACAACATTAAGTGGGTCTAATGCACATTTTTCTCTTTAAAAATTTCTGCTTTAGGATCAATTTTATTCGATTTTTAGATTTAGATTAACTTTTTCTCACGCCTAACAAAAAAAAACACAAAGGAAGAATAAATTCAAATTCAATTAAAATTTTCTTACAACCGTTCTCAAGTTTTCTAGGCCATTCTGACATTTCTGATCAGTCGAACCTCCAGGACTAATGTCGCTGATGCATCAGCCCTGATGATGTACCCCACAATGGGATCCAGAACACTAAAATAATTCTGGTGGAAAATGTAATTCTATTTTAGTTTTATTATTTCTTGAATAATCGTAATATTAAAATTTTATTGCTTTACTTACACATATTGACCGTAAGCTACCAACATCTCCTATCTTTATAACTATAAATTTTACAGGAGGAAAAATACTTTCTCATTATTTCACATGGTGTATTTCAACAACGGCTACAAGATGACATTAAAAAACTTTTTCTTAAAAATGTGAGTTAGGAGATATTGGCAGTTCAGTCGATATATGTACGTATGTTACAAGGGTGTTTTGAGGCACCTATATATAGATTTTAATTGAGAATAAATTGTGCTCGAAGGTTGTAAATCTTTGATAGCTATGATGAAATGTATTTATTGGTAATTATTATTGTTTATATTTTCTGCATGAGAAATATTACGAATATGAAATGTATTTGACAAAAAATATAAATCGAAGTTGTAAAATTATCTGATAAACAAGTTCTTTTATTTCTTAAAGCAAGTGAAAAATGGGTGTGACCTTGAAAATACCATTAAACTGTGATTATGGGTGGGAGTAATTAGTTTTACAATGTCCCAATTAAAGAAATTGATAAGTCTTAAAAATAGTTTTGTTCTGGGATGCGCTTCTAGGTGTCGGGATTATGAAGACTGTGGCCAACATATTATTATTATTCTGTTGATTTTATTATCATAAAACAGAATGATTGAATTATAGTTTTGAAGTTTATACTTAACCATCGTGAGACAGGTTAGTTTTACCCTACTGATGACCGATCATTGCGATAGTAATACTGCTCAGTACGAGAGGAACGGCAGTTTTGGACATTTGATTCACGCACTTGGTTGACCGGCCGGTGGTGTGATGCTACCATCCAAAGAATTAGGCCTGAACGCCTCTAAGGCCGTATCCCGCCTAGGCAAATCGGGCGGTGATACGTGATGCGAGTTCCGCGAGTCGAAAGGTTCTCTAAACAATGTGATATCTATCAGGCGGCCCCAGTCCGCGGGGGTCTCCGTTGAAGCGGGACGAGCACTGCGCTACGCGGTTAAATGTCCCGGCGCGATGGCGTCCTGCCTCTGACCAAGCTTAAGTTAATCATCCGCAGACGACCTTCGTACCTGGCAGGGTGTTGTGTCCGGTAGAGCAGCGCCATGCTGCTATCCGTTGAGACTCAGCCCTACGCCAAGAGATTCGTCCGATCGTCTCCACGGAGCGTCGGTCCGTAAATACGTTTTACGCACACACAAAACACAACACGAACACGAAGCGAGCGAGAGCCGCGAACGAAGAGCGAGACACGACGCAGCAAAATCCTCAAAATAGAACTTCATATCCTGCATTGTATTATTTAAACTCTTATAAATCAATGATGTCCCCCCAAGAAATTTGTCAGTTGGTTCACCAAATTAATTTTGATAACCACTTATATACTACACACATTATTCCTGATCTTATTTAAGTGTACACAAAAAGTTAACACGAAAATCAATTAACAAGCCCAAACAAAATGATACTATTTCCCGCTTTAAGCGGTAGATTAATCATTAATCTGCACAGTGGCTGTGGGGGGGTCTCTTTCATAGCACTCACTGGCAGTTGGCGGGTACCCATAGTTAAATGATATACTCAATTACTTCTAGGACCTTGTAATGGGTTCCGAAACGTCGGTCAGATATATATGGCAATATATATATATATATAAAACCTAAGAACGTACTTGTCTTCGTTTTCTACATACACTATAACCGAGTTGTGTGCAAATCACAGAGATCCACATTCACGGTGCTTCCTGTGTGAACTATTGAAGCACTGAAGTGGTAGTATGATTTAAAATGTGCGAACTGTGAATATAATGAAGTAGTTCATTGAAGCACTTTGTACAGTGTAGATGAAAAGATTTTCAATCATTTTTGTACAATTTATCCTGCCTCTGTGAAAAACAGTTTTAAAGGCTGCCAAACTTTGATTATTCTCTCTTCAGCAGAAATTATATTGTAGCAATTCTATCTATTCAATCAGGAGATGAGAAAAATTCTTGCTATTTACATTTCGTTCTCAACATAATGAGTTCTTTTGGTACAGTTATGAAAGAAGATACAGCCAAATGAAGTAGTCATGACAGAAATGCACGAATTATACCAGTTCTCAACTAAACTAGATTCAAGGCCACATGACAATTTTTTTTGATTTCAAACAAAATAACTGTTGAATAAATTTAGATTGTACTGAATAAAACAAAATCATTGATTTCAAAGAATTCTATGAAAACTGGACATAATATGTAGATGCATTTGTGGAGTCACGTGTGGACTATTATAACAGCGTCTATGCTGGCCTAACAATGTTTTAGCTGGACAGATTACAATCCATTCTAAATCTAGCAGCACATATAATACATGCTTACTTACTTAGGAGTTTCCAAATTCTCTCATATAACAACATCCCTTTTATATATGCTACACCGGTTCCGGTTACCTTAAGGAGTTGAATTTAAATTGTGCTAGTTGATGTACAAGGGACACACGACATGGCACATCTGTATCTTCAGCAGACGCCAAACTCTCAGGTCAGCCGCAGTAACTGTTGTATGACCAGCCAGCCATTGCCAGAAATCTAAATTTAGTGAACGGTCATTTGCAGTGACAGGACCAAAAGCATGGAACTCTTTGCCCTCTGTCATAAGAAACAGTGCATCAGACTAAAAATGCACCGTTTCAAAAGATCATTTCCATAAGCTCAAATAACAATTTTTAATTTTAAAAATAAAGATTATGAGGACTATTCACAGGTTGTGTAAAGCGCCCTTGAGGTGAAATTTTTTATGAAAATTATTATTATTATCAAAGCTACAATTTTTTGCATGAAAACATTTCTGCAGAACCATGTTTCATAACAATGAAGAACTAAATAAGTTTCGAAAGTATAGAGAATGCAGTGTCTATATTAAATTTGACTGGAGTAGACGTGTACCTGATGTATGAAGAATTTAACTCGCTGAAAACATCTATTGATATGAACGCGAAAAATTTAAAAGACAAGAGTTGCATTACCGGATAGTTAGAAAAGTACTCTTATGTTAGCTTAACATCAAATGTTATAATGTGGTGAAATTTATAACCAAAATATATTTTTTATACAAGTACTTTTGTTGAAAATGATGTTATAATTAAAACATAAACATAAAGGGAAATAAAATAAAAAGGTTTTTGATAGCAAGCATGCTTAGTTTTTAAGATATTAGTTTCCATAACAATGCTTGATGGTTTTTGTTGTGCTAAATCGTAATTGTCAGAACTCTGTACAATATGCAGAGCAAAATAATGGCCAGGTGCAAATAAACAAATTCACCTATCTCCAATATTAGGTAGCCCCATGTACCAAAGTCTGTGACTTGCAACAGGTTGCTTCTTGCTAAACTCGGCATAATAATGCACAACAATGCTGGACATCTTTATGTTTCCTGTTGTAGAATTTTCGAGGCTGTGGACCAAAAAAACAATACTAAGCAGTATATTTGATCATGATTGTAATCCACTGCGGGATAATCATTTAGTATTTTATGCCAGTTACATGCAAGCATAGACTGCTCTGTTAGTATAGGAAAAAATAAAATAAATCAACTCTTATAATATACTCTTTATTTAGTTTACAATTTTAATTCTTACAACTTGGCATTAATAAATTTGACGGAGACAACCGACACATAAACATCCAAATTGATTAACAATGATTTCCAGAAAATGAAACAAAAGATGGATTTGGGACTTGGAGGTCTCCTCATCCACTCCATAAAGAGTCTCTTGTGTTAGTTAACTATTAAAAGTATAATTTTTGGTAGAGGTAAAATAGTTTTAGTAGATAATTAATAATTGATTAAACTTGACTACATATTTGTACTCTTCTTACATGTTCTACATATCAAAAAATATAGTTGTTCAATCATTGGTGGAAAGTCAATTCTCCTCTCTCCTCGAGAACTTTGCTGACATTGAAAAATAACACGAGACTTAGATTAATTAATACACGGTTACCTTAGAAGGTTCAATCAAACGTGAACTATAAATGAAATCTAAAGGCTATGACTTGTAATGCCCTTTGAGAATAAACACTAACTCCAAAATAAAAGTTACATTAATGAGCCCTCGGGAATGTCAGTGAAAACTGATTGATCTTATAAAAAAATATGAATCAGGGATAGGCCAAGTCCAGTTTCTCCACGTTCCCTATAATCTACACCCGAGTAATCTACCACATAAATCATTCAATTAGATACGTTTTGGAGTTTATAAATGTATTTATAAATGATGTCTTTACAAACTGATTCTGAATTTACGAATATTTACATAAAATTGCTATTATTTAGCCTGGCTATCCCTGAATATCAATTAGTATTCTAAACTTATTTACAGCTTCTCAAATACCCCACAAATCTACACACAAGTAAATGCCATGTACAACATTTCCCGACACATATTGGTACACAATTCTACCAAAAATTTATCAAAACATTTGTCACTAACAACAAAATATCTACTAAAATTACAATTGCATAAATTTGCAACACACAAAAATAATTCTAAATGCATTTTCAGAACACTTGACATTGCATACGGGTTCTTTTCCCAGTATGTTTTACAAGAACCATTGGACTCCAATTATAATAAGATGAATGAAAAACTTATTAAACAACTATTCTCTGTCGACCGCATTCTAGTAATCGTCTCCGCGTCCACCTCCTCCATTGTTGCTTTCATGGACACTGAAAAAAACATAAAAATATTTGTCAACATGTACACTGAATAGTATTTCAGGAAAAAAAATTACATAATAAATCCTTAGAAATTGAGAATAATGAATTTACAAACATTACTGGCAAAAAAAATTTACATAGTTTAAACATTTATAGTCAGATAGAGCCAACTTCACTCAATGTCGCCAGAAAAGTAATTTTTATATGCAAAATTTAACACGGTCTTAACAAATTATTTTTAACACCCATGTAATATATTATTTGTGATATTTTTATGAGAAATCGCAGCACGATCAATATTTTTCATAAATGTATAATTTTTTGAGGAAAATCCCAGCAATATTTAATATAATGCCAAGATTTTAACTATAAGAGAATAAAATTATTAATATGGCATTTTGAAGGTGTAAGAATTTTAAGTTAAAAAATTAATGATAGTTCAACCGAAGAATGAAAGTTTTATTACATTAAATAAAATTATGGTTTGATATTTTATTAAATTAGAGCCACTGCTTGTTTGATACCACCGTATTGACCTTAGTATAAAACAAGATTTTTTCCAAATCCTAATCCTAATGATCCTGTATCGTGAAATTAAGTTGCCTTATTTTCAAGACCTTAGAAAAAAAACTAGGCAGGCAGATATATTTTTTGCAAAAGGCGATTTTACCAATGTTTAGATCAGTCAGATATTTGTAATCAAATACAAACATCTCTAGACTGCAGTTGTGAATTTTATCAGTCATGTTTTATGAAAATACAACCCCATTAATGATCTTAATTAATGAAAGAACATGTTTTTAGTTCTTTTTACTTTAATCCCTCAGAATTTAATTCATTGATCGCGTTCATAAATATTCATAACATCTTTCATATGTGGCACCCTTTGATGGCATTATAATTTACACCTTAAGTTTCGATAATGCTCCAAATTTATGATTTGTTTTAAGAAATCAATAGCAAAGGTTCTCAAGTATCCTTACAAACATAAACAAATACTGAAATCAGAACCATAATTACAAAATAATGTAAACTGTAAATGTACAAAGTAAAATCCATGAAAGAATACAACATCACGATGGATAAACTGTTTAATCTTCAATTGTAATAAACCAGCTCCTCAACATAATTAAATAACATTTAGTTCATTCATTTAAAAATATTGTTAAATATTCAAACACCACAAAACATTTTTACGATAAAAAAAATATTAAACATCATTCTCGGGGATACAATGAAACAAATTCAATTGTTTATCCATTAAAAAACTTGAAAACTGTATGTACGCTACGCAGAAACATGTTTTAAATACCGTGTTATGAATTAATTTTGGTGAATTTATGACAATATTTCATTCGCATCTGAATACTATATCCATGCAGAACTCGTTGGCAGGTCCTTGAACGAGCGCGTGGACAGAGGCGGGAGAATTTGAATAACTGAGCGATACTGTACGATACGAGGGCTTTTACTATTTCGTGTTTGTTTATGGCTAATAATCCATGACAAATATCGACAAACATGTCAGTAGGATATAATTCAAAATAATTTTGGTACAATTTTAAACATTAAGATATGACATAAAAATAACAATTGTCCGATTGTCTCATCAATTAAATAAAGCATGAGCTTTATATTCCAGGCTTACAAGGTGTATTCCCAAAAATTTATAAAAAAAATAAAAATGCAAACTAAACTGAATAAACCGAAATACTTTTGCCATTCACAAAAGGTTCTAAAATGCCCCATTATTGAAAAAAAAACCCATGCGAAAACATGCATTTTTCCAATCAGAAATTGCCTAATATTCATAAATTTACTGATCATTTTCCAAAATGGTTTAATTTTTTTTAAAGTATTTATGAAAAGTAATGATCGGCAGAATGAGTGAAGTTGGCAAGCATTAAACCTGTTAGTGTTGAAGCATCCCAGCAGGCGATGAGGTGATGACAGAACCGGCCTTTGTAGGCAGACTAATGATTCTTTGTTACTATAACTGGCAGAACAACAAAATCACTAGTCTTCCATACAACGACACGGCAGGCGGGGTTAGTCAGGTTGGACTCGCATCTCCGTTACACGGTGAAACACGACACTTGTTAGTAAAATAGCATCGTGTCAGTAAACCATATTGCCTGAGATTTATCAAGTCACTAGAAAAGTTTTTATAGCTTTGAGGTTAATAAATGAAGCACAGATCTAAATACGCAATGAGTTGTAACAGTTTTGATGGGAATCAAATTAATCATCCATACAGGAATATTGCACCTGGGAGAAACTATACAACTGAATGAGAATGTAAGCAGATCAATATGGTTTACAAACATTACAGCCTTATAAACACAGACCAAAACAAAGAAAATATATATATAATATATCAAGGCAGCGGAAAAGTGATGTTTTGTTAAAATGTCAGAGGGATTGATTAGTTTTGATTGCTTTGTTAATTGAAATGGTTTACCCACAAAACACAATTTAAATGATAAAATTAAACAATATAAGAGGTATCGAGTAAATCACAAACATAAAATAAATAAAAATTATGAACTTTTTTTTTCCTAAAATTTATTTAAAATAAGATTTTTGATTAATTCGATAAATATATATACATGAGGGAGTCAAAAATTATCTACACTTTCGCTATAACACACCTTCAAGGTCATAATGCCTTATGCGCATGCACGCTTAGAATTAGTACAACTGTGGTTATGTGTGCGAAATTTAATCCCGATCGTGTCATTTGCCTCCTGGCTATTACAGTGTAAACATGTCTGCATCGCTAGCAGTTTGCATGAAGGAGGAACAACGAGCAGTGATCAGATTTCTTTAGTCGGAGGGTGTGAAAGGAGCTGAAATTCATTGTAGACTTTTATCACAATACGAGGACAGTGCTTTACAAACTCCACCACAACGATAAGATTCAGCAAGTTTGAGAGATGGTTCTAGCGAATAGGTGAGTTACCATCGGCGAGGTAGCGTCTTCTTTGAATTTCAGTCATGGTTCTACCCATCAAATCATTCATGATGAGCTTAGCTTTCGTAAAGTCTGTGCGCGATGGATACAAAGACATGTATGACAATGCCCACTCCCACACGGTTCGGCAGACTGTTCAAACCATCAACAAGTTGAATTTTGAGGTACTGGAATACCCTTCCACAGCCCAGATCTTGCTCCCTATGACATCTGTTTGGGCTGCTCAAGGATGGTTTACGAGGTCGTCGATTTTTCACAGACTTAAGACGTGCAGAAAATGGTGCAAAAGTGCCTTCGCAACTATGCTAAGTGACTATGAAGAAAAATGATGTACACGTTGAACCTACCTTTGTGTAAATAAATTGTAGAACAAAAAATGCAGCTAATTTTTGACCTTCCCTTGTACATAATGATATGAAAAATTTGCTGCAAGTATAGCTAGTGTCAAACAGAAAGATGAATATTAGATGCATTTTCATGACTATTATTGCATACACAACCCTTCACATTTAACACCACACTACTTTCACAATCCCCAATCCCCAATCTCCAATTAAAGTATTTACCTCTGCTGGAGAAGGTATTGAGCCATCTGTATCTGCTGTGGCTGTCCAGTGATGGTGATAATGCGGTCATTGGCACCAGGGAGGGGACCGTCGATGGTGATACCGGCTCCTGACTCCTGGCGAATCTTCCGAATTCGCGAACCACCCTTTCCGATTATGGCACCAGCCAACTGTAAATTCACAGAGGGAAATATTAAAAATCTAAATCAATAGTATATATAAATATTGTTGTTGAATCTTTAATCGTTTTGTATGATTAAGTATGTATTATGTAGTTGTATCAGTTTCAGAAGACTTTTAAAAATCTTGGCACAATATACTTTTTATGCTTTAATGACTCAAAATTTATTTTTATTACTAATTGTGGTATAAAAACCAACAGTGGCTTAGTAAAAAACTAATGCTCGCCTTAGTTCACTCCCGCTAGCGGTCATTCATGTCATTTATTAAATAGTATTTTGCAAATACTAATATTGACATGACTTGTTTCTATGCGCAAAATAATTTTAATTGTTGAAATGAAATATTTTAGAAAGAATTTGGACACTCTTTAAACATCTTTGTGTCTTATAGTTGACAAAATAAGTCACTCGAACTAGACCAATATAATACAGTTCAGTATTCAATTAAATAAAAATAAAAACATACATCTTTAGGGATGGTGACTTGTGTCATGTTGGGGTTGAACTCCCCATCCCCTCCAGCGGGCACAGGTGCCACCGGCACTCCACTCCCGTTGTTCTGCGGTGGGGGTCCGTTGCTGTAGTTGTTCCTGTTACCACCAAAACTGTCTCCACGTGGAGGGCCAAAATTGTCGTTTCTCGCTCCCCCTCCAAAGTTCATACCGCCACCGCCGAAGTTATCTCTCGGCGTGTTGTCATTGAAGTTATTCCTTTGCGGTGGGGGGCCCCCGAAGCCCCGTGCCGGCGGGCCGCCAAAGCCTCCTCCACGGGGACCGGGAGGAGGGGGGCGGGAGTTAAAACGATCTGTTCCACCCCCTACACCACCGCCCCTGGGGGGGCCGGAGCGCCTGGCGGGGCCGCCTTGCATGTTATGTCCTCCATAACCACCATATTCTTCTGCGTAATAGTCATCATAGTTGTGGGGATCATAGTTTTGCTCCACTCCCTTGACGGGTGTCTGAAAATAATTTTAAGAATGTCAACGACAATACTCAAGGCAGCTTTAAACATCAATAGGAAAGAAAAAGGTATAAATTATATGTGCAATATGGGTTATGTTTTCTAACAAGTTTTTTATCATTATAAATTTTCACTCACACATCTCACAAAGCAGAAACTTTTTTTAAATACATTTTACTAATCGATTTTTAATAATCGAATTTAGTTACACAGTACTAAATTAAATTTATATAGATAAATTAAATATCTGGTGAACTCGTATGTATGTATGTATGAAAAATATACTGGGGAGAATTCCAAAACAAATTGAAAAACCTTGTCAAGCAATTTGAGAACTTATCTTCTGATACAATTGGAAAAAAAATAATATTTAATTTCAGCAAAATTGCTGTAGAAGAAATATTAGTATTAGTAAATAAATTCTGAGGTGATAAAGTAATGTTCTACTCACAGTCTTGACGAGGTTCACGATCTCCTTGATACCCTCCACACAGGTGTCTGGACGTCCCACTATTTGGATGATACGATCGGTGCTCTGCGGGGCTGTGTTGGAAAAGATCTTAATGCGGGACCCGGTTTTCTAGAGAAAAAAGATAAAATATATAATATTGTATTGGTTGTAGTATCAAATCGATTTGCAAAAATTATAACATTTCTATCAGTGGCGTAACAGAAAGGGCCTCCTATAAAAAAAGTATCTAGGATTTTCAATTTGTAGTAGCAAACATGCCTTGCTTCATTTTAGTGATTTTTGCTTTGCGGTGACAATTTGATTCCTAATTAATGTATTAGAGAGTTACAACTAATATACATAAGAAATCACAATTTGTGTTTATTGTTATTTTTAAAGTTTTATAATTCCATATCTTGCTGTAGTGGATTTAAAAAATTGGTGACTCATATTAGCGTGGCAAAAATATGAAACTAAAATTTAAATTTGTAGAGTGCATATCTTTTGATTTCCTATTTAATGTGGGTCCCAATGCATCACACTGGCTGCGTGGCTTAGTTATACAACTGCTTTCAATGCAAGATAGAGAATATTATAGGATGCCTAATAGAAACATTTTTAAAATTTATTTTAATATAAGGAAGATATAATACATTTGTAAAATAATCAGTAGGATATATATATATTTCTTCTCTATGAGAGTAAGACTCCTGTATAGAGAAGTATATACGAGAGTGTATAATTTATGTTTCAGTTAGTCTGAGTACATATTTTTTGACTTCAGATACAAATTTATAGTAGTCTGTAATTTTTCTAATTGTGATGGGGAAATTGTTAAAAAAATTTATGCCTTAATAAATATAGTGATTTTGGGTTGCGGTATATTTTAGTTTTGGAATATCAATTTGGTCTCTAAATCTTGTATATCGGGATTCACTTCTAATATTTCATTTTAAAAACTTGGATAATTGAATTTTTTTTTGTATATGTCTATTATTTTAGGTACTTTGAAATCTGTGAAGAGTTGGATACTTGGATAGTTATTTTATTTTTTTTAGAATAATTTTTATTATCATTTTTTGAGTGATTTCTAATTGTGATATTGAAGTTTTATATGCTCCTCCCCATCCAATAATATAATAACTAATAAATGTGACTGTACAAATGCGTAATATATACATACTTTAATGATTTAAATTTCAAAAACATAAGAATCGCAACGCAAGAAAACACAGTTAATTTAATGGTGAATCATTAAATGGTGAAAGGAAGGCTTTTATGCATGTTTAAAAAAAATTCAACAATGGTGATATGTAAATTCTGTTAATATTAAAACCAAATATAGATATTACATTAAATGTTACATTATCTAATACAATCAAAATCTGCTAGGCTTTCAATTGAATATTTCAAATGCTGTAATATTTCACCACTTATAATGGTAAGGTTAAGAGTATTTGAAGACAAGCACCACATCAGGAAAACTGTCCTCGGATGGGTTGACCCTATCTCACCACTTGGAGAAATAATTAATTATTATAAATTAACTGGATTTTATAATGCAATTATGTATGCTTTAAAAATATACCTAATTCTTAATTTAATGAATTATTAAAAAAAACACAAAACTAAATTTAAAACTACAGAATGGGCAAGAACCAGCAAGATCAATTGAACATAGTTATGCAGAAAGCAAAACAGAAAACTCAAAACTGAAATAAAATAACTTTTATCTGGGTAAATAATTAAGTCTGTACAACAACTTGAATGTTCTTTTTCTACCTTTAAAATGATAAATAATATATAGGTACTAAATTTTGCATGATTTAAGAGATTTTGATATTTTTAAATGTTATGAAGTTTAATCAAATTTTAAAATGTGTTAATATAATTGATTAAAAAAACTTTTAGAATGCGATAATCACGAACTTTAGTGTGAAAAACGCCTGGCCGTTATTGTGGCAGAATATAGAATTGACCGAATCGTGTCTTAATGAAAACAATATTCAGATTGTGGACTGGCTGCTTTCTGCATAACTAAATCCAATTATATTATAGCAAATATGCATTTTTTTAAATGTTTTATTATAAATGGACGAACGATTTTTCCACTTTCCGAAGTATTTTTCGTATGTGCGGTGGAAAACTATTGTCACGTATAAGACCTCCAAGTGTAGCATGTTAATATTTAAAATACTGAATCGAGCCTCATTCTCTTCTAAAAAAAGGTTCAAGATGCAAGAGCAAATTCTCTTTATTTGAATGTTGTATATTTAAAAAAGTCCAAGTTTATACAAAATAATCAATTATTAACATATGTTACTCATAAAATATATTAAACATTACGCAAAGGAAACCTTTAAAGAATTGTCCACGTTTCGCAAAATTCCCTTTCGCCAACTTACCTTTTGTCCAACTGCATAAATAATCTTCCCAAACCCAACATTCTATAAAATTTGCCGCTATTGTGCCGAATAATCGAAACGAAATCCCGTCAAAAAAAAAAAAAAATTAAATTTTTATGTTATAACAACTAAAAATTACAACACATCTCATGTCACAGGCCAAAACTAAAATATTCACAAGAATCACGGCTAAAGAACATCCCGCGGCCTTCTACTAGAGTTACGTGACAATATAACCGCCAACATCCGAGTGATCGAACTCTTTTAAAAAGTGCATTGTTCAAATTTGGAACGAATCGAAAGTCGAGGCGCCTCGCGACGCGAGATCCGCCGGCCGGCGACCGCGCTGCACTGACGGGACACGGGACCAGCCGGCTCTCGACCTCGCCCGGTGGGGCCGGGGCGGGGAGAATGAACCCTACGCAATACGCGCACAGGGGTGAAGTTGGGCCGGCAAGAAAGGCACAGGTGGCGAGCATACATGCGCGCGCAGACCTCGCGCGCCCCCGATATTACCGAGGAAAGGTGAAGCGGGACAGCGCGAATACATGTGTGTGTGTGTGTGTGTGTGTGTGTATACAAGTCCTCGGTGTACGGTGCAGTGATGGATTACATCGTTTCTGTTCACATCCCGAGGAAGCGGAAATTGTCGAGAATTGAGACGATTAATATTATAATCATTGAAAAAACGAAAAAATCACTAGGAAATTATTTCAGATTTTTATTGTTATCTTCCGTCGCTATTCGCCATTATGATTGGCATATAAAAAGGTACTTTAGATAGGAAATACATT
This sequence comes from Eubasilissa splendida, assembly GCA_031772225.1. Classification (NCBI taxonomy): domain Eukaryota; kingdom Metazoa; phylum Arthropoda; class Insecta; order Trichoptera; family Phryganeidae; genus Eubasilissa; species Eubasilissa splendida. Next base: position 17,574,202 of record CM062856.1, read on the forward strand.
TAATTACAATTTTGAAACTGTTTAAAAAAATATAAAAATAAAATTATATATAGTAACCCTAAACCTAAACACCTCAACGTGCTGAACGTATATGAAATAAATCATCCGTTTTAGAACGCGAACAAAAGATAACGCTGTAAACTGAGACAGTGGACAGTGGCGATGAGATAACAATTAAGCGGCGGGCAGATAACAGGAAAGGTTAAAAAAAAATCGGCCGCTCATTTAGGAAAACGTGCACGATTGAAAAGACAATACTTTCCGTAAAATAAACGGCAAAAGGCTTTGTTTTTTAACACCCGAGAATGACGGGCCGCCGGAAGGCGCGGACGCGGGCGCGGGCGCGGGCACAGGTGCGGCGAGCCAGTCCACCCCTTCTACACCTGTCTGCGATTATTTTACTCGGAAATTAAAGCGTAAAAAGGCAAATTTCATCTGGTAGAAGCTGATGCAGCTCGATGCAATGAAACTAGGAAGCGAGGAAGGGGAAAAATATTTTTATTTGAAATTTTGTCCTACGGCACAAAGGAAAGTTCCGATTCATGATTACACCGTACGAAAAAGTCTAGAGAATTGAATTTTGATCCATAATAATACTACGCTTCCCCATATTTTATCTATGATTATGTGTTGGACTCGAACTGTAGTGATAGTGTCATTGTGGCTGTAAAGTGCTTGGTTAAGCGGCCAGGTGCAAGTATATTGAGCATCCTTATCTATGGTCGCATGTCGCAAATCGTGACAAATGCATAGAATAAAAGATATTTGCAGGGCGACGCGAATGATAAATGAATGTATATTTTTTATAATGATTCAAAATATTATTTGTAATGTAAAAATAATTTTTCATTAACTACGCAATATCATACAATGAATCTGGCGAAATTGATAATACGTTACAGAAAATACAACCACCGAAATTGTGAACACACCCATCGACCGGAAATCTCGGTGTACGAATATTATATTTAGGCGTGCTTAGATTCAAAGTATACTTCTAATGCCAGCGGGCATCACGTTAAATTTAAATTATATTATTTTATTGTCTTTTGATATTTGTTTTAATTTTTCCCCTACCATCCCTGACAGACGAGAATCTACAATCATTTATATGCGGTTCATTCAAGGACACGGGCGTGATCTCGGCATCATTCTGTTTCGTGATAATTTCCCTCGAACCTCGTCCGCGAGGGTGGCTCTTGTAATTCTACCGGTAGCAATTACTTGACCTCTCTCGGCAGGACCGACAACATATCCGAAGGGAATGCACATTGAGAAAAAAAGGACACCTGCCTCGTAAGTTTTAATCGAATTATAAAGCGGGCCGCCGGGCCGACTGACCGGACGATACAAGAAACTAGACTCGGCGTGTCGAGACAGAAACGGAGGAGCGGAAGAATCGTCTATTATTCAGTTCGTCAGGAGTTTTGACACTCGCCCGCCCGCTGCCGGGCCGGCTAGGGGGGCCGGCGGGTTGCCGTCAATTCGCGAAGGCGAATCGAAGACGTTATTAAAATGATAACTTAAAAGTTATTTTTCTTCGAATAATAAAATCTCCAACACTAATATTGAAAAACAACTCAGGGGCGGGTTGTGTGATCAATAGTAACTTTTACGATAATAAAAAAAGTTACTAAAGTAAAAAAAAAATTGGGAAGACGGGTTGTTTCATCGTTAGTAAAAAAAATACTTATCGCAAGTACATCCCGTAGTAAACTCATTTTACTTTTCGATATCCGATAATAAAAACGAGAATCAATAGTTAAATATGGCGGACTTATCACAGCTGTTCCAAAAGTCATCGGACACATTGATACTTTGAAAGTTGTTGCAGTATACTACAATTAACCATTCAATAACACGCTATTTTAGTGATGAGAGATGATCTCGTTGTTAATACATAATACTAAAAAAATTCACCATCACCATTTCGAACGCCTAAGCGAAAAAATCCATAGATAATGAATATTTCATGATTATTTGTCGCGCCTAATAGATATCTCCATATATGCCTTGACAGTAGTAAATTTTATGCATCAACAACCCGCAAAGGATTTTTACTACGGGCGTTAGTAAAAAGTTACTACTGATCACACAACCGGCCCAAAAACAAACAACGGACTAGCCGACGTTCTTGTTGGGAAGGTTTATTTTTTCCGAATTAATTCCCTGAAATGTCCACTACTGTCCAAAAACACTAACATTTGAGTGCTCATCAAACAGTGGTTTCATATGGATCTGGACACGAGTACTGACCAGGGGCGTGCAGTGCATACAAGCAAAAAAAAGCCGTGCATAACTAAAAATTCTGGGAAACAAATATAAATTTTAAATATGAATTAACATTGACGAAAACATTATTGTGCCATCTGTGTACCAGTAGAGTTTAATTGCTTAGTTCTAAAAACTCACCGCCGTACTCATGGCGCTCTTTTTTTATTCGCCCCATCGTACTATTTACATTACTCAGTTCTGTCTTTAAGCTAGTGAATTACTATAAGTCATATAAATGACTATTTACTGAATTGAAAATTCCTTTCGGTTGATCCGTTTTGTATGGAGTCGTTACCTATGCTGTCTACTTCCTCTTTTACTAATTCGCGAATTTTACTATCTTACTGTTTATAACGTATTGATTTCATGATGGTTCTTTAAATTTGGTGCATGGATTGGTTTTTGATTTGAGAAAAACAAAAAGCAATTGGCATAACTATTTCCTACGTTAACCTTTAATAAAAATAATTATTTCCTTTACTTATTCCGTGAAATATTTTCAAACTATAAATGAATCAAGTTCAGTCATAGAAAGTGTTCTTAAAAACGTCCATACATTTTTTATATGGGTAAGAAAGTATTATTTTACGTTAAAACTTAAACTTTAAAAACACTAAAATTATAAATAAATGAATGATAGGGTCGTATAAACGACGGATTTATTTCGTCCAAAGACGTTGGTTAAACGAAAGTACATATATTATGTATAATTGTATAATATCATTGGTAACAGCATATCCTAAATCTATACCTACTGCACGCCACTGGTACTGACTAAGAATAAGTGTGCACTGGATGTTTTTGAAAGGAAAATTTTGAGGCGTATCTTTGGGTCGGTTTCAGAAAATAAATTGGCGCAGACGTTACAATATCTACTACGCTACAGCGAGCTCTCTCAATGAAGTCTCTCGAGGTTTATACAAATAGGATGACTTCAGTGGATGACTGACAGCTATCACCGAAGTCATCGCTGAACACGAGGCCAACGGGGCGCAGGAGCTCGGGAAGGCCAAAGCGAAGGTGGAGTGACAATGTCTTCAAATACATTGTCACTCCACTGTTTTAGAAATAGCGTGTAATAGACACCAAAAGGAAAAGATCTCGAGGGCGAGACCCACCGAGGGTTATAGTCAGTAATAATAATGAAAATTCGAAATGAGCAGTAACACCTCGCAATGAAATTTGATGGCGAACGAAATCCGTCTGGAAAAGCTCAAAAAAAAAAAAAAAAAATCACGAACTACGTGATCAAGTAAAAGAACTAAAAATAATTTTGTCAATCTCGAGAAATTTTCAGAACACCGTTTCAACGGGAATATAATAATTGACACGATTTGAACGCAAACTAACAACTTGACCATCGTTTTGACAATGTCTCGAAACGCATATATTATATGATAATTGGAGTTAAATATTACAACATCATCATCGACACTAATGGCCCCGCCCCGCAACCCCTGGTGAGTTTGTCTCTTATTGGTTTGACGCCGTCTCTCTCCAAAGGATTAGAACGTCAGCGTAACATCATATTATCGTCACTGCTCATACACAGGCAGAGCTCCATATTGGGATTTCTTTACTTTATTTTTCCGTGCATTTGAGTTAATGCAAATAATCATAAAAAAATGTTTCATTTACATCAGAGCAGATTCCCCCTCCTCTTCTCTTAAAACCACCCACGACAAAATAGATAGCGCATTAAAACGAGCATACTAAAATCCTAAAATAACTGAAGGAGAAATGAATATGAGCTACGCTTCGTACGTAGCGCAAGTTAGCACGGGCGTGTCCCCGTGCAGTATCCGACTCGGGTTATTTATCGGAACAGCCCCCACCCTCGCCGGCGGGCGGGAGGGCGGGAGAGCGAGGGGAGGGGGCCGCTATCGACCGGGGGAGCACGTGAGCGGCTGGGCCACGTGGCCTGCCGCCCGCGCGCAACCCAAAGGTCTTGTCAAATTCACCACACTCCTGGATAACGCCTGGTTACCGTCGTGATCCGAACAGAGCGGAGAAAGACAGATTGTCGGTACCTACCTACTGCAAATTAATAAGTGAATATTATTATGTTGCGCTGTTTTCAAATCAAATTATTTCAATTTTAAAGCATCATCCTTGATGCTGAGGGCGGGCGTCCTAATCACTAGCAATTACTTGTTTTAAATATTACCGATCAGTACGACGGTGTTACTAAAAATCGTGTAATTTTTATATACTTTCTTTGTTGTGCCCGGTAATCTACCATTGCAACATCGGGGGATTCTGGGCGGTGTTGCCTTTCTTTCTGGACCGCACATAACTAATCAATCTTTATTAGCCCTCTCTTATTACTTTCCCATTAAACCTTTCGCGTCTGTCAGATTCCTATCCTATCTTTCTCTACTGCCTCGAATCATATTATCCCGCCGTTCCTCGAAAATATAATTTCAAAAACCCTGACAGCTTCCTTCAATGGCCTCCCCGTTCAAATTCAAAACAATCATTATTTTAAAAACAAAATGATTTAACCGTCGTAATTCGATTAACGAATACAATTCGCATTTGAATATGGCGAAATCATTGGGTTTTAGTATTTGAAAACTAAAATAAAACGGGCGCCAAAAATGACAGCAGATTTGTCTTTTTTTTTTTTTAAATGTACCTTCAGAACCAAAAAGTCATATATACACTTTCAAAAGGATTCAATTCATCTCTTCTATGAAATAAATGTATGAATTTCTCTTACAATTTTCATTTGCGATGAACAGAATGACATTAGAGTTTTATTTATAAGATTTATTCGGATCTTATGATAAATCAATTATTTAGCAAAATATTTAAAAAAATACACAATTTTATTGAGTTTTTATAGGTACAATAGTTTTTTTAAATTTAAATAATTCTAGAATGTAAGACCGAGAGCCAGTCCAGGTAGGGAGGAGGATGGACTTTCCCCATAGATAAACCGATTAGCGAAGAGGCCGCAAACTTTGGGGATAGCACTCTCAAGTGGCTGCGGGCAACTTCCCTTCGGCTTATAACAATACAATACCCAATTTGCGGCTTTTCGTTACGAGATCCCTGTTCGTACCGCGGCCTGGTGCCTGGTGCCTGGTGGCCAGATGCTAGAAACGTATGCAGACGGAAAACTAAGATGGAATATCGAAATATATACATTTTTGATAAAATAAAAATATACAGTTTCATGGTTTTTGACTATTAACTATTTTGAGGCCCATATTAAAAAGGTAATGGTAATGGGGACTAAGATTACGCATTTTACAATTTTTAAATACAATTAACAAATATTTTGAATATGACTCGTTGAATGATGAAAAATTACAAATTGAACATAAAAAATAATAATTAATAATTAAGTATACCGACCGCGCTAATCCAATTATAATTTTAAAAAAGGGGTGAAAAATGAGTATTAGTATGTGAAGTAAAAAATGAAGCAGTCATCGCATACGGTCCCAGCTAGAGTACAGGCCAAGGCTACAAGTCCGACCAACGTAAATTGGCGAAGGGCGCAACTGTACTCATACTGAACCTTATGAAGAGGGGAATAGCCGCGCACGGAAGGAGGGAATGTTAATTCAAAGAGTCACCGCTCGCCAATTTACGTTGGTCGGACTATACCAATTGGAGCGCAGTAAACCCAATCATCTTCAAATATACATGTTGAATCTCTTCACCTATGTTTCATTTCTTATCATTCGGCTTAGTTAATAGCGACATTTTTGAGATCGATGGTCTATCGTTTTGTTTTGCCAACGGAATTCGTGGGGCAACTGACCTGGTTCTATGTTTTTTTTTTTAGTATTTTTGAACATTGTTTTAATCTTGAATAGCTTGTTGATCTAGTGGTTAAGATGCTGGCCTAGTGATCGCCTCGTTCCAGGAGACCAGCAAGTTAGTCCTTTTTTAAAAAAAAATCTATTTGTCTTGGAACCTCCTTTCTAGCCCCTTTATTCATCAGATTTTTAAATTTGTCTTTACTCTACGTTATTTTTGTTTTGAGTGAATGTTAAAAATGTTTTTTTTATGATTTTCTATATTTTATTATTCTGGTAATGAATGTGTAGCTTCAATGGACTCGTAGGAAGTTACACCGAGAGTTATTGTGGTGTTCTACTGCGAGTTGCGGAGGATTGTTACTGAATCCATAACTTCTATTTGGACATTGAAGCTGTCAGTAGTTGTCTGGGATGCGGAACCGTCTGCAACACGAACAATAGTATTTTTTTTTCTGCTATTCCGCGCGCATTGTATGGGTTCTTGCCGGCCATCGCGAGATTTACACAGCAACATAATATCGCGAGAACACATTTTTCATTTTTTGACATTTCAATGTAAAACATAACCGATATTCTGTTTGTGATTTGTTTAGATAGCTTTTCTGTTAGTACAGCCCTCTCTGAAAATGTACAAACGGTGTTCTTACGTATCAACTTTGAAATGTATATATCACAGGAATAGACATTTCTGAAATAACTGAGATCATATTTACATAAATGATTACTGAACAAACGTTAACATTACGAGCAAAACATTAATCTGTCATCTCGCCTCGCATTAACATATCTTTATTTTATGGTCGCATTTGACAGTGCGGCCATAGATAAGAAAATAAAGTGCAACCATAGAGTACGACGACGCGAGATGACTATGAGATGACAGATACTCAATATATATGCCAGTCGTGAAAATTTGTAGGATTTCCCTAATGTATGTTTTTTTTCTTACTCGTAATAAAGACAATGTACACATCATTTCAAATTTAATATATGTTTACGTAATGTTTAAAACATTAAGTATCTTAACATAGAAATATTAAAAACACGTTCCACATATTCGCTACTTTGGCGAATATGTCAATTTTTTTCTTACTGGCAAATGACACTTACATATCCAGATAAAAGATGGGGAAGCACAATAGTATTATAGATAATTGAAGCAATCGCGGGATGATTAATTTGATTGAAACGAAATAAAGCCATAATTCGGAATGTCACGACTTAGATCGAAACATTTGATATTCAGTTTACCTAATTGTAGGTCCACCGTAGTGGAAGATGTGGTGAAAGCGCGACGCGAAACGAAGATAATAAGATCTCGCACAGATCAGCAGCGGGGCGGTCAGGGTGGCGGTGGCGGGTAGGCCGTCAAACGGAAAAAAGCCTCCTCGCATCGCCCGCAGCGCGGAATCTCGGCTTGGTAAAGTTTGTAAGCAATCAGACGAGACAGGATATCCGGAGCGCGGGCGAGATATTGCTCGGCAGGCACAAAAACTTCCGCCATAGGCTCGGTCCTAAGTTAATAAACGCCAGCTACCGCGGACCGTAAATCAGCCCTCAGCCCTCTGGGTTCAGGGGTAGAGGGGTAGAGGGGTGGACAATGTGCGACTCGTGAACTAATTAATAATATAACATCACTCGGATAGATAGACACAAAGAACAAACATATCTTTCGAAAAAAAAAAGGATCTCACTTTTAATTAATAAAACAGCATTTGTTTAAATACAAAGACGTGTAATAAGTAGAATTTCAGGCTTTTTTCAAATCAAATGAATCGATTCTTTTAACCTGAGTATTGACGTCTGTTATTTTTATTTTTTTATCAATTAACCAATGTTCTTCAGAAGTTTTACACTATTCCGTTATATATTTATGTTCGCAGATATACACACATAAATACAGTCTAAATACAATTCAGATTATATAGCAGAATACTAATAAAAAAAGGCAGTAAGAAAAAGACATAAAAGGTTTAAATGCCCTAATTAAATATATAAAATAAAACATCGACAAGACTGAATTCGTTCCCGGACTTGTCGTTGCTATAGGTGATTAGTTTAATAATTTGTTTTTAAAATAGTTATAATTATCAAATTTTTCGCGTAGCAACACTGTACAAAATCAATTCAGTCAAATCGACGACGTCCAGCTCGCCAATAAATATTTTTTATAAAAATATGAAACAGCTTAAAACTACTTGAAAAACAAATATCATAAGCGAATAATGACACTCTTAACGCTCACATTCATCTCCCCCTCTCAATGCAGGTTTAGAATTATAAATTTATTCACGAATTGAGATCGAGCTTCGTGGCGACATCAGGTCGATGAATAAATTTGTTTACAATACATTCAGGACGTCGGTCAAGTGACAAACTGCAGCCAGTCAAGTTACATGGAATGTTTCGAGCAATTTTAATTAAGCAAATAATTACAATAGTACATTTCATCGCGTGCTCGGGGCCAGAATGTCGACATGCACATTTTTTTACGCGGGAAAGGCGCCCCGACATTTTCAAATTCAATAAAAATGGGGTTAATATTTCTGAAGCAATAATTTTACCGCTGTCAAATAAATTACGTATATAATTTGTTTGCAAACGCAATAAGGAGAATAAAATTAATCGGTAGAAGGAATCAAATTTTTTTTTTCAATCATTTTAAATATTTATATGAGCAACTCGAGCTGCTCATACGACTAAGTAAATATTTTTTAGTTATCTGCATACTTTTATTTATCAACCGGGTAGTAACAGAATCGGATACAAAATCATACAATGGAAAAACTATAAAAAGTCGGTGGTTTTACCACCTGGCCGATACTGCTATATTTCTACAAACGTAAAGATACATTGATTATATTAATATACAGTATTGGGAGACATACTGGATCTCTTATTACATTTCCTGAGCAAAGAAAAAAAAAACAATTTCTTTGAAAAGACGAAAGTAAATTTATAAATAATTAGACCACTATTTATTGATTAGTCAACATGTTTCGATACCTATGGTATCTTCTTCAGGAAACAATGTATACTGAAATCAAAAATATAAGCATAGATAAAAACAAAACTATAAAGTAGTGAATATGTTGAAACATGTTGAATAATTAATAAATAGTGGTTTAAACGAAGGTTTAAGGCCACAAAGTAATTTTGCTAATATTGAAGAAAAGAAAAATTATTTTATATTATGTTTCAGTTTTTCTAGAAATATAAAAAATATAAACAAAATCGAGACATTAAAACGCCGATAGGCCTACGATTTTTTTTTTAGTTATTAATAAAATAAAGATAAACTAACGAGAGATTCATTATCAAATAAAAAAAAATTATTACAATTTTTGAAGCTAAGAAAATGAATAAGAGTTATGTTTTTTTAAATATGTGAGAAATTACTATAATTTATTCTGATACACTACCATTGGAATTGAGGAGAGTATTGAACTTTACATATACATAGTGCCTCAAAAAAATAATCGGAAGCCGAGATGTTGATTTTGCTGTGGAATCCTAATTGCAATATAATGTCGCAACATTTCTAGCACCAGAGAACTAGGCTGAAAATGATATTTTAAAATTAAACCAACAACGTTGGCGAACTGTGGGAACACCATTATACATTAAGTAAAAAAAAAAAAATTAACATGTTCATGACATTGTAAATTCAAGGTTCAACTTCCCTGCCCAGCGATGTTTGAATGTACACTGTACACCACAGGCATCATTGCCCGCTACCAGAAAGTTTACGTTTCTCTTAAACTACTTAACGGCTCGTTATTATTTCTCAAACCACTGATAATAATTAAAACAATATAAAATTACGTAACAATTAATATATTAAGTTGAAAAAATTGGAAACATATAACATGACAATTATATTATCCTGTATGTCCAGCATTCGATGAAGTGGACCATTCTTTTAAAACTTTTTAAATGTTTTTCTTAAGTATTATGGCAAGTCAGATGTGAGAACTGTCACTTTGTAAAAGTATGCGTGTGTGTGTGTGTGTCGTGAAAGTGAGTAGATGAGTGGTGGGGGACGAATCTTGTAAGAGGCCGTCTCTGGGGGAACAGCTCTCTTCCATCACAGCTTCTTCTGAATAACTAATCTATCTCTGAATGTATAATTTATATTACTGTATAACGTGTTCAAGGAATTGGGACCCAAGTAATTAGACAGTGATCAGAGGATAGAACGCCAAGGAAATCTGGTGGTAATATAAGATTTATCACAGTGAAACATTGCAGAGACATGATTAAAAACTACTTTAAATGTCATATAAAATCATTATGTGGTTAGTGAACGATGGTTACTAGCTTTTAATAGATATTTTAAGCCAATACACTCAAAACCAATCCCTACCATATTGGTAGTTCACCATATTAAAAAAGGTTAACATTGCACAAAGTGAAAAAATAATGAACATTCGTACATATAAATCAGGGCTGTACAACATTAGGTAACCCTAGAACCGTATTAAAAAAAAAAGAATACTACTTTTAGCTGTACTCATACTGCTTAATAAAAAAAATAGTAGATATACTAGATACAATTAGCCACCAATCTCATCCATATAATAATTATATTATATGGATGAGAGTTGCAGCAATTGTTGGTTTTCATTGTCGCGAAAGCACCGTTTATTCGCGCACAAAGCTGTAAAACTCAAGCAAAACAGGCGTACCTCACAAAATCGTATCGCGGGCGTCGTTGTGGACAACCCAAATATAAATCATAAATTGATCATATTAAACCTGTTTAAGCTTTTGTATAATTTTATTTATTGAACTGATTGCATTTTATTCCGAGTTCAATATGACTAAGGTTCAGCGATTACCAATAAATAACAATCCAACGTCGGAACCAACGATCGGACTTTTAATCTCGTTAGTGGCCAGCCGAGCGAGTCGGTCCAGTTTTTCATAGCACAAACATTCGGATCACTATTTACAGAGTTTTATAATAACTAATTATTTAAATTTGATGAGAAGTCCTACTCCAGATAGAGTGGATCGCGGGACCGCAGCAGCTGCCGGATGAATAATACAAAAAGACAACTGGAAACATTTCTATAGAAAGGAAGCGGCCGCATGCGCCTCGTACAGGCGCGCGGCTAATTCCTCACCTGAATCGCATGTTAGGTAGCATTTCAAACATATTGCACTTGGGGTGAGTAATGTGAAGAAGCAAATAATAATCAATTCGGTTGACCTATTTTATAAAACACTTATTTGTTTGTATGTATGTAAGTCGCGTTAAGACTTTCTATTAAATACGATATTATCCACACACCTCGCATCGCCAGCCGTGGCATAGCAGTTGAGGCGTCCGACTAGAAATCAAATTCTCTTGACCAAAAGTTTGTGTTTTTTTTTAAAACCTTGTATTATTTATTTAATTTGAGTAATGATCTATATTGTATTTATTTATAAGTACACATTCATAGCCGATATTTCAAAAATACAATTTTTGACTACTGCGTATATTAAAATCATGCCATACTGGTCCTGACATTCTGTCATTTTTTCCCGTATGTATATTTTTTAAATCACCCTTCCCAGCCTGTTAAATTAGTAACGATAACTTCTACCCTCACCTTCCCACCTAACGTAATCCTCTTTCCATCTTGACATGTTAAGATTTTCGGTCAGATCATTAGAAAAAATGCAAATTAGAAATAGTATATTATTGCACAAGCCGCTTAATGCGAGCGAGTGATATCCCAGACGACAGACAAAGGTCCTCGGAACGGAAGACAGTTTGCGCCCTCGGGCGGGAGTCGCGGGGCGAGGACCGTCTGCCGCGAGGCGAGCAGCGCGCGCGGGGGCAGATGGCGCGACCACCTGCCCCGCACCTGGCTGGCGCCCTCCAGGGCTGCGCAACCTAGCCCCCGACTTATCCATCCTCCTCTCCTCGGTTTAGTCGTTAAATTAACTAACATCAATATTTTATACTCAAATGCGATTAAAAAAAAGTCTTTAAAAATGGCTTACCAAATTTAATGAAAAAATGTAGGTATATAAAAAAAAAAATGCCCATCATTTAAACGGTCAGCATAATATTGAGGTTTTGGTCAGTTGAGCCGCCTCTTATGGTCATCATGTAGAACAAGATTAATCAGCAAATAATGCCAGATTAGGCAGCTGTAAAGTTATCCTAACCTAGCCACGCATTGAACCTGGTATTGGTATAGTACCATGTCCAAATGATTTAATAGCTATTTTTTTGCTAACCCAATATTTAAATGGCGAATCATTTAATTACTTCTCAAAAAAAAAAAAACTTTCGTTTCCCAAAAATAGTAAATGTTCACCAAATTATAGACCACATTAAATCATAAAGCGTTAAATAGACATTTACTTTTTGTTAGTCTATTATATTACATATTTGCCACCAAAAAACCCTATTTATCTTTGTGTTCTAACCTAACCTAACTAAATTTTTACAAAAGTAATTAGTAACAGTAAAGATACTTTGAGCAAATTACATGTGCCATTCGGCCAATCAGTCTTGTCTGTAGTAATTCTACTTCCCACTCGCTAAAATGTTGTTCCTTGTACACATCGAACGTTTCTCAGGGATTGTTGTAAATTTCACATTCCAATACGTTAACACCTGGAATTCTAGTACTATTTTTGGTGAACATTTACTAAATTTGGTATTTTTGAAATTCATTATTTTTTGGAGTACAGTGTTTTCAGAGTTAAATTTGGTAAACATTTACTTTGATCCCTTTAAAAATGAATACATTAATGTTTTTTAGGGAAATAAATTTGGGAAATAGAAAAGATTTTTTAGTAACATTTTATTATTTGATGTATATATAACTTGTATTTTATTTATATTCTCGTTGCTAGGATCTTCATGTGCCGAGAATACGCTTAATGTAACTTTCTCAATACAAAGGTTAACCGATTTGTTAATTTATCGGTAACGAGCTCAGATGTGAAGCCTGGAACTGGCGAAAGAGGAACAAAAGTAAACTGAATGCAGTTGAAACCATATCACTCAGGTGTATAATGTGGCAAATACATTTACGGTAGAGTAAAGAATGAACAGAATTAAAGAACAAATGAAGGAGAGAATAGTAAGAAATATGTATGACGGAATGTTCGATATAATGCGGAATGGAAATTACAACACCTTTCATATTATGGTTTATATTGTACTATAATTATTCCAGTGCATAAATATATTTGTAAAATTTAGTAGTATACACTAGAAAAAGGAATTTGCCGAATAAAAATTAACCACGAATTCGAAAACTTAATTGAGCAAGAGACATTCATAACATCCAAAAACCCGCAATGGGCTGGCTATGTTCGATGAACGCCAGATGACAGAATCAAAGATCATGACCGAGTAGATATCCCAGCGAAAACGATCTAGAGGCAGACCATGAAGAGGTTGGCCAACTGTGTGGAAAAAGACTGGAGCTCTGGAACTGTATGGCCATAGTATATTGTACGAATCGGTGGAGAGCTGTTGTGGGGGAGACCAAAAGGAAACATAGACAAAATAATAATGTTAAATGAAACTATAATTTTATTTGTCCATCGCGGAAATACTAATTGGTCGGTTAACGAGTATCACGAGAAAGGAAAATTGTTGAAATGTTTGATGAGGAACAAATTATCCAGAACAAATAGCGCAGAATTCTTCGCCTCCGAGCGAGTACCCACTCGAAAGTATCCGCCCGTTTCCGGGAATCAGAACAGCCCCTAAGAGTGACGGGGAGGGAATTTATTATTAGGCGAGAGTGGCTTCTCGGTGCCGTTGCCTGTCAAATTATCGGCGGCCGTCACTCGCCCGGGGCGCTTGGCGAGCCCTGGCGCGCTGCGCAACAAAAATATATAACTTTTGAAGCACTTCGATATTTTATCACTCGATAATATTACGACAAAGGAGTGATACATGAGTGTATTTGAAAAATATTTTAATCTGTATAAAATTAGTACAAGCGCTAATGCTGTAATAAAATTAGTAAGGGCTGCACCACAATAGCTTTCTCGGAATATTATTTAATTTTTTAACTGATCTTAATCCTTATAAAATATTATTTAGTAAATCAAAAAAATACATAAAGAATAGACATACAAATAACGTTTACTTACATTCAATTTAAAATTCGAAAATATTCCCAAAGTATCGGAAAATGGTAATTAACCCGGCATAAAATGGTTAATATTAATTTTAATCAAATATCAGATATTTCATTAAAATTAATATTAACCATTTTTATTTGAAATAATATGTATATATATATTATTAGAATTGGTGAACGATATATATATATATATAACGTTCACCAATTCTCACCCCTCAATCGCCACATTTATCAAATTTTTGAAAGTTGTATATATGTTAGTATGTGGACTCGCTTCGAGTACCACTACGCCATTGCCTATATATATATGTATATAAAGTTATCACTTAAGCCAGCCGAAGACAGGTCGTAAGCCCTGTAATTACCCCATACTTCCATATATTTTACATTAAATATAATTTAAAAAATAGTTTTGTCTCTATGAAATATCTGATTAATAAGAGCATTTGTAGGTAAAAATCCAGTGATTGTGTATTCCTGGACATATTCAAATATTGCTAATATTAATTTTAGTTGAATCCGGCTTTGAAATTTTACAGATTATCAAAACATGTAACAAATTCTTCGCATGTTTATAAAAAACACAAGAACTGCTTTTGTAACAGATATAAACAGTCGCTTAGGCTCTATCTGCACTATTTTATTTTGTCATTGGCATATATCTAAAATTGAATGCGTATGATTATGTGTAGTGAATCCAATACCGAGCCAAAATTGCAATCGCGAAATTTCGGGCTTAGAAAATGGTCATTTACTAGTTAATAAATACAATTTATGTAATATATTTATATTTAAATTGAACAAACTATAACGTAAATAATAATTGTATTATTATAGAATGATATGCCCGTAGCAAAAACAAAGCATCGAGGGTTTCATAATTTAGTTTCGGTACCCCAACATTAATACAAAATATTAATCCCGAAAGTTTCGGGTTTATGTGTACTAATCCCGTGATTAATAAATACTACAAGCTGAGCCGGGATCCCGGGATTGGATTCCCTAGTTATTTGTGATGAACGAACTTGAAATAATTTAAAAAGATTTAAATTATTAGTGTGTGGTTATACAAGCAGGTACTCGAGTGAAGTCTCTGCGATATTTTGTAATAGTCGACAGTTTACATTGCATTGTTTCAAAACCGACGCAAACATTTCGTAATAATGTAGTAAGCCACGTTTATTACAAAATTAACAAATATATCCTACATAATTCAATACAATGTATGAAAGTAGGGTTAAATGACTATTATGACATGTGAAATAAAATTAAAGAATTCAATGGAACATCATATATAATACATCGGTTGCCTTTCTGGTTTGAGAAATACAAAAATATGTACACATTGCATTACGACCGATCGTTTGCAGGATTTTTACTAGCCCAGTTCGCTATGATATACCGATGCGATACGCTCGATACACGCATGCACATTTTTCAGAAATCCGACAAGCGAACATTCGTAGGCTTCGTCCGGATGTGAACCTCGGAACACGCTACGCGCTCACCGAGCGGCGGTTCTTCAAGCCATCGGGACTTTTTTTTATTACGAACAAGTGTGCGTCGTATAACATTGATATTTAAGGCGCGACTCGAAGACGAGTAGATACATCACTTTATAGACAATTCCATAATATTTATGCGAGGACTGACAATAAATACGCAGAATACTTTTCGTGTGCATTATGTGGCTGCAACACGACGCCGTAGAATAATAACGAAAAATGTTCCCGAAGGCGAGTCCGGCCTGAATTGTTTGCGAACGAACACTGGATGTTGTACGCACATAACTATTGTCGTGAAAGACTTTATTGACAAAAATCCAATCACTCGTTCCGAACCGGTTCCCTCGGACTTTTTTTTATTACACAAAATCAAGATATCATTTTATTTGCATCATCGGAAGTCACGAGCGGAGGTGGAACAGATTACGACGCGTGCTCTAAACAGCCTCACGGAGAATGACTTTGAGCACTGCATTGGTAAAAATGTTGGACCAAACGGTTTGCATTAGGAGACTATTTTGAAGGGAACTGTGTACCAGATAACGAATAAGAACGTTAAGTAATTGAATTTTTTTTTTCTTTCTATGAACTTAATTGTCGGTCATTGTATGTTTTGTCGGGTACAAGGCTAAAGGTAAAGTTCAACAAAATGCGTCATTCGAGAGATAATTCAACGAGCGATTGTTATTATGTGACACAGTTGTAAAAATGGACGCGTGTGGATTAACCGAGCACCGGGCATAGCAGAATACACGTATCAAAGATTCACGGAACTATCTACAACTATACAAAAAAAAAAAAAAACTAGATGTATTATCTTTGTTTTATGATCAATAAAAAGTGTTTGTACCAAAAAGATGGCACTGACTATCTGACATCATCGTAATGTTGTTCAAATTCATTGTGAATCCGGAATCGGCAGGTGAGTTAACCGGTTAAGCGTGATTAATAAAATGTTATCGCTCGGATGTGGAATGTTGACGTGACAACAATCATCGAACAGAACTGAGATCTAGAAGAACATTCTGAATTGGAATATGCATAAACTAAAAAGGAATCAAAAGAATCTAAATCATCGTATTTGATTATATCTTATAAGTGGAATGCATTTTTTTTTATCAACGTGTTTATAAATAAATGTAAAAAAAAATAATGAATGAATTTCCACGATACGCTTTTATCTGAACAGATTTTTAATGAACCGCGGTAGCTGCCGAAACCTTACGAGAAAAGCGAATTAAATTAAATTAAAGTGAAGAATCAGAGATTAGATTGGTAGTGGTGTCTGTGATTAGTAATGTTGATTCGTATTCTCAAAGGAGATGATATTAAGACAACAATGACAAATCACGTTTTGTTCAATCGTTGTCAACAATAATTAATATAAAATGGTGGCTGTGATTTCCCAGGGGAGAAACAAAACCGAATATCCGGACAAATCTGCGTGGAAACATTGCGAAAGTACTGTTTCCTCCCTCGACCCCTATTAGCGAGCAATTGGAATTTAATAACGGCGCTGTGTTATGTCATCGGGAGGGTCACTCGGCGTGGGGCGAGCGACGGCTGCTGCCCGAGTCCGACAAAATAAGGGAAGACGTTGTTAGCACTTCGTCCTCGACTTTTCAACCCTTTCCTTTTGGTTGCAAATAAAACAACAGTGCGATGAGCACGAGTAACTTAATTATTTCTCGTGTAATATTATGCGCGCGCGCAATATCCGGTTTTTCATATCTGTAAAGAATGATTCCTGAATAAAAATAAAACTCGCCGAGAGAGCGTAACGCAGAACTTGCGACAATTTATTTAGCTAAGTATGTAGAATTATTTCGCGATAAGTGGAAATGTACGAAATATTCTATAAAGTATTACAGTGATATATTGCAGTTCCACTAGATTGAAAATTTATTTGATGCGGTGTTATCTGCATGGCGGAGAATTAAACCCCGATCACCCGGTGATACCGAAAAAATTACAAAATGTTATTATTGTTATATTTACTATTAAATAGCCAGAGACGCGCAGGAGTGTGCAGCAACAGAAGAATAAAGAAAAAAAAAAAAGATTATTTCTCATAGTCCATTTAGCGAAATAAAATTGTGATGCTAATATATCCTGAAATATTTTGGATCTTATAACGGTTACAGGCATTCTAGGAGCGTCGTGCTCATTTTAATATTGCATCACAACTACCATTTTTTTCTTTTTATTCTACGATGGTAAGTTAATCCGAATAAAGAAAAAAAAAGATATATATCACGACTTTAAAAACAATCGACACCTACCTAGTACCTAGTATTCGCACGTGGAAAACCAAAAATGTTAATGGATAAAATGAAGAGTACTCACATCTCGCAGTTCCTTGATCTGGGATCCACCCTTGCCGATGATACACCCCGCTTGGCTCTGGTGGATCAGCATACGCAGGTCTAGTTCATCATTGTTAACGCGGGAACCATTCTGTTGAAACAAAACAAAAGAGTGTTATAGAGTGAAGAAGTGCTTCCAAGCCTCGATGATGGCGATTCGGTTCCTCTTGTCTGATGCTATCTGCTTAATGCAGGCGAGTGAAGCTATAAATCTACACCGCGGGACTAAAACTCCTTCGAAATTAGCACGAATTTTCTTTGGGTTCGTTCAGCCGGCGGAAGCGATTCGAGTTTTACTGGAATCGCGATCACTGTGACGTGAGCGACGAACATTTCTGAACTCCGGAGTACATTTCGCGCTTTGATAAAACAATAGTATTTCGTCGACACGTATAATTTCGAAGGTGCAAACAAAAATTATATTTTAAATATTGAGATTTGAAAATACTACCAATCGGCAATCAATTGATCGATTTTTAGAAAATACTTATGATGTTTATAACAATTCTGCAATTTTGGAGATTTAAATAAAACTTTGTCCGAAAATGCATTATACGTAACTCATTTTTACCGTAAGTCTAGGGAAATACGAAAATAATTCATTTTCATTATCAAGTTCCACACTCCATTAACCTCTCCCTTACGGTGCTAAAATAAAAACGCGCGTTCCGGTGATGTTAACTAAGTGTACACGTAGAGTTGGGTGATTTTTAAGTCGAATAAATATGAGTATTTTACATTGATTACTTATATTAATCATTAAAATAATAGTTGATATATATTATATAGTGAAATCTTTATCGATCGTTCCTCAAATATTCGTTTTCCCGCATGTATCGTTTATTTCTTCCAGTCCCGAATTAATTTCGTACAAAACACCCAAAAATGGGTCGCATGGATCGTTCCTCTATGCATCATTTTACCGCATTAATCGTTTAAATTACGCAGCTAAATGCTTAACGATGCTTCTTATAACAATGTTTTCAATTAACGGCACTCGTAAACAATGAGCGGAACATTCAAGAAAGAGAAAGCATGCTCATGCTGCTGCTGCTGCTGCTGACTGCCGTTTGACATTATAATACAATACAAAGTTTTTATTTTATTTCTGTGAGTTTTCTAATTTTATTTTTATTTAAACATATTCTTTACAAGTGAAATATGTATTAAACATTTAAGTATGAAAAATGTTACTTTTTTCTATATTCCCGCATTCAGTTTATTTCAATAGGTCCCTTCAAAATCGATAGATAGAGGTTTCACTGTGTATATATATATATCAAAATTATTGTGTAAAAGTACTAAAAATAAGGAAAAAACATTGATCATCGCATATTGTAAATGTATAGTAAATACTTATAATGTAATTATTTTATCCAATACATAAATATACTACGGAGGAATACCTAAAATATTAAGTCTGTATATAGTATATTTACAGAGATATTCACATAATTAGATGCAATGTCAACTCAGTTTACATCATAGGATAGAAAGGTTAATATAGCCACGCTTAGAATCCATTGGGCAGCAATGCGAAGTGGTTCAATTTTGGAACAATTAGGATTAAAGTTAGATTGCCCACGAAAGGTGGAGGAGAATCGTCAAAGACATCAACACAGATCACAACCTGGGGATCACGATGCTCAGCAACGAGGGATCTGACTGAAGAAGATAATATAGCTTAGTGCGAAGAGAAGGTGGCCTTATTATATTCATTGATTCTGCATCGACGTCGTATAAGACACATCAGCTGTATATAGATACAAATATATACTGTCAGCGCACATTAATGTCACTTAAAAACGTTACATTCTTAACAACCGTCGGTAGCATTATTGTTTTGGTTGTACCAGCATAAATGTACATCTGAACGATATTTCGATAGGAATTTTCAGAAAAATACCTGGAAGAAAGCTTTAAATACTTGGCGTTCGTGTGTAGGGCTGCAAAATATAGCGAAGGAAACAAGGTTCAACGTCAATGATTATATAGTTAAATAGTTGATAGCAGAACGACGCAAGATAATTACCCGCTGACGGCGATAATGTCAGCAAGAAGTGGAATGGTCGTACCGAAAATATTACACCATTTCATTGTTCGACATTACTATAAAACACAATCACGAATTTACAATCTCAAAAGAGTTTAAAAAAAAAGCAGAAATAAATATTTTGAAAACGTGTCGATGTTCAATTATGCTGCTGTGACGACGAACATGATTATTTTCACCGCCGTTTCACGCGACGATGTCGCGGCGGCGCGCGAATAATTGCGGTGAGAAAAATAAACTCATTAAAAAAAAAAACTGACGACGTTTGAAGAATCGGTTGAACACATAAAATATTCGAATACACCGTCCAAATCTCAGAAATGAGGAAATTCACATTCCGATAAAAGCCATAAAACATGCGAGTGTTTCCCTGCAGGATGTGTCGTGGCAACCGGTCGGGAGGAAGTCATTGACTGGAGTAAGTTTCCACTCGCGGGTGGGTGTGGATGGTTTATTGACGTTAGCAAGAAAAGTTCCGTTCGTCGTATGCATAATTCGCGGGAGGGTCATAAAACGGTCCTGCGTTTGTTTGTTTTGGCATTATTTTACGTAACAAAAACAAACGCACCAAAAAAAATTTTTCGTATGAGAATAACATTAAAATGTAAATTGAAGAGGTTATATATTATTTTTTTAAAACATTTTTACGACTGTCACATAAAAAAAAAACACAAGTCGACATAAAAACGATTTTAAGACACATTTGTCTGATTTTGATAGAATGCTATTGAATTATTCATGAAACAAATTAATTGCAATCCATCAATATGGAACAAGAAATGAAAAAAAAATACATAGAAAGATAACCAATATTCTTTCATAAGTCATTAGCCATTATCATAAATTAAGTATACAACACATTTACATATATTTTTAAGGAAAACACATTTTTGTCGTGAAGTTGCATTTTCAGAACACAGTTCTGTGGTATTTTTAATACAAATTAAATTAATCAACTAGAAAGATATACAGAAAAAATCTATTCATTGAAAACATATTTTGTTACTACCGTGATTCGAATCTGGACCTCTTCCTATCTGATAGAAATTAAATATATTTTCTCTGTATATCGTTCTAGTTGATTAATTTACATACAAAACTATTAAATTATATAAAATAATATTAAAGAAATGTTACGTTTACCTACAATTAAATAATATTTAAAAAAAAAATCTAAAATAATTTCTGTTAAAATCAGCACTTATAGTTAAACATTAATTAAAAGCGATGAATAGTTATATTTAGGTTTACAATACGGTTATGTGACAAGAAAACATAAAGCCAGAAGTGTAGTGTAGTGTAGTGTGGTCGCGTGTGCGATTCACGTTATCGTCTAATCTAGAGTTTGTCCTGTTTAAAGCCACAAACCCCTAAAAGTGCACCAAAATAAGCCGCTTATGAAATAAACTTCGGCGCGCACAGCTCCGCACAAGGGTGGATATATACTTTTTGAATTCTAATTTGACCGTGACCATTCGATAAATTAAATCAAGATAGCTATTGAGGTTTGGTTATAAAGTTACCGGGGACAATCTTCCCACTTCGTTAGAAATGATGATGAAACGATATAACAAATTTCATAATAAAACTTTAATTATAAGTGGACAAAAAAATAACAAATAAAATCTTACAATGCCTAAATATGAATTTTAAATTATTTTACAGTTATTATTCAGGTTTACTTTAAAAAAAAATTAAACCGATTATAATTCCCTAGAACAGAAGAGTAAAAAAAAAAACAAAATGTATTGTTATATAACAATATCATTTTATTTAAAATTTCATATATTTATTATTCAAATTTCAAGGATAACTTCAGAATTTTAAACGTACTTTAACAAGCTTTGCTAGATTTACATTTTGAAGGATTGTTAGAAATATATTAAATATATAATAAAATGTTAAAAGCAGTTACATATTAAAAACATAATTAGTTCAAAGCATCGAATATCCATTTCCCGATAACATAATTATAATGTAGGCGGTCTCTCAGTCTATTGCGGCAATTTTAAAACGATCAGTGGAAACCAACTATCATAAATACATCATAACTCATTATTTTAATGTAAAATAAAAAATATTCTACGAAAATAATGGCGAGATAATATCTGATTAACCGTCGGGAAAAATTGAAAATTGTCTCGTTTCAAATTGAAATTGTCAACCGTGTGATTCTCATTTGTACTTGTGAAAGAAATGGACCACGCACAACGGGAAAGTTAGGCCGCTTATCGGAAGAAGAAATAAAGTCATATTTAATATAAGACATGAAAATGTATTTTTTTGAACGCAGTTATAATTTAGTCAGTTTAATTAATAAAGTTAAATTTCTAAAGATCGATTATTTTAATTTCAATCCGCCAATTTGTCGCCTAACCCGTCGAATATAACATAGACTGAAAATATAAAAGTCTTTAAAATTATAAAACAGTAACATGCTGTGTAAACAAAATTTCCCCATAAGCATGAATTGTAATTATGGACTGTCCGTAATTATTAAAAAGTTTTATACGTTTAGTGCATATTCTAAATAATTTTATTTCATACTAGCAGAAAGCATTCGGCAATAGCAGATTGCTCGTGCGCGGCCATGCAGAAGGCTACGGCTACAGTGGTGGCTGCCGAGCCATATTATCATTATTTGCTATGTCCAACCTGATGTACATTTCATATTATATCCCGCGACTCCCATTGATGAAGTATAACATTACGTATCCTGTCTACCGCGTAACCGTAACAAATTTGACAAAGGGGCGTGCCAAAAAATAGATATTTAATTCGATATTTCTGTCTTTAATGATTTTATTACTTAAAGAGCATCTCAAAAGATCACAATGATTGGAATATTACGCATTTAAAAATCTGCTAGCCATATTGTGAGCGGAAGTATTGTTTACAAACGTGAGAAAAGTCTAAAATATCCTAAAGAAATAATTTTATTTTTCCACATCTCTTAACTTGCTGTTATTGGCTAACGCCGTCTTAGTGCGAATGTTTCTAACTTGTTAGTGTTAATCTTTGATAATATAATGTTTTAATTAGTATTTATGAAATACGACACGAACTTCTCATCAAAATATTGCACGCCTTCGGATAATTACAGACGTTCTTGTACAAACAAACATCATTGCAATCTGATTAAAGATTATGGGAAGAGAGAATTTACAGAAATTCAAAAGCTCTATTATATTACTGGTTAATTAGATAGAAGATTAAATAATGTTATGGCGACATAACGTGCGTTATTTGTATTGGGGCAAGACCTGGCGTCTATTTTTTGTACGTATTTGAGAATCAATTTTTTTTTATACATTTGAGATAATATATCTTTGATAACCAAAATTTTAATTACTTAAAGAGAAAACGCAATCGTTCGACACAGACTTCCTAGCAGCGGTGGTTGTGGCTGTCGGGTGATTATTTGATGTATTTTACCCTCTTAGGCGCCCCGTGTGGGGTAATTCATTGTAAATAATAAATAGGCTGCGGAGCTGAAACGATGCCTGCACGAACTGACGAATTGCACACGCAAACACATTAGGGACAGTATTGATTGCTGAAAAAACATAAAAATAAATAATCCATGAGCTGTACGTACCTCTTCCATGTTGGGGACCACATCGCCGACAATCTTGAGGATACTATCCAGGTCCGACGACATGGACAGAATGCTGCAAAACAATCGAGGCGATATAGACATTTCATAGGAGGTGAGACATGAAACGTAATGAGACTAATTGAACTTCGATTAAACTTTATCAAAGAGTATAAAATAATTATGTTCATTGTAGAGAGGCAGAATTTATTCACATAAATAAGTCAAAGCGATCAGAACAGAGAAAAATATTTACTAGTCCTCCCTAAGTTGAGGATCTAAATTCACGTACAAAGGACATACCGAGGGGGGCCGGGAGGCGATTAGTTGCGTTACCTTACACAAAGCTGAAAATCATACAACAATTAGAATACAGTGCCAAGTGTTAAGCGGTGAGAACAGGTGATTAACAATTAATCGGGTCGGTAAGAAGCTCTCGGCTAGCGGGAGGAGACCTCGGGAGCGCCGGGGGAGGGGGCCCGCCATCATGCTAGGGGCGGACTAGGGACAGACTGGACACGGAGGGCGGTGCCGTCGGGCACCACTCGACACGACCGCGAAACGGGCCGGGGTAGCACAAGGGTGGGGGAATGGGCTCTTGTCGAGCGATAGCTGCAAAAAAACATGACAAGATCGCACAGTGACAGCTGTCCGTTCTCCGCAAGGATGAGCGAAGAAGAGAGGTACCAAAAATCATTTTTGTTGATATATAAAGAATTTTGTGAGAGGATTTAGACTATTTACCGTTCGGGGCCAGGGCAATCTGGGACTGTAATAGAGGCATTGTACTGCATTGGTGTGGCGGTGTGGCGGGGCGGGGCGGTATGGCGGGGGGCAGCGGCGGGCGGGGTGGGCGGCAGCGGCGGCGGCGGCGGCAAACACAAACACAGGTTAGGGCTCGTCTCGTGGTCGCTGCTCGGCCCGAGCCGGGAGGCGGCCGGGCCGCGCAGGGTCGGGCTCGTCCCGCGGTCGGCGCTCGGCCCGAGCCGGAGGCGGCCGGCCCTCGCAGGGACCGGGCTCGTCTCGCGGTCGGCGCTCGGCTCGAGCCGGAGGCGGCCGGTCCGCGCAGGGACCGGGCTCGTCTCGCGGCCGGCGCTCGGCTCGAGCCGGAGGCGGCCGGTCCGCGCAGGGACCGAGCTCGTCTCGCGGTCGGCGCTCGCCCGAGCCGGGAGGCGGCCGGGCCGCGCAGGGACCGTGGGCTCTCGGACCCGGACACCACGAAAGAGAATATGTGACGTGTTGAGATTTTTTGTTTAAGAAAATGTTCAATACATGTCAATTAATATCATCCATGGTAGTTCGACCTATTTGTGGACACTTAAAAGACAATATGTAAAGTGAATGCAGTATTTCTAAAGTAGACAAAATGAAAGAAAAAAAATAGTATTCAATTCAGTACATAAAATTTATTATCGACATGAAAGGACAATTTGACAAACATTTAACTTAGGGACTTAATTCCGGACGTAATATTGAAAGGAGTTTTTTATTTTATACAGTGGATAAACCAGCTTGCAGAAATGCACACAGCGATCAAAGATATGGAGGAAAACTGAAAAGGGACCTTTAAGGCGAAATCTGTAAGAGTGCACCAAACAATATGATCTGGCGATTATCTCTGGGAAGGCGATGGGGTTGACAAGGATCTTCTGCTGGACTGATTGACTGGGGTGTTTAGGAGCGGACTGGCGCCCAGAGCGAGGCGACTATCGGGGCAGTCGGGAGCCGCTGTTCGCTGTTAGGGAACGTTCGATGGTTTGATCGAAACAGCCCTCGGGGTATTAGTGGACGCGGGCTGATGTTAAGAATGGCGGGCGTGAGTGTTGTGAATGGAAGCTTCACGGAAGGAAGATTATTGCCGCTGTCGGGGCGGAGTTAGGTGTTAGGGCGTGTCCTGCCGTCCTCTGTAATGGGAAAAGTGGCATATGAAGGTGAAAATACTGACCGAGCTCCGGAGGCTGGTGATCTTGGAACCTCCTTTGCCAATTATGGAACCGGCGACCTGAAACAAGAAACATACATTAGACACCTGCATTCAATTAAAATCTAAACTTACGGTGTCTTGTTACCAAATCTAAAGACTTCTACGCGGGGCACTAATATAGATTCCATTTATTAATAAAATATTATTTCATATGTGATATAATACACCACACGCGACCTGCCCCGAGAGATGCATTTCTCTCTGTGTTATAAACATACACCCATCGCATCTACACGAACTTAATCCATACATTCGATGTAAAATGCAAAGATTGGGCAATCGACGCACGGCTGCATTTGTTTAATTCCATTCACCGCTTCGAGCGTCGGGAGTGGAATCGGCGATGAGGGATGTCAATTTTCTAACGACCCGATGGAAAATTGGTCGGTTCAATGCTCTCGAAAGGCATCCACCCCTGGGGAAGGGGAAGCGGCGCGGCGCGGGCGGTGGTTGCCGCGGGAGGGGGGGGGGGTGCAGGAGGGATCGATCCGGCGGAAGCACGCGAGCCGGCACTGCCGACTACTACAGGTGTACAGCGTTCGGTTTTCAAGTCGACAATTATTATACCGATTGAGGGGTCGAGTCAGTGTCTCTATTAATTAGTATTCTCCATTTCTGTATCTGTAAAATAACCAGAGGGAGAAGTCGACACAATTTGTAGATTTAAGTAGACGATACTCGTAGCGTCTGTCTTCTTTTCCAAAGTATATTATATCGTTTGTGTGTTTAATCCATATATTTTAATTTTATGACTTCAAATGTCTTTTTCACACGCTTAACACGTCTGTTTTAAAATTGTTTGTATATCCAATCATAAAAAAATTATCAGTATAAGTATACAGTTTTTAGTACTGCATATTTAATTTGACACGAGTAATTAATTATTCATCAAAAAAAAACTGTCGGAAAAAGTAATTCGATGGTTACGATACTTGTTATTTGAATACTCTTGTATTTTAATATTTAGTCGATAGATTTTTAAATACCGCGTGGATTATAGCCTCACCCGGGATAAGATAAACGCTAACCAGTTCATAGATAAAGCCAACACATTATTAATGCTATCCGCCGAAGAGCGTTCGGTACTTCATTTAAAAATGATGGAAATAATAGACGCGGAGTTAATAAATAAATAAACGTCCAAACGTAAGCATCGCTAATCTTTTATCGATATATAAAATTAAATGTCTGTCGGGTCTGTTTTATACAATCTTACCCTTTGACCGATCTAAATTAAATGTTGCATAATCACTTAGAACCCAGGCCAAATATGTATTAAAATATATTGAATTTCATCCAAATATTTTCAGTTGCACTGTAGAACCATAAGAAAAATAAGTCACCCTATTCCGAACATCTCAATCAATCAACATCCTCGACTTGACCAATCATTTTAGGTATTGCATAAAAGCGCCTCCACTTCCCCCACCCCTTTTAAAATATATGTAAATCAGAATCCTGCAACGGCAACCCACCCGGTAACGCCGGGCAGACCTTTAATAAATACATAATATTTTTTCGTTATTTAACAAAAAAATAATGCAAAACGTAAATCATAAGAAAGTCTACAAATAAATAACCGAGTACTCGTATTAAACATAATAACATTTCTGAGAAGCACTCATCTTTCACATCCAGCGGCTAATTCTGCGGATATAAAAAAGATCAAAAAGAAAGAAATGAATATCGCGCAATTTAAGTTGAAAAAAAAACCTTAACAATCGTACAAAGCTCAAACAACCGCAATGTGGGTATTTAGCGCGACATCTTTAAATTTAAAAGAAATAACATTAATTCGTATTTTACGAACTTGAACGATGAAATTGTGTACACATGCTAATGGACAATTACAAGGGCAATTACACAGGAAAATTATCAATTCCCAAGTAAATATTTACACGGGTTTTACAATTCTATTGTCACGAAATGCTTGTACCGAAATAAATTTGATGGTTTCCATTTCACATTTTATGAACGAAAAAATAGCACGCGTGTTACAATTAAAATGTTGTTTTGACATTACCTAACTCATTTCTCCGCTTTCCTCGATGACACACGGAGACGATGAAAAATGTGTTGAATAATAAAATGTGCTACGCGCTACATTCATTCATCGATTGAGTCTGAGCAATCGTCCCAGTAGACCGCAACGTAGTGCTATTTTTACAGCACATGCTTCAAAATGTATATTGATGCGACACGTATTCTCTATTTAAAAAAAAAAAAGAAAGACAAGTTTTTTCCTACAGGGTGGTACTCGTAAGGGCGGGGTGGGGTTGGGGGCGGTGCAAGTCTCGGGCCAAGCGGAAACTTTTCAGATTACTTCAGACGAAAGCAATGACTAGGTTTATTTTGTGAAGTTAATATGAAAATTATACTTGTCATTACGAATTATACAAATTATTCAATTCTGATTATACGAATTATACAAATCGGAAATTACGCGTGTTCCACCACGAATTCGGGAATACACTGCTTGACAACCAAAAAGTATGGTGTCAATGAACGTATGACGATTTGAGAGTAATCGACACCGGGATTGTGGTTGACCGTCTAATTCTTTGTTTTAAATTATTTACACTTTCGCCATAATACACCTTCAATACTACTACTACAATAATACTACCTTCTGCGCGTGCGTGCTTAGAGTTGGTACGACTGCGGTCACGTGCGCGAAATTTAATCCCGATCGCGTCATTTGCCTTCCGGCTATTACAGTGTAAACATGTCCGCTCCGCTAGCAGTTTGCACAAAGGAGGAACAACGAGCACTGATCCGATTTCTTTGGTCAGACTGTGCGAAAGGGGCTGAAATTCATCGTAGACTTTTATCACAATACGGGGGACACTGTTTTATCACGTAAGAGTTTTTTTGTGGGTCAAGACGTTAAAAGGTGGCCGGATGAGTATGATGCGCGAAGAAGGAGCAGGAAGCCCGTCAACCTCCGTCACGGACGACAAGATTCAGCAAGCTCGAGAGTTGGTTCTAGCCAATAGGCGAGTTACCATCGGTGAGGGAACGTCTTCTTTGAACATCAGTCATGGTATTGCCCATCAAATCATTCACGACGAGCTTGGCTTCCGTAAAGTTTTGTGTAAATAAATTGTAGAACGAAAAATGTGGATAATTTTTGATTTACCCTCGTATTTCATATTATTTTTTATTAACGACACCGACGCATGCATTCAGAGTAAATCTAATTTAATTAATATATATTTATACACAAATTCTTACAAAACTACAAGACGCATTCAAAGTTTTAATAAATATCCTTTAATATGTAGTACAATCCTAAAGAATTGCAAAATTGAATTTGAGAAAAGCATCTTCGTTATTAGGGTCGCCACCAAGTGGGCACTGATGGTGATTAGAGTAGTGATATATTGCTTCTCTTGAGTTTCTGGTATGAATGAGATTGGAATTCGATGATATCAGTGACAGAAAAAGGACTACATTTGATATTATCATAATTCACCGTGTTATGTAGCAAATGTATGCCTGTATATTTTTTATTTAGTTGTAAAAAAATTATTATATCTAGTATAGAACACTTTATAAAACCTAAGAAATATTAAGTTACAATACTAAATGTAGCTCGCACCCATGCCCAAGATGCTACAAAACTTGTGGATGCAGGGATTGGACCCTTTAGACATTTAGAGGACCCACAATTATGAAGGGCAGTCATCCTCGGACACAATGATGACTGTTGTGTATAACACGTCTTCATACGTAAATTTAATGTACTCGAGGTAACACTCAAATACCGAAATCAACATGGGATTAGGCAAAAATACTTTAGATATTTTATTTGTAATCCTTATAATTTTTTTTTTCAAACAATCAAACGAATTGTTCACTTGGCTTAAATTGTTATTGTAGATTAAAATAAAGGACATGCGTCCAAATATTTATAGTATTTTATGATAAAATACGTTTCGAGCGTTACACAATATTAATTTCTAGAACGTTTTTAAATAAAACGTTATAAAATTATTTTATTTTATTATTTTCTTCAACTCAAAAGCATATCGAATGCAACTTATAAAAATGTATTTTCTTATTTAAAAATAATATAATTAAATCATCGTGTAATTTCATAGCAATGCCCGCAGCTGGGCAATATCATAAATGAAATTAGGAATGTAAATTGACTTCATAATCGCGATCCAGAGGATCTCTCACGGGATGACCCGGAATGGTGGCGAGGAAAATACTAACTTCATTCCTGGTAAATTTTCCGATTAAAATATTTACAAAATACAACGTTTTCTTCCTAAAAGCTAACAATTAGAGAAAATGACCCCACTCATTACAAGACGCATACCTTGTTTCCCACTATGGTCAGGAATATCACATTCCTTCCTACTGCCGCCAGGAAAGAATATTTTATCGAGCATAATAAACACTGTTTTATTTCACTTCACAAAAGATATACAAATAAAATTATTTTTAAACAATTAAACAATACATTAACAATTGTTTACGCGGTGCGAACATCTCGCGAAATATTGATTTGTTTTAAAATAATTTTATTTATAATAAATTTATCTTTTGTGAAATATAACCACAAATTTCGGTTACATAAACAAAAATAAATATAGTTAGTAAACTTCTATTAACGTGTGCGTCATAAACAGTACAACAGTACGGTACATGTCATAAAATAATACTCGCAATTTATCAGGTAATTTCGATCGAAATACATACTATCTATTGCAGGTTTCATGACGCAACTTCCGGAAAATTTTAATGCACTTTCTTCGATTGTTGCCAGGAGACCTCGAAACCACCCTCCGTTAAAAATGTATCTTTATATATAGGATATAGCGGATTTTGTAACACGATAAATCCCGTAGTTCTAAATAGATTTCGATAAAAAATTTCAGAATATATCGATTAAGTTCGTTAGCCGGCCTGATTCGTCATCTTGTTTCAAAATGCCAACTGTTAATTTTCTTTAAATTCGTAATTTTATTTAATATTGGTTCTAGAGAAAAAAAGTAAATGACATTTTTAAAAAGCATTCTGAAATATCATTTCATTTCGC
Organism: Eubasilissa splendida; assembly: GCA_031772225.1. Lineage (NCBI taxonomy): Eukaryota > Metazoa > Arthropoda > Insecta > Trichoptera > Phryganeidae > Eubasilissa > Eubasilissa splendida. The sequence continues at coordinate 17,604,916 of CM062856.1, forward strand.
ACGCACAAAAATTATATCTGTTTCGGAAGGGATTTTTCTTCCTGAAAAGCCGGGTTTCCACCAAAGGGACAAAAAACACGAAACAAACAAACTGTTTTTCTCAACAAAAAGAGCCATATTTTGTAAAAAATGAACAGTCCTGAAAACAAGTCTGTCAGAGGACAGTGTTTTTAGTCAACAAAACACTTTCTCTCAAAGATCTCAATTCTCAGTTCAACCCAACATCGTATTATAAAGTATTTTTTATTCGACCATTAATTAAAAACAAACCACAGCTAATTATAAACAAATGGTCGTCGGTGAAAGACATCATTGCGGGACTAAACAAAATGGGAAAACGAGACAAACACTAGCAACAAAGTTTCCCAGAACTGTATTGAAGACAACAAAACAAGTTTGTTTTGTTATTTGAAAACAGTCTGTTTGGTGCAAACCCGGTTTAAGATAGTTTAGTTGGGTAAAATTTAGGCTTCGTGAGGTCAGTTAAGTGACTTGCATTTAGGATTGCAAATTTTGACAAAATAAATGAAATCGGAATTCGAAAATATTTTTTTATGGAATTCGGTCGAATTCCGAATATTTAAAAATTAATAATAATAAGTCAATACCAATAATAAAAAACAGATTAATTAAAAAAATAAACCGTTTTTCTTGAGGATTAATTTGAATGGAAGATTCTAGAACAATTTATTATTATATATTTACAATTCTAAATTATATTTATGAGAACGAATTTTAAAAATTTCGTATGCAATTCCTACTTGTATTGTTTTAGCTATCTCAACTGTTCGGAACCTTCCAGTCCGGTCTTAATAAGCAATATTTGAACCATTGACGTATATTATTTTTATGGTATTTCGCCTTCTGATAAATTTTCATTGGATCATGTATTTAATCAGTTAATTACGAACGTTTAAGCTTTTTCTTGGACGGTGGTCATTGAAACCGCCACCACGAATACAAACTTTCAGCTTTTGAGGTTAATTTGAGCCGACGGCTTGATGTTCATCTCCCACACGTAACCCCGCCGTTAATTCTGGGAAACCCTGCACAAGTCGGCCGCTTAAAACGAAATTTTGAAGGAGGTCAATGTCACGGGTGCCATAAAAGCGGGCAGGTTGAAGTATGTAGATTAGTGGAAAGTCACCTTGCTAGGTATGAGCAGGCGGACTTCCACGTCCCCGCGGCGGTACCTCTTCTGAGGCCCGCCGCCGGCACTGTTGTCGTAGGCGTCGCGCTTCATCGCCGACGGGGAGCTCTCGTAGTCGTCAATTGTAGAGCTGGACCGATTGCCACGAAACGGTTTCCCAAAATTATCTGGAACAATAGAAATAAAACATTAAAATATGTGTCAATTAGTGGCGATTCTAATCCCGAGGCAAAATTGCAAACCCGTGATTAGAAAATGCTTAATGTTCAATTTATAAAAATAGACCAGAAAGAACACATGCAATTTGATTTAAGTAAGTATAAGGAACCTTTAAACAGATTTAAGTAAGTATAAGGAGACCTTTAAACAAAAAATAACGTAAGCTTGATAAATTGTAAAACAATTTCATTATTAAGAACAATATGTCCGAAGCAATAGCAAAACATCAAGTGTTTCATCATTTTCTTGATCTAATTTTGTTATTCCGAAACATTAATTCCGAGAGATTCGGTATTATACATACTAACACGGAATTCATAAATACTGTAAATTGGGTCGGGATACCAAGGTTAGATTCCCTAAACACAATCATATGGAGATCAATTTGACGAACGAATTTTGTTATTATTATATTATTACGGTCAAAGTAATTTCTCATGCTCATATGTCATGTCTACTTTATGTAATGTTTCGTCACATTACGATTTGCTAGCTATCAAAATACATACACACCAATCAAGCACTTCCACGTACACCGCGAGACATCTAAAACAGGGTTCTTTAGATGCGCCGTGAGACTGACAAGAGGCGCTGACTAAAACCCGAAAACGAGTCGAAAATATAATAAGCACAGTTCACAACAATTTAGGACTTTGATAAAATTGTTATATATCTGAAATGGTTTAAATTTTGCTCGTACAGCTTGATTAAGGTATGTTTATTGGATTATATTTGTTAGATATGATTATGTTTTGGAACTAGAAATGAGGCAGAAAAACATTTATGGAACAAGAACTGTTACATTCTGTACATACATGAAAAGACGATGATTGACGAGTTAGTCAAATCGATTTTATCGTGATTTTAATTACTTTTCTTGCTAAAACAACTAACTAACAAGTAACTCTCAAAGTGAATTTCGTCTTCAACTTAACATTTTTTTATAATAACAATTTATAATTCAATAATGGAAAAGATAAAAATGTGATTATCAATTTTTTTTTTAAAAAAGAAAAAAATAATTTTACACACATGCCATATCAATATTCTTACAATTTTCAAACTAAGCTAAACGAAAATAAAACTAACTTGTTAACATTAAACTTATAAAGAAATACCTAAATAATAATATAAAATGGATATATTCGACACAAAGTTTCTTTGATATTTTAATTGTCGTTTTTGCGGGGATTTAAAATAAAATTAAAATATATTCAGTATCAAGAAACATTTTCATAAATATTATATGCAATAAAAATGAATATGAATGTATGTACATATTTTATTACAACCCGCGGTAGTTGCGCGTCATGATAGAAATGCCACGCTCGACAGTAGGCAAATGTAGCAATAAGCTTTAATAATTCAACATCTAAACGCGTACTCAAATTCATCAATGACGTCATTCCGTGGTCTAAAATAATTGTTTACCCGATATTTTATATTGTGTAACATAATACATAATAATACCGCGGAAAGGTAAAATGCTACAAAACAATATTTTACAGAAAATGTAAAATCTCTCTATGTAATCTTATATTTAAAAAAATCTCACGTGTACGTTATTTTTAAAAAAGAATAAAGAGAATGTTAATACAATACGTGCTAGATTTTTTTTTTTTGATCTTTATAAATATGAAAATAATTAAAATGAAACCATTTAAAATCGAAGTATGTATCCCTCAAACAAGGGTTGTAAATATAATACATAATTTTACCTTTCCCGAGCTGATATTTTACGGACAACGTGTGGGAGACTGTAATTTATATTTCTAGAAGCATATTACTAAAATGCGTAACCATTTGATTCAAAATATGAATAAAATCATAATTTCGCAATCAGTTTAGAGCATTCGGGTCCACGGTTCGCCGTATCACTTAATTATATCTCACGTTAAGCAGAATTATAATTGGACTGAATTAGTTTTACAACAAAATAAATATTTGCTGTAGATTTTGCATTTTTTTTTTTAAATAACTAAATTGCCTTTCGGACATTCAAAAATATTATTACTCGATATTATGGCTTCTTAACGCCCCGTAGATCGCACTGTTTCCTTAAATAACTGTCAATGTATTATTTGTATGTCATGTCGTTGTCTAGATAATATTATCCAAGTGTTGTGTATTTTCCCGGAATGGTTGAAAAATCGGATTTTATAACTCAAAGGCGTTTTGAGATTACGTAAATATAAAGAAGATGGCTTTCAAATAATGGAACGACAGATGTATCAATTTGAAAGTGCAACATACAAGTTCGGAAATTTGTCGTCAACTTACTGTGTTGGTGTAGCATGATCGGTTAATGCATAGGAAGAGATCCAGGTTCAAAACCCGGTAGCGACAAAAATATTTTTTCGATTAATTGATTTTATATGTATACCATACCTTCCTAATTAATACATTTAATTTGTAATGATAAATGTTACACTTATTTGTGGTCAAAAAATATATTTACATTTTTTAATGGATTAATTAAAGTGTTACATAAAAAAAAAAGTGCAAGTAACATTATACTCAAATTACTATAATCTTTATATTTGTAACATAACACGTACACATCCTTTAATGCCATTCATTATTTCGTATGTTCATGACAGACTCGAGGTCTGTTGACATAAGGCCTACAAATAGTAAAGCAAAAATGCACACAGTTCATTCAGTTTGAATACAAATTGGTTAATCACGACATGTGAACCCAATTGTCTCTGTGTTACGACCGACCGACCGCAGATGAAATAAAAAATAGAATTTAGAAAAATAAACTTGCTTTAATAGATTATGGAATAACATTTGCCATTACTATTTATAATGGCTGGACCTGGCGTGCAGTGAGTCACGAATAACTGCTACAATCCGCGAGCAGACATAAACGAAAAATTAAAAATGCAAGAATGTAACCGCTAACACATAACATCATCACCTTGAATAACACCGTCGGTCATATCGAGGATTTCTTTTTTCACTTGTGTCATGTCATGATGTTAAAAAAAAAATGAAACGAAGATAATAAATATCACGACAGAGCGATGTAAAATAATTGAATGGTGGAACCAAACTGAACAAATCAAAGTAATGCCAGATGTAATTTAGGAACGTCTAAGAAAAATGATTCGCTTATTATACGCTGTGAGAAGAGGCGATGCATCGCTGCAGATTGCTCTCTTCGGAACAGTACAACATTCAAATGGGCGCGCGACAAAGAATCAATTAATTAATACTAATTAAATGTATTAATTAGAAAAATATACATATAAAATCAATTTTATCGAATAATATTGTTGTTGCGCCACCGGGATTTGAACCTGGATCTCTTTCCAAACCGGGGAAGGTGCATTATCCAACTATGCTACAGCGATATTATTTTTGGCGACAAATTTTCGAACCTATACGTTACACTTTTTCAAATGAATGCATCCATCGTTCCATTATTTGAAAACCATCTACTTTGGTTTTACGGAATCTCAAATACCTTTACGTAAACCGACAGCAGACGTCAGAACGCACCTTCCCCGGTTTGGAAAAAGATCAAGGTTCTAATCCCGGTGGCGCAACAACAATATTTTTGGATAAAATTGATTTCATATCATTCTAATGAATACATTTAATTAGTATTTAAAATATCACATAATTGCAACTTTACAATAAGAGTGTGTTCTCCTAATAATCAATTAATAATTCACACCCGCGCGCTAGGCCGACCCGAAGGACAGATGCAAACAATTGCAACAGTTGGAAGGCAGAAATGCAGCAATTGCGTTTGTTATAAATTGCATCGGTGCGAAGGAGGGAATAATAATCAACGAGTAGGCGGAGCGAGGTTGAGGTACCAACAAAATAAAATAATATATATAAGATTTAGTATTGTTAGAATCTTCAACAATCGACGCGAGTGCAAAAGATGATGTGTGACGAGAGGCGAGAGTGGTGGTGTGTCAGGCAAACGAGTGTGTGCGATTTATAAACTCAAACATTGTATGTATTTACTGGTGAAGAGCTAATCTATTATTTTGAATGAGGTCTAGTGTATCGGTGATCGATTGCTCATCGATTACGAATATGTAATCAGTTACCAATAATCGTTACAAATGACACAAAAGTAATTGCAAATCCTCATTATCGTACGATAAGTATAATACACATTAATAGGAAAATAACTCAAAATGACACACCCAATACATCAGCAGATACCCAATACATCAACGTCACAAATATTAGCCAGGCCGAGTGGAGAAATGACATGTGGACCATATCCAACATTTCCCACACAAACACAAACTTTCCGCGTGTATGTGTTTCGCTGCTCGTTCGCCTACCGTCCAATTTGATATTTGGAGCAATTTAGAAAATGGACAACACCCCCCTCCCCCTGCCGGTGCGAGCACTGCGGGGACAGGCGGCCGCGGGGGAGGGGCAGCGCGCACCAACAATGGAATGGAGCCCGATACAACTGAACAAACTTCGCGATCAATAAATCTATACAACACGTAACGTCACCGAAGTGAAGCTAGCGGCAATGACATTACAACAAACATTAACGCGGTGTGTCGGTGGGTGATCATTTACACAGGTAACTAGGTTATCTTCGTCTCCATTACTCTACCTCGAAGTAGAGTGAATTTTTTTACAATGAATAAATAAATTTCCATTCTATAAAGCACTTAATATATGTAAACAATGTTACAATTTTATAAGGTATTATGTCACTTTATTATTTTTTTAGTACGTGTCCACGGTGTTTGGTTGTCCAAGGGTTGGTGTTGGTTTACATAGTTCGAATGTGATAGGATTTACAAATTTTAATTGGAAATGGCGCATTTAAATATTTACGTTGTTTTATTACGTTTAGCAGTAACGGACAGAATAATGTTTTCGTCATTACTGACAGATTACCATCTAGTATACAAAAAAATATTAACTCAGCGATAAAGTTATCAATTGTGTACCACCCAATTCGCAATACATAAAATTAACAAGAAAATTTAAGATTGATAATCAAATTTTAATCATGTTTTTAACTTTGTCTTAAACAGGTCGTTGCAGACATCTCATCAACTTCTATATATTATGGCCCGTGTCCACGGAATGAAACTCGATGAGATAAATCTCAGTGTCTAAGATTTTGATCTGAAGATAAACAAACCCGCGAACACAATGATGGTCGATTTGACAGCGAGACGACACGTGCGTACAGAGATCATATAGAACCATAGATACTTACAACTAGTCATTCTGAAGATAGACAAACAGAAGGTAGCAAATTACAAATATCTATTCCCACTGGGGGGAGATTCAAATTCACTCAACTAACGAAAGGAACACCAATAGTTAATGCGAGACGGCTAAACTTGGCGTGTAGTGTACACGATGGATTACGAAAGTCGAGGTTTGTCTCTAAAGAATCTCACGGAAGCATAATCCATATGACAGAGACGAAAATCTCATAAAAACATCATCCGTGGACACGGACCATTAGATTCTAGAATGTCATGTTTTTAATTTACCGGCCGGCACTTTTATTAGTTCGGTCTCTCGTCTGTGACATCACATTACGGCCGAAAGCTGAAAGGAGACATCCGACGTTATATTACCAGAGATATATTTTAAAGAAAATAAACACTCTCGACAACGTCAAATTTTTGTGATAGATGGTTCTGAATCACCTTGGTCCGCGAACGCAATTTGAAATGGCGGGAAGTCGGACGGAGAGAAATAATTAATATAATAACCCGCGCGCAATGTTAGCTCGCAATTCATCGATCTGTTGAAGAATTTGATGGTTGGTGGTGGTGGTAGCATACTCGGTCGCCTACTACTGCGTTCGGAGCCGCCGCCTCCGTAAAACCAAATTGGAATAAGATCATTGTGAAATGGCAGAAACGCCCGTGCGTGCTGTTCAATTAATTATTATTATTATTATTATTATACCAACAACAACAACAACCGACCAGAAAGAATATCGAAAATAAATTACAAGTACAAAATAAAGAATATCAAAAATAACGTGTAAAGAGCTAAATATTTCACGTCGGACGGAGTGTATTTAGTATCCGCGAATGGCGCTATAAATATTCACGATATGTGATAGAGAGGAAGAGAAAAATTAACGAGTCAACAAGGCAATATAATTAGAACCCACGCACCGCCCGCCCGCTTCTGCTTGGTGTAAAAGGGTCTGCTCAATATAATATCGGTGGCACACAACATTACTATACTGCGACTGTATCGAACATTAATAATAGGATGACCTATTTAACTAAAGTCGAGCTGGAAGAAAAATAGAGTTTGCGTGAATACGATTTATTATTTTGACCGAATAAACGAATTAAATTAGATCCAACACATGATTTTTTTTGACAATTTATATCGCATTATTATTAATAATTTTTTTGTATTCTACTTTTTCTGTTCTTAATTTTTCCTATAATAGAGAAGATTAAGTATTAAATTTAATCTTCATTACTAAAGTCTTAATGAAAATACCTAAAAAACATGTAATTGGTTGAATTTATTGTTACATTTTTATTACTGTTTTATATTTGATTAACACTGTCTATGTTAAAATATGGGTAGTTGATTAATATATTATATATATAAATAAACTACATACATAATATATAAATAAACTACACACATATTTTATTGATTTAGTACGAATAAAACAGGAGATTCTTAATACAGACGAAAATCTATCTATATAAGTAGCCGGGACAAAGCTGAAACCTGCTGCATCCTATGCAAAAAAAGTGATCTAAAAATAGCAATATATTTCTAATAGATATGTACATCATTTTATGATATTATTGCAATTGTACTATAAACCTCTCATGTACTCTGTAAACAATGGTTAATAAACTTTTATCTTATCTTGGTAAGTTACGGTGCGACCTACTAAACTAGTTTTTAAATTATAACGAAGCGTCACGAATGACTATGCACTTCGCAAAGGCATCCGCAATTGCTGCCGATGACGATGACACCATGATACATCAACATTTGTTTTATTCGTATTATTTGTGCTGATTTTTATAGATACATAAACAAGTACCCGAGGACACCATAAAAAAAAGAAGATAATATATTTATTTTTAATAATCGTAAACTGATAATGAATTCACGATTTATTGCAATCAAGAATGCGCGGAATCACAGTGGGCTCATTGTATCAAATACTTGAAAGAGTGCAAAATACAAAGAACCAACGCCAGTAAAAGGACCCTTGCAAAGGACTCGTATCGACGTCGGGTGACACAGTGTGGCGTGACACATTATTGCCGCTACGTTCAGTTCTCGGGAATCTGATAGTGGGTGGGTACCGTTCGCTACAACCAGCCAGTCGGTAGTCCGCGTATCGGTTTACACCTCCTCAACAACCGGTACGGTTAGCTGGCCAGGGTTGGCACCGAGCCAACAGGATAATTGCCCTGATTAATATCAAACAAAGAGCTGAAGGTGCCCCGTTTGTTGTCGTTTGGCCAGTGAAATATGAAATGGCCGGCCGGTGTACACGTAAACAAGCTTCATTCAAAAAGCCGGCAGTGACCGCGATTCCACAAAGCGTGAGTTAACGTTAATGTTATTTGCAACAACGTAAGATTCCTGGAAGGTTCAATAAATGGCCGCATGTTTAGTACTAAATCCTCGCGACACTCGAGTGAGGCGGACGGTATCACGCTAGCGTCGCATATCATTAGACATCGTCAAAGTATCAGGTGCGTAATACGATAACGCGCTCGGACTGTCCCAGCTAGCGCGATACCCGGAAAAGGGTTTCTGATTTCAGATTGGTTTAGTGCGGACGGCATATCATAACGAGACAACAATTATTTGGCATCTTCACGAGCCTATCCTAGAGAAATTACGTCACGCAGGTGGGATCATTATTAGCAAATGTGACTTTTTTATTTACTGCGGCGACGCATTCCTGCGCGTTAGTTCGCTTTCTCCCGGATACGAAATAAATCATTAACAGTTTTTACAGAAAATTCTTTATGAATGTAGGAATTTGTACACAAAAATAATTCATTCCCTACCATTGAATCGGTTGGATTAAAAATTAAACGAATCAAAATGACTCGCCCCGACCATGGCGAACGTTCATGTCGATCTTTGGTTGATTGGGGGTACCTAATTAGAGGCGGGAGGTATGCCGATTTCTAGCCGCGTCCTCGGGAATTCAGTCGCAGTGGAGCGTGTCCATACCAGTTGTTCATAAAACTTTTCCTGAATAACTGATATCCCGACGAGGTGACATAAACCGGACTCCATGTAGCCCCGATTTGACACCAATGGACACATTCCTATGGAGCTACCTTAAATCAAAGGTATACAGTAACAATCCTCCCTCTCTGGAACAATTAAAAGAAAATATCCGAGAAAAAAAAGCAGCGATCACGGAGAATACGTACCGAGCAATTCTCAGGAAATTATACCACACAATACCTACTATATTTTATATATAATTTAATTATTGTGAGATCTATATTTGGAAAAAACTTAAGCTTTCTCTGAATTATCTACCCATAAAATGATGCCGATTTAATACTAGTGTGAAGCGTTTTTAAATATATGAATGAAAATAATTATTTCGGTATCAGTACATTTCATTTCGCGAATGTGTAACAGCGGTCAGCGTATCGGTGGACAAACAGGAAGATGACACAGAGGAAGTGTGTACGAAAATAAATGATAGTACGTGTTCGCAATTAGTATTCTGCCTAAACAATCAATGCGTCACACGTCGATATGTCCCAAGAAAGAAGTCAAGAACGTTATGTCAACACTCTTAACAAATATTGATTTAGACGTAAAATCTCATTACATCGTGACACACATGTTCAACGAACATCTGGCACAAAGGACACATATGTAGCTATGTATTCCATAATCGGCCGGTTTGCAGATACGGCGGCGCATGCGAGCGTGTTTGGCCACCGTGTCACGCTAAACACATCCAAATTACGCGGCAAATTCAAATGCAAATTATATTCGCCCGATCGAATGAGACGGTTGGCAGCTCGGGAATTTGAACGGTTTAAAAATAACGCGTATCTGCAGTAATGAAAGTGGCCAAGTGTGTATGCATATAAGTGAAGAGTACCGGTACCGGTGGTACTGCAGTATGACCGGTGGGTGACACGCGAGTAGAATGGGATGACCCGCTCCACCGGGCAGTGTCGCGACTGGACCGAAGGAAGCTGGCGAAGGCGAGTAACACGCCACTTATTTAATTACCGACAACATTTCAATAACTAAAACAGTCGGAATGGAAACGGTGGCTGAACTCTAGATTCCATCTCGGTGGAGTTTATTAGTTTTCAAGATAATGAAGAGGATTAGTAGCGGGATTGTTCGCACAAATGTGTCTGCAGTAGTGATGAGAAAAAATGCCACTCTTGACCCACTGGTGTGATTGTGATTGATATTCGATAATATCAGTGATTGAAAACTGTGACTGATCGCAGTTTCATTAATATTACAAATACGCGTGCGCCGCACGATATCACAATACACGAAATAAAATTTAAAAAAACATAATTTAGAGCGTATTTACTTATATTAATCAAACTTCATTTGCGTAAAAAACATATTCTAGCATATGTAATTAATACATATCTAATTTAATATCATCACAAAGAGAATGAAAATCCTTAAAAAAGTGTGAGTTTAATTTCGGGTCAAATTCTCGGCATTTCGCGTTAAACGTTTTGGCAGAAACTACTACATGGCGCTTATCACAAATTATAACGTCATTCCTTTATGAATATTTTCGTAATGCACACATGCACCGAACCGCCGTTAACACTCAAATATAAATAAAATAAAAAAAATAATCACGATATTCCCAGATATTCAATCACCGATGGTGAGTGTGACTCGAAGATATCAGTGATCGACTCACGGTTCGTGATTTTGAGCTCATCATTGATCTGCAGTGTTGATTTCAAAACGTGATCTAATCAATAACTAAAACACAACTAGCGGGCGGAGATCTTGCACAAACAATAATTGAAATTTCAAGCGTAGGTATATTACAACAAGCTACAAAATATACGAATGGCGTATCGTGAATTATTTTCTTTCTCACTTTCGCCCATTCGGATTTCCTCATGCCCGCGCCCATTACTCGAATGAACTCTGCCCGATGTGTAATCAGAACTGATCAAGTTCCAATTGATGACGAAATGCTTTTTTTTTTACTTGAAAATACATCGTATTGTTTTCTTACAAATGGGATTCAAGAATACCAATAGCATTGTTTCGCAATGAATCGGCGAAAAATAACACGCAGAGATCGGAAATCACACGGCCCCAAACATTAATCCACACCGAAACATCGCAAAGGTCATAACGAATTGACATTCAACGTGCAATCGTGCATCGGTTTGAAGGTCGCTACACCTGACGGTCGGCAGTCGGACGAGCGAAGAACCGACGATAAATCGGCCGGATTACCATCGAGAGCAGGCCGCGGCCTAGAGCCGCCGCACAAGGCCCGGACCACACCGGCCGAGCGGAGAATGCGATCCATCAAGTTGCGAGAAGACCTCGCGTTACGTAACAACTGTTGCTATTTTATTCCAGCAGTAAACGAAAGCGAAATTGGAGCGATGAATGCACTAACGGGGAAAGCGTACCTTACGGCGCGGGTTTGTGAGGAAGTGTTAGAAATAACAGTCGGGGAAAGTTGTACATTCCTATTACAATCTGAATTTAATGCCCCGGAATATATTTAATTGTGTTTAAGAATTATATGTAAAATCTGTCTTTTTTATTTTATACGGTTGGTTAAATTATGGACTTCAGGGAATGAGAACATCTCCAGTGTCGCCAATTAGTATTAGTCGCACAACATGTGAAATATATTATGATGCGAGTAATTTGTGAGCATTTTTTTTTCTATGCCCAATGCCCGTATTGTTGTCTGTTAATTCAAATAAGTAATACCGAACATCACGTGTATTTTGTGACGAAGATGAAAACCCACAACTATTGACCATGTTCACTAAGCTGACTTACCATCACGCCTTTACCCCGCGGGGGTAGGCAGAGAGGATAGAGCGCCACACTCGCATGTCCTGACACAGAATTATCGCCTCATACAAGCTCGTCGATTATTGAGGCTTCTAACAGGACCATCCTCGTGTTATATCAAATCTTCCGCGGAAGTCTTCTATTTCTGGTGCTCCGCGATCTCCTTTCCACTGCATTCAGTCTACTTTCGTTCCTCTTCTGCCAGCTCCAGGCCTCGCGCTTCCATCATGGGATTTTGTGTTGGATTACTAAAAATGTAACTATCTGATATTATTCCAATACCAAAAGTTGACATCGAGTTCATTTCTACATATATAATATATGAGTAATATTATATTATCGAATTAATGTTGCCTTGTATCCCGCAACAGTAGGAACATTTTTAAAACAGTGCGTTAATCATTTCATCCCATCATCAAACCCCCCTAGAATTTGACCCTGAAACATTCTCACACGACACATTTTGTCGTCTTGTAATGTAAGAATTAAATTAATAGTCGATAAAAAAAAACCAACACGTTCGTGCAAGAAGAGAGACAACGGAAACTACATTAGCTAAATTCTGTATTCAAGCGGGAGAAGTACAAAAGGTCGAGCTAAATCTAACGAAAAATGTATAAAACAAAAAATTGCCGTTCGACTGTGTCACATAAAAGACAAACAGAATCTCGTGACACTTCGGTTCCTCAAACATTGACATTATGCGTACGTGAAAATAATATGAGAAAAGAAACAGCTCTAGTAACGGAAACTGCCGGCCAGAATGTGAGGCATTGGGGTAAACGCACTAGACGAGACCCGACCGCGACTGTAAAGCGTGCCGTTTGACTATTAAAATAAATTTAATCAATTATACTATTATTATGGAGAACACATTCTTATTGTGATGTTGTAATTATTCAGAACAGACGGTCTGTGATATTTTAAATACTAATTAAACAATGTATTAATTAGAAAGATGTACACATATGAAATCAATTTTATCGAAAAATGTTGTTGTTGCTACCGGGATTCGAACCTGGATCTCTTCCAATCCGGGGAACGTGCATTATCCGATTACACTGTACCGACACAGATTGACGACAAAAATTAGTGGTAAAACTGACCACAAAATGACATATTTGAATTGCCAGTGAAGAAGATGCATCACTCTTAAATCGTCCATTTTCGGTATGAATTTATTACAATGATGTTTACACAGTAAGTACAGCTTCGTAAGTGACGAACGTCCAACTACGTATTGTAGACAAAGTAAGTATACAGGGAACAGGTTTTACCTGGCACCGGGACCTTGTTATCACATTTTTTCCACTGAAATAAAATGCATAGAACAAATCTAGATATTTAACAAGGCTGATATAGCTTAGCTGAGAAAGCAGTCTACCGGCAATACAGGTGTAACTTGTTTTTTTCTTCTTCGAATGAACGATTTGTCTTTCGCATTTTTTCAATGACATTTAATATGGTTTAATTATATCAAGGAACGGTATGTTCTGAATAATTGTCACAGCATCGATTAAAATTATACTATTACCAGTATATTATACTTTTCATTTCAAGGTACATCATTAACGTCAAAAACGCGCCTGGTATCGACCCAAACATACAACAATACAACGCGCCGCAACCGCCACTACTGTCGCAGTCGTCTTCCAGACTAGTTCACGTTGTACACTTCATACTGCTTATACCCATAACCGTGTTTCAACCATTAATAAACATTGTTTACATGGTTAGTAGTCTTTTATTGTTCATCCTCCTGCTCTGGCCACGCACACGCACACTCCGCGTTATAATTCAAACGAACATGTGAGCGAATGGGTGAAATATAATGAGGCATTCATTTACTCACGCTCAAGTACATCCTTCAGATTCATTAAAATACAGACCAAATACATACACACTTTTCCCCAAAGTTCAATGCAAATTGAAGTATTAAAAATTACGAGTATCATCTGGCGGGTGGCGCGCCAGGCGGCCTTGCCTGTAAACGCGTGTTTTCAAGGGACCCGAAAGAAATAATATAATAACGCCGGCAAGTCATTTCGTAAACGAGTCGATGAACGCAGTATTATTTATAAGCCACACAGAAGCTGAAACAATCAATGACGTAAGTTTAAGCGATCGCTCCCCGGATCGAGCCGTAACACTAAAATATTTTTTAAGTTCCATTAGGGGCCATAACAAACATGAAAAATCACCGGCGAAATCTTCGTCGAACCGTTTAATTTGATTAGCCGTAAAAAAAAAATATATAGCGCGCTAACCAATGTCGTGTTATGTACGCGACGTTTAGAATGCTCACGTTAACGCTCTGCCTTACTAACGCGTAATCCGGAATAAGTTTATATAAATTAATTAGTATTAAATAGATATATCTATGCTTATATTTAATTTGCTGAAATCCAATTGATTCAAGGCAATTTCTTCTTTATCTTCAAAAATAAGTAACATAAGAGACAAACTAACTTTTGGATACATATTCATTACCTTAAAGTGAAGTTTAAATATATATGGATTACGTGGATTGAATAAGGTACGTTTTTTTAAATAGAAAACAAGAAGGTCCATTTTTATTGTCCGAAATTTGAAAATTACAAAACTACGATGCTGCAGTACCATGCGGAAGGTGGGTAATTGTTAAAATTATATAATATGTTCGTCTTTCGCACCTCTCATAAGGTGGGTTTTAAATGCTAGTAATATTGATCTAAAAGCGCTGAAAATTGAGAAACAAGGTTGTAATAAAAGAGCGACAGTGAGGACTGAGATAGTAATAATAATACATTTTCGAAATATCAAATTAAGCTTATTTTTTTGGCACTATAATTTTACTACGCGTAATCACGACGTAGAATTCAATATTGTATCTGTTGTAAAATATTTTGATTAGATGTTATTTAATTAAAACAAGTTCAGTAAGTCTGACGACATTCTTTTTTTCATCGTCAACGAAAAGGGCCAAGCTGTTGGTAAAGAGAGAATATTTATTTTCTATTATTGAAATTAAACATTTCAAAGGAGTTTTATCCGAAAATAGTGCAAACCGAGATGGTGCAGATAGCAATGTCGCTTGCGTAGAATAATGTGTAAATAGAGGTGACGCGGTGTGGTCGCCAATCAGTCAAGCCCCAGAAGCCGAGTGGCGTCAGCGGGACAGACGGGGTGGAGGTGGACGGCGGACGCTCTCTATAGGCTGGGCGTGAGACATTTCCATTTTTTAATGATGACAGAAAAATGAACACATGCCAACAAAAACCACACCACAGAAGAAAAAAAAGATAATAAAAATCTTCGGTCGGGTGTTGCTTAATAATATGTTTCAAAGTGCTGTCAAGAATTGCCGCCGCGACACGAATGTGGCGTGGATAGTCGGACATACTTCATGTTTGATTTTTTAATGAAAACCCCTACGGAAATACAACTCACAGAGAACAACTTACTTTAATGTAAACTCACTAACAGTAACAAGACTATCGTGGTTTAATTACAATTCACTCGATCGCTAGGAAGATTCACTAATTTCATAGTTGGCTCGAAGGCTAACACGAATTAAAACTGACATTCTTTGTATGTGAATCATATTATATTGATCTTAGTTGACATTCCCACTAAACTGATCAATTTATTATTTTTTACATAACATTTATTTAATTTTAAAATAATTAAAAAGTAATCCCTGAATTCTCATAGATATTGTGGATGTCTGGTCTGGCCCCTGAACACGCCCCGCATATATACACCCGGGTATAAAACTAGACTGTCATCATACCGACCGGATAACAGACAACGGCAATATGCGCCGGCAACCGCCCGGGAAGCCGGCCCCTGCGCGCCACTTCTCTCACAGCCGTCAAGATGGCTAGCAAACGCTCCTAGTTGTAGATTTTTTACTGCATATACTTCTAACTGTAACTGTGCAACGATCATCAACGAACGTCAGTGAATTGTAAGTAGTCTTTCTTGTTCAACCTGCTCTGGCCACACCGCACACACCCCGCGTTATTATTCAAAATGACAGATGATCGCAGGGTGTAATTTATTGGGGGGACCGAGCGCTCACACATAATAATACCCGGGCATCACTCACGTATCCCCGAAATATTATTCGCATTCTCCTTATACCAGACCTGAATGAAGTATTTTATCAGGCAGCGGCTCCATATGTCTCGACATAATAACCATACTTTCTCCCTCGTATTTTTGATGCTCATCGCGGCCGCAGACACGTCAAAGCATTATTTACAGAATCGGTAAATCATCGATGTAACATAAAAGTTATCTGCTAAGGTTCGCATGACATTTATAAGTCGAGACCAAACATTTTTAAAAGGCGGCCAAGCTGTGATGAAATAAATACATTAGTTACACATATCCCGTCGCGTCACTAGTTGGATAAACATACGAGTATGTATAGTCGGGTCAATGGCAAAACATCATATGTGAAATTTCGGTTAAATTTATAATACATATATAATATACATTTTCAAACATAGTTTTTATAAAAGTGTGCATTGCCAAATCGGCACTTGTATTAAAACACACAATTTAAAAATCTTTTCTGTAAAACATTGGTAGAACTCTCAAATCCATCCGAAATTTTCTTTTTGGGCGTAGAAGAGTTCTATTTGGCACTGTACCATTTACCAGCTTAAAAATATGGACGTTGTGTATACAAATATTGTAATACATACCGATCGTGCAAATTCATTTATTAATAGCTTCAGAAGTGTTTTATTATTTCTATTAAAAATTTCCAAATGCGTTTAATATATTTTTAAATATTAATTTAAATGTTAAGCCACTATTAGCCATGAGTTCACGGTGAAAATAAATATTTTTTTGCATGTGAAATGTTTTCTTGTAGAATTAAAAGTGCCTATGATATAATGTAATAAGAATAGAGGAATTATCAAGCAAAAAAACTGCAGGAAAAGGAGACAAAAATTATAATTTCTAAAAAGTGTCAAGTTTCGTTCTCGGTAGAGAACTGAGTGCGAGGAGGTAACATCAAGAAAACCTGTTTAGAACCGGAAATATTCAACCAATAATAAACCGAATCCCGCTCGCGGTTACATGTTATGTCAACTTTGGTATCTATAGGATGTGTGAAGTGTATTACCGGAAAAAGTTTCATAATAAATGTAGGACATTGTATACACACTAGCGTTTTAAAACCCGTCCTAGTACGTAGCGTAGATATTTCCAAATTCGATCTTCTTCCATATCAAATTAAAAGCTGCAACACCATAAATACTTTTTAATTAGCAACGTCTCGGAACGTCAAGAAAATACTTCGATTAGCTAACTATAGTACAACGGCACTACGGTGTCCCAATTTCCAAATTTCTGACAATCAGCTTGCTTGTTTACTATTTTGAAAAATGTATCTACAGAACAAAAAGGTCACACGGCAACATTTAAAGAAAATTGATAATATAAAAGTTAAAAATATATATTAGGTTATTCTCCTTATTTTAGAGCAAAAAAACTCATCTAGAGGTGTTTTGACTTACTATGTTGAACAAATTTTTTTACACACTAATTAAATGTATTAATTAGAAAGATATACATATAAAATCAATTTCATCGAAAAATATTGTTGTTACACCACCGGGATTCGAACGTGGATCTCTTTCCAAACCGGGGAGTTCATTTTTGACGACAAATTTTCGAACATACATTTATTTACATTTTTTCAAATTAATACATCCATCGTTCCATTATTTGAAAGCCATCTACTCTGTTTCTACTATCTACTATTTAAAATATCACAGACCAATGTTCTGAATAATTACAACTCCACAATAAGAATATGTTCTCCTAATAACAAAATTTTTACAATTGAAAAAATATTACCGAGATCGGAATAAATGGTAATCAGTCGGTGCCAAGTCCGGGGAGTATGGGGGATGCTGTAAAACTTCAAGATAATGCCAGACCACATGTTGCATCAACGACCCAAAGAAAACTAATTGAACTGAGATGGGAAGTTTTACAGCATCCCCCATACTTCCCGGACTTAGTATCGAGTAATTACACCATTTATTCCGATCTCCGCAATATTTTCTCAATGGTGAAAAAATTTGTTCAACAGAAAGTTAAAATATCCATTGATGAGTTTTTTGCCCCAAACTCGAATAATTTGTATAGGGTGACTGGTGGGAGACATATCTAACAATGGACATTATATATATTGGATTGCATAAACGTTGTTCCTATAAAAAAAAAAATGGCAAGAACTTATGCATCAACCGTGCCGATTTGTGTTAGAACTTGTTTTAATTTGTTACACACGAATCAGTGAGTAACAAATTAAAAACGTTTTAGTCCCGAATCTTGGAAACGATCGCGGTGCCGTACCCACAAGATATTCCGATACAAATGTATAATGTCAATCAGCGTAAAGCTAACGACAATCCAACAACTAGCGCAATATGAAAATTCCATCAATTTCATAAAGCTCGATTAGATTGTTTTACGTAAAAAATGGATGACAGAAACGCGATTTGATCGTTAAAATTAATTTTGTAAAGATTTTCATACTACGGAAAAAAAAACCATGTCAACATTCCATTCGCAACGGCAATATTCTAGAGAATAAAATAATATGTACGCAATTCATGCATTTATATGTAATGGTCGTATGATTTATTTACGCTATTGTGTGCAACACAACTTATGCAGTTGGCGTGAATGACGTCAATAATAAATTGCTAAACTGATTTAAAAGTCAATTTACTTGTATGTTCGTGAAAATTACGAAATTGATCGATTACGTATATAGGTACGTACGTAAGAGTTCGTAATAATTCTATCGTGTCAATGTCATCAACATCTGCAATTCAATAATGCGTCAAACGGCGATGCCTCAACGAAATTGTAATATTCTTACGGTAAAGGAGTGTTGAAATCGAAGGACAAATATACCATCTAGTCACAACGGTTGTAGTTATTTGAAAACAATCATATTTAATAACGCGATTAATCGTAGAAAACATCGTCTAATCCTAGACAGCTTTTGAAGCGTTACATTTTTTAACGTTACGTGATTTGGCACCCACCTCTAAGGTTTGATATAGAATATTGTGCACTCAACACTAATTTAATGCATTGATTTCCAACTAAACAACTTATATATATATATAAATGTAAGTACGTAAATGAACAAAAGCAATTATTTATGGATGAATTCCTTCATACCAGGGCGGGCACCATTACCATAAGTTCCTAGCGAGGATTCAAGGGCACAGAATGTACGGGCTTTGTGTGCAGGTCTCGGACGACCCCGAAGGTCGCGGATCCAGTTTTTATGAATATGGAAACAAGTTGGTTGCACACCGTCTGCCACATTTTAGTTCGATCGAAATCTAAATACAGACAGAGTCGAGCTATGTCTACTAAATATAAACAAGATAAGATGGTATGGTTTCAATACTAATAACAGATGAGATAATAAGGAGAATTTTGAAACCAAGCAAAATATATATATATATATATAAAACTGGCAAGTTAGTCCTATTTACATAGCACAAGCGTTTAGGTTAGTTTGAAAATAATAAGAATATTAATGTGACACATACCGATTTTTTATATTTATTTAAAAAAAAACTATGAATCCCCATTTTTGTGGGTTCATATTCTTTTTATTTTCACCTAGTATTTGAAGTTTACCGCTGTAAAATAACTATTTATTAATATTTTTTATATAATAATTATACCTACATATAAAATCAATTTGATCGAAAAATTTGTTGTTGCTACAGGGATTCGAACCTGGATATTTTCCTATCCGGGGAAAATACATTATCCGATTACGCTACGGCAACACGGTGCATTGACGACAAATTTCCAAAACTATATTTTACACTTTTCAAATTGATACATCTATCGTTACATTCTTTGAAAGCCATTTTCTTTATCTTGTGTTGCCGTAGCATAATCGGATAATGCAATTTCCCCGGATAGAAAGAGATCCAGCAACAACAACACCTAGCAACAACAATATTTTTCGATAAAATTGATTTTATTTGTATATCTTTCTAATTAATACATTTAATATGTATTTTAAAAAAAATCACAAGACCGTCTGTTAATAATTACAACTTCACAATAAGAATGTGTTCTCCTTAATAATATATATTTTCTCGTGTAATTGACGAGTCTTTAATTAAACAGCACAAAAATAAAATAAAATCTTCGCCTCGGCCGGGAAACTTTCTCCTACAAAGTTAGAAATCTGTCAGTGGTTAGTATGTGTCGTCGATCGTGGTTCGTTACGCATAGCCAATGCGAATGCAATGTTTGGATCTGGCAAATGATGCACACATTCAGCATCTTGATCGTCTTCGGGGCAAGAGGCACTATTGATTCACGGGAATTTAGCCAAATCGAACATGACTCGACCGCAAACGCGAGAGTCGACCGCCAGTCTCGTCGAGACGAGTTCATTAGCGGGCGCGAGGGCGGGGCGGTGTTGTGTTACAACACAACTTTTTGCCGGGTCTCGGGCGTAATAAAACGCGGGCGCGCCGACGGCAGCAATTAGGGGGAGAAATAATCTACCCTACAGATTGGCGTAAAATGAGCTGATGCGCCGACTAACAGCCATAACAACCCTCGACGTGATTGTGTAGAGAATCGCACGAGATTAAATTTAGATTATTTAATAAACACAATGAGAATGCGGTAATACACCGACTTACGCGAACTCGAGAGTTACGCGATTCGTTTGGCGACACTGCCGCTAGACGTTGACCGTTGACAACACTGCCGCCCGCTATATTCAGTGTTTCTCTTACTGCGATGCTAGAAACTGATATCGCTCATGTGGTAGAAGAAGTTGTTAATCTTGGCAGGCAATTAGATTTGGAAGTCAATGGTAACGATGTCAACGAGCTGTTGGATTCACTTAGTCGGGAGCTAACAATCGATGAGCTCATAGAGATGCGTAAGCAAAACGACAATGAAGACACTTCAGACGCAATTCCACCAGAAAAGCACATGACAATTGCAAGCTTGACAGAAGGTCTTAGCTCAATTGAAAATAGCCTAAAAATTTTAGAAAACATAAGACTCCAACGAAGAACGCGTTAGCTATAAAGCAAGGAATAAAAGAATTATTAGCTTGCTACGAAGAAATTCTGCGTGAAAAAAGAAGGCATTGTGTCGTCAGACGAATTTGTTAGATTTTATGAAGCCATCTACATCGAAATGACTTTTTTTTTTTTTACGTAAATCGTTTATTTTTTAAATATTTTTCTTCTAAACTAGTGTTTTTGTTAGTCCTTGGTCCCAATTAAACAAAATTGTATGTATTTATATGGAAAGTTGTGAGTTGAGCTATTTTCGTCGGTCCCACCTAACGCGTAACTTTGGGGTATACTGTATCTCACCACCATATATAATACTAAGCCGCGATCAATACACACATTACGTATAACATTAATTATTTACCCTATAGACTTACCTGTCATTCTAGGGCCTAGGCACACTGAAAATAATCTGATGATGATTAATGATCTGGTTAGCATTCAGCTCCACGCTAAATATATTTTAATAAAATCAACATTTTTTGTTAATTTTTATATTTTCTCTTATTATATACACGTAATTTTACTGTTATATGTGTGTACTTCTACTGTGTTATATATAAAATATTTTTTGGCAGAAGCTGTGTTATGTGGATACTCATTGTGTAAAAGCCCGTAAGGGCGTAGATAAATAAAATATTAAATTTAGCATTACTTTCACAGACTATTTTTTTGACATTTTGTTATTGTGAGTGATTACGTGATTAGTGCACTACGGCCACCCCCAAATGAACGTATCAAATCATATATCACCGGGACAACATAATGGTGAAGTGTCAAGTAGGTTTCCTTTCTTCTAGCAGAGGACGGCGACCCTCGGTCAGAAGTGGGGATTCGGCGGTGGGTAGGGTCGAACTATTTACCTGATGATTTCTCCGTTACACTATTTCTATAAAGCCGATCACGAATTAATAAAATCTTGAAAGGAAACTACCGAGTCCTAATCCTGATCTACCTCTACACTACTCGGCATTTATAGGAGACTAGACTGTTATTAATACCGTTTCGTATTAGTCGGTAGTCATGTTGGATGAATTGCGAGGAAAACCTCAAATTTCCACCCTACATAAAGCCTACCCTACGAATTCATACCCGTAAGGGAAATTCTCAAGTTATATGGAATATGTTACCCGTCAGTTCATCATACGATACATAACTATTATTTTTTAATCACCGCGTGGACAAGAAACGACAGTATATCCAGTAAAAACAATGGTCGACCACAGTGGCGTGTTAATCGTGCCCTGCGGTGAGTCACGGGTTCGTGGAATATTCAGCTAGGTCGGTTAGCGCCGAGCCGGTGGGGCGCCGCGACGTCACCGGCCGCCGGGACGCCCTGGCGCCGGCGCCCCGTCCTCGCCCGGTGGCGGTGGACACGACGATGCGGGGACTTCCCAATACAGGACGCAATATTCGCTACAGCTGTTTAATTCTGTGTTCATTCATTAATGTTAGGATAGTGATTATTTCACCGATTAGTCTGCGATCGCGCAAAATGGCGATTTGGTGATCTTCTATATATATAGCAAGCATATTTGGATCATCCTTAACTGAATATTTTCAACAGTTCACCCCATTATTTGTTTTGGCAGAAACTTGATGAAATAAAAAAAAGGTAATAAAAGTTATTTTTCCCATTTTTATATTTTCCAAATACACAAATTATATTTCAGAGGAAATACGATATATATGTTAGATATTTATTTTTTTACACAAACTATTGCTGAATTGTATCATATAATATTTTAGTTTTCCTTTACATATTATTTTAGAAAAATAGATTTTTATTTCTACAGGTAAAACACAAATTTACATTTAAATGTGTTTTTTAATGTTCTTTTACCAACACGCGTTGACTTTGCGGTGATAACGGGAAACGATTATTAGTAGAAAATTTACGATAATTTTACGTAACATAAAAACTTTAGAATAAAATTAGAAATAGTCAAATTTAAAACGGCGAAATATCTAACTTGGTAAGTAAATATATTTAGGTATCATTACTTGTTCGTCAATAGTCTCACGTGAAATTTATACACTTTATATATATTTTAAATACAAAAAAAAAATTAACGCGAAGGTTCGCCAACAGTAAGGTGATCAAAATGAATGTTTACCGTATATTAGTTTTTATATTTATATATATATTATTTTTGTGCAAAGTCCAGATGGCTAAAGGTACGAGAAACGTTTTTCGCAAATAGGCACTTCTTTGTCTCCTGTAAATCTTTTTTCTCCCCCCGCCCCCAACTGGTATCATTACAATAAATTATGTTCGCTATTGAAATAAATGTTCTTTCCGACACCCGAATAATGACGACGTTTGTAGTTTGAATCGCGCAGCTCGAGTCGCGCTCAGACATGAGTAATGTCCGTCACAATGGGCGCCAACATTTCCCGAGTGCGCAACTCGCGAGACGTACAAATATAATAACACGCCATTTGTAATATTGAAAATGTGCTCCGGAATGTATTCACATTTTACATCGCTTCACCCGCGACCCCGCCGGAGACTCCCGGAATATCAAACAAAGGCGACTCGCCGACAAGAAGGAGGACGAGTATTAGTCAGACCCGTCGCAAATATTAATCATGAATACCAATCTGGAATAAGCCACGCCACACCACACCAGAGACTGAGAAAAGAATACAAATAAAAACATTTCTACCTGTCGTATTGATTTTTATATTATCATGAATTGAGAGCGAAGGCTACACGATCCCGCGAGTGGCGAGGAGGAGGCTCTCGGCGCCGGAAAATCATTCAAATAAAACGTACCCATCTTGAAAATGTGGGATATCCGAAATCGCAGATTTCCGCGCTTCATCAGTTTGAAAGGTTTCGAGGGTGGGCTCGCGAAATCAACACTCGACATTTCCATGCCTCGCGGGCCATTCTTTAACCGACTGTATCGTCAAACTCCGCTTCGCGTCCCGTCGTTTCAGTTCTAATAAATAAAAGGTAAAATGACATCTACGATAAAATAAGAAAGATCGCAAGCATCGAATTAAACGTTCCGGGGGTAGTCGAGAGAGCGAATCTAATATCGAGCCAAAATTGCAAGCCCGGGATTCGGTTAGAAAATGCACATATACTCATTAAATTTACCAAAGTGCCAATATTCTGTGATCTATTTAAAAGAAATTTTATTCTTCAAATATTAAGATAAAAATATAATTTTATTACTGAAAATTGTACTAGATTTAAATTTGTATATTCATGCTCAAAAATCAACACATTTGCACAACACCACTATACGCACCTAGAAAAAAAAAATTAACAGCTTACCCGAAAACATCAGGATCAATGATAATAAATAAATAATCAATGCTATCAAAAAAACACTTTAAATATAAACATGTACCCCGAAACTTATAATATCTTTATGTCGTTATTGCTATTAATTTATTATAAGCTAGTTATTGTAAACAATAATTATTCATATACACTCCATTTCTATTCACTAGTATATGCTTTTTAGAGAAGTGTAGCACGATTTTTTTTTTATTGTATTGTATCATTGTACTAATTAACAGATTAATAAATATATATTTTAAAAATCCTGAAAGAACTAACACAATGTATTATATATAAGTAAGAAATCTTTGAACAAAAAATAACGTAAATAATAATGCAAGATTGACAAATAACAATCTGAATATAAAACACTTTATTATTATTATGAATATTAATTTTGCATAATTTAGTTTTCATCTAATTTTGGAATCCCAAAATTGATCTAAAGTATTTATTAATCCCGAAAGTTTCTGAATTACATGCACTAATCCCGGGATTGGCCACATATGCATATACAATTAAGCAAACTTTAAAGAATGAATTAAATTAAAATATACAAAGCGAAATTGAATAAAGAGGGGAGGTAACAATTTAACTGTTTAAAATTATTTATTGTCACCTGCGACTCGAGCGAAAGAACATTGCACTTATCATACGAATGTATGTAATTGGGTGGTATTCAACCCTGTTTTCCGAAACTCGATTAGTTACATATATCCCTTTGCCCTTCAGCGATGAAGCCTTGCGTATGAATTATTACGAACCTTGTTTTATTTTTTTAAATTAAAACGCTAGGTCAAGACGTCACTCTGCGGCGAAAGAAACACGTGACGTGCAGCCATCTTTACTGTTAACATGAAATATTGTACCGAGACGAGTCGAAAAAAGGATTCTAGCATAAAAGATCGGCGGGTACCTGTTTCGTATCAAAATTGAAAAGGGTCTTGGCTACATTTATTATGTAGTATATACTTAACATTCACGAGACAAAACAGTCAAAACTCGACTTTGTCCGGGAAAAGGAAAATAAAAATGTAAGAGGCATTTATATTATATTTCTGTCTAAAGATAAACTTCAGTTGGTACATAGACGTATTGTTATTGCGGTATTATTATGTTTTGCTAGCTGAATTTCGAAATTAAACAATTGGGTGACTTTGTAAACAAGCAGTGCCGTTAAGATTGCCAGCCTGATCACCGAAAACATAAGGTAAACCCTATCTTATAAGCAAGTCAAACCCTTTATTGACATGGCTGTTACTTTGTGGCGTAACATGATCATTTTTAATTTTCACAACTAAACTTTGTACTACACACACGTTGAGTTATTGTCACTACTATAGTTTCGAGAGGCGCAGTCCCTCTCATCATCAGGTGATAACTAAACTAAATACAGTATTTGCAGTCAATTCGGGTAATGGGGTATATGTGAAGCGTTAGGGAATATTACGTTATTAATTAGAGTTTTCTCCGAATTTTTTTAACGATGACAGGAACTGCACCTCTCGAAACCACAGTAGTGACAATAACTCAACGTGTGTGTGTGGTACAAAGTTAAGTTGTGAAAATTGAAATAAAGCAAACACAGCTTAATTAATTTATTGTTCAGATAATTTATGGAATTATGAATAGAAATAATCATTCTTTAAAATATAATCAATATTTAGAAATGAATTAGAAAAAAACAATCACGTCATATTTGGAGAGCTGATTTTTAATTTTTTTTTAGTGTGACATCTAAATATTTCCCATTAAAATAATCTCAAAAACCTAATACTTGCTAGATGACGCCGGGACATTTCGGATAACTGTGTATTTTTTTCGATGGATAAATTTTTTGTAAGCGATTCATTTAATTTGTTTTAATTATCAAAGAACTATTGTTCTAAAATTGCAGTGAAATGTAAAATAATGTTTACGAATAAATTTTAAAGACGTTTCTTATCACCAAAAGAAAATAGTACAGTTAACAATAAATTGTAGACAAAAATTTGTGCACACCAAATAAATAATTATGTACGAGAAGTTTGCATTATTATTTCCTCGAGCGTGAATATATTTTAATTACGAATTAATTAAATATGAACTCGCCGCCGCAATTTTGAAACGCTTTTTACCCAGTCGGTTGTTTGGAGAACAGATTGCAGAGCGCATTCTCGGCCACGGTGTGTGACTTTTAATCAGAGCAACACACCAGGACGGTCGGGCCGGGGGGGCTACGGGGGGAGATGTTTACTGCGGGAGCTAAATGCCTTTATTACAGGTTTAATTAAATAAGAACGACCCCTTGGACTAACTTTCTTCGAAGCCATGTTTACAGATTTCACTCTAAATTAAAACTGGAGTTAAAGGTAAAAAAAAAAAAAATTGTCCCTTTCGATTCGGAACATGATCTGGGTAGTAGAGTTGCAGTTTAGTGATGAGATAAATTAACCGCGATTGTGATTGGTGTTCCATTTAACGATTGGAGGTTTAGGTTCTAGTATGCCGGTGATTGCTCGCCGAATTGCGAATAATTACGATAGCAAATACCAATCACAGCCATAACAACGGTCACAATCTCGGACTAGTAACAGTAAAAATTAAAATGAGTAAAAATCTTGACACTACTCGCAAAAAAAATATTACTACATAATTTTTTATAAATCAAGTATTGGGTTAAAAAAACAACAAGTTTCGAATGGTTAATGCTAATGTTAATATAATGTGTAATATCAAATTGTTAACGTTAACCAATAGAAAAGGTTTATCTAAATTAGTCCTGGTTATGGTATAAATATTGGTGATTTCTTAGTTATAAAATATTATTATGTTGGTTAAACATTGAACTAAGAAACTAACAATTTTCGCACTTGCAATGCCATACATATGTATGAACACTCCGCCATTTGTCACAATCATTGTACTTTAATGTCACGTGACTGACTGCACAAAGTTGAAATTTTTCATATTATCTTTCTTCTGCTTGCAACATCATTATAGTAATAAACCGAGTATATATATATATAACTTAAAAAAATAAATTAACGTGTCACATTTGTTTAATATTACAGAAAAATCATCGCTAGGACGACAGTTAAGGTTACATTCATAATTCATTTTCGCATTTTTGTGACCGACCAAGCATTTTCTACATCTCGTGCGGTAAAAAAACATTAAAGAGTTAGCTAAAATACATGTCATCATTCACTAGAAACGAAATAATACGTTCAAGATAAAAGTGAGTGATTTGAATGTCACTTTTCACTCGATGACTTATTCTACATCAGGTATGGGCAACCCGCGGCGCGCGACAAACTTTTGTCCGACCTGCCGCACTTTTTTTATTTAACAATAACAATAATAAACCTGCGGGACCGATGATTCTTTTATAGATTAAATTAATAAAAAATAAACAAGGATACGCTATTATTGGAGTTGATTTAAATTCAATTTTTTTTTTGACTCGAATGCCAAATATAATAAAATTTTGGCGTATATGTCAGTGGTAATGTAACAATTTAGCAGCACATATCGTTGTTATATTTTTTTTAAAGAATGAACATGATTTATATCGAAAACAGTTTTAGGATAATGCTGAAATTTTTTAAACGATGTGATAAAGATAATTGGTAAAATTTAACAGTTAAGAGGTTTAATTTTTAGTGTGGGTGGATACTAGTGATTGCTCGCCGAATTATCGGATCAACATTACAATCGAACACTAATCTCACAATCGTGCCCATAATCGCGATATATCACTAATTTTGTTACTTATTAATTACAAATATATCTCAAAATATTGGCGATCTAGTGAAAAAAATAATAATAATGCAAAGTCAAATGGAATATTAGAAATATGCAGATGCACGTACGTCTCAAATGTATGCATGAGTAATTGATTAAAAATATCTTTCCAAAAAAACCAAAATTACATTTATTATAATAATAATACTCAAGGTAATCTATATGACGCCATTTTCGTGATAGATTACTTCAAGGGTACGTGATACATTATTTAAATTACAAGATACTAAGGCTATAAATACCACTACGGTGGACACTTCACAATAAGTATTTCCTGACTAGAAAACTTATTTATCTTTTATAAAAATGGAACCAGCTACTGAAAAGGTTGCTCGTGACTGTTCTACATGCTACTCGCACTCAAACTTTCAGCGCGCAGAAGCGTGACTGCTGAAACGAGAGTACACATTCTGGTGATAAATATATGTACACGCCATACTCGACAGATACACGAGGTAAATACAAAACTAACTCAAAATTAAGTGAACAGTTTCGGTGTTTAAACAAATATAAGAACATAAATATCACCAGAAAAGACTCCAAGCAATAATTGCAAAGCAGAATATTAATATACATTTCTTTATTATGCACAAAGCATCTGCTAGTGTCCGGAAACTCGTCGAAGTCAAGTCGTTATATGCTACATTTGCCATACGAATATTATTGAAATCCTTTTATAGAATTCAATTTCACACGCTCCAACAACAAATGTAATTGTTGTTAAATACAACGTTTTGTTTTCAGTTTGTGCGAGATAGAAAAAAATACAAGACATTATTTTCATGTTATTCAAAATTAGAGAATATGGTGTGGTATGGTATGGTGTGGTGTATGAATGCGAACACCCCGCGATGCAGGTCGAGCCGGGGTCGAAGTCGAAAACAAACCGATACGGATTCCAGATTACACCATTCGAGTGGAATTCGTTATCTCGCAGACCTGAACCGAACACGTGACGGCGGCGAAGGCGCGCAGCTCTTATCACCCGTCGTCCATTATGAATTCATATCGGACGCCCACCGGCAGCGGGCAGACACCGGACACATTCCCGGCGCGGCGGTCAAGGCGAGGAACGACCCGCGCACAACACACGATCGTAACGCAATAGAAATTGGATCAAACGTACGTAGCGGTGGATCAATGGACTGGTCCTCCCACGCGTCCAGAGTCCGGACTGCCGCCTGCGTCCTGGGATGCGGTAGTTAGTGGCGAGGTGGAAGCGC
This sequence comes from Eubasilissa splendida, assembly GCA_031772225.1. Lineage (NCBI taxonomy): Eukaryota > Metazoa > Arthropoda > Insecta > Trichoptera > Phryganeidae > Eubasilissa > Eubasilissa splendida. Next base: position 17,634,718 of record CM062856.1, read on the forward strand.
GGAACGGCGCCAAAACAAACCTTTGTTTAACTATCACGGAATATCACTGCACTGAACGGACTACTCTCGTGGCGGGGGCGGGCGTCCACTCGGCTCGGCAGACTGAGGCGTTGTGATGACTCGCCGAGTGTCAAATATTCAGCCCGCGCGCGCCAGGGCTGCCGCACAGGTTAGGATTCGTCACTCGGCTATTACTAACTACCGTTACTATTGTTTTTCTTTAATACGACTAAAATGAAGTAAGACTTCATTACTCTTAGGGGGAAATTCTTTTTAGGATTTCAACACAGAATAATAAAAAATAAAAAAAAATATTCATTTAACTAACCCAAACCTTCTATAAAAGCGATGTATTTTATTAATTCCTCTACTTAAAAAAGAAATATAAGACAATACTATATTAAATATATTAATTAGAAAGATATAAATATAAAATCAATTTTATCGAAAATATTGTTTTTGCGCCACGGATTCGAACCTGGATCTCTTTCCAAACCGGAGATTGTTTGCATTATCCAACTATGCTACAGCGACATTATTTTTGACGAGAAATTTTCGAACCTATATGTTACACTTTTTTCAAATGAATACATTTATCGTTCCATTATTTGAAAGCAATCTACTTTTTTTTTTACGGAATTTGATTTTATATGTATATCTTTCTAATTAATACATTTAATTAGTATTTAAAATATCACAGACCTATGTTCTGAATAATTACAACTACACAATAAAAATGTGTTCTCCTAATAACAATATTATGTCACTACAAACTTTTTTTTTTAAAATGAAAGAACTCCACAAATCAGAGCACAAATACACATTTATTTATTATGTGATGCTATGTGTTCTCGGTATTACAATTACCGAAGAAATGATAAGGCGATTTGAAGCATTTGAGATGTGGATCTACAGAAGAATGCTCAAAATAAGCTGGAGTTACGAATGAAGATGTTATGGTTCGGATGAATAAAGAAAAATAAGTATTAAAAACAACATAAATCCGTACATAAGTACATTCATAAACTTACCATAATACCACATGTAATAATATTGAACGAATTCGAGTCGGTATTCTAAGTTGACAGCCCTGACCATCATCGGCTGGTCGGATACATTTTTCCGCGTTTTGAGCAATTCAAGTGCTTTTCGTTGAATTTGTGCGGTCACGAGATTTCCACGGCACCCCGCACAAAGATGGAAAATTGGACCAGGTTCATTCGACGGCAGACAAAATGAATAATAGTGCCCCCTTAGCCCCTTCCTGCACCACGCGCAAGATTGTGAGACAACAAACAGACACGGAATGGATTGAATAGTGACGAAATCATTTCCAACGTATCTAGAGAACCATATTTTTATAAATAATCGCACAATTTAAATCTATTGGAGAAATCGTGCAAACCGTCTTTAGTATCGATAAATCAAATTAGCATATTTGGTACGAGCCAACGCTAAATCGGAAGAACATTGCGAAGCACGTCACGATGGAACGACAGACAACGACGCAAATGTAAGTGTATTACTTTGCAAATAATATTCTCCATCAATAAAGAATGTGGATTTACTGTAAATAAAATTGGAAAACGGACATGACGCAGGAGCTATTTTTTGCTTTTATGTTGAGCCAACATATTGTCATCGGCGAAGCTAGTCCAATATTCAGGAAAAGTGTTAAATTTGATCAAATTTCACCGCATAAATATTCGACCCAGGCTTCCCGTGAATCGTATTTTATCCAGTACGTTCGCGGATAAAATCTATTTTCGAATACCTGTGGATATTTTCTTGTTGTCAGTCGCATACGATTTTTTTAATTAATTATTCCAACTGTTTAACATTTTACCGAAAAATAATATTTTCAACGACCGCAAAAGTTTTATAAAATCGATATTCAGGTAGGAAGGAGCTCTTCCGTCGAATGCTCGTGACGTCGTCAAGCGCAACGGAATAATTCTTACTCAAAAATAATAATTCCATTTTAATTTCGTAAAGGCTATTTTTATACTAGTGCTAAGATAGTTCCCATTTAAAATTTCCGCCAATAAAAATGGATTTTTTTTTCTATTATAGATAATAATAATTATATTAATTTGTATACATATTTCAAACAAAAATTAATTGCTACTTCATTCCAGTGTAATGTATCAGTTTCCTTTAAAATTTCAATTATGTACATAAATATCACTTATTAATTCGGGAATAAAGTTGGACGAGTCAAGCCCTATTTATTAGAGAAGAAATGGAAACAACAAATAATTTGAAATAAACCTAAATTATGGAAAGAACACGATAATACGATTCTTAAAAAAAATCTTCAACGTTTAGCTTTGTCTTATTAACTGCCGTTCTGGAACATCACAGTCCCCATATCAACAACATCACGATTATGGGGATACTTTAGCCAATGCAACACTCGCGAGATGCTTCCAAATACCGAGATATATGTAAAACGGAAAAGCAAAACAAAGTTGCGGCGCGCAGTAATGAAATAAAAACCGAATAAGCCGCGGGGCGGCGGGGTGGCGGGGAGGGGGTAATTGATTATTTGATAAGGCGATTGGCACCTGCGCACCGCTCGCCGCAAGGTTTCAGAGTAAACGAGTCGGCCAGTTGACGAGTCGGTCGCAGCGACCGAACACTCGACTGGAGTGCAGCCGCCGATCCTTTCGAAGCCTTTCAATGTTGACCAACTCACTTGATTTCTGTGCACACAACGCATAACCACTCTTCTACAAAAATACTTAAATTAGAATTTAATTGACATTATTGCGATAACACATATATAGAACGAACGAATATGTATAATAAAAATACTTAGGGATGATGCTAGACAACAAATAAAAATGGAAAGAACAAACTTAAATTACGTAAATTCATGTTATACTTTTGTATTTTTAGACAATCCTGTAACTTGCCAACACTTTAAATGATATATATATATATATATATACGGTGTAACATTTTAGGGAGGGACTCGTCACATATATCTTAAAATTCTAATCATAACCAGTCTAGTTTTCAATGATTTTTCCTGTGTTATTGTGTTTTTTAAAAGAAAACAAGATTGAAATTTACCACAAATAACCGACCAGGAGTGAAACAAACGAGCATATAATTGTAAAAATGTCTGAAATAGAAATAGGACAAAGATATACAGAAATAACAAAAAAACAAGGGCCCCCTAAAATAGCTAAACGTCTCCAATAAAAATTAAATGCGTTGCTGTTTATTTAGTAAAAATAGTTATACCAATCTTCCGTGTTATTTTATTCTAATGTTCCAATTTTTCTTACTTTTCGATTGCAATATTAATAAAAAATTAAATTTGTTATATTATATATTTTTGATCATGTTTTATATCAATATCAAAGGCACATAAATAGTTGTAGCTTAGTTGGATAAAGCACCTCCCCCGGTTAGGGAAGAGATCCAGGTTCGAATCCCGGCGGCGCAACAACAACATTTTTCGATAAAATTGATTTTATACGTATATCTTTATAATTAATATATTTAATTCATATTTAGTTTAACATTATTATTATTATTAACAAAGATTGTATTTTTATTATGAAAGTAAATATCTCGTTTTATCTCATGTCACTGAATAAATTAGTCTTTACAGTTTTCAAGTTCACTACAATTTTAAAAATTTGGCACGGACAATGCAAATATGGTCTATCGACCGCGCGCATTAAAACATCTTCGCCTTACGCAAATCGTGACCGCGATGTTGTTACGAAGTATTTCAAGAAAATAATGTTAGTTGAAGATAAAGAAAAATCCCGTTTGGCTCACAACGCGCACACATCACGCTAGGCCAACATTCTAGAAGCGTAGTCGAAGAGGTTGCGTGAGACATTGCGGCAGGCGTCGAAGGAGGGAATCATAAGCGATACCCTCGACCCGGTGACCTCAGAACACTCCTCGAGATAACATCATCGCCGGTTTAGAAAGTAAAATGAATAGTATAGACAGATTGCAATTACACAAAAACATTTAATGATGCGTATGAGATTTGTGAGATCTCCGGTCTCGCGAGATTTGGCGGTAAAGGTCGACATGTATCGGTTGGTCATTCTAACTCTGCGTACACAAAATACCATGGACAATGAGTGACAGCTCTTTCCGCGCTCAACTATGTACTGTGACATTCTATTAATCTTCCGAAAACCATTTTTTATTTTTTAAATTCCTATCAAATCTATCGCACATTTTAATTTAATGATGAATTGACAACATGCTCACATCACCAATTTGAATCTTTTACTTAGTGGCTTCAAATCAAATCCTTACTTCTTTTTCCGAACGCGATTACTAACAGGAATAAGAAAAAAGATTCTCAGAAATCAACATATTTGAATTATAATGCGTCTAACTGCATACAAAGAAAGATAGAATGTTAAATTAACAAATAATCATAGATCATAATTTTTCCTTACCGAATACATTAAATATCACGTATTTAAAACATTTGCTTGCTTTCTAAAAATTAATTAAGTAACAAAAAAATTCTGACAAAGAAGTTGAACTTCGAACTCACATAAATACCGCCCGCAAGCAATAGCCGAAGAACGATATAAAAAATCAAATACCTATTACGTATATTTCTATTAAAATTTCAAACTATTATTTATTTTACCTTATTGTTTCAACCCGAATTGACGTCGAATTTATTAAAATCCAATGGATTTAAAGAGTCGGAAAAGACTTGCACTTGAGCGCCACCCAATATTTCATGAACCAGAAGGGAGATAGGGTGTCGGTAGACCGCGACTGTGTTAGCTAGATAGGATCCAGCGGGACCTACATGTTCTGGTCGAATGAAGGCGGCTAAGACCAACCCAGGACTATAGTGCCATGATGATAATGACGACCTTATAGCAGTGCTGGTTATTAAGAGGAATAAACAAATTAATTAATTTTTACAACATTAATTAAAATCAACTTTGCGGTTAAAAGTTAAGTTAACAATATAAAAAATAAATTAAAATCATTGCTCATTACGACTAAATCATCAACTTTAATGTCTCGTGCTTTGTCGCCGGAATATATTTGTTTTAACTATTTTTGAGATATGTTTGTATAACTCCATAATCACATATGTGATAATAAAACACTTGTTCTTTATTCAACTCGATTAATTTACTTGAGACGTGTTTCGCCTTGTAAGGGCATTATCAATCTAACTAGCAATTTGAATTCAACTTGTATTTTTATATATATATAGTGGAGGACAGCTATACATTTTGATTTGCGTGAGATGAAAGGGACATTATTCCCTAGAATCATGCAAACATACATAAATTCCAGAATATGTACCAAAAATGTCCCTCTTGTCGTATTGTCTTATGTTATAAAATTATATAGCTGTCCTTTTCTACATATTACCTGTGACATTAAAATATCATTAGTAGTGAAACAGAATGGTTAGTTAGAATAATTAAGAACCATTAAAAAATTTGTGGAAATCTTCAGAATTCCAATGAATAATGTAATCCCTTATCATCTCACGCAAAAAAAATTGCATAGCTATCCTCCACTATAGATATAAATAAAAGTGTTAGATTGATAATGCCCTTACAAGGCGAAACGCGTTTCAAGTAAATTAAACGAGTTGAATAAAAAAACAAGTGTTTTATTATCACATATGTGATTTATCTGTTTCCAGAAAAATACAGACAAGCTGAAGAATACCATACTGTCTCAGACATATGCATCATGCCACCCCTGCATATAATTATTTTTTTGCTCGCTCCTTCCCACTCCATATACCACTATTTACCACCACCCAAAATACATATCGTATATTGTTTTGGTTCTATGGCCTTATCAAACAACGTAAATTTTTTTTTTCAAGTTCTGTTGGCGTTCTCGTTTTGTGGAAATATTTCTCCCTCGTTGGTATCTAGTCTACAAAGATACTAAATATTACACCCCCATCCCGCGAATCTCCTATAAAATGTTACGTTCTGTAAAGCCTCCGAAAAACATATTTCATAATGTTAAAAAATTCGCATAGGTTTAGTAGCCAGAGCGTACACAGCGTTTCAGAAGAATCGTCGGCTCTCTGGAGTATTTTACCCCAGAAAGCTGATTCAATTTAGATTTCCGCAGGCCGTGGGCCAAATGTAGTCAACGGTCCATGCATAATGTACATCCTAAATTACAATGTGAAAGTGCCTACTCGCCGAGTGTAACATTTCCTCCCGCACGCGGAAAACGCAATCCGGAGGCAGAACTGTTCCGTGTATATCTGCGAGATGTCTCGCGACACTGGGCCAGTAGTGTGGGCTTCGTTGTAAAATGTTTAAATCGAAGAAATATTTTTCACGAGATGGCCTTAACCGGTTATAAAACGACGCATCAAAAGACTCCGCTCTTGGATATCCCCTCGTATTCAGGCGGTAAATATCTACAGACACAAAACACGAAAGCGATCGCCGATTGCGCGATTCCCGCAATTATTATTGAGTTATTCGTGGAAATCCAGAATAAGATCGTTAGAAAACTGACAGTAGAACATGTATATATTGTATACATTGTAGATCTGTCGAATCACCGAAACGACTAGTGAAGAAACAGCCGGGAATATATATTTATTAAACTTTATTGACATACATGTTTTTGTTGTAACAGAGGTGAATATATTATAATATAACACGATAAACATGCAATTAAGTATATACTCGTAGTTTATTGTGTGGGATGGAGTAGACTTCACCTCTGATATATGCAGCATTGTCCTGGCTACTCTGCTAGACTGCCGTCTGTGTTAAAGTAGACAGTTTTTTTTCGTGCTGTTGTGGTGTTATTTAATTCAAGAAAGATAAAGATTCGATAGGAATAAAAATAAAAATAGAGAAACAAAATGTGGTGAGATTGTTGTAGAATTAGTGAATTATTAGTGTAGACACTGTATAATGATTATGTTAGAATATTGGATAGCGATGCTTCTGATTGATCTCTAACCAATTGGATCATATATTGGGTCCATATTTGTGTAATCTTATTGGAATTATCATATCGTATCGATAAGATAGAGAAGTCTGAGAATGCGCGAAGACGAGATCAAATTCGGGATATTAGCGAGCCAATGTTCAATCGTGGCAGAAAAATAGCGATGTGAATATTACGAGACAGACGAGTTCCACGACCGAATTGGTCGAGCTCGCTTCTACAAACGCAATATAAATATTTGATGTATTGGCGGATTCCCAAAATTCATATTGTGCCCGTCTCGCCGATACTAGTGTGCCGAACATAATAAGCGTTGTTCCTCTGGTCTCAGCGTGTTGGGAGACGCCGGCGACCGTAGAAACGAAAAGAGCAACATTCAAAAAGAAACATTCCGGACGGCGAGTCAACGCACCCTAAAAATTTCGCATGCACTGAAATAACCACGCCGCTCGAAGATTGCCCGGCATCGAGAGGAGTTTTAATTTTGTCGAGCTTTCGGCACATTATTCATTCGATATTTAGCGCTGGCGTGAAGAAATTTACGTCGGAAAATACGTCTCGAATATTTCGCGAGACCAGCAGAGTACCGATATCTAACGACAGGTCGGCGATAAATGTCGTTATGTTTTTCAATGATGCGACGTCGGTGAAAGCCATCATAATAACTGGATTGAAAAAATGTTGGGTTTTTCCTGTATAATAATTTATTCGACAGATAAATACGCGATGCGCGTTTTAAAAAAAGTGATAAATATTGCCGCTTAACTAGAGTTCGACATGCGCTAACCATTTTATACAAATACTTGTGTAGGAAACGCAGTTTGGACCGTGAATACGTTTGACATCGTACAGTAATAGAATAAATTAATAATTATGAAAATAAAACGTTTATAGTAAAAAAAAAAAAAAAGAATTTGAAATTATAATTTTTTCAAATACACGACGTAAACAACTTTACAAGATTTTTATTTTTAATACTGCGGGAATGTCAAAGGTGTGTATATAAATTGTGAAAAAGATATGAGATACAATTCAGTGTTGTAATTGTAATGTTATTTATTATAATACCACTGACTTGAAAATAATGAAATATAATATAATGTACGGGACGTAACATTTCTGTAATATATCACTTTCCTCATATTACCTAAATATGTAACAAATTCTTCGGATGATTCGATTAGTATCAGACCTTGTCAGTAATATATTGGGAACGTTTATTATGCAAATCGGTAAAAATACGCGTGTTCATATTACACACTTTCGCGATAGGGCCTTCACGTAAAATATATTTTATCAATTTCTAACGTAGCGTCTATTTCAGATAGCGAAAACTAAGCGATAATAATAACTGAGCAACAGCCGCGAGCTGTTACCTACCTACCTACCTCGTGTTTATACGCAAATCACATTCCTAGAAGCTAATTAATGATCAGAAAATAATTTACCGCAACACAGCGGGCCCAAAATGGAAGTTTAACGGATGTTATAAGAAAAATGGCGCCAATTTAAAAACAACAAAATTTGAAACGTCATGTAATGTGTAATTATAATTGTTTCATTTAATGTTTCTACGAAAAAGAATATAAGGTGGTAATGTCAATACCCTGAAAAATAAATGAAGAATTTGATGCAAAAACCAAGTATTTTTTTGAATTATTTTGATTGTTCTTATACTTATGTACCAGTATTTAATCAGATCTGCTTGGTTTTCCCACAAAAATCGGAGTCACCTAGTCTTTACAAAAATTACGATTATTTTGTGATTTTGAAGCTTTAAATGATAAATCTATTGCACATTAATAATTACCTTTAAAAGTAGTTATCATCAGTGGAATCCCGAGTTATTTATTAACATTCAAATGTGTAATTGGATTTCAGTGACTTTACAAGATACGAAAGAGCAAAAACTTTTTTTACAAAAATAACATCCTTAATACCATAATAAATACAAATGAGACATGTTTCAATTTTATCAAAAGCAAACTAATAGTCGACTTACCGTGAGAAGTGATCTAATCGCTTCACATTTATTTTACAATTACAATTTAAAAGTAAGTAAAGTTACGAGATCAAAAACAGCAACAATTAAATGTTTTCCTTTGTAAAAAATTATTCAACACACACCGCATGAGAGAAATGTTGGAAGAGAGGGTGGAGGGTGGAGGGTGAACCGTGAACCGCTCCAACTCCCGGTTCAGGCCAGCGACTCCCCAAGACGACAAACATCATAAACCATAAACCTTAATTAAAAGTTATACCACGCATATTTTCCTTTCGTAACGCTAAGAAATGCTCTTATGTATATTTAGTGGTATTTAAGGTTATGTTACGCAAACAGAAAGTACATTTACTAATTAACATTTAGTGGATCTCGGTATCATGTGATATTTTCGCTAAAATACCGGTTTCGACAAAATTAAACCAGACACCTGAAAATATAATTAAATTATACACTGTTTTTCTTTCAATATAATACAGATAGGAAGCATAGTATTTTAAATATTTATTATAAAAAAAAACAATTATTTATTGATTTTAACATTTTAGATTCTGGACTATTGTTTCCATTATTTTCAAGAATTTTTTTTCCCTTCATTGTGCGAAGTATAAAAACACTTCACTAACGATTAAGTCACTTTCGTTAATCGACTTAGTTACTTTCGTTAATCGACTAAGTCGCTTTCGTTAGTCAAGTTTACAATTAGGTTACAAAAATGGTACAAGCGTTACTTACGTTCCGGCCCACTTCTCACGATCCGAACGGACGAGGCTCAGGTGAGCAGTAGGGGATGAATCTAAACAAAAAAAAAGAAATTAAAAATTAAAACAAATACCATAAAGTAAAAATCATTGTATTTGTTTACGACTAATAGTTTGATAATTCGTTTGATGCAACAAATATTATTCACACAAGCCACACAAGCAATATGCATCATCTCCTTCCTGCACACATATATCAATTGGATTAAGTTGTTAATTACTCCAACCTTCCATATCAGTTTCCAACATTGCAATGTATCGTATCGGCTTCTCATTATTCGTGTAATTTGAATTTAAAATAGGCCACGACCCGCGGCCTCTCTTGAGATTCTAAACGAGAACATACTTTTCATCGAACTGCCAATTTAAATTGGTGTTTAATTCAATATTTAGAGTGAGACAAAAAGTGTGGTTCGCTTCATCGAAATTAAATTTGAAATATAGCGAGCACAGTTCGTCGTTCTTTTTCAATTTGTATCGGAACGAGACAAACAGTGATGAGTGTTTTTAATTGAAATCAGCGAGTGTTGTCTTCTGTTTGGAATTTAAAACTGGAAGGCTGTTAATAACTTCCTCGGAAGCGTCCTGTCGCACGGAGCTGCAGAACGCAAGTGTAACTTAAGGAACGTCCGATTCGTGACCAACTGACCGGCGGCGACACTGTCCATCTCCTTTATCGGGAAACCGGGGGGAGGCCAGGGGTGGTCCACCCGCTGACCCGATCATAGGGTGACCGAAAACAATAGTGACACGTTTCCTAGTAAATAAGTTTCAGTTCGAGGGAGCGAAAAAATACAGAAACTCGATAATTATATCCAATTCTAACAGTGAAGTGTGTTTTTTTCGTAACATTGTACCCATCTTTTGTTAGAACCTAAGACTGAAAAGGGAGAACACATAAATATATTATCTAGATGATTGGATTGTTGAAATTAAGAGTGTTGATAAAATGAGGCCCAAAATATATTCCGATATGTTGAAAATTGTCTAGATAATTTTTTTAAATTAAGTGATTTCTTGAATTATACAAAACTAAAAAAAAATACTATATTTTTTTAAAATTAAGAATTAGTACCTATTAATTACTATGAATATTAAATTATACATCGTGTATCGCCCTTCATTTACACATCGGTAAAGAGAGACTGCACACGAGGCCCTAAAGAAGAAATACCTCAAACCGAACTGTATTATTATGATCCAAATGGCTGAACAACCCTATGCGCGATGTATTAGTTTTGAGGGGTTCCGGTATTGGTCGTGTATCGGTCGGGGGGTCGCTAGAGGGCGGCGGGGCGGCCAAGACAGGCCCCGTATCGGTTCACCATTGGCGGTCACGTCGGGCGGGGGGATGCGCCCCCCAGCGCGCGGCGCCGGTTTTCCTTAGCGCCGCGGTCAACCATTGGCGGATGGGTGCTATTCATTATGCAGCTGCAGCAATACACATTCATTAAAATAAGGTTTTACAGCTATATTAATTTGTACCGGCAAATATCGCAATTGTTAAAACGAAAATAACTGGTTGTGGATAGCGCTAATGCATCACAATAAACTTCCCAAATAGCAGGTAATTCAAGAGACAATTTATTTTGGCGCGCACATCACGAACACTGATGAGTGGGCAGGAAATTCAAAGACGCATACAACTACCTGAAGTTGCTATGAACCAACTTACGAAAATATGGAAAGACAGTGATATCACACTTGTTGCTCACTAGCAACTAAAATTATGTCGGTTCACACTTTCGGTTCATTTATGTAACAATGTCTGCAATGGCAATCCAAGCACAGCAAGCCCTATCTACCCTATTCGCAGTGAACAAAAAATTGTTACAATTCTTCGGCCACATTATTAAAGTGAAAGTCCTAGAAAAGAAGATTATCCTGGATACTTCGGGCCGACGACCTGGAAGAGAGCCATAGCGGCGGATAGATGCGTTGCATCTGACTGGAGAAACTTTGGAGTCAGCTGCGAGGAACTGATGGAGGCCACTTGGGCCAATATGGACTTTTTAAAAAAAATATTACAAGATATAATGCGTTTTAAAAATAAGCAGTAGGATATATACATTTCTTTTAACATTTATTTCTTCTCTATGAGAGTAAGACTTGTGTATAGAAAAGGAGTATATAGAGAGTGTATAATTTATGTTTTAGTTAGTCTGTGTACATATTTTTTTGACTTCAGATATTAATTGTGATGGGGGAGATTGTTAAAAAATTGGATGCCTTGATAAATATAATGATTTTGGGTTGCGGAATATTTTAGTTATGAAATATCAATTTGGTGTCTGAATCTGGTATATCAGAATTCGCTTCTAATATTTAATTTATTTTTAATGTAAAAAATTTGGATAATTGCTTTTTTTTTGTATGTCTATTATTTTAGGTACTTTGAAATATGTGAAGAGTTGGATACTTGGGACAGTAATTTTTTTTTTTTGAATAATTTTTATTATAATTTTTTGAGTGATTTCTAATTGTGATATTAAAGTTTAATATGCTTCTCCCCATCCAATAACACCGTATTATAAATTTGACTATACAAACGCGTAATATATTATTTTCAGATTTATAAGTGATAAGATGTTTCTGAGTCTTAAAAATATGTAGGCAGTTTTCCTTATTTTGTTTGTAAGATTAGTAATATGTTCTTTCCATTTGAGCTTGTTATTAATTATGATTCTTATGTACTTGATACAGTATTTTTCTACAATTGATGAACATTCGTCACAAGAGTCATCTTGAATACAGGCTTTAGTATGAATTTTAATATTAATTTCAGTGTTACCTTTCTGTTGAATAGCAAATCGTAGAAAGTATCTTTTATCAGTATTAATTGATAGTAGATTATCATCCGTCCACTTTTTTATGATATTAACATCATTTGCAGATATATTAGCGTCAGTCCAAATTTTTTCATTAATTATTAGTACTGTATCGTCTTGCTTGCATAAGATATTATTTTACCATGTAATTTAAGTTTAAATATATCATTAAAGTATAAAATAAATAACGATGGTCCAAGTAGCATGCCTTGTGGTATGCCAAATTCAGTGGTTTCAGATGTGTAAGTATTTTTGTTGTGATTTGGTCGTAGCCAGGAGTTGTATCATTTTCAGTTATGGTTTGAAATTGAGAAAGATATTTATTGGTGCAGTTAGTGTTTCGACATCATAATTTGGTGATATTTTTTTGACTAGATTTATTTCCACATTTGAAAAGATATTATTAGCACATTTAGTGCCGTCTTCTAAATCAGCGTTGATGATAGTATTTCTATAATTAATTTCCTTTACATTTATTTTCTGTTATTTTATTTATCGCTTGCCAAATATTTTTACTTGTTTTAGCATGTTCAATTTGTTTTTTAAATTATTCTTCTTTTGCTTTCCTGTTGAGAGATAGTAAATTGTTTCTGTATCTTTTCCAATACGTTTTTAGATACTTATTATATATTTCTTTGTTTGTAGGAATATTTATTGTTTTTTTCTAATGGATATTACCAGACCACGTGTAATGTAAGGTTTTTTAACTTTACGGTATTTTTTATTTTAATTTATTTAATTCTTAACATAGTGCATACATAAGTACTCCTATATATGCTTTAATATAAACAAGATTAAAGTATTTTCTTTTACTAAAACTTATCTTTTACATATTTGGTCAGTTTCATTTTAAAGCTGTTCAATTCTCCTCCTTTCTTATGTTTTCAGGCATTTCATTAAAAAATTTCATCGCACTATACAAATACAACATTGATTTCTGAGATTTGGCCTTCTTCCTGAATGGCAGTCTCAGTCTATCCCTTCCTCTTGTACAATGCTCGTGCTCATGTTGATTTGCATCAATTTTTCGTGTAAATTTCGCTATTTTCTTATTGAGGATTTTGTAAACAAATACCATTATATTAAAATATATTTTCTGCTTAAAGGTAGGTCATTATATTCAGATCTTTCAGCATAACATATTTTTTCTGAGTATTATTCTCAAAGCTTTATTTTGCAACACTGACAATTGTTCCATTTTTTCTTCATTAACTACAAACAAAATGCTGCTGCAGTAGTTGATATGAAGAATAATAACAATGTTGTATACTATTTTATTAATTTTGAGGGGTGTTTTTTGCAAATTTCTGTTAGTGTATTATTTATATGTTTTGCAAGTATTTTTTCGAAATTTGTTGCACTTAATTCAGCCTATTTTGCTTCTAGCGTTTCGTTACACGTTTTTCTGAATAATTTGTTTTTCAATTTCTCTGTGTTAGTAATATTATATGTCGTTTTAATGTTTGTGTTTTCTGCTACTTTATTTGGGATGATGTTATATATTAGTCTACATATGTGGTGGTCAGTTATATTTGTTTTCCAAATTATTGCTGTCAGATTTTTTGTGTTGTTTATGTTTGTCCACATATGGTCGACGCAAGATGGACGTTGACCTTCTATGCATCGAGTATACTTATTTATGCATGCTTTATAATTATGTTCAGTCATTAGGTTCATATATTCGTCTTTATCTATGCCAATATGAGTCGAAGCAATGTTTATGTTTATTTCGCTCACTATTATATTTGATTTGTATTCATGTATGATATTCAGTAGAATATTTTTTAAGTCCTTTAAAATATGGATACATTCGAATTAGATATTTTGTATATAGCAATTATATTACAGGTTATTTTTTGAATTTTCATTTCTAATTTCAAACAGTTTGTATTTTCTAAAAAGATTTCTGGGGTATCAGTTATTTCGAAACATATGCGATAATATATTATTGTTCCACTGTTATTGTTTATTTTATGAGTCGTTCCAATATTATTGTAGCCGGGAATAGTATACGGAATGTCTCTATTACATGTATACGTTTCTGTCAACACTGTAAATCCCGGTAAATTGTTTAATGTTATTTTGTTATTAAAAATTCGTAATTTTTTTTTATGCTTCTTATATTCATTTGTAGAATGGATAAAGCATTCTTTGGTGTGAATATATCGTTGCGTGCATCAACTTCATCGCATATTATTTCTTTTATGGAGTAATAGTTTAATATTTCTTTAAACGTCGTGTCTTCCATTGTATTTTTATAAATAATCAAATCGTTGTTGTGCTATGGTTCTCATCATGTTTAGAATTGGGCAGTTTGAGTCATCTGTATGGGCTGTGCATATCGTTGTTATTTTTCACATTGTGTTTTATACAGTTGGAACAGTTTGGTTTTAAATTTATTTTCGGGTATTTTGTGTGGGTATGTTCCCCTGAACAGTGTAAGACATTTAGGTGCATCCATTTTTTTGGTACAGCCTATAAATGTAGGGCCGAAAGCTAGGCAAAGGTAACATTGCATGAGTGGGTTATAATCTTCGACGTGAATTCTAAGAAAATCGACCTTATTCTTCCTTTCATTAATAATAATTTTCTCAATTCGCCAGTTACTTCTACTATGTAGTTGCATAAATGTGTATTTCTTCGATTCTATGATATTTTATAAGTTTTAATCTTTATTTGTGGTAAATAATTGGTTAATGTCATCGTTTGGAAGTAGAATATCATTTATAAAGTCTTCTTTTTGGTAGTTAGTGTGTAATCCATTAAAAATAACGCATGATTTTTTTTTTGTAATTCTTCTGCAGATATTTCAAAGTCACTTTGTATTTTATTTATTTCTTCTGTGAGTATTTCCGCGAGATTTTTTTTTGTGGCAAGTTATTATAATTTTATTTTGTTTATCCCGTTTACACCAAATCCCAGTTTGTTTATTTTAATGTTCTCCTGTACGATTTTTTGTAATTTTTCGCTTGTTGTTTGTCGCTTTTTGTTGGATATATCATTATTGGAAATTGTGGTTCGGGAATTTGCGATATTGTAGTTCTTTCTTTTGTTATATTCGCATAAGTTATGTTTTTGTTTTCACTTTCAATCTTGAATTTTTTCAATTTTATTTATATAATCCATGTTTTTATTGATAAGGGTTGTTTGCAGATTTATTATTTGGTCTTGAAGGTATGATTTTTCTTCATCTTTTGATACTATTTTTTTCTGTAGTTTATTATTCGTTGCTGTTGATGTATTTCTCCTTTTTTTGAAGCTTCTTCCAAATTCGAGACACATTTTTCAATTGCGTTGTACCTAAAGGTTTCTGTTTTTGATAGACTTGTCATTTTTTCTATGTCGGTCGTAAGGTGTTAAATATTTCGTCCATGTTAGATACTGTAATGCCGCAGTTACGCTGCATTGACGTAGCAGGTACACAC
The DNA here is from genome assembly GCA_031772225.1 of Eubasilissa splendida. NCBI lineage: Eukaryota > Metazoa > Arthropoda > Insecta > Trichoptera > Phryganeidae > Eubasilissa > Eubasilissa splendida. The sequence continues at coordinate 17,650,694 of CM062856.1, forward strand.
TATAAACACTAAACTCGCAGTGTCACCTCTGTATTGGACGGCGTCCGATACGTGAAGTAGGAATGAAGTAGAACGAAGAAGAATATAGAATATGCCAAGTTCATCAGCAACCGGATTAACTAATGTACAATAATAAAACGATAAAGAAAATAAATTGAGTAATGAAACATTGGTCTATCATACATCCACCCATTGACAGTTTTCCTCGTATAGGCCGATACATGTATTCATAGCAGTTCCAGCTTCCACGTCAATGCTCGAGATGTACTATATCTGTTAATACTGCTGCGCAAAGTTGCATAAGGATAAAGTAGAAAATGCAGCTGACGGAAGGATATATGGAGGTGTGAAAAATCTAAAAATTGAAACCCCCTTGCAATCTGCAAAATTCTTAATGGAGTTGAAACTTGACCATTGAGAAAACGTGATATAATATTGGCATTGACGCTGCGTATGGACAGCGAAGCGAACGAGAGAACGATTTCAGGAAATACGTATTAACGAACATGCAACATGCTAATATTCTGTCCTGTTATGCCGCACTGTGAGATAAGACCGGCCGAGCTCGAGAAATAACCAGCGCTTCGCTAGATATTTCTATGAACAACGGTCAAGAGAGAATAACTGTTATTCTCTGTTCCACTGGCCACAGTGCTCAAACCCGGCTTACTACTACAGAGATGGAGAGAAAGATAATATGTATATATTTAGTAAAATTATAATAAGTTCAATTTTGGCTTTACTTCAATAATTTATTAAGAGATGGCATTTTAAAAATATTATTTTATTGTTAGATTTATAATAAGTTTTACAGAGAAGGGATTAAACAAAGAAGAAAATTTTATAAGAAAATTAACATATTTCACATAGACAAAGAAATCGGCACGAATAAACAAAATATAGGTATAATTGATATAAAGGCTTGAAAACAAAGGAAAAACAAAATACAATCAATTATGAAACACAGTAACAAGAAAAAATCATCTAAATACCGTTTCATAGAATATAGTGTATTTGGTTTTTAAATATTGATAATGAAACAATATATAACAATATAAATAAATTTCATTTTCTAAAAGAGGACAAAATAAAAAAATCATCACAACTTTCAGACTCGAAGCAAAACTAATGAACATGTTATTTTAAAAATGTCCAAATTAGGAATAGGACAGAGACATGCATCATACATTGCTCCTAGACTGTATAACCAACTGCGAAAATCAACACGTACAAAAAATAGGGTCTAAAATGGCTTAAAGGTCTTCAAAATTATTACATAATTATGTATTCGACATCTTTCCGATTCCCACATTCTAATCTGATCAATTTCTCAACAATTTGTTATTCTCTTATTTTTTTATTAATTTTCACATTGTATTATTATAGATCTTGATCTTGTTTCACATAAATGTCGATAGTCGCCGCCATAATTCAAGATCTCTCTTATTTGGGGGTGCATAACTCTATTGTTGTATTATGTTGTCGAATGTATATAAATAAAATCGTTGTAAGCTTAGCACATTCTCACTATAGGAGAGTGCAATCCTGAAAAGAGATTGTGATCATGATACTCGTAATAGGACATGGAAATTTATTAGCAACAAAAGGGATGGACATATTAAATTGATAACCCCCGCATAAAGTTACACAAAAATAGTGAAAATAATGCATTTACTCATTACACAAAATAAACGGTTCGTTAACATCAAGAGAAATTGCGGTGATTTCTACTTGACGCGACATATCGTTATATGATATATTTTGATGGTATACAAATTAAAAAATAAAGCGACACGCGCATCGACAGTTACCGCTCCCTGCAATATTGACATGAAATAATTTAAATATCGGCGCAAGTTGACCGGGGCGCAGGTGGGATGGGGCGGGGTGGGGTGGGGTGGGGTGGTCGCGGAGCCGCGCGAGTGTGTGTTCTCGATTGATTGTTTAGCAGACGCCGTCGCCATGGAGACGACTTAAAAGCTAAAGCCAAACAAACTAGCTTCATACGTGGACAATAAATTGAAGGATTGCCATGTGGTGGGGGTGGAAAATTGACAGTCGTAATCGATTTTTATTACCTTCTCGCCGTTCACGCCAAGAGTGATAACGATTATGCCCACAAGAAAATTTAATAACGCGCGTAGATATGTATGTCGCTCACTATTCCGCTTTCGGAGAAATAGATACACTTTTTAGTCGCCCCCCCCTGCCATTTTAGCGATCAAAAGAGTTCTTACGGGTAATTCTGCCGTGTTTTCATTTTGTATGAATATTTATAATTCTCCATGAAATGGAACTTGGCGTTTTTAATTCGCGTTGCATCTACGCTGACCTACAATAATTAAAGGTCGCTCGCTACCAAAACGAAAGAGTAACCCGGAAGATTTAATGCTTAGCTATTTATTGATTTAAACTGAAGTCTGCAATAAGTTGTGAATCAGGTTACCGCCAATTTAGTAGTTTACCGAGCCATATACTAATTGATTATAATATTGGTAGCGCATGGATACGAACATTTATGTGAGATTGTATAAGATGAGTCGGGGTATGTGCATCTATGGGGCAGTGCCGCAATCCAGACAGTCCAGAGATGGTGCAAATCCAAACATTAGTTTGCTTGTAATACCATTTCAAATGATGACAGTTGTGTGTGCCTTTTCAATATTTCTTATATCTCGATAATCTTTTGTGCCAAGATACTGATATTGGGTAAATACTTTTATTTTGGGTTGTAGTTGGCGATGTATAAATTAGTTTAGTGATTATCTCCGCGGATGACGATTTATAAGACCAGATACACTTACCCCATCAATTTTACACCGTGTATTTACTCAGTGATAGGTATGGTATCCCATATATTTTTGTATGGAAACTTTCTTAACAAGTGATATGTAGACAGTTCAATTCTTTTTTTTAAATAATTAACCAATTTCAAAAACAATCACTATGATATGTCGCACTTCCCCCATCTAAGCAATTTTACTAGATCTCTTTGGAACTCGGTAAGTTTTACCCGTCATTAAGGACCAAAATAATTAATTCATAGTCATTAAGCAGACCAGTAGACATTTTCATTATTTTAACAATTTGTTAGAAATAATACAACTAGATGCCTTTACCCCAAATTTGGGGTAAGTGCATCTACTCGTCCAATTTTTATAAAATGATAAAAATATCCGCTATCCTAAAGGGTTACATTCCAATTTTAAAGATTTAAATTAGGAAATGGTTAATGATCCTTGTGTCAAAGTCACAGCATCATGTTATGAAGTTTGAGAACAGTTCAAAGTTTGTGTCGCACTTACTCAGATTCAACTTAATAAAAATTATAAGAAAGATGGCGCTTTACTTAGTTTTTGGGATACATGGTGAAAATGGGTGGTTTATATATTTTTTAATGTGTTAAGATAAGATTCCTAGTTTACGAATTTAAACGAAAAGTGACACACTGAAATATATATATCATTTAAGGTTTCCATGGTTTCTAGACTTACGCTTCAGTACGGTAATACGTGCCATTGTCAAGGCGTTACCTAAAAAAATTACGGTACAACCGTACTTTTTCGCAGGAGATATAAATGTTCCACAGTTGAGTAAATTTTAGTTCGAAATCAATCCTTTAATATCAATTCTATACATTCCTTGATATGTTATTTGCGAGTAGTTTCTTAAGGCAACGCCTCGACCATGACACGTTAATAAAAACTATATGTAACTGGCGTCTCTTCTGGGTTAGATCGCGGAGACCCGTGCCGAATTGTCGGCCTCGAAACCATCTACAAAACGGCGATTTAACCCAGAAGAGACGCTAGTTACACACATATTTATATATATATAGTTTTTATTAACGTTTGTTTCATAATTACGTACATAATTAATTTTACATAATTATTCACAGGTCAGCTTTTAATATAGCAATTATAAGCGCACGGTTTACAAAAATAAACCTTTTATTATTAAAGGCGATTGGCGTTCTTCGCACACGCAACAATTATTGCACATATGTAGCGCGGAGCCACTTTCTTTAGAGATGTCAAGAAGTCTCATCTATAGTTCAATCGATTTGTCAAAAATTTGGAAACCAGCCAAAAACTATACCGGGCCAATAATGGAAGGCGAGCATGAAAGCCTCAGCTCGATATACAAATAAATAAAAGCGCATAAATATTACTTTTTCACGGCTGTTTGGGGTGAATTTTAAGAAGGAACACGGAAAAAAAAGAGCGATCGATTTGATTATTTACGCTGAAAGGTGGTGGTTCCTTGCACGCCAAAAATGAAAAAAATATATATTTCAGGAAATTGGCGCGGGGTGGGTTAGCGAGAATACCTTTTCTTTTAAATAAACGATTCAAATTATAAATGATACCTGCACAGTTATTACGGCGCACTAAAAGAAAATAACTCGGGATGGTACTCCGAAGTGATAAAACGTAATGGAACATAATGAACTAAATGACGCCAATCAGGAAAATGACACAAAATTGAAGTGCAAAGAAAGTAGGCTCATATAATTATTAACATACGACAAACGCAATACACCCCCCTGTATGAAATTATGTGGCCATTACGCCAAAGAACAACTCAATATATACTGATGATATTTAATAAAAAATCAAGTGGAACTGGCGATATTATTGATGTTTGAATACACAAAATTAATAATTTTTTTTATTATTACTTTAGAAATATTTTGTAAAATTGTTGTATGCCAATTGTATCTATTTTTGTATATTTCACGCAAGAGACAAATTGTCAATATTTTCGAATCAATTAGTACCGGCTACTCAGTATAAGTGTGTATTTATTTAATTTGATGCGTAAATGTTTGAAGGCTTCTTCAGAAACTGTCTGTCAGATATTTAGTTATATAAAGTATACGTATTAAAATATTATAATAATTAAATAATCTATATGCGAATATGCAAGTCTGCAAAATAAATTTTGCAATAATGTGTAATGTGCGAGCGCAGTATCGTCAATGTATTTATTATACGGCTCCGTTTATGATATCGATTTAGTTTTCAAAGCTTCGTTATATTGCGAATAAGTTTGAATTGTTTCTGTTGTCTGCAGCCTACGTTTAGGTGTATCGCTTAAGAGCCCATTGCGAACGATTATAGGCCATCATGATAGTAAAACAGAAAGCTTCGGCTGAAAAAACACTGAGTAATCGATGTCCCCGATACGTATACGTATGTAGGTAAACAAACTATCTATCATATATCCATAAAAGACACGGAAAACCTTTGAAAGTAGTATTTGTAACGCGATTAGTTGTACTGTTTTCCGATTCAATAATAATAAAAAAACTCGCGATTCCAGAGAATTTACTCCATTCTATTTCTTTTAGTTTTATTTATACATTAAGTTAAATAATCATCGATTTGTACCTCTTTTGTCCTGTTGACGGTATTGGCGCTACCGCAGGAAACCACCTACTTTGCAAAGTGGGAAGGTTGCAGTTTTTACATTTCTGGATGTTTGGATGCCGTTTTATGATCCTCTTCTTTCTCATACTATAAAATACCTACACAATTTTTTCCTCCCGTTTTCCTTCACAAGATGACGTATTTTTTTAAAAAGGAATAAAAGATGAGCTGCGTCTGTGTCGAACTTTCAGGCACTCTAGCCGGAAACGATAAATTAAAAAATAAATACGTGCGTAATATTGTAATCAAATTTAGAATATTGATTCGCTCTAGTTTCACGACGATGTACGGTAGATGAATGGGTAAAATTTATATGCGTGCCCTTCTAAAATGATAACAACGGATATTGCATGTTGACAGAACCGATACGATCTTAATTTTAATATAATGTATTGCGTTTATTGATGTCTAATAAAAATAATTAAATTATTGAGGAAAAATTCAAATCACGGACGTGCGTGCTGTTGATTGTCATGAATTTATTTGTATAGTTCCACATTTTTGACAAAAAATCTATCCTTCAAGAGCTTCAAATTATTTGCACATCTTAAACACAGAAAATTAAAAGCATAACTGAAAAACGCAATTTAAACAATTTCTTCTATTTTTTATCAATGATGTCATATATATATATATATGCTAACTCCGCTGTATTCCCTCTTTTTTGTTAATACGTTTTCAATACTTAAGTTATGAGGAAGTCTATGCATAAAGAACACGTCAGTTGGATAGTGCACTGCCCGATAGGGGGAGGGAGAGAAGGAAAGGGTGATGGGGGAGTATATCAACGTGAAACTTGGAAAATGTATTAAAATATACATAGTATTTTATGTAGATTTAATCATGTCCAGTGCGAGGACGAAACGGCTGCTTTTAGGTCGAATAATGTGTCAATAAATGTTGGACCTAATGAAACTATTCCAAAAATAGCAATATTGTTAAGGGTGTACTTCGGACATCCGTGTAATAATATTTGAATATTTCAAAAATGTTATATGAATATTTGTCAAATGGGTTATGGCGAAATATATAGGTGCATAGAACATTTTTCGTCACCCCGATATTTTTATGCCTTTTTTAGCTAGATTAATAAGTGGATTTTTAGTTTTTTGGTCTTCTTCTATTTCCATATCCACTAACATGCCTCGAGTTTAAGTATATAAAGTGAGTTCAACAACTGTTAAGTATATGAAGTATTCTCAAGTCAAGAAAATCGGTCCACTAGGGACGGGGGACGCTTTAGAAAGAAAATAGTATCAATCGAATTCCACCCGGTAGCCACTTTCCTTTGTCTTGAAACGGACCGATAAAGCGGATAATTGCCGCCGCGGCTGTCGCGGGCACTTGCCGCCGGGCCGGGCCGGGCTGGCGCTGTTCCCACGGCGGCCCGCTCGCTGGCTCGTTAATATTTCACAGCTGGTTCGGCGGAAAATTACAGGAGGCGGCCAGCCGCTAATCCACCTCGCGTGCCGCTTCCGCCGCGGGTTCAATATTTGATGCGGGGTCCGGCAAGACGGCCGCCCCGCCCCGCCTCGCCCGCCCCGCGCCGCCGCGACCCGCACGCGGTGGACGCCGAGAGCCATCATGAACGCCGTCGCGGCTGCGATGACCTGCTCAACTTATTCCGTCATACACCACGACACTGTGTGTAAGGTAAGAATTACGAAATAAAGGCTCAACTTTGATTTATAACCGAAGATTTAAGAGAGAAATAACACAGGCGTGGCATGAAAAATGGTCACAATCATCCCTAGCTGCTATTGTGGCCGCTTCGCGACCGGTAGTGGCCAATAAGCTACCATCGGTGACAGCTGCGCGGTCAGGGTCTCGATAGAATCTATATTTCAACGATAGAGCTTTCCCCGAAACAAACCACGCGTAAATAAAATGTCAATGTAATTAAAATTATTCCATCTTTGTAAGTTAGCTGTCAAAACGAACTAAAATGACATCTAGATGACACGATTTCGCTAACATATATTTTTTTCTTACTCGTAATAAAGACAATGTACACTTCATTTCAAATTTAATATATATTTACGTACTGTTATCGAATATATAAAAAAAAAGAAAACAGTAATCTTAACCGACAGATATTTAAAACACGTTCGTTTTTGGCATATTCGCGTCTCACAAACCTGTCCGTTTAATCAAGCACTATATAGCCATAAAGAACACTACCGATAATGACACCACCGAAGCCGCCACATCCAGAAAGTCATAGATATAGACGGGAAATTGGTCTATAATAACACTCCACTCCTGGATTTCCATGACCATGCGCGCGCACACTATTTGGTATCATAACCCAAACAATTTTTAACAAGACTTCTTCATGTGCCACCTCTTCTGGTAAGTTGACGACCATGGTGCAGTAAGTTGATTAATCATATATAAGATCACCAACGTGGAATCACTTCCTGAGGTTACACAGCCAAGATAATCACTTTCTGCCGACGCAGCTGCGGTATTCTATCTTCTCCTGCATAATGATTTGTAACATCATATTTTCCATTGCGGGGAATGTGTTAAGTGTTCAGCTTTCTTTGATAATTATTAGTTTTAAAAAAATTATTTTACACTTATTTTCTTTACGAAATTACCCAACCCAATAGAGAAATCAATTCTCGTGTTTGAATTTGGGAGTACGGCCATTTTAGTTTTAAATAATGTAAAATTAGGTATAGAAGTAAGATATAAATTATAGAATTATACCAAATTCACCGAAAGAAATTGCTGTCGGAGTTTTCTAATAATTGTTTGATTTGTTATTTGAAGGCTTTATAATTTTTTTCTGTTTAGATTTTATAAGGCAGGGTATTAATTTTTTTTTATACCTTGATAGACGTAATGGTGTCGAGAAGCACTAGTTTTAAATTTGAGGATTTCTAAGTTGCCACGCCTTCTTGGTCGATTACTTATTTTTGCGAATTTGTATCAATGCGTTCTTTTTGGAATTTTTATTTAAACTTATCTTGACTTACGTATGCGTCTCGATACAGCTTCATTAGCGATGTGGTCAACCCGGACCCTACGAGCAGCCTTATACTGGTTTGGTAATGTTTTTCTTATTTTCTCCCCCAGTGCACAATTAATAGCATTCGTTCTTAAAATTGCAACAAAAGATTTTTAATACGCATACCGTGGTCCTAACTTGACAGATATATCGTTGAAGACATTTGTCACTCCAACTCGGCTCCAACTCATGCGCCACTTGGGTCATGTGTTTAGCGATATGACTTCGGTGATAACTGTTCAGTCATCCCCTCTACACGGCCCGACAATCTTTTTTACCCTAATTTTGGCAGAACTAATTACATAAAAAAATGTTTTGTGATCCGCTCCACGTCAAAATATAATGCCGTAAATTCTTCTAATAACTTATAAAACATTTTCAACGATAAATTGCTTCCCTTTAAAATGAAACTACGCCAACTTTTCAATAACTATTAACAAAAATTGTATATATTGCATTCCATTTCCCTCCCCTCCTTACCCTTTCCACTTTGTATGTTCAGTTTAAAAATACTCTTTGTGTACTATTTTTATGTTTATTATGTGTAGGTTTATCGTAATGTAAAAGTCTTTTTGTTTATCAGTTTGTTTGAGTGTACTACTTTTTAGTTTCTTATGTACTAGTTATTTAATTCCGAAGAAACATCACTGGTGTTATTTTTATATATTATGCTATTATCAGTTGTTATTGTTATACTGTTTGTTTCTCAAAAATAAAATAAAATCGATGTATTCCTATTTTAATAAATCTCGAGACATTAAACAAAGTATAGATCTCGTTGTTGAATTATATGTTTAGTTCATTTCAGAAATTTGCACTTTATTATGTATGTACTATTGTATTTATATAAAATGTCAGAATTAAAATATGTAATTTTATTTTTCAGAAGAAGAAAAATCATAAAACTAAATTTGCAGGATCTCAATAAAGACGAGCCTTGTAATCCCATTAAAAAGTCCCTACCCCTCGCTACATCACATTTAACTAACTTTGATCCTAGGTGTCGAACATTAATGATGTAAGCTTATCGCGATGTATATTTCTAAAGTCGATGTTTGCGAGGCCGTGTGGTCCGACGGCGCGCACTAAACACTGTCGTCTTATCAAACGAAACGCAAAGTTTGTTTTTATTCAAATAATTACCAACAGTCGATCAATAATTTGTACTGGACGGTGTTGTTTCGCCAAAGGTGTACATGTATACATACATCTTCCCGAATACACCTGAAGATTGAATTACCGCGGAGTGTTCAAACGCGGCGTGAAATAAAAATATGTATATAGTATCATGCAGGAAGGTGCACGCTAAATTATTTTGCAAACACGAATCGATGGGGTGCGCCAAGAGGCCCAGCCGCGCGGGTGCGGCGCGTGAATCACGGTCCGGTCCATGAACGTGTCTTCAGTCATCACCACTATCGAGATGAAGAAGATTGTTCGCTCAATACGATATATATATAATATTAAAAACAAACGACATAAATCAATAAGAAAACCAGATAGAAATAAATATTTAGTTACCACTGAGATACGAATCTAGAACCTCTTATCGGAAGAATACATTACCATTACGTCATGTTAACCATTTAAATTTACGACATATATACATAGTTTTTGATAGCCTTTAAATTGAAATAATAGGTAACTCATTTATAAAGACTGCACGTAAGTCTAAAATTTGTCGTAAATTTCAAGGTGAAAGAATGATCCGGGTTCGCATCCCGGTGGTGAACAAATATTTTTTTACTATATTTCTAAATCGACTAATTAATTCATTAATCAAACACCGCACTAAAATGTTATCTTTAATATTATATTCAAAGATAATAAAATTAATATTTACATTTATGATAGAAGCAAAACATCCATTTGTTATTTGCAAAGCGGTTGAAACCAATTTCATTTTAATTTAGATATCACGGGAACAAAGCCATCGCATTATATACACGAATTATACGATGCGGAGCCCGCTAAGCGGAGCTTTGGCCTTTCCCGTCATTTTGATTTTGTTTCATCAATACGTATTTGATAATATTAATAAGCTAGGCTGTAAATTAAATTCTTACATGTGGTCGTTAAACCTGGACCTGCGCGTACTAAACCGATTCAATATGGCTCCATATGATGCAGCGAATCTGAATGATATAGTGAAGGATTTCATTAACGATATTAAATAAATGGCAAATGGTGAGCCATATTTCAAGCAGAGATAACAGACGCACAAAGAATATGACGAAATAGCATCTGGAGTCTCGATAGATAGACAAAATTGAGTGAGTAACGTGGCAAAGATTGATGGAGGACCGAAGAGAATGGCGGTCATAAGGAGGCCTTTATCGTGTAGTGGGTCAATAATTAGAATGCGAATGGTCAGATGCTATGTGTTCTCGATATTATTTTATGGAATGATACGGCGACTAGAAGCATTTGAGATGTGGATCTCGAATAATGAACAAGAATGACATAGGCTAGTGAGTAGAATACGATGTATGCAAGGAAAGCGACCTTATTACGAAATTGATGGTATTCGAGAAGAAGGAAAGCAAAACACCGTGCAAAATTCTTCTAGGTAATGAATGTCCTGAACAAATAGATGAGTTTGTGTATTTAGGAAGTATGTTTAATAGAAACGGAAAGGCTGAGAAAGATGTCGAAAGGAGGGTGACTGCAGGGAAGAAAGCGAACGGCGCTTTGAATGGAACTATATCTAACGGAAACTTGTCAACCGAGGCGTGACTAGCGGTACACAATGGGAGTCCCGGCACCGACACTGATGTACGGAAGTGAGGCCTGGAGCTGGCAGAAGAGGAACGAAAGTAGACTGAATGCAGTGGAAATGAGATCACTTAGGTGTATATGTGGCAAATCTATTTATGACACAGTAAAGAATGAAGAAATAATGTACCATAAAGCTGATCGTAGTATAGTGAGTAAGATTAAGAAAGGATAATTTGAGCGGTTTGGTCGTATGGAACGGATGAATGAGGAGATAATAGTAAGAAAGATATATGACGCAAGCCGTCAGGTAAACTAAATACTGGTGGATGATCCTGTTAGAAGCCTCAACAATCGGTGAGCTTGTATGAATGTGGATGAGGCGAGAATTGTGTGTCGGGACAGAATAGTGTGGCGCTCTATCCTCAACTACCCACGGGGAAACGGCGTGATGGTAAGTTAGTAAATCTACAGAAGAATGCTCAAAATAAACTGGATGAATAAAGAAAAATAAGTATTTAAAACGATAAATATCCGAAAACTTCGATACATATCTCAGAAATGCGATGAGAAATCCGGAGAAGTACGAGATCTTGCACCTCATAATGCAGGGAAAGATTGCTGGAAGTCGGGCCCCTGCAAGAAGGAGAACGTCATGGCTGAAGCACCCGAGGGAATGGTTTCGCCAGTCTACTGCGAAGATTTTCCGGGTCGCAGTAAACAATGCGATGATAGCCAACGTCCGTTGGACAGATAGGGGCACGAGAAGAAAAAGGATCAATAATGGTTGAAAATGACGACTAATTTGAGTCCCGTAGCGGTACATTATTAAAACGTATTTTTACAGTGTAAATCATCCAGCCAGATCTTCTTTCAATCACACAAAATGTGACAGTCTACAATTAAGCGAATGAGGACACGTCAACTTTTATCCAAAAAGTATCAGAATGCAGGAAGGAACCCACCGTGTGTGTGTGTGTGTGTGTATGCGAGGGTGAGGGTGAGGGTGGGGGGTGACAATAATTATTATGGACGCACCTAGCGGAGCCGCCCACGGGCCGGGAGTAGGAAAACGCACCACGCGCTTAATTATCACTGCGACGGGAAACCGTCAACAAACCGTATCCTGGCAACACCCGCCCGGCCGCCCGACCCCCGCGCACTCCAGTCGATACTTCTTCCATAGATAGCCTTCCGTCTCGCACTGTCCTATTCGCGACACATGTACACTATGATGACACGTCAGTGCTGCCTACATATCTATGGTTCATCACCAATTCCGTCTAGTAGAATATTTAAATAAGTTTCAATGTACTTTTCAATTTGATCGATGTAGAGCGGAGTGGAAGGGATCTTCTGACGAGGGTGTCGGGAGAATTAACAGTGGGAAATGGTTCATTTATTATTTCCTATTTACTAAATCCATCTGCAGAATCGTCTCCTGAACAGCTTACAGAGCTATTGTCAAATAATAAGCTACTGATAGACTCGGTTTAGGATTTCAAGAGACGCGGGTCAACAGCGCGTGAAGAATATTAAGAGCAAGATTGTGGTGGAAAATTAATGTCGTTCAGTAACGTTAACTAAGCATACGAAGTAATCTAATGTAGCGGTTTAACAGTTTATCTTGATAACTTTTAAAATAGTTATATCTAATATTTTCGTAGAAAGCTTTGCGGTTTGACATATTAAATTAAATACAATCACTTTGCATGAAACCATGAAATTTATTATACGTCAACCGGTTTCGCTCATCTCAAAGCTTCATCAGGACGTATTTTATGCATTTATGATTAGTTTTATATACGTCCTGATGAAGCTCGAGATAAGCGAAATCAGTTCTATTCTATGTAATCAGTTATATCTAAACTCTAATAAAAAAAAATCTGTTAAAATATTAAAAATATTTTTAGGTTTTCACGGCCGTTTAGAATCTTCCGTGTATAGTTTTCTGGGCCAATATGCCGTGTATATTTACGCTGGGATCTGAAACATCGGCCAGAAAGGTCAGATATACACTGCAGATTGGTCCAGAAAACTATTCACAGAAGATTAAGTTACATATTAATTATTATTAAAATACAGCCTTCCAAATTAATTTTCATTTTGTAAAAAAAAAAAAAAGTAAACCAATTTTTTGCTATGTGGATCCGTGTGTTTGGGAATGTTTCAAGGGTTCAGGGGAATATTTTATTGGTAACCTGAAAAGAGGATTAACGAATACCGACCACATTTATAATCGATATCTACTTGGACACCGCACATATGAAACGAGCCGTATAGTGACGATAGCTTGAAAAAATCGTTTATATTTTAAGAGTACATATACAACGTAAAGTTGGCAAAATAATACAAAGAAAATTTAAATTTGCACAAATATTAAATAATAAGAAAAGCAAATAAAATATGAATTAATTGAATAGTGTATTGTAAATATGATCATCATGAGGTGGGGCATGGCTTCTTCACCAGTTCTTCAGTTTCTGCCCCCCGCGTTAGTGAAGTCCGCACGTCTCCCTCATCTCCTACGCCCCCCCCTGGTTGGTTCCTGGTCTTCCAAGCTCTGTACATGATCTAACCAACCTAGTATACCAACTCGTGACGTCATCGTACAATCGTCCAGAGTCCGAGTGCGTGAATACAGACAGGTGTACAAGTAATATGATAATTGAATCAATAAAATTTGACGTCCGTTATTACGTCACCGAAGAAAATATTTATTATATATTTTAATGAAAATACATTTTTATTCTAAAGTCGCAATTACAGAATGTAGTTCTGCGATATTAAAATGTTTTTAATGAATCAATTAGAAAAATATACGGAGAAAATCTACGTGCATATCAGTGGCGGTCGGTGACTTTTTGTAGAAGGGATGCTGGAATACAAGTTTATACCTACTATCAAATATATAAGTACATATAACATATAATCTAAGGATATTCAATGTTTTAATGATTCGGCTTCAAGTATTCAAGCCAAACTGTCAAAAATCCGTTACACAAAGAAATTTCTCAAAACAATCCGCTCGCTTCATTATATGCATTAAAGTAGTTTTTTGTACGTTGGATGCTGTTAACGAATACGTATACAGTATTCGAAGACGAAATACGTGAAAAATACTTTCAAACTTTGTGGATACGGAACGAATGATAGAATCCACTGATGCTGTTGAGAATGTATGCGTATTTTGACTCGATCAGTGCGCGCGCCGTGTCGTAGTATGACTGGTCTCTAAAGTACAGGACGAATTTATTTGCGGCAGTGCCGTTTTCGGCTAGAACACAAGGGATGCGAAGCATCCAAAGCATATATGAAGCGACCTCGCCTGGTGTATATATATATATATATAAAATATCACAGAACTTTGTTCTGAAAATGCAACTTCAGAATAAAAATGTATTGTCACTAAAATATATGTAAATTTAATAAAATGAATCGTTTTAATCCTGGCGCAACCTACTCAAAGGTTTTTGGGATCATTAATAAATAATACATAATATTAGTATCAAATTTGTTGGAAACATAAGTAGCGAAATGGTAACGCATTTTCCCGGTTTCGTAAATATTTCTGATTAATTTAATTTGTTTTAAAATATTTATTATTCCTACCTCGAGGGCTACATATAACACAATGTCTAGAGTTTGAGGAATGGTATAACTAGATTTAAGACAAAAAGCGGCTAAATGATTACAGGGTAAAGGAAACTGACGAGCGGAGCGAACCCCGGGGGTGGTGGGGTGAGGTGAGGTGAGGAGGCACATATCGCAATGTGTATCATTGCTAGAGTCGAGGACGGGGCGCAAGTTGGCTACACTGATGATAGTGTTGGTGCTGTCAAACGTGAAACCTTTCAGTTGATTGGTGTGTAGAGGTGTACGAGTGTACATTGACGGCTACATTTTAGATTACAATTTAAAAGAGAAAAAATTATATTTAGAATAAAACAACAAACAAGTTATATAACAAGTTTTTTGACGAACTTGAGTGATTGGCGGATGTAATATATAACATATTACGAGTGGATGGATGTAACACGCAATTGGGAGAAATGTGCCAACATTTAAGGAAGCATTTCTTACCTACTAATATTCATTTAAATTTTATTACACACATACATTATAATTTTCCAAAGTGCATAACCTTTAATATATAACATAACATGTATTAACTTTATGGCGAATCGGGTTAAAAAAAAACCTGATCACGCTGGAATAAACACATTATTATTATTATAACAGTTTTACGGCAAGGATTGCCCTTCACATAGTAATTAAAAAGTTTTTATCAACTTTAAAAAAAAATGAAATACAACAAAAGAAACAAATAATTAGATGAGAATGTGTCCTTTTACTTTAGTGGGGTGGTCTCTTTATTTTTCATAATATTTTTAAAAGTCTTTATTGATTTTAATAAATATAATTCGTGACACGACACATTCTCTCACCGTACACACTGTTCGCGATCGGTACTCTCATGGTTCGACCTGACGATCTAGCAGAATAGCTATGGTGAGCAGGGGCGAGCAGGGGTGTGCAGTGCATACAGCAAACAAGCTGTGCATTACTAAATTTTTTGGGAAACAAATATATATTAAATAATTGGATTAACATAAACGGAAACATTATTTTACAATGACAATCTGTGTACCAGTAGAGAAACTTGTAAAAACTACCACAACAACTCACCGCTGTACCCATGGCGCTCTTATGCATTCGCCGCTTTAAGCTATTCATATTACTCTGTTTATCATTAAGCTAGTGAATTACTCAAGTCATATAATTGACTATTTACTGAATTGAAAATTCCTTTCGGTTGATCTGTTTTGTATGGAGTCGTTTCCTATGCTGTTCATTCATTCAATCATTGAAGTGTCTACTTCCTCTTTTACTAATCGCGAATTTTACTATCTTACTGTTTTTAAAGTGTTGATTTCATGGGCGTTCTTTGCGTTCGAGGTGCATTCGGTGCATGATTATTATTTTGTTTAGTAATTACGTGAAGGATTTTCAAACAATATAAGAATCATGTTCAGTCATAGTGTTCTTAAAAACGTCCATACATTTTTTATATTGATTTTTATATGGGTAAGAAGGTATTATTATTATACGTTAAAATTTAAATTTTAACAACACTATTAATAGTACTCTAAAATTACAAATATATACATGGTAGGGTCGTATAAACGACAGTTTCATTTTGTCTAAAGACGTTAGTTAAACGAAAGTTCATAATCCTATGTACAACATATATGATTGTATAATATCGTTGGTAACAGCATAACCTAAATCTATACCTATTGCACGCCACCGATGGCGAGGGTCATTATTTATCAACTGTTCTAATATTATACCATACGTTACTTTATTGTTACTGGTAAGATTTTGCATATTGTAAATAATTTATAATAATCACCTTTATACAAACACTTCGTTGTGTTGTCTACTATAAGTTTTTAAAATCTTAATTGTGACTGTTTAATTTTATCAGTGTCGGTATATAATGTGTAAGTAAGTGATGACTGTATTTACAGAAATATTAATAATTTAAATTGCCGCTAAAACATCGTAAGCCGCGGGTACACACAAAAAAATATAGTTGATGTACACTGTAAATCCAGAAGGAAACATTAAAATAAAGGAGAATGGACATTTTAGTACGAAACTCGTCCCATATTCGTAACGCGTTTTGCTACGTGAACATATTGTTGATTTGGAGCTTTTCCTCGTAGAACAAAATACTGTGTGTGTAAAAAAAAATAAGAACACTCATAGTGTTAACAATACTTGGAACAAAACGACCATTCTAATTTGATTGTCTAATATAGATTTTGAAAATTTAGCACTAATTTTCGTATCAAAAATCAAATTTAATTAAAATTCACTTCGCTTTCTCGAGGCATGATGATCAAAGAGACAAAGAGTTAAAAAATGGCGCATCTAAAATCTGGTTTAGATTATTTTGAATATTCGTAAATTTTATCTTAGGTGTACGTGTTTTTGTATGTTGCGATAACTCTTAGATAATTATTGCTTTTTAGAAAAAGGAGTAAATAAATTATTCAATAGGAGTAATGAAGAAATCAAACGCTAACCTCGGAGCCATATCGTCAATTATCAACGGGAAGAGAGATAAATAAATTAAATTAATGTCAAAACATCGCGTTACATTGTGTGTCAGAAATTAGTTAAAAATATATTAATGAATTCTTATCAGATTAAGCTTTTATTTAATAACAATAGCCATTTTATTAAAATTTGACATGATAAATTCATCCAAAATTATAACGTAGATTATGTTTTTTTGTTGATTACGATGGTTTAGAGGAAAGATATCATGTACGAGTATGTATGTATGTATATATATATATATATATATATATATATACATCACTTACATATATCAACAAGAAATATCTGCCGGTTAATCTATAGTTCATTGACATTTAAAAAATTCAAGGACTACAGTCTAAAAAAAAGTGTGGCAACAATAATTCTTATAAATTAACATGTTGGGAAGTTTAATTTTTAGTGCGGTGTTGAGAGGATTCCGACAATATACAATGAAGAATATGAACGCGACAAGAAAAATCATACTTATTTAGAGATAGGAAATTAACTATTGACGCAAAGGGGAACGGAGGAGAGGGGGTGACTAAGTAAAGACTTTTTTCATTTGAGTCAGTAAGATTTAATTGCTTAATATTTATTTTAGCAACAAATGTATGAAGTGTTTCAGAAATGTATCTATACATGTAAAGTATTGAGGTGAGTAACAATAATTAGTGGTTAATGTGGATTCGAAGGGGGAAATAGATATGGACAGCGGGAAGAGCGGAGATTAGATTAGAGTAGATTTTAACAGAATTTAAGTACACTAACGAGTTCAGCGAAGACAATGAATACAAAAACTAACCAAAAAAGAAGGAAATACCTTAAATTCCTTTCAGGTATTTTGATTTGACAGAAGGGAAGTTTGCCCAGGAAAAGAAATTTATTGAATTATATGTAAATGATAAATTATAGATACAGGGTTATATTTAAACTTTTGCAAGACTTTACTTTAGAGCTTGAAACGCATTCTGTCCAAGATGCGTTCCACATGTTTAACCGACCATACAAAATTCCATAGGATGACTGAGATAGCAACATAACACATCAACTATTACAGAAGTACGGGACAAAAGAAACTTAGTAATCAACGTAAAAAATAATCTCATCAATAACTTTGACTTAACATTTATTTATTTGATATTATTCATTATTAAATACATTTCATGTGATCCCTGCCCAGCTCACCAGATCAGAGTCAGTATTGAGATGGGTTATATTTCAAATGAATATTTGAAATATACCCAAATACAAGATACAAAAGAAAAATCAATTTTGCCAAGTCCAATTTTGTTATATCGTTTACTATATGAAATATTAATTGTTTTTTTTTTTTTGTTAAAATATGACCAGTTTTATATTTACAATACAATTGTGATATTTTTGAAACAAAAGGTTTTGGATTTGAATCAATGTGGCTAAAATCACCACAGTACAACAAAAAATTATAAACTGAAAAAATTAAGAACTTTACTAATTGATTATGAGAAGTCTGAATATATTAGATAAAACGAGAATATAATTGCGGAACTACATTTGTAAATATACACAATATAATTAAAAAACATTATCCGACGACTGCTATATTTAGTGACCAGATGTGCTTGTCAGTACTGCCCTCTTTCTACACCATTTGTATTGCTCTTCACAATAAATTACATAGATTGTGTGTAAAAACTCTAATAAGAAAAAGTTTTGGACCTTGCTAACACAAGTCTTCAATTATATATTTATAAAAGCTGGATACTATACATCAAATATTGTGATACCGAATACTGCAACCATCTCAAATTAAAAAAACTTCAATAATATTTTTATGAAAGCCGATATTATGAAAACCACCTTTAAACACAATATGATAACACTGCAACTACCTCACTACATTTGCAAGAAAATTATGAGTACCAATCTAGGTTATTTTTGTTAATTAAATAATATAATGTAATAATTATTTTTCCACAATGCCTTGTGTTCATCTCAAAATGTGGATTTTTTCAGAGATATGGAGTTTATTGGTAAACATGTATGAATAGGTGCCCAATGTATTAAAAGTTTTATCCTATCTAACGTATTGATCATGTGTCAAAAACCATTTACAATAAAACAATGTAAATTCAGTGGTTCACAGAAACATGGCAAGTTTTTTCATTAGGTAATGCTTTAAATATTTTGATATCGCACAACATTGAAACATGAAACGTACAATGCATTTTAATAATGAATTGTGAAAATAAAATAAACAGTGATGTTTAATAACGATAAATATAATTGGCAATTTAAAACCACCTGGAAAGAATGAGTACATACATCCAAACCGAAATGTCAACGGGACGAAAGATAAGAGAAATATATGTTTAGAAAATAATATTTCCAGTAAAAACACGAAAATATTGATTTTATAAAGTATAATAGCGATGAAATAAGATCATTTTCACAGCATTCCATTCATTTTTCGGAGGTTTATATGTATAATGATAAGTGACATGCGTGGTAAGAAGCCATTGTAACAAAATCTTTATCACAAAACGTGTTATGCAGGTAAGTTTTATTCAAATATCACAAAGCGCTCAATACAAAACTGACAAAACACAATGCAATTTAGATGTGAAATTTGAAAAGAAGCATTTTATTTGACTAAATCAATGGCAATAAAAAAATTCTTCTAGAGGGACGCTGTTGTGGCGACCGCCAAAATGTCTGGAATGTATACGATAAGCGATGTTATATTAAAACTATATAACACTTACCTTAATAATAACTGGCCGTTTGAAACCGGCAAATCTCCCACCACAATTAAATGCCCACACGAAAAAAATGGCGATTTGTAAATGCAAACCCCGGCAAATTGCAAGAAATGCTTGGATTCGCTTGATCAGTGTTGTCAAACATCAAACTTATATTTTAAAAAATCATTAATATTTCATGATCTTCGTAGGTACGCACTTTTCAACATGTCACGCTAAACAAAAGGGGCGGTACACGTAATGGTTAAGCAATCTTTATTTCAAAGATATATGGAAGTAATGAAGGATTTTTTCTGACAATAAAAATAATTTTTCGTCACCAATAAAATTTCAGAAGTCTGTTAATAAAGAACAATACGCAGAATTTTAATTTAATTAAAATTATTTACATTCTCTACCTAATAATAAAATTAACTTTTGAATTTTGATTCATACATTTTCTATCCTTATGCCCAAGACCGCCTCACAAGAAAAATCTTTGTGTAATAAATATATATGTGTTAAATTTGAGTTTGGACATAATTATAATATTTTTTTGACATTTTACTACATTTGAATAAATATATATATACATACAATATATATTCTCTCAAATTCGCAAATTCTCAACGATAATAATTAGTTATATTTATTTATATAAATATGACAAAAATGGTAAGTTGTACAAATACACAAGTTGTACTAAATTTAAAACTGAAATAAAACTTTCGTAATAACAATATATGTTAATTAATTCTCTTATTATTTATTCATCAGCATTATTATAATTTGATCAAAGTATTATGATATTTATTTATTTACTTGATTATCTACGATACAAGTATCTATACAGATATTTTTTTTTTTATACATCATCAGTCTTAACTTCATTTTATTTAAGTCTTATCTTATCTTTACTCAAATTTTACTTTCATTTAATTTAATTATCATTATTTAATAACCAATAAAATAAACTTACAAATGTAAATAAAAATAATTCATGTATTGTACGAAGGTTGTATGATATATTTAACGACTGATGTCACTTTGGAACGACGTTTGTCGTGATTTATCGAGTAGTTTTGTTTAGTTTATGCTATTCAAAGCTTCTGATAATTAAATTAATTAAGCAAAAATTATAAACTTAATATGATTAGAATAGTTTGCACTGACTTAGCCTTTATGAAATTTTATTTATAGATAATTTTGATGAAATCAATAGGTGTGAAATGTATTAATCCTTATGTCATTTTCTCAGTTAAAGCTTTCCTAGATACAAAGTATTCATTACAACTTAGGTGAAAATATAAAATTATAATCGATGTATCATTTTTAGCAGTGTCTCATATTAAAATACAATACATTTTTGCGACTCGTTCCGAATTATTCATTTTAGATTTTCAACTTACATTTTGAAAAAATCTAAATTATTAGATCATTTAATTATATGTAAGTACACATAAATAAATGAGAAAATGAGGTTCATAAAATAATAACCTAGAACTCATAAATAATGATCATTACCGAAATGTTTAAAAGAAAAATGTTTTAAAAAAGAATAGGTACTATAAAATATAAAGTCACATATCACATCCATTTCTATTTTGAGATGTGTAACTTAATACCCCTTTTTCGTGTTTATTTTAATTATTAAACTGAAAATGTTTTTATCCTGGCAATAAAAAAATCGTGACATACCAAATAGCGGGAAACAGTAATGTTATATAAAATAATAAAATTATATCTTGCCGGTGTATTAGTATTTCAGTAGTAATTTGGTATAAGTAACTTTAATTTTTTAAAAAAAATCTGTTACAAATATTCGGTATTTTTTGTTATTTTCACAATATAAACAGTTCAGTGAAAATGATTGATAACAAAGATTTCTTAGCAAAAAAACAGGACCTGGAGAAGGCAATAGCACACATACAAAATGGAAATGAGAAACGTAAGTCTGGTTTATTTAGTAATTTTTGTGAACTTAAAATAAAAGTTTAAAAGATTTCCATATGTAAAATATATCACTATAAAAGTCACCTATATTTTTTTCTTAAAACAATAATCCCCATGGAGTTTGTTATTTTATTGTGTTGTATGTAGCAACTTATTACTTTAATTGGTTAATTTTTTTATTATATTAATTAGTTCATCTGACATATTTTAATATTTGATGATTTTTGTGCCCATTATGTGTCATTGTTTTCAATTGACAAAATATATAATTAGATGTCATTTTAATGTTTAGATAAAACTAATCAAGGCTTAGCAAATCTAAGACAATGAGAATATTTAACTAAATATTTAAAAAATATATACTTTCACTTCTTAAAAATATATAAATATGTACACAAAGTAGATTGGTATATTATGATTTACTATTACTATTACGATTTTTTAATTAGATCGGATTGAAATTATATGAATAAGTGATATGATTATTTGGTCACAATTGGTATAAAGATTTTCACTTTTGTTTGATTGCTCAATATACAATTTAAAATAAATGTGACTCATATATTTTTTTGTTTATACAAATCTACTTATAAATTTAAAATATAAATTAAAATAATGTAAAATACTCAATCTTGAATTATTTTCTATATTTCAGTTAAAACAAGAGTACAAGCCCTGAAGTCTAAGATTAATCCTTTGAGAATCACAAAACAGATGCAAAATAATATTATTTCTGAAACCATTATTTCATTAAACGCTATTAAAGTGAAATCTGAGGTAGTACTAATTATTCATTACTGATTACTTCTAAATAAATTTTTTTTGACATACATATTTAATTGAAGTATGCTTTTTCCATTAAAATAATGATATTTGTGCCTGTCGTCAGATAGTTACAGATATTATTGCAACTGACTGAGGATGATAGCGATATAGTATTACAAACATACATTTGATTTTTTTATTACTGTTAGTATTTACAAATGGATGGCTATCATGAATCTGATTATTATTCTTTTTTTTCTTATTTTTCCAAAATAGTTTTATTTAATCTCAGATGAATTTCTATAATGAGTTTACAGTCTTCAGTTAGTCCTAAAACTGTTGGTAACAACATCATTATCTATTTTGCACATTCACATGTTGTCAAATTTACATAATTAATTGAAAATATCACATCTATCTATACACCTGTATAATAATATACTACCTTATAAAAGTTTTGTTATAAATGAAATTATTTAAGGATTTGTTCCAAGTGATTGCGGATAATAAGTGGAAAATTTTAAAATCTGAAATAACTGCAGATGCTGAGCAATCTAACTATGACGTTTATTTGAAGTTGATGGAAGAACACAAAAATATATCTCCGGTGAATGACCAAACAGGTAATGTTGATATTTAATTTTATTAATTATTATTAATAAAATTTTTCCCAGAATGAATATTCCTCATCATCATATGTTTAAAAAAACAATTACTTTTGTATTAGCCATAAGATTCTTACTTCTCTAGCTTGAAAGACAGCCAGTGGTCAGATCTATTGGAATGTGGAAATTTTAGAAAACTTAATAATACCTGATAGTGTCTATAATATTTATGTTAAAAATATATATTATTGAGAGGATAAATAAATAACAGGTTTACGTAAATTGTATATATTACAGTGGTATATAAAATGTATAAATTATACATTTAAAATTTATACATATAAAATGTATAAATTGTACAGTGGTATATAATGTATAAATTAAATATAATAATATTTATATATTTGTTCTCTTATTTTCAATTTTTGGAGCAATTATATTTGTATTGTTATCTTGGATAATATTATCAACCTTTAACAATTTTATAGGAGTAAATAATATTGATTATACTTCTTACATCACATTGTTTTCTAGAAATAAAATTTCTGTGTAAAATTCTTATTAGTATTGATAGAAAATATAATTTAAGTATTTACTAGGATTTTTAATTAATAATTTTAACAGCAATAATTTACATTAAAATGGATGATGATTAATTACTTTTATTTTGATCTTAACGAGATGTTTTCCTCTAATTACAGATAGAATTGAAGAAAAGACAACACAAGTCTCACTTGCTAGTTGTCCCGCATCGCAGAGCAGTACTGAGAGTGTCGTTGCACTTAGATATCAACTGGAGGCTCAGGCGGCGGAGCGTAGTATCAATATTGCGGAATATCAGGAGAATATATTCAATGAAGAACGTCGACATGGAATATTACTAGTAAATATTACAAATTCACTTCAATAGTGCATTAAAAATAATCATGTTTTTCATTTCAGAATACTTACCATATTTGTCACTGGAATCAGGTGCTTACACATTGGACCTATTGATGATATATTATATATAAGTTACCAAAATATTACATATTTTCATCGCAGAATTACAAAAGTGTTGAATATGCAAATCGTGCATTCATGTACAAATTAATATATGTAGAAGTAGATGCGTGCCAGCCACTACATTGAAATAAGCTGTATGTAACTATATATTTTGAGAAATAAAGCAAAATTAAATATTTTTCTGACAGAATATTGCGTTATACTAAAATCTGAATAATATGACAATAATTATGATAAATATTATTATGAGATATATATTTTATTTTGAATTATTTTGCAGAAATTCTAGTTACATACAGCTTATTTCATAGTACTGACTGCACACCGCTGAATAATGAGGATTCTGCGTTTTATAATAGTCTGATTCTGAACTCCTCTAGACACCCCCATTTGTAACTAACATTATTTTCTTTACCGGTATCCTCAAATGTTTGACCAACAAATGTATTTTGTGGTGTATTTATGGAGTTATGCAAGTTTCCAGTGTCCCAGAATCACTGAGTAAAGGGATGTAAACCAGGAGCAACAGAGAAAGCCAAAAGATAAAAAGGAAAGAATTAAAAGATAATATGGCCTAGAAATATTGTTTTAGCTCATGTATTACTGGCAGACCTCATTATGCTCGGCTGCCATCGGGTATTCATGAATTCATGTACACTCAGCCTTTGCCGGCTTGACTCTAGATCTGTTATCATTGATAGTTTAACCCAAAACATCTTTTCTGTCTGTGTTGCTGTATGTAGTTCACGTTGTGTTATGGTGTTATCATTTTCGGAGTCCTTTGCCTCAAGACCAGGGGCCCCCAAATGTCTAGTGGGACGGGTCCTTGGATCATAAATTCGTCCTTAGCTACAATGAAAAATGTTACGTGTTATCAATAAAATCAGAACACTACAAAGGACACAAATTCTACAATGAATCGCATGGGAAAACATCATTGGCCGATACAAATATCGTATAGGGGACTTCCCACTTGACTATATTTTTTTAAATGATTTTTTAATACAGAAGGTTTGTTTGTATTTTCAATAGGAAATCAGTGTTTATGGATTTTATATAAAAGTTAAAATAAATAATTTTATATAACTTTTACAGTTATGTTTTAGATTTTTTCCTTATAGATTCCTGATATTTTCCTTATAGATTCCTGATATTTTCCCTTTTAAAATGGGTGTGTTAAATGGCAATTTTTCTCTACACCGTGGGATTCAAATGGATGAATGGGTATTTCAATGTATCCTAGAATGAACATATGCTATGCATTATTGTTCTAGAACCAAATATGTTTAACTACTTAATATCAACTTGCAAATTTATCTCTCAGGTAGAAAAACCTCCAAGCTTTTAATCCTGATAAAAATATCAAAGTGGTTAATTTCTGCCGTTTTTCACAAAATTATCGACACCTTTGAAATTGGATTGACAAAGTGGCCCTTTATATAATATAAGTAGACGTACATCATTATTAAAATCATAATATATTTTTTAGAAAAGAAATGCAGCTGCACTGCTGAAACTGCGCAAAGAATTGCAACAGTCGGAGTTAAGCCGCAAGGAAGATATGGAGAAAGAGGAAAAATATTCCCGAATTTACAAAACAGTAAAACATTAATACAATTGAATTACTATCTGTTACTTAATAATAATGTGTGCCATATAAAATGTACATATTATGAACTAATAAATCTTCCATCATTTCACAATTCACAAATCATAGTTTATTTATTACTTATAATTTTTTTTAATATATAAGAAATTTGATTCATTTTGGAATTTATAAAATATAAATAAATTTTACAGTCTATTTGTGTTTGCTATGTCTATGCATAGATGTCTTAATATATTTATGAATTCTTTTTTGATTTTCTGTTGGAGTAAGTCGTTATATAATTTTCATTATCAAATTTTTGTCATCGTCAAATTGATGTGGTAGTTTTGAGATATTTTTGTATTGTCTTGGTGTTTTTCATGCTTTTTCAATTTTGTGTTATTCAATGTCCATGTCTTTTAGCACTATTAGCAATCTTGTGTAAAAATGAGTGTTTAAATTTTTATTTTATATTTATTTTGCAAATTTTTCTGTGGTTTACTATTTTTCTACAAGAGAAAAATCCTGTGTACAGAGAGGGAGATCGTTTATGCAGTGTATACAATTATAATATTTAAATAAAAATTTGCAAAATTAACATCTTGCATGCTGAAAATTTGCGAGACACATTCTCCAAAATATGGCCCAGGTTTGTACAACACATCTAGCTTATTTTATAGTCTTTCTCATTTTATTATTTACAACAGTTGAACGCCGCCGTGATGGTGGGATCTTTTAAACCTCAACACATCAATAAGAATCGGTATATTGTTCGGATTATTTGTCACATGTTTTTATATGGATTTTAATTAGCAATGAACATAAATAAGCATACTAAAATTTACAGTAAAATATTCTCAGTTAAATTGTAAATCTGATAAATAGTTAATAATTATCATAAAAATCAAAATAAAGCTTTTACAGAAAAAAAATTAGCAAAACTATAATATTTAAAATATCAAAAAAAAAACAAAATAAGATACTTGTAATAATCTTTTGCACAGTGAAAATCTTCATAAATTATTCAAATTTTGAACTTTATTGTAATGTCTGAATGAACATGAACTAATCTTGAAAACAATCCCAAAATTTACTTTGCATTCAGTTGTAATAGTTTGATAATGAAAATAATTTTAACATTGGTAAAAAATATCAGTTTCCTGTATGATGCTGTAAGTACTATTGATGTAACAAACTGAATACAATCCCTTATTGCTTATACTGTTAGTAAATCTACTGAGGTACGTAGAGCACTGGTTGCTAATAAACAAAAAGATAACACTATTTGTCAAAATTACAATCAACTATTTTTTACTGCATCTATTTTTGTTATCTACTAGCAAAGTGTGTGTACTGTTTTACATAAACAAACATTAATTACATTTTATGCATACTTGAATAAAGAACATTTTGTCATGATATTAAAATATTTGAAAAGATGTCAAAATGTACATTGAATGAATTATTTGTATATATATAATGTGAAATAGTTTTATCAATCTGTGATTCAAAAATATAAAAAATGTCAAGCAGAGAATTAAGAAATATGTTGGAACCCAAAGTTCGTATTCCGAAATTGAAGCCTCCTCCTGATATCCACATGTTTGATAAACTGCCAGTCAAGCTTCCTCCGCCTTATAGTCAGAAAAAGGTATCCGTATACATATTTGTGTAAGAAATTTTCCATGTTATTTCTCTCAGCTGTCGGTAACTATACACCAGTGATGAAATTTAAATTGAAAGATTCCTTATATCATGATTTTTTTTCTAAAACCGATTAGTTAAAATTAGTTTTAAAATAATTAATTTTATAGCAAGATTGATTGTTAATTGATGGTATAGTAAGAATTAAATAATTCTCTCATTAATCCCATATATTTTTCTATCATTAGGCAAAGGAAAAAAAAATGAAGGAATTTTTGAAAGAGAAAGCCTATGAAGTTAGAAAAAGTGTGGAAAAAGAACCGTTAAGACCATCCGATGTGGAGTTCTATCCTGAAGAACAAACTAAGTATATAAATGAACTGCGACAGTGTGCAAATCAAGTTGTCCCTCCGCCAATGCTGAAATCTTGGGAGAAGAGAATTTTGAAAATGGTCCCAAAAAAACTGAAAAACAAATTTCCCAAAACAGTGAATGAGATCCTGGATGAAAGCAAGGCTGAATGGAATAGCTGTTTGCATGATTTAGCGGTTAAATCTAAGATTAGAGAGATTCCTGGAGTGGAACGCATTCGTTATCAAGAGAAACCATTTAAATTTGGAGGAAAAACTCAAAATTATGACTTATTTCTTAAAAGGAGGAAATATTTAAAACAACATTTACTAAATCTGCATCCATTTATTAGCTTTGTCCTGGAAAGCTCGGTTAAAATGTTTCCTGAGTATTTGCTGAATTTTCACACATACCGAAGTGAAGGGTTAATTGAAATGAACTATTTAAAAAGACTGATAAAAGAGGATTTATTGGAATCGGAAGCAACGCTAACGAATGTGTGGTATCCTTATATTGTGACTTGGATAAATGTTCCACGCTGTTTTCATGATTTTCCCATCAAAAAACGTATCTTTTTAGTGCATTGTGCCTCGGTGGCTATTTCAATGCAAATTACCGAGCTGATGCGTAGGTCAATTGATTATATCATTGCTGTTGTGGGCGATCCAGAAAAAACACCTCAAATTAATTTGGAATTAGATTTTCAAAATGATCTGATCCTGATTCCTTCACACATTGAGATATCTAAAATGTATCATAATGTAATTGACACTGTGGCATCGATTGCAAACAACCTTTTGCCTCTCGAACGTTGGCTTAATTTACCAACGGACCGTAACTACTTACCTGTTAAATTGAACGAGTGGACACTCTATGATAGTCATGATCGTTTACAAAAGAACTTGGATGCTGTCTACAATCCGGTAAAAGAATATATGAATGAGATTAAAGCGATGTACAGTGTACTTTTTATAAATTTTGATGAAGAAAGTATCACTATTGGGGAAGATGAAACGTTTGAGGAATCTTGTGAGAGAATCAGCAGTTTTCAAGAGATGTTTGATGAATTATCGGCAACTGTGGGAAATGAGTACTTTGATGTGGGTAGAATTAATCAAGAAAAGATGATTTCAGGTCTCAAAATTGCTGCTGAAAAATTCAAGGAAGGAATATTAAATTTATTGTGTCTAGCCCATCAAAAGGAAAATTTAAGCATTTGCGCCGGTTTTGAAGAAATCGCAGAAAGAGCACTAGTCATCCCTAAGACTGCAATTGAATTGGTGGAGATTGGCGCATATTGCTTGCATGCTAAAACCGTTTTGATATTAGAATTAACAGAACGTATTACAGAATCATTAATTGTGATGAGCAAGTTAATTGAAATGACAGACCTGACACCCGAGCATGTTGAGCTGAATAACAGGACAGTCCAGTGGTTAAAAGCTATTAAACCTATATTAGACAAAAATGCATCCAGTTTTGAAACATGCAAGTTTGAAATGGAAGAAAACCTGATTGCTAAAACAGCTCAGTTAAACAAAAGAATTCTAGAATTAATGCCATATCTGACAATCCTGGACGAAATGGACGACATTAATAACACCCTGGTTTATTTGGAAGATATTCGTAGAATGGTTCATTGGCTCCATGACTGTGATAAACAAATGGAATGGATAAATCATGAAGAAAGCGTTTTTCAATTTCCTATTTCTCAATATCCTGATTTGGATGAATTGAAGAATTACATTTTGACTTTTTATGACTTGATGCATTTATTACACAAGTGGCGACGAAGTTACTATACATGGATGGACGGCCCGTTTGAATATATCAATAATGCCTTAGTAGAAGAACAGCATGAAGAGTATTACAAAGAGTTTTTGAAGATATCAAAAAATTATAAAGCCAAAATAAAACAGCAGATTTCAGAAAACAATGAAAGGAGATTTAAAGGATTAGTCGAGGATCCGGATCCCATGAATTTACCAGCGCCGATGAAACTATGTGCTCAAGCAATAAAGGAATTGAAAGATTGGAGGCCCAATGTTCAAGTAGTTAATATAATGTGTAATTCGGCACTTCGTCAGCGACATTGGGATGAAATGTCTGAAATTGCAAAATTCGACTTGACTCCTGATGCGGGATCAACTATAAGAAAAATAATAAACATGAATCTTTGGCAAGATATGGAACAATATGAAATAATAAGCATGGGTGCTTGTAAGGAGTTGGCCCTCATAACCAATTTGGAAAAAATGATGGCTGAATGGACAAATGTAAATTTTAAAACAAATCCTTACAAAGACACCGGAATTCAAATATTGACTCAATTAGATGATATTCAATCAATTCTGGATGATCAAATTGTTAAAACAATTGGAATGAGAGGTTCTGCGTTTGTCAAACCATTTGAAGCAGAAGTGAAAGCTTGGTACGAGAAACTAATTAGAATCAACTCCTCAATAGACGAGTGGGGAAAGGTGCAAAGCCAATGGCTGTATCTGTTGCCAATCTTTTCATCTAAAGACATTATTGCTCAAATGCCTGAAGAGGGTGTTATGTTTCAGGAAGTAGATTCCACATATAGAAGATATATGCATATTGTATCAAAGAATCCCAAAGTTTTGGAGACCGCAGGAGGTTTTGGACTCTTGGAAAGCATGAAGGCAGCCAACGGTTTGCTTGAAAAGATAAATGAAGGTGTTAACAATTATTTGGAAAAGAAGAGGTTATTTTTCCCAAGATTCTTCTTTTTATCTAATGATGAAATTTTGGAAATTTTGTCAGAAACTAAAAATCCTTTGCGAGTACAGCCACATCTTAAAAAATGTTTTGAAGGCATTAACAAATTAGAATTTGATTCCGAATTGAATATTTTGGCGATGATAAGCAAGGAAGAGGAGCATGTGGAGTTCTGTGAAATCATATCTACAGCGGCAGCCAGAGGATCGGTGGAGAAGTGGCTGGTACAAGTAGAAGAACAAATGATCCGCGCCGTCCGTACTGAAATTGAACTCAGCTTTTATGAATACCCCACTGTACCTCGAGAAGATTGGATTACTGTTTGGGAAGGCATGGTTGTATTGTGCGTGTCACAAATCTATTGGGCTATCGATATTCATAATTGCCTAAAGACGCACAAATTAAATGAACTGATTAAATTTCACGGTGTATTGACAAAGCAATTAAATCAAATTGTTACTCTTGTACGGTCTCCAAAATTGACAAATTTAGCGAGAGTGTCGATAAAAGCTTTAATTGTAATAGATGTACACGCTAAAGATGTTGTACAAGAAATGGTTGATAAAAATGTAGTAGAAGACACTGACTTCAATTGGTTAGCCCAGTTAAGGTACTATTGGGAGAATAATAATGCGGCTGTGAAGATTATTAATGCTGTGGTAAAGTATGCTTATGAATACCTGGGTAATACTGATCGCCTTGTAATCACGCCTTTAACAGATCGTTGCTACCGAACTCTCATAGGGGCTTACTACCTTCACTTGAATGGTGCCCCAGAAGGTCCGGCTGGAACCGGAAAGACGGAAACTACTAAGGATCTAGCCAAAGCCCTAGCTGTCCAATGTGTCGTCTTTAATTGTTCAGATGGGCTTGATTATAAGGCCATGGGTAAATTTTTCAAAGGGTTGGCGTCATCTGGAGCCTGGGCGTGTTTCGATGAGTTTAATCGGATAGAGGTCGAAGTGCTGTCTGTTGTTGCTCAACAAATACTTTGTATTGTGCAAGCGGTGCGACAGAACGCTGAGACATTTTTATTTGAAGGCACGCTACTGAAATTAAATCCAGCCTGTTATGTTTGTATTACGATGAATCCTGGTTATGCTGGTAGGTCCGAGTTACCCGATAATTTGAAAGTATTATTTCGCACAGTCGCTATGATGGTACCAGATTATGCTATGATTGGAGAAATATCTCTTTATTCTTATGGATTTATTGATGCTAGAAATTTGTCTGTCAAAATTGTGACAACGTATCGTTTATGTTCTGAACAATTATCTTCTCAGAACCATTATGACTATGGCATGCGTGCTGTTAAAACAGTATTATCAGCGTGTGGAAATAATAAAAAGAAATTTCCAGATGAAGACGAAGGTATTCTGTTATTACGTTCTTTAACCGACGTAAACTTGCCAAAGTTTTTGTCTTTCGATGTTCCCCTTTTTGAAGGTATAATATCTGATGTATTTCCTGGAACATCTTTACCGGTTCCAGATTACACAAATCTGATATCAGCTTCTGTTGAAGTTTGTGGAAAACTCAATCTAGAACCGACAGATTCATTTATCCTGAAAATAATACAAACCTTCGAAATGATGATTGTCAGGCACGGATTCATGTTGGTGGGTGATCCATTTTCTGGTAAAACGTGTACATTGAAAACATTGGCAGATGCCTTTGCTATAATGAGCGATAATAAGATATGTTCTTACTTTAGAGTTATCAATCCAAAAGCTGTGACTATTGGACAACTGTATGGAGCTTTTGATCCCATTTCGTACGAATGGACTGATGGAGTTGTAGCGACCACTTTTAGGGAGTATGCATCGCAAGATACCGCTGATAAAAAATGGATTATCTTCGATGGCCCAGTGGATGCGGTGTGGATAGAAAACATGAACACTGTTCTGGATGACAACAAAAAATTATGCCTAACTTCAGGAGAAGTGATAGCAATGTCGGACACCATGTCCATGATATTTGAAGTGATGGACCTCTCTCAAGCGTCTCCTGCCACCGTGTCTCGATGTGGGATGATCTACATGGAGTCTGCCACGCTCGGCCCCATGCCTTTTGTTAGATCATGGATTAAAACCTGTAATCCATATTGGAGAGAGGGTTTTGAGGAATTGCTGCATGATATGTGTGAATGGATCTTTCATCCAATGTTAACATTTGTGAGAAAGTTTTGCCATCAGATGGTTTCCGGAGGAGAAATCAACTTGGTGATGAGCACCTTACGATTAATCGAGATGTTGATGAACGATGCAATACTTGGAGAGGAAGATTCGAGGTACATAAAGACATGGATACAGGCTTCATTTATTTTTGCTGTGTGTTGGGGAATTGGCGGACTACTCGTTACAGACTCGAGAGACAAATTTGAAGAGTATTATAGAGAATTTTGGAGGGGAGAGATGCCTGTTCCCGAAAGTTTGGAAAAAATTGATGTTTCAATACCATTGGAAGGGTCTTTTTATGATTATGTGTATCAGTACAAGCAGAAGGGTTGTTGGAAACACTGGAGTGAGATATTAAAAAGTAGCAAGCTGGTAGAAACTATTAATCTGCAGCAAACTGTCGTCCCAACACTGGACACAGCCAAGTACTTCTTTCTTCTAGATTTACATGTGCGGTTTAAAAAGCCTTGGCTTATCATCGGCCCAACTGGAACAGGAAAAAGTTTTTACATCCAAAATTACATGATGACACAATTATCTCTGGACCACTATATGCCAATATTCATAACCTTTACAACTACTACATCCGCTAATCAAACCCAAGATTTGGTCATAACCAAGTTACTTAAAAGAAAAAATAATATTTACGGACCCCCTAAAGGAAGCCTCGCAGTAATCTTTGTGGATGACATGAACATGCCCGCTAAGGAAGTATACGGTGCCCAACCAGCTATCGAAATATTGCGTCAATACTTTGATCACAAGCATTGGTATAATTTAAAAACTACAGAAAAGATTTTAATTTTGGACGTTTTATTCTTAGCGGCTATAGGTCCAGTAGGGGGCAGTAAACAATTGATTTATGCCAGACTTCTACGACATTATAGCATGGTCGCAATCAATGAGTTTTCCGACGAAACCATGACTAGGATATTCACAAATGTTTTACAAATAGCAATGAGACGAAATGGATTTGGTAATGATGCAATGCCATCGATCATAGCCATTGTGGCGGCAACTATGGACATGTATCAATCTGCTATGAGAGACTTGCGGCCGACCCCGGCTAAATCGCATTATATATTTAATCTAAGAGATTTTGCGAGAGTCATCCAAGGCTGTTCACTTATAAAGAAAGATTCAGTGGATAGTAAGAAGGTCTTTATTAAATTATGGATTCATGAAATCCTGCGAGTTTTCTATGATAGACTAACAGATGACGAAGACAGGGGGTGGCTTTTTGCCAAATTGCAAAAATCTACAAGAGATTTCTTTAAAGAGTTTTTTGACATAGCTTGCGATAATTATCAAAATGAGCAGGGGGTGGTAACTGAAGAAGCACTGAGAGGCCTAATGTTTGGTACATATTTTGACCCAGACGCTTTAGACGATGAGAAAAAATATGAAGAGATACCGAGTATAGAAGCTTTCCACAACAGAGCTGTTGATTCTCTCGAAGAGTTCAATTCAATGAGCAAAACAAAAATGAATATAGTGCTG
The DNA here is from genome assembly GCA_031772225.1 of Eubasilissa splendida. NCBI lineage: Eukaryota > Metazoa > Arthropoda > Insecta > Trichoptera > Phryganeidae > Eubasilissa > Eubasilissa splendida. The sequence continues at coordinate 17,685,021 of CM062856.1, forward strand.
TTTCAATATGCATTGGAGCATTTATCAAAGATTTGCAGAATATTCTCAATGCCGGGAGGAAGTGCTCTGTTGGTCGGAGTCGGAGGCTCTGGAAGGCAATCCCTGGCGAGGTTGGCTAGCAGCATGACCGGGAAGATACTGTTCCAACCGGAGATCACAAAGAGCTACGGACTCAGGGACTGGAGAGACGATATCAAGAAGGTACTCAAACAGTCTGGAGGAATGGGTAAAGAAACCTCTTTCTTATTCACAGAAGGCCAGATTCAGGATGAAACTTTTATTCAAAATATTGATAGTTTACTGAACTCTGGTGAGATACCTAACTTGTACGAGTTGGATGAAAAACAGGAAATACTGGAACTTGTAAGACTAGCCGCTCAAGGTGGAAATAGAAATTTAGATGTTAGCGCTCTGGAAGTCTTTGCATTTTTCATTGCGAGGTGTAAGGCTAAACTTCACATAGCTCTCTGTTTCAGCCCAATAGGAAGTTCTTTTCGCAATAGGCTAAGGTTATATCCGTCGCTAGTAAACTGTTGTACTATCGATTGGTTCGAAAGCTGGCCCGTGGATGCTTTAGAGAGAGTTGCACATCATTATATGAATGATGTCAATTTATCCGACAGTGTAAAACTAGCATCTGTCATAGCATGTAAATACTTTCATGTCGATGCTCGCAGAATTTCTGATGAATTTTATGAAAAGTTTTCAAAAAAGACTTATGTTACTTCAGCTTCGTATCTCGATTTGATAAAATCGTTCACTAAATTAACAAACAAAAAACAAAAAGAGCTTCGTGCAGCTAAGCAAAGGTATGTCAACGGTTTGGATAAACTAAATTCGGCTGCGGAGGCGGTCGCCATCATGCAACGCGATTTGAATGAATTGAAACCGCAACTCATAATAATGGCTATAAAAGGAGCTGAAATGATGGAAGAGATTGAAAAAGAAACAATCGAGGCGGACAAAGCTACCGTACAGGTACGAGAAGATGAAAAAGTTGCAAATGTACAAGCGGCGTCTGCGCAAGTTCTGAAGAAAGACTGCGAAGCTGACCTAGCGTTGGCAATACCCATTCTTGAAGATGCTATAGCAGCTTTGAATACTTTGAAACCTGCCGATATTACTTTGGTGAAGTCGATGAAAAATCCTCCAGCACCGGTAAAACTTGTAATGGCCGCTGTTTGCGTAATGCAAAATATGCCACCAGACAAAATACCAGATCCGGCAAATCCAGGAAAAAAAATATTTGATTATTGGGGACCCAGTAAGAAACTATTGGGTGACATGGCTTTCCTGCAAAATTTGAAAGAATACGATAAAGATAATATACCTGTAGCGACAATGGCTAAGATAAGGAAAGAATACTTACCGCACAAAGACTTTAAACCTCATATAATAGCCAAAGCGTCCACTGCGGCTGAGGGTTTATGCAAGTGGGTTATTGCTATGGACATGTATGACGCTGTTGCCAAAGTCGTTGCTCCCAAAAAAGCAAAGTTGCAGGCTGCAGAGGACGAATTTGCCGCAACCATGGCTATTTTGGATGAAAAAAAAGCTATGGTCGCTAGACTAGAACAAAAAGTTGCAGACTTGAATATGGCTTTGGAGGAAGCGAATTTCAAAAAAAAGCAATTAGAAGATGAAGTTGAATTGTGCATCAATAAATTGTATCGAGCGGAAAAACTTATCGGTGGTTTAGGTGGAGAAAAATCTAGATGGACTGCTGCTGCAGAAAATTTACAAAGTCTTTATGATAATTTAGCTGGAGACATATTATTGTCTTGCGGTATCATAGCCTACCTCGCTCCCTTTACCATGCCTTTTAGGATTGTAACTATTACAGACTGGAAACGTTGTACAAAGGAATTGAAAATTCCATTTTCTGAAGATTATGTCTTCAGTAAAGTATTAGGTACTGATATAAAAATACAAAATTGGTACATTGCCGGACTTCCGAGAGATCAGATATCTACAGATAATGCTATTATCCAAGATACATCCATCCGCTGGTCCCTTCTTGTTGATCCCCAGGGACAAGCTAATAAATGGATAAAAAAGATGGAGAAAGCCAATGATTTGTCTGTCACAAAATTGACTGACCCAAATTACATGAAAATATTAGAGCCTTGTTTAGAATATGGAATGCCTGCATTACTAGAAAACATTCTAGAAGAACTTGAAGCGCCGTTAGATCCAATACTGATGAAAAATACATATCATCAAGGCGGTAAAGCATTTATAGCTTTGGGTGATAATGTTATTGAATACAGTCCTAAATTTAGATTGTATATGACAACAAAACTCAGGAATCCCCATTACCTTCCCGAAGTGTTTAATAAAGTGACCCTTATCAATTTTGCATTAACAGTGGATGGTTTAGAAGATCAACTTCTCGGTATAGTTGTGGCTAAAGAGAGGCCAGATTTACAAGAAAAACGTGAAAAACTTATAGTGGAAAGTGCAGAAAATAATGCAGCTTTGAAAAATGTTGAAGATAGTATACTGAGAACATTACAGGAATCTAAAGGTGACATTCTGGAAGATGAAGGGGCAATAGAGATCCTTGATTCCTCTAAAATCCTCTCTGACGAAATATTAATAAGACAAGAAGCTACAAAAGAAACAGAAGCCATTATTGACGAGTTTCGCCTCAGGTATAGACCTATTGCAACACATTCTGCTGTAATTTACTATTGTGTTACCGATTTACCAAATGTTGACCCCATGTACCAATATTCATTGACATGGTTTATTAATCTCTATGTGCTTTCCATCGACACAGCAAATAAATCAAAGATTTTGGAAAAACGACTCAAATTTCTTCGGGACGCTTTTACCTACAATTTATATTCTAATGTTTGCCGTTCTCTCTTTGAAAAGGATAAATTAATGTTTTCATTTCTGTTGTGCTCTAAAATAATGTTGGCCACACACGAAATAGACAGCGTTGATTTTAATTTCTTATTAACGGGAGGAATAGCTGTCGACAATCCGCACAAAAATCCGTCAACCTGGCTTTCTGGAAAATCTTGGGATGAAATATGTAGAGTATCAGAAATACCTGTTTTTAAACAATTCAGACAATCTTTTATGGAGTCGATGAAAATTTGGCAGAATATTTATGATTCAATTAATCCTCATGAAGAAACTTTACCTAATCCGTGGAACGATGCACTAACCGATTTTCAAAGATTGATTGTTGTGCGTATTTTGCGACCTGACAAATTGATCGAAGCCATAACGGGTTTTGTGGAAAAAGTGCTGGGCCGAGAATTTGTGTCACCACCGCCATTTGATATACGCAAATCATACAACGATTCTAATTGTCTCGTGCCGTTAATCTTTATTTTGTCTCCCGGGGCTGATCCGATGGGTGCTCTTTGGAAATTCAGTGAAAAAATGGGTTACGATAGTAAATTCTTTTCAATATCGCTAGGCCAAGGACAAGGGCCGATAGCCCATGCCATGATAGAACAGGCTCAATTGGAAGGGGGTTGGGTCTGTTTGCAGAACTGCCACCTTGCAGTATCTTGGCTCGCCACTCTCGAAAGTATTTGTGAAAATTTTGATTTAACAAACACAGATTTAAGCTTTAGGTTGTGGTTAACTAGTTATCCATCAGATGGTTTTCCACAATCTGTTTTACAAGTTGGTGTTAAAATGACTAATGAACCGCCGACTGGTCTTCAGAATAACTTGCGTAGATCGTATATATCCGAACCCTTAAAAGAAGCGGAGTTCTACGAGGGTTGCCCTGGAAAAGATAAGATTTTCAGTAAACTTCTTTTTGGAATTTGTTTCTTCCATGCAATAGTACAAGAAAGGAGGAAATTTGGTCCTCTGGGGTGGAATATTCCTTACGGATTCAACGAATCTGATTTTCAAATATCTGTTATGCAGCTTCAAATGTTTTTAAACCAATATGAAGAGACACCATACGTTGCAATATCCTATTTGACTGGAGAATGTAATTATGGCGGTCGGGTTACTGACGATTGGGATAGAAGACTTATAGTCACAATTCTAAAAAATTTCATCAACCCTGATGTCGTAAATAATTCAAACTATATGTTTTCTTCTATAGGTTCACAGTATGGCTTGCCTAGGCGGTGTGATTACCAAGACTATATAAAACATATAGACAATATTCCAACGATTACTCATCCAGAGGTTCTAGGACTACACATGAATGCGGGAATATCTCGAGATTATTCCGATTCTATGGCTTTAACAGACACTCTCTTGCTAGTTCAGGGTGGATCTGCAGGTGGCTCTTCTAGTGAAGGACCCGACATACTGCTCGCTCACCTGTGCTCAGATATTTTAGCTAAATTACCTTCCCCATTCGATTTGGATAATGCTAAAGAAAGGTTTCCCGTCAGTTACAGCGAGTCCATGAATACAGTTCTTGTTCAAGAAATGGAAAGATTTAACAAATTAGGGAATGAAATAAGGTCATCGTTAATCAATTTGCAAAAGGCAATTAAGGGCTTAATTGTGATGTCTCCGCAGCTGGAAACTCAGGCTAATGCCATGTTGATAAGTAAAATACCATCCAATTGGGTGAAAGTATCATATCCGAGTTTGAAGCCTTTGGCGAGTTATGTTTTAGATTTTGTAGAACGTTTGAGAGTCTTACAGGTCTGGTACGAGAATGGAAAACCATTATCGTTCTGGCTTTCTGGCTTTTTCTTCACCCAAGCATTTTTGACTGGTGGTATGCAGAATTATGCGAGACGAAACAAAATTCCTATTGACACTCTTTTATTCGACTGTGAAGTTCTTAGACCCACTGACAATGTGGAGGACTCCAAGGAATGCCTTTATGTGTACGGGCCATTTACCGATGGTGCCAGATGGAATATTAAGGCGCATATCATCGACGAGCAGTTACCCAAGATATTGAATGAACCAATTCCATGCCTGAAATTCTTTCCCGTGATTAAGACACAATTTTCTGAAGGTACCAAATATAGATGTCCGCTGTACAAAACTCTGGAGAGGAGAGGTGTACTGGCCACCACCGGACACTCGTCCAACTTTGTCTTGTCCTTGATGTTGCCCTCCAACCAGCCCCCCGCCCACTGGATTAAACGCAGTGCCGCACTTATATTACAACTAAATGATTAAACCAAATATTTTACGTCTGCAGATATTCAGAATGTAATTGTTTATTTTTTCAAGTTATTATTTAAGACATGTATTCTAAATGATTTCAAAGATAAACTGCCACTAAGGAAAATGATGAATTGTGTCAAATGTTAAAAATGTTATTTTTGATATTAAAATGATATTTTTTTATGTGTTACAATTATAATACAAACCATTTGTTATCTGGAAGTTTGTACTGTTTATAATAATTTCCATGGGTACATAAATCGTAAACTTATGACGCAATAAATAAGTATTATAATCTTCATCTCTCATGAAATCAATGAAATTGAACCCAATTGTAAAAAATATATATGTATAAAATATAAATATGTTTTTACATACATACCTATTGTATGTAAATCTTTCACTAACAACAGTATAGTATACCTAGTTCTTGTAGCTTTGTTTTATCTTTGATAATTTAAATAACTATTTTTTATGTAAAGACAAAAGAGCACTTATTGACCACAGCCATTGTCAAACATTGAAAATATAGTTTGCCAGTAAAAAACTGAATATAATTGATTTATTTTATTGTGATGAAATGATATTTCACTTATAAGAAAACAAAAATCTATACATAAATCATACACTAAATAATTACAAAATATTGGAATGACTAGAATAAATAACGTTTATCACTATAAACATTTTATATATACATTTAATTAACTGGTATCTTGTGAAATGATTTTTATCAATATAATGAAATTAAAAAATAGTAATTTTTCAATTCTGTTAGAGAAATATTTTTTACAATAATTGTCTGATGCATAAGAGAGCGAGGAGTATCCACAAGCAGGGGAAGATTAAGAGTCAAAATCAATTTAAAAACTGTATTATGCCCGCGATGAGTGCGGATTCGTTATCTATATCATTAATGTTCCTGCCCAAATATACACTCCAACCATATGCCAAATCTGGCCTTGGTTCATGTCTAACTGTTATAATGGAATTTCAACCGCAGTATAATATAACATAAACAGATTACATTATTATAAATAAGCAGTGTAACATTAATAAATGCACACAAGGAAAGTAATCCTAGATTCTTTTTTGAATGTGGTATAAAAATAACAATGTAGTATAAAAATAACAATATTTATCCTGCGATCAACGAGGGTCACTTGCAGTAGAAAAAATCTAACCGTAATTCTGTAATGAGCAATAGTTTCTTATCGAGTTATAAATATATTTTTGAATGGTAAGTAAACTGCAGAAATTATATTAAAGGAAACTTTTTAAAACAGAAGCATTTTTTTCACATGCTATTGTTTCATTTTCATTGCAAAATTTGAAACACATTTGCAATTTCATTATCGTTGCAAACATTATAATATGTTTGCAGGAAAAAAACACAAAAAAATAAAAATATTAATAATATTGAAAACAATCAATAAATACTTACATTATTATTTTTCAAAAATCAAGAACACTACACAGTGTATGCTTGCTATATGAAGCATGCATTACTGGATAATTTTCATCCCCCCATTCTTTACTGTTTTTTGTCATTGATGGAAGTACTTTTTTATTATAAATTTTTCATTCTTTTTCGCTGTTTCTAGTTATTGCAATAATAAAGTTTCTTATTTTTTCAATTATTGCTGTAATTCTAAATGAATTCAATATTTTTTGCCATAAAAAGTAGTGACTCTTTTTCAGGTAAAGCAATAATTTTTCAGATATATTTGTACATTAATCACTAATCATTAATTAGTTATATTCAGTGCTTAAATTTTATGTGACCAACAGATTAATTGACAATAAATTCATAACAAACATTGGTTATATATTGTGTTAACCACCAGCCACGATTTGTTGGTCATATTCTATACATACAAAAATTATTTATTCATTGTAATATTAAGTTCACCCTGTTAGATTTAATTAATAATGGTCATTTTGTATCATAAACATTTCCTTTGTACGTTTGACTTTAAAGTTGGTTGCGTTCAAAGATTTCTTCAACCAATGAAATCTGCAATATTTTAAAACAGTTCAGTTCAGACTTCCAGCATTTGGATGGCACTGGCCACTGATAAGATAAAAGAGATTTCTACTACAGATAAACAGGCTATAGACTATCTTTAAAAATATGAAAGTCCTCAGTTCTCAATAATTATTGGTTTTTATGATAAAGCAAATTTTCATTATCTGCACCACTTATTTTTTGACAGGTTACAGTTAGTTATACATATATGCTAAACACTAATTTTAGATCTATCTTTAGGAATCATCATCGTTGATGTCATCAGTAGTTTCCGTCTGGAAAAAATAAAAAGCAAATTTAGTTTGTGATGAATTTAGCATGATTTCAAAGTTGATTTATGCAGAAAGTATGATAAATTTATCTAATTTATTTATTTCCACAATATTGTCCATTCAATAGCACAACATAAATGATCTGGCTTTTTTCAAAAGGTGAGTGAATCAACTGTCAGTACTTGTTGGTCCGGTGGTAAGATTAGTGATCAAGTGGACATAGGTTTGAGCCTCGACCCAGGAGACAACTGAGTTATTCCTGTTTTCATAGGACAAGCGCTTAGCTTATTTTGAAAAATATTGATGTGACAAGTTTTCCTTGTGTCTTTTTTTAAATAAAAAAAATACAAGCACTGCTCTGAAGACAAGTCAAAATGAACTCAACAGTGAAACACCGCAAAAGACTTAACCCACCCAAATTATAAAAAAGTAAGCTTGCTGCCATCTTTTGAATATGTAATACATTTATCTCATACATACTAGGATATATAAATTTTAGAGGCACAGTAACATAATTGTGTGAAAGAACGCCAATAATGCAGTTTTAGTAGCGAGTAATGAACAGGAATTACAGAGGCTAATGAGTAGAATATACAATGTATGCAAGGAAAGCGACCTTATTATGAATGTCAACAAGTCGAAAGTGATGGTATTCGAGAAAGAGGAAAGCAAGACAACGTGCAAAATACTTGTAGGTAATGAATGTTTGGAACAAGTAGATGAGTTTGTGTATTTGGGAACTATGTTCGATAGAAACGGAAAGATATCGAAAGAAGGGTGACTGAAGGGAATAAAGTGAATGGAATTATAGTTAATGAGAACTTGTCAACTGAGGCAAGACTAGCGGTGCACAATGGAGTCCTGGTACCAACACTGATATATGGAAGTGAGGCCTGGAGCTGGCAGAAAAGGAACGAAAGTAGATTGAATGCAGTGGAAATGAGATCACTTAGGCGTATATGTGGCAGATCCATTTATGACAGAGTAAAGAATGAAGAAATAAGGAAAGAATCTAAAGCTGATCTTAGTATATTGAGTAAGATTAAGAAAGGATCACTTATATATGACACAAGTGTTGATGGCAGCAGAAGACTTGGCACGACCAGGTAAATCAGATACTGGAAGATGATCCTGTTAGAAGCCTCAATAATTGTCGAGCTTGTATGAGAAGATGTATGAATGTGGATGAGGCGAGAATTGTGTGTCAGGACAGAAGAGTGTGGTGCTCTATCCTCTCTGTCTAGCCCCGTGGCGAAACGGCTTGATGGTAAGTAAGTAAGTAAGTAACATCCCGAGCTACGTAAGTAATGCGTACCGTAAACCTTTGTTACTTTAATTTTTCATTAGTTAAATTTCTGAATTACTTAAGTATACCTAAATAAAAAACTGAAATATTTATTATTATTACATATGTTTACATATTATTATTATTATCACATTATAAAAGAAACATCGTGTAGCAGTATTTACTCTGATATAAACTATATTAACATTGAAAAATATATGAAATAATATGAAAAGCAAACTTAAATATATATTTCTAAAATAAATTTTTTCTTGCGACGGTTAATGTAATTTCCAAGATTTATTACTTAACTGCGAATTTACATAAGTCGAGTGTTACGTAACTCGGGGTGTTACTGTACTTCAAATTGAGTAATATCTATCTTCTGTACACAAGGTGGATAGATTCAGTGAAAGCTTCCACCAATATTATCATTGTAGGAATGCATAAAAATGAATACTAAATTATTTCCCATCCAGTATCGGTAGCTCGTCTGAAGTGTGACTAATCAGGAGCAACATTAAGAAGCAAAAGGATATGTCTTGTATGGTTAAATTATAAAAATAATGTCCATTCAATTATGTTAATGGCTATCCATGGCTCTATTTTCATAACAAAAGTAGCTTAGTATGAAAACGGTAAATATTTGATTTGACAAGTATTATGATTATATGTCATTCATTCCTAATAAATTTTGTTATGAAATTTAAAAAAAATTACTCACATTGCTACTTTCTTGATTTTTCAGCAGTTGAAGCTCCTCTTTCGTTTTTCTTTTGAAGAAATCAAACTGTAATCATATAAATATTTATGTTTAAAATTTACAAATTATTATTCAGTGTAATAGTATACTATGTGAACTACTCATTATAACATCTCTAATGGTTTTATATTTAAAATATTTTATAAACATACCTTATAGAGTCCAAATGAGATTGCAGCTAGTAATAGAATTCCTAAAATAACAGCCACAATAATGATCCAAATAGGTGTCGAAGGAGGGGGGGGATTTCCACCGATAATCAGCGACCACGTGGAGCCAAATACGTTTATTCTGTAAAGAAATTCTAAAATGTATCCATGGAATTATTATAATAAAATAAATTGTTTTACCAAATGCTAAGAAATGGAATTGTTAAGACAATATGGCAATATCACAAGGGCAAGTATTGTATAGAGAATTCATACTCGTGCTCTGTCAATCTGACAACGAATTGTATATAAGTTAGGTGAATATGAATGAATGTAAAGTCAAATTACAATGTCACGATATGACTTAAAAAATAATTAAATTATAAATTACTAACTGTTTGCCTGGATTCAACGCCACGGCATATGTTGAAAGCATTATTGGACTTTGCTTTTTAAGGATCTCTTCTGTAATTAAAACATAATACATAAATACAGTTACAACAAAACATAAAATATGTTCTTGGGTGATCTCACATTTAAAAAAATATAATGTTTATACTATATTGAAGAAAGAAGAAGATATTACAATATATTTTTTAAAAACCTTACAGCCACAGTCTGTCTAGGAGATATACATTTTATGTTTAAATTAAACATTAAAACAACACAAGTAGTGATGAGCTAAATTGTTATTTTAACTATGATTTTGAGCTATGTGTTTGATTGTAATAATGATTGGTAACTGATTACATTACCTAACTGATTAACTGGTACATATTTGTAATTCGGCAAGCAATCACTAGTACACTAGAAATTATATCTCCAATAGTCAAATTTCAGTTACCAATCATCGTTAAAATCAAATACCAATCACTCAATAGCAGTCACAATAATGGTTTAGCTTATCACTAATACCATTTATAGATTAACTATAATTTAAAAAACTTGATTTTAAAATGTGAGACCTTAAAATTATGAGATAACCTTGGAATAAATATTACATTTTGCAGATCATAAGATGTTCATAGAAACAACAAATGTATATAGAAAAATCGACTTAAAATTGGACTTACTATATTTCATTTTTAATATTTCCTATACCTATTGAAACGAACCAAGTGAAGTTGAAGTGAATGCTACTGATACAAATTATGGTAATAATAATTCAAAATTAAGAGTTTGTAAATATTTATCTCATAAATTTGGGGGTCTTTTGGTCTGAGAAATACAATATGTATATCTGTATCTTATTGCATTTAGAATGAAATGATCAATCATATTTTCGAGATTATCATTACCAATATTAGTGGTGTTAACTTGCATACGCAACACCATGTGCGCCCCGTTTCCACTAGATGGCAGCCCTCCTATCTTGATACAGTTCACCACTAGACACGTTACGTGTTGTTTGTCTGTACAATTGAGGTAGAAGGCTTTAGTGGCAGGGTAGTCGCCTTCGCTGGTTGTTATGGGCAGTTCTACCTCTGTGTCTGTATCAAATAAGTCTAAAAAAAAACACATTTTGAGACCAAGATATTGAACATTTTTACAAGCCAAAAAAGATAAATATTATTTGTTTGATAAGGATACTTTTCATGTAATGCATTTTAAAGCTAATTATGCTATTTCACAATATTGTACTAAAAAGTATGAAAAACAAGTTTATAATTTTGAATATTAAAATGATGTTTGAAATATCATCTATTTAAAATAATTGCAATGTTGTTGTATCATTCTTCAACATATTTTAGGATATTTAATTGTTTTAAAATTAGTTATTAGAACTCGTACATTAGAAAAAAAACATAAAAATGGTAGTGCTTTTTATTACCTGATGTAAATAAATCCCGACTTTGTTTATATGTTGTTTCTTCTGTATATGATATTGTTCCAAGAGTTCCAGGTTCTGTTGTTCCATAATACGATTGTGTAGAATCAAATGAATCATTTGCAATATTAACAGAATGACCTTTTTCATCTCCTATGAAGAAGTTTCCGTTTTCAGCATTACATAAGAACGGAGCTTGATTAAGGATATCCTGTAGATCAATAAAAATATGAGAATTGTATATAAATTGAATTGTCACACAGATTTCTATAAAATTATGAAATTTAATAATTCAAGAAAATTGTGATATCATTTTTACGATAACAACAATTATAATATTTTAAATATAGAATCTGAATAAGAGAAAATTAAAAAGATCAAATGTTGAAATGACTATCATTTGTCATATTTGCTAAGTTCTATGTTCTATGTAAGTTCTAATGTTTTGCCTGCGAAACATCCAATGAGTCCTTTAGTTTATGATTTAGCGAGGCTAAGAAACATTTTAACTAAGCTTTGGATAGATTACGGCTTGGTTGTTCAATCATTCATAAAGTTACTTTGGTGACAATCTCAATTACGCATTTATTTATATTCTTGTATTCATGCATTCTTCATTCACCTCTACAATCTACATAAAGGTACATGTTGTTTTAGGTATACATATCAGATAGATAACAAGTAACAAATTAAAAACTGTGTTCGAGATATTATAGCTCATGTCTCACCTACATGAGATGTGTTATTAAGAAAAAGTAATAATAACATACCCTAGGTTGAAACACATTGACCAGGGTGTAATTTATGTTGGTGACTTCATCGAAGTAGGCTACTGGAATGTAATACTTCATCTGAAAGACATCTAATGATGTCGGGCCTTGATTTAGAACCTGAATAAAAGAGAATATTTTTGATCAATAAAAAAATGCAAGAATTTTGAAATTAAAATATTACAAATAGAGAACTTTCATTCAAATATCAAGCCTAATGCTTCGAGTACAGATATATATGTGCCCATTATTATGGAAGTGGTCAAGTCAAGAAATTGAAAAAAATTAAATATCAATTATTTCGCGACATATTGTTTTAAATTAATATAATATGATGAAAATTGAAACAATTGTGAAAAATTTGAAGCGTTATATTTAGTGTATTGTTACGACGTTCAATGGTATTTCACAAGTGTTTATTTTGATAATAAAGTCATTTCATTAAATTTAAATTTTTTATTTCCTTATATGTCGAAATAAATTATAAATCTATAGACTAAATAAATTTTGAGACATTTTGTTGTGTAATATAAAAATGTTTTTTAATTAATTCAAATGCCAACATTTAAATATCTAGAAACGAAAGAAACATGACTTAGACCACTTTCATAATAATGGGCACATATAATGAAAAAAGTATTATCAACGTGCATACCAAGGTCTGACAAACTTACCTCATATGTATGGGATATTGTAGAATTGGGACGAATCTTTGAGCTTGGATTAAAATAAATGTATGCATCTGCTGCTGCTTCCCTACAAATGACAATAATGTTTATTAAATTGATCCAATTAAAAAATAATAATTTTAAATTATGAGATAATCTAGTCAGTGTTAAAAGTAACTAAAAAAAATTTATGCAAAAGCTATGTTATTTGTAAGTATTATATTTGTAATACACTACACACAATTTACATTGTTTAATAATACATTGTAAATTACATGTAGTCAATGCTGCATTCACTTACAAACTCAATTGACTTCACTTATATATTAAATAATATTTAAAATCTCACCCAATTACGATAATTTTGGATTCTGTTTTCAGTAATATTTCCAAATCACTTTTATTATCTTCCGGGGTAACTTCTTCTCCTCCACTCTTAACTGTTATGTTAAACTTGATAGCAGAGTGGAAACTGGTCAGCAGGGATGCATCCAACTCAACAATAATAGAACTCTGCAAAATAAAATAAATCTTTTCAGTGAGACTAAGACAAGTATATAATTATATTTTTATATGGATCACCTCTACAATTATAAAAATAATAACAAAATTAAAAAACAAAAATTCAATTATTGGATTACCTACAAATTAATTAATTTTTGAAAAGTTTATCATTTGATAACAACCAATAAATGTACATAGGTTAACTAATAGATTTTACCAATTAAGCCTGTTCTAAAGTGGTATACACCTATACCTTGCTTTACAGCTTAGATACATTCCGTGAAAGTTGGCCATAAAATGAAATGCCGTATAACGAATCATTTATTTTGATACAAACCAATACAAATTCCATAGGATTTGTTCCAATTATATAGATATATTTCGGGTTTATAATTACCGACGGTAGCTGCGAGCCAGAAATGGCGCCCAGGTATGGCGAAAAGTTTTATGTCCAGACTTTACAAAATATGGAAAGATCACGGTATTTTCAAGACAATGAAGGTCAGGCTATATTTTTATGTGGTGTGAAAGCAAGAAAGAGAAGATGGATTGATATGAGATGTGGTGCTGAAGACACGTGTGTTGCGTATGCCGTGGACGGCGAGACGCACAAATGTCTCCATTTTGCAGGAACTGAACATCAATGACAGACATCTTGCAAGAAGGAAAGATAGCTTGGATTAATTTGTTGTGGTGGGCTACGTCGAAGGATGAAGAGGAAAAAAAAGATCTTCCATCCGTTAGACTGACCAAGTGAAAGAGGCAACATGCACTTCTTTGGTGATAGTCCTAAATCTACAGGATGCTGAGAAAAATGAAGGAGCATAGTCAAGAGGGAGGGTGGATGAATAAATAGAATAAAAATATATATACATATACAACAAAAATGTTGAACGGTTCTAATCAGAGCCTGAAGAGGAAAATAAAAATCGTTTGAGATTGTGCTATCAACTCCACCCGCTGTTGTGGAAAAACCTGGTTGAAAAAATTGGTCTAACACTTTTTTGTAATTCTTTTTGCTTCTTTTAGAAGTTCTTTATTGCAGTTAATGATTGTATTAATGCATCGAAAAACTTTTAACGCTGCAATCTTTGCTGTGATTAGTTTGAAATAGAATGTTTATTTCTTGTTCGTAATGACAAGCACTGAAAGAATATTTTTTGACCAAATGTCCAAAGAATCGAAGCTTAGCTATAAATTAAAAAGGTCATTATAGCGAAAAGCCGTATAGTGAGGTATGGGTGTACTACTATACAATAAGAATGACATTATTTTTTACAAAACTTCAATTACTTTGTCGAGTTGAATAATAAATTTAAGAATAAAAAACATATTTAAGAAAATAAAATTAATAAGTTTTAAAAGAAATAAGCAAACTTATTCTGAATAAAATGATTATTTCACAGAATTTTGTTGCATGTTCACTATACATATTTATAAATAACTTCTGATAAAATATGCAAAGTAGAAATGGGTAAGACATAATAACATTTAACATGATGACTTAGATATATTGTTCATAAAGCATTTCTGTAAGTAGATTGATTACCTTAGCGCCGTTGGATAGAGGATTCTCAAAGTCACAAGACAGTAGAGAATCTACAAGATGACAGCGATGTGGTACTCTCAACAGGGGAGCCTCTGCAGGGGGAGTAAACTCTACCCGAGCGAGGAATGCCGGTTCGCCCACATTTTGTACAGATATGTTGAGAGGAATGCTTGCAGTTGAACCGATGATGTAAGGACTCCTAAAAATAATAGTGTTTTGTCTAAATACTGTATAGTATATTAAGGATGGAATATTGAACTTATATGTGGTATACACCATATGTAGAAATATTCAATTACTTTTTATTAGAACACCTGTACCAAAGTATTTCTAAAATTATTTTGTTTATAACTCACTTTGCTACAACTTTCACTGACAGCTTGAGGTCAGGTTGGCAGACTAGGTCATCTCCACAACCAGTAGCGAATGGCACACGAAGGGATTGTTCTTTAATTGTAAAAGGGCGGAGCACTGGACAATTTTCACAGAACGTGGAATCTAAAAATAATTGTTATATTAAATTTGGTTCATTAGGCCTTGCTTTCTGTTTCAGCATATTTTTATTTAAGGCTTGAGTAAAATGGTATCATAATAATCACATTCTTTTGAAAATAAGTCCCTGTTTTTAGATATGATTTTTTATACTACATATGTAATACAAAACACGTTATATAAATTAGTATGATGGTTAACGAAAATAAAAATAAAATTTTCAACATAAATATTTTACTTAGGCTTTATTTTATTTCGCTGACTTATTTCTACAGTTAAAAAAGTAATATGTACTCACCTAACATGGGATTTTTGATCAAATCAAAATTCATTTTTATTTCGGTCGGTCGAGAAAAATCATCATTGCTTGGCTAAAATAAAAATAAAAATATGAAACACATTTGACATTTTGAATCTCACAAAATAAAATAATTAGAAATGATAAATAACTCACATCAATAAGAACAATTATTTCTTTACAGTATTCGTTTTCTCTGGCTCCAGAAATGTTATAGGTTTTGTCACTTGGTTTCTCGAGGGATGCACCCGTGTACTCTTGATCGACGGAGAGTGTCACTATAATGTCTGAAAACATGTTAAAAGTAAAATATTGAAATAATGTATATGTATTCTGATAGTTATATTTCTGTAAAATTTTATGATCTAGCTTTTATGACAGAAAATTATTTTTGTAGCTGTGTTTCGTTGATTATGCTATTGACTGCGCCTCAATCGTATAATTGCATATGAGAATGGAATCCCATTTGATCCAGAAATACTACACGTGTATCTATAATTTTATCTAATTATTTGTGATTTTGTAGCTGGATCATTTTATAAGAAGGATTACAAAAATAAGTACAATGCAAAATTGTTATTTTTATTCACATATACTAGATCATAAAATCGTAATTTAAAAAAAAAAATTAGACATGTTTTGGGCTTGTATGGTGTTAATAGCGAAAAAAAAATTAATTAAAGGTCAAACAAACAGTTTTAAGAAAAGTTTCTTAAAGTTAACACCATAACTCAGAGGCAAAACAATAATCGATATATTGAGTCTGCTTTGCTGTTATTTATTGGGTCAGTATTTTTAAACATTTTTAACCAGTATTTTAAATAGATGGTTATCTATAATAAAATATCAGTATGTATAATTTTATTATTCATACTGTTCAAAGTATATATTATTATATACTAACCAGTGTGACCAAAAGTAGTCCCATTTAAGAGATGTATTAAAATTTTTGTTAAGGAAATATGTATGTAGTTTCCAAAAAATCTTCCAAAACTGAATTTTTCATGCTAGAAAAATGATAAAACTACTTTCTTGTATTACTTAAAAATAATATATGTATACCTATTGGAGATGAAGTAGTTCCAATAAATTTATGACAAATTTTGATTGTAAAATTGGTTGAGCCAAGAGATAATTCTGATGGGAAAGCCTCCATTTTAGAAGTGATCCCTACAGAAGGATGGCATCGAAGTAGTACTACTTTGGCACTCTCATAAGCTCCGATTGCAATATCTGAAATACAAAAAAATTGCATTAAAGTTGTGTTCTTTCGTCCACAAATATCCAAAGTTCTTGGATGCAGTGGCAATGTAGCCAATGCAGTGTATTAAGGCCCATATGGTCTGCATCCTACACATGCATTTGGTGTGGATACTTTGCCCAGCGCTAATATGAACTAATACATTTTAAATCCACCACAGCAAGAACGGAATTATAAAATATATAAAATTATTTTTTCTATGTATTGCAAAAATGTGTGAAAACATTATCAATGTACCTCGTTTATATGTGCCAGGCCACCGCTACAAAGCGAAAATTGCCATAAAGTAAAAACTTTTGTCAGTTGCAAATGCGTTTGACTGCCTAAAAATACGTTTTTGTTTTTTCATGAAAGAGTGAATTCTGTTCTTAATGTAAAATAAATTAATCAACTAACTAAAAAATATTTTTTCTGTATATCTTTCTAATGGATTAATTTAATTTGTATAAAAAAACACCACATTACTATGTTCTGAAAAACTGCAACTTCACAACAATAATGTTTTCTCCTTAAAAATGTTGTTCTTGCTATTTAATTGATAAAACCGTACTCAACTGTATTCTTACATTTTAGGTAATATTTTGCATCGGGGCTTATTTTTTTTTAGTCATGACACTACGCTCACTAATTATTAGTTTAGTCTCATACAGTCAAATCTCTTTGTGATGAATACCGAAGTAATGAAATTCCCACTATAATGTATCAATTTGTCCCTGAAAAAGTTCCATCTTTTTCCCTGCATTCAATATAACAAATATTCAGTATAACAAAACATTTTTTTTGGTCCCACGAACTTCGCTATACTGAGATTTGACTGTATAAAAGAAAAAGTAAGGAACAGCTGCAAATTATGCTGAGTAAAACTTTGTAGGTGTTGGCAAAAAATATAAGTTCTAACGTAAGGTTGTAAAATAATAATGTAAGAAGGATGGAAAGAATAGGCTGGACTGAGGGAATTGAGGGAGTGATTGAGAGGAAGGCTCAGACAAAATTATATTCACAAAAGAATGAACAAGGCGAATGCAGAGATCCACAGAAAACTTCTGGATGGGGTCCAAAATAGAGACTCATGGCGTGCATTACACCGACAAGAACAGTTTTTAAATATGAAAGAAGACAAAAAATAAAACTGCATAAATATATGTGCATATATTTAAAAAATAGTTGATTTGATTATGAAAATCCACATTATTTATAGCATGTTGGTGTTTTTTAAGAAATAAGGAAATAATATAAAGCTGATCTAATATAGTGAGTAAGATTAAGAAACAATCACTTAGGTGGTTTGGTATGGAATGGATGAATGAGGAGAGAATGGTAAGAAAGATATATGACGCAAGTGTTGAAGGCACCAGAAATAGAGGACGTTAGCACAACCAGGTAAACCAGATAATGGAAGATGGTTCTGTTAGAAGCCACAATAATCGGCGAGCTAGTATGAATGTGGATGAGGCGAGAATTGTGTGTCAGGACAGAAGGGTGTGGCATTCAATTCTCTCTGCCTACCCCCGTGGAGAAACTGCGTGACGGTAAGTAACATTTGTTGAGCCAGAAAGGTTTATTATTGACTGAGGAATTTTGCTAAATATAAAATGTTTAAAAAAAGTTTTTGCTTGATATGGTAGAAAAGGGTGGGAAAATTTTGAAGCCATCAGTAATATCATAAATTTTTATCAATGTTTAATTACCATTGCAGGAATTTTTGTCAATGTCAACTCCTTTAGAAATACTTATTCCAAATCCTTGTAAATCATCCATTACAATACGCTGAATATAATCAGGGTTCAATCCATTTTCTGCTCCCAGGTATATGTAAACAGCTCCTTTTCCATTATTTTCATAAGGAGCTCCAATAGCAACATCTGTAAATGTGGCATCAATTTATAAAAGTCTTACAAGTATTTTAAGAAATACACACTTAGAATAAATACATTGTTTTTTAACATTGGAAGAATGTCTTTACCTGTGAATCCATCATCATTAATGTCACCGATTGAGGAAATAGAAGTGCCAAATCTCGCTCTTTCCTGAAAACTTCCACAAATAGTTGCTTGTTGTTCCACCATATTAGCCTGAAAGTTATGGGTAAATTATATCTTTTCCAGAAATTTCATTTCTTTATTGAATATTGTTTATTTTTTACATTATTGTTTGTACAGTTTCGCCAAATAAACCAAGTACTGCAGCCCTACATAGATTTACTATACATATTCAGATACATATCTATACAAAACTTAATTTGATAGCAATTAAGAAAATAAAAATTAAAAACAGCAAAATCACAAGGAAAAGTACCTTATCATGATTGATGTAGACATAGACTCTGCCCTGATCAGAAGATAATTTTTGTGCGTACATCGGAGCTCCAACAATTAGGTCGGAAAGACCATCTCCGTTGATGTCAATAGCAGCTAGAGTAGATCCAAAGTATTCTCCCAATTGATGACCTTCTAGTATTGCAAATATTATATAACGGGTAGTGTCACGGTGTGGAAAATCGAACAGTAAAACCTGTAAATGATAGACAGAGAAGAATATTAGAAAGATATAATAAAATATAATTTGTGATATATCTCCCGATGGAACACACTGTTTTATAGTAGACAAGAGATTTAGAAAAAAGTCACTGTACACATGGGAATATTTTAACATATGTGGAATATTGAAGGGTCTCCTAGAACATTAAGAATAGAATGTTAGATTTACCATGTTTGAAATTTTAAATAAAGTATCAAATGTTTTTTTTTTAAATAATAAAAGTTTTAATTAAAATATATTTTAAATAAAGTGTTAGAACATTTTAGGTATGTTTTATAGGAAGTTCGTGGGTGGAAGAACGTTGTTATGGGTATTTAGTATCTTTGTTAGCGAAAGAGAAATGTGTAAGAAAAAAATATTCTATACATATAGGGGTGGTATCATTCATGTACCTGAGATATGTAATGTGTTTATTTTAAAATATTGGAATACAGAAAATCGCACTTTCATAGCATGGTTTGATGGGAAGACGTGTGAGTAAATCAGGACCATGCGCCTTCGATGACTACCATCAGATATTGGTTTAATGAATTCAAGCATGGCCAAACAACCGTTTTTGATGAAGAGCGCTCAGGACGCGATTTGTGACATCCAAAGATGGCAAAAACGGTTCCATCGGCTGGAATGGTCATGGCTACCATTTATTTGGGATTCGCGATGCATCATCTTCACCGATTATTTGGAGAAGAGAAGGACAATCATTAGGCAGTACTATGGTGATTTATTGGGCTGATTCAACGCTGAATTGATGAGAAAACAGCCCCATTAACAACACACTAGTTCACTCATCCACAATCGCCATAGCAAAACTGGTCGAATTACACTACGAATTGCTGCCTCATCCACCCTATTCCCCAGATTTAGCCTCATGTGATTTCTTTTCATTTCATCGTCGAAACAGAGGCCTATTTTTCTGAGTTCGACAAATCATATTTTTTGGATGGCTTAAAAATGTTGGAGTACCGCTGGACTAAGTGCATCGAGCTGAAAGGAGACTATGGTGAGAAATAAATAAAAAAATAGTTTTTAAATGTGTTCCTTCCCTAACATGTGTACTTATCATTCAGCCCATCTCTAAAATAGATGTAATTTTCAACATGAGCCTGATTAGGGTTGAGATTAAAAGAAATATTAGAAACCTATTCATAAACTATTTTGAACTGGCCTATTGTAATGTGAGTACACAAAGCTTAATTACTTACTTGTCCTTTATATTCAGCTCCCCTCGGAGCCCCAGCCACATATAAATTGCTTCGCCCGGAAACAAATTTTCCTGAATCCACACTATAACCTAAAAAAATTCAATACACACTGAAAAATATGATTTAATATAACACTGCAATATTGAATTCAATCAAAATCAGACAAAGCTCCATTTGATAATACATATACATATTATGTATTAATTTATTTAAATCAAATATTTACCCAAATATCACACCAATATGATATTAATTTTCTATTCTACTATCCTAATAAACTAAATAAACTACCAAATAGTATTTATCATCTACATATAACAAAATATTTATCATATTTCTTTTAAATATTGAATTCGTATACAAATAATTGGCTTGGTAATGCTTATTCAGTAAAAAAAATATTTTAATATTTACGTATATATCGTTGTGGTAAATGCAATAGGCTGTATTTCGTATAAAGTTTTCAGGAGAGACAAATAACTGTCAACCTAGTGTGACGTAATACGCAACTTAAGTCTAAATGGTGATAACACCGTTAACAGAGAGCAAATTCAATTAAAATAATAAATTTGCGAAAGAATCGGTGAGATGGGGTAGTTTTCTTGTCTCTCTTGAAAAGTTTGGTATTTTTGATACAATGTCTATTGCATTTACCACAACGATATGTAATAGTAATTTTGTTTTAATTTGCAATCAAATATGAAAATGCGGTCAGTATAAATAAAATAAAATATTATGAAACCAATTTAAAGCAATATTTTGATTGAAACAACACACAGTATTATGAATATACTTATAACTTACCAAAATAAGATGTATCTGTGAGTTCTGGTGTAAAATATGGATTTGGAACATTTTTCTTCATAAAGTAATTTTTTCCATACACTGGTTTTACAATTCTGTATCGTATAACACTTCCTGAAAAAAAGAGATTTATAATACAAATAAAAGACAATTTATAAAAATAATTGGATGTTTGAAAAGGATAAGTATTGAAAAAGTCCACATGACTAACCAGTCCACACATAAATTCCGGGTGCCCCCATGATTAACTCGGATCCATCTTCAGTTAACTTCATGGATATTCCCGCTTGACCATAAGCATAATAGTACGTGCTCACTTCTTGAGTTTCACCAGGGCGTGTGACTGAGAATCCTTGGTTATCTGTAAAAATTGTTTGAACTACATTTGTACTCTATATCGTATGATACTTAATTAAAAAGATTAATAATGAATAAGATATAATAGGGAAATGAAAATATACGCAACTTAACGCTTAACAGTAAGTTAAGCTTTGTTTACATGGAAGAAGAATTGCACAGTTTTTTGGCTGGAGAATATTGAGAACTATCACAACTCCCTTTCTTGTACATCATAGAGTACAGGATTGCCCGATTTTCAAAACAGGATATGTTCCATTTGTCAAAATAATATTATACACATAAAAATAAACTGTTTAATGTTGTGTTTTGGAGAATTTGGCTATGTAAGTCAGAGTGCTTGCGTATTGCACGTTGTGCAGAAATTTTTCATTGTCTGTCTACTTAAGTACTTGTATTAATTACTAACCATTCAAAACTGTAATTATAATAATAATAATATCTTTTGTTTAGTTCGAGTACTTAATTTTGTATATATATCGGAAATTATAAACTGTGTATCGGGAGTCAGGAATATAATTTTAAATTTGGGAAATTCCCACAAAAATCCGGATGCCTGGCATCTCTGAAAGGATTTCAAATACATATGCAAATATTTCATCAAAACTGGAAATGTCACAGATACCTCTAATAAACATAATTTTGTTTATTTTTGTTCTTCATCCATTTAATTAAAATAAATAAATAATATTATTGCATTTATTTTAACCGGTATCGCCACTTAATTTCAGAAATGTTTTTGATCAATATTTTTCAGGCTTGGTTTTTTTTTCACACAATTCTGCAGACATCGCTTACTTTTAATATTTTTATTTGTTTCATTCTAATACATTGTTACTTTTATGACATACAGATTTCTTTTGTTCTTACATTACCACTTACATGTCTTGCTAAGATATGATTATCTCAACTTTATTGAGTTCCATCAGTGGAGAACGAATCATCTTGCTTATGTCCATCTTGAGCAATACCATACTAAAACTAGTGAACAATTAGTAAGATCTACATACGAGTTTCCACAAGAGGAAGAAGTTGCAATATTTCCGACGGCCTGAGACTCGCTTGTGTTTGAGAAAGAGAATAACATATACCATTAGCCAAATGGTATTCTTTGTGAATTTGGTTTATCCATCGTGGCGCGCACATCTAAAAGAACAATAACAGAATCAGACACGATCTTATTGGATTATTAAAATAAAATGTTAAAACAATAAATAAGTAAAGTTAAATACAGTTCCGTAACTAGGCAGGTGCCATAGCCCAGGACAAGAGGACCTAATATCCTTATATTATAATTTAATGTATTACATAAATAATTATTGTCATTTAAAAAAATATGTGTTTGATATTACATATATGTTTCTTGTATATACACAAAAAAATTATTTATAAACAACTCTTATAATGCTTTGATGCATAAGTCACTACTGTATTTTTTTATTTTTAAATAAATAAAATACATAATATATGAAATAATATATTTTGCTGCATTGTTTACGATTAACTTCCAACGTTCTGGCATTATTTCTATTCTATGCCTGAAGAAATTCGATGGCTTGGAAATGAAGAAGTCATCAAGCCAATTTTTAAGAGCAGTTATTGAAGGAGATTCCCCAGAGATGATTGAATAGAGAGCGGAAAATATGAAAATCTGATGGAGCAAGATCAGGAATAATGTGAAATAATCTCCCAACAAAGTTCTTGAATAGTCGCTTTTGTAAAGTTAGCGGTATCCAGATGGGTATTATCATGCTGAAAAATCACTTGATACCATTGTTTTTCTTAGCAATAAACCTCAGAAGTGATGGTTAGATTTCTCGGAAGCACACATAGCAGATGATGTCTTCTTTGTTCCAACGGATGCACGACAAACCAACATTAACTAAAAAGAAGATATTTCAGAACTTTTTTGTTTTTTGTACTTGGAATTCCATTTTCATTAGCAAATAATTAACATAAACTTTATCCAAATTTAAAAAGTGAATACGTATTGAAAAAATAAAACTATGGCATTAAAATGATACTGACATTGCGTCAAAAAAACTCATTAGTTTTTCCAAGGCAAGAGTACTTTGGATAAACTAACAAAAATGTTACGAACTTATTCATCAATCCAGTATCATATTTGTTTTATTATTATTTTTCCCAAAAAAATTATTTATGAGGTCCAAAAATAAAAGCTTGTACACAGCACGCAAAAAGCTAGTTAGGGTTTTGACTAGATGTTTAAAAAATTTTAAATACCACAATTGTTCCATTATTTGAAGAAGTTCCTTCCACTGTCATTCCGAGCCACATATTGTCTTTACGGTGATGGTAAGACTTTCCATTGGCTATATTATGTCTGGTATTACCTAAATATTTGTAAAAACACAACACATTTATAAAAACAAGTTATATTTGAAAGAATACTACAGAATATATTATAAGACATATATTTAAATATGTCATGTTATATATTAAATGGCAACATTACTTTTAGGTCAATCGTATAGGAATAGATTTATATCCATTGTTATATTTGCAGTTTTGCAAGTAGTAAAGATCAAAATGATGAATATATGAATATGAATAAAAATAATATCTTTGGACCATTAAAGTTCAATTCAGACAGATTCAATATTATATTACATATAATTTCTAGTGAAAATAATATTTTAAGATATATTGATAAAGTGTGACATTTCAACAGAATCTTAATTCAATTTGGATTTTTAAATGTTTCAAGTATTTTACTATGAGCGATAATTAATTAAAATTAAATGTATATTTATATGTTTTATAAAATATCTATCTTACAAAAATTTTGTGTATGAAATGTGAGAATTTTGATTGCGAATAAATGTACAAACCTTCGGAGTCCAATATTTTTTGTTGGCATACTGAAGAAGTAGTATTGGGTAGAATGTTACACATGTAAATGGCTCCCGGATCCTTGATGGCTGCATGTCCAACATAAAATGAAGTATCTCTAGGAGCTCCAACCACGATTCTAAAAATAAAAAAAACATTATTATTGTACATACTTTGGAAAATGCAAATAATATTTTTAACATTGATCATTTATTGCAAAACATATTGCAAAATATAGTTTAGTAGATTTAAAAAAAATACAAAGTCTTTGTGGTAAACATCTGAAATGATAAAAGAAATGAATTGTTTAAAATTAGGGTAAATTAATTTTACCAATTATTTTTCCTTAAGAATATATTTTAATGTTGACTGTATGATATACATATTTATTTACTCTAAAAATACATAAGATAATACTGAGAATAAGTTTGCATTTATAGTCGCCATTAGGCAGGATACTAGGCTTAGTCACGAGGCGTAACTTATATCTATATAATGTATTGTGCTACAAACGTTGTCATTCTAACATGGTGGCACGATACAATGACTTTAGCTGAGACATATAAATATTAGTAATGGGCTAAACCGTTATTGTAATTGTGTGATTGGCATTCGATTTTAACAATGTTTGGTATGTAGATTTAGTTTCTAGTGTACCATGCTTGCTCACCGAATTATGAATCAATCGTTATACATATTTTTTAGATTTAAATTTGTTTTTTAACCACTTAAATAATAATAATAATAAAATTTAACCACAATCCTAATCTAAAAAATTTTTCTAAAAGAATTCCTAATAATTTTGTATCAAAGTCGATTTCTACAATTTATGTTAGGTACTAGATTTTTTTTTTTTCATTTGAATTGGATTGGATTGGAAATTAATGTGCTGATAAACTGGCCAAAAAGGCTACTCTTTCCGGAGTTTTTCCCCATCAATTCCATATCCCGATGTATGACATACTTAATATGGTAATAAAACGTATAAATTCTATCTGATCTGCACAATGGATGAATCCAAACAATCACAAGAGTAATCAGCATAAAATAATCCAAAGATCTATTCCCCGCACCTCTTAGTTCTCCAACAGGAAAGTCTCCAAAAGAACAGTATCAAATATCTCTAGAATGAGAATTGGGCATTGCCAGGTAGCCTCACATTTGTTCAGAATGAACATAATAGACTCCCCAATGTATGAGTGTGGTGCCGAGGAGGAAACCCTTGACCATGTCTTTTTTGCCTGTCCATTGCGGATAACAGTTTTTTTTTACAATAATCTTGTCAATGGTAATTTTCAACTCCCGGTTAACTTGTGTCATCTTCTCTCCCTTAACTCGCCACATTTAAGCTATATAATAGCAGATTTCTTGAACTTCAATGGTATTAACTTGTAACGCAATATTCCCTATTCTATAATATTGTTGTACTGCTTTCTATGAAATAATGTTTTAACTTGTTTAATGGCACAAATCACTCTTGAAGGGTGGATTGCCTGTTTAAAAGAAGAAGAAGTAGATTTATTTTTAAATATTTATTATTTTAATTTTTTTTTTAAATTTAATTTTGTTTAAAAACATTAGAATGTGGTAATTATATTTTTGGTTAGTTAATTCGACATCCCGTAGAAGAAAATAGTTTTTTCCAAAACCGGTTGGTGAGTTAAATTAACATTAAAGTGGTTAAAAAAAAAAACAGTTTAAAATATTATTATTATGGTTACAATTGAATACAAATCTCACAATAACATTAAAAATAACAGTTTAGCGCATCGCTAATAAACATTTGGTAACATCAACAGCACCCAGAACTGGCCGCAGCTGAGTGGGCTAAGATGTCTGAATAGAAATCAGATTCCGAGAGCACAGGTTCAAATCCCTAAATGGCTAGTTTTAAAAAAATACCAAGACACAGACTACCCCAAAAATAATTATAAAAATATCACCAGGTGGCGTCACAGTTGTGTGTCGCGTTATCGCTGGTACGGTAAATTACGTATAAATATTTTCAAGAATATGCCTAATTACGTATTTGTTTGCATTATTGGTATTGCGGTAGACTTTAGTTTTTTTTAAAAATTACTATTTCAACATTGAATAAACTGATCGCAAAGTGGCAACCATATAAGTAAACATGATAATAATGATGACTATATTTACATATGTAGTAGAATGAGTAGTTAAAATGCTAAAAATCATCAATTTACCCACAGCTGGATCATTTTCGATTTGAGTAACTATATAAACCAATTTGTCATTTGTGCTAATCTAACCACACACACATTCTTGTCACCGACTATTGTATATTACTGACAATAATATTTTTATAACTTTTATTCAATATCTTTTTATGGCTTCTGATTATACTTTTTTTCACATAACTTTTTATAACTCACTCATTATACTTACTTACCTCTCAACATTTACAACTTTTAAAAACTGGACAGGTAATTGTCTTAGAACAGACTATGTATGTATTATTTATGCTATAAAAAAATATATCATTATATCATTATCATGGGAAAACCATAACACCAATATCAATATACCGGGTTACTAAAAATGTTTTCTATTTTCATGGCATTACCATCGTCTGTGTAAACGCAATAGAACGAATGAACCATTAGTAAAAATGTTCAGAATAGTAAGGACAAAATACTGGGAACTTTCCTTAGAGTCTACGATACTCTACATGTGGCTAGACCGCCAAATCTACTGCTACAAGTGCATCAGCGCTAATCGCTTTGACACTTTTACTAACTACCTTATTGTAATAAACATCATAAGGAATACTGGGAACGATTCATTCGCGGTATTAATTAGCCGATTGCAAGAAATTTATTGGTTCGTTCCAAAATTTGAATACACCAATCAGCGCGTCTTCTAACGTGTTACAGAGAGCGGCAAAAAGTATTTGGAATATTTTGATTCGTACGCGGTATTCCGATGACACACAATTCAATATGGACGTGCATCTCCACAGACGGATTGAATTGCGTTTATATATTTTGTACATGTAAATGTTTTTCCTATTATATAAATGAGCTTTGATTTAAATGTATGTTTACAAGCTGTAGAATAACTTTCTCAAAATTTCTGCATTCATACGCCATTGTCATTTTTTCCTAGATTGCTGCCATTGATTCTATGTATTATAATTACATCTAATATACTAATTACATTACATAAGTCCGGTCTATTTGAGAAAGTACAAGTGTAATATGTATCAGGTTACCCATAAATAATGTCGTTTTTCTGAATTTTTTTGTGTATTGTTAAAACCTTGTTTTTACTATTTATTCAGCTTGAAGACCTTTCCAAATTGTTTCGAACGCTGGATTATGATGCACCCATTTCATTTGAAATTTCCTCAATTGAAACAGATGGATTAGCTTACACTTCTGTTCTTAGCACGTCATTATCGAACAAAATGTCATTTGAAAAGTCTTCCCTATATACCTACCTACTTCATATAATATAATGTACTGAAAATGAATTTTGTCATCTGCCATTTAAATATTTTCTATTGTTTAAATCGTTATTTACTGTCCAAAATCACAAATAATATTAAAGAAAACATGTTGATACGAGATCGGGCGTGTACAAGGCGTGGCCACAAAAATGGCATTATTTATGGGTAGCCCTGATTATATACGCGACGCGAGTGATTATAAATAAATAGCGAAAACCATAAAAATTAGACTAGTTTAATTCAATTAATAAATTCATTACAGAATGGCATCAAATCGCACATATTGTATCGTATTGACATTATTAACCTCTAACTTTGTTATTATTGATATTCTTAATTATGAATTAATGATGAAGTTGCCATTTGAATATGAAATGTGTCACTGCCGGAACGGTACATTACATATTTTAATAATATGTACAATTGGGTTTCTTTGTGTTAATTGGTTAAGTTATACTGTGGTACACCATTTTCCTTTTAGGACAGATTTTGCGAAAATTATACGAAACATACGCGCAACTTTATATTTTATTTCTAAATTCTTCCGCTAGACAGCGCTAGTTAACACATTAACACGAGAACTTTGAATTATATGCCCGTGAATCTACACACTTCACACATAATGTATCAAATAAATATTTAATTTAGATTTATTTCTCACAGAAATTATATTTATACGCAGTTTTTTTGACTTTATATAGAGCACGCCCCTGCTACTTTGTAGTCCTGAAAAAATATATAATTGTACAACATAAAGAAAATACTAGGTGTTTATTTGAAGAACGCTTAAAATTCAAACAATGGGCGACAACTCAGGCCATTACGTATTTTTTCGAGAAGTCGAATAAATAATGTGATAAATCCATTGAAATTGTATTTAGACAACAGTGTTTATTAGCAGATGTGCTAATGTGGATTGATTCATACAGAAATGAACATCTCTCAGCGGAGTCAACAATTTCATAGAATCCAGCGGGCATGACGCGCCTTCTTTAACTTGAGTCATTTTCGATGTATATTTATTATGCGTATTTATGTACATCGATATATTTTTTCCTTGAATTTTCGTGAGGAAATGTTACCAGATATAAGATAATATTTGAGGGTAAAAACATTGATAATATTATTGAGATCGCTTGACGTCAGAGTTCTTTTATGCCCTGCGGTTCGGAAGGTGCTCACTCAGAAATAAGTACATTGCGTAATCTTAATACCACACGCGATTAAAAAATACATAGAAGAATACAAAATTCCAAGAGAGCAATGGACTCAGTATGTCAACTTGGGAATCCAATTCCGGTATAGTTTACACAGTATGTATAAATCCCGGGATTATTGCATATAATACCGAAACATTCGGTGATGCATTTTGGATTAATTTCGGAGTACCTAAATTAGATTAACACTAAATGATGAAACGGGTATATGATCATAATAATAAAATTGTTTCATATTCAAATTGTCATTTGTCAATCTTGTATCAATGTGTTCAAAGTTTAATAAAAATGAATTGATAATTCTGGCGTCTGCTATCAGATTACTCAACGGGTATTTGAGATTCCATAAAAATAAGGTAGATGGCTCTTTCAAATAATGAAACGATTAAATGTATTAATATAAAAAAAAAATGGTAACATATAGGTTCGAAAATTTGTCGCTAAAAATATCGTCGCTGTAGCATAGTTGGATAATGCACCTTCCCCGGTTTGGAAAGAGATCCAGGTTCGAATCCCGGTGGCGCAACAACAATATTTTTCGATACAATTGATTTTATATGTATATCTTTCTAATTCATATATTTAATTCATTTTTAAAATTATTATTTATGTTATTTTTTGTTCAAAGATAAAAATCTTACACAAATCGCATTTGTTCTTTGTTTTTTTTATAAATGTAAAATTATTGAGCAAATGAGCATTTTGGACTGATCCCGGGATCATCAAAATCAAATCCCGAATTGCAATTTTAGTTGTGGATTAGATTTACTAATGTCAACCGACGGACACCATTTTAATTTTGTACTAATCATGTCGCTTGTTGTTGCACACATGTTTTTATCATTTCGGTCGATCAAGTGAATATTATTTTTAGTATCACTTAAACAAAAATACTATATTATAATAGAATTCACGCGCATTAAAGCAATGTCCACAGGTATAACAAGCAAGTTCGGAGAAATGGACAGTAAATTACATAAACGCATGGGAGGAAGCAATCATTACTCATTAATTTCTTTTCTTGAAGTACTAATTATAACACACACCTTTTTACGAAGATGTTACTAATCTCACCGATTGATTATCAATTAGTAATATTGCATACCGAAGAGACGCTACTGAAACTAACGTGACTGGGCTCACTTATTTCAGTCACATCTTCGTTCTCATTCCATAACTCTCTCAGACGTACTCTTCAGGGTTAGTGCTAGGCTTACACGGATGGGACTTTGATCGCTTGTCTCAGAGATTTGTCGGTAAAGATCAGTTGAGCCATTCTACTCTACGTTCAAAATAAAATAGGAAATTGATCTTGAAAAGATCAAGCTATGGTTCATCACCACCTTGACCATAATTCTTCGGCATAATATAATGTAACTGAACTTAAATAATTTACCTATATAAATCGTACGCAAATATCAAAAATTAAATTATAGCAAAAGAAGTATCAGGATCTAAAGTACGTGAATCAGTTTGCTAAAGAGCTAAAATCTCGGAGAGAGGTACGACTTTAATGGCATGTGTCCATGAATGGGATTATTATGAGATTTTGTCTTTGAGATGAGGATTATGCTCCAATGAGATTCTTTGGAGACAACTCTCGACTTTCCTAATCCACCGTAAACGGTGAATCAGCCGCGAGACGAAGAAGTCTCGCGGCTCATTTCACTTTTGTTGCACGCCAAACGTCAAATATCAATGTATTGACCGTTCAATCCGATGTTCCTTTTGTTAGTTGGATGAATTTGAATCTCCCCAGGAACAGTTAAAACGGAATAAACATTTATAATTGAATGCTTCTATTTATCTAACATTCAGAATAAATAGTTGTTGGAATGTATTGTTCCAGTTGAATTTTGTCTCGTAATCAAATCGTTTAAATGTTTGTCTCTTTCTACTAATCTCAAATTGATCTGTTTATCTCCAGATCAAAATCTCAACATGTACCCACTGAGACTTATCCCCATCACGTCTCATTCCGCGGACACGGGACATTAAGATCGCAGTCGCGTTTTGTCTTTACACATATACTTATGATTTTGACACTTGTGTTGATATATAGATTCAAAGTAGATTTGTTAAATTTCTAAATCGCCTTTTGGAAATCTGTCTGCATTCTTCTTGATTATTATTTTCTCAATTACATCTATGAGGTACACATTGTGTCTAAGAATGAATCCTATCTGTGTCGCCTTCGATTTAAAATGCTATCCATTATGTCTATAGGCCACTTTTATTTCACTCTACTCGGAACATTCTCATTTGTAATTCTCTCAGTCTAACTTATTCTTTCAATGCTTCTCTAGCACCACATCTGGAATGATATTTGATTAGTGTCTCGTTATAATAAATATCTGGGTTAACATTGCTAACATGTCTGTCGCATTAGCAAAAACTTCAACAGGCCCTCGATCAATTTATAATTTAATTACACCGTAATACACAAGTACTGAGTGGTAGGTACAGCACACTCCCGAAAAAGACCAGTTCTCATTATCTGACCTCGGAACATTCTCCAACATTTCATACGATTTTGGCACCGTGACTCTAAATTCGTCGCACTAGTGACAATGTGAAAATCCCTAAAAAAAATCAATTTCTAGATGTAATCTGTCACTAATTGATGACAAGAAATTAATTACGTGACATTAGTTTATTTCTTTTAAATCTACGAGAATACAATAGCACAATAATTTAAATTCTAAAGAGGATTTATTTTAGTAGGTTAACCAGAAGGTATACTTTCGATTCCGATAATTATATTTCTTAAATTTAAAAATCTCGCATCGAAATTACCTTGACCTGCCGCCGCTAATAACGGGCCTCGCTAAAACTTTACATCACGCGAGATGTGGAGCCGGCTTCTTCGGTGGACAAGATATCAATCTTTTGCACGTCAACATCACATAGTTCGGCTTTTTTGACCTTCGATAGATTTTTCAACATAGAACACGTTTTTTCGGAGGCTTCCCGGGTAAATTGTGTCAAGAAAGTGCGTAATATTTTATGAGAGTTAATAAATTAATTAATTTGTACCTGTATCGTTTTAATTTTACGCAAAACAAAAGTACAATAACTAGAAACAAGCATCTAGTAACTGCAACAGGCAATGTTCAAAAAATGTGTCACAAAATTACGTCAAAAACGCGTTGAAAGTGCGTGACATTTTATAGAATAATATCAAATTATTTAAATATAAAATATGTGTACACCAATTAACAACCTTAAAATAAAATTCTGACGGTGTTTGAAGAGACCAAATGAAATACAACGGGGCGGGGCGAACCATGCAGGGGTAGTATGATACACGTGCCTGAGACATGAAAATTTAATCAAATTTCTAAATAGTATCGTAGGTGCGGTTTATTTACAGTGAATGGTTTTAAATTTTTATTTATTATGATAACAATTTATATAACTCAGAACGTACACTAGGGAATTCAATCTCGAGCCAGAATTGCAATCCTGTGATTTTGAGTTTTGATTTAATTAGATGATACCGAAACCGGTCCTGGGATTAGAAAATGTTCATTTGCCAATAAATTTTACATTCATAGAAAAAGACCAGAAATAACAAATATAATTTATGAAAGAAGTAGAGAAGCTGTGGAAGTCATGCACCTCCAAAGGGGGGAGGGTAAATGTCACATTCGAGTTGAAGTCGCAGAACTCGGTCACAGTCCGGCAGAAGTTCACCCTGTCCAGGTCGCAAGAGGATGCGAGGGAGAGCCAGTGGAATGTTCCGTTAGGTCTCCCTAGCTACCGCTCTTTCCGGCATCGTCTATCCCAGCAGCCCCCAGCGGGAGACCCACACCCTAATAAATTCTCGCGGAAAAGTCCGAGATTCCTTTATCTTATTATTATCACATAATCCCAGTATTAATATATTTTTAAGAGTAATTTATTAAAAAAAGTTGTAAGTACATTAATTAATCATCTATACATTAATCGATGATTAGTACATCACATCATTACGGCAGGTCATTTAGAGGTGAAATAGTGCGACCGTAATACTAATCGGTGACGATGTTCGTTCATCACTTGTGCAGTTTCAAGAATAACGCGATAATAATGCCGAGAGGTATACACGGATACAGAATTACACAATAAGATATACTCACAAGGGACGATCGCCTCCTCTCAGGACGAGGGAATACCCGAAATAAGAATGATTGTTGGAATTCTCGCCGGGGGTGAAGACTGTCCTCGCCCCCAGGTTGTAGCTGAAGGACTCGGCCCGCCGAGTCAGAGTCAGCGAGACGAAAATTACCATCGTCCAAGCTGCTGCGAGGTGTCCACTTCGAACCGTTCCGCCCTGAATTATTTCGCCCAGCATGGTTCACCACTTGACACAACACAAATAACAAAAACAAACGGATTATTATTTAAGTTATGCGTAATGTATTAAACAAATCAAACTATTAACCATTTCACTATTTCCTATCAGTTCGTTTTAGAAAAAAACCTACACCACCACATTATTTTATATAGCGTAAATGTTCGAAACTATGCAGCGCGATGTACTTTAATCTAAAATATACTTCTGTTGACTCCTAAGTGTGAACTGTCATCATTTTAAATTTATTATTATCTATTTTACACGATATGAGCTCAACCAGAAATGTGATAACTGACGGAAACGAAGTCTAGATAAATTTCTAAAGCTAGATTAACTTCTAACGAACTGAGCTCCAGCGCGTCTCCTGAACCATCACACGACGCGCGTCCACTCAACGCGACTGTCGACTGAACGCGAACAGAACAGAAATGTTGCACATTAGTCAGCGTATGATTGTACCATATAAAAACACCGCTTATGAATTTTAAATACAAGTCTTTGCGTGAGCAACCGCACCGCAATGATTAGTCACGACCGCGACTCACGAAGGCAGTTTTTCCCAAGACGGGGTCCAACCTCGACCGCCGCCCGCCGCCGCCGTCGCAGCGAGGCGACGAGTTCTCGCCAAAACCGCAAGTTAATATCGCTGCAGAAATACGTAGTGTGTTAACATTTACTGTAAACAAAATAAAACTAGTATTTCAACTGAACGTCGAGACACAGGATGTAGAATCTTCTATTATCTGGTAACGATAGGACAAATAATGTATGTTTCCGGAAGATTAAAGTTATATCTACATATTTATATATCTATAAGTATTATTTTCAGAAATGCAACAATCAGTGTTAAAACAATTTAAATTCAAATAGCCGTTGCCACTGAATATCGTAACACGACTCTGTCACAAAAAACACGAAGCATTATGACAAAACTGGTTTTGTGAAATTAAAAAACTTGAATTCTAAACCGCGAATACGTCATTTACTGAACCACTACTTGGACATATGATATCAAGAAAGTTGGAATCGAATCGAAGGGCTGTTTATAAAATTGTCGGTAACGGTGGTTTGTGGTTGTATTCGTATAATAGGTGATAGGTACGCGACCAATAACAAGTTTTACTCCAAGAAAACAACATAGAACACGTTAAAACTACATAAACGGGGTTACAACGAACCATACACGTTTAAAAATAACTGAATCACTTATATATTATGTACACATTTTAGAACTGCTCGCGGAGATGAAATATGTAGGTATTTAAATATATAGATTACATCTAAGTTTGTATTAAAGCATCTTAGGCCCAATAATACCTAAAAAATTGATATTTTTGCTATCTGGGGAATTTTCCGATCTTCTAGCAGAAACTACAGCTAAAAACGCTTTCGATCAATTTTATTATGAAATACCTATTCAATCTTAATCTCAATTTTTTTATAAAAATATGCCTTAATATATTGAAAAAAATATGTAATCCAAGAAGACTTGGAATCTTGAAATGTCTAGGTGAAGATCGTATCTACATTATGTTTATAAATTGATTAGGTATGTAAGGAGAAATGATTATTTTTCATAAATGAATATTTTTGCATTGGTTATTAAATAGCTACACATCGTTTTGAAAACTATCAAAATTGTATTGCAAAATCAATAAAAAAAAATCAATAACACATTGCTTCATTATGGCCCCTTTCCAGAAATTTTAGATTTAGTTATCAATCATAGAAATCAGTAGTCAAAGCAATATTTGTTCGAAAAATATCTTTGCTAGCAATAATTGTTGCATTTGAATCAATTTTATTTACCCTCTATTCTTGCATATTTAATTTAAGTACTGTGTTCATACGTTTTTTCCTGGACGTCATCGCATTCGCCTCGATAATTATTATATTTTTAACATACAGATTATCAACAGATTGTTTAATGACTCTGATAGTTCTATTATGATTATAGTTGTAGTCCGTTCAAAATCTTCTGGGCTATTCTGGCGCGTGTGTCCGACCTCTCTGGTCGACGTTTCGGATTCCATTGCAGGGTCCGGCATGCCCGCAGCCTAGAAAACTACAAATAAAATCAATTGAGACATAAGCGACAACGCACCCCGCGAAGGGAGACGATATTTTGAAATAATTAAGAAATACCTACCTAAAATTAATTGAGATAATGAAAGCGTGTATTTTATCCTGAAATATTTATTAAGTCTTCTTAGCAACACGGGTAATTACTATTAATATTATAATATAATAAAATCCCAGGAGTGTGTCTCTGTCTGTGACACTGTACCTGGGCAAATCTTAATAATATGCAACATTTTTTTTTTCCAATTCCTTAGTCTACGATATTCTACATGCGGCTAGACCGCCAAATCTATTACTACAAGTGCATCAGCGCTAATCGCTTTGACACTTTTACTAACTAACTTATTGTAATAAACATCATATGTGTTTTATATTAATACATGAATTGGAAGGGTAAAAAATTCTGATAAAAAACCCCTCTAAACAATTTACTGGAAGTTAAGTATTTCAAATTAATTAGGCGCGACACTTTATGTACAGTGCCGCCTTATTCTAACATAATACTTATAGTTAAACTAAAATAAAATCATACTAAACTTAAAAATATTGTTTTATTGTTTTACAAAGTCATTTATTGGAGAGTTCAGTCGACGCTGTCCGCTTCTGTGTGCATCTCAGTCCGGAGGATCGAGCGCGTTGCTTCGCTTCAGGAAATAGTGCCTGGGCAATCTGTGTTTGTATCTGAAAGGCTAATATGCAACATTTTACTGTCATCTGTTTTTATGCTTTTCTATGCGATTAAATCCTTTTTCTATATTTAAAAATTCTGGCGATAGATATATCGGCGGCATCGTCTTCTTCAATTGTCACAACTTGCTTGACCATCACGCTCTTAAGACGGAAAAATGCAAATCTTATAAATAAAATTCTAATGTCTGTTCGTCGCAAAATAAAATTTAATAGGAAATTCATATAATTTATTAAAAATAAATCGTGACTTTGGAACAAGGTATCAATCGCCCCTTACATCAAACTGAGATATCGAGCGTCAAAGTTTTGACATACAGGTGTTCTGTAAATAGTGGTCCAAACGAAAACCATCGATAGCTGAGACCATGCCCTATCAGAATAATCCATCATAGGTCTAATGAATGTCACACGGTTTTCTAGATATTTTAACTTTTATGAATTTTTGAATAATTTGTACCCATTGCTACTATTTTAATCCTTCCCAAACCATGCAGTAACACAAGTCTACCATCATAATTAAACCTGTAATATTTCGGTAAATATATGCAACATAAAATTCATATTTTAGATAATCCTGAAGAAAATAATAGCGCTTAGGAATGACTAGTGAAAAACCAATTATGAAAAGGGAATCGTACAAAAACAATTATTTCTTCCATTCAATCCGTTGTAAAATTAATACGTTGGTAAAAATACAATTTGTGATATGAAAGACAGAGATTACACACTATTTTCACAGAGAAAAAAACAACAAACATACAAATATAATTGTCTCTTTCTCACTAATTAAATGAAGAGATATAAGAAGGAAGTACATATTGTATACGACTTAATGAAAGCTCTAAATTATGATTTTAATCATTTTTTCAAAATTGAATGCTCAATATTTAGAGTAAATTCGTGCCATCAAAGCCATTTAACTTAATAAAAATATTTTTTCTAACAGTTATTTACGGTAACACGAGTTGACAGCATGGCTGCATTCGGGTATTTTATGTCATGGTATGGTAAAAGTTAATGTCATTTCCAAAACTTAAAAAAATATTGCTTTCTGTTTGTTGATTATTATTTCTGATAAGTTTTCCTATGAAATATGTGTCACTGTTTTTTAAAAACAGTAACAGGTTTTCCAGAAAAAATGTGAACTCGGACCATTTAACATTTTTCAACAAAGTTAAAGCACTGTGGCGTAAAAGAAACGTACCATGACCTAAGTGCCCATTAGCTTGAAAACTTCTACGTTTAATGCCGATTTAGGAACCGGAAAAAAAAAGAATATTTCTACTTAGAAAAAAAGTTATTGCTATTTTAATACCGAAGGGGGCATTTTGTGAAGAAATTAAAGGTAACATTTTTTAAATTGCAGGTCTTGATTCTGGTGCAAACTTAAAAAAATGTGCCGTAATTTAAAAAGTGACCATTGTTTTATTAAAATTTACAAAAAAAAATTTCTAAAATTTAAGATATTTTTTCGTATGTGTGTACCACCAATTCGAAGCACTTTTTAAGAAAAGGTTATATTCACATTATAATACAATTAAATTGTTTGGTAAAATATGTACATGTCGAATAGAATAAACATGTATAATATAATTGAAAGTTTATGGTATTTCATATGACAATCGCCGACGTGAAGTGCAGGTTTATTTTCGCAGGTTAATAAGCCGTGTTCCTTTTCTTTCGCTCGGATTTTTTTTATTAGAACACACTGTGCAGTCCTTCTGAGTTCCGGAACGAAGGATATGTAAGCCGATCATATAGGAAAAGTAGCAGAACGTCTTCGAAATCCAGTACCCTTCCGAAAATCTTCTACTAATTGATCAACCAATAATTTTATAAACTTCAAATGTGACATCGGTTTTTAATTTTTTTCTTTCTTAGAAACCATCCTCCATTCCACAAAAAAAGAGTTTTCTCCACCATTTTAGTGACTTACGAATAAAACAATACGTCGATGCACGCTTGGAAGGAACAGATTACAGGTAGTGAATAATATACGAGAATACATAGTTCATTAATTGGAATTCAATATTGTTGCATAAAATAAGCAGATTTTGTATATAGAAAACCGCACAAACTAATTGGACTA
Organism: Eubasilissa splendida; assembly: GCA_031772225.1. NCBI lineage: Eukaryota > Metazoa > Arthropoda > Insecta > Trichoptera > Phryganeidae > Eubasilissa > Eubasilissa splendida. Next base: position 17,723,647 of record CM062856.1, read on the forward strand.
TCCATTACATATTTGGATGGCTAAAAGATCGGTCATCCAAATACTTCTGTCGGCCATTGTAGATAACATTTATCTTCATGCATGTACTGGGAGGAAATAAAAGAGCAATGCAAGATAAACAGACATTAATGATTCATAATTAAATAATTATATTATTCGTAATGGATATATTTATACAAAATGCATTACATATTATATATACAAATTAAATGTATTAATTAGAAATATATACAAATAAAATCAATATTATCGAAAAATATTGTTGTTACTACCAGGACTTGAACCTAGATCTCTTCCAATTCGGGGAACGTGCATTAACCGATTATGCTATATTAACATAGTGTATTAACGATAAATTTTTCAACCTATATGTTACACTTTTCAAATTGATACATCTATCATTCCATTATTTGAAAGCCACCTTCTTTATTTTTATATTAATGGGTACTATGTTCCGAATAATTATAACTTGACAATAAGAATGTGTTTTTCTTAATAATATTACATATTATGTTTGAACAAACTCACACTTTTGACATTGTATTGTAAAGTATCAAAATTATTATGTAAAAAATACTCTCGTGAAAAATGAACGAAAAATAAGTATAAATTAACCAAATTAATAAAAAATTAACCAAAATGCAACATGAAAAATTTATTACACTAAGTGATTAAATTATGATCTTAGAGTATCGAAAGTTCAGAAAGAAAACGATTGAAAGGATTTATACATAATATGCACTACAATTGATAAAAAATTAGGTTAAAAGAAAGTTACAAAAAACTACAAGAAATGTCATTATTTTTATCATCATGTATTAAATTGGCGAATATAGATTTCTAGTCCCACGGGAGTCATAGGAAAGCCACATTTGCCAATATGATAGATCTTTCAATGAATACACAAATCAGTAAAACTGTCAGTGCATGCTTTTATCAACTGAGACAGATTAAAAGTATTCGGAGACATCTTCCTCTTGAGGCAGCCTGTCTACTTATAAATGCATTTATGGTGTCACGTGTGGACTATAGTAACAGCATCTATGCTGGGCTGCCAATGTTTCAGCTGGATAGATTGCAATCTATTCTAAATGCGGCTGCACGGATAATATATGGAGTTTCCAAATTCTCTCATATAACATCCCTTTTACATCAGCTACATTGGCTCCGATTTCCTGAAAGAGTTGAACTTAAATTGTGCTGGTTGATGTACAAGGCGACACACAACATGGCGTCTCTGTATCTTCAAGAACTTTGTATCCCAGACAATTTGAATGGTAGACGTCAAACTCTCAGGTCAGCCTCTACTTCAGCTGCAGGAAGGGTTGTAGAACCGACCAACCGTTGCCAGAAGTCTAAATTAAGTGAACAGGCATTTGTGGTGGCAGGCCCAAAAGTGTGGAACTCTTTGCCCTCCGTTATAAGGAACAGTGCATCAGAGACTTTATTTAAGAAGAAACTAAAAACGCACCTTTTCAAAAAATCATTTCCATAAAATCCATTTTTAATTTTAAAAAAACAAAGATAATTGTAAAACTATAAACAGTTTATGTGTAAAGCGCCCTTGAGGTGAAAGTTTTTACGAAAATGGTGCTATACAAATTATCCATTATTATTATTATTATTTATTATGAAGAAAAACAAATTTTGTAGGGGCTAACTTTATTTTCATAGAATTATCACCGGCAATACTCTATGCCTGCAATTGGTGATATTTCTAAGAGTGGCTTGAGCACCTGACAAGAGTTTACGCCAATACTTTTAATTAAAAAAGTCTCAGGATTTTAATTAGTCTGGTAACAAAGGTTTTTTTTAAATTAAACAAAATTCCTTAATATTAATTTGGTATATTTTTAAGAGATTATTGTAATATCATTCAGAATTAGTACACTATCTTACCCATTTATAAATCCACATCATCACTGAAGATAATGTAATTTACTTATAAAATGTACATTTTTGTGAGAATTACTAATTTTATTTTATTTTCTGAGCATTGAATTACTCCACAAAGTTGCAAATCTAATAAATGATTTGATATCAAGATTTGCCCATTGTACAGTTACGTGGAAATTTTGGCTATGCATTTTGCTCACCGGCTGATAATAAACAAGTTGTAAAAATGGGATAAATATTAATATAATCAAATGATGAATGTAATCTACTATAATAATTGTTAGTTAAACAAAATTGCTTTTAATTCAGATTCAGTCGCATGTCAGAGATCACCAGACAGCTTCGAATGTCATACATTTTTTTGTTTTCTTATGAGTTTATTTAAGGAATTACTATTACAATTTTAATAATCTCTATTTATAAATCACTTGACCGCAACTCAACAAGAAAAATGACAGTTCAGTGTCGGCGATGGTACACTGAATCAATGTTCTCAATCACAAACATTTTGTTTTCTGCCTCTCCCGACAATGTCGTATTACAGATTTACAACATGATCAACAGTTTCAAGAAATTATACTGATGTATTCAGTGTTACTACACAAAGATTATACATCAATAATTTCTTCTTTGATCACATTTCCATCTATGGCCGGCAGCAAGGACGGGTCGATGCAGGGGGCGGGACTTTTGAAATATTTATTGCTGGCGTAATGCTCCTTGAAATATTCTCCACCCATTTCGTTGTAATCTTGTCTGGTTATTAAAAAGTTTGGAAGTTGTTCATCACACGCAAACGATCTAGCCCCTCTCCAGGCGTCCAGTGCCGGGTCAGTGGCCATGTTCACTCGATGCGGCGTTTCAAATGGTCGCATCTCGAGAAGTTCTCGCGATAAACGCTCTTTCAAACCTGATGAAGAAGTATTCAAACATTATGGGTAAATAAGTTTATTAACAGTTTGGAGTAAAATTACAAATTTGATGGGCAATGAAACATGAGAAGCATTCTATTAGATATCGAGATGATATAAATTCAGCTATCGAAATTAATTTTCAATCATCCGAAGTTTGTGAAAAAGCGGTTCAAATATATTTGAAAAAAAAATAAATTATAAGAAATTTATTTTGATTATGTAGTTGAATACAATGAGAATAACAACTATGCGTCATAAAGTAATCATCAAACAGTTCTGTGACACAATATAAAGGTTGTCTGGCTGAATTGCTTAGTTTATGGTATTACTATGACATATTGTACTATTGTTAATAGTTTTTTTATGAAGAGATGTATTTTTTGTACTTCTGTTACTCCCCTAAGATATCTCATTTCGGAAGTCTGGATTCTAGATCTCATTCTCTCCACGAGAATCCATATTTGGTGACCATACATGAGATTTGATCAAGAAGAAATGACAACTTTTGTTTATTAGAATAAATATTTATTTAACAATATTTGAGTATGTCCAAGAACACACAATTACTGGATTTTTACCTCCAAAGGCATTGTTATTAAACAAATTATAAATATCTCATAGAGACAAAGCTATTTATATAATATTATATGGGAAGTATGGATATTACAGGGCTTACAACCTGTTTTCGGCTGGCTTAAGTGATCACTTTACACAATATAACATTCACCAATTCTACCTACGTGAGATATCTTTAATTTGTCTCAATAACAATGCCTTTGGAGGTAGTAATCCAGTAATTGTGTGTTCTTGGACATACTCAAATATTGTTAATATAATATACTGGTCTAAATAAGAAATATATAAAATTGAAAATTGACTTTTCAGGCGTATTTTAGTATAATGTGTTAATCATTTGTCATATATACAGATAAAGAATATAGCTTCCATATTTTCTAAGAAATAAGATTCTCATTAGTGACATCTATGCTGTTTCAAGGAAATGAATATCAAATTTCAGACCATAGATGGCGACAGCGAAGTTGTAGTTAAATACTCAAAAGTGTTTCTACATGGTAACATATATACAACATACAAAAATTGATAGATATGGAGGTTGATTGTGGGTGGAATGGTGAATGTTACATTGTGTAAAGTGATCACTTAAGCCAGCCGAAGACAGGTCGTAAGCCCTGTAATACCCATACTTCCATATATTCCCATATAATATAAATAGCTTTGTCTCTATGAGATATCTATAATTTGTTAAATATTTATTTATTGATCAACTACGATTTTGTTTCCCTTAAAGTAGTTCCCATTATATATAACGCACTTATGTCACCGTATTTTCCATTGTTCAAAACACCTCACGAACTCGGTTTTTGAAATGGTGTTCAGCTACTCCTGCGATTTTTGTTTTATCTCATCTAGGTGTCAAAACGTTATCCTTCTAATATTTTTTTGATCTTCGGAAAGAGAAGGAAATCAAAGGGAGCTAAATCAGGTGAATACGGAGGCTGTCGTAGCACTGTGGTCAAGTTTTAGGCTAAAAATGAACGAATAATCAGTGAAGCGTGAGCTGGTGCATTATTGTAATGCATAATTCTGGTGTCATACGACGGATGAACTTCAAGATAATACTCCTTATTGACCGTACAACCTCTTGGCAAGGATTCACGATGCACTATGTCCTTGTAATCAAAGAAAACAGTCAGGAGAACCTTCACATTCAATCGAACCTGACAGGCTTTTTTCGGTCTTGGCTCTTGCGGTTTGTTTCAATGTCGTAGTCATACACCCATGTTTCGTCACCTGTTATGATGCGTTGAAGCAAGTTTGGGACAGTAGCAACACTAAGCAACGATTCTTCACAGAGACTTTACGATACTCTTTTTGTTGCTAATTTAACAATTTTGGAATAAATTTGGCTGCCACTCTTCTCATGTCCAAACTATTTGTTAAAATTGCTTTGCATGACCCGAACGAGACTTTAACTTCTTCCGCGAACTCTCTAACAGTAATTATTTGATTTAAAAAAACGATTTTCTTGTATTTGCAAGGTTTTCATGGTTAATTGATGTGCTTAGTTGTCCAGACCTGGCATCATCTTCCACGTCCCTTTATAAAACATTTGTACCACTCATAAATTCTTTTTTGTGAAATAGATTGTTCGCCAAAGGCCATCTGCGATATTTTCACCACTTCACTACATTTCATTTTATTTTTAACACAAAATTTAATACAAATTCTTTAATTGGTCATTTTAAAAAACAAAAAATCACGTCAAACAGAAACTATGCATTGAATATGGTCAAAACTTGACTCGTACGTCGCTCACATAATCACCAACCTGAGAAAAATACAAAAACTCAATCGCTAACATACTGCCTGCGAAATTCAAAATTTGTCATTTTTTTTTGATCAAACCTCGTAAATAAGTAGGCCTGTATACAGTCTTAAAAACAGTATTCTTAAAGCTTTAAGATCAGTACGATCTTGACACACTAGCAGCCCCAATTCTTCAGAAGTATCATTAGCGGACCGAGTGAGAAGTACCTCAACAAGGGAGACCTTGGACGCATGGAGCCCTAACATTTAACTATACAGAAAACAACAGCAAGAACATTGCATCACGTTTACTTAAATTGACCAAGGATATCACCATTACGACCATTCAATTTCAAATCATATTTAAAGTTAAATAAATACATAAATAATAGATAATGTACCTGAAAATCTAGCACAACCGCCGGTAATAAATACATTATTGGCTAACTGTAGTTGATCTTCGTAGCTGAACTGTTTCATCACATACTCTAATGTTTCGGCCAAGCCAGCTTCTATATTACCCATCATAAATGGTTGGAACAGCAGTTCTGGTGCCCTGTGAACATAAATAAATGATGTTACAGTATGAAGTGGTATTGGCCATACAAGTTTCTTCTGAGTTGAATGAGTTCCGCATTAATTCACATTTACCTGGTTTCAAACATGCAATTTTTGCCAAGGCTTCGACCGTTATTTTTGTTTTCGTTCCAGTTTAATTAATATATATATGTATATATATATCAGTTCGGTTCTGGTTTTTATTCCGGAAAAATAATAGTTTTTCAGTTCAGCTCTAAGTGATTAATTTTTTAAATTTTTAATGTTTCATATTTGTATTAAAAAATTATTTTCTATCATAGTTTAGAACATTTTATTCTACTACATGAATTGATACTATAATATAATATAAATAATAATAATTAATTAAAGGTATTAGAACTAGAAGTATATAATATATGATAATTTTTCCTATTAATTTTATTTTTATTTTTTTAATTAACACTAGACCCACTAAACGTCTTGATAGACGTTTGTCTGCAGGTACATTTATATACATCTGTTACATTTAATAAACTCAAAAACATAACAATTAATCAGTCACCGTTAAAACAATTTATATCATTCCTATAGGTAAGACAGGTCGCCATCGATAAGCCATTTTTTAATAATTTCTTCCAAATTGGGAAAAAGCGTGCTCTTTCGTAAAATGCCATGCAGCTCATTTTTTATTGTAAGAAAAACAAATTCTATTGTACTCAATCGAATTTGGGAATCGTCAGATTCAGATTTGCTACACCTCTAGTATTTTTTCCATGTGAAGCCACCCAATATAGAGTATCGTTATTATAATTTTCTTTTATTAAAAGGAACAATAACAGCTTTTGTACAGGAATAACGTTTACGGAAGAATATAACAATTTTAGATTATGCATCAATTTAAATGCTTCCAGGCTTACAATTTCTTTCACTATGGATGTTTGAAGATTTTGTACTTGTTTTATATTTGAGTTACAGGATTGATCCCACAATCGGATCCCATATCTTAATAATGACTTGACTATAGAAAAATAAATTATTCGTAAAACCGGCTTTGGGATTACGTAATGAATTTTGTAGAATCTTCCTAACTAGATTGGAGCAAATCTTATTTCTTTGCAAATTCCATTTAAAATGTTCATCAATATTTAACCAAGGTATTTATGCGACTTAATAAATTCAACCGAGGTACATTCACAATATAATATAATTTATTAAACGAAACATATGTAAACGAAACAAATTCGTATATTCACAGCTGAAGTATACAAGATTCTTGGGTATATTTATTTATAATTTAAAAAGATGAAAGTTACCTCTAATTATTAAAATATCTTCCAATGTATTTTTATTTAAACTATTCCCATTGTTTCGCAGAATAACCAGAATAACTAAAGTGGAGAGTAAGATAGTGTTAATGCGCGTGTTTGATCATGTACCAAACCGAAATAAACTAATATTTTTTCAGTTCAGCTCCGGTTTTCGTTCCGACAAAGATAAAGTTTTTTCCAGTTTTCGGTTCGAAGCCCTGGTTTTGGCTGATTATTCAACAACATGTGTAAGTATAAGACTCTTACAAAGACTCTTTAAAATTATATTTATTACATTAGTAAATTTCTAAACTTGCAGTCGTAAAGTATTTTTTTATAATCAGTTAATAGTTTTATTGCACTGGACATCTTATTTTGATTATTATAACCGATGTTATAGATGTAATATGTTCATATGTATAATTATAAAGTTAATTACAAAATTGTTTATGTTCTTTCTCTTTTCACAAGTAATATTTTTTCAACGTAACCAGTTTCCTTTTAAAGTTAACTTAGATACATAATCAGTAAATTATACGTATTTCCTTAAAGTAATTAAAAACGAAGTTCTTTTATGAATTCGAGTGTAACCTCAATCTTTCTATTCCGACATGAAGTTGATGAGCTTCAGAGACTCCGCCCCCTGCCCCGTCTGCTCCCCCAGCCCCACCAAACAGGGGATCGTACTCTCTGAGAACATTATCAATTTCTAATAACTTCTCATTTTCTGCATCTGAATCAGAATCATTCCCTGTAAAAAAAAAAAAGTTTCGCAATGTTTGATAATATAATCAATCTGACTTGTACGGTTGGTGAAAGAAAATCAATTTGATAAGTAATAATATAAATGGAAAGAAATACAGTAATAATAGTCTTCCTTTAAAATACAAAAATTCTTAAATTCTATATTGATAGAATGAGGCCACGTTATAATTTGTAAATAAGAATTACTCAAAATTAAAAAATGACAGTGATGCCAAATTACACAGTTGTGAATTTTATTGGTGATAATGTGAAAGTGGATTCTACCTTCTCTGCTGATAGTCTTGTAGACATCCCAGTCCTCGTCTCTCATACCAAAGTCATCGTTCTCTTTCTCCTTTTTGGCAAGATGCGAGATGAGACGCATCCTCTCTTGAGCGGCCGCAGTCCTACGGCGGGCCATGTCGAGCCGTCGCTGCTTGCGAGAATACTTGGCCGAGAGGATTTCTGCACGCTATCACAAAACCCAAGCATGAGTGAAAAGTACAGTTATGTATTTTGGATTTACTAATAAACAATGAGTTTTAAAACTCGTGGATCCTTGAAGTGAGTTGCAACATGGAATATTTAAAAATCGGCATTTGTCACGTTTGCAAGTTTTATTATATTTTATTTATTTTTGAGAAACAAACAGCACAATAATAATTACTAACAAGTTGTGACATTTGTCAGATAAATACGTAATTAATAAATAATAATTACCTTTTTCTTAAAATCTTCCAACCAAGTAATGAAAACGGCTGGATCAGCCGGTGGCTGAAATTTACTGGTGCCAGTGACAGCGTTGCTTCTTTCATCGATTATCAGCAAACCTGGATCATTTTCATTAGTGGCAGCTGCTACTATTTTCTGCCGGATCTTCTCAATCCTGGTGTTCAGTTGACTGATTTGGCGCTGAAATGCACAAGAAAGTTTAAATATTCAATTGACTGATATGGTGCTGAAATCCACGAGTCAATTTAAATGTTCAGTTGATTGTTTTGGCATTGAAGTGCATAAATCAGATTAAATCCCCTTTAAACATAAATCCAAATTTATTTGAATTGAAAAATAATTTTCAAAGTTTTATCATTTTTAGATAATGTAGACAATACCATAACTAGTAATCACATATTAAAAATTAAAAGTACATTAAAAACTCTCACCTGAAGTTCTTCATAGTTTTTAATATCGAAGGACTGAATAGCTCTATAAAACTCATCTTCCTCTCCTTCCTCCAGTAAATCCTGAAAGATGAATTTTTACATTTACAAATAATTTTTCAGCAAACAAATAATCTTCCAGTGCTAGAGGCTCAGAAATAAATTGAATCATATTTTAAGGTTAAAACTTTTTGAAAATTTAAAAGACAGTAATGTGTAAAAGATAAAATAATGTAATACAATGCGTCGTGGGTATCAACAGGTTAATTGAAATAATGGACAGGTCATGTACCTGAAGTGCTAAAAGTTGATTTAACTGTTCTTCATCTTCAGCTAGCTTTTCCTCTCTTTTCCTAGCATTGATTTCCATCAGACGTTTCGCCATTTCTTTTTTCCGTTCTTTCTGTACTTCAACTGTTTTATCAGAAGCAAAATTATCAGCAATGAAGGGTACACATTTTAAAATTATTCAACAGTTTATTCATAACGCATCCTCTGAGAATTCACATTATTATTATTGTTAAAGTGTTCTCTGCCAGCATATGTGGAAAACAAAGATATCTGACAAAACATATGTGATTTAAAAAATGTATTAAAAATAATATAGTGTATACCAATGTATAGATTACATATACAATGTTAACAAAAATAACATTAAATAAATACATATGAATTTTATGCATACCTGACAAATTAGGATTGGCGATTGGCAAAGCATAAGGGAGTTGTATTTTTCTAACATTGGCCTCGTAATGCTCGGGTTCTATCCACAATTTCATTTCCTCCTGATAGTGCAGGGCTATGTGGCCATGCTCCAACAATAATTCCTCAGCGCGAGATGGAGTTATTGCATTCAGATGCACCGGGTACTTAAGCTGCAGAAGTTTATGGAGATAGCTCACTATTTGGAAACCTCCTGCAAAAATAAAAAAAAAACATGTTCAATACCAAAACTCCAAGTCGCTATTTAGTTAAATGTGAATCCCGAATGTGGGTGGGATAACATGCTGTGCCACCAGTATTGATCCTGAAAATAACCATATTTGATATTCCAGATTTTGCAATGATTGGTGAGGGCAATGCATTTGAAATATTGTGCTTTATATCTGATAAGTAAAATAGTTTTCTACATTTTTGATACTTCGTCAATAAATGGTTAGCATATACATATGTATGTAGATAAACAAAAACATAACTTTTTAAAATGACTATGCTAATATTCAGTTTCGTGTATGTTCTGGGTGCTGCAAAAAATATTTTTTTATGGAATATGTATTGGATTACTGTTATTTTCTAAATTATTTTAAATAGTAAAGGTGGTAATTTTTAAATGTATGTATGGGAGTGATTCTTTTGTAAATTCAATATCACTTAGACCAAGAAATTTGAAAATATAATGTACATATATTGTATAAGGTATTCCTACATTATTTCATTTTTAGTGAAACATACACATGATTCAGTGGTGGTAAAATTATTGCTGACAAATTTGTCAATATATTCAATGACCCAATAGAGAGCATTAAAATATTCTGCAACCAAAAATTATTAAATTCAAATGATTACTCCAGTGATGAACCCCAAACAAGGTCTATGTACTTGCCACAACCAATGATAAAAATGATAGTTGGAATAATTGTCTGGAATACTGTTATGATGGAATACTAATATGTAAGAACCAAACATGCCAACAAACCATAATGGTTTGGCACGATCTAGAATAATGTAACTTTGTAAAAAAAAACAATGTTAACTTTTTACACTACGTATCAATAACTAATTAAAAATACTAGAATATTTTTTTAAATAAAATTTTGTTGCATTAATTATTATGTGATATGCAAAAACAACTTCTGTAGGTTACTAACTAAAATATAATATTATTCTAACAAAGGGTGGTCAGGATAGGAGAGGTCTGGGAACAGGAGAAGAATGGCCAGGGATAGGTGTCGGTGGAGGATGCCAAATTCCATCCTGAGAGATAGTGCCGTGGAAGAAGTAGAAGAACAAAAGATAGTGGATAGATTGAAGAGTAGACTGTGCTTTATTATTTGTTAGACCTTTCTGAATATCATTACATCAAAATAATTAGTTTGAATCAAATTTTTGATTTCAAATATGTATTTCTTCTTCTTTTAAATAGGCAATCCACCCTTCAAGAGTGATTTGTGCCATTAATCAAGTGAAAACTTTATTTTATATAAAAAAGTACAATAATATTATAGAATAGAAAATATTATATTACAAGTCAATACCATTGTCGTTCAAAAAATTTGCTATTATATAGATTAAATGTGACGAGTAAGGAAAAGAAGATGACACAAATTAACCGGGAGTTGAAAATTACCATTGACGAGATTACTGTAAAAAAAACCTGTGATCCGCAATGAACAGGCAAAAAAGATATGGTCAAGGGTTTCCTCTTCCGCACCACACTCACACATTGGGAAATCTATTAAGTTCAATCTGAATAAATGTGAGGCTACTTGACAATGCCCAATTCTTATTCGAGAGATATTTGATATTGTTCTTTTGGAGAACCAGGGAGTGCTGGGAATAGATCTGTGAATTATTTTAAGCCGATTACCCTTATGATTATTTGGATCCATTCATTGTGCAGTCCAAATAGAATTCATACATTTTTTTACCATATTAAGTCTGTCATCATCGGGATATGGAATTGATGAGGGAAAACTCCGGATAGAGTGGCCTCTTTGGCCAGTTTATCAGCAGATTCATTTCCATGAATTCCCTTATGTGTAGGAATCCAAACAAAAATATGTATTTTAGTTTGTAAGATTGTATTGAATAATCTCATAACTTTAGGGAAAAAGTAAAACAATACTTGGGATTAAAAGTTCAAGTAATAAATCAGGAATAACTGCTCTTCAATACGGACCGAGATTTATCCTTCTTGAATGCCGCGCAATGACTTCGCCCTTTATAACAGGAATTATGTGTGTCGTGTGATAGCCAGCATTAATTATTAGTCCAGTGTTTCCAATACTGTTATGGTAAAAGGAAAATAAAGCATCCACACCGTAGGTCAAAGAGGGAACTCCGTAACATTCAAATAACAGCTCTGACATTACTGAAATGTAAAAACACAGTTTTGTATTATATTTGTGGGAACCAAATTATTGGATAAATATTGGTTTGGTGGCTGGGTGGAATGAGCAAATGAAATCAAAGTTGAGGAAAATTAAGTAATTATAAAAATAAAAACTATTAGACTCCGCCCACTGTTGTTCTTATAACAATTATTTGGACTTTAAAGAGTAGCACAGTCAGAAAATGTATAACAATTCTTAATATTTTTAACCTTCCAGCGGGCGCGCTGTCACAAAATTTAGCGCCCGCTCAAGGGAAATTACTCAGCGCGTACTCGGGTTAAGGAGAACATTCTTATTGTGAAGTTGCAATTTTTCAGAATATAGGTCTGTGATATTATTAATACAAATTAAATGTATTAATTAGAAAGATATACATTTAATTTGTATTAATTCTTAATATGTATATTATTTTTTAAATAACAAAAAAAAATCTCAGAAAGCCCAGAGTGGAATGGGAAAAGATATTGAAGTTAAATCATTATTGAGATCGATATAAACTTACATTGTCTGCAGTAATTGGGGTTAACATAAGCTTCAGTCATGACTATTGGATGCTGTACACTTCCATCTGTATTTATTCCCAGTCGACTGAATGTATAGTCAAACACTTGCTCTTGCGCTTCAAAGTGGGTCACTACATTACGATCAAATTGGGTTTTTAACTGAAAACTGACAAAACAATAGTAATTACAAAATTGTTTAAATAGCTGGGTGTATTGTACGAGCTTTTATAAGCCCTTCCTGGCAAAGGGGAGCAATCATGTTAACTATCCATTAATTGATAAACAGTGTATTGATACAAACTATGTATGCTATGCCCTTTCCTGTTATTTTACTAGAAAGAAATATTGTTTCTAGCTGTTTGATTTAATTTAAAAAATAAAGTAAGTACTAACTTCCAGTTTTATAATAATATTAATATTTATTATCAATTTTCTAAATGTGTGACATAATATAAATATGTATATCTTGTTTTAATATATATAAAAAAAACACAATTTTTTTTTTTACCGTACGGCTTCAATGTTGACAATATCATTTCCAATTTGGATCGGAGGGGTGACAGGAGGCTCACCATCTTTCTTTCCGCGCTCCTTGCGAGGTTTGGCTATTAAATTCTTAAATATTAATAAAGGATCAGGTAATGTGGCCCAGCCCGCTCTGCACTGATAAGATCCTAAAATAAAAGGAAATATTAACTCTCGTTAGAATTTGAGAATAGCAAAAGGTGGTTTATACAATAAATAAATTTGAAGCACGATAGCATTTTTGACTTTTATCAGAATGTTATTATATTAAAACAGTCTTTTAAAATAAAGTTATGTATTAGATTTAAAGCTCAATAAATGATAACCTAATTGGAAATCGGAAGCGGTTAAAAACTTGGAACTTTGGGAACGGTATGGTGTCCCAGATATCCCAAAACCAAGGAGGCTGCAGGCAGATTATGTTAAGACCTGCAAAAAATAGATGGGTACCCAGCAGACTGAACCACTAGGGTGATTGATGTCTTGAAATGTATGGCATTCTGCAGTGCCTTTGCTCATTGACTTCCGAATCCCATGAGGCCGCCAAAAAAGAATCAGAAGTACCAAACATTACTAGTATTCCTAATTCGGACATGTTCCAAATCTATTTAGTGACGCCAGTTCCAATGCTACAATAAAACCTAACTGATTCTAAATACAATAAAGACTTATATTTCATTGCACATCATTGATACAGTGTTTGTTAATCAACAGAATACAGTATTAATTACTATAGAGATAAATTACCGTTGTCAATAACTAGAGGAACGTTTCCATCTCTTAAAGTAGATGAATATTCATGTACAATATCTGGTACTGTTTTGGAGTCTCTTAATTCCAAAATGTTAGTCATATTGTTCTTTACAATTCAAAATTTTCCCTAGTATTAAATGTCAAAGGTTTCACCGGCAAAATTAGGTTATGTATAACTGTCAACAGACCATAGATAAATAAAAAAACCATAAATAAATAAATTTAAAAATCACAAAACCGAACAGTGCTGCCAGTAAACTAATACAAAAGGTTATTGTAAAAATATAAGCGCCAAAGGGGCATTTTAAATCTTTTTAAAGAGAAATATGCGTGTTATGCCTCAACATCGGTTATAACGCGAGCGCACTAGATTCAATTACTCGATAATATCGCGAACGAGTGAGGTTATTTTGTTTTCACCAACCAACAACTGTTTTCGTCCAAAAGACGAGGACCGCGATTTTGACAAAAAGCAGACTAGCTTAAAGTATAACAGACATTTCCTTGAAGGCATTGTTCACGAGATTTATTTTGCCTCCGGTAAAATTGACCGCCCGAAATAATTCGATAAATTTCATTCGAATGATGTATATACTCCAGGGCCCATTAGCTCGGGTAAAGACAATAACTATTAGACAGAGACAACGGTGCAGCTAAGATTAATGGCTCCATAGTCTAGAAGAAAGAAACATTACGAGGTGGCTCGTTCGAGAATGAAACGTAGAAACATAGGACTGCCCCTTTTGTTAGTCAGGCGGAGACACGTGTCACGACCGCCGTGAATATTTCCCATTACCGAGAAACTAACAAACTGACTAACTTACTATTACGCTATTTTCCGTGGGAGCAGGCAGAGAGCATAGAGCGTTACACTTATCATCCTTGGTACTCTACTTTCGCCCCTTCTACATTCATGCATCCTTATAACATATGTCTTTCTTACGATTCTCTCCTAATCCAATCGTTCCATATGACCAAACCACCTAAGCGAGCCTTTTAAAAACGTATTCACTGAAATACCTCATCTTGACTCGATTAATATAAGGTAAAAATTAGCATAAGAATATACACCTGCCTATGACGCAAGTAGCATTATACATATTTGTCTTTTTGTGTTCATATCATTCTACTTGTCCCCCCTCAGTGACCTTCGCCAACCTTAGGTTTGATCGCACTTCAGAGAGGCAACATGAGCCATTTCTCTCGTATGACTACACTTGTGCATATCAATTGGCACCCAACACACAGACGTGCACATCATGTGCAATTCAGAATTTATCTCAGCAATCAATCTTACCTTGATAGCATATTTTCCTTTAGTCTAACTTTGGCTTTCTTCACCATTTTGCAAGTTAGTGTTATGGTATTGTAAGAGAAATATAATTTACCTACAATTTAGAACTCCTTACTATAGTTCAAGATTTGATTACGATGAGCAGTAAATATTTTCAGTGGACGTATATTACATAGTGGAACTTTTTACTAACAGTCATTTGATGATTGGACACACTGGGTACTCGATTACAGAAAATTACTGATATTTACACTGCAAACTGCTCAGGCACTGTCAGAAAGAATTTACAAATCTTTTAGGGAAAAATAAAATAGCACTTTCGTAAAATAGAGATTTATTAAATGAGAAATCATTGACTTAATACATTCAATTATAAGAAAATAGTCTTATTTCATATTATGCCAGTATAAATGGATAATTATTAATAACCAAATAACCAAAGGATAATTATTTGGTTACAATTTTATAAAGTGGACACATATCATAAATTTTATTACAAAAGCATTGAATTAATCTTAGAAAAAAAAAAAACAGAAATCTTAAAAAATTTACAAATGTATATTTCATGTGAAATTTCGAAATTTTGAGAATTTCAAAATTTGTTCTCATAAATGAAACACAATGAGTAATCGCAGAACAATAGGTGTGTTCCAAAGGGATTGTTCCTAGAAATGCTTTGAAGATTTAACCAGCTAAAAAACTGTGTTAAAAAAGCACTGATTGACATCGCATCTGATATTGATAATCAAGATCCTGAAATTTTGTCGATTAACATCATTTCTGCACTTCTCCCAGTGAAGCTTACTGTTGACGTCCTTTGTCGAGAGAATGCAAATCTTCTTTCAGCTGATGTGGCATTGTCTTTTATGCTTGAGAATTTGGGATCTGATGAGCTCTCACTAAAGTTGAAGTACAATTTAGAAGATCGAATAAGTCAAAGATGAACAAATGTATCTGGAACTTTTCAGAATTTACACAATGGTGGAAAAAATGAGATTTAAAAATCTTTCACTGGATTAACAAAAAATACAATAGTCAGAATTATTAAAAGTTTTGCATAAAGATTGATATTCAACAGAAATATGGAAGCTTCCGTAGCTACCTAGTCGGAATCTAATGATATAAAAGAAGTGATTTTGGAAGAACAAACTAATTACTATGCGCAGTCCCAGTCATTAATGTAAAAAATGGAGAACAAAATTCAGTCGAATTTGATGTCCAACATACCGATCAGCTCAACTCAACAAGCACTAAATCAGTTTAATTAAAAAAAAATAAAAAATGAAATTCTTTGAAGAGAATGGCATGCGAGGAAAAATTTTAAGAGTCCGTATACTTATTTTTGATTTTGATTCCACCAACTAGCGTGGTGTCTGAACGAGAGTTCTCAATTGTAGGCAACTTTTGTACAAACATATTTTAGGCAACAAAAATGTTTATATAATGGAATTTAAAATTTTTTATTTTCTGTACTAATTGAATTTTTTTTACAATCATTCTTTTCTATATTATTTTAATATTTTTTATACAATAAATAATATAAAATTTTTCGAAATTTGACCGAATTCTGAAAATTTTATATTAAAATTTTTTATTTCATCAAAATTTGCTATATATATGTATGCAGCATACATTATGGAAAAAAAGTGTAAATGTATTTATTGAAATGTTCAAGCTTAAAAAGCACTCCATAGAAAGTATGTACATTACTCAGACTAGGGTGACCAGATTTCAATTTATGTAAAAAAAAAAAAAAAACTTGTGCAATTGCAGACAGAGCATTCAGATGGAAAAAGGTAAATGATACACTTACGCCGTGTGTGAGATTTGCGGCGATTTAATGAAAAGTAAGTTAATTTTATTGAACCGATTTACTGTTGTGACATTATTACAAAATTAACATAATCCGGAGAAATTATAACAAAACTCAGAGCACAGAGAGGCAATGTTGAAACCCCTATTCAGACTACAATGCATTGCTTGTATTACTCCGATAATATATTAATAATCTTCATCATGAGAGAATAACTTATCTTAGGGAAATCTGCAAATCACTTATATACACACGTATATTAATGTGTCTGTCCCTACTCATCAAATGTACAAAAATAGACTATACTAAATAGACATATTCTCCTTATTTTGTTATTTATTGAGTCTGAATTTATGTAATAATGATAATTTTAATAATAAAAAAATGATAAAAATGTCTCTGAAATTAAGTAAAGAGTCCTATTTCAATAGTGTAAATGATAAATATAAGCTTGTGAATGTGTATAACTGATGTGTAGTATAGACTAGTGTTAACTATTTCAACTGGTAGAAAAATAAATGTTCTTAGATTTGACTATTAATTTTCATACGAAGATTGGATAGACACCAGCTGCGAGTTCTCAGTCAAAATATACTGCAAACTCAAGTTAGCATCACACATTCTTTAAATAAGTATGTCACTTGATTTCTCTTGGCACATCACACGTGATCATAAATATCACATTTTATTCTAAAGTCGACTCTATTAAAATGTGTGAATTGCTTTTAAACTATTTATTTAGGGCGTCATTCACATATTGTAAATAATTTGTTTTTTAAGAAACGAAAAGGTAAAACAGTGCGCATACATATTATTATTATTAAATCAATTATGATCCAAACAAAATTACATACATTCATTATAGTATAATGAGATTCAAGTTATTGTAGCAGCTTTATTCCAGATATTGTGATAACACACGATTGAGTGTACATTATTCATTTTCAACATGGGCAGTATTCATTGTTGTTTCATTTGTAACTTTTTGAACGTTCACCAAAACAAAATTCAATGCTACCGGAAGGTTGAGAAAAATATAACATAAGGCATCACAATTATTTTGACAAAAAAAAAAGATTTTCATTTTTCATTTCTAAAATATACAATTTCTAATTATCATCTTAATTAAGTATACACAAATGTATTATTAATAGGAAGCAATGACACATTTCATTAAGTTTAACAAATACATTTTTAATCATTTGCGAATAAAGCTATAGGTGTTACAAACACGCAGGCCATGTGTGATTCTACAATAATTGTGGTTCTTTGGTCTTCGTGAAGAAGAGGATAGATATAAAACAAAAAAAGAATGCAAAAAGATTATCATTGCAATTCGGCACTAATTTTCTTAATCATACATTTTGATAAATATATAGGATTAACTAGGTTTTCCATTAGCGAGGCAAATTGTTAACATGGCCAGTCTTAAATATACACTATTCAATGTTGTATTACTTACGCGATATTGGGACTGCTCACATTAATGAAACACCTCACTAACGTATAACTTTGAATAAGACCATAGATGACAATCAAATGGAGCTAATTTTGAATGGAGTTTTCACGAAAAAACTTACATATTTAAAACTGAGCATACTATACATTTTTAAGAAAGTCAATTGGCAAATTATTTTATGGTAAATAATTCATTTAAACAGAGGCAGGATAAATATCTGAGAAAATGTTATACAGTGAAATCTCGATCGATCGTTCCTCGAATAATCGTTTTCCCGCATGTATCGTTTATTTCTTTCAGTCCCGAATTAATTTCATACAAAACACTCAAAAATAGATTAGATGGATCGTTTCTCTATGCATCATTTTACCACATTAATTGTTTAAATTACGCAGCATATTTTGTTGCTAAATGCTTTGTTTCGATTAACGGCACTCGTAAACAATAATTGGAACATTTGAGAAAGAGAGAGAGAGAATGCTGCTGCTTACTGCCGCTTGACATTATACAATACAAAGTTTAATTAATTTTTTTTTTGTTTCTATGTTGCTTTCTAATTGTATTTTTATTTAAATACATTCATTTACATGTGAAATATGTTACTTTTTTCTATACTCCCACATTCATAGTTTATTCCAATAGGTCCCTTCAGAAATTATAGATAGAGGTTTAATTGTATTATGTAATGTATGCACTGTGTTCAGTTCTAAAACCTGTCATAATTGATTTTAGCAGAAATTGAGATAACAATTAATTTATTTTCTTGAAATACTGTACGTACATAACTAATGCTTATTCAATTGCATTTAGTTATAAGTAGGATTTGAACATTTGCTGAGTTTGAAAATCCTCAGCATTCTCAACAGTTTATGTCAATTTATTTGAAACTAAGATTATCCATTAGGACGAGTTTTGAAACTATAAACTATTCATATACACAAGATTACTTCATAATACTATATAATATTTTTTCCTTACTCCCGAGGCATTTTACTAGCATTGAAATATAAAATGATTTAAAAATACAATGGGCTCAGAGTAGCACATTATGGAATCAAGCTCATTATGTTTAAGCATCTGTTAATGTGAGCATCCATTAAGGAGTAGTCAATGGTTCTGTACAAGCAGTTGGGACAGGAAAAAACCTGAAAAATTATAATTTGATTAGACATGCACATAGAAAACACACACTGTCAAGTCGTTTATAAGTAGAGATTTCAACTATTCGACATCGTCAACTATTCCAATATCAAATAGTAAAACTAAATTAATATTGAAAATTTCAAATAAATCGTATTATATGTAAGTACATCAAAATTTATAAGAAAATTGGCTAATTTACCATAAACTGTTTATTTATTGAAGTTTTAAAAATAACAACGCATTGAATGTTTCGTATTTTTAATTTTGTTTTTATCGTCGCTGCAATTGAAATTACCCACTCAGTAGCGATTGATGTTGGCTAAACTGTTAAAAGTGTTTTTAAATAGTAGGTCTTATTTGAACAAACATTTGTAGTTTCTATGAGGGATAAAATGGTGCTTCTTAATTCAGTCTGCAATTCGTCGATGAACTCTTCGAACAAGCAACATTTATCTCTTCCATGTCCGAATCAGAATTGTTTAATATTCAAACCTAGGAAATTAGTACGAATACTATTCGAATAGCTGTACAAATATTCGGATTGGAATCTCTACTTATAAGTCAGCATAAAAACCAATAGTAAAATACAGTAGAAATCGTATAACATTTTTTTTTAACACAGTTATTTTTAATATAGAATAATCAAAATACGCTCATGCTATAAATTTAAAATTAATGTCAATTTTATAACATAATTTAATTTAAAGGCTTAAAATGTATATTTACTATATTAAGTATAAGAATACATGTGATATTTAAAAATTCTAAATGAAATAACGATTTATTAATATAATTATTATTTTGTGAAAAATCTATAATATTTTTTTGTTAATTGTTTAATTACATAATTGATTTTTTATTTTGTTGTTTAAATAGATAGCAGCCTGGTCAACAGAAAGTTATGTTGTAAACTCATTCAAACTGGTAATCCCATTTGTTTAAAACGAAAAGGGTGGCCGTGGTGGTGGTGTGCGACAATCCTTGTATCCATTGATTATATCAGCCTAGTCAAAGGAAAGTTGATTCATAAGATACAGACAGTATACAATTTTTGATGACGCTGCGGCCGGTATATTTTTTGTTCTCCAGAGATGCAAGATCTTTTTATGTGAAGTGTATTTTTTTGTTTTACATTAAAAAAATAAATAAATTATGAAATCACTTAGCATTTTGTTGGGGTCAGAATATTTTTTCAGGTTGAACGTTTTTCACTTTACATAAAATAAATATTTTAGATTAGAATTCTCTCAGAAAAACCTCTTGCTGCACAGAGCAAAAGCAATATTAAAATCTAATAAAATAAATAATTTTACAGCATTAGTAAAAAAAACCAGACATTGTTTTGTTTTCTTTTATGTATTTACAAATCAAATTATGTGTAAGCTGCTGCTTAGTTAGCCCAGAAAAAACAACCAGAATATCTGGATAAGTAACATATTATAGAAGCAAATCTAACTATTTACTGGTGGAACACCATTTACAAAATAAACTATTTTTAATACTTAAAGCAATAAGTTTGTGGTTAGACATTTTAATAATTAATATAAATACAAAGATATTTGTATTAATTATCAAAATAAACCGTTCTACAAAGCAGTGTTTAACTTCAAAAATTGTTGCAAAACCTTTCCAATTCTAGAATCAATTGGGTCACATGATCAATTATCATCTCACAACAGTAAAACCTTGTTTCAAACATGAAAAAAAATAATGAATTTTAAATAAATTAATAAATGTTATTCAAGTGAGAGAATTATCTAACATGAAAAGTTATTATAGATATGTACTTTCACAAAGTTATTCATATTTATTGGTAAAAATATTATTATAATGATTTAAATGCTGAATCACACAAACTAAATCCCTGG
Source organism: Eubasilissa splendida (assembly GCA_031772225.1). Lineage (NCBI taxonomy): Eukaryota > Metazoa > Arthropoda > Insecta > Trichoptera > Phryganeidae > Eubasilissa > Eubasilissa splendida. The sequence continues at coordinate 17,745,007 of CM062856.1, forward strand.
AAAAATAAGTAAATACTAATGCGGTTATTAATTATCTACATTCTTTATATCAGAAAAAAATAAACAATACTTCACATTATAACATTATTTTATACTTTTATAAAAACTGAAACAATCATTTTAAATAAACTATATAATGTGCATATATATAAACATATATACAAGCTGGAAAAATGTGAATAGCTAATTCCAATGTTACACTCGTGTTTATCATTTTTTATCTTAAAATAGAGATGCGTACATGGAATACATGTCACATCAATATTCTTACTATTTTTAAACTATGCTAAACGCTTGTACTATGAAAATAGGACTAACTTGGTGGCCTCCTGGAACGAGGCGCGAACCTCCGACCACTAGATCACTAGGCCGGCGTCTTAACCACTAGACCAACAAGCTACTCGGCAACTTGATTTAAATATTGATACATTTCATTTTAGATATACTTAAATGTTATGAGCGCTCAAAGACACAATTTAATTAAAAATAAGTCTGGCTATAAATATGGCTTTAGCAATATAAGGATTAGTATTAAAATATTTTTATGTATTATATACATATTTTCTCAACAGAATAAATTAAAATAAGTTGTAATTAAAATAAAGACATTGTAAAATCAGACAATATTAACTCACAGATAATATGCATTTCTCTCCAATTACACCTATACCTCGCTTTACGGCCTAGATACATTCTGGGAAAGTTGGCAGTTAAGCGAAATGCCATGTAACAAATAATTTATTTTGATATAAATTTCAAGATAATAAAGGTCTGGCTTGTACAGTCTTTGGTGCATTCAATATTTTTGTATAGTGTGGAATCATGGACCCTGAAGGCAAGAGAGAGATGATAGATTGATTTGAGATGTGGTGCTGGATACATATTGCGCATACCGTAGACGACAAGATGCACAAATGTCTCCATTCTGCAGGAACTGAACATCAAAGACAGACATTTAGTGAGAAGGGAAGATAACTTGGAGAAGATTGTTGTGGTGAGCCACGTCGAAGGATGAAGTAGTAGATCCCCCACTCGTTGGAATAACCGAGTGGAAGTGGCAACAGACAATTCTCTGGTGATAATCCTGAGAACCGCAGAATGCCGAGAGAAGTAGAGGAGTTCATGGAGATCACAATCTTAAGTCATGAGGGACCGACGTGAATGAATCGATAAAAATAAAATATATAAAATAAAAACGTTAAATGGTTCTAAACAGAGCCTGAAGAGGAACATAAAAATTGCATGATATTATGATGTCATCGGTTCCACCCGCTGTTATGGAAGGACTTGGTTGAAAAAATTGAAGCAACATTCTTTTTGCTTCTTTTAGCAGTTAATGGCTGGATTCATGCCTCGAGAAACTTTAATGCTACAATCTTCGTCTGGATCAGCTTAATGTAGAACGTTTATTTCTTGTTCGAAATGGCAAGTACTGAAAGATATCGTATATAAAAGCCCGTATATTGAAAAATTTGGGCCGCAAATAATTTAAAAAGGCCGTAAGCGAGGCATGGGTGTACTGCAAATATTACAGACAATGTAAAACTTCACATCAAACAAAAAATTAAGAATAGTGATATTTATTATTTCAGGAAAAAAGTAATTTTAAAAATAGGGTAAAAAAAAATAGTTCTAGTAATTTTATTTTTAAGATCAGGCAAGATGTATTTTGTCATCCAGACCAGATTCTTGCCGATATAAAATGATTTGAAAAAAATCATGGTAATTTTATTAAAATGTTTTATATATAACTACATTTTGGAAGTGCACAATTAAAAAATTTAACAGGAGGCAATTTAAAAAAATTTTAATTTGAATTTTTTAATATATTATTTTATTTTATAAAACAAATAGTTTTGATGGAAATCGTACATATTATATAATAAATATACTAATAAACTAAGGTAGTACTTATTGTGATATATTTTACATTGAAGTTTAGAAAAAATGATTTATCTTTACAAAATGGGAATAATGATTCAATGGTACATAACATTGATTAGTTACATCCTTTGCCAAATTGTTAATTACATATTATTGGAAAATTAAAATTATCTGAACATGTCATACGAAAATAATATTCTGGTTCCAGATTTTAGTAAAAATTAGATTATACTTGATTTTAAACTCTGTATCTACGACAACATCAATACTTCAACTATGTCAGTTTTGAAACCTTTGTGTATCGAAGTCATCATAATTACTACAATTTAGTTATTCAACATTGTCTGCCGAAGTTTCCAAACAAGTATTAACATGTTCTTGAAGCATCTTTATGGACTTGAAGGATCCCTCGCACACGGGGCAGGAAAATCTAACAGGTGGAGGTGAACCTTTAGTCTAAATTTGTGTTAGGGAAACATAAAAATATATTTAATACATTCAATATTGAATTTTATATAAAATTAATGTACATCATTATCCATAATACGTATCCATTTGTATTTATTAAATCACATACCTTGATTGTTATTGAATTTATTTGATAGCAGAATACACTTTAATTATTGATAAATTTCTCATTTAATATAGTTTGTCTAAAAAAACTTTCGAGGTTAAATTGATTTTGAAAATAAATATTGTGCCATTTGATATTATGTACTGTATTAAGACAAGAGAGTGAAAAAAAAGAACCCAAATAATGGTAGATAAATAGTTTACTAATGGATATTTTACTAATGTGAATTTCCCCCAAGAAAGGGTCCACTTTGTGGATCGTAGCTTTGAGGTTGATGTTGTGAAAAAAAAACTGTCTGCAATTTTTCTGGGCTGGTTGTGTGATCAGTAAAAACTTTTTACTAACGCCCGTAGTAAAAATCCTTTGCGGGTTGCTGATACATCAAATTTACTACTGTCAAAGCATAGATGGAGATGTCTACAGGCGCAACAAATAATCATGAAAAATGCCTTATTTTATGCATTATCTATGGATTTTTTCACTTAGGTGATTGAAATCTGTCACTTTGGTGGGGTAATTTTTTCATATTTTGTGCTATGTATATTATACAATGAGATCATCATTGGACAAACTCTCATCACTAAAATAGCGAGATATTGAATGATTAATTGTCATATACTGCAGCATTAAAAGTATCAATGTGTCAGTTGACTTATGGAATAGCTGTGAAAAGTCCACCAAATTTAACTATCGATTCTCATTTTTACTATTGGATATCGGGAAGTAAAATGAGTTTACTACGGGGGGATGTACTTTCGAGAAGTAATTTTTTTTTTACTAACGATCAAACAACCCATTTTCGCAATTATTTTTACTATAGTAAAATGTTACTACTGATCACACAACCGGCCCGAAGAATTAAGTTCATCGCAAATACATAAAAATTAATTTTAAAAAAAACAGGAAAAGGAAAGATTTTTGTTTCAAAAAGTCTGTTTAATGTATGTCTATATATATTACAAAATATTGTAATATAAAAAAAAATTATATTTACATCCAATGCTTCGAAAGATGGAAGAAAAAACAGAATTAAATTGGTTTTTCTTTTTAATGCAATTACTTGCATTGCTGAGTACATTAAAATATTGTTCTTATCTCATTTTATAGTGTGTATTATGTATTCCTAAATAAATATATTTAACTAAAAAAAAAAACAGTTAATTTAAATATCTATTATCATCAAATTTCCACATTGTTGATATAATTTGAATTTTTGCATAAATTAATACAATAACATTAGTTCTATTTTCATTAAATTATACATTTTACAGATAAACATATGTTTTTTTTTTTAAGGAGAACATATTTTTGTTGTGAAGATGCATTTTCAAAACATAGTTCTGTGGTATTTTAAAACAAATTAAATGAATCAACTATAAAAATATACAGATAAAAGTTTGTCGTAATTGTAATCTCTGGATAGGAAGAGGTTCTGGTTCGAATCTCGGTAGCAACTAAAATATTTTTTCGATAAATAGATTTATTTTGTATATCTTTCTAGTTGATTAATTTAATTTGTATTAAATAGATTCTGAATGTCTCCTTACTTTAAAGTGCATTTTTTTTTAGTAATAGGGATTAGAATTCAGATGAAAAATAAGAGTATTCAGAAAGCCATGCAAAAAAAGTAAAGCCTTTGTTAAATATACTCAATTCATAAGCCTTCATTCAATTTGTAGATATTCTATGATATTATATAATATTTATGAAAATAAGTAAACTAAAGACAAAGAAAAAATTTAAAATACTAAAATAATTAGTACTAACGAATAAAACAATTATAATTTAATGCTAATGCAGTAAGATGATGAAAATCAAATAAACATTAGAGCTAACATAGGAAATATATATCTTGTTAAATATTTGTTTAATCTTTTAATTTCGTTACAGAAAAAAATCAAACAATAAATATGCACGAATGGATATTTCTGGAAGAGCCAAAACTCATCAGTATTTATGTATTACAATTAACTCAATGGCTACTGGCTTTCGACCGTGGAACATTAAAAAAATGTTTATGACTATATAAATATTTTACCAATTACATATTTTGCTCAAGCACACAAGCACCATAAAAACATCAGGTTGCAGGGGATGCCGGTGACATACTGATGCGATTAAACATGTTAGAATATGGTCCGCCCTCGGGCGTGAATGACAGTCAACCCGTTAAAAGAATAAATGGGGTATTTTACAGAATACCCATGATTTTACACATTAAGGAACATTACAATTTGTTTAATACAGAAAAATCCCGTTTATTCGAAGATGAGGGGACCGTAAATCATGAAAAGAGTTCAAATAACGACTTACGATAATGAAAATAAGTATTTAAATTTTTTTTTTTTTTACATACTAACTTTTTTCATTACAACTCGACATAATTATATACATATACCTATTATCCACACATTTTAAAATAACAAACAAGTTGTCAAAATGCAACATAAACAAATCACATTATTATGGACTATCTTCTCGCGCCATTTTTAATAATGACATAATCGTCAAAATTGTCAACACCGTCATTTCTCTATTGTATCATTTTTGTATTGAAGTTAGCAACAAATGCTTCAGCGCTTTTTAAAACTTTTTTTTGTGGTGGTCTCGGCAGTATTTCGCACTCGCCTGTGATGTCTTGTTATTTCTCTTTTTCACTCTCCGCTTCCTTACTCCTTTTCCCTCCGTGACATTTCTTGGCTTTCAATACTAAAGTTCTTGATGTCATTAATGGGGTTGAGTATTCTTCTGTTAATTTTGTTTTAGATAATATTTTTTGTCAATCTCTAGTATTAATTCGATTTTTTAGTAACTGTTGGCGTCCGATACGAGTTTTGCCATTTTCGAGAATATAAAATTATCAGTCAAAATCATAAAAATGTTTTAATTTAAATTTAATGAAATACAGAAAAGTCTGAGTAACGCATACCACGCATTTGCGAATATCAAAATGTCTAACACATAAATATTAGAGAAATATAAATAATTATCTTTACATATAAAACAATGGCAATAAATCTGAGAAAAGCTAACCACAATTTTCAAAATGCCTTGACACTAAACTTACATTTAAAGAAATGACTATGATATATAAAATGAATACAAATTAAATAATTTATAAAACACAGAAAAGTCTGAGGAACTCAAGCGCGTACTAGTGTCTGTACAACAAAATATACAAACGCTATGTAAACAAAAATAATGATGGTAATAATACGGAACATGAGATTGGCAAGCACTGACATTCTCCGACCAGCAACTGGGAGAATCACGTTACCTATAAGGGCGCAAAGACAATATTTGCCATCTCTTTCTAATGTAAAGAAAATGAGCGAGAGAAAAAAGCATGTGAGCTAAGTTAATGCATCACAGTAAGGACGATAAAATTTAAAAATTTAAGATGCACAAAACATATTTGTCTTTTTTTAGTATACTGTAAATGAATGAGAAAACAAACAAACAAGGCGAAATAACTTTATGTGTCATGAATCAGTATAGGGGCGGATACTACCCATTTGGATGGACTTTGACATTTGACAAGCACATTGCGTAGCGCACATGTATTTTCCAGATTACAAACATTTGACAAAAAAAAAACGAATTAGGCGAAATATAGATAGACTAATTCATCTGATAGGCTCCAAAAATAGTTTCGAATAATGATATTTGATTTATAAGTACAATTTGAAAACTTTTCAGAGGGATCGCATTCTGCTCCAAAACTTCGACTTGCGGCAAATTTCGAATAAACGGGATTTTACTGTATGAAAAATAACTAGGTATTTATTTAAATACTGGATATATTGAAATATTTACACAGTAACATACATAAGGATTGTCAAGGCATGTGGGATTATTTTATGTCTGTGTTCTAAAAAATAAATCCTACTTTTCAAACTGCACGAAATCTACACTGATAACTACAAAAAAAATATCTTTAGTTTATAGCATTTTGTTCTTATACTTTTTGCAGCATGTCTCATCAGAGCTATTCTCAGATAAAACCATTAACCCATTCTCTCCCCTTACGGGTCCGCTGTCAAAATAAATCATCTTCATCTGGGGAAGCACTCCGTTGGGAGTATATAGAAAAAAATAAAGCAAGTTCTGCTACAATTGTTATAATTAATACAAATTATATATATATTCCACGATAAAAAAGGAGAATAAATTTTCTAATACATAAAATAATATATCTCAATAATGTTTCAATTACAGCAGACTCTTGATTATCTGAGGCGGTTGGGGAAAAAAATGACCAAGAAAAAAATGTTTTATTTTAAATATGACAGCCAAGAAGTTAGTTTTCGGCAAATCCAGATCTGGCAAAAAAAGCAACATTCACAATATTACCGTATCAGCTATTTTTAAGGGTGTGTTTTACTGTTTTTCAAAGTAGACTTTCAACATGAGTTATAACCATTTACAATTTAGTGCAATGTGCCCATTCACTTTGCCAGTACAAGTACCCATGTTTAACGACTGATGGCATCACTGACGCAAAATCTGTATACAATTGTTTAATACCTGTCAAAATATCAGGCAGATTTATCGAGTAGTTTTGTTTTGATAGTTGTTGTTGAAAATGGGCAAGTTTGTCTTCGTTTGCAACCATGGAAAAAGAGCAATAATAAAATTGTGCATGAGAAAGGTATCGGCGAGATAGGTGCCGCATTTGCTCACAGTGAAAAAAGCTGGAATCGCATGACAACTTTGGAGCACTGTTTGGACATGTTTAAACGGAATCTGAAAGAGTTTCTGCCATGTTTCGTGTTGCTGACGAAACATGGATCCATCACCACACGCTAAAAATAAAAGTCAAAACAGTGGACATCACCTGGCAAACCTGCTCTAAAGAAGGAGAAAACGGTTCCATGGTCCGGAAAGTTCATGGCTACCGTTTTTTGGGATTCGCGAGGCATCATCTTCATCGACTATTTGGAGAAGGGAAGAACAATTGTGGGACAGTACTATACTGATATATTGGGCTGATTCGACGCTGAATTGATGAAAAAATGCCCCCGTTTGGAGAAGAAAAAAGTGTTCTTTCACCATGACAGCATACCAGCAATTGCCACAGCAAAACTGGTCAAATTATACTACAAATTACTCCCTCATCTAACCTATTATCTAGATTTGGCCCCATGAGACTTCTTTTTGTTTCCAAACATGAAAAAATGGCTTGGCGGAAGGCGGATCACGTTAGACGAAAAATTCATCGTCAAGACAGAGGTCTATTTTGCAAAGTTTGACAAATATATATTTTTTTGATGGCTTAAAAAAGTTGGAATATCACCGGACTAAGTATATCGAGCTGAAAGAAGACTGTTGAGAGTAAATATTAAAAAAAAAGGGGTTTTCCTTCCCCAACACGGGTACTTATCATACATCCCTCGTATAATTGCGGTCAAGATCACTTCTGGTTCCCAAACAAGCACGGGTCATTTTTATTTTACAACCGAATGTCGTGATTTCTGTTTCCCCTGATTTACTTTCTGTTATTATGTATAGTAAAATGCAAAATTATATTAACACTGCTAAATTTCATTTGCACTATATTTAACGAAGCTTCAAGTCACTCGCATTCGTAAACTCGCAAATAAATGTGATAGAGATTACTAGATCCTTATTTAAGGGTACAAGATTTTCAACTTTAGGTGTATCAATATATTTCATTGGCCATTTTTTCTTTCACATGTTCAACTACTGGCGAATAACCCGAATAATCAAGAGTACACTGTATGGCTAAATTACTATAAAATATTTACATAATAATTCATAAAATTCTGGGTACCACATAGGTTGGGTAGAAATCCCAGAATCCAAGTTGTAAACCAACAAACTGTTAAAGTAGATAAAATGAATTAAAAATAAATGTGTAATCATTTAAATACTGTAGGTTTGACAATATTAGTATAAATTTATATATACTGATAATAAAGTACCAATTAATTGGATCGATTCACAATTGAACTGATTATTACAAACAAAAATAAACAACAAGTTAATTTATATTCATACTTATGCATTCTAATTTTCGATAGTTGTCTCATGACCCATCTTCCATTTAACAATGTCACATCTTAATATAATAAAATCAGCAACAAAAACTACTTAATCGTTGTTTGTGTTACAAGAGTATTCTTATAGTAAGATAATTTAATGACTTATTTTTTGGCAATGTAGCTATATCACGACAGAAGAATTCAATTTTGATTGTAGAATGTTAATTAATCAAAATATTTCATCAAAACTAGCGTATCACAATATAACAATATTATTAATTGAATTGAATAATAAGAAATTAAGATGAGTGATGTTGTTAATTCAACGTGATATCTCAACATATTATCAAGTATTTTTGGAGAAACTGCAGTAATCATCATATTTTGGCAGATTTAAAAACAACGGACATTACTCAAGTTACGGTAGCCTGGTTCAAAACTGTGATTTACAATTATCATTCACTAATCATTAATCACTGGTAACTGGTTGGTCAGTGAGTGACAACGTCTGTTCATGATTGTTATTTACTATTTTATTTTATATATATACAGTAAAACTCCGTTAATTTGTGTAGCCATATTTCGTATTTTCATTTCACACGAATTTCTGCTGATAATTTGTAAAACCTTATTATTCGTAGTTCGTATGCATTTTTTATACCTAAAGTAAATAATTTGTTCACGGAATTCACATATTCACGTGTTTTTAAATCCAAACTCGCGCGACTACACATTCATCATCCCTTCGTAAACATCTCCATATATACCGACACCAACATAACTCCACCCCCTAGCCAATCACGGTGCTGTTCCTTATCGCAATAGGTCGACGCGCTTAGAGCTCGCAAGAGACCGCAGTTGAAGTGATACCATAATGTATACTAAATTCTGCAGTGCATTTTATAAGATTTGTTGTTATTTCGACAATGATTGTCGGCGCATTGCGAATTATATATTTCTATTCACCCTTGAAACCCCTAATTAAAATAATTTGAATCATTTTCATTGAATCTCGTAATTTATAAATAAATTGTGTGCAACAGTTTTATTGATTTTATATCCGATTTGTTTAATGTAATAAAGAAATTGAAATCTTTGTATTTAAATACATAACCTAAATTATATAATTTTTTTCTAGTGTTTCGTTTTCTAAAATGGCATGAACATCTTGTAAATCTTTGACCATTTGAAAATATGAATCTAATTTTAAAAACCGACAAAAATTGACATCAAAGATAAAATCAGCGGGAAAATTTCAATCCTGAATATCTCTCCGAGTTCAAAGTTGATAAATCACAGGAAAATAATAAGCTTCAACAAAGTATGAAGATTTAAAAGATATTCATTATTTTTTTATATTCCAATTTCTTGCCCAATTTTGATGAAAAAGGTGAGTTTGACTGTTAATTAAATTAAAATATCTGTAATTTTGTTGCGTCAAGCACTGGTGAATCATTTGAAGAAGCATGTTTTTAATATTGGACTCGACATGTCGCCACACACCTTCATTATTTAGGAGAAATTAATTATTTGATAAACATTTTGACACATAAAAAGCTAAAATAATAGACAGTTGCTATTTTTTTCAGTATGAAAATCACGTTAACAGCGGCGGTCGCGCAAAAATGCTGATGCGTAAATTGACGACACATTTTAATTTTTTTTTCTTTCTAATGTTGACTTCAAAGAAATTGACAGATTTCTTTTTTTAAATTTTGGTTCATTGAGTTACGAATTAACGGAGTTTTACTATATATATATATATTTAAATAATTCTTGTGGCCATGTCGGGTAACCGCAATAGTGAGAGAAGAAAAATGTTGCGTGAAATTCGTCTTATGATCAAAGTGAACAAAACCGGGTTATACGTAAAGGACTATCTATATTTTTATACATTAATCAAAAGACAACTAACGAAAATAGGTAACATTTTTTGGGTCTGAATTAACACGTCTAATAAATATCAAGTGGAACTAGTTTTCATGGCAAAGATTGACTTAAAAATTAAAACCATTATGTGGATTTTTTATGCCGTATCCATGTGTTTATTGGTGTTGTATCATCAATCCATTCCCAGTGTGAATCCTGAAAATAAACTCATTTACAATTCTATCTATTCTAGTAAATTAAATATTTGCATACACGTTTGATTGAGACTGACCATGTTACAACACTAATACACATCATTCACTGCCAAATAAATAATCATGATTCAAAACCGAAATATGTACTATATTTAATTTATCCGTAATAATCAAGCGAGGGGGACCCATACATACAAAATTCTCTTCCGGAGGGCTCTCCTTCTAATACAAGTTTCTCCCGCTAGGTGAGTATTCTAGGAACCTATCTGCATCAGTTCACCAGCTGGCATTGCATTGCGTCAAGATTTGCCAAAGAAATATTCCGCATTGTGGTAAACAGGTGACTGGTTCTTCTACCATGACAATGAACCTGCCCACACCGAGCTGAGAATTAAGTTTTTGACTAAAGATAGTATGATCCCGATTATTCACCCGATCTCACGCCGAAAAACTTTTTTTTGTTTGCCCCCAGTGAAAAAAGGCCTCAAAGGGGAACAATTTGCTGATATGGAAGAGGTGAATCAAAAAACGGCATCAAAATCAACGAGTTTAAAAATTGTTTTGAAAACATTTTCGATAAGAGCATTGGCCTTTTTCTGAAGTTCTCCAAAAAAGAGAATATCTTGAAAATAGAATAGAAAAAGTTCTCAGCGATTAGTGTTTATAATTTATTTTTATCTATTCATTTCATTAGATCATTGCATATTTAAAGTAATGCCAACTGAATGGATATTTACAAATGGTTAAATGATTTTGTCATTTTAAAAATTATATAAAGAGGGGCAACTTAATACTATTATAAGGATCAAAACAAATACATTGTAAACTGATGTTCTCTGCTGACGTGCCCAAAATAGGGTTCAAAATTTCTATACATCACTAGCATTTTTATATGAAGTTTTTACTGTTCTGTTCAAAGAAAACGCAAATAAATTTGTCAATGGTTTGGCAGATATATCTATTTGTTAGAATTTTTTTGATAAAATTCTAATACAATCTTCCAGAAATATTCACAACATACATTCTTGTACAAATAAATAATGATGGTTAAATATGAAAACTTTACAAGTACACAGCGGAGGCAGTGTAGGTATATTTGTTTTATTTGTATATTACATACATGTACTGTGCCTGCCTCGAAGTATAACTTAATGAGAATGAGTTAGTTTAAGCCAAAAACACAATCAAATAAAAAAAAAAAAATATTGTGTAATTTATTAATTGTATTTATTAAAATTGTTAAAAAAATTTGGTTTACTAACTTATTACATACATCCTGGATATTGAGAATTTTTTTATAAAAAAATAATAATTTAAAGATATATTTTTATATTCCGAGAAGAAAATCATTACAAATGATTTTCGAGTATGTACATGTTGGAAATTGGAAAAAACAAAGGTCACCCCTGGAGGAAAGAGTTTAGATACGAGACATAGCCAAGTTTGGGACCTGACTGAGGATTATTCAGCATGTGTGTTGATAATCAAGCTAAAATGTATTTAGCTTGATTATCAATAACATTTTCATATTTTTCACTCCTATATAACTTTATTAAAATGCAATTTAAATTATCTAAACAATTTATAATATTATGATGTATATTAATTTCCTGATAAAAGAAAAATATCATATACATACATCACTAATATTTCTTAAGTTATATTGAGGTCATGAGTAGTTGTCGCTGATTTATGAACATCTGTATTTTACACTGTTAGATCACACCGAATAAGCTTCAAGATTATATTATAAGGTAATGTATGTAGATAATGTAAGATGTTCCAACATACCTCATGATTCAGCGTGTTTACAGTTGGTCGAGAGCCTGAGGACGAGGTTCCTGGAGTGCTGGCCATGTTGTTAAAAGTCATATTTCCAAAGTTGTGTGGATAGCGAGACTGAAAACTGTTCACCTTTACAGGGAAAAATAATTTTTAATAACAAATTTTTATTAATGACATATTATTCATGTTCAATGAAGCCAACATTTTCACGTTTGCTGACAATCTCATGACTTCCAAAACAATTATACAGTAAAATCCCGTTTATTCGAAGTTGAGGGGACCGAAAATCAAGAAAAAAGTTTGAATAACGATTTAGGATAATGAATATAAAAATTTCAAAAATTCGATTCTTTTTTATATACTAACTTTTTTCATAGCAACTCGAAGCAATTATATACACCTATATCCACACATTTAAAGTTAACAAACAAGTTGTCAAAATACAGTGTAAACAAATCACAATATATATTTTAAAAAACACGCTATTATAATGGACTATCTTTTCGCGCCATTTTTAATAACGACATAATAGTCAAACTTGTCAACCCGCCATTTTTCCGCTGAAGTTAGCGACAAAAGTTTCCAGCACTTTTAAAACATTTGTTTTGTGGTGGTCGCGGCGACATTTGGCACTCGCCTTTCAACGTTAAAGTTCTCTCTGTCATCATGTTTAATATTGTCGACAACCTCATTAATGGGATCGCGTATTTTTCTGTTAATTTTGTTTTGGATAATATTTTTTGTTAATCTCTTGTATTAATTCAATTTTTAGCAACTGTCGGCGTTTTATACGAGTTTAAAATGATCAGTCAAAATTATAAAAATGTTTTAATTTCAATTTAATGAAATATGGAAAAGTATAAGGAACGCAAACCACGCGAATTTCAAAATGTCCAACACGTATGCGTAGCGCATGTGTATTTTCCAGATTGCTGACATCTGACAAAAAAAATCGAATTAGGTGAAAAATAGATCTACAAATTCATCTGATATGGTTCAAAGATAGCTTCGAATAACGATATTCGATTTATAAGTACAATTTAGTATGAAAACTTTCCAGAGGGACCACATTCTGCTCTAAAGTTTCGACTTGCAGCGAATTTCGAATAAACGGGGTTTTACTGTATCAATAAATGACTTACATTCTTCATTACATCGATAAATGATTTATTTAAATACATGAACAGTGTACCCATTACATACTAACTATTTTAAAAGATTTTATTACATTCCATTATAGCATTATTGCAAATTAAAGATTTTATTCCACACAACAATAAACTAATAAATATACAAAGAGTACTATTAATTGTGCCTCAATTCAAAATCATCTATCAGTATCAAAAGTTTAAAATTGTATTTATCATAAAATCATGAATATTTATTTGATCAAAATAAAATAAAATAATAATATGGGGCCCCATTTTCAGAAGATTACATATTTTTCCGTATGTATAATCTGACATGAGGACTAGGGCAACATAACTCATACAAATAATTATTTTACTGGAATGATTTTTTTCCGTAAACACATACAAAGTACTATTTTAGTAGTAACGTTTTTGTCCCTAGAATGTAAGTTCACGAGTAATGTGCACTTGCATTAGTTCATCTCGATTCTTTTCTAATGTTTTCCCAAATTCGACATACCTTTTTGTCATATTGTTCTGTTGATGTAAATCTGGCAAAAAATGTAAAAAATAAAAAGTATACTTAAAAATATAAATCCTAGTACTAACAGAAACACTTGGTCAACTAACAGATTACAAATGTGCAAACTTAAGTGACTAAACATTGCAGTATAATCTCAAATATATGAAGAGTTGTATTTGCTAATGACCTGGAGTGACGTGCAACATAGGCAATTTTAACTCAAACATGGTATTTAAAAGATTTAAACTTGGACTTACTTCCTCTGATAATTCTTGGTTCCTTCTGTGTAATGCTTTCAAGTTTGACAGTATCTCTTCCTTTTCTGAAGCTATTTGTGTCCTCGAATCACGTTCTGCTTCAAAGTCGGTCCTAAAACATTTAAGTGATTAAATTTTAACTTTCTTCTGTCACATTTATTTCATGTACTTATGGATCCAGAACAAGATCATTTTACTAGTGACTTTTTAAAAATATTTCATTACATAAAATTTCCAAAATTCCTGAATTCCTATAATTTCTTATAAGTATCTCTCATTAAAGTTGACCGCACTCCTTCCTGTCGTATGCAATAATAATAAATGTCGTCATATATTATACGTATATGTAAACCTAAATTATGTGATGAAATTAAGTTTGTTATTAAAGTAAAGTGTTGTTTCTTATTAAAGTTATTTTTAAACAGTTTATAATATTATGAAGATGCTGTGTGTATATTTTGGAAATAATATTCACAGTGAAATACGGTAGAAAATCAGATAGCAGACACAGCAACACATTAATTACACAACAAATTGTCAAATTCAGGGACCTACCCAGAACATGTAAAAATATTCTGGTCCCATTTCAGTTTAATACAAATGATGTATGGACATAAAAAAAAACCATTCTCTGCATTTTATGCACTTATCGTCGATAAAATTTCAAACTGATGAAAGTAAAACTAAAATTTAATATTATTTTTCAAATGCATTTCATATGAAGTGTGTGATGGCATGAAATAAACAAAAATATTCAAAATTCTACTGCATTCGATAACTTTAGTTGATAAAAAAAAATATATATTTACGTCAAATTGTAACACCATTACAAAAAGTAACAAACTACTGTGAATTTGTACGATGTATAAAAAAAAGCAAAAAAAGATCAATTTCAAGCAAAGTAATGCATACTGACCATATCTATTCAAATCATAATTTTTAAAATATTCATATTGTATTAAAAGTATTAAAGTAAACTTCATCTAAACATTCATCTATTTTACAACATCTTTGCTCAGTAGCCAGAAAAGTTCAGGGTTCCACTGCAATTAAAATATTATTATTATTAATAAAGATGTGTTTACTTGTAAATATCTAATTGGGCTCTAAGGAGATCTCGTTCTTCTGATTCTTTTTGAAGACTTATTATAATGTCCTTCAGAGCTGTTATCTCTTTTTGAAAAGCTTCAACTTGTTCATCTTGATGTAACAATCTAGCGGTGAGCGCATCGGCATGTTTCTTCAACTAAAATAAATATTATCAGATTACACAATTAATTGCCTGTGGTACTATGATTATATTTTATTTAACCTTTTGAATGCTACTCCCAGCTCTGATGTTCTGATATTCACACGGGGCATATTTTTTTTAATACCCAAATACGCATTAAATCATCAAAATAGACAATTTACGCATGATTTATCGCCTCAGATAGAGATAAAAGGTTATCTTGTTCAATATGAAACCAAATTCATGGTTATAAAAACTTGTAGGATGTTTATAAGTGAATAAACATAAACTCCATACAAAAACATACATAACGGTACAGCAATGCGGCCACTGCTCGAAACACGTGACAATCAACGTTTTTAACACAGTATGTTTTTATTTTCTAGAAATATCTGAAGATGTCAGCACCGTCAAAGTATTAGAAATCTTCTAGTGTATGTTAAAATATTGTATGAAATAGGCGCACTATGTGATCAAGGACCCAAGTCACCGTATCAACTATTGATATGGCCGTGTTCAAAAATCAATTTATACCGTATCAACCGTTAACATGGTAGCATTCAATAGGTTAAGCATAATAAATGCATATACTTTATTTTCTAATTTTCTAATGGTGATAAAATTGTTAAAAAATATGATAATTATTTTTTAAAATTTTAAAAAATATTTACTTGAAAATAAGAAATAGAACAATACCTGACTGTGTTCAGCACTTTGGTCTTCTTCATTTTTTAAAATTTTCAAGACCTGCTGATAATCCAAAAACATTTTTTCCAATGAGGCTAACGCTGACTTCACTAGATGGCTGTGAAATAAACATTCTGTGGTTAGCAAATTTTCGAGCAAAAAGATAACACAAAATGCTTGCAGTATGGAGAGCAATCATGCCTTAGTTAATGCCGACCGTTTGTAAAATAATGAAGATAAAAATGTTTTGATAATTTTACATAATATTGAATGTTTCATCAATTGTGATGAAATTTAATAATTGATTTTATTAATCGGAACCAATTTTGCCTGCTATGGTGGCAGTCTATTATGATAGACAAAAGTATTGACATAAAAATGGTATGTTTTGAAATATTCAAATATAAACATTAGACAGATGTAAAGATCTACGTCCTCAGTTTATTTATGAGGCGTAACACTCTTTACTCCTTAAAAATATTATATTTTTCAGTTCAGGCTAGAATGACTGGATAACAAAGCAATCGCAATTCAACAACTTGAAAAGGGTTTAAGTATCCATGTTTTAAGTTCCCAAACAATCGCTATATAATAAAGCATCAACATACCTAAAACATAGACATTTGAAGTTCTCCAATAACAACACTAGCAAACCTTGAAAAGACATCATTTCAAATTTTCAGAAATCTCGAAAAGAGATAATTTCTATTTTCTAAATGGCATTATCTATTTTTATTTTATTTATAAAGAACAGTTCAAATTGAATGGAAGCATTATGTAATTTAAAAAAAATATTTTTTCAAATGTAATTAATCCATATTTTGTGCAACATGAGCATTGACTTACATGTTTAACTTGTTAGCTACCCAGACAAATCGTAGGTGAAACAGCATCATACCACCATATTAGCACCAAAATTCTTAAAATTAACTAGCTTTTTCTAAATTTTATTTTTATGAAAAAACCATGAAGATGTCGGGATAACTAATAAAAATAACCTAGGTACTATTTCATCATAAGCGTCCATCGGCCGCGATTTTGTACGGTTTTGTGTTGAAAAAAGGAAAAAATAAAAGTTGATAGTTTTGTCAAGCCGTAACACTTAAAACATTATTATTTATTTTACATTTGTTTTTTGGAAGGGCATCAGATTTTATTAATATTATTGTGTTTAATATGATGCTTAAAACGAAAAAATATTAGCACTTCACATCGCAACTAAGCAACATGCATAAAATGATGTTGTGGCAATGGCCAATACTGCCTAACGGCGCATCACTATATTTATAGTAAAACGCCCGTATTTTAATTAATAACTAAAAAATAATATCATATTCACTTGAATTACTTGGCAACAAAATCGCGAACGTATCTCAAAATCTAACTGACAATTTACTCAAATTGAAACGTTCCAGATACTTTCCAACTTATTGCGTCCTTCTCATCATTGGACTCTGCGGTAGTAATGAGCATATCGGGAATGTCTAAAAATTCAGAAATATCTCCACTAATGAAAAAGTCGCCCTCTGCCATTTTGTAAAAAAAAGTTTGTAAAAGTAAAAATAAAAACAAAAAGTTTTCGAAAATTTGATAATTGTTAAAATATCAGCACTTTAATGTCGATTTGAAAGAGTGTGTGTTAGATTTTTAATGCAATTGAAATTTTGGTAATTTTCGTATAAATCACTTTTATTTGTGGTATAAAATAAATATGGCAACACAAAAGTACGCATCAACTGTCATTTTGTATGGAGGAAAAACGATCACTTTTACACTCAATTTCAGATGTAATTCGTGGTGTTCTTGAGTTGAATAATATTTTTATGGGTCACCGTACGATATCACTACTAGAAAGAATAATTTGGTTTAAAATCTGATATGTGGCGGCCGTGATATCAGCCGTTATATAGTAACATCGCACGCTGTCACGTGAGCACCGGCCATAGAATAAGAATAGCCAACGTGATATTGACATTTATATTTTTATCTCTTTCTCTGTCGCAAGTTTCCGACATGGGTGGCCAAGGAGTTAATTACATAAAGAAAAGAAAATTTGTTTTGTAATTCTTTTGATGTAACAAAACACTTCGGTGTTTACATTGTCTGCTTTGATGCAGATACATGTAAAAGATACAAGGCAAAATAAAGCTACATACTACAGAACAATCTCTTTAGAAATAAATATAACTAACTTACTTGTAGTTAGAAATCACACTGTGATGTTTATCCAAATTATCTTTAATGCCTGACAATTTCATTTTTATTTGAGAGTTATCATTATCCTGTTTAGTAGTTTGAATTTCCATTATTAGATAAGTAACAGAGTCAAACAGCGTGCAAAATCTGCAAAAAGGTCATACAAAGTGATCATCTAATTTACAATCTCAAATCATTTCATTTCAAAGAACAATCTTAGTATATATGTATATCTAACACTTTTTTTTATACACATAATAGTATGCAAATGATTACAAAAACAGAATAGTAAGGCCTCTAAAGCATCGTGGTTTTTTATATTTTCCGATGACTGTGATCTTTACTTTATCGGATCCGTCCATATTTGTACATAACGCGGCCGTCAGGCGTTCCTTACTACGTTTTCCTCCATGACATCTCTCTCCTTTAAGAGCTAGTGTCCGATCTGGCATCATGTTATAAAACACACCAGTTTCATCTATGTTATAAACATTTTTTGCGTCGTATTTCTCCCAAATATGCCGATTGTTTGTTATCCAGCTCGAAACTTCTTCTTCATCAACTTTTTGGGAATCGCCACAAACCGCGAGGCAAACAATGTTGTGTCGCTTTTTAAAGCGATCTAACCACCCATTAGATGCCTTAAAATCAATTCCCATCTGATGAGCCAACGACTTTGCTTTCTCAATAAGCATTAAACCAGAAGTAGATATATTCGCTGATCGGATTTGGGAGAAATACTCGAACAGTTTTTCTTCCAATTCTTCATATTTGGCAGGCCGTACACGCTGTTGGGAACCGCTCGCCTTACATCTATCAAACGCATCTTCAATCTTCTTCCGATTTTTTAAAATTGTGGAGAGAAACGAAACCGGAATACCATATTTTACGGCTATCTTGCCTTTACTGTCCACTTTGTTGTCGATGTCTTTCAATATCATTATTTTTTGTGCCATGGTTAAAGTTTTGCGGGAATTATCACGTACTGAAGCCATTTTAAGGTTTCACAAAATATTATGAAATGTACTTTAAATAATAAATTACACTACACTAGTATGCATAGCAGTAAACACACGAAAACAATAGTTAATAGAAACACAAAAAATAGTCCATAAAGTATTTTAAAGAATTATTTGTATTATTGACGAGTTCACACGAAAACAATTGTCAAACGAAAATGAATTTATGTAAATATTCAGTTCGGTCATGCAATAATCGCGTTAAAAACGGAACAAACTTAACTCTACAGACCTTACACTGAGACTGATATTCCCAATAAGTACATACTGCAACATTTTTTTATTTTGAATATCGAATAGCTATTTTCGCCACTCACAAAGAAGTTATTTATAAATTTATGTCAAAACAATTAATTATCGACACATACAAAATACAATATTCAATGTGTAGATAATTTGATGAAATCACTTAAAAAAGTTAATATGTAACAGAAAAATAACTTACTCTTGAGCATGTTGATTCAAATAACCAGACAAGTCTTTCAATGTCTTGTCGTACAATTTGACATTCTCTACAAAATTGGAAAATTCAGAACTGTCGCACTGTGCCTCCAAGCTCAGAGAGTAACGAACTGGTTGAAATGTCTGCAAAGGACCATTAACAAATTAAAGACTAGAAATACTTCAAAATATTATTATTATTAATTGTCAGTTTTTCATTTGTAAAACAATTATGGACTGAGAAATACCCCGGTTATAAGTTTTCGATTTTTTGCAGTTTACATTTTGATATCAACATTCGATTTTTGTGATAAGCATTTGAGTTATTGTAGTACAGTGGTGCCTTGACATACGAGTTTAATTCGTTCCGTGACGGAGCTCGTAACTCTAATTAATTGTATGTCAAATCAATTTCCCCCAATTGAAATGAATAGAAATGCCATTAATCCATTCCGGGCCCCAAAAAAAAACCCATTGTTTTTGGTCACATGTTTTTAAATAAGAAAAATGTACTTATAAATAACGAATATTGTATTGCTTCTCTGTCAACCACACCATCAGCAGCTTCTCCATATTTTCATGGATAAATGTTTAGAAATTATTTTAACGCCCTTGGATGGCATTATAGCCTTTATTCACTCCTACTTCAGTATGGTGCAGATCATAGAAGTGCTACACTCGTACTGCTTCGCACACCATGTCTATGTTTTTCTATAATTTCTTCCTTTAATTCAATGCTCATCATCTGTTTCTTCTTCTCAGCACTGTTCTTCGCACTCACTTTATTCAAACCCATGGTTGGAAAAAGGAAGTTTTGCAAAATAACTGCAAATACAAATGCGAACACCACACTGATGCTTTCACTGCGTAACCGTTTAAAGTGAATAAGCGGAAGTTGCGGCGTTTACTGCGCCAACTAGCGGTAGAGTATCTGAAGCTGGCTCGTAACCCTAATTTTAGTTCTCAACTCAAAGCAAAAAATCGGCGGAAATACAGCTCGTATCTCGATTTTACTTAGATTTTATCCAGGATTAACAGAAATATATAAAGGAAGTTTGAGTCATCTAAACAACATCCTGCCTTATCAGAACGCAAGTGAATCTGAAGTTTAATTTAATATAATACTTACAATTGTGTGAGCTTCTCTTAATCGTTCCTTCAATTCAGCAATGCTCGACGTTAGTTGTTTAACATTTTCTTGGGACTCCAGTCTATGCTGAGTGAACTCAAGCTTTGAAAGAAAAAAATTGTACAATTCAGAACACAAACATTTTAAAGAACCAAAAATCAGCGATAGAATAGTATTTGTTGTCTTTGTACATAATAAATTACTTTCAAATGGGAAAATATCATTCATTATTGTCACATCGGTAATTAAAGATTACATACATACACAAAAAGTGTATTCAAATCAGTTTCTTAGAAAATAAGGTTTCCTGAAAATTTGTAATTTTTAAGATCATAAAACTATTTCTGGATAAGTTTGTTTGGTTAATTCTAATAGATACCTTGGTATTCTCTGACTGCAATAACTTAACATGTGAATTCTTCAATTCGACATGGAGATTAGAAACTTTGGCTTCGAGGTTGCGAATAGTATCATTTTCTTTAGAGTTGCACGTTTCCTAAGAAAAAAATTATATGAATAAATTTTGCAGTTTGTAGGATTAAAAATTTACTAAAACCATAAGCAACATAACAATACCTCTTCTATATTTTTCATTTTCGATATCAAATCAAGGTTTTGTGATTTCAAAAGGGTCACCTCATTTTTAAATAATTCTTTGTCTGTTATTAATTTTTCATTCTCGTTTATGACTTGTCTGCGTTGTCTTTCTATTAGCTCTAGCTGAGACGTTAAAACATCAATGGTATTTTCTAAATCCGAGTTGGTCAATTTACTAGCGGCTGTCATGATAAAGCTATTATCAGCGGAATTCGTCTCTGAACTTTTGGCCTCACTAGAATTTACGAGAGTTTTTGCCATCTTCAAGACCTCTAATTCCTTCTTTAGTTGTGTATTTGCTGATTCCAACTGAAATGCAAAAACATATAGCACTCGACAATCTTTTCAGCGTTTGAAAGTTTCATAAATTATAAATATAAAAAAATTATGAAAAAATATTGATACAAATTGAATGAATTAATTAGAAAGATATATATATAAAATCAATTTTATCAAAAAATATTGTTGTTGCTACCGGGATACGAACCTAGATCTCTTTCAATCCGGGGAAAGTGCATTAACTGATTATGCTATAGCACCACAGTGTATTGATGACATAATTTTCGAACCTATATGTAACATCGTTCATCATTTGAAAGCCATCTTCTTTATTTTCATTTTATCCCGATAGCGACAACAATATTTTTCGATAAAATTGATTCTATATGTATATCTTTCTAATAAATACATTTAATTTGTATTAAAAACATCACAGACCTATGTTCTGAACAATTACAACTTCATAATAAGAATGTATTCTCGTTAATAATAACAAATATTATGTAATTAATTTCTGTTCATTTTAGTACATAGTTTGCTGTAGGATTTTCATTTTTAATAGTTTCGACAATACACAATATATAATAATATATCGCTAGACCCTCACTGCCTGTATTCTTTTGGAAAATAGTCTATCATAAGCAATATAAGGTACAGCCTAAGCTGGGTAGTTGTAAGATAACTTAGTCATAAGACGCTAGTGATAGCTAGGGAAGAAAGCTTTATGCATGCTCTCACTCTTTAAATATTTACCCATGCCAAATCGTACTTTTATGAGTATTACATTATTAAGGTAATAAACAAAAATAGTTTTCTCACATAAAAGGTTTAGGTAATGGTTATCTCAATAAACTTGTAATTTATCAATAATAAGTAATTAAATGACACATGAAAGAATCATGATACTGGGTTTGTATTATGTTTAGGCATTTATCTATATGAAATATAAATATACAGTAAGAAACATTGTGTAGTTTTGGCATATAGCAAAATATTGGCAATTAAAAAATTTGGCATAGTAGTTGTCAGTTCAAAAACCACAAATTTCAGCATTATAAAGCATTAATATGAATTCTTTTGCAGTACATCCTTAGACAGGATTCATACCCATACATCTATGAGCGTAGTTATACAGCAATATTTAATATGTACTAAAATGACTAATTAAATGATTATTATATTTTTATATTACAATATCTGTTTCACCACGATTAATTTCTAACCTTAATTTTAATTTTTTTTTTTACTTTTTATGTTCCTTAGGAAGCACACAATAGTAACAACAAAAATCATCAAATAATAAGTTATAAAAATTTATCCAGCTAAGAAAATCTAAAAGATATTAAAATTTTGACTTATTCTGAAGTCTTCTTAGCTTCCAACAAATAACTATTTAGGTACAAATCTTGATAAGGGTACAAATATTATTTTAAAAATTCAGTAATGTGAATATTTATGGTGCATTACAGTGTAAAAAAAAAATACCTCTTGCGCAGTGTCACTTATTTTCTTCAAATCAATATTTTGCTGTTGAACCAACTTCAATTCCTTTTCCATACTCTCTTTGTCTGTCAATAATTTCTCATTGTCCTCGATGACTTGTTTCCGTTGTCGTTCCACTGTCTCCAATTGAGAAGTCAAAATTTCAACAATTTTATCACTCTCATTGGATAAAGGAGAAGTCTGCGATTCCACAGGGCCATTGGCAGATGATCGGGACAAAATGTCATTGTTTTGAGAAGTCAAAAGTTTTTCATTTTTTAATATATCTAATTCTTTCCTCAGTTTTGAATTGTCCAGACGTAACTACAAAAAGATTAATATTTCATATGAAGCAAATTATTGGTGTATTTAATGCTACAATGAAAAAACTTTTGAAACTGTAATTATACGAGGGGCAAGTAAAAAATAAGGTTCCTACATTTTTTTCAGGTATAAGGTATTTTTTATTGCAATAAATAAGTAAACCATCTGAAAGCTTGTACTTTATTCTATTTTTCTACATAGTCTCCTGATTTTTCTATGCATTTTTCCTGACGAGTTATCCACTTCTGAAAACCCGCTTCGAAGAATTCCGCCGCTAGGCCGCCGATGAACTTGGTGACCGCTTCTTTCACCTCTTC
This sequence comes from Eubasilissa splendida, assembly GCA_031772225.1. Classification (NCBI taxonomy): domain Eukaryota; kingdom Metazoa; phylum Arthropoda; class Insecta; order Trichoptera; family Phryganeidae; genus Eubasilissa; species Eubasilissa splendida. The sequence goes on from CM062856.1 coordinate 17,768,951, forward strand.
ATCTGTATTGAAGCGTTGTCCACCCAAGTGTTGCTTCAATTTCGGAAACAAGTGGAAGTCGCTGGGAGCAAGATCAGGGCTGTAGGGGGCATGGTCAAGCAATTTCTAGCCGAATTTGTCCAGTAGGGCGGTGGTCTGTCGAGAGACATGCGGGCGAGCGTTGTCGTGGTGCAGCCTAACGCCCTTGGTCAGCCTTCCTCTCCGGCGATTTTGGATGGCTCTTTTGAGTTTTGTCAATGTCTCGCAGTACCTGTCCGAATTGATGGTGGTCCCTTTAGGCATAAACTCGGTCAGCAAGACGCCTTTTCGGTCCCAAAACACCGTAGCCATCACTTTCCCTGCGGAAAGCGTCTGCTTAAACTTTTTCGGCCTAGGCGATTCAGGATGGCGCCATTGTTTGGACTGTTCTTTTGTTTCTGGAGTGACGTAGTGACACCACGTTTCATCTCCCGTAATAATGGAGTCCAAGAATTCTTCGGTATTCTCGGCGCATTCTCGAAGAAACCCCTCGGCACACTTGACACGATTGTCTTTGTGGGTTTCTGAAAGCATGTGTGGGACCCACCGCGCGCACACCTTGCGATAACCAAGTTTATCGGTCAAAATGTTGTCGATGGTTTTTTCACAAACCTCAGGAACCTGGACAGCAAGCTCCCGAAGCGTTACTCTCCGATCTTCGAGAAGAATGCGCTCAATCTTCGCCACGACTTCGTCCGACACCGATGGCCTCCCACTCCTTTGCTCGTCGTGGACGTCTGTGCGTCCTTCGGAGAACTCCCTGCACCATTTGCGGACGTGTTGGACGCTGATGCAAGCTGTGCCATAAACTTCTTCCAACTGTCGATGAATTTCAACAGGTTTAAGCTTCTTCGCGTTTAAAAATCGAATCACCGAACGGATTTCACACCTGGCGGTAACGGCGATGGCGGATTCCATAGCGGATGGCTGTCAGGCCTTTACTGAGCGTCGCAGCGTTTGCTCCCGGTAGTGGGGATGTAGTTAAGGGACCAACAATCAAGGCGGTGTTGCCGGATTTCGCCTAGCATCTCGCGTGGCGAGTGTACAGCGTAAGGAACCTTATTTTTTACTTGGCCCTCGTAATTATTCATGTTCACAAGGTGATCCAGAAAGGTAATTTGTATTAATTGTATAATAACATATTTTCTTAATTCTTTGAAACTAAACGGTCTTCAATTTCTGGATTACCTAGTGTGTACTTCAGAGATTTAAAAAATAAAGAATATTGCTTATTTGTTTCCGTTAATAGATTAGGTAGATCTACTGTAGTAGATGTATTCCTTTTGCTTGACAATAAGACATTGGTCTAAATATTGTTAAATATGTTTTAAATTCAATTTGAAGTTTAAAAGTTAAATTAATATAGATAGCTGTGTAGCCATGTAAAAGCATCCCCAAAGATTGGCCAAGTTGACCAAGTTGGTCTAACAGTTAATCCAAAGTCCATTTAGTTCCATAAAGAAAACAATTTCACTAACACAACTTTCAAAATGCAAAATGTTTATCGTAATCCAACATGCTGAAATACAAAACGATAACAAATTGTCACACAATTACCATTGTATTTGTTTACAAATACCAATGACATATATGTTGTATATTTTTATTTCATTCACATTTACACATTGTTTATTGAAAGTGGAGAATTAAAAATTATTCTCTAGTAATAATTTATAGAGATAATAATAATAAAAACATTTAAAAATGTGTTAAAACTGATTTGGCATTTTCAACTTAAATAACACTGAAAGACTAATCAATAGGGGTAACTGGTATATACTGGGCCACGGTACATAGTGGGTTATGGGAATTTTTGGCCATCTCACAAAAATTGGCAGCAGTTAAATTTATATAGAAAAATAAGGCTAATATGAATTCCAGAAAATGTAAGGGTTTTGATAAGGAAACACGATTGGATTCAGATAATTACCATTGCCAAATATGTAAATTAAGTGTGGAAAATAAATAAATTTGTTTTGACTGTGGAGGGCAGTTCCATATTGAGTGCATTCCGAAAAACTACAAGAAACATATTCCACATAATATTAACGATGATATGTTTTTATGTAGTTATGTTACAGAATCTGATGATTTTGACATGTCATTAGACGAACTGTTGAAGGTAGTTCAAGATAATGGTGGTTGTGGCATAATCATAAAAAAAGAAGAAATTTTAAAACCTGATTTTCTTAATTTTTACTTATAAGTTCTAATTATTTTTAATTACCTATCTTGCTTGTTTGAAAAGATAATATCTAAATGCGTTGTAATAATCACATACTGAAATCAATTTTTTATGAGATTAATAATAATAATGTGGTCTTTTGTTAGCCAATATGACCTTTGACCATTTTTATTTTTATATATTTTTAATGTGATTTATTAATAAATTATAAATCTTTTCATTTGTTGTCGAATTCTTTACCTTTCTACACTCAAAGTGATTTTATTAGACTTTGTAATATCATCATCTTTATTACCCACTATGTACCGGGCACCAAACCATAATGTACCATAGAATAGTATATACTGGGTCGAAATAATTCTTTCATTTAAAATACCAAAAAAAAAAGTTTCAGTGCTGAACATTAGTATTCTTCAAAAGAATTTTAAAAGATCCATAGAATTTGTTTTTTGTGAGTTTAATGGCGATTTAAAAAAAAGACCCAGTATATACCAGTTCCCCCTACATATATTGTTTTTATTATTCAATTTAGTGATTTTGCATATTGTCAATAGTCACAGGCAAGATTGACGCATTTCATTGCCTTCTATTCAATATTGCATCGGAAAAGGTTATAAGCCGACACTGAAATGAGCAGCAGTAACAACATAATTTTTTTAATAAATCTGTTTAATTACTCATGAATAACTATTGCTTCACTAAGAGAAGCATCGCAACACTGGAAACTTATCAATAAATTAAAGTTGAATTCCAGTATGTAATACCCTAAAAGGATACTACACATACATATCTTATATTGTTTTTAATACCTTTTCAACAAGTTCCCTGGTTTCAAAAAACTTGTTTTTGTGTAACTGATGCGTTTTCATCATGTCATCCTGCCAATCAATGATTGATTTGAATTGTTCCCTCATGGAAATATTGTTTTGCTTAAGCGTTTTACGAAGAATTGAATTCTCTTCAAGCAGTTCAACTATTTTGGCTTGTATTTCTGTGGTGTCCGAACATTCCATTATGACGGCACTGGCCATTTCTACTGTTGCTGGAGAAGGCTGAAATATTATATACATATATAATATATAAGAGAAATAGCAATAATGACAATTATGCATGTAAGAACAACTTTTAATAAACACATCATTTGGTGATTTTATATACCATTTACCATTATTATTTTTAGATTAGACAAAGTATGATTAACAAGTGAATTGAAGAGGCATTTAGTTTTTTTTTTAACTTTTCCTGGGTAAAATGATCACCAGATATCCTTTTTCACATGTTGTCATTTTGATAAATAACCTCAAAAATTGCAGTCTCTAAATAAAAATAAATGCTACATTACTTAAATTGATATATTTAGCACATTCATCATTCATTAAGTGTATTTCAATGTCTTTCAATGAATCAAATTAAACAATGAAGAATATTTCGATAGCCAAAAAAAAAAAACTATCATTGACTGCGTCGACACACATCGAGAAGCAAAAGCCCTATTGATTAGCATATAATTAACTTCATACCTGTTCCAGATTGAAATGAGCTTTGAATGTCATCATTTCATCTTCCAGCAGAGAAGATGTACCCTTAAGATCGGGCGATGTCAATTTGAACAAATCCGAGCCCTTCGAACTCTGCAATATCTTCGATTCTATCATAGCCGATTCCATACTCGTTTTGGGTGACGTACTTCCAAGTATTATGAAGGAATCTTCTTCATAATGACTATTTCGCGGTGCAGAGGAATCCATAGTGATAAGTTTCAATGCGAAATATAACAACAAAATATTACGAATGCAAAGAACGACTCAACAAAAAAGCACTAGCCAATAAGACTGTCCCATTTTAAATAGATAGGATATAGAAACCAACGAAAACAATCATAGTTTTGACACATTAGGAACCCCCATTTCGCGTTAAAATTACGCACACAACACACAGAAAACTACATTTATATCACTTGACTTTGCTATTCTCGATTCCATATCCATAGATACAATATATACTTCCATACCTATAGAAAACAAAACCATAGATAAGAGAGAAATATGCGGACAACTTGGCGTAGAGTAAAGGCGGTTTCATAATTTATGTGAACTATTTTTATTTTTTGCTTTTCTTTTCATTACATAATTGTTATTTTGTAACTTAAATGTATTCTATTATATAATATGTATTATTATTATTATAAGTATAAACCTACTTGCGAGAATTAAAATATATAAAATGCGTAAAAAAACTAAAAGACCATTCAAGTTGATAGGGGGGTTAGGAAATGATTATTATCCTTTTAATCAGATGCTCTTAATTTTCATTATTGTGACCCCGCACACTGGTAATATCTCGCTCCGAGATTATTTACAGGTATCACGTCGTCAATTTTACTGTGGTTATAAGAATTATTGGACAGGTGGAGAACAAATACACACGGAACACACATTATTCAAACATTTATTTATCTACACGGGTGGGCAGATGTACATGATTCTTAATTGTAGCTTAAACTAAAAATTATTCTACCTTATACTATACGTGCTGGTCAAGAGGTCTTCTCCAGGGATCTCAATCCTCGATTGACGACGCGGTGATGCCGACAACGGCTCCTGTTGTCCGGGTGGCTTCGTTATGGCTGACGAGATGACCAGCAGGGCGGTGGCTGACGGCTGGCTGCTCGGGGCTGCTTCGGTCGCTGGCTGAGTTCCTGGATGAGCGGTTGCTTCCGAGCTGGTTTGGCGTTCTGGGCAGTTCTGGGTTTCGGGTTGACTTGGCGCTCTAGATAGTAGTTACTCCCGAATTGACTAGTGTTCCAATTCCTTTTTTTTTCGTTTTTGTCGACTCTCTTGTATTCAACTATTGTTTCTTTCTCGTCCTCTTCCTCCAAAATCTTGCTTCCAATTGAGCTCTTCCTCCCAAATCTTGCTTCCAACTGATCTCTTCCTTCCAAATCTTGCTTTCAACTGAGATGTTTCTCCACTCGTCCTTCCAAAATGCTGTTTCCGACTGAGACTGGTAACTGATAACTCGTAAAAAAGACCTTTAAACGAGGGCGTAATTGCCTGTCGACGTAAAAATTGCTCAATAACCATTAAACAAACTGGTCATCTATTTTTCTCGTACTGGACTCATTGTTTTAAAGGGCTAACGATAAATCAAAATCTGAAAAGCAACAAGATAACGGCTAGTAGAAACCACTAGCAGTAATATACGACATCGGACAATTATTGTCTGGGTTATTGTTTTGTGGAGAGAAGGGGCGTGAAGATACAATGGGAAATGCACTACTTTTGTTAAGTCTAATATATGTATGGACCTTCGTGTAGAGAAAGCGGTTCTGAGAGATCGCGCCTTCATAGGTATATGTAGTGCGTGTGGAATTAAAATAAACGAAATCGAAATAAAATGTTTAGAATTAAAATGGACCCGTGGTACCGTGGACTAATGCCTACAAATACATACGCATATAGATACAACAATGTATGGGCAGGTTAAGACAGAGATATGTGATAAATATAAGTATAGAAAACCCAGGGCGTATTTTTATAGTAGATGAATTAGAATGTACCAATTATAACTTTATGCAAGGTTAAATAATAAACTACCAGACCACATATAAAAGTAATATGTAAATAAAAATAAGAGATCTTGATAAATTATGTAATTACAATAGAGATAAGTTTAATCATAATTTTATAAAAAAACAATGTATAGCGATATTGATATCACCAGACTCGGAGTTTTAGATAATAAGATAGGGTTATGTTGTTACTTAGATTAGACGGACAGTGATAATGTTAAGTTATTGTATAATAAAATGAACACAGAAGTAATTATTTATAGGACAAAATGGACAGTAATTAATATAAGAGGGGGTGTGGCCTCTCACAATAAAGGCAACCAATGGAATGGTCGATTATCATGAAGGCAGGACATAAAGCCGGCACCAGCAACACAACGTGTCATTAATAAAAGGTAATTATAATTAGATTAAGTTAATTATTAGAAATTCTGCATGCTCTTGTTATCTTGTAGATATATATATATCTACAATGGGCAAGCGGATCGCTACATATATATAGCGATCGGAATTCATATCCACCACCATCTCAGTCGGCATCGACGCTAGCGACAGCGCTGCCGGCTGCTGCCACAAGTCTGGCTCAATCATTCACCGCCAAACAGTTTCTCTAGTTTCATCGTTTCACGCGCGCCGAGCGAGACCGCCGACTTGCTTCACTTATAAATCTACGCACACCTTATACATCTTAACTCATACATTATACTCATTCTCATCTATCTTCATTGTTATATGCATCACAATAAACACCTCAACAACATTTATTTAATTTAACCATCGTCCTGACCCCCAAATATATATATGTGGTGGCTAAGGCGGATTACGCCATCTCGCGCGGACAAAGGGAAAACGTTCGAGAGAAGCCAAGCCACGCTGTTGAACGTACATGACACACCGCACACGTGCGTGAGAGTAAGCGGTCCGCGCCCGACACTTATTCCGCTCTTCAAGACTCGGTACTTGCATCGTTTTTTATAAGTTATTTTATTCTTGATGTATTTGTGTCGTTTCTTGCTCTCGGCGGCTTCTCCTCGGCGAGAATAAACAAATGTATATTATAAGGTTTTTTACTCGAAGACGAACCAACTAGTGATGAGAAAAAATCCTACTCTTAACTCACTGGTGTGATTGTGATTGATATTCGATAATATCAGTGATTGAAAACTGTGACTGTGATCACAGTTTCATTACTAATACGCGTGCACCGCACGATATCACAATACACGAAATAAAAAAGAAATAGATTCTAGCATATATAATGAATATATATCTATTTTAATATCATCACAAAGAGAAACCCACCCTTAAAAAAATGTGAATTTTTTTCGGGTCAAATTCTTAGCATTTCGGGTTAAATGCGTAAAACGTCTTGGCAGACTAGATAGCGCTTATCACAAATTATAACGTCATTTCTTCATGAATATTTTCATTTCATAATCATGCGCTGAATCACGGTTCACAACTAAATATAAATAAATAAAAAAAATGAACCACAAATCACGATATTCCCAGATATTCAATTACTGATAGTGAGTGTGACTTAAAGATATCAGTGATCGATTCACAGTTCGTGATTTTGAGCTCATCACTACAACCAATCTTCACACATCTCTCAAGCTGGGTATCGAATCAAAAAGGCTGCACGCTTCATGGGTCCATGACGGAAAGATAGTTTCGATAGGTCATCGGACGATCTGCGATAAAAACTGGTAGTCTCCCATCAAGAAGGGGCTGCACCGGTTCTGAATTTTATTATTTCGGTTAAAAATGTCATATTCTCACGCTCAGGTGCCCTTTTTATCTTCAAGAGTTAAATTTAACTTTATTTATTTTATTTTTTATTTCAAAAAAATAACCAGAGACGCGTACACGGAATACGTGTCACATCAATATTTTTATAACTTACATACTAAGCTAAACGCTTGTGCTATTTAAATACGACTAACTTGCAGGTCTCCTGGAATGTGGCTCGAACCCCCGACGATTGGATCACTAGACGAGTACTTAACCGCACGACCATCAAGCACGATAAGATCATAGGCCTCTATGAACCATCGATATATAATCTCCGCGCTATTCCTGTAGGATACGGCAGAATTTATTGTTGGTATTGTCAAAAAGGTATATCATTTCAATTTGTTTATAATGTTTTCAGTTGTTTAAATTTAACCAGTCTTCTTTCACACCAATCAAAAGAAGCCTTTAGACCTGTTCGATTGATTTATTTTTAAATAAAGAATAAAAAAGCATATATAAATAAATATATGTAGCGATCGGAATTAAAATCTACCGCCATCTCAGTCGGCATCGACGCTAGCGACAGCGCTACCGGCTGCTGCTGCAAGTCGGGCTCAAGCATTCACCACCAGGCAGTCTCTCCAGTTTCATCGTTTCACGACGGCGGTCTTGCTGGCTCGCGCTCGCCGAGCAAGACCGCCAATTCGCTTCATTTCATTTCATAAGACACGTGCACCTTCTACATCTTCATTCATTCTATCTGTCTTCCTTGTTTTTAATCATACCGACAATAAACACCCCTCCACACGCCAATCACATTTCTTTCATTTAACCACCGTCCTAACCCCCAAATATATATGAAAATATGAACTGAATATATGGAAAACAGTGCAATCATGGTACCTTTATGAATTGAGGCAGGTAGAGGGAGTTAGGCGCCAATTTCAATTCATTTACTAGTAGAAAATAATTTATTTGTATGTTTCAAATTATTATTGTAAACAATATTTAAACATTAGATGAAAGATGTACTCACTCAGGAAAATTAGTAACACTAATCAAAATGTATACCTGTACCTTATGCTAGTACCTGAATTTGTTTATAATGCTAATGCATACTGCATGTGCGCCAGTTAGCAGTCAGCTGGGTATATCTAAACATTTATTTAGGATTAGCAATACAGTTTAGGAATAACATAAATCAATCCTCTAGTGATAGCAACGCAATATAAACGCATATTGAATTATTTTGTTTTCTTACCGAAAGTTTAACTTTTTAAATTATTTTTATGTACAAAACTAGTTGGGTGAATATATAGGTGATACTTATCAGAATAAATAATGTCATACATTATTATCTTTGCAGATACCGAAACGTAATGTATGTAAAATAATTAAACAGTTTTGGCACATTGAAACACTTTCGAGAAACTTCTTACCGATTATATTTGATTGAAAATGGATTCCTTCTACACACTGAAAATCGTCAGGACAAATATTGAACAAATCGTTGCCAGATAATCCCTGTATATTATTAAAAAGGGGTGGCTAGCAAAAAGAAAAAATATTTTTAAATATCCCTTTATTATTTTGCCTTTTTAGTAACGCGAAATATCTAGTGCCTAAATAATTTTTCAGCCAGGATCGTCATTATGAAGAATGGATAAAATGTGAAAGATAATCAATTTGCAATTGGTCAATACTACTGATTTTGCTTATCCCTTGTATCGTTTACATTCTTTTTACTTTTGTATATGTGACATTAATGTAATAATCTTATTTTGTCCGTACTTGCCGCCCATATCCCCCCATAGTACAGGGATGGCCTACAGTCGAACAAAATGGGTTTCCGTCATTTAAAAATAACTTTTGTCTGTTTTTAAGTTTGTTATATTCTCATCTTCAATCAATCGGAAGTGTTGTAATTCTTTTGAAATACTAAAAAAAAGATAATCTCGTTTGTTTCTCGTCAGCATGCCATTTACAAAAATATTATGGTTCACGATTTTTAGGTTCGCACACCCCTAGTTCTCGGAGCCTGCGGCGGTTTTAATGAAGTTGGACGCGATCTATTGGTTTATCATGGTTTTATCGACGGTCGATTGTATGCACTCGGCATCGGAAGGTCAACGGAAACTGCAGGCCAGAAAGCTGATTATTATTAAAATATTTACTAAGCAGGTTGGCTGTGTTCCGAAAACGAGTGAATTAATACAATTCTGAGATACCAATCGGCAAATGGGAATTTTCTTCGAAAATAATATCAAAAATACAACAATACGCGTGTGTGCTAATGGCCGTCTAGTGTACAATCATTTTAACGTTCACCATTTTCTGGTAAGTACAAATATATATATTGTATCATATTTTTTGTCAGGAGAACACATTCTTATTGTGAAGTTGTAATTATTCAGAACAGACGACCGTCTGTGATATTTTAAATATGAATTAAATATATTTATTAGAAAGATATACATATAAAATCAATTCTATCGAAAAATATTGTTGTTGCGCCACCGGGATTCGAACCTGGATCTCTTTCCTAACCGGGGAAGGTGCATTATCCAACTGTGCTACAGCGGCAATATTTTTTTCAAACCTATATGTTTCCTTTTCGATATTAATACATTTAATCGTTCTATTATTTGAAAGAGCCATCTACCTTATTTTTACAGAATCTCAAATACCTTTGAGTAAACTGATAGCAGTCGCCAGAATTATCAATTCATTTTTCAAATAATTCAAATAACATATAGGTTCGAAAATTGTCGCTAAAAATATTGTCGCTGTAGCATAGTTCGATAATGCACATTCCCCGGTTAGGAAAGAGATCCAGGTTCGAATCCCGGTGGCGCAACAACAATATTTTTCGATAAAATTGATTTTATATGTATATCTTTCTAATTAATATATTTAATTCATATTTTTTGTCATTATAATGATAATAATATTAGGCACTCGGCTTTAATTCAGTCATAACTATTTTACTTTACTGATATTTTAGCGTGTGAATTGTAACTATTATATTTCTTGAATTTTTTTTTGATTTACTTTCTAGTCATCAAAGATCACATATATATAATCGTATTTTTTCGCTAAAAAAAAATGTAATATGTACTCAGTTTTTGTACGAATCTCGGAATCTGAATCCGAAGAAAATTATAGTTACTAATTAGGTAAATGCGTATATTTTTCGAATTATTGACGAGTGATTCAAATGAATGGATCGTATTTCGAATGACCACATCGGTATCCAACGTCCGAGAGAGTATGATTTAAAATACCTAACCCTGCTAATTTCAAAATGTGTCAAAATTCGTAGTGCAAGCGCAGAAATGTTGGTGCCCGGCATTGCTGGTTTTGGCATCCCTTAGATATGTTCAAAGCCAAATTATGTATACGGGAGACTGTCAAAGGTATATGTATCCGAAAAACATTAAACCAATCTGTAAAATCAGGGGAATACATAATTTTTTGAGATTTGAAAAAAGATATTATACTTCCATGATTAGGGAATCCAATTTCGGTCCGGTTAGTTACGAGTCCCGGAAAGTTCTCGTAACTTTCGGGATTAATATTTTGGATTGATTTCTAGGTACCAAAATTAGATCAAGACCAAATGATGAATCATTCGATTGCTTCGGGAATTTTATTCCTAAGAATAAAATTGTTTCATACTCTAATAATTATTATTTTTTAATTTTGGAATATTATTTTACGTTGTTTTTTGTTCAAAGATACTTAAATATAAAAAACTTACACAAATTGTGTTTGTTCTTTTTTGGACTTACATATGAATGTCATTTTCTAATCCCGGGATCATCAAAATCGGATCCCGAAATCCCGGGACTACAATGTTTGTAATTATTAAATTCTTAGTACTCTTTGACTTCTAGTCTAGTCTCTCCAATCGCAGGGCATGGTTTGATGAATTAAATGTTAACTTTATAAAATATATTGGTTCATTTTATTTACCACGTATGTATTTTTTACTTTCTGCTTGCAAAACAAACAACCAATCTTATTTATACTCACAGAACATTACGGTATACTGTGGATATACCATACATATTGTAAATTAAATATCTACACGAGTTCTTACATACATATTTGATATATTTTATGAATAATTTTTTTATTAAAGTTTCAGAATAATTATTTAGATGACTTTGGTTTATTGCTTTAGTTTATTTGCAAATTTGTTGATACTATTACGTAGAATGCAGTCGAGAAACTGATATTTTTAAGTTAAAGTTTCCTTAGCACATTTCTGTTCGGTTAAAATTATATAATAATGTTATTACAACTCGTGCAGACTATAATTCGAAGTTACAACAACATTTCGAAAGTGTCGTAAATTTCTTATTTTTTTAGTCATATACAGGCCTATTCTCAAAATTGCAATATTGAAATGAAGGTGATTGTTACACCAACCCTCAAAAATAGTGTTATATTTGAATGAGAGAGAGGGAGAAAGAGTGAGGGAGTGAGGGAGATAAACGTACCATAATCTGTCAAAACTATCTGTCTATTTTTGAGGGTTGGTGTAACAATCACCTTCATTTCAATATTGCAATTTTGAGAATAGGCCTGACTATCGGTGTGCAAGTGTATTTTATAACAGCGTTAAATAATTTTATATTAAAATATTTTTTGTCACATTTGTCATTGTCATAATCTGACTTGGAGTTTTGTTGGTAGGGTTTATTTTTGTTATTTGTAAAAAAATGTAGAAACATTATATGAGATAATGGGAAGATAAGGAAGCCGGTCAGCCATATGACGTTTTGTGTTCTCTGATAGAACTCATAAACTAATTTTCGAATGACTTGTCAAATTTAGGTTATCCGCACGAGTAGTGACCTGTGACTGAGTTCTCACGATACATTATTTTAAAACAAAATAATTTCATGCTACATATTATTTATGTTCCATCAAAAAAAAAAAACTTTAGAATGTGGGAAGGTTATTTTTAATTTCATTCAAACCTTTTGTTTTGATTGGTTATTAATTACTCTATTACAGTTTAAAATTTTAGGTATATTTATCATTTATGGAAATGGCAGCTTTTTTAGAAAATGCTAACCACAAAATGTGTTGTAATTTGAAAACGCTAGTGGCGCTCCATTGCGAGTTTTAAATTGATAATTTATCGTTATTATTATTATTTAAGCTCTATGTACAGATGACATAATATGAAATGAATGATTTTGATAAATATTACCGAACAAATGACATCAGCTTCAAGTGTTTGAATCGAAAGATCGAGTGTTGGATGCGGGGTCCAAGCGTGCACAGTTCAAATAATTATGAGAAGGTTATTACATAATGAACATCTCCTTAGATTATATATTTTAGAATGTCCGTACATCTGTCTGTAAATACGGAATATTTGGCGAAATGAAAGATTCAGTGGTGTAGTACTTAACGAGGAGCGTTCCGGTACTTTCGCTACTAACTAAAAACAACGTTTGTTTTCTTTTCTCGGACATAGTTAAGTATTTTTTCGTATATTAATTAATACATCACAAAAATCAGTCCACAAACAATAACGAAAAAGTCCATACTTAGTAGAATAAAATGATTTAACACAAACAAATAGTAGTAACACAAAAACATACCTAGTTAAAAACGTAAAAACGCTTAGTAATGTTCTTTCTAGTTCGACACAATAGAATGTGAATGTATATTTCAAATGAAATATACCTGTTGTTATTTATTGCCGTATAAAGTGTATTCAGGTTCAGCATAGAATTTAAGCTTTCTTGGTAAAACGTTGTCAAAAGAACCGGCACGGCGACACCACACTGTTTGGGGGTCAGGACGGTGGTTAAATGAAAGAAATGTTGTTTGCGTGTTGTGAGGTGTTTATTGTGATGGATATAACAATGAAGACAGATAGAATGAAAGAAGATGTAGAAGGTGAAACTGAAATGAAGCGAGTTGGCGGTCCCGCTCGGCGCGCGTGGGCCGGCAAGGCCGCCGTTGTGAAACGATGAAACTGGAGAGACTGTTTGGCGGTGCACGATTGAGCTGACTGAGATGGCGGTGAATATGAATTCTGATCGCTACATATGTATTATGTAAAGAAACGATTGTGTATGGTTTCATCAGTACCGGTTGCATATGTATACCGAATAAATGCATTCTCTCGCTCTAGCGCATGCACGAAGAGTAATTCTTTCATTGTCTTTCGTTCGCATTAAGTCGGCAATTTTTTTAGTGACTCCACAACCCTGACTGAATGGTGCTTATCGCCATTTTAACACAATGGCGAATAATAATTTTACAATTTATGATCCACCATGTATCGATATTATTATCAGTGAGTCCAGGGCCGGCCGGGAAAATTGCGATGTTTTTTGTGTACACATCAATATTGTTACTATTTTCATACTAAGACAAACGCTTGCACTATGAAAATAGGACTAACTCGCTGGTCTCTCGAATGAGGCTCGAATCTTCGATCACCGGATAGGCGAGTGTCTTAATCACTAGACCGACAAGCTTGATTGGGCGCAGGATCATCTTATGTATTTATTTATACCTATCTACATGTAATGGCCCGTGTCCACGATGATCTCTGAGTCGTCAAAGGTGCGTACGTACTGGATGCGTCATTCTAATCCGCGGGAAAAACATAAGCGGTGATGATTCATAGAACGCATCGCTTTGAACTCTATATTGTTATTACGGGCTATAAAGGTGAAACATAGACTCAAGTTGAATCCGAATATTAAGCATGAAGACTCATTTTGAATATACTAATTGAGGCACTGAGAGCAAAACTGTACCAACTCCGAGAAGCTTTATTTTAAATACAATATCAATAAAATAACTGAAAAAACTGTTTATTACACATTGACATCTAGTGATTATTTTTAAAATCATTGTTGGTCCACAATTATAATTAAAATATGTATATGTAATGAGTGTGGGGCCTCGCTAAACCCGGGTCTAGGTGCGGCTTTACCCTTTAAACCTGCCATAGGCCGGACCCGAGTATGTCAATGTTATTTAACACTTTTATAAAACTAATTTTTAACTATCAAAATCTAAAGTATATCATACGTATATACACTATATCAATACGAGTTGAAATTATAAACAAATGTGTTACATGCCTCAGATACATGTATCATACCATCCCTGTATATAATATGTTTTTTTCTCGCATATTTCTTCCTCGTTGCTGTTTACAGATATATTAAATACCAGTAATATATATATGTATTACAGTAGTGAACCTCCTATAAAAAACTTTATATTTCAAACGCACTATTAATATAATTATAATTTTAACATTCTAGGGGAGACTTGTCGTTATTGTCTTGTTTTTATTTAATTAATAATTAATTCACAGGAGTTAAAATCAGCATTATATTCTTATTTTATTTATATATTTGGGGGTTAGGACGGTGGTTAAATGAAATAAATGTGATTGATGTGTGTTGAGGTTTATTATGACAATGAAAACAATGAAGACAGATAGAAATTAATACAGCGAATGAACGAGTGAAGAAGGTGCATGTGTGCGTGAAATGGAATGAATTGGCGGTCTTGCTCGGCAAGCGCGAGCCGGCAAGACCGCCGTTGTGAAACGCTGATACTGGAGAGACTGCCTGGCGGTGAATTGAGCCAGACTTGTGGCAGCAGCCGGCAGCGCTGTCGCCAGCGTCGATGCCGACTGAGATGGCGGTAGATTTGAATTATGATCGCTACATATATATTACTAGTGTGACACTAAGGTACAATATAAAAGCACATTGAAGACAATTAGGGGAATAATATGTTACAGAATACTCTTTTTTATTCTTAAAAAAATTAAAAACAATGTAAAAACGAAAATAAAAGTTATGTTACAAATTGTTAATTGACGAGAATGATCGATAGAATTGTGCGGGTTCCAAGGTCAACGAAGTAATATATATATATATAGGTATAGTATGTATTTCTTATGACAATTTGGCACATAGCCTATTTCTGTTTTATCAATTTCGCGAACATTAGCCGCGGCCGCGAAGCGGTCACTACAGCCCGCCTAATCGGCGATAACTGATTGCTTTCTGCTAGTACTTTAATACTTGTGATATTAAAAGTCGTCAAATGCAGAAATTGTAATAACAAAGACATTACATGCTGCAGATAACACTTGATCGAGTATTGTGGACATAAATAAATGGAATGACAGTTATCTACTGTTTTAATTAGAAATTACTCATTTCATGCTTGTGAATTTTTATATTACATGTATGTTCAATTTATAATATGTTAAAACTTTAACCTCAAATCTATTTCTTCTTTAATGCGAAAATGGACAGCAAAGACAAATATATATATTTAAAACATTGTTTCCCTAGCCTGCTACTTATTCACTTTCATTTGTTAGCACTTTGTTTTTATCAATATTTTTTGAATTTTTAGGATTGCTTTTTTTATATAAATATTTTGGCCTAAAAACGTTTGTTTTAGACAAGCAGCTGGTTAACGTTTCTTGTCATTGATAGGCGCAACTCCACATGAAGCAATGGCAACATGGTTATTCATTACTATCATTAACAATGAGAATGTGCGAAGTAGCTTTGATGTTGCACTCTCATTCTTTTATTCGGTCTCAATTCTACTGTCACAAATTTCTCCCTTTTGTAATCATTCGATCAATAGTCTATTGGATAATGTGACCATGCGATTTGAAGAATGGACTAAAATAACATGGTATAATCAGAGGGGCATAGTTAGTCATTTCAAACACGAGAGAGAACTCTTGCGAAAGAGAAGAGAGGTGTGAATTTGAGTATAATAATGTACTAATGTAAGGTGGCAGATTTTTGGCGAGGACTCATATTAAATGATTGTAGGGAGGATTTGCATTGATCATGCAATTGGGTAGTGGAAAGAGAATTTCAAAAACAGACCTGTTAGTAAAGTATGGGAGCGGTATTGATATTGGGCACGGTAGATGCAAGCGAAATAATGGATTCGGAAAGGAGAATGGGTAAGAAATCGGATTTCGATAAGTGTTTTCAGTTTCAATTTTGGTAAGAGAACGGAAAAGTGGAATTAATAATCATTGAGCATCTTATTTTACAAACAAAAGTCAAAGATTAATGAAAAGAAGATAAGTTTTATTATCATGGCAGAAAAGGAAGAATATTACTATCAAAATAATTTAGGAGAACACATTCTTATTGTGAAGTTGTAATTATTCAGAACAGACGGTCTGTGATATTTTAAATATGAATTAAATATATTGTGTCAATGTGTCCAAAATTTAATAAAAATGAATTGATAATTCTGGCGTCTGCTATCAGTTTATTCAAAGGTATTTGAGATTCTGTAAAAATAAGGTAGATTCTGTCAAATGATGGAACGATTAAATGTATTAATATCGAAAAGGAAACATATAGGTTCGAAAATTGTCGGTAAAAATAATGTCGCTGTAGCTTAGTTGGATAAAGCACCTTCCCCGGTTAGGAAAGAGATCCAGGTTCGAATCCCGGTGGCGCAACAACAATATTTTTCGATAAAATTGATTTTATATGTATATCTTTATAATTAATATATTTAATTCACATCAAAATAATTAGCTGTTTATTAACTTAACATTTTTCATTTTTTTTGTGACTAGCAGTGACTGAAGAAGTGAATTATTTTTACCATAGAGCTCGAACCCTACAAGATCTGTATAATGAGGAGGGGATGGTAAAGGAAATATAGGTACGAGGCGAATGTTGAAGACGACTGAGGGCGTCCACGAAAAACATCGCTTGATCAGTTTGACCGAATATTGGAGGACGACTCTGTTCGAAGTTTTAAAAACCAACAAGCGTATATAGGCAAGGGTGGTACGTCAGGACAGAAGAGTGTGGGTGTGAGTCTTATCTGCCTATTCCTAAGGAGAAACGGCATGATAGTTAGTTAATTACAGTAAAACTCTGTTAATTCGTAACTCACGGGACCGAAATTTATAAAAAAAAGTTTTTTAAAGGTAACATTAGAATTTTTTTAAAAATAAAAACGCGTTAGTTTACTGCGTCCGCGATTTAGTGCGCGCCGCCGCCGTTGACATCGCGATTTTCATACTGAAACATGATGACTCCATCCATTATTTCAGCTTCTTATGTGTCGCAACTTTTAAATCGTAATGTCTCGCTGGCCTTGTTGGTTGAGGCTTATTATTTTCCCGCAATTTTTCAAGTTCGAACGGGATTCGATTTTTTCCGCCAATATTATCTTTGATATCAATATTTTGTTGGTTTTTAAAATATGCTCCATTTATCTAAATGGTTAAGGATTTATACGAATTACAAGATGTTGGTGCCATTTTAGAGAACGAAACGTGAAAAAGAAAGAATAAAATATATTAACAAATGAAAACATTATTTTAACAACAACAAATTTTATATAATGTATTATGAAATTTGATGTACATATCATACTACGTACCTGAGTTTTGCCATATGTCATGTTTGAAAAAGACAGTTCGACACCTGTCATGCTAGCGCGTGGCGTCGTGATTGGCTGGTAGGCGGGGCTAGTTGCAGATGTTCACGAAGGTATGAAGGTCAAATGCCTTCGCGAGGGTTTAGGGATTTAAAAACATTTGCAAATATGCGAATTATGTGAACAAATTATTTATTTCGGGTGTCAAAAACGCACACGATCTGCGAATAATGAGATTTTACGAATTATCGGTAGAAATTAATATGAAATATTATTTTTGGGGCAATTTTTTTTGATAAAGGTGCGAATTCTGTAAAATTACGAATTAATAGAGTTTTACTGTAGTCAAATTAAAGTATGCATCATTTTGAATTTAATTATGATTGATAATTGTAATTGGTAACCTATAAAAAGAACAAGTTGTGTTAAAAAAAAAAGTTCAGTAGTGTGTATAGTGTAGTTTCAATAGTGATTATTTCTTAGTTCATCCTTGTTAAATTCGAGTCTTTATAAGATATTTTTCCATCTACAAATTAGAGTTTAAACATCTTCATCCCAGGGTTGTATTTGCTCTCCTCCATAATTCTTCTCCATGTCCGTTTTTCAGCTGTTCCTGAACCTACCTATCCTGCTCCAGTCCTTTTCCACACAGTCAGCGCACCACTTCCATGATCTACCTCTAGGTCATTTCTGGTAGAGTATCCACAATTTGGACGAAAATATATTTTTAAAAACATTTCAACTTTTTGAATATTTTAATTGAATATATTTCTAATAAAATTTGTTTCTATTTGTTGCAATAAATATTTACTTCCATAAATAACACTTAATTGATGATTTGTGTTGTTTTGACTGTCTATCATAGAGACCGTCTAGCGAATTGGCAAATGACCTCATATAGTGACACAGAGATAATTAAGTTGTGCTTAGCATATTTCCAAAGCATAGAAGAAAAGCTAAATTTTTGTATTTACCTATTGCACATATTATTTTTATGTCACGCCATGATAGTCTGAAAGCATTGTTTGTAATAGGAATATTGCAGTTGTGTAAAATTTTTAGCAACAAATTAAAAAAAAAATCAGAAATCACAGAATGCCGCTTTTCTATCTTGGAACACTATTGTTGCTTCTTTCACTTTCTAGCAAGTTACGGATGCAACAGAGATTGTAGATTTTGCAGGAATGATTCACCGATTTTCTAATGTTTCTACGACAATGGAAAATTGCTAATCGTAAACATCCATATAGCGATCCAAATCGTGTTCAGGGTCACAGCAAACGGTCATTAAAAGTCTAGAATCTAAAGGTAGCGGAAAGATCGAGTGAAGAAATAATAAACGTGCTGATGATTTGAAAAGAGACATAGATGACGTAGAGCACCTGTTGAGTAGAGATAAAGTTTGCCGGCCATTAGCGAAGCTTGTTATGCAAGATTACAATAGAAGCCTGCGCGCTGCTCAACCGTCACATTCACAGATGTTTTTATTATTGAGTGGTTGCGTTTTCAGTTTTATAATAATTTTAATTATTAATTTTTCACAAATTATTTTCAACTCGTAGTTTACAGATTTATAAATTATTTGCAAAATAGATACATTAATGTTTGGTATATCGACAAAAATCCACACATTTGGCCAATTTTTTGCACATACATATTATTTTACAGCTTATGAAGAGAAAAATTATAGTCTTAAGTAAGAAGCAAAATTATAGTCTCCCGGCATGCTGCGCATGGTGCTCAGATCCTGTTCGGCACACTCACATATTGATTAAACTACTCTTAGTGCTATCTTTTGAAATTTTGTACACTTACATAGTTGGTATTCGGCAGTTGATTAATTCAGATTTGATTAAATTTATATATATTCACTACATTAAAATCAAATGTTCCTATACTAACGAATTTATTATTTATTTCTAGAGATTGTGATCAAATGGTCCTATGGAACATAAACATGATTTGTATTGACAATTCAGAAACAATGACAGAAAACAATCATATACATATTTTCAAATTACATTTTACACAGAGTAGGTGGTAGGTACCTATCTACTATCTACCTTCTGGTATCGAAATGAATTATTGTCGAAGTAGGATGTATTGAAGTAAGTACCCAACAAGATTGAGTACCAAAAGCTCAATTGATTAATTTATTTTAAAAAATGGAACATTGAGATCAGAACAATATTTTATTATATTTATTCAACTGACAAGCACGATTATAGATTTTTTTTTCAAAATATATATGGCTCACACTCACAGGCCATTATTAGAAATGTAATGTACATCAGTTGAGAATTATATTCTTTAGATGATATTCAACTGTCTGTAAATGATATTAGTATATCATCAATATCAGCCGTTTTTATCCAATGCTGGATGAAGGTCTCCTTGAGTGTTTCCCATATTTCTCTGTCCATTGTTATTTGCTGCCATGTATTTGTGCAGAATATGATGATTTTGTCAGCTTGGCGGGTTTTATGATGTGCTGTCAGTCTCTTGCCTGTTGTTTCCCCTCAGGTACCACTGGATGTCTGCATTCATCCAACGAATGTACTTCCTCTGAGCCATGTGGCCTAACCATTACCATCATGAATAGAACTGATATTGTATCACCTTACTGGACGGACACCTTTCTTGAATGGAATGAGATGGCTTAAGAATATTATATGTAGACATTATTGATTGTGTTTACATATTACCTACTTATCAATATCATGTTTCTTGAAACTTTCTTTATTGAATCAAATGTCTTTTTGATTCTAGAAAGTTAATGAATCTGATACATAGCATTTTCTGTATGATATATTATGTATATCCTGGTGAGTTTTTAGCATTATATCAAGTACATCATATTGCATTCAGGGTCTGCCTTAGGTTATTAGCATCAACAATACGATCTGAAAAGATTACGGCCTAGAAAAAGTTTTAATAATTGGTTGTTACACACCTCTCTCCGCAGAATGGGACACACTATTTAAGATCTAAATATGAAATCTAATAAGGTTTTATAATTTTAGAAGATGTTGAAAATAATGTTAGTAATTTTTTTATGATCTAGGTTGAACCATCCAAATATTTGTAAATGTTTATTAACAGCTAATTAAAAGAGAGCATAGTCATTATGGTTTTCATGCAATATCTTCATATTAATGTCATAGTAACATTTCATTTCATTTTATGATAACCTTAATTTAAAGACGGATTAAATCGACAAACATTCAGTTAGTTTCAATTAACAGTGATAGCTTAAAAAGGTGGGAAATTGTACATTATACAAATATGCCTTAAACAACTGTTTGTTACATCATTGAAATTATACATTTTAAGAATATGTATTTGAGTAGTCTGTTGAAAATAAAAATATTCATTTTCACTACAAAAATATACACAGTTCAGAAAAATAAAATTCATTATATTGCTCGCAGCAAAATTATTATTATTATTAATATTAAGTATTTGAAATCAAAATTAATATTTTATTATTTTTAACGGCATTATTATTTTTTGTTTGACAGGGTTTGAGCTTAATTTGTCATAGTTTAATTTTATAATCTAATAAATCTAATTCTTAGATTAAAAAATAAAGATGGCAAGTATCTATTTTAAATATAGAACAAATGACAATCTATGTAATAATAAACATATTTTGTTTTTTAATTTCAGATATCCATTTGTCAAATACAACTCGAAGGTTACTGATAAACATTTTAATTGTTTATTTAAGATTGCCACAGACGTATGTGGACATGGCCTCTAATCCGGAATATAACAGTGGAATTAAAAGTATTATTGTGAGTCAAAAAAGCATCTAATAATTTTTTATAAATAATATCTTGAGTTATGAAACTTGAACACATTTGGTTTTACATTGATAACATAATATAAATATATTGCTTCAAAGATTTCTATAAAAAAGCTGCAATTGGCAAACTGACAATGAATCACTGATCAACGTTTCACAATGGTATGTATCTTTGGAAAAGTTGTGGTCTGGTATGTATCCTTGGAAAATATGTGGAAAAACATTTGCATTTTTTAAAGAATGTAATCCACCTTTTAGCCTTTTTATTACAACTAGTAAAATAAAAAACGAAATGAATTTATCAATAACAATTCAACAGATATGATTTTATCATTGCAGTTTGAATCTTTTGAATCATTCTTAATTAATGAGAATTTGTGTGTATTTTTATGTATCAAATAATTTAGATTAACTGGAAACTTTTGTTGCTAACTTCAATACAGTGGAGAAATGGCAGTGTTGACAAGTTCGACATTATTAATTCGTTATAAGTTTGATGTTATTAAAAATGGCGTGAAAAGGTAGTTTTTTAAAATAATGTTGTGATTTATTTACACTGTATTTTGACAACTTGTTTGTTGTTTTTTAATGCGTAGATATAGGTATATATAATTACTTCGAGTTGTAATAAAAAAAGTTAGTAAGTAAAAAAATAATCAAATTTTTGAAATTTTTATCTTGAACTTTTTTCTTGATTTTCGGTCTCTTCAACTTCAAATAAACGTAATTTTACTGTATAAATAAAATCTTACATATTACTAACACATTATTGATGTTTATTGTTTTGTTTTGAATGTTTCACAGCATTTAGTTATTTCTATAATTTGTAGTTGGATTTCCTTTCCTGGACCCGGGTGGCTATCGTAGAGTCTGCAGAGGTGATGGCTAGCTACCAGGTCGGTCAGTTCTTCATAAAGTACACTGATAAAGTTCTGTGGCTCATTGAGAAATCATCACAATGGTCATTGCCTCCTCCGACTAGTAAGTACTATACAAACAAAACTACATCTTATGAAAAAACTATAAATTTATGTAAACCCTCTACAATAATTAAACATTTGTGTGTAGAGGATGATGAATAAGATTATAAAACTGGTGAATAATTATTAAATGGTAACTAGTTGGACGGGTAAACATAGACTGAGAAAGATGTGGTATAGGCAGCCCTCGGTTTATGAGGTTCTGTTCCTAAGGAAATTGGTATAGAATCAACCTAATCACATGATGTTACCCAGCATTAAAGTTCCAGGTATTCCTAAAAAAAAATATTTTTGGATTGGTGCAAAATTAACAATAATTTTTTGAGTCTAATTTTACTCAATAATAAAACAATAAAATACACTAAATGGTTATTCTGAAGCATAATCGATACAATCTAAATTATTGTAGATTTTGTCCGTCTGTCAATTTATGAGCAAGTGATTAACGTCTGTAGGTGCGTTGGTGGGAGCGAATGAAAATCTGATCATCAAATCAGACGGACAACCTCTTCCTTCCTCGGGCCCATTAACTACGAAGTCAAATCAAAAATTATCTACATTTTTCGTTCTATAATTTATTTACACAAAACTTTATGAAAGTCAAGCTCGTCATGGATGATTTGATGGGCAAAACCATGACTGATGTTCAAAGAAGATGCTACCTCACTGATGGTAACTCGCCTATTCACAAGAACCATTTCTCAAACTCGCTGAATCTTGTCATCCGTGGTGGAGATTGACAAGCATCTGCTCCCTCTCGTCATCACACTCGTCTGGCCACTTTTAAACTTCTCGATCCACAGAAAACACTTTTATGTGATAAAGCATTGTCCCTGTATTGTGATAAAAGTCTATGATGAATTTCAGCACCTTTCACACCCTCCGACCAGAGAAATCGGATCACTTTGCTCCTTTTCGCAAATCGTTGTACCTCCTTGGCGTAAACTGCTAGCGGAGCGGATATGTTTACACTGTAGTAACCGGAAGGCAAATGACGCGATGGAGATCAAATTTCTCACACGTCACCGCGATCATACCAACTTTAAGCATGCATGTGCAGAAGGTAATATCACAACTTTGAAGGTGTGTTATTGCGAAAGTGTAGATAATTTTTGACTCGCCCTCGTAAAACGTGTAAACTGGCACTGAAATATTTATGGAACGTATTTAGTTACCCAATAATAATGCAGCTTTCTATAAATTTGATGAGAATTATTTTTTTGCCTTGCCTCTAGTTATGTGGGATTTGCATATTATAGGATTCACAGGTTTTCCTTTCCTCAAGTGCCAAGCTACATAATTAAGATGCTATGTATCTAGTGTTATTGTGAATCGTCGCAAATTTAACTCATTAAATTGAGGGTGGTATCAGAGCTGCCGGAAAAGTTTGACTCCCAGATGAATAAAACAGTGTAAATCAAAATATATAAATTTATTTGATTGAAACCATAACTTATTTAAAATATTTTAATGTACCAGGTATGTAAATATGAAACCGGAATTTGCCCATAGATGGCCCTAGCTGTCATTGTAGTTACCGTCAAACCGCATCATTGGCTCCATTTTCTTGTTTTCAAGTTTCATACAACAGAATAGTTTTTAAAAGCGTTGAACATGTTGAATTTTGTGCCTGGGAATTACAATTTGCGGACAGCATTGATTTTGAATCTGAAAAATCATCGAATACTTGTAGAAGCTTACGGTGAGTATGCTCTTGGTAAATCACAGTGCTTTGAGTGGTTTAAAAAATTCAAAAGTGGCAATTTTGACGTGAGAAACGAAGAACGTGGGAGACCACAGAACAAGTTTGAAGACAGCGAATTACAAGCACTGTTGGATGAGGATGATGCTCAAACGCAACAAAAATTCGCGGATTAATTAAATATGACACGAGAAGCCATCTCCATAGGTTTGAAAGCCATGGGAAAAATTCAGAAGATGGGAAAATGGGTTCCACATGAACTGAATGAAAGACAGCAAGAAAACTGAAAAACCACATGCAAAATGCTGCTCGCCAGGTATAAAAGAAAGTCATTTCTCAATCGAATTGTGACTGGCAATGAAAAGTGGATATATTTCGAGAATCCTAAGCGTAAAAGATTATGAGTAATTCCAGGCAAACCATCGACATCGAATGCAATGCCAAATTGCTATGGACGGAAGACAATGCTCTGTGTTTGGTGGGATCAGAAGGGTGTGATCTATTATAAGCTGCTAAAACCTGATGAAACTGTTAATACTGAACGCTACCGACAACAAATGATCGATTTAAATCAAGTTTTGCGTGAAAAATGACCAGAATATCAAAAAAGGCAACACAAAGTGATTTTGCTTCATGATAATGCACCATCACACATAGCAAAATTGGTCAAGGAAACAATTAAAGCGTTTAGTTGGGAAATACTTTCGCATGCGGCTTACTCACCAGACTGGGTTCCGTCCGATTATTACTTATTTGCATCGATGGGATACGCATTTGCTGAGTAGCACTTCACATCTTACGAAAATGTACGAAAATGGCTCGATAAAATTAGTTTGCCTCAAAATTACTACAGTTTTTTTGGCGTGGCATCCACAAATTATCAGAGAGATGAGAAAAATGTATGACTAGCGATGGATAATACTTCGAATAAAATATTTTGTTTCATTTTCATACAATAAACGTGTGTTTTCTATACAAAAATTCCGGTTAATAAAAAAAATTATAACTTCTGTCCCATCAAGTTGTGGTATTATATTCAGTAAACTAGTCTCTGCAAATATTAGGATAGCTGTCAAACTTATAACGAAAAATATAATAGATAATATAGAAATGACATTCAAATAACTCCATAATTTTTATCTAATTTACATCTCCCTTAATTTCTGAATCGAATTAAATTCCCAAATTTCTGAAATAAAACGACTTTTACAGATACACAAATAAAATTGTTTTTGTAGACAATTTCATTATTAGTAAAAACTTGTCCCGTTCAAATGATTTGTATCCGCTTCTCCCAATTCTCACTGTCAAACTTTAAAGAATGGTGTTATTTGATTACAGAAAATGAAGAAAAATCTTTAGTAATGTCAGAATTAACGAGACCACTGCCATGGGTATTTTTCCTACCAACTCTCCTGATACTGCGACTATTCCGTGAATCTGTTTCAATTGTCTTGTTTTTGCTAGGCAGCCAACCGTTAAAACCATCACAAATGGTATGCATATTACTTTGACTATGAAATCTTTTTAAGTTTAATTAATAAATTCCATTAATAAATAATACAATATTAATTTGTATTTATATATTTTAGCTTTTAATAATTATTAATTTTTTGAATTGAAGTTGTAAAAAATTAATTTAATTAAATTGAATTTTTTATTTTATTATTGTAACATGGCTTGCTTAATGGATATATAATAATTTTAATATTCAACAAAATAACAGAAGTTGCATATATTATTTTGAAATCATTACGTATTAATGGGAATATATAAAACCAATCAGGCACCAGATACAGTATAACAGATTTCTAATAAAGGTAGGTATGTGTAAAATATTAAATTAATTAAACGTCAATACATATTTAGTTAAATAGACATTGTTCTACAAAAAAAATGTAGAATGATCTGTTTGTTTCTATTGGCCACCACTTTTTTTTATATTATCAGTATATAAAAATATTATTTCTAATTCATTACTAGATTTGATGACTGATAAAACATTTTTATAATTCTTTCAGGTGAGATTTGTTCAAAATTTGCGGCGTTCATTGAGAGCGATAAAATATCACGGAATAAGAAGTATACGAATGAAGAACCAAAAAAAGGCATCCAAAGTGGAGGAAGATGACATATGTTTTTCAGATTGGATTTATAATAAAATACATGAACTTCTGTGTTATAAAGTCGTTCGTTACTCAAATGGAAAGCAACCTAAAGCGATTCAAGATCGTAGAAACTCTGGAGAGATGGTGGTAAGTGATTTTCTTGATTTTAGAGTTGTATTTTAAATGAAGTAATGAAGTAATTTTTACAGCACCTTGGTCTGTAAAAAGATACTTTATTTTTAAATAGTGAAATAAGTTCAAAACACAAACTTAAATGGTTTTTTGAATTTATATATACATGTATGATAGTATCTTCTACCAGTACATAAACATTTCAATTATGTTTTATTCATAGTACATTTGACAACATAATATTATACAATAATAGAGTTATGCACCCCCAAATAAGAAAGATCTAGAATTATGGGGGTATTATTTTTATCTTAATTTATTTTGTAATAGTAAAACACTGCATAGATAATAAATTTAATTTTATCACATGAGCACACTTTCAGAATACAAGGATGTGTAAAAGATTAAGAAAAGGTCTAATATGAATAATCAAATCTCACTAAACTAAGATTGCTCAACAAAGTTTTTATCTCAATTGAATATTTTCTTTTGTAATTAATGTTATTGTGTTTGTAATGCCATTACATTAGTCAACAAATTGTTTATGCTTTAAAAATTCAAAGGTTTGTAAAGAAATTACAAAAAACAAAAAAAGACCACTGGATGACTCTGATGGCGATAATGATATGGATGAGACATTTGATGCTGACAGTGCATTAAGGGAACTAGCTTCAAAAGTGGACCTTCTTCCTGAGAGTGATAGTGATGATACTGAATATTCTGTAAGTAACCGTTTAAAATAATACCGATTGTGGAATGGAAAAGTATATAACTGTCATCTTGAACTCTCATAGCAGAAAATTAAATCATACACTTATATTAACATACTCTTTATTCCCTCTAAAATTAACATAAACATGTAATATTTTAATACAACATTATAAAGTACAGTAGAACCCAGATTATCCGCGATAGTATGGACGGGTTCGGTCCAATCATATCTTTATTCTATGGTCCAACCTCCTCGGATAATATCAAATGCCATAGCTGTCAAATACTACATACATAATTATTTATAATGCAATTAAAATGAACTGTATTTGGAATAATATGCCAATTTACATACACACTAAGAAAAAAAACGAAACCATTTTATTTTTTAAATACAAACATTTAAAATACAAATTAAATGCATTAATTAAAAAGATATACATATGAACTCAAAAACATTGTTGTTGCTACTGGAATTCGAAACTGGATCTCTTCCAATCCTCAAATTACTCAAAGGTATTTGAGATACTGTAAAAATAAAGTAGATGGCATTCAAATAATGGAACGATAGATGTATCAATTTGAAAAAGTGTAACATATAGGTTCGAAAATTTGTCGTCAATGTACTGTGGCTGTAGCATAATCGGTTAATGCACGTTCCCCGGATTGGATGAGATCCAGGTTCGAATCCCGATAGCATCAACAATATTTTTCGATAAAATTGATTTTATGTGTATATCTTTCTAACTGATACATTTAATTAGTATGTATTTAAAATATTACAGACCGTCTGTTCTGAATAATTACAACTTCACAATAAGAATGTGTTCTCCTTAATAACAAATATTTTATCTTTTAACTATAACATTTGAGTCACTGATTTTCAATCCCCGCTATGCTATAACACGTTTTTTCATAATTTTGAGAAAATCAAGCAAAATTGCTTCAATTTAATGATAGGCATTATTACTTTTCTAAAAAGTTTATTAATTACTTTCATCTAAAATAAAATTATTGTGTACTTATTTACTATAACTATTGTATTAATTTGAACCCAGATACGTATTTATTTTGAAATGACTGAAAAAAAACATGGCAAGTTGAAAGTCATATTGCATTATATCGGGTTTTGCTCACCATAACATTATATTTAAAATTGTTAGCTAACAAAGCGTATTTTGAAAATGAAACATATGTTCTTAAATAATATATTTTTTTTTTTAAATAATGATATATGTACTTATATAACTCAAATATGTTATATCAAATTTTGAAATGCAGTGAGGCATTTGATATATTTCTTTAAAAAGTCCTTTATATTTTTTGGTTCATAGTTGTTCTTTACTTCTCTGCTGCGACATTCTGTAATTTGAAAAATATATTCGGCTCTGATAGTATAGCCTTTGGTAATCTGGGCTTGGATAATTGAGGTTCTACTGTACAAAGTTTTTACCTTTCCGGTAAAATATTCCATTTGCAGATTACATATATTCTTTTATCTTTCCACAGTTGATATGTTTAAAACTTTTTAATGGAATAAATAATAGGTTTTAAAATACTATATATTCTGACGTAACCAACCTCTCTTCACCTCCGATACCCTTTGACCACCAATCAGATTCATATTCCTAGGTTTTCCTAATGTCATGAAACATTAAAATCCCATCTAATAATGTGATACCCCAGAGTGATAATACAAATAAAAAACATAAACTCTCCAGGTAACCTTCAATTTTCAAACCTTATTCAATCCTTCAGTTTTCTCTCTTTTCCTACAACAATAAACTGAAGATTACACGGATAGTCAGCTTTATTTTTGAGATCATAATTGTGTTGATGGTTTGAATTAATATTACTAAAATTATTATTATGGTACATATTCACATCTTTAAGATTATTCTATGTATTATTTCTGATATCTACAATAACACATGAATATAGTCAGAAATATACAAAAGCTATTGTTGGTTACAATAATGGATAAATGATTAAATATGAGAACATAACAATGTGTGTAATGGTTTATTTGTAAATTGAGATGGTGGCCGAGACCTTTTCTTTTCAAGATTCAATCCGATTTTCATAATGCAAAAAGCTTAACCTGATAAAGAATATTTCAGTAAAATATACTAAATGACTTTAAACTGACTGTAGGCAAAAACACATTTTTATAGAGTCCAAAACCATAGCTGTTTTCATAATCGGACATTATTTATTGTTTATAAATTTTTCTATGTAGTTGAAGTTATAAATCTTTAGATTTTTATCTCATATTGACAAATATAACGTTCATAATCTAAACAATTTTTTTTTGTTTCAGCTTGTAAATGTTTCAAATAATTTAGATACCTCGTGTACCTCGACAGATGATGATGATGATGATGATGACGATCAACCTGAAGATCAGCAAGTCCATGAAGAATCAGAAAATAAACCCGATCATCATGTAGAAATAGAAATAGAATCTGGTACATCTGCAACGTTGGATGAAACATCTGAAATATCTGAAGAATCAGAAAGAACACCCGATCACTCTGTTGAGATAGAAATGGAACCTGGCACATCTGAAACGTTGGATACAACTGAAATATCTATTCAGTCAGAAAAAAAACCTGATCCATCTGTACACTTAGAAAAAAAAAGTGATCAGTCTCGACAGATGGAAAATCAAGTCGGAACGACAGCACAATCAGAAAGCAAAAAACCTGACTCGTCTACGCAATTGGAAAACAAACTTGATTCATCTGTAGAATCTGACAGAAAAAAAGTTGCATCTGTAAAATCAGAAAAAAAACCAAGTTCATCTGTGCAAATAAAAAAAGATACCTCTAAAACTGTTAAGACCGAAACTCAAAATACTGATAAAATTGTCAAGACTGAAAATCAGCCAGCTAGTGATAAAACTGTTAGGACTGAAATGCAGGCAGATAGTTCTTTGAATGTAGAAACAATACCAACTGCAGGGGCCCAAAATAAAGGTGTGATATCAGGAGACGAAACAAGAAAACATATTAATGTTGCCTTCATAGAATCTGAATCGCAAACATCTGCAGATGCGAATAAAGGCATAGAAAAGAATATTTCATCCACCAAGTCTACAAAAATTTCACCTAAAACAGGTTTGAATACATTTTTTTATTATTCAAAAATATATTTTAAGAATATCATCATATATATGTATTAATAATAAAATGGTTCATTTGAATATTTGTAAAATTCCCCCATACTCGGTCGGATAGCAATAATATTTTTACAGAAAAATTTGTAATATTCTAAGGATTACTGCTATAAAATAACTAATCAAATTTAAATAATTCAAATTTAATCAAATTCACATTACATAACAAATCTGAAATTGTCAAGTTCTATTCATTAATATTTTTACTACTACAATTTACAAGACTTTTTAAATTATCAAGTGGCATCAATATAGTGTAAAACGTATTAATTCAATTGGGTATAATAATGTAATGTTTTGTCAATTCCAAAGACAATGGTATTTGCCATTGATGTTGCACTTGACCCGCCTGCAATCCATGATAGCCGATTGATTTTTGATATATATGTACTATTAAAATACAAAATAAAATATTTATTAATTCCATTGAATGACTATTGATTGATTCTGCGGAATGGATCACAAATATATTTTAAAATAGTTTTGAAGGTTTAAAGTAGTATAATACTGTTCAATTTTCTTTATATTTTTTTTCAATTTATAGTATCTGTGAATAATCATATGACGAAACCCAGAAGAAGTAGAATTATTTATAGATCTTATCAGCCAATGAAATTTAAAGGTGAATTACATTACGATTTTGCTTTGGGGTTGCTTGTTTATATTGAATTATTTGGATTTGCATGAACAGTGTGCTTGGCTTTACTAAACTCCCAGAAGTTTTTCTTAGAGACAAAACTTGATGACAATGTTTTAAAATAGTTTTTGTGTGTTTTTATTTTGGTTGTGCTAATAACAATGTCATTTCTTGCGATCCAATTTTTACTTAAAATTCCCTATTCTCTTCTTTAATCTATTCTCTCATAGCTGAGGTTCGTTATCTCCATGGATCGTTTCGCTACTCATGTTCTTTATAATTCTCTTCCTGATCGTTTCTGCGTTGTGTGGTTGTGGAGCCGACGCGAAAGCATTCTTGATCCGGTCAGTCCATCAAGTAGGAGATCTTCCTCTCCGGCCGTCCATGTTCATCTTCAGCCATCTTCCTCATCAGCCTCTCCAGGTTCCCTTCTCTGCATGCAATGTGCCCGAAGAGTTGGAGGGTGTCTTAAACAGATTGTGGAGAGCCTACCCTGAACATGTAGTTATTCCAAAAATTAAGCATTCATTCATCTTGCTGTTGTGGGATCTTTACAATTCCTAAGCACTTTTTAGCACCACTGGCTCGATGTCTATGTTTTAAAGTCTCGACTAGACGAACCTTTGTTGTTTTTGTGATTGATTAATTTTCCCAGACCCGAGACAATTAATCATTTCCAGTCCATGTTGCATATTGCTTGTTTTAATTGGACAAGCATTATGAGCTGTGTTTTGGAATTGTTTTTCTCATACCTCATTGACCTGCTTTCATTCTCTTTTATTCTGTGAAGCAGCAGTTCAGATATTTTTATTAAAGTATTGGCAATCAGTATTGTGTCATTTGCATATCTAAAATTATAGATCTTTTTGCAATAAATAGCAATCCCTCCTTCCCAGTTTTTTTGTACTTTCCTCATTACGTGTAAGACACCTTGTTTTTTTTTTGTGCATGGAACTGCTTTGATTGTTGCAAAACTATGATAATATTTATGATCTTGATTTCCCTTTTCCCCTGGTGATTTATTGCAGTAAGTAATACATTTTTTGATTGTGTCTTTTATTTCAAATTTCAAAGTTCCAGGTCTCTTTATCCTTAGCGTATAGTTTTGCACAATATTCTCCACCTATAAATATCACTACTTCCCGTATATGTAGTTGTTTTCTCTTAAAACTAATAATGTGTCTATCTAGGATTTTTTGTTTATAAATTTATTTATTTAATTTTTTCAGCATCCACCCCAAAAGAAAAAAGTGTAAATCCTCAACCAGAAACTACAGTAACAGAAACTACAGGATCGTCTGATGATATTAACAGGTCTGCTGTAAAAACAACTAAATGAAACCATACTCAACGTTGGTGTAAGATTTTTTGATAAATTTAATTTAAAAATCAATAATTGATTATAAAATTTAAAATTTTCTGCTTGTAAATATTTATTCTTTACTTTATTTCTGGGTTACAATAGCATGTAATAATCATTGAGTGTGTAATTTATTTAGAGTAGAGATATACTATATTCTATCCAAGTATGTAAAGATACATTTTCGAGTAAAAAAAATATTACAACCACCCTGTTACACTAACATGTTTTAAAATAAGAATTTAAATTTAAAATAAGATTTTAATAATATTATTTTAAATAATTAAATCTAAGACACCTGGCAGAAAATAAATAATATAAAGCAAAAACGTTAAAAATTATGATATTTTTCCTTGATTATAGTTTGTATCCGAGATAAAACAAGGCCTTAATTTTTGTTATAATTAAGAAAATCAATCAGCACAAAAGAAGAAATGTGCCAAATCAATAAGAGTTTTGAATTCATTCAGTTTTAACATTTTGGTAGAAATATATTTAATTAATCGAAGCAATATATTTAAAGTACCAATGTTATTTGTCATTAATGGTTAAACCAAATTTAAAGATATCTTTGTTTTAATGCCAATAATTCTTACCATATACAGTGGAGCCTCATTATAATGCGCTCTAGTTTAATGCATATTCGGATATAATGAGTTATGGGACCCCTTTTTTAAAAATACATAGTCTGTATAAAAAGTACCTAAAACTGTTTGTGGTGAGTCACCCAAGCGTCAGATAACACCAATAGTTCATGGAAAACTACCATTCCGTTAATCCCGCTTTTTTTGCGATGACATTTTTTGAATCCCAATGACCGTCTTATAATAGGGCTCCATTGTATTATCAATTAAAAATATCAACATGTATAACATTGAATATGAAATTCTACAAAATGGCTGTGATAAATATTTTTTGGAAAACAAATATTTTAGGAATATTTAGTCAGATTTAACTCTACAATATAGGTACCTACCTGCAAACACAATCTGTATTCACGTAGGTATACATTATGTGCAGTTTTATTGAAGAAACAACATACTTTGTATATACAACTTACTTTTCGGTTGTCCTCCTATGTTCTTTTGTTCCTATGTACTATTAATTTTATCTTAAATTTTTTTATTGCAGTGGATTCTTCATTGGCAAGATGATTAATATTTTTAGAAGAAAAAAATAATATATTGCTCCAGATATTTTTAACAAAATTTGAATGTTGAATAAATACGTTTAATTGACTAACGCAAGACTTTGAAGTCATTTTAAAATGCATATGCATGATGCAAATGCATAATGTAATTAAGTAAGGTATTATATTGTGAATTGGCCATCAAGAATTTGTCAATCTTGGTAAGTTTTGCCTCAAACAATGCCCGACTTGAAAAATTTTTATAGCAAAAACTTGAACAAGACAGGTTTTGAAAGAGCAACTTATCAAACGGAACGTGGCGACTCATGTCAGCCAAAAATATTTTTGTAACTAATTTATAAATATTATTGTATTATTTTAATTTTTTTATTTATTTACGTAATTTAATTCCAAGTAACAAATTGTAATCAATTATGATGCATGTTTTTGTTAATATGCCGCTCTGCTACTCGGAGATCTAAACTGCATTAGCCTTCAGAATAAATCAAACACATCCTGCGATTTAAAGAAAGTAGATTATTTATACAGTTTAAAATAAATTTATCATATTTAAAAATGTTAATTAATAAAAAGTGAGTGATTATAAAATACAGTAAGGCACCGAAATATAGAATAGTGAAATATTTTATAATAATAAACATAAATATGCAGTAATGTAATTTAATTAAATTATTAGTTTTAGAATAATTAATAAACATAGCACGTGAGATAATTACATTAAACACGAAACCCTATACATTCGCAAGGTTTATCTGTGCTAGTGTCGGTACCATCGGAATTTTTAACGGGGAGAATAGGTAAGATGGTATGACAAAATACTGTATCTGTTGGAATATGTGACTGTACTGCACCTTGATTGTAAATATTGTGAATTGCGAATGTGAAGAGTTTTAGTGATGTGTAAATATTAAAATTGTGGATTTAAGAGTATAATAGTAATCCTATTATTAGAATAAAAATAATAATAGTAAATTATTTGTAAATGGTTTTAATATGAAATATTTTTTTTTAAATACAAGTAATGTTTTAAGGTTCGTAAACTAATAATAAACAACATTTCTGAACCCGTTTTACATAAATTGAACAAAGATTACTATTATTTTTAAATAATGCATTTAAAAAAATTATTGTTGCTTGGACCTATTTTTACCGTTGTCATCCATGCATTAGATTATTTTAAAAGATTGATTGAAATAATAGATCATAATTTTATTGTACAGAATATTAACTAAGTGTTGGTGTATAATAATCATTTTAATTTGTCTTAAGCAAATATTATTAAATTTGTTGTCAATAATTCTCAAGATGATATTCATATTTATATGCGTTAGGAATGGTTTATTGTAGATGATTATTTAAATATGAATATTTTTGTACTTTTGCATGAATTAAATAAAATTGATTACATATTTTTTTCATTTTCGAATGTCATCAACAATTTATTAGTTTCATTACATCCTTTATTATATTTATATCCCATTTAGTAATTAGGCGTATCCTCCTGATTCAGCTGTAGTACAGAAATAAAATATAAAAATCTGGAATTCAAGTCCATTGTCGCCCAGAATGACAAAAATCACTGCAGAAGACCTTATTCTGATCAAAAATTTGCAAATTGAAAAACGTTGGGGTGCTAGGAAAATGATCAAAGAGTTTCAAAACAAAGGTTGGAGTATAGCTAGACATTACAGCATAAGTGGACATTACAGCAGGATGGATCTTCATCACACACAGCCAGAATGTTAATTTCATCGAGCCAGGCATGTGGCCACCGAACAGCCCAGATTCAAACCCAGTAGATTATTCAATATGGGATGTTTTTATGATTTCTGATTAGCTAAATATTGTGCAAAAAAAATTACATTAAGAATTATAATTAATTATATTATGTTTTGAAATAACTCATGTGTAACGAGATGTTCTCACTTTTTTTGGGCCACCCTTTACTGTTGGTAACCAATTTTTAAATTTTTATTAGAAGATATAATCAGATACATTTATATAAACATAATCAGATAATTACACATATATATTTTTTAACATTTCTTTCTTCTCAATGAGAGTCGGAGATTCGTGTATAGAGAAAAGTATAGTATAGATAAAAAAAAAATTGTGTGTGCTAGTCTGTATACAAATTTTTTAAACAATATTTGATTATGTCCAAGAACACACAATTACTGAATTTTTGCCTCCAAAAGCATTATTATAAGACAAATTATAAATATCTCATAGAGATGAAGTTATTTATATTATATGGGAAGTATGGGTATTACACGGCTTACGACCTGTCTTCGGCTGGCTTAAGTGATGTAACATTCTCCATTCCACCCAATCAACCTCCAAATCTATCAAATTTTTGGAAGTTGTATATATGCTACCATGTAGAAACACTTCAAGTAATAACTACAACTTCGCTGTCGCCATCTATGGACTGAAATTTGATATTTATTTCCGGTGAAACAATTAGTTTCAGATACAAATTTATAATAGTCTGTAATTTTCTGATTGTAAGGGGGAGATTATTAAAGAATTTAATACCTAGATAAATAAAGTGGTGGTTTTGGATCACATTGTGCCTATAAAAAAACTTTTATGCAATTTAGTAATTGGACCAATGCTATTATTTGTACGCTGGGGAAGTAAATAAAAAAAACATTATCTTAGCAGTATAAAGCTACTGGTATGGTAATATAAGTGACTTGTAGCTCTATCTCTATGTTTGCTAAAGATCTTCTGGGTTGACCACACTACTATTGAAGATGTAGTAAGACGCATAAATAAGTCAAAATAACTAATAACAACTATCAAGGAAGGCTGCATACTTCGGACACATTCTCCGCAGGTGCAGGGGAAGATAGAAAGCAGCAGAGGCATAGGTAGAAAGAGATTATCTCGGGTGTGTTAATTCAGAAAGTTGTTAAATGTCCAAAATGTTGGTGATCTTATACAGGATAAATCAACATACTGCAACATGGTCGCCAACCTTCGATAGAAAGTGGCACATGAAGAAAAAGTCTTGTTAAAAATTGTGTGCATGCTATATTTTTTTGTGTTTGCTATGATGCCAAATCGTGTGCGCGCGTACACCTGCACACCTTACAGGGAACATTATTGGTAACGCTAGTGAGGGGAGTTATTTTATTAATAAAAATACATACATAAAATAAACTTTTTTAAACTCTGCTAAATGTGCACACTATGAAAAATATAACTAATTTGGTGGTCACCCGGGATGAGGGCTAGTCTAAATGAGCACAAATGTTTATTTGTTTTTGTAATTTTTATAGATAGCTAATCATTTTTATGTATTAATGCTGCAATTCCAAAATACATACACAAATTGCAATTTATTCAGAAAACCAAATTGCCAATATGGATATATTAAAAAAATATATATTATATTCAAACCATCCAAAATTAAATAATAAAGTTAAAAATACAAATGGTATTGAGAAATATAGTAACATAATATAGAAATCCTAAGTTAGAAGGAAAATAAATGTTTGAAATTGATGTCAGCTTGAATGAGTGCATCAATTTTTATGTTATTGAATAAAAAATAGGGACTAAGCTTACAAATAAATTGAAAAAAATGTTTCCGCCCGGGATCGAACCGGGGACCTTGTGCGTGTGAAGCACACGTGATAACCGCTACACTACGGAAACCGACAAACTCTACTTCAAATTAAACATATTTAAGTACGTAGCTAATAAATACAATAATAGATATTTTTGTAATTATTGACCCTGGAAACGAAATCATACTTTTAAACCATCATGTGATTAACGTCAGTATTTTACATCAAAAAAATAAGCAATGAATCAGTCAATCATTATCTAACACGGAATATTTTCCAGCTTTGTTAGTATATTAGGTAGTAAGGACGCTTTATCAAAAAGTTTAATGTAAAGTCAGGTACCACAAGTAAAAGTTAGCGATAAAGTTGTAACTATTACTAGCGCGCGTGCGTTACTTGCACTCTGAAGCTCGGCCATACAGCTTCAGTGGCGCGCGGCGGTAAACCGTAGAATTAGCCAGTCTGTCTCTCAGCAACGCGGTGTGAACATCGCCGGCATCGCGGGGGTGAAAACGTTGGGTTTTCGCGTATAATTTTTTTCCAGAGGGGCCGCAACTAAAGCCTCTCACCATGGATCCCGAAGCGTTCCTGGACGTGGCCAACCAGGTCATCAAACTAAAGATGTTTCCTTATTTTGACATAGCACATTCTCTCCTGTGCGCCCTGGCGGTCAGGGAGGATCTCGGCGCCGGTAAGTGACAAAATATTCAGTACGAATCACCCCGTATTAATGCTAGAGAGTCTAAATATTAATATTTTCCTACTATCCAGTGTCTACTTGTACCTGTAGAATTTTTCGTTTCATCGGTCAAGTGTAAAATGATCTGCTCATTGGTGTATAACGTCGTTAAATTGCACTACGGTTCTGCAATTATTGTAGTTACGGTTGATCACCCGAATGCCGTCGCGTAGATTCGGAAAACTTGTGCCAGTGAAAGTTGCGGTCAGATAATAATTAAATAATCCAGTTTGAATCTGTTAGTAGGCCAGCTGAGCAGCTGGGTTTCCGTTATAAATAAAACATAAAATTGTAAATGATATCTTATGCATAATATTTATGTGACATTATTTGGTTGACGTATATTTTAAGCTCTTCTATATTCCTGTTTCTTTTTATCTTTCCGATAGTGGGCACTTTGCGCGGCAATTCGAAATAAATTTTCCGGACGTCATTATTATTTTTCGGGCGAACTCTGTTTTCGCGCTATTTTAGTGCTAGTTTTTCTCGGCCGATATTAATATTTTTGTCATAATTTAACGAGGCGGTCGTTTTGACATTTTTTGTCGCTGCACCGCCATCGTGCTGCTGCCTATAGCGGTGTGCCCACGTGTATATTTTATATTACGCGGTCCGGGGTATTTTTATCCTCAGTTAGCTTCCCGGCACGCTGCTCCCGGTATCTCGGTCTATTTTGCTCTGATGTCCGCAGGGCCGGATTCGTGCAGGCAACGGCCTAAAATCGCAGTCTCGAGTCAGCCAATAGCTTGGCTGTAGGCGATATAAAAATCTCATAATACATTGACGTGTAATATCCTGCTGGTGATAAATGATGACACATATAACAATGTTGTTTACAGATATCTAAGAGGGAAATGGGTAGCCGGTGGTGAGCTTTGCGTTGTCGAGTTCTTTAACTCAACAACGATGATAGGGTAAACAAATATATTATCAGTGTTTTTTTTATTTAATATCTAGAAGAGTTTAGTCCGACGAGTTTAATGCAGTTTATTTTATCGAAATCAGACAACAAACAGCGAAGTTATTGGTGATAAAACGTTTGGCCGTTATACTTCGTCGAGCGAACGTGCGATCGGCGCGAAATATAAGCGTCTACCGCGTAGCGCGGATGCAGTGTGTACTGTGTAGCGCGATTAGTGAGAGGTGTGATGTAGTGATGGTTAAATCGTTATTTAAACCGTTGTTGTGACTGTGACAGAAAGTAAACCTCCAACAGTTAAATCTTAGATACCAATCATCGTAAAATCACAGTTACCAATCATCGTCACAATCACAGTCACATAACGGTTTACTATCACTAGTTTGATGTCTTCCGTAACAAGATTTCGCTGCATTTGTTACTTTTCGATGATTTACTTTACTCGATTGTTTCACATCAAACCAACCCCTTCACACATATATATATAACACATTTTTTACTTGAATTTTGTATTGTAGGAATACTCTAAACAATTAAAACATTTTTTTTTAAATAAAAATAATTGAACTTTTTTTTGGATTCCTTTTTGATGGTTTCTGGTTCTGCCCAGCTTTTCACAATTATTTTTTGCGGGAGCGACGGTGAGATGTATATATGAGTACAATTCTATAGTTTTTATCGTTCTCTTTTTACATTAACGTTGGCGTTTTATTTTGAATCTAGCAGTGGTCGATCCTCGATAGTTTTAAAATCTTCAACATGAAAGCTGAACATTTTTACTGTCTTGGACACATATTTTTTAAACACCAAATTATCTAAACAGAATCAATGTGATTCATTGGCAAATCTTATACGTTTTAGAGATTGTTTCTTTAAAAAATATGGCCTTAAAATCGTGATATTTTATTGTATGTATCGTACGACTTTCCCTCTCATTTACATTTTTAACTCCATCCAACGGTAACTATTTATGCTCATAAATAAAAAGGGAAGTAATTTATAGTTTTTTTTCCTCTATTGACGAATTGTTATCATATCATATACATATTTCCAATTAATTCTAACATAATGTTATCAAATTTTTAAATTCACTTTGTTTAATTTAATATTGATTAATAAACTGTTGACAAGCGGAAGCTTCATGAGAAAATGTATAAATAAATAAATACATATATTAACCATTATAATCCTGCTAGGCCTTGATATTTTAGATTTTCGAGTAATTTTAGGTATTTTTCAGACAAAAATTTCTTGTTTTCACCAAAGGTATGACTGTAAGTATGTATGCACATACTTTGATATTATGTTTGTGCAATATTCCTTATCTCGAAAGATTATTTTTAATCGTGTGGTATACTTCTAATTAAAAATATCACCGAACAATAAATGCTTTAAAGGAAGAATGATGAAATATGTACGCGATTTAGTAAATATCTCTATGTTTAATATATTCAATATCATCGAGCTTTTAATAAAAAAAAGATTAAAAATATATTGCAACACGCGGGCTCGTCCGGGATTTGAACCCGGGACCTCTCGCACCCGAAGCGAGAATCATACCCCTAGACCAACGAGCCGATGGCGCCTAGTGTCATTTTTATTAAATACATTCTATATCTCCGCGATTATTTCAAACTTTGAGGTTTGAAATCATTTTTATTATGAAAATGATATTACGTGACGTAAATTCGTTCGGCGCCGTGAGTTTCCAGTCGCGAGCAGTCCGTTTTATTACACGTTGCATCGTTGCACCGTGATATCGCAATTCATGTAAACAATAATGCATCCAGCGAAAATCAATACGATTGACTTGAGTATCATACGTATTTATTATAAAATTCGTATTATTAATGTACAAATTTATAATAAATATTCGCATAGTAAATTATCTTAAAATTGTTGATAATT
Source organism: Eubasilissa splendida (assembly GCA_031772225.1). Classification (NCBI taxonomy): domain Eukaryota; kingdom Metazoa; phylum Arthropoda; class Insecta; order Trichoptera; family Phryganeidae; genus Eubasilissa; species Eubasilissa splendida. Next base: position 17,809,815 of record CM062856.1, read on the forward strand.
TTAAAGAATATTAAATTCAACTGCAAATAACAGAGCTTCTTTGAAAAATACGACGGGAAAGGGAGAAAGGTCAATGTCAATTGAAAATGGTTGATGAACCGTAGTCTGTTTGAAATACTTACAATTTATTTACATGCTTAAAAAAATGCTGTGAGAATGATAGCTTGTAAATAAAATCGTAACTTTACAGAAAATTATTATCTAGATTTATTAAATAAATTCAAAAGGCACTACTAGATTTCAGTCAATGTGAAACTGAGACCTTGCAACGTGTCCTCAAACTGCGGAAGACTATGGTGGCATTGTCCATAATCTTAATATCTCCGCATAGATTGGGAGATATCCATGGCGTGGACTATCATGCTTCCAAAAGGTGGTAGTTCACTATGGAGTGTGGCTGTCAGCTGAATAACGGCTGGGATCATGCCAAATCAAGTCGTAGGATTGGTAAACACTAATACCAAAGGAGTGAAGACTGACTGTCTTTAGAAGCCGCAAATATTGACAAGTGTTGTAGTAGTAGCAAATGCGATAATGATGGTTTTATTGTGGGAACTATTCCTGAATCCCCAAGTCATGTACTTAAACTCAATCACATAATGTTTAGGTAAATTTTATTTCTTAAATCTACATTGTCACATACGCAATGTGTTTACACAATTAGAAAGTTAAATGCTTATTATCTTTAAAACAAGTTTGTTGTTCAAAACAAGTTAATTATTTGTCCTTACAACAAGCACGAGAGCTTAATGGATGGAAATCTTCTCCATGTGAGTTGAAAACATCATAGAGTATCTAAAAATGTGTGCGCGCTTGACCCGCAACAAAATTATAAATTTATCAAATATTTGAGACATGACATATTGATACATAATATATTGATATATGATATATTGATATATGATATATTGATACATGATATATTGATACATTATGCTTTCAGGAGCCCAAGCCTTTTCTCGCAAACACCCGCTCTCATGTTGGCTGTCCACGATGCTGGTCATCTTTTCCGGCGCCATGGTGGCCAACGGACTACTGGGAGAGCCCATTCTGGCACCGCTGAAGAATACTCCGCAGCTCATGGTTGGAACGATCACGTGGTACGAATTAAAAATTATCCACTCTGTTGCGATTGTCGCTGCCGATGCTGCCTCAAACAAACAAAACTATTATTTAAAAAAATTGGTGTACTTACTGTTCACTTTAGGTGACAATTTATTAAAATATGAATTAAATGTATTAATCAATTTTATCGAAAAATATTGTTGTTGCGTCACCGGGATTCGTTCAATATATATATCACAGACCTATGTTCTGAATAATTACAACTTCACAATAAGAATGTGTTCTCCTGACAATCTATTAATTTATTTAATCTGATTAAATTTTTGTTTCTTTTGCACAATTTAAAATAAAATTAATAATCATAAATAATTAACAGATTTTTGTGGCATGTGCATATCATCCAAGGAGCAATGACATCTATGTGTTTAATTAAAAATAAAATCCAAAATTATATTCAAGGAATAATTTGTTATACATAGTAACTGAAGTTTTTCATAAATTAATATTGGTTAAAGTAGATGTGGTCAAAGACTATGAAATGGCAAAAACTCATTTTGCTTAAAATCTAACAACTGTTATTTTTCAAACAAATGCATAATTTGTTATATGCTTATTTTATAAAATTGTTGTATTTTTTATATCAATTAAATCAGTGGTGAGCATTATTTTTTTGCAGGAAGGTGACTATTTCTTTTAATTTTTAATTTATTATTTTATATTATTTTCGTTCTTGATATTTATTAATTATTGTATTTTTTGACTGCAGGCATAGTGAGCCACAAAACCAAAAAGATATAGAAATAATTATTCACATGTAAAAGCTGCGTTGATACTGATTTAATAATAAAAATATATTTCAATTTTAAAAAAAATATATATATATTTTTCATTATTCTAAATGTAATATTTTATATGCATTTTTTATTATTATACAAAACGTATTGTATGTTATTATTTTATTTCTGATTTTTTTAGTATAAGAACAATGACTTGTAACCCCTCTCATATTTCTAATACCCTTCTCATAACTACTTTGACCCAGCTAGACAACTACAGTTTTTTTTTCATTTCAGGTATTGTGTATTCTACACACCATTCGACATTGGCTACAAGGTGGGCAAGTTCCTCCCTGTAAAGGTCGTGGCCTCTGCCATGAAAGAAATATACCGTGCCAAGAAGGTTTACGACGGAGTGACCCATGCGGCCAAGCTGTACCCCAACGCCTACATCATCATGATTATTATTGGAACAATGAAAGGAAATGGAGCAGGTTTTGTCAAACTCCTCGAAAGACTCATACGAGGAGCTTGGACTCCAACGGCTATGGAGTTCATGCAGCCAAGCTTGTGAGTAAACATTGACAAGACATCTGATAATAATATTAACTGAATGTTGAAAATTGATGTCAGCGATAATGTGCATGAAGAAATTTCTTCATGATTAATGCCATTTTTATGGTTTTTTATTACATACACGTAATTCTCTACACAATTGGTTCTAGAAAAATTTATGTAAACAAAATTCAGTACATATGACAATATAACAATAGTTATTTCCAAACAAATCATTGATTGAAACTCTATTTAATTTTTGCATCTTTGCTATTATGATGTTTCTTGTTTATGATAAAGACTTAGCACCTCAGTTTTTTCCAGCAAGGACACATTTTTGATTTTGCTTCTTTATTGTTATTATTGGTTCCCACAGTAGCTTTATTCAAACCAATATATTTCCCTATAGAGATTGAACTTTCTCCCGTTGATAAATTGTAAAATTTGAATCTTTGTTTCTAAAGAGATAACTTTTCTTTTCTTCTTTTGTGCTACTGAATTCTCTAGCATCATGGTTAAGGGTGTCACAAGAATATCTGAATAATAATCAATAAATGGTTTTTAATTACGTGCACAAAACTTCAAAATTCAACATATTTATCTATTATTGCAAAGGTTTCAACTGTAAATGATAAATGATTTACTATATTACATATTATCTATGCGTATGATAGCGGGTACAATTTTAAATCCTGGTTATTCTAATGATCAAGGGATTATAAATTGTATTATAAATTATATATTATAAATTGGAATAGCCCAGAATTCAATTATGGGCTATTCCAATTTGACCTGTAATTTGTACATATATACGGAAAGTTTAGAAAATGAACAGAACTAATTTCAAATGGAGATTTTATAAACATTATTTAAACTGTGTTATTTCGAAAGATTTATTAAAATGTATAAAACTATTATTTATTCATTTAATATTGTGCCCTACATAAGTTATTGACATCTGTTGGCTGGTATATTCATAAATCAATGTGTTTTTAATTTTCAGCTACACTAAAGCATCATTGGTCGGCTCAATTATATTTGTTCTAGACAAAAAGACTGACTTCATATCAGCGCCGCACGCTCTTGTGTACTTTGGTATTGTGATTTTCTTCGTCTACTTTAAGGTACATTTGTTCAACAATAATTTATTGCGTATTTACTATAAATTACCCATTTAACTATTTAATGTTTTAAGATTTTCTGCTTTAATCATTGTTAATCTGCATTAATCATTGTTGCATACCCACAGTAGAATAACCCCAAGGAAAATAAACACACTATATCTTGATGTTTCTATCATTGAAAATCCACTATTCCTGCATTACCTACATTTGTAATATTTCCAAATAGATTTTTATAATTCAATTTTTAATTAACCATTTTGAAATTATAGATATTCCAAATAATTAAAACCTTATTACCAGTGAATTATCAACAATTTTACAAAATCGTAAACCGGTTTGGTCCTGTTTATTTAGTAGATTTACATTTATTCAATTCATTTTTGAAATATGTGTGGTAATGTGTAAAGTGGGTAATGATATTTTATATTTGTTTACAGCTTTCTTCGATCCTGCTCGGAATTCATGATCCGTTTATTCCTTTTGAGAATTTGTTATGTGCCCTGTTCTTCGGAGGCATCTGGGACTCCCTGGCCAAGTTGATGGGTCGGGGCCAGCCCAAGGAGGAGTCTAAGGATGCCAAAAAAACTAACTAAACTAGTTCAGGTGATTTTTTTTCTCTTTTTTCATTTTTAGTTTCATTTAAACTCACGGGACGTGTTTTGCTTGAAATGAAAGTAATAACTTCTATAGTAGTTCCGGAAAAGACTGGGTGCCTTACGGCGTCCATATTCAAAGTAAGTCAGGTGATTATTCATACCACTCATATATCATAGTCAAGAAATAAAAAAATAAAAAGAGTATATAAATTATTTTGCGTCAAATTGTTTTAAATTAATATAATATGATGCAAATTGTAACAATTGTGAAAAATTTGAAGCGTTATATTCAATGCATTGTTACGACGTTCAACAGTATTCTGCTAGTGTTTATTTTAATAATAGAGTATATAAGTCATTTCAACCATAAATTTTTTATTTCCTTATAAGCTACATACAACATTTATATGTCAAAATAAATTATAAATCTAGTAGACAAAATATTTTTTGAAACATTGTGTTGTGTAATATAAAAATATTTTTTAATAAATTCATATGCAACCTTTAAATATCTCAAAATGACTCAGACCACTTTCATAATAGTGGCCACAAATGTCATACGGGGGAAATGGATAATCCTATATCATCATATAAATATGTTATATAATTAAATTTATTTTCTTGCAATTTTACAGTTCACGTATGCTGCGATCATCCGATAAATGATGGAAAATTTCCAAGCTAATAACACAAAACAGCAGCAGCGTGAATGAAGAATAAATTATTTCTAAAAATATAAAACAGCAAGTATTGCAGCGACCAAAATATGTTTACCTAGGAAAGCTAGTCAGTTAAGCGAATTTTCACAATTTTAAATTTAAGTTGTTTTTCACGATTTTTAATATTTTATTTACTTTGTTTTTTTTTTACCATACTTTAAGGTTGTCTTCTAAGTATACCAAATTTCAATACTATGACAATTCATTTGTTATGTTTAACCAAAGTTTTTTTTTTTATTATTTACCTCTTTTAAAAATATTGATTAATTTTAATTACAAAAATTGACTCATTTTATTATACATTAAAATATTTTTGTTTTTAGATTAATTATTAATAATGCATATCTTGTCTGTTAATGTTGCTAAAGAGACAGACTCGATCGATGGCAATATAAAAAAAAAGTATAATATTAAATGTAATACGAATTTCGACTTTAACAATGTAAGTGAATTTAATATTTTTAACCCCCTTTAAGTTGACAAATACAAATTGGTTTTAGCAATTAGTATGACATGTTAAATGAAATAGTTTGTGATATCATTGGTTTATAAAAACAAAATTAATTTCAGTTTACAATTGTTTTATTAAATAATCTTATGAAAAATACTTATGATTGAACTCAGTGGGTGCAGTTCAATTCTGACTAATTTTCTATGTATTCCTTCACATAAATTTATATTGTTTTGGGTGAGATTTGTACATTACCCGAGTTTTTGATAAAATGCACTTTTATTAATTGTAAGCAATTATTTGTTTGATCTGTGTCACAAGATTTGTATCAAGTTTCCACTTTGCGTTTTAATCACTGCATTCTGGAATTAATGAATACTTCAACACAAAAAAATATTTTCTTATGTAACTTTTACAATGTACGTAATATTTTTATGGCACAAATGACTTATCCGGTCACAAAGATTCTGTTGGAATCTTTTTTTTTTTTTTATGAAATAAATTAAGAATATATTTTTTAATTATTTCAAACCTTAGACTATGTAAGTGTTTTTAAGTATTACTGCATGTAAATAAGTTTTCAGCCCGCGTGATATTTTTTTGACATTGTGTGTTGGAATTTTATTTACAAATCACGTGTCAGAAATAGTTTAAGAACACAATAAACGACTGGTATTACAATTTTTGTTTTATTTTCCGATTTCTGGTCAGGAGGTATTAAGATGTTCCGGAAATAATGGCCGATTTAACCCTTCAAATTCAATTAAACATAACTTTATAGTAATTTGTTTCTTTATAACCAAAGTAAGGGCCATTTAAATCTACGCATTTTTGTCAACTAATTACAACCTTATCTATGCGTGCAGAAAAAACTAGTCAATTTAGATGGCATTTTCTGCTGTTTCTTATTTTCTTCCACAAAGTTTTCAATTTGTTTTTTTCTTCTCTTCATTTTTAATTCTTCTGTGCTTGGTTGATATTGTGTACAGCTTGAGATGCATAATGTTTAACTTTAAATTCATGCAAAAAATTACACATAATTTATATATTTTTATCCTATTTTGAAGGATCAAGCTTAAATGACTAAATAAAGCAGATTCCTAACTGTCAAATAAAAATAAATGATTCCATCATTTGAATAAAAAAAATAATAAAGTTGTATCAATGTGTCCAAAATTTAATAAAAATGAATTGATAATTCTGGCGTCTGCTATCAGATTTACTCAAAGGTATTTGAGATTCTGTAAAAATAAGGTAGATGGCTCTGTCAAATGATGGAACGATTAAATGTATTAATATCAAAAAGGTAACATATAGGGTCGAAAAATTATCACTAAAAATAATGTCGCTGTAGCTTAGTTGGATAAAGCACCTCCCCCGGTTAGGGAAGAGATCCAGGTTTCGAATCCCGGTGGCGCAACAAGAATATTTTTTGATAAAATTGATTTTATATGTATATCTTTATAATTAATATATATAATTCATATTTAAAAATAAATGAATATATATTTCCAAACAAAACTTTCTGAATGATTAACAAGAAATATTAAAATCGGTTGATATTTTCTGAACAACTTAATATGATGTATTACAACCAAAACATGGCAAATGGGATGTTTTTTAAATTGATAATATAATTTTTAAGGAATATACATTTTTGTTGTGAAGTAGCATTTTCAATTCCAACAACTATATCCAGCCGACAAAAGATCTTGCCGACTAAAGTTCCAGCCTTGGATCTCTAACACAGATGTGTCTTTGAGCTTATTGTTACTTCGCATTAGCTTAGGTCACCTACACAAGCTTCTGTGTCTTGTCGGTCTTATCTTGGCAGTGACTACGGTACTTGTTGTTCGGTCATTCTTTCCTCATGGCCCAATCATCAAAGTCTTCTTATTTTGACAAACTTTAAAGTACTTGGCTCATTAAGCACGGTATAGAGTTTGAGCGTCTAGACCAAAATCCATTATTTAAAACCGGCTCAAAGATATTCATATAAAAATAATAATAAAAACGTTAGTATGAGTGATCACAGTAATTGATCCATATATTTTCTTGATTTTAGTGATGTGTTAGTGTAAAATTAATCTTATTTTAATATCATTTTTATCATACACAGTGCAACAAATTACTATTTATTGGGATCAAGAAACATGGATAAGATAGATTACAGTTTAGAATGGTGCTTTTCAACAATTCAATAATATATATTTTAAATCTGTTACCAAAACTAAACTAATTAATTAACTTACCATTATGCTGGTTCTTCGCGGAGGTAGACATAGAGGATTGAGCGCCATATTCTTCTGTCTTTCAGACCACAATTCTTGTGTCATCCACATTCATACAAGCTCGTTGATTATTGAAACTTCTAACAGGACCATCTTTTGGTATCTGGTTAACTTGGTATTGCCAAGTCTTCTGCGGACGTTCTCTATTTCTGGTGCCATTAACACTTGTCATATATCTTTCTTATTCATCCGTTCCATATGACCAAACCACCTAAACAATCCATTATTCAATCTTATTTACTATGCTAAGGTCAACATCACATTCTCTCCGTCTGTCAGTTATTGTATTTTTAGCTTTCCAAAAAAAGGGTGGCAATACTCACACACACACACATGTACATTATTATAAACCGAGAAACCCAGTGGTGCCAATCAAAGTAACAAGGCGCATAAACAATGCATATACATATATTATAACCTGATTAAAATGTTGACAAAATGGTCCACCGACTCGACAAGAAGATCATACTGGATGTGGTAAGTTCCTAAACTGATCATTAAAAAATGGGTTGGTGAACATTTAATATTCTCTACAATAATAAATATACATTCTATAAGAGATTCGTAGCAAGTGTATGGTACACCTCGAAAAGTAAGTTGGTGGATTGTTTTCAATATTGATTGGCTTTTTAGTAGGTGCATTGTTTTGCTAAATTGAAATGTTTAAGGGTGCTTATCTTTGACATTTTTGTTTCGTGGTAGAGATTAATATATGTCGGTTGGTTTAATTTTCTCTTCACGTAAAATATAATAAATAATATTATATTTTAATATATTTGGAACTAGATATTCCGATATAAAATACTATGTTGATTAAAAAATAAGTACCATTTTATTATTGAAACTGTGTTTTTATTATTATTAAATACTGCTATTTATTTCCATTTAGGTGGCAATTTATTAATTTGTTCCCTAAAAAAATTGTATATATGCATCATTTCAGAAAGTTTTCCCAATCAATGCATTTTGCAATGGCCTGGATCTGGAGAAGGTAAGCTCCGGAGAGTTGGAAAGATATGGTAAAACCGACGTTATGTGGCAAAGATATAAGCCTTTTATTTGACCTATTACAGAATAATATCAATAAACTACTTTTTTCATAGGACGGACAATAAGGTTATATTAACCTACATGTCTCACTTGGGAATATATAAATAAATAAAATAATTATGATAGATTTAACATTCTTTTACTATCGCAGAAAAGTTTAGAAATATTAGGAAAAATAATTTTAGATAATATAAATAATATTTAAACCAATGATTAAACCTTAAACCGATGCGGTGTGCTTGTAATATGTATATCTAAAAGGATAAGTTTATTAAGGATCAAGTTAAAGGAAGTTAATTAAAGGAATTTATTATAATTTTATTAGGTAATTTCCCACCGAAAATTTTATGTGCCGATTTGAATTCTTTTGATGGGTTTTTTGGCTAATTTATTATTTTATGCGAAGTTTTGTAGTTGTTTTTTTTATTGAAATAGAGCACGCCAGAAAGATATACATTCATAAATATCATTTATCTTTAGTTTCTTATGGCCCGTGTCCATGGAATGAGACACGGTGAGATAAGTCTCAGAGATTTAATTGAGATAAATCTCAGTACCATGCACACATGTTAAGATTTTGATCTGAAAACAAATTCGACATCACGGCGCACCTACATCTATTTATTCTGAAAGTAAGACAAACAGATACATTAATTATTTAATTATAAGATTAAAATCATTATGTTCTTTTTAACGCTATTTTAATTATTGCATTCAAGAACCAAGTATACGTAGTTTTAAGATTTGGGGTAGAATTTGCCTACAATTAGGCGCATTGAAATTCTGTATCAAGCTGCTCAATTTACTGTTATGTAACAGACAACAGTCTATACAGATGACTAGGTCTAGATTTACATTTGAAAGGGTACTAGACTACAGTGAGATATATATCTATTGTATTGTAATAAGGGCCCTACTAAAATAAACTATGAATGCGGGAATATAGAAAAAAGTTACATTCATACATCATAGTCTAAAAAAGATAAAGGGTGTCCAGCGGAAAAGTTTCAAGATTAAATTGTAATTGCTCGTAGACCATAAGGGTGAGCTAAGTGGGAGAGGTATTGTTCGACGCGCGTGATTTCCTGATTTGCCCGTCGGGATCGTACCGCTCGTTCGCGGTTGAGCAATGTTTGAAGTGTGGTGATTCATTGGTTAGTGCGCGTCGCGTTTTTTGTACTCACTTTAATATTCGACCAGTAAGTGATGGGCCGAGCACGCAACCTATCTGGTGTTGTGTTCAAAAGTTCGGATAAGACGGGACAATGGTTAACCAAACTAATCAGGAACCATCAACATCAGAAGCGATGCCAGAACATGTGGCTCAAGTTCGACGTGAAATTATGCGCAATCCGCGTAAATCGATAAGGAAGATTGCAGCCTGTACTGGAATAAAAAAATCAACAGTGCACGTTATTTTGAAAAATAAACTACAGTTTAACCCATACAAACTGCAAATCGTGCAGTCTCTCAACGAAAATGACTATTCTATACGTGAAACCTTAGCGAGAACGACGCTGGAACGTTTTGGAACAGCACGAACGCTTGGAAATATATTGTTTACTGACGAAGTACAGCACACGAAACAGAACATGAGATACTGGTGCCCTGACAACTCAAGGGAACGCCATCAAAAACATTTGCATCGTCTAAAAACGACAGTGTGGTGTACAATTTCTGCCTGAGGGATAATTGGACCTTATTTTTTTTAACCAGCGAGAAAGTCACCGCTGACGTGTATTGATGAACCGGATTAAATACAGAATGATTGTTCCGCGGAGCCCAGGACCCCGCGGGATACCAAAAGCTCATCAAAATGGTGGTCGTTAACGCCTAACAACAGGCAGAGCGCCGGAACACGAAGAAGCGCTTAGATTATTTTGAAATTAGCCAGAATATTGATGTAGCATTTATTTCACGCACGCATCTCTATTACTCAACAAATTCTTATTACTCATCAAATCTTACATTTTGCGCGTACGTTTTTACGCAATCACTCTATTTGCAAGAAAACTTATTTCAAATTCAGATTATTTCGTTCATTGATCCCATTGGCCGACTCGTTCGTCTGCCCTGGCGGCATTTTCCGGAAACAATTTTCGGATCGATTCTGGCGCGATTTCTTCTGACAGTTCAGTGTGACGTGAAATTCGCGCGGTTCCGTTCGCCCCGTCAATGAAGCATGGAAGAGAAATATGTCGCAGCTCTTGACGTCGGGACGTCCACGATTACTTGTCATATCTTTAATTCGCGCGCCGAACAGATTGGAAAAGCTACAGACACCGTGAGTATTGCGGCCGTTTATTAATAAATGTTAATACAAAGGCATCTAAAATCCGCTTGAATTTCACATGTGACAGCTGTATCGCATTGGGATCTGTTAAAATTTCGTAAAAATGTTTAGCTCAGTAATATTGTCGATTTATTTGAATAGTAAATACTTTTCTCAGCATTCTTACCCAGTGTTACGTTTTTAAATATTTTAGAGTTATTGTTAAGTGTGAAAAAAAAACATTATATTATTAATATTTGTATATAAAATGGCACATTAAATATTTTCACTTTTATTATTTAACGTTGTCAGTTTCTATAGATCTTTAATCATTTATGTAATTATAAAAGAAAAACTGAAATCAGAATATTCTGTCTTGAATGAAAGATAGTTATATTTTTGGGACAACATACGCACGTGATAATTATTGTTTTGTTTGAAATATGTTGTTACTATGCTTTCAAATGTATTTCGTATATTTTGTACATGCTCATTAGTTAACAGTCATTTGTCAAATGAAACATTTTTTCATATTTCGTAATTCCAAATTCAAAATCTGTGATACGTTATCGCATTTCAATATCTCTCGCTTTCAAATTTCGGTACGTATATACCGATCATTTATTTCTCCTCGTTGATAAAACACTAAAAATAATTTTGATAAATTTAAACTTGTCAGTTGGCGGCGGGTTAACACATTACGTCAATTGGTAGATAATTTTATTAACAAATGTTATTTCCTACTGCACCATGGTGGTATCATTTCCCATTTGAATTTTATTATTGTTCTTATTTAAAACATCTAATTATGTTCGTGATGTTATGATAAATATACACGTGTTCTGCTGTACATGAGAATATAAGAAAAAATAATAAATCAAAACGACAATATATTAATTCTTTACAGCATCTTGAAATTGTAAAAAAAAAAATGTGCTGTGATGACGAAATATCAACTAAAGTGGTTTTCTGATTAGTAATGAAAAAAAGTGGCACAACCAACTAACAAATAGAAAAATTATTTACACGTGTTGATTTTCTTAATTTGAAACTGGTTTTATTATTCAACGAACTCATAAATATTGAAGTGCTCATTGAATTATTCTAAAACACATATTCAATTTTTTTTTATGCACCACAAACAGTGAATTTTGCTGCGCGGCTGTGTCATTGTTTTTAGAGTTGATAGACCATTACATTATTGTTCGCAAAATTATTTATAATTATTCCAACCTTTAATGGACTACTGCCATGTTGAGGTAAACAATATATAGTTTATAAATGAAATAGATTAATATATTATAGCATAAAAAATGGGTCCTCATCTTCAGACGATTACAGATGTTTCTGTTGAAATATCATTGCAATCTGACTGAAGGCAATATCTGTTATACAGACATACAAACGAACGATTTTATTCTATTTTTGATTTAGGTACAAAATATCGTTCGAAAGGTAATAAGTAATATCCATTTTTTACGTTACATTTCAAATTGCTCACACAATTTAAAAAAATTGAAATAATGTATTTATGAAATAAAAATATAATATTAATAATCTATATTTTTCATAAATTTTTCAGCTGTCTCTTTGTAGAATTCTTTTAATTGTTTGTCAAGGAAAGAGCACATTTTAAAACATCCGACAGATACAGATATTGTAAACTTTGTATTGCGTAATTGCTGGTCAAACTTTAGTCACCAGCATTAATTAAACATCAGCTTTCAGCTTTGCTTTGTTTTGTTCAGCGAGATGGAAATCTTCATTGAATGCAGTGAGGCAGAAATGATATTTCTTATTTACTATTCAATTACTATTTAATTACTATTCAATTACTATTCAATTACTATTCGATTACTATTCAATTACTATTCGATCTAAAAAGAGCTTTTGAAATTTACGGAATGGATAAATTTAATAAACCATTCATTATACCATATTTCTCCCCTCTATTGATGGCGGGCTTGCGGTAAAAATATGATATTCTCAAAATGTCGAAAAAGTAGTTTCTTAGTCCGATGCAATTTCGGTTTTTATTAATAGATGGCGGGAGCGTATAGTTGGTATCTCATTAATTAAAAAAATTCTGTACTTAAAAGTTTTTGCCAGTCGCATTTATCTCGACATTTTGTGATTTGTTCTTACCGTCAGCCCCTCAAATATAGGTAGTAATACTAAGAAAATTATTTTTAAAAAAATATCCGTACAGTGGTATTTTATCGAAGTGAAACATGGAGTAAACCGGTGAAGAATGATGGATGAATAAGCTTGTAGCTTATAGCTTATCCATATATCTGTATGCTAGAATTATAGATAGATGAGGAATGAGAAGAATCCGTTACAATGACGAATTTTACAATTTGTAATATGAGCTTAAACTCTTACTTCGGCTGAAGGGCCGTGTCCACGATGATCTTTTAGTGAGACTTTGATCTCTGAGAGTCAGCAAAGGTATGTTATACTGGATGCGTCATTCTAATCCGGGAGCAAAACGTACGCATCGCTCCACACTGAAGACGTTTTTACGATATGGACCATACGATCGGTGTATGATATATGATACCTGGTGGAAATCTAGGGAGGAAAAGAATGATTGGAAGACCGTGATTCGCTTAGGGAGACAATGTGAAAAATAATAATGGGCAAAGGACCGAGTATCGTAGAGGCGGATGATTGAGGAGGTCGCGGTTTGATTTGGGCTGTAGCGCCGTTCAGAATTGAAGAATTACTGTCGTTAAGAAGAAGAGATTGTGATTGGATTGACGTGTTTATTAATTTAAGACTTTATTGTAGACATCAGCGGAATTAATAAATCTAGATAGTCGACAATACTATTTTTATAATATCAAAAAATTAATGCCTATGGGATATTTACTCTTTTATTTTATGTATTAGTGTAACAGTGAGTAAAATATTTAAATAATTAAATAATTTTTAAATATAATCGACTTGACATTTTCACAGACGAAGTTACATTTCCCGGAGCCAGGGTACGTGGAGATCGTCCCCGATGAGCTGTGGGCAACTATCCTAGGAGTGTTGAAAAATGCGATCAAAGGTAAATTATTATTTTTTCATTTTTATTACATTAATTTAATTTTCACTGATTTTCGGTAATATACTCGTTAGGTACATTTAGTGGTTGTGGCTACTGATATCTTTACTTGTCCATTAATAAAACTGTTACACCCCAGGTACCAAACAGATAACGTACCTGTCGAGATTTGTATAATGTGTGTATATAAATACCGATTTAAAAAATGGAACACTTGATGACATTCAAATGTGAAAGACAATGAAAAGATATTGATACTCAAAGCTATAAAAAAGACGCGCTCTATATATCAGACCCGTGTATCACACCACCTCTGCATATAATTTTTTTTTAGTTTCTATGGCGAAAATACTTACTACTACACTATACAAGGAATCAAGCAAGACGTTAAATTAGTTTGCAAGTATTTTAAGTTCTTTAGAAATACTGCCTTGTTAGAAAATTTCAAAGTAATTAATATATTAAATTTAATATATTAAAATTTTATGTTAATAATGTATAGATAATAAAATATAGTAACAATAATAAAATTATCAGTGAGATGTACGATGACCGACCTTATATTTCTTTATAGAATCATCAATGGTATGATCAATTGCCTCCAGACTTTCACACACCATTGAGGTCATCGAGACACAATTCATTGTTCTATTACAGGGGTAATGTCAGAACACATGCATTATCTAACTCCGCAGTCCCCAGATTGCATTCTTTGGGGAATAAATATGCGAAGGTAGTCGACATTTTTGCTTTAAATTTTACTCTTTATAGGATTACATTATACAATTTTTTTGTGTCTCAACTCAATGGTGACGAATAAATTGCTTTACTTCACATTTTTAATTATGATTATAAAAAAACATGCTGATATTATTTTTTTCTTTCTTCGCTTCTGATAAGATTTTCTATTATTTTAAAAAAAGAAGTTAATTCCTGAATAATAATAATAATAAAAATAAATATGAATTGACGGATTAATTTCCAACACAAAAAATCAGCATTATATACTTATATGATAATTTGACACCTCGGTTTAGTAGCGAAGTAGGTAAGATGGCAATGTTATATTGAAAATGTTAGAAATTTACTAACGTGATATTTCTAACGCAGTTTTTTCGCTATAATTTATAATAAACATATTCTATATTTAAAAAAATTGCGTATTGTTTTATTTTACTTGAAAATATTCCTATATTTGAAGATATTAAATAGTAGGGATATGGTTGTGACATGTATTCCATCAGTGCAGTGGCGTAACTGAAAAAAATAGGGCTCAATATAAAATGGAAAATAGAAGGAATCCTGCATTATGCATATTGTAAAATATTGTATTATTAGAGAATGTGGGGTATATTCATCGTAGACTGTTAGTTTTTTAAGTGATATTTTGATTTGTTTTTATGTTAATATATGTATGCCCCACTTTCAATTCTTGAGTGTTGCTTTCATGAATAAATAATTTCACATCCGTGGCACGTATTTCGGCACGGTAGGTAGGTGGCCTTATATTAGTTCGTTTTAACATTGAAAGTTATTTTTTTTATCACTGAAATGAAATTGCTTTTATAATACGTGAAAATGATTTTCGCAAAACCTCTGGGGTAGCTGACAAAGCCTCTCCGAACCGTTGTACTGGTTTTTGGCGCGTGTTCTTTCGCCGCCTTCAGCTCGGCTAGATAATGAAGGCTCGCACAAAACATGGCCTTCAATGTGAATTTGTTATTTTATCGATGACGATAAAACTTTTCACACATTCATAGTAAACTTATTTAATATTTGGATGGTAAATTAATCTCATATTGAATATCGTAAATTCAAATTAATTTATTCG
Source organism: Eubasilissa splendida (assembly GCA_031772225.1). Classification (NCBI taxonomy): domain Eukaryota; kingdom Metazoa; phylum Arthropoda; class Insecta; order Trichoptera; family Phryganeidae; genus Eubasilissa; species Eubasilissa splendida. Next base: position 17,825,600 of record CM062856.1, read on the forward strand.
TGTTGTCTATCAAAAATACACTTTTTTTTATCACGTTTGATTAATTGGTTGCTAAATCTTATACGCATTAATTGGCAAAAAGTTTTTATTCAACACTTATATGTTTTTTTAATTTAAACAAAAAATTATAAACAACCAACTAAATTTAACTACGAGTCCCATTCTAAAATTTTTTCCTAAAAATTATTCGAGTAAATTTGTATTAAGTAACGATTTGAGTTAGGTACTAAATAGATTCTGGTAAAGAAACAATAATATATGTTTTAGTTAGTTACGACATTCTGAAGAAGAAAATTGTATTTTTCGAAACCGGTAGATGTATTTAAACTCAATTAAGTGGTTAATAAAACAAAGATAATAAATAAAAATATGAATTTTAACCACAAAGTCAATATTGCTAATTTTAAAAGTAGATTTATATTTTTATTATGCTAAAAGTTGACATAACAGTTGTGTGGTCCAGAATCAAAAGTTTTCGATTAAAATGCAAAAAAACCATTGTACCCTAACTAACACATTTGGGATCATATTGAACATGAGCAGCAACCACAGGTCATATGACCAAATACTGTCGTCTTATTGGCTGAAAACATATTTGTCTATTGGACATATCTGCGATTGAAGTAATGAGCAAATTTTTAATACGTTTTTATACGAAATTCAGTAATATTTGTCTAATTTCCATAGACTAGTCTTGTAGACATTAATTTTATTTATATTTATATACATACTTAAATCAAAAACCATGAAAACTGGCCATGTGTGATTTTGATTCTATATCTTATAATTAACACATATAACAAAATATTTAAATAGATTTTTAAAATTTAATTCTTCCAGTCGAACAAGAAAAAAAACGTGTTGAATTTCTCAGAACCATGTATCATATCACCTCTGCATTATATATGTTTTTCTTGTTGGAAAAAATATTTAAAAAAAATCAATTAAATAATGGAAATAAAATCTCGCTGACTGGGCACCGGTGTCCCGCGTAACAAGAGAATACATACCACTACATACACTACCGAGGAATCAAGTAAGACACGAAAAAGCATTTACAAATATCTTAAGCGCTTTATAATTAATACTATCATGTGTAACTATTTTCCTTTATGAAATTAAATTTGAAATGAAAATTTGATGTTAAGAATGTATTATATATATATTGAAGTAGGTTTATCAAAAATATAAACTAGTTTGACATTAAAGGAGCAGCTAAGATAGCAGAGCATTGGATTACCCTACGAGAGGTGCTGGTAACGATCCAAAATCTTTTTGAAATCAAAATGATTTATGATCTATTTTATTTTCATCATTATCGGTATATAAAGGTGAAAATAAAATACAAGGTGAAAGTGAGAGTCCATAGAAATGTTACGAATTTTCTAACGCGTTATATCTATTGCAGTTTTTGTGATAAATTTTACTGAGGTAGCCGCTGAATAAACATACTCTATGTAAAAAAATAAATAAACCTATTATGATTATTTTTACATTTATAAATATTATATATTAATACTCACATATGTGCAATATTCAAAGTAGATACATAGAATTATGTGATCGTGTCAGTTTTACATTTTCTAGAAGGCTTTCAATGTCTTTCTGACGTTGTCTTTGATTTCAAATTTTTTTGTAAATATAATAAATAATTTCTAAAGCTTCATTTTTATACAGATATTTTGCTAATATAAAATGAGAGACTGCTAACATAAGGAAACTTTAAGATAAAATGTTAGAATTATGATATAGATACAAATTGCTCGCAAATGTAACATCGAAACAATGTCAAAATTTTAATAGAATTTGTGATAAATATGGAAGCAACAAAATATTTGTCGAAGAAATATATCGTGGTCGCGCATGTCCTCAGAGATGACACAGCCGGGAAGTGTTCATTAAAATTTTGTCGTTTAGCGAAAACTTTTTCATGAAATTATTGCGCAAATCGTCATCTTTGACAAATACGGAATGTTATTAATTCGTAAAAATCAGATCCTAACCTAAGACAATAGATACACCGACTTAGGCATTTTCTGGCTTCATTGATATTTTTGAAGAACACACATCACTTTGTTTTGGTGACATTTGCTTAAACAAATATTGATATTGACCCTGCAATGGGATCCGAAACGTCGGCCAGAAAGGTCAGATATACACGGCAGACTAGCCCAGAAAACTGTACAGAGAATGAATCTTTATTTATTACGTACTCTTAGGTTAACATTATTTTGGAAAACTTATTTATGAAAATGTCTCTCTGTACCGGTTACCGTTGTATTTTAGTCGGATGGGTTTAAGGCCTAGCTTACACGCAAATAAGCCCACGTAAAGCGGTGGATGGATAAATCGAACATAATAATAAATATGTTTATTTTAATGAAATCGCATTTTATTTGTGAAAATAATTCCTCGATAATTAAAATAAACGAAAACACATTTTGGTTGTATGTATAGTAGCAATTTCAGATTTTCCTTCGTATTTATATAATATTAGAGGGTATACAGACAAAATCTATCTAATTGATTAATTTAATTTGTGTTAAAAATACCACAGTACTATATTCTGATATTGCAAAGATGTATCAAAGTTTATCAAAATTTAATAAAATGGATTGATTTATGTCTAGCGTAGGTGTATTGTTCAAAGGTATTTGAAATTCATCGTAATATAAAGATGATTGCTTTTAAAAATGATATAATAGATGTATCAATTGGAAAGACTATAAGTTCAAAATTTGTCGAAAATGTGTCCGGTTGAGATAGCTAAAATGGTAAGGCAAAAGTAAGGAAAAGGTCCAGGTTCGTATTCCGGTAGCAACCAAATATTTTTTCGATTAATAGATTTTTTTTTGTATATCTTTCTAATTGATTATATTAATTTTCGTTAAAGACAAATTTAGATAAATTAACTAGAAACATACATAGAATTTTTTTTATTAATTATTAAGGAAAACACATTCTTACTGTGAAGTTGTAATTATTCAGAACATAGGTCTGTGATATTTTAAATACCAATTAAGTGTATTAATTAGAAAGATATACATATAAAATTGATTATATATATATATATATATATATATATATATATATATATATGTATATCTTTCTAATTAATACATTTAATTAGTATTTATTATTAATTAAGAACTATAATGGATTGGAAATCCTTGTGCCATCTAGTCAAAGGTTATCACTTAAAAGGTATGTCGATAAAATTTGGCGACCTTTGCAAAAGCTGAGTTTGCAAGTTGAGTTGCGAGGATTGCGACGCATTTTACATTGGACAGAGCGGAAGAAGAATAAGAAAAAAATTGTAAGAACGCAAGAAAGCCATAAAAAAGCACGCAAGAATGGAGGGCCATCCATTTGATAATAGTCATTTACAACTCATACATAGTTGCGCCAAAGGACGAAAATTAGACATTTTAGAAAATTTAGAAATACATAATAATAAAAATAACAATAAAAACGTAATAAATATTCAAATACCGCCCATTACATCTACTCTCTTATATATTTTAACTCCACCCCCCACCCCCACCTCCGCTAATTCCAAACACACCATATATTACTGTCTGAAAGTGCTTTTAATTTTAGTTGATCTATAATATTGATAATGGAAGATGTTCCCGAAAATGTTATATATCATTTAACAACACAATGAAAGTGTTGTGGAATAAAATAGAGTTTTTACTCAAATTACAATATATATATATATATATATTTTTTCTATGCTATTAAGGAGAACACATTCTTATTGTGAAGTTGCAATTATTCAGAACATAGGTCTGTGATGTTTTAAATACTAATTTAATGTATTAATAATAATTCGAACCTATATGTTACACTTTTTCAAATTAATACATCTGTCGTTACATTATTTGAAAGCCATCAACATTATTTTTACTTTAAAATTTAATAAAAATGAATTAATAATTCTGGCGTCTGCAGTCGGTTTACTCAAAGGTATTTGAGATTCCGTAAAAATAATGTAGACGGCTTTCAAATAATGGAACGACAGATGTATTAATTTGAAAAAGTGTAACATATAGGTTCGAAAATTTGTCATGAAAAATACTGGCGCTATAACACAATTGGTAGTGTACTTCCCCGGATTGGAAATAGAGATCCAGGTTCGAATCCCGGTAGTGCAAAAACAATATTTTTCGACATTAATACATTAAATTAGTATTTATTTTCTATGCATCTTTTAAGTGATTTATCTTAATTTGTTTTGAGTGGTTCATTGTTTTCGGATTACAAGTATCTTACAAGTAATCATTTTGTTATTCATAGCGTCGTTACTCGATCTTGACTTTATTACAGGTGAATATTAAAATGCTAAAGCAAAATATTGATTTACCTTGTAATTTGCATTAATATTATGTACAGGCGTACTTTATATCATATTTGCATCTTGCTAATTATCATATAGGTATTATGTTACATAGTAGTCGATCGTTTCTAAGAATTTCCACAAGAAACATGATGATATATGGATGTCAACAGGGCCCGCCACTCGGCATCCTCGACTGGGCCGCCACTGGTCAGAGTTTCCCTAAAACCTCTTTCAATCTTAAAAATTTAATTTATATTCAGCTAAAATCCAGTCAGACATATTCATCATCATCATCATTTTCTTACTCCTATCTTAGGATAGTCGGGGGAGGGGTATGATTTGCGCTACTTCGGTACTAGTTGACCAATCAAGATTCAATCTGTCTTAATACTACTACTTAATAATCTTATAGTCTGGGGTGATTACCGGACGCCTCCCTTCCCGAGCTGCCAGGAAGATACCTCTGGCAATTGCGAGACGTGTCCAAATCATCTTAATTGAGATCTTTTTATATGCAGATACAGGGGTTCCATGTCGAGTGTCTCCTTTATGTTGGAACTTATCGCTCGGTCCAATAATGTAACTCCTGTCACTCCCCTAAGAAAACTCATTTCAGCAGCCTGAATTCTTGATCTCACACTCTCCGTTAGGATCAGTGGCGTAACTATGCCGATGCGGTGCATTGGGCCCCGCGTTAGATAGGGGCCCAAAATGTTTGCGTCCTATAATCCATTTGTATTGATACTTTTGCGAGTATCGATACCTTTCCCATCTTTAATGATAGTCCACATCCAGAAAATGAATTATAAAATGTAAAATGTGTATATATGTAAACGTGAAAAAGTTATCGATGTACCTATAGAGACCAGACCATCGCTGTAAAGTGAAAATCGCCCTAGGGAAACTAATAATTTTTAAATTGCAAGTGTTTACGTTACACGTATGTTTTTTTTATGAAAGTTTTAATATTACAATTAATGGACAATATGCTAATTTTATTCTTATTATTTATTGAATAAAACACGCAGTACTAATATTCGTATATCTTATATACAGTGGCGTGCAGTGGGTATAGATTTAGGTTATGCTGTTACTAATTACATTATACAATCATACATAATATATGTATTTTCGTTTAACCAAGGTCTTTAGATAAAATAAATCCGTCGTTTATACGACCCTACCGTGTATTTATTTGTAATTTTAGAGTACTATTAATAGTGTTTTTAAAGTTTAAATTTTAAAGTAAAATAATACCTTCTTACCCAGATAAAAATGTATGGATAAGAACACTTTCTATGACTGAATTTCATTTATTGTTTGAAAATCTTTCACGTAATAACTAATTATTTCTATTAAAGGTTAACATAGGAAATAGTTCGGCCAATTGATTTTTATTTTTCCCAAATCAAAAGCCAATCCGTGCACCAAATTTAAAGAACAATCATGAAATCAACACGTTTAAAACAGTAAGATAGTAAAATTCGCGAATTAATAAGAGAGAAAGTAGACACGTCGATGATTAGCACGCAGTTGTAAGCCTTTCTAATGTTGTTCTGTTAAAAACGGCATAGGCAACGACTCCATACAAAACGGATCAACCGAAAGAAATTTTCAGTAAATAACCAATTATATGACTCGAGTAATTCACTAGCTTAAAGACAGAACAAATTAATGTGAATAGCTCGATGCGACTAATACAAAAGCGGTGAGTTCTCGTGGTAGTTTTTAGAACTAAGCAATTAAAGTCTTTACTGGTACACAGATGGCGCTAATTGTAAAATAATGTTTTCGTTTATGTTAATCCGATTATTTAATTTATATTTGTTTTCCAGAATTTGAAGTAATGCACAACTTTTTTGCTAGTATACACTGCACGCCCCTGTATATCTTATACACATACAATACTTATTTAGTGGGCTCTTTTTTCCATTTTGCATTGGGGCCTAATTTTTGTAGTTATGCCACTGGTTAGGATCCATATTTGTTGACCATAGCTTTAAATACAGTCAGTTTCGTTTTGACTCTTAACTCGGATTTGTTATCACCGTACTATAAAGATAATGTAAAAAACATCTTGCAGCTCCGATTCATCCGTCTATTTTATCTTCATGTCTTTCATCTACCATTATTTAAATACGCAATGTACCATTTCGATTATAACTCGACAAATGTGTGCCACAAAGGCCGACTGCTGACGTCGCGCGGCAACATAGATTATACGTATTAAGAGGATTATATAATAATAATATGTTATAATGATTACCTATTTAATTGTAAATTCAAAACGGTAAGTTGTTTACGTGGTAGCATTCGAATTCTGGTTTTCGGCGGTTTACGCATGCATTGCAAATTTACATATATTTCTTGAAAATTCTATACTCACTTAATGAGCATACTGTCAAATAAACACTAACACAACTCGAATTAAAATATTATCTTATTTTATTTATTTGTTTAATTTTAGTAGGAAAACTATGGCGTTTGGCGTAAAGCAGAATACATTTATTTGATGAAAAATATGTTAAACGTCTGAGGTCTCCTTTAGTTGCATTTCGAGAACAATTTTCAATTCAAAAGTGACACTGTTCTTGCGTTATGTTGACGGTACAAATAATCAATATTTAATGTATTCTTGGAAGGTCCATCAAAAGCTTAAGTAAATATGTTTTATCGCTTTCATTTACATGAAATATCTTTTGTATTGTTTATTTTTATTTATTTATTTAATGCACACCTCGAGCACCGTACTGCGAAACAATAATATTAGACGTAATGGAAAAGAATATTTATACTGAAAAGAAAAAAAAATGTAAGTTTGATCAAAGTTTATCCAAATTTAATTTTTAATTGATTGATTTAATTCGTTCGTCTCCTGGCGTGTATTATGCAAGGTATTTGGGATTCATCGCAATATAAAGTTGATTGCTTTAAAAAATACATATATTCTAAATTTGTCGTGAGTGTAATCGATTGCTGTAATGCAATAGTAACACGTTTCCCCGGATAGGAAGATGTCCAGGTTTGAATCCCGGGTAGCAGCCAAATATTTTTTCTGTATATCTATCTAATTGATTAATTTAAATTGAAGTAGTTAGGAGACCAAGAAAATGAACACCGCACCAACTGATTGAAGGCATCACAACGTGAGCAACCGAGAATACGCATGTAGCGATCGGAATTCAAATCCACCGCCATCTCAGTCGGCATCGACGCTAGCGACAGCGCTGCCGGCTGCTGCTACAAGTCTAGCAGTCTCTCCAGTTTCATCGTTTCACAATGGCGGTCTTGCAGGCTCGCGCTCGCCGAGCAAGACCGCCGATTCATTTCATTTCCTAAGACACGTGCACCTTCTACATCTTCATTCATTCACTGTATTCATTCTATGTGTTCCTCGTTTTTATCATACCGACAATAAGCACCTCAACACACGCCAATTGAAATTTGATTCATTTAACCACTTATAGAATTGAAATTGAAAATGTTATTTTTGAATCATACGATTTACTAGATACGAAACATCTGTAATGTATTTAAACCGAGGATATAAAAGACAGAGGTCGTCGAGATGGCAGATAGCAAAACTAACCTCTAAATCAGCTCTAACGCGAAAACGATCTTATCATTTGCACCAGAAGGTTATAATTCATTGTGACTTATCAAATCTGATCAAACAATAACAGCACAGTTTTATCGCGATCAGCTGGACCGTTTGAACAATGACCTTACCTTAAATTAAGGATAATAATAACGTGTTTTGCAACACAAACATTTTACAATTGATAGCATTTCGGCATTTAGCGTATTCTCTAGATCTTGAACCATCAGAGTTGCATCTTTACGGGTCAATGCAATATTTTTTAGATACCTAGTGAAATTTGTAATGAAATAAAATAAATTGAAATTAAGAATAATATGAATTGACTGATTCGATATCGTACCGAGTGCCAACACAAAGTACTTGGTCATTGTTAGATCTGTTTCGACTAACTAATTTACCATCCACGGAGGTAGGCAGAGAGGACAGAACGCCGCACTATTCTGTTCTGCCACAATATTCTTGCCTCGTCTTCTTTCATACATCTTCTCGTGCACTTCGTTTTTTAACAGGGTGAAAGTTTCAAAAACAATTTATCATATTAATTCACAAATTCGAATTTTGTTATGACGACATTTTTTTATTTCCGTGCCTAAATATAAGTATTTCATAATTTTATTTTATGATAAATCAACACAATAATGTAATTAGCGATATTTGAATATGTCCAAGAACACACAATTACTGAATTTTAATTACACTGTTATTAAACAAATAATAGATGTCTCATAGAGATGAAGCTATTTTTTATTATAATTAATGGCAATATATGGAAGTATGGATAATTACAGGGCATACGATCTGTTTTCGGCTGGCTTAAGTGATCACTATATATAAATATAACGCTAACCATTCTCGCCCATTAATCAATCTCCATATCTATCAAATTTTTAAAAGTTGCATGTATGTTAATATGTGGACTCACTTCGAGTACCATTACGGATCAATAAATAAATAAAGTGTAATTATTACTTCCATATATTTCCATTAAATATAATAAAAAAATAAATAGCTTCGACTCTATGAGATTTATCTATTATTTGTTTTAATAATATAATTAATTACATAATCGCGCGGGATATTAAAGCCGTTCTGTGTTTTAATACTTATGCTATAGTTAATTGAGGACATTAATGACTTTATTAAATTCAGTGAAATAAGATGTTACAAAAATTGTATTGGTAATTAAACTCGGACATGTAATGAGACATCCGGAGAAGTATGCGATCTTGCACCTCACGATGCAGGGAAAAAATGATGGAAGTCGAGGCCCTGGAAGAATGAGACCATCGTGGCTGAAGAACCCGAGGTAATGGTTTGGCCAGTCTACTGTAGAGCTTTTCCGGGCCGCAGTAAATAAAGTCATTATAGCCAACGTCCGTTGAACGGATAGGGCACAATATGATAAAGATGGCGTCGATCAATTAATAAATAAATAAAATCCAAATTTTTTAAGAAACCCATGACGCAGTATCGGTATGGAAATTTTTTCTTCTGAAAATGGCGTTTCTTAATACATATATCGTACGCGGTCTATGGAAATAGTCAGGCCCTTCGGCTATCTACCGGATAATTTAAAAAAAAATAAAACATTACGCACAAGTCTTAAGAATAGTGAAAAATTCAAACCATCCAATACATTAGTCCAAACGTTGCCAACTTCATATTATTTAATAGTGATGAGAAACAATGCTACTCTTGACTCACTGGTGTGATTGTGATTGGTATTCGATAATATCAGTGATTGAAAACTGTGACTGTGATCACTGTTTCATCAGTAATGCGCACGCGCTGCACGATATCACAATACACGAAATAAATAAATTTTTAGCATATTTGTTTATATTATTAAAATTTAATTTGTGTAAAAAAACATATTCTAGCATAAATAATTAATATATACCTATCTAATTTAATATCATCACAAAGATAATAAAAACTCTATAAAAAATGTGTTTATATTTCGGCTCAAATTCGTTTTGGCAGAATCTACTAGATGGCGCTGATCACGAATTATAACGTCATTCCTTCATGAATATTTTCATTTCAAATGCGCATGCGCCCAATAACGGTTCACAACCAAATATCAAAAATGAATCACGTTATTCCCAGATATTCAATCACTGTTAGTGAGTGTGACTTAAACATATCAGTGATTTACTCACGGTTCGTGATTTTGACCTCATAACTATTATTTAATTCAAATAATTGTGATAATGTTATTCACAACTACCGTTATACTCGTATTTTATTTAAACACGTTTATTTGATTAATTTCAATTTGTTATGACGTAATTTTTTTTATGATTATATTTCTTTATAATTGACAATAATAGAATAATTGCGACTCAATTAAAGGCAGAAAAAGCAAACTTGGATGACCCACAAATTTTCCATACACACGTAATGCTAATGAATTTGAAATATTTTAATTGCAATACCTAGACCAATCGTAAAAAAAATAAAAAATTTATACATGTACTTAAAACAAAGCATCTTGGGATTAGTACAGTTTCACGCTCACCACCTCAATTATATAACGATTTACCACTAACTTAATCGAACATTGACAGATTAAAAAATATGTGACAAACATACTAAGACGAGCACCGACGTAAAAAATACAAATAAATATTATATTTCTGATTTTTCATTACATACCTTATGTAATTGTTATCTTTTAATAATAGTTTTATCACTTATCTCTAAATAACCAAAAGAGATCTGATCACTTCGGCTCAACGTATAAGTGATATATTACGGTTGTATTACTATTACTGGTGTACAGGAGTAATATAGGACGTCCAGCGGAAAAATTTCAAGATTAAATTGTAATTGCTCGTAAACCATCAGGGTGAGGTAAGTGGGAGGGGTATCGTTCGACGCGCGTAATTTGCTGATTTGCCAGTCGAAATGAGTCACTGGTCGGAAGCGCACCGCGTGTTCGCGGTTGAGTAATATTTAAAGTGCGGTGATTCATTGGTTCGTGCGCGTCGCGCTTTTTGTACTCACTTTAATATTCGACGAGTAAGTGATGGGCTGAGCACGCAACTTATCTGGTGTTGGGTTCAAAAGTTCAGACAAGAAGGGACAATGGTTAACCAAACTAATCAGGAACCATCAACATCAGAAGCGATGCCAGAACATGTGGCTCAAGTTCGACGTGAAATTATGCGCAATCCGCGTAAATCGATAAGGAAGATTGCAGCCTGTACTGGAATAAAAAAATCAACAGTACACGTTATTTTGAAAAATAAACTACAGTTTTGGAAACAACACGAACGCTTGTAAATGAATATATTGTTTACTGATGAAACAAATTTTTATATCGATGGCTATATTAATAAATAGAATATGAGATACCGGTGCCCCGACAACCCAAGAGAACGCTATCAAAAACGTTTGCATTGTCCAAAAATGACAAGTGTCGTGTACAATTTCTGCCCGATGGATGGTCCTTATTTTTTTAACCAGCAAGAGAGAGTCACTGCTGACGTGTATTGCCGAATGATCGACGAGTTTTTGGTACCGCAACTGCAGCTGTTTCCCGGGTTCAATAACAGAACACAATTTCAGCAAGACGAGGCCACTCCATCTACATACAGCTAGAGTTTCAATGGAGGAAGCTAAGGGGAGTTTTTACCAATAAATTAATCAGCACCCTGGGCACCTCAGTCACCAGACTTTACTCTGTGCGACTTTTTTTGGTAGGGATACCTTAAGTCGAGAGTTTACAGCAACAATCCTGAAAGTGTGAAGTTGCTGTCATTGAATCGACACTTTGCTCTCGCGTGTTCGCAAATTTAAGAGTCCGATTCCAAGTGTCTTCATAGATATGTACGTCATTTAGACGATATTGTTTATAAAACGTAAAATCCGCATCGTTTAACTCCATTTTGTATAAATAAAATATGAAAATAACATTGTAGTTTTTTTATTATTTAAAATTATTATTATAAAGTTTTATCAATGTGTCCAAAATTTAATAAAAATGAATTGATAATTCTGGCGTCTGCTATCAGTTTACTCAAAGGTATTTGAGATTCTGTAAAAATGAGGTAGATGGCTCTTTCAAATAATGGAACGATTAAATGTATTAATATCAGAAAGGTAACATATAGGTTCGAAAATTGTCGCTAAAAATATTGTCGCTGTAGCATAGTTGGATAATGTACTTTCCCCGGTTAGGAAAAAGATCCAGGCTCGAATCCCGGTGGCGCAACAACAATATTTTTCGATAAAATTGATTTTATATGTATATCTTTCTAATTAATATATTTAATTCATATTTAAAATTAATAATAATACTCTATTTTAATTTTAGTTAAAGAAAAATATCCGTTATTTTGCATTAATTGATAATTTTTGCACTAGTTGAAATTATTTATACAATATAATATATATTTTAAAAGTGTGTAGGAACCACATTTGCTGTAGCCCTGCACCTCTGGAGTTTAACAATCGACTTAGCTACACTACAGTACGATATAGATTCTACTTAAACGGCCACTGGCGCTCCTACAATATCGTCCGCAGGCAGGGCAGTACTGGCACATATATTATAATATAAATATTATTTTACGTATAACGTTAAATCATTAAAAATACTCTCCTTACATGTTTTTTAAAATATTTTTACGTTTCATTAATATGAACATTTATTTTCGCAATTTGTTTAATTTAAAACTACCACTAGTGTGTATGGTATTTGTGCCTGTGTTAGGCTAAATTGCACCTTTTGTAGGTATGTTATTATCAAGGCTTTGCCTCTATAAGTTACTGTATAACCGTACATGCGCGTTGGGGGATACAAATCAACGATGGGATATAAATTACTTGGTTATTTTAGATTTAATCTTAAAACTGTTCCGATCTATTTATTGCATTTTAATTACATTTAAATTGTAACCGTGCTGTAAATTCTTATAATATTTTGCATTTTAATTTAAACTTTAAGTCTTCCAGAGCATATCGAGAACTTAATGCAGAACTCACTGTTAAAAAAATGTAGAAATCACGTATTAATAAATAAATACATGCAAACTTTTAAAATGATTGATCGACGAAATATGATTTCATAGTCTCCTGGTTGTGATAGAAGAAAGTGCATTGAATTTTTTTAAGAAGTTGTGTCATGGTTAGTCCGGTCCTGCCCGCAGGTTATACAACACCGCAATGTGGATCGTGTGTAATGTGTATGCGATTTATACCACCACATTTGTTTAATATTGGACGGCTTCACGCATATGAATGCAGACGCGTCAGTGGCCGTGCAATACGATGGACAATACTCATTTCATTTCACTTTCAAACAGTATATTCACAATAGCAGTGAGTAATCGGCTATATTGGCCACCTCGCCAGCAATGGTGGTAGATGCGCGGCCACGGTCTGTGCATTCGTGACAATTTTTAAAGGTTGTATATCGCGCCAAATTTGACTCGGATCTTACCTTTTATTTGCCCACGCGTTTGCTGCATTATGATTGGTAAATAAAATGACACTCTAGATAGTAAATTTATTTTTATTCCCATTTAGAAAATGTTTAAGAAATGCAAGAAAAAAATTTACTAACCTAATTTAACCTACGTAGATAGACTGATGAAATTAAGTGAGCGTATAAACAATGAATCATCCGTATTAGAACGAGAACAAAAGATAGCGGTGAAAACTGAGTCAGTAAACAGTGGCAGGGAGATACACACAAGATGATTTAAATATGTAATGTATCTCTTTCCATGGTAACACGTTTTGTATCCAAAAGATCTGCCGTCCTGCAGTTCGACGCTACCTGGCACACAGATTAGCAATACAGAATGTACACCACCACCACCACCGGGTTTTGTAACGCAATATAATTAATCGTTGTCGTCCCCAACCAAATAATTCAGAAATATTTCAATGGATAAAATTAAGTCTATTTTATAAATTAGTTAATGATTTTTATTTTTCTTTGAACGTTCTTTATTGCAAGTAGTTAGAAATATTAAAATATTAATAAACATTTTTTTAACAAAATGGACAGTAAAATATATTTTCTAAACTGGGAAATAACGCGATATATAATCACGAGCAATGTAATACATGCCATAAATGTCGAACAAGGAAAAGGAGCTGTCATGATCGGGGATGGGGTTATTGAGTCGGTCGTGGCGGGGAGGATGGGGATAAACGGAAATTGAAAAAAACCAAAATATTGTAAATTTATTGTTATTATATTTACAATAACGCCGACATAAACTATCTCTTACGAATTGAAATGGACGTACGAGTAACACGAGCGCGATAACGATCTACGATATGTGATTTTATTTGATTTCTTGGAGTAACAAATTGCACCTTAAAAAAATATTTCTACTCGAGAAAATGTCCTCCCTTTTTCGAAAAACATTTTTAATTGAACACTTTCATTGCAAACTATAGATAGAGGTCCTTTTATCAGATTTCTCGTTGTCCTCCCTGGCGACGTGAAAGTTTTTTTTAACGCGGGACAGGTCGCGCATTGTCCTTTGATAAATATCTAATGAAGCCTCTTTGCTCGTCGCGAAGAATTAACACAGCATGTTCCTTTTGTAAAGGAAAAACGGAGTGGCCATTTTAACCATTAATCGGAAAACTCCATTATCTGTACTACATTATGTAAATGCGGCGCGTCAAGTGCCAGCTGCCTCGCGTGACACATTTAACCTCATAATCATAAGAAAGACCTCATTGCTGTGGCTCTATTAAACTAGTGTACAGCTATCGAAAATTTAACTCACAACCGAATAACTACTATTGATCTTCAATATGTATTTCTTAAATTGTCCAGCAATGCTTAAAAATGATAAATGAAATAAATGGCGGAGTCAGACTGCATGTTATTGAAATGGAATATAATTTATTCTTTTAAATACTAATTTAATGTATTAATTATAAATATATACATATAAAATTAATTTTGTCGAAAAATATTGTTTTTGCGCTACCGGGATTCGAACCTGCATCTCTATTTCCAATCCGGGGAAGTACACTACCAATTGTGTTATAGCGCCAGTATTTTTCGTGACAAATTTTCGAACCTATATATGTTACACTTTTTCAAATGAATACATCTGTCGTTCCATTATTTTTGAAAGCCATCTACATTATTTTTACGGAATCATAAATACCTTTGAGTACACCGACTGCAGACGCCAGAATTATCAATTCATTTTTATTAAATTTTGGACATATTTATAATTAATACATTAAATTAGTATTTAAAACATTACAGACCGTATGTTCTGAATAATTACAACTTCACAATAAGAATGTGTTCTCCTTAATAATTTATTATTAATAACAACTGTATAACAAATATGATAACTTTCGTAGTAGTTTAGCTCGATCAGCATTTGTAATTTTTTTTTATATTCAAATAATTTGATGCGTAAATATTAATTAAGTTTTGATCATAAAATTTATGAATTTATGACATCTAACAAATAAATATTTGATTCATTAATTAATCCTCATCATTATTTAGAAACTAACGAATTTTAGGCAATTTAAAGATCCAAAACGGACGATAGCCGTTTTTATACACTTATTTTTGATCAAAAATCGTACACTACTTAATTTAAACTTAATTAAAACTGTATTTGAGAGAATCCCACAGAATCTATCGAACCGGAGAGGAATTCCGATTTACTTCGGTTCATTCATTGTTTGTAAAATAATAAATAAAACAAAAATAAAACAGCTAAGAATAAAAATAAAAATAGTTTGAAATATTTTATAAAACTGTTGTTTAAAGCGTCGCTTTTTCTGAACTGTATCTTCTTTCATATTTCCAATTATGCCACACGTTTAAATAACCAGCATTTTGAAATGGAAATGTAAAGAAAAATAGACGTTTTAACTTTGAAAACGATCATTATGAAATATATTATTAATTACGAAAAGAAATATAACTGTTAATTTAAATAATTATCTACGTTACAACAGTATTACGATGTCCCAATTTTAGAATTTCTGATAGGGCCCGAAGCAAAGATACTAACTAGTACAATAATGGGTCAATTTCTGAATTTTTTTTCTCGAAGTACGTAAACTTAAAGCTTAACGTGATTTTGTAAAAATCTTATACATTAAGACTTTCCGTAACGCATATATATATATATAGGTACTCTTTGAACATTTTTGACTCGTAATTAAATCAGGTATCTACTCATAAAATGAGATCACCCTTTAAACAACACTCTATATCGGTTTTGGACAGATCTGAGTTACGATTGCCACAACATTTTATATATATATATATATATATATATTCTTCGGCATCGAATAGTATATTTAAACAAACATAGAAAATAAATTAAAGTCGTCATTTAAGAATCAAACATAACTAATTATAAATGATTTTTGTAGAATTACTGAAGTTATTAAGGAAAACACATTCTTATTGTGAAGTTGTAATTATTCAGAACAGATGGTCTGTGATATATTAAATGTATTAATTAGAAAGATATACATATAAAATCAATTTTATAGAAAAATATTGTTGTTGCGCTACCGGGATTCGAACCCGGATCTCTTTCCAGCAAACAAACGTAGTAGATGGCTTTTAAATAATGAAACGATAGATGTATTAATTTGAAAAGTGTATGTATAAAATTTGTCGTCAAAAGTACTGTTTACTGTAGCATAGTTGGTTAATGTACCTTCCTCGGATTGAAATTGATTATAATACATTTAATTAGTATTTAAAATTACTTACCTTTTTAGAGGTACGATTCCCTTGACTTGTGCGCAATTGAAAGGGAGGCTACACATGTGTGGTGATTTCATTTCTTTGATTTACACGCCCCTAGCGGACGCTATCGTGAAACTAGTGATGTAGAACGATTCCCCGCAAAAAAAATTCAAATCTAATGATATAAATATCTTAATTTGACAAAAAAAATTGTGATATGCCGTGTCGCTGTTTAGGTTAAGCACAATATCAGCGTCGGAGATGGCCGACGCGCCGTCTATCTATCGATATTAATTTATATAAACCGATATACAGTGTTGTTGCAGTAGGGATCTCGGATATCATGCATGGACCTGGTCTGTTCATCCCACTAAACTTTTTAATTGTGATTCAAGAAATATCTTGTTTGGCATATTTTATCGCCCCCTTTCAATACGTGAATACCGTAACATGTCATCGTTAAGTGTTGTATAAAGAGATAATAATAATAATAATAATAGTGCAGTATGTCCCCTTTGCGTGCATCGGACACGAGCCGGAATCATTGAAAATGCACCGCCGAATGTCGTCAACCTTTCAGTGTTCTTTAAATATTCACGGCACGACTTTCTCCAGCTCTTCCGTTCGATATATGATCTATTTATGTTACAAGTGATCCAGCTCTTGGAAGAGTTGGATCACTTGTAACATAAATAAAACGAGTGGAATAGACGTAGAGCCTAATCTCGCCGTGCTACTACACAGGCAGTGGTAGAATGAAGAAGTTTCATTTTTTGTGATATTTTGCTATACGGAGTGTTCATCGATTCTCTAACAACATATTTTTTTTTCTTTTTTCGAATAAAGCAATCACTTTGTGGTTTGACATATTAGATTATATAAAACACAATAATTTTTTTATTACACGCCAAACATCGTCGGGGCGTATTTAAAACTGATGACAGTTTTGAAGAAGAATTTGCTATTTTTTTTTAAAAATACTTTCGTTTTGTCGTTATTCCTGGTTTTAGTGCCCTTTTCTCAGTGAAAGCGGAGCCCCTCCCAATGAGGTAGTGGAGCATGTCAGAAATGAGCTTTTGTGGTATGTTAAAAAAAAATAAGAAAAATATCCAGATTACCGTACTTTTTGAATTTTTTTTAAATGTGCAGTATTTTCGGAAATATTGCCGTTCAAAGTTGGGCTTGTTGAAAAATGCTCGAATTATCATATCCACCGTGTGACGTCACATTTCTCGTACGTACTCGAGTGTCGAGTGTCGACTTGTCGACTCGAAAGATGAGACGCCACAACCCTCGTGTGGTATAAACCGATCGTTTTAAAACACGCAACTTTGAACATCTGTAACTCTGCCATATTTCAAGTTATCGCAAAAATTCTTTCAGATTTTACGAAGAATTAAAAAAAATGACTTTACTATTTCATAGCGAGTAGCGCGACCCTATAAATCCGCCACTGCCCCGGGCTCCAAAATTTTTCGAACCGGCCCGTGTGGGTCCGTTGATTAGGTCAAGTGATGACAATAAGAAAAATTGTCTAATGAGATCACTTGAAAGGGTTGCAACTAAATTAAATTCCACGTGTGCATATTGAACGTATCGCCTATTAGACTCTAAACACGTAATACGCACCGATTATGCAATCAACAACTGCATTATTGGTACATGAAGGAGAAAAGCCCATATTTCGACACTTTTAAAAACGTTGTGACCGCGAATAACTAAAATTGGCGATGGACCCTTTTAAGTCTCGGCTAATTCTTACGTTACAAAAACGAGCGATAAAATTAATTGCATTCAGAAAACAGTTGGTTGAATAACGCCCGAATGGTACCTTCAAATACGTTTTCATTCCAGTCTTTTTATTTTTTTAGTAGTGGTCCGTGAAGGTCTACAACATCTGTTTTTCTAATTAAATTTGTTTAATTAAAAATCTAATTATTTTCCTTGGCAGATACCTACTTACGTTTCGAATTCCTTCGCCAGAGCGCTCGCATAGGAATCATGAACTGTGTAATCAATTTCGTCGATATTTTAGTTTGTATGTATTTTTCGTTAGAAAGAATTTATATGCTCGGCTTTCAAGATCTGTAAAATGTCTCATTCTGTAGATCTCTTCGTGCCAGATCATTTGGTATTAGTTATGAGAAAAAATGCTACTCTCTACTCACTGTTGTGATTGTGATTGGTATTCGATAACATCAGTGAATACAAACTGTGACTGTGCATTAGTAATGAAACTGTACGATATCACAATACACGAAAACATAATTTTTAGTGTTATTTATTTATATTATCAAAATATTATTTGGGTAAAAAACATATTATAGCATAAATAAATAATATAAATCTAATTAAATATCATCACAAAGAGAATGAAAATGCTTAAAAAAAATGTTAATTTATTATTCGGGTTAAATTCTCAGCAAATATGCGTAAAACGTTTTGCAGAATCTATAAGATGGTGCTTATACAATTACGGAAAATTCGGTAGATGGCGCTTATTTAAGTGATAATTGATATAAACGACGGCGTCAGAAAATCAACATAATTTTTAACAAAAATAAAATTGAATCACGAATCTCGACATTCTCAGATATTCAATCACTGATAGTGAATGTAACTGAAAAATATCAGTGATTGACTCACAGTTCGTGATTTTGAGCTCATCACTATTTGGTATGCTGTATGCATAATCTATGTTATCCATTTCCCATGGTTATGCGCGGACAAACTATTTTCAGGCTAGAATTCTATTTTCACATAAAGTGATAATTTTATTTTACGATTGTTAGAATGAATAATAATAGCATTGAATGCCCAAATTATTCTCAACAATGAACCCTAATATTCTTGCGCGTCGTTCGAGGCGTGCACCTCATTTCCCAGTAAAAAAGTATAAAACTAATGCCGCTGTGAATTCATCACAAGTTGTTTTATAAAATGTGAAAAAATTAGATTTAGATATATATATATCTAAATTTATACACTTACATTATATACAATAACAGTCACAAATAACTATACATCGTCGCCATACTAAGATATAATATTATATGACTTATGTTACTGCTACGTGATATTGTAAATATACACATTTAAAATAACTAACCAATTTATATGTGCATGTACTGTTTTCTGCTAATATTAAATAAATAAACAATTATATAAGTTATTAAGACAGCATGGAAGTATGGGTATTACAGGCCTTACGGCCTGTCTTCGGCTGATCACTTTATACAATGTAACGTTCACTAATTCGATCCACAATCAACCTCCACATCTATAAAATTTTGGAAATCATGTATATGTTACCATGTAGAAATATTTAAAGTATTTTACTAAAACTTCGCTGTCGCCATCTATGGTTTGAAATTTGATACTCATTCCTCTGAAATATAATATAATATAAATAGCTTCGTCACTATGAGATATCTATAATTTGTCTTAATAACAATGCAGGTAAAAATCTAGTAATTGTGTGTTCTTGGACACTTACTGGTCAAATATTATTAATTATATAACGTATACTTGAATTAACACTCATTGGTAATTGCGAAATCGTGTACTTAGAATATCTAGGATCTCTTATAACAAATGGTGGAGACTGCGAGGCAGAGATTCCGAGGAGAAATGCCATGATACGATCTACTCTGAACACGTTTAGAAAGATCTGGCAAGACCAAGAATAACGAGGAATACAAAACCGAGTTAAAACCCTTATCTTTCTAGTCCGTCTTTGCGGGAGTAGGAGCACAAAAATGCAGGGGTGGGTGTAACTAAAAAAAACTGAGCCTCAATGCAAAAGGACAAAAATGAAAGGGCAATATGTAATTTTTTTCAAAACATAGTTCTGTAATATTTAATACAAATTAAATGCATCAATTAGGAAGTTATACATACAGATAAACTCAATTTATTGAAAAACTATTTTAGATGCAACCGGAATTTGAACCAGGATCTATTCCTATTCGGATAGGAAGAGATCCTGGTTCAAATCTCGGTGGCAGCTAATATATTTTTTCGGTAAATTGAGTTTTTCTATATGTATATCTTTCTAATTGATGCATTTAATTTGTATGAAAAAAAAAAATGATTGCTCAACTTCACGGTGATTTTCGTATTTATGGCGATGGCTTGATCCATAATCCGACAAATTAGCGGAATATTATGTATCCATCCATAATACATGTGTTTTTATAATACTTGTTTTCATAATACATTTTTATCATTCCATTTGTGATGCATTTAAAAAAATATTAGTCCTTATTTAATTTTTTACCACCCCTATACCAAATTTGCTCGGGAACCCCGTTATTTTGACCCTCACATTTCTTTTCTCTTTCGCGTTTCATAATTTTCCTCTCACCGCTCTCTTTTTATGCTATTTTCTCTTACTCTCTTTGAACACCTTCGTAACGCGGGAGAGTCCGATGCTTTACGGGGAGACCCCCTCGCGAAGATTTAATTTGTAAATAAAGCATGGGGATGATGGTATCATTTTATATTATTAAAATCAAACAAAGGAAAATTTTCAACCATAACAATACTTATTATCTTTTTCCTTCCACTTATCACTGTCTCACTCCCCCACTACATTATGCTAAATCCTTTTTTTTGGTAGGTACCTACTCTGCATCTAATGTTGTGGCTCATTGACATTTTTAACATTGGTAAATTGATATACATATACATATGTGTGTAAAGATGGATATTATAGATCGAATGTTATTGGTTCTAGAACCTCATTTGTTATAATATCTGTTCGTTCTAACAAACATGGAAATACAATATAAGTATATTATATATAGGGACAATCGGTAATTCGGTAACCAGCACAACCTAGGGCAAAATTACCATTCAGGCAACCATTTTAACACGAAAAATATAATGCAAAATCAAATATATAACCGTTAAAATAATATAAAATTATTTTATCAAACTTTTATAAAAAAAATATTTTTTCCTGCAAATGCAAATACTAACAAATCTTATTTTATAAAAATCATTAAAAAATCGCATATAGTCGTGCGAAAAAAGTCTCCGACACGTCGACACGTCATTCGCGCGCGTAATTTTACCATGCGTCGTAGCATTCTGATTTTATTGATGACAACTCTTCGTTGTAATAGATATGTTGTTTCGATACATTGGGATCTCACGACACGAGTTTTCAGAAAATATAAATGCATTTTTTTTTCACGACCAGGAGACCTCTAAAACATTCTCCGTTAAAAAGATTATCTGTATATAATTATAAAATAAGAATCAATCGTAGACTCGGAGCAAAAATAATTAACATGTTATTTTAAAAATGACTTAAATTAGGAATAGGATAGAGACATGCATCGTACATTGCTCCTAGACTGTATAACCAACTGCCAAAATCAATTATATTAGCAGCAAATATAAATGTGTACAAAAAAGAGGTTCTAAAATGGCTTAAAGGTCTTCAAAATAATTAAACAATTATGTATGTAAGTTCTAATCTGATCAATTTCTCAACCTTTATTATTATAAATATTATTTTATTATTAAATTTCACATTGTAATTATTATAAATCTTGATATTGTTTCATATAAATGTCGATAGCCACCCTCATGATTCTAGATCTTTCTAATTCGGGGGTGCACAACTCTATTGTTTGAAATGTTGTATATATAAAACTCATACATTATATTTGTATTCAAATTAACAGTTGTTCTAAATAAATAAATAAAATATGGTATATAAAGGATATCAGTCACGATAAATTCAGTACATGTCAGATTTCCATTAAAATTTTTCGAATAATTGACAAACCTTATTTCAAAGAGAAAAAAGTAAACACCTAATTTTTGCGACCTGCACCGCAAGGGATATTTGATGTTTCAGAAAAATACATACAAAATATTTCCCTTTATTCACCTTGTATAGAGTAAGCCAGTGTAAGCCTGCATTCATTTATAGATTATTGAAGCAATAGTAATGCATTGAAATTTGAGAATGATTCCGACCGGGCGCGGGCTACGGATTTTATGAAGTCGAATTTCTATGACGGCCAAGAAAACATAACAACATTGAAATTCCATTTCTGTAATTGTTTAAATGAAACAGCGTCGGATATAAAGGCCCATGCACAATGGATGAGATTATATCGCAGAGATTTAGTTGAGATAAACTTTAGTACTGTGTACACGTGTTGAGATTTTGATATGTATATAAACTATGATATGATTTTGAAATGGATCTCACATCAATAGCGAGATTTGATACGTATGCCCAAACGTCACTTGTAACCATAGATACCTACAAATATTTATTCTGAATAGTTACGACAGACAGAAGGCATTATATTACAAACATTCGTTTCGTTTGGTCTGCTGCTGGGGAGATTCAAATTTACCCACCTGACGAACGGAATATGCATAGTCAATGGAATGACGATGGTGAGTTGGCTACAATGAATCTTATGGGAGCATAATCCGCATCTCAAGAGTCGAAAACCTATTAAAAAGCTCATCCGTGGATATAGACGAGGCCCTGAAGACACGGTGTGACCGTGACCTGCGCTCGGATGTTTTTGTTGAAGATCAACGAATTTAAATTATAAATCATTTTAAACTGTGTCTGTTCGTCTTCTTTATGAACTCAATTACTCAACGCGAGCACTGTGACGTCGCTGATATGCTGACTCCACTTTGTCAATCTGCAAATGTCCGCGTCCATTTATGTCCGCGTTAACTTTTATAGATTCAATTGCAATTGACCATTTGGAATGGATCATCCATCTGGCAGCTTTCATAAATATTGAATGATGTTCGACTTTCCGACAATTCCAAATAATTATAATAATAGTAATTTAAATAATATATCAAATTAAAATGCACACGTAAAATACATTAAAAAAATATTTTTTTTGGTTATAATTAGTGATGAGAAAAAATGCTACTCTCGACACACTCACTGGTGTGATTGTGATTGATATTCGATAATATCAGTGATTGAAAACTGTGACTGTGATCGCAGTTTCATTACTAATACGCGTGCGCCGCATGACATCACCAGTACACGAAATAAATAAATAAATAAAAATACATCATTTTGAGCGTATTTACTTGTATTATTCAGACTCCATTTGCGTAAAAAACATATTCTAGCATATATAATTGATATCTATATAATTTAATATGATCACATAGAGAATGAAGAGCCATATAAAAATAATATTTTTCGGGTAAAATTCTCAGCATTTATGGTCAAATGCATAAAACTTTTTGACAAAATCAATTAGATGGTGCTTATCACGAATTATAACGTAATTCCTTCATGAATATTTTCGTTCACAACAAAATAAAAATAATGAATCACGAATCACGATATTCAATCACTGATAGTGGGCGTGACTCAAAGATATCAGTGATTGACTCACGGTTCGTGATTTTGAGCTCATCACTAGTTATAATGCACCCCTAAATACGAATGATCTTGAATTATGGGGATGGTTTCGACATTCATATAAAAAACATGATCAATATCTATAATATGAAATTTAATAACAAAATAATATTTTGATTAAACATAGTCTTAGTTCAGGTTAAAGCGCTTATATAAGCAATAGCAATATATTATCTGCGGGATAGCAACTAAATATTTTTTTGATAAATACAATCTTTCTAGTTGATTAATTTAATTTGTATTAAAATACACAGACAGACACTTGGCTCATTCAATCTTGATGGACCGAAACCGACCTATGCGACAATTATATCGTAGTGAGGTTACCGTTTTATTGTTCAAGCCTATTTATATAATTGTTTTGCATGGTAATTACATTTATTGACATATGTTACCGGTGGAAAAACCTTTTGTTGCCTTTTAGGTAGGTAAAATAAGTAAGAATAAAATGATTATGGAAATCTTAGCCTAATTTCATTTACGACTGGCTTGTCGTAGTGTTTAAAAATGCGCGATGTCATCTTTTATAACCGACTAGCTGATATAGCGGCGTTGCATAGTTAGAAAGTTGCGATCCATTTAAAATTTTCAACGAAGCGTCTAGAACTATTAATATTCAATACGGCACTCCCTCTCCTCAAACCGCACTGCAGATCCTTTGATAGATGTATGTTATCTGCCTTGAAAAGTTACCTCCAGTGAGCCCTTAGAACCTTTCTATTCGCCAGGCATCGCCGACAGGCTATCGTTAAACCCCGATGCTGGACTGATCAGTTGGAGACAAAGTGGCCAGCAGCGAATAGAAAACGACGTATAACAATTTATATAACACATAGTGTATATATTCTAAAAAAACGTGTATAAGATGTTGATATTAAAGTGGACCCGCGCGAATTACTTACTCTATTAACCTTATTTTTCAAGATATTATGTGACCTTAATAAAATATGAGTATGGAAAATCGGCGGATTTGTATCACTTTATATATTTTTTTTGATCAAATTTATCGACATGCATCACACGGTATTTGCGTAATCACCAGTTTTGTATTTTATAATACATAACTTTCCGAGAATGTTACGTAAAAAATAACAAATTAATTTTACAAATTAGCTACTACCAGCTATGTTTGTAAAAAAAATACTAAGCCAGAATAAGACTATTGGGCCAGGTTGGCCACCTGCCAAGGTAATTTGCGAGACCCTAGCGAAGAGGCAATCGAGACAATCATTGCATGTATTATTTTGAGACCTTAGATTTAAAAAAATCTTCTTTAAAAATTACAACCATAGCTGCTTTTAAAAACAAGATTAAATTGCTATTTGTGTTTCTCCTTGAGAATGTCTTTTACCTTGAACTTTTTGTTGTAATTTTTTATGTATTTCAATTGAGGTACTTCAAATATTACTATTGGTACTAGAAACATCATAATTGGACAGTGGCATACTAAAAACATCACATTTGGGGCCTGTGTATTTGCAATAATGCCATAACCGCTCGCAATTAATTAATCTGAACAAATATCCAATAAGATATATTTTACCTTGCACCTGGTGACAGATTAACTAAAGCCAGCTTTAAATTTAAAAAATTAAAATGTTAAAAAAATTTAATACTGTCATTATGTAAGGTGTAAACAGATTATAAATATGAATTTCTTGAATAAAAAAATAAATAATAATAAACAGTTTTAGCTAAATTAAATTAATAAAAATAAAAAAACACAAGTGGCTGACCTGGGATTTGAAAACGGAATCAATTGCCCGCCATAATTTATTTTGTTTTCTGAATCCAGCCTCATAGACCATCCGGCTACCGTGTTTATATTAAGGACGTTCCCAAAGATCCCAAATCTTCAAGAAGATTCCCCCGTATGTAAACTACTATGAACTACTATGAATAGAATAAAAAATAGTTGAGGTACAGTGTACTTCCGTGTAGCTTCCGCTCACATGCGCAGAAGTTCTAAAATCTCTCACTATTCAAATTATAGAAGGAAACGTCAAAACCATTCAAACTTTTTAACATTTTTTATAACAAAACGAATACCGCTTGTTTTAGTTATTTTTACACAAAGATATTTATTAAATTTTCAACGAATGATTCTCAGTTTTCCAAAACAATCGTAAGAAAGTTCGTATGTTAAAAATGTTAATTTTAATAATCAATATTTACAGATTTACTACCGCAAGGATTATTGAAAAAAAATTCTACGTATAAAGGACACTCATAAGTATGTGTATTCAAAGTTTCAAAATGATTGTAAGAAAAGTGATTTTTTTGGGAACGTTCTTAAAACAGACATTATAACATGATGAATTCTTGTATTCAGGACATAATGATACTATACTTGATAAACTTTTGTTTAACCGACGTCTTTAGGCAATATTAATGAAATATTTATACAACCCTACCATTTATTTATTTGTAATTTTTAAGTAATAAATATATATTTAAGTATTCTAAATACTAATTTAATGGATATTTTTTTAGAATTGATATATGTCTCGTCTAAATTGTTACTCCCGTAAGTCGACACATGGCGGTGGTTGTTACTTGAGTTTCTAGGGTAATATAATATAATATAGGGTTCCGTCTCGCAGAGTGACGTCTGATCTGGGACATGCTAATCGAGAATAAATCCGCTACATGGTCATTGCGCGATGTGAGAAAGCGTAAGCGTAAAAGATTTCATCGACATTTTGTTTTTTTTTGTTAGTGAGTCTTATTTTTTCATCTTGCACTGATCTAAATTCTATATATATGGAGCGTTGAACCGTTCGGGAGATGGGTAGGAAGAGGGGTCGAGATGGGAGTGAAAGG
This sequence comes from Eubasilissa splendida, assembly GCA_031772225.1. Classification (NCBI taxonomy): domain Eukaryota; kingdom Metazoa; phylum Arthropoda; class Insecta; order Trichoptera; family Phryganeidae; genus Eubasilissa; species Eubasilissa splendida. The sequence goes on from CM062856.1 coordinate 17,852,514, forward strand.
GGGAAGGCATTTTCAGATAGCAGTGCGCCAAATATCACCGGCCGACCCAGACTGAACCGACCGAGTGCTTCTGTGATCGATCGTTCACATACTCGTCCATGTTTCGTTTTACATCTGAACGGCTTGGTGAATTTTTTAACCTCCATATCGATTATATACCTGCTTTAAAAATATACATTCGGTTTTGTATTTTGGTTACTTGATAGTCGGCCCGGATCATAGTAGTGACCATTATGGACAGGACCGCCTGATGTATTTCTAGGGGCTGGATCCAGGCGGCGTAATGTCGTAATGAAATTTTTAAGAGATTCGGATTTAGCTCATGAGATTAGTTCCCGTGTACACACTATGTTTCAGAGATTTACTATTTCGCGCTTCGCTTCGAGCTCGTCGTACCGCCAAATATCGTTGTCGTTCATCAGTTGGGCGATATTGAATCTCCACAGCAGCAGTTAAAACGGAAAAAATATTTTGTAATTTTGACACTTTTTATTAATGATTTATGTCAAACTTTTTTAGATAGTTTATTTTAGGGCTCTATAGTGGTTTTAGGTGACGTTTCCGGGCACCCAAGCTGATCTCTTTCTATCCCCAGATCAAAGTCTTAACAAGTGTACATGGTATTGTATATGGTGTCTCGACTAAATCTTTGAGATTAACTTATCGCTTATCCTTTCGTGGATCCATGCCTCGAAGTTACTCAGGGCCCGTCTCCGTCGCAGTAGCAGAATTGTGGTAAACATACGGATTCTATGTATGTAAATACGCTATGTATGCAAGAACCTCTCATCATCGTGTTGTACCAGTGACATTTATTATTTTATATATGCATATAAGTCATGTTTTGCAGAATTAGCATATATTGTAAAGTTTTATTTTGCTTTTATACTATAAACATAGTTTTTGAGATAATATTTGGAATTATTATTTATATATTTTTTTTAAATAGAGATGCGTACACGGAATACATGCCATATCAATATTCTTACTATTTTCAAACTAAGCTAAACGTTTGTACTATGAAAATAGGACTAACTTGCTGGTCTAGCCCCCGACCACTGGATTACTAGGACAGCGTCTTAACCACTAGGCCAACAAACTACTAGAGATATGTGCATTAAAATAAATACTTTGTTCCATAAAACGAATTGTTTGTGAATTACAACAAAAAAAAAACATTATATAAATATATCTTTATTCAATAAAGAATACCTATCCTAACCATGCTAAATTTGTATTATTTGATTGCACAAATAATTCGTTTTAAATGTACGTATTAATATTTCCCATTACATTTTAATTGTTAGGACTATTACAATAATATCTTAACAATTTGAAACAAAATACACAAAAAACAACTTTAAAAAAAGTTAATAACTCAAACATACATTGAGTGGCATGACAAAATAAAACAAATAAGATCTGCTGTCAATTCTATCACGTAAAAATGTGCAGATATCGCGCCAAACAAAGTTTCGTATTTTTGTTGAAATTATAATTTTTTGTCTAAATATTGAGTTATTTTTAAATACTAATTTAATGTATTTAAATATAAAATCAATTTTGTCGAAAAATATTGTTTTTGCGCTACCGGGATTAGTTATTTTTACGTGTTATATATTTTTAAGATCACAAAAGTGCGTTTAACTAACGCGTTAGAAAGTTTCGTAATTTTGTTTCGGGTATTTATCATTCTTGTTGGACACTATAGATGAATATGTAGGAAAATAAAACACATTTATCTGAGACAAGTAATACGATTTTTTTTAGCTTTATTATCCTCGCAATTATTACCATCGTAATATATATATATATATTAGGTATAACTTGGAACCTTGAAAAGGTTAGTGTACCCGATGACCCACAGCTTTCAATATCGCGCTGCGCTAACCTTATATGTATATATGTATTACAGTTTTTAGATAAACAATTTCATTAGTTTCGATTGTATTCATATGACAATCTTATCTGAATTGTGCAACCGCGACTATCTCGCTTCAGTATTAACGTTAGACTTGGCCGAAGGTCAGGCCCGAATTTACTATAACCCAGTAGGGCCCTAAAATGAATTTATTTATTAATCGTCAGTACAGTACAGGCCGCCCCACTGTACTGTACTAATTATGTGATGATGGTAATAAAAAAATAAATAATTAATAGTTATTAACCTTCACCATACCATTATATAAAATACCCGAACGCAGCCATGCTGTCAACTCGTGTTACCGTAAATAACAATTAGAAAAAATATTCTTTTTAGCTTAAATGACTTTAATGGCACGAATTTATTCTAAATACTGAGCATTCAAATTTGAAAAAAATATTAATAACATAATTAAGAGCATTCATTAAGTCCTATACATTGTGTCCTTCCTTCTTATCTCTCTTCATTTAATTCGTGACAAAGAGATAATTATATTTGTATGTTTGTTGTTCTTTTCACTGTGAAAATAGTGTGTGATCTCCGTCTTTCATATCACAAATGGTATTTTTACTAACGTATTAATTTTATAACAGATTGAATGGAAAAAATAATTGTTTTTGTACGATTCCCTTTTCATAATTGGATTTTCACTAGTCATTCCTAAACGCAAATATTTTCTTTCGGATTATCTAAAATATGAATTTTATGTTGCATGTATTTACCGAAATATTACAGGTTTAATAATGATTGTAGACCTGTGTTACTGCATGGTTTGGGAAGGGTTAAATTTGAAGACCATTTTAAAAATATGAATCGTTTCATCGTCAACTCAACAAATTATTGTGAGTCAAAAATTTTCTAATAACAATATAAATATGCTAATTGAATGTATTAATTAGAAAGATGTACATATAAAATCAATTTCATCGAAAAATATTGTCGTTGCGCTACCGGGATTCGAACCTGAATCTCTTTTCCAATCTGGGGAAGGTGCATTACCAACTATTCTACAGCGACAGCACTTTTGACCTATATGTTACATTTTTCAAATGAATATTCCCTTATTTGAAAACCATCTACATTGTTTTTACGGAATCTCAAATACTTTTGAGTAAATCGATAGCAGACGCCAGAATTAACAATTCGTGTTTATTAAATTACAATTGATTTTATATGTATATATTTCTAATTAATACGTTTAATTAGTTTTTAAAATATCACTATGTTCTGAATAATTACAACTTTACAATAAGAATGTGTTCTCTCCTTAATAATATCAATATGTATTAGATCACTTTTCAATATAATCCATTTTGACATTAACGCATTTTTGTGACCGAAAGACGCGCTTGACAATGGCCGCGTTGAAGAAATTAACGACCTGTCTTTTGAACCAGTTTTTGACAATTTTATTTTATTACCAAATATTCCTTTATTATTAAAAATGTGATATCGATCATTTTAAATTTTATTCTGATTATTAAAAACATTTTCAGAATAAATACTATATTTCATATATTTTTTAAATGCATGTTGCACTTTGAAATTGTATTGTTTTATAACCCGGCAATTTCTTTTCGTGGTAAAATGACAATAATGCTGTTCTCCGACGCGCAAGCAACTCTTGTATCCCTTTCTGCTAATATGAAAGTTTGGCTAGGCAACGAGATAATCTGTTCCATCAGAAGATGTCTATTTAATTTGGACAGCAATAATAAACAGGTGTCATTCGTTTAGATTTCTGCACATAAGGGAATTCATAGAAATTAATGTGCTGATAAACTGGCCATGGGGGCCACATTTCCGTAGTTTTCCCTTGTTAATTCCATATCCCGATGTATGACAGACTCAGTATGGTAAAAAAAACGCACAAAATCTATTTGGACTGCACAATGGACGGATCCAAATAATCATAAGGGTAATCGCTTTAAAATAATTCAAATATCTATTCCCCGCACCCCCTGGTTCTCCAAAAGGAAAGACTCCAAAAGAACAATATCAAATATCTCTAGAATGAGAATGAGCATTGCCAGGTAGCCTCACATTTATTCAGATTGATCTTAATAGATTCCCTAATGTGTGAGTGTGGTGCCGAGGAGGAAACCCTTAACCATATCTTTTTTGCCTGTCCATTGCGTATCGCAGGTTTTTTTTACAGTAATCTCGTCAATGGTATTTTCAATTCCCAGTTAACTTGTTTCATCTTCTTACCCTTAACTAGCCATATTTAATCTATATATGTAATGGCAAATTTTTTGAATGACAATTGATTTCCTATTTTATAATATTATTGTACTTTTTTCTATGGAATGAAGTTTTAACTTGATTAATGGCACAAATCACTCTTGAAGGGTGGATTGCCTATTTAAAAGAAGAAGAAGAAATCTCAGTACCATGTTCACGTTTTGAGATTTGATGAGATAAAATCGGAAATTCAATAATGCTGCGGCCGATTTATGATATTTGACAAATTGTTTTTTTTTTGACATATGCAACTTATGTTGGATATACTTATCGGATTGTTTTAACACAATTCTGAGAAATAAACGCTCAAAGTGTGTTTTAAATATGTTTTCGAGTTTTTTTTTTGTACGAGACAGTAATGTAAATATTTATGTTAGATATTATAATATTTACATTCCGCCGTCATTTTGCCGCCTCTTAAAATGTGTCGCCCTTAGACACCGCCTTACCTGCCTACGCCCACGAGACGTCCCTGTCCAATGGCGCCGGGTCCGGGCTGTGTAGCTCAACTCTTACCCAAATTTATTTATTTATTCATATCTACGCCTTTACGGGCTTTCAGAACATTAATATTCACGTACGCAGCTTGTACAAAAAATAGATTTTTAAACACAATACAACAAAAGGAAAAATGGGTATCATAATAGAAGTGCATATATGTATATAAATAAAATTGTAGAAGCGCACAATATTAAATTGAGTAGAAGTTGAAGAACACTACAGTGGAAATGCATAAACATAACGTTATCTTAATTCAAATAGTATTTTTTTTTTTTTTTTCGAAATCAAGAAAGATTATGATTGATTTGTGTAGTGCTCGTCGAAATACACAATCAATGATTTTGATTTCGAAAAAAAAAAATAGATTTAAGTGTTATTAGAATTAAGGAAACTATAGACGGCTGCAGCTTTTGGCCGTGTAACGCAAACGAGAGGATTGAAAAAACTCACATAGACATGGTTAATAAAACACCACTTAGAAATGAAGTCTGACGCACTGAAAAGCTCGGAACTGATTGGTTCTAGTCCAATGTGCCTACTTTATGTGTGTAAGCGATTCTTACATTAAGAATGGCCAACGGTGAACAATTAAAATTAATGAATCAAATTAATTAAATATATTAATTAGAAAGATATACATATAAAACCGGGGAAGGTGCATTATCCAACTATGCTGCAGCGACGATATTTTTAGCGACAGATTTTTGAACTTATATGTTACCTTTTTGATATTATTACATTTAATCGTTGCATTATTTGAAAGAGTCATCTACCTTATTTTTATGAAATCTCAAATACCTTTGAGTAATCTGATAATAATTCGAATCCCGGTGGCGCAACATCAATATTTTTCGATAAAATTGATTTTATATCTATATCTTTCTAATTAATATATTTAAAATATCACAGACCGTCTGTTCTGAATAATTACATCTCTTCACAATAAGAATGTGTTCTCCTGACACATTAATTAAATTTATGTAGGTTGGTTACGCTAAGAGCGTATGTATCAGAAGTATGTGCAAATATAATGATCGCCCAGCAAGATTAGCGAGGTTCACAATGGAGTCCTGGTACCGACACTGATGTATGGAAGTGAGGTCTGGAGCTGGCAGAAGAGAAACGAAAGTAGGCTGAATGCAGTGGAAATGAGATATATGTGGCAGAGTAAAGAATGAAGAAATAGGAAAAGAATGTAAAACTGATCTTAGTATAGTGAATAAGATTAAGAAAGATGTATGACACTAGATGTGATGTATGATGAGAAGTGTTGATGGCACCAGAGATAGAGGACGTCCGCGGAAGATTTGGCACGACCGGGTAAACCAGATTCTGGAAGATGTTAGAAGGTACAATAACCGGCGTGCTTGTATGAGAAGATGTATGTATTCATTGTGATGCGGACAGAAGAGTGTAGTGCTCTATCCTTTGATAAAACACCCTTGATGACACCAATACATCATCATTAGTAGGGGTTAATTTACATTTTGATGAAATATTGAATAGCGATTAAGCGAACAAAGAAAAAAAGCACCTACATATTTTTAATAATTTGTTTATTTCGGAACCTCAATACGTGTTTCATTCTTTCTTCCGCCTTGCCTACCGGGCTACGAGCTGTAGGCGTTTCGCATTTTTTTTTCTTCATTAAACTTCTTTCATCAAAGCGACAATATTTTTGCGAAGCGGAATTTTTACAAACAATGCACAAAGATAAATGAAGGCTTTCTGAGTTGACGTGTTCTTGACGTTGTTACGTTTACAGAACCTTTTTACCCCAGTGTGCAGTAAAGTATAAATACTTACTTTGTAAGCTGGTGCAGATTTAAATCGATCCAAATAAAAAATCCGATACGTGTATTATACCACCCCTGCAAAGAAGACGTTTTTCTGATTCGAAAAAATATGTATAACTTCAGTTAAATAAATAAAATAAAAATTTCCCTGGCAGAGAGCCAAACTCCAGTATCCCACGTGACGGACAGGATATTTACCTCTATCGAGAAATGCAAGCTAAACGTGAAATAAACTACATATTAATACTGGCTCGTTACAAAGTTCACCGAGGATAATGATTTTTAAAATTCAATGAAATATTTGTGTTTAAATTTATTATTAAGAATGTATAAATAATAAATTGTATCAGAAATACAAATTCATGCATTCAATTACAATACAAAAAAGTTAGCATTATATACATATATGACAATTTGATACCGCAGTCTATTATATGAGTAGTTAAAATGGCATGTGAGAGGTACTGGGATTGATACTCAACGCCTCTCAAAATCTTTTTGATTTCCTGATATAAGATAAAAATTAAACACTCGGATATCAGCGAACATTGTTTTGCTATTGTTGTTGAATTTTTTATTGTTTACGAATATAATCCTTCGAAAATGATTAAATTTGTGGGCACATGACGTCCACGTCTTGGCTCTAAAATAATATAATATAATTCGATTTTATTTTTATTATTAAAACATGGTTATTAAGTAAATAGTATTTTTAAAATGTATTTCGGGCCATTGTTTTCTAACAATGCATTTTTATTTAATCGGCTCGCCAGTTTGGCAAATGTTTCTGCACTATTGTATATACATATATGTTAAGTATTGAAACAATGGACTATTACGTGCATATCCGAACACGTGTTGCTCTTGGTGGGGGGGTAACCCTAGTTAAGGGTGCTTGTGTTTATTACCCGTTAATTAGTGTCAGTTTATCGGGCTACACGTACACATGCTGTGATAGATGATAAGATTAAAAAATACTTTATCTTTCATCAATCACCGCGAGAGAGAGCAGTGAAACTACAGAGTGGGTCTTAGGTCACTTTACTAATTAAAAAATAAATAACATTTCTTATTTTTTTATTTTTCGTCTTGATGGTATGGAGATTTTTTTTACGTATACACGAAAAATAATACGTTGTAAACGGGCTTCATTTTCATCTTCACAAATGCGAACTCTTTCATGTTGCAATGATGTCGTCCGCAACTGCGTGCAAAATGCCATAACGTTTGGATTTTTCCACGAATATAATTCTCCAGCTCAAGATTGAGGCTTACTGAAACCAGCAAGATTTTGGAAGCGCCGAGAATCGATCCCGGTACCTCTCACATGTTAAGATGAATGCTCAACCATCTTGGTCACTCCCCTAGTAGACTGTGGTGTCAAATTGTCATATGAGTATATTATTTTAATTGTATTTATTTAGTTGAATTTGGTGCTTAAGATTATCGGGGATGCTACTCTCATTCCGGGAGACCGGCAAGTTAGTCCTATTTTTATAGCACAAGCGTTTAGCTTAGTTTGAAAATATAAATATATTGACGTGACACGTGTTTCGTGTACGTATAATAAAAAAAATTTACGAGACGGAAAAAACTTTATTTTTCCTGGATTGGTATACAGTATACGATGTGTCTGAGACAAGTAACGTTTTTTATTTGTATTAATTATCACATATGTATTCACTTGAAAGATTGCATAATTACCTCTAAGACAATTTTTCAATAGAAGACGGCAGATATTCAAAACGCAAATTTTTTTAATAGATTTAACAATAGATCCACAAGAGGCCGAAGTATATTATTTACATATATACAAATTTGTGCAATACTCTGAACACAGTAGTAAGTGTAGGTACCTGCATTAGTAGCACGCGCTGTATAAAAGTAGTGGTGTATAGAAGCATCTAGAAGTGAAGAAAAAAAGCTACACTTGACCATATAGAACATTAAAGACTCTCGGTAGTATGTACGAAATAGGATAAACGGCATTTATTATTATTTACATACGTTGTGTGCACAATACCGACGGCAAGGAGTAGCGAAAGTTGTCCGATATTTTCGTTGCAAAACTATTTAAACAAAGCGGTTCAAATACTCACTTGCTACTGGTGTCATTGTTGATTCCAACACTCTGTAAAGAAATCAGTATTTTAAAATGTTAAGTGTGTTTCTTTTGTTAAATAAACCCACTTGAATAGCGGTTTTCCACATTCGTTCAGAATGTAAGAATTTTGATAATATATAATTTCAACATAGAGGTACATAAATATAACACTTAAGCGAACAAAAACACTATTTGCGATGTGTTGCGTGACATAAGCGGACTATGGTCAAAAGCAGTTCCAATTTATATAACATTTAAATGTTATTTATTATGTTTTGAAATTGAGTATCTTCAGATCTAGAGGTCAAATCGGTAGCAAGGTTAAAAACACGTTGAAAAAGACTGGAAGGTAATAAAACATAAGCAAATTATCGAATAGTAAAATTAAACAATAATTACATATAATAGATACAAATGTAATTATTTCTCCATAAAACCGAGTAAATATAATGACATCAATAAAATCTTTATTATAAAATCCCATTGGATTTTTCTGTATCACACGCACAAAAGTAAATACATTTCATCGGAGTGACGTGTCAATTTCCATTGAAATGCGTCGCTTTTTCTGAACTGGATCGTCTTCCATACGAATGGAACATCACAACTACCATAAATATACTTTAATATCCGATGTCAAATGAAATTTCACGAAAAATAACTTGACATTTTAATTTTAAAATCTGTTCAAAATTAAATAATTATAATTATTACCTTCATAAAATCTAAACCACCTTATGGCACCATTGCAATGTTCCAATTTTTTCAAATATCTGACATACATTTGACATTTGTTTATTTACTCTTTTGATAAAAATTGTACCTCCAAAACCAAAAGGTTAAATATACACTTTCAAATGAATTTGACAATGAAATGTATAAATTTCCCATTCAATTTTCATTTGTGACGAATTTGTTATACCCCATCAGTCATTTTCTCGAAAGTGCAATCAGTGGCGTGACTATGCCAATGCCAGTGCATTGGGGCCACGTTAGATAGGGGCCCAAAATGTTTGCGTCCTATAATCTATTTGCATTGATATTTTTGCGAGTGTTGATACCTTTCCTAGCTATGTATTATAATAACCAATAGCAATAAATTAAATTATAAAATCTTATCAACCGTTTCTCACGCGTATTGCAAAAATACAGTATACAGTATGATATACAGTAGAAATACTTCATTACTGTATCGGATTAGGGACCAGACCATCGTCGTAAAGTGAAAATCGCTTTAAAGCAAATCAAGTATTTTTTAAATTTCCTGCAATTTAAATATTATATGAAACACGATACTATTTAATGGATGAACCACGCAGTACTAATATTCAAATATCTTATATACAGAGTGGGCCAACTTGGACTGACTGATGTAAAATGCATATAACTTTTGTAATTATAATATTAATTTAAAAAAAATATTATTACATGAAAGTGTACTTTGTTAAGTTTTTTTTTAATGTAGTGTGAAAAATAATACCATTTAAATGACTTCCATTTTATTGTTGACAAATAATTGCTCTTTCTAAAGTATTTTGCATTACATTACGCAACGTTTCTGTCTCCAAATTTGCTATTTCTGCACGAATATTTTGTTTAAGCTCCCGAATTATTGCTGGTTTGTTCATGTAAACTCGGCCTTTTAAGTAGCCCCATAAAAATAAATCAGGCGCCATCAAATCTGGGGAAAACGGGGAGGCCAAGCAAATTCTGCATTTTTTGAAATTACCCGGTCACTGAAAATAGATCGTCGCGAAACTAATAAAATTCAATAATTTTAACGCGCTCTTGCACTGGTTAGTAGCCATTATAAACTTTCATAAGTTCTTTATTATCTGCAAAAAAATATGTAATTAAAAATAAACCCCACCAAAGTTATACATTTTTAAAAACAGTCCCTTTACAATATTTATTTGAGGAGCCCTTTTTTCCATTCTGAATTGAATTGAATGCTTCTATTTTACAGACGCGAAAATATCTGCCGGGCAGGTCAGCTCGCTGGGGCTGTCCACCCAGCGCGGCACCTTCGTGACGTGGGACCGCCGCAGCGGGGAGTACTTCCACAACTTCATCACGTGGCGGGACCTGCGGGCGGACAAGATCGTCAACAAATGGAACCGGTCCGTGCTCGTCCGGGTGAGTGGTGCAAGGAAATGTTCCCAACATCCCAGGAAGTACATATTTTACATTTCCGTTGATTAAAGAAATTTACGTATTATACAGTAGACTCGATTATCCGGGGACGCATTAACCGAGGCAGTAAAAATTCCGTGTTTTTTTAATAACATTTAAAAATATATTATTTAAAATGTAAAGACAATTTTTTATTCGACTACATAATTTGTACGTACCGGTAAATTAAACTGCCGAAATTGTGAATACATCATCGACCCGATATCCCGATCGATGACGTGTTTGCGAATTATTATTTGAACGCGCTCAGATTCAGTGTTTACTTTTGAGGCGAGCGGCGGGTACATCGCGCTAAAATGTATAAAAAAAATTAAAGTTTTTTGGTGGTTTTTTTATTCGGGCCCAATTTTTTTCCATCCATCCACTTAATTTAATGTTGGTCTTGAGACAAAAATTAGACAATGTGGAACTCAAGTCTCCCAAGTTTTTAATAAAAAAAAATCCCTCATCGAGACTTTAGGCCACCGACCCTCCTAGGATAAGTATCTAATTTTGATGATGATGATGATGATGATTTTTTGTCCCCAAATATATAACGTAGTTAGTCTGAAGAATACTTAAAAAAAATAGATTCTTGTTGTAATAAAATACTTCAAGAGGTAATTTTCAAATTTAGTTAAAAGAGTGAGAAAATGGAACATTTAATGATTTTAAGATAAATTCACTATTTTTTGACAGCCAAAAACGAACGTGTCGTCTCATCGATCACCTTCATGGGATTGGGATCATGGAATGGGAGAAAAGTTGGTTGAAATGGATTTGGCGCAGTTTGAAAATAAACTTTAGATTTGTTCACTATTGAAAATTAATTCTATAATTAAGAAGCTTTTTTAAACAATTTGGCTACATTTGAAAATAACACAATATCAAGCACTCTCAAGAGAGTGATCTAGCATTGCCAGTAAAAAAAAAAAGAATTTCGGACTTGACAACTTTTGAAAATGATTTCATGAATATGTATATTATGTTCCTAAATATTTAGATTGTCTTTAAAGTAATTTTAATATTATTGTGAATGCAGTTAATCTCATTAAAGTAGCACACAAAATAATATGTCTAAATTCATGTGATGTCTGTATAATATAAAAATATATTTTTATGATTTTAACTTTTATTGTGATAAATTTTCCAAAAAATTTTTTTTTCGCTTTTTTTAAATCTCTAAGTGATGTTAATTATTTTTAATTAATTTTTCAGACCGTCTCTGCTGGTGCCTACGCTATGTATACATTTTCAAGAAGTAAAAGATTCCTCGCAGTGAGTGTTATAAAATTTTCCAATAACCAGGTAATAATAAAAATGTGAAATATTAAAAAAAAAACAAATTAAATGAATCACTTAGAAGGATAAACGGAAGAAATCTTTCAATCGAAAAAATATATAGTTGCCACTGGAACTCGAACTTGGAATTTTCTCTTACCAAGAGAATGACTTTATTACTTACGTTATGTTAACCAAGGAATTTCGTATTAAACTTTCAATCTTTTATGTTATTTCTTCTGACAGTTATTATTTATAATCTTTTTATTTGAAATGAAAAATGGATTAGAAATCCTAGTATCATCTAATTAAAGGTTTTTGAGATTTATTGCAATAAAAGATAATAGGTTTTAAATGGAAATATTATATGTCTCACTATAATAGAAGGAATAACATATAAGGTCGAAAATTCTACATTAAAATACTTGGTTAACATAGTATAATTGATAATGCTTTCTCCCGGCAAGACAAATTTCTGTATTCGAAGGTAATTCAGTGGTATCTGTATATTTTTCAATCATTAAAAAATTGTGAAAACATCATCGACCTGATATCCCGGTTGTTGACGTACTTGCGAATTACTATTTGGGTTTACTTTTGAGGCAAGCGGCGGGTACATCGTGCTAAAATGTAAAAAACTTCAAAAAGTTTTTTGGTGGATTTTCTAGGTTTTTTTATTCGGGCCCATTTTTTTCTATCCAAAATAAAAATAAAATTAATATTCATATCATCTTTTAATTCATAAACAAATGTTGAAATCTATGTAAAATAATATATGAAATTAGCTGGCTCAAAAATCACAAATGCTTCATTGACATCATATTATCTCTTTCTGATTGTTTGTCATCTCTTTTGCTTTCTTCTCTCTGAGACTCGAACTCTGCAGCTGGATACAGTATTGTTGTCCAAAACTAAAGTTAAAGGAAAATTGAAGGTTAATGGGATCTAGAGATGTATGATATATATGAGTATATCGGTAGATAAATATGTAACACAATAATATTACTGTAAATGGTTCTACCAATTTAATAAAAATAATATTATACATTTATAAAAACATTTAAGAATACCGAATGCAGGATAAAATTGAGGATATTTAGTGATATTCAAGTGTGTACATAACTGAAAAAAACATCAATCGGAATCTATAACTTTGTCCTGTCACACACCATCTGATTCCTCTAAAACTGGAGTTCATATTTATGTCATTGATTAAATTTTTTTTGTTATTTTTCATTTGCAGATAACACCTAGACTTTCCTGGGCCATAAAAAATATTCCAAGACTAAGAAATGCCATACAGGCTGGCACTGCTGTTTTTGGCACGATAGACACGTGGCTTCTGCACAAACTTACGGGAGGTAAAATTTGTGTAACGGACTATTCCAATGCCTCCGCAACGGGGATGTTTGATCCCTTCACTCAAAAGTGGTCATCCTGGGGGATGAGATTTCTCGGTCTGCCTATTGAGATTCTCCCTGTGGTTGTTGACACAGCCGGAGATTTCACGCATGTTGAAGAGTCATTACTCGGAGCTAAGATTCCAATTACTTGCTGTGTGAGTTGCATTTTTTTAACTAAGCTTGTGTGTCAATCAAAATCAATGTTATATCCATTGAGTTGAGGCCTAATAATTAAGAAAGAAAGGTGCTTCAGAATTTAAAAAAAAAAAAGATTTTTGGCAGGGGTGCAGAGAACATTCAAAGCTCGTTCACCAATAAAGTAATAAAATATATCTTACAATACTTTTAACATCTTGCACTCAATTATGTTGTATTTTATATTTATTATCATCTGTCACATGCTATAGTTCTAGTTAAATAAGATCGATAAACTCCGTATTTACATATTTGTTTGTATTATAAACTAAAGATTTTAGGTAATTTATTGAAATAGGTGTGTCATAACTATCACAATAGTTTAAACGAGAAACATGTCATTATTCTTATGTACATTTTAACTATGTACTTTTAAGTGTAAAAAAGTGATCTTTATGTATTTTTAAATAATTTGTCTGAACAAATAAAAATATTTATAGATGGCTGATCAGTCGGCGTCATTATTCGGCGCATGCTGCTTCAACCCTGGGGACGTAAAGCTGACGATGGGCACAGGAAGCTTTATCAACATCAACACGGGCTCCAAGGCGCACGCCAGTGTTCTAGGACTCTACCCTCTCGTGGCATGGAAATATGGGACAGAAATGGCATATATGGTGGAAGGGAACAATAATGATACCGGAACACTGGTGCTGTGGGCCCTCTCCGCTGGTTTGTTTCTGTTTATTTATTCTATTTGGGTCCAATAATCGTATGGAAGTGAGGCCTGGAGTTGGCAAAAGAGGATCGAAGTAGACTGAATGCAGTTTGTTTATCTAAATGCCTTCGATAGCTGGTTCCCAGGTTTCCGCTAAACAATAAGCACACATATGACATGTGAACTGCACCAACCTTTTTATTTTTGCTGTCTTTCTGGTCCGATCTTGTTGTTATTTTAGCTGGGTTGCCTTCTTTAGATTTCGACCGACCAAAGCGTGCACTGGTGGTTTATTTGGACCGCTGGACTGGTCGAAGCATGGGATGTAATGAGAATGACGCCTGTCGGTTACCGTATTCTTAGCTTTTCGAAAAAAGGGAGGCAATACTCAGACACACATGTACATTATTATAAACCAAGAAACCCAGTGGTGCCAATCTAAGTAATAAGGACGCGTAAACACAGTGGAATCAAGATCATATAATGAAGAGATAAGGAAATAATGTAAAGCTGATCTTAGTATAATGAGTAAGATTAAAAAAGGATAACATAGGTGGTTTGGTCATATGAAACGGATAAATGAGGAGAGAATGGTAAGAAAGATATATGATGCAAGTTTTGATGACTCCAGAAATAAATGATATCTGTAGAAGACTTGGCACGATCAGGTAAACCAGATACCGGATGATGGTCCTGTTAGAAGCCTTAATAATCGGCGAGCTTGTATGAAAAGATTTATGAATGTGGATAAGGTGAGAATTGTGTCAGGACAGAAGAGTGTGGCGCTCTACCTTTCTGCCTACCTCTGCAGTGAATGTGATGGTAAGTTAGTTAATTAATTAGGGTCCATTAATATCAACTATCTAAAAATAAAATTTCTATTTGATCATAAATTAAGAGGAAAGATAATATTATGAACTCAATATGTACATATATTTAATAAAATTAAAAAAAACTGATTAACCCTTTTCGTGGTGCAGTGGCAGTGCGAGTAATAACAGTATTTAATGAAGCTTTTAACAGCGCCATTTTCAAATATCTGGTTTATCTGAATATGCCAGATATTTTACAGATACTTTTTATTCTTGATGCCTATTTTCTTTACCATCCTCTCCTCGCTTTCACGTTTCTCATGACCAATAATTTCACTATATTTATTTGAAGCGCAATGCATTAATGTTTCAGGTCATTGAACTATTTTGTCTTTATCTCTTTTTGTACATATCAGTCTGGGAAAATTATTATATGATAATGTTGTTATGGATAATCTACCCAACCAGAATATAAAAATAATACATGTTATTACAAAGGAAAGCTTAATACAAACACGGACAAATTACACATTTCACATCCAAGATAAGACCATTTTAATAAATAGTCATTTATATGCCGACGCGCTTGTTGGTCTAGTGATAAGAGTCTTGCCTAGTAGATCAAGTGGTTGGTTCTCATCCTTGGAGACCAGCAGGCTGAAAATAGTGAGAATATTGATGGGACATATTAAATGGTTCATTCACACCACGGTTTGACGTTATAAACGTGTCATGCAGGGTTGTGTAATATCTCTATGGCTGTTCAATTTGTATATGGATAATTCCGTGAAAGAAAATGGAATGTATGGATGTGGGAGTGAAAATGGGCGATTCGATTGTATGCTGTTTATGGTATGCCGACGGTGCAGTATATATGCGAATAATGAACAAGAATTACACTCTAGTGAGTAGAATTTACGATGTATGCAAGGAAAGTGATCTTATTATGAATGTCAACAAGTCGAAAGTGATGGTGTTCGAGAAAGAAGAAAGTAAGACAACGTGCAAAATACTTGTAGGTAACGAATGTTTGGTACATGTAGATGAGTTTGTGTATTTGGAAAGTATGTATGAGAAAGATATCGAAAAGAGGGTGAATGCAGGAAACAAAGTGAACAGCACTTTGAATGGAATTATAGCTAATGGTAACTTGTCAGCCGAGGAAAATCTAGCAGTACACAATGTATCGAAGTTAGGCCTGGAGCTGGCAGAAGAAGAACGAAAGTATACTGAATGCAGTGGAAATGAGATCGCTTGGGCGAATGTGTGACAGATCCATTTATGACAGAGTAAAGAATGAAGATATAAGGAAAGAATGTAAAGCTGATCTCAGTATAGTGAATAAGATTAAAAAAGGATCACTTAGGTGGTTTGGTCATATGGAACGGATGAATGAGGAGAGAATGGTAAGGAATATATATGACGCAAATGTTGATGGCACCAGAAATAGAGAACGTCTGCAGAAGACTCGGTACGATCAGGTAAACCAGATACTGGAGGATGGTCCTGTTAGAAGCCTCAATAATCGGCGAGCTTGTATGAGAAGATGTATGAATGTGGATGTGGCGAGAACTATGTATCAGGACAGAAGAGTGTGGCGCTCTATCCTCTCTGCCTACCCCTGCGGAGAAACAGCATGATGGTAAGTAGTTATTTAAAAAAAAAATATTCTAAATAAACACTTTGGTGATACTAAGCTATAGCACTTGTATTATTAATTTTATTTGTCAAGTGACATGCGATGACTATTTTTAAGAATCGAGTGTATATTTTGATACACTAACACTAACAAAAAAAGCTCCCTTTCCTGACCTATACAGTATATCATTGTGTATGCGTGAACATTTTACTTTCTTACCATCATGCCGTTTACAAGCAATGTTATCTCTGACGTGTGAATATAACGCACACACAATTTTAATAATACTTCTTCTTAATGTGCTGCCTTTTGTGAAAGATTGGCCATCATGTTGTAGTGTGTTGACTTAATCTGTATAAGATCACTAATATTTAGTTAGTAGTTATTATTAGTTCTCTTGACTTATTTACGTTTTTTAATATAATAGTAATGTGGTCAACCCGGGTCCTACCAGTAAGGTACCGTATACTGGTAAGGTAAGGTTTTTTTATTTATTTACCCAGTGCACAAATAATAGGATTGGTCCATAAAATTGTACATAGATTTTTTATGTACACACCATAATTCAAATTTTATCGAAAAATATTCTTGTTGCTACCGGAATTAGAACCAGGATCTCTTCATATCCGGGGAACGTGTATTAATCAATTATGCTATACCAACACAGTGCATTTACGACAAATTTTCGAACTTACATGTTACACTTTTCAAATTAATACATCTATCGTTCCATTATTTGAAAACCATCTTCTTTATTTTTATATCACAGACCTATGTTCTGAATAATTACAACTTCACAATAAGTATGTGTTCTCCGTAATTATAAATATATTAAATTTAGATCTTCTAAAAACAGATCCCTTAATTAAAAGCACAAAAATTTAGCAACTTGGGTGGTTGCAAGATTAAATCATTGAGATGCATTATCTACCTATTCAACCACAGAGCACAGGAAAATTACTGAATGCATTTAAATAAATGAAAGCTTATTTAAATATTTTCAATTATTTTATTCCAATTTTAGTACAAAATAAATTAAATCAATCTGGACAAGGATTGACTTTAGCATTCCGACAATATGGATAATTATAAATAAAATATAAATCGCCTCATTGTAAATAATGCTAATCTTTTTAATGCCTACATAAATTTTTTTTTTTTTTTTTAAGGATTAATAGAACATGCAAAGGAAACAGCGGAGATGGCCAACGGAGTAGAAGATACAGATGGAGTATTCTTCATACCGGCTTTTACCGGCTTAGGGGTAAGTCATTAAATGAAATTACCAATATGAATATGAGGGGTCTGCAATATTTTTCCATCTTCATCAATCCAGCTTAAAACAGTTTATTTATAGTTATAATTCAATGTATGTAATTAGTTAACATTCTTATTCAGAAACAAAATTAACATATGTATATATTTTTGGAATGTCACAATATTTAGTATTTGTGGTTCCTCTGACTAATCAGTAATATTGTGGTAAGTACCATATGTAGAGCGGGGCCCTAGGCAAGATCTAAAATCTGAGTTCTCTGAAAAATAAAGATTTCTTATTTTGCATGAATATAAAAATATAAAGATTTATTGTGTTAAATCATATTTCCCTTTTCGATGTTATCAGTTTAAAAATTAACCTTGTGGATCAGAAATTTTTTTTAGGATGTATTCAATATTACAATATTTTCTATAATTAAATAATGTTAGTAAATTAATGTAAATTAACAGGTTTCTCTTTGATATTTAAAATGAAAATATTACGAAATTTTTATAGCTTAAAAAAAAAACTTATCTACATGTACAAGTACTAAATGACTTGTAAATATATGTTTTATGAACTTACATTCAATTAATATGTTAATTTCCCCAATAATGATTGGTGAATTGTCATATCAAAAAATACATTATTAGGATAACACATTCTTATTGTGAAGTTGTGATATTTTAAATACCAATTAAATGTATTGATTAGAAAGATGTACATACATATAAAATCAATTTTATCGAAAAATATTGTTGTTGCGTCACCGGGATTCAAACCTGGATATCTTTCCAAACCGGGGAAGGTGCATTATCCAACTATGCTACAAACAAAACAATGTCAAAAATAATGTCGGAAATGTATATATTTCTAATTAATACATTAAATTAGTATTTAAAAATTACACTATTTGTTCTTAGTAAAGAATTAAAATAATTATACACAAAGATTTTTTTATTTTTTACAAAAATTATGTGTATTTCAGCCTCCGATCAACGATAAAACAGCAGCTGCAGGCTTTATTGGTGTGAAGATGACTACTAAGCGAGAACATTTGGTTCGATCAATACTGGAAGCTATTGTCTTTGGGGTTGTTCAACTTTACAAGTGTACTACCATAGAGACATCATACAAGCTACACACCATTAGGTAATCTGAATAATTAGCAATACATGGATAAACTAGGTGTTTGGTTAAGTATTTTTGATTATTAAATTCTTCTGAAAACTGTTTCATAAACCAGTGGTTCAGGACAATAAAATGTCACTGGTTCTCAAAATCATAATTTTTTGCATATTTAATGAAACTCCAGTTTTGTATCTCAATCCGAACTATGTTCAGGGCTCTTGGCCCTCTCTCTCACCCCTAGTTTCGCCATTGATCATTGTTTTATTATTAGGTATGAAAAAACATTAAATTTTATTACTAAAATTTTTTACATTGCTCAATGTGAAATGGTTCATGTTTTTGGTATTTGAGTTAGAAAAATAGTCATGAAATCAAACTGATCTATCTAAACAAATGATTTGTTTTGTAATATAACTGTAAATATTAAGATGAATGCATAAACTATATATCAAAAGACTATATGTTAAATTTTGTCAGTTTATATAGGTTTTTTCAACATTGTTTGATTTCTTTAATAATAATTCATTGCTCGCCACTTTTACAAAATAATTTGTAAACATTATTCTATAAAATTGTTTGATTTTAAACTAATTATTATAAATAAAAATGTCAATATGAAAAGATGGCATGTGTTACTAGCCCTAATGCTTGTTATAAGAAAATAGATTTAACCTTGTATTTGTGTAAGGTGGGTATCCTGACCATACAGTGTACAAACACAAGCTGAACATAAAATTAGTGTACTGTATTCTTAGCATATGTGCGATTATAAACTTTTAGAACTTAAGCTTTCAGTTATGCACAGGATTTGAAATATTGTGATGGCATTTTTACAAAAATCAGTAAGATTATTTATTTGTAGGAAAAAATTTATTTGCAGAGTTGACGGAGGGGTGGCGCAGAATGATTTTGTAAGTCAGCTGATCAGCGATATGACAGGATTAAGGCTTGAGAGGCCAGTCTGCTCAGAGATATCTGTCTTCGGGTGTGCCTTACTGTCGGGACTTGCTTCAGGTAGGATATTAATTTATTAAAAGGCATGTGACCTATTTAAAAATTATTATTTGGGTGCACTTAGATTCAGTGTTTACTATTGATGTCAAATTGTAAATTTTAATTATGCGTGCATAACAGATGATTTATTATTGAGTTTTTAAATTGTTTGTATTCAAGGAAGGTTAGTTCATGTTCGATTAATAAAATACCTTATTATATGAATTTCTTTATTCTCACCGGGGAGATGCTACCGAGAGCAAGAAAACGATACAAATATATAAAGGACAGAATGAGATAAATTATGGAAAGCGATGCAAGTATAATACGAAGGACAGAGTTGGGAAAAGTGGAACAAGTGTTGGCGGTCTTGTCAACCCGGATGGTGGGTGCAGACTGCCGACTCTCATGCACGTCGGGGAGAATCATCAGAATATCAGAAAATTATATTGCATATTATTAAAACTTGAAAAGTAATGGATTTCTGGAGCATTGCAACATAACATTTGTAACATCATAACTTATTGTGATTTCAGGTGTATGGAGATCAAAAGAGGAGATTGGTGCATTCTACAAAGTGGACCGAGTATTTACACCGAGGGATGGCGTAGCAGCTTCATACGAGGGGATTATGTCAAGATGGCAGGACGCTGTCAAGAGGTTCACGGGGTGGTACGGCAAGGGAAAGAAGAACACCAATATCGTGTCACCGAGATTTTCCTTCACATCAACCAAAACAATGGCCTAGCATCGGCTCCAGGGCGGCACACTCTACCGTCTTCTCTATATTCCTAAACTTTTAATCAGAAACCGAAAATTAACATTGGCTTTCTTATTGACAATTCTTTTTGTGTTCTTTTTCTGTTTTAGTGACGTAAGCAATGACAGCGCCAATAGCTGAGGGTGGAATAAAACTGTCGCAAATAACAGCAATCAAATCAGTGCGTACTCCACCGCTTTTGTTGTCATGTTTTCTGCGACAGTTTTCTCCGCATTGTTCAAGGTGCTATTGTACTTGTTTATCTTGTTTAGGCATTTCGAACACATGAGACTTGTCCAGGTGGGCGAAAGATATATTTGAGAGAGATTGATAATTAAAAGAAAATATATAATATATTTTTGTCATGACAATGATCTTTTTCTCTAGTGAAATATTTAAAACAAATGTATGAGAATCTACAGACAAATTTTTGGTGAAATAACTCAATGGTTTTTATTAATCTGTTTAGAAATGATTCAAACGTGAAGTCGTAACATTCTATGATTTGGAATATATATTATGGTTGTCAAATAGACTCAAACTGATGGTGACAAGTGAAACAATTTCTCTGATAATAAACTGGTAGCCTATAATGTGTTTTAACAATTATAATTTTTAAGTTAAGATTTTTAATGTTTACAGCATTGTGGTTAGATATAATTATTAATTTATACAATTAATTAATTTTGTATTAACTGTGTTGATTATTTTTTGATATCGACAGGTTTTGATATCAATGTATCTTTGTCAGGAATGTCAGGACGTGCACTGACTAATTTGTAAAATAAATCTGAAAAGGAATTAGGAGGGAAGAGAGGGGAGATATAGACATTCAAATGGAGTATACATTAAAAAATGGTTATTTGTTAGATTTAATTGATTTTTAATTATATTAACTATAGTACCGAGTGAATCTTTAATTTATAAAATTTATAAATTATCTATTATAAGGCCTCTTTTATTTCCATATAAAATTTTAATGCCGTTTTCTTTATAAAAGTATGGCCTGTCTCTAAAATATCTTTAAGACACTGGGTGCAAGTAATTTGGAGTAAGCTGATAGTGGCATTATTGATATACGGAGAGAGCATCATCCTGAATGATTTGACAATGTGATTTGGCACTATATTTAAATTCAAAACATGTTTGGGTCCCGTGTTCAAATTCACTATATGGTTTGGAATCAATGTTATATCCCCTGGCTATTCAATTAATACTTTGATAGTTGCTTAAAGAGCTGAAGGATGCGAGGAGATGAAGTGAAGTTGTTGACAACTAATGTGTTAGGTAGTGCGATGATTGTGAATATGTATGAGGTTAATTGATGAGTTTTGAAAATTAAGATGTATGATGTGTGCAAGGAATATGAATTGTGAATGAAAACAGCCAGTGTAGAAATATTTGCTTTGATATTTGCAAAGTTGTGCATTTATGAATGTGTTTACTCGGGATAAAAGACATAATGGAGTAATTAAAAGTGAATGCTAGAAACAAAAATTTAATTAACAGCCTGCTTTTTTAGTTGTACGCTTTTCACGTATGAACGGAGTGAATGTCTGAAGGGTGGTATGGATGATGCATGTTGGAAGTGATAATGTAATATTTGAAAATTAAAGATGATGTCCTTTAAAGACAGTCAATGTCAAGAGCCTTAAAACTAACTTAATACACTGAACTATAATGTCTCCGATCTGGTGAATTGTTTCCATTGAACGCTTTCATAAATACAAACATAATTCTTATATATAAATGTAATTATTTTTTAACTCTGTTAGCATATTACATTTTTAAAAGGTATTAATTATAATATAATCATTTAATCACTTTAATGTGCACTTCTTATAATATAATATTATTTTATTATATTTAAAAAGGGGGCACCACCTTTACAATAAACAAAAAGATTATAAATTAATAAGTAATTTAATAATTATTTCATTTGGTGGCATTTTGCTTAACTCACATGTTACATTCTCGAAATTCCATTAACAGATTTATATAAAATCTGTAAAAATTTTAGATTTGGAAAGATGTTAATAGCAAAAAATGGTTAATTCATAACTATCAGGTTTTACCGCCGTTGTAAATACAATATTAAATGAAAGTTATGAAGGATTGTTATATAATATTATACAATATCAGTGACGGGTGATGTTGCCGGCCAAATATAAATTTAATCTTGCTGATACAATATAGCTCAAGTGCCATTTGAAAACAGTTTTCCGATTAACGGACAAAGCAAATGACCAGATTTCAAATCAGGAATGTAGTGTTTCAATTAAATGAGTGGAGATTTTATAAATTCTAGAAAATATCTAAATTCCTCTACAGAAAAGACTGATTGCTATAGACTAGGCATCAGTTGAGTTATGTACAAGATTGTATTTAGATGACCGGGGCTAGTCGGTTGTAATGTGCTCAATTTGGTAGCTTTTTGTATAGACAAAGACATTTACGGACTTTCAAATATGTATCTATGTATTATACCTACTATGTTAAGGATTCAATGATAAGCAGATGTTTAACATTATTAATTAATTTTACGCCAGTGAGTATCAAATAATTTGAGACAATGCTTAAATATAACAGTATGAAATTATTTGGAGATGAACAACGCTGGAAAATTAAATAATTTATTTTATTTGTATTTTTAATGTCACATAATAATTATCTACGTTGTTATATCTTTTTATTATTGCGACATTGTTTTATTGATACATACTTAATTCATTGGAATATCCTCCATCACTAGTTAAATCTCAGGGTTGGCCTGAGGTGCAAAGAGTGCAGCCGCACGCTTAGTGAGGCCCCGCTCTCATAACGAATAAATAAAAAGAAATGTGTAGTTTTGCTATTTTTTTCACTCCCAGCATAATTCAAATAGGTGGCCTATGAATCCTGTTATTTGTATATTTAGAAATACAGTAGAACCCCGATTTTACATGCCACGTTTCACATATTCACGTTTTCTCCCCATTTGCGTGTTATTTCTGCAGTCCCGTGTCATTTTAGTACATTATAAACCCTATTTTACGTTTGTTTTTCCCACAATTTACATCTAAAATTTATTGAAATTTGTTCGCTCTTCGCCATAGAGCCAATAGTGTGTTGGTCGTTTGTTTGTCGTATATACGCATTTTTCATTCTAGTACCGATGTAATTTGTACGTTTCGTTGTTTTATTATTTTTTACAAGCTGGAATCAGCAAGACAATTGCGTAGAAGATAGTATAGACAACATTGATGGCTGGGAAAGAATTTATGAATAACCCTTGCAGATTTACTTAGACATTGGTTCCAACGTAATAACATTGGACGTAGTGGAAATTGGTGAAATAATGAACAATCGCATAAACGAAAACTTGACAGAAGAAGAACCTTGATACAAATAAGTGTTTGCTCATCCCATAAACCCCGTTCCTGCAAAGGACGATGCCATGAGGCATATCGAAGGCCTCAAAGCATTTTTTTTTGTAGGTCCCTTCAAAAACTTAAAATCGGAGTTTCACTGTAATGCTTTTTGTGTGTTATTAAATTGTGCTGGAACATTGGCGTGATTTCTGATACATTTGGAAAATGACAGAGCTTGTTCATTATCTATTGCATATATCCATTCATGTGACCAAACTTGGCACCCAGCTGCATAATTTTTCAAGCCGGCCCTGATTTGAATGTTGTTGCGTGATGGTTAAAAAGGTTAAGATTCCAATAAATGATTGAAAATTTAAAATGATGGATGCAATTCGTACATTCTTCAATAAATAATGCTTCTTGATTGTACATTTTTGGAAAAATTATTATTTTCAGAATAATTACTGTTTGTATGAATATTCAGATTGAGAATAAAATCAAATTAATGTTATAATAATTATTTAAATGTATTTTGAATCTTTTTATTTAATGAGGATTTGTTTTAATAAGCATTTTAAATTCGAGCAGAGATTATATTCACCAAATTATTTTATACCTATGAAACCACATTTTATAGGGCTACAGCTTTATCAAGAAATCAAGCATGCTAAGATCAATTTTATATAATTTTAAGTTATTATATATCTATTTTGCCAAATTTAATACATGAAAACTTCAATGTGGGTGTAATTAGCACAAAAACATAATATATAAGTAAATATAAGTTTAAATTGTGTAATTTAAAAATGTGAGAAAGGTCATGTTCTTTGGAATATATTATAAAGTGATATCAACTGATATTAATATTTTTCAAATAATAACAAGGAATTGAACAAACGTTTGTTTCATTTAAAGACTTACAAAATAAATGTTTAGCAATAAATTATTTTATTTATTTGTGTTCAGTGTCAAAATTCGTTATGGTTGATTTTAAGTTGTTTGCAACACTAATTATGTGCATAAGCACTATAAATATACACTGTCTTACAAAATAACCAAAAAATTATTCACCACAGTTTTGGTGTACATCTACACTTTCAGCAGATGTGCTAAAATCAATCAGTTATTACATTATTTATATGGTCTTAACATTTGTTAAGATTTGTTAACATACTGTTACTTTAATATATATATATTTTTTAATGAAATATAAAATTGATTCAAAATATTTGCAGAGCTAAATTACAAGAAAAAACTACCAACAGCTACATATTATGGTATGAAACAATTCATATATTATACATACCTAGAATGTGAGCTATCATTTAAGGAAGCCATAAAAAGTATTAATTATATTTTTATTAAAATTTACTACATTTTAATTAAAATATGATTATTTTTATTTAAAAATAATTTTGAACAATCATTTCGGAGCTTTTAACACAAAACATCTGGCATTCACAATATTTTTTTGAATTATTTGGGCATTCTACAAGGAATTTTACATCAGGCTTTCTACAAGGAACTCACATAAATATATCTGAACACATTAAATTCAAGGTTAGCTCTTTTACTGCTTTACGACACACCGGTCCTACAAATGCTGAATCAGACGTTAGTGCCTATTCTCAAATACCGCCAACAATTTACAGTATTTTAACAATTATGTTTTTATCACAATTTAATTTGTCATTATATCGATATTGTCATCTGGTATCCTCAATCATACCTTGGGTTTTCCCATCTTATCTGTGTTAGGTGCTACCTTATGAAGTGTGTGAACTAGTGATGAGCTCAAAATCACGGACTGTGAGTCAATCACTGATAATTTTAGTCACACTCAATATAAGTGATTGAATATCTGGGAGTATCATGATTCGTGATTAATTTTTTTATAATTTATGTTTGGTTGTGACGTTTTATGCATTTAACCCGAAATGCTGAGAATTTGACCCGAAAAACAAATTCCCATTTTTTTTAAGGGTTTTCATTCTCTTTGTGATGATATTAAATTAGATATATATTAATTATATATGTTTTTTTAGGCAAATGAAATTTGAATAGTATAAGTATATACGCTTAAAATTATGTTTTTATTATTTTATTTCCTGTATTATGATATAGTGGGGCGCACGCGTATTACTAATTAAAATGTGATCGCAGTCACGGTTTCCAATCACTTATATTATCGAATATCAATCACAATCACATCAGTGAGTCAAAAGTTGCATTTTTTCTCATCACTATTGTGAACCTTGAAATCAAACATGTAAAACTATTTAATTATTGAAATTGTTTACTGGATAGAATTCCTCGTTTAAATTTACTCAAAATAATTTTTTTAACAGCGTTTTGCCCCAATAATTATCATGATGGAGTGATATATGTGTCATGGTAAATAAGTTAAAACTGTACACTTTTAGTCGGAACTGTCGCAAACTTATTTCAAAGTCAGAATGTTCTGTTCTTTAATCCTATTGGTTGGCTCGTACGTCAGTATGGTTCGTTTTTTAATTCCATTGGTTGGCTCGCACGTCAACCCTGGCGACGTTTTTCGGAAACCATTTTTGTTACGATTCTGGCGCGATTTCTTCTGACAGTTTTAATATTTAGTATGTCGTGAAATTTGCGCGTCGCCATTCACCCCGTCAATGAAGCATGGAAGAAAAATATGTCGCGGCTCTTGACGTCGGGACGTCCACGATTACTTGTCATATATACAATACGCGCGCCGAACAGATTGGAAAAGCTACGGACGCCGTGAGTATTGCTATTTTATTTAAAATAAAATTTATAAAAAATAGCTTAGTTGTCTATTATAATTTTAACAGTGGTGACCACTTGTGGAGGTGTAGTGCCGTGGAAGAAGAAGTTATAATTTTAAATGTTTAACTCAATTACTAACATTGCCAGATTAAAATAACAACCGATTACTATTCCAGAAAACTATTTTAAACAATCCTACATGTCAAAAATATTTAATGTTGCGCAACAGTGGCACAAAATAGTTATTTTTTATATTTAGGTACAACTAATAAATTATATTCTCTGTATTAAAGATCTTTATTTTCCAATTGATGATAATATTTAGTCATTTCTTTATTATTATTGATTTTCGATTTATTATGTTAAATGTTGGTTTTTTTTCTGATTTCTATCTCTAAAGACATTTTAAGTGAGTTTAAAAAAAAATCGCTCGGTAAAAGTTTAAATTATCGCAGCGAGTGAAAATAACGTTGCGGAGTTAGATCGAGTAAGAGGAAAAAATCGAGAATGTCACAAACAGAAATTAAAATAAGGTGATCAATCGTGAAAACACTACATCAATGCATAATTAATCCATTAGTTATATAGAGGACATAAAAAGTCACATACAGATCAACAAAACTATATAATTCTAAGGAAAGATTGCCGCGGTATCGGAAGAAAATAAAAATGAAAACACCTCCGGATATTAATGCTCTCCATATTTCTGTACTTTATAGAATCGTGGACTTTACCAACCACGGAATGCAAGAAAGACATTTTTGAGACGTAGTACCAACTAGCGCAGATGTTCCGGATCCCGTGAATAAAGCTATCTATTATTCAGGAACCCAAAAAAGCATACACACACACAAATGACATCTGTTTTTAATCATTGTTTTTAGTCGTGCTAAAAATAAAACTCTCTTGCAAGTAATATAAAGTTTTGTTCATTTAAAAAATAATAGTAATCATGTTACACCACAAAGTAACTGCGCGTCCTGGCAATGAGAGTTGGACATTGCCAGGTAGCCTCACATTTATTCAGATTGAACTTAATAGATTCCCCAATGTGTGAGTGTGGTGCCGAGGAGGAGACCCTTGACCATATCTTTTTTGCGTGTCCATTGCGGATCACAGGCTTTTTTTTTTACAGTAACTCATCAATGGTAATTTTCAACTCCCGGTTATGTCATGTCATCTTCTTTCACTCAACTCGCCACATTTAATTTATATAAAAGCAAATTTTTTGAACGACAATGGTATTGACTTGTAATATAATATTTCCTATTCTATAATATTATTGTACTTTTTTCTATTAAATAAAGTTTTAACTTGATTAATGGCACAAATCACTCTTGAAGGGTGGATTTCCTATTTAAAAAAAGAAGAAGAAAAAGAAACGACAACCCCGTCTACTGACCAATTAAAACGCAGAGCGGCATCAATACACCGTTACAATATTCATATTACGTATGACATTACTCACACTAATACAATTGTTCTTTCTAAATGGATTTATACGTGAGAATCGGCCTCAAGAGTATTTTGCATTAATAAATTTTAATTTTTCGGATCAGATGCACTTTGTCTTTTGTAAGTATTTATTTTTAGTTCAGTTTTGACGATTTGTGGTAATCTGGTATTCTCATTATATAACCATACCTGATTTCCCTGACTAATTCATTTCGAACTACATCCGGTGCTATCTGTTCTTCACTCCATCTTAGCATTTTGAGTTCGTGGTGTTCATTTTTTGTTCTTGTAATGTCTCTGCTTTCGAGCAGTCGGCATCATGCAACGCGCCAGATTGTACGACAAGCTTTTGCATACTCGACCTTTCATTTTGATCGATTATCAATAAATGAACGCCATTTTTACCGTGCAGTTAGTATTTTATGAGTGACATCAGTCTCAATTTCAGTCTCGTTGGAAGCAGTGGCGTAACTAAAAAAATTGGGCCCCAATTTAAAATGTAAAAAAAGACCACTTGTATATTTATTTTATACAAGATATAAGAATATTTAATACTAGGCGGTTTATACATTAAATAGTGACAACAAAATTGGTCTCTTGACTACTGTATATATTCACATCTTATAATTTAATGAAAAAACATTTTTTTTAGCTCATTTATATGCTCTCGCAAGTGGAAAAATACTTATCATCAGTGGCGTAACTATGCCAATGCAGTGCAATGGGCTCCACGTTAGATAGGGACCCGAAAAGATCCCGTCTTACAATCTATTTGGAATTGATATTTATTTTTAACAGTAATCCACAGCAAGAAATGAAATCTAAAAAATCATTTCTCACGTGTATTACAAAAACATGTGAAAATATTATCGGCGTGTATAGTAGTGTCTGATTAGGGACCAAATTATCGCCGAAAAGTGCAAATCGCCTTTAAGTGAAGCAATTTGAAAAAAAAAATGCATTTGTATATACATTTTTTTTTCATGAAAGTGTAAATATATAATAGGTGACTAATTTACTTCTTACCATTTAATGGATAAACTACGCAGTACTAATATTCGTATATCTTATATACGATACAATAGGGGGCCTTTTTTCCATTTTGCACTGGGCCCCAATTTTTATAGTTACACCACTGTCCCTAATCGACGTATTAACAGGAATCACTGCAGGTATAGATTGATAATACCTTCGAGAGAGATAATTTCTTAATTTTTTTAATTTCATTTCTTGCTGTTTAACTATGAGAAATGTATAGATACTCGCAAAATTATCGATAATATAATATTGTAGGGGCGGACCTTTAAGACTTCCATCTAACATAGGCCCCAACGCACCGCAATTGGCGTAATTACGCCACTGCTTGGAAATTATCGCACAGTTCAAGTATTTTAAGTTTATCGACGCTCGGTACAGGAATGTTTTCATTGCGCACTGTTTGAATTCGATCTGTAGTGGCCGGATCGAATAACTTGTATTTATTATTATTTTAAGATATATCATCGATGTTATGAACAAACGTAACATTCATAACCATAGTTCGTAAATAATAAAAATATTTTTGCTTTTAACAATATTGGATCAAAATACACGCACAGGGCCATAAAAAAAAATATAAAAAAACTTGAGCTCTCACATTGGAGGACAAAGTGTAATTACATAAAATAATATTTAATTATATACTCGTGTATGCTGTTAAGCAATGCGAAATTTAAAAAAATCGAAATTTCCTACGGTTGACCAATTGAACTTTAATTCTATCACCGAGTTTCTAATGTTTCGTAATTTAAACCAATCATATATTTTCCCAGTTTAATTTCTAATGGCGCGTGTGTACGAGTGAAACATCTCGGAGTCTTGATAGTCGCGTAAAGACAGAACAGAGTCGAACGTGAGCTATGAATCCTTGTTTTTGTATGCAGAGTAGAATGATACATATCGACCTTTACCGACAAATATCTGAGACGAGAGATCAATGTCTCGCGCAATTTAACTTTCGTGTCTTGAACATTTTGGCGAAACACATTCGTGTGCAATAGTTAATATCTCATTAAAACAAGTGGATATTCAGTAATAAATTATTTATTTTTATACATATTCTTGCGTCCAAGCATAGATGCCGGAAGAATTCGGTATACGGAAGGAATATGCACTCAACATAATCCAGATTCCGCAGACATCTCCTAAAATGTGGACTGTATTTTCATTCACAATTTCTTCTTATGTTCCGATATAGACGTATAGACGCGAAGTCTCAAATTAATATAATATTGTAATCGTTTAGGTAAACGTATAACCGCATTGGTTCAAGGTCGCCAATCGACTCATCGGCGGCGTGCCGGAAGGGGAGAGGAATGGGGGGGAAGGCACAGTGGATTATTTTAGTTCAAAATAAATATGTATTTACACAAATAAATATATGTCCCAAAAACACAAACATATATATATATATATATATATATATATATATATATATATATAATCGTAAACATTTAGAATATCAAAAAATGTTTGGTAATTATAACGTAATAGATCAATATAATTATTACATATGCAAAAAAAAAAACTAAAGCAAGAATGATTTTAAAAGTATCTATAAAAAATAGATTTTTTTTATATGTTCAAAAGTAATGTAAGAATGAAATAATGTTAAAATGTTCTTTCTGCATTGGTCGATGTATTGTTGTTCAAAATCTCACTAGGATTCAATAATTTACGAATTTCGTCGGTTCGTATCAGAAAGTTCTAATATGAAAAAAAAAAAAAAAAAACTTGGATCCCCCAAGATCGGGTCCGAATATTTTTACCTAAACCCGACGGGTTCGAGTCCATCTACCCTAGTCGTGAGTCTTCGTAAAACATTTATTTAATTTATGTTAAATTGAATGTATATATATATATATATAATATAATTGTTTTGACATTTGCACAGACAAAGTTACATTTCCCGAAGCCAGGATATGTGGAGATCGTCCCTGATGAGCTGTGGACTACCATCCAAGGAGTTTTAAAAAATGCGATCAAAGGTAAAATATATACATTTTCCATTAAGTTACAATTGTGGAAATGGGGTAAGTGGTAAATCCATTCATGATAGAGCATAAACAGAGGCGTAACCATGCCGATGCAACCAATGCGGTGCATTGGGTGACCATGTTAGATAGGCTGGATTCCAAACTCACATGGTGCAAACATATACAAAATAAATGAAGCGCTGCATCACATGCACTCTGCGCAATATACCCACTAATAGGCAGGAATAGCAAACTTGTCATCGACAACAAACTTCTTTTATACAAGACCTTTCATAGAAAGTAGTTGTGAGCCGTCAAATCAGGTGATCACCACTTTTTGACACTGTACGGTTGGGAAAAATTTCTCATAAAATTTCAAGCGTAGCTAGTGCTGTATATGAGGTGGCACCGTCCTATTGAAACCATATGTGTTTCAGGCTAAATTGACTTAATTCAGCCACCAATAAGTTTTCCAACATGTGATAATAGCGATCACCATTAAAGGTTACAGCATTGCCATTATTATTTAGATAAAAAAAATTAATGACTTTAACGCGTTAGATGCTTTACAATAAATTGTAATCGACTACTCTCTATGACAATCCAAATTGGAATTGACAAATGTCTGCTAAACTAAAATGGCAGCCAAAAAAGTCGGTCTGGAACATAATATTCACCTATATAAACATACTCGTATGTGATCACGTACGTTTTGTATTAAGTTAAAATAACAATTTTTTAACAAACTGCAAAGTTCGTACATTTACATATTTTTTGTAACTTTTTACCTGTAGCCATTTATTACGTTTGTTTTTATGAACTTTGTGGAATTATTAGATAGGTAGGTGACATTAACTAATCCTCATTTTTTATATGGCCTTCTGTACCATTGTGCAAGTAAACGCATTGACAATATCGCCAACTTTCCGATACAGATAATGTAAACGTGGGACTCCAATATGTTCACTTATTATTGAAATAATTAATATTTTTTCTTGGTTGTAATAGTGCTTTGAAAGCAAATTAATGCAAAAGTATCGGTAGTGGGTACGTAGAATAGAATTGTGATATCAAGATTTATACATTCGCGCAGTGTATTGGCACGACATGCGTGTCCACGGAATGAGACACGATGAGATAAATCTCAGAGATTTAGTAGAGATAAGTCTCAGTACCTTGAATGTGCTGATAAACTGGCCAAAGAGGCCACTCTTTCTGGGGTTTTCCCTCATCAATTCCATATCCCAATGTATGACAGACTTAAAATGGTAAAAAATCGCACAAATTCTTTTTGGACTGCACACTTGATGAATCCAAATAATTATAAGGGTAATCGGCTTAAAATAATTCAAAAATCTATTTCCCGCACCCCCTGGTTCTCCAAAAGAACAATATCAAATATCTCTAGAATGAGAATTGGGCATTGCCAGGTAGCCTCACATTTATTCAGATTGAACTTAATAGATTCCCCAATGTGTGAGTGTGGTGCCGAGGAGGAAACCCTTGAGCATATCTTTTTTGCCTGTCCATTGCATATTGCAGGTTTTTTTTACAGTAATCTCGTAAATGGTATTTTCAACTCCCAGTTAACTTGTTTCATCTTCTTACCCTTAACTCGCCATATTTAATCTATATATGTAATGGCAAATTTTTTGAATGACAATGGTATTAACTTGTAATATAATATTTCCTATTCTATAATATTATTGTACTTTTTTTTATAAAATTAAATTTTAACTTGATTAATGGCACAAATCACTCTTGAAGGGTGGATTGCCTATTTAAAAGAAGAAGAAGAAGAAAACTCAGTACCATGCTCACGTTTTGAGATTTTGACCTGGAGATAAAATCGGAAATCAATTAGTAGAAAGAGACAAAAACTCAAACCCGTATACCCGACGTTCCATTTGACAGTGATACGAGATACGTACATACAAACATCACCTAGAACTATAGATAGATACAACTATTTATTCTGAAAAACTAAATAAACAGAAGGCTTTCAAATATAAATATTTAATACATTTTTACTGCTGTTGGGGATATTTAAATTAATTCAGCTGAAAAAATGAATGTCAATGGTCAATACATTTGACAAGATATTCGTCATTCAACAATCATGAAATAAGGCACGAGACTCTGAAAAAAATTCAACTTTACAATAATAATGTGTTCTCTTTAATAAAGTGATGTTAGCCAACGTCCATTGAAGTAGATTTAGTGTTTCACAAACTGAAACAAATTATCATTGTATGATAAGCCTTCCCCAAGACATATAATAACCCATAAAAATGTTTTCTTTGTAAAGTTTCTATTTTTACTGAATGAGGTGCAATCTGACTTCTTTATGAGTACTTTACAGATGCAAAGATATCCGCCGGGCAGGTCAGCTCGCTGGGGCTGTCCACCCAGCGCGGCACCTTCGTGACGTGGGACCGCCGCAGCGGGGAGTACTTTCACAACTTCATCACGTGGCGGGACCTCCGGGCAGACAAGATCGTCAACGAGTGGAACCAGTCTATACTCAATCGGGTGGGTGAGACGGAGGAATGTTTTTATCATTTATTTATTATGAATTAGACTAAGAGTGCCATTCAGGAAGAAGGTTAAATCTCAGAAATCGATGATGTACAGATTTTTAATGAAATGCCAGAAGACATAAGAAAAGAAGAGAAATTGCATAGATAGTTCTAGTAAAAAGAAACTACATATTTTGATTTTGTTTATATTAGAGCATAATAAAAATACTTATGTATCCACTATATTAAGAATAAATAATAATTCCCAGAAACTCCTTAAAGGAAAAACACATATATATGCATCATCAAACATAGTAATGTTGTTATCAGGAAACAATTTGTAATGAATGTCTTATCAGCACGTTCAATCTGAACAAAAATTTTGTTTTTAAAGTGAAGCAATCGATATCCTATTGAAGATCCTAATGGTGTGTGTCCACAGATGAAGCTTTGATCTTCAAAGTAAAGGTCGATGTGTATCGGTTGTGTCATTTTACTCTGCATTCAGATACATAAGGCAATAAAGCGTAGCTCGCTTCTCGCTCAACTCTGCACTACCCGTTATGCTTATTTATTTCGAGAGGAATCTCCGAGATAAATACCATCCGTGCATATATCAGTATACTCAAGGGACTAAACAGATCATTGTTGAATACATTAAGCATTCTGGCAGTGACTGGTTGTTAATATACAAAAATTTGTCAATTCAAAGTTTTACTTTATACATTACATTCTTTTTTTAACTTTTCCAGTGTAAGATCTTTCAATAAGTCATGTTTACTGCTTTATAGTCTTTATAGATTGAGTTATTGTAACTAGCTAAAAATACTGTACACCTCGATAAATTATCAATGAATAAATAAATACAAGGTTTTCCTCCATTAATAATATACATAGTACATAAAAATTGAATCAATGAGGTCATGCCGGCTAAATCTTCTACTGTTTCTGTGCTGAAAAACTATCAAATTGAGTTGTAAAGAATGTATTATCACAAAATTTACAGTATGATATAGCAGTAAGATTCACTTGAAAATGTATTTATGTTACGATTTACAATTTTATACATTTTTTAGATCAGTACTAAATTTTAAGAACAAATTTCTAAATTAATATTTATTTTATTTGTACATTGTTTAATTTATTTTAACAAATTTCTGAATTAATGTTTATTTTATTTGAACACACGATTAAATATTTATTTTCCAGGCAATCTCAGTCTTTGCCTACATCTTGTACACTGTTTCGAAAAGTAAAAGATTTCTTGCAGCCAGCGTAATGAAATTTTCCAGTATCCAGGTAATTATCAAAACTATGAGCAATATTTAGGAGATTGTTGCATTGTCAAAATCACGTTGGAAAATAAATTTAAATATTTCCCTGACCTAAATGATTCTTGATTTTCTGAGAATTTTGTCATATTGTGACATCTCTTAGCTCTTTATCTTGATTGTCTATCTTTGTTTTGAATCTTTTTCTTCTATAACCACCTCTTTTTACTTTTAAAGTTGCACACTTTAAAAACTATGAAAAGAGATAAATGGAAACGTGTTTTATCATGACAGAACATGTAAATTATATAATTATTTTTTCTAATGGCCTATGTCTACAGAATGAGATAACTCTCAGAGAGTTAATTGAAATAAATCCCTGTACCGTGTTCACTTGTTGAGATTTTGATCTAGAGATATAATTAGAAATCAGCGGTTGAAATTGATAGGACCGACCCATGTACATGGCATTCGGTTTGACAAAAAAAATTTGATACATACGTCAAACGTTGGCATGGCATTAAATTACAAGTAGGGAATTTTACCTAACAGATGAACAGAACACCAACAATCTGACATTTAATGTTGGATGTTCAACAAGTATGAAGTGAGACACGAGTAAACAAATCCTGAGACTTTGGATCTAAATCTAAATGATGGATTATAAAAGTGTCGAGAGTTGTCTATAAAGAACCCGGTTTCCGAAATTCTTAGTCTTTAGAAAGCCCATTTATCTTATAGAAGATAATTTCCACCAAAAAAATTGCAAATCAAATTTAATGAAAAACTAATATCCTAAACATTAGCACACACAGCTAAATACGTAGCGCGTTTTTTAAGTAAGTACCGGATTTTTTTTAAAGAAACACAACATCATTTTTACAACACTTTACTTTCTTCCGATGCTACATACCTTAGACTGCATCTCAACATAATCGCCACCGTTATTAAGGTACTTGTCATAATGGGGCACCAATTTTTGTATACCTTCGTCATAGAACGACATCGCCTGGGATGAAAATGTAAAATGATGATGTCTGTACTCCGTCTTTGGAAGGAAAATATGGAAATCACTTGGCGCCAAATCAGGACACGATTGGCGATGAATGTCAGCTGGTTTCATGTTTCATGCATTTAAGAAACGAATCATGGACCGTATCTCACAGCCGGTGGGTTGATTTATTACCTTAACCATTTCAACTATGTGAATGTCTCTAACATTGCATGTGGTGAGTCGACAGATGAAGAAAACCATTGCGCATGCGCAACATCACAACCACAGCACTACGCTGGTACTTGCTTAAAAAATCTGTCTTGTTAATGTGATGGCGAAATAAAATACGAGTATAAAAAGTCAATAATATATGCATGCATGATTTAAATTTACAATTTGATGTGATGCGTTCGCCAGCTGTGTCTGATGTAAACACAAATGAAATTACAATTATTAGAAATGAAATGTTTACAATTTCATCAGTTTTATTTTCTATTACCTATTATCAATTCTGCCATTTTAATTTTCTGGTACATATTATTTAGCAAATGCAAAATTATTTTTGCATTATAAATAATATTTCGAAAAGTTATTTATTTTTTACTGCTTTATCTGCAACCTACTTAGTGCGACCAAACATTGTACTGCATTTCATGTTTCAGGTGACACCAAGACTTTATTGGGCTGAAAAGAATATTCCCAAATTAAAACACGCCATACGGAATGGTACAGCTGTTTTTGGGACAGTTGACACGTGGCTTCTGCATAAACTGACAGGAGGTAAAATCTGTGTCACGGATTATTCCAACGCCTGTGCAACAGGTTTGTTTGACCCTTTTGTCCAACAGTGGTCTTTCGCCAGGATGAAGCTCCTCGGACTTCCGATGGGCATTCTGCCCGTGGTTGTAGACAGTGCAGGAGACTTTTCACATGTTGAAGAGTCATTACTTGGAGCTAAGATACCGATCACCTGTTGCGTGAGTTGCATTTTTAAAATTTCTTTAAAATGTTAGGAATTATAATTCTTTTTTCTGATTTGTATGACCAAGAAGACCCTAAAACCACTATCAAACAATCCTACAACCGATAGCATATATATTTTTTTTCTTTCAACAGATTTCTACTTGATCTCTTTTTAAAATTTATTTTGACTTCATGCTTTCTACAACTTTAAGTTTTATTATATTATATAAATA
The DNA here is from genome assembly GCA_031772225.1 of Eubasilissa splendida. Classification (NCBI taxonomy): domain Eukaryota; kingdom Metazoa; phylum Arthropoda; class Insecta; order Trichoptera; family Phryganeidae; genus Eubasilissa; species Eubasilissa splendida. The sequence continues at coordinate 17,889,950 of CM062856.1, forward strand.
TTTTTTACTATTTTGTTGTTTTTTTATAAAAAAAAAAAATATTTTTATCAGGACCCTAGTTTTGAGAGATGTAAATAATAAAGGAGGGGTGGAGGGGGGGTCTTGTTTGGGAATATTTGATGAAGTATCAGAAAATAATGTTGTTAATGACGCTGCATGCTGTCACGTGAGCTGTCTGCCATAGTATAAGAATAGCCAACGTGATATTCTGACGTTTATCGCTGTCTCTCTCTCTGTCGGTGATAGCCGACGTGGGCATTCTTTGGGTTAATAAGTGTTTTTTCTATTTAGATTTTTTTTCAACAATTTCTTGGTTATTCATTAATGACCCTATATGTGTAAATATGTTAGTGTGGAGGTGCTTAAGCTTATGACTTTTGAAAAAGAGATTGATTTCTACTTCTGTCTTTAATGATAGTCTATGTGATTAGAAAATTCTGAAAAATATTATTTTTTAAACAATGGCGACGTTATCTTAGTCATATATTTAGAATTTTCGAAGTCTGACTGTGTTTAATTTAATTGTTATATACATCATCGCAATATCAAACTCTTTCCATACATTTTTGTAGCAATGTGATGTAGTCTGTTTGATGATATTTAATTATTACGTGTATTGCTATAATTAATTTTGTCATAAATTAGTTAGGTAAATAATTTTTGTCTATCTTGTAACATATTTAAAGATGGCTGATCAGTCAGCCTCCCTGTTCGGAGCTTGCTGCTTCAACCCTGGGGATGTAAAGCTAACGATGGGCACGGGGAGCTTTATCAACATTAACACTGGTTCCAATGCCCACGCCAGTATATTAGGACTGTACCCCCTCGTGGCATGGAAGTACGGAAAGGAATTGTCCTACATGGTGGAAGGAAACTGTACCGATACCGGAACACTGCTGCTGTGGGCTCAGTCTGCTGGTTTGTTCCTAATTTAGTACATTCTACTTTAGTTTGTTTATTGTAAATTGCTATATTGGAAAATAACTTAATACCTTTAGTTAACATTTTAAAATATAGTCATTGATACTGCAAAATGTTGTACGTAAAAAAAAAACTGTTTTGTTTTTTTGATGCAAAAGTATCCAAATTTTTGATTTTTACATCATATCAATACAATCAATATAAGTGTAGCTACAGATTCTTTGGCAATTTGTCATTTCTCAAGGTAGTCACAATAAAATCTTTTCATATATCGGCTTAATTTCTGTTAAAATTAATGTTAAAAAGGATTGATATAGATAATAATAAATAATTTAAAAAAAAAATTTTTTTTTCAAGGTTTAATTAAACATGCAAAGGAAACAGCAGAAATGGCCAATGGAGTAGAAGATACAGATGGCGTATTCTTTATACCAGCTTTTACCGGCTTAGGGGTAAGTCATTTAATAAAGTTACTATTGCATTATCTTATCTAAAGTGACAATTAATTATTGGTTTTTTGATATGGCATTACTATTAGTAGAGTTAATTTTTGATATAATTCACCAATTCGAATTTTTATAACACAATTTATCATTTTTTGGTTCATTTAAAAAATATTTTTTAATCATATAAATAATTGAAGACGGATTGTTTCATTTACTACATTACTATAAATACATTATTATTAGATTATAAAAAATATTATTGTAAGTACAGCTGTTCAAAGTTCTAAGTCAACCAAAACCCGCAACCGCAACAAATCATACAGTAAAGAAATAGTAATATTTATTATGTCCTGTAGGTACTAAGCACTTATAATAATAGTTTAGACTCTGCGATATTTTGCTTATTTCTTCATGGGAAAAATAAGGAAGGTTGAGGAAACAGGCTGCACAAAATTGTATCGCAAGACACGTGCGGAATGTGCCCTGAATTTAAGCATGCGAAAATAAATTTATGGAAAAATGTTTAATATTCGTTAACTTATACATATTTTAACCTTAATTTGCTGTATGCATGTATCTCAGCTAAACTGATTAATAGATATTGCATCTAATGCTTTGGCGCTTTGAAACGATTCAAGCACTATAGGTGAAACACAGTAAAATTGGTGAAAATTATTACAAATAAGGAAGTGTTTAAATTCAGTGTTTATTTTTGATGCAAGTCTATATATAAATTACACTTGAGAAGTGACTGCTTTATTATTTATTATTGACTCTTTGAATCACTTGTATTGTTCGAGGGCTGTCTGAAAAGTTTCCGACCTAACAATGAAACAAGGCATTTTTTCTTCAAATTTATTTTTATTTTTCTACATAGCCTCCTTGTAAATTTATACACTTCTCCCAGTGAAGCATCCATCCTTTTAATCTGTCCAAACAGTACTTGGAGTCTTTCTCTGCAAAATAGTTATCTACGAAGGAGATGACCTCCTCATTTGACAAAAATCTCTGGCGCAATTTTTAGCTTATGGAACAAAAAAAGTCGCTTTTGATGAGTAAGGAGGGTGGTCAAGCAGTTCAAACCGTAATTCATAGATTTTCGCCTGGGCAACTGCTGAGGTGTGAAACGGCGCATTCTCTTGGTGAAACAAATTTTTTTTTTCTGCAAATGTGGCCATTTTTCTGCAATTTTTGCCTTCAGCCTGTCAAGTAATGATGCATAGTATGCTCCTCTAATGTTTTTTTCATTTTCAAGATAATCGATTAAGACAACTCCATGGCTATCCCAAAAAACAGTCGCCGTCATTTTCCCAGCCGAAAGAACAGCCTTTGCCTTTTTTGGAGCCAATTCACCCTTTGCAGTCCATTTGAATTTGACCCTGTTTTTGTTTCTGAACTATAATGGTGTATCCGAGTTTCATTTACAGTACTTAATTGGCGCCAAAACTCTGATTTATAGCGCCTAAACTGCGTCAACGTTCATTCAAACACGTTTTTGGTCCGGAATTAGCAAATGCAGCACCCAACGTGTGGCCAGCTTTCTCATGCCTAATTCAATATGCGACAAACACGTTCTTGGATATGTTTAAAGCCTTTTCGATGATGTGATGCGATGTTATTGTTAGTGGTTGCAGTTTTTGGTCGTCCCGAACAATCATCATCACCCAAGCTGGTATAGCCACGTTTAAATTCAGCTGCCCAAAATTTCACCGGGGTAAATGATGGTGCAGAGTCCCCGTACACAGTGTCCAACTCGTCTTTAATTTGTGTAGGCGAATTGCCTTTCAAAAACAAATACTTAATGGCAGCTCGATGCTCGATTTTTTCCATTTTCACAAAAACACTCACATCGACTCACTCAAACGATTGTCAAACAAAAACTGCGCGTCCAAAATTGCTGAAATTTTGGTAAGTACTTATCAGAGCATGTGCAAACATGTTCCCCAACTTTTGTTAACGAGTGTTGCCATCTTCATGTTGAGATTGGAAATTTTTCAGAAAGCACTCGTATATTTTCAATTTAGTATTTTTATGTGCGGTAACAAGGTGTAAGATACATTTTAGTATTTGTTTAAATGTTTTTCTATTTTCTTTTTACCTACAGCCCCGAACAATCGAGAGTATTTGCATTTTAATATTCTTAAATTTTTTAAAGAAGTTATGGAATTTTGTGTGTGTTTTCCAGCCTCCGATCAACGATAAAACAGCAGCTGCAGGCTTTATTGGTGTGAAGATGACTACTAAGCGAGAACATTTGGTTCGATCAATACTGGAAGCTATTGTTTTCGGCGCTGTTCAACTTTACAAGTGTACAACCATAGAGACGTCTTACAAACTACACACCATTAGGTAATGGATACTTTGGATAATTTACAATTTAAATTTATTGAAATCATTTTTATAAAAAGAAAACAAATATATAATTACTACTCTAAAGAGGTATCTACATTGTTTGAGTTAGATTATTCAGTAGTATTTCAGAAAGACAAAATTGTGGAGTGGTATCAATTTCATTTGGTGAATATGTAACCTTGTTGTTTTAAAAGTACCATTGTAAATGTGTATTTATTTACAGAGTGGATGGAGGAGTGGCGCAGAATGATTTTGTCAGTCAGCTGATCAGCGACATAACAGGACTGAGGGTGGTGAGGCCGGTCTCCTCAGAAATATCTGTCTTAGGATGTGCCTTTCTTTCGGGACTTGCTTCGGGTATGACTAATAATTATTTCTCACACTTAGCAAAGAAATATAAAATAATAGAGATGGTTTACTGTTATGTATGAAAAATATAAGAAAATTAAATGAATCAGATAGAAAGATGTATAGAAGAAGTATATTTATCAAAAAAATATTTGGGATTCGAACCTGGACCTTTTGTTATCTGGGGAAAAGTGTTACTATTCCACTACATCACGTTTACAACAGATTTGGAATTTAAATTTTTATAATTGATACTTCAATTATTCCATTTTTAAAAGCAATCAACTTTATATTGCGATGAATATCAAATACCTTTTAGCTATTTACACACTAGAGATGCCAGAATTAAATCAATCAATATAGGAAAAGGTCCAGATTCGAATCCCGATAGCAACTAAATATATTTTAAATATGAATTAAATAGAAATATATACATATAAATTTAAATTTATCGAAAAATATTGTTGTTGCGTCACCGGGATTCTAACCTGGATCTCTTTCCTAACTGGGGAAGGTGGATTATCCAACTATGCTACAGCGACAATATTTTTAGCAACAATTTTCAAACCTGTATGTTACCTTTTATTATTAATACATTTAATCGTTCCATTATTTGAAAGAAACTTATTTTTACGGAATCTCAAATACCTTTGAGTAATCTGATGCCGCCAGAATTATCAATTAATTTTTTTTATTAAATTTTGAGTAATCTGCTATCAGATTACTCAAAGGTATTTGAGATTCCGTAAAAATAAGGTAGACTGTAAGTTAAATAAAGATTTTGTATAAAAATATTTTTATGTAAATATCGAACAGATAACAATTTGTCTGTCTTAACAGTTTTATTAAATCACTTGTTTCATCAAGTACTTTATATTAAAATATTCAATAGATGTAGGGAAAAATATTTAATTTATCCATCTAGAAAGGGATATTGTGTTGATGGGACTGTGGTGATCACATTAATCCAAATATTATCACAGCTTTATTTGTTGTTTAATTTATATGATCAACTAATACATTAATTCTCTCATCAAACAGTATACCTATTTAGCAGCATCAATAAATTTTTAACCACATAATTATAGCCTCCACAATATCAATAATGTATCTTAATCATTTCAGGTGTATGGAAATCAAAAGAAGAAATTGGCGCATTATATAAAGTTGACCGAGTATTCACACCGAGGGAAAGCATATCTAATTCTTACGAGGGGACCATGACGAGATGGCGGGATGCCGTTGAGAGGTTTAAGGGGTGGTATGGCAAGAAGTGCACAAACGTTTCACCAAATTTATCATCTGTTTCAACTGAATTCGAGACCCAGGATCAGATTCTTTACTATCTTTTATATATTCCAAAACTTTTCATTAGAAACCCAAAATTAATTTTTGTTCACTTATTTACAGTTCTCTTTGTCTATTTTTTCTTTTTTAACCGCGTCGTCAAGAAGTGAACTGTAATTATTGCCGAATAAGAGGCTGAGGTTAGAATAAAACTGTTGCAAGTAACAGCGATCAAGTCAGCCAATACACCGCTTTCTTTGTGATGTGGTCAGCGACAGTTTTGTCCTAATGTTGAATATCAAATACATTTTAAAATTATATCATATAAAAAAGTCATTAATGTTACTAGGCTTTTTTTACTAGTAATTTGTTTAGATAATGAATTTTGTATACAATAATAACAAAATAGGGAACAACATTTTGAGTTATCAAATACTGATACATAGATTTAAACTGCTTATCTTTGAGAAGAACATACAAAAAAAAACTGAACACGTGTGGCGATAGCTACCGCCACCAATGAATTTGACTAAAACGATGCAGTGCATTTAATCAAGGTGAGGGCAATATTAAATTTAAAATTGTAAAGGAAAGAAAGCAGCGGTCGATGTGTGTAATCTGAAATTTATTGGGGTAATTACTAGTTATATACTGCCGGGAATTATACAAGGACTTATCACTTCAATGAACTATTTCATTATACTCATGCTTCGCAATTCATACATTTTAAATCGTGCTACCACTTCAATGCTTTAATGCTACAATGCTTCGATACTTCAATAGTTTACACAGAAAGCGCCGCAAGTGCGGCTCTCTGTGATTAACGCACACTAGCAAACAACTCTGTTAGAGTGTGTGTAGAGAATGAAGACAACATACAAAAACGAGTGCGACGCGTTTTAGATCCGCATTGGGAGTGGGCCAACTAGTGGTACCAACATACTTCAAACGAAGCGTTCATTTTGAAAGCTTCAAGTTGGTGAACGTGCATTTCGTAAAGCGTTCATTACGAATATGTATGTAACAAAATTTTATGTGTGTTTTAAAAACAACCCCTACTTGTTGACTGATCACAAAACTCATGTTAAGCGAACACCTGTACATTGAATAAAAATTCTAATAGTGAAACTATATAGTTTATCATTAATTTAATTTCGTTGGTTTAAATTTTATAAAGAAAGCATTAAGCGTGCTATACCACTTATCAAGTATTTAAGTCAACATGATATTTAAGTATAGATAATATTAGTCTATTTAAAAATGTAAGTATAATCAATGAAATGAATGTGTGAAAAGTCAACAAGACCAAATAAAAAGAGTTGACGGCACAATTTATTGTACAATAGGTACTCAATGTATTGCTTATTTAAAAAAAAAAAAATAGTTTTATTAAATATAAAACTGAAATGTAAAATAAAATAAATTTATATCATAATATTACATATTTATTTTACCTATTAATATTACAATCCCGAAGAACTATTACATATATACACTGAATCACAAAACATCTTCAAAATGGCTGAATATTGAGTTCATAAATTGATTATTAAAGGTTCAAATACAAAAGTTAATGTTTCATACATTTTTATTTATGTCTTGTTATTTAGTATGTATATACAGTGAAATCTCGATCAATTGTTTCTTGGATAATCGTTTTCCTGCATGTGTTGTTTATTTCTTTCAGTCCTAAATTAATTCCATACAAAACACGCAATAATAGATCACATCGATTGTTCCTATACGCATCATTTTACAGCATTAATCGTTTAAATTACGCAGCATATTTTGTTACACTGAATTTATTTTAATTAATTGCATGCCTAACGGCACATTGACATAAAAGAGTGAGTCCTGCAACGATATTTAAAAAAAAAATTATCTTCTATCTTGTATCTTCTTCAGGAAACAATGTATATTGAAATTAAAAATACATGGATAGATAAAAACAAAACTATAAAGTGGTGGATATAAATGCTGGTTTAAACAAAGTATTTTGTCTTATTATTTATATAAAATGTGGCCACAAAGTAATTTTGCTAATATTGAAGAAATATTTTATTGTTTGTAGACAACTGTGCAGCTCGCCCGAGTGATTTTTGAATTGACTGAATTAAAGGAGACAGTAGAAGGGGTTGAAGATATCGATGACGTGAGTCCCTCGCCCGCACCTTTGTTTTCAGAAGCATGCACGACCTTTATTTATGCAGATTCAATAACTTATGCTGAAAAAAATGTCATTTGCAACACTGAAAACATACTGTTTACTTATGGCAATAACGTAATAACCAATGATGAAAGATTACGTATGATACAAAGTTTGATTAATTATTTTTTTCGTTTCTGTGCAACTTACTAATTTTACTTGTGAATTACACATTCATTTATGTGTGAAATATGTATCTTTTTAGAATATGACGTATGAACGTGACTTTTTTTTATTTTCCCACATTCATAGTTTATTTTATTAGGCCCCTTCAAAAACAATAGATAGTGGTTTCACTGAATACAGTTTTCAAAATGTTAAAAAATCATCTCTGCCTCTTAAATTACAGTTTCTTATTGAATCAAGTATATACATGACCCATAAATTTCTAGGTAGAATTATATGTGTGTAGAGAGATAATTTTATTGTAAAAATTTATTAAGGAAAAAATGTTCAGGAGTGGAGGCCTTGTAGGAATGTTAGTTATGGAGGAGGTCTGTGTCCAGCAGTGAAGATGAAGCTGAAGCCGATTATTGAGTTAGAGATCTTCGAATTCCTTCTAGCTAACTTCTATAACTTTAACACTAACAGTCATCAGATGATGCAGCAATTTAGATATGCAGAAAAAAACAGAACTTAAAAATTCAGTTTTCAATCTCAATGATTCTGTTTTTAATGGCAGCCTCACACTAGCGTAATGCAGGAGTATGTTTCATTCAGGACAATAGATCACTCATCTTTTGCTTGTGGACGTCAGATCTTACGCTGTCAGAGAGCGCATCGCCATCTCTCCAAATACGACTGAACCAAATCCTTTACTTGGAACATACATGTGCAAACCTTGGGACCAAATGACTACATCAACGAGCAAAGTCTACATATTACATACAAGATTTTGCAATTAAAATATTTTATTTTTGTATTTGAACAGATTTCTTATTCAGAAATTTTAGAAAGTGGATGTAAGAACTATTTCATTAAACAAAATATGTATAAAATTAAAAAATTCAATGTACTCACGTAAATCATATATACAAATATTTGCGAATAAAAATATCTGTAAGCATTATGTATTTATTTTGTTTTTAATTACATACATATATTGAGTTCTATTTTATTTTATTTGCTTTTTATAGCTTTTAAAAATGGAATAATAGATGTATCAATTTGAAAGAGCTGCAGCATACAAGTTTGAAAATTTGTCGTCGTCTTACTTGGTTGCGTTGTGTAACAGTAACGCATTTCCCCGGATAGGAAAAGATCCAGGTTCGAAACCCGGTAGCAAATAAAATATTTTTTTGATAAATTGATTTTTTCTGTATATCTTTTTAGTTAATACATTTAATTTGCATTGAAAAAATATTTAGTTGCTACCTAGATACGAACCTGGACCTCTTCCAATCCGGTGAAATGCCTTCTCCAATTTCGCTATAGTAATCAAATACATTTTCGACAAATTTTAAACAAATCTATAATATTTAAAATTGATGCATCAACTATTCCATTTTTAAAAGCAATCCACTTTACATTACGGAGAATCTCAAATATCTTTGAGTAAAATCCGACGCCAGAATTAAATTAATTAATCCATTTTATTAAATTTGGAAACTTTAATAAAACTTATGTATATATTTTTTTATTAAAAGATATAATCAGATATAATACATTTTATATAAACATAATCAGATAATTATATAATTTTTTTTTCTTTTCTATGAGAGTCGGAGACTCGTGTATAGAGGAGTATATAAATTTATGTGTGTATATATTTTTTGGTTTCACATAAAAATTAATAATAGTCTGTAATGTTTCTGATTGCAAGGGGTAGATTATTAAAGAACTTGGTGCCTAGATAAATATAATGGTTTTGGGTTGCAGTATATTTAAGTTTTGGAATATCAATTTTGTCTCTAAATCTTGTGGATCGGAAATCGCTTCTAATATTTAATTTATTTTTGTTTTTAAAAATTTTGATTATTGATTTTTTTTATACATGTCTATTATTTTTGGTACTTTGAATTTTGTAAAGAGTTGGGCATTTAGATAGTAATTTTTTTTTAGATTTTTTTTTATCATCATTTTTTGAGTAATTTCTAATTGTGATAGTGAAGTTATATATACTCCTCCCCATCCAATAATACCGTATTGTAAATGTGACTGTACAAACGCGTAATATATTAATTTAATTATATTAATTTGTAAGTCTTAAAAATATGTAGGCAGTTTTCCTTATTTTGTTTGTAAGATTAATAACATGCTCTTTCCATTTAAGTTTGTTATCTATTATGATTCCTAGGTACTTGATACAGTCTTTTTTTTCAATTGATGTACATTGGCCCCAAGAGTCTCCTTGATTACAGGTTTTGGTGTGAATTTTAATATTAATTTCAGTGTTATCTTTCTGTTGAATAGCAAATCGTATGTTTTATCAGTATCAATTGATAGTATGTTTTCATCCGTCCACTTTTTTATGGTATTAAGGAGAGCACATTTTTTCCGTGAAGTTGCATTTTCAGAACACAGTTCTGTGGTATTTCAATACAAATTAAATCAATCAATTCGAAAGATATATAGAAAAAAATCGTTAGACACCATGTCTCAAAGATTCGAGTATCGCCACTTGTCTCACGGCTCACTTCACGCTTATTATACGTCAAACGTCAAATTTGGATCGTTTTCCGTTCGTCCGCTAACAATTGATAGTTTTAACACATCCTTAACTATTGGATGACTGCAGGCATACCTGTTGCGAATACATACCGTGAATATTAATCAACTACGTCGGTACCGAAACAGTTTGCTTAGTTTTCGGCTGTGGACGGGCACGCCGAGTCAATCGACTCGAAAAGTCGAAACGTAGCGTGTGTTTTAAAAACAAAATCGTCATAGATAATTAAAGAATCCAGCTGAAACAAGCAAAGTTTTCTGTGATTTATTAATATCGACTGTGTTACACTGTGAGTACTTTTTAATAACCTCCAATATTTTCGATAAACATGAAAATAATTTATTAAAACAATAGATTCTTGAATAATGGTATCGTGGACGCCCATATGAATATAAAACACCTCTAATAATTATGAATAACTTAAAATAAATCTGTGTACATTGCGCAAAGTCTACGCGAGAATGTAATATTACGCGTACTGTCTTATTAAATAAAAATAAAACTTAATTAATATTTTTTACTTAGCAGGTACAAATTAAAAAAACAAATTAGTTGAATTGATTAAAAATATAACGTTTTAAATATAAACAGAGAAAATTGATTTTGTATTCATATACAATAGGTATAGTATAATATGCATTATTTATAGTCTTTGGCGATTCTGTAATGTGAAGGTAACTTATGTTAAAGATTGAGACAATTTTAAACTACTAACTTTTTACTTCAAATCAAGATTTATATTTATTAATTTATTTATAATCGCAGGCAACCTGCATAGAAGCTTCGAGAATCCTAGAACGATCGTACTAAACTAGGATTTGTATTTTTATTACTCACCTACAATCGACAAATTTCATAATAAAACTAATTATAATTTTAGGTAATCTCTAAATTACATAATGCGTAATATATTATATTATATCACAGAAATATCATTCTGTGTGTCACGCGCAAAATAATTTGATAAATAAATGCATTACATTGGAGTAAAGTGTCAAAAATGTAAGTGTCTGTACAACTTTGTTACATTTTCGAATGCCGAGGTCTGGCGCCACAAGTGTTTTAAAATCAATAACCTTGGAATCCATGCGCCTTGTATCTGTATGGTAGTTTTAATATATTGTTCAGTCTCCTCAATTGTTAATCTTTTTTTTTTTAACTATGCTTCTATCTTTTCCACCACCAAAAGTATTATTAATAATATTTTATTCTCTTAACTATCACAAAAATTGCCGAACATTTATATATTCACTTTGTTCTTTTAATATGTATCTATATCTATAGAATTATCTATTAGGATCATTAACGACGTATTAAGTTATTAACTTAAAATTAAAAATAAATAATTGATGTAGTTTTGTATGTTTTGGCGGGTTTTAAATACTAGATATAAATATAATTTTTCGGTGAAATACTTATACATAATTAATCATTATATAATTTAAAATTGGTCCAATATTTCATATATATTACGAAAAATGAGTGTTTATTATTATGTGAATATAAACTTAGCTAATCGTGTCGAACATAGGCCTATTTGCAAATTCGAAATATTTATTCCAAATCTTAACTTATAATATTAACAATATTAGAATATGTCCAAAAACACACAATTACAGGATTTTTACCTCCATAGGCATTGTTATCTTATAGAGACGAAGCTATTTATATTATATGGGAAGTATGGGTATTTCTTCGGCTGGCGTGAGTGATCACTTTACACAATGTAACGTTCACCATTCCACCCAATCAACCTCCATATCTATCGTACTTTCATACCTCCCATATAATATAATATAAATAGCTTCGTCTCAATGAGATATCGTTAATTTGTTTTATAATATTAGTCCAGCCATACAAATAATATTATCGAGTTATTCGTATAATAATAAAAAATATATATTATAAAAATGAACAATGTGGTTAACGGTACTTGCATATAACAAATTTTTCCTTCATACTTTTTCGTCGTTGGTACTAAATACTAAATATCCGTAATAACGTTAAACATTATACATATAATTTATATTTGTCCACTGGCGAACATCCTATAAAATATTCCAAAAATTTCTAACGCGCTATTTATTTATATTTTTAACGCCTCCGATAAAACAAACATCTTCTTTGTTAAAATTAAAATCTGAACATTATTGGACACATTATGTTAGTTAAATTAATATACATTATAAAATATCACATTGTTTAATATTCACGTGTCCGGAAAGTTAATTAAATTAATAGATTTTCGAAAAATTTACACATAGGCACTGTTTTTGAGTATGTTATTAACATACCTACTTGGGAACGTACTTTGAAATTTTAATAAATGTTCACCAGTGAAACTATTTCAGTCAGTGGCGTAATTAAAAATTGTGCCCTAATGCTAAATGTACAGGCCCCTTGGATGTGTGTTTTATGTAAAGTACTACGTGGTTTTATCCATAGATGGTAGGTCTGTTGTCTCCTATAATATTAACACTTTCTACAATTTTAAATAGGCGTGTGGTTTAGGTACTCGTATCAGAAAATAAATTCTCATTTCGCGTTGAATTGCATATTTTAACACTACATCATTGTGGTGGTCTTGTGCGCGCCACACACATAAGGACTCACCTGACAGCAATATACGGCCGACACGAACTGACCAATGAGCAGATGCCAATACATCGTGACGGACGAGTCCTAAGAGCTAACCGACCACTTCTAAAGCGTCAAACTTCGTAAACATCTAAAGCGAGCCACTCCAGTCTTCAACTTCATACGCCCAATTAACTTTATACTCGTTGTACCTGCCACTGTACACAGAATAAATAATCACACACAAATATTCATGAGACTAGAAGAGGTTTCAGTCTCACCATCCACGAAACGTTCTGATACGATCACACAATTAAGATAGTTTAATAACCACAATCCCTACACTTACTACTGATAGGCCTCTGTCAGTGGCGCAACCACATTAATACAGCTAATGCGGTGCGTCGGGGCCCACGTTATACAGGGAATCAAACGATCCGCGCCCTATAATAGTTTTGGTATCGATAATTTCACGAGCATCGATACTTTTCCCAGCCCTAAATGGAATTATAAATTTAAATTGTTATCCACGTGTATTGCGAAAACATGTAAAACATTATTTATTTATTTATACATTATTCACGCACTTATGGGTTTTTACAAAAAATAATTATAAAAAAAAACATGTGCAGTTACTCAAGTAGCGTGGAGTATATATAAAACCAAAATCAATTATACATTTGATTCAGAACAGGATCAAAAACGTCACTATTATATTTAAACATTGCACTTCGGAATATGTGAAATATTTGTGTGAGTGCATTCCTAAAATAATATGCATATGATGCATTTACATGGAACAGGGCCGACGACCTAGTATTGGTATAGTAAATACTCCACTAATTGTCGAGTTATAGGGACCGGATTATCGACACCGAGTAAAAATTGTAATTTTTATTGTTTTTTTTCCATGTAAGTTAGAATTATGGAAGACGGGAGACCAATTTTATTCTTACTATTTAATGGATGAAACCGAAATGTAGCATCTAATGTACAATATGCCTATCCATAATATCTTTTTTCTATTTTGGGCTCCAATTTTTTTAAACAAATAACAGATATCTCATAGAGACGAAGATATTTTTTATTAATGGAAAAATATGGAAGTATGAGTAATTATGGTATGGCTTACGACCTATCTTCGGCTGGCTTAAGTGATCACTTTACGCAAAGTAACGTTCATCATTCCACCTAATCAACCTCCATATCTATTAAATTTTTGAAAGTTGTATATATGTATATTAATGTGTGGAATACCTCTACACTATCGCCATCTATGAACTAAATTTGATATGCATTTCCCCTGAAATAGCACATATGTCACAATGAGAATCTAATTATTATTATTTTTTGATCACTCAAGCCGGAAGAAGATAGGTCGTAAACCCTGGAATTACCCATACTTCGATATTTTTCCATTAATAAAAAATAGCTTCGTCTCTATGAGATATTTATTATTTGTTTAATAACAGTTGCCTTTGTAGGTGAAAATTCAGTAATTGTGTGTTCTTGGACATATTCAAATATTTCTTTTTTTTTTAATTACGCCACTGAACAATACCATAATCCCGAGTGTGAGCGAATATATACCTGAGTATGAGCGAATGTATATATATATATATGTATCACACAATGGCGAACCTGCACTGTCGTGGCCCTAAAGATAGAACTACTGTGAGGGCCCCTTCGATTTTTGATTAAAATTATTAAATACAAATGTGTATCTATTATAATAATAATAATAATGTGTTTATTCCAGCGTGATCAGGTTTTTTTTTTAACCCGATTCGCCATAAAGATAATACATATTATGTTATACATTAAAGGTTATGAAATAAATATAATGCTATGAAAAAGAAAACCAAGGAAAATATATTTTTTTTAAAAGTTAATAAAAAGTAAAAAGTTCACACACAAAATATAAATATTACATATATAACTACTTCAGTCACGGTTATTGTTGTATATGTAGCTATTCTGTAGGCGCTGCCATTCTCTGGTCAGGGAACCAGCTTTCCATGAGAGCGCCGCTTGCACCAGAGATTTGGTGCTGAGCTCCAGGTGCAGCTTTGTCTCAGAAGCGGAACGAATCCATGTATACGGTCTTCGGTAAACATTGTAGATGCGCTGCAATAACGCGCCAATCCGAATAGTATTCTGTATGAGTTGTTGTACTGAATTCAGAGACTGTTATACGTCACTTGCTTGTATTTCGACCAGAGCTCGCAGGTATACATGCTGGTGAAGAACGTTTTAAACAGGATGCTCTTCACTTCCTTACTGCATCGGTAGAAACGCCTTGACAGCATATTTGCGTTATGGTTTATAGTTTTAGAGTTACGGAGAGATGAAAATTAGGGAAATTTTATACGTAATGATGTGTTATAGAGCGATGAAATTAAATATATGAAAGACTAGTCAATACAATATTTAATTTTGACACTGAGAATACATACTGGTTATGGTTACAAATGGCGTAACAATCCGGTGTGGACCCTGGCCTCCTGAAGTAACTTTTGCTACTCCGATCTGTACTTCGCTGTCCTTTTTCAGTTCACGATGCCGACATTATACGCGTCCTGGGTAACGGTATCCGACCACTGCAGCTCGGCTCTTCCAACACTCCTGAGGCCAACAGGTTTTGACATTAATCGTCATAATTCCAGCCTACCTCAGTCAAGTTATTATCTTAATTATTTAAACAATGTTCGGTTCACCAAAGTACAGAATACACACCACGTTTTACAAAACACTCTTATAAAAATATAAAATCAATTGTATTGAAAAATATTGTTATTAGGAGTTGTAATTATTCAGAACATAGGTTTGTGATATTTTAAATATGAATTAAATATATTAATTAGAAAGATATACATATAAAATCAATTTTATCGATAAATATTGTTGTTGCGCCACTGGGATTCGAACCTGGATCTCTTTCCTAACCGGGATCCTAATAATAAAGTTGTATCAATGTGTCCAAAATTTAATAAAAATGAATTGATAATTCTGGCGTCTGCTATCAGTTTACTCAAAGGTATTTGAGATTCTGTAAAAATAAGGTAGATGGCTCTTTCAAATAATGGAACGATTAAATGTATTGATATCAAAAAGGTAACATATAGGTTCGAAAATTGTCGCTAAAAATATTGTCGCTGTAGCATAGTTGGATAATGCACCTTCCCCGGTTAGGAAAGAGATCCAGGTTTGAATCCCGGTGGCACAACAACAATATTATTCGATAAAATTGATTTTATATGTATATATTTCTATTTAATTCATATTTAAAATATCACAGACCGTCTGTTCTGAATAATTACAACTTCACAATAAGAATGTGTTCTCCTAAAATATATCTTTCTAATTAATATTTAAAAATATTGTTGTTACTACCGGGATTCAAACCTGGATATCTTCCAATCCGGGGAACGTTCATTAACCGATTATGCTATACCAACACAGTGCTTTGACGACAAATTTTCCAGAACCTATATGATATTAAATGTATATCTTTCTAATTAATACATTTAATTAGTATTTAAAATATCACAGACCGTCAGTTCTGAATAATTACAACTTCACAATAAGAATGTGTTCTTCTTAATAATATTAATATTCGATCTATGATGGTTTTAACAGTTTGAACGCCGTGTATACTGGTTTAAGTTTTGTCTCATTTTACCAATCTCAAACTGATCTCTAAGTATATTTCCAGATCAAAACGTGTATTGAGATGCATCTCAATTAAATTACATTGTATTGAGATGTACTTGTATCTCAATTAAATCTTTGAAATGACCTCATCGTGTCTCATTTCGCGGACACGTTCCATAAGACTAAAGCCGCATTTGGGAAGCCTGAAGATTAAGCTTCATTGGTTTCATCCTAGATCCGCCCCTGATACCAGATGGGAGAGACCTCCGCCAAGTGATGCATATAGTGGATACTTATGCATCACTTGGCTGATTATTTCTATTATATACTTACTTTTGTTGGTTCCCGTATTCTTTTAGAGGTTAATATTCCTCCAAATCGAAGATTGAACATCATAGAACCAGTACTGCACGGATGATTTTAGTTCTCAAACAACTTTTTTTTTGGCGTATTTTTGCCAAGCTTGCGTAGTCAAGGACGTCCAGGTTTGACAATAAAGGTCAAAAGTTAAGATCCCAGTAGCGGCCATCCTATTTAGTTGGTGTCATTTTCATAATTCGCGTAGCTTATTTTTACAGCACTTTCTTTTTTGAATAATCTCATACAATCGGTTCTGTCTATTGTGTAATGTAATACGGTTGCCAATTTATAAGAAAGGAAAGCTACCTGAAAGGGTAAACTAGATGTGAACACATTTTGGCTTGTAATCGTAAATTCAAAATAGAGTAATCTTAGAAAAATATATGAGAGGGTAACCAAATAAATTCGTCATACTCGTTACCACGGTGACCGCATATTTAGTTCAGCACCCACTTTTTGACACTATTTAGAGATTCACATGTTCGAAATGCAACATCACTTACATGTTCAAAAATTTAAATATGTATTTTCACATTTCTGCAGGTAATTACATAATCTTTTTGTGAATTCAGTATCTGCGCGGTACGTATCTAAAAATTTGAATTTAAAAAGTAATAAATAAATCAATAAAATTCAACATCAAACATTCAAATATCAATAAAATAAATTTTAAAATGTCAAGAATTTACGTAATAAAATCTCATCCCTTCCCTCCTTTCCAGTGAACTGTACATAATGCGCGCACGACGTGTATACACATTACCATGGAGTACTAATTGTACCCGATCGATTTGTGTATTATTTATCTCTGTGACTATTCATATGTTTGCTAATTCTCGGTGTCTAATTCTAGTGCGCATATTTTTTTGTAATTTATTCACTTCGGCGTTAACCGCAATCGTTAAATGTGACGTCGCAATTTCACAAGACAATTGTTTTCCCTTTTGATAGTTTTCGAGCAAAGTCAGGGGAATATTCATTTGATATATTTTTAGCGAGATTTTTTAGTTGGTAAAAATATCACGATAATTGAAAACAAAAATTCCACACACTCAATAATTTTATCTGAACTTCGAGATGGCGAATAAGATTTCTCTAAGAACTAATAAAATAAAAAGTAATTAATTTTCTTCTAAATGAAAACGTTACTTTGTGTGTCTGTACATCCGTTCTCCTCATCATCATCATCAAGGGATGGGTGTTGAGAAATACAAATTAAAACATTCGATGCAGTAACACGTAGTTCCATAAAACTCCCATGCCGCCAGTGTATTAGAGCCACTCGGCGTCACCAGTCGGCCTTTGCCCGTGAAATGTGTCATACTGTCTATGATTAATTTGTATTTTATTTTGAGAATAGGTATTTGTTTGGCTTGAACATTACTTAAGTTGGTTGTACTATGGTAGGCCATTTTCTTCACTTTGTTTTTAATATTGAAATATACATTTTATTTATTAATAAATTCATAAAACGTGTTACAGCTGCGATAAAAATTCTCAAATCTGTAATTTGAAGCTTATTATGATTTATTTAATTATTAATTTTTCACTGGACTTTGCACGAGGGATAGAAACTGGTATTTTTATCGATTCCAGAAACACTGGTGGTGGCCGCTTCGCTCCCACAGGACCTAGCAAAACAAGCAATTTGACGATATGCGATTGCTTTCTGCATGTATAAAATAACTTTGTTTATAACCACTAGATTTTTATTGTTTAACAACAACCGGTTTCGTTTCATCAACCGTCTGTCCCTTCGTCAGGACAGTTAAAAAAAAGCAGGGCAGTATAGTGTTACACTGCCACGATGAAGGAAAATCATAAAGAAGAGTTGTTTCGAAATCAGTTAAACAATAAAACTCAAATGGTTATGTACAAAGTTAATTTATACAAATTAAGTATTAATTAACAACAAAGTTATTGCTTCAAAAATACTAAAAATAATACAAAGAGTTTTGTCAATATTTTTATAGATACTTCGGTAAAGTAATCAAATTACACATTTTCCATAAAATGATTATTAAATACTAATGTAATGTATTAATTATAAATATATACATATAAAATCAATTTTGTTGAAAAATATTGTTTTTGCGCTACCGGGATTCGAACCTGGATCTCTATTTCTAATACACTCTATTACAAATTTTCGAACCTATATGTTACACTTTTTAAAATTAATTTACATTATTTTTACGGAATCACAAATACCTTTGAGAAAATTTGTCATGAAAAATACTGGCGTTATAACACAATTGGTAGTGTACTTTCCCGGATTGGAAATAGAGATCCAGGTTCGAATCCCGGTAGCGCGAAAACAATATTTTTCGACAAAATTGATTTTATATATATATATTTATAATTAATACATTAAATTAGTATTTAAAACATCACAGACCGTCTGTTCTGAATAATTACAACTTCACAATAAGAATGTGTGCTCCTTAATAATAAAATGATTATGGCTATTTTTTAATAATATTGTTAGTATTCTTTATGTATGATGTTATTTGAAAGATTTTTTTATTATACTTTAAAAATCAGCAATATTATCTTTGTGGTTAAGATTCATATTTTTATTTATTATCTTTGTTTTATTAACCACTAAAATGAGTTTAAATACATCTACCGATTTTTTTATTGACTCGAGTGTGTTGCAATATGAAACACGCCACTGAACCATTTTTTGTCAATATATTTAAAATATTTGATCAATAATTATAATATATATATATATTATAAGTATTTTCACAGTAATCCCTTGAATAATCTGTACTCGGATAATTAAAAGTACGCGGTATCCGCAGTCTATCAATAAAATATTGTTTTGTTATGTTTTATTTCGCTTTACATTTAAAATTATTGGATAACACGAACAATTAGTTGTACATTGTTAGAAGGTTGCGTCTATGAAACCATGAACGTTTAAAAAAAAATCTCATTTCACATGCACGCGCGTCTCAGGCAGGTGTTTCGTACTCAGACAATAATAATTTTATGCTAATAAATGGATTAAATAGATACAAAACAATAAACGTAATCGGTTATCATTAAGATTTAATTACTTAATATAAAATGTAATTCTTCATTTACAACTGTATATATAATATTATAAAAACCAACAACAAATATAATTATTCTCGTAGGATATAAAACTACAATGTAGTTTTAGTGGTAGGTAATATGAAGCTCAAACGGAAAGTTAATTAACTTTTTTATTATCTTTGATTTCAAAAAAATGCTTTCAATATGAACTATCTTAACCCTTCCCTAGCCATGCAGTAACATAGGTCTACCGAGCTAATTAAATCGTATTTCTATAAATAAGCACAATGTGAAACATATATTTTATCTAGTCCTAAAAAAATAGACTAGTGGAAAACCAATCATGTAAAGCGAATCATAATAAAAAGAATATTTTTTTAATTCAACGCTATATAAAATTAATGCATTGCATGCTATTTGCGTTAAAAGTACCACATGTACCACGTAAAAAGATCACACATTAATTTAAATGAAGAGAGATACAAATGAAGATCATGTTAGATGAGTCTTTTGACGAATGCGTTATAAGAATAACGTTTGAGAATAAAATGAACGTATTAAATTATTATATTTATTATTTCTTATTATATTTATAGTTACTATGATATTAACTATTTTAAAGTCATTTAAATTTGTAAAAGCATTTTTTCCCCACTTAAAGTGGTTACAAAACTAAAATTTCTTGCAGTAACACGAGTTGGCAGCATGGCTGCGTGGGGTACATTTAGCACGGTATGGTAAAGGTTAAAAGGATACATTCCGATTTTTAAGGACTTAAATTAGGTATCCAAGGTAGCTCAAATCAAAGTCAAAGTCAATGGATTCAAGGTCCAGTTAAAAGTTTTATGTCGATGATTCATATTAATAATTCACTTACGCCGATAAATATTACAATGATTTTACAATTTAATATTTTGAATATTTAAACAACACGTAAAAACACTTAGTTATATGAAACACATATCGTCAAAAGAAGCTTTCGTCGTTTGCTATGCGGTGTTTATTCAAATCATTAATAAAATTCGCAAATAGCGTTAAAAACTTTTAATAACATGACGTTTTTGTTTCTCGAATTTTGGTATCTGGTTAATATTAAAAATTATAAATGAATATACTATTTTTATAATTTTTTTTTACCATATCATAGATCAGCGTTAATAAATTTACGAAATTGCATATTTGTTTCAAATCGTGAATGCAACCCCCTTCATTATTTTATAGAATTAATTTCACTATACTTCCACGTCTATTAGACATGTACTATAGAATTATCAAATTTAAAAATGAAATAAACAATGCAGACATCCCTGACCATAGAATGTATTAATTGGCTATTAAAAATTCTGTGCCTCCACAGCGGACAGTCGGCGACGGTACGAAGCGAAGCGTCCTCCCCATGTAACATATAACCTTAACACAGACCTCCACTCGATCGAGCGTTCGCACGCGTCTGATACTGTATGTAGTTTATTTCAAGTGTTCGATACATTAGCACGACACGAGCGGAGACACGCTTCGGTGTTGTTTCGCTTCTACTCAACTTATTTACCGCGGGAAACTCTGCTTTGAATTGTCACATCCACCGTGTGTCTGCGAAAAGTAAACTTCAAAATCAATTATTGTAATTCCAAACAAAAAATATTTAAAACATTAATTCGTGTAGGTACTTGACAGCATAGTTAATTATCATTCGCTAGATTATTTTTTTTAACTCGTTTCTGTTTTGTTTACAGCTCGGCGTAGTTTACGGAAAGGAAAAACATTAAATAGCGAACGAATAAACATTAAAACGAAGTAAATAACGCCAAAGTTGAATTCAAAAGTAATCAGTGTCTAAAAGTCAGTGAAAAGTGTGATATATATATATTCGAAAATGTCAATAACTGTCAGATTGGAAGAAATGACGCCGATTGGCGGGATATCGGCTAAAAATGACAGCCGCCCTGATGCCGCCGATTTTATTGTCGAAGTTGATAAAAATATCGGCGATACACGTCTCAGGGGTGGCACAAATGCTGCGAAAAACTGTGATTCTAATCACATTGTGGAGATCACAGTCATTTCACCGAATGGAAATACGAAAAATGAACTGAAGAACGGGAATGGTGCTAACAATGCAGGTGCCGGCCGAATGGGTAAGTCGAAACTATTTATATTTTTCTGGCAAACATTTGGGATGGAAATAATATTCAGGCTGGATGATTTTTCGTCTGTTTATCTTTTGTGGTTGCCTTTAGAACACTGGGAAGTTTATTTTTATAATGTTTGTATATTCGATAATCTGGCGAGTGGTTTTTATTAGCTTAACGTTAATTTTAACTCTTTAAAAAATAAAAGAATACGCATTGACATGTTGTGAAATAATATCCATACACAAGTTATAATTGTCATATTACATCAAAGAAATACAACACGTGTTTGTAAATGAGAGTTGCGTAATAAAATATGTTTGTAATGAATAAAAGTTGCATCAATAATATATTGAAACATAGAAGAAACAAACAAAAAATTATATCCGTGTATACATATAAACCTTAAAATATGAAATAATTAGTAATAATGTTCTTGGAAATCTTTTTATCATTATTATAATATCTTCTTCTACGGCACTGCATCTCGGGGTAGGTTTTAGCTTCCTCCACAACTGCTTTCCACCTACTACTATCCCTGGCCATTCTTCTCCACTTTCTGGACAATCAGTACAATATTAGTCACAATATTTGATATCTGTTATCTGGCATTCTTTCAATATGTCTAATCTGTAATTATTTGTCCGTGTCGCGTATCAACGTAAAATAAACAAGTTCTACTGTCACTAAGTAAATGATTTTGTTATTGTTTTATAGTTAATTTTTAATTAAATTAAGACAAAAAAATATCGTTTGTTTGTTTCGAATGTTTTTTGAAATCATCAGTTTTGATGGCCGTTAGATAACTGTGCCGTTTTTTGTGGGTTATTCTGCCGTGGATGAGTTTTAGCCGTGACCAACATTTTAGGCCACATTTCAATCGCCTGTCATCAGAAGTATCTTAGAATATGGGCAATGTCTTCTTTTACCATCCCGGATAATCTGTGTACTGTATATACATATTTAGATTCCTAATTTTTCTATATCCTGCACTGCTCTGCAGTTTAAATGCTCCCGAAATCCGAGCGTTAAATGTTTTTTTGTTAAATTTTGTCACGCATTACTTTCTCGCACGTCTTGTGTCTACCACTCGTTCGCCTTGTATGATATATCACAATATATCTGACCGGTACGCCTTGTACCCATTTACCCTCTGTAATTTTATTAATTTCAACTGTGAATGAAAGCATTCTTCTCTTTTTCATGTCGGTTAATTCGGACAGTTGACGCCGCATTATGTCGAGACACTCTGCGTCTGTTAAAATGCCGTGCGAGAGAAAGAAAACGGAAGGGTGACGGTTACGAGACTGTGACGAGAATATAACCTCGCTGTGTGGATAAGGCGTACCGTAAGCCATTATATAAAGCTCAGTTTCAACTTGAACTTGACCACGCACTTAGTTATTTATTTTCGCGTAATTCAGTCTACTTTCATTCGCGTTGAGCGCTCTCAAATTTGTAAATCTATTATTAGTATTATTTGTCGAAATTTTTTTTGGACTTTGGTTTCTTAACAATTGGGGTACCGGGTCCGCTGGACCCCTCGCCCCTTCATCATATTGTTTGCCATAATGGCCTGATAAATTTTATTTTTAGTGTTTTATTATTATTCTGCAATAAAAATGATTCCTGCTTAATGGCGCAGTGATTAGTGGCCTCTAGGCGAGGACTGTCTCGGGACGTTTGATTTTAGATGGGACGTTTATATCGTAATTCGAGAGTGATTTGATCATGGGGCTTCGGTGCTTGGGGAGTTCTGCATAGAAACGTTTGGAGGTTTGTTTAATGTACTCCATGACGGGGAGTATGCCGGCGTCGTGTGTAGCTGTGTGACTCTAATCCACTTTGGGGCTTTCAGAGCCAGTCTGATGACCTTATTTTGGAAGGTCTGTAGTTTTTTCATGTGTGTCTTGACCGCGTGGCCCCAGATGGGGGCTGCGTACAGGAGTTGAGGCTTAAGGATGGCCTTGTATAGGAGGAGCATTTGTCGAAATACATCAATGTATTATTAGTCAAACGTGGGCAAGTCAAAATAAAAATTAAAATCGGAAATACGTCAATTGAGAATATAAATAGTGTGATATTATTTTTGCTACTAGAAAAAATGTAAAATGTGTTATTACTTGTGGAATGATGCCTTGGTTTTCATTTACAAGTACACTTTAATAGTAATCCTTCAGTTATATTCTACAAGCGTTCTAAACGATTCGCGCTCAACTTTGAAAATGCGTATAACATAAAATTATATTTTAATTCTACATTACCGATATAACATCTAGATATATGGATTTGACGAGGAGAACCAAGTTCATGGTCTTCCGTCACCTGACATTTTTCGACATTTCACCTTTTTTCGGGGACACCTAAAAAGCAAAGTCTACGAAAATGAAAAGAAACCAAAATAATTTTTTTCTGAGAAATAGATAAAATATAGATTTTTTCTGTATATATTTTTAATTGAGTCATTTAATTTGTATTACAAAAGAAGAATTGATAAATATAATTAAAATTGTATCTGATGAAAATAAAACTTAAAGAAAAACTCTATACCAAACTATTCGTATCTAGTACGTAATTCCATTTTTGAATGCTGGATAAAATCGTTGAAGTAACAAAATATAATTTCTAGTATTTAATTGAAGCACAAATATTTTTATCTTATATCTGTGCAAATTTTTACAAAACTAATTTTTTGTCCAAAATTGTATGTTATCTATTCAAAGTTATGCACATATAACATTCTGTATAATAATTATAATTATCATTGCAAATTGAGACAGCTTTGATAAAACGATTTAATTGAACTAATCTATGTAAGACTCTTATGGTGCTTGTCGACGATACCTCTATGACCTACACGGATTGAAACAAGATGAGATAAATCTCAATGTTGTGTGTGATAAATTCCGAGATCATTTTAAGATTGGTAGACGGAGATAAAAATCAAACTCGTGTAGGTGCACGACGTTCGATTCGACACAAACGACACATAGAACCAAAGATACCTACATACTTTTGAAATTAGCAATATTAACTTTGTGGTTAAAATTCATATTTTTATTTATTATCTTTGTTTTATTAACCACTTAATTGAGTTTAAATACATCTACCGGTTTCGAAAAATACCATTTTCTTCTTCAGTATGTCATAACTAACTAAAACATATATTATTGTTTTTTTACCAGAATCTATTTTAAAAAATAAAATAAAAAATTAGTACCTAACTCAAATCATTACTTAATACAAATTTACTCGAATAATTTTTAGAATGGGACTCGTAGTTAAATTTAGTTGGTTGTTTATAATTTTTTGATTAGTTTTACACGCTTTATTTATCTCCAACGATTCCAAATTATTTAATTTGTGACCAACACCGTTTATATGCAAAATTGACAATCCCAATTTTTTATCAAAACCATGACCATTTTCTATCAAATGATTAGTAAATTCTTTTTTAAAAATAGATTCTGGTAAAGAAACAATAATATATGCTTTAGTTAGTTATGACATCCTGAAGAAGAAAATGGTATTTTTCGAAAACTCAATATCAAAACAAAAAACTAGTTTTGTAAAAATTTGCTCTATAATGCACAGATATAAGATAAAAATATTTGTTCTTCAATTAAATACTAAAAATTGTGTTTTGTTACTTCAACGATTTTATCCATTAATTATCCATTATCGTTAATAAAACAAAGATAATAAATAAAAATAATGATACCTACAACTATTTATTCTGAAAAGTTTAATAAACTGGACGCATTAAACTATAAAACATTTATTTTGTTTTATCTGCTTGCGAGGTAGTTTCAAATTCACCCAACCGAACATCAACGATCAACTGACATTTGACGCTTGCGTACAACAAGAGACTTAGTGTGAATACGGCGAGTGGTGAACGGAAGTCGATAGTTGAATCTCACGGGAGTGTAATCCATCTCAGATTGTCTCGAGATGAAAGTCTCATGTGTGGACATGGGTTATTTATAGAGTATCCGTCTGTAGAAATTCATGGCCCTCGATCATATTCCTTGTCATCTCCCCACGACCGTAAATTGTGTGTTTCGTCCCATTAACATTCTTCCACGTCCCGGAGACGAATTCACATATTCATAGCTTCATAAATAAAAAAATAAAATTAAAAAAATAAAATATATAAATTCGTAATTTTCGGACATAATAGATTTTTACAGCATTAATTGAGAAATTACACCTGTTCTTTCTTACTTTTTTGCCTCTTCCGATTAGTATAATCACATATTGAAATATTAAGATAGTTTGTATGTCTGTATATCTATATTTAGTTATGTAAATTATAACATTCTTACATCTAGTATGCAACAATTTTAAAAACATAAAAAATATATTAGACAGCAACTGAAAATTGCATTTTATATAATTCATTAATTTACCATAAATTTGAACAATGGAAATAATAATAATAATAATAATATGATAAATCAACACAATCATATTGCGCCAAACGACCGACACAAAAAAAAATGCAGATCTTGACCCTGCGATTTTTCAAGGTCAAATATTGTTTTGAAAAACAGAAAAATAAATCTTGTGACTGACCTTCGACAGACGCCGACAGCGGAAAACAGGATATTCAATAATGAATAAATGCCTGAGAAGTGAAAAGGCATCTCATCTTCAGACTACAATAAAACAGCTTCGCTGCTAATTTTGTTTATACCTATTGTTCATGTTTATACATAAAAACCCTAACAAAATTGGTATTCAATGTATTGTTCATTGACTACTCCAGTATGGAATAATTGGGTGGGGAGGAGCATACAATAACATAATGAATTCGGTAAAAATAATACAGAGAACAATCATTAAAGAAACATTTAAAAAATATCAACTTTTTCAACACAAAATTCCTAGTTCACAAAATAGAAAACGGTTCCAAAAAAAATCTCAATTAATCAATTACTTAAAGAAAATAATACTGTAAAATTTGAGACAGGCACATCATGAAGATTTAAAAATAATTTTAAAATTCCTAAATGTAACACCAAACACTATCAGCAAAATTTCATATACTTAAGGATAAAAAAAAACTACAATAGGCCTTCCTTACAGAAATTAAAGTGATAAAGGATATAAAAGAAATAAAAAATAAATTAAATGAACACTTCAGAAACACACAAATAGATAATAATTAATATTATGGATTACAGTGTAAGCCCCTCTCCCCAAACACAAGAGTTAGTCTCTTTTTTGGAGAGGTAAGCGATAAAAAATATGTCATTTTGTTTTGTAAAATACTCAATTAACTCATATATTATAAAACATTTAAAAAATTTCAAAATAAAAACGAGCCGGGCACTTCTATCACTGTACGAAATACATTCGAAAAAACATTTATTTATTTGTTCATTAGTTAGATCAATGCATAGTTTTATGTAAAAAGCATATAGAATTATTTAAAAATATAAAATTAGGTTTGCACAATAATAAATGGCGAACAATCCAATTATGAAAACTACAATATTTTATAATACATCAGCGACATTAGATGGTGGACAGTGGTGGCTCAAAAAGGAAAAAAGAAAAAAATCATTTTAAACATGGAAAATACCATCGACGTAATTTATTTTAATCATTAATGTATGTGTCATAATGTAGTCAATATATTCTACAATTAATATATTTAAAAAAAAAACTTAGTGGCACGCACGAACATGGACTTAGCCTATGCTGCTGACGCACAGATTTTCGATTCGAGACAATTTTTATCGAGCAAATGTGTTTATGCTCTCGTGAGATTCTTTATTGAACGCAAACATTCAGTCTCGCTCTATACGCGAGCAAAATGACGCAGTCGGACGTGTCGCATTCGCGAACACACCGCGCACGTGCATGTCCTAAGTCAGCGAAGAGATCTAAGGCGCGACTTATTCAAATACGTACGTCATATCTGCCGTTACCTAATACGGGGAATTAACTTATAAAATGGTCTCGATTGTCTATGGAAAAACATCATTGTCTTACTATACATTGTTGTTTTATTATTTTTGCGCGTTGTATTCTTCGGGATATTCCTGAGGATTACGATGAATACCAGCACAATATCATTAATATTTAATAAATAGTTTTAAAAATATCATTTTTGGGATTATGTTGTGCCTCGTTCCAGAACGGGAGTGTTAAATGCAATCGCTTAAAAGCGAGATATGGAATATATTATGTGACCAGGTGATACGTCGCTAGGACGGTAAATTACGTTATTTTAATAATATGTCTGACTGGGTATTTGTTTGCGTTGTATTACTTAACATAGGTTGTACCCTTGTAGACGCATTTTAACCAATTATATTTTCAACACGAAACTAGATTTTACGCAAACACCCCCCGCGGCCACTTTTGTATATATCATGTGAGTAGTCTTTATATTACAAGTCGTGATAATTCTGAGGGTGGTTTATTTCGAAAATTGAAATTATTAATTTTTTTTTCTATTACCCACACCGCGGATTATTTGAATTAAGTTGGATCTAAATAATTTGTGACGTGTAAAAAAAAAATTGACAGAAAAGCGGTGCATCGTTCTGATCGATTTAATGTCCCTGTCAGTTTGCGTGTGCGACAAACCACAAACACTTTTAACATAAGTATAAATGGCGACGATGACCGCTGGGCCATGGAAAACATCACATTGAAATCATTATAACAGATTTCTACACGCGACGTTTATAGTATTTATATATGTAATCTTGTGTTGCCACGATTTAAAAAAAATAATAAACGCATTCATACATATAATACATTTCAATATTATTCATTTTAATATAGAATATGTTTTGTTCAGCAAATTTATCACGAAAACTGCGTTAGAAAATTTCGTTATTTCAATTTTTTTATACTCTCACTTTTAAGTTGTGTTTTATTTTACAAAACTTTCCGGAAATCAAAAATATTCTAGCCTTTTCGATGCTAAGCCATTTTCGTCTTAATTACTCCCCTAATACACTGATGTTAAATTGTCATATAAGTATATAATACTGATCTTTTGTGCTAAAATTGAATGTATTGATATATATTTTTGATTTACCTACTTTATTATTTGTTTATTCTTAATATCACATTTAAATAGTTACCTCTGTTGAACTTTGTAAGATGCCAGTATTAATTTATAACTTATATTTGCAAACTGCTATTTTTATGCGTTGATTCCTCGGCAGTATAGTGGCTAGCAACCCCGCCTGTAACGCGTGAGACCGCTGAGGACATTTTAATTATATTTATGAATATTTTTTCGAACCACAAAAACATGTTCTACGCGTGAGTCTGATACATGTAAAGCAACATGTAACACATACACTTTCTTTAATATCTCAATGGGTGTTTATACTCGACTCCGGTATACGTCACCAACACTGACAAAATATTTCTTTTGGGTTATTTTGCCTTGTGTTTTCAACACTTTATGTTGGCTGAGATGGACCCTGCAATGGGCTTGAATCATCGACTCGAGATTTACGATAAATTACGGCAAAGTAATTCAAAAATTCGCGCCCGTAAAAATCTGAAAATTTATCAATAAAAATTTTCTCCCGTGAACAGTACGAGAACTTTCCCTAGAACAGAAAATGTCCGAGTAATACGATCGATAGTTGTTATTATTTATTTATTTATACGGTAACAAAGAAGAATCGATCGACATTATATATATATATATATATATATATATATATATAATGTCGATCGATTTTTCTTTGTTATATAGGGTACATTTTTAGTATGACAAGGCTCTCTAGTTATGCACTATATAATATAAACCAGGTGTAGTAGTTATGTTGTTACGCAAGAATTTTATATGAGACAATTACCGAGTCACTTTTATATAATGTGTATCGTATCCATATAATTAATAAGGTCTAGAATTCAAAGATCACTTAAGTGATTTTACTGTCTCTATATTTTTTATTTATTAATATTTTCCTTGGTTTTATTTTTCATACCATTATATTGATTTCATAACCTTTAATGTATAACATAATATGTGTTATCTTTATGGCGAATCGGGTTAAAAAAATAAAAACCTGATCACGCTGGAATAAACACATTATTATTATTATTATTATATTATATGAAATTACAGCCCTGATAACGTTACTTTTTTCGAACGAAACATCAAGCAAAATAAACGAATGTGCGCCATTTCTGTGTCATTTGTGTTAATTTATTTTAGTGATAATTACAAACCAAAATTATATCTGCAATCCGCGTTGAGCAGACTTATATGTCTGTAATACTAAGAAAAAAGGAGAGGAATATGTTTTATAACATAACATACTTTCGAGATGCGGTGCTGGTCGCGGATGCTGCGTTTCCCGTCGGCTGCAAGCTGCACAATTGTCTTCCATCAAACATATCAAATGCACATAACAGTAATAGATAGAATAGCCGCACACAAATGCATGCAAAAAATTTTACGTGGCATTTTTAAAATGTTTATATTTTTTACACGTATAATATATCTACTCGTCGAAAGACTGTCGATGCGACAATGTCAATGTTATTAATATTTAAAAGAAAATCTTTAACTTTCTTCGTAATGTCTAAAATATTTTTTACTGTCACACGGAGCTCAGTTGATGCGTTGGCAAATTTCTTCTATTCTATTAAATTACTAGGAATCTATCGCGAGACTCCTTTTGGATCGAAGAAAAGTGAGGGAAGAACACACACACACCATAGAGTTTTTAATTTTATGTTAAACGCTATATAAATTATGCAGATAATTATCTATTAATTGACCGTGTACGGGCTACATCAGCTCTGGAATACGTGACGTAGGGATAATTACAGATCGACCTTATACCCCGCATAGCAGCAGCTTGTTGTCATTGGATACTGGTTTATTTTATACCCGCAGATCACCGACACGCAACGACTTAAGGTGGGAAAATTATTTATGATGCTTAATCACACAAATTGATTATATTTATGATATGTATATTACATTGAATTATGATTACTATTTGTCTGAACAAGGAGGTTAGAGAAATACGGAATGTACGAAGGGTGGAAGATATTTAGGAGAGCGACTGGATTAGGGAACAAGGTGGGCTGAAGAACAACCCAAAACCAGAAAACACAACCCACCTGTGAAATGCTCCTTTAGGTATCTAGATTTTCCACTGGATCCACAGATCTTCTGGCTCCAGAACACGTATTCCACAAGTTGGACATTTAGTCAGGCATAGTCTTACAGATTTCGGCATGCACAGCGAGAAACCGAAACACGCATAAACAATATCCGCCCCACACAGCAGAACGATAATTAACACAATTTTCACTGCCTACCGTGCCACGGGTAAACGATTACTCTCAGTTCAAAGTTTCAACTCCAACTGATCCAAAAAATTATAAAGAACACAACCATAGAAAAAGATCGTGTTCTGGGTATAGGGAAGGGGGTAGTGGATAGGTAATAGATAGAAACCATTCTATATGTCGCGTTCATATTGCACGCACACGGCGACCGGCGATCGTTGGATAGTCATAAAGATCAAACACTGTTACTATAAGGAGAACACATTCTTAATGTGAAGTTGTAATTATTAAAATATTGTCGCTGTAGCATAGTTGGATAATGCACCTTCCTCGGTTAGGAAAGAGATCCAGGTTCGAATCCCGGTGGCGCAACAACAATATTTTTCGATAAAATTGATTTTATTGATGTATATCTTTCTAATTAATATATTTAATTCATATTTAAACTATTACTATACAAACGATGTCAGAAAATGAAAAATAATTATTTTAAAGTATCAAAATTAAATGGTCACAATTCATGTTGCACTCATGGGTGCGGCTCAGTTGCATCACAACTGGTAGTCTTAATGCAAACAATCGGCGATGGCCTGTTGCTATTTGTTAGTGCCTAAATAATTCGTAATGTGGACATGCTGCTCCAATGTAAGTGGTGTAATTTTTTTATTTGAAATTCCGTCGTAATGAGCAATTATTAAATTAGCAATACACGACCACCTCGGCCAGATACGTTGTTATTAGGTTTTATGTACGATAATAAAAAATATTATTATACAGGTACCCCACGATTGTTTACAAGATTTTTGCGTAGGTATCTTGAACTTTGAAATTCGTTTATTATTTATAATTGTTTACACACCTTGTTACTTCGACTGGCACCACTGGGTGTCCTGTAATAATGTACACGTGTGTGTGTGTGAGTATGGCCGCCTTTTTTTTCGGAAAACTAAGAAGACGATAAACTACAAGCGTTTAATTACATCCTGCGCTTCGATCAATCCAGAGGTTCAAATAAACCACCAATGCGCGCTTCGGTCGGTCGAAATCAAAAGAAGACAACCCAGCTAAAAGAACAACAACATCGGATCAGAAAGACAGCAAAATTAAAAAAGTTAGTTCAGTTCATATATCATATGTGTGCTTGTTGTTTATCGGAAACCTGGGTACCAGCTATCGAAGGCATTTACATAAACAATAATTAACTAGCGATCTGTGCCGGCGGCGTTGCCCCGGATTCAGAGGGAAGGTTAGGCTGTGGTGTGAGGGTGTACCTTTATTTGCTTATGACACTAGTCTAGTGATCTAATGGTCGAGCCTTATCCCGGTAAACTGGCAAGTTAGCACTATTTTCATACCACAAGCTTAGTTAGAATATTGATGTGACACAAATCTCTATTTTAAAAACAAAATCAATATAATATAACTAAATTTATATCGGGGAAGGATGTAAGATACGATGGCAAGGCGAGAATGGACAGCGGCCATATTTCCTAAATGGCAACTATGCAAAATTTGATTTAGATCAATCAAAAAGTCTAAGCTTGTATAAAAAACAGATAGGTATGCAGACAAAAGATTAATTTATATATATATAGTTAATTATCTTAGATTTTTAAATTATTTTATTTAACATTAGCAAAATCAACTTTGTGGTTAAAATCCATTATTTTAAATTGTTAACTTTGTTTTATTAACCACTTAATGAAACTTGGTAAAAACAGGTCGAAATTATAATATAAGATTAAATGAGTATTTGAGATGTTTGAATAATAGTGAGTTTTCAGAATTTTCTAATCATTCGCTAGAAAATGGTCATGGTTTTAATAAAAATTTGGGATTGTCTGTTTCGCATGTAAACGGTGTTGGTCATAAATTAAATAATTTGGAATCGTTGGAGATTAATAAAGCGTATAAAACTAATCAAAAAATTATAAACAACCAACTAAATTTAACCACAAGTCCCATTCTAAAATTTTTTCCTAAAAAGTAATTTTGTATCATCAAATAACAATTTAAGTTAGGTACTAAATTTATTTTTTAAATAATTTTTGTTTTTTAAAAATGGATTCTGTTAATGAAACAATAACATATGTTTTTGATTAGTTAATGACATCCTGAAGAAGAAAATGATATTTCACGAAACTGGTAGATGTATTCTAATCGTAATGTATAGTGATTAATAAAACAAAGTTAACAATTTAAAATAATATCTTAGATTTATTGTAATTTAGCAAACGTGAAGGAAACAATTGTTCTGATTAATTTATAAAGCAAATTGCAGCAACCTCGCAGCTGTCAGTTTTCCCGCAGCAAACGTACACAGTACCAAAGAAAAATGACAAATAAATTATTTTCACAATATTTACCTATATCAAGGGCAGCTATTTTATATATAGAAATAGTAGCATGTAATAGAATATAATAGGGGGTTTCAACATATGACGCAAAAGCCCGTAGTAACCATAATTGATCTTATTTGTGGTATTCTTACGTTTTTTTTTCATATAATGTGGCGCATTAGGGCCCATGTTAGATGGAAGCCAAAATTCCATCTGCGCCCTATAATACATTTTATATGGATGGATATATGGAGGTTTATCGCCTCCACAACCAGCAACACCGCCGACAGGTCCTGAACGCCCATATCTGGGTGCGAACATGAATCTCTGAACGGCCGTATAATCTCTCCAGGTACAGACCAGTTTTGACAACAATAATATACGCGGTAAGCCGCCCAGTAAACCGACCATTTTGAACGCTTCTTGTCATAGACATTATAATTATTTTTACCTCAATTTGTGTAACCAACTTCAATAAATGTCTATCAACTGTAAGTTACGTATTATTTGTTCCACCTACTCTACACATACGTCCCGTGATATTTCCCTCATCTGAACATAGTGGGGAGCTGGGAGATATAGGTCCTCTTCATCCACGCATCGAACTCATCCCATACTCTTTACCCTTAAACTGGTTAAACATGCATAAATACACCGTACCCCTATAGATACTTTTCCCTTCGCCAGTGTGGACTAATATTTTTTTAAATCCACACCAGTATGACGGGAATTATAAATTTTTAATTTCTCACATGCATTAGGAAAGTATGAAACACGAAAACTTTATCTACGTATACAGATAAATAGTGCCCATCTAATATAATGTGGGACTAGGGAGAAGATTATCGCCGCAAAAAGAAAATATCGGTAAAGCGAAGGGAGCATTTTTTGCACTTGCGGATGCATATGAATACCTAAAAATATGAAAATTAAATTACGCGAAGAGTCCAATTTTATTCCACTAGTACCTACCAGTGGTATGACCGCGTAGTACTCGATATTTTGTAACTTTTTAGCGATGACATCGCCGATTTGTTGAAATAAAATATCATCCGGATTATTTGATCGGTTCCAAAAATAACCGGTCAAATGGTTCGTCATCACATTGCCATAATTTTTGATGATGTACAAATTTTAATTTTTTGCTAACGACTTGAAGATATTCAGATCAGTGAATAGTGTGTCTGATTGCATGATAATACAAAATAATTAGAATTCCTCATTTAAATGGTGTTCCAATAATCACCTACATCTTAATATCTTCAAGTTCCAAAAAAAAAAAATATCCTGTGAAATTTTCGTACTCTATCAGCGATGTTGACTTGGTATCAGTTAGGGAGAGCAATGATCTGGGTGTAATATTTGACAGTAAATTATCATTCATTCCCCACATTGATTCGATAACTAATAAAGGTCTCAAAATATTAGGATTTGTTTTGCGGACTGCAAAAAACTTTTCAGACCTGCGCACTTGTAGAGTCCTCTACACTTCTCTGGTCAGACCTCAGGTAGAATATAATTCGGTCATATGGTCCCCACACTTCATTGTACACTCGACGGCGGTTGAAAGAATCCAGAGATAGTTTCTGAGATTTATTAATTTTAAATTAAATATCCGCTCTGAGGATATCAATTGTGATTATCTCCTTAGCCGTCTGAAATTGTTAAACTTATCAGTGAGACGTGCGATGACCGATCTTATATTTCTCTTCAGGATCATCAATGGTATGATGGACTGCCCCCAGATTGTTGATCTGCTTGACTTTAACGCACCATTGAAGTCATCGAGACACAATTCATTGTTTTATTACAGTGGTAATGTCAGAACTCATGCACTAGTTAACTCCGCAGTCCCCAGATTGCATTCTTTGGGGAATGAATATGCGGAGGTAGTCGACATTTTTGCTGTTAATTTAATTTTTTATAGGACTACACTATTACAATTGTTGTGTCTCAACTCAATGGTGACGTATAAACTGCTACTTCATATTTTATATTTATTTTTAATTTAATTTAATTTAAATTTTATTTTATTGAGGGATTTTGACAGTGTAAACATACTGTAATAAACATAATAACTATTTAACATGCGATACTAATAATGAAAATCCGCAAAAATATTTAGATACATAAGTATGTTTAGATGCAGAAAATTAATGAAAGAAGAAAAAAAGAGGGAGAAGGGTAATTAAGTAAAAATTAAGGTTAATTAAGTAAAAACATGCTGACACTATGTAATTGTTTTCTTTGTGTATTACACTTCTGTTGTAATTTTATCTTATTTTACAAATTATGTTAATGCCTGAATAGGGCGTGTATAATAATAAATTAATATTATAATTATTAAAGTTGCAAAAAGATGGTTCTTTTGAATTTTGACCAGTGACACCGATATTCCTTGCATCTGTGGAACCAGTTACTACAATATCGAGTAACTTAAAATTAACCGGTTAAAAACTACCGGAACACAAAGATCAACCGTCGCTATATCGTATGTACAATTATACGTGGGCTCTTTTTACAATTTTTCCATGTTGCTAAGAATTGCAACGGTCTGTCTTATGTTCATTCCAACTAAATGGCAAGGTTCTTGTTTTGAACAACTCTTTGATTCTGTGTCCATGTTTATTGCCTGTGTCGCGTCCCTGTGACATCATGTTGTTATTTTCTAGTGCGCACCTTTAAAGCCCAATGTCGTTTAAAACTAAATATAAACAATTCTGTCTAATCAACGCATAAAGACGACTCCAAATTGGGGAGTCTTAACAAAAAAAAATTTACAATTTGAGCAAGCAAAGAAACAAGTTATAAATTAACTTCTTATACAATCCAGTTTTTTTTTCATGGTTATGGAGATTTCATCATTTCAGTAAGTCAAATTCACTTCCATATTCCTAAAACACGAATAGTCGCTGATTAATTTATTTAAGTATGTCATAAAAATGCCAACCGAAGAGTTTATAAATACTTTCAAGGATAATGTCTAAAACATTAGTTTTGCCTGGCGTTTCCGTAAAAACTTGTTTGAATTGCCATATTTAGAACATTTCACATCAGATACACATATTTAGTGTCAAATACTTTGGCCATATATTCAATGAAGATGAACAAGACGATGATGAGATAAAACGACAGAGGAGACAGTGAAGCGTTCGTGCGAATATGCTGTAACGGCGTTTCTACGGTGAAGAGGATCCTGTTCAAATCATTCTTCACCAGCATGTATACCTGCGAGCTCTGGTCGAAATTCAAGCATGTGACGTACAACCGTCTCCGAATTCAGTACAACAACTCGTACACAATACTATCCGGGTTGGCGCGTTATTGTAGCGCTTCTACAATGTTTGCCGAAGGCCGTGTACACGGATTCGTTTCACTTCTGAGACTTTCTGAATTGCTGGCGTAAAGCTGCGGCTGGAGCTCAGCACCAACTCTCTAGTGCAAGCGGCGCTCTCATGGAAGGCTGGCTCCCTGACCAGATAATGGCAACGGCTACAGAATAGCTACAGATACAACAACAGCCGTGACTTAAATGCAGTATTTATATTTTGTTTATACTTGTATACCTAAACATATATATATATATGTGAACTTCTTAATATATATATATATATATTTTTTTTTTTGCTTTTCTTTTCATAACATAAATGTATTATCTTAATGGCGAATCGGGTCTTTATAAAAAAACCCGGTCACGCTGGAATAAATGCATTATGATATTATTATATGCCTTAGAAATGGATTTTTTAAGGGCACGGCCGTGTAAGGTCACCAAGGATATAAAGGCGCCTAAGGCTCGACAAAGTTTGAAATTTAAGATCTTTAAAAATATATATATATATATACTTGTCACCCGTCTGGTTACATAAATACAGTCCGTGGGACCTCTATTTTGAGAAGCCTTTTATACTTTGGTGGCTTTTAATCCTATTAGAAGATTTCACGTGTCAGGACACCGTCAGGCTGTTATAACATTAAAAAAATTAAGGTTTTTATGTTATTAGTCATCTGGAATAAAAACAATAGCCACGTATAATCGCGTACGATTTGTTTAATTCTAAAAAAATCCATTCAGTTTGTACAAATAGTGTCATGTGTTTTTGTTTTAACAAAAACAAAAGAGTATAATAAGTTTCTGCGTCGCGTTACCGAATAACTTCGGTAACGCGACGCTTTGGTGCACAAGATTTGAACTAACGGCCCTCGGATTTTTTTGGTTTAAGAGAAAGGAACCAGAGGCGTATCTAAAACAAATTTTTGGAGGGAAGATTTGTCATTTTTTTATAATTCTAGGTAAGTATATAATTCTTCATTTATTTGTATAAATTATTAAGATTTATTAAATTATGAAATTGAAAATTGAAAAGTATTTTATACATTGGAAATTGATTCCACAAATACAAAGTGGAATTCGCTTCGTATCAGCAATACCAGTTGTTTCATCAACGAGTTTCTTTGTTTGTTTCTCCGCCAACTTATCAAGAATAATGCTGTTACTAATTTCATTTTTATTTTTTTATTTTCTAACTAGTACACAACGCAGGGATTGTGGAAGGATTTCATCATATTTCTTCCGATGACCCAAAACGCTTGAAAATCAACCTAATTTTCTACATGATTCCTCAGCAATTCTTCCACCATCTCTATTAGCCACTTCATTGCCGAACCCCGTCTTCCGCAAAACAGAACAGTTCAATAATACCTACGGTTCGAGAATGTTCTTATCTGAAATGTTGCACTTATTTCAATGACATGTACACATTATTTAGAGATTTCTTTAGAATTTTTGATTTTTATTTATAAAAACATGTACGACAGATGTTGCTGGAAGATTAATATTTCAAAGCATTTATTGAAAAGTTAAATAATGCACATTGATAAATTCCGTAAGGGGGGGGGTTCTAATACTTAAAACCGTCCTATGGGTGCGCCTCTGGAAGTAACCATAACACGCTTCATACTGACCTAATTAAAAATTTCAAAAATCACTTTCGCTTTTATGCGTCTGTATTTCCGTGACATTAAATATTCTGCTCCGTTACTGAATCCGATTGGAATTGTACAGAGACACCTGGGTATACATTTTATATGCAGAGCATGTGCGTATGATAATGTAATGATGACGACATTTTGATGAACATCATGTACCCGCAATTAAAACATATAATGTATAAGCAGCTAACATTAAATTAAATGCAAAATATAATAATCATATTTATAAAAGTGAAGGGAAGTGAATAGAAATGCGGTATAACAGACCTAGTCCATAATATTTTATGGGTGGATACCTGACTAAATTACGAGTCGAAAATTTTCAAGGAATATGTGCCTAATCTAAACCGTGTCAGAGATGTAAGCATTTCAAATAAAATCGCAATTATGAGATTATTTCGATTAATTGAAATATTTTATTGATTCACCAAATTTTGAGCGGCCAGACTATTTTATGTAAGATGATTTAGGGCCTGAAGCAAAGATGTAGATTAATTATGGATAAATTTATTTCGAAGTACGTAGGCTTAAAGCTTAACATGATTTTGTAAAAATTTCAAACAATAGTATTTTCTGCAACTGTACAGATTTTTGCACATATTCCTTGAACATTTGTTACCCTGTATAATATATCTTGGCCGGGATACGATGCGCACTTCACACGTATCTTTAAGAATTGTTTAGCTTAGATAACTTTTGTAGGTACATTAAATTAATATATTGAGTGATACTGCGATCGATAAATATATTTTGACAAAAACTTTGTTTTTTAAATGCCATTTTGGCAAAGTATGCCTCGCTTTTTTTTCGAAATTAAACTTTTCCGTTGAGTTTATATACACCGTATGTTCCAACTATAAATAAAGAAAGTGTATTTACGTTTAGCTCATACATTCAACTTCTGGTACCTATATATCTCATGAATAAACAAAAAATGTACTCTAGCGTCCATCGGTGAAACTAAATAGACTAAAAACGCTTGATGGATAAAACACGGATATAACGGTTAGAGCCATCTATTGAAATATTTTATTAATATTATTTAAAAAAAGCTAAAAGATTTTGAGATTATTTTAACTTTATTTTGCACATTGACCGGATTTATAAATGGACAACGATTTAAATGTTCCACATTTACGAAATCCTATTAATTTAAGGTCCGGCTCGAGATCATTCAGGATTCCTTAATTTATTACCATGTATTAATAACAATTAAATTAATACATTATTTATATTAGATCAATTTTGTATGGGTATATTCGTAATCTGCGGTATTGTCAGCCATCTTGAATTTAAATGACGTCTAACTGCGGCAACCGGTTATCCACTCGATCAAAACATCTGTGAACACGAGCAGGCGCAGGCCGCGATCAACACAATTCAGTATTCACAATAAGATAGGTTTTATCGGCGGTTTGACGTTTCTCTGTGTCTCGTCGAATGTGGTGTGCCTTGTGATAATCTTGTGTTCTCTTTCGTTATTTAGTGTAGCAAAGTTCTCATTTTGTTTATATTGTCCAGAGCGGTCGATAACACATCTTCAAAATGAGTAAGGACTTCTTCAGATATAGTTTATTATAATTCGTTTGCACAAATATTTATGTTCCACTTTGTCTAATTTGAACGTATATTACAAATCTTCGTAATTTTAAATAATACCTTTTGTACAATGTATTGTGCGTTATGAAGTCACGGACAGATAAGTTCAACGGCTGATGTGATTTTCTATTAGTTGCATAGTGACAGTAAACATTTTTGGACATGTATGGCAACGCGAGGGGGATATTTGAATTTGAATGAATAGTGATTCTTGTAGGTTACTATTTTTTTAACCTTTGAAAACAAGATAAACATTATTAGTGTTTAAGTGTTTAACGAATGGAGAAATTGAACATACTAAGCCGAAATTAGCATAACGCTTTTGATTATTTGACAGCTAGTATATTTTTTTAACCTCATTGTTGCGTATAAATTAATTTCTCCTTGTTTAAGAACGTGATTTTATTAATCTCCTCTAAATTAGACTTTTAATGTTTTTATTAATTACAGATAAAATTCCACATACAATGTTAGAAAATATGATATTAAATCATATTTCCTTACTAATTATCTCGTAATCTAATTTTAAGAGATTTTAAAAATTGAAAATAATTTGTTTTGTGCTTTAATAAATCACCAGTCACCAAATAAATCTAGTTCTTAGGTTACTGATCCTGGTGTCCATGTAATAACTATGTACTTGGTAATATTATATAATATTTACGCTTCAATAGTCATACTTTAAAGAAGAGGCTAAAATTAGTTGAAAAAATTCGTAATTTTGAATCTAACGTTTGGAATAAAAAATAAAAATGTACGTAAGTTATTTGTTACACTTGTAATAATGCTTCTGCTAGGTGCCTTGCTCGTAATTAATTCAATAGGTGTCGACAATTTGGGATTTGAGTATATGCTGTGATATAATGTGAATTTGGTTCAAATAAATGTAATTAAATTGGATTAAAATAATTTGAAACAATAGTTAATCATTTTATAGCAGTAAACAAACTGGGACCCCATCAGAGGATTACCGATTTTGAAGTAGTTGTAATGTGGTTAAGGATGTGGAGGATGTCGGTATCACCAGTGGCGTAACTAAAAAATTGGTCCCCAATGCAGAATATAAAAAAGGCAATGGGCCCCAATGGAAAATGAGACGAGAGATAAAATGGTGCTTCTTAATTCAGTCTGCATATTGGACGTTGATGAATTATTCGAACAAGCGACAGGTATCTCTTCCACGTCCGAATCAGAATCCTGAAAATTGTTTAATATTCCATCCTTAGAAATTAGTACGGATACTATTTGAATAGTTGTACAAATATTCGAGTATCGAATAGTAGAAAAAGGCCGAATATATTCGAATATTCGGGTTGGAATCTCTATATAATTTTCACACATTCATTAAAAATTGCGTGTTTTTAGGCATTTATATGCACTCGCAAATGAAAAATCCTATTTTCGTTTTGCGGCAACGGAAGTTTCTATCCCTAAAACTAACTATCCCTAAAAAACAAATTACTTTTGTATAAAGCTATCATCCGTCCTATACTCACATACGCGAGCCCCTTCTGGGGTTCAAGTAACACAAAATCCAAACAAAACTAAATACTTAGGAGAATCACAAACTCACCCTGGTTTGTCAGAAACGCAATCATTCACAGAGACTCAAACGACACATACACGATTTATTTTCTAAATTTTATTCTAAATTAATTTCATTCTCTTTTAAACTCCCTCGGCCTATATGATCCCTCATCCGATTCTCAACATCTTCGTCCCATTTAACTTCTTTACCCTATTGAAAATAATTTATAAAAGGATTAAAAATCTTCACCAATAAAAAAAAAGTAAAAAATACAAAAAAAGAATTAACAAAATATTTAAAAAAAATTATATTAAAACCTTTACTACTGTGTTACCTCATATGTCGGAGAGAAGAGGACTCAGCCCTTATCTCCCCCCCTTTAACAATCGAATTAGAACGCCAACAGTGAAGTACCTAACCAGACTAGTGTAGGGTCAATTGTAACAAAATGTGTTTTGCAATTTTTTGCATCGTTGCTATAAGAAATATACAGGAAACTATTTTTCTCAACAATAAACAATTTTAAATACTAATTTAATGTATTAATTATAAATATATACATATAAAATCAATTTTGTCGAAAAATATTGTTTTTGCGCTACCGGGATTCGAACCTGAATTTCTATTTCCAATCCGGGGAAGTACACTACCAATTGTGTTATAACGCCAGTATTTTTCATCACAAATTTTCGAACCTAAATGTTACACTTTTTCAAATTAATACATCTGTCGTTCCATTATTTGAAAGCCATCTACATTGTTTTTTACAATTACAACTTCACAATAAGAATATGTTCTCCTTAATAATAATTGACAATTTAGTTGTCTTCAAAATTCTTATATTCTCATTTCTCTAATTATAATAGAAATAAATCTATAAGCTTATAAACACATCGAGGTAAATTGTATAACCGACCCCGACATCTGGGTATATAATTTCAATGATATATAATTCATTTTTTGGTGGTGCATTTAAACAAGTTTTAGTCCATATTAGTGTTGGGAAAAGAATCAATTTTTGCAAAAGTATCTATAACAAATGTATTCACACGTGGTTCCAATGCATTGGCTGCATCGGCGTTGTTACGCCACTGGGTATTATAAACATATAAGTGAGGAAAAAGTAACCTTCAACATCCTAGATTGCGGCAGGTCGCAAAGTGTAATAAAGTTGATAAAATTATGAACTATATATAATAAATTAATACGTCGCGACTATTGTCTGTTTCTTCGATACGGATTGACATTTGAAACATCCAACATGTCACATGTCCTGCCATATCATGTTGTGACCTCTATAAATATGTCAAAAATCTTGATAAAGTGGAGTTTATGTTCACAGTACGCACATGTTAATAATGTATTTTAACAAATATTTAATATGTT
Source organism: Eubasilissa splendida (assembly GCA_031772225.1). Classification (NCBI taxonomy): domain Eukaryota; kingdom Metazoa; phylum Arthropoda; class Insecta; order Trichoptera; family Phryganeidae; genus Eubasilissa; species Eubasilissa splendida. The sequence goes on from CM062856.1 coordinate 17,933,078, forward strand.
TATTCAGCGCGGGTACCCTAGTACAGTTTGTAACAAAATAGCGCGTTAGAAAATTATGTAGCTTTATAATTTACTCCCACTTTTACCTTGAGGTTTTGGATGCGCTGATTATCGATCCCGGCACTAATTATTATTTATCCTAAGCAAGTGCCCTATCATCTTACATAAGTTTTGCGGTGTCGTCTCTTTCGCGCAGACGGTATATGGAAAAGAGATGGCTGCACTTTCGTTACTAAAAAATTATGCCAAAAACAAATCTGAGAAAAATGTGTGAAAAAACTGCCATACGTAAAAAAATAAACAAAAAATTGTGCAGCTCGATGTGTTGTAGAAAATGGACAAACAATCCTCATTGTACCGTTTTCATAAAGCTCTATCTTCGTACCGAGTACATGAGTGGTTGCAGCTTTACTTAAAATGGACTAGAATAAAATATTCACGACTAAATGGCGATTTTGCTTAAAGTTAATAATCCGACTGTATCAACTACAAAATCAGGAATTTATACACGAGGTATTTAAATAGATTACGGCCAAGAATATTGGTACTATATTTTATCATAGTTACATATCATAAGTCTATATTTTCATTAATATGTTATGTGAAAGTGATCCGCCTGAATAGACATTATTGTTATTAAGGAGAACACATTCTTATTGTGAAGTTGTAATAATTCAAAATATTGGTCTGTGATATTTTAAATACTAAGTAAATGTATTAATTAGAAAGATATTCACAATAAAAATGTGTTCTCCTTAATAATATATGATATAAGTTGTATCAATGTGTCCATAATTTAATAAAAAATAATTATTAATTCTAGCATTTCCTATCGGATTACTCAAAGGTATTTGAGATTCCGTAAAAATAAAGAAGATGGCTTTCAAATAATGGAACGATAGATGTATCAATTTGAAAAGTGTAACATGTAAGTTCGAAAATTTGTCGTCAATGCACTGTGTTTGTATAGCACAATCGGTCAATGCACGTTCCCCGGATTGGAAGTGATCCAGGTTCGAATCCCGGTAGCAACAACAAAATTTTATGATATAATTGATTTGATATGTATATCTTTCTAATTAATACATTTAATTTGTATTTACTGTATCATTGTTGTTGATCAATCTTTTCAACGATCAAATTTCAATGTGTGCAAGCGATACACATTCAGTGTCGTGACACGTGCACGCGTGGAAGCTTCCGGAAAAACAATTCTATGTTAAAAAAAAAAAAAAATTCTATCGGAACCAGCGAGAGGAACAAAACAAAAGTGCACAAATGCTGTAATAGACGATCCATTTCCCTGTTCGGAACTGTTCGGTCATTAGCATCGTAACATACGAAGCTACGTAACTTTTATCACACTACATATTTTCCGTTAAAATGATTTATTCCCATGCAGGAGCTATGAACATCCAAAAGGACAATATCTAATATCTCTAGAATGAGAATTGGGCATTGCCAGGTAGCCTCACATTTATTCAGATTGAACTTTATTAATAGGTTCCCCAATGTGTGAGTGCGGTGCCGGGGAGGAAACCCTTGACTATATATTTTTTTATTAGGAGAACACATTCTTATTGTGAAGTTGTAATTATTCAGATCATAGGTCTGTGATGTTTTTAAGCATATCTTTTTTGCCTGTCGATTGCGAATAACGTGTTTTTTTTTTTACAGTAATCTCGTAAATGGTAATTTTCAACTCCCGGTTAACTTGTGTCATCTTCTTTCCCATAACTCGCCACATTTAATCTATATAATAGGAAATTTTTTCAATGACAACGGTATTGACTAGTAATATAATATTTGCTATTGTATAATATTATTGTACTTTCTTCAATAAAATAAAGTTTTAACTTGATTAATGGCACAGATCTCTTGAAGGGTGGATTGCCTATTTAAAAGAAGAAGAAGAAGAGGTATGAACCATAATTGAATGCATAAATAATAGTACAATCGCTTTCTTTTAACATATATAATATTATTAAGGAGAACACATTCTTATTGTGAAGTTGTAATTATTCAGAACACACGGTCTGCGATGTCCCGTTAGCAACAACAATATTTTTCGCTAAAATTGATTGTACGTGTATTATCTATCTAATGACGATGATTTAGTTTGTATTGTAATATTTTTTATGGTTTCCCGTGTAAAATACACCACGTCAATAGCGCGTTCATTTTTTTCGTTACATTTGATACGACGTTGGCCGATGAGGGGGGTAATGTACAGGTGTACATGGTGTTACAGACCTTGTCCACAATATTCTATAGGTGGGAGATACCTAACAAAAATTACGAGTCGAAAATGTATGTACAAATTGGAAAATATACAATTGTACGAGATTTTTACAAAATCATGTTAAGCCACGTAGGTACTTCGTAATAAATATTTACATAATTGACTCATTATTTTTACACCTTTGCTTCAGGCCTTAAATTATCTTACAAAGAAATGTCTGACCGCTCGATGTTCGATGACTTATTATTTTGTGTATTCAATAATATAATTTGGTGTTGTTAAAATATTTCAATAAATCGAAATAATCGCATAACTACGACTTTTATTAAATGCTTCTATCTTTGATACGGTTGAGATTAGGCACATGCGGTTTGAACATTTTCGACTGATATTTTTTATAACTACCCTTAAAATATTGTGTAGGCGTGTCACACCCAGTATAATATCGTTGTTATGTGTATTTAACCGTCGGGTACCTAATATTTATGTGTGAAAATCATTTAATCATTCCGTGTTTTGAAAAATGCAGATATTTTCAGAAAAAATTGTTGACATTCAGATTTTATATAATATTATATTTCTTCATACGTACGTATTTTGAGTCCGTCTCGGGACGAGTTTTACTTACCATCACGGCGTTTCCCCGCCGGGGTAGGCAGTGATGATAGAGCGCCACACTCTTCTGTCCTGACACACAATTCTCGCCTCATTCAGATTCATGCATCTTCTCATACAAGCTCGCCGGTGTTGTGGTTTGCAAAGTCTTCCGCGGACGTCCTTTCATTTCTTCATTAATTTTATTTCTGTTTCTTATTATTTCTTAATCTCACTCACTATATTAAGATCAGCTTTACATTGTTTCCTTATTTCTTCATTCTTTACTTTGTCATTAATGGATTTACGACATATACGCCTAAGTGATCTCATTTCCAATTAGGGGCGTGCAGTGCATACAAGTAAAAAAGTTGTGCATTATTAAAAATTCTGGAAAACAAACACATATTAAATAATTGGATTAACATAAACGGAAACATTATTTTACAATTAGCGCCATCTGTGTACCAGTAGAGACTTTAATTGCTTAGTTCTAAAAACTACCACGACAACTCATCGTTGTACCCATGGCGCTCTTATGCATTCGCCGCCTTGACCTATTCATATTACTCTGTTCTATCTTTAAGCTAGTGAATTATTCGAGTCATATAATTGGATATTTCCTATGCTGTTTTTATAACAAAATAACATTAGAAAGGCTTACAACTGCTTGCAAATCATTGAAGTGTCTACTTCCTCTTTTAGTAATTCGCGAATTTTACTATCTTACTGTTTTTAAAGTGTAGATTTCATGGCCGTTCTTTGCGTTCGAGGTGCATTCGGTGCATGATTATTATTTCGTTTAGATATTACGTGAAGGATTTTCAAACAATAAAAGAATCATGTTCAGTCATAAAAAGTGTTCTTAAAAACGTCCATACATTTTTCATATTGATTTTTATTATATATGGGTAAGAAGGTATTATTTTACGTTAAAACCTAAACTTTAAAAACACTATTAATAGTACTCTAAAATTACAAATATATACATTGGAGGGTAGTATAAACGACGAATTTATTTTGTCTAAAGACGTTGGTTAAACGAATGTTCATAATCCTAACCTAAATCTATTCCTACTGAACACCACTGTTTCCACTGCATTTAGTCTACTTTCGTTACTCGCTAAATCTGCAGTTAAGTTGTTGGGCGTGCACATTGATTCAGATCTTTCAATGAATACACAAATCAGTAAAACTGTCAGTGCATGCTGCCATCAACTGAGACAGATTAAAAGTATTCGGAGGTATCTTCCTCTTGCATGCATTTGTGGTGTCACGTGTGGACTATTGTAACAGTATCAGCTGGATAGATTACAATCTATTCTAAATGCGGCTACACCTATATTCAGGCCTATTCTCAAAATTGCAATATTGAAATGAAGGTGATTGTTACACCAACCCTCAAAAATACTGTTATATTTGAATGAGAGAGAGGGAGAGAGAGTGAGGGAGTGAGGGAGATAAACGTACCATAATCTGTCAAAACTATCTGTCTATTTTTGAGGGTTGGCGTAACAATCACCTTCATTTCAATATTGCAATTTTGAGAATAGGCCTGAATATATGGAGTTTCCAAATTCTTTCATATAACATTCCTTTTACATCAGCTACATTGGCTCCGATTCCCTGAAAGAGTTGAATTTAAATTGTGGTGGTTTATGTACAAGGCGACACATAACATGGCGCCTCTCTATCTTCAAGAACTTTGTATCCCAGACAATTTGAATGGTAGACGTCGAACTCTCGGGTCAGCCTCTCAGGTCACGAAGGGTTGTAGAACCGACATTTGCGGACGGGCATTTGCGGTGGCAGGCCCAAAAGCGTGTAACTCTGCCCTCCATCATAAGAAACAGTGCATCGGAGATTTTATTTAAGAAGAAACTAAAAATGCACCTTTTCAAAAAGTCATTTCCATAAGTGAAAATAACAATTTACAATTTAAAAAAACAAAGATAATCGTAGAACTATAAACAGTTTATGTGTAAAGCACCCTTGAGGTGAAAATGGCGCTATACAAATTATCCATTATTATTACTCTTCTGTCAAGCTCAAGGCGTCACGTCCATACGGCAGTGTCGGTACCAGGACTCTTGTAGACATTGTGTTTTGCGTCGGTTGACAAGTTCCTATTAGTTATAATTCCATTCACTTTGTTCCCTTCAGTCACCCTCCTTTACATGTATTTCTCACCGTTTCTATTAAAGTACTTTTGCACTCAAAGGACGGGTTTTGTGTTGAGAAAATCATAATGTATTTGATAAATACAAACTTTCTATGCTGAGTTGAGATTTTAATTCGCGCCATTGTACGACGGCGGTCCCCAGCGACACACGACGACGAATGAGATGAAACAAAAGATGCGAGTTTAGTGCGCTGCTGCGCCGAACCGCAGCGAGTTGAGTGTGCCTGACATTACCCATGCTGCGTACGGCGTATATGCTATTTTCAGTGAAGAGTTCACATTCGCGATACAATAATTTATTTACGTAAATGTATTGTTTGAAATTATGCATATTTGACTTTGTAATTTTCACGGTGGTAGCCTTGAGGTATTTATATACATACATTAATGTAACGAAGCTGCCACGTTCTTTTGTAGCGTAATAAAGTATGTTGATTGGTTTATTTATAATTAAAGGAATACTGAAAGTCGGGGACGTGCACTCTGTACAATAAAAAAAGCTGTGCATAATTTATTTGATATATTAAGCATGTAGATCTACACTAAAATAATTCAGTTCTCATGTTAACTAAAACCGCGTAAGTAGCGGAAGAATTTCAAATTGTCAAATAAAGCTGCGCATGTGTTTTTTCGCAATGTCTGTCTCGGACGTACACGAACTAAACGCAAGTCTCGCATCGCGCTGTGTTCTGAATACACGTCTTCACTTTAACAGACGTGTTGCAAAACGTCGCTAGTGTGTCGTATTATTTTATATTATTAAATAATTTATACTTACACAAAAACATGCTTCTGAAAGAGTGAATGATGAATACAACCTTTAATGATAATACCCATCGCTTTTACACCATCGTTATTAGCAGCATAACCTAAGTCCACGCCTAGTGCACGCGGCTGTTGAAAGTAGTTTGCAAGTGTATCGCAAAGAAATAGGACAGATTGTTCTAGAATCAGGACTCGGAATGGACCGGAGTGAACTGGAACACAGCTCCAGTTGTGGGATTTCCGGAAATATATCTCTGGTTCGTGGGATATTCGCAAGTATAACTCCGACTCTTTACATCCTTTCAATTTGATTTTGGATTCAACAAAAAATATTAAAAATTCTAATGTAATATTTAAAATTCTTCTGACATAACTTTACTAACAAAAACGTGTTAGTCGGCAGCCAACGTCACGCGTATAATATACGTAATTTTCATATATTATCTACCGTTTCGGTATATTAAATTTTTCATTCTGAACCCTGACCAACAAGCCAACAAACCGCCATTTTTTTTTAAAGATATTTTAAATATGTTATGCCAATGTATAATTAATTTTATCTATTTGCATTCTGGCGAGGCGTTACGGATTTTCGAGATTTGATAACATTTTAATATTGAAAATTATCAATGGAAATAAGTTTGTTCACAGGTTTTTAGTATGATAATACAAATAAACATAATTTACTTTACATTAAGTTCCACATATTTAAAGTGAAGTCTTTAGATCTATTTTTAAAGATAAGTCGACTTGCGAATCACATAATTCGATTTAACTTATATACCCATGCATTTTTCTTCTGTCGAAATGATGAGATTATTTTATAACGTTTTTTTAAATATAATTATATAAATTACTAGTGTTTAAAACATGTAAAAGACGGTTTATGTGAGAGAAAAAAATTACCTACCTACAATACAGAAGCGTTACAGAGTTCTAACACATTCGCACATTCACATCCATGTCAATAGAAATTTGCTTTCTATTTGACAAATATAGCTTCAGAACAAAAAGGTCTCATTTATCCAAATAATTTGTTTTAAAAATATTAATTAGAAAGATAAACATATAAAATTAATTCTATCGAAAAATATTGTTGTTGCGCCACCGGGATTCGAACCCGGATCTCTCTCCTAACCGGGGAAGGTGCATTATCCAACTATGCTACAGCGACAATTTTCGAACCTATGTGTTACCTTTTTGATGTTAATACACTTAATCGTTCCATTATTTGAAAGAGCCATCTACCTTATTTTTACAGAATCTCAAATACCTTTGAGTAAACTGATAGCAGACGTCAGAATTATCAATTCATTTTCACTTTCCTCCTCTTCCGCTTCTACCATCGTGTCTCCTCAGTACGATAAAGGTAAAGTTTTAACATAGAATTGATTCATTTGTGTACTATTTTTGGGGGCTGGGAATGAATTAGGCACTCGGGAACGGATTAATGACATAGAGGTTCCGCTGTATATGAAATGAAGTGCCCTTTGGATAAAGGTTGTATAAAGTGCCCTTCAGATAAACACTACCGAACGGCGATAGTTGTCTTACTATCCCTAAACTGAGACTTTAGACTTGCTCATACTTGTAACCGGTATTCTTCCGACTTCCGACAAGGTCGACTGCATACTTGTGCTTTTATTAATATTTTGTTTACAATGTTCGGTCCGTTAGAGATGCTGCAGTGTTCACCGCGATCATTCAAATACAGGTTTCTGATTGAAACCGTTTCTGTGAAATGGAAACATGTCCCCCACCCCCGATCAGTTCATTCGAAAATGTAGGGTTTTATTTTTAGTTAATCCTTTTCCGATTCTATTAAACATTCGCATTTTCCCAGGATTTGCGCAAGAAGGTCGTGTTAGAGCAGTGATTCCCGATTGATGTGATGTGACTAGTTGGGAACCGGCTGATTGGGATGTGTGCCGCAATATATTGTTGCGTCAAGTATTAGGTAGTCTGATCATCAGGCCTATTCTCAAAATTGCAATATTGAAATGAAGGTGATTGTTACACCAACCCTCAAAAATAGTGTTATATTTGAATGAGAGAGAGGGAGATAGAGTGAGGGAGATAAACGTACCATAATCTGTCAAAACTACCTGTCTATTTTTGAGGGTTGGTGTAACAATCACCTTCATTTCAATATTGAAATTTTGAGAATAGGCCTGAATACTTTACGGTTTTTTTAAAAATGCTATTTTCCCGCAATTTTGTGACAAAAAAATGACATACTAATCGATTGCATTTTTTCTGCTTTAAAACGTTTTTCTGTGTATAATAGTTTTTCTTAATTTTTGGGTTTATAAATAATGGAGTGTTGATAAAAACGAACATTTTCGTCTTTAATCAACGTTAAAATGATCATTCAGAAGCTGAACAAGAAAATTCTGCCGCATCCCCCGTATAGTTCCGACCTCGCTCCGTCAGATTATCACCTTTTTCGGTCGCTCTCCAATCAAATGCGTGACGTTACGTTCAACAACGACGATGACGTCAGAAATTGGCTCGATAACAATTTCGATACAGGACCGGCCGATTTAAAATCGACAAATTGGTTGAAAGACGGGATGAAGTCCTGAACAATAATGGATCATTGATTGAAATGTTGTAATTTTTGTTTAAAAATTTGATTTTATAATAAATAATTGAATAAAATCGCTAATACTTAATAAGTAAATGTTAATAGACAATTCAATAATATCCATGCTTCTATGTTGCTCAAATAATGATGCCAATTCGATCGATTCCAAAATAATCCAAAATAAATTGTCCAAGTTGATAACAGAATCATTACTGATGCTGTTTCTTCAGAACCGTTTGGTATTTCATTAAGTAATTTAAATCGTTATATCAGTAGATATGCAACGATCGGTAGATACACAACAAGCAATTTTAACTATTTTTTATGCCCCGTCTTGCCCTGCACTCTACCGCCGCTTTGCCTCACCACTGCATTGTCAGCCGAAGCTGCGTGCGGCCACTGAATGAAGAGAAATCTTTGTCAATCGCACAGATTGACAAAAGTTTGCGAATCTCACATTGTTTATTGGGAGCGGTGTTGCTTATGATTTTAATTTTATTTTATTTTATAATACACAGTTATTATTGATCGACAGTTCAAATAATATGGTTTGTGTTATAATTAAAAATGTAGTTATTAAACCTCTTATCCAGCCTGTAGGGGTACCACAGTGGGCATGAATCGTACATTAACAATTGAATAATATAGTTATTAAACATATCTGAACAAATTAAAATGCAAAATACACGAAAGCGAACTTAAGAAATAATTATAAATAAATATTTATCACCAATATACAGGGTGTGACAGAGCTACTCCACAATATTTTAACGGTGGACACCTGACTAAATTACGAATCGAAACCTGTCAAGCTTTAATTCTACGTACTTCGAAATAAATATTTACGTAATTTATCCATTATTAATCTATAACTTTGCTTCGGGCCCTGAATCTTCTAACAAAAATAATTTGGCCGCTCGAAATTAGATGACCATTAATTGTTTAGTTTCAATATTTAATTTGGAATCGATAAAATATTTAAATTAATCGAAATAATCGCGTAAGTATGATTTTTTTTTAATGCTTATATCTCTGTCATGGTTTATATTGGGCACATAGTCCGTGAACATTTTCGACTCGTAATTTAGTCAGGTATCCATTCATTCATAAAATATTGTGGACTAAGTTTGTTACATCCTGTATACAAACACGGTTTCAAGTGTCGTCTAAAAGTTTTTCAATGAATTACGTAGATGCTTGTTGGTCCACCAGAGTTCGGCAGACGATTATGTGTGCCATTTTAGTAAAAATATTGAAAACTACTGTGTTCGTTTTCTAAAAGATGTGCCTTGAAACTAGTCAGATGTTCACGTGCACCTTGTCAACCTTGGGTTTTAATAAATAAGAGTAAAATTATATCGCTAGCTGGTAGCTGTCGTCGATAATTCACTTAAGAACGTTCCCAAAGAGCAGTCGTACTCAATCTTCAAGAAGATTCCCCCGTATGTAAACTACTATAAACCACTATGAATAGAATAAAAAAAACAGTTGAGGTACAGTGTACTTCCGTGTAGCTTCCGCTCACATGCGCAGAAGTTCAAAAATCTCTCACTATTTAAATTATAAAAGGAAACGTCAAAACCATTCAAAAGTAGCTGACTTTTAACATTTTTTATAACAAAACAAATGCCGCTTGTTTTAGAAATTTTTACAGAAAGATATTTGTTTAATTTTCAATGAATGATTCTCAGTTTTCCAAAACAATCGTAAAAAAGTTCGTATGTTAAATATGCTAATTTTAATAGTCAATATTTACAAATTTACTACCGCAAAGACTATTGAAAAAAATTTTCTACGTATAAAAGACACTCATAAGTATGTGTATTCAAAGTTTCAAAAGGATTGTAAGAAAAGTGATTTTTTTGGGAACGTTCTTAATGTATAGTATGATATATATATATATATATTGTATAGTATCGCTCGAGGTGTGACATATTTTGCAATAGATTCTCGATTATCCGATGTCAAATTACCTAGTAGCGGATTAACCCGGACAGAACAATATTCATTTGACATCATATTACGTATCAGATAATGTTACTGGCGTAATTGATGACGCGCTCGTAAATTATTATTTGGGCGCGCTTAGATTCAGTATTTATTGTCAAATTATTCGCCCCGTCTAATGGTTGTTTTATTATTTCATTGCCTGGTTGTTGACTAAATAATACTTTTATTTTATTTTATCAATTTTGTGTTTTCATCACATTGCTGGGTGTATGTATGTAGAATAATTTTTAGTTATTATTTTATTTTCTGAACGGAGACTCTCTGATACGATGATCTACTATACTATACATTAAAGTTGCTATTTTTTTAATTGTAGAAATTCAATGAAAATTGATTTATTTAATAATAACTTTAAAGTGGAAGGGATTGAAATTTTGTATTAATGTTATTCGAAGAAATAATTAATTCTTGTGTAATATACACATATATACAATAATTTTAATATTCACTGTGGTTAACCGCTGTGGTTGTGCAGAAAACTAATTCACGTCACTCTCTATCGGTTTTTTTTTGTATTAATATCATTAACTATTATATTTTTAGGATCAATTTTACAAATATAGTAATATAATCCATAATATGTATTGTTTCCAGATCACATCGATGGCAAGACGAAAATATCAGACATCCCACAGGTGAGCTGATTATTATTTGCAATTTTTTTTATGATAATGTCATATTTATCCTTAATATTACAAAATTACCGTATCGAATATTATCTAAGTGTAAAATTGCCCGAAAATATAATTATTTAAATTAATTATATTTTCACAAGACTTGTCTTTTACTTACATCATTACATTTATAATGTTTTTTTTTATGTAAAAAATAATACTACAGATTATAATCGGTTGATCTGACGAAATGGTAGCGCTTTTTTCCGGATAGGAAAAATTTCGGATTTGCATCCAAAATATTTTTTTTTTGATACATAGGCTTTTTTCTGTACATCTTTCTAATTGATTCATTTAATATGTTTTATAATATTATTAATGTGAAATGTAACAGTAAACATTTATGTTAATAATTTTTGTTTAATAAACACATACTAGAAGTCCTGGCGCCATCTAGCAGGTATTTGATAAATATTGCAATTAACAACTGGTTTGATTCTAACGGGGAAAATAGAATTCTAGGCTCGAGCCCCTGATGATGACTATATTTTTTTTCATATTGATAATTGTAATTTATCTACTTTGTTTTATTAATACATATGTTATCTATTATATATATATACATACTTATTACTTTATCGACTTATTTCTACGACAGTATGTGTACACACATCAATAATAAAAATATATTTTTTTTTGCTTTTCTTATGATGTACATATTTATGCTGACTCGGTCATTTTATCAAGTGTAGTTAGATACGGTGTTTATTTATTTCTCTGGCAGTTTGATGCGATGCGGGATGTAATAGAGTACAAAATGCTTTTTTTGGCGTGACGATAATCACGACCGACAAACTGAACATGTCTCTGATTACAGAACTATGGCCATTTTCTTTTTGGTCAGACTTTGTTACTAGCGTTTTTCAAATGTAATTATTAGACAACTCCATTAATAATGGCGACATTATTATTGGTAGCAGAGTACGAGCAAAAGTGCATTTTTGCTGACACGCTCGTTGTGGAGCCACTCAGATACTTGCTTTTAATCTGGTTTGAAAATGCTTCTCGCGATCTCGCCCTTGAAGTCTGCCGGGGAACCTGTTGTCAACGAACAGTCTAATTAAAATGGAAAACTTGCCGAGCGATTAACGTTCAGTATTGTTATAGTTTGCAGTCTCTTCGAAACATATTCTAGGCAGATAAATGCTACTCCACGGTGTAGTTCAATCGACATTTTAGTTTTGAGCAGACAGGTTTAGCAGGGTTGCTATTCCGTATATTAATCGCTGTATATGGATCATATTATTTATTCTTAGGGATTAAGCTTGAATTTGATTGAGAATTATTGTAAACTTACGAGTTACGTACGTACGTAGTTAGTTAAGGCTACGGCCTTAATGTACACCTAATGGTCTTGGACAAGGAAAAGCGTTTTCATGTACATATACAATTTAATATGGCCTTCGAGAAAGCGATGCTAAAGTTGAACAGTTGAAGTATATACACAGAGTGTATTTAACTTCTGGCCTACGCAGATGATATCGATATAGCTGGTCGCTCCAAACAGGCGGCCGATCGAATAGGGATAAAGGTCAACATTCAGAAAATAAAATATATATCTGCTTCGAGAGCATGACCACAAATAGACCGTTTGTACATGAGCGATCGATGTATGGAGAAGGTTGACATGTTTATGTATTTGGGCTCATTAGTCAAAGTTCGCTGAGACGAGACTGGCGGTTCGCAATGACGAGTCCGTCCTGATACCGACACTGATGTATGTATGTATGAAAGTAGACAGAATGCAGTTGAAATGATATCGCTTAGGCGTATATGTGGCAGATTCATTTATGACTGTTATATCCTTGACCAGACTATTACGGCTGCAAATAATGACGCTCTTTTATCTCTTACACGCTGTCATTCTTGCCAACTTGCGCGCGCCATACAATCGTTACATCGTGATACATTACAATTACAGATTAAAGAATGAAGACATAAGGAAAGAATGTAAAGCTTATTTTAGTATAATTGATTAAGAAAGGATCACTGAGGTGTTTTGGTCATATGGAACGGATGAATGAGGAGAGAATGGTAAGAAAGATATAACGACACAAGTGTTGATGGCACCAGAGGTAGAGGACGTTCGCGGAAGACTTGGCACGACCAAGTAAACCAGATACTGGAGGATGGTCCTGTTAGAAGCCTCAATAATCGGCGAACTTGTATAAGAAGGTGTATGAATGTGGATGTCAGGACAGAAGAGTGTGGCGCTCTATCCTCTCTGCCTACCCCCGCGGAGAAACGCCATGATGGTAAGTAAGTAAGCAAGCAAACTCATCGTAAGATCCTCAGGGAGATGTTGGGCCAGTGTAATTTTGAATATTGTGTCCGCATTATAATCGTGAGCCTGACGTCGTCAAGTTCATGGACATGCAGCGTCTCCGGTGGGTTGGACATATTCCCGCAAGCATGACCCACATTTCTGGCCTGAGAATTTTCAAAATGGACGTAGAACAGGAGTGGAGGCAATTAAACCAATGGCAGCCATGGCCGACCCCGATATATAAATGATGGAAAATCATATAAATATAAAATAGAATCTTCTTTATTTCAGTGTTTGTTACGGTCCTGTATTAGATCAAAGTTATGTAATACCTACGTACACGTAAAGATTACTTTTTAAAATAAATGATAAAGTGAGACCTTTGACCATCTGTATATCTCCTACAATCTATGATACAATTCCGCTGTCTACATTACCAGTTTGAGCTCTCTGATGAATGTGATACAAAGCGAAGCCGTTAATAAGATTTCTCAACTATATTAACTACATATAATAATAATAATATTATTTTTGTAAATATTTAACTTGTACATATATGCCTGAGAGGCTGCGTTTTTTTTTTGGTGCTATGTGTTTCGTTGTGCAAGTCGGGTCTCTATTTTCAGTGTAATGAGGCATTTCTCAAATTTAAATTACGCTTTATATAATAACCTCAAAATGACATTTCCATAAGAAACTTAATTATTTTCGGAAAAATAAAGATATCTACCGAATAAGATTTTCATTCACATACCTACTAAAAAATATTAAATTAGTTAGCAATTTTTGAATATGTCCAAGGACACACAATTACTGAATTTTTACCTACAAAGGCACTGTTATTAAACAAATATCAGATATCTCATAGAGACAAAGCAATTTTTTAATTATATTTAATGGAAAATATATGGAAATGTAGGGTAATTACAGGGCTTACGACCTGTCTTCGGCTGGCTTAAATGATCACTATATATATATATATATATATAACATTCACCAATTCTCACTCCTAAATCTCCACATTTATCAAATTTTTGAAAGTTGTATATACAGATGGTGGCGATGGTGTAGTGGTATAATTTGATAAATGTGAAGATTGAGGGGTGAGAATTTGTGAACGTTATATATATATATATAAAGTGATCACTTAAGCCAGCCGAAGACGTGTAATTACCCTATATTTTCCATTATATATATATAATAAAAAATAGCTTTGTCTCTATGAGATATCTGATATTTGTTTATTAAACTAGTATTTGAATCATGCACATATATTTTTTTAATTTCAACGTTTTTCATTATTAAAACAATACATTTATCATATTTTATCTCATATATATAGTATTACATTAATAATGTATTTTATAGGGAAACATACATCAATATGCCATTGTACGCGTGCGTGATTCAATTGTGAAGAGAAATAATCAAAGAGACATGTATGTTGACACACGTGCGAACAATACCGTGTACAATTATATCTTGCGCATGTCACTGAACAATATGAATGTCACCAACGACAGTGGTGATATTTGTTCATTATTCATTCACGGTCTTCAGCAAACAAATAACATACACGTGTCATATTAAAACTAATATAATAGATTTAAAAATTAAATACAATAGTTAGAAAGATATACATGTAAAATCAATTTTATCTAATTTCAACGTTACTATATAGCACCGTAACGTCATTATGCGCCGACAGGCCAAAGTACGTATGACGACACAGCAGACGCAGCTAGCGCCATCAGTGTAACGCTGAACGATACACCTGACAAGATAGTTTCGTTTTAATATTGTAATTTCCGCCTCGTAATTATTCATACCAGCGCAATCTATTTTCAAACCTTTTATCAATAAATTCAATATGAATTAAATATATTAATTAGAAAGATATACATGTAAAATCAATTTTATCTAATTTCAACGTAACTATATAGCACCATAACGTCATTATGCGCCGACAGGCCAAAGTACGTATGACGACACAGCAGACGCAGCTAGCGCCATCAGTGTAACGCTGAACGATACACCTGACAAGATAGTTTCGTTTTAATATTGTAATTTCCGCCTCGTAATTATTCTATGTTGGTGTAGTGTAATAGGTTAACGCATTTCCCATGATAGGAAAGGATACAGGTTCCAATTCCGGTAGAAATGAAAATATTTTTTCGATAAATTGAATTTTCCTGTATATCTTTTCTAATTGATACATTTAATTTGTATCAATTAATATTCGACCTTTTGTTTTCATGTAGGTACATAATTCACATTTCTATAGTCTGATTCAAAAACTACACATGTGAAGCTTGTAAATTATATTTCTCATACTAGCGTAGTGTCGAATTTAAAGAATATACTTTACAAGAACTTCTTGCCATCGATATTCAAAACGCTGAACATCTACCGTCGCGTCGGGTCATTTATACCCTAAATCATTTGTCTCGGTTAACGTTTAACACTCTGTTTTTAAGGGAAGATTTTTGGGCTGACCCAAACAATTTTTATCTAAAAATAAACAAACACAATATGAATCTGTATATATATCAAATTAATAAAGTAAATTGCCAGAATATAACATTGTATTCTTGCAAGGTTTCATTAAGTGATTAGTGCTTAGCGGTCTAAGAATGTGCAAAGTAGCTTATGGGTCTAATGGTTAAGACGCTGGTTTAGTGGTCAGGGGTTCGCACCTCGTTCTAGGAGACCAGCAAGTTAGTCCCATTTTCATAGCACATGCATTTTAGCTTAGTTTGAAAATAGTAAGAATATTCATGTGTAATATTCCGTATACACATCTCTTTTAATTAAAAAAAAAAAAAAGATTTTTATTTAGAAATAACAATTGCATTAGTGTGTGTAACAGCTCGTTTCAAAAACATGTAATACTTTAAAAAAAAAAAAAATTAATAAATACATAGTGCCGGAAATCGCGTAGGAAATAGAACACACGACACGTATATAGGATTAACAGACATAGTCAGTCAGACAGAGTCGAAAATGTTCAAGCTACCGTGTCCTATTCTCAACCATTTCAGAGATAATCGAAATTTAATTTTCGATTTTTTTTATTATTGTTTTCGACTTGCATTGCATCAATATATTATATCATTGCAATATATCGCGTGCGATATATTGCTTATATGATTTCATCAAAACGTAATTAAATCGCTTAACAAATAAAGCGATAATTGCTAAAAAAAACCTTAAATGAATTTATATCGCAATTTAATCATTCTCCACTTGAAGGTTAGACCGCCCTTCTTTGTGACTTCCCTTTACGCGAGCTGCAAAATAACTAAAACAAAATAATAAAAAATTCAAGCAGTTTTTAAATTCTACAAGTAATTTGACCCACGATACAAAAAGGTATCCTTTTAAAGCGTTAAAAGTTTTATTTTTAATGTCCAGCTTTGGCCTTTTTACTTATAGTACATACTCGTACATTGTTTTATGATCTACAAAATACTCAACAACCGTAGGGTACTCCAACGATTCTCAAAACCAAGATGACAAAATTTTTTTTTGTGGAGATGTCGAAGTTAAAAGTGTCAATATATCTGTAAAAAAGATGAATCGTCAAATTTACTAATAGAGGCAATAAAAATCAAAACTGATTTACAAGTAGAAAGGATCACTTAGGTTTTGTGTGGAACGCTTAAGTAAAGAAAGAATTATTATTATGGCGTGGACGTCGAAAGCATGATCAGATAACTTGAGGTGAACCCGATAACAGAGCAGCCCGGTTTTAATCTTTCCAAGAGACTGCGGAGTACAATGAATGTCATTCGATGCTGCGACGTGCGTACTCACATTGCAGCATGAACGGCATCGACGCTGCGACGTGCGTACTCACATTGCAGCATGAACGGCATCGACGCTGCGACGTGCGTACTCACATTGCAGCATGAACGGCATCGATGCTGCGACGTGCGTACTCACATTGCAGCATGAACGGCATCGACGCTGCGACGTGCGTACTCACATTGCAGCATGAACGGCATCGATGCTGCGACGTGCGTACTCACATTGCAGCATGAACGGCATCGACGCTGCGACGTGCGTACTCACATTGCAGCATGAACGGCATCGACGCTGCGACGTGCGTACTCACATTGCAGCATGAACGGCATCGATGCTGCGACGTGCGTATTTAAACTATAAATGGACTAAAAGCAGTCACTTATGTGAATGCAGAAAACAACGAGTGCCCGATGTACACTTTCACTCAAAAATCTGCAAAGCAACTCCACATGCATTAAACTAGACACGAACCACGCCTGTGTTTTATGTTTTGAATAAATGAGTATGTGGGTACATATTGTAACATACTGTACCTTGTACTTTTAATGTACACATATTTCGTAAGTGTATTATTGTCGAATATTGACATTCAAAAGTGTTGTATAGTTCCGAGTCGATGTTAATTGTGTTATGACCCTAATATACGTAGCATTTTTCGTGTTTACTTTATCGTCGTCTTAATGGCACACGTTTATATTTAGTGAAGTATTACAAAATACGGCTTAATGAAGTTGATCCCGGTGAAACTCATCTTAAAAAATAAGCCTTATTTGCGTTTAATGTTTCGACATACATTTATTGCACCGTCAATATTTTCATTGGTAGGCAATTTAAACATTTCGTTCTAGTGTATTGCATTTTTTAGGGCCGCCACTGGCATCTTTAGATTAGCAATATTTTAATATTTATTATACAGTATACGCGTATTTAATATTTTAAAGCGAACGTGAGGACTCAAATTAAGCATTTCTTAATAGAATACAATATAATATGTTGTTAGCACCATAGTGATACAGATTATAAAAATTGTCGCTTGTGGGATTGACATTTGTATTGGTAACATTATTGAATCTTAATTTTGATAAAATAGTCATTAAAAATGCCCCCTAAAGCTAATAATTTAAGTTATTTAACTTTCACACCTGTGTGTGTGAATTATCTCATATTCAGCCTTGATGGTATATTTTATGATCCGAATAACCTTACTTGGATTCCGTAGCTAATTCGCTGTAATATTGCTTTTATTTTTTTTTCGGCTTTCACAAAATCTAACAAATAAAATTAAAATATTATTTTCCTTCTCCCTTGAAGACTTAAAAAATATTTGACAGATATCTCAGATTCATTGTCTTCGTACGAATGACACAAGAACCGATTCACAGTCGGGTAAATGGTTGTCATTCCAACCAATCTGTTATTGACTGTCCAACCAAAAAATTATGATGTATCTAAAAGAATACTGGTGTAAGTCTTAAAGTATTCATTATTATAATTTGACGTAATTTATTACTTTTAGTTGTATATGTTTTTATTTATTAATATTTCATTTCATTTTTCACTTTTTTATATTTCAATCATTTTAGTTAATTCATATTATTGTGAATGAAATTTATACCAGTTGGTTCCGTCTGATCTTTAATAAATACATATAAATATCGTTTAAATCGAATGACTCAATACTAATTCTGTACTATGCTCCGAGTGAAAATTTCATCGGTCCTCGTGCCTAAGTGAAATATAAGAATGAAATTTATCTCACTTAAGTAGATACTTGTTATTTCTATTGGAAGAGGAGTACGCTGGTTTACCCTATTTATTTATAAAATAAGTTTTTACAAAATATTCGTTTGAATGTGCACTATTTTTGTTTTATTATAATAATACAGACAATAAAATATGAATTAAATATATTAATTAGAAAGATATACATATAAAATCATTTTTATCGAAAAATATTGTTGTTGCGCCACCGCGACTCGAACCTGGATCTCTTTCCTAACCGGGGAAGGTGCATTTACCTTATTTTTACATAATCTCAAATACCTTTGAGTAAACTGATAGCAGACCGTATGTTCCGAATAATTACAACTTCACAATAAGAATGTGTTCTCCTAATAAGACAATAAAATAATGCACCAGAAAACATTAAAACGTCAAATATTTGTAAAATAATTATTTTCTCCCTTTTGATGCTGATTTACTGTTAGATCAAAACTGTAAAAATATCTCACGTTTTAAAAGAAAATGAGAAAAAATTCGGGCATAAAACTTTTACTTTTTCTACACATCGGAAAAGATGTGAAAAAAAAAACATATTTAATTAGAAATATAACTAAAGATTCAACTAGTTAATTACTAAAAAGTTTAGATTTTAAAGGCATTTAGCATAAATCATTAATTTAAATACTATCTCTATATTTTATACACAGAGAACAGGGATTGTTGACCTTTATAGCTACTCTCGTTGACACGCATCTCAAGCGAAGAAATTCGATATGAAACCGTAGTTAGGATTCATAATTATATCGTCGTTTAATTATTTATTTTTTACGAATTTCTCATATTGTGTCCATTTTTTGCAAATTTCACCTAATTGATATTTACATAAACAAAATAATTAATTTATTATGTTAATTCGAGTAATGTTAGCAGAATTAATTAATTATCAACATATTTTTCAAAGTAGTTATCAAAATATTATTGTTTGATGATTTTACAAAATCATTTTAAACTTTAAATCTACATACCAATTTCAAAATCGATATTTGCGAAATTGACGCATTATTTATCTTGAATCTTTGCTACATGTAATGATGGTAATAAATTACCCGAGAAAATATAGTTTGGGCATTATTCCAAGTTCAATGACCTTTTATTTTTTGAGTTAAATGTATTGTTTGAAAACAGTTTAATATGTTCAGTTAATCTATGACTTATTAAAATGCTTGTATCTCTGAAATGGCTGAGAATAGGTCACGGTTGCTTGAACATTATCGACTCATATTAAAGCAAATTTAAACGCTGACAATATAATATGAATTAATGTAAAAAAATACGTCTTGCTTACACAAAGATTTAATTTTCGAAGAGTAAATGTTGTCGCTGTAGATTTCGTTATCGATACTCGCAAAATATCAATGCCAAAATGCATTGTAGGGCGTTTTGGGTCCCTATCTAAAGTGGATCCTAAATGCACTGCATTGTCATTAATTACGCCACTGTCTGTGATGTCAAAGCTTTTGATTTTTTGAGTGATTATATTTGGTACCAGTGTAATAGTGTGGTAATATAGGTTTGTTTGTTTTATGTTACAAAACGTCATAATTATTATAATAATAATAATACTGAATATATTTTAGCTATCCGACGTAAATTAAAAATGTTAATTTATTAATTTATTCAACAATAATTTTTAGTTAATCTTGTACCTTGTATATTTGTGAAGGTCAGTTTGCATCTATATTTTGTAACGTATATATTTGTGGAGGTCGGTATCAATACTTCCTGAATTCAGTTTATTAAATATTTCATAATATTAATCAAATCATCAAATATCACTGTATGTTTATTCATACATTGTTCCCAAACTGTTGGATTTGGAAACTATTGATATTTAACAAACATGGATTTGGGGTATTTTTAAATATAACTGACAAGCGACTAAATAATGTAACACTATTGGCTGATTGTGGATTTAAACAACTTTGAAACTAAATTAATGCGGATTTGGGATAATTTTATTTTGATACGTAAAATCTGATCCAAAATTCTATAGGAATTTGAGAGATTTATAATTCTGCTTCGTTATCTAAAATTTTTGATTTGTGTAAACGAAATAACCGGACAGGTACTTTTTTTTTTACTGGACGGACGTCGGATGTATAAAGATTATTTTCTATTAAAAATTGTAATACATTAGTTAGTTATGTACATTGTTTCTCACGTAGCTTTTACTGTTTAGGAAATTAGCCATTTTAGAAGTTTTAAATTCTTTCGTTAATTATTTTGATTTGATTGATCATTTAATACATCTAAAGGCTTGAGAATTACATCAGTATCTTTTGCGAAAATTCCTCTCGCATGTTACAAAAACTCACATGCTGAATTGTTCTTCTCCGGCAAGACAGAAAGTGCATGGTGCACTTTTAATTTATATTTATCTTTTTTGTTATATTCGTTTTACTCATTATTTTTAGATAGATTTTAATATAGATACTACCTATCGCGGGGTGTTTCTTGATGCAACTTCCGGAAAATTCCAATGCCCTTTTTTCGATCGTGACCAGAAGACCTCGAAATCTTACGTTGTCACACAGTTGTCGAAAATGAGCGGATTATGTTGATTAGCAGATCTTCATTTTCACTCAATTTTATAGATAAAAACATGTTATGTCATCCTGATATTCGACCTCGAAAAAAATATTTTGTTGATATTGGAAGTTTTATTAGCACCCAATGTTAAATAACTTGTTTATATGCAAATTGTTCATCTATATTTTGTAATGCGGTTCAAAACGGTATTTTCGATGTTTACACGAAAATACGTTATAATCCATTCCGAAACATTCTTCACTGTTCTAGAATTTTCTGATAATTCGAGTATATTATCTTATTTTTTTTTATTAACAGGGTTTTACCGGGTCAGTTAGCCTTTTACGACAATTTAAATTGACAAGAGGCGGAGGGTGAATCTAATCTGACTTGAGTTGGGTTTGGGGTGTTTACTGCACGCCGTTTGAACGGCGAATCTAACGCAAAATATGAAAAGGCTGAAAATGATTTTTTTCAATACCTAATTATTTTAATTTTCAGTTCATTACATAAATTTTCCATGGCGTATTTGTTGTCTTAGCGGAAAGACACTCGCCTATTGGCCGAGTGATCCTCGTTTGTCCCGAGAGATCACCAAATTAATTTTTCTTTGTGCAAGCCCTTTTTTTAAATATATATAATAGTAAGAACGATGAGGTGATATTATTTAGGTGTAATATTACTACGGCTATCATTTAAATGGCCAGTTAGCTCTAAAATGTTTTCTGCCGGCAAATATAGTCAATTGAGCCGCCACCTGTGGTCAGCAAGTACAACAAGATTGAGCAGCAAATAATGTCATATCAGGGCAGCTCTGAAGTTATTTCTGTAGCTAATTTAATACTTTTTCTGCTATATAAGTAAGTAATAGGCAAACCGTAAGTCTGATTTAATAAAATATTGGAAAGCTGTAAAAATTATTTTATTTTGCTAAACCTAACCCTAATATTTTTGTTGCTGATAACTTTGTTTATAACAGACCAATGTACAGACGCAAATAAACCATATTCACCAGAGACGGATACTCCTCAAGCAACTGACATCACTTCTCCGCAGGCCGTCCCATCACCGACATCGCCATTCGACAGCATATCTAGCGAGCCACTCCAGAGTTCAACCGCGCAGTTTACTGTATTAATTCATCACCACAATAAACGAAATCTTGTAGGTGCTCTTTCGTTTCTATACCCTGCTCTAGTTACCGACACGCGTGTTAGGAGCTTCTGTCGCACAGCATCATAACCATCAGACACAATCTCGAGTCAATCATAATTTGAATAATTTCAACATACCCACCCCAACTCCTACAATAGTATGATGTCCAAATGATTTAATAGCTAAATAAATACCAGATATCTCATAGAGACCAAGCTATTTTTTATTATATTTAATGGAAAATATATGGAAATATGGGGTAATTACAGGGGTTACGACCTGTCTTCGGCTGGCTTAAGATATTTGTTTTAATAACAGGTAAAAATACAGTAATTGTGTGTTCTTGAACATATTCAAATATTGCCGTTTTTTTTTTCTTGCTAAACCAATATTTAAATGGTGAATATTTAATTACTTCTCTAATATTACCGATAACGAGGTCAGAATGTCAGAGAATTTTATAGCAATATCTATACATAACATAACATTCTTGAATTGTTGAACAAATTTTGCGAGTTTTTATTCTACTGCGTTTCTGACAGCTAAAATTAATCCGTTTATTATTATATACTATATTATTATCATGGGAGCATGTTGGGTTTATTTAAAACATAAACAATCGTTATAAATACGAATAATATTATTTGCTGCTGCATTGAGCATAGAAAAATATCAAATTTTGAAATATAAAGGCTGCTTTCTTTTATATGTGTAGACTGTAGAACATTAAAATGAAAATAAAACACTTATCAAATGTTTAATGACCATAATTTTAATTATACGACCAATATGAATCATAATTTGTATGTGTCGTGTCATTGAACTGTTAATGTCCTGTATATTATAAAATATAAATAAAATAATTTAAAAACACCAACAAATATAATGGACAAATCGCAATACGTCCATACTTCAAAATATTTTTTGATTATTAAAAAATAATTTTGTCAAACAAAAATAAATAAATGTGTTTTTTTTTTTAGAGGTTAACTTTAAAATGAAACGCATACAAATAGTGGTAACGGCCATAGTATTAGCTTTATTGGAAAGATACTTTTATGTCATTAGTTTTTAAAAATGATTTCGCGCATATGGGCGGGCGCATCGCAGTTGGCTCGAATGAAGCGCAATCTGGAAGTCTGATTTTCGACCACTTTTTGGAGCAGCTGGGGACGTATATCGGCAATAACGCGACGAATATATTATATGAATATACCTTCGAGGTACTACTAGCTACAACCGAGTATTAATCTCCTTAAAAAAAATTCTCAATGCCTGTTTTTAATTTGATATTTAATTAATAATAACCTTTAAGATGTGATCCCGATGGCGTATGTGACGCACGTTACGGCGAGTATTACCTATGTACAAACATCATTCGGCTTGAAGTGTTACTGGTTCCTTTTGGGATTTCATATTAAACGATATTGCTAATGAAGTCGCCTTTTTCTTTTCATGCTAGAAATATTTTATTTAAATTATAATGCTGTTATCGTCTTTTGAGAGTAAAATTGGTGTCACACAATCCAATACGGGTCATTTTGAACTTGAACGCTAGGTAGCCGAACATTTTTTTGCGCCCCAATACATCTCCGTAAACGAGTTTCGTGTCTACCATCTTTAGTGTTAATATTCTGCAATATTCATTATTCAGCTTCCATTCCGGTCCGTTCCATTTGGAACGGTGAAAGTCTCTAGCACCGTTGTGGCGATCCGTCGGTGCCTAACGTAATAGTGATGAGCTCGAAATCACAAACCGTTAGTCAATCACTGATATCTTTGAGTCACACTCACTATCAGTGATTGAATATCTGGGAATATCGTGATTCATTTTTTAATTTTATTTATATTTGGTTGTGAACCGTGATTCGGCACACGAGCGCCATCTAATAGTTTCTGCCGAAACGTTTTACGCATTTAATCTGAAATGCTGATAATTTGATCCGAAAAATAAACTCACTTTTTTAAGAGTTTTTCATTCTCTGATGTGATGATATTAAATTAGATATATATATATATTAATTATATATTGCTAGAATATATGTTTTTTACTCAAATTAAGTTTGAATAATATAAGTATTTATTATTTATTTTGTTTTATTTATTAGTAATGAAACTGTGATCACAGTCACAGTTCTCAATCACTGATATTATCGAATACCAATCACAATCACACCAGCGAGTCGAGAGTAGCATTTTTTCTCATCACTACTGCGCAACCAATGTGTTGAAAATTATTAAATAACTTCCACAAGGTCTGCGGCGGGCGGATCCGATTGTTCTCGGCTGCCATTGGGAGTATTCATGATTTTGGTCATTGTCGGGCCAGCTCGCGGGATCTTTGGGCTCCAAGTCTGTTATTATCGACAGATTAATATAACAAATTGTCTTTATATATGTAATCTATGTCGCTGTTCGCAATTCAGGTTTCTCATGTTTACAAATATCCAATGAGACAAGTCCCCTAGTTAGGGAGACTACACCATCGCCGCAAAGCTAAACTCGACGTAAAACGAATCAAGGCTTTTCTTTTCAGTCGCGATTTCGTATAAATACCATTAAAACCGTTGAAAAAGTAAAATTATTTAGCATACCTAAAATAAAGTAAAATTATTTAGGTATGTTATTAGTAAAGAACTGTATCTATTTATAAAAAATCCTAGGTCGTTGTTTTTTACAGAATGTCCATTTTTACATTTTGCATTGGAGGCCAATTTTTTGAGTTACGTCACTGATTGTGGTTGCATTTTATTACGATGTATAAAGTCTTGAAGCTGTCTTATGTGTATAGTTTTCTGGACTAATCTGCCGTGTATATCTGACCTTACTGGCCGACGTTTCGGATCCCATTGCAGGGTCCATCATCAGGACTGATGTAATGTATGACTATTAGTGTCGCGGTTAAGTACTGGCTTGCGGTAAGGCGTCGAAAGCGTATACGTGTATTTATTATAATTATCATAATAATGTTAACCAAAATTATTTTATTAACAAAATTGAATCTTACTCTAAAATTGTATTTGTATTTCATTAAATTTAGTCAGAAATTGTGGATTTTTAGATAATTATTCTCATATGTCAAAGGTCGTCAATTTTTATAGTTAAATATCTGTTTTTTTTTTAACATTTATTTACCTGTGTAAAATAATAAAAGTTATTTAATGTTTGCGTATATATAATATATTCAAGGTTATATGCTCTAATGTTTTTGTCCGCCACCCGTTGCCGGGTTCTGATTGGTGTATAAAATAACACTTCAGATACCAAATAATTAATAAATAAATTTATCTCAGAACAGGTACTTTATATGTACCTAGCGAGTTAGGAAACGGCCAACAGGCTTGCATATAAATGAAATGTAGTATCAATACTTGTACTTGCTAGTGTATTGGTTACTTTAAGGATTTTTATATTGATGCAAGCTTTAAAGAAATATTGTTTTGAAAATAAACGTCGATTTATCGGTACTGAAAATGAAAAAAAAAATTAGTAACAAAAATAGAAACAAACAAACCTATCCATCCGCATTAGAACGAGAACAAAAGATAACAATGTGGCGGCGCGAATGGTTCGGTTCCTACTTTTCCAATGAGAAAATAAGAAAAAAGTTTTTTTTTTAACCCATAACCTTTTTCACTTCTGTGGGATTTGAGTGGAGTGAAGTAATAGCAATACGCACTGATGTTAAGAGATAGCGTATTGGAAATTGAAAACCTTTTTGACCACCAAAGATTCGCGCAACTCTCTAACAATAGTTTCCGCGGTAGCACTAAAAATATTTACGGGTTCAGAGGCCTCGCCGTCACCGCGCATCGGCCAAGTGAGCCTGGCGAAACACGACGATGCCGATGGACAGAACAGAACAGTTGACAACCTGACTGGACGTTTCTGCCGCATCACTGGCAGCCGGTCTGCGGAAATAATACGACTTATTTTCTAAACAAAACGCACAACATGACTCGTCTCTCTAACCAGAGGGCAGAGTGACTCAAGTATCGTAAAATCATTAATGCGCCAAGATTTTTATCACTTTATTACCCACCGAACTTTTCGGTTCCGATGGCGGCATAAAACGTATTTTTTAAATATTGAAAATATAATTTATTATCAAAAAATGGAAAGTGACCGACCACAGTGACACCCGACTTATCCAATTCATAATTAAATACGTAATGTGCCGTGCCGGGGGTGACACACGGTGTTTATTACCAAAGGGCGACTGCCGTGCGACGCCGCGCTTTGAGGTCTCGTCGCCGGGGTTTTATCGATGGCGCTTGATAAATACATCGGTTTGTGTCTTGTCTAAATATGCAGAGTGTGCAGAGGGATGCCTTGACCTCTCTGACATGGCTGCGCATGCAAGGTGTGTAAAAATGACTGTATTTATAATGAAAGTGTAGGTACAACACATAATTAGATTATTAAGGAGAACACATTCTTATTGTGAAGTTGTAATTATTCAGAACAGACGGTCTGTGATATTTTAAATACAAATTAGAACGAAAAATAAAATTTAATTTTTTATAGCGTTTTCATTCTCTTATTAATTTATATTTATTAATTTAGATTTATATTAATTATTTATGCTAGAATATGTTTTTTACGCAAATGAAGTTTTAATAATATAAAAAAATACGCAATTTTGTTATTATTTTTTATTTCGTGTATTGCGATATCGTGCGGCGCATGCGCATTAATAATGAAACTGTGATCACAGTCACAGTTTTCAATAACTGATATTATCGAATACCAATTACAATCACACCAGTGACATAAAAGTAGCATTTTTTCTCATCACTACTAAATATATATTAAATGAATCAATTATCAATCCGAAAAATATTTAATTGCTACTGGGATTCGAACCCGGACCTCTTCCTATCCGGGGAAGTGCGTTCTCCACTTTCACTATAGCAATCAAATAAATTTTTGACAAATTTTTAAACTTATATTCTGTAATATTTCCAATTGATACATCTACTATTCTTATTTTAAAAGCAATCGACTTTACATTACGGTGAATCTCAAATACCTTTGAGTAAAACCCGGCAGGAGATGCCAGAATTAAATTAATTAATTAGTTTGATTAAATTTGGAATCTTTAAAATACAACAATATATTTTGTTCAATTGTGACACAATCATACCGAGGTGTGATTTCAGCCGTTGTGTTATTTTTTGCTGATAGAATTGCCGACGGACTTTGTTCTAAAGATTTATATTGTATTTGATGAATCTCTCTTTGTTATAAAAAAATACAACCTGGTGTTTTCATTTACCATGTTACTGCTAGTCAATTAAAGTGGTATTATTTGAATTAGTATTTGCATCGTTTCAAGGTTATAATGAAGGTTACACTATATTACAGGCTGACAGGGAGACGTTTATCACTGCAATATCTGCCTTGCATTGTTGACCTAATTGCCCGATCCACGTGACACAACAATTCTGCTGTGTTTGACGGTATATATGATAAGTTAAGTTTGTTTTTGTCTACGACTGTCTAATCTTCTTCATCATCATATACTCGATGAGTAGCTTGTTGGTGTAACGGTTGAGACGGTGGCCTAATGATCTAATGGTCGGGGGTTCGCGCTATTTTTATAGTACATGGTTTGTTTGAAAACAGTAAGAGTACTTTTGGACTTTGGTCTACTGTATACAGAGTACCGGGTCCGTAAGGACCCCTTGCTCTTTCATCGCACGTGTGCCTTATGGGATGTTTAAGGATGGGGGTGTTTTTATTTTTATTTGCTACGAAAAGTGATGAAGTATTTGCCGCTTATGTCAGTATTAAATTCCTAAAAGAGGATATCTTTTGGACGCATGAAACGCTCGGTGATATTTACGTCAGTAAGAATATTGATGTGACATGTATTCCATGTATGCATCTGTATTTTTTATAAAAATAAAAAAATGCGGTGCCTTATGGTTCCCTAAAGTATCTGGAACTTGTGCACAATACGTCTCCTTTCCTTCCGGTCTTGAGCCATGTTGATCACATTTGTTAACTCCTTCAAAGAGGACTCTGTTAACTCCTTTATTTGGTCTATCCATCTCGCAGGAGAGCGCCCTCTTGCTCGCTCTCACCCACTCTCATCTGTCCCTGGGATCCCGAGCTTCTCAAGAGTCTCATCGTTTCTTCCGGCAACATGTTCAAAGTATGTAAGAATTCTTCTCCTGCATGGTGTCGAAAGTCTTCTTGTAATCCTTAAATCCTGGAGGATAGAGACATTTGTGTGCTGTGCAGTCCAAGGGATCCAACATTATTTTTTTCTTAATGTCCATGTTTCCTTTCCATACAGTGCTATGGAGAACACCAGAGATTTCACCAGAAGAATATTGATTCTTTTTAGGATATACTGATTTCTCAATATCTTTATCAGTCTGGTCATCGCTGATTTTGCCATTCCAATTTGTCTTGTAATTTCTGTTTCACATCCTTCATGTTTTGAAATGAGAGCACCTAAATAATATAAACTCGTCAACCTTTCTTTGAATTATGTTGTTCTGATTTAAAATACCACTATAATTTTATTGTGTTTTTAAATTAAACTTTGTATTACATACATGTTGAGTTATATTTTTGTCATAACTATAGCTTCGAGAGGTGTAGTCATTCTCATCAACAGGTCTAAATGACAGCTAAATTAAATATATTTAAGTGACAACCCACTCGGTTAGTGGGGGAGGGCATGTAAGAAGTTAAAAAAAATATAACTTATTATTTGTGTAATGCAAAGTTTAGTTAATTTTAAATAAATCATGTTGCACCACAGAGTAATTTATTTGTCAATAATTAATGATATTATTTAACATTTTATTTGATAATATTTTTTCTAGATGGTCCAGCGGTCGAGAGATGCCTTCAACCGGGGTATCACCAAGCCGTTGGAGTTCCGGGAGAAACAGCTGAAAGCCTTGATGAAGCTCTATGTGGACAACACTCAAGCAATTATTGATGCTCTCAATCAGGACCTTGGGAGGTGTCACATGGAGGCATCTGTGCTGGAAGTAGAGTACATCAAGAACGATCTGGAATACACCATCGATAATCTGAGGAGCTGGGCCGAACCTGAGAAGGTCAATTACTTCCCATGATTTTTATGTTTTTACCTGCTCATTATTTTAATGAAGTTATACTCTTAATGTCTAGCAGGTTATGAGTATGGTTAATATATTAACTTCATTTTAACTGAATAATTAATAATAAAGAAAGATTTTTTTTAACTAGCGAAACATACTTTTACAAATTCATTATTTAAGTGTTAAATGAGTAAAAATGTCAAAAACTATTTTAGACCAATGACAATGAAAGTCTCAATATTATACCACGCATCTCTTATAAAAGTTTTATATCTTTGTCTATACGGATGCTAATGGTATGGTAAAATTTATCTCATTTTGAGGGATACCATGCTCTTGCCTCCATTCCCTCAAATATGAGATTTGATTAATTTTTGCAGGACAAAACATTGTAATTATTAAAAATCACTTTAAAATAATTATTTTGTG
This sequence comes from Eubasilissa splendida, assembly GCA_031772225.1. Lineage (NCBI taxonomy): Eukaryota > Metazoa > Arthropoda > Insecta > Trichoptera > Phryganeidae > Eubasilissa > Eubasilissa splendida. Next base: position 17,963,185 of record CM062856.1, read on the forward strand.
CGTCACATAGATTGAGTATACATATTCCTATTTTAATAAATCATTTTTTTAAATAGTGATGCATATATATAGAATACGTGTCACATCAATATTTTTACTATTTTCAAACTAAGCTATATGCTTGTGGTATGAAAATAGGACTAACTTGCCGGTCTCCTGGAATGAGGCTCGAATCTCCGACGACTGATCACTAGGTAAGCGTCTTTATTTTCTCTTTGGTACCTGACTACCTTCGACATTAGAAATTTAGATAATAAACACTATGTACATTAATAATATGTTTGACAGCTGATATATTTGAATGTTTGGGGTTACAGCCTGGCAAGGGTCTGATGAATTCTCTGGACGATGTTTTGATCTACAAGGAGCCTTATGGTGTGGTACTGTCCATCGGTCCCTGGAACTACCCTGTCCAGCTGGCATTCATCCCCATTGCAGGTGCACTGGCCGCCGGTAACACTATCATTTTCAAACCCTCAGAGCTGGCACTTGCGTGTACCAAGCTGATTGCTGAGCTTATACCTAAATACCTCGATAATGTGAGTACACTATATTATTTAAAAATAATAAAAACTGTTATACGTAACTATAGACTAATTAACATATCATTCATGTTTCGTTGTTCTTGTATTCGATATATTTTCAAGTGGAAGTAATTATAATTTTAATATAATACTTACATGTGAATTATTAGGATAACTAAAATACCTATTCGATAGTTGCAATATTTTACGCTTTACTGTAGGAGGGGTTGTTAAATTGTTGAGACTTCATTAAATAAATAAGTATACATGATAATATGTGATAAGTTATGTCTGAAAGTCTTTAAAAAATGTTCTAACTAAAATCTTGTTTCTAATATCAACAAATTAATTATTAAGGGTCATATTGACATTGTGAAACTCATTAATGGTAAATCATGGGTATACTAAACTTGCAAGAGCACTCATTCATTATAAATACATTACCATTTATTGTTGGCAACACAATCAGCCTAATATATAAAATATGTATTTGCCTAAATTTATAATTGTTATTTTTGGTTGTTAAAAACTATACCTAGATACATACATATATGCTTTGCAAGTTTGAAGTTGTGCAGTTTGCATTAAATACATTGTACGTAATAACATTATAAATTATATCCTAAAATACAAATTTATATTATGCTTTGTGTGTAACATGCCGATTCAGGAATTAACATTTAATTATTCAATAAACACTAAAAAAGTTGATTCTTCATCTCGTATAATTTTCAAATTAAGGCTATCCCTTAGATTTGATTTCAAAAGCACTTCATAATACATATTGGTTTATTCATTTTATTAAATTCTCATTCCTTTTTTCCGGCTTAACATGGGTATCTGTTCAATATAGATAAATATTTCTAATACTTTTAAATACTTAATTAAGTGGTTAATAAAACAAAGATAAAAAAAAAAATATATATATTTCTGATAAGAAGTCGATTGTCACCTTTGAGTATTTGTAATCAGAGCACAAAGTTACATAAAACTGATACAACTATCAACAATATTATGTACTATGTATTTAATATGATAAATAAATGTTATCCAATTATTTTGGTATTTTTATCAATTGGATACTACTATATATATATATATATATTGGATATATATTCTCAAGACTCTGCAAAAATAATTATCTCAGCATTACATAATGGAATTATTTATGTTATGTATTAAACCCAGCCCAGAATGTTGTTTAAGCATCACTCTTTCTGAACTTGTTCCATATTAAATGAACACACAAACACTTTTTAGTAATCATGAATAAAAGATGTACTTTGTTGTTTTAACTCATCTTAAAATCTTTATGATATAATAATTACTTACTTAATATTTATATCAGAAATATTAAGTAAGTAATACAACAGCATTACGGGCTTTCAATTTACAAAATTTTTTTTTTTTTTTTTAAAGACTTATTTGTTTGCTATTTTGAAAAATGTGCCTCCAGAACAAAAGGGATATCTATTTGAAATGCAACAATTTATATAATGTGTGATAAGCAAAAAACATTAAGATTTTATATATAAATTTTAAAACAATATATGATTCAAAAAATTTAAAGAATGAATAATTAATTTTACATATTAAATAGAAGATACTTCGCCACCTCCAGAAAAAATGCCTAATATATTTATATATGTAATAAATTTATTTGATAATGTCATCTGTCATTGATCCAGTGTTCTGCTTGGTTTTTTATTTTATTGATATATATTAATTTCAAACCTTATCTGTGGAATAAGGTAATTTTTAGGATTGCGCTAGCTAGGAATTATGAAATGCGAGATAATAAACACTAATCAAGCTTTAACTAAGGTTGAGTTCTTTTAAAATGTTTTTATTGCATAAGGTGGTAATTAATTAGCTTTTTTGCTTCATTTTTTTTGTCCACTTAGGGCTGGTTCTGTGACCAGTGGTAAATTTTTACTATGGTAAAAAAGTAACAAAAGTTTTTTTTTTGCAAAAACGGGTTGTTGGATCATTGGTAAAAAATATTTACTTCTCGATAGTACATCCAGTAGTAAACTAATTTTACTCTCCGATATCCGATGGTAAAATTGACAATTGTTAGTTAAAAATGGTGGACTCTTCATAGCTGTTTCAAAAGTCATTTGTCACATTGATACTTTGAAAGTTGCAGTATACGACAATGAATCATTCAATATCCTGTTATTTTAGTTATGAAAGTTTGTCTTGCTGTTTAATTTATATAATGTAAAGTGACAGATTTCGAATGCAGGAGTGAATAAAGTCATAGATAAAGTATAAAATTGTATGTATTTGGTGATTATCTGCATTGCCACACTATTAAGCGGTATTGGCAGTAGTAAATTTGACGTATCAACAACCCATAAAGTTTTTTTACCACGGGCAGTGGTAAATATTTACCATGCTCAAAATTTACTACTTATCACACAACCGTCCTTTAGTTTATATTTATTTTTTATTAAAAAAATATTTTCTAAAAGAGAGACCTACAGAATTTATCTATACATTAAAAATATATTTTGTTCGCAGATCAAAAATAATTTTATAAAAAATATGTATACTAAGTAGTATATACTCGTGCATCACGTACTATTATTTCAGCATTAATCACATTCATTATCTACCGAGTTAACAGCTCTACATTGCATTTGCATTTTATGTCAATTGATATAAATATAAAATAGGTTTCAAGATACACTTTACTTAATAATTATTTTTTATTTTATACCGAAGAACCGAATTTAAAAATAAATAAATTACAGGATGTGGTTCAAGTTGTATTGGGCAGTGTCGAGGAGACAACCGAACTGCTGAAGCAAAAGTTCGATTACATCTTCTTCACAGGCTCCACGGAGGTGGGCAGGATAATTCACGCTGCGGCCAGCAAACACCTCACTCCTGTCACTTTGGAATTAGGCGGAAAGAGGTAATTTAAAAGGCTCATATGTTTGAGAAAATGAAATTTACAATACTAATTAAATCTATTAATTATAAAGATATACATATATAATCAATTTTATCGAAAAATATTGTTGTTGTGCTACCGGGATTCGAACCTGGATCTCTTTTCCAATCCGGAGAAGATGCATTATCAACTATGCTACAGCGACAGTATTTTTGATGACAAATTTTCGAACCCGTATGTTACACTTTTTCAAATTAATACATCTATCGTTCCATTATTTGAAAGCTATCTACATTATTTTTATGGAATCTCAAATACCTTTGAGTAAATCGATAGCAGACGAATGGTAATGCATCTTTCTCGGATTGGAAAAGAGATCCAGGTTTGAATCCCGGTAGCGCAACAACAATATTTTTCGATGATTTTATATGTATATCTTTATAATTAAAAATATCACAGACCTATGTTGTGAATAATTACAACTTCACAATAAGAATGTGTTCTCCTTAATAATGAAATTTAAGTTGATAAATAGTGATCTGATACACGGAATCGTGAAATTATAAACAGTGAACGGATCGACACAGGAATAGGAGATTCTATTGTTCATTGTGGAAAATGAAAAACAAGCGGTCCCGTTGAAAAACGACATTAAGGGCTGCTCGCAGAACTAACTTTAATATAAATATTTTGTCTAATTATTTATATAAAATGAGGCCACAAAGTAATTTTGCAAATATTGAAGAAGTAACTTTAATATTTTCATGAGGCACAGAGAATTATGTTTACTTCAGTATTCCTAAATTAAACTTAAATTAGAATATTTTGATTTACGACACTTTTCTATGTGGATGTACGGATTTTAAGATTACCCACAATTTATGCCAACATTTGCTGGTCTCGTTTCAGTCTCATATTTATTTATTTCTTGGAAATAATACAAATATAAGTATAATGGCATTGGACGTAGAAAAAAAATGGTGACAAATAACTTATTATACATCCTAACATATTTCACATGGACAAGAAAATGTCACGAAAAAAGCATAGTACAAGATTAAAAATCATTTATGTAATGAAACAGAAAATATAGAAGAATGTAAAGCTGATCTTAGTGTAGTGAGTAAGGTTAATAAAGGATCACTAAGGTGCTTTGGTCATATGGAACGGTTGAATGAAGATAGAATGGTAAGGAAGATATATGACGCAAGTGTTGATGGCACCAGAAATAGAGGACATCCGTGGAAAACTTGGCACGACCAGGTAAACCAAATATGTACTGGAGGATGGTCCTGTTAGAAGCTTCAATAATGGGCGAACTTGTATAAATGTGGATGAAGCGAGAATTGTGTGTCAGGATAGAAGAGTGTGGCACTCTATCCTCTCTGCTTATCCTCGCGGTAAAACGGCATGATGGTAAGTTAGTTTGTTAAAGGTGATAAAATGTATAAACAATATGAGATCTTTTCTATCACATAAATATAATATTGTTTATTTTCCAGTCCCGTGTATATTGACAGCTCGGTTGATATGGATGCGACTGTGAAGAGGGTTCTGTGGGGTAAACTCATCAATGCTGGTCAGACTTGCATCGCACCCGACTATATCCTGTGCACCAAGGAGGTGCAAGATGATTTTGTGAAGAGGGCCAAGGTCATTTTAAACTCATGGTACACTGAGAACCCACAAGACTCCCCCGATCTCTGCAGGATAATCAACACTGGTCACTTCACGTGAGTACATTGATTACTTCATGGAACTTAATAACAATTTCTCATTAATTAAACTTCATAATTCCAGGATGTAGTTCAATTTATCTGCTATGCTGCAATGTCTTTGAATTGGAAAATCCTCTTGTCTCTGTCAATTCTCTGATCAATTTTTGAATGAAATTTAATCTAATTAATAATGAATAAAAAATTTACCGATGTTTGAATATGTCCAAGAAGACGCAATATGTTAAAAAACATTTTACAGATAAAGAATATTGCTTTAAAAATAAAAAATAAAAATAGATTCTCATAGTAATGCTGTTTAAAAAAAAAAAGGGAAAAATTAATTTTCAAATTTGAGTGTTACTTGAAGCGAGTCCATATACTAACATATATACGACTTTAAAAAATTTGATAAATATGGAGATTGAGGGGTGAGAATTGGTGAACGTTACATATATATAAAGTGATCACTTAAGCCAGCCGAAGACAGGTCGTTAGTCCTGTAATTACCTCATACTTCCATATATTTTCCATTAAAATATAATGAAATAATAGCTTTGTCTCTATGTGATATCTGGTATTTGTTTAAATATGTTACCTTCTAAATTAATTACAAAAAAAATGTCCATCTGTCCACGTTGCATAGCAAAATAAATCAAACAATATCTACTATTAATTATATGACATGAATGGCTGCGGTTATTGTGTCAAATATATATTGTAATGGATACATAATACATAAAATATAATATATGTATATTATAGTGAATGTGTATACCAGTGAAGTTATATTTTCACAAATATAAATATAATTTCACTAACTTGGCTAATGAAAATGTATTAAACAATTGATTTACAATTTCACTATTCAGTATCAGTGAAACATTTCTGTACAAACGGACGATCCGGTATACGCCACGCATACGTTACGTGTTTGTGTCATTGATGCCATCTGATGTTGGAACATTTTAACCTTAGCTGGTGATGTGTCGTCCTACAACTGTGTTTTTTAAATTAGTTATGTTACTATTATGATCATTATTGTTTAATTGACAATTCAGAGCAGCATATAATTTCACTAGCGCCTATTTGTTTAATTATATTTTCGCTAATATAAATATGTACAGGGTGGCCCAAAAAAAGTGAGAACATCTCGTAACACACAAGTTATTTCAAAATTAATTATAATTCTAAATATGATTTTTTTTGCACAATATTTAGCTAATCAGAAATCATCAAAACGCCCCATATTGCATAATTTACTGGGTTTAAATCTGGGCTGTTCGGTGGCCACATGCCTGGCTCGATGAAATTAACATTCTCAAGACGAAGAAAGTTGATTGTATTTCTGGCTGTGTGAGATGGAGCTCTGTCCTTCTGTAATGTCTAGCTATACTCCAGGCTTTGTTTTGAAACTCTGATCATATTCCTAGTACCTCAACGTTTTTCCATTTACAAATTTTTGATCAGAATACGGTCTTCTGCAGTGATTTTTGTTATTTTGGGCAACAATTAGAAAAAACCAAATATAAATAATGGTAAAATAATAATCAAAGATGACAATTGGAAATTGTCGAAATAAAATGTAATATAGGTAAATAGGTAAGTAAGTAAATTAGTAAACTATTTAAGCTATTGTTGATATAGTTAAACTTATTTTGATGTAATTATATCACATTTTGCGAAATGTTGTCACTTTTTTTGGGCCGTTCTGTATGTGACTAAAATGTATTCGGATATGATTTCACTTTGATTGATTCAGTAGTATGCAAAATAAATTGTCTATTGTTTATTAAATTAGCTATGATACTTTACATAGAAGGAGTCAATATCATAAATTTCAACCCATTTATTACAATATATATTTTTGTTTTTCAGCCGTCTAATTGGATTAATTGACCAAAGCAAAGTGGTCTACGGCGGTCACTCCGATGCTAAAGATAAATACATTCAACCGACCATTCTTGCTGATGTCAAATCTACTGATCCCATCATGTGTCAAGAAATATTTGGCCCAATACTCCCGATAGTCACCATAGAAAATGCATACGAAGCTATTAAATTCATCAACAATAGGTAAAAACTATTTTTAATTGTTTTGTTTTGTTGACATATTGTGATTTTGAAAACCTAAATATCAGAATAGATCTTTGTATTCTGCAAATTATTTGGTCAGTCAATTGGTGTTAAATATTTTTTGCCACATTAATTCAACTTTTTTTTTATCATTGCTCAGCAATTTTATTAAGTACTGATTTGAATTTTTCTACTTACATATATTAATAGTAAAACATGTTGATATGACAAAAAAGTGGTATCAGAAGCTGGACCCGAAGTCAGGGTTTTGTATTCATTTGTATATAAAAATGAATTAGTAATACATTATCTCATAAATATACTATGGACTTAAATGAGTGCATTGAGTCTGGTTGGATCTAAATTAAATTATTTATTAATTAGAATGAAAACCCAATTTTTTTGAAATTACGATTTTGAGTTCTGTGACAGTTGAAACAAATTTAGATAAATCACTTAGAAATATACAATATAGGTAATTGAAATAAAATAATTATTCACATTAATGTTTTCTGTTAAATAAAATGGATTTAAAGTCGTGCGCCATCTAATATGATTTTTGAAAAATATTCTATTTAAAAAGATGATCGCTGCTATCCAGAAAAAATGTAGATGTCTCACTTAGAAAAATGTATGTAGATTAAATTTGGCAACTTTTGTATAGGTTAATCAGCAAAACTGTCAACAATACAGTGTTTCGTGTTTGATTATATTTTGACTATGTATTTTTTGATAAATAGATTTTTTCTGTGTATCTTTCGAAGGATTTATCTAAATTTGTTTTAAATTATTTATTGACTGTGTCCCGAATATCACTAATTCACTAAAATGTATGAAAGCTTAGATCTATTTGGTCTTAGATCATTTTGTGTTTTTATCCACAACATGTTCAAGTAATAAAATAATTCCCAGTAACAACGAAGACAGTCATTCATACATTTCATTTTGAAAAAATCAAGGTTGACATTTCATTTGTTTTTTTTTTCTTGTATCAACTAATCACAGGTCATCCCCATTGTCAATGTACATTTTCACAAAACAAAAAAAGATTGCGGACCTATTTATCAATCAGACACAGTCAGGAAATATGTGCATTAACGACACCGTAGCACAGTTCAATGGTAAGAGAACAGAGGGTCAGGATTCATCTTCAGTTCAGCTGACTTTAAGTCTCTGAAGCATGTATAACATTACTTTCAAAATGCCTTGTAAAATGCCATTAATGTTCCGACTATCTTGGTGATGGAAAATTCTCTGAAAACTGTTTATAAATAAATCATTTCTTTAGCTTTAGTTTAGTTTAGCTTTCATTGTTCTGTTGCGATTTTGTATGATAAATAATATTAATTTCTTTATAATCTTCTATTCTTACGTGATCCATAAATTGATTCCTGAACCTTGCTAGTTAATCACATTTTAATAACGCAGATGGCTCGCTGTGATCTAATTTTAAAATATATGCAATACAATAAAAAAAATTATACGCACAAATACCTCGCTTGTCAACCGAGATACGTTCCGAGAAAGTTGGTGTAAAACTTAACACAAATTATTAATTTTAATTATTATTTATATAATTTTATGATTAAAACGGCTCTGAATGAAGAGGAACACAAAGTCGATGACACCACACTGTTATCGTCACCGTCCACTGTGATGGAAGAATTAGTCCTTAGTACATAAGGAGATAATCTTGCATTCATCATAAAATTAAGTTGCCATCAATGGAATCTGAGCCATAGATTAAAAATACCGTTAGAGCAAAAAACCACAAAAAGTCTAGCCGTATAGTGACGTATGAGTGTATATATATTTACATATTAAAAGAATGTTAGTGTTTTTACAAAATTAAAATGTTTTAATTAATGTCAAACATGATACGTTTTTAGCAAGAGAAACTGACATTTTTCTTGTGTTTATTAAATGCACTATTAAATTCTTATATAATATGTATTTGACAATTTGTGAGCAATTAAAGCAGTACAAAAACTGTGGACTGGTTGGTGAGATTATGGTGAACTAAATAATGTCTTGAAAAAGTTACACTTTAAGATGGAAGTATTAATATATAATATGTACATACATAGATACAGGTGGTGGGTTTAATTTATTTTTGCTAATTGCACTTTACATCTTCATTTGTTAGCTCATAATTTTACACGAATCAAAGTATGTAATGATGTATTAGTATGTTAAAGATTTTATTAATGCATACAAACTGGAATTTCATGTAGCAGGCAGATGACAGCTGACAACAGTATTGGGAACAATATCATTCTTGAGACTACTAGAAAAGCATCATTTATGAACCATTATACTTACTTACTTACCATCATGCCGTTTCAACCATCGTAGGCAGAGAGGATAGAGCGTCACACTCTCTGTCCTGATACACAATTCTTGCCTCATCCACATTCATACATCTTCTCATACAAGCTCGACGATTATTGAGGCTTCTAACAGGACCATCATCCAGTGTCTGGTTTACCTGGTCGTGCCAAGACTTCCGGGGACGTCCTCTACTTCTGCATCATATATCTTTCTTACCATTCTCTTCTCATTTATCAGTTCCATATGACCAAACCACCTAATGATCCTTTCTTAATCTTGCTCACTTTACTAAGATCAGCTTTACATTCTTTGCTTATTTCTTCATTCTTTACTCTGTCATGAACGGATCTGCCACATATACGCCTAAGTGATCTCATTTCCACTCATCTCACTTCTATAAATCAGTGTCGGTACCAGGACTCCATTGTGAACCACTAGTCTTGCCTCAGTTGACAAGTTCCCATTAGATATAATTTCATTCAAAGCGCCGTTCACTTTATTCCCTGCAGTCACCCTCCTTTCGATATCTTTCTCTGTCTTTCCGTTTCTATCGAACATACTTCCCAAATACACAATCTCATCTACTTGTTCCAAACATTCATTACCTACCTCTTTCTCGAATACTATCACTTTCGATTTGTTAACATTCATAATAAGGTCATTTATATTATTAAGATCATTTACGTTACTAAGATCATTTCAAAATTAATGAAAACAGTCATGAAACAAACATGAAAACATGTTAAAAATGTATAGTAATACCCCGATTTACATACGTAACTTCTCACCCTGTCCCCAAGCCCGCACCCACGCGACATGTACTTCTGCACTTGCATGAACTTCTAATACCATTGGAAAAACTTATGGTTATTGAAAAATGACTTAAGTATTGAAAATGGAATTCGGATTTTGGAAGAAATTGATTCTAATGATAAGCGCATAATGAGAGCAAGACAAAATATAAAATAGTTGGTTTTTTTTTATGAAGAAATTTTACGTGAGAAGAAAAAGTATTTGAGTCGTCAAACGACTCTCCTTGATTTCATGAAACCGTCTACTTCAAATATATTTTTATATATATTTTATTTGCTTGTTTTAAGCCAAGTTAACAAGTCAACAAACCATTTATTTCTGCACCCAATTGTTATATTGGTCAATTAAAAAAATATATTTTTTATAAGTCTTATCATTAAGATAAAAATAAAAACTTCCGAGGCTATGTTGCAGTTTTTAAATGCCCATTGAAACACTACTGTAACATTACTCGCCAAAAGGTTACATTAGTGAGTAACGATTGCGATTACATTTTAATATTTCTGAAGAATATCACTCTATTTTTAAATTATTTCATTTTCAATACTGGTTCATTCTCATTCTATGAAGAGGCATCATCGGTGTTGAATCTGGCATGCGTCGTTTGTCCTACAATGGATCAATAAGACTTGAGTAATTATAAATTTTAAAATATGCTTCTGATAATCAAGTCAAACTCACATGACAGAACGTCGTGAAATGATGTGTTTTTATTATTTTTTTTATTAGCTATTATTATTTATTAGCTTATTATTAGATAATTGAGAGATCTTTAGTTAAATATTCATCGATAACAAATTTCCTACAGATTATCACATAAACTGCACATAAAAAGTATAAAGACGTATGTGTTTCTGATACACAGCGCAGTTTTCGAATTTTTTGTTTGCTTTATTATTAGTATGTATAGTAGAACCTCAAATTACCCGGACACCGGGTATCCAGATTCGTATTTTATAGTGGTATCGCGCGGTGAATAAACAGAAAAATACTCCACACCATCTAATACCCTAGAAACTGCATTTAAATAGCTTGAGAGGCAGGATGAATCTGATACTAAACAGCTACTATAACACGTAATAATATTATTAAAATGAATCTGAGATTTTGCTGCAATGAAAAGATAAATTGTTTATAGCAAAAGCATGTTAAAACGTACATATTTGCAGTCAAACAATGTGAATGTCTTAAGTACATGTAATTGTACACATAAGTTGTTTTAAACTAGGGCATAATACACCGTATAACATTGTCTTCAATACACATAAACTAATGGAATAATGATTGTGTTAAATTGAATAAATAAATAAAATATTTTTGAAATATTAGTATTGATTACCCAGATTTTGGATTGTGTGGACTACCCCTAGTCCAAATTAGTCTGGATAATAGGGATCATGCTTTGGATGCATACATGCACACGCCTTCGAAATACAGATTGCATCCTAGACACCTAGATTCGAACAGCTGGAGAAAATTAAGAGGAAACCCCTGAAAATTGCGATAGGCACGTCACATTTAGGGCATGTCAGTCTTAGTATTGTATCTCTTGCAGAGTCAACTTTCCGCTTCCGAGTCCGCTTACAATTTGGAACGTTATTATCTTTAATATTCACTTTTCGTCTTTAGTAGTATCTCCAACTTTTATCATATTACCTACGTTATAACCGAATATTTACATTGATTCTAATGAACTACATTATGCATATTTTCATTTCTTTGTTTATCTATTGACAATTGTTTTCATGTGTATTCTGGAAATTATTTTGTGGACTATTTTTGTACGACATTTTGTGTTGTTTACTGACAACTGTTTTGTGTGTTTGTGTTTACTGACATCTATGTATACTAGTATAGCGTAATCTTTAAAGTGTACATATTTTTTAATATTTCGCGGAACCTTAAATGACTTCAGGGCGTAATAATTTCCGCAAAACTTCCCCTTACACAAAAAATGATAATATTAAAGTGCATTGACAACAAAGTGGACAGTAAAGTCAAGTTAGCAGCAAAATACGGTATTAATTCATCTCTTTCCACAATTTAAAAAAATTGGAAGAAGATTTAAGATGCGCTTGACTGATGCAAAACTCTCAATGCTTGTAGCAGCTCTACAATTAAACACAATTAAAATTGAATATTGTTTTATATTAGCATGACATTCTGGAATTTCCTAAAATATCACCGAATTTTAGGTTATCTTATATTGTTTCGTAATTTAATTTTTTAATTATTATCCATTTGCTTATCTGTTGAAATAACAAAACTAATAGGATTATTCTGACTTTTCTATATACAGAAAATCCTCCTTTGTTTGCAGAATGCCTTATTATGTTATATCCTATATTAAATTGATAATGGGTGTGTTATTTGCGGAACTTACAAACTTTTTTATATTAGGAAATATAATTATTTTATTTATTTCACTATATGTATATGGAAATTCGTTATTACGAATTTTTATTTTTTGATCGATTTAAGGTTTTACTGTATATGTGTGTGTGTTCTCTTTTCTTCGATGAAAACTTATTTAAAATATATATGTATATAGGAATTTTTTTTATTTCTTTTGTTTTAAATTATAGATTATTAAAAAAATTTTAAAGCATTAATTAACGAGTTTAGTTTATACCTTTTCTTTTAATACTTTTTTTGATATACTCTTGTATTCTTTTTGTAAAAATATGCTTTTAATATTTTTGTGGTGACGGAAACTGTAAATATTCTTGTTTTTCCTTCCTTAAATAGGGACAAACCGCTAGTGTTTTACATATTCTCACAGAAGAAGAAGGATGTGGATTTAATGATTGCGAATACTTCATCCGGGGGACTCTGTGTTAATGACACGATGATGCACATGGCAGGTTTGGATGGCGTTATAATATATGTATTATTCCATTGACTGAATTCTTCTTTGTTTTTGATTCTTTGGCACCAAACCTACTTTTTTGTACCTTGTTGATCTGCAAAAGGCATACGACAGAGTGATAAGACAAAAGTTTTGGAAGGGTTGACTTTTACAGATGTTTACATCCCTGTATGAAGGAGGTAATGCTTATGTAATGATTCATGGGTCATTCGCATCATGGTTTGATATTACAAAAGGTGTCAAACAGGGTGGTGTAATGTCACCGTGGCTTTTCAACTTTTACGTGGACAATTATATGAAAGAACTGAAGGAATTCAAAGTAGGTGCGAGAATGGGTGTTTTGATTATATATGCAGATAATGCAGTGTAGCAGCTAATAGTGAAGCCGATCTACAGTGCCTGATGACTAGGATGTCCGATGTAAACATTGCGTGAAGTTCTGATGAATATTAGCAAATTTTAAAAAAATTATGTGCAAGAAAGATGAAAAAGTAATATATTGGTAAATAATAATTCCTAGAACAAAATAATGATGATTACTAGGGAGAGTAAGGTTGAGAATGATATTGAAAGGAAGGTGATTGGGAAATAAAGTGAATGGTGCTTTGAATGCAATTATCGCCAGTTGGAATTTATCATACAAATCATAATACGTACTGGAGTTCTGGTGCCATCGCTAATGTATAAAAGTGAAGCCTGGAGTGGCAAAAAATTAATGAAAGTAGACTGAATGTGGTAGAAATCTGGTAACTTAGCACGTGTGGAAAATCTATGTACAAATTTGGAGTAAATATGGGTCTGATTGTAGCGTAGTCAATAGAATGTATTGTGAATAGAGTATGGTAAAGAAAATACATAATGAGGCAAATATTGATCAAGTCACTGGTCATTATTCAATTATTTTCCTTTGTTTTCTAGATTTTGTAGATAAATTACAAATAATTTATTGACTTCATCCAATTTTATGGGATATTGTTAATCAGTAGTTGTGAAATTAATTTTATGTATCCGATAATATTAATTTGTACTTAGATGGTTAAATATGGGACTGATATGATATTTAACTTTTCGGCAATAAAATTTTGATAGTTTTTTTTTTAACTTATGATGATTTATTTTAATGTTAACTTTGCTAAATACTAATAATTGATAATGTCTATTGTGATATGTGTCTCAATATATTTAGAATATTAAAAATGTTGTTATCAATAAAATTTTAAAATATGACATTATGTCAGATCATATTATTTTATTATCTATTTTATACCTATAAGTGAATTAAATTTTTGAAAATAAATAATAGTAATTGAGCATTTTTGTAAACATTTATTTTGTTAAATTATTTTATCAGAAGCTGGGAGTTCACAAGTTCCAAAATATAAATAGTGGGTAAAACAATTGACAGCTCCTAAGATACTCCCAAGACGTGATATGTGCTTATTGGTGCGAAGTAATAATATAAAACATGTTACTATTATTTTATTAACATTTATATATTTATTCTAGTGGTAACACTGCCTTTCGGTGGCGTTGGTGCTAGTGGTATGGGGGCATACCACGGAAGAGCCACTTTTGACTCATTCTCCCATCGGAAGAGCTGTCTTGCAAAAAATTTCAATCCAATCTTGGAGAAGCTCGCTTCGTATGTATAGAATTATTTTATTTAGTATAACTAATGGCATTAATAGTATCGGAGTAAAAGTATTATGGAACTATGTACGTAGAAAATGGTAATAAATAGTTTTAACAGTTTGTATTAAATTAGTTCAGAGTTGATCTTCATACCTAAATCAATGAATATGATAATTTCAATTTGAGTAGATGTGCGTTTTTACAATTAGTTTTTTTAACATTTACTATTCAACTTATTGTACGCCCGGTGACAAGGCTTTGAAAATAATTTTACTTATTACATTTTAAAAATAACAGATTTTGAATAATTTAATGTCAACCGGTTTCGATACTTATAATCAAAGTACATATATAGTTTGTTATTCCTTAAAAATAATAATTATGTCTAACCACCAAGTTAATGCTATAAACATTGACAAAACTGTTTATTATTGCTTGATTTGATAATTTAATAACAAAATAATTTTATACACATCTCGCAAAATTACCAGGTGCCGTTATCCGCCCTATTCCGATAAGAAGGCCAAGATGCTCGTGTTCCTCGCTCGAAATCATCCCGGTATCTCCTTCAAGTACCTGCCCCACATCGCCATGTTCGCCCTTGGAGCAGCCGTCACGCTAGCCGCCACTATGCTACCAAAGGTACGGCAAATCGCCTCCAAAGTTACGAACTTGCGTTAACGGGGAGCTTGTACCACAGCATCCATATCTCATTGTCTATACACTACTTTTGCAATGTGTTTTTTTTAATATTAAGGCCATGTGAGTAAAGATGTCTGAGTTAAATGTAAAAGCATCCCTATAAGCATATTATCCAAATTTTATCTTTTTAAATTCTTGTGGGCTGAGAAGAGATGGAATAGGAACATTTAGAATAGCAGACAAGGGATAATATGGGAATTTACATTTAGACATAACAATATCCTATTATCAGATTTTGATAATACAGTATACTTCCTCTTATCTGAAACTCAAATAATCGTAGCTCTCAAACAACCGGAACCGGAATGGTTAAAAAATTTTGTAGAAAAGATAGCTTTATTTTCATTACATATTCGGTTTATATTTTGAAAGCTCGATAATACAAAAACTTATCTATAAAAAATACATTTTTGAGTTAAGTGTGCAGATTTATTCAAAATAAATTGTTCTATATATTATTAATTATTAAACAAACTATAATTATCTTATATTCAAAATTCTTTCAACATTCTTTTTACTAAGCTTCGTATTATGATAGTAAAACATAAAAATGGAACGCAATAGTTTATTGAAAACGAAAAGTAACTGAAATTGATTTCTTGCAAACATTATACCAAACCACGGAATAATTCGTAAAATTAAATTTTCCAACAACCCTCCGTTCCCAGTGGCGCTGGATAAGAGGGAGTTTACTGTAGTAGTTTGGGGGACGTTTCGTTTGGTTTAACATACTTGATACTTATTTGAGCAAGAGTACAACCAAATCTCTGTGGCATTTACACATGCAAAAAATTTATTCTCTTTAAATTATAATCATCTTATCAATTTCATAGCGAGTGTCAGATTTGCCACCGCCGTTAAATAAAATGTATGACTTTTTCGACATTTCCTTCATTATTGACTTTTTTTTTCATTTATTGAAATTCTATTTTTAATTATCACCAATTTCAAAAATATACTTGAGAAAAATTTTGGGTTGTTTCAAAATCATTTTATACAAATTGTTTCAAATAATTTGTATAAAAGTGTTACAACAGTCTGTATGTATGTATGTTTAGTCAACATTGCCGTTTAAGTGTCAAATGTGTTTAATGAAATGTGTATTAATATAATACATATACAAAAAGTGTTTAATGAAATTAAAAATATATATGTATATACTACCTCTGTTTTATTACTAAAGTATGTAATATATTAATTTTATCTTAGATAGAATTAAGTTGAATGTATGCATTATAAATATTACAATTTACCAGTCTAATTCACAAAGTATCACCCTCTCTTCTACTCCCACACAAGATTAATCTTTCTTGAGAGAATAATATTTAAGAATATATCCATATTTCTGTTATTTTTGTATTTTCCTTACTCAATTGATAAATTTTTATTCGCATGGCTTGTTGCTTTATCTGATATCATCATGTCTTCATAATGCACATCCTAATCAAGCTAATCAAATGAGATGAATACAACACGCTATTATCTCATGGTTGAGATAATTTAATTCCTCTGTTAAATTTAATTATTTTTAATTAATAAAGTCAATTTTTTAAATTCTGTTCTTTTTATAAAATACAATTTTTTCGTCGACATCATACTGTTGTGTTCTTTAGGCATTTTAACAGCTTGAAATTAAAATTAGTGTAAAAAGGTTTATAATATTTTTCACAGTACTAATATTCATTTATGGTGCCATTACTGTTTTGTTTCTTTTAAATACATATACAGTCATACCCCGTTATTCAACACTCCATTAATTCTTTCATATTATGTCATACCTTGCTATTCGACTACGACGATTCAATTAACGCGCTGATATACGCGATCTACACGATGTGTGCACACACACTAATGTCAACACCTTGCACTCAGGCTGCGTTACACAAGCTCATTGGCTTGACATATGTTGCTGTTGAGTTAATTTCAACCCTAATATGGCACCCAATGCTAAAGTAGCAAAGAGGCATAGAATTGTAATAATTGCGTCTAAAATGTTATTTTTACTTTTATATATATGTATATGGTACCTTGGTATACGTCCGCTTTGGAATAAGTCCAACATGATAAACATCCCGTGTGAAATTTTTTGTTTGGTATAAGACCTTTGTTTGAAATACGACTCACGCACGACAAATGGTGCGCGCTTACGTCCTCATTCTCGTTCGGTTGATTTCGGTTTTTGGAGAGGGAGCATCTCTGCCATGACTGCCCACAAGCGTCAGTACGACTGTTTCTACCATTCAGTGGACAACCTGCGCTATAACACTGAATTTTCACGTAATTTTGTGTTTTTTTGCATAATTTTTTTGTGAATTCATTAACCATGAGTTCTAAGGAAGTTAATGAGAAGAGCCAAGCAACGGAGAAAATGGTTAGGATCACCATGGAGGTGAATAAAGAGATTGTTGAAAAGTATGAAGATGGTATGCGTATCCGGGACTTGACTGCTGCATACCGTATGCTGAGAACGACGGTATCTACGATTGTGAAAAACAAAAACGTTATTAAATCTGCTAACATTTTAAATTTTCATTAATTTCATCTAATTGCTTTTGTATTTATGTATTTTAGTATTAAGCAGTGCTTAAATTATTTTATACAACCCCCTATCAATGTATAATATTCCAATAACAATAGAATTTTTTTCATGGGAACGGATTAATCATTTTCCCTTTATTTCTTACGGGAAACATTTGTTTGGTTACGTCCTGTTTGGTATAAGTCCAAGAATCTGGAACGGATTGAGAACGTATACTGAGGAACCACTGTATATGTGTATATATTTGTATGTGTGTAAGGCGCATTGTCGTCAAGCTATTAAGCCCTACACAATCCATTAAAAATAAATAAATTTAGATTTAATAGACCTATTTTTTTAATTTTCGATATTTGAATAAATTATGTACAATATACATATTGGTTCATTAATCGATGATTCATTTATCGACGGCATTTGGTGGAACCAATTAGCATCGATTAATGGGGTATGACTGTTTGTATGCATTTGTCATACTGTATATATACAATTTTTAATTGTCGGTGATGGAATGCATAACATGTGAATATTTATTTTGAAATCATATTGAATCTCTTATCAAAATCACAAATGTGTTTATCAATATATGAAAATTTTACAAAGTACATAACACTTACACAGACTGCACTTCATATTAAAAAAAAAACCATTCAAATTAATAATTAGTACTAAAAAAGTGAAAAATAATAGTGAGTGTATTAACGGATTAAGCTGGTGTACAATGTACCCTCTGTAGCCATGCTGGACGGGCTAGCACATCAAATAAGTTCATCATTTTTCTGTTCAGTGCTGAATTATCTGTGATGCTAACTAAACCTATATATACATATATGTATACATCATTATAATATGTATATGTTACATGATCATTTTGTGGACTGTATTTTGCGAACACATATTTTTATTAAGGAGAACACATTCTTATTGTGAAGTTGTAATTATTCAGAACATAGGTTTGTGATTTTTTAAATATTAATATAATGTATTAATTATAAAAATAAAATAAAAATACATATTTTTAATACATATTAAATGTATCAATTAGAAAGATATACATATATAGTAAAATTCCGTTAATTCGTAACTCATGGGACTGAAATTTAAAAAAAAATCGAATTTCGAATAATGAGAACAATTTTTTAGAAGGCAACATTAGAAAGAAATTTTATAAAACAGTTTACGCTTCCGCATTTTTGTGCACACCGCCGCTGCTATCAACATCGTAATTTTCGTACTGAAAAACATGGCGACTGTATTATTTCAGCTTTTGTGTGTTGAAATGTTTATCAAATAATTAATTTCTCCTGAATAATGAAGGTGTGTGGCGACGTGGCGAGTCCAATATTAAAAATGGGCTTCTTCAAACGATTCATCAGTGCTTGACGCAACAAAATTACAGACATTTTAATTTGATTAGCGGTCGATTTCGCCTTTTCCATCAAAATTAGGCAAGAAATTGGAATATTAAAAAGCCCATGAAAAATAATTAATATCTTTTAAATTTTCATACTTCCTTGATGCTTATTATATTCCCGCGATTTTGAACTTTGAACTTGGAGAGGTGTTCAGGATTGAAATTTTCCCACTGATTTTATCATTGACAGTTTTTAAAATAAGTTCCCTTTTTCAAATGGTCAAATTTACACGAGTTACGAGATGTTCGTGCCATTTTAGAAAACAATGTTTTTTGTCATGTTTTTCAGTATGAAAATCACGATGTTGACGGGGGCGGTGCACGGAAAAATGCGGACGCGTAAACTGACAATGCGTTTTTAAAAATTTCTTTCTAATGTTGCCTTCAAAAAAATTGTTTTCATCCCGTTCATTCGGTCCCGTGAATTACGAATTAACGGAGTTTTATTGTATGTTCTGAAAAATTGCAACGTCACAATAAAAATGTGTTCTTAAAAAATATTAAAAAAACATATTTTTAAATATTAATATAGTTATTGAAATAAGTACTAGTATTTAGTTTTTACACATTTTTTATAAAGTCAATTGAAAAATTAACATTAAAAATTAAAGTAATATTTTTTTAAATTTATAAACAAGATCTTTTTTCAGAAGATTCACCTTTAAGTCCCCGCACCGATGATTGTTATCTATAGTTGTGATTTGAGGAAAGGTGAATATCGGCTCGTTATATCATACTTTATTAATTTTCTTTTTTTTAAACAAAATTATAACAATTTTATTTGAATTTTTAAATATTGGCTTTGTTAATTTAATTAGTTAATTTTAAATATTGCTGTTATATTCTGTTACTGTTGACCAGTTAATTGTGTATTTTATATAATGTATTATCATATGTATGTACGTCCAACAACATAGTTTTTAATTAGAACTCATTAATGAAGACATATTTTATTGATTTGTTTACAAAATTTACAAAAATGTTATGATATATATGATATTTTCATATATTTCAAATGCGAGATGCTTCATCCATTTTCAGGTGGACCAGGTGGTTTCTTTCACTATATATAAATAGTATACATTTATCATAACATGTCATATAGAAGTTAGTGGAGGAATACACATTTTTTAGCTAAAGGCTCAAATTGGACTTTGTTAAATCACTTGTTATTTATCGCATCATTGTACATTTTAAATGATCTAACGATGAATGTATAACAACAGCAAAGTCAGCAAAGAGCCCTAGACATTTTTAATTGTCAAATAACACTTACAGCCCGGTGGATCAAAACAAAACACGTCTGGCGGTGATGGGTCATTTTAGACCCACTTCAAGTTTTCGGTCTTTAACCGTTTTGTGGGAGATTTTTTTATAGATATTTCATTTTAAATATGATTTAATGAAATGGCACGATGTGCCGTAATGTTTCTGCTAAAAAATTAAAGTTAAAAATTACAAAATATTACGAATAATGTACGTATTCGCACGCATCAATAAATGCCCTACACAGCCAAATTACAAATATCCACTGAGCATGTGATCTTCTCGCCGGTTGGGGATTGTTTTGATTAAAATGTATTATTTATTTTTATATATTAGTATTTTTTACACGTAAACCGGATGTAAATAATTTAAACAAAATATTTATAGAAGTGAAATAAATGTATTATAAATAAAATATTTAAAAAATTGCATCCTTTTTATACGAAACGCAATCAACAATATTATAAATAGAAGCAAATGTAATTGATATAATTTTTAAAAATAAGCATAATAATAATAATATTGATTGTGTTCTGTAAATTCGGTCAGTAAATTGTTTGTTATTGTCAAAATATAATTATCAATAATATATATATATCAATTGCCCGATGGCCGACCCGCTTTTAACCGCCTGGGTTATAAAACTTAAAGGTAAACTCATAAAACTTACAGGTAGGCATAATGCCCCTCAAATAGTTATGTTTCTGGCATGGTCTATGGGCCAATATATATAAATATAAATCTCTACAATAATTGGACTGGCTTTCAATATATGGACATATAGCTGGTATTCTTTGTCTTCCTGCCGTAAAAACTATGCTCAAAATGTTGACAATATATGTTTCGGTGTAAGCGCTGAGATTCAATCCCGTAAAAGCGACTGTCTTAGGTCAGTTTTTAAGCGTTTTTTCACATTTTTATCAATAATTCGTTTGAATCTCGTCCGATAACATTTATTTGTATCTCAAATTATTTGGAAATATTTAATAAAAGATTACCTAGAAGGAAAACAACATTGAACGAATATTTGTAGCTTAATTCAAATTTTTACAAACACCCGTTCAAATCTGACCCACCACCGCAGAGGATGTGTTAAGGAAGTAATTTTTCTTCAATGGGGTGATGATTTAATGAAACCCAACTATACTGGGCTGACATTTCACATATTATTTTTTTAATTTAAATAATTTAATTGACTATATGTATATACTAGTACTTGACAATTATAGACAACTAATGTTGAAATCACTGTGAGTCACCGCCCGAAACTGACTGACTCACGAGGCAGGCGGGACGAATATCAACATGGACAGGGTCCACTGTACATGTAAGCACTTAAATACATTCTTGAAAAAACTGAGATCATTTTACATAAATGATATTGAACAAACGTAAACATTACGAACAAACGTCATCTGTCATTTGCATCGCGTCGCATTTGACAGTGGGGCCATAGATAGTACAGATGCTCAATATACTTGCCAGTCATAAAAATTTGTACGATTTCGCTAATGTATGTTTTTTCTTACTCATAATAAAGACGATGTACACTTCATTTTATTTTTCTTACTGGCAATGATACTTGTACGGATCCAATAACATATCCAGATCATAGATAAAAGTTGAGGAAGCGTAATGTTATTATGGATTACGGATATTAATAAAATACATGGTTCAAGCGAGAATTACACAAAAACTGTATGTATTATAATGTACAGTTTTTTTTCATATTTTTTAACTAGTTAATTAATAGTATGTTTTACAATTATCCTGCAATATTTTATTACTAAGTGTGGATGTTATTACTAAAAGTGAAGATATAAATATGGTTGATTTTATTGAAAAAATAATGATTAAATTCTCTATTCTTATCAAATGCTATTGTTTGATTCTAGAAATATTAATATTGTTATATATATTTTTTATATAGTATGATTTTGCATATTATGAAGTTTTTTTATAATTAAAAATGAGGTTTTTGCAATCAACAAATTTTTCAAAAGACAATTATGTATTATAATATTATTTGTATGTCGAATTTTTATATGTCCAATCTCATTTTTTTTTTCAAAATTGTGGGCTGGCTGCTTTCTGCATAACTATGGTCAATTATTATTGTTGAAAAAAGGGTGATGATCCAATACTGAGAGATTACTTATTATTTTATGATTAATATTGTCCAAAACTGTAAGACACGATGCTATATTTATAGGATGTTAAATAAAACTTTTGATACAATTCACTTTTCAATGTATACGTGAACAATATACTAATATAAACTCACAGACTAGAAGAAACATATTTTATAGTATAAGTTTTAACTGGTAACTTATTTCCCGCTTCTGTTCAACTCAATTTTATTTTATACAAGTCATTTCAGTTTTATTTGAAAATATAATTTAATTTTTAATTATTACATACAAACAACAATACATTTTTTACCATAATTTATAGCGTTATTATCACATATTTAAACAATTTATCAGGACTAAGGAAAAATGTTTATTTTTACGTGAACAAGTGACAATGTATTTTGATTTGAAATTTCCTTTATGCTTTAAAATCTTTTTACGTTCCATGTAAAAATGATCTATGAACTATTTTTAAAATTAGTGCAAAAACACTTATTGTTTATGGTAACATGTTTGTGCATATGTTTGTTGGTACACATGCTTGTGGTAAAAATGTACATAATTAAATGGTTGCAAAATAATATATTTGTTCTATTTTCTTATATCGTTCCATTGAAAATCACAGATGAATTGTGCAAATGACACATGTTCTATAATGCTGCAGCACAAGTTTTAAGGCAAAGCAAAGTTGAACCAATCTTTTTTATCATCTTATAATAGAATATCTAGTGGAGGCTAGAATGATATTATTTTTCCTATTTTATACATGTTGTTGAGTACATTGAAAATAAAAATATAATTTAAACTTATCCTTTGTCAATCGCTCGTAACTTATAGTATTTTTATATAGTACTTGCGGTTTATGCCTGGTGTTGCTCGGGATTCACATTTAATAATGATTTAAAACATGGGTAGCAGGTGCCTTTGTTTTCCTGTGTTCTAGATTGCAACAGAACAAAATTTGAATGGCATTAAATATATTACACATGTATGTTTGGGAAAGGGGTCCCTATGTTTTGCAGGATTTGCAGGACTATACAAATTTATGAATGGATGGCTTTCACACATAATACAATATTACGGGGGGAAAGGGTGGGTGGCCGGAAAGAGGACACCTTATGTTTTGCACAGGGTCAAAGTAACAAAGCAAAATTTGGTTTAGATTGGTCAAATGGTATAGAATCATATAAAGAACAAATTATAGATATATCAATTATAAGTTAAATACTAATTAAATGTATTAATTAGAAACATATTATTATGTATTAAAAAAAATATTTTATCGAAAAATATTGTTATTGCGCTACCGGGATTCGAACCTGGATCTCTTTCCAAACTGGGGAAGGTGCATTATCCAACTGTGCTACAGCGACAGTACTTTTGATGAAAACTTTCGAACCTATATATTACACTTTTCAAATTAATACATCTATTGTTCCATTATTTGAAAGCCATCTACTTTGTTAGTATTTAAAATATCACAGACCTCTATGTTCTGAATAATTACAACTTCACAATAAGAATGTGTTCTTCTTAATAATTATATGTTAATTTTAAATAAAATTCTAGCTTCAAAATAGCTTTTAAGTGTTAGTAGATCTACCGAATGACATATTTTAAATGAAAACACATTTTTGTGAAGTTGCTTCTTTTCTAATAAGTCCATGAAGTAATAATAGATGTATCAATTATATAAAAGACTACAGAAAATAAGTTTAAAAATTTGTCAAAAATGTAATTACTTGATATAGTGAAATTGTTTAATGCGCTTCCCCATATAGGAAAAGGTTCAGGTTCGAATCCCGGTAGCAACCAAATATTTTTTTTGATAAATAGATTTTTTCAGTATATCTAGTTGATTTATTTAATTTGTATTCAATTTTATATACATATATAGATTTAATCAATTTTAAATATTACAAAAATATCCATCGTACAAACAATTATTATTGAAAAGTAATGGAAATGCAAAGCTTCTTGTAATTAATTGTACAGTGCAAACAGTCAGTTCAGTGCTAAATACATTGTGGATAGAATTTTAACTCGATTAGGAAGAATACAAATTGAAAAAAATATCTCTTCCAATAGAGGACTAACCCCCATGGGCAAATCAATTTGGAACATGAAGGTATTTTTATATCACATACAATAAAATGACATTAATCCATATTTATTATTTTGCCGGATCTGGTTTCAAGCTGACATAAATATTTTATTTTTCGGTACCTTTTAAACATTTACAATTGAATTTTAATGAGAATAACACGTAAATATTCTCTTACTGTTCTTTTATTGGCAGTCGGGTGTGGGAAGACCTTTTATGTGATAAAATGTGATTAGTTAAGATCACAATCTGAACTTTCAAAACTTCATATTATTATGTGAATTGATTCTGATGTACACCTAACAATCCTAATCATAAATAATATATTTTTTTTATTAAAATTTGCATGTCTGCTTTAAGGAAACTTAGTAAACGCTATAATAATAATTTATAAAGATGCAAACATAATTCATGCCTTTAGCCATATAAACAAACAATTCAAAATACTCATCCTAAAAATCCGCTTCAATTTGCATGGAATATACTGAGAATTGGACATGTACATGTTTTAATTAATATTAATATTTTCAGTGAGCATTATTCAAGCAAGGTAAGTAATATTTTTATTTGGATAAATACAAACAAATGGTGGCTATGTGATAACCTAATACAAATGTATATTACTAAGGAGTGAAGTGAAGTTGTAATTATTCAGAACATAGGTGTGTGATATTTTAAATGTATTAATTAAAAAGATATACATATAAAATCAATTTTATCGATAAATATTGTTGCTACCGGGATTCGAACCTGGATCTCTTCCAATCTGGGGAATGTGCATTAACTGATTATGCTATACCAACAGAGTGCTTTTATGACAAATTTTCGAACCTATAGATGTATTAATTTGAAAAGTGTAACATATGGGTTCGAAAATTTGTCATCAAGCACTCAGTTGATATAGCATAATCGGTTAACGCATATTTCCCAGATTGGAAGAGATCCAGGTTCGAATCCCGGTAGCAACAACAATATTTTTCGATAAAATTGATTTTGTATGTATATCTTTCTAATTAATACATTTAATTTGTATTTACAAATGTATATAACTTAATGATTCTAATGCATTGATTGTTCAGGGTTAATTTTCTTTATTGCCAGTGCAAGAGATGGGAGGATACGCCAAGATGTAATGTATTTTATCTGTGTTGTAGAAGAAAATAAGTATAGGATTTTAAAAACCGTGATACAACTGAGTTTTTCACATTTATTGTTATAAATATAGCAATGCCATCATCAAGCCATATTTTGTTTCATAGTAAGGTGGTAAAGGCATATTTTTTACTCAAGAACATTAATGCAGGAACATATTTGGGTTTTGGGAGAAAGTATTTAAACTGTCCAGTTATGATTCAGCACATGTTACTTAACTCACTAACCGCAGAATTGAATCTGCTCTTTTATGCATTTTATTTAGGTTACATCACTAAATTTACATTCCTCCTACATATCTTTTCCCGGACAGCTAAAATAATAGTAATGGAATTAGATGAGCGGTAATAACACTTTCTATCCGAATTTGTATACTTCATACTATTAGATGTAAATTAATGGAGAATTTGATTCAAATCCCAAAAGTAACTACGTTTCATCTTTATATTAAAAAATTCTCATAGAAAAATTATAAATATGAAGACTGAAAGCATTTTATTATCCATCTCCTAAAAAACATCACAAATATTATAGATAAAAATGAAAAAATACATTAATAAAATTGTGGAAAAAGTTTTTTTAAATGCATACTGAATATATAAAATATATTTTGGGTTATCCGTATTTAAGACAATATGTAAAGACATATATTGAATTTTGTGGCTTAATACGTTTTGGTTTTTCTCGGACGATACAATATTTTACTGAGAGTTGTGTTTGAAACCATATAAATAAAATATTTGATATATGTATAAACCATACAAAGGACTCCATTATCTGGGGTCTCATTAACTGGGTTCGAATTAAGCAGGACAGTAAAGAATAACTTTTTTTAAATTAGATTTTGTATATATATTATTTAATGTTTAAAAATATTTTTTTATTCAACCACGTAGAAAATTGATATTATGGTATGGAAAATAAAACTGACAAAATTATAAACACATCAACCGGGATCTCTCGGTTATTTACTTATGACATCAAATTGTTACTTTATTAATTAATTGTTAATTTATTACTGACTTTCTTTATTTTAGAATTTTATATTCATCTGCTATATTGCGTGTGTTTATATTTTTTAATTATTTTTATAATCCTTCTCTTATTTACAATATTTTATTTTCTATAAATTTTATCCCAGAAACAAAACCGGATGACTATTGGCTATTATAGTTTGCTGATATTATTTGTATCTTCAATTTTTTTTTACAGGTTTTTTCGGACAATGGTGAACATAACTGAAGAATTACTAATTATTTCCACATTGACGGTCTTGCAACATATAATGAACATAAACAACAATTATTGGTGCTACAGAGGTGTTATATTAACTTTATGTTATGTATAAATGTATGTAATTACATTGTATAAATACAAGTAATTAAACTTGACAGGTCACGCTTCAGGTACAGTATTTACCTTTCTTGGCGTTAGAAGTGACATGTGTAGAAATTCAAAAGAAGACTTTATCTTTTTCATAATTTACCAAATTTTGTGGAAGGTGATACTTACCGGTGCTATCATAAATCATAAAAAATTATATTCACCCGCAGTCTCGGAAGAGTGAAGTTTAACAATGACATAATTACAAAATTGTTAAAGCACTTTTAATTGTATGGTAAATATTGATGTACCGACACTTGATCAAAATGTAATTTACTTGATAATAGGCCAAATGATTTGTATTATTATCAATCTTCGGATTCAATATGTTGTCAGTAATTATTATTATTATTATTACAAAATGAGCTTATTTTCTGTCTATCTATTCACTTGAAAATATTATTTTTATTGACTGATGCCATTTTTTAATATTCTAAGTAGAAACATTGTAAATATTTTCGATCGTATGATTGAAGCAAAATTTATGTACATATATTATGTATACATACCTTATTATATAAATATTTTTTACTTTTTGACTTGTTGCTTACATATTTTTCTACAAATAGATATGATTTTATCCAATTTAATTCACCGACACCATCTTGCATAGAAAAAATAAACCATCACTGTATTATAATTGCATTATATCTCTTTGTAATCTAATCATGGGTTTGACACTGGCTATTATGTACATTTTTTATTAATATATTTTCAATTTAATTAATGACATTTTTAACGGCATTTTGGAAAATTGACGTGTACACAATCTAACATGAATAATGCATTGTCTCGGTCGATCTTAGTGCATTTAGTTGGGACGTGTTATTTCAGATGATTAATGTTGTTGGTTTTCATTGAATAAACCTTCTCCTTCAGCTTACACTAAAATAAGAAGTCAAGGCGATTCTGATCTGGAGATCGAGGAGCACATTCCTCATGGTCAAATTAACAAATTTTCAATGGAAGGAAGAATTTTATTCAGTGAAAATCAATGATATTAATCTACAGAGAAAATGCACAACAATTTTGTATACACGTCAAATTCGCAAAACTCATCAATATGTGCGTCGCTATTAATTGAAAATGTCAAGAATAAATTTATAAATGTCATCAAAAAAAAATCTACATATTAGTCTATGTATCCTTATCGCCATCCTGTATAGTTAACTGTACAGTAGGATTTACTTGTATAGCTAATCAGACATAGATAAGCAACAAGTTAAATAATTGTGTTTATTTTAAATATTCCTGTAAATGATTAACTTTTTAAAGTGAAATTGACCAAAATATTGCATTAAGATTTAGAATATTAAACTTTTTTCTTTTAGTAATTTACATTACTGACCACCTAGAAATATTTGGATATTATTTATTAGTTACAATTATGACATGTAAGTGAAAATTTGCTAATCTGAATTTTCTACGAACAGTGCACAAATTGAATTCATTACGAAACAAAAGTATTTTTGTTTTACATTACACATAATTTAGATTGACTCTGATTTCAACTATCGATACATGCATAAGAATTATAATTACTTTGGATCAGGGTTGTGTTATAGTCAATGTAATAGTAAATTTAATGGTTAAGTATACACTTTTTGATTTACGCATTTAGAACAAGGGAGGGAGAAAACATTTCCACGTGACATTTAATTTATCATTTAAAGTGTATATTATATATGGAACGGGGCGAATGAATTAATTGTTTTTATATAAATTCAAATAAAATGTTGTGTAAGAGCAAATTGGAGGTCTTCTCACAAAGATTTTGTAGGTGATATGGCTTGTAGCATTATTAAGATGGGACTATTTTATATTTTTTCTCTAAGAAAAATGTATGCTTATTTATTTTATGTTATTAAATATATATAAAACTACGCCAATTTGTTTAATTTAATCCTTGAACATCTTTAGGTGAATGATAGTATTGCACATTTGGACAGAGATTGTGAATTTTTATTCACAAGTGTGTATGCAATGTGAAAAAAAAAATGATACCATTATATACATATCGCACACCTAGATCAAAACTAAGACAACTCAAAAAGTCATTTTTCAGTAGACTAAATATGTAATAAAAACATTTTCTTTCCTCCATTTTTTGTTACTAAAGTTATGAAACTAAATAATATTTCAGGTCATAAATGTATCCTGAAATGACACTATTCGAGAACTGGGGCCTAAGTTAGTTGCGTATATGACAGAGCATCCAAATACAATAATAACTCAAAATTCTTGTTTATTTGAGTTGTCTTAGTTTTAATTTAGGTGTGCGATATGTGAATAAGTATATAAAATAATACATTTAGGATTGTTTTCAATTCAGCAATAATAATATTTAAAATAAATATGCATTAATTAGACCATTGTTATCATTTTTCTAATGCTAATTTATTTTATTAGTTAAAAAAAATATTATTTTAATTCCAAACGGGTTGAAGTAAAATCTTTATTGAAAATTCCTGTTATTGATTTAATCAAATTCATCGACGATAATCGTACGTATTATATAATCATATTAACACAATATTTTTTCCATCGTACATAATCAGTGGCGTAACTACGTCAACGTAAATGGGGACCCCAAATGTTCGCGTTCTACAATATTTTTGTATCGATACTGTTCCCACATTAATACAAATTATTTTTAAAATCTACCGCAGCTAGATACGAAATTAAACATTAAAAAAAAATTTACTGTTCAACGAAAACGAAATAGATGTGCCTTTCTAATACATTTGTTTGGAACCAGATGATGATTGCAAAGCGGAATTCGATGATTTGCGATAAAGTCGTAAATGTTTTTTAATTTTATTTGCAAGTGTAGGTATATAAAAGTGAAATTATTCAGATAATTAGTAAATGACTATTACTGTACATATAAAAATCCTAGGTCGTTGCTATTCATTAGGGGCCAACACGTATTATATATAGGGAGCCCTCTTTTCCATTTTGAATTGGGCCTCAATTTATTTAGTTACGCCAATATGGTGTATTGAGGCTCCACGTTAGATAAAAGCTCAAAGAGTCCAAGCCCTACAAAACTTTTAGTAAGTATCAACACTTTTCCCATTTAATGCTAATATGTAGGTATGTACTAAGGGTGACTGCAGGGAATAAAGTGAACGGCGCTCTGAATGTAATTATATCTAACAGGAATTTATGAACCGAAGCAAGACTAGCGGTGCACAATGGAGTCCTGATACCGACACTGATGTATGGAAGTGAGGCCTGAAGCTAGCAGAAGAGGAATAAAAAAGCAGACTGAATGCAGTGGAAATGAGATCACTTAGACGTATATGTGGCAAATATATTTATGATAGAGTATAGAATGAAGAAATAAAAAAAGAATGTAAAGCTGATGATAGTATAATGAGTAAGATTAAGAAAGGAATCATTTAGGTGGTTTGGTCATATGAAACGGGAGAATGATAAAAAAGGTATATGACTCAAGTGTTGATGGCACAAGAAATAGAGAATGTCCGCGAAAGACTTGGCACGACCAGGTAACCCAGATAATGGAGGATGGTTCTGTTAGAAGCCTCAACAATCGGCGAGCTTGTATGAATGTGGATGAGGCGAGAATTGTGTGTCAGGACGGAGGAGTGTGGCGCTCTATTATTTCTGCCTACCCCCGCGGAGAAACAGCGTGATGGTAAGTACTAATATATTTTTAAATCGGCAAGAAATTGATGGAAAATAAAACATTTCTCGATCGATGTACGCAGTAGTATTCTGCCAAGACGTCAAGTCAAGGATCAGATAATTGCCGCAATGTAAAAATAGCTGAAATTTTCTTTAGTTGCGATTGTACCTATGTTATAAATGCCTAAAAACACAGCGCTTGCGTTTAGTGAGTGAAAAAAGTAAAATTACGTAAATAAATAATTAGTACCTAAATGAGCACTACATATAAAAAATTCTAGGTCGCTGTTTGGTAGCTGATACCCAAAAAGGGGGCCTCTTTTTCCATTTTACATTGTGGTCCAATTTTTATAGTTACGCCACTGGCCTCACACTCTTCATATCACGCGGTGAAAAAGAGTTTAAATACATAGGTATTGCAATTTATTTTTCCAGGTGAAACTATTGTATTTTATGAATTCAACTAATTTATTTTCTAATTTTGATAACCTTATCAGTGTGTCACTAAAGCCGGCCATACGCGCAACCTGTTCAGGTCGCCTGTACACTTTGTACTGTATTTTTGATCTTTGATTTCGTGGCTTACGAAGTACCGGGTCTCGTGGACCCCTTGCTCCTTAATCGTGTTGTATGCCTTATGGGGCTATTCAATTTTTCCATTAGTTTTCTGCAAAAGGGGGGCAGGAACTACTAGTTGACCCAGTGACTTGTAATCTCTAAAGGAGGACGGTTTTGGGGCGTTTAATACGCGAGGGGACCGTTATATCATAATTCGATAACACGTTGATCGTGGGGTTTCGGTGCTTGGGGTGGCCAGCATAAAACGCTTAGAGAGGTTTTTTATAAACTTTATTACAGAGAGAATGCCCGAATTGTGAGATCCTCGTCCATTTGTGGGCACCCAGTGCTAGCCGGATGACCTTATTGTGACAAAACTGGCAGGTATCCCTAATTTGACTTGTCATGTTTACCTGAACAGGTATACCGTTGCGTGTACGGTCGGCTTAACAGTGTTCCGCGTGTCATTTATGGCACGTGATTAATTTTAATATTGAGTAATAATGAAGGACATATAGGTACATCAAAAATATAAATTGTAGCATTAAATTCTAACATTTAAAAAATCAGCATTACATACCTGTAACACCACAGTCCGTTAGAGAATTTGTTAAGTTAGCAGAGCGCTGGATTAACGTGCAATAGGGATCGGGATCGATATCTTTTTTATTTCGAAAAGGTTCTGGAGGCGACTAGTGTCGATAAAATAGAACATAGAAGAAGTGAGTGCGTATAAAAATGTCACGAAATTTTTAACGCGTTATTTCTAAACATATTTCGTGACAAATTTTACTGGTGGACCCACTGAATAAACACATTCTATGTTAATATAGTTTAAACTAACCTTTGTCTTAATTGGCATCCACTAATTACTAGCCGAGTAAAGAATGAAATCCCGACCTTTGAGTCTGTAAGCAAGTTTACGCCCACTCAATTACCGGATCATTAAAATCCTGAGAGCGTGTCAATTAATTATGAGAATTGTAAACATATCCATTGGTTTTACTGCCTAAGAGTATTTAAATCGATATGAATGATCAGTGTTTTCCAAACGGTCCTAGTGTGCCGCCAAATTTACCTATAAAAAGCATCTCAATACCATTTTGTTAATGAGTTTGATAGGACGAGATAAACATCTATAGCATGTACATGATGTTCAATTTAACAGCGAGACTAATGGACAAATATTTTTTACAATTTACCACAGTAAGAAAGGAAATATAAATTTAATTCAAAAAATTCGTTTCTCACGTGTCTTGAAAGAACGATCGATTTAAAATCGATCGAACAAAAATCGATTTACATATATAATATGTATCTCGGTATCCGTCGGGATTAGAAACCAGATCATCGGGATATGTAACACCTCGCGGTGACCATTGACGACGGAGCACCTTGCAATGGCTGGTGTGTCAGATAAAGTCGTAAAAATTATAAATTTCATTAAAAAAATTGACTATCTAACTTAACGAATTGAACCCCAACGCAAAATGATAGCCTCCCCCCCTGTATATACATATATACGATATAAGAATAGTATTAAGTGTTTTGAAGAATTGTTAACTTGTTTTAACACTTTCATGGAAAAAAATATGTGTTTTTTGACATTTACGTAGCACTCGCAACTGAAAAAATTCTTGTCTCACTTTATGGCGATTTTTTGTTTTGCGACGATGGTCTGGTTCCTAATCGATTGTTCTACCAGGTACACACATCTTCACATACTTTTTAATAGACCTGAGAAATTATATTTTAATTTTTTAAATTCTGTTTCTTGCTCGTTTACTCGCAACGATATCGATACCAAATGTATTGTGGGGTGCGGATCGTGCGGTCCTCTATCTAATGTGGGCCCCAATGCATCGCAGTGGCTACATTGGTTACGCCACTGGCGCAGTTCATTCAGCGCTACTTTTACACAGTGAAGTAAGGTGGTTATCAAGGGGGTGTATTTTATCGTGAATTTATGAAAGTTTGTGAGTCGTGCATTGTTTATAGGAGAGTATTTTATATATATATATATATATATGTAGCGATCAGAATTTATATTCACCGTCATCTCAGTCGGCATCGACGCTAGCGACAGCGCTGCCGGCTGCTGCTACAAGTCTGGCTCAAGCAGTCTCTCCAGTTTCATCGTTTCACAACGGCGGTCTTGCCGGCCTACGCGCGCCGAGCAAGACTGCCAACTCGCTTCATTTCAGTTCACCTGTACCGTCTATATCTTCATTTATTGTTATATCCATCACAATAAACACAACAACGCCAAAATCACCACTCTTTAATTTAACCACCGACCTAACCCCCAAATATATATTTATTTACAGAGTTTTGAGAGTTGTTTACTCTTGTTAAGATTTGTCGTAATTACATATTTTAAATTTTTAATTACATTCAGTCATTATTAACATTATCATCATAATACCATCATAGGTTGGCTCCGGTATCATCGTACCAGAGCCATACCTGTACAATTTGACGTGAGACTCGTTATCACATTCAATTCTTCTGAATTGCCTTCTGGCAGCCAGAAAGAAGCTATATAAATCATACGTTCCCAAAAGGGGAGGGTAAACGTCACATTTACGTGTTGCAGTCACAGAACTCGGTCACAGTCCGGCAGAAATTCACCTTGTCCAGGTCACAAGAGGTGCGAGGGAGAGCCAGTAAAATGCTCCGTTAGGACTTTCTAGCCACTGCTCTTCCCGACATCGCCCATCTCAGCAACCCCCAGCGAGAGACCCACACCATAATAAATACCCGAATTGTCCTAGATTCCTTTCATTTCTTAATAGGTCATCGTTCCGGTCTTTTATATATTATATAATATTGAAAAACATTGAACCAGGTTATGTATAAATGTTCATGTTCATGCTGGTTAGTAATTCTTATATCAATATTCATTGCCATGTGTTCATTCAATTACATAATATTAACCTCGCAAGTAAGGGTCAACATCTATGTAATAATTAAAGTTGATATTATGTACATATTCTAGACCTAACTTAACCTTCGAGTGCAGCAACAAGGTTATGGTTGTTATAAACTTGTGGTAAATATATAACTTCAGATATGGTTCAATTTAAATATTTTGGGTATTACGTTTTGGATTCGAATACCGGCTGATTATTTAATAAAGATTTAAAAAATAAATGTTACATGTTTCAGAATCACGTATCGTATGTATTTTGTTTTGGTCCCTTAAAACATTTTATGGTACAATCGCACTGCCAGAAGCAGAAACACAGGAACATGAAAAAGGGACTCACCGAATTCCGCTTCTCCGGAGTCCCTCGACATCTCCGGATGCAGTGGACTGTATAGAATGATTCACTCAGAATGACCGCTAGCTAGCGGCGGGGAAGGGAACGGAAGGTGGGAGGCACTGAACATTTGTTCGTTCAAGGTATATCATAATAAGTATAAGTCTCAAACACATTATTTGAATTTTATTTCAAGTTCAGGTGATTTGTTTTGTGGAAAATAAATACGATATCCATTTTATGTATTTATTTTATTTTAATCATTGTTTTTACAAAAATTTCGAAAAAAGTGTTTTTGAAAGATTTTTTTTTAGAAAAATGTAAGGCGCACTCGCAGCAATTCAGAGTTCATCAAAATTCTGATTTATGGGCAGGACACAGAACGGGCTATGAGCCGTATTCATCGAGGGATCCTAAATGAACGGCAACCTCTTGACAGATCTAGATTGAGAGGGAGCAACAATATTAGAAGAGAGGAGCTCCATGGTAACGGAAATGTTAGAACGAACAAGATGCAACTATTGTTAAAAATAGTCTGTCAAATTAGCTCCATACTACAGGTCCAATTTTTAAAATTTAAATGATGAATTAAATAGACATTCGAAGGATATTTAATGTTTCAATAATTCGGCTTCAAGTATTCAAGCCAAACTGTAAAAAATGCGTCACACAAACAGATTTCTCAAAATATGTATGCTATTCTATGCATTATACCCATAAGTATTAAACTTTGTGGATACGTAACTAATGATAGCATCCACTGTTGCTGGAATCTGTATGTTTACGCAATTTATAGATATTCGAAAGTTGAGAATTTATCTGTATTTCGACTCGCTCCGTGCGCGCGCCGTGTGTTATGTCTTGGTCTTTAGAACAGGATGAATTTATTAGCAGCTAAAAATAAATGTATTTATCCTCAATTCAGCACTGAATTTAGTCTACCGAGTCGATCTCAATCGCTTTATCCAGGAAACTTAATCGTATAAAATAATGCGCTTTCATTATTAAAAAATATTCCTCGTTCAAGTACAGATTGTGTATACTGGACGCCAATCAAATATTAATTATAATACCTTATTGATTTATATCGCACTTGACATTTAGAACCATCGGTCAAACAAGGAATTACGAAGAATCTTCAACTTTATGTTATGTCATCTTTATTAGACATGTCCAAGTATATTATATTATAGTTTAAGTAGGCCAATGTATACCGAGTTCTTATCCTGATCACCTCAACGATCATACACGTGTATCTTTTATCATTTATGGTTTGTGTTTATTTACTGTACATTTTATTATTTTATAAGCTCTAATGGCGGCGTTAATAAAACGGACGGATATTAATTGCAGTGCACTTTTTTTTTATTTTATTAAAAGATTTACATAACAAACGCTACATATGCATACTTGTAATCCATTTTTACTCAAAATGCATTATAAACCTAACTTAAAATAATAGTACAAATTAAAATCAAATCAATTAGAAAGATGTAAAAAAGATCATTTATCGAAAAAATATTTTTGTTGCTACGGGGAAACGCTTTACCATTTCATATTTTTTCTATAGATAATTTTTTTTTGCATATCTTTCTAATTGATTAATTTAATTTGTATTAAAAAACAAGTAAAATTAACATTACTGTTAAAATTCATAATTTTTATTTATTAACTTTGTTTCATTAACCACTTATTGAGTTTAAATACATCTACCGGTTTCGAAAAATACCATTTTCTTCTTCAGGATGTCAATACTAACTAAAAATATATGTTGTTGCTTCTTTACCAGAATCTATTTTTAAAAAAACAATAATTATTTAAAAAATAAATTTAGTACCAAACTCAAATTGTTACTTAATATAAAATTACTCGAAAATTTTTTTAGAATGGAACTCGTAGTTAAATTTAGTTGGTTGTTTATAATTTTTATAAACGGCGATGGTCATAAATTAAATAATTTGGAATCGTTGGAGATAAATAAAGCGTGTAAAACTAATCAAATAATGTTTTATAAAAATAGATTCTGGTAAAGAAACAACAACATATATTTTTAGTCAGTATTGACATCCTGAAGAAGAAAATTGTATTTTTCGAAACCGGTAGATGTATTTAAACTCAATAAGTGGTTAATGAAACAATGTTAACAAATAAAAAAAAATATGTGTATAACCCATTTTCATATGTCAGCTAAGTTTTGGTCAGGTTAAATTAGGCTGTTTAATTGTTTTAATGGTATCCGTAAAATGAACATACACCTTCATATTATAATTAATCAAAAAGGGATAAGATATTGTGCGTTTAAAAAACTTTATTTAATTCTAATAATAATATATAGAATCATCTTAAAATAATTTCCTGCTATTCTGATGTCAATCTCGCCATTTCAAAACTTGACGATTCTTGAAAGTACTAAATAAAAAATAAAAATTATTCAAACGTTCATTTAATAATCTGAGCTTTTATTTATTTTGTCACATGACTCATCAACATACTCGGACATTGCCCAACAAATACTTATTGCAGCAGTAAAATGGTATAGTCCATTTTTGAGCACTATTAGATTCTCATCCGTGTATGTTATTTACTTCTTTTTTAAATTTAATTGGCTTATTTTAATATTTTCCGAAGGATTTCCCCATCTTCAAGAATATTTAAATGCTTTTAAGTGCCAAATTGAGATAACAGATAACAAATTTGAAAGCTTTCAGTAGTTGTTCATATATATATGTACGTACCTATACCTATATCCACAATTCTAATCCTAACAATACAATGTAAATATGAATTAAATGTATTAATTAGAAAGATATACATATAAAATCAATTTTATCGAAAAATATTGTTGTTGCGCCACCGGGATTCGAACCTGGATCTCTTTCCAAACCGGGGAAGGTGCATTATCTAACTATGCTACAGCGACAATATTTTTAGCGACAAATTTTCGAACCTATATGTTACATTTTTGATATTAATACATTTAATCGTTCCATTATTCGAAAGAGCCATCTACCTTATTTTTTACGGAATCTTAAATACCTTTGAGTAATCTGATAATTTATTTCCAGAAATTAAGTAATTAGATTTAGAGAAAAATATCTCGATACACGTATCCTGCCTCTCTTCCATGGTTCCATGTTTTTCTAGGTCAACGTCCCCCCTTGTATACATCTAATTTTATTTGTCCTTTTCAAATATCGATTGAATTTTATTTCAGTTCAGGTGGTGATTTTTTGTACTGTGTAAAATAAAAATCATAAACTTATTTTATTTAATTCATTGCAATTTATTCTGTAAAATATTACATACATTTTTAACACGCTTTTTTAATGTACATAGTTTAATCTGAAATAGTTTAATCGCGATACCTCCAAAAATAACAATTTCTATGTTATTCTAATGGGTGCCATCCACGGATGAGATTTTTTTCAGATATTCATCTTGAATGTATACAATGAACAGTGCAGAATTCAGCGCGAAGCCATCATCAGCCCGTATTTTTTGCGCGTGGATTACAATAACATTTACTGACATTCAGAAATCAGAGTCTCATTGAGATCATCGAGAACCCGGGCCTTATAATTCTAAAATTATAATATCCAGATAGAGTTATTTTCAAATGTGTACTTTATGAATTATGAAAATATTCTACGAAACCTTTTTATAATTCAATTAATTATTTTTAAACTGTTCAAGTATGTCCTCTGTGTAGAAAGTAACATCACATTATAAACAGTGGTGTAGTGCATCCCCTCCCTCTTTTCGTTATTAAAAAATGATTTTAGCCAGAAATAAGTAAACTTTTGTAAACGTGAAAACTAAAAATATATATGTAAATTTAGACTGTTTATTTATTTTGAGTTCAAATATTTCATCTGTCACCAAGTGCGTGCGGTCAATGATTGAAATAATGGGATACCGCCGCGCACACAGACGATCCAATACTTAACAAACAAAAAAAACTATAAATTTTCTTGTCATGACCTTCACGTTTTGTGAATTTTATAAATTTAAATTAAATGTACTCGAAAAGTAAGTTCCATGTCAAATTAAGTGCTACTGATTATAAATACATATTGTATGGAGGATGGTAATCGATACAATATATTTTCATTACGTACTTCTTTGTTTATGTGGTTCAAGAATTTTCTGGAAGTGTTTATTTATTATTACTAAGAAATATAATCCAAGTGCGCCCACATTATGTCCCCCCACCTGCGAGTGAAGCTGCTTATGGATTGTATTCATATTTACCTGACGATGATTTCTTATAAAGACTCGGCACTGATTATTGGGAAATCAGTTTAGTGACTACTGTTGTAGTAACCTCAGGTAACAATCATTTCTACCTTTTAGCTATACCTTTTAAAGCAATGTATAGATTCTCCTTTTGTACGGAATGGAAAACGTAAGAATATCGTATTTGTTAAATATATGAACAAAATTTTCGAAAAATTAATAAATTCAGTACAGTATGTTTTTAAATTATTATTTTTTCGGGAAACAAGTCAATATTTTATAATAAAACTTTTATATAATATCTAAATATGTCCAACCGCTAAATGACTGTATCAAATGTTTAAATATGTATCCTGGAGGTGTTAGAATTGAAAATAATATAACATTAATTAAATTTTTATGTTTTTTTTTGTGGTTGTACTGAGTTAATAATTAATAAATTTTATATTGTATTGAATAAAAGCTTTTCAACAAAATGGGTAAATTAAAAAAAAATAATAACGCTAAAATCGTGCAATTTATGTTTGACATATCACACAACGTATCTGAATATCATGTTCATCAATTTACGTTAGTCATAATCTCTTTTGAGTATCAAATTTTTTGTTAAAAATTAAATACAAAAATCAATTTTTTCAAAGAAATAGTCAGTAAATATCAACCAAGCTGTACAATATACAACTAACCTGTGATTTACTATCATAATTATATAGCAATTATACGAAGAATTGTGCATGAAATTCGTATAAAAATAATATTAGTCTTCGAAGAAATATCTATCATACATTGACTTATCAGATTTTCCACTCCTGGCAAATTTTCGTACATCATCTTGTGTTGACATATTAATAATATTCATTGCAGTTTTAATTAATATTAACAGTTTTATTTTTAAAATACAATATGCTGCAATTTTTTTATTAAATTGTAGTCGTTAAACATGCTCATTAAGATACATCAACTGTATAAAAAAATATGTGCATAACGTCAGTGGCGTAACTCTGCCAATGCAGTGTATCGGGGCCCACGTTAGATAGAGATCCTAAAAGTTGGCGCCTTACAATCCAATCGATACCTTTTCCATCGTTAATTATAATCCATAGCAAGAATTAGAATTTAAAAAATCGTTCCTCATGAAAAAATATTATATAACGAAAACATTATCGATGTATATACAGTATCCCACAACTGTGTCGGGTTTGACACCAGACCATCAACAAACAAATATATTTTAAATCTCAAGTGCAAATAAATGCCTAAGAACACTTATGTTTTAAAGTGTGATTATTATTAGTGATGAGAAAAAATGCTACTCTTGACTCACTGATGTGATTATGATTGGTATTCGATAACACCAGTGATTCAAAACTGTGACTCTGT
Organism: Eubasilissa splendida; assembly: GCA_031772225.1. NCBI lineage: Eukaryota > Metazoa > Arthropoda > Insecta > Trichoptera > Phryganeidae > Eubasilissa > Eubasilissa splendida. Next base: position 18,003,824 of record CM062856.1, read on the forward strand.
GATCGCAGTTTCTGATATCACAATACACGAAATAAATATAAAAACATAATTTTGAGCTTATTTATTTATATTATTAAAACTTAATTTGTGTATAAAACATATTCTAGCATAACTAATTAGTATAATTGGTAGAAAATTATTACACATACCTACAAAATGTAAAAAAAACGAACAAAATTAAATTACCAGCAAGCCAGCATAAACATAATAAAAAAAACAGATTTCAATAGATGGCTCTAATCAATTTACGGAAAATCCGGTTGATGGCGCTGATTCAAATGATAATCGATTTAAATGGCGGCGTCAGAAAATCAATAGACTACAACAAAAAAATTTGAATCACGATATTTCCAAATATTCAATCACTGATAGTGAGTGTGATTCAAAGATATCAGTTATTGACTCACGGTTCGTTATTTTGAGTTCATCACTAATTATTATGAGATAAGAGGTTAATTTTGTTCTTACTTCTTCTTCTTTTCTTCTATTCTTTTTTCAATTGAGTAAATTAATCTGGTGATATAACAGAAACGAATGTGAGACATAAAATAATACGGGCGAAATTGCGAACACAGAATCGAAATTAGTTTAATTAGACGCGCTTAGATTCAGTGTTTACTTTTGAAGCAGGCGGGTGCATCATATCAAATTAACAATTCCAATTACGTACACATGTCGGTTAATTTATTATTTGATATTTATTGTTGATTTTTTGAGGTAAATCAAGCTTAACATTAAAAATAATTTTAATAAAAGGATAATGTCATATTTGTAATAAAAGTGTAATTATTATATACATTTTAAGTTTTTAAGTTTAATGAGTTTAGTTTAATATTTTCCATACGACCTTTAAAATTTACTGTATTTAATAATATCCAGGTTCAACAAAAGTTTAACACGAAAATTGTAATGGGTAGTAACGTTTCCTGTAAACTAGTTTTGTCTCAATGCTGGGAGGCAGAAAATGTTAAAAAAATTAACAAGAACGTACCAGAATTAAAGTATAAGTAAAGAAATACAGTCAGCTATTTCCATAACATGATTCGTTCTACTTTTGCGGTGACATACTTGTGTCGGTCAGCAGCGGTGGATTTATAATTGCGAGGGGACACCACATTTCAAAGAGCTCCAGAATCACTGAGAAAAGAGACCGAATATTACATGAATATAAACATTGAAAATAATGGTTTATTATATTCTGTAATTAAATAAAATTTGCACTGATATTGATACGTTTGATAGAAAGTAATATTGATATGCATGGCCACTGGATGTACATGTTTCAATACTTTTGTCAGACAGCGATGCTTGGAAATGAGACATGAAGTATAAATGATTATTCTTTTCCGAGGAAAAACAAAGACCCTGAAATTAGTATATAAGACAAACAATTCTGAAATATGTAGCAAGTTTTAATTGCGACCGGAATGTTGAGAGGATCAAGTAATACTAATCATTATTAAAGAAATATGATTTGAAGCAGCGAAAAATATGTCGCAGCAAAAATATTTATCATTTTATAAATCGTGGGTATCTGTCATTTTGATTGTGCTTTGGCATAAGAAACTCCTGAAAAATAGACGCGGCAACCTGTGGACATGCAAATAAATTAACAAAATTTGTAATAGCAACAGAGAAAGCGAAAAGAAAATAATTACAAAATGAAGGCATATATGTACACCACGTTTTAGCTGCAAAAATACTGACAAATCTGATTGTGTTTGACTGCCGTCGGATAGCCATGACTTCTTGGTATTCATGTCTTTGTCGAGTGGACTCGAAATAATTGATTGTTTAACCTAAAAACATCGTATCTATATCTGTGTTGCTGTTTGCAGTAATATTGTGTTTTCATATTATTATTTGGGAGCATAAAATGGCCGGTGAGAAAGGCCTTTTAAGAAAAGCTAGATTCAATGTCAATGACTTTAAACCTACATATTTTATCTGATATCTTTGTATATATATCCGTTATGTCATAGAAATTATATTTCACCTCAATAGTTCGTATTATATAAATATAAAGACGCGAACATGTACGTTATCGCCTGTCCTTGCAAAGCTTATAAGAGATCTGTAATATGACAGAAAAAATAATTCCATAATTGGTTTAATACCAAGTGCAGTTTACGCTCGGTAACGCTAGTCGAGATAACTTCTAATTACATCGCTATTTTTAACTTGGTACTTACCATACCTTGAACGGATGTGGAAAATATTTTAATGGAAAATTCGAGGCCTTTTCGGGTTTATAAAACACGTATTTAATTTTAACGTTAATACGTATTTCTGAATAATGTTTGTCTATGTCATTTATTTTCTTCCAAGCGCGAGTTCTGGCGAATTTGGTGAAATGGAATTTAACGTGCTAATCAATTGTACGTAGCAAGGCTATCTGTAAAATTCGGTATTTTCTAATCGTACGTTGGATGTGTGGATGAAAGATTTAAAAAATATATATATTTATTTAAAAATTTTACAATTTATATATGAGTTACATATTTTTAATTATTAGGAGAACACATTCTTATTGTGAAGTTGTAATTATTCAGAACAGACGGTCTGTGCTCTTTCAAATAATGGAACGACAGATGTATTAATTTGAAAAAGTGAAAAACACATAGGTTCGAAAATTTGTCGTCAAAAGTAGTGTTAATGTTGTCGTCAATTGAGGTGACGTAGGCCTGGCCAAAGTCAAACTCTGCCCTATCGATTCTGCATTATTTATAATTAATTTTATTAATTGTTAAGATTAATTGCAGAATAAATTTTCACATTTACTTGCAGTTTTTCAAAATGAACGCTATCATCCTAACCTTCCTCGTGGTCTGCTCCACCGTGGCGGTCTTCAGCGCCCCGGAGGACAAGTATACTGACAAGTATGACAACTTTGACATTGACAGCGTCCTGGGCAATGAGAGAATCCTTAAGAATTACATCAAGTGCCTGATGGACGACGGCCCGTGCACTGGAGAGGGAAAGGATCTAAAAAGTAAGAGAACAGGACCATTATTACTACTATTTTTCAGAAAAACAATATCAATATCCTAAAGCCTTTAACCATTATTTGATAGATTCTGTTACGTTGTATTTGTGGACGGTCAATTAAAAAATTCCGCCTCGTGACTGACTCGTTTAAAATCATACAATTTAGTTAAACAAAAGTTTTTTTTTTAAATAGAGACGCGGATTTAACGTCATGTCGTGCTTCTTACCATTTTCATGCTACACTAAGTCCTTGTACCGTTAGCGGGTTAAGTGCTCTAGGCACGGACATTTTTGGGGGCTCCTCAGCCTATCCTACATCCTACAACCAAAACTAGCACCTTCAAAATAAATCACTTTTATTTTTCTCAAGAACTTTATATTATTTTTGTATTGGAAAACTGTAACATGTTAATATTATTCTATATTTTTATTTATTATCTTTGTTTTATTAACCGCTAAATTGAGTTTTTAAATACATCTACCGGTTTCGAAAAATACAATTTTCTTCTTCAGGATGTCATAACTAACTAGAACATATATTATTGTTTCTTTGCCAGAATCTATTTAAAAAATTTTTTTTTTTTTAATAAAACAAAGATAATAAATAAAAATATGAATTTTAACCACAAAGTTAATATTGCTAATTTTAAAAGTATAATATTATTCTGTTTAGATTTTTATCAACGCGGAGATCTTTCAATCCATCAAGTTAATTCATTCAATTTGTAGTCCTGTTTCTATATCATTTTCCTATAAATATTTTAAAAGCCTTTCCGAATAGGATTCCTTTAGAATTCGCTACTTGCTTGTACTATGAAAATAAGACTAACTTAATGGTCTCCTGGAACCAGGCTCGAACTCCCGATCAATTGATCTCTAGGCGAGTGTCGTACCACTAGCAACAAGCAGTCATTAAATATAAAAATGTCTACTTTTCCTAGTAAATGTAATCGTTTATTAGACAATGAATGCATAATATTGCGCGTCTTTTTTTTACCAGGATGACGCCGCTTAGTAACTAAGTGGTCGGGGATTCAGAGCTTAGTTCCAGAAAGAGTTATATTTTTCATAACGTAATAAATTGCTCAATTTTGTATATAAAAATATTAAACTATCATTTTGACACCGAGTCGAATATTTGCAATATAATTTTCTGGTTTTAAAATTTTTAATTGAATTAAAAAATATCTCAATGCACTTGTCTAAAAAATATTAAAATAATTTAAATAACAGAGAAAAATACCCAGGGATGTGACATAATTCAAAAATTAATTTTATATATCTTTTTTCCGATTGAAGAAATCCTTCCCGAAGCCCTCGCTACGTCTTGCAAAAAGTGCACTGATTCACAGAAGAAGATCATGAGGAAGCTGAGCAAGCACGTGATGACCAAGAAGCCCGAGGAGTGGGAACAGCTCGTCCAAAAGTATGACAAGGACCACAAATACAAGGATAGCTTCGCCAAATTCGTCAACGAGGAAGACTAAAATGACCGCTGACAATAATTTATTCCCCAACTGACAACTGAACAATATATATTTTTATATTGATGATTTCAAAATTTAGTAATTTCGAGTTTTAGATGATGATTATGATGCCATATTTTTAATTAATATCTCTTTAAATACCTACAGGTATTATAGGAATTCAGTTAACAATATTAATTATTTTTTCTGTAAATAATTTTGTACAATTTATTGTTTTCTGTAAAAATATCCAATATCTTGTGCTATGTACATATTAAAATACAAAATATATGTTTAACTACATTCTGGTAAAACAGCATTTAAAGAAATTTTAATAAATATGTCAACGTGGTCCATTTGAAGCATCCGTCTTTAAATATAATGTTATCGCTTTACATAAAGATATATTTTCGCTTATCTTGCTTTTGTCGGGCATATCTCTAAAATATAATGATTACGATTACTGTTACAAAAATACTGCAACCATAAATTTACTATGTTATCATTATAAAAACCATTATGTGATATTCTGTTATATTCATTTTAATTTGTTGATCAATAAATATTATATTGATAATTGTACGTCTTTGATTTTGTTCACAATATGTATTTACAGTGCAGATATTAAGACAGTCTTCGGCAATGACTTCGATAAAAACAGTGACACATATCGATACTTGTATCCGACTGAAATGTTAGATATAAAACAAAAAAAAACTTAAAGTTTGACCTTAAAATAAGTGTTTTATATTGTTCAAGTTTATGGATCTTGATCGAGCACACTTTAATTAACTATTCTTTTGTTGTATCTCATTCTCAGGGACGACAAATCATATTAAAGGTGCTCCAAGAAAATGTGTACGCTTGAGATAGAATTTCCAAAATTAAGCATTCATTGCATTTTTAAGCAAGTCCATTGAATGACGATAAGGAGGGTTATTTTATGATATTTCCAGCACCCCCTCTCTACCATCGTAATTTTGAAGAAAATCTTCCGAATAGATAAAAGAGATAAGGCATTGAATACATCCTCGCGTTCTTCAGACCTCGTATCGCTGGATTTTTTTATAGGGACACATAAGGTAAGGTTTATGGTGCAAAATCGATAAAAATTGAAGTACATGTTGAATGAATCAACTAGAAAAATAGAAAAATAACTTGATGTTTGCAATTCCATTAATTCGCGTTTTCAACGGCCTGAACCATAATAATCATCAGTTCTAAGACTTTCGATAACTTCGATAAAATAAAATCTTCTTTAATTTTAATTATGAAAATTTAATTTAGCTTTATAAACATTACATTTGTAATTTTTCAAATTGTCTATACATATATATATATATATATATATTTTATCGGTCGATGGAAAGACGTGTAACATTTTGATACGGCGGCAGTAATTAATCATTTTGAGAATACGTCAAATTGAGTATTTGTTTGCGTTAACTATGTAATAATAACGAGTTTTTTGATACACAAGTAGTGGCCTTCGATGCCACAACTCTTCGATTAAACACTAACAATAATATACGTCGGAAACAGAGGCGTAAATATGCCAATGCAGTCAATGCAGTTGTATCGGGGCCCACGTTAGATACGGACTCAAAAAGTACTCGCCCTACAATTCATTTGGCATTGATATTTTTACAAGTATCCATACCTTTCACAGCATTAATGAACGCGTTAACAGAATGACAGAATCTAGGGACCAGACCATCGCCATAAAGCGAAAATCGCCTATTTAATAGATAAACCATGCAGTACTAATATTCATATATCTTATACCCAATACTTATTTAGGGAGGATTTTTCCCGTTCTGCATTGGGGCTCGACAACGCGTTGGACAAAACAAATTGTCGGTCGGAAATGATCATTTTTTTGTACTTGACACTCCATTTTACACTTTGCCTTGGAAAATAAAAACGCTACGAGCTTATGCATCGACCAAACAACCAAAATTTCCACCCGTCCATTTCCTTTCCAAAGAAAGGAATGTCTTTACATTTATTCAAAGTTATTTAATTAGGTTTAATAATCAAGGAATGCTAATTAAACGTACCTAATTAATAAATAATTACGTTCGTATGTATTCTTTGTTTATTGGACTTTCAGTCGGGACATGATTCTAATATGTACTAGATTTAAGTTGTATGTACATACAACTTAAATCTTCATAATTGACTACGCTGAAAACACACACATCTCGTTCGTCATATTCCACGAATTATTTTCAAAATAATTATTATCACGCTTTCTAGGTATGCGACTATCAACGTACAATGTTGTTTAATGTGTGCACAAGGCTGTATAGATGAGGTGACCTTACAGATGATCATGAAAAGTTTAATAACAAAAATGATACTCGATAGGTATTATAGATTGTTTCACGGCAGTGCCGGATCTGGGGAAGTGGACATTTTATATATTTAATTAATATCCTGTATATGCAGTCAGTAAAGGCAAACGACGTAGCACATTTCATAATGGTAATCAATTTCGTTACATACTCTTACATTAAAAATGTCCGGAGTGATGTCTTGTGTCATGATCGTTTATCTTGAATATGTCGATATTTCCGTGATATATAAATGTATCACTGTGCAACATCATACGCTGGCACGTTATATTTAGCCAAGACACAAGTAATATAATCTGTCGCCCAGCATTGTTGCAGTTGTGTGTTGCATCATATCAACGAAACGGTAGATTATATATTTTAGAACACTTATCTTATTTTTTAAAATTATAATTTTATGTTTAAAAAATATTAGCAATATTTTAATATGTTCAAGAACACATAGTTACTGGATTTTCACCTACAAAGGCACTGTTATTAAACAAATAATGAATATCTCATAGAGACGAAGCTATTTTTTATTATATTTAATGGTAATTACAGGCCTTACGACCTGTTTTCGGCTGGCTCAAGTGATCATTTTATAATGATTGATCAATAATGGGTGAGAATGTTGAATGTTATATTTGTACCCATACTTCCATGTCTTTCCATTAAATATAATAGAAAACAGTTTCGTCTCTATGAGATATCTATTATTTGTTTAAAAAATATTATTTGAAAAACTTTATTATAATATATAGCTTCGTTGATAATAATTATGGTAGTTTTAATGTAGCTGAAATAATTATTTTTACATGAATAAAAATATTGAATATACCTCAATAATAGGCAACTCTTATCCTCAGTCTTAATTTAAATCACAATATTATTTTTAATGATATACTTCTGAAGAATGCATATTATACCCCAGGCTTTTGCCAACCTTTCCAAATAGCCTTGAATATTTAGTAAATAATATTTTAATTCAGTAGTCCATACCTTGAACAAAACACAAACACAATTTATCATAGACAGCTGTCTATCATAATAACCAGTCTTACAAAAAAACTTAGTTCTTCGAAGCAATTACGCTGACGATTCCTGTAAAATGTACCTATTACATAATGCTGCATTCTTAGCTAAATATAATATGAATAGGTTTAATTAGTATTATATGATATTATATTAAAAAATTAAATTTTTGATTAGTAAAGACATTAAAAAAACATATGTTTTTTATTTTTAAGAAGAACATATTTTTGTTGTAAAGTTGCAGACATTTTCAGAACATAGTTCTGTTGTATTTAAATACGAATTAAATTAATCAACCGGAAAGATATATAAAAAATATTTGGTTGCTACCGGGATTCAAACAAAAGGTATTTGAGATTCACCACAACATAAAGTTGATTGCTTTTAAAAATGGAACAATAGATGTATCAAGTGGAAAATTTACTGAGTATGAGTTCAAAATTTGTCGAAAATGTATTCGATTGCTATAGCGAAATAGTGAACACGCTTTCCCGGAGAAGAAGAGGTCCAGGTTCGAATCTTAATAGCAACTAAATATTTTTTTCAATAAATATTTTTTTTTGTACATCTTTTTAGTTGATTCATTTAATTTATATTAATATGTTTTCATTGTTTTTAAATTAAAAGTGTGGTATGTGTGTGTTGTCATCATACTTTGTCAACAATTTCAGTGAAATTATGAATTATTTATAATTAATATTTTTATCGGATTTTCTCAATTTGAATTATTTGATCGGCAGTACTAATGGCATAAACAAATCTTTCAATGTGTTCAATAAAATGATGTCTATATCATCAGCCTTTTTTTCTTCTCTGATGGATATAGGCCTCCCCCAAGGATCGCCAGATCTCTCTATCTTCAGATTGATTTAGATCTATGATTGAGATTGATATTGAGGACGGCCAACATATGTTCAAAAGAAATAGCAAAATTAATGATGAATATATGCAATATTTGAATAAATATTGCATAAATTTCACATATTTTCATTAAATATAATTTTTTTAAATAGCTATGAGATATATATTATTTGTTTAAGAATATTTCATTTGTGTGTATAGTCTAGCTACATAAATGAAGTTTTGAAGAAAAATTTCAATACTTCCCCCAACTTTCTGTGTACTTCTCCAGAAAAAAAATAGGAAAATTAAAAAAATATTATAAATATATTAATTAGAAAGACATACATATAAAATCAATTTTATTGAAAAATATTGTTGTTGCGCCACCGGGATTCGAACCTGGATCTCTTTCCAAATCGGGGAAGGTGCATTATCCAACTATGCGACTATGCTTTAGCGACAAAGTTTTGAACCTGTATGTTACCTTTTTGATATTAATACATTTAATCGTTCCATTATTTGAAAGAGCCATCTACCTTATTTTTACGTAATCTCAAATACCTTTGAGTAATCTGATAGCAGACGCCAGAATTGTCAATTAATTTTCACTTTCCTCCTCTTCCGCTTCTACCATCGTGTCTCCTCAGTACGATAAAGGTAAAGTTTTAACATAGAATTGATTCATTTGTGTACTATTTTTGGGGGCTGGGAATGAATGAATGACGCCAGAATTATCAATTCATTTTTATTAAATTTTGGACACATCGATACAACTTTATTATTAGGAGAACACATTCTTCAATATTTTCAATATATCTTCAATATTTTGTAACCTATGTTCTGAATAATTACAACTTCACAATAAGAATGTGTTCTCCTAATAAAAAAATATTAAATCATTACAGTGATACGACTGCCATCTTTTGATTTTATTTTATGGTTGATAGAAGCAATATTAATTTATCAGTGAAGTTATCATGAGCTAGGGTGCAAACCGCTGAATTACGTAATTGATAAATTGAATAAACATAATAAACATTGAGCCTATATAATTTGTACAAGTATACAGGTAAGAGGTTATTATCATTTCGATGCAGAGGTCGCTCTACCTTGAGTAATCCTCTACATAGTAATTATCATCTGAATAGCTTTTTATGATTCTGAGAGATGTCATACATGTCAGTCGCTGCGCGTTGACGGGTGGAAGTCTGAAGTAAAAATAGTAGTGTACAAAAATGAATTCAAATTTATAAATTAATTTCATTGTTCAAATTCACTTACGTCGAAGTATGGGTGATGGCAAATAAAAACATATTGTATTAAATAAGACAATTTAAAGAGATCTATTTTATGTGTATACCTATATACTGTTTTAATATGTATCTAAAATAATTAGGCACTACCGAAAAATGATATAAAAACTATATATAATACTTATTATTTTATTTTTACTAGCAGTAGTATAAAAATCAAAAACCGGCCTTGTGGTTGTTACCGATCGGACCCGCCGAAGCGAATCTGTTGTATCGTTAGTATGACGAAGTGGATATTTTCCGATATTCCTGCATTATAATTTTATACAATTTTTTAATTAAAATTAAAATGTCGTGGCTTTTATAAGAAATTCAGTAAGGGCAAGATATGGTTTAATCACTGAACTCTGTTCAATGCTCGATGAGCTTTATCAGAAGGCCAAAAAGGTCCAAATTATCAATACGTCTGTTAGGTGATTTCTTCTTTCTATCTCGGCCTCATGTTCAAGGGGGAGGCATCTAGCCTAACTGGTTCTTTTTTAAATATTGACTAGTCAAATGGTTATGAAATGAAAGAATATCTTTATATAAGAAAATTTATAATCTATATTTTAAGATACTTGCACGTTTTAAAAGTGGAAAATGAACAATTTACTTTAATACCTATTAATAAGGCTATTCTACAATAATTACAATAAAATTAACATTAAATATTTGTGTTCATCATGCCAGCATAAAGTTCTCTACAAAATTGTCTATGTTGACGCTTGTCTGATGTAGATTATGGAGGTCCCTCGCGTAAGGGATTACCTCTTAGGATGGTCCTGGATCCTGGACGTGAAGTGTGGTCAGCTCCTTGTGGTGCCAGCGTAGGGTGACGGAGTTCAGGCTTGTAGTTGATGACAAGACGATGCCCAATTATTCAGGCAAACCGGGACTCTAGACGCGATATTCTTAGTCTGTTCTCGCTACACCAATTATATTTATTAACTTTTTATAGATCCAGCGGGACCCTTTTTGATACTTTCACATCAACGATTAAACTCAGAGTACATCACAATCTAAGCTTAAACTCGAGGCGCTCAGTTTAAATTTTTCCCAGAATTACAATCTATGAAGCGCTTGCTTGATACTTTTAGAGACGATATAGATTTCATTTTCTAATTGAAAATAAAATCTCGTCTTTATGAAGCCAGTTCTTCCGGCGGAGAACTTGAGAAGACCGGTCGACTATGGTGATGCATCCCTTAAGGTGCATTTGCCTACGTGACTTTAGTCACGTTCGCCACTTTATTGCTGTACCCACGCTGCGTCGTACACCTGCGTCTAACAATACCGAGTTTTTATTACCGTCCGTCCCTTACTTCGACTAAGTGCTTTTGTATCCTTGAACAAAATATTGTTTTGGGTAATTTCGCATTCTAACACGTCTATAATTTATATTAATTAGTACATAATCATTTAATCATTATTAATGTAGTTTATTGTAATTATATTAATAAATTGTAACCCACAGTAAACAGTTGTACTTCCATTTATAATTAGAGGTAATTAAAATGCCTTTTAGTTTTTAAACTTTGAAAAAGTATTTGTTACGTTATTCAAACGCCATTGAAAACCAATTTAAATTTTTGTCTGTTTTATTATGTTATACGCTAGATTTATTCATTTTTCAAGAAGTTTACACTGTTGAATATGCTCAGGACTCGGAAAGTCCATGTAAAGAACAGATTGCTTAATCCAGACTAATTTATCAGCTGCGGCTCTTCAGCTGAACGTGAACGTGCCAGGAAAATCTATTTTAAAAAATGTTAAATTTTTTGCTAAAAAATCTTCATTTTTCCCAAAGTATGCGCATAATGGAAGATTTTGAATTATAAATGCAGTATATAGTACCCCAAAAATAATATTCACTAAAAGTTACATTTTTAATTACAACAGCAGTCTTACTTTTTACATCCAAAAAGGCAACGATTTATTTTTTATTTTAAACACAGACCACAAAATATATATAGACATGAACTAACGCAAATTTCTTGTCCCAATATTTTCATTTTGGTGTCACCCACGTGATCACTTTGGTACCACTTATACAATCAAATAGCTCCGCGACTTTTATATGACTTGATTGGAACGTACATTTAAACGCTGATTTAATGTAAAAAATACGTATTTTTTACACAAAGATTTAATTTTCGAAGAATAAATACTATTATTGTTGCATAAATGTGTGTTTATGTTTCCACCAAGAATGTGTGTAGAATGCCCCTCGTCCCGCAACTAGTACTTTATTTTGTATCCATTCATTTACTGGCCTGTGATTTAAATGTTTACAAGTTTTGGTGTTTAATAATACTTGATTTTGAAGATGCCAATTATCAGCATACTTCATTTTATATAGAATTAATACAATAAATATGTATGATTATTGTGTAAATTATGATTATGAAATTTAGATTTAATTAATTAATTAATAAATTTAGCTAGATTTTTCTAGAATACTTACTGATCATACTTTTAAAATACAAATATGTGTACGATAGAGATATCAGCACAGGTAGGTAGCACAAATTAAAAGTAAAAAAAATATACTTCAAATCATTTATAAAAATGAAAACCGTATTTGCAATCGGTGAAATTGAAATATACGTGTTTGTAATTCATTTTTACGCCATAACGGAGATTTAAAAATTAAAGTGCTTTTGCTAAAATGCTTCTAATATATACAAACAAGTCTTCAAGAGCTGCTGTCAAATGCAAAACTGCCTCTATGTCCAGATAATCATTTCCAAACACGGTTCAAAGTGGCGGTTTTTGCTTTTGATAATAATTCATAATTCATAATTTTTATTTAAAATAAAATAATTCATTTTTTTATTAATTTATTATAACAAATGTAACAAAATTGCTCAAATACTTTACAAGTGTTTTATCTATGCTAACTCAATTTATAAAGGCATTTTTAAAGGCAATATTTTATTTGATAATTAGATAGTCTAAGTTCTAAGGAAGATATCACACTATTCTGCAACACATCAAATTTAACAAATTCAACAAATTTCTTCAGATGGCGTGAATATTACTATTGCGGCATTAATGGAAAGAGAAAAAAATCTTAGATACATATGTCACGGGATCTTCGCTGTTCAAGTCAACTGGCATTGGTCTAGTTACTAACATGGGCAATCTTCCATCACAGTCACGGGTCATAGGCTAAACATATCAGCTGTTGTCACTATCTTTTCTACCACCTTGACCTTCGACTTTAGAATTTAGACTTTGATTCCCTCCTTGGTGGCGATATCCTTGTACTTGACGGCGTAGATACCTTGGGGGTCGTACTTCTTCTCCAACTGCTCCCAGAGGTCGGGACGCTTGTTAACGAAGTGTCTGATGACCTTGATGGAGCCATCCCTCTGTTTAGTGGTGCACTTCTTGCAATCGTTCTCGAGGGCGTCGGGCAGGGTCTCCTTCAGGGTCTTGGCCTCCGGGGAGCAGCGGCCCTTGTCCATCAGGCAGTCTACATGCTTGTTGAGCAGGCGTTCTGAAGACAGGATCTCATCCAAGTTGATGTTATCCCACTTGTCCGTATACTTGTCGTCGGCCATGCTGTACGAGAACAGGCAAACGAGGGCGGCAACGAATAGAAACTTCATCTTGGATTATATGTTATCTGTAATGAAATGCGAGTTTTAATACCTTGGGAGTTATATATATTATATATGTAATATACCTAATCCACAATATTTTATGGGTGGATACCTGACTAAAACGAAAAATATTATTGTTTGATTTTTTTTACAAAATCATGTAATGCATTAAGTCTACGTACTTCGAAATAAATATGCTTCAGACCATAAATCATCTAACAAAATATAGTCTGGCTGCTCTAAATTCAATGACCCTTAATTTCTTGTATTCAATATATAATTTGGAATCAATTGAATATTTAAATTAATCGCATAATAACGATTTTTTTTAAAATCTCTGATATGGTTGAGATTAGGCACATATTATTTGAAGATTTTCGACTCGCAATTTAGTCAGATATCCCATAAAATATTGTAGACTATATATGTTACACCCTGTATATTAACACTACTAACAGATATTAGGTTAAAAACAAATGAAATAAATGATGTTACGTATTATGTCTTCGTATCAAATTGGTATGTTATTAAAATAGGTTAGTTCGATGACGTAATACTGAAAGAAATAAAATACGGTGAAAATAATGTTAATATTTAAATCTCATTCAACTCACGATTATATCATTTAATAGAATAGAAGTGAAATAGACGGAATAAAGGCTGCTAGTGTTTGTGTTCCCTTTATAGAGCACGTTAATAATGAAATCTATGTTAATGTGGCAACACCAATTTTTTTAAAATACTATACCCCACTTTAATATATGATCGCTACGTATATGGAGTCTAGCGGATAGACTGATATCAAGAATCTCGGCTGCCGAAATGAAATATCTTAGGAAAGTAGCAGGAGTAACATTAATGTGCCGAGAGAGAGAAATACCGTGATAAGGCATGGACACGTCTTACGAATACCTGAGAAACGGTTAACAATTTTGAAGGAAAGACGGCCGGTTGATTGTCCCAGATACGTACACGGCGTACAGGTCAATCAATATTCTTACTATTTTCAAACTAAGCTAAACGATCGTTTTATGAAAATAGGACTAACTTGCTGGTGTCCTGAAACGAGGCGCGAACCCCCGACCACTAGATCACTAGGCCAGCGTCCTAACCACTACACCAACAAGCTACTCAATTGATGTACAAAACCGCGCAGGACAGCGAAAGACGGAGATGCCTAGTCGAGACTTTGGGTCTCCGATTCTCCTAGGATAAGGGAGTGAAAGTGACGATGATGATGAGTTTCTCCCCTATTTAATATGTTCGCGATCCACTGCACACATTCACAAAAATAGTCACAGGGGTAGTGTCTAATACCGATATTAAATTATTTCTGTAATATGCGAATATCTTATTCAAATCAGAAAGAAAGTGGTACGAATGCCGACCCAAGAGCGAATGGCGCTCATTTAAAAAAATTCTTCACTTTTTTGTTTTACCTTACTTATTATCTTTTAACTTTTATTATTATAAAGTGTTAAAAATAATAATCGAACGATAAACTGAATCCTAAATATATAATATAACGTCCGTCCATCCGCCCGCGTTGCGTAGCAATAAAAACAAACAAAAATTCTTATCAAACACGTGAAAGTATGTGGTTATCGCTTCAAAAAAAGTAAATTACTGTGATACTATTTTTTTGTTGATACTAATAAAACATCGATATTTTTATTATTTTAAAACTATGCTAAACGCTTGGGCTATGAAAATTAAACATGCTTGTTGGTCTCCAGGGATAAAGCTCGATCCTCTGATCACTAGACGATTTTAAGTAATATATAAATGAATATATAAAAGATTATTATTTCCCATAATTATTGACGGGTTATTCCTGATATAAGAAATAATGGAATAATATATATACTAATGAAATAATATTGGTAAATGGTTTCAAACTTCAATTATTGTATTATTACACATGATAAAATATAGGTACACGCACTATAATTTGTTTCCGGTGATGATATGAAATGATATTCATTAGAATATAGCACACACTGTAATAAAAAAGAACATTGAAATCTTACGGCCTCCAGCTGGACGTGCTTAAAATAATAATGATATAATATGACATTATGTATTATTAATTTTAATTTTAATATTAAAGCATTAAAAACTCCTAAAATGGCCAAGATAGCTATCAGTGGCTGGAAGTCTAAAATTTAAACTAAATGCTTATTGTAAAATATAGTTTTTATTTAAAAAACATTTTTGCTATCAAACGATAAAATAATTATTTAATTCTTTTGTCCATTTTTTATAATTGTTGCACGACTTATTGTAATATAAAACAAAAAAAATACATTTTTAAGGAGAAAATATTTTTGTTGTGAAGATGTATTTTCAGAACACAGAGAGAAAAAATATTTATCTGCTACCGGGATTCGAACCTGAACCTCTTCCTATCCAAGGAAACGTGTTAACTATTCCACCATAGCTATAAAATTGATTGCTTTTAAAAATGTAATAATAAATTAATCAATTGTAAAAATATACAGTTAATCGTAATCGGTTGCTGTAATGAAGTGGTCTTTGGTCGAATCTTTCTAGCCGATTCATTTAATAAATTGTTATTATTTTTGAATAATATCAAAATGTACACGTGAGAGGCAATATTTGCCGCATGACCGTGCGTTGAGATCTACAACATGGAAAACGCGACACGCTTAATAAATTAGGGATAATAATTATTAGACACTAGTCATCCTCAGAATTGTTAGAAAATGTTATTTTTACGATTGGGCCAAATAATATTACGATAGGATAGTTAGTCATACGACCTAATCAAATAATAATTATTTGACGTCGTGCACGAGAACCACGTTCGTCTCATTAACATTGGTTTAATAATTCTATTGTTTACTTGTCTTGTAACCGTGTATGTTACAGAGACAGTCAAAGCTAACGTCTATTCTATGCAAGATTATATCGACTAATCTAGAAGAAACGACATTGCCTTGACACGAACAGGCAAAGACAAACATAAATTATAAATAAATAAATAAGCCTGATGGGGAAAAAGACAGTTTGCATTCATCTATCGTATATATAATTAGTATAATAACAATTCTGGAATGTATGTAATTAAGAGAATTATTAAAATAATGCATGTAAGCGAATCCCAATTATCCGATTGTTATTGTTTTATTATTTATTGAGATAATAATAATGTATTAAATATGATTGCCCACATTTCAAGGTTTTTTTGTACTTATTTTTAAATTATGAATTTAATAATGAATATTTATTCAAGTAATAATGAATCGTTAAGAAATGTTTTTAGCGATAGACCGAGGTCGGTCTGGAATATTACTATACCCAAACTGTCAGCCCAGCATTTTTTTCCCATCAAGGAGCTAAACTCTATAACGCCCGTCCTAAAGATGGGGTTGAAAATTGATATAAATTACAAATTAAGAGTGTTAATATTTGTTAAGCAAATTTAACGCTTCAGGATGCACTTTAATGACAAAAAGGACGCCCTTTAAAATGCCTATTAATAATATTATAAAATTGTTAAAAATACATATCATATAACAAAAAAATACGTAATTGTAAAATATATTCATTCAATGAGATAATAAAATACGTGTCCATCTAGATTACCACATTTCAATAACTTGGCGGTTTGTTACGTTAAAAAATAACCGGCTCAATGTCATCCAATCAAACATCGAAATGTCGAACACATTGACTACAAAGTTTTGTAGAAGTAACACCTTCAGTTATAGTGATAATAATTTACAATACTATAAAATATATTTATATATCGATAATTACTCATTAAATCAAGATGTATGGACGTGGATGAGGCGAGAATTGTGTTTCAGGACAGAAGGGTGTGCGCTGTATCCTCTCTGCCTATCTCCGCGAGGAAACGGCGTGATGGTAAGTAAGTAAGTAAAATGAAAAATAGCAATAAATTGAAGCAATCAATTAAACAAAGAAAGCACCGATGTATCTAATATTATTTGTAAATTCGTTACAGAAATCACATTGACTTTAAAATAACTTTTTTCCCTATATTAATACGTCATATATATATATTACGAAATACAATTAGATACTAGTGAGATTAATAATTACAATAAACAAAGATAAAATATAATTTGTATCCTTGGATTTATTCACTGAACGGGTTATGACGCGACGTTAATAAACGTGGTTAAGAACAATCTTAATTGCTTACCTCTCGCTGTACACTGAGCAAAGCACTGAGATGCAATGATCTTCACTGCACATGTAGCGGGTATTTATACCTCAGAGTACGGGAGAAAAAATCCCATGAAGTGTATATTAAAATACTTTATTATTCTTCGGCGGTTCGGTGTGGACATCTCGGAAAGACAACAATTACATCAGAGCTCACCAAGACATGCACAGCCACTAAGGGGAGTTCAAACAACGCAATCAAGTAATAATCAAACTTATTATATCCGCCATTCGTTTTACGCCTGAATCACCTTTCTGGATCATTTTTTCAACATGATGTTATCTTGATAATGATTCAAAAAATGTATTCACATACTGGTTTTGAAACATAATTAATATATTTTTAATGAAAACACATTAGTTCTGTGGCATTTTAAAAACAAAGTAAATTTCTTCAATATTAGCAAAATTACTTTGTGGCCAAATATTATAAACAAATCATTGTTTTGACATTTAACAAGGGTTTAGAAATTATACCTACATACAAATACTAGAGGTTTAGATATAAGAATAAGTGTTAATTGCAAGCTAAATATTATAAATAATCAAATCCTTTTTGCTAATGGTCACCTTTTAAATTTGTTTTCATAGTAGTTTCCGTTTAGTTACCTACCACTTACACTTTATAGTTTTGTTTTTATCTGTGCTTGTTTTTTTTAAATTTTAGTATACATTGTTTCTTGAAGAATAGATCGAAACATTAATTTATCAATAAATAGTGGTTTAAACAAGTGTTTTGTCTTATTATTTACAAATTTAATTAATTAATTAGAAAGATTTACAAAAAAAATCTATCTATCGAAAAAATATTTTTTTGCTACCGAGATTCGAACCTGGACTGGAAACCTATCCGGGGAAAACGCGTTACCATTTAATTTGTGTTTTAATTATGACGTAATCGAGATTATTGAAAAAATAATCATATGGTAAAACGGATAAAAGGTACATCTGAGTACCCAAGTTTTGAATCTTTTCCAAAAATATTATTTACATTGTTTCAAATAAATCTTCAAATAATTCCACAATTTTTAATTAATTTAAAAAGTGGATATCTATCAATTTGAATTCTCTCATCTCTCCGTGTATCTCTCGTGTCTTGGATACACACCCTGACGATAAACGGTTTGACAAATGTTGGCAAAGTTTACTTTGCTTGTAGATTAATTTTCCTCCTCGACATTTTCGACAGATGGCAGCACGTGTCGGGCACCCGACGTCAAACTGAATAGTATAATTTTTGTGAAATAGATGCAAGACTGTTTGCTATACGTAGTTTGGTGAGGAAGCCGCCTGTTACAGTATCTTCCATACCGACCGAACCTTTTACGGACCTTTCTTCTTCGGTGAATCTTTCAATTTATTGGACATTTTTCGAGAAAAGAACATAGCTTGTAGAACTTGTCGAAGTGCATGGAGAGGAAGAAGAAGATCGCACACCTATTGGAACGAAAAAATGGAAGAAACAAAAAACAAATACTTCTCAGATGATAGTTCAAGTGGAGTAATATAGTCGAAGAGGGTGAGAGCTCATGAAGATCACCATCCTCAGTCATGACAGACCTACGAGGAAGAAAAGCTACTACGTGTAGCATTGAAATATTTGTAAATATTAGTATAAATCATCACAGCAAGATGAATAACTATATTATTAAATATTGCTAGACTTAAGACCTACACATAGAGAAGAGTGATCATTATAAGGGATGTATTTTTCGATGAGATAATAGATTTAGTTCTTAGTGCCGCGTATACGTGTTGAGATATAGATTGTGATGTTTGAATTTGGGTGCTGAGGTCTGGATAGCCTACTTTGCCGACTTATGATGATTGGCTGTCTAAATGGAGCGGAGCGAGACGTCACTTCTGGGTGGAAACGCTCGAAAAGAGGGAGTGGGTCGGTGGAGCCGCGCTTCGGAGGAATATGGTAACGAGAGATGGCGTAGACTAAAAGTGGAATCATCGCGATGTGAAGGCCTACAAGAACACTGGATGCAGATTGGCAGAAGAAGATGATTAAAATGAATTTAGAATGCTTTTTAATGTACAATAAAAAACTTTTATTACTTAAAATTCAGTATTAACGTAGCACATCCGTCTTAGGATGGTTACACCAAAGAAATATTTTGTTATTTAATTGTTAATACATTACAAATGATCATAAATTTTAAACTTGATCTTAATATTTTTTAAATAGTGGGTATAAGTGTAAGTATAGTGAGTAATGAAATCTAGAAAAAATTCTAATTTCAAAAATTTTGACCGTATAAATGATTGAAAGCCTTTGTTTGAGATTTGTTTTTCTATTTTAAAAA
This sequence comes from Eubasilissa splendida, assembly GCA_031772225.1. Classification (NCBI taxonomy): domain Eukaryota; kingdom Metazoa; phylum Arthropoda; class Insecta; order Trichoptera; family Phryganeidae; genus Eubasilissa; species Eubasilissa splendida. Next base: position 18,023,922 of record CM062856.1, read on the forward strand.
ATCAGAAAAAAAAGGTTGCGTGTCAACCAATTTCGTATTTCAAAGTAAAAATGACATTTAAGTCCAATGTAATGTATCAGTATTTTAAATTGCCTATGCATTAGAAAGAGTCATATTTATGTGCGATTTTAAAATAATACATTTTTTTTATTCACAGTTTTCTTTTGAAATACTTTTATGAGATTCCTCATTATAATTTTTATTGACTGATATAATTAGAATATATATAATGTTTATTTACTTGACAAAGAGATTGAATCACCTCTGCCAATATACAGACATGAACAATATAGTTAAACACGCAAGTCTCCCGCAAACCCTTCGCGACCGCCCGCCACACGCTACTTCTCGCCCGCCACACGCTACTTCTCGCCCGCCACGCGATAATTCTCGCCCAGCTTCGGCGATGAAAAGTTTACGCGAAAAATGCAAAAAGTACCGACGCATGCATGTTGTGAATTGGATGTGTTTTGTGTGCGTGTGTGTTAGTGTGTGAAATTACGACAACGGGATACAAACCCGATATTGTATTTACTAATCAAACCGTTTGTTGAAATAAGATTTTCGTATTGTCAGTTGACGATATTTTCAATAAAAACTTTTTATTTATTTATTTTGTTTAATGAGATATACTTATGTTTTATTTATTTAATTGTAAAACTTATTTTTGTTAGTTATAATATAAACCGGAGCGAAAGTTAACCGAATGCTGTGGAAATGCGGGCGCTCAGGTGCTTGTGTAGTAAATATATGTACGATAAAGTTGGGTAAGAAAGAATGCTCCCTTTGATCCTTGCCCAGATTCGCACCAACTAAACACTAACTAAAAGAAATATGTACAGACGCCATTAAGGTTGGAATTTTAATTTCACTTTAGATTTAAAAATACAGAATTATTATTGTTATCATATCAGTTTTCTATTTTATATATTCTACACATGGTACTTGCCCAGCAATATAATATAAGAGACACTGGAGGGATTATCAAATTTGCATTTGATAATGATTTTATTACGTCTGTGCGGTTCTTAGTATATTTGTCTCTTATTTTTTGAGTTTGTGAAATTAATAAAAAAACAAATGTGAAGTTCATGGATTCAAAATAATAATAATAATAATAATGCGTTTATTCTAGCGTGAAGGGGTTTTTTCAATTTAATGAAGACCAGATTCGCCATATAGATAATACATATTATAGAATACATTTAGGTAACAAAATAATATTTATGTATGGAAAGAAAAGCAAATATATATATATATATTACACCTAGAGTGTAACAGACCTAGTTCAAAATATTTTATGGATGTATACTTGATTAAGTTACGAGTAGAACATGTTCAATGAATATGTGCAAATCCTGTACTGTTGCGGAAAATATTATTGTTTTAAATTTTTATAAAATCGTGTTATGACTAACGTACATCCAAATAAATATTTGCGAAATTGTCCCATTATTAATCTATATCTTTGCTTCGGGCCCTAAATCATCTAACAAAAAATAGTCTTACTGCTTGAAATTTGATGAACTTTAATTATTTGTATTCATTATATAATTTGGAATCAATGAAATATTTCAATTAATCGAAATAATCACGTAATTAGGATTTTATTTTAAATGACATGGTTGAGATTAGGCACATAACCCTTGAACATTTTCGTCTCGTAATTTAGTCAGGTATCGACCGATAAAATATTGTAGACTAGGTATGTTGCACCCTGTATATATATATAAACAAAACATATAGTGTGCTTCCATATAACAACAATGTATATCATCCAAGATGGCCGATCCGTCTATCCATCAACATTATTTGTAAAAACCGATGTACTGTGTTGTTGCAAGGGGGATCTTACATTTCGTCTTCCATCTTTCAAAGAGGTGTATCTCGAATTTGTTGATTTTACATCAAATATATTAACAAATTGTGTGGAATTATTAACTGTTGAAAAATGATTAATAAAAAATTTTGCCGATTTCTACGGATATTTTTTGATTTGAAGATAATGTGTGTTGTATTTATTCCATATTGTCATTTGTAAGAATTACACATCGAAATAAGGGCGGTTAAGTCAAAATGTTTTTATGTACCTAATATTACTTCCTTGGAATAAAATTCTGATATGCCTTCTTGAATGAATTATGGGCATGTATTTGGGCAATATAAGTCCAGTCGTAACTCAATTTTAACAAAAAACAAGATACACCTTTTTGAAAGATGGACGACGATTTTGCTGCGTTTAAATCTAGTTTGATTTTTATGGTATTAGTAGGGTAGGGCGGGGCTAGTTGAGCAATTTTTTATTTAATCTATCATAACTTTATAACGGTGTATCAGATTTACTCGATTCCTACAATGTTAAATAAGTAATTTACCCTGCTCTAAGCGTCTTCAGAAAACATAACTATTTCAATTTCTGGTTTAGAAAATATTGCCATGAATGTGAGAAACTTCCGAGTTGCACAACCTGCCCCACAGGTGCGCGGCAAGGATATGGGGCAAGTTGAACAATGAAAAGAATGGGCTCAATAGTGGTATGGAAATTAAATCAATCTCCAATAAAACTACAGTTAATAATCAAATATATATTTTAAGTTCCAGTACTAATTGTACAGTGAAACAAAAACCATTATTTACTTAACAAAAGCAAGCAAAACATAACTCTTTCTTTATATTTGGATATTATTACACTCTTAGTACTTAAAATTATTTTTTAGGAGAACACATTCTTATTGTGAAGTTGTAATTATTCAGAACAGACGGTCTGTGATATTTAATTCATATTTAAAAAACTTAAAATTATGTTTTATTATTAATTTTCAAGTACATAATATAAGAATATGAGGTTAGTTATTTATTATGAGATCAAACATATGAATGCTGCGTTTATCATCAGTCATCATAGTCGCGATTGCAATCAACTGGGACTGGTACCATTGCTTGCAAGCCTGACACTGGATCTAGTTTTCTCCAGGTAGGCTCTCGGAATAAATTTCGTAACAAACCATCTACAGATTTTAATTTTGAAATGTATCTTGTTCTTTAACATTTGTTTGATGTTGAATTCTCTTGTGTTCGTCCATTACAGATTTTGTTGCGTGACATAGCTGTTGACTCGTAGTTTGAAGTATTTTTCTTACATATCCGCACCCTAAAATGAAATGCAAAACGAAAATGTAACTTTTTGTAATAAAAATATAGTGGGGCAAGTGAAACAAGCCTGTCCCGACTAGACTTATCGAAAGTGCAATAAATATATAATGTGTCAATACTTACGTGATTGTAGATGGCTATTTTTATACGAGTCCACGATAAAAATGACGACCAACATATGTTTAGTCACAAAATAAACAAAGTATCCTTGCACCTCGCCCGATCATCATGTGGCAACTGATGCTCACGCGATGTATTCCCCTCCTTCGTATTACTCTTTTCGAAATTTGAAATGTTGTCGAGAGATACGTAGTTTTTGCGATAATTCAATTGCCCAACTTGCCCCTATGCTCAACTAGCCCCGCCCTACCCTACTAGCAAACAACACGGTAGAAAAAATTGAAGGTGAACTCGACCTTATTAACAATTTCACGATCAATATAGAAATCATTATTTTAATATTTACGAGTAATAATTGGACAACATCCAAAATCGTTCGCTTGCTAAAGATCTACAATTCATATTTTCTTAGTGGTATTATTATTTCGTAATTGCCTGCCTTGCCTACAATGTAATTTATTGTGTTGTTTTCTTTTTTAATGGTAGCTTGCAGAATTATTAAAATATTTTTAAAATTGTATATATAAATTAAATTAAATATTTATGAATATGCAATTAAAATGATAATTTATGGTATTTCGCCAGAACTTATTTTCATTACAGCACCCTTCTTCTTCTTACCTCTTGTCTCCTTCTTCACGGATTTCTTCTCGAGGGCCCCAATTTACAGCAATCTTTCTCTGCATTGTGAGAAGCAAGATCTGATAATTCTCTGGATGTCTCATTACATGTCCGAGTTTTAAGATATTAATTGTTTTAAATAATAAACAATAAACGAATTAGTTTAATAATATTAGTATTCCAGTATGATAATACGAATCTAAATATAGCTTTTCTCGGTTATTCTATTTAGCGATATGATGGGAATTAACAGCAAGTTCCCATAGGGGAGCTGCAGTGTAGCTATGTAATATACTACAATAAATTCATATGATGGTCCAGAAACGGTATTCAACTATCAATGTTGATTTTTGTAATAATAATAATAATAATATTTTCCAAAATAATTTTAGTTTCTTTTGAAAATTGTTAATCATTTTATATTCACATGAATATTTCACATCACGATTGGTAATCGAGTGGACCTATGTAGTTTGAGGGAAAAGTATCAAGACTTCACACGATGTGTCACATCAATTTTCAAACTAAGCTAAACGCTTGTGCTATGAAAATAGGACAAACTTGATAGCCTCCTGGAACGAGGCCTCGAACCCCCGATCACTAGATCACTAGGCGAGTATCGCAACAACTAGATCACAAGCTCGTCAAAGTGTAGAATATGATTTCACATTAATTACCAAAGCAAACCTTAAACCTCATGCGATAATTTTACCTTAAAAAAATGTATGGATATTTTTAGGATCGTAGTACCAAAGTCGGATATTGCATATTTTGGTTGACAGTATTGTTTACAGTATCGGTGATTTCCCTCATGAACAACTAGAGAAACACACCAAAAACAAATATTTAATACAAGAATTTACTAATAAAGAATAATATATATTAATAAGAATTTCCTTAATAACACATAAGTTGTATCTGCTGTCGGTTTACTCAAAGGTATTTGAGATTCCGTAAAAACAATGAAGATGGATCTTAAATAATGGAACGATAGGTGTATTAATTTGAAAAAGTGTAACACATGGGTTCGAAAAATTGTCGTCAAAAATACTGTCGCTGTAGCATAGATGGTAATGCACCTTCTCCGGATTGCAAAAGAGATCCAGGTTCGAATCCCGGTTGCGCAACAACAATATTTTTTGTTAAAATGATTTTGTATGTATATCTTTATAATTAATACATTTTATTAGTATTTACAAGAATTTTAAGTACGCTTTTTGTTTTAAAAAAAGACTCACTACTTATATTCGTATCAAAAGTGGACATTCCTCATATAATTGTCTTATGATAAAAATTATTATAGAAATTTTTTTTTAAAGAAATTTGTGAATTATTAATTAACTTTTAATTAGTTTAAAAACCTTTTTAAGAGTTAATTACACATCAACCGGTTTCAGAAAATACATTTTCCTTCATCGGGATGTCAAAAAAACTAACTTAAATCATATGTTCATATCGTTCTAAAGTATTCAAAATCTTTTTTATTTTTTAAATTTAGTACGATGATGAAAGATGTGGAATATGAAATGATCCAAAATTATCAGAATTTTTTTTAGGATAGATAGGACTTGTGATTTAATTTAGTTGGTTATTTATAATATTTTATTTACACGCTTAACATACTTATAATGATCCAAAATTATTAAATTTATAACCAAAATTGTTTATATATAAAACAGACAATCCCAAATTTTTACCAAAGGTATGCTCAATCTCTAATTCTTTTTTTTTTAAAATATAATTCGAAAACTATAAGAATAATTTGACATATGGTTTTAGTTAGTTTTTTTTTTAACATTTATTAAGAAGCACGCATTCTTATTGTGAAGTTGTAATTATTCAGAACTATGATATTTGAAATACAAATTAAATGTATTAATTATAAAAGATATACATACAAAATCAATTTTATCAAAAAATATTGTTGTTGCTACTGGGATTCGAACCTGGATCTCTTCCAATCCGGGGAACGTGCATTATCCAATTATGCTATACCAACACAGTGGATTGATGACAAATTTTCGAACCTATATGTCATACTTTTCCAATCTATCGTTCCATTATTTAAAAGGCATCTATATTTTTTAACACCCTGATGAAGGCGACGAATGGTGCATAATTAACTAATAAAAGTGGTTAAAAAACAAAGTTAACAAATAATTCAGTATTAAAATAATTAACCTCAACGTTAAATATTTAAAATATGAGAATTTTTAAACTATCCATATTAACAATAAACTAAATTATTCGTAAGCATGGAGCGTAAATGAGCTAAAGGGAAAAATGTTAAAATAATCAATTACCATTTTGGTTTCAGAAGCGAAGGACATATGTATGATTTAATTTTATAATTTAAATATTCATGTCTTTATTAATTATTTATTTAAAATAATATTCGCAATCATTGTTCAGGCATTAAAAAGTATTTGTTTGTGCCTTAGTGTATATAGAAAACAAAATATCTTCTTTACTGCAAAATTATGTAAATGGTTATGTCCTACTTTAATTCCTCATGTCTCGTCTGCAAAGTAACAAAAAAAAAATACTGAAACGGTTCGTGTTTTTATGATAATTTTGTATCGTGTCTTGTCGTGTATTCGATATTATGAAATTGTTTACCTCAAATTTACTAGTATATGTGAGTAGCCCATATTAGCAACACCTTCAAATTTTAATTAATTACTTGTCATGTTGGATAATCGTGGCTATCAAATACATTAATGACATTTCGACAGATTACATAGATATTTTATGGGTCCTCACTCAATTCTGAGTAGATGATGTTCAAGCTATTTGTGAAAATTATCTGGATTTATTTATTATTGGAATTTTTTTTACTGTTAAATAATATTGCTTAAGGTCGGTCAATGTAATTCCACCGAAACGTAATTAAATTGTATGACGTATAGGTGGTTAAAGATCTCCTTCACTCCTATCCCCCATCCCATACCATTACCACCTACCTCTCTACTCCTTATCCACCTACCTCCTATCCCCTATCTACTATCCTTCTACCCCTTTATCATCACCTACACCAGTTATTTCTGTATTCAGTATAATGTTTGAAATTGTTCAACTTAATCAAAACCCTAAAATATTCGTATTAAGTGCTAATATTTTTATTAAGTTAAAATGAGTTATTGTTCAGAATTCGTGTAGTTGAGAAAGCAGATTTTTTTATTCTTACATGAAACAAATTATTAATATTGAATTATTTATTACTTTGTTTTAAACCAATTTTAAAAGTTAATTTATTACATCAACCGGTTTCGAAAAATACCCTTTCCTTCATCAGGATATCGTAAACCGTATGTTAAATTGTTCTAATGTTTTAATTTTTTTTAAATAATTAAATAAATAATAAAGCGGTAAAAACAAAGTAATAAATAATTCAATATTATAATGAATAACCACAATGTAAGTTTGCGTTAAATATTAAAAAATAAATAAATAATTGTTAATTGCCGAAAATACTGAAAAATTTGAGTTGTAATTATATATATATTGATATATTATGTTTTATGCACTCGTTGTATTGTATACACCTTAAATAAATAAATATATGAAATTTTTAAGATTTTTCCAAATTAATAACTTAATTTTTTTTAAGTATTCAACCTGAAATATTGTAAATTAACTCAGCTCTATTCTGTATATGAAATTTTATTCTTATATATTTAATCCCAATGTCTTTTCATGTGTCATACGTGTGGAAACTGATGCATTTGATTGGAGTGAAGTGTTCATATCCTTTGAAATATAGATGTGATTTTCTGTTCTGAAGGTTAAGGTGTGATTTTTTTCAAAATAGTAAACAAATAAGTTTACCAATATTTGAATATGTTCAAGAACACACAATTACTGGATTTTTACCCATAAAGACACTGTTATTAAATAAATATCAGATATCTCATTGAGACGACGCTATTTTTACTATATTTAATGGAAGATATATAGACGTATGGGGGGTAATTAGAGGGCTTACAATATGTCTTCGGCTGGCTTAAGTGATCACTATATATATATATACAACGTTCACCAATTCTCACCCTTTAATCTCCATATTTATCAAATTTTTGAAAGTTGTATATATGGTCGTAAGCCCTATAATTACCCCCCCATATTTTTATATATTTTTCATTAAATACAGTAAAAATAGCTTCGTCTCTGTGAGATATCTGATATTTATTTATTTAAACAATTTTACTCTCAGAAATTTAAAAAATGCTAACATTATAATGTTGCTATATGTGAATTGGTAATTATTATTATTATATTTTCTCACAGAAACCATACGATGCACGTCTAACGCGACCATCTTATGACGAGTTTTAAACACTAGTTCATAAATAAAAAAGTATACATTGTCATGGATCATGGTTTTTATTATAAACAAACATTCTAATCTTCTAACAATATTAAATTATCTTCTTGGAATCTCTTTCTAGACCGATTTGGGTTGGATTTACGATCTTGAGCGATGTTGAGCTCAAATTCTTCATAACTTGCCGACTTACGCTGACTTCGCTTTGGCGAGGTCATCCTTGTACTTTTCGGCGTAGATGCCCTGGGGGTCATACACGATCTTCAGCTGATTCCACAGATCGGGGCGCTTGTTGACGAAGTGGCGGATGATCTTGTTGGAGGAGTTCTTCTGCTTCTCGGTGCACTTGGAGCACTCGTGCGCGAGCGCGTCGGGGAGGTTTTCCTTCAGGGTCTTGGCGTCCGGGGTGCAGCGCCCCTTGTCGAGCAGGCAGTTCGTGTACTTGTTGAGCAGACGATCGGATGCCAGGATTTCGTCGACGTTCACGTTGTCGAACCTGTCAGTGTACGTACTCGCAGGAACGGCCACGGCGTACACCACCAGACAAGCCAGTGCGGCGACAAACAGGAACTTCATTATTATTTATCTGAAAATGATATAATTGCAAATAAATTTCATAACAGTTATAAGTTTTCATCGACAAGATGTAGTAAGAAAATTAAATTTTAATAAACCATATAAATCAGTGCCGTTTAACTATTTAAACTTAAAAGCAATTTAATTTATTATTAAGTGATACTTGTGCCCAATTAGACAATTTATTATTTCAAAAAAATTTTAAGGTTTTGATGAGATAAACTTATAGACGAAGTAATGAAATTGTGCGCCATTGAATTGAATGATTCAACTCAATATCGTCGCTATATATATAAAAAAAACATTATTAAACGTGTTTCTGTTATACAAAAAGGTGCTCTAGCAACTGTAGGATACCATATGTAGAACGTACCGTCCGCTTGGGACAATTTTCATTTCCACATCGATCCGAGTCAGACAATCAAAAGCTGAAGAGACACTAGACTAGTTGAGGACGACCAACCCACGTTTATGACGCTAGACTGGTTCAGGACGGCTAGCCCACGTTTATGACGCTAGACTGGTTCAGGACGGCTAGCCCACGTTTATGATGCTAGACTAGTTGAGGACGGCTAGCTCACGTTTATGACGCTAGACTGGTTCAGGACGGCTAGCCCACGTTTATGACGCTAGACTGGTTCAGGACGGCTAGCCCACGTTTATGACGCTAGACTGGTTCAGGACGGCTAGCCCACGTTTATGACGCTAGACTGGTTCAGGACGGCTAGCCCACGTTTATGATGCTAGACTAGTTGAGGACGGCTAGCTCACGTCTACATACACACTGTACATACTGGTAATAAATTAATATTTACGATTATTTTGTTATTTACTTTATATATTTAAAAAAATAATACATTATCATTGTGAAGTTGTAGTGTTTTCATAACATAGTTCTGTGGTATTTAAATACAAATTAATGTTATCAATTATAAAATACGTATAGACGTAGTACGTATATCTTTCTAATTGTTATATTTAGTTTGTATTAATTTACTTTATACATTACATTAATTGAGTACTACACTGCACATAAAAAATATAAATTGTCAAAATTAAAAAGGTGCGCGTCTTTAATATTACATGATAGAAAACATTGTGAACATTTAAGAAACGAAAATATACAAAGTGTAATTACTGTGAATAATTAATGTTTGAAATTCATGTTCATTGTCGAGCAAATGTGAGGCAACAAACTGGTTTGACAAGAAAAATGTATTCTTCAACAAATATGTATAAAGAGAAAATGATGATTGAACGACACGAACAAGATGCACCGATATACAATGCCTTTTTGAATATATTAAAGTCATCACAGACTATTGAATTTTATATTGATTATTAATTGAAAACGTTCAACCTGTTTGGAGCTGTCGTCTCGGTAAATGTGTAATTTAGATATGCATATCATCATCAGCTTTTAAAACAAGATTACCCAACATGTTAACCATATTACGACGAAATAGAATTGCAAACGTACATGGTTATGATTATTAATTTAATTCAATCATTTAAAATTTATCAAACCGTACTTACCTAGTATTTTGTCAGATATTAGAGAAACATTTCACAATTGATATGTTCTAATGTATTATGTTATATATGAAAATTGTATCTAAAATAATATCTGATATATTCACTGATGACTTGATAGTATATTTACAATAAAAAATGAGTACACGAAATGATATCACGTCAACATTTAAAAAAATTCTAACATACTATGAAAAATAGAACTCACTTGCTGATCTCTCAAAGCGAGTATTAATCTACAAAACGTAGTATACGGTCACTATTTTAGTTATTAAAAAATATATATATATATATTAACACCAAATATCCTGTTTAGAGGATATTCAAAAATTATCGCTGTCTTACAATAGCATGCGTTGAATATTCGAATACAATAATATATTACTGGACAAATAATATGATACTCACTTGTCACTGTACACTGAGAGATTCGAAGATATTATGATCCTCTGAAGATTTTCTGGTGATATTTATATGCCAACATCCAAAAAACCAACTTGGTAAAAAAAATCACGATTTCTTTAGTGTTGTTGACGCGGTAGAATATTTTAAAAACACACGATTGCCGAATGAAATAGAATGAGCCGCCTTCGGTCTCGCTCAAAGCTTAGAAAAGAGACATCGACCAATGTCTCTAAATAATTTCAACACATTAACAAACACATGAGTCAGAGGCGCAGTTTCACAACTGTCTTTTTTATATATATATATATATTCTATCATCCGCATTATTCAGTAATGGAGAGAAAGATTGCTGAATGTTGGGACCCTGGATGGAGGAGAACATCATGGCTGAATAACAATGGTTTGCCCAGTCTACCGTAGAACTTTTCCGGGACGCCGTAAACAGATACACAACGTCCATTTAACGTGTAAGGCTCGAGAAGAAGAAGAATCCACGTGACATAATAAACACAGATCTGTCCAAAACGCTTTGTACTTCGTCCGAAGTGAAAATAAGTAATGCGAAATCTTGAAAGTCTGAAAACAAATGACGCTCCATTAGCGCATTATTGTTGATTTTTGATAACACATGTCGCATTAGTTTCTAAATAAAATGAGACACGTATTGTAATAGTTTAATTATAAAATTGAAATTATTAATTTTACTTAACCTTTAATCTACCTACGTACGTTCTAATGTAATGTTGAATAAATAATGAGCGAATACAGTTTTGATATTCCGCTGTATTTGAATTGTAATTGAAGTATCGCGGTGAACATTTTTTAATTTTTGTTTTGTAACAATTCACAAATGTTATATAAAAACTGGTTGATAAATCATTATAGTTATTTATAAACATTTACCTTTGCGCAGCCAAATCAAAGTAATCAGGATAGCCAACTTGGCAATCGATGGTTCAGTTCAATACCTTGCAAATGATATTTAAATGTGTCAAAAATCTTCTTGTTGAAACAGCGCAACAAATTACATATATGTTTGTGAGTAAACTGGCGCCTCTATCGACAAATTTAAAAATGATTTTCATCATCAACTGTCAATCAAATTAGTTGTCGATAGTTCACATATCAAACACATTTCCAATTTATATTGACAAAGGGCTATAGGTACATACAGTGATTTGGTTATTGAGTAGCAAAATGAGTATGCAAATAATTCTCACCGTTTGCGTACACTTTTCGTATAAAATAATATATATAATCGTACGATACTTTATTACTTGACTAGATATGAAAAATATTGCTTTTTCGAATTAACTTTTTTTTTTTAAATATATAAATTAACTGAACTTTGGGTATCCAACCTAGATAGGTACCTACTTCTCATGCGTTCAATAATAATTCGATACCAAAAGGTAGATGTTCCGAATTCGTAAACATACTTTTGGCGTGTCTTTTCGAATCAGTCGCGATCAATATTATTGACACATTCCGCATTCAAATTCTCATTCATACATTTCCTCATCCTCATCTTTCAGTGTGAAATGTGACCTTGATGCCAGTAGATGTCAACTTGATCGATATTGTGTTCAGTTTTTCCGAATCCTGGTTCCCGAGATTACTGGTCCTTCGACGAGAACCCTTATCCCCTCACCGATGTCATCCTGTACCACGTATCCTTACTTCCCCCCCCCCCCACACCTTGCGGTGATTTCGATTTACGACAGAAAACCCGAATGCGACCCGGAGATTGCACAATTCAGTAGGTAATAACATTTTATGATGTTTGAAAATTTATTTTTTCTTATTTTTTCTACCTCAAAAAAATTAGCACAATCAGTAAAGGCTTATATAAAATTTATATTATTTATTTTCGAGTCAAATTATCTTCCTGACTCTTTTTAAAAAACCGGGCCTCACACGTCCAGTGACGTCATTACGTAGAAAACAGAATTCGTATGACTGGTTGGTTTAACTGGTCTTCGTTTTGCGATCGTAAAATCATACGAGTGTGTAAGTAAACATAAATCTAATGCGTATGTGTATGTGAGGCTGTCGGTCCACAATACCGGCGTGAGATTAGTGTCAACAGTTCATCTTTACCGTGCAATAATTTATCCAAGTAAAATAAAGCATTTCAATATATAAAAATATCGTAAAATATTTCAAGAAGTGTTTGTGCTACGGACATTTTGTTTAGAGGTTATTTCATACCTCGATTGAAGACCATTTTGTCTTTTTAAAAATACGCTGATAGGCCATTTTAAAAAAAATATACATTTGTTTATTCTTAACATTGTGCATAACATATTACAATTCAATTATAGCATAAAATGTTACAAAATCTATTAACGATAGACGTAAAAAAAATATATTTCTCGTATTTAAAAGGGGGGCATTATCATTACAATAATCGCCAATATTCTTTATTTTATAATAAAAAAAATTGCGTTAGAAAGAAAATACGCAATAAAAAATATAGAATGTTGGCAATATTATTAATATTAATGATATATTCACAAAATTTACTTTACGCATATGATATTTTATCTTAAAAAGAAAACATCGAAGATCACGTACAATTTTATTTTAAATTATATTTATTGATAAATAATATTTAACGTGAAAACATCAATGAATATTTGTGGAAATTGAAAATATATCACAATGCACGTGCATATTGTTTCTACGTAGGTATATATGTAGGTCTGGTATAATTATTGAAACATTTTTGAAGATGACAAATTTTAATTTTTCGAGTGTTTCGTAATTGAACTTCGGGTGTCAGAAATTATTTTGCGTTTATTGCCTCAAAATGTTGAATAAAACCTTTTACGATTACGTAAATAAATAAACAAATGAGAAAAAATCTTTAACGGATGCTGCCTTACTCGTGGTTATTAAACACTCATCTTTCACCCGAACAAATTATATTACATCTTATTGTTGTCATTGTTGTGAAAGGTCTTGAAAGGTTAACGTAATGGACGTAATAAAGTAACAGAAAACCAATAAAAATATCAGGCAACAAAATTGAATTTGTACAGGAGTATATGTATATGTATAGGAGTATATGTATATGTAAAGGAGTATATGTATATGATTAAGTCAATAATACATCCTGGGAGGCAGAATCAAAAGGTTGAAATGGGAGACGTATTCAGCTGGATTGGGCAGCATTTGGAAAGCTAAAGTATATCATAGAAGCCAAAATACTTCTATCTCTAAGGGCTAAAGCATGTACCAGCGTGTGCTTCTAGTACTTCTAAACATACGGAGCCAAGACATGGGCCCTCGCCGTCAATGAGAATTAGCGATCTTGGCGGCAGACTTGTATACCTACAGCCGTGGGAGATTCAGGCTGATGATGAATAAAGTATTATCAAATGTCATAAACTACGTATTTAGTTTATCAACAATTTTTTAATACGTTGAGAAAGCTATCTATAATGTTACCTGTAAGGCGGCCCTCACAAGCTGACTAGAAAATGTTCATTATTGGTTAGTTCACCCAAATTTTGTAAAATTGTTTTTTGTTAGCAATGTAATACAAGTATTGTCTACAGGTGATAGAATACTACGTAAATCATCATCATCATCATCATCATCATCATGTCATCCGCTGTTCTTTTCCAGTGCGCGTCCTGGGTAACGCCATCCAATAACCGCAGTTTGAGTTTGCCAACATTCCTTAAGCCAATTGGTTTTGCATAAAACATTTTCTTCGGTGGTCGTCCATTAGTTGAGTTCACCAAATTCTGCGTCTATTTCGTGGTTGAAGCGTATACGCCACACTCCGTTTACATTTTTGGCATCAAAATAAAATAAAAACATGGTTCTGTGGTATTTTTAAAACAAATGAAGGGTTTAAATCACTGTGGAATTTCAAAAAAAAAAAAAATCCTTTTTACATAATTTAAATGTTTTTACTTCAATGTAAGCACTCTCGCGTGGAAAAATTCAAAGAATTTACCGAGATATGAAGGATCAATGATGGCGCGGCAGGTGTTCGGCTGCGCGCCGTTCGTACGTCACGTTTTTCTCGAAACCATGCAATATTGCAGCGACATTTAAATTTTTCAATGACTTCGAAAATTTTTACTGATCTTTTAAACAGCATCATCAATATTGTAACATGCGATTTTTTAATACAATAAACCATGATATATATTTTTTAAACCGGTTCCAATTTTACAAAAAAAAACAGTATTTTTCAAATCCGATATGCCATTGTTAAGATATAGTATATCGGATATTATTCTTTTTTATTTCATAGAAACGTCCACTGGAGAAAATTGCAGTCACGAGCTCCACGGGTGGTTTAACCCCTTAAATGAATCAATTAGAAAGAAATACATAAATAATCTATTTATCGAAAAAATATCTGGTCCATTTTGATCATACATCAACCGATTACGTTTATGATAAATTTGGATAAATATATTTTTTAAATATTAATTAAATATATCAATTAGAAAAATATACGTATAAAATCAATTTTATCGAAAAATATTATTGTTGCGCCACCGGGATTCGAACCCGGATCTCTTTCCTAACCGGGGAAGGTGCATTATCCAACTATGCTACAGCGACAATATTTTTAGCTACAATTTTCGAACCTTTTTAATATTAATACATTTAATCATTCCATTATTTTAAAAGAGCCATCTACCTTATTTTTACAGAATCTCAAATACCTTTGAGTAAACTGATAGCAGACGCCAGAATTATCAATTCATTTTTATTAAATTTTGGACACATTGATACAACTTTATTATTAGAATAGATTTTTTCTGTATATCTTTTTTAATTGATTCATTTAATTTTTATTGTACTTATTTATTTCATTTGCAACTTTCTCCAAAACACCGGCGCAATCTTTGTGCCGGACGTGTGTTCAAACTTCACATAATACATATGAAACAAACGATTGACACAAAAAATGATGAGAGAAGGTTAGCCTCGGTGGCAGCGGTATCAAAGTGTCAACACTGATGCCAAAATTCGAATTCGTCATCGTTCCATCGCTATCGTCTGTTTATTCCAATCATGTTTATATTTTCTGAGAAATTAACTCAAGGCAGATCAGCGGCATGTTTACGTCTGGTGAATTCGTATGCATCATCATCGGCAGCCTTTTTTCAGGTTTCGCGATCATTTGCGTGATTTTTCGATAACTCTATTTGAGGTTGTGTCACGTACGCGACGTTTAGACAGCTCACATTAACGATATACGTCACTAACGCATAACCCAGAATAACATTATTAATATTTTAATATTTATTTGCTTAATGCTATCTTATACATAAAATTCTAGTCTCAAAATACTTCGCATCCTTAGAATTAATGAAAAAACACATTTGCGAAGTTGCAATTTCTAATAAGTCAATTGAGTAATAAATGTATCAATTATAAAAAAGACTACAGAATATAAGTTAAAAAATTTGTCGTAAACATAATCGGTTAATACGTAGAAATGGTAACGCGTTTCCCGTATCCCGGTAGCAACCAAAATATTTTTTCTATTAATAGATCTTTCTAATTTAAATATGAATTAAATATATTAATTAGAAAGATATACATATATAATCAATTTTATCGAAAAATATTGTCCAAGTGTGCTACAGCGACATAATTGGATAATGCACCTTCTCCGGTTAGGAAAGAGATCCAGGTTCGAATCCCGGTGGCGCAACAACAATATTTTTCGATAAAATTGATTTTATATGTATATCTTTCTAATTAATATATTTAATTCATATTTAAAATATCACAGACCGTCTGTTCTGAATAATTACAACTTCATAATAAGAATGTGTTCTCCTAATCTTTCTAATTAATTAATTTAATTTGAATGAGAATACAGAATTTGAAGTTATTCCTATAGAAAAATATTGGTAAATAGTGTTAAATTAACATATCGGCGTACTTGATTTGACATTTAATATACACCGTCATCGATTAAAGATTAGAATAGATATTTATTTACAATAAACGCTCATTTGAACTCATAAAAAGGACTTAAAAGGAAAATAATTATATTTCAAATACTAATGTATTAATTATAAAAATATGCATATACATATATATCGAAAAGTATTGTATCTGGGTAGTGCAAAAACAATATTTTTCGACATAATTGATTTTATATTTATAATTAATACATTAAATTAGTATTTAAAACATCACAGACCGTCTGTTCTGAATAATTACAACTTCACAATAAGAATAATTATATTTCTGTTTTGTCTTATTTTAAATTATCAGTAAATCTGAATCCCGCGCGATGCCGGGCATGGACCGCTTCTTTTAAAATAAAATGTGATATATAATTAATTTGTAGTTTATGATTATCACTTTACGTTTAAGCAATTTAAATAAATAAAATAAAATTACTTAATATATTATATCATAGAGACATCTTGAACTATCCGAAGCTTATCCCACGGCAACTATGAATGGATATGTTAATAATAAATTGTGTTCCGAGATCTTTATAGAAAAAAATGAAGTGATTCAGAAAGAAAGATATCAATAACTTTACCGGTTTGCAGCAATGATTATTAATGAAATCTTCGAGTATATCTTGTCATTTCGACCTGTTAATTTTCTCTTTTCGCGTCGCTTGCACTTT
Source organism: Eubasilissa splendida (assembly GCA_031772225.1). Classification (NCBI taxonomy): domain Eukaryota; kingdom Metazoa; phylum Arthropoda; class Insecta; order Trichoptera; family Phryganeidae; genus Eubasilissa; species Eubasilissa splendida. The sequence goes on from CM062856.1 coordinate 18,041,285, forward strand.
GGTTTGGATGTACGTACGTACGAAAACGTTCTTGCTTTTATTGACGTCACGAGTACATTATATTATTACTCTGTCATTTTTAATTTCCACACCCAGAGCCGGATTGATAGAGTGTGCGTTGGGGCGATTGACATTACGCGTAAGTATATCTCTCCTGTAAGCAAACTTTTAAGTATATACTCATCATGTATATTATTATAAATTAGACTTTTTTTTGTCTATGCTTCTTTTGTTACAAATTGTATTATCTTTAACTAGTATCATATACTGTTTTGTAGACATTGATTTATATTTCAATCGCTGTTTTACCCTAAAATTAATGAAAGTGTAGGTTGATAATGACGTTAATTTCCGACATATCCTTCATTACGAATTTACAGTGTCTAGGTCTGGACGACCGAAGAATTTAAAAAAATAAACTTTAGAAGATATTCTCTAAGTGGTTCATCACAGTTTTAAATCATCTAGTACTTTGTAAACTCAGCCAAAACAATTAAAACTAGAGGATTGTTGTACACTCCCTTTGCTTGCGGCAGTAAAAAAGATCAGCATTTTAACCGCTGAAGAATCGAAAAACTATCAGAACTCTGGTAAAAAATGATGGAGAATACATTATAGATATATTTGTATTATATATTTAATTTTTATTTCGATAAAATTTTGAAGTCTTAAAAATCGCACGAACTTATTGGACAACCCAATACATTACAAGTCTCCCTTTTTTCATTATTTAAAATCGTTTGTTTTCAATAAAACAAAATATTTTAAAAACGTCGAAAATTGATAATACGTCCTGCAAATTTAACGGCTTACAACTCAAATATTTTGTTCATTTGCATGTGGAGATTTCTCTGAGTAATCTTGGCTTTAAGATTATAATAAAATATTTTTCTAATATGCAAGAATGTTTGCGTCTTTCGGTCATTTTTATAATATCTTAATTATGCCAAATAATATTCATTTTAGTAGTTTTAAATTAGTGTCAAGGTCTTATCTAAGTAACAGTTTAAAAAAAAGTCTAATCTAGTATATAACTCCTGATGTAAATAAATATTAAAAACCCACATTTTTGTAAAAAAAAAACCGCAAAAAGTTGAACTATTATTGAAATGGGTGCCGTAAACAACCATTAATAAAATAAATAATAATACTATTACACACAATTTATAAGTGAGCTTACCTGCAACAACACTGTATATTCCAAGATGGGCGACGCTCCATCTATCTATCAACGTTTACAGTAAAATACGATATACAGTGTTGTTGTAGAGGTTCCTCAATTGTCTACAAAGAACATGGACACGGGCCATAAATGATTAATCTAATTTGTTTTATTCCATCCATTTCCTTGTAAATCCAATAATACTTGAACAAATGCATATGTAATGATTTTGTGTTGAGTTTAATTTTGTACTAAGTGCGGTCACGTATGTGTATACAACATATTGGGTAAAGTCCAGTTGGGGAAGAGCATAAAGTAGTAACCGCAAATGAATACGTCACAATTCGTTGGAAATGATTGCACCAGGCGTATAATATAACGCACGTACAAGGTAACATGCTAAATAATATATTTGAAAAACTTGCGATATTCCATTCCGTCGAACAGAGGTTCACTTCAACAGAATTATCACATTTTTTTATTGATTATATAAATGTTTGTCAATTATTCATTTAATTATAATAAACGTGCATATTTTTTATATGTTGTTTAATATAATACATGCTCATGTATATATATATATATTACGAAAATATAAAAACTTAGTAAGGCGTTGCATGTAGATGATGAAATATAATACAAAATGTCGAGAACAGCAAAAAATGTTTATTAATATTTATTTACTACATTACCATCGCGGGTGTTGGCGGAGAGGATATGAGCGATTAACGGAAGATGCATAATGGCGTTCTGGTGCCAACACTAATGTATGTATGTGAAACCTAGAAAAAAATAAACAAAAGTCAGATTCTCATAGTGATGACATAAATGCTGTTTAAAAAAAGAAGAATGATCAAATTTGGTTCATAGATAGCGATGGTATAGTGGTACTTGAAGCGAGTCCACATATTAACACATATACAACTTTCAAAAATTTGATAAATGTGGAGATGGAGTGGTGAGAATTGATGAACGTTATATTTATATAAAGTGATCACTTAAGCCAGCCGAAGACAGGTCGTAAGCCCTGTAATTACCCCATATTTCAATATATTTTCCATTAAATATAATACAAAATAGCTTTGTCTGTATGAGATATCTGATATTTGTTTAATGACAGTGCCTCTGTAGGTAAAAATCCAGTAATTATGTGTTCTTGGACACATTCAAATATTGCTAAAAGTATTTCTACTGGTTGATTCGAGTGAATTGTGAACAAGTTAGGAGAAAATGTTGATAGAATTAAGAAAGAGCCGCTGAGATGGTGGAGATGGGAAGTAATATTAAGTTTAATATTTTGTTTCTCTTTAAAATGCAAAATGCCGAGAAATTAAATATATAGAATATTATCGTTATTGTTAAAATAATAGTAATAGTCCCGAGCATAAGTTATCAAAGTTAGAATATCCCGATGTATTTTATTTCAGTGAATTTTTATTGGAAGAATTTGTATATTATCTATTCATCAAATGTGTGGGTATGTCAATGTTATTATGTAATGTGAGTAAAAATATTCGAAATAATAAATACCACAATGTACATATACCTATATATTCTGACAATATATATTTTTTTAAGGAGAATACATTATTATTGTGAAGTTAGTTTTTCAGAACATAGTTCTGTGATATTTTCAAAACAAATTAAATATATCAACTATTAAGATATAAAGATAAAATAAATAAATTTAATAAAATAGATTAATTAATTTAATTCTGTCGTCTCGTATTGAATTTTACTAAAATGTATTTGAAATTCTCCGTAATATGAAGTGGACTGTTTTTAATTTGTCGTTAACTTACTAGGTTGACATGATGTAATGGTTCGAATCCCGGTGGCAACCAAAAATATTTTTTCGACGAATCTATTTTATCTGTACATCTTTCTAATTGATACATTTAATTTGAATTAATAATTTTCTTTTCAAAACTGTTACAAACAGGCAAAATTTTTGAGTATTTTAGGAGGCATTTGTATTTTAGTAACAATTGTGATAATTTTTTATAATAATATTAAGTAATATTATACTATTTACTTTTTAAATCTTCATTATAAACATGTCAGTAGAAGTTTCTAAAAATATTGATGCAAATCAACATGAGCACGAGATTGACACAAAGATCACAAGAAGTGGGCAAAAATTTATAATATACAAATCAATGAAGATTTTTTATGAAATAATATACCAGATGAAATAAGAAAGGAGGAAAAATGTATAAATCTTAAAATATATGCGTTTAATAAATTCTAGATAGATTTAACGATTAATGTATATGTACCATGGAATAACAAGGTATCGAAATTCTGACAATAACAAGTGTTACAAATAATATGTCAAATTTCCTTGTAGTTTAAAAGATAACAAGAAAACAAAGTTTATTTTTAGTAGTACTCGTAATATTTTTTAATAAAAACTCATGATTTAAATACAAATAAAATGTACGAGTTATTCTTAGAAATAAGGAATCAGTTTACTGTAAATTTCATCGTGACATTTTTAGTAAAAATTTCACCTCACGAGCGATGAACCAAAGAAATCGAAAAATTGCTATTCAAAAACTTGAGAGTTATACATATTGCGATTTGAAGTAAATATCAGATGATACCTTATTGTTCCAATGGCACTAAATGTTATAAAATATAATAATATGTAACAAGAAGTAAACATATCAATTAAATGCGCGCGTGTGTGTGTGTGTGTGTATAAGACATTATAAATAATAATGGTAATTCTTTAATTACAGTTGATTGGTTCACAGGTATTCAATCATTCCTCGAAGGTATTCATTCGGCTTTAAGCTAATCACGTTAACATGTACTATTATGTACACAATATGATCTTATTTCAACCATAATGCGCACGCCTATCCTCTGATTAAATGCAGTCATATAAAATGCACATTAATTATACACGAGTAACTTTAATATATAATAAATTAAACACGTAAGAGGTAATAATTATGATTTTCATGGGCCATGTTCACGGAATGAAACACGGCGAGATAAATCTCAGAGATTTAGTTAAGATATATCTCAGTTACAGGTACGCGTGTTGAAGTTTTGATCTCAGAGACCACTGTTTGAGATTGGTGGATCTGACCTACGTAAACGGCTTTAGATTTGACAAGTCGCACATAGAACCTAGATCCATAAACACCAAAATGTTGGAACAACTAAATAAATTAAATTTCAAACATTTATTTCTCTGCTGCAGGAGAGATTCGAATTCACCCAACGAAACATTAACGGCCAATGGACTGACAATAAGTGTGAAATAAAGTTGCGAGATAATTGGTGTTGCACGATTCACTTTGATCGAAAGTTGTTCTACGAAAGCCGTCGAGTTATCTCCAAAGAACTTTATAGGAACAAAATTCCTGCCTCATAGATCATTTCGAGATAACAATCTCATAAAAATCTCATGCGTGGACGCGACTAATTAGTAAACAAAGACGACTAAGAACAATTCACTGTTGACTGAATATATTTCCTTGGCTTCGTTTGTTACGTGTATACGTATATACTCATGTGTATTTATTATCAGATATTTATTTCAAATCGTATATTATGAAAGAAGGTCGAAAATTTATTAATGATTCGGAACAAATTACAATTTTTATTTTGAGAAATTACATCGAGTCATTGATAACATTTCTTTATTAATTGGTTTCATGTTGATGAATTTATTCGATTTATTGTATATATTAATTTAATATTATAAAATATACCGCAACTCAAAATCAATATATTTATCAAGGTATCAAATTTTTTAACAATCTCCCCATCACAATTAGAAAAATTACGGACTATCATAAATTTTTAACTGAAGTAAAAAGTACACAGACTAACTGAAACATTAATTAACTCGAATATACTCCTTCTCTATACACGAGTCTTACTCTCATAGATAAGAAACGAATGTTAAAATATATATATATCTACTCATTATTGAAATTGTATTATACTTTTAATATTAATAAAAAAAAAGAAGAAAAAAAATATATATATATGTATATATATATATATCACTGAAAACCGCTGAAAAAAAAATGATGAAAAATGTTGTATTGATAAACATTTTTGATTTCTGCATCAGCGATAGTGATATTAAACCGTTATTGTGACTATGATTGTGTTCGATTGTAACTATGATTGGTAAGTGAGGTTTATCTGTTGGAGGTTTATAGTGTACCATAGTTACAATCAAACACAATAATGGTTTAAATCAGTGCTCCTCAACCTTTTCTCACCTACGACACGCCAAAATTCTTTCTATACACAAATTTTACAATAATTTATTTTTTTCAACCCTTGTAATTTGTCGGAGCACGCCAATATATTCTCATTTCGACCTTGCATTTTAAAATGCTCGAATATATCTATAAAATTGTAAAATGTCTAATACTTTTGAATTTGACCGCGGCACACCTGTATCCGGCTCACGGCACACCAGTGTGCCACGGCACACCGGTTGCGGAGCACTAGTTTAAATAACCATCACTAATCCGGAACAATTTTCTTCTTTCTTTCTGTCGGAAAAAGAGCACTTCAACGATATGCTACCGATGAGAAGAATGCAGTCAATTGGAGGAAAGTTTGAATAATTTAATACACGATCTTCACTCTTGTCAGTTGCTTAGTTGAACATAAATTTTGGGCTCATAGGCGATTCAATGTTCGGCTCTTATTCTTGTCTTCGTTGCTTTGTCTTTTATTAGATCACAATTGTTGTTCAGCATGTCGCGCCTCTGCCTCCTAAACAGTATCTTTGTAGTTTGTTTCGAGAACAGCTTTTTGAGTTATATGATCTTTCCAATTGCTCACCTTTTGACATATTATGTTGATTACAACCATTCATTTTTTACGCCATATCGACTTGGCTATATTGACATAAATAACTTTAAAACTTTAAAAGTACCTACTCTTTTCTTGAGTCTTGTCTTAATTTTTGACTTATTAACTATTCGAAAGCTCGATATCTAAAGATAGAATTGACGTTGCAAGTTAAAAATTCCAGACAGAATAAGCTGTGCAAATTTCATGACGCTAAACCTCACCGATTGAGAATTTTTGCTAATTTAGACTTACCGATTTTCAGTTTATATATAAGATTAAGTCAGTTTGTGAAAACGACTACAGGTATTTAGAATCTAATTATATTCATGTTATAAAATTTTTGAAATATGTTTTAAATGTTATTAAAAATTCGTTACATTTTTAAATGAATAAAGGTAACAGTAATGGTCACGGTCGCCTAGGTAATATTATATTATACATATCAATTTGTTCCGTCAAATACGTGTCATTCGACGCATGATTTAGAGCGGATATCAGCCATTAAGTAAATCATGTGGAAAACATTTCATTGGCACTGACTCATATTTCAACGTAGACATACTCGTAATTATTCGTAACACGTGACCGGTCAAATTGGCTGCATTCGTTGATCGCACGCAATTCCAGATTTTTAAGGGAAATCTTGGAGAAGATAACCAATTCATTACTGACCGCACGCTTGAATTTCCCTTGATCTTGACAAATAAAAACAGACGTTTATTATTCAATAAAATATTCTTAACCCTTTCCAAACCATGCAGTAACACAGGTCTCGTCATAATTAAACCTGTAATATTTCGGTAAATACATGCAGCATAAAATTCATATTTTAGGTAATCTTAAAAAAAATATTAGCGCTTAGGAATGACTAGTGAAAAATCATGTATGAAAAGGGAATCGTACAAAAACGATTATTTTTTCCATTCAATCCGTTGTAAAATTAATACATTGGTAAAAATACAATTTGTGATATGAAAGACAGAGATCACACACTATTTTCACAGTGAAAAGAACAACAAACATACAAATATAATTGTCTCGTTCTCACTAATTAAATGAAGAGAGATAAGAAGGAAAGACACATTGTAGAGGACTTAATGAATGCTCTAAATTATGTTATTAATTATCTTTTCAAAATTGAATGCTCAATATTTAGAGTAAATTCGTGCCATTAAAGCCATTTAAGCTAATAAAATCATTTTTTCTAACTGTTATTTACGGTAACACGAGTTGACAGCATGGATGTGTTCGGGTATCTTATATCATGGTATGGTAAAGGTTAAAGCAGTTATAAAATTTTATTTGGAATTATTAAATCATGACATTTATTTAAATGCCCGGGATTCATATTCAGTTACGATGGGGTGACAAAAGAGGGGGTAGGATGTTTATGATTTACGCGGGTTTAACTATTTTAACGCTGGCCAAGGAGGCCACTCTTTCCGGAGTTTTCCCTTATTAATTCCATATCCCGATGTATGACAGACTTAATATGCTAAAAAAACGTTAGAATTCTATCTGGACTGCACAATGAATGGATCCAAATAATCATAATGGTAATCAGCTTAAAATAATTCAAAGATCTATTCCCCGCACACCCTGGTTCTCCAAAAGGAAAGTCTCCATGAAACAATATCAAATATCTCTAGAATGAGAATTGGACATTTATTCAGATTGAACTTAATAGATTCCCCAATGTGTGAGTGTGGTGCCGAGGTGTAAACCTTTGACCTTATATTTTTCGACTGTCCATTGCGGATCACAGGTTTTTTTTACAGTTTTACAGTTTTACAGTCAATGGTAATTTTCAACTCTCAATTAACATGTATTATCTTCTTTCCCTTAACTCGCTACATTTAATCAATATATTAGAAAATTTTTTGAACGACAATGGTATTGACTTGTAATATAATATTTCCTATTCTATAATATTATTGTACTTTTTTTCTATAAAATAATTTTTTAATTTGATTAATGACACAAATCACTCTTGAAGGGTGGATTGCCTATTTAAAAAAAGAAGAAGAACTATTTTAACTATGCAAAATTTAGAACAGATGCTATTGAAGATTTTATATAGTGGGAGAGAAGGTGGGGTGGCCAGGGGGAGATAAAAGGGATCTTTTTTACGGGGTCCTAAAGAGTAATTATGCAAAATTTGAAACAGATGACATTTAATCTAATATAATACTCATATACATCCGTGGAGGGAATGAGGAAACCGGTTGGAGGGGGAATGGTGACTATGTTTTTCACAAAACAATAAAAAATAACTAAACACAATTAATAGTGTCAAAAACAAGGTAAAGAAGTGAAATGGGCCAAATATGATGAGGATCGGATGAGGGATCATACAGGCCGAGGGAATTTATGGAAGGGTTTGGGATAGAAATTAATTTAGAATAAAATTTAGACGATAAATCATGTATGTGTCGTTTAAGTGAGGGTATGTTTGAGTCTCTGTGAATGATTGTGTTCCTGAGAAACCAGGGTGAGTTTGTGATTCTCCTAAGGATGTAGTTTTGTTTGCATTCTAAAATGTTTGTGTTACTTGAACACCAGATAGAGCTCGTGTATGTAAGTATAAAACGGATGAATGCTTTGTACAAGAGTAATTTGTTTTGTAGGGATAGTGAACTGTATAATTTAGGAGGGGGTGTAGTCGGTTATACATAATAAGACAAAACACTTTGTTTAAACCATTATTTATTGATAAATCAACATGTTTCGATACCTATGGTATCTTCTTCAGGAAACAATGTATACTAAAATTAAAAATACAAGCATAGATAAAAACAAACCTATTAAAAGTCTATCTACTTATTATTAATATTTTTCATCCATCTGATTTAACAAAATAAAATCAGGTAAAACTCACAAAACGTTGCGTCTGAATAGACTGTAAAAATAAAAAAATCTGTCATATTATGCAACGCTTACCTTAGTACTCGAAAATGTAAATTAATATCATATTAGATGGAATATTACTTTACCGCAATTGTCATAATATTTATCTAGATTCCTATTAAAATTGAATCATCTAAATTTATACATGTTTTTTTTTTTAAATATCATTTTAACAAATCTAGTTACATATTTATTCGTCAGATATTTTTAATTCCTCCGATTTTAGAACTGTAAGTAGCATATTCTTGGTTTTAATGCTATTATTAGAAATCATATCGTATTGATAATTTAATTTATTCAGTACTTGTTTTGTGTGGACCTTCATAACACGATCACAATATTATTTGAATGTGTAATTATTTATGCAAACAATCTACAACACAGTTATGTATTATACAGCGAAAAATATGTAATAACGCACAGATTTTATCAATAAAATTAGGATGCTGCAATGAACGCAATGAAAAAATACTATGTCAAATAATATTAAATATTATGACAAATAATATGGTCGATGTGGCACGCGCTTGCTAATGATGTATCGGGGACTTTCCGCTTTTCAGTGTTTAATTTCACGCGCTTGCTGCAAGTAGCGTGTCGTCGTGTCGGAGACTTCCCGCTTGAGCTTATGTGATTAATAATGATTTTAATTAGAAAAGATTTGTTTGTATTTTCACTAAGGAAGGACTGAATATGTTTTTTTTTTTAAGTTAAGTAAATTTTTATTTTAATGGTAATGTCACAGTTATATTTTTGAGTTTGTAATATTTATTTATTTATGTATTAGATGACACATATTTTTGTTCTAACAGAGGTGAATATATCATACATAATAAACATAAGGCATAATACTCATAGTTTATTGTGTGGGATGGAGTAGACTTCACCTCTGATATATACAGCGTTGTCCTGGCTACTTTGCTAGATTCAAGTCTGTGTTAAAGTAGCCAGTTTTTTTTTCGTGCTGTTGCGGTGTTATTTAAAATGGTAACATTACTTTAGATTATGGGCCTGGAACAGATTACTCCTAAATACAAATTATATTTCGATGTATGCTAGAACTAATGAAATTTTAGAACCAATTACGCTTTTCTAGAATACCCGACTGTACTAATTTTTTTTAATTTTGGGCCCTAGTTTAAAACGAATTCTGACTTTTAAAGTGGTGACTAGAAATAATGCATACAATATTTTGATTTTAGTTACCAAATATTCCACGATGTTACATCATGATAATAAATGTTACAAAGAATAAAATATCTCCTACATTTACTGCGAATTCTGTTTTCTTATATGCGGGATCTTCTAATTGGATAAACACGTTCTGTCATTGCCATCGTCGAACGGAGATGGCGACAGAATATTCCTAATCAATTATGAAATATTTCTTACAACACAATCAACTTGTCGGCGGACCTTTGAATAATTTTGTAACAAGCTATTGAAGAATATAAAGGTGGATTAAAACAGCGTTACTGTAAATATTACAGAAAAAAGTTATTAAGGAGAATACATTATTATTGTGAAGTTACAGTTTTTCAGAACATAGTTCTGTGATATTTTAATACAAATTAAATATTGGCAATAATGTGGAGGCAACAAAAATATTATATCTATATATGTATATCTTTCTTTTTGATACTGTGGGGACCCTGCATGAGCCCCACAGACGTGGCCGTACTCACTTAACAACCATATAGGGCTGAAACCCAACCACCCAATCGGTTGATACCATACATCGTGATGGACACTGCCCTAGGATCTAGCGACCACTTCTTCGCAGGCCTTCCTTTCATCGGCATCTCGAGCGAGCCACTCCACCATTCAACCACATGCGCGCATTTAACTGTATACAGCCTCTGTATAATTCGTCCATCAATAAACGCCAACCTTTGTATACTCTTTCATTTCTATACCTTGCTTTAGACGAAACATAAATACTCACACACGTACACCATATACACTGCGACATATACTAACACGTGTGAAACTAGAAGATAGTTAGGGGCTTCAGTCTCACATCCATAACACATTCTGATAAATCACAGTCAATCATATTCTACAACCACAACCCCTACAATATATTTGATTTGTATGAAAAAAAGTTAAATAAAATATTTTATGGCTAAAATATTAATATGACGTAAAAATAAACATGTTATAAAAATCTTAAGCTCTTATAAACATAACCAAATATTGGAGGATAATTGTTCTCTCTCTCACTCACTCAAAATATGCATCTCAACAATCAAGATGTATGTATGTATGTATGTACGATTTGATATTTAATACCTTCTTCTTCTTTGAAGACCTTGTAGCCCATATCGTAGTCCTACTGAATACCTACGATACCTTGTTCAGATTATATTATACTGTGATTAAAAAAATAAACAAAATCTATGAATATTTATTGTTTATTTCAGAAGGTTCGTAATCAACATCCATGACCAGGATGAAAGACTGTATATCTGTCTACGAGCAAGATGAGAGGGCACAAAAAGAAGCTTACTAGGTGTATACATTGCAACCCCAATTTTACATGCCCGGAATTCACGTTTTCCCTTCATTTGCGTATATTTTTCTGCAGTCTCGTGACATTTTAGTACATTACAAATCCGTATACTACGTGTGTCTTTCCCGCGATTTACATCTAAAATTGATTGAAATTTGTTCGGCCAGTTCGCTATTCGCCGTAGAGTCAAGATTGTGTTGGTCGTTCGCTTGTCATATATACACATTTTTTATTCTCATACCTAAATTATTTGTACGTTTCGTTATTTTATTATTTCTTACAAGCTGGAATCAGTAAGAAAATTGCGTAGAAGATAGTCTAGACAACATTGATGGCTGGGATAGAATTTATGAATAACCCTTGCAGATCTACTGAGATGTTGACTCCAACGTAATAACATGGAAATTGATGAAATAGTGGACAGTGTCGCATAAACGAAAACTTGACAGAAAAAGGACCTTCCTACAAAAACGAAGTGTCTGCTCATCCCATAAATTCTGTTCCTAGTATTAGCAATGCACCACCAGAAACATTTAATTTAATTTATAATATTGAAATAATGCAATGCATGTAGCAAAAACAATGTTTGATTATTTCAATAAAAAATAAATTATCTGTTTTTATTAATACCCCCAATTTACATTTTTTTTTAAACTTAAAATCAAGGTATTTTCACAGCTGATAATATAGGTCTATCAGAAAATATATCTTTGCTAGGATTTGAGAAATACGGAATCGAAGGGAAAAGATATAGGAACGTACATAAATATAAGATTTTGTAGTCTTCGTCTGAACATTAGTCCCGCTTTTAAAAAATATTGCAATTAGGGAATGGGGTCCGTTAGTGGGAGGTTGTGGGAAAAGGAGGGTGCGGAAAGTTATTGAAAATAAATGGTCATAAAATAAGTTTCTAGAAACATGAAATTTTTTGATGGTTATCAACATTTGTGATTTCTATTTTAAGTATCCAAAAATATCGCAATTTTCGTTCAGATTTTTTGTAACCTCTAAAAATATTAGACCAGCACTAAAATGGTCAAGAATGGTAAATCAGCTAGTAGTTAATAAAAACATTTTACGTATACTCGACAAAAATCTGACTGCGTGCCGTTCGACGTGCATTTTTGAAGTGAAACTCTTTAAAAAATAACTCGCGGTGTGATTTTCATCTTTTTTTCAAATAATAAGTCTTAAAACATGTATTTTTTACTTTGTTTAGACCTATACAATAATTGTTTTAATGAATAAAGTCAATGGGTAGACAAAGACCGGAAGACCAGAAAGATGGGCCTGGATCGGATTACCCAAAGAAGTGATTTAGTGTGCGTACTAGAAAACCCTGCCAAATAATGAATTTAAAATATCGAAATATGATGCAGATAATTGGAAAGATAAAGAAATGTATCTCTTAAAAACAGCATTTCTTCGTTTTTGTTTTTACCTAGAAGTTTATATTATTAACACAAACTTTTAATATTCAATTATTATCAATATTCTTACTATTTTTAAACAAAACTAAACGCTTGCGCTATGAAAATAGGACTATCTTGCTTGTGTGCTGGAATTAGGCTCGAACCTCTAACCTTTACATCACTAGGCTCGCGTCTTAACTATTAGAAGACCAATAACTATTTTGTTCTTTAAATTCAGATGGAGACAATATTATTGACTAAAATTCTATTTATCCCCACTGCATCGGTTAAAAAAAATGGCACTAATAAATGGTACGACCGGGCAAGAATAAAAAAGCTGACACTTCAGTCTCTTCAACATCACCTGTAAAAACAGTCATTGATTGAACATCATTCATCAAACACAATATAACGAGTGCATAATAATTTAAACACAATTTTTCCTGCTCCGTCATCCGAGTCTCATCAGCGGTCAAACTCGTTTTCGCGAGCGACGATAAAATATGTATAACCGCCAATGCATAGGGTGTCTCGTAAACCATCAGGGTGAGGTAAGTGGGAGGGGTATTGTTCGACGCGCGTGATTTGCTGATTTTCCAGTCGCAATGAGTCACTGATCATCGGGAGAGCACTTGTCGAAAAACGGGAGTGTGGTGTGCAGTTTCTACCCGAGGGATAACTGCCTTTTATTTTTTTAATCTGCGAGAGACAGTCGCTGCTGACGTGTATTGCCAAATGATCGACGAGTTTTCGGTACTACAACTACAGCTGTTTCCCAGGTTCAACAACAGAACACAATTTCAGCAAGACGGGGCCACTCCACACACAGCTAGAGTTTCAATGAAGAAGCTGAGGGGAATTTTCCGCTGGACACCCTTTACTAGCCGATATACACGGGAATGTATGGGTGTTACTGTACTACCCATTTGCATTCAACCAAACCACTCACATTTCTCCAGCGCTTCTGTTTTTTCTTCCTCTCTCTGCACCAACCCTTCAATCGTCACAACCAACCACCAGCCACCCGCACTCAATCAAACAACCCCTAATATTACCGCCCCTTCTCTCTTGATCGACCTGTTATCTGCCGTAAAAATATGCCCCTAGTACGTCCTTTATTGTGCCCATAGAACCATTCACCTGGTGCCCTCTATTGTGGTCTCCGTTGTGCTCCCTGTTATCCAGACTTTTATTTAGTTCGAATTTCTCTATAGTGTCGTTATGAATGAAATTTTCCATATTTTTAACCACAGAAGATTAAATTTTTTCAATTTAGAAGATATGATTATAAGTATATGCGATTATATCTATTTACCCAAAACATACTTCACTATGTATTTTACCACATTATCAATTAATACTAGAGTACATATGTACTATACGACACACACTACGTTAATACTACATTTTGTTTATCAGATTGTTAGTGCTATTTTTTAGCATATTAGTTTGTAAGATATTTATTTCAGCTCTGAAGAAACTTCACTGGTCATATTTTTATATATACAGACTATCAAATATACAGGCATGAACGGAAATTCCTTGTTTCAATATTTTCATTTTGGTACCACTTACGCAATCAAATAACTCCTCGACTTTTTTTAAATATATGACTCGATTGGAACGAAAATTTAAACGCTGACAATATAATATGCAGTCGTATAAAAATACGTCTTATTTACACAAATATTTAATTTTCGCAGAGTAAAAACTTTTACTGCTATATAAATGTGTCGTAAATTATCGGATTTATGTTTACACAAATAATGTGTATAAAATGCCCCTCGTCCGGCAACCAATGTTCCAAACCCCTCTCCTATATGTACACTTTATTTCATGTCTATTCATTTACTGATCTGTATATATTATGTCGTAAGATATAATATATTATTTATTTAAATACAATACCGCATAGATCAACCGTTCTTCATACGAAAAGATAATTGATTCATTACCGAAAATTTGACAGTTTTCTCAATCAATCAAGTTAAATAAAAGTGTCGATAAAACAGGTTTCTCGAAAGTTGAAAGTTCTTTTCACCTTACAAGCGGAATAATCAATTTGTGGATTATTTCGGTAAATTGTCACGTGACACGGGACGTGTCTTGACGCTGGTCCGGATACGACATGGCAATAAAACGGATGGTAATGTCACATAATCATGAGAGTCACTGTCAAGGAATAGTCGGACCAAGGTGCTGAATATATAAAGCTAACTTCAATTTAAGAAAATGAGTCACTTATTTGGAAGCCACATAATATTTATATTTATGATAATAAAGGATTAACATCCCCCAGCTTGCTAGATCGATGACACAAGGAGTATTGCGGGAAGCAGCTAAACACGAAGGACAGATAGATAGAGTGGACAGTTGTGGACTCAAGGAAAAGTTGATCTTTCCGCGTTTGCGAGTTGATGGATTCACAATTTAATTCAAATATCAGTCAACAAATAGTAGAATGGATTGTCAAACTCATCTCCCGGTCTCAAAAATGCTTGAAAGTAAAAAAATGTAGTTTAAGACACATTTTCAATGTAATTAGAAAGTAAAATTTTATTATTTCGAGTTTACGACAAAATGATTCGTACTTTAAAAATGGCTCTTGTACAATAGCATAATCATTCAGTTTTGTTTGTCGGTATAACCGTACACTCGATACACCTGACAGCAGATCTTGTTTATTTTATGTTGCCATGCGACTTTCTTTATAACGTTTCCACGCGTTTCAATAAATGATTGTTTTGCGTTATTGTGACGGACCGAAATTCTGAAATGTTTTAAAAAATTATACACATAAAAATTATCTCTATTTCAGGACGTATTTAAAGTTTTGCAATATAATACACATGTTATGTACATATCACAATAATTGCGCATATTTTCAGTTCAAACCAGTGCTTCAGATACATCGCCAAATTATAACACGACTGTCTGGGCTGACTATCTGAAGACCATTTTCTTCAATTCTCACTGCCGACGGGTTCCCTCGGCCCTGCTGGTCCAAAAATAATATCATGAGATGAATTAAAAATTATTTTTAACTGTCAAATTAATATTCCTTATCAAATTAATATTACTTATCAAACGAAGATAATTGATCAAACGCCAGAACAATAAATAATTACAAAAATAATAAAACGACGGTGCGGACCACATAATTATATTCTCGAAACAAATACGAAGATTGATTGATACAAGATGTTTTCTTAGAAATCTTCTCGAACATCGATCAATTGAACAAAACCCGTTCTCCTTTGATTGTCAAATAGGTTCGACAAAAAAATCTTGACTATGAAATGTATTTGTTTAGATAAACATACGTTTATTCAACCTCTAGACTTTAGACCACTATATCAAATCAAATAATCATTAATTCAAAATAATAAATTTTCAGAAACTAATTGAAAAAAAAAACGGTTCTTCTATTTGTGATTTATTGACGAACGTCAGATAAGATAATTTTACGTGTGACAAATAAAAACACAGTTCACACCGGCCGTGGTTGACCTTTATCCAAGAGTCGATCAAATTGGAAAAAAAAAATTCACATGTTAACTTTTTTTCCCTAGGGTGGAGTTTATCCTCCTTAACGACTGCTCTCAACCGACTCTCATCCCTGACCATTCTTCTCTAGTTCCGAGACCTTCTCATCATGTTCCTGTCCTTTTTCACACAGTCTTTATCTTGATCTGCCTCTAGGTCGATTCCGCTAGAGTATCCTCGGTAATGAATAACGATTGTTTCTTGCCCATTTAAATTTAAAAAAAAATTAATTAAAATATGTTTTCATTTCAAAATAACCCCTCACATTGAACACCCTCTCACAACAAAACTTTCATAAGAAATAACACAAAATGTATTATTATTTAAAACAAAAGCATTCCTTCTGATATCCACTTCACCTTGGTTCAATACTCATTTTTGTTTTTTATTCGCAAACTTTCAGATAAGGGTATATCGATAATAATTATTCAAATAATGTCATGTAATCTATTAAGACGCTGACATAATAGAAACGCACTATACGAACTTAAATGTTATATTATTTTATACAGTAAATAATTTACAGTCAAATTTGTTTATAACGAAATCTCGGCAGTACGAGAGTAACGAGAAAATAGCTCCGATGATTTAATTTTACGCATATTTTTATAGAATCATCGCCCACGGTTATGAGTGTGTTCAAGAATATCACAAAGGTAGTCGCAGATTCTTGAAATAATAGATAAAAATACGAAAAGGCGACATGATATTTATGATTGTATTGGATTACGCTATGGTTACCTATGTGATATTGTTCTTTCAGCGACGCGCTCATTACAATTGCATCGGCGACCGCTTAATTGATCGCCGTTTTATAACCAAACCTTAAATTTATTTCGAGATTTCTCACTCATAACTTTAGCCAATTTAAACATGGCTGCCAACAGCGCTAAAAAAGAAATGCTTTTCAATATGGAAAAGGTCGAAATAATTCGCGTGTTAAAATGTGGAGCGAAAAATGTTAAAGTGTGTAAAAAGTTTTCTTTGACATCTCAACAGTGTCGATATTGTGAATAAACATGTCTACATATCGGCAATGGAATCACGGATATAGAGAGTAACGGTATAACGAGAAGATATCGTCGGTCGCCTGGTCCTCGTTATATCCGAGCTCGTAGTAGCAGGTAACTAGAGCTCCACTATGCCTGGGCCATGAACAGAACAATGAAAAGAATGATGTGGTTCAATATCATATATAATTTGTATTAAAAAAAATTGCTCCATTTAAATTCTCGCACATGTTGTAAACCAAATACGAACTTTGTCCGCGTGTCATCAAAAATGGCCAACGTGTCACCAAAAATGGCCAACGTGTCACCAAAAATGGTCAACGTGTCACTGAAATGACTCGTGTAACTTTAATAAAAAAATATGTAAATAGTAATAATAATAAACTCAATTGTTCACGTAGCGTACGCACTTATATTTTCACGGCCGTTCAGCCTCCTCTTTTGAGTTGTCTGATTCAGACGCATCCTATCTCTATTATCAACGTTTCGGAATCCATTGCGAGATCCACCAGAGCACGGAACAGGTGCAATACCTCGTTGGTAGATCATGGTCTATGACCGATAGGCTAAAGCTTATTATTGCCACAACTACATCAGCTTATTCGATGGCTTTCCGTGTAAAATGTGTCAAGAAACAGCGTTAAAAATTACGTAACATTGTAAAAATAAAATAAATCTATAGAATAGAAGTCGTTTTTGTATCCCACAAAACAAAAGAACACCGTCAGAATTTTTCATAAAATTGAGATGTTTGAAGAGATCAAAACACAATACAATGACATGTGTACGCACAGTGGGGCGGGGCAAATCAGAAAAACACAAGAGGATGATATTATACGTAGATACGACGGTATCTGAGACTAGCGCTTTGTTGCATTATTATTGATCGGGTAACATGCTCTAGTTTGCCGGGAACTTAGAATAACTTCCGTGACGCAATGTGTGTGAGAATTCTATGCAGATACTAACAAAGAAATATAACTTCTAAAATTATATGGTCGTATACTGAACAACATCAAATTTTTAAAATTATTTAATTTATTGTACAGAACACTAAAATTATTATGACAACATAAAAATATATAAAGACTTTCAATGATAATTTATAAACACACTCGTACAGTTTAAACACTAATGCTAATTACATATCAAATAAAATTTTACGGTAATAAAATGAAAATTTAATACATAATTAAACAATCAATAAAAAAATATATGACGCTAATATATTACACGGTTTCTTGAAAAAATGTCATGTAAAAGCTTTTTACATTTAAATTAATGTACTGGAGAATATGTCCAACTCATTTTTCACGCTACTAACTAGTGACGTACGTAACTACTTTTGAAATTACTATTTTTAAGGTGAGTACTTAAGTGAGTACATTACCCAGCGCTAATTTAGACAAATAATTATTTTAATTCACCACAACAAGAAATGATGATGAAATATTTTTAAAATACATTTCTCACGCGTATTACAAAATAGTACCCTGCTAATATGTCGGGTTAGGGACCAGACCATCGTTGATTTTTTTCAGTTGCAGATGCGTATAAATTGTCGAAAAATGATAGTATGTTTTATTTGATGAAATAATTAATATTGTAGGAGACAAGAAATAAATATTATTCTTACCATATAATGGGTAAAATCACGTAGTCATTAATATTACTATACTAATTAAATATACATACCGTAATTCGAACCTGAATCTCTTTCCAAACCGGGAAAGGTGCATTATCCAACGATGCTACAGCGACAGTACCTTTGATGAGAAATTTTCGAACCTATATGTCACACTTTTACAATTAATACATCTATCGTTCCATTATTTGATAACCATCTATTTTGTTTTTTTCGGAATTGTATATCTTTATAATTAATACATTTAATTAGTATTTAAAATATCATAGACGTACTTAATAATTACATCTTTACAGTAAGAATGTGTTCTCCTTAATAATATTACTATATTTTCATCACATCCCTTATACAATTCACATATGGAAGACCTAGCTAACTATCAAATTTGATGGCATTATCGTATTTATTCAAGATATCTAACTGTACATGAAAATCTATGAATTTATGGGTAGTGAAAATTTTTAGATATTTTTTTAATATTATTTTTTAGAGGGATAAAGTTAGTTTAAATAACCCATTTATAAATGATACGGTGTTTATACATATTATAAAAATAATATTTTAGAGACTATCCCCATCCTCCCCCTCGATTTATAGTGAATGCCATTCTCTCCAAATTTTGATGGTTACTATTTAGGACCGCTGTAGGCACCTCTCCTCTCCCTCTGGACATCCCATTTCCTTCCAGTTATACATGTGTATTATATTGAACGCCATTAAAACTTTGTTCAGTTGATTATCCTCAAGCTATCCAGGTAGGCAATGTAGTCACTCCACTCCCCCGGGCATCTTGTCCCCCTCTCTGGACCAAATAAAGTTAACATCGTTATTATTTAGGACCTGCGTAAAACAAAGACATCCATCTCCCCCTAAATTCCTACATTAAATTATAATTAAATATGAATCCCGGGCAACGCCGGGTAAGGAGCGCTAGTTTGTCACCGTCACCAGTACAAACATTAATACTGTTATTTTTCTTTCCTCAGTAATAATAAATGTATACTTTCATCAATAAACTATATGAAAGCTACTCCGAATCTCCATTCAGATTCGCATTTAATACTTTAATTTTAGATGATGGAAAATCGAAAATCGAATGGAAAATTATTATATCTTTATTTTTGGAAAATAAAATTTATCCCTTGTAAAGATTAAGAGAGGATAAGAAGAGCGAAAGAGGGAGATGGTAATGGTTAAAAGGATTCCATAAAATATTTACATCTTTTTAACTCGCTAACATAATGTATGTTAAATATATTCATATAGTTCAATGATGTTATTGGGAATTTTGAATACAAAACATATATCAAAATATTAATACACATTCATCGTTTGTATTCTGTAAACTGATTTGATTAATTTAACACCAATCCCGTCCGGCTGTAGACTTTGAAAGAAATGTTATTATATGGATCAGTTAGTGTGCGTCCGTCCTGACGAAGATTCAGTTAATCAAATTGGTTTATACAAAGTTTGTCAATTTTTAAAATTAATTATTACGCCCAATCACAAACTTAACGCTATGAACATCAAAAATGTAACCTAATTTTTTTAGTTCACGGCTCTACATCCCAGGGTGGGATTTGTCCTACTCTACAAGTACTTTCCCCTGACTTCTATTCTTGGCCATTCTTTTCCAGTTCCCGGTTTTCCAGTCTTCTTCCACATGGAGTTACGCAACTTCTATTTGACATTATACAACATACACAACTGCCCAGTAAATTCTTCACTCAAGATTCTGTGAAATCTATGTATGACTTAAATGTTTATTGAATTTTTGCTGCTCTAGATGATACGACCTCGTGTGGTGTTTCAGTGGTCAGCGGTGTGTTCAGTGAGTAATGAAATCGGTGCATTCCTCGTACTCGAGGACACACCGAGAATTTTGCGTGAGACGGCGTGACACCGCTGTCAGGAAAAAATCAAACCCAATTCACGTGTGGATACTTATCTGAAAAAATTACTTCGAAACGTGACTTTTGTTCGAAAATCGTTTTTATTCGAGTACGCGTAAATTTGTGATGGATTTTCTTAATTTTATCAACACACTTGATTATTTGCTTTGACTTTAAAATGAAGAATATTTATTTTTAAATCGATGAACAGACTAGAGAATGCGTATTTTATTAATTAATTAAGGAGCGGACTATTTTAAATATACAGGGTGAATATTATGTTCCCGGCTAATTTTGTTTGGCAAATATTTATCAGTTCATATTTGATAATCGTATAGAGTAGTTGATTAGAATTAATTATTATTAATGCCTCAATAACGTGTTAAAGTTATTAAAACATTTTATCTGAATAATAATGGCAATGTTGTAACCAGCAATGGTTACATGTTGGAAAACTTCTTGGTGGTGATGTGATTTCAATAGGATGGTGCCACCTCACACATAGCCCGAATAGATTTTGCGAGAAATTGGTCACAATGTCAAAAAG
The DNA here is from genome assembly GCA_031772225.1 of Eubasilissa splendida. Classification (NCBI taxonomy): domain Eukaryota; kingdom Metazoa; phylum Arthropoda; class Insecta; order Trichoptera; family Phryganeidae; genus Eubasilissa; species Eubasilissa splendida. Next base: position 18,062,757 of record CM062856.1, read on the forward strand.
TGGTGCTATCGACTAGCCTCCTCGAACACCTGATTTGACAGCTCCCGACTATTTTCTGTGAGGATACTTTGAAAATAAAAGTCTACGGCAATAAGGCAACAATAATTTCGATGCTACAAGACAATATTCGAAATGAAATTGCTGAAATAACACGCGACGTACACGAGAATGTTATGAAACATATGGTTAAAAGAGCACGCATTTGTGCCGCTGCCAGAGGCAGCCACGTGGCCAATGTCATATTTTATACATAATTGTAATAAACTATATATAATTGATAAATAAAAACTAAATTTAAAATTGTGTTTCATTTCTTAATTATTCAAAAACAACGTTGGCCTGGAACATAATATTCACCTATACACTACTCGTATATGGTGAAATGTACCATATTATATATTACACTACATTAACTATTACATGAGTATAATTGAGTAATAATAGTACATTTCCTGAGTAAAGACTATATTCCACTCTAAAGGGGACATTAATCTTTTTCTAATAAATGTAAATAATAATAATGTTTTTTGCAGTCCTCGTGTAGAAGAGAAGATTTTGAGTTAGACTAGATAAGAAATAAATTAGAATGATTTGAATAATAGTGTTAAGGATTCATGAGACATTGGTAACAAAGATTTACGATACGAGATACGACGCAATTCCATTTATAGTTATTGTATCGCAATTCAAAGCGATCAGAGTCACGCTACCTTCCACCAATCAGACTCGCAACAATGTCGTTATACAAGAACTGTCACAATAAGAAATAATTAATCCTTGCTAAAGAAAAACGATAAATTTTCTCAAGACTATTTCTCTTTGAGTCGAACAGGCGAGATTTCTCTCGGAGATACGACTCGAGTGTGCATAAAAAACAGTACAGAGTTCAGCGTGAATCATTCATCACGTTTCGCTCGCAGATTAGAATGACGTATTCAATACAACCGCACCTTTACTGGCTCTCAGAGATCATAGTCTCGTTGAAAGATCATCCTATGCACGGGTCATTAGGTTTGTGTCCTGTTTATACAGGGCTATCCAATAAATGTGATAAAATTTCAAATAAGAATAGCAGCCATGTTTATTAATATTTTGACAGCTGTCATTGTTATTTTTATTCAGTATAGTCTGTTATTTTACCATGAAGCGTTTCACATTCGATCAACGTTTGTCAAGTTATTCAAACTTTTTATAAAAAACTGAGACGATCGATGTATTGAAAACGACATTCAACGGTTCAATCATTTCCAGAAATGGACCTGTCAATTAGCCGCCTAGATCATGTGATATCTCTCCGTTAGAATATTTTCTGTTGGGATATGTAGAGTCTTGTATATGCTGACAAACCGACAGCTAAAAAACAACATAACTCACGTTATTGATAAAATAGTGAATGAAAGAGTGCACTGTATCAAATGCATATTTGATTTGATGTGGTGCACATTTGAATTAAATTATATTTCATTGTTAATGGTATCGAATAAATTTTCCAATGAAAATAAACGTTGATATCATACTTGTTTTTTAAAATTGAATGCCATTGTAAAGTTCTATTTATATATGGCTCTTTACTTAAAATAATACATTTTAATAAATGTGAAAGAATAAAATCGAATATCAGGAATAATCTAATAATATATCAAATGTTACTCAGAAATATATGATTTTTTACAGCTAGAATAATTTGCCAAGGAGTTCTGAATAGCTACCTGTATTGTGTCGTGTACAGTGACGCTGAGAAATATTTGATTGATATTTTTGTATATGTGGTGTATATACTAATTAAAAAATCCGATATAATCTTGAATTACTATAAAAAATAAATAAACACTGGTTACACAAGGCGATAATTCCGAGAATAGGGATCAATTATGTTTTGTTTTGAGTTATTATGCTCGGTTCATTTATTCTTAAAGTTATTTATCTTCCGGCACAATTATTTAATACAGTAAATTACTAGTGCAGCAGACAGGGTACCCAAATACATGCCTTACTTTCTTACTGATATGCTGTATTTACTTTGCCAAATTTTATGTACATACATTTGGTACATTTGTCTGATATTTGAAATATTACGCAAAATGTATACTTAATGAATATTAATTTGAAATACTAATTTAATGTATTAATTATAAATATATACATATAAAATCAATTTTGTCGAAAAATAGTGTTTTTGCGTTACCGGGATTCGAACCTGTATCTCTATTTCCAATCCGGGGAAGTACACTACCAATTGTGTTATAGCGTCAGTATTCTTTATGACAAATTTTCGAACCCATATGTTACACTTTTTTCAAATGAATACATCTGTCATTCCATTATTTGAAAGCCATCTACATTATTTTTACGGAATCTCAAATTCCTTTAAGTAAAGCGACTGCAGATGCCAGAATTATCAATTCATTTTTATTAAATTTTAGACACATTGATAATGTTGTATAAAAAAGGTGCGGGGAATAGATCTTTGAATTATTTTATTTTACTTTATGATTATTTGGAACCATCCATTGTGCAGTCCAGATATAATTCGTACGTATTTTACCATTTAAGACTATCATACATCGGGATATAGAATTGATATGGAAAAACTCCGGAGAGAGTGGCATCCTTGGCCAGTTATCAGTCACATGATGTTTTACAGAGAGGAACCGCTGCAACAGTAACCGTTCCAGGTTATAATATGAATTTCTGTGTGCTGCAGCTCCAGTCGCCTGGACTAGGCATGTCGTCATACGTCCACTACAAGTAGGGTAAAAATGGCATTAATTTATTCCGCAGTTTCTAAAACAATTTCATGGTGTTTTTAATTTGTATATAGCTACTCTAGACGCATGTCCCCCGCAAACCTTAATAATTTACCTGAAACACATAGCGGCGGTGCATCGTATTAAAGATTTTGTCATTGAAGATAATATTTTTATTTCCCTATATAGAATGTAACGAAGTAACGCCAAAATGGTTATATTATTATTTTGGATATCTATTTAATTGACTAATTAAGTCACTATTTCGCAATCAATGCGTTATTAGTGTTATTTGAGACTGTAATTTTTAAGAGGCAATGTTTTGATAGAGCCGGACGATATGTGATGAAAAAGCCGGCTCTCGGCGCTATAAAAGGAGCAAAAATTGCTTTTATAATACCTAAAACATAGTTATTCCTATCTATGTGTATATCTTAACAATAATTTTCCAATTATTGTGTTAAAATTTATAAAAAACGTGTTGATTTTTTCTTTAAGGTTTCATAGATTGAAATGTAAATTGTGCAAAGAATTAACGTTGATTTCTTCTTAGTTACTTATATAAAGATTGTTTAATGAATCTAGTTTCATATTAATAGTCGAAGTCCTTGTTATATGGACTTGGCTATTTCAAAACATTTGATGAGTCTTTCAATGCGACCGAGTTATAAAATAGCTGAAATTTTTTTTAAATGGAAATATGACCGCTAGCTAACTTTATTGATTTTTTACTTTTGTTTACAACATAAATTAATTAATAAATGTCAAATTGGAGTAATAAACGTTGTATTTAATTGTTTTTTTTATCCTCGTCTAAAGCTAGATTTTTTATGCCACTCTTCCTCTATAATGTAGCTCCAGCCTACCTTTATACAACTCCTCCACGTGTTTGCCCTAGCATAACGCGTTATTAATATTTTTATTATATATTATGGAATATTTACGAATAGTCAACATCGAACAAGAGCCACAATACGCGGAACTATTAATTAGCGGGCAGTTTCACAAGTGTGACCGTTTCGAAACAACATGATTCACTGTTGAAATGACAGGTTTTATTTATAATAAATAATAAACAATGAATCAGCAGCCATTGCGGAAAATTTTCAAGAACCTTTTGCTCTTCAAACCAAACGTATTATCTAATTTTCTTTATTTTCCATTGAGGTCACGTGATTATCGACAAAGCCAACGTGTTGTTGAACATTTACGTCAATATTGACGTACTTTGCTTTGATAGATGCATCATGCTTTCAATTCTTTTTAAATTGCATGGTATAAAATTGCTGTTATTTTGGAATATTTAAAAGATCATTTACATAAATATGTAATAAAAAGTATAATACCCACTTGAAATAAAACATAAAGCAAAACAAAAACCAGTATTTTGATACAGGTAGCTGTTTTATGAGCTTACTCGAATACATTTTAAAATATCGAAATCATACTATTTACAGCTCTTTGCCAAAATATTCTGAGAAACATTTGATATATTTTTAGAAACGAAACCAAAATCTACTCTATCGACTGTGCCATTAGACTGCTGTTAATTTCTAGTCAAATGCAGCAATAGGTATAACTTTACCAATACGAAAACCATTGACAGAATAATAGATATAAATTAAATTTCTCAGAAATATTTGATTTTACATGAGCTTAATAATCTGGTTAGTGAGCTGATTTTATAAACGTGCTTGTTGGTCTTGTGGTGAAATACTCGCTTAGTGATCAAGTGGTCAGGAGTTCTTAAATTATAGTAAGAAAATTGATGCTACGTGTATTTCGTGTACGCAAACTTTACAAAATTTATTTTCAGTTCGGGAAAAGTTCAGAGGGTTCCGGACAGATCTGAATGTTTATCATATAATTATTAAAATCTGGATGTCAGACAAGGTTGCCATAGATTAATCGAAAAAGCATTCTATCGGCATTAGAAAATTCTGGGCTCATGTCCCGGTAGCAAGTATCTATGTAATATATCTAATTTGTTTTAAAAGTAAAAATAAACTTATGAATATTTTTTATTTATTTTTGATCTAAAATATAATTTTTAAACGATTGTCAAATATAAGTAGTATTTTAACAACAAAAGAGTGTAATACAAGTCGTTATAAATTGCCGAATTAAATTTTATTATGTTACTACTACAATGCTATATTAGCAAGTATTTAGTAGTATGTAAGGTATTAGTTTAACTTTTATTTGTTCATTATTTAAACCGATTTAAAAATAAATTATTCAAGTTTTTTAATCTTTACAAGAAAATAATACCATTCACAACTAAAAAAAGGCACAACAATGAAGAGGGACGTGTAATGAGCACAAAGGCTTTTTTCTTTACTTCCATACAGTGGTATAATTCCGTGACAAGGTACCTAGGTAGACTTTTTTTATGTACATCCTTCAGAGCTTTTCAAATTCGTGATTTTGACATTAAGCTTTGTATGACATGATTAATTATTTGACATAAATGTAACAAAAAATGTTCTAAAAGATATTTACAAAAAAATATTACATATACATGGCGTCACTGCCAATTCTCTAAATGACGGAGCAAAATCTATATATTGGCAGATTATATGTGACTAAAATTACAAAATATGTACGCAGAAGTTACAAAACCCGTTTCTATCTGGACTGCAGTTCCAGATACAAGTTTTTACTTTAACTTATAAACGCGTAATAGATTACAAAACCACGATGAATGTTGTTCCAAATTTGCCATAGCCAAAAAAAAAGACAAGAATATTTGTTTTGCACGAGAATTGCTACAATATTTTTTTATACAGCTTCGATAATGCTGCAGCACAGCATTGTAGCTTGGCGCTCAATACAAACTTCTGGTGTTGAGAAGTTAACAATAGATTTTAGTTTAGTTTTATCAGAGACTGCCGTGTGCCTAACTTCAGGCAACTCGTGTTGTACATGTTTGCTCTCGACGAAGTTTGGTTATACATTAATATTATCACGTGACATCCTGTAGTGGTCCATTAAGATAGAAGGTAAATAACAAATTATGTACAAGTCACCTTCTAATTAATTGTATGTGCTTAAGGTCACATTGACGGTCTGATGTATTCAGGGCAAATTTGTATATTTTCTTAGGCATCAAGTGGTGTACCTATTCAACAATCATATAAAATATTAAACATAAATTTACAATTTACCAACCTAGCGGTGAAGGAGCAGGACCAATATATGATCTTTTGCTTTTAAATCGATCTTGGGTACGCGTAGGGTCGCCATTTTCTAGCCACCCGGTATGTATTATATATCTTCGAGTTCGGTTTGGCTACGAATCCACTAATTTGTTTTTTGCTCACGTAGCAAAATCCCCAACACGGATCACTTCATAGCTCCTCGAGCCACTTTAAGTGCTGTCGTCACGATATCCGTTAGTGTCCATATAGGCAGTACGCATTGTTAAAGTTTTCTTCTTATGCTGCATGTATACGGATGAGACTTTGCTATTTTGTCTCGTAGATGTGTCGACGAAGGTCGGTATAAATCCGTTTAATGGAAATGAATCGTTGCTCGCTCCGTGCTCAACTTTGTACTGTGATTTGTTTCATCCCTGAATATACGCCACGATGTGCTTTTTATATTCTGGATCAATTTTCATTATTTTCAAAATAGTTTATCATTATCCTTTCACAACATACTTTTCTTTTGTCATATACCTACTAATGTTTGAAAACTGTAAATTATTTGTATTCATAATATACGCATTGCAGAACTGACATTGAACTACATATTACCATATAACAGATGTATAGATTTTAAAGAGTAAAGAACATAAGTTCAAAAAAATTGTTGTAAACCTACTTGGTTGACATGGCGAAACAGTATAACGTGTTTCCCCAGAAAGGAAAAGATCCCGGTCGCAACTGAAATATTTATACGATAAATATATTTTTTCTGGATATCATTCTAGATAATAAATTTAATATATATTTAATTAATTAAGGTCTGTGAATTTTTTTAATATACTAATTAATTTTATTAATTAGAAAGATATACATATAAAATCAATTTTATCGAAAAATATATTGTTGCTGCTGGATCTCTTTCCAATCCGGGAAAGGTGTATTATCCCATTATGCTACAGCAGACAGAACAATGTAGTATAATGCACCTTCCCCGGATTGAAAAGAGATCCAAGTTCGAATCCCGGTAGCAACAACAATATATTTTTCGATAAAATTGATTATATATGTATATCTTTCTAATTAATACATTTAATTAGTATTTAAAATATTAAAGACCTATGTTCTGAATAATTACAACTTCACAATAAGAATGTGTTCTCTTTAATAATTAATTAAGGGATTTTAACAGTGTAAATAAACATGATAGGACTAATCATAAAAATTCACAGAAATAGCGGTTTAAAAGGAAGATGGGATAAAGGGTAGGAAGGTTAAAACTATTTTTGTGGTAAAGGGAGAGCAAGATATGTTTGTAGGTAGAATGATTGGTTAAAATTGAAATTGTAGTAGTTCATAAAAATAACTCTTTAAACGTAGTACATATTATATTAAAATACCACAGGACTTTGTTCTGAAAATGCAACATCACAACAAAAATGTGTTCTCCTTAAAAATAAATGAAAGATTCTTGCCTGGTAACTGGTTAAGAGCGTAGCTTGAAAAGTAGTAAGAATTTTGATATCCTGCATCTCGCGTACGAATCTTTATATTTAAAAAAATCAATAGTTATATATTAACAAACTGTGCGCAAACTTTTGTATGCAAACCGTGTAAGTCTACGCCATCAGTCACCATTGTAATGTACAATGTAAGTGAAGAAGTAAGTACCTACTCATATTTTGGTCATGCAAAAAAATTTGGACATAAAACATTATTATTTCTATTGAAAAAAAATTTGGACTGAATCTTCTTCCTTATAACTAAACACTCCAAACTCAACACCGCACACACTTTTTAATAATCAAAAATAGTTTAGTAAAAAAATAGTAAACATTTTAAAAATAATCAGTAGGATACATTTATTTTTCTCTATGATAGTAAGAATCGTGTATAAAAGAGTATATACGAGAATTTATGTTTCAGTTAGTCTGTATACATATTTTTTTTACTTCAGGTACAAATTTATAGTAGTCTATAATTTTTCTAATTGTGATGGGGAGATTGTTAAAAAATGTGATGCCTTGATAAATATAGTGATTTTGGGTTGCGGTATATTTTAGTTTTGGAATATCAATTTGGTCTCTAAATCTTGTATATCGGAATTAGCTTCTAATATTTAATTAATTTTGAAAATTTGGATTATTGAATTTTTATGTGTCTATTATTTTTTGTACTTTGAAATCTGTGAAGAGTTACATACTTGAATAGTCTTTTATTTTTTTAAATAATTTTTACTATCATTTTTTGAGTGATTTCTAATTGTGATATTAAAATTTTATATGCTATTCCCCATCCAATAATACCGTATTGCAAATATGACTGTACAAACGCGTAATATATTATTTTTACATTTATAAGTGATAAGATGTTTCCGAGTCTTAAAAATATGTAGGCAGATTTCCTTATTTTGTTTATAAGATTAGTGATATGCTCTTTCCATTTAAGCTTGTTATCTATTATGATTCCTAGGTACATGATACAGTATTTTTCTTCCATTGATAAACATTAGTCAAAAGAGTCTTCTTGAGTACAGGCTTTGGTATGAATTTTAATATTAATTTGAGTGCTATCTTTCTGTTGAATAGCAAATCGTAGAAAGTATATTTTATCATAATAATTGATAGTAGGTTATAACATCCTCATTTGCAAATATATTAGCGCGAGTTCAAGTTTTTTCATTAATTGTTAGTACTGTATCGTCTGTATATATATCAAGTTCCCTTTAGATTTTTTTAATATATGAATGTTACATTTAACTGACTACTTAACATTTAACATTACTTCATAATTTAACTGTGAATTATATATTTTTTATAGTTGTTAGTATTTATTTATAATTGAATGCATGCTTTTAAATGCTACTATTTATACAGCTATACGCATCTATCGTATTTGATTAATGTTTATATAATATATCTAAAATGACAATACAATACAATGCATAAATGAAGGCTCCGGTGCCCGACGCGATACGGAAATGTTTCCCCCCAGTCAGGTCAAGACCAATTACCATCGTTACCACAAGCACGACAATGCAAACTGTGTAATATTAAAGGTCAAAATAAAATATAATCATTTTCACCCATCCATACTGAAAATAATTTATGACACGGCATCGTTATATGTTACATTACTATGTTTCTAAATCACAATTTCCGTCGTAATATAGGTGATAGAAGAAGAATTAGAATTATGGATGGCAAATTGAACGACCCTATCGCTTTCCCAAAACTATTTGAGGACTTGATACCTCCGTATCGGTTTCATTCAGCAAAATATCCTGATTTGTCTATTTTTTTCGAGTATTTATTGCCGACGTACAGAAGTATCCAGTGGATCTGCAGCAGATTCAGAGTTAGTAGACAGTCACCGAGAAACGGATCATGCGGAAGCGAAGGTCTCAAGAGGCCAAGGCTCACTATGAGCAGTAGTATAATTGAAGAATATGAAAAATATATTTTGTATATTCACGAACGTTATAAATTCATTAAGAACACATTTTTGTTGTGATGTTGCATTTTCAGAACGTAGTTATGTGTTATTTTATGTTCTTGAAATTTTAATGTATTGCATATGTATTCTGAAAATGCAAGTACACAAGAAAAATGTGTTCTCCTTAATACACTAATTGTATTAAAGATTCTATTAAAACTGATTAATTAATTTTATTCACCGTAATATAAAGTTAATTGCTTTTAAAAATTTTAATAGTAGATGTATAAAATGAAAAAATTTGTCGAAAATGTATTCGATTGACAATGGAGAACGCGCTTCCCTGAATCGGAAGAGGTCCAGGTTTAAATCCCGATACCAGCTAAATATTTGATTAATTTAATTTGTATTGCTATAAATAAAATTAAATATTTATTTTAAATTGTTTATTTACAAGTACGTTGTAATTTTCACTATTTTTGTCTTCCATCCTTGTCATTGTCACATTCTCATACGTAATTCTGAAAGAAACTTAAGTCCCAGATGATTAGTTATAAAATATATCACCCTTAATGATCCATGAAGAGACTTTTATGAGATTTTCAACTTGAGACAATCTCTAGAATACGAATTTTACGCACATGATATTTTTTGGAGACAACTCTCGGATTTTGTATTCCTAATATACATATGTACAATGTCTCAGAGATTTTCCGACACGCGTTTCACTTCACGCGTGTTGTACGTCAAACGCCAAATGTAAATCCATTAATCATTTATGTTTCGTTCGTTAGTTGAGTGTACTTAAATCTCCCCAGCGGCAGTTAAAACTGAATAAATGTTTGTAATTGTAATTTATTTAGTTTTTCAGAATAATTGTAGATATTTATGGATTTAGGTCACGCGCACATGTCGAATTTCGCTGTCAAATCGAACTGCGTGTGAGTTTTTGTCTCTTTGTACCAATCTCAAAATGATCTTATCTTCAGATCTAAATCTCAATATGTGCCCATACATGGTGCCGAGATTTATTTCGTCATGTCCCAATTTGTCTCTCACTCATTTCACCACCTATGAGCCGGGCTGCCCTACAATAATTAATACGCAAAATTCGTAAATACCAATTGTTACCTAACGCCGTAGAATATTTTGTCCGCTTCTTTGCTGCAATGCGCGACGCCTGAATGCGCAACGAGCACAGCAACTGAATAAGTTTATAAAACCGAATCATTAATCGCCGATCGACCCTCGACCTTCCACCGGACTCGCAAACGAGAATAAATTGATCGGAAATCACGCGCCGACGACGCTTGAATGTGCAATAAATCTGCCCGACAGTGTGACATAAAATAAAAATTCTATAAAAGATATTAACGTCAGGGGTCACAACCTCATATCCTTCAAACGCCTGATGAGCAATCAAAATATTATGAGTGCTAAGACCGAAATTTTGGAGTCCGTTTCCAATCCGTTTGAGTGTTTCTGCATGTTCAGTGTTCAGAGTTCATTACTGCTCTAGTCCCACAAGCGTAACTAAAAAATTGGGCCTCAATGCAAAATATGTAAAAAAGACCTCTATTGTTGGCCCCTTGTAAAAAATGACTATGCATGAATATGAAGAAATAAGGAAAGAATGTAAAGCTGATGTAAAGTAATATTAAGAAAGAATCACTCAGGTGGTTTGGTCATATGAAACGGATGAATGAGGAGAAAATGGTAAGAAAGATATATGACGCATGTGTTGATGGTACCAGAAGTAGAGGACGTCCACGGAAGACTTGGCACGACCAGGTAAACCAGACACTGAAGAATGGTCGAGCTTGTATGATAAAATGTGTGAATGTGGATGAGACAAGAATTGTGTCAGGACAGAAGAGTGTGGCGCTCTATAATCTCTGTCTACCCCCGCGGAGAAATGGCGTGATGGTAAGTAAGTGTGTGTACCTACTAGAAACCTAAGAAAAACCTTGATTTGCTTTACTATTATATACTTTACGATGATTTTCGCTTTACGTCAATGCCATTGTTTTCGTCTCTACTCTTGTGTGTACACATCGACAACGCTTTACGTCATCTCGAAATACTTATAGTTATCCGAAAAGACAAATTTAAAAAGTGGTTAGATAAAAAAAAAATGTTCAAATTATTGTGTATCTCCAAAACTAGTGCTAATAAAAAAAAATCGATAATCAGATTCGTTTTCTTCTCGCCGAAGTTAGAAATGTTTGACTACTTTTATTCAGGAAACAAATTAAATTTAAAAAAATTGTTGTCTTGTTGTATTCTGTAACTAAGATTTAAATGTCGGAGGTTTAATTTCTAGTGTACCGATTAGTGACCGAATAACTAATAATCAGTCACCTGTCAATGTTGAAATCCAACACAAATTTCCTGTCATGGTTAAAATAATGATTCAGCTCATCGCTAGTTATTTGTTTGAGTTCACACATGACATGCCCATAATATAACATTTATAAATAATAAGACAAGACACTTCGTTTAAACCATTCTTTATTGTTAAATCAACATGTTTCGATACCTATGGTAGCTTTTTCAGAAAACAGTGTATACCAAAATTAAAAATACAAGCATAGATAAAAACAAAACTATTAAGTGGTGGGTGACTAAGTAGTAACTATGAAAACAAATTTAAAAGGTGACTATTTGCAAAGAAGATTTTTATTATTTATAATATTTAGGTTGCTATTAACACTTTTTCTTATTTCTAAAATTTCAAATTTAACTGTAAACCCCTAGTATTCGTATGTATTATATAATTTATAAATATCAAAAGAATGGTTATATTTATGTTAATTTCTCGATCTTTGTGGAGATTTATTAGTACTGTGTTGGTTAATAATTTGTTTACATTGTTGTTATTTGAAGATTGATTTTTACCCGCCAAGGTCAGACTCGGTACAATAATACAAAAAAATAAATCTATTTTTATACTACGCACCTCAGAAATCCTGGCACAAAGAATCAGCCTAATTTTTTTTTGTACAATTCTTGTCATTTTTTTTTGCAATAAGCCTCACAGGCATCAGATCATTCCACTAAGCAGAGATACATTAATGCACAGTCTTCAAGTGTAATATTAATGAAAACCGTGAAATAAATATCCATATCCAATCTTCAATCTTATATCATTATGAGAGACTAAGAATCACACGTAAATAAGACAAATGAAATAAATATCTTTATAAATATAATACTTTTAAAATTTAAGCATTTTCATTGGAACCATCCGGTATAACAGTAATGTCATAAATAAGTTAAATGATTACTGGTACAGGCAGAAGATGATATAAAATTGTCATAAATTGAATGTTTTGATGGAAATTGTTGTATAAAAGAAGATTACATGAATTTCTGAAACCATTTGTTGTTTTGATTCTGTTAAATTCAAACAAGCTCACTGGAAAAAAAAGGTAAGTAATTTTTTATTTCGAAAAGAGGCAATATCCAGATGTTGTCTCATTGAATTTCTTGGTTTATATATCTTTTCATCTATCAAACATGTCTATAAATTTTTTAACTGTGGCCTAATCTGTATACTATTTTATCCTCTTTAATTATAATCAAATTCGTATAGATACTATTTTGAGCTCTTTTCTCATAATTAAATTAGTATTTATTTTATTTTTAATATTTAACACAAAGCGTTTCGGTTTATTTTAGTAATTAATAGTATAATAATAACTTTGTTTTTAGATTATTAAATTAGTATTTATTTTGCCTACTTACAAATGAAAACGCGTGTGCAAATATTGTTGCGTTTCAGTTTGCCACATTCTCGCAGTTTGCAAAATATTAATTTCGTAGTAAAATAATTTCTCTCCAAACTTTTAAATAAATGGTTATGTGACGAGGTTATTTTTGTAACGAATAAACAGTTCTCCGTAAAGATACTGGAATCATCGCAGGTGTCACCTTTTTATGTGTGCGTCTATCTGAGCGGCTTTTGAAATGGCAGTTTTCTTAATTAAAATCGAAAACAATGAAAACATTCAGTTGCATAATGTCAAATCAATCATGCTTCATGGTGATAAACATCGTCATAAAATGGAAATACCATATTTACTTTTATAATTGTTCATTAAAATGTAATACCTATTGACATATTTTTGTAGGGCAAATAAATAAAATAAATTTTACACCGGGTCACAGGCATGGTAATTAAACTTATTGATAATTGAGGGTAGGTACTACGTGCAAAGACAGCAACCTTCACTCTTTTTTCTTATCTTTAATGCAGTTGTCTTCTCATATAGAGATTCATTATCTGTGTTAGTTTCTGTGAGAACTGTCACTTTGTAAATGTATGTGTGTGTGTGTGTGTGTCATGAAAGTGAGTAGACGAGTGGTGGGGGACGAACCTTATAAGAGGCCGTCTCTGGGGGAATAGCCCTCTTCCATCACAGCTTCTTCTGAATAACTAATCTATCTCTGAATGAATAATTTATATTTACTGTATGATGTGTTGTAATAAACGTATAATATTGTTACCTGGAAATATTGAGTTTCACTTACAAGGAAATGGGACCCAAGTAACTAGACAGTAATCAGAGGATAGAGGGCCCCAAATGAATCACTTTCAAAATCAATTATTTATATTAGGCTAATATCAGTCTTCGCTACTCTGAAATTTAAATGGCCACCAGTATGGAAACTAGCTCGTTTTTGAAAGAAAATATTGTGTTTTCTTTATATTTAAATTTAAACTGAGAAGTGTATTAATAAATATATTGTCTATCAAGCTCCTATCAGTTTTTCACTTTTTTCTCTAACTTACCATCACGCCATTTCCCCACGGGGTTAGGCAGAGAGGACAGAGCGTCACAGTATTCTGTCCCGATACGCAAAACTCGCCTCATTCACATTCATACATATAAAAAAATATGGATGTTGGTGAGATCGCAACTAGACCTCAATTATTTTGATTTTAATTGCAGCCAGTGGTGTAACTAATAAAATTGTATAACGCGATATTTTTTACTCAAAATATTTTTCTTAAACACACACGCACACAGCCAAGCCTTTTCGCCTATCGCCTATTTTGCGGGAAATTATTATCTGACCTCTGCGGGGAAAATAATGATACCATCAACTTCAGTCTTAGGGGTAATGGATCATGACCGCCTGGCAGATGATCAGTGGCACGTCTATTGAAAAAGGTTTTAAAAGATATAGCATTTCCAACAATCTGGATGGAAGTGGAAGATGCCATAAATGATGCATCAAGTAGTAATCATTCAAGCGACACTGATGATAATTCAAGCATGTCTGAATAAAAAATTATATTTTACTATACCCAATTAATTTTTGTATAGTATTAAAAATTTTCCTTTCTTTCTTGCTCCAAATATATATAGGTCGCGTTATATTCGGGCTAATACGGTATTTACTGTAGGTATATAAAATATAACAAGTGTACTAAGCGTTTTTATAATATAACATATTTTAAAACAGCAAGCACTAAATTGGTCTCTTGTAACAAAACAAAAAAACGACAGAAAAATAAAAACTGTTAAAAAATAGTTCGTTTGTATTTTTGTCTAGCCGGTTTAACGCTAGCCACTTATACTAGCTAGGAACAGTTTGTTTTCTTCCAGCCCTAGAGGTGTATATTTCTTCAACAGATATTTTGTCATTGAAATATGTCCATTTATAATGACAATCATCTTATTTATATAACGGTTTCAACATCTGCAGTGTTGGATGGGAAAAGAACAGAAGCAAAAATGAAAACAATCGAATGTATCAAATAGAAAAAAAATCCTTTTGTATTTGATCTATTTTTAAAATGTCTGATTGGTGGGAAAATTACCATGAAAATCTACTACATCGACTAAAGCGGTCAGTTGGTATTATGTGTGAACAAAAAAAATCGTCACTAGTTATTTTTATGAATAACTAGCATTTCGTACCCGGCGATGCCCGGGATTCGGAATTAGTTATAATTTAAGATAATAACGCAAAATTTTTAATTTATTATTAGGAGAACACATTCTTCTTCTTTTTTCAAATAGGCAATCCACCCTTTAAGAGTGACTTGTGCTATTAAACAAGTCTAAACATTATTTTATAGAAAGCAGTACAACAATACTATAGAACAGGGAACATTGCATCACAAGTCAATACCATTGACATTCAAGAAATTTGCTATTATATAGCTTAAATGAGACAAGTTGAGGGAAAGAAGATGACACAAGTTAACCGGAAGTTGAAAATCACCATTGACAAGATCATTATAAAAAAAACCTGTGATCCGCAATGGACAGGCAAAAAAGACATGGTCAAGGGTTTCCTCCTCGGCACCACACTCACACATTGGGGAGTCTATTATGTTCATTCTGAACAAATGTGAGGCCACCTGGCAATGCCCAATTCTCATTCTAGAGGGAGAACACATTCTTATTGTGAAGTTGTAATTATTCAGAACAGACGGTCAGTGATATTTTAAATATGAATTAAATATATTAATTAGAAAGATATACATATAAAATCAATTTTATCGAAAAATATTGTTGTTGCGCCACCGATTATAATATGATTATTGATTAAAAATGTTAAATGTTTTCCTCAGCACGGGCGAAGCCCAGTGAGACAGATATTAAATACTAAATATACTTACAACATATGATATGAAATAAATAAATAGTCAGATGTAATGAATACACTTCATAAAAACAAGCACTTCTGTCAGAATGAATTACGATAACCAGTTCGACACTTCAAAAGTGCTGGGGAAAGTACATACTCGCAAAAGTATCGATACTTAAAAATTTTTAGAGCACTGACCTCTTGGATCCCAACCTGGTGTGGGCCTCAATTCACTGCATTGGAGTAGTTATGCCTGTGGACTCGATTATTGCAAAATAATTATTTTTTAATATATGTTTAAAAGCTGTCGCTCGCGTGCATCACTTTAAAAATCGCATACAATTTTCGTTATTACATTATTTTATTGTATTACATACCTAATTATTTGATTTCTCTATTGTTGCTGATAAAACTTTAGTTTACTTTAATTGGCTATGTTAATTAGCTTAGTTGGAGGGCAATGCTGTAATACATTATGTAATATGTATGAAACAAAGTTGTAATTAAAAATATTTAAAAATATAAAAATCATAGAACAAAATCTAGATTATCGTGAAGATTGTGCATCTAGTAAATAAGAAGTGATGTGTTTGAAATATGAAATAATGTACAAATCATTAAATGTTTATTGTTTTATTTATTTTACTAATTTAAAAAAATGTTATAGAGCCAGCCATTAAACATATATACAGGAATGATAAGATACACGTAATTTGTTTTTAAACACATCTTAATAAACAATAAAAAAATCATTAACAATATAAAAAAAAAAGCTACACGGACATTTAATCTGTCAATAAATCACTTTCGTCATTAATTTTTTTATTGTGAGCAAAAACATCAAGGAATAAGACAAAATCTTTGAAAATGTTTCCATGCTTCCATTATCTTAAATCCAATGTCAATTTGCAAAATGTTTAGAAATTTTGAATCAAAATGAAGGACTCGTGATCTTATTTGATGGGACAAGTAAATCTTGAAAATTATTAATTATCCTAAAATCACTTGAGATTTTTTTTGTTTGTGGCAACATTTTTAGAAATTAAACATGTCATCATCTATATACTTGAATGTCTACAGGTTTCCACGAAGCTCTCTCACTCTTTTGAATTTAAATTCTTTAGCACCATGGTCTATATTTCACATTTATTTAATGCTATATTCATTCACTAGATATATGAAAACATGATATATTTATATTTTTTCTGTTAATGTTTTAGATTAACAATGAAGCTTAGTGCCTTTGTATTCCTGGTGTTGTCGGCAGCAATCGCTGTTGGAGCATTTCCACAGGATACTCCTCCTCACGACCCTGGCTCCAAGACAACATACACGACCAAATATGACAACGTTAACCTGGATGAAATCCTACAGAGCGACCGGCTGTTGAAGAACTATGTGAACTGCCTTTTGGACAAAGGACCTTGCACTGCTGATGCCGCAGAACTAAAAGGTGAATCGAAAATATATTGGCTTTCCATACGATTAACAAGACTTTGCCAGGGTCATCTTATCCATTAGGCCCAGTGGCCACCGTGCTCAGGCCTACGAACCTACAAAGGGACTACGAAAGTCTGAAAATGAAATATTAAATATAAATTATTGATCTGAATATAACAAAAATAGATCGCATTTAAACGGCCAATTTTTTCATTGTATGTGTGCATGCGCTGCGATGGCTGACATAAAACGGATGAGTACCGCTTGTTTCATTATATTTTAGGTATTTTACACGAACAAATTCAAAATCAAACTATGATTATTAAATAACACACATCCCAATGCAGCAGCAGTCTAGATCGCAGAACCAAAACAACACATTGAATCAATGTTGCCGCTAAAAAAAATTATAAGCAGAGTGTTGATAGAGCCTACGAATGCGATATTATGCAAAAGTGTCTAGGGCCTACGACGATCCTGAAACGGCCCTGGAATGAAACGACCGACAACAGGAGATGACGTCATGACGTGAAAATATTACTAAGTGCTTTATAATGTAGGTACATATGCGTGCAAAACATATGAGTTCATGATTCATAAATCACTTGATGTTGAACGGTAAACTGTCCTTAATACGAAATCCAGTCGAATCTCCAAGATAAATATCACCCGTGACGTGTCCACCATAAAAGTATAGAAATTACATTATTTAATAACGATTTACGTGTTGATTTTATATTATTTATATTATTTTTAATATTATAGACTGTTTTGGTGTTTTTACAAATTTTTACAAATACAAATACAGTTATATGAAAAAAAATAGTTGTAGCCTCTAATTTACAATATACATATTATACTAGTACAATTTAAAAATGATCCTAGGTTTTTTGTGCACAGTTTTCTGGGCTAATCCGTCTGTGTATCTGATATTTTTGATCAGCTCTGATGATGGTCATATACACGACAGATTAGCCCAGAAAACTATACAGAGTACAATTTAAAACCCGAAAGACGTACACAGGTTCTACTCCTATCTTGGTTTACCCCCTTCCCTCTTCCTTCTCCAAAACACTCACCTGATTGTCAATTTTTCAAATTTAGTATACAACTCATCCGAAGAAAGAGAACATTGTTATTCGAAACACGTAGATTTTGTTTGTAATAAAGAAGTGCAAATAAAGTTATTTGACTTTAATTCATTCGTACATACGTCAAAAAATGGAAAAATATAATCATTTCTTGCCTACAATACAGTATCATAACAATTAATTATTTAAATTTAAAATTTCTGACAATAGAAATGAACCCGTTAGTTTCCTATTTTAAGATTGTACCTTGAGAACTAAAATATCACATATTTACTCCTCTATATCACTCCAATGTAATTTATCAGTTTCTTTTCAAATTTTCCTACACGTGACACACACCACGACATTAGAACATCATATTTAAGATAATTATATTACATTGTATACATATGTAACACCATCTTTCTTCAGCACCGTACGAGTATCTCAAATTCCTAAACTTACTTATTGTTAGCGCCGTTTAAAATTAATTAAATTCTATTAAGTTTTTTGGCGTTTGACTTGTTGCCTCATGTAAACATTCAATTCGCAGTATACCAAATTTTAACCTACGTATGTGCTTCTCTTTCTTTCCTCACCTATCCTTAAGCACAAGGGAGAAAGAAGATGTCGCAAGTTCAGTGCTCCTTGAAACTTTTGTACAGATAACTACCGTCGCCTCATTAATCTTACTTTAATCCCGCTTATACGTAACAATCCTTTTCGCGAGTGTAAGTATACACCCCGCGACGCTTGTATTTGTGATGGAGAGGAATCAACAAATGAACCAGCATTTGGCAGACGAAAAGTAAGATAGTCAATTAGGTAGTCTTATTTATATATTATATTTACACATATAATTTTATTGCGATTGACAACAAATACTGGTCGCGTGGCAACCTAAAATAAAGAATCGCTTAGCAACGTTAAACTAATATAAAACAATTAACAATGTAAATTTTATGACGTGAAAATGTGCAGCGAATACGTCAAGCAAAGTAAATTAGCTAATGTATGTATTTCTGTTGATTTATTATATAAATTGTTACAATTGTTTGCAAAAATTGGTTACAAAAAAAATATTTTCCGTCATTATTGACGTACAAAATCAAGTCAAGTCGAAAACTGATTTTCACTGCCGTTGGGCACATTGATGGATAGAGAAATATGGACCATCCACTGTTGTCAAAAAACTGGACCGAATTTACGCTCTCGCCCTTCACTTAATTAGTACCTATATAAAGAAGCGTACAATCTAGCTGGCTGTCTGGTACGTCTTCCACATCCGTACACCTTTATACAACAGCTGTTGGTTTCAAGGCTTTCGACAATGCATTCTTACAAAATGTGTTGTACTGATAATATATGTATCGATCCAGTGGCATGATTGTAATGGACGTACCCATCGAGATTGTTCCATTACAGTAATAACAATTTTATCTGAAAGTTACCCGTTTGACGGCATTGCGACAAGGTGTCCTTTATAATATTTATGCAAAAAAATATAATTTATTACTTAGATACTTTTTTCATTTGTTACAAATGTTTAGAATATTTTTAATTGAAAAGAGACGCAGAATATATATTTTTTTAAATATGAATTAAATGTATTAATTATAAAGATATACATATAAAATCAATTTTATCGAAAAATATTATTGTTCGAACCTGGATCTCTTTTCAAACCGGGGAAGGTGCATTATCCAACTATGCTACAGCGACAATATTTTTAGCGACAAATTTTCGAACCTTTATGTTACCTTTTTGATATAAATACATTTAATCGTTCCATTATTTGAAAGAGCCATCCACCATATTTTTACGGAATCTCGAATACCTTTGAGTAATCTGATAGCAGACGCCAGAATTATCGATTCATTTTTATTAAATTTTGAACACATTGATACAACTTTATTATTAAGAGAACACATAGGTTGAATAATTCTAACTACACAATAATAATGTGCTCTAATATATTTTTTTAATGAGTATACACTTTATTGTGATGTTGCAATTTTATAACACAGTTCTATGTAATTCAAAACTAATTAAATTATAAATTATAGACATAAATTTTTGTAGTCTTCTGTAAATGAAACATCTATTATTTCATTGTCTGCTATTCCTTAATTAACTATGCGATTTTAGTTTGGGGAGGAGCAGCAAATCAATATTAAAGCCGGCTAAAACACCACAAAACATAATTCTTAGGGTAATAAACGGTCGTCCCTTTAGATATCCATCAGATATTTAAAGAGTACAATGTCCCAGACATAAGACAAATCTATATGTTGAGACTCGTCCAATATTTCCATGCTAACAACAACTCACCCCAAGCATGGTCACAATACAAGGCAACGAACGAACATCTACACACCAGTTCCGAGAGCAACAACGACATTTTTATCAACGTTTCTACACGTTCTTAGCTCCGAAACTGAACAACACACTCAACACCAACTGGAAATCGTCCACTTCCAATAATATTACGCAAATATGGACCCAATATATGATTAAATTAGATAGAGATCAATCAGAAGCATCGCAGTCTAACATTCTAACATAACCATAATACAATACCTATACTAATAATTTACTTTAGTTTTACAACACTCTCACTCTACATATATATATATTTTTTTACTCATGTCGAATCTTTGTCTTTCTAATTTGAATTAAATAACACCACAACAGTACGAAAAAAACTGCCTACTTTAACACAGACGGCAGTCTATCAAAGTAACCAGGACAATGCTGTATATATCAGAGATGGAGTCTACACCATCTCACACAATAAACTACGAGTATATACTTAATTGCAATATAATCGTACTTATGTTTATCATGTTATATTATTATATTTTATATTCACCTCTGCTAATAACAAAAACATGTCAATAAAGTCTAATAAATAAATATCCTGGTGGTGACCTAACATTTATTTGATAGATCTTTCTAATTGATTCGCATAATTTGTTTTAAATATATTATTTTTTTACTGTAATGTTTTTATTTTATTCTCTCGGAAATACAAAATATGTATCTCCTTGTCAATGGCGTAACTACGCGGTGCATTGGGGCCCGTGTGCAAAGGGTTAGCGCCCAACAACACACGCGGATTATTTTACCATACGGATTAGGCGTTTTAAAATATCACAAATACGATATTGAGGTAAACTCGTCCGACTAACGACCATATCGGTACTTCCCCGAATATATTACAAAGGCAGTAATTTCCTCGTGATGTGATGAGACGCGGTTGTTTATATTGAAATGAATTTATGCCATCGGCACATTTCATTACAATGTATGCTTTTAATAAAAAATAAATAATATATTTTATTTTCGTGTGATCGTTACGATGCCAAAAAGGCTTGAAAGACAAAAAAAAAACACAAAAAAGTGCTTAGATAGGAAATAAAATAAAGTATTGAAAGAGAAGATCTAATTTGGCACAGTCGACTCTTCATGCAATAACGAAACTAAAGAAATATATTAAAAATAAATGAAATTGTTAAAAACATACACATATACAGGGTGTAACAGACCTAGTCCACAACGGCACATGTTTCTGATTTTGGTAATCTTTGTTTGTTTTGTATTGATTTCACAATCATAGGAGGGGTGTTGGGGTTGAAGCGATGATTAGCGAGGTGAGATTCTACACTCGATGACAGATATTTCTTTCAGTTACAAATCAGTGGTCGGGGGATCGAGTTTCATTTTAGAAAATCACCAAGTTATTCCGTCTATCGTAGCACAACCGATTTGAGTGAAAATATTCATAGTATAAAGAATATTGATGTGTTCTCTCATTTTTTTTTAAATATTTAAGTCGTTTCTTAGATATTATGAAACAAATTATAAAAGATGTTTTGAAAGAGTACCTACAGTAAAAAATTGAAGTAATAACGATATATTTTTTCGATGTAAGTTATTATGACTTAGAACACAATCATTTCATGTTAGTGTATCTTAGAGTCGCCGTTATATTACTTAGATAAATATACTCATCGGTCGCAATCATTCAGCGTCATAAACCTTCAACATACTTAATATATTACAAAAGTATTATATAGGTATATCTAGTATATGTCATAATCCTTTACATAAGTTGACTAAAAAGAGTATATAAAATCATTTTATTTCGGTTCAAAAGCAAACGGTTTTTTTATCCATGAAATAATGTTTTTTTATATGCTTTTAATTCCGCTGTTTATTCTAATATATATATATATATATACAGGGTGTAACAGACCTAGTCCATAATACCTTATTGGTGGATACCTGACTAAATTATGAGTAGAAAATGTTCAAGGGATATGTACCTAATCTCAACCATATCTGAGATATAAACATTTTTAAAAAAAAAACGTAATTATGTGATTATTTCGATTAATTGTAATATTTTATTAATTCTAAATTATATATTGAATGCAAAAAATTAAATGTCATCGAATTTCGAGCGGCTAGACTATTTTTTGTTAGGTGATTTAGGGTCCGAAACAAAGATATATATTAATAATGGAACAATTTCGCAAATATTTATTTGGAAATACGTAGACATCAAGCTTAACACGATTTTGTAAAAATTTCGAACAATAATATTTTCCGTAACAGTGTAGAATTCATTATTGAGACTTGTTCAATATTTACATTCATACATTAATACTCAGCCAGCAATGTCAAAGCAATGTCACAGTACGAGACAACGACTGAACAACTGCGCACTAGTTTTGAGAGCAACAACGACATAGTATCACCGTTTCTAGATTTAGCTCCGAAACTATACAATTCACTTAACACTAACTGGAAACCGTTAACTTATAAAAAAATATCTCTAATGGACTCAATATATTATTTATTCTTAATATAGTGCGTATAAAAGTATTTATATATGCTCTAATATAAACAAAATCGTTTCTTTTTACTAAAACTTATCTTTCACTTATTTGTTTAGTTTCACTTTGAATCCATGCATCGCACTGTACTTCATCGATTTCTGAAATTTAGCCTTCTTCCTGAATGGCAGTCTCAGTCTATCTTTTCCTCTTGTAAGATGTTCGTCCTCATGTTGATTTGCATCAATTTTTCGTATAAATTCCGCCGATATTTTCCTGGTGAGGATTTTATAAATAAATACCATTATTGAAATATATTTTCTGCTTAAAGGTCATCATATTCAGATCTTTCTTACGATCCAATTGGGTAGACATCAGTCTTTCAATATTAGATTTGCAACACATGCATAATATTTATTATTGTATATCTATTAATATACTTGTTTTAATAAGATGACATCTCAACAGCACGAAAAAAAACTGGCTACTCTAACATAGATAGCAGTCTAGCAGTTTGGTAGCTTGTTGGTGTAGTGGTTAAGACGTCGACCTAGTGATCTGGTGGTCGGGGGTTCGCGTCTCATTCTAGGATATCAGCAAGTTAGTCTTATTTTCATAGTGCGAGCTTGGTAGTAAGAATATTGATGTGACATGTATTCCGTGTACGCATCTCTATTAAAAAAAAAAATGTAGCCAGGACAAAGCTGTATCTAGCATAGATGCGTCTATAAGAGCCTTATAGCCTGCTGCTTCCCACTCAATAAATTAGTAAACTTAATAGCAATAATAATAAAGGTTTATGTTATATTATCAAATCTTATTCTCAGGTTAGGCTATCACGTATTATGCCGTAAATATTGCACAAGACTTTATTGTCGAAGACATGCATCAAATTTTCTTGCACTCTTCCGTATTTTGATTAACATTCAAAATAATATCTTTGTGTATACACATTGTAGAGAATATTTTAAACATAAATATATCGATAAGTATACACGGACGCTTTGACTGTTGTTACTTCTTGTCCCACCTTATCTCGAGAAATCAATGATTAATAAATAATTGACGTTCCAATACATAAATACATTCAATATATAATATTTCACTTGCGTCGATCTTGCTGTATTATGTTTAACCTCGTTTCTTTCACGGTCATACGTCATCACGCCGCCCGCGCAATGATTCAGACCGCTGCGCCGATGTGCGCTCACGTCGGTCAGCACCGAGTCAATGAGGCGTATTCTGGTTTCTGATGACGGTTGGTGTCTTTACAGCGAACCTGCCCGACGCTATCAACAACGACTGCAACAAGTGCAGCGAAAAGCAGAAGGATGGAGCCAGTAGGGTGATGCACAACGTTATAGACAACAAACCGGAGTGGTGGGATGAACTCGAGAAAAAGTAAGAGTCTACAATTTCTTCATCTTTTAAATAGACAGTCCACCCTTCAAGAGTGATTTATGCCATTGATCAAGTTAAAACTTAATTTTATACAAAAAAGTACAATAATATTATAGAATTGGAAATATTATATTACAAACCGTTCAAAAAATTTGCTATTATATAGATTAAATGTGGCGAGTTAAGGGAAATAAGATGACACAAGTTAACCGGGAGTTGAAAATTACCATTGACGAGATTACTGTAAAATACGTATGATCCGCAATGAACAGACAAAAAAGATATGGTCGAGGGTTTCCTCCTCGGCACTACACTCACACATTGGGGAATCTATTAAGTTCAATCTGAATAAATGTGAGGCTACCTGGCAATGCCCAATTCTCATTCTAAAGATATTTGATATTGTTCTTTTGGAGACTTTCTTTTTGGAGAACCAGGGGGTGCGAGGAATAGATTTTTGAATTATTTTAAGCCAATTACCCTTATGATTATTTGGATCCATCCATTGTGCAGTCCAAATAGAATTTGTACGTTTTTTTACTATATTAAGTCTGCCATATCATACATCGGGATATGGAATTGATGTGGGAAAACAAGTCTACAATTTGAGTCTATAAATTCTCATACTCGCACTGTACAATGCTGAAAATATTATATATTACGCACGTTATTATCTCTATCAATCAATTGTTTTTTTTATTGGTTTTAATACCTCAATACCTATAACTATTTTTTATTATTTCATGTAGCTGTCCGTGTACTAATTAATTTTTATACGTAGGACATACAGGCCTAATGAGATTTACAATGTACTGTAGTAATTTATTTTTAATGCTAATTACTTCCTTTTGTATGTACTCGTATGTGTATTTGAAAAATATAAATTTGTATAATAATGTCGAATTTCAATTATTAAATATTTGGTAGATAGGAAAATAATTGCGATTTATGACCGTGAAATTTAAATACATTTTATTCAGCTTACCAATCGAAATAATCGCTATTAGAATCTACACATTTTTTACAATAAATTAAAGTTTACTTATTCCGAGGGTATAATATTCCGGAGTTCTGGATTTTCGTTTTTGTTCAGTTCATGCTGCACCCTTTACCTACCCAGAACTTCCAGTGTTTCAAAACTGTTGGATGACTAACGCCTGACTTTTGTGCAAGCTCTCAGATCATTATTTGTGGTCCTGATTAAACTAGCAGCCTCAGTTGATAACGATCATGGTCTCCGACATCCCTATTCATCTTCAAGGATCTCGTCCACAATACGAAATTTTCGGAACCACCATTGTGTTGAATGTTCCTTAACCTTTTAACTGCCAATTCTATTTGAAATGAAAAGCACCACATAGGGTAAGACTAGGCTTTAAGAGTCTTGAAATATCTATTGAAGGCTGGAATCTGTCGTTCACAGATGACAAAATGATTTAAAAATATGACTTTCATCCCTGCAAAGTTGTAATGTTCAAAGGTGCGCGTTAATTGGCGTGACACATAAAGTTTGGTGTGTTAACGTGCTCATGCCATTTAAATGGTTAACAGTAGCCACACCTAAAGCATCATTCATCAGTAGTTTCTGCCGCTTTCCCGCCCGTTCTTAACTCATACAAAACTCATGCGTATAATTGTGTATATACTCCTGGGTAGCCTGTTTTACCGACCTGTGACACAAGCGGTGATTGGCTGTTTAAAAAGACGAATCAGGGACGAGAATCTGTCTCTGGCGGGCAGCTGAACGAAACGTCACTTTTGCAGGGGACGCTCGATGAGGGGGTAACTGGTCGGTGGGGCCGCTCTCCGGAGGAGAATGGCGGCAGCGTGGAGACGGTAGATTCAGAGATAGAAAATGGGCAACCAGCGGAGAGGCTGCAAGCGAGCGATAGCAGACAGATGAGCTCGACGGACTCTACAGTGACGAGATGGTGTCAGGGTAAAACCTCCTGAAGGAAGGAATCAATTCTGGAACTGAATTCAAATTCGCTGTAGCGTTGTGCGTGAAATTCTCAACTGGAGATAACGCCAATGAGTAGAGATTTCCGAGTTCTGCACTATCTGCTACAGCTGCAATATTATCGTTTGTACGCGAAGTTCTTTGATCTACGGTTCTTCTGAAGTTTTTTATTGTCCCTGTCTTTTCAAACTTGGTCACCAACCCTTGCATGCATATATAACATATGAATTAATCACCTAACCATGTATTCGCGGTATCTACATAATGTAAAACGGTGAGTTTGTACAAGTCAACATAGTTCACGGTATCGTCGCAAGGCCAACAACATGATTTATTTTTTAATCAACTCAGGAAGCCGTTTAACGCGGAATTCGTTCCAAACGGGAATAAAAATCATAACCAAAATCAATAATACATCGAGAACAATGTCATCATCATCATCATCATGCCATCCCTCGGTGGCATTCTCCTGCGCCCTTGTGGATCATAAGCAAAATCTTCTCCGCAGGTTCCTGATCCTCCCTTATATGATCACGCTGACATCTCCACACATCATAGTGATCCGCTTTATTTCTTTATCTTTAGACTATTATCATGTACGAGGCTATAAATTCAATGGTTTATTTTTTCTTTCAAAGATGTTTAGATTATTTTCATCATGTTTCTTCAATGTCCAAGTTTATGACGTGTACGATCTTACGGCCCGTGTCCACGTATGAAATTTTTAACTCAATCTCTGAGATGGTGACCATACTCTCATACGATTATTTGGAGACAACTCTCGGCTTTCGTAGTCCACCGTGTACACACCGAGTCTCAGAAATTCTAGAGGATATCTGTGTGCACGTGTCGACTATCACTAGTCTCTATCAAATCCAACGCCGTGTACCTACATGGGTGGGTTCTACCAATTTCAAGTTGTAACCTCTGAGTTTATCTCCAGGTCAAAATTTTAACTTGTTTATTAATTAATCTCAACTAAATCTGAGATTTTTTGTATCACTTTTGAAGAGTTTACTATAGTAGTCCAATATTAACGGAGTTAACTAAAAATATATAATTTGTTCTTACTCCGAAAATACATAGTTTAGAATTTGCATTCCAATATTATTTCGCGATTCCATTACGTTTCACTGTGAGTTTATCTTTATCGATAATGTGAATACAATTAAATGGATGAATTTTACTGAGGATGGCTAGCGATAGTTTTTTTTTAAACATTCTTAATAATGATCAAAGTGTTGATCAACATGAAGAATTTTTTTAAATAATTATCAGAAATCCAGAAACGCGATATCAAGTGTTGATTGATTTAATGAGCGTATTGATGAAACCAACTTTCCCGCAATTCAAATGTACGATTGATTTCCAAGATATAAGTGATATTAATCGATTAATTTTTCCAAGAAACAGGAACTAAATGTGCATCAGAATATTAATGTATTTATATGTAATTATTTAATTGTCATGATGAACGAATGTATTAATTGAACGTGTTAAAACCGCAGATAATTATCACAATTAAGATCACTGAGAAAACATTGGCCCGTATTTATTCACTCTATTCATTATTATTATTATTATTATTATTATTATTATTATTATTATTATTATTATTATTATTATTATTATTATTGTTATTGTTATTGTTATTGTTATTGTTATTGTTATTGTTATTATTATTATTATTATTATTATTATTATTATTATTATTATTATTATTATTATTATTATTATTATTATTATTATTATTATTATTATTATTATTATTATTATTATTATTATTATTATTATTATTATTATTATTATTATTATCATTATTATTATTATTATCATTATCATTATCGTTATTAGTATCATTATCATTATCGTTATCGTTATCGTTGTCATTGTCGTCGTCGTCCTCGTCGTCGTCGTCGTTATCGTTATCGTTATAATAGTCACGTGACTGTCCGAGAGTAAAACTGTCAGGGGGTTAACTATCGGGGTATCAATCATCGGGGAACTATTTTAAGCATGTCCCCCTACATTTTGTTTTCTACACAGCCACAGAAATGTGTCCTTCATCAAGGCTTTCATCTGTTTCACGGAAAACAGCCTTGAAGAAATAACACTGTTTATTGACGACGTATAAATATACAATTGTATTAAATAACACTGATTTATGAATTTGGCGTTCCATGGACAATATGTATTTTATTATAATATACGTATAATATTATAATACAATACATATTATTCATGGAATACGTGTGATATGTATAATGTTTTCCTTGTATTTAAAATAGAATGCAGCATTACGATTACGCAATTATGATTGTAAATTCAAGTTAGACACAGAATGCAAATGCAAAAAAAAAAGTAAATAGATATTCTTTTTATTGAACGCAGTGAGGTTAATTCTATATACAGTCAAAAAAGGTATTATTTTTATAATCGGTAGTTTTTTATAAATATTGTACACCATCGCCTTTTATGCGTAGCCTAATACGCCAAAAAGAAATACGGGGCTTTACTTTTTGAGCAAGCCTTTATTTTTTATAACATAATGCGATATATTAATCGCTCTCAATGCCATTTATCGGTAATCTTCACTCTAACCTCTGACTGCGCAGCCACCACCAAACAATTGCGTCATCATTAAATGGAAACTCGATGATTGATTTGCGTCAGAATTACAGTCTTTAATATAAAAATTATATTCACGTGTTAAAATGCATTCTTTAAAGTAATCAGCTGCAGAAATGCTCCAAAATCTTTGCTCCATCTGTCCGCCATAGTGAACTATGTATGATCGCTAAATTTACAATGTTTCGTGGTGACAACCGATTTGCTTTTCATTCAACTATGTAAAATATTATTTTATCACATTCCTAAAATTTTAACATTTATATGTTTTTAGAAGTGAGCTAAAAATAAATCACTGCCTCACATTAATACCACTTTGTTGGTGTCTACACAGATACTAAATACCCTTAACAACGTTATTATACTCGTATATCACAGTCCACGCGCGAACCTTTTATAAAATGTTAATACACTATTTGAAGTATTGTATTTTTAAAGTTATATTTTTAAAGCACACATTTGCACAGGGAGTCTTCGATAAAACATAAATAAAATTATTACTTTGCAACTTGCATATTGAAAATTAAACTGTATACTGTATACGAGCCAAACGCAAATAGGTAATTTCAATAAGCTTTCCCTCAGAATCAGTTATATATTTAGTAGTATTACAAATATTTAGTAGTTGTATTTAAAATTTATTAAAATTAATAAGTTTTCATTTAGTTAGGGTCTTAAGCATGAATTTTTAATAATTTAATTTTGATTAATTTTAACCTTTACCATACCATGATATAAAATACCTGAATGCAGGCATGCTGTCAACTCGTGTTACCGTAAATAACTGTTTTTATTATCTTAAATGACTTTAATGGCACGAATTTACTCTTAATATTGAGCATTCAATTTTGATAAAATGATTAATAACATAATTTAGAGCACTCATTAAGTCCTATACAATGTGTCTTTACTTCTTATCTCTCTTCATTTAATTAGTGAGAAAGAGACAATTATATTTATATGTTTGTTGTTCTTTTCACTGCCAAAATAGTGTGTGATCTCTGTCTTTCATATCACAAATGGTATTTTTACCAATGTATTAATTTTACAACGGATTGAATGGATAAAATAATTATTTTTGTACGATTCCCTTTTCATAATTATTTTTTTACTAGTCATAACTAAGTGCTAATATTTTCTTTAGGATTATCTAAAATATGAATTTAATGCGTGCATTTCCGAAATATTACAGGTTTAATCATGATGGTAGACCTATGTCACTGCATGGTTTGGGAAGGGTTAATCATTTCAATTGTTTTTCAATAAGTACATACAGTTAATACAGTTCAATTTCAATCTATCAAAAGTAAATATACACCGATATATTATATTTTTTATTTCTTAAACGGCGTCGGTCCAAGTAACAAGATCCTGATAAATCGCTGTTTAAGGCAAGATAAGCGATTCTATTTTTTCTTAGGAATGATATATCTATTCAGTTATATGTATTCGTATATAAATTTCACGTTATCCGGCCATATTTCATTTCAGATAAGAACTCTATAAGCCCCTATTGTTCATTGTGTGATAGTAATAATTGAAGTCGTGAGAAAAAGTTTTTATTGACTGTGTATTTTGTGCTGATTATGCAGGGTTATTAATTAAGTTATTGTCCAAAATAAATTGTGTTTTTCATATTTAAAAATAGCTTTTAGTGAAATACCGCCCGCGGCAGCACAGCGGCCACCGGCCATTAACTAGCAAAAAAAGATTGCTGTGTGCCAGTTTAGCTAATATTTTAACCAAAACATATAAAATAATTGAAATGTATAATTAGATTAAGAGTTTATTTTGTTCTTGAATGATAAATTTCTATAATTGTGAAATCCAAGTTATAAGTTTTCCGGCAACTTTTGACAGGTCCAATATTACCTTGAATAAGGGCTTATCATAATTAATGATAGTATTACTTGTAAGCTAAGTGTGAAGTTAAAAATATTCGTTTTAAAAAAATTCGACAGATCAAATGTGATTTTTTTTGTTAACTACAGAAGTAAAATAAATCGGGTTTGTTATTAACATTAATAATTTCCAGAATGCTCCTCATCACAAGACAACAGGAAAAAAATACACTCGCTCAAGTTTATTCCAATGTTCTGTTGACTTCCAATGTTACCTGAAATGACTGTACTGACATTAATGACCTTTTTTTTCAAGGTACAACCCCGATGGATCCTACAAGAAAAATTATTTGAAAACAAAAGATAATAAAGATGCCGAAACAACCGAAGAACAAAAAAAAAACTAACTAAATAAATAAAACTGAATGAATTGTACACAAGCCACCACCTAAACCGAGCAACGTTTCCTTAGAAATAAGATTTTTAAATTATTTTCTTGACACTTATTAATAATATAAAAAT
This sequence comes from Eubasilissa splendida, assembly GCA_031772225.1. Taxonomy (NCBI): domain Eukaryota; kingdom Metazoa; phylum Arthropoda; class Insecta; order Trichoptera; family Phryganeidae; genus Eubasilissa; species Eubasilissa splendida. Next base: position 18,094,394 of record CM062856.1, read on the forward strand.
TAATAAAATCAAGTAGAGATCACCAAAGTGTTTTATTTATACATTTTTACTAAGGGACCTATTTACCTACTTACATATTTATAGAACCTAATTATAATCAAATATCAAAACCAAACAAAATTAATATTACATATATAAAGGTTTATAAATAGTGCAACAGGTAGGGTATGTAAACACTGATATGTATTATTAACAAGTAAATATACTAATACATATCATTAACTTTATTTTTCTTTATAAAACTGTTAACTTATGTATATAATTTTAATACAAAAAATAGTTAACGAAATAAATGTTTAAAAAAATGACGTTGAATAAATCTGTGTACCGGAGACATGTTATTTTTTTACTTCATATCATGTCGTGTCGTATGTTATTGATTTAATATATGTACTGATATATTTTTCACTACGTCTTTGCATATATAATGGATAAGAAGAAAAAAATACGGTTTTCTACGTCTGTAATTTTGAGCATTTAAAAAATGATAATATCTAAAATAGCTATATATTGTAGAAAATGGATAGCTATACGAATAAAAAAATATAAATTATGTATTTTTCTAACACGCAAAATGATAATGGTTAAGATTCCGAGTCTCGAAACCTAATTTAACAAGGCGTACAAATGAGATTAAATGAAAAATTATTTCACGGCGCCATCTATGAATCGCTCAAAGATATTTACGTCTCATTTCACGTTTATTATCATTCTTAATTGTTAAAGAAAAGCGACATCTGAACGTTTTGCTTGAGAACCTTTTTATATCTTTACATTATTACCATCGCTGTTGCAAAGGTTAAACATTATTCCGGGGGTCTCGTTAGCGACACACGTCGTTATTAATATTTATTTTTTAAACCTCTTCGTGCACACGTTTAAAACTTACTAAAACACATAAAAAATACAGGTGAACGTTAAAGGAACAATCTTCTTCTTCTTCTACTGCCTGGCGTTTATCTAAGACTAGCTATCATTACTTTTTATGCGGTAGTTCTAAACAGTTCTTGTGGATTTTCAGAACCATTGTCTTCAATTCTTCAGGCAATGTGTTCTTTTGAATACTAATTTAATATATTAATTATAAATATATACATATAAAATCAATTTTGTCGAAAAATATTGTTTTTGTGCTACCGGGATTCGAACCTGGATCTCTATTTCCAATCCGGAGAAGTACACTACCAATTGTGTTATAACGCCAGTATTTTTCATGACAAATTTTCGAACCTATATGTTACACTTTTTCAAATGAATACATCTGTCGTTCCATTATTTTTGAAAGCCATCTACATTATTTTTACGGAATCACAAATACCTTTGAGTAAACCGACTGCAGACGCCAGAATTATCAATTCATTTTTATTAAATTTTTGGACACATTGATATAACTTATATTATTAAAGAGAACACATTCTTATTATGAAGTTGTAATTATTGAGAACATAGGTCTATGTTCTGAATAATTACAACTTCACAATAAGAATGTGTTCTCCTTAATAATATGTTCTTTGACTTTGATCTGTTTGCAATCAGTGTACTGGGTCCATTTGGACCCCTTGCTCTTCCATCATATAGTGAGCCTTATAAGCAAGTTAAAAATGAAGGCTGTATACAAATTGGTTAAAGTTAGAAATTACTGCAAATTGTGGCAGGGGCTGTTAGCTGGAGCAGTTAACGGTTTTGGGGCGTTTTATACGCAAAGGGATTGTTATGTCGTAGTTTGAGAGAACGTTTATCGTGGAGTTTTGGTGCTGGGAGATGCCAGCATAAAAGCGCATGGAGAGGTGTTTGATGAATGCTTTTATAGGTGGAATATCCGAGTCGTGGTGTAGTTAAGTGATCCTGATACATGTGTGTGCATCCTGCGCTTGCCGGATGATCCGGTTTGGAGAATCTGCAGTTTATCAATATGTGTCCTGACTTGACTGTGTGACCTCAGATGGGTGCAGCGTAAGTGAACATAAAATACACACTAGCGATGTTTATGCATAACCATTAATATTCTAATTGTGCTAGAACGATTTTTTTAAATTGTGGTTTGTGTGATTGTCGACGAGTGTCAAATAAGTGTGAATGTCTCTCGCGAAACCGTCCACGATGGTTTCCATGGAAACGGTTCGTGAAATTCAAGTACTGTCGAGTACTAAACTACTTTGTGGTGTGCTAACATTATACAATATATTTTTATTATATAATAAAACCATCAAAATATGGGGCGCTACGAACGTCAACGCATTCCGTAACAATTTTATACGGAGACCAACGCACGAGTAAGCAATAAACCTTAAAACGATATAAAACTACTTCTAAACAAGCAGTCGGTGGAATTAATCAATTATCTCAAAAAAAGAAAAATTAAAATGTTAATAATGAGTAAACTAGTGAAGTAGCTAGGGCAATGCTGAAATACGAATAGAAGTTATAGATAAATACTGCTACACAACTCCCTCCCACGGCGCGATATAATGTTTATTAATTCAGTATCCAATCGATTATTTACATTTTGCGCAAGGGTCCTGAAGCGTAAATAAGCTAAATTTGAAACGAATGATATTCATATAATATCTATTTATATCGATGGGAGGAAGTAGCAAAACCAGAGGGAGATGGAAGTCCTAAAGAATAACCATGCAAAATTTAATTTAAATCGATCAAAAGGTGTAAGATTGTAAAGAGAACAAACAAACATTATATATATATATATGGAACTGGCGTCTCTTCTAGGTTAGATTGCGTTTTTTGTAGATGGTTTCTAGACCGGCGTTTCGGCACAGTAAAACGTGCCATTGTCAAAGCGTTGTCTCAAAAAATTACGGTACAACCGTACTTTTTGACAGGAGATATAAATATAGATAAGCGATGTTCAATCAAGTATTCTAGTGATACCAACGGGGTACAAAACGACGAAGCAGAACAAACTCACGCTGGTAGTAGGGGGATGGGTGCCAGGGATAGCTTATGCGGAAACGTCGTGGGAAGATCTTCATCTTGCAGTGAATTAACACGGACTGACGATGACGCTGTTGTATCATATTATTGATTTCATTTTTAGATTTAATTTTTATTTTGTAACAGGGTTTGAAATTCAAGTTTGCAGGCTACCGGAGAAGAAGCCGTTACCACATAAAATTGGCTCAATGTTGAAACATTAACATAAGTACCTCAACGCATTTAACGTGATTAAAACTATTTTTAAAGCTGTCGAGTTATTTTGCAATTAAAATCACATTAAAACACAAACACGCTAACTGATATAAATAATGATAAATGTTATTAAGTGGATTGCACATGATATCAACTAATAAACATGCCATTTTATAGAGTAACTTTATTCTAAGTTGTTTTTAATATTTCTAATGGTTTGTACAGAATAGGGCGTAACATACTTGCTTCATAATATTTTGTGGTTATCTTTTCAAAATTAGCATCTAAACTGTGTGTGGAGGTCTATTGCCTCCACTCTCATCGCCGAGACCGCGCAGTTGTGCCGAACTTACCCAACAAGACGGTATGTGAAATGCAACTCCCATCAGCCGCAGACACTGAGTACCGACGGCATGTGACAATACCAACGCGACCCACTACCATCACTCTTTCTATCGACGCCTTCCAAGCAACAGCACTAAAAATCGCCTCCAATAATAACTGGCGCATCTAGCAGTAACTTATATGTACATAATCCCTAAGTAGTTTTTGTTCTTCCAAACTCTCGTCTTTCACTTGTCTTTCACCCACATATCCACATACATTCTTTTAAACACGCACCACAATACACTCCGCGATACAAACGTACAGAGTATTTGGTTTTTTATTGGGCCATCAGTACTCTCACACTAATCCTTCTGACCTGGACCCATATACTCACACCCACACAAACCTGTCCTAATCTCCGTGACTCGGTCAATATACACTCGGTCCTCTCTTTATACGAATCTTTTTTATGCGATTTCGAAGTAATGCTGTTTATATCTAATGCAATTTTCTATAAAAAAATATATGTTGGACTTTTTAAATCATGTTGCATCTGCTATTGCTGAAATAAGACTGTAAACTTTTAATTCATACTGAAAAGCGGCATGACCTGGATGTATTAGTCAGTGAAACCATTGATACATCGGCAATATCAGCTGAAATTATTACTTTGGCTCATGAAATTGGTGAGGTAGGTTTTGATACCTTTAACCGAAATGATATTCGACGAATTGGATAATGCTTTCAGTGACGATAATATTATTGATATCAATTTAAATATCATTAGGAGAACACATTCTTATTGTGAAGTTGTAATTATTCAGAAATAATTACAACTTTACAAAAGAATGTGTTCTCCTAATTTATGAATAATTCCAACTTCATAATAAGAATGTGTTCTTCTAATAATAAAGTTGTATCAATGTGTCCAAAATTTAATAAAAATGAATTGATAATTCTGGCGTCTGCTATCAGTTTACTCAAAGGTATTTGAGATTCTGTAAAAATAAGGTAGATGGCTCTTTCAAATAATGGAACGATTAAATGTATTAATATCAAAAACGTAACATATGGGTTCGAAAATTGTCGCTGTAGCATAGTTGGATAATGCACCTTCCCCGGTTAGGAAAGAGATGCAGGTTCGAATCCCGGTAGCGCAACAACAATATTTTTCGATAGAATTGATTTTATATGTATATCTTTCTAATTAATATATTTAAAATTTAAATATCGTCAAAGGACTAGAAAACGATGTAAAGCAGAAGAAAGTCTAATCCCGTTCACTGCAAATCACTTACATAACCAGAAAACATAGTAACACCAGGTCTACGACATGTTAAAGACAATGATTCCTCACAATTAGAATTAGTATCAACTTCACCATCATTCTATGTTGATTTTTTCTTTACCAATACCATTGTAATCAGTGATTAATCTTTGTGATGACTATTTTTTTACGTAGTAATAATTTTTAAGCTCATGTTGAAATTTGAAGGCTCGTTCAGAAATGGTATGTTGATACGAAAATATTTTTCCGATTTACAGCAAAGTTGAAAACCTTTTCGAATTAATTTAATCGGCGATTTGAAATAAAAAATACAAATATTATTTAGTAAGAAATTATTGTGTTTTTGATATAAAACTTGATTTTAAATAGTATCTGAAGCCTCAAAGCATGTAATTAATTAATTTGTATAAAACATCGAAAATTGATCATATGTACTGCAAATTAAATGGTTTATAACTCTATTAATTTTTAACATTTTTCTAATTTGGTTCAATGCAGATTTGTCTCCATAATATTCGCTTTAAGATTATATTTCGTATATTCAAGAATTTTCTATTTTAAGACAATTTTATGGAATGCGGAAAATAAATTAAATTGTGGCGGTCTTTCTTATAATGCTAGTATTTTCCTAATTAAGACAAATAACATTCAGTTTATAAATTTTACATTAGTGTAAAGATTTTATCTAATAGTTTTAAAAAAGTCAAATCTATTGTATAACTTCTGATATAAATTAATAATAAAAACAAATATATTCATAAAAAATGAAAATATGAATTATTTTTGAAAGGTACATCTTAAGAAATGATAATTTGTAAGTGAATAAATATTTTACAAGAGATGGAAAAACTCGCCAAAACTTACGAGGTGTCGTTTCAAAAACGTAATTTGTTAAAATATTGCTTAATAATGAGGTATCGTTCCTTAACCCTCGACATATATATATATATATATACATATAAATTGAAAGGGTAAACATATGCCTTAGAGCTGCTGGGATGGAGTGAGGGAGTACTCCTTGTACGACGATGGTATATCAGCTAGTTTAACATACAAACTTATAAAGATACATTTAAATGTATACAAAATGAATTAATGCATCATAGCGAAAACAAAAATTTTCAGTATTTTTCATGGGAGGGTGGGTTTTGCACCATCAATATTGACGATAATATGTTATATTTTGACAAAAAAGACTATTGTCGATTTCGTGCACTGATATTAAAAATAATAGTCACCAAATATATTTTTCAGCAGAGGTTTTCAAGTGGGTTGTTCTTTTCGATATACTTTTTCAATAATTAGTTTGAAAGTTTTGCTTTGCTTGATTCGGCTATAAACGTGATAATTTTTTAACATTTCATTTTAACGTTTCGGGTGTATTAGTTCATCCCATTGTACTAATAGATGATTTTTGTCACCTACGATATCTAATTTGTACTCAAATATTCAACCAAATACGATCAGGTATATTTTTTATGTATACTAAATGTTATAAAATATTAATAGAAGTAATTATTACGAAACACATGTACGTATATTGTTTTTTTTTGCCTGTTTTCAAATTGGACAGCTGCCAAAACGGATGTTATTAATTTACTATCGCGTTTCTTTTCAGGAATAGGAAATATGCCATACATTTTTACCATCTCTTTTCTAATCTTACTCTTTCTTGTTTTTAGTTTGACACTGCCAAATAATATTTTTGATTAGTTAGCGATTTCTGTTTATAAATTGTTTCAGTAACACATCGAGAATTGTAATTGGAATTAAAACATCAGCATAGCCATGATTTTATCATAGATTTAAAAAGATTATACATAGATTACAAAAATATTATTTTCTCCATGAAGAATATAAAAATATGATGTAAATTAGCTTCTATTTAGATATAACAATTATATTTGTGCGTTTAACAGCCTGATTCAAAAAAACATGTAATAATTTTTTTATTTAATATTATTTTTTTAATATTAAATAAATACACGGTGCCGGAAAACTTGTAGGAAACAAAACACACAATACACACACATAGAGCTCAAATTTTTATGTACGTTTCTTTTGCGATATATATCTATTATTTTCCATCACCGTGTATATGTGATAGAAATAGGGTTAAGTATATTTATGTACAGAGAAAAAATGGTTTATTGGAACATATAATATCTTTAGCGATATTAATTTTGTATATATGGCTTTTATAGTGTAGTTATACATTTATAACAATGGAAAAATCAATAAATTAATTCGATTAATGCAAATATTGGCAATAATATTAAAATACTTAAAAATAATAATATTTATACTTTAAAAAAATTAATAGATATATAAATATAAACTTTTAAAATTTACAAAATTCAAACATTTCGTATATGATTTTATGGACACCGTGTTTTTAACTAATTTCAGACAACCCCGCCCACTGACCAATTAAAACGCAGAGCGGCATCAATACACTGTTACAATGTGCATATTTTGTATGGTATTACTCACACGAATACAATTATTCTATCTAAAAGGAAAAGAGTAAAAAAGCAACATCGGATTATGAAATGAAACAAATTATTTAGATAATATATTTTGTATATTAATGTATAATGTACACTCGTATATAATATCAAACAAATTACCACATCTACACATAAAAAACAAATAATTTTTCAATTAGACGTTATCACAAAATTGATAGATAAACCAATTTTAAAACAAGATTCATCTATATATATATATATATATATATATAATACAAAAAGTAGTCCCAAAGTCGACCCATGGCTAATCAAAAGCATTGAGTTTTGCAAGGTCGCATTAGCCGACTACTATTTTGAAATAATAATGATCATGTGAACACATATCTGATACATTATTATAAATTGTGCATCCAAGATCCAAATCTAATTAATTAGTCTTCTTCATCGATGACGAAAAGGTCGTCATCGACTCCGGCGATTTGACATTGTTGATATTCAGAAATTAGGTCGTTAACATTAGTTTCTGCTTCTGTGAATTCCATTTCATCCATTCCCTCGTTCGTGTACCAATGTAAAAATGCTTTCTTTCTGAACATGGAAGTATACTGCTCCGATACGCGCTTGAACGTCTCCTGGATAGTAGTGGAATTACCGACAAAGGTCGCGCACATCGTGAGGCCTGCCGGTGGTATGTCGCAGACGGCCGTTTTCACGTTGTTTGGTATCCACACGACAAAATTATCACTGTTTTTATTTTGCATAATCATCATCTGCTCGTCGACATCTTTCATAGACACTCGACCTCTGAAGATGGCTGCGACGGTGAGGTAGCGGCCCATCCTCGGGTCGAACGCCGTCATCATATTCTTAGAGTCAAACATCTGGTGTGTCAGCTCGTACACGCTCGAAGCCTGATACTGTGTGCAATCTCTGGCGACCAACGGTGCGAATCCGGTGATGAAAAAGTGGAGCCTCGGAAAAGGCACCATGTTAACCGCTAGTTTTCTCAAGTCTGCATTCAGCTGTCCGGGGAAGCGAAGGCAAGTGGTCACACCTGACATTGTGGTCGAAATCAAATGATTCAAGTCGCCGTAGTTTGGGTTGGGAAGCTTTAATGTTTTAGAGCAGATATCGTAGAGCGCCTCGTTATCTAAGCAATAAGTCTCGTCCACATTTTCAATTAGTTGATGCAAAGAAAGTATTGTATTGTAAGGTTCTACGACAGTATCGGAAACTTTAGGACTGGGCACCACTGAAAAAGTATTTATGATTCGATCAGGATAGTCGTCGCGGATCTTGTTCATGATAAGCGTACCCATTCCTGATCCGGTGCCCCCGCCTAGCGAATGGCAGAGCTGGAACCCTTGAACACAGTCGCATAATTCAATCTCTTTACGTACCACGTCGAGAATCTCGTCTGCAAGTTGCGCACCTTCGGCATAATGCCCTTTAGCCCAATTGTTGCCTGCTCCGGACTGACTGTAGATGAAATTGTCCGGATGGAAGAGCTTCCCTACCGGTCCCGAACGCACCGCGTCTATGGTTCCCGGCTCCAAGTCCACCAGGATGGCTCTGGGCACATACCTTCCAGTGTAGGGTTCAGTGTAGAAGACATTGATTCTCTCCAATTGCTGGGGAGCATCGCCCGTATAAGCTCCTGTCTCGTCAATACCGTGCTCTTGAGAAATCAAGCGCCAGAACTACAATAAAAAAATCTTAGTTATGTGACTACTGACATTCATTTGGATGAATATAAATGAAAAGAAATGTAAATAATATTACTATACAGGTAAACCTCCGATAACACGGTATCCAACAACACGGTTTCGCTCTAACACGATCAGAAATTTGCGGAAACCTTCGTACAATACGTTTACTTACAACACGGTTTTACATACATATATATTTTTTTATTAATCAAAAATATTTTTACAGTATAAATAGTCGTAATACAACTAAAATTATATTGTATATAGCATATATGAAACTAATTTAAAAAATCCATATACATGTTTGAGGCAAAGTAGTAATGAAGTACACAATATAAGGTAATATAGCAGTTTACTATATTATAAGGTAATATTATATTAGTAGAAGAAGATAAAACTAGTGGAAGAATGGGTGGGGTAGGTTGAAACTATCGTTGCGGAAATGGAGAGCAAGATGTGTTTGTAAGTAGAATGATTGGTTATAATTGAAAATGTAGTGAGTTCATAAAAAAAAAACTATTTTACCGTAGTTAGGCTGATGTTGAAAAAGTCCATCTACTTTAACTTCTCATTGAACGGTGAATGAATAAGTTTTGTGTGCGAGATGTTCTACTTCTAGGAATGCGGATGAGTGCGAACCGCCGGGTCGATCTAGATGATTTGTGGAAGGATATTAATTCTAATTGGCTGGGACAGTCAATATGGCCTTGCAGTATTTTAAAGATAAGTACGATCAGCACGTGTTTTTCAATATTCTAGGGTGGAATTTTTCTGCATTTAACTAGGGGTTGAATGATAAATATGATCTAATATTAAGATGTCAAAGAAACCTATAAATATGTGTATATAAATTTATGTATCGAGCGCGCGCGTAGCCCATTGGTATGTAACATGAAACAATTCAGATCGTTCAAGATTTATTGATGAAAGAAAAAATCTGCGAAGTGGATTTGCTGAAAATGACTTCAGAAGTTATCCATCAAATTGATTTCGAGGATAAAACAGTGATGAAGATTATGAAAATTAGCGATTCATTTTAAAGAAATTAGCTTAGCAAAAAATCTAGAATATTTTTTCTCGAGTGCATCCGCTGAATGAAGCCAAAAATTCAAAAGGGAGCTACAAAATTACCAGGAAATCTACAATTAGTTTTAAGGAACAGGAAACAAACCGAAATAGCACAGTTTTTAAAAAGGGCAGAAGGCGCAAATGATAAAAATAATTCAGAGTTCGAAGATGATATCATAAAACTGAAAAATGTGTTATGGGAGGGTTACCGTTACCTATACTGTTTAAAACTACACTGAACATGGTATCTGTTAAAATAAGAAACTAAAATACATCATGAAAGACAGCTAAGTATTTAGTAGTAATTTTATTTAATATTCATGAAACTAATTATAAAATGGATTAAAGGATCAGCCAAAGAAATGTTCAAAAGGCTACTAAAAAGGAACACATAATTAATTAAAAAATATAAATTAACAAACATTTGAACACCCCTTAAACAATAGCCCACTTCGACACAGGATCATCCTAGTGAGGGGGCATTATTTTTATTAAATTGATCAATAATTAGTTATGACAAAAAAAAAAGAACTTCGATACTAATGGCCAGTGAGCTGCACGTAGAAACCTAACGCGATGAGATCCCACAATAGTAAATTAAATGTCATCTTCGAATGAGTTCTATCGATCGGGCAAGATAACTAACTAACTGATCATCATATCAGAACTCCTGTCCCTGGCACAACTCTCACATCGTAAATATTCATACATCTTCTCATGCAAGGTCGCTTCTAACAGGACCATCTTCCAGTATCTGGTTCTCCTTCGCTTCCAATCCAAGTATTCTGCGGACGTCTTCTATTTCTGGTGCCATCAACAGTTGCATTATATATCTTATCATTCTCTCCTTATTCATTTGTTCTACATTCTAAAAAACTTTTTTATCCTTTTTACTACGCTATATTAGTTTCATATGCTTTATATTGTTAGTTTATCCTGAATACTGTTAAAATCTCATTTAATTCATTAAATAAATACTTTTAATTTTGTTCAGTCTAGTGTAATACTATTTCTCCAGACCTCACTTCCATATATTACTGTCGTTTCCAGGACTCCATTTGTCTTGCCTGGGGCGACAAGTTTCTATTGGAAATTACTGCATTCAAAGCGCCGTTAATTTTATTCCCCAGAGACACTCTCCTTTCGATATCTTTCTCATCCTTTCCGTTCCAATCAAGCATACTTCCTGAATATACAAATACATATATGTTGTCTTACTGTCCTCCTTCTCAAATATGGTCAATTTTGGTTTGATAACATGCATAATAAGGTCACTTACTATGCGTACGTGTTAATGTAACAAAATATAAAACGTTATTTGAATTAAACATTTATCAGGTGCGTTACCTTCTCTCCAATTTGATTACCGCACTGTCCAATTTGAAGATGAACAATTTCCCTCATTGTTTAAAAATTTCAAATACTCTTTATTAGAAAAATAAGTAATTTAATGCCTAAACAAATAATTTAGATAAATTACGATTTTACACAAATTTAATAATTTATATCAACATGACGAATTTAAAACGCGAAAATCAATTAATCGAAATTGAAATGTGTTGTTATTCGGATATCTACTGTTTATTGGAAGATTTAAAAAAATTTGAATTTGATAGGAATTTTTTTATGTTATTTAAAAATATTTTATAGCTGTTCTCAGCCAAATGAAACTACGCTGTCTTAATAAAAAGTGACTGAAAAGTTGAAGTGAGTTAATAAACATATGACTAAAACAAATATAATACAAATTACGGTTTTTGAAACGACGCCTCGTATCTTCTGGCGAGTTTTTCCCTCCTTTAAAGTAATAATTCACATACAAGGTATCGTTTCCTAACCCGAGATGTATATATTATATATACACTCAGGTCTCTTTTTACGCGTACTATTTTAATGCGGTTTTGATGTTACGCGGTTTATATATATATTTCAAGAAGCTTTTTGACCAATTTGACATGTTGAAAGGGTCAAAAATTCGGAGAAAAACAATTTGGCCCGAATGTGTCGCAGTTAATAAAACCAACATCGACAGTTTCAGCTGAAATAATTTCTTTAGCACATGAATAATTGGTGGGGAAGGTTTTGTAAATTTACCCAAAATGATGCTGACGAATTACTTGAAGATAGTGTCATGCATTACAATGATATCATTGATATAACTCTTGATACCGTCGGAGAAAAAGAAAACGAAAATGAATCGGAAGAAAATGAAACTACAGTCACCCTCATTGGAAGCGTAATTCGAGAAGGTCTTCAAGTTTGCAGTCAATTGGCAAACTATTTCATTGAAAAATATGATAATTCTGAATGAGAATTCAAATTTCAACGCGAGCTTCGGAGTTTAATCACTGATTATATTGTCAAAAGGCAAAATCAACATGCGAAGTTGAGGCTAATTTTATTTGTGAAGAATCATTATCTTCAGGACACAGATCTGATGCGCCGACCGTCTCTTCTAGTGATGAAAGCGATTTCGAACCAATTCGCAAATTATGCCAAACATTGTCATATAGCGATGATAATTCTTATGCAAAAAAGATAAACTTTTTTTTATAAAATTTTTATACATAAATTCGGAAGGAATATGTTAAGATTATATTTTTTTGAAAATTTATAAACTTTTTTTATACGTTTTTTGGTATATTTTAATTTATTGAATTAGTTTTATGCAATTTATTAAATTATCCTTTATTTTTATACGTGTGTCTAGTATTTTTTAAAAAGAGACCTAAGTGAATATGTGTGTGTGTGTGTGTGGCATCCTCAAATATACATACAATTTGACCTTCAAACTACGCTTATTAAATCTCAAAGGAACGAATGTATAGAACGGATGTATCAGCTAGAATTTAGATGGACAAATAAAAAGTACAGAAATTTTAATATAATTATTTATATCAACTCGTATTACACGAAAAGATTATAGATGTATTATTATACATTGATTGGTTTTGAAACAAGATGACGAATCAGGCTGGTTAGCGAACATCTTTGATGAGATATTTTTTAGTTCAATTTTACAGATAAGTTTGTATTTAGTTATATATTATAATCGTATTTCTTATAAAAATAATACTTTAGGTGACGCAACTTCATTGCTTAGTACCTAGCTGTAAGTGATAAAAATAATTTGTAAAGAAACAGGATGAGACAGATCCCAGAGATTAAGTTGAAATAAATCTCAGTACTATGTATACGCTTTGAGATTGGCAGAAAGAGACAAAAATTCAAACCCGTGTACACGACGTTCGATTTGACAGCGAGACTTGACGCGTGCATCCAAATGTTACAACGGATAAGTACAACTATTTATTTCTTTACTTTATAAACGAGAATCAAATTCACTCAACTAACATATGGAACATCAATGGTCAATGGGCGAATATTTGACGAATGAGACTCTAAGACTTGATTTATACACGATGGATTATGAAAGCTGACAGTTTTTTTTTTCAAAGGGAGCATATTCCCTGTCTCAGATGAGCAGAAAATCTCATAAAAATCTCATCCACGGACACAGACCGTAATGGCCCATCGGTGGCATGTTTATCATAGAATAAATTCCAACATGATGCATGATACCGTAAAGACTATCAGCTTTGCTAAATTTACAAATTTACAAAAAATGTATTTATAAATTCGCGTATTTTTCTTCACTTATGAACGGGTACCCGGATGCCGCCCATAAAAGATTCACCCCCTAGGGCTGATACGCAGGGTGTCCGCCATTGAGTTCGGCACTGGCAAGATGTATCAGAAGCGGCCATCGGTATCTGTGACAACTGCATTATGGGTACCAATTAAATAAACGTGACAAGAATGAATTATCTGCAGGCTTTACACCCTTGCTATACCATATTACGGTCGCTCACGTTTTCTGAACGTACCCACTCGTTATTAACGTGATTGAAATCAAAATGACACCGGGCATCTGCATCATTGCATCATCAGCTAGGTATTAATTGTTGTTTTACTAAACGTTAATTTATTTATAAAATAAAATCCATCAATATAAATCAACTTATCTATTGTATTTAATAATAATAATAATAATGCATTTATTCCAGCGTAATCGGTTTTTTTTAACCCGATTCGCCATTAAGATAATACATTAAAGTTACGAAACAAATATAATCATATGAAAAAGAAAACCAAGGAAAATATAAATAAATAAATAAAAAATGTTCAAATTTATTATATGTATTGGTATATTTATTTATTGGAAATAATACAGATATAAGTATATCATTAGCATTGGATATTGAACAAGAAAACGACACGATAAAAAAAAACATAGTACTATGTAAAAAAAAAGTTATTTAAAATCATTTACACGTTGCATCGAAGAATATTGTTTATTAGATTTTGAATATAGATAATTATATAGAAAATACATCAATGTCGGTGAGCAAATCATTGTAAGCTCGACACATTCTCACTAAGGGAGAACGTATTCAAGAATTGGTCGGAATGCTGATGAAAGGTTACAAACGTAATACTCGCTATGGGACATACAAATTTATTAATAATAAAAGAGTTATACTTTTAAAATCAGCAATGTTATCTTTGTGGTTAAGATTCATATTTTTATTTATTATCTTTGTTTTGTCAATTTTGCATATAAACGGTGTTGGTCACAAATTAAATAATTTGGAATCGTTGGAGATAAATAAAGCGTGTAAAACTAATCAAAAAATTATAAACAACCAACTAAATTTAACTACGAGTCCCATTCTAAAATTTTTTCCTAAAAATTATTCGAGTAAATTTGTATTAAGTAATGATTTGAGTTAGGTACTAAAGATAAATAGATTTTTTAAAAATAGATTCTGTCAAAGAAACAATATATGTTTTAGTTGTCAAAGAAACAATATATGTTTTAGTTAGTTATGACATCCTGATGAAGAAAATGGTATTTTTCGAAACCGGTAGATGTATTTAAACTCATTTTAGTGGTTAATAAAACAAAGATAATAAATAAAAATATAAAAATAAAAAATAAAAGAGTTGTATATATGTTATGTTAACATTCTACTAATACTCATAAGTATTATAGTTAACATTTTATAACTTTGCACTCCATTTCTAGAATAACCATGATGTAATATATATATATTTATATATTTTAATAAATTGACTATGAGCACTGATTTTCAAAGGTAATTATTTATTCTGTTTCCAAGCACTCTTAAAATAATACGTTCGAATGTTAATGATATTCAGTCGAAGAATCAGAATCGCTTCAATTGATGCTCACGAGGAAGCCGGTGTAATCACTTGTATCATCAACAACAACGACTTCTTTTTTCCCAGTATTATGATTCTGTTACGTGAACATTTCGGCAAACGTCGCTCCACTCATTGCTCGTAAGTACTTTCTCTTGGACCAACCCTTAGACGGAATTGAATGTCACATCAGAATTACTAGAACCCACATATCCCTCAATATTAGCTCAAATTTTTGTTATCTATGGAAGCAGTGGCGTGCAGTAGGCGCAAATTTATGTTGCGCTATTACCGACGATGCTAACTAATTACATATACAATAGGTAAGTACACTAGGTATAAAAAAAAGTTTTTTTTAATTTTTAGAACAATTCTATCAATTTCAAATTATAACATAATTTTTTTTTTTTTTAGGAGAACACATTCTTATTGTGAAGTTGTAATTATTCAGAACATAGTTCTGTGATATTTTAAATATGAATTAAATATATTAATTATAAAGATATACATATAAAATCAATTTCATCGAAAAATAAAAACATTGTTGTTGCGCTACCGGGATTCGAACCTGGATCTCTTCCCTAACCGGGGGAGGTGCTTTATCCAACTAAGCTACAGCGGCACTATTTTTATCGACAACGATGGAAAAATTAAATGTATTGATATCAAAAAGGTAACATATAAGGCCGAAAAATTGTCGATAAAAATAATGCCGCTGTAGCTTAGTTGGATAAAGCACCTCCCCCGGTTAGGGAAGAGATCCAGGTTCGAATCCCGGTAGCGCAACAACAATGTTTTTATTTTTCGATGAAATTGATTTTATATGTATATCTTTATAATTAATATATTTAATTCATATTTAGAATATAATTGTAAATTTATTACTTTAAAATAGGCAAGTTTCTTTATTGCTAAATTTTGTACATATTGATACAACTTGTATATTATTAAGGAGAACATATTCTTATTGTGAAGTTGAAATTATTCAGAACATAGGACTGTGATATTTTAAATACTAACAAAGTAGATGGTTTTCAAATAATGGAACGGTAGACGTATTAATTTGTAAAATGTAACATATAGGTTCGACAATTTGCCGTCAAAAATACTGTCTGCTGTAGCATAATCGGCTAATGCACCTTTCTCGGATTGGAAAGAGATCCAGGTTCGAATCCCGATAGTAACAACAATATTTTTCGATAAAATTGATTTTATATGTATCTATATCTTTCTAATTAATACATTTAATTAGTATTTAAAATATCACAGACCTATGTACTGAATAATTACAACTTCACAATAAGAATGTGTTTTCCTTAATAATAAAATTATTATTTATATATAAAGAATTAAATAATATATGACGGCTGACGACGGGGAGGTTTCAGTGGGCGGGTTAACGGAAGTAGTCTCATATTACACACTGTTTACACAAAGGGGTTGTAAAACGGTACGAATTTGGTATAAGGACAGAACAGTAAAGACTCGAGGGCCAACCAGGAAGCAAGACTTACCTGGATTTTCTCTGCTGTGGTCACAGCTCTCCTGAACTTCAGGAAACTTCTTTGCTGATTCGCACGAATTACTGGAACACAATAGCTGTTTCGGCACGCACCGCGAGAAACCGAATACATACTAGTAACAATAATTGTACAATAACAGATCAGTGTAGCGAGCACACAGCAGAACGTTCACACTTCTTGACAGTTCAAAGTCATAGACAACAAACGGAAAAGTTGTGCTCTGAGGGTATAGGGTAAACGGAGAGAGAGGGGACAGATAGATATAGTAAACCTAAAGGAGCATCCACACACGCTCACGGTGACCGGTGATCTGGTCTTGTTATAAATACCGAACATACACAAACCCCTCATACATTAATCATCAGGATGAAGACCGAGTGGGGAGGGGGCTAATATCAAGGCGATAGACGAGTACCTGGCACACTGGACCACAACGGTGACGTCAAGGGATGAATGGCGCTCTGTAGTGACTGCGTTCACGGACTTCCGACATCTATGAGGCCGTTAAAAAATAAAAAAATAAAAAAATATTTATTATATCTGTAAAAAACGGGCTGTCTATGTTTTGCACAAGATTCTAAAGAGTAACCGCCCAACATTTGGTTTAGATCGGTTATAAGGTGTAAGATTGCATACAGAACAGACAGATGTCCAGTACATACAGATTTTTCACATTTAATCAGTTTTACCCTATTTCTATCGGATAGTTTTTTTTTTTTTTTATATTTTGCTATATTAGTACCGTAACTAACTTACATTATTTTCAAAGTGAAAAAAATTCTTAAAAAATAATTAAAAGCACATTGGTTTTAATCACAGACTAGTGAATGAATAGACATGATATGAAGTGTATATATAGGAGAGGGGTTTGGAACATTATTTGCGGGGCGAGGGGCATTCTGCACACATACCCGATAGATTATGACACATGAACGATTTGTGTGAACAAAACGTATTTTTTACATTAATACATATTATATTTGTCAGTTATTTTCTTTCCAATCGAGTCATATTTTTTAACAAAATCGCCAAGCTCTTTAATTACTTGAAAATTTTGGGATATGGTATTTACGTTAGTTATATCTATTTATTTGGTGGTCTGTGGTTTCAATGTGTTTGAAATACAAAATAAATGAACAAATATTTATCTTTCATTCATTATATCCAAAAACCTTCAAAACATATTTAACGTCAAGCCGGAACCTTCGAAGCCTTCCATAATTTTCTTTGATTTAATTTTTTTTTAAATTGTCATTTTAACTCGGTGCTTTTGAGAAAGAGCCATACAGTTGTCATTGGCTAAATACTGCTATAAATACATACATACAATATAGATCAACTTTCTATAAATTCTTTAATTAAGATTTGTTTTCAATACAAAGGACACGTAAAACCTCCACCTTCAGCAAAATTTAAAAGGCAAATCTGAACTGATACGGTTTGACCTTCAGCAATGCTGGTCAATCATCAGCAAAAATCAAGTTTGTATATAGATTTTTAACAATCAATCTGATCAATCGCTCTTGTGCTATGAAAATAGGAGAAGCTCGATGCTTGGAACGAGGTTCAAACCCCCGACCAGGCGAGTATCGTAAGCGCTAGACCACAATCACGTCTTACATTACAAAGACGTCTTTTGGTATTCAAATTGTGAAAGAGCATAATTTATGCACAAACATTAACGAAGGATTACGTTTGTTGAGAAATTCTATGGTAAAGTTTTGCACATCCTCGTTGCCTGCAACATCAACTGAAACAACACGCAGATCAATGTGTGACAATTTAATTCCCGGAATAGTCTAGTAGTCGCTCGTGACGTAATCTTTATGTTTGAATTTCAATAACACGTGCGTAAATTTCATATTTTAATAGAGCCAGTTATTAGTCAGCTATTGGGACAGTAATAGATGGTACAGTGGCGATCGAACTAGACTTTCTGACCATATAACCGATTGCCCAATCAGATTATCCTGCCTATTCAACTGATTTAGTTTCTCGTGATTTTTTGCGTACAACGTAGGTACGAGACATAATTGAATGTGAAACAGATACTCAACAGTATTCCTGAAAATGAGCTCCAGGCCTGTCTCCAAAAACTGTAACGCCATCTAAATTAGTCTGTAGATACATAAGAGATGTTCTTTGTAGTCGACCGTAACCACTAGTGTACGGTGTCGCACGTGTATTTTTTAAGGGTACATTCCGGGAATTAAATTGTCAAATCTACTATATGACTTTTTCGCCTTTCTGTCTCAAAGACAGTAATTATTTCTCAACTTACTCTTTCCCAACATTGTTACAACAATCTTAATTATTATCTACGTGTGTTGGTTTAGAAAATATTTTTTAGAAAAACTATATCAATTATTTAGGCTTGTTTTTACGTATAAAAATAAATGTCCACTATATTACATTAAAAATTAGCGGTACTGTGTATTTATGTGTTACATATATTATACATATATCTAGATGTATGTGTAACACGTGTGAATACCGAAGAAATAAAATAAGTTTAATTGAATGTGTATGCAAATAAATCAAATGGATAAAATATATCAGAGATTAATGTACAGGAATTAAAGCATAGTTATTAAATTAAGCACAGAACCCATGAATTATAAAATGATTGAAATTGTATATTTAATTATTTACGATCTAAAGTATCACGTGACTGCCTGCGCCACACCGCACCAAAAGTCAACAGTGTTTTCAGACGAGATAATGTTTAATATTACATATATATACCGAATCACCATCGAGTGTGACCAGTAACAAATCATTTGCCGATGATACAACATCTCGGCCATAAAATCAACAAAATAATAACTTTGCTATAATTTTCAAAATAGACATGTGCAGTTCCACAATGCGTGCTTTACTCGTAGTATATTACACATTATGTGTGTCGGTGCTGACAATTTGCGGAGACGACGCGGAAATCTCAAGCAGCCGTGCGGCATCAGACACATCAGAATATTTGGAGCTGTTAACACCGAGCCAGGAGTACGGAAACCCTTCGTTATATGACATGATTGAAGAGAACAAGCGGAGAAAGAAGTACAGGCCGGAATATGATGATGATTTAATTACAAAATGGGTGGCGGGAGCTCAATTCAAACAAAAAGAAATCGATTGCTTGGTCGGAGATGGAAAATGCAGACAAAAGCTGGCAGACATTAAAAGTGAGTATATAAAAAGAACATCCATAATAATTCAACTGTTCGTGAGTCACAATGTGTTATTTATTTTTCCCAAGAGCAACAGAATCAAACATGTACTGAGTAATGTTATAATACAATTGGTAAGTGAATGATTTTTTTTAATGAATATACATTTTTGTTGTGAAGTTGAAATTTCAGAACACAATTTAGTAGTATTTTAATCAATTAGAAAGATCATACAGATCATATTTTCGGTTGCTACCGGGATTAGAACCTGGATTTTTTCCTGTCCGGGGAAATGCGTTGCCATTCCGCAACATCCACCGATTACGTTTTCGGCATATATTAAACTTATTTATATTATGTAGTTCTTTATTATTAATAAATTTATTATTCCATTTTTAAAAGCATTCAACTTTATATTGCAATAAATCCCAAATACCTTTGAGTAATACATGCTCAGGAGACGTCAGGATTCAATTAATCCATTTTTATAAATTTGGATGAACTTTTATACAATTTATACATACATTTTCAGAACATAGTTACATGTGTATCAAAATGATAACGCATCTCCCCGGAAAGGAAAAGGTCCAGGTTCGAAATCCGGTAGCAACCAAAAAATATTTTTTCTGTATGTCTTTCTAATTGATTAATTTAATTTATATTAATGATATTAACGAACGTCAGATAATTATTATTATATTTATTGATACATAAATAGCCTTACACAATTGCATTCATAATACCAGCCTCTCTGTATCATACCCGTGCTGATGATCTTATAAGTAGATATGCAGGTCTATAGAGTAATAATTACACATAATCTTAAAAATTAGCTATTTAAATTATTTAATAAATTAATTAAAACAACAAAATGTTCGATTCAAAAATAAAAAATTTATAAATAATAAGATAACATTTTTAAGTAGAACATATTCTTATTGTTAAGTTGCAATTTTACAGAACAAATGTCTGTGATATTTTTAATACAAATTAAATTTATTAATTGGAAAAATAAAATCTATCGAAAATATATTGTTGTTGCTTTCGGGATTCGAACCTGGATCTCTTCCTATTAATCCCGATAGCTACAATACTTTTTCGATAAATTGATTTTATATGTCTATCTTTTCAATGAATACATTTAATTTGTATTAATAAGATAACACACTTTGTTTAAACGACTATTTAGTGATAAATCAACATGTTTCGATACCTAAGTTGTTTTTATTTCTCTAATATAGATTTCTCTGATATTTGGCTCATTTTAACATCGAACATAATTTTTTGGGGTATATTCCAGTAAAATTTGACACGAAATCTTAGAATCAGTTTGTTGCAAAATTTCGTAACATTATTATAAACATTGTGTTTTATTTTCA
Source organism: Eubasilissa splendida (assembly GCA_031772225.1). Classification (NCBI taxonomy): domain Eukaryota; kingdom Metazoa; phylum Arthropoda; class Insecta; order Trichoptera; family Phryganeidae; genus Eubasilissa; species Eubasilissa splendida. The sequence goes on from CM062856.1 coordinate 18,115,699, forward strand.
CCTTTATGAAATTAAAAATATTTTGGAAACGCCGATTACCTACACGCTAAGCGAATACCCTGCCATCTTAGTTACTCTCCTAGTAGACTGCGATGACAAATGATCATACGAGAATAAATATAATGCTGACATTGTTGTGTTATAATTTAATGAATTGTTTTATATTTTCTTAATTATTTATGCATTCTAAACATCAAATTTAATATTAATATTCATCAATGCCCATAATAATGCATTATTTATTAAATGGATACGCTTGGCTTATATGCAGCCTAATTATCACAACAGTTTTTATAAAACCTTTTTTCTTCTCTTTATATATGTTCTCAAATACTAACTACTAATATATATATATATTTTATTGATTTATTTAACAGAATTTATGAACATTTTCTATGTATACAAATACATACTGTATTTTTTCCCCCTTTTATACGGGCGTTAATACATAATATAATTGTATTTACTAAAGAAACGCCTTTTTTAATTAATTAAATAAATTTCAAGTAACCCCTTGTACCGTAATATTATTAACTAGCTAAAATATTGTATAATAATTCAATTGAATTATTAGGAAAGTGTGTAGGGTTACCACCTTTCGCCTGAATTAATCAACCCTAGGTGCACTTCTAAATTCTGAGATGCACAATTACTTTCATTAACATTTCCATATTATTTTCATCTCTTCGGATGAAATAGATCGTTATGTGATATTGACATATAGTATCTCACATATTATTTAATTTTGGAATGATCATATACATATAATGTTAAGTTTTAAAAGCAACAAAATACCTATGAGCTTAAATATTAATCTCGAAAGAGGCGTTAATTATAATAATATTGGAAAATTTTTCGTAAAAAAAAATTCACTTCAAGGGCGTTTTACATATAAACTGTTTTAACTACCAGTTGTAAAAAAGTGCATTTTCAGTATCTTTCTAAATAATATCTGATGCACTGTCCATTACGACGGAGGGAAAAGAGTTCCATACTTTACAAATGCATATTCACTAAATTTAGACTGCGACTGGTCGGCTCTACGACCCATCCTGCGGCTTCAGTAGAGGCTGACGTAAGATTTTAACGTTTACCATTCAAGTTGTCTGGTATGAAAAGCTCTTAAAGATACAGAGGCGCCATATTATGTGTCGTCTTGTACATTAACCAACCAGCACAATTTAAATTCAACTCTTTCGAGAAACAGATGCAAAGTAGTTCACGTAAAAAGGTTAATCCTGATTTAAACTATAAAATTTTTGCTATTGTTCATTTAAAACGCCTTTTAATGTAATGAATAATGTAATATTTTACAACTCGCTATACAGAGGTAGATAGAAGGCAGAAGAGGTGAAGGTAGAAAGACATTTTCTATGCCGTGTAACCTCAGAAAGTGGTTCAATGTTGGTGATTTTAACCCTTCCCAAACCATGTTGTAACACAGCTCTACCATCACAATTAAACCTGTAATATTTCGATAAATACATGCAACATAAAATTAATATTTTAGATAATCTTAAAGAAAATATTAACGCTTAAGAATGACTTGTGAAAAACCAATTATGAAAAGGGAATCGTACAAAAACAATATTTTTTTCTATTCAATCCATTGTAAAGTTGTACGTTGGTAAAAATACAATTTGTGTTATGAAAGACAGAGATCACACACTATTTTCACAGTAAAAAAAATAACAAACATACAAATATAATTGTCTCTTTCTCACTAATTAAATGAAGAGAGATAAGAAGGAAGGACACATTGTATACGACTTAATGAATGCTCTAAATTATGTTATCAATCATTTTTTTCAAAATTGAATGCTCAATATTTAGAATAAATTCGTGCCATTAAAGCCATTTAACCTAATAAAAACATTTTTTATAACAGTTATTTACGGTAACACGAGTTGACAGCATGGCTGCGTTCGGGTATTTTATATCATGGTATGGTAAAGGTTATAAAGGATATATCAACACACGAAAGCGGCGCATGAAAAAGTCTTAATAAAAATTGTGCGAGCACACCCGCTCACCTTAGAGGGAACATTAGTCCTAAAACCGGCCATACGCGCAATGTTAAACCTGACAGGTATACCTGTTCAGCGTGTTCGTGTCAAAACTGGATGGTATCCCCACCCGTACAGGTGATATGACAACAATTGAAAATTCATGTATACTACCTATTATATACCTATATAACTTCAGGCAAATCTGAGCGTGTCTCAGTTGTTCCGTCCAGCGCGTTGCGTAGTTCGACAAAATAGCGTCTCGCGAGCGCAGCGTAATTGTGGAAGATTTTATTGAATTGTATAAATCTGAGCCATCCATTCTTAAATAATTTGTCATCTTGAGGCTCTACATTTAATTTCTTTATCAAATTGAAGTGATTGTATAGGCTTCTTTTTAAAAACCTTTCTTTCGTAGGATAACGAGAAGACTTACTAGCGCTACCGCATCGTCGACGGTTGACGAAGATTGTCACTACGTGTATGGCCAAAGTTGAGCTTCGGTTAACTTATCATATTAACCTGAACAAAGATACCGTTGCGTATATGGCCAGCTTAAGACGGGCGTAATGCGTTAATCCTGATTTTATGTGTCAAAAGTATAGATCTTGTATTTTTAAAATAATTATAATGTATCTCTTCACTTTTTACCTTTCTTCTATATGCGTTCAGTGTTTAATATAGGTCTATTTAATTTCGCTTTCCAAATCCTCCTGTCTACTGCGGTTTGCTTCCAATTTTGCCCAACAATTTGCATGATGTTATCTGACTATTGAGTCTTGGCCGATAGCCGAGTCTTGGCTAGTAAATAATAAAAGAGCTTATCTTGTTTATATATGGTATACCTATTTCTTTCTAGAAACTATCATAAATGCCCTCGCTGACGGATGCAAGTCCTGCAGCATGGCCGAAAAGAAGGCTGCCGGAAGTACTGTCGCTCTAATGATGTTCAAACAACCGGAAGTCTGGAAACAGTTCCTGGTCAAACATGACGTAAACAACACTTTTATGAAGCAATATTCGTAAACAACTCTGGGAATTTTATAATGAGCTGATCATATCAAACCTCAACAATTTTCCGTCATCAGTCAGGCGTTATATCACATTGTTGTGACTGGAGTTAACATAATACATATTTTGATGTCATAGAAATAAATAAACTTAATATGTATTGGATATGTATACATTTTTATTGTGCAGTTGCATTTTCAGAACATAGTTCTGTGGTATTTTTAATACAAATTAAATAAATCAACTTGAAAGATACACAAAAAAAAACTTTATATTGAAAAAATATTAAATTGCTAACGGGATTCGAACCTGGACCGCTTCCTATCAGGGGAAAAATGTGAACCATTCCATTATAGAAACCGATTCCGATTACGACAAATATAGAATTTATATCTGTATATTTTTATAATTGATAGATTTATTATTCCATTTTTAAAAGCAATCAACTTTATATTGCTTTAAATCTCGAATACCATTGAGCAAATCACGCTATGAGACGCTAGAATTAAATTAATTAATCAATTTTATTCAATTTGTATAAACTTATATATTTTCAAGGAGAACACATCTTTATTATGTTACATTTTCAGAACATAGTTTTGTGCTATTTTTTAATACAAATTAAATTAAGCAACTAGAAAGATATACAGAAAAAAACTATTTATCGGAAAAATATTTAGTTTCGAATCCCGGTATAAATGTTTTTTTCCCCTATAATTTTCTAGTTGATAAATTTGATTCGTACTTAATATGTAATAACGTTTCTACATATATATGAACTTACGTGAGATGTTGGATGAGTGACTATTAGAAAATAAATAACATACTTAGTAGCAATGAAATAAATCGTTATTTTAATTGTAATTTGTGTTCGGTGGTAACAAGGATTGGTAACTGATTATTTGTAACTCGGGGGATTTTACGAATGAACTGGTACATTTGAAACTAAACCCCTTAACCATTCCAGTGCGTAGTGCTCCGTCAACGTAAAGAAGGGAAGTCTCGTGATCACTGACGGTACCTCAGTCTTATGCTAGCGAAGTTTGTAAATGGCAGATAAATAATTAAAGCAGAGAGAATGCAAGGAAATTACTAAACAGCTAAATAAATAATGGAAATTCGATGCCTAATGAAATAATAGATAGGCGAGTGTTGATGGAACAAGCAGTCAATCAATTTAAAAAATAAATCAAATACAATGGAACCTCTATATTCGTCAGCCCCTATATTCGTCAGCCCCTATATTCGTCATCCCCTATATTCGTCAGCCCCTATATTCGCCAGCCCCTATATTCGTCAGCCCCTATATTCGTCAGCCCCTATATTCGTCATCCCCTATATTCGTCAGCCCCTATATTCGCCAGCCCCTATATTCGTCAGCCCCTATATTCGTCAGCCCCTATATTCGCCAGCCCCTATATTCGTCATCCCCTATATTCGTCAGTCCCTATATTCGTCAGCCCCTATATTCGTCATCCCCTATATTCGTCAGCCCCTATATTCGTCAGCCCCTATATTCGTCATCCCCTATATTCGTCAGTCCCTATATTCGTCAGCCCCTATATTCGTCATCCCCTATATTCGTCAGCCCCTATATTCGTCATCCCCTATATTCGTCAGCCCCTATATTCGTCAGCCCCTATATTCGTCAGCCCCTATATTCGTCACATTTTGATAACAAACAAATGTTTCCATATTCGTTAATATTTTCTATATTTGTCACTTCCATGTCCGGCAATGCTATCTAACTGGGCCAAAACGCAGAATATGGTCGAAAAGTGACACCCAAATGTTGCCATAGTCAACCAAAACACAAATGGATTCAATGGTAATGTGAAACTGGCAACACTGGGCAAGCTCTTTGTTAAATCGAGTGCTACTGAATCATCGGCAAACAAAAACCGTCACCAGAATGTTTAAATCTCTTCTTCCGCTTCTACCATCGCGTCTCCTCAGTACAATAAAGGTAAAGTTTTGACATAAAATTTATTCATTTGTGTACTATTTTTGGGGGCTGGGAACGAATTCGTTGAAATTCAGTTATTTGTTATCGTCAGGTCCTCAAAAACGGACTCATGACAAATATAGAGGTTCCACTGTACTTCTTCTTCTTCTTTCAAATAGGCAATCCACCCTTCAAGAGTGATTTGTGCCATTAAACAAGTTTAAACATTATTTCATAGAAAGCAGTACAACAATATTATAGAATAGGGAATATTGCGTTACAAATTAATACCATTGACATTCAAGAAATTTGCTATTATATATTTAGCTTAAATGTGGCGCCACTGTACTTGAATTGATAAATTAAGTTAGTATGTACCCAAGTTAAAGTGTTGCTGAGCGCTCATTCGTTGTCACACTGACCAACTAATGTATACCGACTATTGTCTCTAAACTCTTAACAGGAGGTTCACGCTCCAATACAGATATGAGAAGGTTAATAGATTTGAAAGAAGTAAATAATGGATCTGATGTATGTAGCATAAAAAAAGGATCACCTTTCTATGTACAGTTTCTATTATTGTAATATCAGGAAAGGTATATGCGCAAATGGTGCGTTTCCGCGGATGAGACTTTGGTCCCTCACCTCACAGATTTGTCGGTATGTACCGGTTGTGTCATTAAATTCTGCGCACAAAATACACGCGGCAATGAACCATCGATCGCTTAGCGCTAAACTCTGCACACCGCCATTTCGAGACGAATCTCCGAGAGAAATTGCATTTGAAAAAAATGAAAAAATAATAAAACATGTTAACAATATTGCATTATAGTGATCTAGAAGTCGGTAGTAAAATGCAGCCTTGGTAACTGACACACGTGGAGGTTGTGCACATTTCCAAAGGTTTCATCGTTAAAGGGTCAGTAAGTCCATGCGATTGTATCTGAGTTACATACGCTGAATGCAAAACAGGCAGCCAGCAAGAATTTCACCACACAGCTGTTTCGATCAGAATCGAATTGTAATCGAATTCAACTCAATGGCGGTCTTTAAATATTGGCTATATAACATATTGTCTTCACACTCTTCTCATTTTTATTTACATAAGTTTTACAAAAAATTTCCATAAATATGTTAGCTTCAAGTTGACTAAATAAAATACCTCAGTGACATACTTTAAAATACGCTGTAGGTACGTAACTAAAATTTCTATGTAATTATTCAAAATAAAACATGTATTTATCTCGTAATATTCTTATCACAATTATTTTTTTTATTCATGTTTTAAAATGTGACAAAATTTGTCAACAAATATTAAATTTTTTATTTCAATGTACTGAATGTACTCGACTGCAAAATCCGGGTACTCTTTTTTTACTCTCATCTTCGCTTCACACATACACATTGTAAACATAATCAGTTGAACTCGAAAACAGACAGGTTTTGTACTTCGTACTACCAAACATTTCAGAAATCCTCAAACACACCTCTTAATGTTCAAAATTCTTATCTGACTACAACTGTCCAGCGTCTGGAATCCGTATTATAATATCTACAAGCTGATAAATAGTTCAAATTATTAAACTGTTATAAATCTTTTAAATAGTTCAAAAGAAATTCATGCGAACTCTATGTTGCAGTTACCCCGGAAGAAGTATGTAGTTTCACTGAAAAAATATTATGTTTCAATGTTGAAAAATCATTATGTTTCAATGTTGAAAAAATATAATGTTTCAATTTTGAATAAATATTATGTTTCAATGTTTAAAAAACGGACGACATTTTAAACAAATACAAAATTATTTTGTCCAAAAGTCCACCCGTTTTATAATTAATTGTCAGGATCGCAACATATCTTCAACAATCCTACAAGTTGAATCAATTATAGATTACGCTCTCCTATAGTGAGAATGTGCCTAGCTTTACAATGATTTGTTTTAAAATATTTCCTAAAACTCATATTTAAAAATGTTCTGCGACGCTTGCATGATATGTACGCTTTAATGATATGTAAATGATTTTTGTGATCGTAACTTTTTTATATCGTTCTTTGTTTTTTTTTCGCATCTTGTCCATGAGAATTTTAGTAATTTATCAGCATTTTTTTTCAAAGTCCAATGTTTTTGTATTTTTATCTGTTTTATTTCCAATAAAAAAAACCTATACCACTCTAACGCACGTCATTCGACTTATGTTTCATTGTGGTATCTGACAAGATTATTCTGTATTTGACTGATTTTTTTTATTACCTACTTCTGCGAGAACGTCTCATTTAATTTCACCTATCCAGCTTGTATTTTAGCTTCCACTAGGACATTATCCTCTGACCCTTTGATGTAATAACCCATTGCCCTTAGAAGTCTACCCAGTAAACTGTAAACTTTGTATGTGTGATGTTCAGTTACGTTATATGAATGACAATAATTAGTTTTTATTTTATTATCTTCAAATAAAATAAAATATATACATATATTGAAAGAATTTATAAAATGTGTTTATAAGATCAAAAGTTTTGCATATAACTTTTAAGTATACCTAACTGGTAGCTTTACATGCTAGAGTTCACTTCGTACGTCATTCGAGACTATAATCTCGAGATAGACGAGTGCAAAAGGTAAAGGAATACTAAAAGTAAACTATTGTCTATTATGGAATATCTCCTGTAACTGCATTGTGTGGCTTTGGATGACAAATGAGATACATTGGTTTATGAATGAACTTGTATTCATACATTAATGTGTATTAGAGTATGGAATGTGAGAAAATTAGATATTTATTTTCAGAGCCGATAAAACGGCGTTTGTTTTTAAAACAACATTCCATTATATCGTACCTTACATCAATATAAAAATCCTCAGTACAAGTATTAATAATACGTTTCATTTAGATTCAAGCCTGTTGGCCGCTTCCTACATCGCTAGGTACATATAAAGTACCTGTTCCGAGGTAGGTAGTCATAAGGTTCCATAAGCTAGAATATAAGTTGGAAGTAGAGTAACAAATTATATTAAATGATAAAAAACAGAAAAATCTAAAAGGAGACAAGTAAAGAATAAGTAAAATGATGAAAGTAAAAATTTTGATACAGACTAAAGACATGTAAGAAGTAAAAGAAAAGAAACAAGCTGGGAGCAAACAAAACATGATAAGTACGAGGTAGGATGTAAGGACAAAAAAATTAAATAAATCGAGCTGACTTCTTCCAATTTTGAAAAGCCATTCCTTTATTAAGCACGCAGAATTGAGGATACGATACCGTTACCATCTCTTGTGGTAACTTATTGTGTATCCACGGTCCTATAAAACATGCATGTCTTTGAGCAAACGAGGTTTTCATTAACGGGACAGCTAGTTTTCTTTAAGTTTTTGCCCGAGTATACTTAAAATGTGTGATATTGTTGGGTATACATATACTATTTTGCGTTCTTTGATCACCACGTCTGAGTACTTTGTTTTTAACACTATATATAATTGATATATATTCTATATGTATTATTATTTGATGTTGATTATACCGTATTTTAAACTATTAATTTAGTAAGTATTAAGGGAAAAAGTCGACAACTTGCCCGAAATTAAATAATAGTTTTTGATGAGTTAAGGCTGTGTGTATATTTAAATTAATTAAATAAATATCCCCGTGCTTGCGAGAAAACAGCTTAACATTATTTAATATTACTAAAAAGGTCATTTCTATTTTCAAGATTACAACTTTGATCTTGAAGTGTCCATGAAAATTATAATACTTATTATAATACTTCTAATATTATTTAATTATATATATTTTTTTTTTTTTTTCACCGCTGATTTTAATACACACGGTTCCTAGTTATATTATTATAAACTTATTTGTTATAGAAATAAAAACTTTTAATATATAATATTATAAATGGGTGTTAAGCCTTTTTTTCAATTCTAACGGCAATGGTCACATCGCTCGGAGGGCGGATAATCGTTGGACAAACGCAGTCACCGGTGGTACCCGAGGAGAATCAAAAGGCCGAAATGCCAAAACCTGCTGGACTGACGAAATCGTCAAATTCTACGGAAATACGTGACAGCGAATAGCAATGGACAGCGAAGAGCGGGAGACACACGGGGAGGCCTTCATCCAGCAGTGGATAAAAAACGACTGGTGATGATTATGATGAAGCACTCTACGTGCAGCTATACCGCCTAGTTCACTGCTACAACAAGCATCTTAACAAAAATGAGTTTTAAAAAGAGAAATTATACAAATTTTAATATCATATTACGTGAGGACATTTTATTTATAATTTAGAGTCTGCGCTTTTTAAAAAATATTACTTAAATGTAGAGAGCAATTAAAAGCAAAATAACAAGATAAATCTCTCTTTTTTTCTTATTTCAGGTCATCCACAAACTGAATTATTTTTAAAATATATTTTTGATTACAATATTTTCCTTTAATCGTAAATACACACATGGCTATCTATAGTAAAAGTGAAAATTTTAATAATGTTACAGTTAATATAACAAATAATAGTATTTAAAACTCGTTCCGGAACGTCGTTAAAACATCCCTTTTTTCTGAATCGGTTATTCATCCATTTTTTTATTTAAATTTATTTTACACTTATTTTATTATGCACGTATTGTAATATATACGTAACTTAATTAATTATTATTTATTTATTTTACACAAAATCACCCAACTCAGTGGAGAAATCAATTCTCGTGTTTGAATTGGGGAGTATTTAAGTTATAAAATAATGTAAAGGTAGGTATAGAAGTAAGATATAAATATAGAATTAAATTATTAAATACAAACAAATTGATTATGTTTATATCAATTAGAACTTATAATTGCTGTCGGAATTTTCTATTATCTGTTTGATTTACGATTTGAAGGCTTTATAATTTTTTTCTGTTTTGATTTTATATGGGAAGGTATTCAAATTATACATATTAATTAAACACCACAACCACATAAACTAAGCACCACAAACATTTTTTATAACCTACAAATTAAAATATATAGATAATGTTTAAAGTCTAATGTGTTAATGTTAATAATTACTTACCCATAGTATATCGAGCATTACGGTGTTCCAATTCTCATACATCTGATAATAGACTTTGTTAACTAGGTATTTAAAAATAATAAAACAAAATAATCACACATCCATATTTCAAAGTAAATGGTGTTTTTTTAGAAGTATAGAACTTTAAAATGAAATAAAATACATAAAAATCATGGTAATGGACATGGTATTGGCATTATTGGAAAGATAGTTTTATGCCATTAGTGTTTAAATATGATTTCACGCATATGGCCCGAATAAAGCGCAATCTGTAAGTTCAATTATTGACCACTTTTTTGGAACAGCTGGGCGCGTATATCGGCGATAACGCGACGAATGTTGGCTTCCAAGTCGTCTATCATCTCCGGTTTATCGGCGTAGTCTAGCGACTTCACATATCCTCACAGAAAATAATCCAAAGCTGTTAAATCACACGATCCATTGCCAGGTCCATTACGCGAAATTATGCGCTCATCGAATGTTTCCTTCAATAAATTGATTGTGGCACGCGCTGTGTGGCATGTTGCGCCGTCTTGAAACCACAGCTCTTCCACATTAATGCCATTCAGTTGAGGAACGAAAAAGTCAGTAATCATGGATCTATAGCGCTCTCCATTGACTGTAACGTTCTGGCCGGCATCATTTTTGAAGAAACAACAGCTTCTTCGGTGTGCACTATATGACATCTTTGCGGATGCGTATTATCAATCAGAGTATGCATGGTGCAAAAACGATCCATGGTTATTCGAATTACTTGTTCGAATGGACGATTATATCGACCGTAAATTTCACGAATCGAACCATGATTTTCGAAATAAATTTTCACCATTTTCAAGCGTTGTTCTGGCGTCCGTCTATTCATGGTTAAATAGCAAATTAAACTGAGCACAAATCAGCTGTCAGCTGTCAAATTGGCTGTCGCTGGAAAAAGTGTTGCCAATTCGAAATATAACATATGACGCACAGATAAATATTGAAATTTTATACAATATTATAATATACATATATAAGATATTATAATGCGAGATTTATTAAACCTCGCAAGAGTATTCTGTTTTGAATTAATTTATATGCAGCACCCTCTACCGTTAAATGTTCACAATAATTTATTCATTCAATTAAAATTCTCTGTCTCCACATGCTATAAATATTTGATTAAGTAACATGATTACGCCAATAGATGTCGTGCCAAAACGAACTTCACGGCAAAACTGAATAAATAGAAACAAAACGTTTTAATAATGTGTGTTATATTTCTAATACTGTTTGAAACGTATGTATAAAGATACAGAAGTTCTGATCTCCATAAAGGTTAATTTGAGCATGTTGTGAAAAGCGAGAAATACAAAGTAATACAAAACATACTACAGGGGAAGATTCAGGGGAGATGCGGCGCAGGAAGAAGACCTTGTGCGGTTGCTTGTTCCATTGCAGCAGTCAATGATCAGATTTAAATAGCAGTGATGATTTCCAACTTCCGTAAGGGAATGAAACTATGAAGATGAAAAATAATTATATTAGAATATGGCCATGAATTATGGGCTACTACACTAGAAATAATATATGCGGCTAACTCAAAGTGAATCGTATCTGAGGAATAAAATTATCTATTCTAATTTATAAATACATTTTACTTTTTCAATATTTTTAGGTTAACGTTTTTTTTTAATAATTAATCATAAATTAAATGTATTAAAATATTGTAACTTAACCAAAAATGAAAACAAACTCAAAACATCATCAGTCACCATAAACGTCAATGACTGCTTCCAAATTTGCTTGGAAGACGGTCGATTCCGCGGGCGAAGAAGCATTGATCTTTTGAGGCAATCCACGATTTGACATCCTTCAAAAACTCATCCAAATCGTCATAGACTTTAGCAACCTGCTAATTTTCAGATAACGGCTGATGCGGCAGTTCATGAGGGCCTCGATGAGCAAACCCCATCACTCGCTAGTGATGGATTCGATCACACGGCGTCCGACATGAGGGCGAACGTTGTCGCGGTGGAAAACGATTTGATTATTTTCGCGCAGTCTTTTCAGCTGAATGGCTGTATAAAAGCGATCAAGCTGGGCCAGGTACACGTCGCTGTTGATGTTGTACAGTCTTTGGCCATTTATGTCTGGGATTCGCCGCTCCTGACGCTTATCGTCTCATTCCAGTTAAATTCAAAAAAACAAAACGTCGCGAAAAAATCAGCTGATAATTTTGCGTCAACCTAATAGATACGCTCGATGTATGTCTGTTCTCTTGCTCTATAGGATCCTGGACACAATGGAATCATCAATGGTCAATAGACTGACATTTAATTTTCACCTACAAGTGAGGGGCGAAATGGCGAATCTCAAGACACTTGGTATATATACACGATGAACTACGAAAGCCGAGAGTTGTCTCCACAGAATCTCGGGAGAGGAAAATCCACGTCTTAGAAATTGTCTTATGTTGAAAATCTCATCTGTGATTGAAGCTTTTTGATCAATTTGCTCTCCACTTCATATAAAACAAGTACAACACACAATATTAATGAACTTGGTGTTATATTTCATGTACTATATAGCTATGTGAAGCGATTCTGTACCAATAAAGCTCGGGACAAATATTTATTTGTGAATTAGCCACACCCAACAAAAGAAATACTTCAGAATGTCAAATGCGTCAAAACCAATGACTACTGTCACTAGCTAATTCAGAGCCTAGAAAATTTACAAGTATTAACCCTTCCCAAACCATGCAGCAACACAGGTCTACCATCATAATTAAACCTGCAATATTTCGGTAAATACATGCAGCATAAAATTCATATTTTAGATAATTCTAAATAAAATATTAACGCTTAGGAATGACTAGTAAAAAACCAATTATGAAAAGGGAATCGTGCAAAAACAATTATTTTTTCCATTCAATCCGTTGTAAAATTAATACGTTAGTAAAAATACAATTTTTGATATGAAAGACAGAGATCACACACTATTTTCACAGTGAAAAGAACAACAAACATAGAAATATAATTGTCTCTTTCTCACTAATTAAATGAAGAGAGATAAGAAGGAAGAACACATTGTATAGGACTTATTGAATACTCTAAATTATACTATTAATCATTTTTTCAAAACTGTATGCTCAATATTTAGAATAGATTCGTGCCATTGAAGCCATTTAAGCTAATAAAATCATTTTTTCTCACTGTTATTTACGGTAACACGAGTTGACAGCATGGCTGCGTTCGGGTATTTTATGTCACGGTATGGTAAAGGTTAAAGAGCGCGTGCACGTAATAAAATTATCTCAAACTCTTCGTCAAAAAGCTCGGTTTTAACCCGTTCCCCGCGGGTGGCTCAAATATGAGTCGCCGTGTTTCGCCCGCCGCTAGTGCGTACATACGCGCTGTATCAAAATTATTTGGAATCTTTATCCTACAGACATCTGTAGATATTTGTCAAGGATTATTAGCCATCTTATAAACAAATACGATATAATAAAAGTCCTCGTATCCAGTCCAGTATCGTTCAGTTATTCAAATTCTCAAACTCAGTTTATGCGTGTAAAATGTAATGCGTTTCAAAGTAAAATTTAATTTCAGTATTTAAAAACTTATAAATAATGTGCATTAGTGTCAGAAATCATCAATACGTATGACCACTAATAGCGCTAGTGTAGCGATGGTATAGGCCACTGTTGCGTTCTCTCATGGATATTTTTTTTTACATTATTTTGTAATTATAGTTCTGATTTCTGCATTTGTTTATGTTCGTGAGGATACTTGAGAACCTTTACAATCGATTTCTTAAAAATAAATCATAAATTTGTTGCATTATCGTAGTGTAAAATCATAAATTATGATGCCACCAAAGAGTGCTGCGTACGAAAGACGCCATGCGTATTTATGAACGCTATCAATGGGTTAAATGACAGTACACAATTAGATCTGAATCATTCATTATAGAGAGAATGATTTGACTAGTCCACTATATAGCTTCTACGGATAGCAGTAACACGAAAGCCAATCTCCGTTGAATGGATAAGGCACGAGAAAAAGATGGAGAAAACATTGAAGCAAGTAATGGTTATCGACCTTTACGGCCACACTTGGGACAAAAACACATTTATGAATTTTATAGCAAAATTTAGAGAAAAAACATGCAAATTTTTGCTGTTCTAATGTTAGTGTTGCTGTGTACTTTTCCGTTATATTAAATAAATAAGCCGCTGGAATCCACATAACCTTGCGTCACCTGTAGGCACATCCTATTGTAATGCGAAGGTGTACGATGCATGCAGTTAACGTGTCAAGATAAAACAATAAATTAAACTAAACACAGTGAGGTGTACAACTTTATAATAATTTGATGCAACTTGGTGAATTAAATAGCCACAACCTTAGTATAAACATTTGTTTAATTGCACCAAAAACACCAGTAGTAGTGGTACTGATCTATGACTTTTGTAGTTCTTTACTCTACGTGCGAAAATGCTACTGACTATGGCCAACTGAAAGAATATATACTGGAGATACGGGCGACGTTACTACGCGAATATTCAGCTGAAAAGAGGTGTCAAAAGATCTACGAGTAGTCAACTAGTATAGAGTCAGTAAAGATTGGAACTACGAAGGAGAACGATTAAGGAGATAATAACTCATTTTAAGCTGTAGCTACAATTTAAAAATAAGAAGGTGAGTGTTGGGTTATTAAAATGTGTTTATACGAACGCGGATAACCGAGAATCCATCTATCATTAAACAAACGAATACATAATACCCCCATGTACAACGTTTCCTATGTGCCGTATTTAATGACAAAAAAAGAACACCTGCCAGCCACACGTGCGACTAATTCCCACACTATTTCATATGTAAAAACATGTGTCCTTTCTTACATATAATATAAGGGACTATTTAAAGCAAGTCTTCCGCGCACTAGTAGATAGCACGTAGGTAAGAATTATGCTTACATAAGACGCCGGTAAATATTTTTTTAACCAGTTCTTTTGAATGAGTTCAACGTGAAACCACTTGATTTTTAATGACATAATACAATCGTGAAATCGTAATACATTACCTTCACGCATGTCTGTACAAATCATTATCAGTCAGTTACAATATCCAGAAGATTGAAACAACCAGCACCTGAAAAAGAATACGACATCGAAGAGATACTGTATTTATTCTGTACGTAATATTTGTATTTAACGGCATTACAGTATTGCGCCATTCGTAAGGTCGTGTGACTAAAGACGACGCTTTAAAAAAAAAATTGAGAAATTTAAAAATAAATATAAGTTCTTCATTCTGAAGGCTCTGCAAAACTCGGCGAAGTTTTGAAAGTTAAAATATTTTTAAAAATACATTAAAGCCCGGTATATGTATCATACGAAGAACACGCGCTGACCGAATACTTCTCTTCAAACTGCTGCCAGGCCATATTGACTGTCCCAGTCAATTAAAATTAATATCTCTCCGCGTACCATCTAGATCGATCCGGCAATCCGCACTCTTCCACATTCCCAGAAGTAGAACATCTTACATATAAAATTAATTCATTCACCGGTCATGCAAATACCATAATGAGAAATTGACGGTTTCAACATTAGCCTTACTACGCTCAAAGGGTTCTTCTTATGAACCACTACAATCCCAATTTTGGCCAATTATTCTACCTATAAACACATCTTGCTCTCCCTTTACCGCAACAATAGTTGCAACCTCTCCACCCCTCCTCCTTCTTTTTCTCTTTTCATTTATTTTCTGCATCTAAACACACGTATGTATGTATCTAAATATTTTTGTTGATTTTCATTATTAGTATCATATGTTAAATAGTTTGTTATAATATGTTTACATTGTCAAAATCTCTCAATAAAATAAAAATAAAATACATTAGGCTGCCGCTCCCCCGGACCCCCCCAGTGGACTACGCAGTAGACTGCATCCTAATAAAGTGAAGGAGCATTTGCAAAAGGGCGCTAATTTGACATGGCGCGGCCCTGCCATCGGGAATTGTGACTCAAATTTCTATGACTAAAAATGGTGAATACCTAGTACAGTACCTTCATACGTGGATGTTACAATAATTATAATATGTATACATATATTTTAAATACACACCTTATATGTTATATATCTTTCTCTGAATCCCTGCCAGGATGGGTTGGCTGATTGGAATATAAATTCAATTCTAGCATCACTATTAACAATACCAATACAAGTTTTATTTATTGTTATGTTAATATTACCAGTAGGTACTTATTATTCACTAAAACATAATAAAACCTTACATAGTGTACAACATCATAAAATCTTTAATATAGTCAGGGAAATAAAATGATACACCCATTATGAAAAAATCCTTGAAGATATTCAAATGCATTCTTACGTTTCTATAAGAAATACCTATTTTCTTCAAGTTCTTTGCTACCGAAATCGTCGTCCACCTTTCAATGAGGCGTATCTCGAATTCGTTGATTTTACAGCAGACGATATGTTAACAAATTGTGTAGAATTTTTCACTGTTGAAAAATAATAACAAACATAATCTCACCGACTTCTACGGATATTTTTTAGTATACTGACAGTGAGGACATAAATATGACTTACTGCTGTCGTTTGTAAGAAAGACACATCGAAATAAAAAGTAGTTACATCAAAATGTTTTTATGTAATATTACTTTATTGGAATAAAATTCAGATACGCCTGTTTGAATAGATTATGGGCATGCGTTTGGGCAATGTAACCCCAGTCGTAACTCAAAGAAAAAACGAGATACGCCTCTTTGAAAGGTGGAAGACGAAACGTCAGTAAGTACCGCTAAGAATATATTCACATCGCAAGGAAAGCTTGACTTCGTAGCCACACCATGTCTCATTGGTTATATTATATACATATATTACATATGTACTAAGTACTTGTATCATAATGAATAGGTTAAAACCTGATTATTACACGGGCAAAAGAAAATATGGCAGTAAGAGTGTCATAAATATCGTAAATTTCAGTCATTTTAATTAAATTCTTCTGGCTTCATTAGCACAAATGTAATTATAATATAATATGTAAATGTACTCATAAAATAGTTGTACTCGATTAAAAAAATCACTATAATTTACGATTCTACATTATAATCTCTCTCTCTCTCTCTCTCTCTCTCAGTCGATGTGCTTCGTAGTCCTTTCATCTGCTTCTACATAGCGAACTACTTGTCTCCACTCTCGGACATGGTATATCCATTATATTTCCGAAGATAATTTACTGTTATTCGTGGAGATCTCCTTGTGCATTCGTTGTAATAACTAATTTCTAATTTAATGTATTAATTATAAATATATACATATAAAATCAATTTTGTCGATATTTTTCCACAAAATTGGCTTTATATGTATATATTTATAACTAATACATTAAATTAGTATTTAAAACATCACAGACCTATGTTCTGAATAATTACAACTTCACAATAAGAATGTGTTCTCCTTAATAATATATGTTGTATCAATGTGTCCAAAATTTAATAAAAATGAATTGATAATTCTGGCGTCTGCAGTCGGTTTACTCAAAGGTATTTGTGATTCCGTAAAAATAATGTAGATGGCTTTCAAAAGTAATGGAACGAAAGATGTATTAATTTGAAAAAGTGTAATAGGTTCGAAAATTTGTCATGAAAAATACTGGCGTTATAACACAATTAGTAGCGTACTTCCCCAGATTGGAAATAAAGATCCAGGTTCAAATCCCGGTAGCGCAAAAACAAAAATTTTCTACAAAATTGATTTTATATGTATATATTTATAATTAATACATTAAATTAGTATTTAAAACATCACAGACCGTCTGTTCTGAATAATTACAACTTCACAATAAGATGTGTTCTCCTTAATAATAATAATTAGTATTTACTATTTATGCAATATTAAATATTTCCAAATTACGGCTACAGGCGATTAATATATAATACAAATAAATCTCTAAAGAGAAAGCACAAAGATAATATGTTCCTTTCCGAATGATGCTTTTATGAACATCAGTGGCGTAACTAAAAAAATTGGCCCCAATGCGAAATGGAAAAATATTAAATATTTAATAACATTAAGCAATATGCTGTTTTATCTATCAAATAGAAGAATAAAATTAATCTTTTCTCTTCTAAGTGTACTTTTGGCATGTGTAATTAAAGTGTAGTTTGGGGTGAAGCAGTAAAAACAATATTAAAGTCGGCTAAAAGAGCACAAAAGACAATTCTTAGGATAATAAATGGTTTTCCTTTTAGATATCCATCAGATCTTATATTTAAAGTGTACAATGCCCTAAACATAAGACAATTCTATATGTTGAGACTCGTCCGATATTTCCATGCTAACAACAACTCACCCCAAGCAATAAATCATGGACACAACACAGGACAAACAACGAACATCTACCCGCCAGTTTCGAGAGCACCAACGACATTTTATCAAAGATTCTACATGTTCTTAGCTCCAAAACTGTACAACACACTCAGCACCAACTGGAAATCGTTCACTTCCAATAAGATTACACAAATATGAACCCAATATATGATCCAATTGGGTAGAGATCAATCAGAAGCATCGCTATCCAATATTCTAACATAATCATTATACAGTGTCTACACTAATAATTCACTAGTTCTACAACAATCTCACTACATTTTTTTTGCTCTATTTTTATTTTTATTCCTATCGAATCTTTATCTTTCTTGAATTAAATAACACCACAACAGCGCGAAAAAAAATTGCTATTTTAACACAGACAGCAGTCTAGCAAAGTAGCCAGGACAAAGCTGCATATATCAGAGGTGGAGTCTACTCCATCCCACACAATAAACTACGAGTATATACTTAATTGCAATATAATTGTATCTTATATTTATCATGTTGTATTATAATATATTTACCTCTGTTACAAAAAGAACATGTATGTCAATAAAGTCTAATAATAAATAAATTTTATATAAATGTAAAAAAAAAGTAAATTACATTACGGCGATTTTCGCTTTTCGACGATGGTCCCTAACTAAGATATTAACAGGGTACTGCTATACACATTAATAATTTTTTCACGTATTTTCATAATACATGTGAGTAATAATTTTATTCATTTTTCTTGCTCTAGTGATTTAAAAAATATATTAAAATAACGCTTGAAAAACACTATTAATACTCGTAAAAGTATTGATAGTAAAAGTAATGTTTTCCCCCCAACTAATCGGTGTAATTACGCCACTGAAGAACATCAAGTTATGTGCAGTTCAGTTGATCCGCACAAGCGGTATTTCGATTACTTTGGAAGGTAATGCAAAATTGCCAAACTCGCAATTCGTAAACCCGCGGGTCGCAAAAAAAACGAACCGGACGACCAAATCGACCGGTTGTGAAAGTGAATTGCGAGTAATCTTGCAAGTCCATGCACACTGCAGAAAAAATTCTTCCGATTATATTACTTGCTTATTGCAGTAGTATTTTCGATTTCCCAGCGCAGTAAGTAACGCCGCACACTCCGTTTAATCCGTATTCAGTTTCCGTGAAGAAAACTTAAAACAGGTACGATTTTCATCATCTCTGATTCATTTTAAAATGTGTAACTTAATAATTTATTTTGTTTAGTGTTAGGTATAGGCATGGTAACGAATTAGGATCAGAATAATTTATGAGTGTACCATCCTAGTTTTTGTAGTCATTCGTTTGCCAGTGGCGTAATTATGTCAATGCAGCCACAGCGGTATATAGGGGCCCAAAAGTCTGTCCGCGTCCCACAATACTTTTTGTATCGATACTTTTCCCAGTATTGATATGGACTAATTTTTTTTTTAATACATTATAGCAAGAAATATAACCAATAAAAACTTTAAATCATTACACATACGCATTAAAAAAATACGTGAAAACATTATCAACCGAGCTAATACGTCGGGTTAGGGACCAAACCATCTTCGCAAAGCGAAAACTGGCGTAAAATGAAGCAGTAATCTTTTCAGTATCAAGTACCATTTAATTTAATTTATTACCTTACACTTCCATTTTATATTCTAGCTTATAGAACCTAATGGCCACCTACCTCAGTACAGGCACTTTATATGTACCTAGCGAGGTAGGAAGCGACCAACAGGCTTACATGTAAATGGAATGTAGTATTAATACTTGTACTTTCTGGTATTTTGGTTATTTTAAGGATTGTTATATTGATGCAAGCTATAAAGGAATGTTGTTTTAAAAACATACTTCAAGAAAGAGTGAATATTAAAAGAGTCCAGAGTCCGATTTTATTCCACTATTATTACCACGTAGTACTTAATATTTGTAGTTCTTATATACAATACAGACACAGGCGGACTTTTTTTTCCATTCTGCATTGGGGGCCCAAGTTTTATTGTTACGCCGCTGCTGTTTGCGTTATTATTAACCAATACATTCATTGTCAATTCATTCTTGAATATTACATATTACTAGAATTAAGTCATCAGTCATGCCACTACTTGATAGAGCAAATTTTATTTCTTAATGTCTACTGTTTTGCTTGTAGGCTAAGTTTTTTTTAATATATTTAGATTATCAGATTTTCTGAGATTTTCTACTGCGTGAATGTCCGTCGAATCCATAATCGTAAGTGATGAACCATGGCGAATTCGCCAGTTTACGTTTTTTTTTTTCAACGAAGCAAAGATGCAAACAAATCCACAGAAACCATGTGCAAGGCATGCGACAATAGCGCAGTGATCATATGAAATTGTTTTCAGTGGCCTAAATATGTGATAAAGGTGATTTTACCTTAAAAGACAAGGAACAAAGCGACTACTCAATTACCAAGACAAAACGAAAGTGACAATCGAAAATGATCCGTTAAGATAGCAGTGAAAATTGATTTATAACAAATGACTGTTTAGAGAACCGGTTCATCGTATTATAACAGAGGATGAAAAGTAGACATCGTATACAAAAAAATTAAAAAAACAGAGTTGCATGTTGGCGAAGCCTCTCTTACGTTTCAGAAATCAGAACACAGTAGATTGCCAATATAAAATCAGTAGAATTTCACAAAAATTGAATTCAAATATTGGCAGCGATGGACAACTGTCGTACAAGACGATAAAAAATATATGCAAGATTAATAAAATAAAATGTTCTCAACAAGAGTTATATTTTACCTTTTATAATATATAATTACCTAGTTATAATAATGCGTTTTCGCCATAAAGATAATACACATTATATAACACATTAAAGTTAATAAATATTATTGATGTTATGAAAAGAAAACCAAGGAAAATATAAATAAATAAAAAGTTCACACATATGTATAAATATTAACATAATATAAATACTTCACTCACGGCCATTATTGTATCTGTAGCTATTCTGTAGGCGTTGCCATTATCTGTTCAGGGAACCAGCTTTCCATGAGAGCGCCGCTTGCACCAGAGAGTTGGTGCTGAGCTCCAGCCGCAGCTTTACGCCCGTAACTCGATGTCTCAGAAGCGGAACGAATCCATGTATATGGCGTAAATATTGACTCTCTTCTTTGTCCCCAGCTTATTCCATCCATCTAGGGTTAGCTACTCTAATTATTTTCTTCATCTGCATCCTTCATCACATTCAAATTTTTAAGATCATGATAGACTAAGGCTAACACCATGTTGCTGGTCTTCACTGTCTTCTCACATTGGTTTCGATAATCGTGGTTTTATAATTCATGCGGTCTGCGTCCCTTCGCATCACTTGTCCATACTTTCTGAGCCGGGCATCTTGTATTTTTCTGATTCTTCTTTCAAAATATTCCTATCATTGTCCAGTCTTGTGACCAGTCCATTTCATTTTCTTATCTTGTCCATTTGTTTCATTATACTCGTCTAATATTTTGACCCGCAGAGGTTAGTTGGTCTAACCGTTGTTTTGTAAAATGTTCTCTTTGTCTTTATCGAAATACTATTACCCCACAACACTGCAGACAAAGACCAACACATGAACCATGTTGTGTTAATTATGTATATTCTTTACGTCAAGGTCTATTGTGGCGTCTGCTGATGTTAAGAAGGCCAGATACATGAATGCATTGACTTAACGTACAGATGAGACATTTCCTGTTATCTTCCCGCTGCTTTGTTGTTATCTCCCCACCATTGACTGCTGTTATCTTTTGTTCTCGTTCTAATACGGATGATTTATTGATTGTACACTCACTTGAGTTCAGTAGTAGATCTGTTGTTATCATATCATTAACACTGTTCAGTTCTCTAGTATATCTATAATGAATTTCCTTGATTTATCGACAACGGTTAATGTTGTGAAGTTGCAATTTTTCAGAACACTTATGTGGTATTTTTAATACAAATTAAATTAATCAACTAAAAAGATGTACAGAAAAATTCTATTATACGAAAAAATATTCTAATTGCTACTGAGACTCGAGCCTCTGAACATTTTCTTTTCTGGGTAAACGTGTAATCTTGTTTCACCATATCAACCAAGTAGGTTTACGATAAATTTTCCACAGAACCGTATTCTGAAAACTGCGACATCACAACAATAATTTGTTCTCTGTAAAAATATATAAGTTTTATCAAAGTTTATCCCAATTTATTCAATTACTCAAACATATTTGAGATTCGTTACAATATAAAGCTTTTAAAAATGGAAAAAAACACATGTATTCTTTTGAAAGAGCTGTATAATTTAAGTTTGTTATTATTCTACTAGGTTGATATGTCGAAAAAACGTTTCCCCGGATAGGAAATGGTTCATGTTCAAATCCCGGTAGCAACTAAAATATTTTTTCGATATATGGATTTTTTCTGTATATCTTTCTAGTTGATTAGTTTAATTTGTATTGCAAAAAATTACTCTTCAGATTATGCGATGACGAGAGAGACGGAGATGTTGTATTGGAAACGAGAATGCCGAAAAGAAATACGTTGACGTTCTAATATACGGTTCACAGTTTTTAAATTAAGCTTCAATGTACCCAAAATAGTGGCTGGACAGACAACAGGGAATGTCCCATAGATGTACTATGCAATAAGAATGGTCTGTCGGACCTTATTTGGGTATTGTTAAAATTTAACGTTATGGATTTGGTTTTATATCAACTAAATCGTAAGATTTTATTTTCCAAAGCGACTCTTCATTCTTTTAAAGCAAAAATTTAATTATTTAAAATCACAATAAATCAATATTACGACAATACACCAGTACCGAGAGCAACAACGATATTCTATCTACACATTCGCCATAACACACCTTCAAGGTTGTCGTACTGCTTTCTACGTGCTTAGAGTTGGTACGACTGCGGTCACGTGCGCGAAATTTGAATCCGATCGCGTCATTTGCCTTCCGGCTATTACAGTATAAACGTGTCCGCTCCGCTAGCAGTTTGCACCAAGGAGGAACAACGAGCAGTGATCCGATTTCTATGGTTGGAGGGTGTGAAAGTGGCTGAAATTCATCGTAGGCTTTTATCGCGTACAAGTGTTTTTTTGATATATCGAAAAGTTTAAAAGTTGCCGGACGATTGTGACGCACGAAGAGGGAGCAGGACGCCGGTCAACCTCCACCGCGGACGACAACATTCAGCAAGCTCGAGAGATGGTTCTAGCGAATAGGCGAGTTAGCGTCTTCTTTGAACATCATTTATGGTTCTGCCCATTCACAACGAGCTTGGCTTCCATAAAGTGTGTAAATAAATTGTAGAACTAAAATGTAGATAATTTTTGACATTCCCTCATAATTCGAATATGGACTCAATATATAATGTATATACTATAAATTTAACAAAAATATTATAACAAAAAAATAGCCCACTTTTGAATTTATTATTAATTTCATCGTGCATTTATAAATAATTTACTTTAATAAAACAACATCATCATACAAATGGCATGAAAAAATACTGGCTACTTTAACACAGATAAAAATCTAGCAAAGAAGCCAGGACATGGCTAAACCGTCAGAATACCACTAGCGATGTAAACCGTAGTGACGTGATGTCACGATAATTGGTAACTGAGGTTTAGTTTCTAGTGTGCCAGTCATTACTCGAATAATTACGATATCAGTACCAATGAACACAATCACAGTCACAATAACGGTTTAAATAACGATTTAACCATCATTATTCTTTACAATGCCATGATATAAAATACCCATATGCAGCCATGCTGTTAACGCATGTTACCGTAAGAAATTTTTAACATT
The DNA here is from genome assembly GCA_031772225.1 of Eubasilissa splendida. Classification (NCBI taxonomy): domain Eukaryota; kingdom Metazoa; phylum Arthropoda; class Insecta; order Trichoptera; family Phryganeidae; genus Eubasilissa; species Eubasilissa splendida. Next base: position 18,139,907 of record CM062856.1, read on the forward strand.
TTAAATGTGAAGAAAGCTTTTTTAGTTTAACCCTCCGGTACCATGGTGTGGTCGCGAGGCATCTTGACTATGGTTGGGTCGGATCCGACCCACCCCAAACATGGTTGTCTCTCTCATTTGATCGAATAAAAAGTAACATTTGAAAGGAAAGGTAAACATTTGGAGCAACTGTAAGTTTCATAAATATAAATAAAACAACTATAAAACTAATGAGAATCAGTATCACTATTATGTACCTCACAATCAAAACATTTTTGACAGATCACTCGTTTGTGCTGTCCACAAGCAGATATTTTTTACACAAGTCTCGTTGCCCTTTCTGTATATTTTCTCATCTTTTTATTTTCTTTTGATGAGGAGTCAAGGAGACAAGTTTCAATGATAGTTGAGACCGCTCAACAGTCTGGCCATTGTGGTGGGGGTAGCAAAGAAAGTATTTGTCTTGGGTCGGATCCGACCCGCACCATAGTACTGGAGGGTTAAATAGCTTTAAAATTATTTATCCTATAAATTTACTCTAAATGTTGAGCATTAATTACGAAAATGAGATCAATATCCTGATATAATTCGGAGAATTCATCAAGTCCTATACAATACTAAAAAAAAATTATCTCTCTTTATTAAATTAGTGAGAAAAAGAGATCATATATTCATATATATGTTAATATTTTTATAGTGAAATTAATGTACCATCTCTATGTGTCTTACCACAAATGGTATTTTTTCCAGCATATTAATTTTACAACTGAATTGAATGAATTGAAAAATAATTATTTTTGTAAGATTCGCTTAACGCAATTGGTTTATCACTAGGCAGTTCTAAGCATAAATATTTTTCTTATAATTAACTAAAATATGAATTTTATATTGCGAATATTAACCGAAATATTACAGTTTAAATTACTGCATAGTTTTTGGAAGGGTTAATGCCTACTGCACTACGCTAAAAAATTCTGTAAACTTAACAGTAATTTTAAATATGAATTCAATACATTAATTAGAAAGATATACATATAAAATCAATTTTATCGAAAAATATTGTTGTTGCGCCACCGGAATTCGAACCTGGATATTTACTTTAATTCATATTTAAAATATGACAGACCTATGTTCTGAATAATTACAACTTCACAATAAGAATGTGTTCTCCTAATAATAAAGTTGTATCAATGTGTCCAAAATTTAATAAAAATTAATTGATAATTCTGACGTCTGCTATCAGTTTACTCGAGAGTATTTGAGATTCTGTAAAAATAAGGTAGATGGCTCTTTCAAATAATGGAACGATTAAATGTATTAATATCAAAAAAAGGTAACATATAGGTTCGAAAATTGTCACTAAAAATATTGTCGCTGTAGCATAGTTGGATAATGCACTTTCCCCGGTCAGGAAAGAGATCCAGGTTCGAATTCCGGTAGCGCAACAACAATATTTTTCGATAAAATTGATTTTATATGTATATCTTTCTAATTAATATATTCAATTCATATTTAAAATATCACAGACCGTCTGTTCTGAATAATTACAACATCACAATGAGAATTGTGTTCTCCTAATTAACAGTAATTTATTTGTAATAAGTGTAATATATTGTTTTATCTTAACTGTCCATCTGTCTCTCTTTACCTCAAACCGACTAATAAAAATGTTATTTAATCTTTTACAACATTTCTGGGCCATTTCTCTTAGAATGAACTGGATCGTGGCTCTCACGCGACACGCGTGTGTCTGACATGAAAATGTACCCCACCTTCGCGCGAGCAACAAGGAGTCCGCGTACTCTTCCGTTGTTTACACAGACTTCCGTCCGAGTTGCTCGCGACTGTTTAATTTACACCGCCAGTTGTGTTACGGCCGGCGGTGAACTCGGCCGCGCGGTAATCGTCGCTCGCAGCTTTTGAAGGCTCGTCGGCGCCAATTGCGCGAAAATCGAAACGCCATCATTTCTGTTCCAATTTCAAAAGAGTTTCCAGTGTTATGAATAAACAATATATGATTTTCTCATCTTCGATGTTAACATGAGAGGATTAATGCTACGAAATTACTGTAAGTTAACATAAATTTGTAATTTAGCGACAACTTCTTTAATTTGCGTACATATTTGGCGATAACGTTTTGTGCAGAAAACTTGCTGATTTGTGTAGAAATCTTAACTAACTTTTCATCACGCCGTTTCGTCGCAGGGGTAGGGATAGATGATAGAACGCTACACTCATCTGTCTGGCATAACACTCTACTATTACTAACTCTGCCATAACTTCGTAGATGTTAATGTTTTGAAATATTTGACAGGACTCCTATATTTGGTTTATCTGATCAAGTATATGATACACATGTATATAATATATGGGAATTATAAATACGTACATTAAAACAAATATTCCGTTCTTTAGAACGAATTATTTGTGCAATAAAATAATAAAAATGTTAGGTTAGGTTAGATTTTTTAAATTAATTTATTTAAACTTTATTGACATAATTTTTTTCGTTGTAACAGAGGTGAATATATTATAATATAACATGATAAACATAAGATATTGCAATTAAGTATATACTCGTAGTTTATTATGTGGGATAGAGTAACTCCACCTCTGACATATACAGCATTATATTATTCAGAACATAGATCTGTGATATTTTAAATACAAATTAATTTGAAAAGTGTAACATATAGGTTCGAAAATTTGTGTCAATCCACTGTGTTGGTATAGCATAATCGGATAATACACGTTCCCTGGATTGAAAGGAATCCAGGTTCGAATCCCGGTAGCAATAACAATATTTTTCGATAAAATTGATTTTATGTATATCTTTCTAATTAATACATTTAATTTGTATTTTAAAGATCTATTTATTTAATGTTCATTTTATATTATAAATATTGATTTTAATACACATATATCTCTTAAAACAATTCCCCGTTAAATCGTACCCTATATATATATCATCATAATCATCATCATATGATATGTTAGATAACCGTGTTGTTATTAAAATACTTAAGAATTGTATGATGATATGTTAAAAGATATCGTTTGCATGTTTCGTAATAAGATAACCTCAATGTTGACCTATATATAAATATTATAATAATAAAATATAAACATTGCGATATGCTGTCAAGATGACGGTGATTTCGTTTGTAAATTGAAATTGATTAATACTATACATATATAATATATAATCGTATACATACCAATGTAATTGATTCCATAATTTAAGTTGTAGAAGAGAAGAATAAGGATATAAGAAATATCCATGAAAAAATCGTCTCAATAATTGTTTTTGGATGATGCTGGGATCTCACACTTAATGTGTGCATTTTTGAGAGCATTCGTTGAATATTTCAGATTAACCTAATGACCTTGAATACTTTTGGTCTATACGTTATAATAAGCTGGCGCCTAAAGACATTGCTTAACGGAATGCACACAAATACAAACTCGTTGACTCGTAAACATTCCATACAAAAAAAAATCATATACAACGCACTAGGTGAAAGCCTGTCAATATAGAACGGAAAAAATTATACTTTCAAATTTACACAGAATAATTGGAACCTACCTATCGGTCAGTACCTACTTTATGGTACCGATTTGAATTATTATTAAACACACGGTGAGTGCCTGCCCAGGTTGGATACGCTAAGTTCAGTTTATTCGTTTACTTTAAATAATGAACGTTCAGCGATCAACATTCACATCCAGTCAAGTGATAAATAATATAATCATTTTATTTAAAATATGCGTGGATTTGCCATACGTTCGCATGTCACCATTACAAGTGTGACGTACAAATTGCGAGCATTTTATTTAAATAGATGATTGTAACAAGTAAAGTGCGACGGAAGCTTCGGCTTCGACTTCGGCCACAAAATACACCTTCGGCTTTGGGTAAAATCTGCCGAAGAGTGCCGAACTATTACGAATGACATAAAATTGCATTATTTAATTGATATATTTACAATTATTATCAACGCCATAACGCAGAAAACTAAGTAACAGTGTAGAATTTACATTAGTATGTATACTTTCTAGTCGGTGTTCTAAGATTTCTAAGTACGATTGAACCTTCGGCTTCAGCTTCGACCAAAAACTGACCTTCGGTCGGACATTTGTAATAAGTTGCGCCGTTCATAATAAATAAATTCTGGACTAGGGTATATATAATATAAAGTCTTGTTAATAGGTAGAAACATTGTTAATAGATAGGATTATCATTAATAGATAGGAACAAATTAGGAGCAAATATAGCATAGTCAATAGAATTTAGAATTGAAATAAAAAAGTGAGACAGTGTTGAAGGCAACAGAAATAGAGGGCGTCCGCAAAATACCTGGTGTGATAAAATATTATTAAAAGCCACAGACTCCGTTAGAATCTTCAGTTATCGACAAGGGCACACGAGAGATATTTGTATGCGAAGTGATTGTAATTTTATAATAATATTATTACAGCGCACGTCTTATTTTAAATTCGAAATCTTCTTCTTCTTCTTTTAAACAGGCAATCCACCCTTCAAGAGTGATTTGTGCCATTAAACTAGTTAAAGCAGTACAACAATATTATAGAATAGGGAATATTGCGTTACAAGTTAATACCATTGACGTTCAAGAAATCTGCTATTATATAGCTTAAATGTGGCGAGTTGAGGGAAAGAAGGTGACACAAGTTATCCGGGAGTTGAAAATTACCATTAACAAGATTATTTTTTTAAAAAAACCTGTGATCCGCAATGGACAGGCAAAAAAAACATAGTCAAGGGTTTCCTCCTCAGCACCACACTCACACATTGGGGAGTCTATTAAGTTCAATCTGAACAAATGTGAGGCCACCTGGCAATGCCCAATTCTCATTCTAGAGATACTTGACACCGTTCTTTTAGAGACTTTCCTGTTGGAGAACCAAGGGGTGCGGGGAATAGATCTTTGGATCATTTTAAGTCGATTACCCTTGTGATTGTTTGGATCCATCCATTGTGCAGACCAGATAGAATTCGTATAAATTCGAAATCAGAACTATTGAAATTATTTTCGACAATAGTGCGCGCGCTATTGGGACGTCATCATTTATAAATTTTTCGAGATTTTTCAATATTTATTTTGAGTTCGGCCGAGATCAAAATGTTTCAAACAAAACTGGATGATTTGTTGACTTTAAAAAATGATGTGTAAGTATATATTAAAAAACTAATCTCGACACTTTCTTTTCGAATGAGAGTGATCTAAGAACTCGTTAATGAAACACATATATAATATAACATGTAATTAATAAACACACAGCACATATTTATTAACACATATTTAACCTTGGTTTGACCGTGTTATTCAAATCATTGTTATTTGAATTATTATAAAAATCGCGTGGCCTTCACACGGTACTCTCCATAATTTTACTGAGTTAGATCTTTTATATAAATTTTCAAAACTATATACTTTGATAAAAAGACTTTGTTTTAGGTAATTAATTATGCAGTAAAAATTTTACTAAAAGAGACATCCCTGCATAGAATGTATTTTTCTGGTTCAAAAAAAATGTTTATAAATTCTGTTAAATTAATAAATTAAAGATAAAAATCTCCCTGACGGAGAACTGAATCCCGGTCTCCCGCGTAACAGGCGGGGATATTAACCATTATGCTGGCGTATCAATTAATCTTAAGCTCTTCATTAATACTGGCGTGTTAGATAGTACAACAGGGTAATTATATTTTTAAATTAAAATAATTACAAGTATTAAAATTTAGTGTTCATAGTGTATGAATAAAATAATATATCAATGCATTAAATTCCAATACAAATAATTAGCGTATACACTAATATGACAATTAACTTGTACGATAATTTTAGACCACGGTATGTTAGAGGAATAACAAGATGGCAACGCACTTGCTTAGCATGCGAAAAGTATCGGGATCGAAACTCGGCGTCTCCTCAATCTTTTTGATTTCACAAAGTATTGAAAGCCCTTAGTATCGATACTGAAAGGGGAAAATAAAAGTGAGAGTAAATTCGCTAAATAAATAAATTCTATGTTAAAAAAAAATGTGTTTGTTTATGTCACATCAATACCTTTATCAGTGTATAAACTATAAATTGACCATAAAGCATTTGTAGCTTACGTTGAAAATTGGTTATTGAAGAAAATCCATTTCATCTCCGAAAATATGTTGTTTAAACCGAATAACCGACGCAAAGTAATCCTTAATTAACACAATATTTAATAATCTTTACTCATACTATATTCCTCATACTTTAATTCCTAAAAACTTCTTTCCATCTGCTTGGATACTGAATACAAATTTACAAATATCTAATAGCTGTTTGTTGTGAGCTTCACATTAAGTAATATATATATATATATATATTTTTTTTTTCTCGTATAGTATCTTAATAACATAGTCACTATTTTATAGTTCATAGTAAACTACTTTCTCAGTGCTCAGTGTAGAGAAGGAAACATTTACATTGGAATTTCATGTCGAGTGTCGGAATATTTTAAAAATATTATTTATTACTGCTGAAATATAATCTTTGTATATAAATAACTTCACTACCGTTATTTTTAACATTGTATCTACAAAACCTAACAATAATGCCGTAGATAATTTTTCTTTATAATTAAAAACATAAACTAACTTATCTATAATTTCGTTTAAAAATTCAAAAAATTGTAACATTTGTTGACATATATATACGTATGTCATCATTTGCATATAATTTACGAAACGCAATAGTGAAATGAAATAACAGTTTTATGTATATGATAAGTAGAGGCTGAAATTTTATTAATTTCATGAGCATCATTCAAGTGTAATGTATTTATCAATAATTAAAAATTGTACACCGTATTTTCGATGTTCAAACATTTTTTTTAATAAATAATAATTATCATATGTATACAAAAAAATGTGGTATCTTTATACACTCAAATTCAGCATTAAGAAAGGTTAACAGTTATCATTGTTTATAGTGATGAGAAAAAATGCTACTCTTGACTCACCGGTGTGATTGCGATTGCTATTCGATAATATCAGTGATTGAAAACTGTGACTGTGATCACAGCTTCATAACTAATACGCATGCGCCGCACGATATCACAATACACAAAATAAGTAAATAAAAAAACATAATTTTGAGCATATTTACTTATATTATTCAAACTTTATTTGCGTAAAAAAAAACATATTCTAGCGTATATAAATAATATATATCTAATTTAATATAATCACAAAGAGAATAAAATCCCTTGAAAAAATGTGAGTTAATTTATCGGGGCAAATTCTCAGCATATCGGGTCAAATGCGTAAAACGCTTTGGCAGAATCTACTAGATGGCGATTATTACGAATTATGACGTCATTCATATTTTCGTTTCATACGCACATGCGCCGAATCGCGGTTCACGACCAAACATAAATTAAATAAAAACATGAATCACGATATTCCTAGATGTTCAATCACCGTGAATGTGACTCAAAATATCGGTGATTGACTCACAGTTCGTGATTTTGAGCTCATCACTAATTGTTTATTTGATTTATTCAGTCAAATAAAACATTTTCTCATATATTAATGTGAGAAAACAATATTGTGGATTTCAGCAATATTTTAGATATTCGATACGTAAGCGTACTATTTTATATTTAGAGATTGTCAATCTATGGTGTGCGGGTTGATTCTCTATAACATGAAACGCGACCAAAATGAATTGCGTAAATAAATAATAATTATTATTGTTAACATTATTATATGGAAACACATGCGCTTCGTACGTGTGCAATAGTTTTAACAGCTTGTTCGTTCTTCTCAATTGTCAATTTGCAAGATATCATACATTTTTTAATTGTGTTTCTTCCAACCGCACAAAAGTGTAATCTGTAACATTTTATTCACCTAGTTATATTAATATGTTTTTTTTAACTTTTTAACGACAAAAGTTGTCAATCATTGTACATTAATGTGGCATTGTAGAACTATCTATTAGCATCTCTTAATAATCTGTTTCGATAAAATTAATAAAACAAATGAAATTTCCTATATGCAAGAAAACAAATTCAGAATTATTAGGAGAACACATTCTTATTGCGAAGTTGTAATTATTCAGAACAGACGGTCTGAGATATTTTAAATACTAATTAAATGTAATAATTAGAAATATATATATATATAAAATCAATTCTATCGAATAATATTGTTATTGCGCCACAATTCATATTTAAAACATCGCAGATCTATGTTCTGAATAATTACAACTTCATAATATTGTATCAATGTGTTCAAAATTTAATAAAAATTCATTGGTAATTCTGGCGTCTGCATCGGATTACTTAAAGGTATTTGAGATTCCGTAAAATCAAAGTAGATAGATGACTCTTTCAAATAATAGAACGATTAAAATGTATTAATTTAAAAAGATAACATACAGGTTCGAAAATTTGTCGCTGTAGCATATTTGGATAATGCACCTTCCCCGGTTTGGAATGAGATCCAGGTTCGCATCCCAGTGGCGCAACAACAATTTTTTCGATATCTTTCTACCTTTAATTAATATTTAAAATTCAGAATTGTTTTAATAATAATAATATGTTTGAAGTAATATTATATTTAAAAATATATATTATGCAAAAGGTCAAGTACACCGCCGAATTTCGTGAAGGCGTGTTATTTAAAAAAATCTAATTCATGTTTTATTACTCATTCACGAAAATAGCGAAAAATGTAAGGTCAACTGGGGTAAATTGTTCGGCTAGTCCTTGAGAATTCAATTCTTACACTTCCCTGCAAAACGAAGTGAAAAACGTTTTACTTAAATATTGCATTTTCAATACGAGAGAAATTGACTGAATTCTGATTTTTTTATTCCGCACCTGTAAAACTAAAGTAGCAATGGGCGGAAGACGACAATGTTTTAAGACATACATATCAAAAGGTAATTTTTAAAAGAATTAATTTAAAATCTAGATAACTTTTTTTTTTAATATGAATTGATTGGAACGAAAATTTTAACGCTGACAATATAATATGCATTAATGTAAAAATATATCTCGTTTACGCAAAGATTTAATTTTCAAAGAGTGAATTCTTTTACTGTTGCATAAATGTGTCATAATCTATAGGATTTATGTTTTCACCAATAATGCGTGTAGAATGTTCCAAACCCCTCTTCCTAGATGTACACTTTATTTCATGTCTATTCATTTACTGGTATGTGGTCAAATCATTTAAAAACCTTTTAAATATATGACAATTTTTCAATAGTGAAAACAGCAACTAGACAGCGTCAATTTCAAAGAGCGCTAATTCCATTTCAACTAGTTATGATACTCGCAAAAGCAGACATCATCTTGATGAATCCACACTGTAACGGTGATCAAAGTTTATCTTAATTTATGAATTTTTCTTAAAATCATAAAATGTCCCATTTTCTCACTTTATCATTAAGAGAATACAAATTGCAGAATTAAAAGATGCATTGTAATAATTAATATACAAATGAAATAACTTTACAATGTGTTGAATATGTCCGAATCATTGTAGGAACTAATTACTGGGTTTTATCCCCTGGAGGATTATCATCAACATTAACATGTCTCACAGAGACGAAGCTATTATTTTTATGTGAGAAAATATGTATGTGTTAAAATAAAGATGTTCGAAATAAATAACATTTGAAATATTGTTACATAATATTGGCAGTATCACATATTAACGATATGATCTGAATATCATAGATCGTTCAAGAAGGTATAAATCGAGATGTTAAAAATATCTTATTAAACACGTTTTATACATACGAGTAAGTACATGCTTGTTTTTTCTAGTAGTAAACACTCGCCAAGGGATAATGTACCCACCCGGTTAGTCCTGTTTTCATAGCTAACGCGTTTACTTAGTTTTAAACTAGTAAAAATGTTCAGGAGAAATATTTAAATGACAAGATCTATAGTAATTATGTACAAGTTGTAGACCTTATAATAGAATTTCTAAATAGGTTTCGTTAGTAACAATACAGAAAAATAAAATCTCCACAAAGAACGAGAGAAAAAAAGATTTTGTTAATAGTCAATTGTTTTGATCCTGCGTATTGTGACTCAGCAACACATCTCAATATATGTGATAAAAGTAAAAAATATTACTAATAAAATAAAGTAGTAAAAATAATCAATTCTGTACAATGTATGCCATTTTTGTCAAAATGTGTAAACATGCAAGTCCGCGGGTCTCAAAAATACGAATCGAGAACAGTCGTCGATCTATATCGGTTGGTTCAATCATCACTCCATATAAAATGCACACATAACGTTAATGACTCACGGCCAAGTACATATGTATGTATGTACTGACACATCGCACCAAACAATTTTGACCGCTCGCTCAGCACAAAGCTCAGAGCAACGAAGCTTCCGAGTTCCGGCTTCAAAATAATGCATTAACAATCTGTGTAAGTGAAATCTGGTTAGCCTCCAAGTAACTCGATTAATAAGTCGTGAAAGCAACTTTGACTTCAGTCGGCCACACGGAGAGTATTTGTTTCGTCTTGTGCGTGTGTGTGTGTCTAATGGTAAAGGGTTTAGGGGTTCGATCCTCATTTCGAGAGATCATCGAGTCAGCCCTATTTTTCAAAACAAAACAAACAATTACAGTGTTAATTTTCATTTCTGAAAATAAAGATGTACCTTCTGAAAATAAAGTTACGTATCCACCTAATTCATATATTTCAAAGAAAATTAATATTTTTTATCAAATTTTCCAACGCGTGACACATATATAGACATTTGTATTATATATATGGTGTTCTAGAGATAGTTTTCCTAACAGTACCTACGGTTAGGGGAAATCATTAGCAATCAATTAAATAAATAGGTTCATCCGAAATTCAACTATTTAAAAGTTATTCAAATTTCAGCAAAAAAGTTAAAATAACTTTCTTTTTATCTAGCCGCAAAAATCTAGTAGCTACATTATTGTAGCATATTCGTGTTAAATTTAATTACGATAGTTCGTGTATTTTTGACACAGCGCTCATTTTTGAAAAAACAGATTGCAGATTTCTCCTAAAATCACAAATATTCGAATAACTTCTAAACCGTTGAATTTTGAATAACCCCATTTGACATTCGATGAGTTACTTGTGACTAGTAATGTACCCTTGCCTTAGGATCCGTTTGGATTAATATCTCTGAAATACCTTGTGTATATATATATATGTGTGTGTGTTTAATTTAAGGTTTTCGCGAGCACTATCGTTTCCTCTAGGAAACCATCTTCAAAAAATGTGATTTAACCGAAAAGTAACAATTCCATATATAAGATTATCCAATAAATGTAATAGAATTTCGAATAAAAATAGTAGCCACGTTTGTAAATATGTTGACAGCTGTCATTGTTATTTTTATTCAGTATAGTCTGCTATTTTATCATTGTAATAACGTTTACAAGTTATTCAAACTTATTATCAAAATCAGTCTTTGATTTGGCAAACTCTACGTGCATATCGTGAATTTTATGGTCGATTCAATCATTTCCAGAAATGTACCTGTCAATTGGCCCGCCACAAAGTCACTCGTCTATGCTGATAAACCGTCAACAATTGAACGATTAAAAAATAACATATCTCGTGTTATTTGTGAAATTGGACCAGAATAAATTTGTATCTGAAGTAAAAAAAAAATGTACACAGACTAACTGAAATATAAATTAACTCATATATACTCCTTCTCTATACACGAGTCTTACTTTCATAGAGAAGAAATATTTGTTAAAATATATATATATATTCAAAATTGTATTATATTTTTAATATTAATTTAATTTTTTTTTTAAATTATGTGAAAGAGCGGCTGAAAATTAGATCCGAAGAATGCATTGTATTAAACATACTCGTAGTGTATATTTGTATGAAATTATATTCCATTGTTGGCATCGAATGATCTTTCAAATTAAGAAACATCATTGTTATCATACGTGGATATTTAAATTTAGTTCCATTTTAAAGTTCTATCATGCTTATTGGATAACCCTGTATATATAATTGGATATTTGCATGTTCACAATATGTACTAATGATGTAATTGTAAATATAAGTATGCATATAGAATAAAGCTTCTGTAAAAAATGGTTTGACCTACTTTGTTTAAATGTCAAATAAAATACAATGTGTGTTTGAGTTAGCTCCAACATACAAAATGTAATACGAATATATAATATTATTTTTATCGTACATATCAGCATACACAACACCCTACCACCATTAGTACATTAGGTTTAGATTTTATTTTTTATTAATTAATCCGCATTCATGATTTTCATTCGTCATAAAGCTGTAATTAATAATCATCATTCTCAAATATATATTTATGGGACGGTTCTTTATACTAGGTGTGGCCTGTGAGGCATTTCTTTATGTTTCTTATTTTTAATTAAATTATTTTAATCTTCGTTATGAAAAGTTCGTTCATCTTTAACTCAATGCCGCGAGATGGTTGAAACCTCGATCCTGGTATAAACAGTTAACAAATTACATATCGTCACCTCAGCAGCAACACCACATATCTAAGAATTGTGCACTTCACAGGAGAGATATAAGTTTAAAATTATTTTTGTAGAATTACTGATATGATATATAATGATCTTGAGTTATAAAGAGGAGTAGATTTTTTCTAAACTGAAACTGAACTAAACTTAGGTACGATTCCCTTGACTTGTGCGCAGTTGACAGGGAGGTTACAGATATGGTATGATTACATTTCTTTGATTTGAAGGTTAGCAACCGTTTCCTATCTATAAAAAATTTTAAAAGTCAAATATATACAGAGTGTAACATACCTAGTCCGCAATATTTTATTGGTATATTACGAGTCGAAAATGTTCAAGGAATATATTATTGTTTGAAATTTTTACAAAATCGTGTTAGACTTGAAATCCACGTATTTCATACATATTTACGAAATTGTTCAATTATTAATCTACATCTTTGTTCCAGACCCTAAATCACCTAATAAAAAAATGTCTAACAGCTTGAAATTCATTGTTGATCTTTAATTTTTTGTATTTAATATATAATTTGGAATCAATAAATTAATCAAAATAATTGCATAATTTCGATTTTTTAGAAATACTTATATCTCTGACATGGTTGAGATTGGGCACATATCCCTTGAGCATTTTCTACTCATAATTTAGTCAGGTATCCACCCATAAAGTATTGTAAACTAGATCTGTTAAACCCTGTATATAGTAAACTTAAATTCTTTCCCATTGGACTACACATCGCGATATTTACATATATAACAATGAGAGTACCAATTATTTTTATTTTATTTTTTGTGACTGCTTTGAACCAATAATAAATAGAAAAAGAAACATATTTATTTATTAGAATAAATAATCCGCTAACAATTACAAATATGCAATAAACGTTTAATTAGCGATTAACGAAGCTAACTGTATAGTATTTAATGATTATGATTTCATTCAAAAACATTAAATACATTTTTATTGCTCTTTCAAATTGGGTTTAAAATGCAACACAATAATTTTCATTTAATTTGACAAATAAATATACTAATTATTATGCAAAAAGGATTAAATATATTAAATTAATATCACATTAATTTGGGCCACACAATTCTATTACAATACAATAGTGGCCCAAAAAAAGTCTACTTACAGCGAACCAACGCGTTAGTAAGTTTGCATATCAACTAAACTATTCAGTTTTTAGAATTTTACAATTTCAAGGTTGTACATTATATTATAGATACAGCCTTGTTACATCTGAGTGAGGCATGTACAGGAACAGTTGATTGAAAAACAACGAGAACGACTCAAATAAATCGACCAGAGACTGACTGGTCAGAAAAAATATGTCTTCTTCAATGGCCGATTGGTTTATATGTCATTTTTATTTTAATATTTTGATAGTAACCACTTTCATGTTTGAAAATTTAAGAGAAAACACAATTTCGCTAATTCATCGTCATAAATCAGAACGTGTAAATATCCATTGAAATGAGGACCGCGAAATAAATTGTTTTTTTAGGTTAATTCGTTGCTATTAGATTGGCGGGAAAATAATTTATTTATTCATTTAAGTGGGATATGACTTACAAATTCAAATATATTTTTTCTCAGCTAATAATTAACTTTATTAATAATAAAGACATTAGTTTCGACACATTTTTGCCAATTAATTACAAGTTTATTTATGTCGATGGTGTAAAATTCAGGAGTTGACAAAATGACATTTTGGTTGTTGAAGACCTTACCCTATACGAGCTGTATAATTCTGAGATTAAGTTGAAATAATTCCCTTATACCCCTCATTAGATTAAAAAATAGCTAATTTAAAAAATTGTTTTTCATATTTATTTATTTTTGGAAAACATACAGTTAATCAACAACGTTTAAGACTGTTTAATGTTGCCGTGCGATACCAGACAGCTGTAGATTCGTATTTGTTTAACGTTAAAGAAGTGATCATCTGTTAGCGAGTATGGTAGATGAAGCGACAAAATGAAATTTTGGTTATTGAAGACCTTACTCTATAAGATCTGTCAAATTCTTAAACAAGTGATCATCTATTAGCGAGTATGGTAGATGAGGCGATGTCTCATATACCAACAGGCGCCCATAGGGCAGAACAAACTTCGTGACTGCGAATTTTTAATTTTCATTTTGTTCGTGCAAGCTTGTTCGTGTCTAGCTTTTTTTCTTAGCTGTTTTAAGTGGTTCAAAACTGTGGTATGACTAACGTCTAACATCGCCTTCAGTTGGTAATCATCAACTGAAAAAGGACGTCCACAACCTTCTTCATCTTCAAGGCTGTCGCACGAAATTTTTTGAACCACCATCGTTTACTTTGCGAGCAGTTTCTGCTGCTTCACCACCCGTTTTGAACTCATAAAAATAAATTGATCTTATTTGCTTCTTTTGCATCATTAATTAATAACCCAATTTAAAGCAAAAATAACGATGAAACTAAACTCGATGTTGACAAAATTCATTTTTAAATAATATTAACATGAACATGATGAAATGACGCCTTCATTTAAAAAAAAAACTATGGTTAGAATTCAAAAAACACAAACCACAATTATTTTCCTACCAACATTATATAATATCATATAATTACATTCAAATCGAGTTACATTCTTCTTTTAATTACTATTATTACTATGGAGTCAAGAAAAGTTGATAAAACTTATTAAATATTCACTTCGAGCACGCGAACGACAGAGACATCGTTCAGAATAATCGACCTGGCATTTATAATTCTTAATGCCGTTTTAAACGGACATATCACAGTAACGACCTTAATTACTTTAACATATTTTAACAGTCGTAGAGTAAAATAAAAAAGTTACCCAGCAAAAAAATGACAAAACTCGTTTGCGGGCCGTAAAAATATAATTTCTGTCCGTACGGAATATTTATCACAATGTCGACAGACAACATCCGAGACAGGTAAACGAAACTAAAAGTGAAATCTGCGTCTCGAAATAACACGCGCGCTTCAATATCGATAGTATTGACCCATCCTCTGTCTACAATGAATAACTTTTAATCATCTATAATTATTAATTTTAAAAACTGACACACTTTTAACTTTCGTCACGACGGACGCACACTAACTAATCCATAAAATAAAATATGTAAATAAATCAAATACTTTAAATTTAAATATTTGATGATCAATTAGTGTGCGTCGATCCTATCGAAGATAGAATAGTACCGAAATCGGTCGACGTTCAACCAATCAAAGTTCGTCGATTAGTAAAATTTATAATTATGCCCAATCACAAAGTAACACTGTAAATAACAAAAACATCTAGAATTATTTTTAATATATTAATTAGAAAGATATACATATAAAATCAATTTTATCGAAAAATATTGTTGTTGCGCTACCGGTCTTTCCAAACCGGGGAAGGTGCATTATTCAACTATGCTACAGCGACAATATTTTTAGCGACAATTTTCGAATCTATATGTTACCTTTTTGATATTAATACATTTAATCGTTCCATTATTTGAAAGAGCCATCTACCTTATTTTCAGACATTCACAGACCTATGTTCTGAATAATTACAACTTCACAATAAGAATGTGTTCTCCTAAGAATTATTTTAATACAAAATAAAATGAATCCACTAGAAACATATATAGAAAAACCTATTTATCGAAAAAATATATTTACTTCACGCTCGTCGCACGTCAAACGTCAAATATAGTTGTCGTTAGTTTTGATTTAGGTGTGCGATATATTAATGTTAAAGACATTTCAGTATATATAGTTGTAGGTATATTTGGCGGCTTTAGGTGACGTTTGTGTGCACGTATCGAATCTCGCTGTCCGATCGAACGTCGTGCACATCGGTTAGAGATGTTGCCTCTTTCTACATGGTATTGAGACGTATCTCAACTGAATCTCTGAGATTATCTCTCCGTGGACACGTGACCTTTTTAACGAAAAATATTCAAACTATTAACGAATTTATTAATCAGATTTATTGACGATTTACGGTCGTATAAATTGTTTAAAAAAGGGTTTACAGTGAGTCAGTGAAAATTTGACTAATTATTTTAATTACGTATATATTTACATTATAGTAAAATATTAATTTAAAATATGTTTCATGTCGTGACACGCAGAGTGTTTGAACGAAGCAGACGGAACCAAACATCGATTGTTTATTTTTCTGTTAACACGATGGTACATTTCATTTCATTCAGAAGTTAATAACCTTTCTGCTTTCGCTTTCAGAACAGATGAGAAAAATTTGAATTTAATTGCATGTTCCTCTTACAACAATCAAAGCATCTATAATTATGCAGAACAAATTGAAATTGATCGTTTAGTTTCATTAAGCCCACGTTTCACGTTATCAATTCTATATTTTCTTGTTGTGTTTGCGTTTGTTGATTATATATTAAGATTTGTAATTATTTTGTTGAAACGTGCCACTATATCAACACTACCTCATTTTTATTTTGTTATAATTATCTGAATTGTCATAATTACATTAGATAGCGACATTCTACGGGGTCAATTTCTTAATAGGAAGCAATGATGATGACCGATTAGTTCATTAATTAATTCCAATCTGTTGTCCTGACAGAAAGGTGTATGGTGTCAGTCCACCATATAACATCGATAATTATCTAAAGGATGCGATTATGATTAGAAACTAATTAAATGTTAAATATTGCATATAATATGGAAAGAAGAGTGAACCAACAGTGTGACTAAAAAAATTGGGCCGCAATTAAAAATTGAAGAGAATATTAGCACTACGCGGTTTACCCATTAAATAATATGAACAAAATTGGTCTTGTAATAACACTTTAATGGAAAAAATATATACATTATTTGTAGGCATTTAATGCGCCTAAAAATTATATCTATATTTAACTTTGTGAGTTATTTTTCGTCAACCGGTTTCGATACTAACGTATCTTCGTCAGAATTGGCATACAACTGAAGTATTCCATAAAAATATTAAAACGACATCAATTACAGGACATGAGCGGAGTCTTGGTAGGAGTGGGGAGGTGATTGATAGGGAGACATTGAAATAGGGAATATCTCAAATAGTGGGTAGTAGGGATGAGCTCAAAATCTCGAACCGTGAGTCAATCACTGATATCTTTGAGTAACACTCACTATCAGTGATTGAATATCGTGGTTCGTGATTAATTATTTTATTTTATTTGTATTTGGATGTGAATCGTAATTCGGCGCCTGCGCAGTTGAGACGAAAATATTTATGAACGAATTACTGCGCCATCTAGTAGATTCTGCCAAAACGTTTAACGAATTTGATCGCAGTGAATTTGTCCCGAAAAATAGTGTTACATTTTTTAAGCGTTTTCATTCTCTTTGTGATGATATTAAATTAGATATATATTCATTATTTATGCTAGAATGTATTTTTTCATTTATGTATGTAGTAATGAAACTGTGATCACAGTCACAGTTTTCAATCACTGATTCTATCGAACACCAATCACAATCACACCAGTGAGTGAAGAGTAGCATATTTTCTCATCGCTAGAGGGTTCTTTGTTAAGTTCAATTGGTTATTAGTTGTGTTAGACTTAGTGTTAAGGGATTTTTATGTAAAAATAACTCACAGTGTTAATAACAAAGTTAAATATAGATACAATTTTTAATGATGTCTAACCACAAAGTTCACGTTACAAATATCAACAATAATTACAGGTTATTAAGGAGAACACATTCTTATTGTGAAGTTATAATTATTCAGAACATAGGTCTGTGATGTTTTAAATACTAATTTAATGTATTAATTATAAATATATACATATGAAATCAAATCCTTTAAATCATATAAATCCGGTAGCGCAAAAATAATATTTTTCGACGAAATTGATTTTATATGTATATATTTATAATTAATACATTAAATTAGTATTTAATAATTAAAGGCGCTCGAGATTAAAACAATTCTCGCCTTGTTTTACTACCACTTTCGCTTTGTGGCGGTGGTCTGGTCCCTAACCCGACATGTCAACGGGGTAAATTTTAATTATATAATTTTATTTCTTGTTGTGATTTTTTAAAATTATTAATCCATATTAGCGCTGGAAAAAGTATCGATAACAAATCTAGAGTGCGAACCTTTTAAATTTCTGTCTAACATGGGCCTCAATGCACCGCATTGGTGTAATACACTACTGCACGCGCCGCGTGTCGTGGACACGTACCTTAATAACACGTCTGCCATGTTTAGATCTAACATTCTCTTTACTGCAATGAATTGTCGATGAAGAGGAAAAAAAAACAATACAGAAAATCACAAAAAAGGAATACTCGTAAAAATTGTAAAAAAATATATATATATTTAAAAATTAGACTGATGAAGAAATAATAAAGCAGTTAAAATAGAGGTTAAATATAAAATAGATTAAAATTATATTGTGCAAAAATGTGAAAAAAGATAAGATAAAAATTTTAAAAAACATGTAATAAACTTGTTGATAAAACAAAACGATGGTATAAATTTGTTAAACGTTTAAATTTGTCAATTGTAAAAGTTAAAGATAAGAAAATAAACTGCTTGTTCGGGGTATGAAAAGATGTTTAGAGATGATTGAATATAGTTTAGCTTCAAATGGTGTCTATCTGTGCTCTATTCTGGTGATGGCTCTGTTACATCGGAGCCGACATTACGGATCACATAATATAAATATTAGATAAACATACAAAAAAAAAGTATTGGGTATCGTAATTTACCAGTCAAATGAAAGAATTGGTTTAAAATTGATAACATAAATGAATACATAAAAACATACTATTATACATTGAACGGAAAGTATCCATAATAATATTTCGCTTATCGCGTCTCAATCTACGATTTCATTCCTTATCTATGTCACTGTCAAATGTGACATGAATGGTTTGTTCGTCGTTTTCACGAATGTGCATAAAAAAGACTAGACACACGTATAGGATACGTTCCATAACTTTCTAAAATCGCATAAAACTAATTCAATAAGTTAAAATATACCAAAAAAACGCATAAAAAAAGTTTATTAAATTTCAGAAAAATATAATTTTAACATATTCCTTCCAAATTTATCTATAAAAATTTTATAAAAAAAAAGTTTATCTTTTTTTCATAAAAATAATCATCGTAATATGACAATGTTCGGCATAATTTGCGAATTGATCTATGTCCTGAAGATAATGATTCTTCACAAATAAAATTAGCCTCAACTTCGCATGTTGATTTTTCCCTTTTGATAATATAATCATTGATTAAACTTTGCGATGACTTTGCTAATTTTGTGTACAATTCCTGATATCCAGAAATGCAATACTGAAGGTCGCATTGAAACTTGAATTATCATATTTTTCAATGAAATGGTTTGCCAATTTACTGCAAAGTTGAAGACCTTTTCGAATTACACTCGCAATGAGGCTGGACTGGAGTTTCATTTTTTCCGATTCATTTTCATTTTCTTTTTCTTCGACGGTATCAAGAGTTATACCAATGATATCATTGTCATTCATGACATTACCCTCTGAATGATGTTCGTTGATAATTTCTGAAAACAATGGAGTGGAGAAACGCGCCCAGACATGCCCAATTTCACTTGGTTTCGGTTGAATTGTACTGGCGCACACTGTGTTTGCATATACAGACAAAATTCTCCGAATTTTTGACCCTTTCAACATGTCAAATTGGTATAAAATAGTTATTTTAAAAAAAAAATGCTTCTTGAAATATAAACCGCATAAAAAGAGACTCGAGTGTATTTCAAAGTTAATACGTAAGAACACCGTTTGTACAAGTCCAGGGATAACAATACGACTATCGCCGATTACTTTTCTGTTAGTGCAAAAAGCGGTATAAAGAAAGCGACAGCCGATTGTACATAAATGCCTAGTGGACATAAATGCAGAAAGTCAAAATGAATGAATACTTTCTGCACAACTTGTACATAATAGATGGTGTTAGCATTAAAATTTAGATAAACCATTTTACAAGTACACATTTTTGTATTAAATCGACTAATATCTGCTCCAGTACAGTTTACAAAGAAACTTCAACTGGATAAATTTTCCGCTAAGATTGTGAATCTTAAATATGTTTCTTTAACTAAATGTTTCCGCATAGACATGTGCAGAATACCATGAAAGGTCATCGTCTACAAATGATTACATCACAGCTTCAATGCCCACGCTAATTACCATCAGTTCACACACACACTTGGCACAATAAATCATAAATAAGAATCTAACTTTACGTCCTACATCTCTTGAAATAAATAGAGACTTAGAGAGAGAAATAAATGTATTATCTTTAGCTATGAGACTGATCGAACACAGCTATTGGTCCAAATATTCTTCATTCAGTGTTTCACGAGTCAAAAAATAAGCGATTTCAAGGTCTCTATTTTATTCAATATTTGTTTTTGACTTATCTTTTGTAAATTATTAGACAATCATTGAAATACTTTATATTATAAACTCTTTTGCTTTAATTCAAAAATATGCTTGTTTATAATTAATTTAATACCAATTAAATTAGGAAGATATAATAGAAAATTTTGAACAACAATGGTATTATTGACTCGTAATATAATATAATATTATTGTCCTTTTTTCTATAAAATAAAGTTTTAACTTGATTAATGGCACAAATTACTCTCGAAAGGTAGAGTGCCTATTTAAAAGAAGAAGCAATAATAAAAATCGCAATAGTTAATAATACTAAAGTTGTAAAGGTTATTAAGCTTAACCGCATAATATATTTAAATTACGATATTTGTACAGTGATAAATAAAAATATGGCATCATTAGAAGGCCATTTTTTGCCAATAACTTCCTTTATAAATTAAGTTGTTTTTTTTTCTATTCGGGGAGTGAAAAAAATATTCTGACCAAGGGTATACGAACATATTATATACACACCTGTACACCTGGATCTGTCAGGATTAATTATTTTGTCTTCAATGTCGTCGAATGTTGGTAATCCTGTGTAAAATTAAAACATTGCTCAATGTCAAATCCTAAGTAATTCAATTGAGATTATCTTGGCGATCCAAAAATCAATCAATTTCTGATGGTGCAACCATCCAGGGTCCAATTTGGATGCAATTGCATCCAAAACGTCGGCCAGTGACGTCGGATGCACACGACAGAACATCCCAGATCACTCTACACGGTATACTGTTGATATTTTTTTATGAATAGATGTGACCCGCGGGTTGCCTCGAATAATTATAATATCTATGTAGAAATTAATATATAAATAAATAAATTATATAAGAGATGGACTACGATTGCATGACATTCGTCAATCCATAAAAACTTTATATTGTATTGATTTATAGTAAACCACGTGATAAGACATCATTATGCAGATAATGGAAAATATATAGGTTATTAGAAGATTAATACATTAAATTGATCAGCATTCTAATATTGAGTGGTAGAACCAATCAGTATCGAAACGTTCAGCGATAATTACTAATTAAATGTATTAATTAGAAAGATATACATTTGTCGTCAAAAGTACTGTCGCCGTAGCATAGTTGGATAATGCACCTTCCCCGGTTTGGAAAGAGATCCACGTTCGAATCCCCGTAGCGCAACAATAATATTTTTCGATAGAATTGATTTTATATATATTTCCTTATAATTAATACATTTAATTAGTATTTAAAATATCACAGACCTGTGTTCTGAATAATTACAACTTCACAATAAAAATGTGTTCTCCTTAATAATATATAAGTTGTATTAATGTGTCAAAATTTTTATTAAAATGAATTGTTATTTCTGGCGTCTGCTATCGGTTTACTCAAAGGTATTTGAGATTCCGTAAAAACAAAGTAAATTGCTTTCAAATAATGGAAAATTTGAAAAGTGTAATATATAGGTTTGAAAATTTGTCGTCAAAAGTACTGTCGCTGTAGCATAGTTGGATAATGCACCTTCCCCGGTTTGGAAAGAGATCCAGGTTCGAATCCCGGTGGCGCAACAAAAATATTTATCGATAAAATTGATTTTATATGTATATATTTAATTAGTATTTACTATATTTATTTACTGAGTCTGTCATTTCTCCCCTTTCTTCGCTTCCTTATTTTACGCACTTCCTTCGAAACATGTAAGTAGCGTTAGAGGTCCATTCACATATGTTGGTTTAATCTTCTCTCCATGCAAAGTGCACAGACAACGTTACAATTAATAACTCAACGCTACCTGATAATTGTCCTATCGCCGCTTTGAATGCCTGTCGCGCTCCGTCAACGTGTTACAAGGTAACACAATATATTAATGTGTCCGGCATGGTGTATTAACTATAATACTATTTCTCCATCCTCACCAAACCTCATCCAATTTTATTTTTGGTACTGCGAAAGATAGATCGTAAAGGTGCGCGTAGACAGATGAAACTATGCTCTCGAAACTCGCGATAATTCAAAATTAGTGTAATTAGTAAAGTTTCATCCATATAAATAGCCGTGTGCTTATAGCTCGTGTCCATGGATGAGATTTTTATCAGATTTTCGACTCGAGACAATTTCTGAGACATGGATTATACTCCCATGAGATTCTTTGGGAACAACTCTCGGCTTTCGTAGTTCTCGTGTATACACAACACCATGTCTCAGAGTTTCACAATTTTGCACCTCACTGCACGTGTGTTCTTCGTCAAACATCATATTTCAGTTAATTTATATTCCGTTTGTCAGTTGGATGAATCTGAATTTCCCCAGTAGCAAGTATAAAGGAATAAACGTTTGTAATCGAATGCTTAATGTTTATCTAACATTTCCAGAATAAATAATTATAGATATCTATGGTTATCGGTGACGTTTGGGAGCACATGTCGACCATTGCGGTCAAATCGAAAGTCGTGTAGGTATATAGGTTCGTATTTTTGACAATTTTCTCAATATCTCAAGCTGATTAAAATTTCAACATGTATACAAGGTACTGAGATTTTCCTCGATTAAATCTCTGAAATTTATCTCATCGCGTCTTATTTCGCAGACACTAGCCATAATACTATGAACATATTTGTTACCATCTATGAGTACGCTCTTTTTTGTACGCATCTCGCATAACCATGACAGTGCATCTCGCAATACCGGTTCATCTTCAGCCGAGGATGAATGACTTTTGCGTCGGTCGCTCAGCTTTCTGCTGTTGTATCACCTTTTACGGTCAGTACCAAAACAACAATAATAATAATAATAAATCGTCGTGTTCGCCTTTCGTATCGCCGTGCGTTATATTATAATAAGGTAACGACCTTCAAAGTGTCTGACCCAGATTGTGATTATGGCAACACTTATAAAAAAAAAATTGCACGCAACGCTGCTCGCGCTTGCAGTTGACGGCTAACCTGAACTACGAGTATATATGAATTGACTTAATTTTTAATTAATTAATCTGTGCAGTCTACAATAGTCTTCTGCATGCGGCGATACCGCCTAATCATCTCAACAGGCCATCTTCAGACCCACAAACACGCGATTCGGGTTTTTATGTTCGCGATAACGATGGGAAAATGGCAATAGAGATAGGCATGCTTCTTCCTTCGTCATTAGAACGAAGAGAAGAGATGGTTCTCCGGCGTTGATTCAAGAGTTGAGAATCCAAACTCTGGATCTCGAGCCGGTTTACGATATTTATAAATCCCTAGACTAGTACGTATAAACCTTGCATATTCCTGGGTGCAAAACGGGGCTCTCATCAACCTTAAAATCACGCCGGTACCGACCGCAAAACAGTAAACAATACAACGTGTCCGCAGCCGTTTGGAGACAGGCACGTGCATACCACTTCTCTCGCGGTAGCCTTCCAGACGAGTTAATCGCCTAACGCTTCACGTTGTAGAACATTTACTGCTTATACTTGTATCAGTAATTGTGTTTCACGCATCAATAAATATCGATCTATTTCAAGTAGTATTTTAATGTTCATTCTGCTCTGACCATACACTCCGCGTTATTATTCAGAATTCGCGAACAGGTAAGCGCCCGGTGTAAATTTATTTGGGAATACTCGGGCGCTCACACATAATCTGCTGATATCTCATAACCTTTATTATCTACACATTAAACACGACATTTTTTAATTTCCAAAGATTTCAAAATTACACGTTTAATATTTTCAATTAATTTCGTTAATGTTATTGCTTCGGACATTTTATTCACAGTAATATAATTGTCTCAAATTTAAATTGTTAGTTGTCAGTGTTACATTATTATTTACATTATTTTTTGTTATTTATTTTACATAAATTATATTTGTTCATTCTGGCCTTTTATTTTATAAATGTGATTCCGGAATCATAATAATCGAGCCCCGATATCTCGTGATTACAATTTTAGCTCTGATGTGGATTCGCTATTTAAGAATATTTTGAAATTGAAGTGTTCTGAGCATTTTGAAAATGGCCATAACTCCAAATGAACGAAATCAAGCGTATAGTCTGATAATAATATCTTCAAAAGTAGCAAATAACTCTCATCTACGAAAGAAGAAGTTAAAAAATCTAGTGTATGAAAATAATACTTCTATAAAATAAAATAATACGTTTAAAAAGGTTGCGATCTAGGGCCCCTAAATCAATGGGGGCCCTGGGGTTTTAATGTCAATAGAGTCTTTAATTTTAAAACCATTACATTTTGATGAAGTAATAAGTAATTATAAAAAAAAAAAAAAGAGGACTGCTATTATAAAATATAATTTTATAACATTATAATCATTTGTTTATTGCGAGCCCTAATGTGTATTAAGGTATCAAGGGTAAATTCGGTTATGCATGCTCGGATTCTTTTCAATCCTAAAATTCTTTAACAAAAATGTTTTCACATAAAACAAAACATTTTTCTAGTTTAAAAGCTATTTTGTTTTGTTTGTCCTGACCGTAGTGAGAGAGGCTTTCGGGTAGTTGACCCACCGTTGTAAACAATTTATCGGAAAATGTCAAAAAAATCCATAAACGTTTTAACTTCTCCTGTCTACTGCAATAATCATGAACAATTCAATTAATCTGATAAAACAAACTAGAAACATACATAGAAAAAAAATACTTATCATCGTATATTAAACTTTACCAGTTAAGCTATAATGACCCTGCATATATTTCATCCACATAACATCTAGTTTTTCATGTTTTAGTGATTTATCTTAAAAAATATATTATTAATGAACTATGTTTTATAAGTTCACAAATAAAATGGTATTTAATTCAAAATGAATGTTTCTACTATAACTACATATCACAAACGAAGTTAGTAACGAGCACCCTATTACTATCTCTGACATAACTGAAGTTTTACAGTTATTGGAAAACGTCATTTAATAGCAATCGATAACTGGAAAAGTGTGTCTCAGTGAAGCGGAGCTTCGTCCTGATAAATAACGATAATCTACGTAAACTTGAACTTAACCGGAACAGTTCATTGAACCGGTTAGTGCACTCTTGTACGGCCGAACACCCAAGTATCACAACTGTAAATGTTTATTTTTTAATCTTGAAATGACGTTGCAAAAAACGAAACGCTTCTTGAAATCACCGACGCAATCAATATTTATATGGTGCAACCAAAATGAGGCATTATCAGTATACGAGTGTATTTATTATTATTATTAGGAGAGTAAATTTAACAGGAATCTTACACAACTACATGGTAAGTAAGAAAAAAACCAATTGTTAAGTATTATCTATATACTCCTCATCCAATAAATTACATCTAGAAATAATACGTAACTTAATACTATTAACCCTTCCCAAACCGTGCATTAACACAGCTCTACCGTCATAATTAAACCTGCAATATTTCAGTAAATACATGCAACATAAAATTCTTATTTTAGATAATCCTAAAAAAAATATTAGCGCTTAGGGACCTCGGCACATAATTTTTTGCGGGAAGAAATGGGTTTTAAAAAATCTTTTTCCGATAACGGATGCATCCACTGGATTTGTCATCTAGGGCACATTTGCATTATGCGCATCCACTTGACATCCGTCATTAAAAGCATTCTTTTAAATTTTTCGACGTCGTATTATTGAAATGAACATTATTATGTCAGATAGCACTAATACCGATTCTTCTGACGATCAAATAATTGTTCAATACATCCTTAACAAGAGCAAAATCTTTTAGGCTACAAAGTGATCATTTTATATGGGAAGATATAGATTTTATTGTAAGATTCCGCCTGTCCAAAATTATGGTTAGGTAACTGGTCTTGCTTATTTCAGACAATATAATGTCATCTAAAGTTATCTACTTCATAGGTATATAATAATATTTTTGATAAAGATCAGAAATCACGCAGTTCGTCCTGTAAACCAGGTCTCGATAACTTTGCATTTCTATGCCACAGGATCAATGCAAAGATGCACGGGTGATATATCTGGTGTACACAAGAGCACTATTTCACGGATTGCGAATAAAGTGAGCAGAGTAATAGCCGCTCTCAGATCACAATTTATGTATACCTGTATCTACCAAAGAAATTCAGCAATATCTGAATCAATTCTTCAACATTATAAAATTTCCAAACACGATCGGTGCAATAGATTGCACTCATGTGGAAATCCTATTTCCAGGAGGAAATAATGCGAAATACTATCAAAATATAAAGGATTACTTCTCCATTAATGTGCAGGCAGTAATAGATGCCACAATGAAATACACAAATGTTGTTGCAAGGTAGCCAGGCTCAACACACGATAGTATTCTAGTCATTCTACATTAAAAGGGCAACTAGATGATGGTATTTTTAATGAGAAACATCTCATTGGTGACCGTGGTTATCTACTCAAACCATACTTACTTACTCCATTTACAAATCCAATATCTGTGGCAGAAAAACTATATAACGAGAGCCAAATCAGGACTGGGAATGTTGTAGAAAGAACATTTGGGGTGTGGAAAAGGCGTTTCCCCGCAATAGGTATGAAACTCAGGCGGAGTATTGAAAGAGTGGAAGCAGTCATTATAGCCACAGCAGTGCTGCATAATGTTACCGAGTCACCAGACTTTGTGACAATATTATATGAAATTGACTCTGAACCTGCACAGGATGGAAATAATGTAAGACGAGATCTAATAAATGGCTATTTTTCCCAATTATTAAACCAGCCATAGCATTTCATTTATTTATTCTTAATATTGTGCGTACAAATGTAAATATAAATAAGATCAAACTTATCTTACACATATTGGCTTAGTTTCATTTTGAATCTATGAAGTATCTTCATCTGGCATTTCATTAAAGATCTTCATCGCTCTGTACATCATTCATTTCTGAGATTTAGCCTAAATTGTTGTCACATTTATTTTACAATAATATTGGATCTATAATAAAACAATTCTTCCTCTGTAAAAACTCTTTTATTATATTTATATATATACCTTTTAACATAAATCACATACAGAAATTACCATCATAAATTGAGTAAAGTCAAGTAAGTAAAATTAAAGTCAATAATTAGAAACTGTAAAGCCATACGACATAACTACACATTATTATTTTAGTAAATAGAAAAACGGTTTATGTTAATACCTTAAAATGAAAGGGGGTGAAACCACATTAGCTAAACACAGCGCGAGGCAGTAAACATTTAAAAATAGAGAAATTGTTAATGTTTATAAAATTAAAGAAATAAATTATTTAATTAATTACATATTATTTTTTTCTTTGACTAATTTAAAATTTAGTTGGGCCAAATATCTCTCAGCTTGACTACATGCAGTTCTTGTGTATTGTCTATTTGTTCATTTGGGGTGATTGAATTCATTTTGCGTTTTGATTTATCTGCGAACAAAGAAAGGGTATATATTATAAATGAAATAATTAAACTAAATAAAAGCATTATCGATATCTAATATTTATATTTTATTACATTATGTAAGTGTGCATACACCAGAAAATTAATTAATTATATTGTGAATTATCATTCTGTGCATTTTTTTGAGGTGATGCCATGAGTTGGTATTTGAATGCAATGCCAAGATATTTAGACTTGAGGCCTGTGCTCAACATCTTCCACCTATGAACATACAAACATATTACATTTGTATAATTGATCTGCTTACAATTGGGGTGTGCATTATTTATTTGTTTTTAAAAGGTAGCATATTAAATGCAAAATGAGTGATAAGATTTGCATTGCAAGGCCTTGCAGAGTACTTACAGTTAGAATCTGTATCATCATCAAATACCGAAACCCGCTATCCATTCACATCTGCATCATACCTCGTATCCATTCTGCTGTTTCTTGCTTCGTCTTGGATTCTCTGAATAAATATTAAAAATAATGTTTACTAATACGTAATTTACAACATAAACTTTTAAATATAGTTAAAATACAAGAATACTTACTTTATATTGACATTCATCGAATGACTAGTGGAAAACCAATTATGAAAAAGGAATCGTACAAAAACATTTATTTTTTCTATTCAATCCGTTGTAAAATTAATTCGTTGGTAAAAATACGATTTCTGATATAAAAGACAGAGATCACACACTATTTTCACAGTGTAAAGAACAACAAACATACAAATATAATTGTCTCTTTCTCACTAATTAAATGAAGAGAGATAAGAAGGAAGAACACATTGTATACGACTTAACAAAATAATTGAATGCTCAATATTTATAATAAATTCGTGCCATTAAAGCCATTTAACCTAATAAAAACATTTTTAATAACAGTTATTTACGGTAACACGAGTTGACAGCATGGCTGCGTTCGGGTATTTTATATCATGGTATGGTAAAGGTTAAGGAGAACACATTTTTATTGTGAAGTTGTAATTATTCACAACAGGCGGCCTGTGATGTTTTAAATACTAATTTAATGTGTTAATATCCCGGTGGCGCAAAAACAATATTTTTCGACAAAATTGATTTTATATAATTATAATTAATACATAAAATTAGTATTTAACTAATACTATTTTAAACCTTGATTAATTTTTTAAATCATCAAAAATACAATAAATAAAACATCCAAAATTTAAGTTTGTATTTTGTCATACAAATCAATCACAGAGGATCAAAATATAGGAAACCAAATTACGAAAATTAAAAAAAAAAAAGCGCTTTTAAATACATTATTATCTTATTTTAAATTCAGAATAAAAGTTTACATGTCAAAGTAACTCGTCATTCAAAGGAAACTGACACTTCGTTCCGATGCAATGTATGACAAAATACAAACTTATATATATATATATATATACAGGGTGATGTAATAATATTTGATTGGTGGATATCTGACTAAATTACGATTCGAAAATGTTCAAGGAATATGTACAAATTCTGCATATATTGTTTGAAATTTTGACAAAATTATGTTAAGCTTTGTCTACGTATTTAGAAAAAAATATTTGCAAAATTTGACCATTGCTTCAGGCCCTAAATCGTCTAACAAAAAATAGTCTGGCCGCTCAAAATTCGAAGTCCATTAATTTTTTGTGTTCAATATATAATTAAGAATCAATTAAATATTTCAATAAATCGACATAATTACATATTTGATATATAATATGATATGATATTTTATGAGATATGCCTATGTCTCACATACTCCAACAATTTCGACTCTTAATTTAGTTAAGTATCCACCCATAGAGTATTGTGGACTAGGTCTATTACTCCCTGTATATATATACCTTATACGGTTCTTCAAATAAGGTGTATCAACAAATGATATGCATAAGTAATACGAGAACATGATTATAGTAAAAACAATTATTTTAAGCAAATAAATGTTGAATTACTGACCGTTTTCCGACAATGCTTTACCGGTCCGTTTCTGGAATCGAAGTCTGGAATCTGCAAAAGAAGAAGTACAGTACTCGTATACCGAATGCAGTGGAAGTACAGGTGCAAGTATGTAAAATACAGGCGAATTACGAATTAGAGGCAAATGTAGCGTACCTAGTTGAAATTAAGAAAAGATACGTACGAGTAAAAAGAGGAAGGAGAGGAAATAAATGCATGTGTTGGGCATCAAGTATACTACATTCCATTTAGAAAAAAACAATAGTACTTTTAAAATTAGCAATATTAACTTTGTGATTAAAATTCATATTTTTATTTATTATCTTTGTTTTATTAACCACTTAATCGAGTTTAAGTGAGGAGTTTCGAATAATTTTTTCCCATTCTAAAATTTTTTCCTAATAATTATTCGAGTAAATTTGTATTAAGTAACAATTTGAGTTGGGTACTAAATTTTTTTTTTAAAATAGATTCTGGTAAAGAAACAATAATATATGTTTTAGTTAGTTATGCCATCCTGAAGAAGAAAATTGTATTTTTCGAAACCGGTAGATGTATTTAAACTCAATTTAGTGGTTAATAAAACAAAGATAATAAATATAAATAAAAACAATAGTATTAATGTAAGTAATACAATACGCAATATGCACATCATAACCGTGTATTGATGCCGCTCTGCATTTTAATTGGTCAGTGGACAGGGTTGTCGTTTGAAATTAGTTAAAAACACGGTATCCACAAAAAATATATAATTGAATTTTACAAATTAGGAATGTTTATATTTCTTTCTGTATTTTTATATTATTACCAACATCTGTCTTAGTCGAATACATTTGTTGGTTTTTCCATTGTTATAAATATATAACTGTGTACTTTCACTATAAAAGTCATATATTAAAAATGAATATTCCTAAAAGCATTATATGTTCCAATAAACAATTTTTTTTCTGAATATACCCATTTCTGTCACACATGTAAATGAAAATTTGAGCTCTGTATGTGTTGTGCGTTATATTTCCGACGAATTTTTCGGCACCATGTGAACCCCGATTTTAAGTTTTTGAAGGGACCAACAAAAAACATGCAAACAGAGGGAAAATGTAAATTGGATGTATTAAAAAGAATCCTTTGTAGAAACTGGGTTTGTGGAATGAGCAGATATTTCATCTGTTAAGTCAACCATTTCATCAATTTCCACTACGTCCGATGTTATGTTAGAGTCAACTTCTAAATAAGTCTGCAAGGGTTATTCATGAATTCGTTCCCAGCTAACAAAACGTACAAATTACGTAGGTATGAGAATGAAAAATGTGTGTATACGACAAGCAAACGACCAACACACTCTTGGCTCTATGGTGAAAAGCGAAATGGCCGAACGAATTACAATGAATTTTAGACGTAAATCGCGGTAAAATAAAATAGGGTTTTTAATGTACTAAAATGACACGGGACTGCATAAATAACACACAAATGGAGGGAAAACGTAAATTCCAGCCGAGTAAAATCAGAGTTCCACTGTATATACTTCAACAATATGACGAATGAATTAGAAGCCATATTAAAGTAAATGAGATGAGCGTGTATGCCAGAACAGAAGAGTGCGGCGTTCTATCTATGATTATTTAGTCAATATGTTACTAATTATAATCACGTGATAAAATAATATATTATATTATACGCGAATTATTATTACGCAATCAATAATACTTAGATGTTGAATTGCACATTAATTTTACACAAAACATATCTGTGAACTCCATTGTAAATTATTTTTAATTTGAATCATAGGTTAAATTGGACTCATATATTTATATATGAATATATGTGCGTTTTACAGCACAATAATTGTATAATATTAATACGTACAATGAAACTCGTTTTACACAGTACACGTCAATAGCAATTTTTCGTATCGGTAACAGTCACAATAACATTTATGTCATTAAAATGGTTTATTATTATGCGTCAAACATTTACAGAACTGGCAGGTTAAACATCTCCGGCTATAATGATCGAATTACGTTAAACGTCTTGTTTTGTTTCCCAGTTTTGAAGCAATTTACTAAACACTACACGGCACTACCACTCCGCTGTCAAACATCTCTTAACCATAGACTAAACACAAGAAAAATACGTACAAAAATTATTATTTATGATTCATCTCTGGATTATCTATTTTCAGATGAAAGTAAGTTATATAATAACACTCGCGGTTAAGATTTTTTTGTAATTGTGTATACAAGTTACGAAATATAACACATTTTCGAGAAGAAATTTCTTTCTCAGTAATTTGCCGTTAAATTTTCTTAATGTTACGCCAAACGCGCATTGCATCAAAGTGCAAATATACATTTTTTAATTATGAAATATGTCACTGATCATTCATAACGTGTACGGCATGTTGGATCGCCGGCATTCTGTCTACACATTACTAGAACCGTCCATTCTTCACATCTTTCGTCTTTCATCATACTCAAGACAACTTTTTCATTGCGTGTATTAATAGTCGAGTTCTGTTCGTTTTGCGAAAATAAAATAGAATAAGTCTGTCGATAACTCAAAATTCGATTTGTGTCCCAAAGATATGATAACATTAATAAATTTATAAAAAAATTTACTTTATAATGCATCTTCATCAACCTAAAATTATTAAATTTTTGTTATGCTAAATTATAATATGAAAAATTTAAATATGAATTAATTAGAAAGATATACATATAAAATCAATTTTATCGAAAAATATTGTTGTTGCGCCACCGGGATTCGAACCTGGATCACTTTCCTAACCGGGGAAGGTGCATTATCGAACTATGCTACAGCGACAATATTTTTAGCGACAATTTTCGAACCTCTATGTTACCGTCTTGATATTAATACATTTAATCGTTCCATTATTTGAAAGAGCTATCTACCTTATTTTTACAGAATCTCAAATACCTTTACGCCAGAATTATCAATTCATTTTTATTAAATTTTGGACACATTGATACAACTTTATTATTAGGAGAACACATTCTTATTGTGAAGTTGTAATTATTTAGAACA
Source organism: Eubasilissa splendida (assembly GCA_031772225.1). Classification (NCBI taxonomy): domain Eukaryota; kingdom Metazoa; phylum Arthropoda; class Insecta; order Trichoptera; family Phryganeidae; genus Eubasilissa; species Eubasilissa splendida. Next base: position 18,173,254 of record CM062856.1, read on the forward strand.
TAGGTCTGTGATATTTTAAATACATGTTATAGCATAGTTAGATAATGCACCTTCCCCGGCTAGGAAAGAAATCCAGGTTCGAATCCCGGTGGCGCAACAACAATATTTATCGATAAAATGTATATATTTCTAATTAATATATTTAATTCATATTTAAAATATCACAGACCTATGTTCTCAATAATTACAACTTCACAATAAGAATGTGTTCTCCTAATAGTAAAAATTTTGTCTAAAAAAATTTATTTGATCTCACATGCAAAAGAGATAAAATATTACATTATTATCACGGATTGAATATAATTAAATTGAGAATCTTTGTACACTGGCGAAGTGTGGAAAAAATATAAATATTTTAAATTAAAAATATTGAGTACGAAAATATTTCAAACATTTTTTTTTACATTTCCAACAAATTTAGACTAACTGATCGCTAATGGTATCTTTATCATTATTCACAAAAACGGGTATTTTTTATAATTAAAGTTCGGTCCCCTGCATTGCAATGTGCAAGTATAATACGACTGCATCTTAATTTCAGTAGTAAATTTTCGTAATTATGGTTTAAATGTTCAGCTGCACGTGCAAAATCTTAACAGTTTCAAAGATGTACACATTTATGTCAAGGGTATTCATGGATTATACTTGAGGATTAGCTTTTAATGGTCTGTCTCAGTATCAATACTCTATCGCAGTGGAAAGATGTTGTCAAGGAGACTAAAATAGAATTCCATAGATTATCTTAAGGTTTAAAAACATTTTCCGTATTCCTATCTTAATCATACACGTAATAATAAAATCGTTAATTTATATGTCTAAAAGTGTTATTTTTACAGAAATATCAATAATCTTCTGAGCATCATTCAAATTTTAATCTTTTGACCGTTGTTAAATAACTAATAATTAATATTTTTACTTTTTTAAATTAGGTTTTTTTTTTATTTACAAAATAACATTTACTTATAAAAAGTGTAAAATGTTTTTACCTCAGCACGGTCACAGTCTTGTAAGGCTGATATTATACAAAAATAATACAACTGTGTATAATATGTCAGTTATGCGACTACAATATGGTCTCACGCTAAGCCTAGCTACAACTGAATGCTTTCTGCTACTAAAAATTATACAATAAAATACAAAACAAATTTGAGAGTTTATTTATACAAAATTTAAGAATGCATTTTCTATCAATATTATGCAATCATCCATTTCAATGTATTGTAGCGTAATTACAATACTTATTTGTTTCAGTTTGTAGTAGTTTTAAACAGCAGCATTTTAATATTTTTATCTTTTTTCAGATTCACTTACGGCGCAACCTTTCTAAGGACAGCCAACAGCCATAAAGGTTTCGTATTAAAAAAAAATCTACCCACAAGATTATCAATGGTTAGTTTTTAACATTTGGAAAACCGAGTTCATCATGAATTTACTAGTGTTGCCGTGCGTGCTGCTGCTGGCCGCGTGGACAGCCGCGCAGGGGCAGGACGCGGCGGGAAACTTCTACGACTCCCGGTACGATTATTTGGATGTCGACGCCATATTGTCCAGCAAGAGATTAGTCAGGAACTACGTGGATTGTTTGCTCAATCAAAAGCCATGCTCGCCAGAAGGAAAAGCCTTGAAACGTGAGTTGTTTAGATTTATATTTTGCTTATTTGATTATCTGATTTCTTTGACGCACTAAGAATGTGTCGCTTTTTTATTGTGAAATCTATCGGTTAATCGGAATGTACGTACCCTAGATTTTCTCAAAATTAAACAACTATGTAATGATGATTTCTTCAATACCTGTGTTAAATGCAGTTTATAACACACACGAGAGAAAGAGTGAGATTGTCTTATATTTATACATGATTTTTTTCAAATTAAAAATGAACTCGTTATCATCCTTGTTGGTCCCTCGTGATCTCCGTGTACTCCCGCCCTCTTGACTATGCTACTCCACTTTTCCCAGCATCCTGCAGATCTTAGGGCTGTCACCAGAGAGTACCTGTTGACTTTTCCATTTGATCGGTCCATCGTGTGGGGATCTTCCTCTTCCTGTCTCCAAGCTATCTTCCTTTCTCATAAGATGCCCAAAAATTTTGAGGATTCGTCTCAGGTGAATCGTAATTTGGATTCAATATGAGAAGGTTTATGTTATTCAGTCTATTCTCAATCTCAAAGCAATATCAATAACCATGATCTACATCGCTATTGTATAACATTGTATACTTCGTCAATTTTGACGTTTTCTATGATTAAGTGACTTGAAACCAAATGTTCAATTTCAACGATTCTTTATACGAATGTTTGTTGTCTAAAGTTGAATATTTTATTTTATTTATGGTGTAGTCTGTTTCTGATTGGTCGATAACCAAATAGACTAAGTATTAATACTATATTCAAAGTTGACAGAAAAGGGTTTGTCTCATAAATATCTATATTACCTACCAATATTGATTTTCTCATTCACAGCGTCGTAGTGAAGAATTACGGCCAATCCTGTCACCATTTTTTATATTTTGACAAATTATGGTGGTATTTTTGAGAGTAGGTACAACAATCACCTTCATTGCAATATTGAAATTTTGAGAATTGGCCGTAATGAATGGCATACTTTATTTATATAAGTAATAGTTGGTAACACATTATTAGCATGTATCAAAAAAAAAATTACAATATTCTGGGGTCGCAAACCTTAAACTTAACCGGGACCGTAAAAAATTCCAAAAGATTTTAAAAACATTTCCAAGTATGTAAAAAATACTTTTCATACAGACTAGATATATAACCTGTACGTCATTCATTCAACTCATTCACATCAAATTGTCATTTCTTTGGCGGAGATAATTCAGGTCTTTTGATGTGGCCTGTATTGGTGCATTTCCATATCATAATTTAACCGTAATTGATTAAAAGATTAAATAAATCGCGTCTCAATCTTAGATAATTTTTCTGTATGGTAAAATGATGACGATAAAATTCATTCATTCAATAATTAATATTGGCTAGAAATTCAATAGTGGCCTGTAATTATTACTAATAATTCATTACAGCGCTAGAGATTTCTGAAGTTCTCGAGTTTTTCAATCACCTCGTCGATACCGAGAATCTTCATTGCCGGCTTGTGTATAATAAGTATGATGCATGTATGTGTTTTCATCAGTATTCTGTATCGCACACATCAGAGAGCTTTGAAAAGAGTTTCGAAAGTATTACGCCACACAGACGCAGACTGTGATATTTCTGAAACTAAACTTCATAACAATTATTTTTCCATTTTTAAATATGTACCTTATAATTATTAAAGAGAACGCATTCCTATTGTGAAGTTGTAATTATTCAGAACATAGGTCATGATTGATTGGAAAGAGACCCAGGTTCGAATCCCGGTAACAACAGTAATATTTATATATATATATGTATATCTTTCTAATTAATACATTTAATTAGTATTTACTTTATAATTAACTTAACTTGTTGCCGTGTGGAATACGTACGCCTGTTTTATAAAGGATTGCTGATTTTTTAGTATTGTAGAATGAATTTACAGGGTGTCCCAGAGAGACGGTTAGGGGACATCACTAGCAACCCATTGAACTCAAATACAATAGTCCGAAATTCAATGGTTAAGAAGTCATTAGCCGTAATCAAAAATCTAGTTAGCTTATGTGGTAGCTACATTATCACAACATACGCGTGCCAAATCTCATTTTCCTAAATAAAATAGTTAATTCAAAGTAGATTGTCCGTATTCACTCAGACGTATATCCATTCGAGTGCCATTTAGGATAACTAAAGGTGTCAAGCGAAAAAATTTCAAGTTTAATATTATTTTTTTTTAAAACTACAATGTTATTCCCATATTTTATTTATACAAAATGGAGTTTAACAATGAAGATTTTACGTTTTATAAACAATGTCGTCTAAGTGCCGTCCATTTCTCTCAAGACACTCTTGCAATCGGACTCTTATATTTGCGAACACGCGAGAGCAAAGCGTTGGTTCAATGATAGCAACTTCACGGCGAATATTTTTGAGGATTATTGCTGTAAACTCATGACTTAAGGTATCACCACAAAAAAAGTCACACGGTGTAAGGTCCGGTGACCGAGGTGCCCAGGGTATGTCTCTGTACTTGCTGATTAATTTATTGGGAAAAATTCCCCTCAGCTTCTTCATTTAAACTCTAACTGTGTGTGGAGTGGCCCCGTCTTGCTGAAATTGTGTTCTGTTGATGAACCCGGGAAACAGCTGCAGTTGCAATACCAAAAACTCTTCGATCATTCGGCAATATACATCAGCAGTGACTGTCTCTCGCTGGTTAAAAAAATATTGGCAGAAATTGCACACCACACTGTCGTTTTTGTATAATGCAAATGTTTTTGATGGCGTTCCCTCGAGTTTTCAGGGCACCAGTATCTCATGTTCTGTTTAACATAGTCATCGATACGAAAATGTGCTTCGTCAGTAAACAATGTTTCCAAGCGTCCGTGCTGTTCCAAAACGTTCCAGCATCGTTCCCGCTAAGGTTTGCAGTTTGTATGGGTGAAACTATAGTTTATTTTTCAAAATAACGTGCAGTGTTGATTCTTTTATTCCAGTACAGGCTGAAATCTCCCTTATTGATTTACGCGGATTACGCATAATTTCACTTCGAACTTGAGCCACATGTTTTGGCGGCGCTGCTGACGTTGATGGTCCCAGAGGAGTTTGGTTAACCATTGTCCCTTCTTATCTGAACTTTTGAACACAACACCAGATAAGTTGTACGCTCGGCCCATCACTTACTGGTCAAATATTAAAGTGAGTACAAAAAGTACACTTTAAATATTGCTCAATCGCGATCGCGCAATGCGCTCCCGACTCATTGCGACTGACAAATCCGCAAATCACGCGCGTCGAACTTACCTCACCCTGATGGTTTACTAGCAATTACAATTTAATCTTGAAATTTTTCCGCTGGACACACTTTAGAACCGATCTTACTTTCAGTCTTCCACGGTGTAACACTAATGCCAAACAAAGCATATTCTTCTACGGAGTCTCCCTGTATTTCAATTCATAATAAATAAGTTAAATTAAAACACATTATATATCTATATACCGTTAACATTACTACACAGATTTTAATCCCCATTCCGTCTTTCATCATCGTTTCCCTCTCTCTGGATTTTTTTCCATTTATCATTTATTATTTTATTTTTCTTCTCTTAATTTTAATTAATTTTTCGGACTCTATAAACTTAGTATATAACATTACTTATAAAAACTACTTCAACTACATTTTATTTTTGGCTATTGAAGAAAAAATACAATTATGATTGGGAATAATATTGAGGAAAAATAGATCTACTCGGATCATTAAAATGCTGAAAGATCTTAATATGACGACATTTAAACGGAAAATATATTTTAATGTTAGGTTATAGTCAAAAATTAAATTATTTATATTAGTACTTTTGTATTTTTGTACAATGGCACAGCGTCCTGTCATTGTTCGTAATAAATGAATAACAAGTCTTGGCATACATATATTATAAACATACTGGTTAATCTATGTTTGATTTAAAGATCACTAGTTTGCATTGTAAAGCAAATTGCAAATTCATATCTCTTAATTATTTTTAACTTAAATCTGTCGACAGTATTAACACGATGTATTACTTAAAATATAAATAATTATAATAATAAATATGAATTAAATATATTAATTATAAATATATTCATATAAAATCAATTTTATCGAAAAATATTGTTGCTGCGCCACCGGGATTCGAACCTGGATCTCTTTCCTAACCGGGGAAGGTGCTTTATCTAACTAAGCTACAGCGACAACATTTTTAGCGACAATTTTCGACCCTATATGTTACCTTTTTGATATTAATACATTTAATCGTTCCATCATTTGACAGAGCCATCTACCTTATTTTTACAGAATCTCAAATACCTTTGAGTAAACTGATAGCAGACGCCAGAATGATCAATTCATTTTTATTAAATTTTGGACACATTGATACAACTTTATTATTTTTTAGGAGAACACATTCTTATTGTGAAGTTGTAATTTTAAGTTGCAAAAAAAAAAATTATAATAATGATTTATTTATTATATTTTAGAGTTGAGAATTGAGTCTTGTTCTGATGTAAACGAGTCTATATAATTATAAATTATGAGGACTTACGACTTATAATATATATATATATTTTTTAATATTATTAATTTATTTTGTCAATGTAATTGATCATATTCATCTAACTGGATTCTAGGCCTACTCACATATGTTGAAATTGTAAATACTAATGTACGTAGAATGAGAATGACTTGTACGTTATTTATCTGAACTTACGATTTTATTATGCGATCACACAGTCAATAAAATATTAATTGGTTATACACACTCCATAGATACCTAACCTAACGCGCACATTCAAATACAACTTGACATTATTTTTTAGTTATCCTGCAAACTCATTAAAATTCTAAAACTCCACATATTAACATGAACATAAATATTTTCTGATACACGTGTATTCACCCTTTTATTTTACTTACATATCTGCCACAAGGCTTCAGACATCAGCTGTCATGAAAATTAGGTATATTATTAGGTGTACGTTATCAGATTATCTTCGATTTTCAGGTAAATTTCGTTAGAAATCTTACCTGTTGAAGAAGATCTCACGGCACAACATTCGAAAAATTGCAATGCACTATGTCGTGGGCAGAACACCTTGAAACTATCCTCCGTTAAAAAGTTTATAGGCATTTACTATAATTTGTTTTGTATATACTTGTATATTAAAATAAATTAGATTAATCACTTGGACAGAAAAATCTATCTTTTTATTTTAATTGACACTATACAATGTCGTTAGGTTCCTTTCATATATGTTACATTTAATAATAATAATAATAATGCGTGACAAGTATTTTTTCCAGTTGGAAGCGACATTATGAATTTTTTATTACAATGTTTCTCAAAAACATTTGAGTAGAATCTACTAAAAATTTTTTTTTTTAAAAAAAAGTTAACAAAATTATGTTAAAATTTACTATATAGAATGGACATTTACTTTTTCTTTTTTTTTCTAAATCAAACTGTGTTAACGTAATATAATGTATGAACATAATAGATTTTATAACTCCTGTGGTTTTTATCAGATTTTGATTAAGTTTTCTGAAAAACTTGCCTTACATATCTCGGCTATTTCATTAACCAGCCTGACTCTCCATATTGTTTCAAAATAGTGGCTGCCTAGAGAAAACGAGAAATATCCATTCCTTTCACACAGACAACTAACCAGTACTAGAAGAGTAGTTTTTAGTATCAAGCAATGTTTCTATTATTTTAGCAATATTTGAATATGTCCAAAACACATAATTACTGGATACCTACAGAGGCACTGTTATTAAATCAATATCAGATATTTCATAGAGACAAAGCTATTTCTTATTATATTTAATGGAAAATATATGGAAGTATGGGGTAATTACAGGGCTCACGACCTGTTTTCGGCTGATTTAAGTGATAAAGAATATTGCTTTAAAATAATTTCAGAAATATCAGATTCTCATAGCGTTTACAAACAAGAAAAAATGAATTATTAAATTTGGTCCATAAATGGCGATGGTGTAGTGGTACTCGAAACGAGTCCACATGCTAACATATATACAACCTTTAAAAATTTGATGAATGTGGAGATTGAGGGGTGAGAATTGGTGAACGTTATATATATATATATATATATAATGAAGACATTATTATTAAAAACTGTTAACCCCGTACTTACATATATTTTCTATTAAAAATAATAAAAAATAGCTTTGTCTCTATGAGATATCTGATATTTGTTTAATATCTATTATTCGTTGCACACGTCGAAACAATATGAAATCCCTGTCTTTTCTGTATTACACTCCTTCCAGTTTAATATTAATTTATTTAACATTGTTTTTTTAATAAATCCTATTCCCGTACAGTCTTGTCACACCCATAACGACCACATTTCTACAATGCTCATAGCCTTCCGCTACCGGTTTCACGTTAACGTAATGTACTAATTCAGCACTGTCGAATTACCGGTACTAGATACGATTATCTTGAATGGTTCATATTATTAGTTTAAACAATCGTATCCTAGACATTACACATCATGTGATTCATTGCATTGTAATCCATTCGGTTCGTACATGCAAATACGTTGGTACGATGCTGTCGCAGCCAGGATCATTAATTACGCACATCTTTCGAACTAACTTCTAAGTATTTTAAACTATCACATTATTATTTATGAAGTTGTAATTTTTCAAAACACAGTTCTGTGATATTTTAATACAAATTAAAATGCATCAATTAGAAAGATATACATACATATAAACTCAATTTATCGAAAAAATATTTTAGCTGCCACCGGGAAATGAACCAGGATCTCGTCCTAGCGTCAGCCTCATAAATTTTCGAACCTGTATGTTGCAGCTATTTCAAATCGATACATTGTATTGATCAATTGTTTATCGTACTTCCCGGGATAGGAAGAGATCCTGGTTCAAATCCTGGTGGTAGCCAAAATATTTTTCGGTAAATTGAGTCTATCTCTAATCTGTATCTTTATAATTAATGCATTTTAATGTTGTATTAACTTGTAAGTGTTCAGTAGATAAATTTAATGATTAAAGATTTAAAAAAACTCACAGCATCATAACTCAATACCCACACAATTTGACTACCTACGCGGTCAATTTTTTTATTTTTTTTATTTTCGTGGACAGCCCTGGCCCACTAATCAAGAAGTTATTATTCGCTGTTTTGGCATATCTAAATATAATACATTATTCCGGTTTATTTGGCAATCAATACTGATTCGGTTCATTACGCTTGTCTTTGCTTTACGTCATTTTTAACACAGTGTAGTAAGTAAGTTTCTTTCTTGTTTCGACTCAGTATTGACATATGAGACACGGCTTGTAATTAGAGATTCCAACCCGAATATTCGATATTCGAATATATTCGGCATTTTTCTACTATTCGATACTCGAATATTTATACAGCTATTCGAATAGGATTCGAACTCATTTCTAAGGATGGAATATTAAACAATTCTCAGGTGTCTGATTCGGACGTGGAAGAGATACCTGTTGCTTGATCGATGAGTTCATCGACGTCCAAATTGCAGACTGAATTAATATTATCCCTCATTGAAACTACAAATGTTTGATCAAATTATCGAATAAAAGATACACATCTCGCAGAGACGAAGCTATTATTTTTGCATGGGAAGTATGAAAGTCTTGGGCATTACAGGGCTTACGACCAGTCATCGGATGGGTTAAATGATCACTTTACAAAACGTAACGTTCACCTATTTACTCGTGCTATTTTTGGAAGTAGTATATTTACCAACTATGCTATCGCTATCTACATGGCCTAGGGCATTACCTCATACAAATTAATATTGTACAGATATGACTTTGGTACGATGATACCGAAATCAATTGATATCAGTAAATGACCAAAGTATTAAAGATGTGTTTGCTAATTGTGCCACATATTAAAGAAGAAAAAAAGTAAACTATTAAAATAAACTACAAGATATTAGTTAACTAACTGCCGGATCATAACTTTATAATATATTTTTTAAAGTTTTGAAGATTCTGTTAATTATTACACGAGTTGCTTTGTTGAGTGGAATCAAAGCGGAGGTGCACAACTCTCATAACAATTCCGAGATAGAGTTTTCTTTCATTTAAGCCACGTGTACACAATAATGTCTCAGTGAGTCTTTGATCTGTGACAGTGAAATGGATGTGTCGCGTAAAACACATGGGGTGATGATTTATACATCGCTTTACGGTGATCTTTGCACTGTCCTTTATGCAAATTCGAGTCGAATCTCCGAGAGAAATCTCATCCCTCAAAACGGGCCATTACGCTTGTTACTATTTCGGACTGTTCAAGTCTCTGCTGAATACATGATAGCTAGAAAGAAATGTGTGTGAACTAAAATAATTTTGTTTGCAGTAAGTATAAGTAACAAACACCTGCTGATAATAACTTAAAGACATATAATATGAGATAAATAATAATACATAATTTACCGATACACAAGAAACCACTCGATCGACTTACAAATATGTGTACAACTTCTGACATTAGGTGGTGTCTGTTCAAACGAAGACATGTATTCAGAACACCTCGCGAGGCGAGAGTCTGAAGTATTGCACTTGCGACAGTTTGCAAAAAATTATGCGAAGCGCATGCGCAGCTTTATTTGTCATTTTTAAAATCTGGGAAAATTAGATGGTTCTAGTTAAAAAATTAATATTCGAATTATGAATTATTTGCGCGTTGACTTACATACTTAATACATCATATACAAATAAATATATAATGCAGGTTTAATTCGCAGTAAATATAGTTATACACAGCTTTTTGATTGTATTGAGTACACGCCCCTAGAATATACCCACCTCTAATTTGATGAAAAACCAACATTGAATGAGTATATTTATGTTTATTTCCCAAGTTGGTATTTCCTTGGTTTGGTTTGACGAGGTTCTCTTTTATCTACCTTTTTGTAAAATGTGACATTTCAAATAATCCGAAGACAGTTATTTTTATTGCATACGTTTACCTATTCCGCAAATGTTGAACGTCAGAACATCAATAACATCCGTAATATCCAACCCACAGGTATGCTGATACTTTTGAACTGCACCAATCACAATTCATTAAAATTATTCCTTAGAATGCCGATAACCAAATCATTGATAAGTTAATAATATTATAATATATTAAATTTTGTATGAAAATAATTTAGACTTATTTTATGAGAGACTTTTAGAGACTTATATATTATTAACGAGAACACATTATTTTTGTAAAAATGTAATTATTCAGAACATAGGTCTGTGATATTTTAAATACATATTAAATGTATTAATTCTGGTGTCTCCTATCGGTTTACTCAAAGGTATTTGAGATTCCGTAAAAACAATGTAGATGGCTTTTAAACAATGAAACGATAGATGTATTAATTTGAAAAGCGTAACATATAGATTTGAAAATTTGTCGTCAATTCACTGTGTTTGTATAGCATAATCGGATAATGCACGTTCCCCGAATTAGAAGAGATCCAGTTTCGAATCCCGGTGGCAACAACAATATTTTTCTATAAAATTGATTTTATATGTATATCTTTCTAATTAACGCATTCAATAAGTAATTAAAATTAAATTTATAGTTGTAAAAACTAAATACATATTATATTATGCTAAATGCCAATTAAAAAAAAATTATATTTCGTTTTCTACTGAAAGCGCTGTATCCGGCACTTCAAGCAAAAGAGGCAGAAACACTCAAATGCATAACTTTCTAAACACAAATATTATGTATAATATACATACGTATGGAAGTATGTAAAATAGAATCCGTTTCCTTTAACTATGTTTAGATATGCAATGCAAACATGTCTTAAAGATTTGAAATACTTTCTCCAATCAGCCTGAAAAGAGAATCAAAATGAATAATCAATTTATTAGTGCATATATGAGATATTAGCCCACTCAGCATACATTCGATATTATTGCCTGTAGTATTAATGACGAATTGAATTACAGAGGCTAGAGAGTAGAATGTGCGATGTATGCAAGGAAAGCGACCTTATTATGAATGTCAACAAGTCGAAAGTGATGGTAGTCGAGAAGGAGGAAAGCAAGACAACGGGCAAAATACTTATAGGTAATGAATGTTTGGAACCTGTAGATGAGTTTATGTATTTGGGAAGCATGTTTGATAGAAACGGAAAGACAGAGAAAGATATCGAAAGGAGAGTGACAGCAAGGAATATAGTGAACGGCGCTTTGAATAAAATGTTACCTAATGGGAACATGCCAGTTGAGACAAGACTAGCGGTTCACAATGGAGTCCTGGTATCGACACTGATGTATTGAAGTGAGGCCTAGAGTTGGCAGAATAGATCACTTATGTGGTTTGGTCATACGGAACGGATAAGTTAGAAGAGATATATGACGCAAGTGTTGATGGCACCAGAAGTAGAGGACATTCGCGGAAGATACTGAACTAAACCAGATACTGGAGGATGGTCCTGTTAAAATCCTCAATAATCGTCGACTTTGTATGAGAAGTTGTATGAATCATCTCTGCCTATCTCCGCGGAGAAACAGAGTGATGGTAAATAAGTAAGTAAGTTAATTTTGAATGAATTATTTTACATTTGTTTAAAGCTATTCCGCGTACATTTTTACATATTCTTTTTTATAATGGTTTCCTTAGGTTAGGTTAGTTTTAATTTATTTGAACATTGTTTATAAATAAATTAGTGTAATATTTCACATCATACCATACTGGAATACGACCCTTTTTTATGTATTCATTATAATATAAATACAGAAGTAATAATTACATTTTTCTTAAAGCACCTACACATTTATATTTAAAAAAATCAGTATATGCGGCGAACAATTTTTCAATAAGAATTGTGGGGTAAGAATATTGTGGACCGCGAACAATTGCGGCCGGGAAAAATTGTTGGCAAACGCATTTTCTGCATTGCATTGCGCACATAATATGTGCAAAAGCATCGTAATCAATTAACAGGTAAAATCGCTGCTCACCACGGGCACAGACACGGCAACATGTTGTACCGCGGAGTAGTAAAAAACAAATGTCATCGAGCATACAATAGTAGCTTGTTGGTGTGACTGATCAATCTAGTGGCCGAGGGTTCGCGCCTCGTTCCAGGACACTAGCAAATTATATGTCCTATTACAAGTCCTATTTTCATAATATTTATGGCATGTATTCCGTATACGCATCTCGACTTAAAAAATAAAAATAACTTCCGACTGCTCAAGTTGAACCGAAAAAGACTGCCCGTCGAGTCGTGCAATCAAATTAATAACATTGTCTTTGACGAATCATTTGCAACCAGCTGGCAATATAAACTATCACTTAGTAGATGTCTTGATTTTTAAACATATATTTAAAATATCAATGGTCATATGATATGTGTAGTAACTACGGCCATTTAAATTCATAACACATTCGATCTATTGGTCAGCTAACTTTTACATTCAATTTGACAGAAAGGTTTTGTTTATACGAATTTTTTATTGATTCATTTCTTATTGTCCAAACGTGCCAATAAACATTTATATTCATAATAATATATATATATATATGTAAGCATATTACGCAAAGAATACAGAAAACATATTGTTTACAATTATATCAAGGAAGACGTTTTCAATTCAATGGCCGTTATAGTGTAATGTTAGGTTATGTTTAAAAACTCTTGTTAATATTTTCTCATTCATTATATAAGAGTATTAATTGAACAATGCAGTGACATCTCAATCGATCATCTACAAAAGGGGCGCGTGAATCAATCAATAAACCGTGTTCATTGCAACTGTTACAAAAATTTGTCAAAAAAAAAAAAAAACATTTAATTTTGACCAATTTACAAAATATAGCATTGCATAGATTAATTTAGGTAATTAAGGAGAACACATTCTTATTGCGAAGTTGTAATTATTCAGAACAGACGGTCTGTGATGTTTTAAATACTAATTTAATATATTAATTATAAATGTATACATTTAAAATCAAATTTGTCGAAAAATATAGTTTTCGCGCTACCGAGATTCGAATCTGGATTTCTATTTCCAATCCTGGGAAGTACACTACCAATGCCAGTATTTTTCATGACAAATTTTCGAACCTGTATGTTACACATTTTCAAATTAATACATCTGTCGTTCCATTATTTGAAAGCCATCTACATTGTTTTTCTATAATACAATTGGTAGTGTACTTCCCCGGATTGGAAATAGAAATCTAGATTCGAATCCCGGTAGCGCAAAAACAATATTTTCGACAAAATTGATTTTATATGTATATATTTATAATTAATACATTTAAGTTAGATAACATATTTTTTAATTAATAAGTTTTAAAAATATTGTTAATTTAATCGTATCCCGAAATACAAAGAATTTGGAATATTTTTAGAAAACATTTTTGAATCGTGAAATGTACGATGTTTTGAATGATTAATATATTATATATACAATAGAGAAAGTATTGATGGAATACAATTTTACTCGATATAATTTGGGATCCCAAAAAACTCAACGACAAACGCCGATAAATCGAAATTTCAACGTATTATATATCGTTATCGACAGGGGATTTATATTCAATATATACATGCATCCCATATTCAAGCGTCGCGCTAGAGAATTACGGAATACCGTAATGATTCTTTGTTGACGTTTGCGAACAAAATAATAAATATTTATGAGCGTCGCTAGACTACTCAATTACAATACCTAACAATTATTATAATAATATATATGTAGGATATGATAAAGTAATACCGTCAGTTGTCATACAAAATATACGCGAAGATAATCAGACAAAGTGGTAAAGTAAAGTTAAACGTGCAACAAATACCAAATATGATGAATGTGTATCAGTAAAACGCGGAAACCAATGTGCACGAGCACAGGCAGGAAACAGTACACAATTGAGATACCATCAATTGAAAATTACCATAACAATAAAATGTTAATAAGCGATAAATATTCCATCGGACTGCATGGTAAGGCAATTGCACACATGGATGGAATGGTGACACAAAAAAAAATGTTGCGCATTATCCGTCACAAGTAAACGCGGATTCGGTACGGTGCAAACTTAATATTTTCTATATTTTTATTTATTATCTTTGTTTTATTAACCACTAAAATGAGTTTAAATACATCTACCGGTTTCGAAAAATACCATTTTCTTCTTCAGGATGTCATAACTAACTAAAACATATATTGTTTCTTTGACAGAATCTATTTAAAAAAAAAAAAAAAAAATTTTAGTACCTAACTCAAATCATTACTTAATACAAATTTACTCGAATAATTTTAAGAAAAAATTTTAGAATGGGACTCGTAGTTAAATCTAGTTGATTGTTTATAATTTTTTGATTAATTTTACTCGCTTTATTTATCTCCAACGATTCCAAATTATTTAATTTGTGACCAACACCGTTTATATGCATAATTGACAAACCCAATTTTTTATCAAAATCATGAAGATAATATTGCTGATTTTAAAAGTATTAATATTTTCTCAAATTTTTCCCACAAACCAACTAAATATGTTTGAAGTGACCAAAACGAGATACAATGATCTGTATCTGTATGTGAGGTGGGATGGAGCGAACAAGAAAAACATGTTCAAGGGTAATATGATACCTATCTCGGAAACACGTTTTTTTCCATCCGTAAGCATTGGACTGCTATTTATTAAATGTAACTTAGCTTTAATCCCCAACTTATCCATATTTTGTATTCTTTAAAGTTGCTAAAGCATCTATCCGTAATTTAAGAAATATTTTAATGTAATAATTTATTCATAAATCGCTTCATTTGTTTTATGTACGCACTAATAAAGGTGGGCCAACTTGACTGACTGTTTTTAAAAATGTATAACTTTGGTGGGGTTTATTTTAAATTATATATTTTTTTGCAGGTAATAAAAAATTTATGAAAGTTTGTAATGGCTACATATCCAGTGCAAATATAGAATTTTATTATGTTTCGCGACGTTCTATTTTCGGTGACTGGCTAATTTAAAAAAAATGCAGAGTTTGCTCGGCCTCCACGTTTCCCAGATTTGACGGCGCCTGATTTCTTTTTGCGGGGCTACTTAAAAGGCCGAGTTTAGGAGTTTAAGCAAAATATTCGAATAGAAATAACAAATTTGGAGACAGAAACGTTGCGTAATGCAATGCAAAATACTTTAGAAAGAGCATTTATTTGTCAACTAGAAAATGGAGGTAATTTAAATGGTGTAAAAAAGTTAACAAAGTATACTTTCAAGTAATAATAATTTATTTTTAATAATAAATATTAAAATTACAAAAGTTATGTGCATTTTAAATCAGTCAGTCCGAGTTGGTCCACTCTGTATTATATGTATTAAACTAAATCTGTGACTGCATAAATGCAAGGGACAAATATTTGTATCAAGAAAACAACGACCGTGTTTTTGGAGCAGGATTTTTCTATAGCCGGTGAATTTTCCACCTGAACTATATTTACCATTTAGGTATCTTAGTTCAGTGACATCCCTATTGTGAGTCATTTCTCACCAGTACTGGATTTCTAACATATCGCACACCTAGATCAAAACTAAGACAACTCAAAAAGTCATTTTTCAGTTGACAAAAAAATAATAACATTTTTCTCCATTTTTTTGTTACGTATGATGTATCTTAAAATGATACTATTCGAGAACTAGGGCTAAGTTAGTTACGTATATGACAGAGTATCCGAATACAATAACTCAAAATTCTTGTTTTTTTTAGTTGTTTTAGTTTTGATCTAGGTGTGCGATATATGGCATAGTCGCTTCATCTTAGCGTTGCCCTTTACAAACTCATGTGTCCTGTTAGTATTATGTTCAACAATTACAACGGTTTAATTACTTCAGGATGAATAGTATGTTCCAGGCCGATGTTCTTTTTGAATAACTAAGAAATAAAAGACAATTTTTTCATTTTAAATTATTTATCGATTATTTGATTTATTACAATTGTATATGAAATAATAATAAGTGGTTGCATCTAGTAGCGGCACAAATATGTACTCTTTTAGCTATATTTTTCATAACATTTTCGCGCACTTCGCGTGTTATTTCAGCAATTTTATTTCAAATATTGTCCTGTAGCGTCGAAATTGTTGAGGCTTATTGGCGTAAACCTTTATTTTTAAATACCTTTCACAGAAAATGGTCGGGAGCCGTCAAATCAGATGATCGAGGAGGCCAGTCGATATCATCACTTTCTGACATTATGCGGCCGGGAAAATTTCAAGCGTAGCTCGGGATGTGTCTGAGGTGACACCGCCCTGTTAAAACTACATATGTTGCAGGCCCAATCGACGATAGCGATCACCATTAACGGTTACAGCATTGTCATTATTATTTATATAAAATGTTTTAATAACTTCAACACGTTGTTGTAGCAGCTGTCTGCCAAACCAAAATGGTGGCCAAACAAAATAGTCCTGGAACATAATATTCACCCTGTATTAATACAAAATACGCAGTATAAATTAATATAAAAAAATTATTTCAATTTTGCTTTTCATTTTCAACACTGGTGTTCTATTTAATTTTTCTAAAATATCATAGTACTATTTTTATTATTAAGGAAGACACATTCTTATTGTGAAGTTGTAATTATTCAGAACAGACGGTCTGTGATACTTTAAATACTAATTAAATGTATTAATTAGAAAGATATACATATTAATTTAATCGAAAAATATTGTTGTTGTTTTTGGAACGACAGATGTATTAATTTGAAAAGTGTAATATATAGGTTCGAAAATTTGTTGTCAAAAGTACCGTCTGCTGTAGCATAGTCGGTTAATGCACCTCCTCCGGATTGGAAAGAATCCCGGCAGCAACAATATTTTTCGGTAAAATTAGTTTTATATGTATATTTTTTTAATTAATACATTTAATTACTTTTTTTTTAGGTACCTAAATTGTATTTTTACAAAAATACTTATTATTGTGTAACCTTTCAATTTTGCGGTGTCTCGACATTACTTATTGATTTTAACATATGTAAGTACTTATCTACATCGATGTGATTTTACGTTATTTTGCTTTTGATATGAATGGAATGAAAAATTTATTTGCAAACTTTTAACACGTGATAAGTATTCAATAAATAAAGAATATTTTATAAATTCACGCTAATTCTACTGGATCGCTTCCGTACAGAGAAAGTAGTACGCGACTTCCGTCAAACAGGATATCTCTGAACACGGCTCTTCATACAGGGGTCAGTGATAATTAAGCATTATAACTTGATGTTGTAAATGTTGAAGTTTTGTATATTAGTAGTAGTAAAAGTAGAGTTGGAGATCTTAACTATCGGACGGGGGTGTTGGGTCTATTTGTGATTGTATTAAGTACTTCGTTTCGTACTACACAACTACAATACTTGTAAACTTTTCCTGGCAAGTCAGGTCAAATGTCAAACTTATGAATATTCTTATACATAGATTAATAAATCAGTATATGTGAGGTCCGCGAGTTGTTATATGTGTGTGTGTGTGTGTGTCGCACGGCGAGAAGAACGAGTGGGACATCTGTGTGTATAGGTATATATAGACAAGGATTATAAGCGGGCGAGCTCTCTTGTTTCTGGACTCCGACGCGATCTATTAGATCTTATGTGTACTATACTGTTGTAAATACTCTGCAATAAATCCGTGTTAATTGTCACCTAACAAAGGATTTTGATTCAACCCCCACAGCACAACTGAGAATACTGCAGCCGATCATAAACAGTACATTACAGTATAAATAAACTTTGAATGTCAAACTTATGAATATTTCTGTACTGCAACTTCTACGTCGGTCTCTTAACTCCTGATCTTGGGGCTGTCACCAGAAAAATGCTATTTGCCTTTTCCACTTGGTCAGTCCAATGGGTGGGGGGTTTTTCTCTTCTTCTCCGACTTCCGACGTGGCCCACCACGATAGGCTCCATCAAGACAAGTTGTCTTGCAAGAATCCCAAAAAAATTAAGTATTCGACATTTGCAAATGGTTGAGAGTCTGCCCTTGATGTTCAGTTCATGAAGAATAGATATATTCGTGCGCCTCAGCTGTTTTGAATATTCTGCTTTTTTCCATATTTTATCAAGTCTGGATGTAGAACTTATACATAGATAAATAAATAAATCGGATCAGCGGCATCAGCTCTGATGATGGCCCTACAATGGGATCCAAAACTTGGGTCAGTTCAGATTCACTCTACATAGTAGGTTCTGAACGCCCATTGAAACCTGAAAATATTTTTTCGAATTGTTTTTAGTACTACAAAGTATTGAAAAAAAATGTGCAGCATGTGTAAAATAGCCATTACGTGCTCCAGCATTCGCTCTGTGGGATACCAAACCATTCATTGATTATATAACGGAGTGTTTGGCGAACGTTAGCTGTTGGCTCATGGCGAGCCATTGAACAGGTACTAACCGTTTGATCGATGAGTTTTACCTGTGTTTAATGCAGTGGTGAAATATTTTAAGAGCGCACCATTGCACTACACATTGCATTGCAAATTTATGTTTTATAATATATTATTCAGATGAGGAAAATGTATTTGAAATAAATTCAGCGAAAAATGTAAAATGTACGGAATTTTTGCCACTACCTCGTATTTCGTTTATGACAGTCTCGATACATAAAATGTAGAAATTCTTTTTGGCCAAAAATGTATACAAAATCGGTCACAGCATAGACTTAACGGTAAATCTTTTCTGTTATCTGCCCGACACTATTTGCTAGATTCTGATTAGTTATAAAATGATACTTTAGACGAACAATACCTTTATATCCCATAGTTAATTTATGAAACTGAATTTATATGAAAACAATTAAGCTGACCTAAATTAAAAGGCGCCACTTTCAATAATAATTCATATTTTTGCGTTTTTTACGAAAATGTGGGTTTTTATTATTCATTACATTTAATTTTAACTTATATAAGACCTTTACACTAATGTAAAACTATTAAAGTGTATGTTATTTGTTATAATTAAGAAAATACAAACTTTATAAGAAAGACTACGACCGTTAAATTAATTTTCCGCGTACCACAAAATTGCTTTAATATAGAAAATTCTTGCATATACGAAATATATTTTCTTATAATCTTGAAGCCGACTTAAGAAGACGAATCTGCGTTAAAACAAATTAGCAAAAATTAATAGATTTATAAACCATTCAAGTTGCAGGACATATTATCATTTTTCGACGTTCTTAAAACACTTTGTGTTTATGAAATATATTCAATGTATTTTTAAAAATATATTGAATGTACATACATGCTTTGAAGCTTTATATCAAAAACATAATAATTTCTTAGTTAAAAATATTTAAATATGAATTAAATATATTAATTATAAAGATATACATATAAAATCAATTTTATCGAAAAATATTGTTGTTGCGCTGCCGGGATTCGAACCTGGATCTCTTCCCTAACCGGGGATCCAAAATTTAATAAAAATGAATTGATAATTCTGGCGTCTACTATCAGATTTACTTAAAGGTATTTTGAGATTCTGTAAAAATAAGGTAGATGGCTCTGTCAAATGATGGAACGATTAAATGTATTAATTTCAAAAAAGGTAACATATAGGGTCGAAAAATTGTCGCTAAAAATAATGCCGCTATAGCTTAGTTGGATAAAGCACCTCCCCCGGTTAGGGAAGAGATCCAGGTTCGAATCCCGGTAGCGTAACAACAATATTTTTCGATAAAATTGATTTTATATGTATATCTTTATAATTAATATATTTAATTCATATTTAAAAATATTTATATCGATCCTATCAATGTGTATTTCTTATTGATGATAAATGAAAAAACCCAACCGATAAGCCGACTTACATACAAACTCAAATTGAAAAGAACCTAAAAACATAGTGTAATGTATTATCCAATACCCAACTGAACGATTTCTGACGTAAATTACATCGAGAACGATATTCAACGATTCGCTTTCTTTTTATCCTTGCACAATATTAATTGTAAATTATTATTTCTCACATAACGATCGTTAGTTCGCACGAATTCCTACTTCTTCTTCACTATCCCGACACATATTAGGCCCTTTGTGGGAAGCATCTCGTTTCTCAATCATAATCACGGTAATGCTTAACTATAAGAGTTTCAGCAGTCATTATATATTTCACAATTATAATTTTCTCATATTGTTTGCTGCAATTTAATCGTCTTACCTACCTTCTAAGTATTGATGTACGATGATTTATTTTTACACGGATTGTGTAACATGTAGAGGAAGTATGCACAAGATGACATACCCTCCGCATAATCAGTAACAAATGATGATTTATTTTTAGATGGATTGTGTAACATGTAGAGGAAGTATATACAAAATGACATACCCTCCGCATAATCAGTAACAAATGATGATTTATTTTTACATGGATTGTGTAACATGTAGAGGAAGTATATACAAAATGACATTCATAACATATTTTAAACAAAATAAGCACATATGTGATTTAGTGCGCCTATAAAGAAGGTTTCGTAAATAAAGCTCCTATGTCATTTTGTACGTACTTCCCCTACGAATTTTGTTTTTCTTACTCGGCTCGTGTAATTCGCCTCCTTAAGTCTCGGTCTTGGGTTGCCCTCACAGCTGACTCCAGCTCCAGGGTCTCTTCAGCAACATGAAACGCATCTATCCACCGCTATGACGCTCTTCCACGTTTTCTTCGGTCCAATGCTGTGTCCAGGATAATCTTATTTGACTTGTCACTTTGACGCAGGGTAATCTTATCCGACTTGTCACTTTGAAGCATGATAATCGCATTTGACTTTGAACTTGTAACTTTGACGCATAAAATGGCTAAAGAATTGGAAAAATCTTCTGTTTACTGCTGCAAATATAGGACTATGTTGTGATTGATTTTGTTGCAAGATTAAAGAATTCGTGCTGTCCAAGAAATACGTACCTAATATTTTATAGAACAACAATTTGAATGATTTGAATACAAATAAAATGTATGAGTTTTAATATATAACTACATAAAATCTGATACAAGTTTACTTAATTAATTTTGACATTTTTGCGAAATCCCTTATGATCGATGAACGAGACTCCGCCAAAGAAATCGAAAAAATTTAATTTCACATAATACCTTGTTGTTTGAAGGGCACGATATGTTAAAATAATTCATGTAAATTATGAATAAAAAAGTTTTAAAAATAAATAACCAATTTATTGTGAATTTTTTCTAAATGTTTGACTGATTATATCGTTAATAGCGTGAATATGTATGACTTTCCTATTGTTACAACCAACCAAAGCGAGATAAATGTTCTCAGTAGTTAAAATTATTAAATGCAAACCATTTTTTTTTCAATTAGAAACATTTTCGCTGGAATATTTGATAAAAATCGCAGAATATTTGTTGATAGAAATATTATAAAATACCATTAACCGTGTTAACGTTTATTTTACTAAATTAAAAAAATAATAATATTCTTAAATATCTTTATGGTTGGGTCATATATGTACCTATGGAAAAATATTAGAATTAATACCGTCTAAGGATCTGATGAAGACTAATGTTCAGGCAAAATTTATGATGAATAAAGCTCCGTTACACGTGATATCTTAATAATTTATATATAAGCTTGATCACGTAAATAATACGTAACAGCAACATTTTCATTGTCTACATTTGATGGAGCTCACAAGGTTACTTTTCAAGAAACTTATTAATTCTAATCACGTTTATTTCGAATAAAGTTATGTCAAAAAAAACCCACGCGTATTTTACATTCAATTGAAACCGAAGTCAACAGCGCGCGTCAAAGCATTCATTATTAGTTTATTTTTAAATAAACGGTAGGCGCCGGTCATTGTGTTCAGTGGTTATTAGAATCAGCCGTATATTGAGCTCAATTAACATTGAAAAGATTTAAACATCAAAATTTCGCGGTAATTTAAAGTAATAATAGCGTCATCCAACATTTTTAGACCTGCCTAAATCTCGGATCTAAAAATTACAGACGTCTACTACCGTTTTTTTTTCCTTTACAATTTTATGGTTAGTATTGCTCTAATCTTGGTCCAACGTACTGCATTATTGATTATTTACTTTAACAATATTTGAATATGTCCAAGAACACACAATTACTGGATTTTTACCTACAAAGGCACTGTTATTAAATAAATATTAGGTTCACATAGAGACGAAACAATTTTTATTATATTTAATGGAAAATATATAGAAGTATGGGATAATTACAGGGCTTACGACCTGTCTTCGGCTGGCTTAAGTGATCACTTTATATAAATATATCGTTCATCATTATCACCCCATCAATCTCCACATCTATCAATTTTTTTTAATGTTGTATATATGTTATTATGTGGACTCGCTTCGAGTACCACTACACCATCGCCATCTATGATTTTTTGAAAAGTCTTCAATAATTTTAATAATATCTGATATTTATTTGATTATTTAGATCACAAAAAAAAACTGTGTACATTTAATAATTTTTTTTTTTTTCTTAGATAAGTATATTTTATTTACAACTTACAAAAAAGACATATTATGTTTAATTTTCAGCACTATTTTATAATATTTTTTACTATGAATAGTTTCAGTTGATAAACTTAATGATCCTCATTTTATAGTTATAGCAATTAATGAGTTTTCATATTTTCTTTCCTTTTCCCGTAACCTTTCGAGGGACAAACATCGGTAGCCGTACGCGCAACGTCTCTCACACTCACGACACGTCGCTCGCTGCCTTTATCTCGGCGACACTACACGTTTTTTTTTTTTTTTCTCTTTATAATGGCCTTCGCCAATTAGGCGTAACTAGCCATTACAAGTACACTACACGTTAATAGTGTTTAATTAGCAACTTTTCCCCGTCGCATTGTTTTTAAAAACCTTTTTTATTTCGCGATGTTATTATTCAATTGCAATATAACATTTTATAACTTCTGATTGAACATTTTTTATATATACTTTTTATAACTTAATTTACATTATACTTATTTACGTTACTTTATAACAATTGCACCTTAACAATTACAACTTTTAAAAACTGTATAGGTCAGATCAAGCCTAGTAAAATAATTACCTTTATTTTCATATGTACTATTTATACTACAAAAATATATATATATATATACTAATTTCATGTGCACTAGGCATGGATTTAATTACGCTGCTAATATAAAAATTTTCTGGGCAGTATCATCACTAAAAGTTGTATTCTTATATAAGAAATACACTTTTCAGACCATTTTTCGATAAAGTATACCCGTTTAAGATAATTTCCGTTCTTGAAAAATATTAATAGTAATATTTTTTTTTTAACGAAAACACATTTTTAATGTAAAGTTGCAAGTTGTAATTTCACTACATAGTTCTGTGGTATTTTTATTACAAATTAAATTTATTCATTAGAAAAATATTTTTTTTAATAAGTAAATTTTTTCTATATATCTTTCTAATTGATTAAATAAATTTGTATTAATAATAGGATACACCGGGGTCAATTTTACCAGGGAACAGTAGTACCAATGCATATATACTGATAATAGAGTACTTTGTGCCTAAATTATATTTATTAACCAATTCCCCTACTGGTACAACTGACCCATGGGTCGGGGTCGGTTGTACCATTTCGTTTATAAGCTTATAGTTTTATTCCTATTATAATTAGAGAAATGAGAATATAATCTTTTTGACGACAACTAAATTGTCTACTGTTGAGAAAATTAGTTTCCTATATATTTCTTACAACAACGATGCAAAAAATTGCAAAACGCATTTGGTTACAATTGACCCCGGTCTACCCTATCATTACTATTATTTTTGGAAAATTCTTCATGTTATTAAGTGTAGGGCTTAAAATGTTGCATAATATAAAATAATATTACGTTTAAAGTATATCGGGACGCATACACTCAAGTCCGCTTCAAATGCACACTTACATCGTTTTCCAGCACGTCTGCTAAGAGCAGACGTGTATTAAGAGTACCGTGTGAGTGTTGCGCTTAACAGACGTTTGGGACAGATTTTATGAAAAATTATACAAAATATACGCGCAGCTCTATTTGTCATAAATAATAACAAAAAATAATTTTTATAGCGCCAATTTCGTAAAAAATTTCACCTCAAGCACACTTTACACATAAACTGTTTACTCATCTCTAAATTCTCCGCTAGGTGGTTCTAGTTAACAACATGAGTACTTTGAATTATGTGCGCGTGGACCGACATACTTAATACATATATATCAAATAAATAAATGTTTTTTGAAGAAATAAAAAAAAACATGGCTTTTTTATGGTACAGCGTTCACGTCCCCTATTCACAGAATAATTTAATTAACTCGCGAGTGGAAATTAAGATTATCTCAGGCGCTTCTTGAAACATAGCAAATGTAAGTTAAAAATATATATCATTAGGCATTACAGTATTTTTCCCCGATTTTTCTATTATTTGTAATTGTTATATATATTTTTTATGCATTATATCGATATGAAATTAATTCGTTTTAGTAATAATGTAGATTGTCCGCGATCGCGATGACCCGGGCTTAGATTATTGGTAATGTCAAAAAATACGGAAATCTTCGCTAAAACATTACTGTGATAGAAAATGAATATATTAATATTCCAGATAATTGTAGTCATATGTTTCATTCTCTCTTGAGATAACATGTAGCATTAATTAGATTTTTAATTGATTTACAATCGATTATGTGTAGATAAATGTCGTGTTATTTATCTTTAATAGTACATAGTGTGATTCTATTTGTAAGCAAAAAAAAAATTATCTTATAATTCTGTAAACTATTATGGAAATTAAATTATGCATGTTAATAATGTACGATCGATTCCTTTGACGCTGTAGATTAAATATGTACGTACGCTTCTAATGATTGAAAATAACAGTATTTGTTATTTAACATTCATTAATTAATCTGACCACAGCTCTACAGCATTCTTCTGTTGTACCAGTACCAACAATAGTTATTAAAAAGTAATCTCGTTTCTAAAACAAGTTGAGTTCTAAAATACCAGACGATAACTGTTATTTATCTACTAGTTTTGAAGCCCCGTCAATAGCGATGGGGAAAATATTTTTAGAAAATATATCCAATCAAAGTAGGTACCTAAAAAGGTTAGCTAAGATAGCGACACAAAATTCCAACAAAGTTGGACGACTTAAAAAAAAGCTTATTTCCAATATCGAATAAAAGTTCTCCAAATTGATCTTCAGAAATTCGTAAATTAATTTAAATCCGTTCAATATCTTTTAAATTCCTTCAAAATCATCTTATATCCAACCATAAAATCCTCACTTGCCGCCATCTTGATTGATTACAACTACTTAGTAAACTTTTAATATAATGAAATATGGGAACATTCCTTTACAATATCTTCAATAAAAATATTGGTAATATTCATCAACACGTATAAACAAGGCTTTATTCATTGACATCGAAGAAATTTTGAAAAAATATATAAAGCCCGTACAATATTTTGTCGTATCCAGTCAAGTAGTGATGATTTAAACCGTTATTGTGACTGTGATTGTGAAATTTGTGTTCGATTGTAAAGATGATTTGTAACTGATTATTTGTAATTCGGCGAGCAATCACAGATATAGTATAAACTAAACCTCTAACAGTAAAATGTCAGTTATCAATCATCGTTATAAAAGAAATACCAAACGCACAATCACAGGCAAAATAACGTTTTGCTATAGGGTTATTTTACTAGAAATATGAATGCACATGGCTTACGTTTACGCAAGGAAATTTTCAAATGCTCATACGACGGAAATTATATTGTTTGCTTATCTATAATCATCGAGTATGCAATACATTGTGAGAAATTCTTGTATTTCAACGAGTCATTTAATAATGATCTTTTTAATTTGAAACGCATTTCAGTAATCAATCCGAGTATTGTCATTGTTAAATCGGGTCATTCGTATAATTCATGTTTTACTACTTCCTCATCGTTTCGTAACGTTCAACACATTATATGTATGTATAGCTATCAATGGTCCCGTGTCCACGGAATGAGACACGATGAGATAAATCTTAGAAATTCACTTACTTACTTACTTACCATCGCGCCGTTTCCCCGCTGGGGTAGGCAGAGAGGATAGAGCGCCACGCTCTTCTGTCCTGACGCACAATTCTCGCCTCATCCACATTCATACATCTTCACATACAAGCTCGCCGATTGTTGACGCTTCTAACAGAACCATCCTCCATTAACTGGTTTACCTGGTCGTGCCAAGTCTTCCGCGGACGTCCTCTATTTCTGGTGCCATTAACACTTGCGTCATATATCTTTTTTAGCATTCTCTTCTCATTCATCCGTTCCATATGATCAAACCACTTAAATGATCCTTTCTTAATCTTACTCACTATACTAACATCAACTTTACATTATTTCCATATTTCTTCATTCTTTACTCTGTCATAAACAGATTTGCCACATATACGCCTTAGTGATCTCATTTCCACTGCATTCAGTCTACTTTCGTTCCTTTTCTGCCAGCTCCAGGCCTCACTTCCATACGTTAATGCCGGAAAAACAGTGGTTAATTGACTGACATTTGACATACAATAAGTGTGAAGTAAGGCGCGAGATGGCGAATCTCTGAAACTTGGTATGTACATGGTGAACTGCAAAACCTAGAGATGTCTCCAAAGAATCTCATGTAAGCACAATTCATGTGTCAGAGATAGTCGAAAATCTCATGTGTAGACACGGGTCATTATCATTCAAAAGTGTCGTAATATTTGTGGGAAAATTATACAAAAAAATGTCTATTGAAACTCGTAAATTAAAAATAATACCGTGCGATATCTCAGTAAGACAATGGCTGTTTACTGATAGATTTGATATTGTACCATTCTTCGTAAAGAGTTTCCCGTTTGTGTTTCAGTTTTCTTCCGTTTCAGATTAATGTCATTAAATATTTCCACAAATACAACAATTGACAATAACGTGTCAATTTTCATTAATAACTATTAAACAATATGGACATCTAATTATATGTTTCCCGTTTGTGTTTCAGTTTTCTTCAGTTTCAGATTAATGTCATTAAATATTTCTACAAATATAACAATTAACAATAACGTGTCAGTTTTCATAAATAACTATTAAACAATACGGACATATAATTATATGTATAATGTAATTTATTTTTTTTATTATTTTGAAAGTTTTTACAATTTTTATAATATGAGTTAATTAAGTATTGTACATTATTAAAATTGCATATTTTTAATTCGCATATCTCTTCAAAAAATATACTAGCTCTTGTGCTTTGTAAAACAAATATACATGGACCAAAGTCCAAGTCCATTACACATACAGGGTGCAATAGACCTAGTCCACAATATTTTATGTATGGATACCCGACTATATTACGAGTCGAAAATGTTCAAGGAATGTGTGCAAACTCTACACTGTTATGAAAAATATTATTGTGTGAAAATTTTACAAAATCGTGTTATGGTTGAAGTTCGAAATAAATATTTGTGAAATTGTTCAATTATTAATCCATATCTATGCTTCAGACCCTAAATCATTTAACAAAAAATAATTTAGCCGCTCAAAATTTGATTACCCTTCATTTTTTGTATTCAATATATAATTAGAAATCAATAAAATATTTCAATTAATCAAAATAATCGCATAATCACGATTTGTTTTTTAATGCTTATATCTCTGATATGGTTGAGATCAGACATATATCCCTTGAACATTTTTGACTAGTAATTAAATCAGGTATCTTACCTATAAAGTACTGTGGACTAGATCTGTTACATCCTGTATATATATTTATTTTAGAATGTACAGCAGAATTTAAAGCATATAAAGTAACATTATTTCATGAATAAATAAATCGTAAAATGATTTTATATACTCATTTTAGTCAACTTATGTAAAGGATTATGACATATACTAGATATATATAATACTTATATAATATACTAAGTAAATTGAAGGTTTTTGACGCTGAACCGATAAGTATATTTATCTAAGTAATTTAACGGGTATGTTAAGATACACTAACATGAAATGATTGTGTTCAAAGTCATAATAACTTACATCGGAAAAGTATATCGTTATTTCTTCTTTTTTTACTGTAGGTACTCTTTCGAAACACCTTTTATAATTTATTTTATGATATCTAAGAAACGACTTAAATATTTAAAAAATAAGACAATAGATTGAAAGAAATATCTGTCATCGAGTGTAGAATCTCACCTCGCAAATCAGCGCTTCAACCCCAACACATTCCCGGCGACCACCCCTCCTCCAGTGATCGTGAAATCAATTCACATGAAAAACAAACAATAGAAATAAATGTGAAGAAGCTACACATTTATTTCATTAGTCATAGGACTTCCTTCTCATTAATCGGTTTTCTCAGCACAATGTTGGGCAATTAAAGAAACCTCGGACATCTGCGTACTCCGGAACGTCGATAAGGCTGTTTATTCTCCGACTCGCAACCAGCTCTTGAATGCTTCTCTGATAATATGAATGAGATAATATGTTCCATCAGAAGATGTCTATTTAATTTGTACAGCAACAATAAACAGGTGTCATTCGTTTGAATTCCTGCACATAAGGGAATTCATGGAAATGAATGTGCTAATGAACTGGCCAAGGAGGCCACTCTTACCTGAGTTTTCCCCCATCAATTCCATATCCCGATGTATGACAGACTTAATATGGTAAAAAAACGTACGAATTCTATCTGAACTGTACAGTGGATGGATCCAAATAATCATAAGGGTAATCGACTTAAAATAATTCAAAGATCTATTCCCCGCTCGTTCTCCAAAAGGAAAGTCTCCAAAAGAACAATATCAAATATCTCTAGAATGAGAATTGGGCATTGCCAGGTAGCCTCACATTTATACAGATTGAACTTAGTAAATTCCCCAATGTGTGAGTGTGATGCTGAGGAGGAAACCTTTGACGATATATTTTTTGTCTGTCCATTTCGGATCACAGGTTTTTTTTACAGTAATCTCGTCAATGGTAATTTTCAACTCTCAATTAACATGTATTATCTTCTTTCCCTTAACTCGCTACATTTAATCTATATAATAGCAAATTTTTTGAACGACAATGGTATTGACTTGTAATATAATATTTCCTTTTTGTACTTTTTTCTATAAAATAATGTTTTAACTTGATTAATGGCGCAAATCACTCTTGAAGGGTGGATTGCCTATTTAAAAGAAGAAGAAGAAAAACAAACAAAGATTACTAAAATCAGGAATATGTGCCGTAATCGAGACGCCATTTAAATGTCAATTACCTCTTCATTGTTTCATCGCTTAATGTCATTTTGCCATCTGCGGCTTATGAATATTTATACGTGGATGCCTGTAATTTGCCGTATCTAAGGTTTTGCTGAAGCGTGTCGCGCGAGAGGATTGTGCATGAAATTGCCGAGCGAGAGATACGAACTTCAATTCAAACCCTTTCATGTTAACAGTACAAAACGATAGCGAATTTAGACGTTATAATTCGGTACAATTAATTGCTTTTAAATCTATTCTCAGAACTACAACGTGTATGGAGTTGTTAGTATTGTGTTATCGATCATTCGATTTATTGATTTATTAAAATTCTTAAATCGATGATTAATTAAATTGGATATTCTTAAATGGTCATTTATTCAAAGCAAAATTTTTAAATATGAATTAAATATATTAATTAGAAAGATATACATATAAAATCAATTTTATCGAAAAATATTGTTGTTGCGCCATTCGAGCCTGGATCTCTTTCCTAACCGGGGAAGGTATATTATCCAACTATGCTACAGCGACAATTTTCGAACCTATATGTTATCATTTTGATATTAATACATTTAATCGTTCCATTATTTTGAAAGAGGCATCTACCTTATTTTTACAGAATCTCAAATACCTTTGAGTAAACTGATAGCAGACGCCAGAATTATCAATTCATTTTTATTAAATTTTAGACACATTGTTATGAATAATTACAACTTCACAATGAGAATGTGTTCTACTAATAAAAAAGCAAAAATTGAGTGGCGTATTTACAAAAATTGGGCCTAAAGCAGAATAGAAAAAAGTCCTCCTAAATAAGTATTGTTTATAAGGTTTACGAATATTAGTTCTGCGTGGTTTATCCATTATAGGTATAGTAAGAACAAAATTAGTACCTTGTCTCATAATATTCACACTTTAATGAAAAACAATGTGTTCTTAGGCATTTATTGCTCACACAATTTAAAAAACTAAGGCTTTATTCTAAGGTCTGCCCCCTGGACCCGACGTATTGGCGGGGTACTGCTAAGGTATTCATCGATAATGTTTTACGTGTTTTTTGTAATACACATGAATTATTTTTTTTTTAAATTTATAATTATATTTCTTGCTGTGGAATACTTTTAACGCTAGGAAAAGTAGCGATTCTTACAAAAATATCAATGCCAAATTGATTGTAAGACGCGACTTTTTGGTCCCCCATCTAAAGTGAGCCCCAATGGTACCGCATCACGCCACTGGAATAAAGCCAATCACATTTTCTAAAATGCTTTACATTATAATATTATATTATTAAAACCGTGTCTAAATATTATAAATACAAATAACTGAATTTTAGTTAATCTAAGGCAATGAAGTAAGTTCAACATATTACTGATTTAGTCATAAAATAAAAATTTCTTATTAAAAAATAAATCACGTTGACTATATAAAAAACATTGATAGATATTGCATATGTTTAGTTTAATAGGTTGGATATTATTAAAAATTAAGTTATATTAACACAATGGGCATACCGGTTAAATCTTCTGCTCTTATATACTGTATATAGTACTTTATTACATAAATTCTTAAGATTCATTAATTTTAAATTAAATCTACCGATTGATCTATGAATTACAATTTACACATGAATGTACGTAATGTTATAACTTTATAAAATACAAGTATTCTGATGGAATAGGTAACATAGTGCTGTTAGAATATTTTTTATTATAATCAGTGCTATAGTCGAAGGTATACGGAGGGTATACGCCGTATACTTTCTGCAGAAATAGCTTATATCCTCTGTTTAAATCAAAATATTCTACCATCAGTTTATAAATTTATTTTCCTTTTTTTGATCCACCCAATGGTAAGATGTACTACGGGAATACTATATTATTAGGTTTAATTTATACTATATGAATATAGGTGTAAATATAAGGTATATGATATCACACAAAGAATGCGTTAACGTATCCTATGAGAAGCTAACGACTTCAGCACCGATTGTAATGCTGCATTTTCCAACATTTTTAATGGTTGATCTCCTAAACTTGAGCCACTTTATGCGTATAATAACATAATAGTAATCCGTTCGTAAAATAATAATACTTATCCATATAAATCTAAATATAAAAATCTCATGTTTTTTTATATTTCTATGTATTGTATACTAAGTGATCAATTCAACTTTCAACTTTTCTGTGTATTTTAACTATTTCTATGTATTGTATACTAAGTGATCACATCAACTTTCAACTTTTCTATGTATTCTAACTATTTCTATGTATTGTATACTAAGTGATCACTTCAACTTTCAACTCATAATTTTTGCATGTGTAATATATGTAATGATACGTTTTGTTGGCGAAATATAATAAGACAAATCCATCATTTAAATCGCAAAAATGACTTATCTAAAAATAAAGGGTTAATCATTATAATACTTTATATAATTTTACGTAGCACAAAGGAAGTAAAATCAGTCACAAAGGAAGTAGGATGACCATTGTCTGTCACACAGACATGGGAGGCCGCAGGGCATCGTATCATACACACATTTATTTAATTTTGTATCGAATTATAAATTGCGAATGGATAATTGCACTCTCGGCCGGAAACCACATCCACTGCATCCGTAAACGATGGTCGATATTTCCTGATTGCAAATCTGCTTAAGTTTAGACTTACAACTATGAAAAAATATATTATTCGGTACCCGTAAACGTCAAACTTACGTTTTGACACTTCACACAGAAATTAACACGTTCGAAAAGACACAACACGTAGTTAGGTAAATATTTTTTTGTGAATTCAGTACCTACATACACATATATTTAAATTAAAAAACATAATACATATTTGACCTCCCTAATCCAATGCTAATCAACCGTTTTCTAACAAATAAAATTTTAAAACATCAAATATAAATGTAATAAACTTCCTAGAGAACTGTATATGCGATACCTTGAGTACTATTTGTACTACTCGGATTTTACTTCATATAAAAAGTTTAACATAACATTTAAATGAATAAAAGTAATTTATTTACAATTATATTGTGATTAATTATTATTAATTATTTGCACGACTTTCTACTCGACTGTATACTAAACACCACCTGATATTAAATTATTGTACAGACAATTTTCTTTGATTTACCGTTTATAGATAATTGACATAATGACGAATTTTTAACGAGTTATGTAATTTGACGAATATATATTTTTAAGGAGAATTCATTTCTGTTGTGAAATTATAATTTTAAAATATAGTTCTGTGATATTTTAATACAAATTAAATCAATCAACTTGAAAATAGATCCGTCTAATTGATCCATTTAATTTAGATTTATGTATATATATATTTTTTAAAAACAGGATATTTTATTATATTTTAACTACAGAAATATTTCTATTATCAGAACGGTAGATTTCTTTCTATATTTTAGTGACGAAAAAAAACATGGCTTTGAAACTTACAACTAATAACCTTTTTTGCTTTAAAAAAACTGTACGGTTCCAAACTCCAAATTCCGCAATTATTTGCCATGTGGAACCTGGAGCCTTATGGAGAATTAATTGATTACTAATTGGACCAGATGAAGATAATCGCCAATCACCACAAAAGCCGAGCTTGTCGTCTTTTAACAACCAAATATGACAGCAGCATTGAAGTCGAGAAGGCTGATATGGACAAGACATGGTAGATGTTACAACTCCAAAGTACTTCGTTAGGTCTACCAGGGATCGCCAACGGAACTCGTCCCCTGGGATGCCCAAGAATGAGGTGGGCAGACAATATCTTAAAGAATGTAGCAAAGCTGGGAAACCACACTTTAAGCCTGGAAATAGTTGTGCGATCAGCCATGAACCTGGAAGGCTCTCATAGCCAACTATAATAATAATATTACATACATTTTCTACATTATTCTATCTCTTCTTCTAAGATACAGCATCTTAACAGAGATGTTTAGAAATAGAACTTCTAAATAGCTGATCTGCAAAGCATCTGCTTTGTATGTATAAAAAATGTTAGTGTAAAATCTGTTACAATTGTGGTTAATTTTAAATTGCACATTACTAATTTTCAACCAAGATCTGAAACGCCATTAGTCAAAATTGAACATGTGCATTCGTTACAAATCCCCCATGGATATGTTACGTAATATACGTAAATAAATTCTATATTTATATCTGTTGCTCATACTTTATTATATTACAACTGCGATAATTAACGTCAATTTATGGTATAATAATACAGCATTATTTGCATCAATCTTACGCTGAAAAGTTGTGCTACGTATACGACGCAAACTGGTTCTAAATCTCCAACTTTTCTCGCTTAAAATAAATCATCCACTTCATGAGTAAGTGAGTAAGTCAGGAAGATTTCCCAACTTATTTAAATTGTAAACATTTCAGTTTAGACAACTATTTGCAGAAATTTATCGACGAGCCAAACAAAGTCTGTTTACCAATTATGTGTATATTGTTACCAATTTATAAAGTCACGATAAACCTTATTTACTTACCGAGAAAACACTGGAACACTAACAAAAACAGTGCCACTTGCATTTCTAAATTAAAATACGATTCCTCCAATGTTCTTGTGCAGTGTACTTGACCAAAAAGCATAATTATTCTCAGGTTTTCATCTAACATTGAATTCAACATTTATATACTCGTAAATCTAGATAGCGACCCCACCCGCGTAAAACTATCGTAACTAACAAACCGGTCATCTTTAGAAGTTCAAGTATTTTGCATTCTAGCATTGATATATTTATAAGTGGCAGTATTTTTTTTACATATTCTACTCAATTGAATTGAATACAGTATTGTACTAATAAAAGATAATTACTGCCACTTACAATATATATCAAATATATGGAAAATACTATAACAACTAAAAATGAACTATTAGGAGAACACATTCAAAACATAGGTCTGTGATATTTTAAATATGAATTAAATATATTAATTAGAAAGATATATATATAAAATCAATTTTATCGAAAAATATTGTTGTTGCGTCACCGGGATTCGAACCTGGATCTCTTTCCTAACCGGGAAATTTCCAAAATTTAATAAAAATGAATTGATAATTCTGGCGTCCGCTATCAGTTTACTCAAAGGTATTTGAGATTCTGTAAAAATAAGGTAGATGGCTCTTTCAAAATAATGGAACGATTAAATGTATTAATATCAAAAAGGTAACATATAGGTTCGAAAATTGTCGCTATAGCATAGTTGGATAATGCACCTTCCCCGGTTAGGAAAGAGATCCAGGTTCGAATCCCGGTGGCGCAACAACAATATTTTTCGATAAAATTGATTTTATATGTATATCTTTCTAATTAATATATTTAATTCATATTTAAAAATGAACTGTTTGTTAGGTACGAGATAGGTAGGAGGGGCCGATATGCGTGATCACTGAATCGCGGAACTGACGGTATGTAACTAAAAAAAAGGACTAATTCGCATAAAACTAAAAAATAATTAATCTTAATTTATTTTACTGACTATATAAGTATGAACAATGTCAACCCCCCACCAGGATAGTTACAACCATGGAAACGCGTACGCATTTCAATATTATTAAAATTATTTAAGTTCAACAGATATCTGCGTACTACGTAAAACCTGATAATTAGAAATTAATGTAATAATGATAATTAGTGTAATTGTTTGTGAAGTTAAAACAACCAAAATTGTTGTCCAAGAGTTAGCCTATTTAATTAATTTAATACAATAGTCATGGGAAATGCATATGCATGTCTTCACACAATCTAAAATTCCGTGAAACTAAAAAAATAATCTAACACGTTAAAGAAATAGCAGTGTGTGATTTTTTTTTTCATAGGACCGGAGAATGTAAAATTTGTTATATAAGCAATAATCTATTGCTAACAGAAAGCGGGTTTTGCCGATTGCAGTCATGTTTTAGCAAGTGCACTGTCAGACGGTGGATACGAGATCTTTGAAATTGAGAAAACAGGAAAAAATGCAATCTTTATTGTGTCCTGCATCCCTTTTTTTCAATTGGCAAGCACTGTATGCTATACAACAAAGTTCACAATAAGTACTTTACCAGGGAACTTAAAATGTTTGTATTAACCAGTGACATGCAATAGGTATAGATTTAGATTATGGTGTTACCAATGATGTTATACAATCATATGTAATACAATATAAGTACTTTCGTTTAACCAACGTCTTTAGACAAAATAAATCCGTCGTTTATACGACCCTACCATGTATTTATTTATATTTTTAGAGTACTATTAATAGTGTTTTTAATGTTTAAGTTTTAAAGTAAAATAATACCTTCTTACCCATATAAAAAATGTATGGACGTTTTTAAGAACACTTTCTACGACTGAACATAATTAAAGGAAATAATTATTTTTATTAATGGTTAACGTTGGAAATAGTTCTTCCAATTGCTTTTTGTTTCCATGCACTAAATTTAAAGAACAACCATAAAATCAACACGTTAAAAACAGTAAGATAGTAAAATTCGCGAATTAGTAAAAGAGGAAGTAGACACTTCAATGATTTGCACGCAGTTGTAAGCCTTTCTAATGTTATTCTATTAAAAAACAGCATATGTAACGACTCTATACAAAACGGATCAACCGAAAGGAATTTTCAAATCAATAAATAGTAATTTATATGACTTGAGTAATTCACTAGCTTAGACACAGAACAGAGTAATGTGAATAGCTCGATGCAGCGAATACAAAAGAGCGCCATGGATACAGCGGTGAGTCGTGGTAATTTTTAGAACTAAGCAATTAAAGTCTCTACTGGTACACAGATGGCGCTAATATAATTATTTAATTTATATTTGTTTCCCAGAATTTTTAGTAATGCGCACCTTTTTTGCTTGTATGCGCTGCACGCCCTGTCTTTAATCTCTGTAATATCATAATTTTCAGGGTCAGAAAGTTATGTGTGATATATGTTTTCTATTATATCTTTCGATTCACACAGATTTATCGTAAAATTAATACGATAATACGTTTGTAATATAACGCGACAATGTTAAAGCACTGAATTGAAATTGATTCAATTATAAATCTATGTGAATTGTTTCGCGCTATGTTCACTCACGTGAATATAGATATACACATATCTCAAGTAAATAATTATAGACTTTATATACAGAATTAACGAACGGGATTGTAATGACATTCGAAGTCATAGAATGTAGAAGCGATGGTAATATTTTAGCGACCCGTCTTTATATGTGGGTTTGTTTAATAATGCAGAATGCAGGTGCAGCTAATATATTCAGTAGATACCTATTATTATCGAGCACGATCGATGCAACATAAATGTTCCATTTTCAATGCTTCAAGTACGTATACCCCCCGATAAACCCCCTGGCTCGAAGCATCGCAAACATCCATTAAGGTATCATTTTATCTGTTACCATGTGAACATAAAATACGATAATATATTCAGTTAATGAATTAATAAAATTTTCGTGTCCTATTTAACTCATTTAATAGTGTTTTAACAATGGTTCGTTATTTCCCTTTACGAAAATCAAATGCACCTTCGGACAAAATTTCATGGCATTAATCAGTACAAAAATGCACTTTTATTTACGTAGATATGTACAAATTATATATATATATACTCAGCAAAAAATCGCAGAGAATTATGGGCGTGCAATGTATTATACGAATTTATATATGTATAAATATGTAGATGAGAAATAAAATATATCGTAAAAAGCAAATAGAGAGTCTTAATTAATACAAATTTTGTGGATTTCACTAGTTCTATAGCAATATAAAGTTTTACGCTAGTTTTGCCTTTTGAACAAAACTCACCGAATATATTATCTTAGCAATACTTGAATATGTTCAAGAATACACAATTACTGGACTTTTACCTACAAAGACACTGTTATTAAACAAATAACAGATATTTCATATACAACTTTTAAAAATTTGATGGAGATTGAGGGGACTTAAGCCAGCCGAAGACAGGTCGTAAGCCCTGTAATTAGCTCATACTTCCATATATTTTCCAATAAATATATAGCTTCGTCTCTATGAGATATCTAATATTTGTTAAATATATTATCTCTTCTGATATACATATAATAACAAAAAGCCATGTTTACTTAAAACAAACTCAAAATATGAATTAATATTGAAAGTAGACCCATAATAGCACTGTGCACCTGTATTTATTTATTAATTGCTTTTAAAATAAAATAACTACATTACTTCATCGTTTTTCCTTACATTGTCTTATAATTGTTTAATATTTATTGGGTTTTTTTTTCAGTTACCTTTTTGTGATATATATTTCTACGGCGGATTGAGTATTGCACTAACTATTAAATTCTGCCTAAAAAGCATTAAATACGTACATTCACAACACGTTATTACATCCACATACCGTATGAAAACAAAAATCACTAACGTAAGTGTTCTACCGATAGCAAATATAAATAACATTAGGCACTGGCCATTTATACGTCATAAACCACCATGTAGATATACAGGATGCGCCGTTAGAATCCAGACAAAATTGTATTTGAAATTCCCGGTATATTTGAATTCAGGGTCAGGTGCTAGTTGGCGCTAAAGTTAGCTAAATATGTCAGTGAGACTTTCATAATCTCAACCTGTCAACCCAATCGTGGAATACGATAGAAGAGCGGCGATTATAGAAAGCCTTCGTACCGGAAGAACTCTCACCGAAATTATTAAATTCTTCAGGTACCCAAGATCAACTGTATATGACTATATGGAACGCCCACAACCCCCAAGGACGTCCCTGTGGTGGGCAAAACCAAGTTTCCGCCCAATATCCACGTCCTGAGCGTCATCTCAAGTGAGGGTGATGTCACGCCACCGCACTTCTTGCAGAAGGGCAAAACGGTCACGAAGGAAGTTTATTTAGAGGTCCTGAGGACAGTGGTAAAATCGTGGATGGAGACTGTGGCCTCTGAGAGACCGTATATCTATCAACAAGATGAAATACCCGCTCACACGAGCCATTTAATGCAAAATTGGCTCTCTGACAACGTTGACATGTTTTGGTCGAAGGACTTTTGGCCTCCTAACAGTCCGACATAAACCCTCTGGACTACTAAGTGTGGGGCATAGCGGAGAGACAAACAAATAAGTCTAGGCACCCTAACGTCAACTCCCTCCGGGCCTCTATCAAAGCCGATTTTACGACCGTGAACCGCGATCAGTTGAAAATAGCGTGCTCGCGCTTTAGGACGGACGAAGATCAAGGAGGTGATAGAAGCGCAAGGTGGCTATATAGAATGAAAGTTCCCAGCAAGGAACCTTTAAATGAGATATAACACCATTTTTGGTATCTTTGTATATTGGCTTAAATAAACAACTTTTTGCAATAACGTTTTTTTGTCCGGATCCTAACGACGCACCGACTGACTTGGCATTTAAGATCACGGAACCATGGAAACGTAATCAATCACCAAACATGACACATTCCAAATTAAATTCTTGTTACCAATTATTTAACCATTTAGTAATTCGCGTTCTTTATTTTGATATTGTCGATGAATATTTCATTGTTTATGAATATATCATCTAAGACAGTTAAATATATGAACTAATAATTTAAGATGCATTTGAATAACTCCAGCAGAAGATAAAACAAATATTTATAATCATAAAGAAAGCACTCTTATGACATGATTACTAAACTTCAATAGACTATCACCCAGGAGCTTCAGAATACCGGAGTACACTGGCGCCAAGACATAAGGTTATGACAGAAAAAGAAAATACTTACGGTATATCTAAATATATTCTTTATAAATATCTAATCTGTCATGTAGTAGCAGACTTGGTATTGGCGAATTCCACAGATGGTTAGAGTCATTCGTGTGGTAAGCTGCTACTGCCATTCCGGTTTGAAATACTGTTCGTCTTGTCTTGTCTTATGTTCTTCACAGCATTATTAAAAGAAGAAAAATTCTTTGCAGATTGAGGATAATTAGGTACAATTGCCTAATTATCATTTGTACTCGGCAATAGTGTAATCGTGTCTTCGCATTGAAATACTCCTTTCATTAGGTACATGGAATTTATCTGACTGGAATATGATAATCAATTATTTTTTTCTGCAGAAACTAAAAACTGAGCTACGTCAGTACTCTTGCAATGCCAGATCAGCTAGTTAATGATATAAATTGAGGACAAAACATCGCTCTCAAGTAGCGTAGCTTACTTTAACTTTTTTCGGTCCCTAGATTTTCTATTTCAACACTTTTCATATAGAAACAGTAATTTGTTTTAGCGATATAAGTAAGATAAGTTTTACTGTTTTAAAATATCTGTTAAAAATACATTACTTTTTAAATAACAAATTATTTATTTTTTAAGATTGGCAAAATTAACTCTGTGGTTCAAATCCATTATTTTATATTGTTAACATTGTTTCATTAACCACTTAGTGAATTAAAATACATCAACCGGTTTCGAAAAATATCATTTTCTTCTTCAGCATGTCAATAATTAATTTAAAACATGTGCTATTTGTTTCTTTAACACATTAAAATTACATGATGATACAAAATTACTAGAATAATTTTCAGAAAAAAATTTTAGAACGGGACATTATAATTTGGAATCGTCGCTGATAAATAAAGCGTGAAAAACTAATCAAAAAATAATATATAGTAAAAATCTAATCTAATCTAACGTATAGGAAATAATATTACACTTATATTATAAATATTAATTAAATATATTAATTACAAAGATATACATATAAAATCAATTTTATCGAAAAATATTGTTGTTGCGCCACCGGGATTCGAACC
This sequence comes from Eubasilissa splendida, assembly GCA_031772225.1. NCBI lineage: Eukaryota > Metazoa > Arthropoda > Insecta > Trichoptera > Phryganeidae > Eubasilissa > Eubasilissa splendida. The sequence goes on from CM062856.1 coordinate 18,214,019, forward strand.
TGGATCTCTTCCCTAACCGGGGGAGGTGCTTTATCCAACTAATAATTACAACTTCACAATAAGAATGTGTTCTCCTAAAAAAAAATATAATAAAGTTGTATCAATGTGTCCAAAATTTAATAAAAATGAATTAATAATTCTAGCGTCTACTATCAGATTCACTCAAAGGTATTTGAGATTCTGTAAAAATAAGGTAGATGGCTCTGTCAAATGATGGAACGATTAAATGTATTGATATCACAAAGGTAACATATAAGGTCGAAAAATTGTCGCTAAAAATAATGTCGCTGTAGCTTAGTTGGATAAAGCACCTCCCCCGGTTAGGGAAGAGATCCAGGTTCGAATCCCGGCGGCGCAACAACAATATTTTTCGATAAAATTGATTTTATATGTATATCTTTGTAATTAATATATTTAATTCATATTTAAAATATCACAGACCTATGTTCTGAATAATTACAACTTCACAATAAGAATGTGTTCTCCTAAAAAAAAAAAAAACTTATATTATAAGTTGGTAAGGTCTTTCAAACGTCCGTTTCAAGATTTGTGATTGTAATTGATTACATTACATCACTTGTAGAGGGGTTTCAATAGGTTAAGCTTTTTCCTGACAACTACTGTAGATAATTGCTAAATGTCAACATAAAAGTTGACAGAAGCTCGTAAAAAATTATAATCGAGACGCTTGATTTACTTTGAACAATAAGAGAGAACTTTTTAATTTATTCCTACATAGTTTATTCCGAACATTAACGTGCCGAAGCTTGCCGAGTGTAGTGTATTTTTACATTCATGAAAAGGATATATTTACGATTTGTATAGGCACGTTATTCACTCGACACGTTGATATTGTCCGGCTGATGTTTTCAAAAGTATTGTATAATGTTCTTCACTTAAATATTTTTAACGCACGTGCGTTACATTTTAAAATAACATCTTTAAGAAGTATATTATATTTCACGTTACGTTAGTTATATGTGTATAAGCTATTATATTGTAGAATAATGAAGAGATCACTTGCTGGGGGACAGCGAAGGGTGTATTTTATCTGGCAGCCCCCGTTGCATGGCGGCATTTTAGTATTTAAAATAAGCCCAACTTGGCGGCGAATGAGAATTAGGCTGACATTAGATCGTAGAATTAATATTGTGTGTTTTCGCTAGTATTATATATATATAAGGGGAGAAATGACACAATTATTAACGATTTTTACCAAATTAGTGAATTTATAAATTGCGTTATATTTTGAAATGCGCCAAAGACCAAGAACCGAAAGCATCGTGACTGGACATAGAACAAATGAACACACAATAACTGCACATAAGACAGGTGTACAAACAGACAAGTAATGAAATATTAGATAGATTAATAAAAATTACTTCACGACAGGTTACATTCCTTTAAGATTAGGTTAAATTCTTTAATACAAAGTGCAGCAGAATAATAATCTTACTGTGTGCAGTTATCAAGTGTGCACCTGTCATGGTATCAATTGATAGTTGGTACGTTTGACGCCATTTCGAAACTAATTTTGCGTAGACTTTGTGAAATGTTGAAAACATTTTAAAAGCTAATAAAATTTAATAAAATCGTAAAAGAAATAATTTTGCAGCTGTGATATTTTATCTTTTTTATCATATTATTAATTTAAATTATTTTTTTCTTGATTATCAACCAGCGGCGTGTCTCGTGACCGGATCGTTCATCTCTTATACAAGAGTTCAGTGAACCAAATTTAGCTTGAATTATAATAAGTGCTGCATGTTATATCGGCATATTGTTTAATGCAGAATCTGTGAAACATCAACGGCGTGATTGTTGAATTGTCCTCGTACCACTTGTGATCTCGGCAGACTTCTTCAGTAATTGCTCACTGCATTGAACACTTGTCATATAATTAAAAAATGTACATACCTAGCTGTGACCAATTTGGGTACAACATGACACACACACACACACGTCAAGGGGAATTTCAACTTTCACTTGCGACGCTCGTAGGTGATGAATGTTTAAAACAAGTAGATGAGTTTGTGTATTTGGGAAGTACGTTTGATAGAAACGGAAAGATATCGACAGGAGGGTGACTGCAGGGAATAAAGTGAACGGCGATTTGAACGGAATTATAGCTAATGGTAACTTGTCAACCGAGGCAAGACTAGCGGTTCACAATTGAGTCCTGGTACCGGCACTGACGCATGGAAGTGAGGCCTGGAGGGGAACGAAAGTAGACTGGATGCAGTGAAAATAAGATCGCTTAGGTCTATATGTGGCAAATCCATTTATGACAGAGTAAAGGATGAAGAAATAAGAAAAGAATGTAAAGCTGATCTTAATATAGTGAGTAAGATTAAGAAAGGACCATTTAGATGGTTTTGTCATGTAGAACGGATGAATGAGGAGAGAATCGTAAGAAATATATATGACGCAAGTGTTGATGGCGCCAGAAGTAGAGGACGTCAGTGAAAGACTTGGCACGACCAGGTAAACCAGATGGTCCTGTTAGAAGCCATAATAACCGGCGAGCTTGTATGAGAAGATATATAAATATGGATGAGGCGAGAATTGTATGTCAGGATAGAAGAGTGAGACGCTATATCCTCTCTGTCTACCCCCGCGGTGAAATGGCGTGATTGTAAGTAAGTAAGCGCTTGCAATGCTTTTTTAGTGATGATTTAACGTGTTTAGTAAAATAATGATAATCTAAATAGGACATACCTTTAGCTGTTGCTATGGCCCTGATCCACGGATTAATATTTTTATGAGATTTTAAAGTCGATAAGAATTTTGCTCAATTATATTCTTTAGATATTTCTCGGGTTTGTTTACCGTGTGCACACCAAGTCTCAGAGATTCTACATCTCGCGCCTCATTTCACGCTGGTTATGCGTCAAGCGTCAAATGTTAATCCATTGACAATTGATGATCCGTTCGTCAGTCGGGTGAATTTAATGCTTTCTATTTGTTTCACATTTGATAATAAATAGTTTTAGGAATATATCGTTCTAGGTGACGTTTGTGCTCTCGAATCTTGGTATTACAGACCACAAATGAACAATTTAATATTTAAATTGAATTGCAACGATAATTGTATTTTTTGACTTGTTTCCTATTCTGATGATTAGAAATCTTGAATAATTATTATCTTTAATATAATATAGAAAATACTAATTAGTTGTTATTAGTTGTTAGTTGTAATTTTTCAGAACAATAAGAATGTGTTCTCCTTAATAATATAGAAATGTTCCTCTATTTTGCTGTTTGTCTTTTAACAATACTAGTTATTATTATATTGGTCTTAATTCGTGTAAATTAGTACACAAGTATGTCTTAATTTATCCATAATTTGAATCAGATTGTCCTAGTAACTAGGATCTAATTCAATACTTCAAAACTTGACGACTTACTTAACCTCAAAATGCATATCTACAGAATTCATTGTCTTTACAGGAATCCTGCCGGAGGGTCTTCGTACCAAGTGCGCTCGCTGCACTCCCCGCCAGAAGCACAACGCCCTGGGCATCCTGAGAGGGCTTCGCGACCACTACCCTGCTGAATGGGCCAAGCTGTCGGCCAAGTGGGACCCTACGGGAAACTTCACCAGGAGGTTCGAGTTCCTCGACAAGGACGACAACAATAGAGTTGGTGCGTCTTCTTTTTTGATTTCTATACCTATCACGATCGATCTCTCTTAGCCGTTTGGTACTACAAATTAAACTTTGTCAGGAGTTTCTAAACACCTTTTAACAAAGTTTATTCTTATCTGCCCTTTGCAAAGCTCACAGAGTTAGCAATTTATGTTTAAAGAATAATATTATAGTTCTTAAGGCGAATTAATTATTTTGGTAACCACTCGTAACCTCCCCCATAAATTAAATTAATTTTTAGTTATTATTCTCCACTATGGTCCACTATATTCTCCAATATGTCAAGTACATCATTAGCACTCTTTTTGAGGGCGTCATGAATGATTTCAATAGCACAAATGCAATCATGACAAACGGTTCGGCGAGAGGTTTTCAATTTTGCAACTGGTTTGCTCGAACATTATATATTATTAACAATACTACATATCATAGGATTTAATCTTAAAATACAGTAATATATAAATACGTCATATTTCATTGAGAAAAAATGCTACTCTCGACTCACTGGTGTGATTGTGATTGATATTCAATAATATCAGTGATTGAAAGCTGTGACTGAGATCACAGTTCCATTACTAATACGCGTGCGCCGCACGATATCACAATACACGTAATAAATAATAAAAAATGAGCGTATTTAATTATATTATTCAAACTTCATTTGCGTAAAAAACATATTACAATATATATAATTTAATATCATCACAAAAATAATGAAAACCTTGGAAAAATGTGAGTTTATTTTTCGGGTCAAATGTGTAAAACGTTTTTGCAGTATCTACTATAATAAACATATAATAAACATTTTACTGTATAAAATATAAAATAAAATAATACAACATTTTCATCGTACAATCCGTTTTATTCTGTTTTATCGTGATTCGTTTAATTTGTACGCTTTACAAATGATCCCGTTAAACTTCACTCCAGATACACCGGCGCAGATGACCAGCACACTGCCGCCGCCGCCGCCGCAGCCAGCGATCCTCAACAGGTTCGGTCCCGAGGACGGGGGCCAGGGCGCCTCCTCCGAGGTGCGCCCCACGGTGAGGCCAGCCCCCCTCACCACCGCCAGGTCCACAATGTGAGTCTAATGACACTTTTCTCACGCTTACTGTGTAGGCTTATGAGATATGTGAGATCGACCTATGTATCTATGCTGCAATAGAATAAAGCAGCACATCCGTAAAGATAATTACGAGTATATATTACATAGCTGACATACATAGTCAAATAGTATACGACTAATATTATTCCTCTTATTACATAAACTACTGCAGCGGCATTTTAGTTTTAGATTTATCAGTATTGCAGAATAAAGCCTTGAGAAAAAATAGATATCTTCGGATCAGTATAATGACAGAAAAGGAACGAAAGTAGACTGAATGCAGTGGAAATGAGATCACTTAGGCGTATATGTGGCAAATCTATTTATGACAGAGTAAAGAATGAAGAAATAAGGAAAGAATGTAAAGCTGATGTTAGTATAGTGAGTAAGATTAAGAAAGGATCACTTCGGTGGTTTGTTCATATGGAACGGATGAATGAGGAGAGAATGGTAAGAAAGATATATGACGCAAGTGTTGATGGCACCAGAAATAGAGGACGTCCGCGGAAGACTTGGCACGACCAGGTAAACCGGATAATGGAGGATGGTTCTGTTAGAAGCCTCAACAATCGGCGAGCTTGTATGAGAAGATGTATGAATGTGGATGAGGCGAGAATTGTGTGTCAGGACAGAAGAGTGTGGCGCTCTATCCTCTCTGCCTACCCCCGCGGGGAAACGGCGTGATGGTAAGTAAGTAAGTATAATGTTGAAAGACATTAATATGATCACTTTTAAACAGAAAAATATATTTCAATGTTATAATCTAAGTAGCTTGTTTGTGTAGTGGTTGAGGCGCTAGCTTATTGATCGGGGTTCGCGCCACGTTCCAGGACACCAGCAAGTTTTTCCTATTTTCCTAGTACAAGCATTTAGCTTTGTTCCAAAATAGTAAGAATATTGATGTGACATGTATTCCGTGTACGACTATTTTTTTAATTATAAAAAAAAATAAAAAATTTAAATCCTCATCATAAAGCATCATACAAGAGGAAAATAAAGAATAAGACTGTCATTTAGAAAGAAGGCCAAATCTCAGAAATTAATTATGTACAGTGCGATGAAGATTTTCAATGAAATGTCAGAAAAGTTGGAAAAGAGGATAAATTAGATAAATTCAAAATTAAGTTATTAAGATAAGTTCTAGTAAAAAGGGAAATATTGATATTGTTTATATTATATATTTACTTATATATGCGCTAGATTAAAAAAAAAAATAGCCGGTGTTACACGAGTAGAACTCATGAGAAGCATGTAAAAATGTCACAATAGATACTCCTTCTAGAATCATATATTTTCAGTAGATTCCTTCATTTCGATGGGTTTTTCTCAAATACCAATTAGTGCGACACGATAATAATGCAATACAAAAAAATGTACAATACAAATATTTTTAAATGACATAAATAAATAATCGTTTTCAATAAGATCATATCTTTAACTGCTTAGTAATTAGTGTATTTCAGTGATTTCTATTATTGCTTTATTAGCCGTATTCGCCATAATTATACTTTTAAAATTAGCAATATTACCTTTGTGGTTAAAATTCATTAATTAACCACAAAGTTAATATTGCTAATTTTAAAAGTATTTCTATTATTGATCATGACAGATCAGTAGTGGGTTTTCAACGTCAGCCCAAAAATAGACTGTCTTTACGACGAAGGAGATGACCAAAGAATTTTGATAAATGTTTTAAATTACGATAGAATAAACATAAAAAAAATATTTACGTGATATTACATACAATTATAATATGAATAAATAAATAAAAATGTATGTCGTATACTTTTTGTTTTAACCCGTTCATACCCCCTTGCATACAACTTTAAAAAGCATAAAACAAGTACTAATTTTATGTGTGTTGATACATCTGCCTTCTTTTAATAACATGTATGTAAGGTAGATGGCTCTTTCAAATAATGGAACGATTAAATGTGTTAATATCAAAAAGGTAACATATAGGTTCAAAAATTGTCGTTAAAAATATTGTCGCTGTAGCATAGTTGGATAATACATCTTCCCCGGTTAGGAAAGAGATCCAGGTTGGAATCCCGGTGGCGCAACAACAATATTTTTCGATAATATTGATTTTATATGTATATCTTTCTAATTAATATATTTAATTCATATTTAAAATATTACAAACCTATGTTCTGAATAATTACAACTTCACAATAAGAATGTGTTCTCCTAATAAGTATATTTATTTTTACTGATGATACAAATTTTAATAAATTTATGTCGCCCAAATGACCATCGCCCAAATGACCGTCGCCCAATTAACCGTTGCCCAATTGACTATAGCCTATTAGTATTTTTTGGATGCTATTACAAAATATTAACTTTTTGATATCTCTTTGCTGCTCTTTCGCGTATCGATATACAATGTTTGGGCGGTGTAATATTTGCTGTTTTCCATATACTCGAATGTCTCATTTCTTTATTGTCTGTCGATTCAATAAAAAACATTATTTTAATATTTTAGTAAATAGATAATATAAAATATTAATGACCGGTTTCAGGATGACCACAGCGTCACCATCGACGACCATGATGACACCGATCATCCCCACACTGAGGCAGACCAGACCTACACACCGTCCAGTGCAGACCACCTACAGGTCCCGACCCAAGCCGGCGACCATTCGATACCCCGAGTACATCCCCGCGGACACGCGGCCTGTCATGGGCCTCATAGACCTCTTCGGGAACAAGATCATCAAGACCACCGAACTAGTGACGGGCATCCTGAAGAACACAGTCAGAATCGTTGTGGGCTGATCCAATGTCCTACTCAATTTATTAATATACTGTGTTGTATTATTGCCAAAATTATTGTGGAATTACGCAGTGAGCTGTTTTTTTGAACAAAACATTTTTATGTAAATAGTGTACGCGAGTAACCCAAAGTGATGAATGTTTAGAAAATACATAAAATAAATAAAAAAATTAAAGTTCAAAAATGTGACGATGTACGTTATGATGTAACAACACACTTTTCTAAAAATATCTTACAAAATAAAATACATATATTTCTAGAATTTTTGTGAGAAATCATTAAACCGTATGTGTGACACTATCAGAAAGCAATCGGGTACCGTTAAGTCGCTATAGTGATGTTTTCGTAAAACCTAAAATTCAATGTTGAGAATGTAATTTATTATAAAACAATATGTTATCGGTCTACCGTAGTACGACATAACTAAATTGTTAATAATATTTTGTACATTTTCTAGGAAGAAGTAAACTGAAAAAAGTTTTTTTTTTAATTGTAAAAAACATCGTTAAAATAAATGGTGATACTTTTTGAATGAATTATTTCGTTATCTATCTGTCACCGTAATATTTTGACATGACCAAAATTATGAAATGAGCTAAACATTTAATTAAATTTTGTGATATTGTTCAGTATGGAGATAAATAATATATTCCATAATATTAATTGTTTATTAAAATTGTTTACGTATACAAATACACTATAAACTATAATATAAAATGAAATTTAATCCCTCCTGTAGCATAATTTTTGCGATTCTTTTTCGAGGTTGCGCGTCGGTCACGCGCCTCGCCTTCAGGAGCCCTACTCTAAATGTTGCCTTTCTATTTGTGAACTGTAGTCTATATATGCAGTGAAGGAATTATTGTGCATTGAAATGGAAACATTGTGATATAAATTAATAGGCAATGGAAAACTTGACTGTCCGGTGGTATATCGATTTTTAATTAAATTTTATCAGCCAAAGACTGATTTTTCTTGAATTATTCGAGATATTATTGTTTTCAGTTAAACCGACATTTTGATTTAATTTTGTATCTAAATTTTTCCTTTGTTTGTGATCAATCAAGTTAAATCGTATTTTTGTCGAAATAAAAGCGATTTTAAAGAAAATATGTAAGTAATATACTTCAGAATGATTTTTAACAAATTAGATGTATTGTGACAGACGATACACTAATACGCCTCAAGTTATATAAAAAATTAAAGGTTAATACTTAAATTTTGTATATTACTATATTTTTTAATTTCCAAAAAAGAAACACCATATAAATTTAAAGAGATTTTTTTCACTTCTATATAATATTATTATTATTTTAATTTCCTTACGCCATATAAAAGTTTATGTAATATACGATTATTTTTTTATTAATTAGGAAACTATAGTTATTTGTTGAAATTAATTATATAGTATTTTTATTGTAAATGTTCGCAAAATATGTATTTTAATATTAAATATGTGATGATTCGTTGTAATAAAATGTTATTTTATACATATTTTTTTCCATATGAGTTATTTGATTTCCATTAATATATTACACGTATTTAATAATAAACCCAAAGATAATTTACAAGTAGGAAAAAATCTCGTAAAGGAAGAGAACTCGACTTAAAACATGAAGTTGTTGCGTAAGTAAATACATTAAATAAATATTATTAATGAAAGTAAGAACATCTTGTATCTACGCACTTTTGCCAACGAAATACATAGAAGCTAATTTACGTATTCTTTAAAGGCATTTTCTGCCGCTACTCTGTTTTTTACCTTAAATAGTTAGCGAGGTGCACAAAAAAGTGAAGATTGTCGGAGAAGCAAGATGATTCAATTGGACGTTATCAACAGTAATACGAGTTCACGACCCTCTTTCACCTTTAAAACTTTGGTACGTCTCCGTACCAACGCCGCACTATTCGTTCAGAAGTGGCTCTTTCATCCCCCATGCTGTTTGAGATGCACAATGCTAAATCGAACGCAAAAAATACACTCATTATTATTTTTTCAATCCCATTTCTGAAAGATTACAAAAATGCAAATTAAACATCAAAACAAAACCAAATGAAGAAATACTTCCTACCGAAGAATTTTAAAAATTATATAATACAAATCGGCTATTATTTTCGCAACAATCTAATAGAATTCTATTCCAAACTAGCGGAAAACATTACTTGTAACTAGGCCCTGCGGGCGGCATTAGTGGCCGCTTCGTTACCAACACATCTCTGTACCATAACAAAAAATAAACATTTCATGTTTCATCCATTATCCCTATTGTCATTTCGTAACATTGTTTGTACATCTCTTCTACCATCTATTTCTCAAACTTATTGTGATTGGTTAACACTGTGTGTGTACACATGTAACATATCTGACATATCAATAATTGGCTGTGCGTCGCCCGTATGCGATCGAATAATCTTCGTTAAGGATAGAATTCATTAATTTGTAGTTATCAAATACATCATACGTTTGTAAACAAATATTTCAATCTCAAATGAGGGAAATATCAGTATTGCAGATATAAATGAATCTTTATATTATATATTTAGTAAAACGTGACAATTTACACAACGTCCACAGCAAAACAGCTGTTATCTGTCAGGCGGAATGTTGTCAGTTGCCAATACTTACGGTTATTGCAGATTTCGTGGCGTAACGTTACCCAGCGCGCAATTGTATTCTCGCTCTCTCTACGTTGTAGAGTTAACCCTTCCCTAGCCATGCAGTAACATAGGTCTACCGAGTCAATAAAATCGTATTTCTATAAATATACACAATGTAAAACTTACATTTTACCTGGTCCTAAAAAAAATCATTTGCATTTAGAAATGACTAGTGGAAAACCCATTATGTAAAGCGAATCATAATAAAAATAATCATTTTTTAATTCAATGCTATATAAAGTTTATGCGTTGCGTCCTATCTGCGTTAAAATTATACTTGTACTACGTGAAAAAGATCATACATTAATTTAAATGATGAGAGATGAAGATGAAGATCATGTTAGATGGGTCTTTTGACGAATGCGTTACAAGAATAACGTTTGAGAATAAAATGAACGTATTTAATTATTATATTTATCATTTCATATTATATTTATAGGAACTATTTTAAAGTCATTTAAGCTTGTAAAAACATTTTATTCCCATTTGAAGTGTAAAAAAACTCAAATTTCTTGCAGTAACACGAGTTGACAGCATGGCTGCGTAGGGTATTTTTTAGCATGGTATGGTAAAGGTTAACTATAAAGAATACACACAATTATTTAGCATTGGAAAAAAATATTTCAATCTTCTATTTTTTTGTCTTTGTGTTGATGAGTAGATATTTGTCTATGGTATAGGTATGTATAAAGCCGAAATATATTATTATTACATATTGTGACTATAAGTTGTCCTTACAATAAAATGATTATGATGTGAAGTAGCGCGTGTAAAGTATTAAGATATTTTGACATCTGTTGATAAATCGAGCAAACATTTACACGTAAACCTGAAAAGTTTTGCCTTAAAATAATTTTACTTTCGTTCTATAGAAACCCGATTGAATAGAAAATGTTTACTTCATTAAAACTGTTTTACGCTATGTTCGACAGGTGTCACTAAAGGTAATTTCTTCAATTTTAATAACTATAATACTTTTTTTCGATAATAATAATTTTCGTCCGGAAATCAAATGCATTACGTCTCAGACACATGTATCATTTTCCCCCTACAAAATTGTATTTTGTTTTGGTCTCTGAATTTTATTTAAAGTTGGTATTTTTGTTATGTAGAAAATAAAAACGATATACATACATACATTTATTTATTGCATATTATTCTATAAAATATTACGACTTGAGTTGTCATCAAATGTTTATATTAACAGAACTTTCACCTCCGTATTGTCGTAGTTTTACTGTCCGAATATTAGCTATAGGCAGGGACGTGCACTCTATACAATCAAAAAACTTGTGTATAACTATAATCATTGCAAAATAAATATTTATTTGATATTTTATACATTAAGTATGTAAATCTACGCGAAAATAATTCAGATCTCATGTTAACGAGTTAACTAAAACCGTTTAACAAGCGCAAGAATATAACATTGATAAATAAAGCTGGGCATGTGTTTTTTTACAAAATCTGTCCCAGACGTATACGAACTAAACGCAATCACGCACAACGCGATGATCTGAATACACGTCGTCGCTTTAAAAGACGTGTTGCAAAACGCCGCAAGTGTGTGTATTATTTTATATTTTTAAATATTTAGCTCCTTTTGTTAATTACTTGAAAAACTTCCCAAGAAAAATAGTAATAATACACACTGACACAAAAACATATTTCTGAAAGAGTGAATAATGAATACAACCTCTGATGATAATACCCATCGCTTTCATACCATTGATTTTAGCAGCATAACCTACGTCCATGCCTAGTGCACGCCGCTGGTTATAGCTACCTATTGCATATGTTACATCATTTCTCTCGGTTCCACTGGTTTATCATAAAATTAATACGATAAAAAATATATCTATCTCAATACAAACAATGTTGCCAGAAAATTGAGTTCATTATTCACCTAAATATTATATCTAACTTCAATACCTACCGTTTACGCGCCTTGTTACTTCGATTGGCACCACTGGGTTTTCAGGTTTATAATAATGTAAATGTGTATGTGTGAATATTAGCGCCCTTTTTTCGGAAAGCTAAGAAGACGGTAACCGACAGGCGTCATTCCTATTACATCACGTGCTTCGACCAGTCCAGCAGTTCAAATAAACTAAAGAAGACAACTCAACTAAAAGAACAACAACGAAGACAGCAAAATTAAAAAGGTTAGTGCAGTTCATATATCATATGCGTGCTTATTGTTAATCAGAAACCTGGGAACCAGCTATCGAAGGCATTTACATAAACATCTACCTTTACCTTATTAAAACTAAAATGTTTAATTCCCCCAATTTAAACACGAGGATTGATTTCTCTATTGAGTTGTAATTAGCCTTATGATCTATCTGTATTTTTAAATTTATTAATGAAAATGGCCGCCATGTCACACTCTAAACTTGTCGGTAATGATGATGACTTTTATCATTGCTGTTGTCCACAGCGCATGTATGCATGGAAGCTTAATTGTGTCATTGTATCGTGACTTTCCGATCAAAATAATAGATTTTCTCTAAAAACACCATTGCAATGTGACAAAGAATGATTGTAATATCACTCATACAGACGTACAAACGAATAATCATATTACTGTTAGGATAGATAGGATAGTACGTATTTTGTGGTTGTATCAGGTAACAATGTGAAACAAACTGAACCGCCATTCAAGCGCATAAAAAGTTTACTTTTAATTCGTTCTTATTATTTCCGACCGATGCAATCAATTTCTTTTGAATGATAACTCATAGCTGTTTGTGTTTTCCCAGACTACCGCAGGCCTCGAGGTGTAATTATATTACATACTGTCTACAGCAGAGATCCTCAACATAAGATGAAACTAAAGGATTCAGGTGTCACTAAACCGGTGTAAGTTTCAAGACAACTCTAACTATTAACTGCTTTTTATTTTGAATTAATGGAATACAGTTATCATTCATATTTCGATAAATCTATACATAAGTATATCAACTGTTTAACACTTTTTTTCATACAAAATATTATATTATCATATCAATCATTAACAGTTAGACTGTTATCCAGCCGCAGGTTTACACCAGCAACTCGGATGTCTCAGAATCCATGCACACGGCCTTCAGAAAACATTGTAGATGCGCTACAATAATGCGCCAACCCAAACAGTATTCTATATGAGTTATTGTACTGAATTCGTAGACGGTTGTACGTCACTAGCTTGTAATTCGACCAGAGCTTACAGACGTACATGCTGGTGAAGAACGATTTAAAAATGATGCTCTTCACCTCCTTACTGCATCGATAGAAACGCCGTGACAGCATATTCGCACGAACACTTAATTGTCTCATCCATCGTTCAATGTCCTCATCCATCTTTGAAGACATGTCCAAGGTATGTGACCTTTTATGAGTGGTCATTCAATTTGCAGTTTTGTTAGTATTATTATTTGTAGTGCAGTTCTTAGTTCTTAACCTTTACCATGCCGTGATATAAAATACCCATACGCGGCCATGCTGTCAACTCGTGTTACCATAAATAACAGAAATAAAAATAGCTTAAATGGTTTTAATGGCACAAATTTATTCTAAATATTGAAAAAAATTATTAATATAATAACATTATTTAGAACATTCAACAAGTCCTACACAATGCGTCCTTCCTTCTTATCTCTCTTAATTTAATTGTGAGAAAGAGACAATTATATTCCTGTGTTTGTTATTCTTCTCAATGTGAAAATAATCACAAATAGTATTTTTACCAACGTATTAATTTCACAACGGATCGAATTGAAAAATAATTATTTTTGTACAATTCCCTAATCATAATTGTTATTTTTTTTACTAATTATTCCTAAGCGCAAATATTTTCCTTGTGATTATCTAAAATATGAATTTTATACTGCCTGTATTTAGCGAAATATTACAGGTTTAATTGGGATGGTGGACCTGTGTTACTGCACGGTTTGGGGAGGGTTAACAGGAAGATGAAAGGTTTGAGAACATGCGCTGTAGGACGCAGTACGGTGAAAGTTCGACGGAAATATTATGCAACGTGTTTATACCTTCATACGTATGACACATAATAGATAAATACATACAAATAATTAAACTGCGAAAACATACTTACATAGATAGTAAATACAACACATAGGTATGTGCCTACCTAAACGTAATACATCTATTGCATAAAAGATAACGAGATTAGATTTAGAGAGGGAAAAAAATATTAATAAAAAATTGTATCAATTATTACTGCGTACTCTCATTTTTATGTGTGTGTATATGTTTGCGTGTATAGTTCACTGGGAAGGAATAAAAGAAGGACGAAAAAAAAAATATTTGTTAGAAAACAGTTGCTTAACTTTGTATTTTATATAGATAGATAATAAGTATGTATTATGTTTTATTAAAATTTTTAGGTAAGTAATTTGTTGATACTGAATTTGTAAAGAAGTTCTTTACCAGCGCCTACAATAAATTTTTTTTTTTATTATATTGCTCAATTTTGACACTTTTTGGCAGATTTTCCATTGCAGAGGTTCATAATATAGAAAATCGTATCCATGAAAAATGACGTTTAAATAGAGAATACATATAACATGTTAAATATGAATTAAATATATTAATTAGAAAGATATACATATAAAATCAATTTTATCGAAAAATATTGTTATTGAGCCACCGGGATTCGGACCTGGATCTCTTTCCTAACCGGTAAGATAAGGTAGATGGCTCTTTCAAATAATGGAAAGATTAAATGTATTAATATCAAAAAGGTAACATATAGGTTCGAAAATTGTCACTAAAAATATTGTCGCTGTAGCATAGTTGGATAATGCACCTTTCCCGCTTAGGAAAGTGATTCAGGTTCGGATCCCGGTGGCGCAACAACAATATTTTTCGATTAAATTGATTTTATATGTATATCTTTCTAATTAATATATTTAATTAATATTTAAAATATCACAGACCGTCTGGTTCTGAATAATTACAACTTCACAATAAGAATGTGTTCTCCTAATTTAACATGTTTATTATAAGTTCAGAACTAAAAGGTTGCATGTCAATTTAACTTGTATTTCAAAGAAAATTGACACTTCACTTTGATGCTATTTGTCCACTAAATGAAATGGCAAAGCAATTAGACACAAAGCTGGACTTGTATGCAATTTATCTTGGATTAAAGTCTTTTTTGCGAACATTGGCAAGCGATTGGCCGAGCATTTACTTTTTTTCACCAGATTTTTTTCCAAATTTGCGTCGAAATCAGTACCCTTCCAGTAATAGTTCGTTTTTCAATAAGTATCTAAATATATTATAAATTAATTTGACTCTTCATTATCGTTATCAATGCACTGCCGGATGAAAGCCTCTCAGCGGCGGATTTACGACGCAGTGTCGCTGGACCGGAGTGTTTTAAGACAATGGTCTCCAAAATGATATTAGCCCGACACAACGTGAATTACGAACAGCAACACAGAAGAGTCATCTTCAAGAAATTATATTTTGGCTAAACTATGAATAACAACAAGATCTAGAGCCTAGAGCTCCGAACCGACCCAACAAAGACCGAGCGTATACATCATTAATATCCGAAGGCAGCCGAGCACAATCGGATCTGTCAGTATTTTTTTTCGCTAAAACGGAGTTTATAGACCTTATTTTATTTATTCTATTATTTCTGGTTTTACTTCCCTTTTCTTAGTGATTCGAGGGCCCTCGCGATAGCGTTTTGCAATTTGATTGCTACGTTATTTCGTTTCCTACCAATCTTTGCTGTGTCATTTTCTCTGCTTTGATTTCATTTATCCAATAAAATTTTTGTGTAAATGACGTATGTCCAGGGGCGTGCAGTCCATACAAGCAAAAAAGCTGTGCATTACTAAAAATTCTGGGAAACAAATATAAATTTTATAATCTATTATATGGACCGTGAACGTATATTTACGGATTTATTACAATTATCGCCACCTGTGTACCAGCAGAAACTTTAATGACTTAGTTCTAAAAACTACCACAACCTACCGCTGCAACCGTAGCGTTAGTAGCTATAACCGACGCATTGTAGCTAATCACACTACTATCTTCTACTTCTAAGCTTGTGAATTACTCAAGTCGTACAATTGGCTATTTACTAAATTGAAAATTCCTTTCGGTTGATGCTTTTTGTATGGAGTCGTTACTTATGCTATTTTTTAACAGAATAACATTATAAAGGATTACAACTACAAGCAAATCATTGTCCACTTCCTCTTTTACTAATTAGCAAACTTTAGTATCTTACTGTTTTAAACGTGTTGATTTCATGACCGTTCTTTGCGTTCGAGGTGCATTTGATGCACGAATTTGTTTTTGATTTGAGAAAAACAAAAAGCAATTAGCAGAACTATTTCCTACCTAAACCTTTAATAAAAATAATTATTTCGTTTAGTTATTACGTGAAGGATTTTCAAACAATAACATAATCACATTCAGTCATAAAAAAGTGTTCTTAAAAACGTCCATACATTTTATAATTAATTTTTATATGGGTAAGACTTAAACTTTAAAAACACTTTTATAAAATTACAAATAAATACATGGTAGGGTCATATAAACGACGGATTCATTTTGTCTAAAGACGTTGGTTAAACGAAAGTTCATAATCATATGCACAACATATATTGTGTTACATATATTATATATGATTGTATAATATCATTGGTAACAGCATAACCTAAATCTATACCTGCTGCACGCCACTGTGCATGTCATACCCAGGACAATCTAGATGCGCGTCTATTTCCTCGTGTCTCACAGTGGATAACTTCCATAAATGTACGTTTGACGAAATATTTCGCAAGTCTTTGTGTAACACGGCAATTTTTTTACACGTCATTGAATGTCGCCAAGAAAACGTTTTCCCATGATGGCGACATGTGGATTAATGGCAAAGCGAAACCGTCTTACTTAAAAAAAAAATACTTTGCTTCAGCATATTTCTTCACTGGCTCGGCACTTCACACCACCTAATGAGCAGACCCATTAGTGAAATCTTTTCCTTGCATGTGAATCGCGCAATAATTTTCATTCTATTTTTCGCATCGGTTTTAACATGTTTGTCAAAATTTTCCCAATATCAGTACACCAATTATTATAATACAGTGGAACCTCTATATTTGTCAGCCCCTATATTCGCCTCACATTTCAATAACAAAGAAATGTTTCCGTATTCGTTAATATTTCCTATGTTTGTCACTTCCACCGTCCGGCAATGCTGTCTAACTGGGCCAAAACGCAGAATATGGTCGAAAAGTTACACCCGAATGTTGCCATAGTCAACCAAAACACAAATGGATTCAATTGTAATGTAAAACTGGCAACATTGGACAAGTTCTTTGTTAAAAGGAGTGCTACTACATCGGCAAACGAAAACCACCACCAGAATTAGAGTTATCTGATGTTTAAATTGTCTCCTACTAAATATTAGTAACTCTCCTCCTCTACCGCTTCTACCATTATGTCTCCTTAGTATAATAAAGACAAAGTTTTGACATAAAATGTTGGGGACTGGGATAGAATTAATTGTATTTCAGTTATTTGTTACGGAAAAAACTATATTTGAATTATTTTTACTGACCTTTTGTGTTGAATTCATATCAGCCATCAACGGTGATGAATGTAACTTCCATCACTTCAAACCACAACCTCCGTCAGTATGACGGATTGTATGCGTATGGATAGTGTATGATCTCAAATCAATATGATGGATTGTATGTGTGTGGTGGTGTATGATCTCAAATCAGTATGATGTATTGCGACCCTGGATAGACTTTTTAGAAATCGAATAACTGCGCCCCGGATATTGGCGAACTTAATTGTAACCCTTCCATTAAACTTGTAATATTTCGGTAAATATACGCAATATAAATTTCATATTTTAGTTATTTCTAAGGAAAACATTTACGCTCAGAACTGACTAATGAAATATCAATTGTGTAATGCGAATCTTAGAAAAATAATTATTTTTCAATTCAGTCTGTCGTAAAATTAATCCGTTAAAAAAAATACCATTTATGGTATAGAGATGACACATTAATTTCACAATGAAAATAATACCAACTCTCTTTCTCACTAATTAAATGAAGAGAAATAAGAAAAAGGTCGTAATGTATAGGGCTTGATGAATGCTCCGAATTGTGTTAGGAAATTGCTCCCATTTTCGCAATATTTAGAGTAAGTTTATATGATTATCAATTTTAAAGCCATTTAAGGTAATCTTTAAAAATTAAAAAAAAAACTAATTTCTTACGGTAGCGCGAGTTGACAGCACGGCTGCGTATGGGTATTTTATATCACGGTATGGTAAAGGTTGAAAGAAAGCAAAAAGGAGATGAATTATATATCAATAAAAAAAAATTATTTTGGTTTCAAATTCACGTTAACCTATCCCTTACGGTGCTAAAAAAGCGCGTTCCGGTATTGTAAACTCAGTGTACATGTAGGATTTTTATGTCGGATACATATGAATATTTTACATTTATTACTTATATTAATCATTAAAATAATAGTTGACATATATATATGTGTGTGAATATTTATATCAATTATTGTGTAAAAGTGCTAAAAATGAAATAAAACATTTATCATCACGAACGACGGCATAAGACACGTCTAACTTGGCCAGCGCACGCTCTGCCACTAAGTGACGCCTTCCGCACCACACCGTACGTACGCATACACGTATTGACAAATTCACGTCGTGTTCTTCGAAAAAAAATAATTTATTGTTACATATGTTGCGTATATATTGTAATTATTTTATCCAATACATAAATATATTTCGGAGAAATACCTAAAATATGAACTGTGTATTTAGTATATTTACAGAAATATTCACTTAATTAGAGACAATGTTAACTCAGTTTACATCATCGGAGAGAAAAGGTTAATCTCTTTTCTAATTATATATTAATAATATTATTGACATTCTAAGACCCTAAGGTGCATAGCATAGATGGCATTTATGGCCCGTGTTCACGTATGAGATTTTTGACTCGAGACAATCACTGAGATACGGATTAGATTCTTTGGAGGCAACTCTCAGCTTTGCAAACCAGAGATTCGCCGTCTCGCGCCGTCACTTCACGCTCAACACACAAACGTCATTATTAAATAATAAACTAACCAGGCATTTAAAAAAAATGAAAACAATGGAGCATCCAGCAACACAATATTTTTTTTCATATGACAAAATTCCAAACGATAATGGAATTATTTTATTATAAATATGCATATATCATACGTTATTAAAAGTGTGAAAAACGAGATTTATTTTAATGATGATAATTCTAAAATAACCATATAATTATAACTTTAATTTATATTTATAACAAAAATATAATAGCGAAATAATTATCTTCGTTTGACGCGACACCGCACACTTTCACATGATGGACTTGAGACAGCAGATCTTTTTTGTTGTATGTTGCCATGCGACTTAGTTAGTTAGTATAATAAAAGTCGATCTCCTGAGATGTTACTCAATTATGCAGCGCACATGTTTTTTTCTAGTGTACCGTTACATTAATATCTGGCTACCAAATTATTATTCATTGTATACCTACAAAAGTACACATAGGAATGCATGTCCATTTCTTCTAAGTTGTCTATAAATACCTAGAATATATTATTGTGTTCGGTATGTTAGCAGTTCAATTCTAGTATCCAATATGTTAAGTCATTTTAATAATCTGAGTGCGTAATGGAATTTTTCTTTACCATCAGACCAATCTATACAAAACGACTACAATGGTGCTGTCCATCGATAGAAGGCGTTCAATAGTGGCTGCGATCATAGACTTTCAAGTCCCTTGGCCCTTTTTGGCATCAGCTCTCAATCTCAAACTCAGTTCAACTTCCAGGTCGATCGGTAACCAAATAACGAAAATGAAATGAAAAAAAACTCGTATTAATCAGGACTGTTTATTAAAAGTAAAACCCGGTTAGGAAAGAGATCCAAGTTCGAATTCCAATGGCGCAACAACAATATTTTTCGATAAAATTGATTTTATATGTATATCTTTCTAATAAATATATTTAATTCATATTTAAAATATCACAGACCGTCTGTTCTGAATAATTACAAATTGACAATTAGAATGTGTTATCTTAATAATAAAGTTGTATCAATGTGTAATATGTGTATAAAAATGAATTGATAATTCTGGCGTCTGCTGTCAGTTTACTCAAAGGTATTTGAGATTCTGTAAAAATAAGGTAGATGGCTCTTTCAAATAATGGAACGATTAAATGTATTAATATCAAAAAGGTAACATATAGGTTCGAAAATTGTCGCTAAAAATATTGTCGCTGTAGCATAGTTGGATAATGCACCTTCCCCGGTTAGGAAAGAGATCCAGGTTCGAATTCCGGTGGCGCAACAACAATATTTTTCGATAAAATTGATTTTATATGTATATCTTTCTAATTAATATATTTAATTCATATTTAAAAGTAAATCGTCTTTATTTTTACCTGGGATCAACTTTTCTCATAAAAAATCTCCAAAACGTTAGAACAAGACGGTCTTCTTATATATGAGCGTTCTTTATCATCTTCTCGATATTTGATCATTATGGTCAGTGTCCACGGAAGAGATTTTGAGGAGATTTTCGACTAGAAACAATCTCCAATGAGATGCTTTGGAGACAACTCTCACGCCTTACTTTACACTCGTATGATAAACGTCAACCGTCATTGTCGCCATGTTCGTCATATGAGTGATTTTGAATCTCCCCAGTAGCAGTTAAAACTCAATAAATGTTTGTAATGTTTAATGACTTATATCTAACTTTTGGAATAGATAATTGTAGAGATCTATGGTAGTTTTAGGTGATGTTTATACGAACGTATCAAATCTCGCTTTCAGAACGTTCAACGTGTCAATGTTTTAAGTTTTCGTCTCTTTCTAACAATCTCAAGCTGATCTCTGCGTTACCTCCGGAACAAAATCTAATCAATCTCAACTAAATCTCTGATATCACAATAGATGGATCCAAATAATCATAAGGGTAATCGGCTTAAAATAATTCAAAGATCTATTCCCCGCACCCCCTGGTTCTCCAAAAGGAAAGTCTCTAAAAGAACAATATCAAATATCTCTAGAATGAGAATTGGGCATTGCCAGGTAGCCTCACATTTATTCAGATTGAACTTAATAAATTCCCCAATGTGTGAGTGTGGTGCCGAGGAGGAAACCCTTGACCATATCTTTTTTGATCACAGGTTTTTTTTACAGTAATCTCATCAATGGTAATTTTCAACTCCCGGTTAACTTGTGTCATCTCCTTACCCATTTGAACGACAATGGTATTGGCTTGAAATATAATTATTGTACTATTTTCTATAAAATAAAGTTTTAACTCGATTAATGGCACAAATCACTCTTAAAGTGTGGATTGCGTATTTAAAACAGAAAAAGAAATCTCTGATATTGTCTCCTTTCATGGACACAAAAGTGAGTTTAGTTTAGTGATTAAGATATCATAAGCCATTAAACATTAACATAAAACATAAAGTGTTAAATTACAAACATTTATAGCGTTTTGACTGCTACTGAAAAGATTTCAAACCATCAAAATGACATATAAGTTTAGTTTAACACCCGAGCGTGAAATAAAGAACGAGAGTAGTCTCCAAAACATCTCACGGGAACAAAATCCGTATCTCAGAGATTGTCTCGAATCGAAAATCTCCTAAAAATCTTTTCCATGGACACGGACCGTTAGTATTTAACGAGGAGTATCTAAAAAACAAATAAGTCTGTTGTTCCATGGTGCTCCTATAACACCAATAGATGAATTAGTACTGGTTTGATTTGATAATATTATTTAATTCTTCATTTAAGAAGGAGCTCGTGAGAGCCTACCCGCCATTGTTCTCTCTTTTAAAATACTATCCTTCCTTCTCGTTAGTAATAAAATTCAGTCAGCATTTTATTTATCTAGGCATAGCGCACGTTTTTTAAACACTGATCGGCAATCTTGAATGCATCCGCATCGGGAGTCAAATCTGATATTTCTCAATCGTCAGCTGGTTAGTGCCCGGCCGTGCGGTCAGCGCATTTAGCCGGACAGGACAGGACCGAAATCATTTTAAGATGAAATATATTTATTCAGCGGGGCTTCCAGTAAAATTTGTTACTAAAACTGGATTAAAAAAATATTTTTTTAAATTCTTTTTTATTTTCGTCTTTTTCGGTACCTACCGGGATCATTACTGGCGCCTGCGATTTTTTTTTTTAATCAAAAAGATTTTGGTGGTGAATATCAATCCCGCTATCTCTCACTTGCTTGCTAAACGAGTTTTCCGCCTTATAGATTGTGATATGTCAAATTATCCTACAAGTATATAATGCTGAATTTTTATGTTGAAATTCAATGCGTATACTTTGATAAACAAATATCAGATATCTCATAGAGATGAAGTTATTTTTTATTATATTTATTCGAAAATATATGAAAGTATGGGGTAATTACGGAACTCACGACCTGTCTTCGGCTGGCTTAAGTGATCACTTTATATATATATATATATATATATCGTTCACCAATTCTCACTCCTCAACCTCCACATTTATTCAATTTAAGACAGGTCGTAATCCCTGTAATTACCCCATACTTCCATATCCAAATAGCTTTGTCTCTATGAGATATATCTGATATTTATTTAATAACAATGCCTTTGATCCAGTAATTAGAAGAGGCGCCTACTGAAATATATGTAATAGGTAGATATAACAAATATATTTACCTTTGTTGCGTAAACCCTGGTTCCCGCTATGTTGTTAAACTTATTTAAAATGAAATTTTAGTTGATATTTGTAATTAATCAAGATGGCGTCGAGTGAAAATTGTCGCCATTTTGAATCGCCAATGTTACAGTATCTATAGATACTATTTTATTTTTTGTTTTAAGAGTAGGTAGACGAATAAAGCCTCGTTGCCGCTTTCAGGTGCTGTCTCCTGGGTGAAGTAGGTTATCCAATCCACAAATGGTATATTATGGTAGGTATACACGAATGAATGGCTAGACTAGTATGTCCCTACTTCGGCCCTGCCCCACCTGGCGGTGTTGTGGTCCACGAAGGTACCGGCAGAGTTTTGTCACCCGACCGCGGTGCGGTGACGGACGGCATATATAATCGCGGGTTCACGTGACGCCGAGCCAGTCCGCGCCCGCCGTCGAACCGGGAATCCCGATCTCTTCACTCCGCTGTGATACCGTGCACTGCAGCACACCACTTCGGATTCGCTTTTCTTCAAGTGCTGCCGCAATAGTAAGTGACTCGAGTGAAATTGAAAGTGCACACTGTGACTGAAGCTGCGATACGCGGTTTTGTTTTTTTCATTACTTAACTATAGCAATCAGAAGGCATTAAATAACGTAGAATATGGTATAACGTCTCAAATACTAAATTTGTATACAACACTTTTAACCATACACAGAATTGACTCACTTTTTTCATATTTTGTGACGGAATGAAAGAATGTCACACAACGCGTTCATCCACCAAAGCATTCAATTATTGATGAATATATTTCATTAAAACTTTTACGTAATACAATTGGTTGATTGATTTATCGAAATATTAAAATGTAAGAAAGGAGAAAGAATTAATAACTTTGAAATTAAAACATATTATAGTATTGTTTGAGACCAAAGTTATTTTTCTATGAATCTATCAGTTAAATAAATAATATGTATATCCTTTGATTGTTACTACACAACTATGTATAAATTATTATAACTTTTATTGTATGTATGTCAAAGATTTTAATGAAAAAAACTGCAATATTTGGATAACAGAAAAATGTTTCTAATAGGTTCGTAGATACAAGTGCCTACTAAATTATAGTTTAACTTAATGTTAAATATGAATTTAATATATTAATTAGAAAGATATACATATAAAATCAATTCTATCGAAAAATATTGTTGTTGCGCCACCGGGATTCGAACCTGGATCTCTTTCCTAACCGGGGAAGGTGCATTATCCAACTATGCTACAGCGGCAATATTTTTAGCGACAATTTTCGAACCTATATGTTACCTTTTTGATATTAATACATTTAATCGTTCCATGATTCCAGGTTCGAATCCCGGTGGCGCAACAACAATATTTTTCGATAGAATTGATTTTACATGTATATCTTTCTAATTAATATATTTAATTTATATTTAAAATATCACATACATATGTTCTGAATAATTACAACTTCACAAGAAGAATGCGTTCTCCTAATAACTTAATGTTGGTTATGTTTAACAAAATTCTTCCCGACAGCTAAGTTAATCTAAATATTGTAATATGTAGAGGAATTTAAGCAGAAATATATATATTGGTATTTCGAACAAATATTACCACAGTTTTAACATTAAACGCGGGAAATCATAATAATGATGCATGTGACAATTATTAATAAGGAACAAATAATATTAGTTTGGGGGTTAGGACGGTGGTTAAATGAAATAAATGTGATTGGCGAGTGAGGTTTATTATGACAGTATGATATGACAATGACAATGAAGACAGATAGAATTAAAGAATGAATGAAGATGTAGAAGGGGCACGTGTCTTATGAAATGAAATGAAGCGAGTTGGCGGTCTCGCTCGGCGAGCGCGGGCCGGCAAGACCGCCGTTGTGAAACTATGAAACTGGAGAGACTGCTTGGCGGTGAATCGAGCCAGACTTGTGGCAGCGGCCGGCAGCGCTGTGATATGAATTATGATCGCTACAGCAGTATCAACATTAAATTGAAATTTTGTCGTTTCTCACATTTTCATTATATCATTTCAGAGATCCCCCACCAAAATGCGTGTCTTGTTACTTCTCTTCTTCGTGGTGGCCTCAGCCCTAGCCGCCAAGTACACCACCAAGTACGACAACATCGACGTGGACCACATCCTCAGCAGCGACAGGATCCTCAACAACTACATCAAGTGTATGCTAGACGAGGGACCTTGCACGGCGGAAGGGCGGGAACTCAAAAGTAAGATACGATTTTCGTTTGCAGAAATTTATTTATTTCTATAATTATAATTTAATCTTATCTGAAACTTATTACAAGATTGCTTATGGTGAGACAAGATCGTTGAATTATACAAAACACATCACAATACAAGAACATCTCAAAATTACACATCTTTAAACAATCAGTACAATTGGAAAAAAGTCTACATATGTTCGACACATCATCGCCTCCAAATAAAAATATTATGTGAATTAAAAGAGGCTTCACTTGCCATTTCACATGTACCATAAAATGTGAGGAAACGAAATTTATATGTTAAGAATCCTGATGACAGATTTTCTTCTGAATTATTCTGCAGTGTGTCAACTTTTCGTAATTGACTGCTCATTAGGGTTAACCTAGCAATACTGTGTCGCAAACATGCTAGATACATGTTTTAGAGTGTCCATATATTTGTTTATATATACTGTTTTAATTACTCCATGAATTGATAACATTTGGCAAGTAAATTCGTAATGCATATATCATTCATTAAATACATATCAGGTATGACATTTTTCAACACAATGTACGTACGAGTACGCCACGTATGACGCGTAAATTTAGTATTATTTAACCCTTCCCAAACCATGCAGTAACGCAGGTCTACCATCATAATTAAACCTGTAATATTTCGGTAAATACATGCCAAATAAAATTCATATTTTAGATAATCTTAAAGAAAATATTAGCGCTTAGGAATGACTAGTGAAAAACCAATTATGAAAAGAGAATCGTACAAAAACAATTTTTTTTTTTCATTCAATCCGTTGGTAAATATACAATTTGTGATATGAAAGACAGAGATCACACACTATTTTCACAGTGAAAAGAACAACAAACATACAAATATAATTGTCTCTTTCTCACTAATTAAATGAAGAGATAATAAGGAATGACACATTGTATAAGTCTTAATGAATGCTCTATATTATGTTATTAATCATTTTTTCAAAATTGAATGCTCAATATTTAGAGTAAATTTGTGCCATTGAAGCCATTTAAACTAATAAAAACATTTTTTCTAATTGTTATTTACGGTAACACGAGTTGACATCATGGCTGCGTTCGGGTATTTTATATCGTGGTATGATAAAGGTTAAAAAATAACTTCTTAAAATAATAATATCCTCATCATCAACATATTAATATGTGTATAAAAATGAATTGATAATTCTGGCGTCTGCTGTCAGTTTACTCAAAGGTATTTGAGATTCTGTAAAAATAAGGTAGATGGCTCTATCAAATAATGGAACGATTAAATGTATTAATATCAAAAAGGTAACATGTGGGTTAGAAAATTGTCGCTAAAAATATTGTCGCTGTAGCATAGTTGGATAATGCACCTTCCCCGGTTAGGAAAGAGATCCAGGTTCGAATCCCGGTGGCGCAACAACAATATTTTTCGATAAAATTGATTTTATATGTATAGCTAATTCCGTTTGATATCCATTCAAATTACATACACACGTGCAGTTTATATTAATTTAGTACTATCCTTTAGCGTATTTAGTATATAATTTTATGTTTATGACAGGGCTATTCTTCTTTCCCGCGTTTGATCCAGCAGAGGTACCACCACTCCGAGCCCTAAACGAAAATATAAATATATTTGTCAGACAGCAAGGCCCTAAATAGAGAATAGAACAATACAATATAATGTAGTGTGGATGGATACCTGCGTTATATACTCGCAGTTCTGATATCTGATAATGGATAAATAAATTATTTATAGATCATACAATGTAAAATTAATATTCAATTAAATGCAATACAATAAAGGTGATGAAAGGCAATTCAGTAAATATGGTCCATCGTTCCATACATTAAGCTGCAAACTTTTAACATTGGTAAATTGTATGATGCATCGCAGAGGCAGAGAGAAATCCCTGTGGGCCAATGAATTCAATATATATTTTAATTTAAAATAATATCATTTTAAAATTCTCAATGGCATATAAAAAAAATTATTCTGAATAAGAACTGTTGCATCCTTCAACAAATATTTATTTTTTATTAAATACTGAAATGATAAATATATTTTTTAGGAGAACACATTCTTATTGTGAAGTTGTAATTATTCAGAACATAGTTCTGTGATATTTAAAATATCACAGAACTATGTTCTGAATAATTACAAAGTTCTCCTAAAAAATAATAAAGTTGTATCAATGTGTCCAAAATTTAATAAAAATGAATTAATAATTCTAGCGTCTACAATCAGATTCACTCAAAGGTATTTGAGATTCTGTAAAAATAAGGTAGATGGCTCTGTCAAATGATGGAACGATTAAATGTATTGATATCAAAAAGGTAACATATAAGGTCGAAAAATTGTCGATAAAAATAGTGCCGCTGTAGCTTAGTTGGATAAAGCACCTCCCCCGGTTAGGGAAGAGATCCAGGTTCGAATCCCGGTAGCGCAACAACAATGTTTATATTTTTCGATAAAATTGATTTTATATGTATATCTTTATAATTAATATATTTAATTCATGATAAATATATATTTAATTTATAATAATATCCTCATCGCCATCATCACTATCGGCTGCACGACTTCTAGTTGACCTAAGTCTCCTCGAGAGTTTTCCTCCATTGATCTCCGTTTTGTTTCTCTTCAGTTTTGGATCTCTAAGGCAGATAAATATGCCTTTAAAAATAGTATCGCACCGTCTTTACTTAGATTACAAAAAAAAAAACTATTAAAAAAATATAATTGTGATTGTGATTGACCCCGGCTTTTTAGATCGCCAATGTGCGCCCCTGATCCTAAAGATAAATTTAAATATTTTCCAAACATTTAGTATTTAAACATCGTACGAAACAATGTGATTCTGATTTTGTCGAAATGATAGCGATAACATATCAGCATTATAAACTAAACTAAATGTCATATTTAAATTGAGGAACATTATTACAAAATAAGAATTATTTTGTAACTAATGTATTGTTAATTTTCAGCGACACTCGGCCCCCGAGTGGCACGTGTCACGAGAACACTGAAGTAATCGGTTGTGTAAGACGGTATACATGCATAATGTTCAAAGTTATCTCGGTACTGCATACTATAGGGTGGGCACGGAAAACCTCGTAGATCTTTTAATATTTTAACAAAAGAAACATAACCAAAAATAATACGTGCAACGGTGTAATGTACCTGTCCCCGCTACACAATTTAAAATGTTATTGAGTGCATCCTTGCAAAACGACACCACCACATGAATTACTAATCTATGTTAGCACGCCCACAATTACATTGATTCATAGATTTCTCGTAATTAGTGAATCCAATCCTAGAACTAAAATTGCAAAGAGGTTATTTTCTCATTCATTTTACATTTATTTAAATATAGGCCAAAAATAATTAATACAATTAAGTTTATAAGGA
The DNA here is from genome assembly GCA_031772225.1 of Eubasilissa splendida. Taxonomy (NCBI): domain Eukaryota; kingdom Metazoa; phylum Arthropoda; class Insecta; order Trichoptera; family Phryganeidae; genus Eubasilissa; species Eubasilissa splendida. The sequence goes on from CM062856.1 coordinate 18,242,626, forward strand.
ATAAACAATTTTGCAAGACTGGTAAATAAAAATTTTAATGTGAGAATTTTTATTATTACTATTAATACGCCCGTAAATATTATTATAACTAGTACTACCTTTATTTACCATCGCGTCGTTTCTCTGCAGGACTAGGCATGTGAGGATAGAGAGCCACACACTGTTCTGACACACGACTCTCGCCTTATCCACATGTACACATCCTCTCACCTGACCTTCTTCAATCTGATTTACCTGGTCAGGTTAAATCTTCCGCGGACATCGTCTATTTCTGGTGCCACCAACACTCGTGTTATATTATATTCTTCTCATCATTCTCTCCTCATTCATTAGCTCTACACGATCAAACCACCGAAATGATCCTTTATAATTCAATTTACTATCTTAAGATCAATCAAACTGTGGTATCATTTTGTCTTGATCTAATTTGGTACACCAATGTCAATTCTGAAAGTAGCGAGATTATACGTATTATTCCCGGGATTTCAAAAATTTAAATACGCCTGAGTCCCGGGATTGGATTCCCTACTTGTAATCTCGATCAGACACATAACACGACCATTTAAAAACCGCCGACGACCTATAGTTGAGCTGGCGTACGATTCTTCGTCACCTAATACGTAGGGCGCGTCCCGGAGTAGCGTAGCGTCGCAGGATCGATATTGACAATTGATTCGAATCGGGCGAACGTGACCCCCACAAGAAACAAAGCCTGTGGAACATCTTCAATGCACGCATGCAGATCCCTTATTAGCGAGACTCAAGGTGTTCTAAGTAACAAAGAATCAAATCACGCCAATTTGACCTCAATCCAATGAACGTGGCGCAATTTACTAATTTGCACGCGGATCGTGCGAGGACTTGAAATGAAATTAATGAGATTTTTTTTCATTGTCATAATATAAATTGTATTACACATTAATTATTATGGTGAAAGAGGTAGGTATTGATGGTCAGTGGCAAATTTAAGTCGCGATTCGGTAGCCCCCGGCAGATTAAACAGAAAATGTTCCATTATCACCTGTGTTGCGTAATGGCATAGATGCCGGAGGAAACAGGATTCGGAAGGAAGTTCCACTCACCACGATCCGTTCTCCTGGCACCTCCAGGTGGACTGTAACTTTAAGTTTTGACACTATCTCCGTTCAGGATCTTGAATGATTCAGATTGCACTAGATGGTCACGTAGACACACTTCTCACTCTTTTTTACATTGCGAAATCTTTTATAACCGTACCGGTTCAGGGTCGCCGATCGACTGGCCCGGTGGCAGGTGAGGAAGGGGGGGAGGTGGAAGGCACAGTACATCATCCTCGCTCAAGCACAAATATATGTCCCAAACAACCTGAAAAACGAAAAATAAGTCATTATTAATTTAATCACATTATAAAGTGTGATGAATCTGCGAGGCGCCAGTTATTAACGGGTGCGCCACTGTAGTGTATTCTAGAATCCTAGTGTACACACACACACACACACAATCCAACTAACGAACCTTACATAGAGGTTGTCTAATATTTGTAAACATTAATCCCCACCAGAAACTCTCCCAGATGCCCTGGCTCACGGCTGCAACAAATGCAATGACAAGCAGAGGTCCACCACAGAGAAGGTCTTCAAGCACCTGACCTCCAAGAGGCCCAGAGACTGGGACAGGCTCGCCAAGAAGTTCGATCCTCAGGGTGTCTACAAGAAGAAGTACGAGGAGCAGTTCGCTAAATCTCATTAAAATAATTATCAGCTTTATTAAATATATTTTATTTTTAATTTGGTTTTTTAAAATCCCTGTCATATAATCATTTTCCATTGAGACCCTCGCATGATATCAAGAGCCTTTTTTACAAGGTGCCCCGAAATGTCAATTAGACATCTCCGAATAGTAATAGTAAGCCGTTATTGTGACTGATTATATTAGAGTGTAACTGAGATGTAACTGTTGGATGTTTAGCTTCTAGTGTATCTACAAATGATTTCTCGAAAAATTACGAATAATCAGTTACTAGTTTAATTAACTATTTAAATAACTGTTTAAAATACCACTTTAAATAACGGTTTAACCGTCAACCCGTCCATTAAATAAAATATACTCATAGGAGTATATCTGATCTTGTCAATGGTAATTTTCAACTCCCAGTTAACTTGTGCCATCTTCTTTCCCTTAACTCGCCACATTGAAGCTATATAATAGCAGATTTCTTGAACGTCAATGGTATTAACTTGTAACGCAATATTCCCTATTCTATAATATTGTTGTACTGCTTTCTATGAAATAATGTTTTAACCTGTTTAATGGCACAAATCACTCTTGTATGGTGGATTGCCTATTTAAAAGAAGAAGAAGAGTAAATCTAATTTAGGGACAGTGGTCTGCAGTCTTCAGGTGTTTTTGATTGATGTCACATGACTCATTCTACAAACAGAGATTACGTTATTTGAATCATCAAAGAATATCAAAATCCAAAACGTTCTATGAAAAATACAAGCACTTCAAGGGGCATATCGTACCATAGGTTATTAAAAAGTGACATTCTTGTATTTTACAAAAATTTAAAACATTTTACGAGACCGTAAAATGATTTAGGCAGAGATCCAAACCGTTATTTTTTCGTTCCGGTTTGGTAAAAAGAAATATATCGGTTTTCGGTTCAGCTCGTATTTAAATATTAGCAAGTTAATGTAAATACACCCACACCGTCCGTCCATACCTCTCTTTATACGGCTTTTCGCTATAACATAAGGTGATCACATGCATAATGAAAATGTGAATGGAGAATATTTAGTAGCGTGTGCGGTGCACTGCGGAATAGAGGGCGGATTCTGATGTAGCTAAAATGCCGACAAAATACATTTTTTTATTCATACTTCATTCTAGGCTACTAGGCTTAACAAAACTACGACAACAGTATAGAAAGAATCTACGAGTTTGTTTTATTCTACTTTGTAAGTTATTTTTATATGTATGGGTGTATTTACTCTTGCTTTTCCGTGCCTGTTCGGATCGCGAACTTTCGATAGCCAATCTATAATGTGTTCATTGATATTTTCATCATATTAAATCAACTTTATTTAAGATAGATAATAATGTATCTTATCATTTAACTTGCCACTATTGGCAGTTTATTAATTACTTTGGAAAAGATTTACCAGATGAGGTACGAAATTGAAGAGCTGCCATAGAAACCGCCCAACTATTATACATATATGTATATTGCTGGGTGTTGCGGACATAGGAACCCAACAAACATACCAGGGCAACGAGCCCTTTCAATTGTTCTTATACTTTTTATAACAATTAAAAATAAAATTGCTGTATTGAAAGCATTTTATTTTTACAATGAAACATACATAACATAAAAAACAGAAGAAGAAGCCTCAATATATCACGAGTACACATTGCGAATCGACTTTTCGACCAGAAATCAACTTTATCCCTTTCGACATTGCGATACCTCGAGTCTATACGCAGATTGAGGTTAGGTTATTGGACGCAGGGCAATAGTTTATAGGCCCCATAAAAAATAAAAGGAAACTTGCGTAGTTCACGTTCTCTTATTCAGTCATGCCGTTTGTGTACAGTTTGTTTACGAACTGCCTACTGCACATCTACTACGCATCTAGTGGCCACTATACACACTACACATTATATAATTAGAACATACAACAAAATAGTTTTTAATAGCAAAAAAATTTCTCGTAAATCGAAAAAAATATCGGTTCGGTTTCGGTTTTCGTTCCGGCTAAAATAACGTTTTTTTCCGGTTTTCGGTTCGGGTCCCTGGTTTTATTATTTATTTTTACATATCGGTACAACAAATAAGTATCCAAAAATACACATTAAGATACAGTAAAATATACATCCAATATGCCTATATTTAATATCAATGTCCTCCTGCGACCAAACCCTCTTTTTCGTGATTCGATTTGCACTGATGATAAGGTGGAGAATGTTGAATTACATACATATATCTCTAAAGTTTCGCTACACGTGGGCAAAATATTCAAATTCCCGAATCTTCATTGATTTCTTAACTCATTCCACTTCCAAATAATTATCGGTCAGTCTTTTTTAACGGTATCCCATAAGTTGGAATTATTGTGATACTTGAAAATTAGCTGCGTGTCATTAATTAAAATCGTTTCTCATTCTACTACTGCCATCTAGCGATTCACGTGAAAAACTATGAGTAGTTCTTATACCATCAGCCTCTTCGATTAATATATACTTGCCAAAACAAGGAAAACCGTTTTTAGCATATTAATACCACAATTATACCTGCATTAAAATATCAAAACAGATATCAACCTTCCAACAGGTATATTTATATTTCCAATTTTAAAATATGTATTTATATAATCTTATGACAACGTTTTATATCGGCCCATTAGCTCAGTTGGTTAGAGCGTCGTGCTAATAACGCGAAGGTCGCGGGTTCGATCCCCTCATGGGCCACATATAATTTTTTTTTCCAACTGCATAAAACATGCGTTTTCCCTGTATATTTTTATCGCCTCTCATTATTTGGAAGTGACGCACATTTCTTTGAAAACAGTTAATATGTCAAATACACTTTAAGGAAATATATTTAGTGAAAAACATTTCAAATTGAGAGCTTAACGAATGGCACCTAGCAATACATAATGACACCTTAACAAATACACTTAGAAATGGCAAGAAAATGATGAAAGCAGAATTAACAGTGTGGAAATGCAGATATGGAAAATGTATAAAAAGCCTATGTACATATTACATCTGAGAAATTAAGAAATAAATAAATATTGTAAAACCACAGTGAGAGCAATAATATAAATCAATAGTTCGGAAATATGCAAAGAATGATTAATGAAAAGATAATCTAAACAGTTTAACCATAAAGTTAAAACGGAGAGTAAAAAGTGTAGAAGACAACCATGTAAGGTGACACAACAGGAAAATAATGCTAAATAACCATCATGCCGTTTCTCCGTAGGGGAAGGTAGAGAGGATAAAGTGTCACACTCTTCTGTCCTGACACACAATTCTCAACTCATCCACATACATACACCTTATAAAGCTCGCCAAAATTTGACGCTTAGTACAGGACCATCCTTCAGTACCTGGTTTATCTGGTCATGCCATCTTCCGCAGACATCCTTAACTTCTGGTGTGCCATCGACACTTGTGTAATATATCTTTCTTACCATTCTGTCCTCGTTCATTCGTTCCATACGACCAAACCACCTAAGTAATCCTTTCTTAATCTTACTCACTATACTATGATCAGCTTTACATTCTTTCCTTATTTCTTCATTCTTTACTTTTGTCATAAATAGATCTGCCATATACACGTCTAAGTGATCTTATTTCCAATGCATTCAATCTACTTTCATCCCTCTTCTACCAGTTCAAGGCCTCACTTCCATACATCAGTGTCGGTATCAGGACTTCTAGTCTCGCTTGACTAGTTCCTGTTAGATATAATGCAAAGACAAGAATGTACAGTGCTCCATCTGCCTACCCATACAATCAGCCTCAAGCAGCCCAGTCACAACTAAACTATACATATTTAAGTTAACTATAAGTTATAAAGTATCTGCACGAGATATTATGTATCACAATAAAGATTTCACTATACACTGTATTTTGGGAGACTACTACAATATAGTAAATATTATAAACGTTACTTTAATATAGAATGTTACCAAAATAGAGCAACATATATTCTCACCGGTCTACTATAAAATATGTTGATAAGGATGATATATGTATTCTTTTTATCACCCAAATATTTAAGAATACTCTAGAACTTACCATCTGAATAAGAGTACACAATACTAATGTTTAATCATATCAAGTAGAGCATTCCCCTGACCCTGATATCTGGGTTAAATATCTCTGACCTTGCTCGCCAGAATGCTTTTCAATTGAGTAAAATGAAACTACATTTGAGAACACATAATATATATTTTACATTTCACCTAAAAAATAAGTACATTCAATTTAATAGCCATTCTAACACGAAAATGAGATTCATTTTATAATGAGCTTTTTAATTCAGGAATAACATTATTAAACTTTTTTACATTCTTTCTTAAAATAAATTGGTTCTTTCCTTATCGTTAATATGTTTTACATAAATATTGTCGAGATATAACATTTTCCCTGTATAAATAATCAAATGCAAAAGTAATCTCATTATTCTACAACCAATTCTGTGACATTGTCCTTAGTTACAAGCGCAACGAGGCTTCCATTTTTAGGGCGGCTGTCTCCTTTGGTCCATTTCATAAACAATTCTGCGATGAAAGTCAATGGAGTCCAAGTTCCAAAATCAGCTTTCGGCATCCACTTTCTGTTCATTGGTGTATCCAATGTAATCGGCATTATAGCCACGCTTAAAGAGTCACTCGGTAGGCCTGATCCCTCACTGCCGAGGGATCTAGTCAATTGATGAACTGCAGCTTTGGCCATCCCGTATCCGATCATGGAAGGAGTTCCTTCCAGAGCGGCTTTAGCGCCAGTAAGGGCGATAAATCCCCCAGGAGCTAAATATTTAGCCGCGACAGTGGCGGATATTGTAGAACTCCATACGGATTGCTTCCACATGAGGTCGGCGGCTTTACTTAATTCTTTCTCTGCATTTCCACCAGCCCAGCCGCCAGCCACGCAGATAACAGCGTTCAACTTCTCTCCTCCCAGCGCCCCGGCCACGGCATCCAGCACCTGCTGTTCTTGCTGGAGCCAAGCAGCATCAGGATTGACAGTGATGCTCGTGTCGGCGGACTCGTTCGGCTGCAGATCCACGCTGGCCACCCACCAATTGTTGGCTTTGAAATGAGACACGCAAGCGGCCCCCAGAGCTCCACGACCCCCGTAAACCAAGACACGACCGGCCGACATAATCAAGATACAAATACTAATAAAAATTAAATGAAACCGACAGAAAATCGGATATGTTAACCAATACTGATTTGGCCTTGTCTCGGCACCGCACACTTTCGCTTTCACGTTAAGATTAAACACGGTCGCGCTCTCGAAAGCTACCGCTTAAACCGGAACTCGGATTCTGATAGAAAGGAAAAATGTCCGCCTTCGACAACTGTCAACAGTTAACCGGGTATGGCGGGTATCGACTTTATACTGCTGCGACACCTGTTGATATTATTTACGTATTGATTAATCTGACAGAAAAATGAGACATCTATTGGAGGGAATAATAAGTTATCGAAGCTTCCAGTACTGGTTCTAATCCGTGATAACCTCAACATTATTATTATTTTCGTTCACCTATTTCTCACCAACTCAACAAGTTTTAAAATAATAAATAAGATTAAACAATGTAATTGAAATAGATGCATACATCTTGCTATATATGTATACAACCAAGAATAAGACGTCATGAATTTTCAAATCTGAAATACAATTTTCGCTTCTTTCGAATCAACACTCGTAGCGATTTAAAAAACTATTGAAAGAATTATGCGTAAGGACCCACAAATAAAGTTTAAAAATTACGTTTGTATTTTCCTAGGTATTTTTGAAGCACGGTTTAATTCTTTTATAATATTATATCATACCTAGTCCTTATTATTTTTGTTATGATATATATATAAATAGTTTTATGTTTTTTTGCAAACGATTTTCGTTTTCGATACATCATCTTATATCTACGGTATCGCATATATTAGGTATACCTAAATTGGTTTCGTTCATTCTTTCACCATGTTTCATGAAAATATTAACATTTTATGTAGTTATTCTATTTTTTAAAGATAAAATAGTATATTAAATGTTATCCATTATTTCAGTCTTATGTAACCGTGAATATTATATTTATCATTTTTACCTTGTCTTCTAATCCTTTCGTTTTTTTTTCGGTAGTACCAAGGACAAGACTTTCATTTGAACGCACATTTAAAAACGCTTTCGATGATCCACCTCCGTTTTGTGTATTTATGATTAGTCGCCGGTAATTCTTATTTGTTTTTAGGTTACAGTGTGCATATTACCGTGTCAAAAATGTAGTAGTGACAGAGCTCTGTAGCCTGTAGCCTGTAGCCGAGGCTAAGTAACATCGGAGGTTTAAAGTATTCACTATAACAACTAGAATCTGCCTACCTACAACAAAACATATCGATTATTTTTCCCTTGAAATGTAAAATTCGCTTGTTCAGTCTATGTTTGTGGCGCTTGAACGTCGTTTCGTGCGCAATGGAACTTAGGAAAATTCTGCAAAACATAATCTAACGAATCAACTTCCTACGCCACCATTGTTTATTATTGTTTATTAAATTTATTAATGAAATTAAATTACTCGAGTGCATTGTGAGGACACTACAAATGGCTCGATGATTTGCATCAATATTGTGCAATCTAAAGTAACGTTATGATATCGAAATTGAATCATCTTTATTTGCTGCAAGTAAATCAATGCGAATGATTGACTTACAATCTATCTTATTTTTCAAGTGAATAGGCTGGTGCAATGTCTGAGAGACATTAAATACGGCAATCGCAATACCGAGATCTGAATATAAATGAATTGTTGGATTTTTTGGATTTAAAATACTGCAACAAAATGATGGCATCCATAGCACCGGATAACGGGGGGTTACAGGAGGGGGTAAGTAAAGTGCACATAATATTATATACTTTATTACATGCATTACGTTGAGGCAACTGTGTTTAGCAGAGTATTTATTTATTCTTATAGGAATAGTCGCGGTAATTTATTTTGAATAAATTGTAAAAATATCGTCTAAATATTTAAAGCCAACATTGACATCTGAGAAACTTAAATAACCGTAGTATAAAAAAAAATTAATCTAAAATCAGAAAAAAAATTGTGTTTAAAAAAACTAATTAATAAACAATAATGTAATTTCCCATTCAAAAGAAACGAGTTTACAGTTTTGTATGAAAATACTAAAAATAAATAATGAAATAACGTATAGGTGTGCATGAGTGCGTTTGTGTTGTGTTAGACATAAATTCTTAAAACGCTACAGCATTCAATTGTGAACGCTTGTCGTAGCTTGATCCATAAAAGACGTACGAGAAGACGTTTCAGAAATGGCATACATAAACTCATTTTTAATTGATATGTGGTATGAAATAAGTACTGGATTATTCTATCTTTCATACAGACATAAATTATATCAATGTAAATAGTAAACAGTCGTCGACAAGAATGTACCGTCCGAAAGACCGAATTGTGAACTCGTTTTGGATGCAACAGACGCGCTGGATCGTCAGTTTTTTATTTCGTGACGTAAGAACGCTAGAATGTCATAATAAAATGCATTACAAAATATGAACTCGATCGGAACAAGCGAAGACACCCACCAACGTTTCAATTGTCTGATATTATCATCGTAAATTCTACGATAAGAAGCAATCTAATTTTTGACACAATATAATTCACAATTAAGTAGTAGATACATAGATAATATTACCCATTAAATAAAGAACAAATAAATTGCTATCTTGATTGGGATTAGATAAGGATTCATTGTTTTCCATGCCATAATAGAATGCATAGATATGATTACTAATACTAAATGAAAACCCGTAAAAGTTGCCAGGAAAAAATCATACATATTTTCAAACTATCGAATTAAATTTTTATTCAACAAGTGGGAAGTAGGCACCTATTAAAGTCGTACAGGCAGAGGTCAGTTGATTAATTTAAATTTTAAAAAATCGAGAGTGCAATATTTTTTTATATTCAGTCAAGTGATTGTATGATTATTTTGTTCTAAATACGCGTGCATATTGGCTTATTTTATTGTATATTTTATTAAAGTGCGATCGATGTAGTGGCAATAATTATTTTTGAACAATTGACGTAATAATTACATAATGTGAATGACTTGTAGGTATAAGTATACATTTTTAAGTGGAAATGGTGATGATGATGATGACATGTAATATCAAATTTGGCATCTAATTAGAAATTTGATGTTGCCGATTTAATATGTCATGATTATATTCTGGCTTAATAATAATATATACGTATTATTAACCTTATGGCCCGTGTCCGCGATGATCTCTCAATTAGTCTACGCTCTGGTAAAGTACGTGTGTACTGGATGCGCTATTTTAATCTGCGAACAAAACACATGTGGCGATGATTCTTAAATAGCATCGCACAGGAGAAATCTCATTCGCGGATAAGGGCCATTATACCATAATATATCAGTCTCAGCATATAACCAATATATTAAGTATATACCTGCTTACATAAGTACAAGTACACGTGTGAATTCGGGTCCTCGGGAATTAATAGCAGTGGAAAATAATCAATTTTATATATTATTTAATTAATTGATTTTATCATAAATTATGCAAGTAATCGGGGATAAATATTTGATATTTTTAACAGATAACTCAAAATTATTATTATTTTCTTTGATAATTTAAACCTCCTCACGTTTGATTCTATCACAATAAAAAAAAAATATTTACGGAAATATATAATTTATTTTTAAATATTTTCAATATATAGAGAATATTTCAATTTTATAATGTGCTTTACTATTTAATTACATCAACTGAAAAATATTATTAATTTCTGAAGTGAAGGTACATTTTTGCAATTACAGTAGGGAAAATAATTCGTAAGTCTGTTTGTATTTCTTCAATTTGTTTCTCTTTATATATATTTTATTAAATTCATACTTTTATCTTGCATCAAAATACTTAAATTATTACTCATTCATATCTATTCCGACGCTCAATAGCCAATCAACACTTTGTTATGTGTAAAAATCCAATATCTGAATTTCTTAATCAAAAGATTGCGTCATATATAACGAGTGATTACAGTAATCATACATTATATATACTTACCTACTATGTACAGTTATTGGCTATATCTTCAAGAACTTTGTATCCCAGAGAATTTGAATAGTAGACGTCAAACTCTCAGGTCAGCTGCAGGAAGAAAGGGTTGTAGAACCGATCAGCCATTGCCAGAAGTCTGAATTTAGTGAACGGGCATTCGCAGTGGCAGGCCCAAAAGCGTGGAACTCTTTGCCCTCCGTTATTAGAAACAGTACATCAGAGACTTTATTTAAGAAGAAACTAAAAACGCACTCTTTCAAAAAATCATTTCCATAAGTGAAAATAACGATTTTTTTTAATTTTAAAAAACATATTATGTGTAAAGCGCCCTTGAGGTGAAAGTTTTTACGAAAATGGCGCTATACAAATTATCCATTATTATTATTATTATTTAATACACACCAGATCTTTCACTTCTCGATTACTTCTGCATCTGGTTCCCGCAAATCTCAATTACGAGATGTCCCGCTTTCTAAAGGGCTCTCAGAAGCCCGAATCGCTGAGAAAAACGAAGTAAAATTAGGAACAACAGAGAAATGGAAAAAAAAATAGGGGGATTGTAAGGCCGTTTGTGTAGCTCCAAAAATATTACCAAATCTGATTGCGTTCAATATTCTTGTGTGTCCAAATCTTTGTAGGAACCAATTACTTGGATTTATCCCCTGAGGGATTGTCATCGAGATATAGATGTCTCACAGAGACGAAGCTATTATTTTTACATGGAAAGTATGGAAGTTTTGAAATGTTCCAACATGATAACACATATCCAACTTTCAAAAATTTGATAGATGTGGTAGCATGGGTAAATAGGTGAACGTTACATTGTGTAAAGTGATCACTTAAGCTAGCCGATGACAGGTCGAAAGCTTTAAATAGCTAAATAGCTTCGTCTCTGTGAGACATCTATATCTTGATTGCGCTCGACTAGCGTCAGGTATTCATAACTTTTAGTCTCTGTCGTGTTGACTAGAGAGCTCTGAGCATTTGCGCTGCAATTCACATCGTATTGGGATCATTTTGGGGCCCTCGTCTCATGACAAGGGCTACCCAAAATGTTCGTCCATGCCCCTGAATCGAAAATCCGCCCCTGAATCGAAAATTCGCCCCTGATTAATTCATGAATATTTTCTTTAGCCGTCCTCTTCTCTCTTCTTCCTGTCTTTCATTTTGTCAATGTTGTTACGAATGGGTTATGCCGTCTTCGACATAACACGGCAAAATGACGAAATTTTGGGTAGAACTGAAGAAAACAGATTTATCCTCCTGAGAACGATGGCGAATAAACGCGGATAATGTTAACATTCTTGTATGAACATTTTCCGCGTCTGTCTATTTTCTTTAATTCTTTCCAAAATTTCGTCATTTTGTTTCCATTCCATCCAACCAGTTTTCGTCACTCTCCTCCAGCACCATATTTCGAAGAATTCCAGTCTCTCTTTGTCTCTTTTCGTTAGATTCCAGCTTCACATTTGTACAGTGCCGTGTTCCATATATCACATATTGCCGCTACATAGCTCCGTTACGAGTGCGTATTTTGCTCGCACTAAGACATTTGTTTATATTTTGTAAAAACTAAACTATGTAATGCATTTTTCTCCACTATCCTGCTATTGACTTTACCCAACCGACTTGTGATAAATAATACCTATTTTATAATAAATACAGAAACCATACGTTGTGACGAAATTTATTTACAAATGATTGCATCGTATTTGCAGAGTAGCTCGGATCCGTTGATCCTACACACAATAAAATGGCCGGGCTGCAGCCATCGCTACTAACAAAGGAATGATCAGTTTTTGTTGATTAGATATAGCGATTTACACAATAAACTATACGGATAAAGGAAGTGCGGGTACCTGCTATCTGTATTATTAAATATGTACTTAAAGGCATTTAATAATAACTCCACATTTTTGTTAATAGAGATCTCTCTGCTTTTAGCATTTTCTGAATCCACATACGTGTTATGAATCCAACCCTTTCACTCTTAAATAATCGAAAGTATATATATATATATATATATATAAATTTCCTTCTGGGTGTCACTCATAGGGTAATTTAAAAATAAATTGAATATCCTATACATTCGGTCCAGAACGGACATTATTCGGAAAAAAACAAACAAGTCCGTTTCTATTGTCAAAAATTAGAAAACTGCTACGGGGATAGGTACTTTAAATTATTTTTTTAATTCAAAGTATCATACGAGTATGTATAGATTTAAAAAAATATATATTTTTATTTTTTCTATAGGTAGGCTAACAGAAGCGAACTGTGTTTGTTGCGAACCTTGTTGCAATTGTGCATATACCTGTTTGTTTTCGTTTTATTAGTTAATATATTTAATTTATTTGTGTCTTTAAAATGGTGGTGACCGGGAGCGCTACATTAAAAAAATATCCCTGTATGATTCCGATTTCATATTTGTTATTAATTAACCTTATGTCTTTGAATTTGTAATGTTTTATTATCGATTTCATTCAATCTCATGAGATCGAGAATCCAAGCTGACGAAATGAGATATCTTAGAGGAGTAGCGCGAGTGAAGGCATGAAGTCTTCGTATAAAAACATCTCAATTCAAATGTCTCGGATACGTCTTACGAATGCTAGAGGAACAGCTACCAAGGTGTATCTTCTTGACAACTCTGAAAGGAAGGCGGTCGGTAGATCACCCCAGACTAAGTTGAGGTAAACAGCACCAAAGTAAGACTAAACAAAATTAAATAATCTATAAAAAAATGAAGAATTTACTTAACTAAGAATTTATCCCGAAAAATAAACTCACATTTTTTAAGGGTTTTCATTCTCTTTGTGATGATATTAAATTAGATATGCTAGTATATGTTCTTTACGAAAATGATGTTTAAATAATATAAGTAAATAAATACGCTCAAAATTATATTTTTTTTCAAAATTTATTTCGTGTATTGTGATATCGTGCGGCGCATGCGTTTTAGTAGTGAAACTGTGATCACAGTCACAGTTTTCAATCACTGATGTTATCGAATATCAATCACAATCACACCGGTGAGTCAAGAGTACCATTCTTACTACTACACGGTACTGTAATGTATCTCTCGTCGTAGTACATACACATATTTAATGATATACATACATTACTTGATCCGAGAATTTCTACTCCTTTCCTAGAATAACCTAATGATATATTCCCTGATACCTATTAATTACTCAATAAAATATTTCGTACTTTTTGAAACAAAATTGTTAAATAATTGTACCTGTTTACAAATTTCAATTTAATATTAAAGGTTATCGATTTATAAAACAGAAACAGAAGCGATTAAAACACAAACACGCACATCTCATCGCCCGTCACGCTTGTGAGCAGGTAGGTTCCTGCCCGGCCATGGACAGAAACAATCTATATTTTTATATTAAAATATAAATGCGAAAATGATAGAAAACATCTTCGAAGAGGTATATACACATATACCTACTGTTTTATTTTTGTATTTTATAAAAAATTTAAGATGTTATTTTCATTAGTAGAGTACTACTTTTAGATACGTGCTGATTATTTGATTATAACATAAAAATCATATGTAAACAAATAAGACAATCTTCCAATCTTGTCTGAGATGAATCCCTAAATTTTTTGGGCATCTTGCGAAAAGGGAAGATAGCTTGGAGAAGCTTGTTGTGTTGGGCCACGTCGAATGACGAAGAGGAAGAGAAAGATCCCCCACCGACCAAGTGGAAAAGGTATCAGGCATTTCTCTGGTGAGAAGTGACTGCAGAATGTCGAGAAAAGTGGAGGAGCATAGAAGAGGGCGGGAGATCACGATCCAGAATCACGCGGGACCGACGTAGATAAGAATATTCATAAGTTGTATTTTCTAATGAGGGCAGGGTGACTATTTGATATGTGCGAGGTCCAGAATCAAAAGCAGACATGTCCACTTTAACGGTTTTCGAGTAAAATGCAAAAACAATTGTACCACAACTGTCACATTTGGGATCATATTGAACGTGAACTAGTAACCACAGGCCACATGACCAAATACTGTCTTCTTATTGGCTGAAAACATATTTGTCCGGGTTTGAATTGATTATCGATTGAAGTAACGAGCAAATTTTAAATGCGTTTTTATACGAAATTCAGCAATATTTGTCTAATTTAGATATGCTAGTCTTGTAGACGTTAATTTGCTTTATATTTGTACATACTTAACTCAAAAACCATAAAAACTGGACATGTTTGATTTTGATTCTATACATCGCATATCCTTTATCGCGATACTCTAGGGCAAAATTTAATAGGTGTCCGAGCAAGCTAATAGACAATATTTAATTGAAGACTCAATGGTAACTGTGATTGTTTCGAAATTACAAATCACGCCGTTATTTAAAATGTTATTGTGAACATGATTGGAACGATGATAGGTAACTGAGATTTAACTGATTGCTCGAAGAATTACCAACAATTAGTTACCAATTGTCGTTACAATCGAACTCAATCACAGTTACGATAATGGTTCAAATAGCGGCTCAACCATCACTAATATTGCTGTCTTACTTCACCAGTTATGACGTCATGAGCGTGCAATCGGCCAAGCTAGATCGTGTCTTAATATCTTTGGGTAGGTATTTTCTAAATAAATTCGTATATCTACACAAAAACAAACGCAACAAAAAAAAATAAAAACAGACTTTACCAGAAAAATATTATTTAAATATATTAATTAGAAAGATATACATATAAAATCAATTTTATCGAAAAATATTGTTGTTGCGCCACCGGGATTCGAAACTGGATCTCTTTCCTAACCGGGGAAGGTACATTATCCAACTATGCTACAGCGACAATATTTTTAGCGACAATTTTCGAACCTATATGTTACCTTTTTAATATTAATACATTTAATCGTTCCATTATTTGAAAGAGCCATCTACCTTATTTTACCAGTTACACCTGGAAAGAGATCCAGGTTCGAAACCCGGTAGCGCAACAACAATATTTTTCGATAAAATTGATTTTATATGTATATCTTTCTAATTAATATATTTAATTCATATTTAAAATATCACAGACCGTCTGTTCTGAATAATTACAACTTCACAATAAGAATGTGTTCTCCTAAGAAAAATATTGTTTCTGGTGGCTCAATTTCATTAAAAAAAAAAAAAAAAAATTTTTAATTTTGATAGACCGTCTCAAAATCAACAAAGAAAAGTGTGAATTATCCGTTTAAAAATTATTATTATTTTTTTTGTTATTGTTTGTTGAGTCAGCGCTGTAAGAGTGAACGTAACACATAGCACTCATCGATTCATAGGTCCGATATTAGAGATAGTATCGTATCTACATACCGTTACGATAAAAACAGTTTATTACAAATATGTTTTGCACAAAGAAATAACATTTTATTTTTATCATACAATGTCATATCTTAACAATCAAAATAAGATAATTTCATTAGCATTCGTCTCGCCGAGCGTAAAGGAATATCCGATCAGTGCGCTCCGGGCCATCGCAGCCTTCGCTTGTCACCTTATCGTATGGACTCGCAGTGGCAAAACTAAAACAGATGTAGTTTACACACACTGCATCGAGGAAGTGGTTTTTCATTTTTATCGCCAACTGTGTTCCATTCATTAAAAATGGAGACGAAAATGAAGAATGACCATATCGTTAAGGAACACTCATCCGAGGACACGACGGATGGAGCGGCCGGCAGCAGAATGGCTATAATCGCGATCGACACTGTCAAAAAGGTAAATTCATTTCATTAGGTACCTACCTACGTACGTATTAACACTGCAATTCTCTACAATTCCATCCTTTATTTACTAAAATTCTTTTACATTGGTTTTCCTCACTGGTCACTGGTCCAAACTACCCCATAACTCATCTTCATAGTCGTCACATAACCATCACCAGAACGTGGCTAAGTCGTACCGCCAAAAAAACTCTAGTCAGCACTGCTCTAAGTTATATTTAAAAAATTAGTACGCCTAGATTCTTAATTTCACATTTGAATGCTGAAAGATATACCGAACGAATAAAGTCAATTAAGGCCGTATGGTACACTGAATAAGAAAGTGAATTTTCGACATTTTCAAGGCCTGCCTGTGAGGGCCTTTACAATGCGAGTGTATAAAATGTATTGAGTAGACATATTCTTAAGTTTAGTAGTGATTTATTTTAGTTTACCTATAAGTATTATGTTAGAATAAGGCGGCTCTGTACATAAAGTGTCGCGCCTAATTAATTTGAAATACTTAACTTCCAGTAAATTGTTTAGAGGGGTTTTTATCAGAATTTTTTACCCTTCCAATTCATGTATTAATATAAAACACTTATGATGTTTATTACAATAAGGTAGTTAGTAAAAGTGTCAAAGCGATTAGCGCTGATGCACTTGTAGCAGTAGATTTGGCGGTCTAGCCGCTTGTAGAGTACTCAGAGTATCGTAGACTCTAAGGAATTGGAAAAAAAAAAATTGTATTGAGTAGATAGAAATACAAATTCTGGATACGTTTTCGCCGAATTTCATTATATCTGATTTATTTATATAACATTGAATTGATACGTGGATGTTACGTATTTATGTTACAATGTTCGATTCGTGAAGTATGACGAAAATATAATTATATTTCCATTTCTTATAATCTTGCAACATTAATTATATCTTTTTTTTTAAATGGGTACACATCTACCACTCCTACACATTGGTAATCTTCTATGTTATGGTCCAGCGATTTAGCTTACACCAGCGGTTTCCAACGTATGGGTCGCGTCCCCTTAGAGTCGCGAATCAGTTCCAAGGGGATGGCGGGATGTAAACAAACCAATAAAGTTCAATCATTAACTCCAAAATCTTGATTAATATAGACGCATATACAATTTTCACTAAACTAGAGCGCCTGTGTTTCGTCCAAGTCCCTTTCATGGGGGAGTGTACTTGTAAAAAAAGTTGAAAAAAAGCAAAAAAAATAAAAGTTGATAGTGTTGTCAGGCCATAACACTTGGAACATTATTATTTATTTTATATTTGTTTTTTGGAAGGACGACATCAGATTTTATTAATATTATTGTGTTTAATGTGATGCTTAAAACAAATGTATATATATATATCTCACAAATACATACACATTACATATCGCACTTATATAGCACTAACAACACTAACTAACGCCGGCCGCGGCAATGGCTAATGGTGCCTAACTCTCACACTCATTGTATTTATAGTAAAACGCTCGTATATTAATTTTAATTAATGATTTAAAAAATAATATCTTATTCACTTGAATTACTTGGCTACAAAAACGAAAGATATCGTGAACGTACCTCAAAATCTAGCTGACAATTTACTCAAATTGGAACGTTCCAGATACTTTCCAACGTATTGCGTCCTTCTCATCATCGGACTCTGCGGTAGTAATAAGCATATCGGGAATGTCTAAAAAGTCGGCTGTTTCTATGCGTTATTTGATGATCATTTGCCGTGAGAAATAAGACGCCGCGGAATGTCACGTGGTTATCTGCTGTACCTACGATAGCCAACTTAAATTCTGATAGTTCTCATTCCATCTCTTTCTCTGTCGGAAACTTACGACGTGGGCGGCCAAGGAGTTAATACTGTATTGAAAAAGAAGTTGATTTTTACGTCCATTGAAACCTTTTTGTTTACATTTTTCTACATAGTTCGTTAGCACAGCACCACATGCAAAGCAAATTTAAGTTATTTTGCAAAATAATATAGTCATTTATGTTAGAAATCGCTTTATATATTATATGTAATTATATAAAAGATCATCTGGAAACAACAGACTATGAACTCAATTAAACATGTTAACAACGTCGTTCATGAATAGTAAAAATAAAACACATCCAAGGTTGTGGCAGCCCACACCCCACTGGATGCTTCAAATTGAAAAGATTTATAATTATCTATTTTAACGTAAAGTTTTCTAGAAGTTATGTAGCTTTCGATCCGTTTATGTGAAACCTTGTCGAATGCCTTGCTGAAGTCCATATATACCGCGTCCGTCTGCAAATGGCTATTCATATTTATATTATACTGTTCGTATAACAGTAAATTTGTTACTGTCGGTTTGTCGCTTACAAATCTATGTTGCAACGAGGAAATAACTTTTTTTGTATCTATTATAAATGTTGATAATTAGACAAAATACTTTGTTTATGCCACTATTTAATTTATTTGTTTGCAAATAGTCACCTTTTAAATTTGTTTTCATATTAGTTCTTACTTATTCACCACTTTATGTTTTTGTTTTTATCTATGCTTGTGTTTTTTAATATCAGTACACATCGTTTCCTGAAGAAGATACCGTGTGTATCGAAACATGTAGAATAATCAATAAATAGTGGTTTAAACAACGTATTTTGTCTAATTATTAATATAAAATGAGGACACAAAATAATTTTGCAAATATTTAAGAAGTTAATATAAATGTCTTTAGAAGCACAGATTCGAATAGTTTTGGGATCGCGGACTGTATGCATATGAATCTGTAGTTTAATATATTATGTTGATAAGCTCGCATTGTAACATATATAACCTGAAATATTATCATTGTATCATACCAAACATCATTTTTATGTCGTCTTTATCTACAGCTGAAGTGAATTTTATTAACCCTTCCCAAACCGTGCAGTAACACAGGTCTACCGGAAAATTAAACCTGTAATATTTCGGTAAATACATGCAACATAAAATTCTTATTTTAGATAAGCCTAAAGAAAATATTAGCGCTTAGGAATGATTAGTGAAAAACTACATATGAAAATGGAATCGTACAAAAACAATTATTTTTTCCATTCAATCCGTTGTAAAATTAATACGTTGGTAAAAATACCATTTGTGATATGAAAGACAGAGATCACACACTATTTTCACAGTGAAAAGAACAACAAACATAAAAATATAATTGTCTCTTTCTCACTACTTAAATGAAGAGAGATAAGCAGGAAGGACACATTGTATAGGACTTAATGAATTGCTCTAAATTATGGTATTAATCATTTTTTCTAAATTGAATGCTCAATATTTAGAGTAAATTCGTGCCATTAAAGCCATTTAAGCTAATAAAAACATTTTTTCTAACTATTATTTACGGTAACACGAGTTGACAGCATGGCTGCGTTCGGGTATTTTATATCATGGTATGGTAAAGGTTAATTTTCGATGTGCTCAAAGGGTTTTTTCTCAGCTCTTCCCAAAATTGATGTGTATATGAGTATGTGTGACTACCACATATAGGTACATTCCATTCACGTACGTTTATCAATATTTTATGGTAACCAACAAATAACCATAGTAAGGAAATGCAGTCGAGACCGTTAACATTTGCAACTTCTTCATACTTATTTAATTAAACCTTTTTATCACAATATTTATATCTAAAGAAATATATCAAATTGAGGTATGATATTATCATAAGAATGTATTTTGTTAAGAATTAATTATTTTTATCAAATTGTTATCTCTAAAATACCTATAAAGCCAACCAAACATCACATTACCAACTCTATCCAAGGAAATGTTTTAAAATTACACATTTAATTATTTCTGACGTAACCATGAGGTGTAACAATGGGTGAGTTCAACATAGAGGGCTGGTTCTAAAGATATTTTATAAATATCAACTAAGAGTAGTACTTACTGACATTGTTGTTCAAAACGCCATGTTTCAAGTGAGTGTATGTGTTGTAGTAAACGGGTACAATTTAGAAAACTCACTAGTCAATGTTTGCATTTATGATTTTGGCAAAAATATCAATTGAATATAAAATAATAAATAATATAAATTGTAATATTCCATTGATATTTTTGATTTTGGCAACACAATTAGTAAATCGTAATTTTTCTATGTACATTTAAAAAGTGAAAATTAAAACTTAATAACACTATATTTAACATAACTAATCTTACCTAACCCATTGATCTAATCATTACATTGTTTTTTTACTTAATTTAACATTCATAAACAGGCGTGATACGTCAAATTTATGGGTTACTGGCGGTCAGTACTCGGTGGTGTAGCCCAGGATTTAAATCTAGTTAATATTTAAAATTTGGATTTAAGAGGAGGGGTTACATTGTTTCGCGCTAAATATCTAAATGATGTATGTATAATTTGGTCTAGGCAAGGGGAGGGTGAGATATCCAGGGAAGTGGGGTGGGATGGCTATATTCTCCTAGGGATCCTTGAGGGCAACTGAACAAAATTTGAATTGTGGTCAATATAAAACACATATACAAAGAGATCGAAGAGGACAGGTGGTCAGAAAAAGGGCAAATGATGTATATGTTTTACGCAGGATCCAAAAAGGAACTGTGGAAAATTTGGAGTCAAGGCTATTTATTATAAAACACATTTAAATCGAGGGATGGGGTTAAGGTGGCTAGGGAAAGGAGGGATTGAGCCTAAATTTTGCGCAGGGTCCTAAAAAATAACTGTACAAAATTTAGTTTAGATCCGTCAAAGTGTAAGATTATAATTGACAGACAGACATTCAATTTGTATATTCAAATATGAAATATGACAGCAAGAATGTTAATTTCAATTGATACATTTTTTTTTGTTTTTTTTCAATTCAGGTGTGAAAATATACGCTTCTAATAGTAAAAGTTTAAATTGACTTATTTAAATTGCGTTTGCGTATATATTAACTCGAAAGATTGTTTATTTGTTTTCATTTTACTTGTATTTTTAATCTAGTACTTTGATTTTTCTTGAGAACGTTTGTAAAACAATATGTAATAGACATCTGTAGGAATTTCAAGAACGTCCTAATAATGTTGGACACGACATATTATTTTTTGTATTCTCGTAATGAGACATTGCTTAACGGCTGCAACAAATATTTTATTTATAAATATCCATCAATTAGTTTAAGATATTATTATTCACGTATCTACTATTTATGAGTTAGTAAGAATTGTAATGGGGTATTTGATGTCATTATATTCATTACAGGCTTATATTCCTACCGAGGAATTATAATATTTAATAAAATCGTGTATCATAATATATTCTAAAACTGTTATCACTAATGTCATTCTTCCTCCATGATTATAATCAAACATTGTATGTATTATAATAAGATTAGAATTCTCATTTTGTACTTAAATCGTTTCCAGGGAAACAGATTATAATCAAATTTTTTGCAAGTATGCATTGCTACATCAATACAGCCACTGTAATACATTGGAGCCAAACAGGTCCGCGGTCTAAAATACTTTTGATATCGACACTTTTCCCTGTGCTAATGTGATATTAAAATAAAAATTAAATGTCATTTTTCGCTTTTATGAAAACATCGTGTATCGATATATATTTTTTCATTTTATTTATTTTGCATTTTTACATTTTTTTTATAACATGAATTAAGTATTTTACATTATTAAAATTACATGGTTTTTTTTTCGCTTACCTCTCCAAAAAAGAGACTAGCTCTTGTGCTTGGAGAGGGAGTTACACTCTAATAATTTTATATAGAGAGTTATAACATTTGTAGTCTATAATTATTTATTGTCTATTTGTGTGCTTCTGAAGTGTTCATTTAATTTCTTTCTAAACTCTTTTATTTCTTTTATTTGTGTAGGGAGGCAATTGAATTTTTTTATTCCTAAGTATATAAAATTTTGCTGATAGTATATTAGATATCAATAGTAGAAGGTAGCGCGCTAATACGACCAGGGATTTTATTTGAGTTGCGAGTGCATATAAATGTATGCTTAAAAACACACTTTTTGTTTTTATACATAAATGTTTGAATATTATCGGAGACAAGAGATTAATCTTATTATTACTATTAATTAAATAAAACAGCTTAGTATTACGGTATCATATTTTAAGGTGACCAAATGTACTCCTTTAGAGAGTTTTGTACTTCTTTTTCACGAACCGTACTCCTTTTAAAACCTGTACTCCCAAAATACTGTACGAACTATACAATTAAATTATTTAAAAAATTTCATAATTCAAATTTTTCTTTCATTCGTACTCTTTTTGTACCAAAAATAGTCGGTCACCTTATATATCGCACACCTAGATCAAAATTAAGAAAACTCAAAAAGTCATTTTTCAATACACAAAAATATAATAACAATTTTCTCAATTTTTTGTTACTAAAGTTATGGAAACTAAATAACGTTTTAGGTTATAACTGTATTCTAAAATGGTACTATTGGAGAACTGGGGCTAAGTTAGTTGCGTGTATGACAGTGTATCCGAATACAATAATAACTCTAAATTCTTGTTTTTATGAATTGTCTTAGTTTTGATCTAGATGTGCGATATATACAATACACAAACAGGTGGCTACAACTTTAATTCAATAGACTTTCATGCTATACTTCACTTATATTAAAAGTATGTTTTTACATTTTTCAGATAAAAGGCCTGGACGCCAATAGATATGCCACCAAAAAGACGATAGCTCAAGGGATGCTGGATATTGCGCTTCTCACAGCAAATGCGTCCCAGCTGAAGTACATTCTCCAAGTGGGAGAGAAACATGAATTTTATACTCTACTGCTGTCCTTAATTATAGTTTCAATCGTTTTGCAGGTAAGAAATAAATTAACTTAGTGAAAAAAGTTTTATCGTGAAATGTCCCGTGTGGCGGATTAACCTGTTCGAGCGCAGGTCGGAGTTGGGAGCGGGACAACATATATACAATATGTGTGTAAAATAAGTGCAGTGAGAGTTTAAAACGACCCAGAAGTGTAATAATATAAATTTTCCGTTGCATCGTTCCCACCTCCCACCGCAACGAATGGGTTAATGATAGTTGCTTTATTAGTATTGTCTCATCATGCACTTACGGCACGTATACACGAATGGGACTTGTCTCGAGACTCGTGCAAAGGACAACTGTAATTAGTTATTTATCATATTTTGTACGCATAGTAACATGACCAACCTTCACCGTCAAATCTCTAGTCTCATCCGTGTGCACGCACCAGCTTAGGCCAACTCCCTGTACCTCGAATCACGCATGCATGTCCGCTTAAGCCATCTCCTCGCATTTCCAACCATGGATACTTCAAACGCTTAAGCCATTTCCCTGGACCTAGAATAGCTCACCTGAATTTTTCCGCACATCTAACTATAATATATTTTAAGACTGTCAGACCTGTCGCGTCTACATAGACGAACTGGACATTAGGGCAGCAGCATTCGGTAGACGATAAAAGCTGCAATTTTATTAATTGTAGCGAACTAGGCATTCCTTTGTGCACAATTCAGTGGGCGATAAAAAACAGTCATCTGAATTATTTTGCTATACATATTATTAAAAATTGTGATATTTCATTTAAAACATTATTTATTAAAATTCATATATTAAAATCAACTCAAAAAAACATGTATACATCAAATTTAATTAATTATTTTGACAGCAAGTCTTATAAATTTGCCAAGGACTTTTATACTTCTTTATTTCGTAATAATTATTATGAAAGAATATTAATTTTACAGAATAGTTTTCGTTTAATACATACATTGCTTCGTAACAAATATTTTGAAAACACTTTTGTTCCATTAAAAAATGTACGATACCTGTAACTAGTTGGTTCCTTTGATTCTTGTCTTAAAACATTTGTATTTTTAATAAGAATGATGGAAAATAATGCTGCCCTCACACTTGACCACCCCTTTGCAGTTTGCTTCTAAAATCAACATGTTTCGATACTTCTCCGTGATCGCCTCTACTAAGCGATACGTTTTTATTTTCTAAACATTATCCAGCGAGATAAAGGATTGTAGTTAAATTTGCACAAAACACTAATATGGCGCAGTTCAGCAAATAGATAATTACAGTAATAGCGTGTCAATATTTTGTTAATCAAGACTATCTAGAGTATAAACAATAATACTATTCTTCAAGTAGTTTGCAAGCTTTATTAATATATTATTTTCGAGAACCTAAGACAATGCTAGATCTCGTAATCGCAATCGAAGATTTTTTAAATAATTTGTTAAATTTAAAAAAAAACAGAGGTCATGAATTCACATATGATTTAAATCTACCTATCCGAGGTACTTAACATATTTATTTTTTTATCATGGGATTAAGTGCTCAAATGCATATTTTTTATATATGCATTGTTGTTCCATTCTTGTACGCGTTTTGACAGCAATATTACGTCATAGAATAATGCCTGCCAAACACCACCAGCAATTTATCTCAGCGATGAGAATGGACAAAGGAAATGCCGAGTGTGCGACGATTTCGGTTAACTCACCGAACCGATTGTAATTTCCATTGTCACATTTAACAGTCATATCTCAATGGCGCCACGTGAAAAATATTCCCTCGCATAAAATTTGTTAATTACATATTTGCCTTCACTATCCTATTTAAAACCTATTTTTTAATGATTCAAGTGCACAGTGTGTCGAGACACACAATTCCGACGGTTTATATCATGGCTATTTTTTTAACTGTCTGGCCGGGGATTTGAAACCACGCCACCAGATTTGGTTCTGATTTCTGAATCTAGCATTTATAGCTCACTAACAGTAAAAAGACTAGTAAATCAAAAAGCGTTGAACTTTAATATATAATAAATACAACATCGTACGCATCATACTACGACAAAATATACAGGGTGGCCCAAAAAAAGTGAGAACATTTCGTAAAATGTGATATAATTACATTAAAATTAGTTTAACTATATCAACATTAGCTAAAATAGTTTACTAATTTATTTACTTGCCTATATTACGTTTTATTTTGACAATTTCCGGTCGCCGTCTTTGATTATTAATTTTCCCATTGTTTATATTTGGCTTTTTCAAATTGTTGCCCAGAATGACAAAAATCACGGCAGAAGACAGTATTCTTAAATCTAAAACGTTGGGGTGCTAGGAAAAATATCAAAGAGTTTCAAAACAAAGCCTGCAGTATAGCTAGACATTACAGCATAACTGGACATTACAGCAGGACGGAGCTCCATCTCACACAGCCAGAAATACAATCAACTTTCTTCGTCGTGAGAATGTTAATTTCATCGAGCCAGGCACGTGGCCACCGAACAGCCCAGATTTAAATCCAGTAGATTATGCAATATGGGGTGTGTATTGGTGATTTCTGATTAGCTAAATATTGTGCAAAAAAAAATATATTATGTTTTGAAATAACTCATGTGTTACGAGATATTCTCACTTTTTTTGGGCCACCCTGTTTATTAAGTAGGTGTGTTGTGAGTCTCATATGTTGAAATAAATAAACAAATGTCTTGACATTTCGTCGTCCATCTTGCAAAAGGCATATCTCGTATTTTTGTTAAAATTGCGGTTACACTGGCCTAACGCATGCCCATGGTCCATTCAAACAAACATATCTCTATTTTATTTCAATATTAGTAATATTATGTTTATAGAATAAATATACCTCACACTGACTTTAAATAAAAAAAAATGTTAAAAAAATCATTTTTCAACAGTGAAAAATTCCACATAATTTGTTAGTATATCGTCTGCTGTAAAATCAACACATTCGAGATACGCCCCTTTGAAAGATGGACGACAATTTTAAAGAGCTTATTTGTCTGTAACGTAATGCAGCATGAGTATTTTGTGTTTTATTTAAGAAAACTCGTAAGTACTTATGTAAATATACATGATTTTAAGTCAATCAGAAACTGTTAACATTGTTTCAAAACAATTTGACAGAGATTTAAAATGATGTACTCGGTAGCTTTTATTTTTCAGCCTTAGTTTTCGTAGAAATCGTTGTTGAAATATAATTCACCCTTAGGCAAACTGCACACGGATAATAATAATGATCTGATTTCCCAGGTGGCCATGGGTGTAGTCTGCTTGACCCTGAATCTAATGCGAGACTGCAGACTACACATACCGTCTTACCATAGCTCGGCCAACATCATTAATTACTCCACCACTGGATGCGCATTTGTGATTACGTTTTTGAATTTATTGATTTCGGCTTTCGATCCATCGATCGCCAAATACGCAACCTTTAATTTTGAATAGATCGTGCAACAGGTTTGATCCGTTTTCGTCAGTTACGGAAATAGCATAAAAACATTTATTATTTAATATCTACAATAGTGGAAATAATTATAAATTGCCACACAAGGTTTAACACTTATGTACGTATAAGTGTAACTGACTTTCTAAAATTTTAATTCAAACTGCATTTGGAACAGAGTAACCATTTTTAAATTACGAGTACTTCAATGTTTACATAACTATCCTATCTGATTTTGTGGATCTTTACCAGAGGTCGGCGACATTTTTTCATTGAAGAAATAACATCTTTTAAATAATATATTCAGAGCATGGAAGAAGATTTCTACCGAATTGAATGTATTAGATGAATAAAATAAAGCGTCCCTTGCGTCTACAGGGCACGCACTAAACTTTTATTAATTGTTAAAGTTACAATAACGTACAAAAGATTTTGGAGAAGCCCCTATTGAAAAATTAGTTCCCAAATTAAAGCTATGTTATCTTACATGTCATAAAACACAATAAGTGTATCAAAAAACTCAATAAGTGCGTCACAAAATACAATAATTATGTCACAAAAAGTTTCCAGTAAAGAGAAAAAAATATTTAAATATGACGGCAATTAAATGTAATGGAAAATATGTCATCTTTATGGATAGCTTTATGGACTTTATGGACATCTTTATAGCGGCCAAAAAGTAAAATTCCTATATTCATTCCAAAAATATATATTTGAGCCGCAGTGATTTATTTACTAAAGGATCGCATGCCGGTCGGTTGCCGATCCCTAATCTGTACTACGCAATTAACAATATTCAGAAGTCATCCACACAAAACTAAAATATTATTATTGTTTACACACTTTACCGAATATGCAAAGAATCAACTGGACTCCGCAATATTAAAAATGATTTAATGTATAATTTTTTCCAGCTATATATTTTCTAAAAAAATATATAGTTCAATCCTATCGATAAATTTGCATGCGAATGTTTAATACAGTTATAAAAGAAATCACAATGAATCAATTGATTGGTTGGAACCTCAGCCCAATGATCTTTAGAAATATAATACGCTTACGTTAGTTTGTTGGTGTTATTTAGCAGTTATTGCGGAATTTTAACTCCATTTCCCAATCAGCGCACTTGCTCTTAATGTAAACTAATTCTCACCGTGTACATGCTACAGCTTTATACTAGGTAGATACTGTACTAGGTAGATACTGTACTAGGTAGATACTGTAATTTTTAATGTTGTGGGAACACAACGTGTTTATAATTTATTGATGGAT
Organism: Eubasilissa splendida; assembly: GCA_031772225.1. Classification (NCBI taxonomy): domain Eukaryota; kingdom Metazoa; phylum Arthropoda; class Insecta; order Trichoptera; family Phryganeidae; genus Eubasilissa; species Eubasilissa splendida. Next base: position 18,270,718 of record CM062856.1, read on the forward strand.
TAAAACAGTTTTGTGTTTCTACAGATGGTCGTGGGGATTTTGTTCATTATTATCGGCGGATTGAACATCAATAAAAATCGTGACCTCACAGCAGCCACCGTATTAAATGACGTCATACTTATATTTGTTTTCCTCATATCGATTGTTAACATCATCATTTCTGGTTTTGGGATCGAATATTCCAATAATCCCCTTATTCTGCAGAGAGACTACAAAGATTCTCAGAATAGACCCATTTCGTCGTCGTGAAAATGTGTTAGTGAATTTTGAACTCAATTATCCTTGGATAATCTTTATTTCGAATCTAAAACATATCTCTGTTTCTAAAACATATTACATATTGTACATATTTTTCTTTATTAGGTGTGTAAGTAAGGATGGCAATGGATGTTCAGGGGAACGTTCAGTTACTACTTGAAGGTTAGTGTGTATCAAGAAGTTTACGATTTCGTGATATTTTTAATCACTCTAGCCTTCATTGTTGTTGAACGTATCCCTAGGTTCAAATTAATCGAAATACTTTGCAAACTATTTTCGCTACATATCTATAACATATTTTTAAAATAAAAAAATTGTACATGTTTTTGAAATCTTTACGCTATCGACCAAAACTAAATACGAGTAGGTACAAGCTTATTATTGATTTTCTGCAATAAAAGATGTCAAGTTTCCCTCGCTTTAGTGATCAATATGTAGATGGGGCGTACACTCCATACAATCAATAAAACTGTGCATAAATAAATAAGCGAAATGAATCTAAATTTCACATTTATTTGATTATTCTATGCTAGTGATTGTAAAATCGTTATTTAAACCGTTATTTTGACTGTGATTGTGTTCGATTGTAACGATGGTTGATAACTTATTAACGTAATTCTTCGAGCAATGACTGGTACACTAGAAAGTAAGCCTCCGATAGTCAAATCTTAGTTAAATCTCAGTTACTAATCATCAACACAGTCACGTAACGGTTTACCATCACTATTTCATGGGTGTAAATCCGCGCGCAAACAATTCGAATTTCGTATGTTATATTAATGCGCTAACTTTACCCATTAGGCATGAGAATTTAGAAATAATGAACAAGCTGTGCATGTGCGTCACATCATTTTTCACAAAATGTATTCCAAACGTATACGAACTAAAAGCGGAACCTATCTTGCTTGCGCCGCGCGGTGCTCTGGATACACTTCTTCGCTTGAACTGATGTGTTTCAAAATGTTTTCAACTACAAATCACTTCGATATCTAATTAATAAACTTGAATAAATGCGTTCCATTACACTATAAGCGTGGTATTACTTTATATTATTTTTAAGCCTCCACTTGATGAAATTCCTACTAATATTTTTCAAGAAAAGAAAACATCTCTGACAGGTATACTTTTTACAACAAATGCTTTTGGATGATTGTATTGTATTATTGTATGCAATCCGCCGCTAGTTCAGATAAATACAACCTCTCGGTTGTACATTCGTTGTTAACAGCATAACTTAAGTCTAGTAACGTCTTATGAACGCCACTGGTACGCTAATAATGACTCGCGGCTTGGATCAAAAAAGTACTATTAGGTTTAAAGTATTCATAATAAAAATTGAAAGAATAATATTTTTCCATTTCCTAATGCCGGAATTTAGTTTAAATTTTCCTATGTTCATTCAAACCATTAATGGAATATTTCTCGAAAAACAGGTGAGCGGCGCTATTATGGCGGTCATTCTATCCGTTTTGAATATCAACAAAGGGCCAAAGGAAAGGACGGTGGCCGCCATTTTGAATCATGTCACTCTCGGTTTCGTCACTGGTGCCCTCTTTTGTGACGTCATTAAAATGAGCTTTGGTTTAGATCCCGCATTATCTGTCGATAATTTAAATTACAATAAAAGCAAAGTTTAGTCGTTTTAAATCATCTCATGTTGTGTATTGATAAATATTTGAGACGCAAGCGGAATAATGCACACAGAAATGTAATGCAATATTTTTTAATAATATTATATAATCACTCCCACCATATAGGTACCTACTTCTGATTTATGTTAAGTTATTTACATATAAGAGGGAATTGTATCGTGGTTTGTATGTGTTGTACCTAATATTAGTTAATGTATGTAATAATGGCACGGTGGTGGTGGCGGTGGTGGTAAGTGAATCATGTATCCACATTTTCAAATAATTTCTCAATAATATTTTTAACATAATATTCAATTACAAGTTACATTTAATGTCACCTACCCATTTCGAGCCCGAGTAATATTGTATCATTTTTCGGTGCTTAATATGCAGAATGGCCCAAAAAAAAGTGAGAACATTTCGTAAATAGTTTACTAATTTACTTACTTACCTATATTACGTTTTATTTCGACAGTTTCCGGTCGCCGTCTTTGATTATTAATTTTCCCATTGTTTATATTTGGTTTTTTCAAATTGTTGCCCAGAATGACAAAAATCACTGCATAAGACAGTATTCTTAAATCTAAAACGTTGGGGTGCTAGGAAAATGATCAAAGAGTTTCAAAACAAAGCCTGGAGTATTGCTAGACATTACAGCAGGACGGAGCTCCATCTCACACAGCCAGAAATATAATCAACTTTCTTCGTCGTGAAAATGTTAATTTCATCCAGGCAGGCCTGTGGCCACCGAACAGCCCAGATTTAAATCCAGTAAATTATGCAATATGGGGTGCATTGGTGATTTCTAATCAGCTAAATATTGTGCAAAAAAAATACATTAAGAATATATGTTCTCACTTTTTTTTGGCCACTCTGTATAGTACGTACATGTACGCTTTAAAAATTCTAATTCATCATAATTATTTTCTAAGTAACATCGCTCTCACGGCGCAGTGTTGACGCTGCGGCGCACATCACGTGACTCGATCAGAGTTGACCTGCGCTATTGTTCGGCTGCGAATGATTTCCCGCGCTCAGTTTGTTTTCATTCAAAATTGCGCACCTCGTGTCTCGTGTAAATACAAACTTTAACAATTATTTTTAATTTTTCCTATACGTAATAATATATAGATACATCGGTTCTTTAGACCTAGAGCTATTACACACTTAATAAATTATTGTGTAAACGTGTTTCTAGGCTTTTATATGCCCTAACAATTTAAAAATTCAGTGATTCGCTTTATGGCAATATTTGCTTAACGGCGATGGTCTGGAACGTAACCCGAATATATGAGCAAAAGGTACGCCTGTACCTATATAGAAATATTACATGTAAGTACAAGCATCTCTAGTTAGTCTATCTTTGTTACATCTCTAAAAATCAAAATACAGTTTGTCATACATTGGAAGAACAGTTAAACGATAATAAGACTAATGGTCGAACCTTTGCGACAGAAAGCGATCCTAACCAAAACGGGCTCAGGCTCGTATTAAGATAATGCATTTTTTGTTTTTAAATATAGAAATCGCAAATGTTTATATAAATAAAATAAACAATCATGTTTGTATTACATTTAATAAATAAACACAGTCATAATTTAAAGTTTATTAATTAGACCCGCAAGTCGCATATTAAAAATGATCTTGATGAACAATTGTAAAATATTAATATTATGTGATATAATTAGCACTTTTATTATTTGGAAATATTTCTTCGATCTACTCGTATTAGCCATGATGTACGAGAATTTCTTGTAATCTCAGTCTAACAAGTAATGTAGTTTATGTATCAATTATTCGGTGTTTGACTGTTAAATGCGTTAACTTTACAATGAAATTTACATCTCACTGTAAAGTTAACACATTTGTAAATATTACACGTAGTAATGATCTCAAATATTTCGAAGAATAGCGTTGAGTGTTAAAATTCATAACATGAAACGTATTATCCTTGTTACATTGTCTGATTTTATCATACATTTTCAACAAAAAACATTCTGACGTGAGGTTTTGGATTTTAACAATCAGTTTTGGCGAATCGGTGCGAACCCATAGGGGGACATCACTGCGATAACCTATAAAATATTTCTAGATATATGTTTTATACATCTTTAACATGGAGTATAATATAATCTAAGAATGCGTATTAGAATAGTTCCATTCCTTTTGTATAAAAAAGATGTTTAATATGATTTAACACAACCAACCGATTCATACATAATCATAATTTTTTATTATATATTTTCTAATTATTATTATATATTATTAATGTGATTAATTTTTGTTTTTAACTGTCTTTTTTTATATATTTTTGTATATGTTGTTTATTGTCGGTTGTCATTTGTTTTGTTTTAATTTCATTTGTACAAAAGGTGTTTGCCGGTGTCCTGTTTGTGATTTTGGGATCCTTACTTGATATTAACAACCCGGCAGACCAGAAGAAAGCGGAACTTCTTAATAACTCTTGTTTAGCAATTAATACTGTCATATTGTCTGTCGACATTATTGTGAAGGTTTTTTATTCCAAAGACAGCGGTACATAGATAGGTATAATATCTAACTCTATGTGATACTAGTTGTAGAACATTCCTAAAATGTAACAATTCATCAACTATTTAACGTTTCATCAATTTTCGTTTAAAATTGTTTTAATAAAGTTTCACAGATATGATTTGTATTTATTGCTTATTTCATTAATCAATTTATTTTCATTATATCGCATCCCTGTATAAACTTATTTTTATCTGTTTTGTGAACGTCATTTCTTTTGAATTATATCTTATCTTGTGTGCTTGTGTTTAAATATATTATATGTATTTTAAATAAATAAAAATTTAAAAATCACATTTTAAATAAACATTACCAAAAAGGATAACAGCATTTGGGGACAGTATAAATTTTTCACGATGTTGAATTTACTTTTGGTGAGAATTTATCTCTCCTTCATTAAATTACATGCATACTTTTTTTACGTTAAAAATTCCAATAAGTACATACGACCACCAGCGTGTCCCAATGAATGTACCGCATATAGTCACCCGTGCCTAAAGTAGGATCTGTAAATACCTTAACTTAATAACTTCATAAAATGTTTAATTTTAAATGCTCAGCGTGAAGGCTAGAGTGACTCAAATCATAGATTGCTAAATCGATATATTTTTATAACATATTTTTATTTTTGTTTTTATTTTTGGTGATCAACACACCAGGTTTGTGTGGGAGTGCTGTCTATTATTTTGGGAACATTTCTCGATCTGAATAAACCCGAGGACCAATTGAAGGCAAAACTTCTAAATAACTCTTGTTTAGCTATCAATACTGTTATTTTGGCCGTACATATTATTGTTAGTGCCTTTCTTATGCAGAATGATGAACAATAGTCCAGAAAATGCTACAACTTACTGTTATACATTTTATACCAAAAATATTACATAGAATAAATACAGTTTATTCAATATTTTAACTTTAAATTCTGATCATTTTTGAAGTTCTTATACTTTCAAATGTCAATACAATTACTCTTAGGTAGGTACCTACTCTTATTTTGCAGTAAAAAAGATAAATATATTAGAGCGGATGTTATTGTGAGATATTTTTGGTAGTTTATTTTTATAAAGGAATCTAATTTGCGGTTGTGCTTGGAGGTCATTAAATTATCAGTAAAATGTGATCAAAATATACCTTAAGAGAACGAACGGCTCCCAAAATACAATATATTATCAATATTATTTATTAAAAAAAAATGTTCCGCAATTATTATGTATTATCTCTTGAAATATATTTTAATTGTTTCATCAAACCACATTTTTCATTAAAGCATATTTGACGATTTGATTTACGCATCTAATTTTTATTTTTATATACCGCATTAATTTTATATTAAATCAAGCTCTACATAAATACCTTAAATACTAATAAATTAAACCTAAGCAAAATGTGTTAGTAAGTAAGTAGGTATCTGTTTATTAACTACATATAAACATTATTTATTCATTATTAGGTTCTTATGTACTTATGTGACGTTTGGACTCACATATACCTACTATTTGTATTTATTGAATATTTCATTTATCAGTTCATTTTTAGTATATCTTATCGTTGTATGAACTTTTTGTGTACATCATCTATTTTGGATTATCTTATTATCGTCTTGTGTCTTTAATCATATTTTAAATAAACACTATCAAAAAAGGTACACGCATTTATGAACAGTGTAGATTTATTCACGAGGATGGCCAATGTATAATTTTCCTTTCGTTTTTAATTCACTTTGTGTGAGGAAGGCTTAGCTTCATTTTTATTCAATTGTTTTAAACGTAAAAAATTCCAAGAAAAGGTCCACTCAACCACCAGCTTGACCCACTGAATGTACATACATTCACCTATGTCTAAAATTGGATAAAATATTTTATTTTATGAGAAAACAATCTTGTTGGAATTCAGTTTGAAAAATGTTTGAATGTCAACCCTTTCACTACAGAAATCCATATCTATGACAATTTTTTATCTGCACCTTAACAATAGTAGTTATTATGTAAGGATGTGTTTAGTCAAACGCTCAGTGTGTTTTTTTTTCACTTTAGTCGAAAATCATTCGATTATAAAATACTTTTTTTCCTAATCGATATATTTTTATTGTTTTGTTGTTACATATTTTTTTATTTTTCTTTTCATTTTGGTGATCGACGCGTTAGGTTTCTGTTGGAGTGCTGTTTGTTATTTTGGGAACATTTCTCAATGTGAATAAGCCCGAGGACCAAAAAAAGGCGGAGCTTCTAAATAACTGTTCTTTAGCGATCAATATTGTTATTTTGACCGTAGATATTCTTATTAATACCTTCCTTATGAAGGATTAAGTATAATAACAGTAATAAATGTGTATATTGATACTATGATTATTATTTTCTAAATTATACACCATAAACTAAATAGGTATTCTGTTATTGACTATTTCATCAATGCAATCTTTCTTGTATCTATTTCATAAACATTTTAATATCAATAAAAGTAAGTATTCGTTTTTTAAAGCGGATGTTATTTCAATTTCTTTTGACCATTTGTTTTTATGCAGAAAACTAATTTGCGGTTGACGGTCAATGGATGGATCAATATATTATTTTAAGATTATGTAGGTATACCTTAAAGAAATTTCAGCAATTCGCAGTTATGTAGTTTCTCGTGTAAAATCTAATCTCTCCACCAAAAAATGTGCTTAAAATTTATTTAAATTATTCCATCAGTGTTTTTTACGAAAATTTATTTTATGGTGTATCATAAAAAACTTTTATAGTAATAAAATGAACCAAAATAATGTGTATAAATATTTTGTAATAAGTTTTAAGTAAGTACTATATATAAATACCTAACTCATTATTAGGTACCTAATTGACGTTATATGAGATTTCGTTTAAAATCTGAAATAAAATGGAGTAAGTACCTTTTTTTCTTTCAGATACAATTGTATTTATGAATTTGTTTATCGCTTGTTTCATTTATCTATTATTTTTCATTACATCATATTCCTGTACGAAATTTAATTGTTATCTGTTTTGTGTGTGTTATATCTTTTCGATTATCACATTATCTGCTTATGTTCTTAGTCATATTTTAAATAAACACTATTATAATAGGTACGGACATTTATGGACAGTATAGATTTATTCACAAAGTTTTTCAGTGGAAAATTTTCTTTTAATTATCAATTCACTTTAAATTTTAAAAATTCCTAGTACAAATCCACTCAACCGCCGCCTCGTCTCACTAAATGTATGTGCTTAAAATTGTAACTATGAATAATGCCACTATATATTTAATTTTAGAATATCAAACTTATTGGAGCTCAATTTTTTTAAATCTTGATTATCAATCCTTTTACCACAGAAATCCTCCCCTTATTCACGCACAGAGCGTTTTAAAATTGTATTTTATGCACATTTTTTTTTTTTTTTTCCTTAGAGTCTACGATACTCTGAGTACTCTACATGCGGCTAGACCGCCTAATCTACAGACTACAAGTGCGTCAGCGCTAATCACTTTGACACTTTTACAAACTACCTTATTATTATAAACATCTGAGTTATTTTATGCACACCTAACATCAATCGTTATTATGCAGGGGTGCGTTTAGTCAAACGCTCAGCGTGACTTTTTTCATCGCTCTAGAGCAGCGACTCGAACGATAAAAATCGTAAATATTTTTTATAAATCGATGTTTTTATTGTTTTGTTTTTACATATTTTTTATTTTTCTTTTCATTTTGGTGATCGACGCATTAGGTTTCTGTGGGAGTGCTGTTTGTTATTTTGGGAACATTTCTCGATGTGAATAAACCCGAGGACCAAAAGAAAGCCGATCTTCTAAATAATAGTTGTTTAGCGATCAATAGTGTTATTTTGGCCGTAGATGTTCTCGTTAATGCCTTACTTATGAAAGATGAATAACGGTAGTCCATTGATTGCTACGAGCCACTGTTATCATTGGGATTTAATAGATTTTGTACCAAAAACTTTTACTTAATAGGTATCCTGTCTGTTGTATGTGTACTGACAGTTCATAATCTTTTCAATGTCAATAAAAGTAGATCCCTACTACAAATAATTTGCTACTTTAATAAAAATATGCGATAACCGAAAAAAAATGTTGCATGCATGCCTGCAGATAAATAGTAAATTATTTTTTAAACCTATTAATACTCGTTCATGTTAATAACAACAAGCCATGAACTAATTGGTTCAAAAATACACTTAATCTTTTTTATTACCACCCTTAGTATAAATACCTCAGTTTTGGATACGTAGGTACATTATTTAGATTATAACAATAATGTAAATTCTGAGCGATTATATATTATATAATAAATGTAATATAATCACTCACAATAACAAATATATTATCTACCTACTATCTTACTAATCAATAAAATGCTTACATAAATATTATATGAACCTAATGAATTGTATACCCATCTGTAAAATAATTCACATTATTCATATTCAAATGTACTATTGAGCATGACCACAAATGATATACCCGATGGTAACTGTATTTATGCGATAGAAAAATGTTTCTGTGTATCTTTCTAAGTGACAAGATTCTACTTGTCTTAATTATCGAGGAACTGTGTTCTGAAAAATCACAACTTCACAAATAAAATGTGATTTCATTTATAAAGATACATTATGTTACTGTCATCTGTAAAATAACTATTATTTGTATTTTCAATCGATAATTATACCTTTCAAAAAACATTTATATGGTATTCATTTCTTATTTCCTTTGCATTTATCTCTTCTACACACAGCCAGCCAATAGCCTCAATGACACAGCATGGAACGAAATTATCCGGTTAAGTATTTTTCAGTGACGTAATCACACCAGTGCAGCCAATACGGTGCATTGGAGTCCACGTTGGATGGGGACCCAATAGACATAAAATACATATATTTGATATATATATTTTTTTCAAATTAATAATTTTTAAAATCTATCATAGCAAGAAATAGAAATATGAAATATAAATAATAATTTCTTATGTATTACTTGTAAACATTATCGATGTACATAATAGTATGAGATCAGACAATCGCCGCAAAGCAAAAATCGTCGTAAAGAGAAGCAGGTATATTTTTTTAGTTAAGTACATAGAAATGCCTTTATTTATTTTAATAAAAATGTGAAATATTATACAATAGAAGACGAGAGACCCATTACGTTCTTAATGTTTAATGAACTATAAACCACGTGGTACTAATATTTTATGTACAATACATGAGACCCTCCTACAACAACACTGTATATCGATTTTAACAAATGTCGATAGGTAGATAAAGGATGACTTAGATGACATACAGTGTTATTGCAGTATTTTTATTTATTTTATATGATTGTTTAATAAGCCCAAAAAGGTATACATTCATAATTCAGATCTGTCCAAAACCGATATACAGTGATTTGCAAATGGTCTCATACGGGGCTTCCATTTAGCATTGGGACCCAATTTTTAAAGTTACGCTACTGGAATTTTGCCTAACGTTCTTCTGCTCACACAGGAGATGCTGTCATATTGAAGTGTCGAAACACGATAATTCATCTATTAAAATACTTTACCGAAGCAGTGTTTGTAAAAAAAACTATCGAATACACCATTATTTTTACCATTAGCCATACCAACCAGGTCGTCTTATAGGTACAAGTAGCATAAGACGAATGCGTCGGATTTTACGCGGCTTTGCTGATATTTCTGCAAATATTATATTACATTTAATAATCTTATTTCAACCCTTATGTTCTGTATCCTATATTCCAAATAAAAATAATAAATCGAACGAAGAGTTCTTTAAATGTATTTTTCTTCTTTCTTCTTGGCTTTTCACCGTTACCAGTGTTCTCGCTAATAACAGTCTTATCTACGGTAACAGTTAGTGATTTCTGGGAAATACAATGCTTGCAGAAAGTGCAAACGTGCGAGAATAGAAACTAATCGGGGAGAGTGGGCAAACAAAGAGAGAGAAAAATAGTAAACATTACTCTAATTGGTTAACTATGTATAGTGAATGGCTGGCTTTAAGTTTGAGTATTATTAGATTTAATAAACGAACCTAAACATTTGAGGAGAAGCGATTGGGAGGAGGGAAGAAATATTGATAGGGAAAGGGATATGAAGTTTAATCAGATTAGGATAAATCTAATCTGCCTATAGGAGGTGGTAAGCAAAGAAAATGTGGTCAACATCGCCTTCCTCAAGTCCGCATTCACAAAAAGACCAATCCTTAATTTTTTATTTTTTTTAAATACAGGGGAGCACGTGTGACCAATCCTTATACGACAAATGATCGAAATATCTTTTCTTCTGTCCTAAAACCAGGGTTTTGTGGGTAGCTTTTCCTGTATAGCATAATAGAATTTGCCTTTTGTTCTGCTGGTTCTGTCGCCAGCATTTTTTTCAGTCAACCAACATTTTATATTTAAATGTATTATTGTTCGTTCTAGATGAATATTTTATTCAATAATACCCCTCATTTTACCTTTTAATCATATTGTCAAACTTATGTTGCGCTTATTGATGGCTATGGTTTAGCATAAACATCCTTATCCACTACTTATATAAAGATAGATGTATTCTGCTCAAAACAAACTTCTCGTCAACTTCTTATATTTGACATTTACTTTATCTATGCTTTACTTTTGTTATTTTGTTGTGATTTGAGACCATAGAATAGAATTATAGAATAAATATATACAAGATATATTGACCATAGAAAAAATTGTTTGAGACAGGTTGGCAGATGAGAGACTAAAAAGTAAATAATTCTAAGATAGCTCTAGAAATATTAAAATATGGAAGATCAAGAGGCTAAAAACAATGAGGACGAGAATGACTCTTCATCAGATGAACTAAAGATTGTTTTAGAGGACGAAAAAGTGGTTGAAAAGTCAAGACCGAAGAAAAGAAAACGGTAATAACCTATATCTTAAGTTGAACTAATATATTGTTTTTAATCGCAATGTTGTATTAGCTACTCATTTATTATATTTGCTACTCATCCATTATATTCATTCAGAACGGAAACTACTGATAGCAGTGATGATGAAGACGGTGTACTACCGGAAAACTATTTGAAAGTTGAAGAAAACTTGTGTACAACAGCGGCAAAAAATCATTTGACAGCTGCAAACGTCAAGAATATTTTAAAGGTATTTTGTTTTTCGATGAAGTTATACAGTTTTTTTTTTTATATTCTCGATAAATTGAATTCTAGATTTTTTTTGTTAAAATAAATTCATTTAATGTTTTCATTATTTTTATAGCGTGTTGTAACAAATGAACATGTTATGGCCATTGTTAAATTACGCGAAGAAGAAATGGAAGAAGAAGAAGAAGAAGAAGCTCCTGAGCCAAAACTTACCAGATCCAAAGCAAAGTTAGTTTTAAAACAATAACAGTTAGCAATATTATTTCATTCATTGTGTGAGAGCTTCCTATAGTCCTCCAATTCACTTGTGCAGGTAAGGAATATCTCACCCAACCTAACCAGGATGAATTAGTCCTCTCTAATACCGTAGATTCATTAATCAGTTCTATTTCTCACCGCCCTGAGCAGTTGCATGGCTGAGAATTTAAACCAAAGCATTAAGCAGATTTATGAATAAAAACCACATAGCAAAGCAATGTTCGTGTACATAATATTTAAATAACATAAATTAGTAAAATTCACTCTCTCTGAACAGTTAATCATTAACTAGATGGTTAATTAAGAACATTTTAAGAAAGTCCAAAGATGCTACGTATTTACGCACAATATATTTTGTTTTAGGTATTTGAATTTTTTATGTTTTTCATTTTTGGTTTATTAAAGGTTTCAGCTGTGAGACTAGGTAGGAGTATTTTTACTGAATGGACTATTTTAGTACAAATTATTAATTCATATAAATTCTTGAGTTTATTAATTATAAAAAGGAATATGTCAATACATGCTTTAAGTTTTACAGAGTAAGAAGTTGGTAAAGAAATTTTAAGAAATCACTCGATTACTGAATAAATTAGTGAGCGCACGAAGTTTCTGTCGAGTAGATAAGCGGTATATTTTTTATGACTAATGAAGGTATATTATGGTAAAATTATATTTGTCTCTGTCTTGTACTTGATTATTCATTCACAAATGAGTGAGAATGCACGATTTCACTATAGCGATCGAAATGAATTTATTTTGTTGCATTTAAAGTGTGTAACCCAACGTAGGTTTACGGGCCGTCCGCCGTAGTAAATCATCTCAAGTGGATCTCAATATTTGTATTTCTGAAATTCACCAAGTCACTTCGAATTTTAGTTTTTAAATACGCTGTTATAAAACGGGCGTGTTGTTGTTTAGCGGAATATAATTATATTACTTCTTTTTAAACTCGAAAAAATGACTTCAGAAAATTATCAAAGTGATGAGGAAATATTCGCGGATAATTTATCTGATCTTTCTAGCGATTATTTGCCTGAATTTGACAGTGATAGTTACGACACAAGTGACAGTGAAGAGTTCCCTCGCAGGAGGAGGGTGCCAGTGATGCCCTTACAATTCAGTGATTCTGAAGAAAGTGATGCGGAGGAAGAGGAAGTTACGGAATGGTCTGAAATAGACAATCCACCTACTATTGAACCATTTTTAGGTCACGTTGGTGTTCGTGTACCACCAAGCGATCCCGAAAACATAATGGACGTAGTAAAACTGTTCATCGGGGATGATTTACTTGAGATGATGATAGAGGAAAGCCATCGATACCGCACACAAAACGAATCACGGATCAAAAAAATGAAGAAATCCATCAAATGGAAGTCCATAAGTCTTGTAGAGATGAAAAAATTTTTAGGACTGATTTTGCTTATGGGACAAGTTCGAAAAGACACGAGAGATGATTATTGGTCAACAGATCCGTGTATCGAAACACCTATTTATTCAAAAATAATGAGTCGTGATCGTTTTAGACAGATCTGGCAATCGTGGCACTTTTCTAATAATGAGAACATCGCGAATCCCAGCGATCGACTTATGTCTTTGGTATAACTTTGGTATAAGGTATGTCACAACTGTCGATCGACAATTGTGACATACCTTATACCAAAGTTTTCTTCTGTCTACAACCCTCAAAGGGAACTGTCTCTGGATGAAAGTATTGTACCGTGGCGGGGAAGACTTTCATTTAAAGTGTATAATGCGTCAAAAATAATAAAATATGGGGTTCTTGTGCGTATGGTTAGTGAAGCAACTACGGGATACATTTGCAACCTCGAAATTTACAGCGGAAAAGGAAGACGATTATTAGAGACTATTCATTCGCTTCTCGGTCCATATTTAAATTTGTGGCATCACGTATACATGGATAATTATTATAATAGTGTGCAAACTAGTGAAGTGCTCCTACAACATCAAATAAGAACGTGCGGAACAATGAGAATAAACCGAGGTTTTCCAGAATGTTTTAAAACGGCGAATCTTAGTGTAGGCCAAAGTATTTTCCGTCGACGAAAAGATGTATTGTTGCAACACTGGAAATCTAAGAAAGATGTTCGAATGATCTCAACAATACATTCGTCCACTATCCTAGAAAGCCACAACATCGATTGGACTACAAAACAACGTATTTGGAAACCTCAGTGTGTAATAGAATATAATAAATATATGAAAGGCGTTGATCGTGCAGACCAGTATTTATCGTATTACTCTGTATTATGAAAAACAAAAAAATGGACCAAAAGAGTTGTGATGTTTTTGTTGAATTGTGCCTTATTTAATTCTTTTAAAGTGTACAAAACATTAAATCCAACCAAAAGACTAACATACAAACAGTTTTTGCGCGCCGTTGGAAAATTTTGGATAGCCGACCATCCTTGTGGAACCGACATAAATCTGGAGGAACCGGGACCATCATCTCAATTACCGAGAAATGTAGTCAAAAGCGATCCTCCAGGGAAATGCTGTGATTTATTATAATTACAATTAGTACAAGTTCAAATAATAATTTTTAATTTCAAATACAAAGATAGTGTAGAAGTAAAAAGTTTATGTGTAAAGCACCTTGAGGTTAAATTTTTTTACAAAAATGGCGCTATTCAAATTATACAATATTATTATTATTATTATGTAAATGTTTGTTTATATAGTTATGAAGGTTTTCCCACTTACCTATCTAAACCTGCCTTAATTTGTTTATTAACTTTTTAATACCTTTCTATCATAGATCTTACATATTTTTTAAATTAATTATGTAACTTACATCAAAATTTTATATTCTAAGGAATTGCAAAAATTTTTATGGAGAAATAATTTTTCCCAAATTTTATCCTGATTCTGTTACTAAAAAATCTTGACCCTGAATTCAAAGTTGAATTCAATACGACACGTGTGTGTCAAATGGTGCGCGCTTACATCCTCATTCTCGTTCAGCTGAATTCGGTTTTTGGAGAGGGGTCATCTCTGCCACTAGCGTCAGTACAACTGTATCTACCATTCAGTGAACAACCCCTACTTCATTAATCGAGGAAATTTTTACCAAATGAATGGATGTCAAAAACTTTGCATAGAAGTGCCACCCCAACAATGCCCAAACAAACCGTAATAACATTGTTTAGAATGACCAGACAATGTCACATTCCCGAAATATCCTGAAGAGATTTTTAGTACATAAACATCAAACCTGATGATCCTCAACCAGGTCCAAGTAGGGAAAGAGACAGGAAAGAAAAAATTAAAGTTTGTTAAATTTTCATATATTGAAACTAATTGCTTTTGTATTTTAGTATTAATACTTGCAAAAATAATTCAAATTTTCGCGTTTTTTACTAAAATGTGGGTTTTTATTATTCATTTATATCAGAAGTTATTCAATAGATTAGACTTTTTTTCAACTATTACTTAGATTGCACCTTTACATTAATATAAAACTAATAAACTGAATGTTATTTGCTATAATTAAGACGATACAAACATTATAAGAAAGACTGCGACCATCAGATACATTTTCTGCATGCTACGAAATTGAGTTAATACGCTAAATTAATGCATAAACTAAATACATTTTCTTATAATCTTGAAACCAAGATTACGGAGACAACTCTGTAGGAAACCAAATTAGCAAAATGTTAAAAATGAATAGAGTTCAACCATTCAATTTGCAGTACATTTGATTAATTTTTGACGTTTTTAAAATATACATTGTTTTAGTAAAAACATACGTTTTTATATTATATACTATATATACTCACATGCATTGAGGCTTTAACTACTATTTAAAACTAAGTTTAATATCAGAAACACAATAATCATTTTTTAAATAATATATTTCCAGTCTTATGAAATACGATATTATTAATTATCTCTCACAGTGTTAGTATGCCGTTCGATATCACCACGGCGGTCGTGAAATCTGCGCTCCGATAGATTTTAATCAAATTTGGCTATAAAACACATTTTAATACAAATTTTTACTACAATATAAATGAATAATATACTTATTATTGATACCAATTACTTATTTTTGTAAATTGTATGGTTTTGAGCTGATTTTATACGAAAACAGATTATAATTTTGACATTTAAATATTAAACATACGTCAAACTTCATGTCACCATTCGTAACGTTTTAGAAACTGACAGCGCATGTTTTAAAATGACAACGTTGTATTTATGCAATGTTGCCGTGAAATCTGCGAAGATGTGAAATTTGTGTAGCCGTGATTTGTAAAATATTTTACTCTCGCATATCAGCCACCAAACATTGGCAGTTGAAGCTCAAATTACAAGGATACTTGACCTAATAAATATTATAATCAGTAAACAAAAGGATTTACCACACACTAATTACTCAAACATTACTGTCAATATAAACACAGGGTTGTCTTGTCGTAATTTAAGTTTATTTTTTTAAGATTACATCGCTGACCTAGTGTGTTACTGAGCTACTTTTTTTAATTTTTGCATCAATTTGTGACTATTCCGAAGTATATTGTATCATATAGATGCATAATTAGTTATATTTCATTAATTTTTTTGGTAAAACATTATTAGTTTTGTCCTATTTGATGAATAATCTGTGATTGAATTTGAACTCCCCATATTCGCAAGTATGAGTCAAATTTGAGCATTCTGATTTGTTTGTGTAGTTTATATTTAAAAAATCAAACTTTTTAGTGCGTGTTGCCTTTTTTTATTATTATTTTTCTGTATTATATATTTTTGCAAATTCGCAATATCTCATAAACCGCTGAATATTTTTCAATAAAATTTTCTATTATTGGATGTATTCGCTAGATATCTATACCTTGAAAAACAATAGTTATAGTCGAAAATACCTACTAGTGAACCCATAAAACATCACATTTCAACTGGAGTTCTTCGATTCCTTAAATATAAAAAAAAGGTTTTTTACCTTTCCATATTGTCATAAAAATACTAAAAATATATTTTTTACACATCCCTAAACATTTTTGTACCCATACAATGGAGAGTGATAATGATGTGTAATATGAAACAGAGGACTTCATTGATTCATTCAAGATTATTATTTTGATTTCTTATTTTTACACATCATGTTTATCAGTCTTAGTGCTAAAACTATCTTTTATGGACCAGTTGTGTGAGTCATATGTGTAAATTTACGAGATGTATTCTGTTGAAATATAACAGATGTTGATTTTTTTATTGCTGTAATATAATAATTTGGCATCTTATCTACAAGATGCAATATGATATTCAATGGAAATGATCCAGTTTAATTCCTGCAAGTATTTTTTTATTTATGTGTACATTATTTCATGATATAGAACTTAAGCCGTGAACACGAAAAAACTTAAATTTATAAAGTTATCTGGGAGTTTAATTGAAATTATGTTTATTAATGCGTATTTCTGTGTTTTACTATATTATGTTCGTATAGTTTTGTGTGTGAAAAACTATTGTATCTGCTTTCAAGATGAGGCTAATAGTTAAATTCTTATAAGTATCAGGAAATAATTAATGACGTTGTCTGTTATGTAAATCATGCGAAAGATGAAGGTTCGAATAGAAAGAGACGACAATAAAAATGTTGATTTTCTCACATTCGATACAAGTGTCAAAAACAAATCGTATCAGGAGTATTTTCCATATCGATATATGGAATTTTGGGGGTTAGGACGGTGGTTAAATGAAATACATGTGATTGGCGCGTGTTGAGGTTTATTGTGACGAATGATAACAACAATGAAGACAGATAGAAATGAATAGTGAATGAAGATGTAGGAAATTATGAAACGAGACGAATTGCTGGTCTTGCTCGGCTAAGGCGAGCCGGCAAGACCGCTCTTGTGAAACGCTGGAACTGGAGAGACTCTCTGGCGGTGAATTGAGCCAGATTTGTGGCAGCAGCCGGCAGCGCTGTCGCTAGCGTCGATGCCGACTGAGATGGCGGTAGATTTGAATTATGGTCGCTACAGAATGAAATAAAAACGTGTTGTCGTTTGAATTAATCCATCAAAAATTAAATAATTTATTATATATTAATATGTTTTGAAATCAGAAAAAGTACCTACATATATTTAGATGGTTGTTAAATCAATATTCAAAATTTTAAATTATTAGGACAATTTATTATTTTGTTTAAAATTATCGATTTAAAACGCTATGTTGGCGTTTTGGTGATATGTTTGTTTCATAATTACATACTATTTATGAAACAGACATCTAGTGTTTAAAATACAACAGTTTTATAAATAAATAAAATATTTAATTGCGACATACATAAAATGTTTACTTTGTTCAAGAAAACGTTTTCCCTTAAAATCAGTAAAAAAACATCTAATTTATGAAATTTGCTACCAATGTTATGAATAAGTTCAATATTAATTCATACTGTGGGTAAAATATGCGTGAAAAAAAGTATTTTTGGCATTTTTTAACGAAAATTACAAGAGTGCAGACTAGACGTCATTACGGCCGCTGAAGATCGGCGATCTGACGCTAATAAAGAAAATAAAATATCCACATTATTAGGATCGATATAAATTATTGCTTCTTTGACATCAAACTTGATTTTAAATAATAGCTGAAGCCTCAAAGCATGTGAGTAAATACAATATATTATTTAAAATCGTAAGTTTTCACTAAAACAAAGTATTTTAAAAATGTTGAAAATTGATCATATGTCCTGCAAATTTAATGGTTATAACTCTATTAATTTTTAACATTTAGTTTGTGTCAATTGAGATTTATGTCCATAATCTTGACTTCAATATTATAAAAAAATATATTTCATATACACAATAATTTTCCATATTAAGGTTCTGTGGCACGTGGAAAATATATGTAATGATCACCGTCTGTCTTTTTGTATTGTATTTTCTTAAATATGGCAAATAACATTCAGTTTATTAGTTTTATATTGGTGTAAAGAGCCAATCTAAATAATACTTTTATTAAAAAAGTCAAATCTAGTGTATTTCTTCTGATATAAATTAATAATATAAACCCACATTTTCATAAAAAAACACCAAAATATGAATTATTTTTTAAAGCACACCCTTAAGCAGCGTTTTAATTATTTTATACAACTCCATCCATGTATAATATGCCAATAACAATAGGTTTTTTTTTTTTCATGGGAACGGATTGATCATTTTCCCTTTGTTTCTTATGTGAAAAATTTGTTTGGTATAATATGTCCTGTTTTGGTATAAGTGCAAAGATCTGGAACGGATTAAGGATACCACCAAGGTACCACTGTATAATATATATACATATACAGTGGTATATAATAACTTATGAACTTAAATTAGTAAATTTTATATTATGCTTTTAGAGAATTAAAGAAAATTACTCCGGACATGTCATGGCCATTGCCGTTAACTCCGGTAAAACTCATTAAAGTTACTTCTCCGGAGGTGACAAAACTAATTAATCAAGACCTGCCAGACGAGGAGTCAGATGAGGAGTACCAGCCAGCTCCGGGAGAACATGTAAAGTTTTATGATCTCTTTTTGCAATTCTAAATGATATATTTTGGGTCATCGTCAATTTGGTGACTTTTTTTACGAGAATTTCAACTAAATTCTTGCAGGATGGAAGTGATGACGAAAGGGACATGGTCGGTTCCCAGTCAGACGCCGACTCTCAACCCCGAACACCTGTCACCCCTGGTTCAGCACTGGAGGTTGATCACAGTCCTACAAAATACACTGATGATGGAGTCTTTAAATTACCAAAGGTGATAAATGTTTGACAGTAAAAAGAATTGTTTGTTTTGAAATTGAATTAAATTACTTTTACATTGCTTAATAGTTAAGTTACAAATCAATTTAACTCAGTTCGTCATAATATCATTGCAAGGACTTTGAATTAATGTTTTTTTTTGTGTTTTAAATAAAAATATGATGAAAATAGTGATTTTGTAATTGATTGATACTTTTCATTTCAACCTTTATTTGTTGTGGATGTCTTGTGATAAAAACTTTAATCATAGGGTAAATATTTTACATTTTAAATATACTAATCTAAATATATCATTTATATTTTTAATGAAAACACATTTTTGTTGTGATGTTGCAATTTTAGAAGAAGTGGTATTTTTAACATAAATAAAATTAATCAGTTAAAAAGATATACAGAAAAATACTATCTATCGAAAAAATATTTGGTTGCTACCAAGATTCGAACTTGGACATTTTCCTATCTGAAAACGTGTTCGGTTGATATAGCGAAATTGGTAACATGTTTCCCCGAATAGGAAAAGTTCCAAAATATTTTTTCCATAATTAGATTTTTTTGTATATCTTTCAAATTGATTCATTTCATTTGTATTAAAAAAATCACACTACTATGTTCTGAAATTACAACTTTACAACAAAAAATGTGTTTACATTAAAAATAAAAAAAATTATAATTAATTATAATATTACAGGAAATTTCTCAGCTAAACGAGAAGAATGAACCAACGATAGCATTAAGAACAAGATCGAAGCTCTGTCTTAGCGACACTGCCATTGAAGAAATTGAAGATTCTTTTATTCCTCCAGATGATGTTGAAGAATACCAAATGGACGATGTTTGGAGCGAATTCTTGGCCGAATTTACCAATCCAGAAAGTGAGTTTTTATATCACTTTAATTATTTTAATCTTTTGGTGGCCCGTGACGCATAACACACATCGTGGCGTCCTCCCGTTCGTGTGTGAGGTATAGTGTGCATATCTTGAACCTGATTGAACAAGTATTTTAGGCCGAGCTATCAAAAGATAAAATAGAAATGTAATTTTCTTAGGTAAAATTCATATATTTCTATGTTCTACGTCGGTCACTCATTTTCAATTCTTAATGTAGATGCTTGGATGTCATTGTTAGCAGTGTTTATGAAAATGAGGCCGAATTATTCAAAAGGGAAATATTTGTGGCTTTATGATAATAAAAAGGGTGTTATGTGCCGCTCCTACCGACCTATTACCACCTACCTTCAGACCATAGGATGCACTTCAGATCATTTTTCAAGCCACCCCAATTCTAAGTCGATTTCTCTATATTAAAAAGGTGTATCTTATTGTTCAAAAAATATTGTACATTTTGTTCCCAATCTTACAAAGAATTTTGTACATTTATGAGTTATAAATAGTGTTTATAATCAGGGCCGTTTCTACCATTAGGCAAGTACAGGCGGCCACCTGGGATAGAAAAATTTTAGGGGGCGGCAAACAAAAGGGCAGAAAAATATAATTTTAATCAGTCAGCAAAAAATTGAGCAAATTAAGAGAAAAAGAATGAAAAAAAAGGCAAAATTAAAACATCAAATTGTTTTCAAAAGCATACTGAACAATTACTTAATAAGTCTTTACTTTGACTAATGTAAACATTGCCTCCGCCTACCTCAAAACTAAGAAACTAAAGAGCCGCTACTGAGTATGAAACATAGACGAACATGAGTTTTGACCTTGATTTATCTCTGCCATTTGTTGTGGCAATTGTAACGTGGTACAGTATATTATTTCAAATCAACTTGACTAGTAAACTGCCGCAAGAGAATTACTTTACTCAGAAAAAACTGTAAATGAGCTTAAAAATACAGAGGAGTATTTAAAAACTAGCAACGACACAGTTGAATTAAATTGCGAGATTATTTGGTTTTCTATACAATATAAGTGACCTCAAAATGAAAGTTTCCAAAGAACTTATAAATTTGTGCATCAAATTGGAAACAGCTCTAACCCGGAGAAATCTCATCTTTCTAAAGGACATTGACGCGGCAGCCTTGATCTTTCAGGAATAAGTTATTGAATACAAAAAATGCAAAAACTGAATATGTGCCAAAACAAGTTAGAAAATGGTTTTCCTAATTTGTTTGTACCTCTTCATATCCTTTTGACTTTACCAATATCAGAGGCAAGTACAGAGAGGTGTTTCTCAAAATTCAAATTAATAAAAATCTATCTGCGCAGTTCAATGAGCCAAGAGAGACTCATTGGAGTAGCCACAATTACAGTAGAAAAAGACATGGCTTACCAGCTTGACATTAGAAATCTTATTAAAGACTTTGTAAAATAAAGGCAAGGAAGGTACCATTGAATTAAGAGGAAGAACTCAAAACACCATCGAAGTTAGAAGAGAGCAATTCAAAAATGAAATAAAATATCATGAAGAGTGATCAAAAAGGCCCAAGACAACTATCGCCGTCTGAGAAAGGGATAGCAATAAACATCAAAATATTTAGCGCTAAACCATAGACAAGAAAGACAGCACCATGTGACAGCACGCGCAGATGTCGGTAATTTTGTGTTGCCAGATTTCTGCTTTATCCAAATGACAGGATTTTTAGTAATATATAATAATATATCAACGACAAAAGCCTTGCACATGCTAATTACGCACTTTTAAAATACCAGAAAAGAAAGTACTTGTCAGTTACATTTTGATTCCAACCAATGCAGGGTGTTATCAGGATTTATCCTGCAATACACATATATTTACAATTGTACCCTTATTTTGCGATACTTATTTGTTTTTAAGTTAGTAATCAAAGTGAATAAGATATTATTTTTTCGTTATTAAGCGCGTTTTACTATAAAAATACAGTGAGTGTTTTGTTATAGACCATATTGGCAATCGGCGCAAACGACATTTTATGCGTGTTAGTGCTATATCATAAGTCCAATGTGCGATGTGAAGTATTAAAATATATTTTTTCGTTTAGAGTTATCAAATTTAAAAAAAAAAAAAGATTTTTTTTACATTTACAAACATTTTTTTACAAAATGGCGGAGGGTGAAATTTCCGATATGCTCGTTATTACCGCAGAGTCCGATGATTAGAACGACGTCGAGGATGATTATTTTGAGGTTTACATATATGATGGAGAAGACCTTGACAATACTGTTGATGAAAACCAGCCATCAACAAGTGCAGGGGTTAGGCCAGAATTTGAATGGGAGACAGATAATTGTTTTGTTCCAAATATACATCAATTTTCGGCGACTTCTGGTTTTAATTCGGACTTTGCAGATAACGCGCGGGAAATAGATTTTTTTAAATTGTATATCAATATAGCAGTGGTCGATACTATTGTAGATGAAACAAACCGCCAATTTAAATTAACCACAAAAAATATAGCATTGACTGAAAGATTGAGATGGGTTTACACCACAAGCGACGAAGTATATATATTTTTGGCCCTGAGCTTGATGATGTCCAGGAATACTTTAATAGAGCATTGATCGACAAATCCATTGCTGAGTTCATCGATCTATTTAGATACTATGTCAAGGAATCGATTCCAAATAATATTATGGATGTTACATTTTTTTGATAACGAACTCTAAATGTCGGGCGACTGACTCCATAAGATCAGGCCTATACTGTACGCAATGAAAGAATAATTTGCAGAACTTTTGACCAGTCACCAAAATCTCTGCATTAATGAAAGCCTTCTGCTCTTCAAAAGTCGGTTTTCATTTCGTCAGTATATTGCCGTGCTTCGAAACATACCATACTGAAGAAGAGCTTTAGGTCAGCATCACATTAAACACAGTAATATTAGTGTAAATAAAATGTTCTAGGTAAAGATCAAATTAAATATAACAATAATTGTGTTAATAAAATCTGAAGTCGTCCTTTCAAAAAACAATAAATAATAATTTCCTTAACGTGCCTGGCAACACTAAACTTTTGTTTTTTCCTTTTTTTCCAATTTTTTTTCATCTCAAAACTATACGAAATCGCAGTCGATGAACGCTTATGATAAGATAGAAGCTCCATGTTTTTTTTTTGTTACACCATTGTTTTCATGTTTTTTTCGTAAAAATAAAATTCGGAAAAAGCTAGTCTATGAATTTTGAATTTTACGAATTTTGGCACCAATTGGTGGTATGATGCTGTTTCACCTAGGACTTTTTCTGGGCAGGTTAATGTTTGATGTGTTTTATTGTTTAATTTTGAATACAATTTCTTTTATACCTAATGCATTAATTCTTCTAGCCTGGATCACAGGAGGAGAGAGTGATGGTAGTATAAGGGAGGGGGGGGCAATTTTCAATTCTCATCTAGGGCGGCAAAACACTTATAAACGGCTCTGGTTATAACTAATATTCTTACAATTTTTTAACTATTCATTCATTTGTGAAAGCTATTTTTTTCTATTGACTTGTAAGATAAAATAATATATTCATTTTATTTTCATTCTAGCACCGCCTGAACCTACCAATGAAGACGATGAAGCTGATGACCCTGAATACAATGCGTCAGCTGAAAAAGTGAAAGGTTATTATCATTTTGCTTATTTTTACCACTTCATGTATCTTCTCCAAACGCGTTTCATATGTAGTGTGAATTAGTTTTATCAATTTTATAAAATTAATTAAAATTTTAGTTGACAGCGAAGAGTTGCGAGAGGGTAAAGATGTAGAAGTGTCAAAGAAGGAAGTCAAGGATTTATTTTCTGAACTGAACCATCTCTTCGAATATGAGGGACCTTTTATAATGGCTCCCAATTCTGATTTGCTGCCTGTGTCTTTATCTCCCAGCACAAGTACTGTTGCTGAAAAAGAGTCGCAAATCCAGCTTTTAGACATCAGTCATTCCAGTGTAATTATAACTAAATCTATTATTTCTTTATATGTTTATATAAGATAAGTTCTCCTGTACAGTAAAACTCCATTGCAACTCAACAAAAAAAAATCCAAATTGCGAATAATGAAAATAAAGTTTTTTAAAGGCAACATTAGAAAGAAATTTTTATGTCTGCGATTTAGTGCGCGCCGCCGCTCTTGACATTGTGATTTTCATACTGAAATTTGATGAACTTCATTATTTCAGCTTCTTATGTGTCGAAATGTTTATTAAATAATGTATTTCTCCTGAATAAGAAAGGTGTGTGGTGAGTGGTGACGCGGCGGTCTCAAGGCAACAAAATCACACACGTGAAAAATAATAAAAAATTTTAAATCTTCGTGTCTTGTTGGCCTTGTTGGTTGATGCTTATTATTTTCCTGCGATTTTTCAGTTCGAACCCAGAGAAGGTATTCGGGATTCGATTTTTTACACCAATTTTATCTTTGATGTCAATTTTTTGTCAGCTTTCAAAATAAACTCCATTTATCCAAATGGTCAAGGATTTATACGAATTGTAAGATGTTAGTGCCATTTTAAAGAACGAAATGTGAAAAAAAAAAAGTTAAATATGTCAACGTATTTAAATATGAAAGATTTAGTTTCTTTAATACCTACGTTTCATAAACATAGAAATTAGATCAAGTAATTCAATGAAAACATTATTTTAACAACAACAAACCTTATAAAATGCACTATGGAATTTGATGTACATATCATAAGTTTTGCTACATATCATATCTTATCTATGCATATGGCAAAACTCAGTTTGGCATCTATCATGCCAGCGCGTCATTTTTATGCATAATGGCATCGTGATTGGCTGGTAGGCGGGGCTAGTTGCAGATGTTTACAAAGGGATGAAGATCAAATGCATAGTCGTGTGAGTTTAGAGATTTAAAAACATTCGCAAATATGCGAATTACGTGAACAAATTGTTTACTTCTGGAGTCAAAAACGCATACAAACTGTGAATAATCAGATTTTACAAATTATCAATAGAAATTAGTATGAAATGTCATTTTCAGGGCAAAATTTTTTGAAAAAAGTGCGAATTCCGTGGAAATTCGAAATATAGGGTTACAAATTAATGTAGTTTTACTGTATATGTTTTTTAAGAAAACACTTAAAAAATAATTTAGCTATTTTGTATTTATGTTATTTTTTATAACTATGACTTACATGTGGCATCGATTTCTAAAGCTTAAAAAACTTAACTTCATGTTGTACTCGGATTGCCTTACAGCCTCCAGTATATACACTAGTTATTTCTTCATTTATTTCAGTAATATTTTGATATACATGTAAGTAAAAAACACATTTATATTTCTAGTTATTTATTTCAAACATATATGTATTTAACTTTAGTAATGTCACATGCCACCTACATACAATAATATATTCAAAACAAATTAGATGAATCGCTTAAGTGATTCTTTTAATTTATTTTAATTATCAAAGAACGATGTTCTGAAAAATCGTAACTTCATAAATAAAATGTGATAAAATTGTAATATACCTATTTGACTTTCTATTAGTTGGGAATTAATAATTATCAACTTATAATAAGAATTAATTATTATTAATTCTCAACTAATACATATTTTTCGAAACCCATTGAATCCTGAATGAAAGTCTCTATCCACTTTAAAAACCAATTTCTCATATATGTTTATATTTATGTGCGGGGGCACATACAGTCACGCTTAATAACTTTTAACCAGAGTCCAAAATGACTAAGGGCCGGTTGTGTGATCAGTAGTAACTTTTTACTAACGCCCGTAGTAAAAATCCTTTGCTAGTTATTAATACATCAAATTTACTGCTATCAAAGCATAGATGGAGATGTCTATAAGCGCGGCAAATAATCATGAAATATGCTTTATTTTATGCATTATATGTGAATTTTTTAGTCTAGACGTTCGAAATCTGTCACTTTGGTGGTGAAATTTTTTTAATATTATGTGCCAATATATATTAAACAACGAGATCAATTGTCATATACTGCAACTTTCAAAGTATCATTGTGTTGGATGACTATTGGAACAGCTTTGAAAAGTCAGCCATATTTAACTATCGGATATCGGAGAATAAAATGAGTTTACTACGGAATGTACTTTCAAGAAGTAAATATTTTTTTACTAACAATCAAACAACCCGTTTTCGCATAAAATTTTACCTTAGTAACTTTTTTTACTACAGAAAAAAGTTTCTACTGATCACACAACCGACCCTAAAAATATCCAGACCAAATTAAGGAATCTGTATCTTTGGATAAATCTCATATATAAAAAGACACCAATTTTATTATGTATCAAGAATATATTTAAAATGTTTTCATAAAAACATTTTTAAATTATTTTTTATGTTTATAAATATTTTTCCCAGCGAAAATAAACTGATTATAAAAATAATATCCAACAGCATATTCTCCAACACAATGCAATCCAAGAAAAGACATGTATTGACGAAATAGCACAGAACATAAGTCTATCTGCCGAGAATATTGAACAGATGAGTCAAAATAAAATACAGTACTGTGAAATTACGCAATGCGCCGAACAGTCAAAAACTACGGCAGAAACACAATCTGAAATAGATAGAAAAATTCTTCTAACATCCCCTTTGTCTATAAAAGTAGACGTTTTAGATGGAGCAAGCCGTGTTGTGTCATCTTCTGTAGAATTGATTCCAAGTGTTAAAATAGATACAACAAACTCTAAAAAAGATGACCCAACATCTAATAAAGATTCTGACGTTAATAAGAAACCCGCAACGAATGAAGATGAAGAAATTGGTGTACTCACACCACTACAGAGGCAAATTTTGGAACAGCAAATGAGACAGCATGTGCAGATAGTAACACAATGCTTTCTGCAGCTTCATGGACACCCTGAGTTGTGGAAGCACGGACCAAAGCAAAGAGAATATTTGGTATTAAAATATATATTTTTTTACTTACTGATATTATACATATACATTATAATATTACTATGGATTAATTCAATATTTTTGAAACGTTTTCACATTATGTAATAATATAGTTTCTACATTATCATAGATTTATGACTCGTGCAAGAATGAATAATAATAATAAATCCTTATTTTCACAACAGACGGAACTGAAAGATTTGGGATCTGATAAACCCTTCTCCGCTTTTATTCCATCCAATCTTCTCCCTGCTATTGATCTGTGTAACAAATGGCAAGTTAGATTGACTGAGGATACCCAAGAAATGAGGGATATGATGCAGTAAGTTGCTAATTCATTTTAAATAATATGTAATCATATATTAATATATAATATATTTTTATGTTTCCATATCTAACGAATATTAGGTTCTTCTTTTTGACTGAGTTATCGAAACTGATAAATAATATTTGACGAAATTGATGTAAATGGTGAAAAATGGTGGACAAAAGTTTCCAGCGCTTTTAAAACATTTATTTTGTGGTGGTCGCGGTGATATTTGGCACTCACCTTTCAACATTATATTTCTTTCTGTCATCATGTTTAATATTGTCGGCAACCTCATTAATGGGGTCGCGTATTTCTCTGTTAATTTTGTTTTGAATAATATTTTTTGTCAATCCCTTGTATTAATTCGATTTTTAACAACTGTCGGCGTTTTGTACGAGTTTCGCATTAATGCTATTATCGAGAATATAAAATTATCAGTCAAAATTATTAAAATGTTTTAATTTAAATTTAATGAAATATACAAAAAGTCTAAGGAACGCAAACCACGCATTTGCGAATTTCAAAATGTCTAACACGTAAATATTACAGAAAAACAAATAATGTTCTTTACATATAAAACAATGGCAATAAAATAATTAACAAGATACGAAATAATCTGAGAAACGCTAACTACACATTCTTTAAAATGCCTTGACACTAAATTTAAATAGAAAGAGAAATGTTTGTATTAAAATTAATTCAAATTAAATAATTTATAAAACATGGAAAAGTCTGAGGAACTCAACCGCGTTCTAACGTTTGTACAACAAAATATACAAATGCTACATAAAAAAAAATAATGTGGTAATAATACGGAACAGAAGATTGGCAAGCATTGACATTCGCAGCTAGCAGCTGGGAGAACTGCGTTACCTATAAGGGCGCAAAGATAATATTTGCTATCTTTTTCTAATGTAAAGAAAACGAGCGAGAGAAAAAAGCATGCGACCTTAAGTTAAAGCGTCGCGGTAAAAAATAAATATTTCAAATCGAATACGCACAAGATATATTTGTTATCTTTTCTAGTATACTGGGTGAGTGAGAAAACAAACAATGAGAATTAACTTTATGTATCGTGAATCGGTATAGGGGCGGAACTACCCATTTTGATGATCTTGGACTTTGGACAGGCACATCGCGTAGCGTATGTGTAGTGTATTTTCCAGATTCCTGACATCTAACAAAAAAATCGAATTAGACAAAAAATAGATCGACAAATTCATCTGATAGGGTCCAAAAATAGCTTCGAATAACAATATTCGATTTATAAGTACAATTTAGTATGAAAACTTTCCAGAGGGACCACATTCTGCTCTAAAACTTCGACTTGCGGCGAATTTCGAATAAACGGGGTTTTACTGTAGTACATAATAAACTAATCCGAAAGCATTGAAAAAATGTTCAAAAGTTACAAAAATCATGCAATACTGTCCGAAAGTCACAGACATATCTGTTTGAGCAAACGCAAATGCCGATCGGAATGTTTTAGGGTTATCAAATAATTTTCACCATAAATATTTATTCACACAATTATTATTTATTTCATTAAAAAAGGCCAAGAAAATAAAGAGAATTGGTTTTTGACGATATATTTAGAATATTTCTCTACATCATTTTTTCAGTGAGAGTGCTATCATTTAACTGCTCAGGGTGGCAGTTTAAATTTCGCGGACAACGTGATTGTCTTTTTTTTTTTAAGAAATCAACATCCTCTTCGTCATCATTAGAATACAAAATATGCCACGCGTTGTAAAGTATCTTCATCATTTAATACTCGGTAATCAATTACATTTTAGTCCGCATGAAGACAATCACGTGTTGATTGCTCAATTGTGTCAATTCGTCGCAAATTTGCTCCGGTATAAAAATTTTGATTTTATAAATTCTTGAGGTAAATAGGATAAATAATTTGTTAGATACAGTGCCTCTATTTAAATCACGCTAATCATCCAGAAGACGCGTTAAAATTTGTTGTAAAAATATTTTGTTTTAGCTGTGCAAACAAAATAATGATTGTGGCACCCCTGACAGCGGGCTCCGTCGGCATTTACTGTGCTCTATTGTAAACGTATAAGTGACGATGACGACTGGAGGCAACTAACCCCATAAAGCACTAAAATAATCCAAATTAAATAAATGTTTTAGAGATCACTCGGCAACGGCGATGACAGGCGACCGATGTGCTCGATTTTAAACACGGGTTATCCCAGAACTATGTGGACATTTTCATTTTTAAAAAAATTATTTCAATGTCTTTCGAAATTTAAACCGCTCCGGTTAATCCGCATCCCAGTAAATTGAATATAACCGGAAAAAGTATAATTTAGTGTATAACTTCTGTCTGATATAAATGAACAATAAAAACCCACATTTTTGTTAAAAAATTAGAAAATGTAGATTAGTTGTGAACAATATATTTAAAAAAAACATTTTAAATATTATTTTTCTTTTTCAGATTCATAGTCAATGAAAACATGAAGGCGTAAGTACCCAAATAGATATAATGTATATTAAATTTTCACATTTTCATAGAATCTTCTAGTTTCTGAGATATTTTATTTAGCATTTTGTATTTGATCTGAACATCTTCATATATCCCAACAGTTGACACATAAAAAAGCATTCAAAATTTATATAATGTCTATTGAATATAAATAAGGATGACAATTTAATATTAAAACTCTTGCAGTATCCATCCATGTGATCTTCAATTAAGATGAACACAAATCGACCGAACACTTGCTCAAGCGTTATACATATGTACAAACACACATATAATGTACATATGTATTGCCAAACAGCATATCTACCATAACACGCAATGTATTCAACATTCTGTGTTAGTATAGATATAGTATGCTTTGCCAAATGACACACTTACACCAATTACATTCTGCCAGCCAGTTCCTCAACCATATACAAATTTGTACGCCACATCAGCCACTATGAATACCAGCCCCATCAATGGTTCTTGCAATGAAATCGAAAACTCTGACCATGGAGGAATGGTAGAATACCCCATAAAACTAAACACAGAAAATTTGATTGTATATCATTCTTTAAATTTGTGCAATTTAATACTTAATGAATGCTTAAGGGCCGGTTGTGTGAAAATTGCAAAAACGGGTTATTTGATCGTTAGTAAAAAAATATTTACTTCTCGAAAGTACATCCCGTAGTAAACTCATTTACTATGTGATATCCGATAGTAAAAATGAGAATCAATAGTTAAATATGGCGAACTTTTCACAGCTGTTTTAAAAGTCATGTATCAACAATCCGCAAAGGATTTTTACTACGAGCGTTAGTAAAAAGTTACTACATACTGATTACACGGCCCTAAGTAGCCTGAAATGTATAATTTTATTTATTGTGAATACACAAATATATTTTTACAAATTTTGTTGCTTATGTTATCCTTATGAGGAGTATTCCTTGATGGAATATTATTTGAATTTGGTCTGTGATAATTTTTAAAAATGATAAAAAATTGACAAAACATCACAATTAAAACGAGGGAAGCTTATGTGTACATTTCGTAATATAAGTTTTTATATTTCAGAATCAAAGCAAGAACACGCAACTCAGTATACTACATGAAATTTTCTAAGCAATTTATCGAAACAATTCTCGATAGTAATGTGTTTATTTATCCAAATTTGCTTCCAAAGTATCCATTCAGAGTGGAAGTGACAAAAAAATGTGAATACCTCCAATCAGAAGACCAGTAAGTTCAATTTCACAGGAGTGAGGCGGTTTCTAGTTTTAAATACAACATATATTGAGAAGCGAAATTCCTAAAATATAGCAATTTATTATGTATTTATTATTAGAACACACTTATTTATATTATTCTGTGTTAAAGATAACATATTATTTTTTAATGTTAACTCTATTTATACAATTAATTCTTATATGAAACTATATTCTATGTACTTTATACTTCCATACATTCAAAAAGAATGGACAGTGATTAGTGGCTTGTTCCCAAGTTTCCTCTTTTTGTTAAATTAGCACAGTTATACAGGCTTAGTCCACAATATTTTATGACTAAATTACGAGTCAAAAATGTTCATGGAGTATATGCAAATTTTGCACCGTTACGGAAAATGTTTTTGATTGAAATTTTTACAAAATCGTGTTAAGCTTTAAGTCGACTTACTTCAAAATAAATATTTGCAAAATTTATCTATTTTTAATCTGTATCTTTGCTTCAGGCCCTAAATGATCTAATAAAAAATAGTGTGGCCACTCAAAATTCGATGAGCTTTAATTTTTTGTATTTAATGTATAATTTGGAATCAAGAAAATATTTCAATTTATTGAAATAATTCCAAAATTTTTTTTTTTTTTTAATGCTTATATCTCTGACATGGTTTAGATTAGGCTTCCTTGAACATTTTCGACTCACAATTTAGTCAGGTATCCACCCATAAAATATAGTGGACTAAGTCTGTTACACCCTGTATAACCATTAGAGAATAAATTAAAATAATGCTTTGTTGCTTTTTAGATTGTTAGCTATGGGTATAGAACAATTTAATAAGTACATACTCGCAAATCCTAAATTGTACCGTTCAGGACGGTCAGATCAACGAATCAAATCTCTTTGTCAACTTATTGTGTGTAACACATTAACACGTCATGGAGAAATGGCACTGACTTACCGCATCAGATGTCTGAAACGTAGCAAGCTGGACAATCCAGTCAAGGTAAATATGTAAATACATTGAACTTCCTTTATTTTGTAAAGCTCGTTTAACATTTGAATTCCCAAGCGGAGTGTTTTGCAATCCCAAATTTACTATCATATCTGAAATAATTTCAATATAGTATCTTGATAAATGGGACTAAAAATAACAATTCAATCACAAAATTATTTAAACACAATCAATTTAACATTATTTTAAATATTTATTGCAAACTTTACATTGTGGTTTTCATTCATTTTAATATAAATTACACGTGGACCTCGACTTTCATACGTTCTACTTTCGTATAATTCGCTATTTCGTACATTTTCTTTCTGAATTAAAAAGCGCATAGTTAATGATTGGAAGTTGTCATTTTGACACAGGTTGTCAACCTACTAAATGTTGGTAACCTATGTAGATGTAAGATAACGATCCTTTATGATTGCACAAATAATTACACTGAGAACATTGAAATACTTTCTCTCCAGTGTGCGTAAGCACATGACTATTTAGGCTTCCTTTATGATCGAATGAATAATTGCACTGTGAACGAAAAAGATATTGCGTGCTATAGAAAGCTTTATCGAGAAAAAAGAAGAAAAATATACAATCAACTCTTGATAAATGTATTAAGGAATAAATTTTCGTTTATATACTTTTTACTATGTGTTTTTTTCCCTCTTCTTTCGCACATTTTTAAGGAATCAATCATGTACGAAAGTCGAGGTCCGCCTGTACTTTGTTTTTAAGAACTTTTATGAGTTCATTTTTTTAAAATAGAATTTAAAAACAGAACAATTTAACATATGGTTTTAGTTAGTTTATTTGACATCCTGGTGAAGAAAATGACATTTTCTGAAACCGGTTGATGTATTAAATTTAACTCATAAAAGTGGTTAAAAACAAAGTTATAAATAATTTATATTAAAATTTAACATTGATTTACACATATTGTGTGTATTCGTCCGCTGGGGGGGGGAGAGTTCTGAGTGACGATCTTCCTCCTTTTCTTTCCTCTTTTTCAGTAATTGCGTCAGCCCTCTTCCGTTGGTATATTCCCCTGAAGTATGCAAACAGAATAAAAATATAGTTAAATTGATCAATTTGTGGCAGCTTGTCCCCTCGGGACCTGATATTATCTTCATCCACTGAAAGTCAGTAATGCAAAAGTCTTGACACTGGTTGTGCAATCATATTATACATTATACAATAATTAATGTCCTCTTTACGGTTCTTATAATCTTTATTTCAGCACTATTATGAGCATGGGCATGCACCTGAAACAGTGCACGATATCATACCATTTGATCCTACACGGACCCCGAGGTTACATCCAATGTGTTCTCTCCCCGAAACTTGGTATCCTTTTGTGAAAGAACCATCGTTTAACAAGGCTGAGGTAATATTTTTTTCCCAATATTTGACATTTAGAATTTGTATTAATTTATTATTATTATTGTCCTTTTTTTATAACTGTCATAAAAAAAGTCTAAACTTTTGCATCAACCCAATATATATATGTATATATAAAATTGTTGTGACACATGTCTTATTAGACCAATAATTCAACGCTAAGTGAGTAAAACTAAACTTTACTTTGTATAATTAGGGCTATTATTAATTCTAAGAGGACATGTCTCACAACTATTTTAGAACTACACTTCACCGATAAGGTATCCCCTGAAGATGAGTAATGAGATTTACCCGAAATGTTGGGATAACTATGGTCCTTCTCAGGATCAACAAATGCAGGATAACCAAGAAACTTTCTCTTTGACATTTGAAAACCTCAAATTTAACATATATATATATATATATATGTTATTACCATATATATATATATATATATATATATGACATGGGTAAGACCCGTTCACTCAGATGATATGTATCAGTGGATCTGTATCACCAAAAAAACTTGGTCTAACAGACCTGTTCTTTCGAACTATGTACATAGTTCATGTGACTCATTCAGATAATTTAGTTTATCATTAGCTTAAACGCCAAAATGAATGTAGCCACACATTTCAAATCAATTACGGAGTAAAAATCTTATCAACAAAGGGTTTACTACAATTTAATGATAAAAAAAATATAGCCGAACCCATTGAATTTATTTTTGTTATGGCACTTATTTTATAAGATATGTATGGTAATATTACGAGCTAGGGATTGGTCCAACGTTTGGGTCTGGACAGATTCAAATGATTCCCAGGCATAAATATCACGTGCTGAGCTAGTTGTTCAATAGATTTTTATTATACATACCAACATAAATAACTTCCAAAACTCCAGTACAAAATTCAAAAACTTCATAAAATTACAACCCAGATAATATATTAATTCTACATATATTAATTCTAAAACTAATATTACTTCATCTAACTCTTTCTAAGAGACAACTTGAAATTGACCTTACTTTTGAAATTATTTTATTGTATTACATATATGTACATTGTATGTTGTCCAAGAAATAATAAATAAATATGTAAGGCAAACTTATATTCATTAAATTTGTATATTTAAAAAAAAACAGCCATTTAAGTAATATAATATTTCTTTTTTTTGTTATTAACTTTGTGAAAGTCCATTGTAATTAACTTTTAGAAAAATTAATTAATTAATAAAATAAAATAAAACACAATGTTGTTTACTTCACTACACTTTAATTAAAATTATATTAAAACTATTTAATGCTTACTGCATCATCTTCAGTAGGTAATAAACTAAAACTTAAAACTACAAGATATTTAATTAACTACATGGTTGGGGAGGGGGGTTTCGGTCAAAAGTTAAAGTAGTTATGGGCGGGGCTAATGGACAGGAGGGGAGTTGTAATAAGGGGTGTTTGTACGTTAGCATGCGGTAACTGATACCTGATGGGAGTCA
The DNA here is from genome assembly GCA_031772225.1 of Eubasilissa splendida. Taxonomy (NCBI): domain Eukaryota; kingdom Metazoa; phylum Arthropoda; class Insecta; order Trichoptera; family Phryganeidae; genus Eubasilissa; species Eubasilissa splendida. The sequence goes on from CM062856.1 coordinate 18,306,034, forward strand.
AGGCATCGATTCTGCTTGACCACCGATTATCTCTCAGAGGTTTTAGAGTCAAATATGGTATATTACATTTTAGTATATCCCATTGATGTGGAGACATCAAAGAATACATACAGTAATTGTATAACATCAAAAAAGGCTATTACTTCAGTGCAACACGAAGCACCATCATTTACCATGAGGTTGAGAATTTGGATCAGGAGGGACATAGAAGGCATAAAGATTTTCATCTACAGACCTATCTCCTTGACCTTCATATTGCTCCCGTTATCATAACCCAGATCTTGTAGGTCTTCAATAAACAATGACAAGCTTTGGAGCTGATTGATCAGAACGTGGCTCATTGATTCACCTGCTGTTTCGGTTAGTGGTACAAATCTCAAAAGGTGTTATTTTATTAGCACGAGGTTGCTTTCTTGAAATTATTCATCGGAAGACTGAAATGACTCTGTTCCTGAAGATTGCACGATATTCACAAATCTTATGATCATAGTCATCTGTTCCGTGCGGCTGATATTGGGATGTAATCAAAAATGATTGAGAAATACTTATCATTTTTAATCAATGAAATGATTTTATCTTTGATAATGTTTGATAGCACTTGGAGCAGTTAGTTTTGAATAATGGTGCATAAATAATGACCATGTATTCTACCCTTATTTTGTATCCACCAGAGATGTTCATTTATATTAGAATCAAACAAGGCGAGAAGTTCCACAATTTAAAAAAAATTGCCATTGTAATGAGAACTACTGCTAAATTTTTTGCACCTAGAACTCTTACAAGAGATATTACACGCTCTTAACCTTCCCTGTACGAAGTTCAATAAATTTACTAGGACTCCGAACAGGGGGACGAAAAGACCCCAAGAACATTTCCTTTCATAAAGACTTTTTAAACAAAAATGTGTTAAATACATGGTAATAATTATTGATATATTGTATATACGTATTGTTTGATTTTAAGGAACAGGGTATCGTTTTCTCGCTCGCACGCATTGATCCAAGGGCCTCCATTGCATTTGCACAAGTGAAACATAACACCCGATGCGTATACACCCTATATGTTCCGATACAGTAATTAATTGTAATATTAACATTTTTGTTGTAAATACTTAGTTTGCATCAAAAAATTATAAATATGAATTAAATATATTAATTAGAAAGATATACATATAAAATCAATTTTATCGAAAAATATTGTTGCGCCACCGGGATTCGATCCTGGATCTCTTTCCTAACCGGGGAAGAAGAAAAAAAAATTATAGAAATATATATTCTATATCCATCTATTTAAGATTACACCAAGTATAACTTAAATTGCTCAATTAATTGCCGAGATATCCGGATAAATGTTGAATTGGGGTACTCAGAACTTAGTATATGATGGAAGAATTTTCTGTTTTCTTAAAATTCGTGTGTAAAAAAACACGTGTGTTGTGTCAAGTTGTTCTGTGGTAAACCGCTTATAATATCAACATTGAAAATTGGTTTTACGAAAACATTAGTCGTACTTTTGTTTCTGTAATTACCCTCTACCGGCTCTACTCAATAAATCTAATCCTATTTAATTACGTTAAATTGTTTTAGATGATTTAAAACGATTAAAAACATGTCAAAGAATGACAACGCAATATTTTGCGACAAACAAAACGCGATTTAAAAATCGATCATTATTCAATTTCGTCAACGTCTTCCGTAAGATAATAATTAAATTGCAGTTTTCATTTTAATTAAATCTATAAAGGACAACTCAAAATATTTTAATGAAACCTCATTTGTAAAATGTGACTATCTATTATCCTTAAACTTGTCCGTTTCGTCGAATGTATTAAGTAAGTTGTAGAACTTATAAAATATGCGCGCACCCAAAAAGGGTCACGCACATTGTACTGCGCAATCGGAAGTTCTGGAGTTATAGATGACACATTTATATTTTTGTTAAAATTCCATAATAATTTAAGATTAGTGGTCGTTGCGCGGTCGGGATCTTAGTAGAATCTGCATTTCAATGCGGAAATCCCTTATTATATTTCATTAATAGTATAATAAGTCGCCGTGGGCCACGTAGCGGCCACTATCAGCCGTCCGCAGGTCCTAACAGCAAAAAGCAACATAAAGCAATCGACGACTAGAGATTTATTCTGACAGGTCGTCTCGAATACGAGAAAATCAACCATTTTATTGTTATCTCTCTCTGTCAAGATTTACGTAAAAAACTACGTCTTTTAGTATTATATTCAGGTCATATTGTAAGCAGTTTAACTATTAGCCTTATCTTGAAAGAGTATGTAATTCGCGTAGAATTTCAAACTGGAAAAATGAAAGTTCCCTTAAGATTCGTTTACCTATATGCGACAATATAATATGATAAGCCGATTACGCACTCAGTATTTCGCTCAAAATACTTGTGTGATGTCATTTTTCCACCGTTTGAGTGAATTTAGCAAACTTGTTAATTTTTAGAGATTGGGTCTTTTATTGTATTTTTAATGACACAAAATCCCGAATTATTAAGTAAGAAGAAAGAACGAACAATCAAATGAATCGTACATCGCGGTGTGGACGGCGAGACCTAGAATCGGATCGAGTAGGTACTTATATAAATTAGAATGTACTAACAACACTGACTCATCTGTCAAAATATTGTTATGGATCCGTTTGTGACGCGCTTGTACATTTGATCGATTTTGGATTATTGTTTTATATTTAAAGAATATATTCACAATGTTTTCAATTTTATTCTTACACAGGTAGTAAAGAGGTTAGAAGTTTTATCTGATACGATTGAACAAACAAATACCACCGTTCTTGGCAATAAGATTCCTGCGAAAAAAAAAAAGGGAATTCACAACAAGGCCACTTATTTCAACTCATTTCCATCAACAAAAGATCTGGATGCACCTCAAACAGCCAATATTCTACCAACGGTCACCTTATTTTCACCGATAAAAATCTTACCCAAGTTATCTACTAAAGTTTCTAGTGAACCAACGGTTTTCTACGACGCCTATCGATTGAAGAAACTCAACTCGGATCAGTTTGTGTTATCTAGCGCTGTCAATCCTACAGTCTTCCAAAATATTTTGACCACATCTGTGTGCGGTCAAGTCAAGCAGTGCCACCTTCCCTCTATAGTAGTTGAAAATGCGATAAACTCTTCTACAAAAAAAGCATCGGAAAATAACTGTGTAAATTCTGTAATCTCAGATGAAAGTAATAAGGAACCAGCTTCATTAAAACAAAACTGTAATCCAGCATTACCGAAAAGTTCCAAAACCAACAGAAAATCTCCCCTGAGAACAGAGAATAATAAAACACAAAAGAGACAACCGTCTCAGAAGTCTAGCACACTCTCTAAAGTAAGTTGCAGTAGACCAGAGGCACCTGGAGATGGCGTTTCACAAGAAAACGAGAAGAGCAGTGAAGCCTGCATTTCTAGTGATAAAAATGAAAAGTGCAATAAAACAAAATACCAGAATCCAGTCGTACAATTAGAATCTTCCTATTCTTCTTTAGCTGTGATAGAAAAAAAAATAAATGAAAATAATAGGGTTGACAACCGTCGAAATGTATGCAGCGTAGGTGCCACTCATCAAATATACAGCTGTCCTTGCGTGCAATCTACCTGCGGTGTTAAAATAGAAGAAACTCTTCCTAAAAATCAAACTTTGTTGACTCGCTTCTTCAAACAGTCTGGGAAACATAATGAATCAGTTACTTCTGAACCGAATATTTCAAAGTGTGTAGAGCCAAACCGCGAACTGTGTATCAACAACACTGATTCGTTAACGGAAGTTAATGAAAACATTGGTGGTACAGGAAATTCCAACGCAACAGATGACGCTTTAGAAAATTCTTTACAACATTTAAAACATGAAGTGGTGATTTTAGAACACATTCCTAATAATACTTTAGAACTTAATGAATCTGATAATAGTGCAGAAGGAACTACTTCGAGTGTAAAGCGTATAAGTGGAGATTTATTGCAGAATACTCACGATGATTCTTTTGAATCCTCGAGTGAAGAAGATATTAGTGTAGACACATTGAACATTGACAATTCATACAATAGTAAACAAGACACTTTAAATACCTTACTATCAAAACTACAGTGTTTGTTACTGGTCAATAAAGAAAGAGGTGTCTTGCTTCGTAATAGCAGACAGAAATATAAATTGAACTCTGACCTCGCTTGGAGGATTCGGGTTAAATTACTTCGCACAATTCAAGAAGTGGAAGACATCATGTTGCCGTCCATGCCCAATCTGACGACACCTTCCAAATCTGGTATAGACGGGTCCGATGGCTCAAATGACTTGGTTGAAATTCATTTAAAAGCGGTCAAATCTGACGATGTTGCTGCGCCAGCCATACAAGAAGATAATAAAAAGGTCAGTGACTTTAATTATTTTAAGAACAGGTCGCTTAGATGGTTTCGTCACATGAAACAAATGAACAAATGAGTACGATGTATGCAAGGAAAACAACCTTATTATGAATGTCAACAAGTCTAAAGTGATGGTATTCAAGAAGGAAAGCAAAACAACGTGCAAAATACTTGTAGGTAATGAATGTTTGGAACAACTAGTGAGTATGTGTATTTGGGAAGAACATTTGATAGAAACAGAAAGACTGAGAAAGAAATCGAAAGGAGGGTGACTGCAGATAATAAAGTGATGGCGCTTTGAATGGAATTATAGCTAATGGGAACTTGTCAACTGAGGCAAGACTAGCTGTTCACAATGGAGTCCTGGTACCGACACTGATGTATGGAAGTGAGGCCTGGAGCTGACAGAAGAGGAATGAAAGTAGACTGAATGCAGTGGAAATGAGATCACTTAGGCGTATATGTGGCAGATCCATTTATGACAGAGTAAAAAATGAAGAAATAAGGAAATAATGTAAAGCTGATCTAATGAGTAAGATTAAGAAAGGATCACTTAGGTGGTTTGGTCTTATGGAACTGACGAATAAGGATAGAATGGTAAGAACGATATATGACGCTAGTGTTGATGGCACCAGAAGTAAAGGACATCTACGGATGACTTGGCACAACCAGGTAAACAAGATACTGGGGGATGGTCCCGTTAGAATCTTCAATAATCGTCGAGCTTGTATGAGAAGATGTATAAATGTGGATGAGGTGAAAATTATGTGTCAGGACAAAAGGGTGTGGCGCTCTATCCCCTCTGCCTACCCCTGTGGAGAAACGGCGTGATGGTAAGTAATTAAGAATGGTAAATGATGCAAGCATTGATGGCACCAAAAATAGAGGACGTCCGCAGAAGACTTGCCAGGTAAACCGGGCACAGGGTGATGGTCCTGCTAGAAGCCTCAATGATTGAGGAGCATGCATGAGAAAGTGTATGAATGTGGATGAGGCTAGAGTTGTGAGTCAGGACAGTATAGTGTGGTGTACTATCCTCTCTACCCCTACAAAAAACAGCGTGGTGGTGTTGGTATTTTATGTTTCAAATCTGGCAACATTGATTTTTCTTCCCATATAGTATAATTTTAATGTAGCGCATCAGTATAAAATTATAAAGAAAAATTCATGTAATTCAATTTTATTGAAAAATGTTCATCAATCGCTTTGAATATCGTATAAAATTTGTGTCTAGAACTTTATATTGTGTTATGTGCACAATCAATTATGATTCTAATGTGAAATTTGTACTGAACAAATCCCTTTACAGTCATACCTCATTATTCGACGCACCCATATTATGTCATACCCCGCTATTCGACTTCGACGACTCAATCAACCAACGCCGTTGCAGATATTCTATACACTAATTTTGAGGTTATGCACTCACTCTGTGTTACACGAGCGTGTTGGCTTGACATATCGACCCCTTAGAATAACAAGATTCCAACTAACATTTTGGGCTAATTTGAATTATTGCGTGAAATAGGTTCCAAATGGACGTCAAAGGAAATAGCAAGAGCTGAAAGTTCTAACTGCATCAGCTATTTATTTCAATTTATGGATCATTATTGTTATTAGCTCATTATCTCAAAACAGTCTCAGTGTCAGATGGAACCTTATTTTGATGGGTCAATATGTTACTATTGAATTCACTTCATCCCTAATATGGCACCCAACTCTAAAGTAGCAAAGAGGCTCAAAATTGTGTTGATTGTGCTTAGAACATTATTTGTACGTGCGTAAAGTGCAATACCGTTATGCCATTAAGCTCTACACATTCCATTATAAATAAATAAAATTTGATTCAGTAGACCTATTCTTTTTAATTTTTGAAAATTTAATAAATTATGTACATAAATAATAGTACGTTTATTGCGACATTTGATAGAACCAATTAGTGTCGATTAACGGAGTATGACTATATTATCTTTGGTATGGAATGAAAAAATTCATCTAAAAAAAAACATCTGTTACTAAAAATGTTTATTAACATTTAACAATATATCTATATGTGACAGCTAAAGTTATTACAACATACTATTTCTCAAACCTTATCATGCCAGTATTTACTTTCAATATTTTGTTTCGCCATACACTTGTTTCTCTGTTCTATAACATTTGTTATGGTTCTAGCCAGCGGAAGAGAAGAGTCCCCGAAGCTTGCGTAACGCCCCTCGCTCGGGTATTTCGGGCAGCCAGTCCACTAAACACCGACTGGCTGCTCGTGCCCAGAGGGAACTGGAAGCGAATAAAGCAATGTTCGCTACCAGTGACCCCAACACAGATGATTTGAAAGACTCCTGTAAGTATTGTCAATTTTTAAAATAAAAAAATATTATGTTTTTACTATAAATTATAACTTATAACCTGCGATAGATTTCGCCTTTTGACTGGCAAATAATCAAAAAGTTATTATTCTTTTATCACTAGTTACTGTTGCTAATAAAACAATTCTCAAAGTTAATAATTTTATTTATGTTGATTATTGTAAAAAACATATATTTTTATGCATTTCTTCTTATTTCATTAATTATTCTAGCATGTGCCACCGCTTACTTTGAAAAAGTTCAATCTCGCTTGAATAGAAATGCAGAATTGTACGCGACAAACAAGTTCACCGAGTTTCAGGATATCCTCGAGACGTTCGATCCGGTAAAAGAGACACCGTGTGATTTATACTACAAGCTGAAAACATTGTTTGGTCCAGAGAATGAAGACTTAACGGAAGAGTTCCTGACTTTTTTAACTGCCGGGCAAGCAGTTGAGATTGGTCGATTCATGGATCATTTTATGCTTACCAACATGTCTGACTTCATAGAAAGATTGCAGGTTTGTAGAATGCTGTCTACGAATGGTTTACTTGCACAATATACATTAATTACATGATTAACTATTTTCTGTAGAATATGTACATTTTATCAACTGGTTACTAAGGTCACACAAGTGGTAGTTATTTTAACAGTTAATAAAACTTGAAGAATACCACGCATACAATACTTTCTCCAAATAGTGCACTCGAAAAAATATCACTTATTTGTATTTTTATATTTTTTTATTTTTACATAATCTTAAAAACTACCCAACTACTCTTTCTAGACTGCTTGTCTGCAGGTCAATATTTTCACATAACATGAATAAAAATTACTTTTTTAAAACAATATTACAAATATGCAGTACATATTTTAAATGAACAAACATAAATTTGGGTGTCATAATTCAATTTAATATTTACAAGTAAACCATATTATTTATTATAAGCCAATTCTTTATTTTCACCTCAAAATTTGGAGTTAGCCACAGACCAATAAATGAAAAGACATTAAATAAAGTGTGCATATAGGAGAGTGGTTTGGAACATTAGTTGCGGGACGAGGGGCATTCTACACGCATTATTTTTGGAAACATAAATCCGATTGTTTATGATACATTTATGCAACAGTAAAAGTATTTACTCTTCGAAAATTAACTCTTTGTGTAAACAAGACGTATTTTTTACATTAATGCATATTATATTCTCAGCATTTAAGTTTTCGTTCCAATCGAGGCATATATTTTTAAAAAAGTCACGGAGATATTTGATTGCGTAAGTGGTACCAAAGTGATCACGTGGGTACACCAAATTGAAAATATTGAAACAAGGAATTTTCGTTAGATCATGTCTATATATTTGATAGTCTGTGTTTTCACCTCAACATTTGAAGTCAGCATACGCATGTGTAAGGATGCTGATTTATTGTTTAACATGGGAACAATAAATTACAGCATTCTCGATGCCACTTGTTATTGGTTTTGGGAATTGTAAGTCAAATTAGCGGTGAAGAGATAAATTGCTACACTTGACTTACTGATGAGTGTGATTGGTATTGGATGATATCTGTGATTAAAAACTGACTTATTATTTATCACGTGCACTGATTTTTGTATTCCATGATTTCTCATCACCGTTATTTGTGTATTGTAAGTTTTTTTTTTATTATAGCTTCATGTTTGTTTTTATTTTTCATAAATTATATGAATTCATTTCTTGCTAAAACTGTGATGAACTTAAAAAATTTGCTTTGTCAACAAAAGTACCTTAATATTTATAGGTCGCAAAGTTATAGTAAAAGGTTTTTAACATTTTTTTATAAATATTCATTTCACTGTATTCTGTTTGGTTTGAGAATTACCGACTGAATTTCTAAATTTATGAACAGATGTAGAGAATTCATAATTGATGAAAACTAACCAATATTAAATTACAGTTTTATTTCTGACAGGAAAATGTGTAAATTGTAGGAAAAAAAATTGTGTATCGTGGATAATTTTAATACCGAATTGTACGAGTCTGAAATAGAATCATTAAGGAGAACACATTCTTATTGTAAAGTTGTAATTATTCATAACATATCAGATAAAACTATCGGATTACTCAAAGGTATTTAAAATTCTGTAAAAATAAATAAGATGGCTTTCAAATAATGGAACGATAGTTGTATTAATTTGAAAAGTGTAACATATAGGTTCGAAAATTTGCCGTCAATGCACTGTGGTTCTATAGCATAATCGGTTAATGCACGTTCCCCTGATTAGAAGAGACCAAGGTTCGAATTCTGGTAGCAATAACAATATTTTTCGATAAAATTGATTATATATGTATATCTTTCTAATTAATACATTTTAATTTGTATTTGAAATAGAATCGGTAAATTTTTATGTAAATAGTGAGAAAAGATAATATCTGGATTCCACTGTATTTGTTTATAAAATACATTGACATACATATCTGTTAATTCTGGCGTCTGCTATTGGTTTACTCAAAGGTATTTGAGATTCTGTAAAAATAATGTAGGTGGCTTTCAAATAATGGAACGATAAATGTATTAATTTGAAAAAGTGTAACATATGGGTTCGAAAATTTGACAACAAAAATACTATCGCTGTAGCATATGCGTCTTCCCCGGATTGGAAAAGAGATCCAGGTTCGAATCCCGGTAGTGCAACAAGAATATTTTTCAATAAAATTGATTTTTATTTAAAATATCACAGACCTGTGTTCTGAATAATTACAACTCACAATAAGATTGTGTTCTCCTTAATAAATATCTTTCTCATTTGCCTTTTGAAAATACATTTTTAATTTGAATTTTGTTACTTTTTATGAAAATCAGAATTTATATTGATGAGATAGTACTGTTAAGTATTTTATTTTTCCTTTCCAGATATATTTTTACCGAAGACCAGCCCAACTACGGAAAATTCTCTGGTGTCTGGAAAGAATTATAGAGAATATTGACAAGTCTAATGATGCAGTCAGCATTGATAGTATCAAATCAACAATTCTTCCTCATTTGAAGGGAAACAAACATCTTGTGAATTGGTTTTTGAGATTGCTTCCCAGTGATAAGCCATCAGAAAGGTGAGATAACAAATCACAATAATTTACTAAAATCATGCCGTGGTAATTATTTTAGACAGGATGTTTCAACGAGTGCATTACATTTGAATTGCCCAACATTTCTGAGGATTTTGTTTCTGTCACTTCATTTCGACAGATGTTAATTAATTACATAGCAAATTGATCATGGAAAGGTACACGCATCAACGTGTTTCAATAATGACTACACATCTAAATCAATATTCTATTACAATGATCAATGGTGACTCAGCATAAATTATGTGATATGCCTGCAGCAAGCACAATTCAGTATTTATTGGCGGTATTTGAAGAAACTGGGTCGGTGGCGAATTGTCCAAGTCTTCCAGCATCTCGGTGTGCTTATTCATTGAAAAATATTGTTGCTGTATTGTATTGTTACTAAAATGCTGGGAACTTCCATCGGACACTGTAATTGGAAGTTGGAACAGAAGAACCTTGAATTTTGGAACAAAATCATCATGAGTGATGAGACGCACTTCGACTTTAGTGGCTTCGTAAATAAACATAACAGCCATATTTGGGGAAGTAAAAATACATGAGAAACATCTACATCCTCGAATTGATGGGCTGTGGGTGTGATTGGCCTATACTTTTTTTCAGAACGTTCAAGCCGACCATGTTACGGTCACAAGTGAATGATGTCGGAACGTAATCAACAACTTTTTCAAATTAATCTACAAAAAGAGTCAATTTGTCAGTCAGATGACAGTAATATTTTCACACCATTTGACAAAAAAATAACTAGGATTGTTTTATATGTAGAAAAACACAAAGATAAGCGTCTAAAAATGAACATTTTAAAATTCCAAAACTGGCGCACACGCATAATAACAAATTCAACTCCACTAAACTCATCTTTTGGCGGGATTTCGATCTTAGCCGGCCTGGCGCGCAGCGACCATTTTGGGATGTATTTACTGTTATACAAATGATCAAACTCTGTAGTGATAAGGGGCCGGCGGTGGCGGAGTCAGCACAGGTATAAAAATACTCGCAAATGTTTAGATTTATAACCACTACATGTAAGAAAAAATTCAATTTTGTCTTAAAATTATTTCATGTTATGAATTATCAAGTTTTTCGAGTTATATGTAGAATTTTGAATGAAAATTCTGTTAAAAGTATATCAATGTATTACATTTGTAAGTTGGCATTAAACTAATATTTGTTTTTATATAATGGCCACACTGTCAAAAATGGTTGTCAAAGTTCATAATTTTATTTATGTTTATTATTTTTAAAAACATATTTGCAACATCTCACCTCAATATTCTTATAAAGTTATCAGGTGTTGAGCATTGGTTCTATAAATCATAATACATATTGCTAAGCATTTTTATTTAATCTCAACAGGTTATGGGCCCATACACAATCCTATGAAGTGATTAAATATAAATACAGAATCGTATGTTGTGTCAACGTAATATACGTTTGAGGTTAGGTTAACCACGTCGGTTTGAAAATACATTGAGGAATATACTTGATGATTTGAGGGGGATAAAATATGAAAATATTAATTTCGAAATAAAGTTATTTGTATTAATGAGCTTTTACTGTAATATTACGTGCACAAAAACATGATTTAAAATATGTTTCATTATTAATAGATTACATTCATTATCATTACTTTTTCACATTTTGTTTCAGTCAAATAAACAGCGGCTACGAAGTAATCGATGTCCAAGGTTTGTCAAAGAATCTGGAAAGCGCTTCACCAACAAATCTTGACTACGAAGTTCTCAATATCCCTCCCATAGAAGATAATTATGGCAATGATTTATGCTCCTGCATGTGCCACAACTCATCAGATGAGAAATACAGAAATAGATCACGACACTGTATTCCATGCGGGATGAAGGTATTATTTAAATATGTTTTACATTTATTCACAACTACATAATACAAATTTTTTTATTAGTCACGCTTATATTGATTCTTTCTTTGTATTATTTAAATATTATTCACTAATTTTTAATTATGTTCCCATAATTATAATTTTTATTCATGCTTACATTAATTCCTTCTCTCTGTTTATTAATTAATTATTCATGTATTTATTGTTGTGGTTCCATGGCACAAGGACCACTTGTTTGATCATTGGTAAAAAAATATTTACTTTTCGAAAGTACATCCCGTAATAAACTCATTTTACTCTCAGATATTCGATAGTAAAAACAAGAATCAATGGTTAAATATTACAGACTCTTTGCAGCTGTTCCAAAAGTCATCTGACACGTTGATACTTTGAAAGTCGCAGTATACGACAATTAATCATTCGATATCCCGCTATTTTAGTGATGAGAGTTCGTCCAATGATGATATCGTCGTTTAATATACATTAGCACATAATCTGTAAAAATTTATCCACCTGAGTGACAGATTTCGAACGCAGGGGCGAATAAATTCATAGATAAAGCATATTTCATGATTATTTGTCTCGCCTATAGATATTTAATCTATGATTTGACAATAGTATATTTGACATTCAAACAACCTGCAAACGATTTTTACTGCGGGCGATAGTAAAAAGCTACTACAGTAAAAACTTACATGGTTAAAATTTACTACTGATCACATAACCGGCCCTTAAATTATTTTTATTTACAGTAAAACAAGGTAAAGATGGAATATTACAAGAAATCATTATGATTTTAAAATCATGAAATGTGACAATATATTTTAATATAATATAATGTATATAAATATTACATATAAACATACATAAGATAAAGAACACTCTTCAATTTGTGTTGATTTAAAAATTTTACAAAATGTTAATATTCAAGTAACGAAACAAAGATTTTAAATATAATCCACGTAACTGTACATATTTTCACATGTATTGTAATATTCTTCCAGTATATGCAAGGCCGCCTGTACATTCAGCACGGTCGCGGTCTGCGCGCCGCTCGCGTGGAGTGGGGCGGCGGGGGAGGGGGGCAGGCGCACCGCCTATCTGCCCCTCCCCCTCCGCCCAGCCAAACCCTCGCCACCCCTGGCGGTCGGCGGAGAGCAGCCTCCCTCGACCCACCTCAGCCTCGGGACAGCGATGATGAAAGAGTCTCACCCAAAAGGTATCCAAACTTTCATATCTTCAAAACATTTTTCATTGGAAGAACTTTTTTTATCCAAAGGATCTATTATTCATAACGTCGTTTCATTACTGATACTGACTTAAAAATAGACACAAGATTGACGATTTGTTTGATTTTAATAGTTATACTTCAGTCCATTTGCGTGCTATTTATTTCTAAAATTAGTGATTGTTTTATTCATTTAAATCAAAGTCATAATAAATTAGCATTACTTTCATAATGTATTTGTATTGTACTGAAAATGTTTGGGAACATCTTTAACCCTATAAATAAATATGGATACACTAGAAACGTAAAAAATCAACTACTTTCTTGCATTCACCACATGCATTGTAACATTTCAGACATAAATAATGTTATTTCTGGTATCATTCATACAGATGTCACTAGTGGTCAGTGACTATATTTACTTGAAAATACAACAAAAATATTAATCCTCATGTGACAGGAAAAAAATTGCAAACCAAAAATATACATGCGATAAAATTATCAAAATTAAATGACACCTCATAGAACAACATTAACATTCTGAAAAAATTGACTAAATTACAGAGCAATATCTCTTTTGTCAAACTTCGGAAAAATCCTAGAAAAAATTGTTAAAAAAAGATTGTCTCAATTTATTAAAATAAACAAAGTAATTGATGAAAACCAGTTTGGGTTCATGGAAAACAAAAGTACACAAGACGCAATAGGTAGACTATCTAATATCATCCAAGAATCTCTAGACAAATCTCTTGAGAAAAGCCTTCGACAGTATCTCCCACAACAAACTAATATTAAAATTAAAATCCGTCGGTATAGACGACAAAGCACTAAGCTGGATTCAAAGCTATCTTCACGAAAGACCGCAAAACGTAAAAATTAACGAAACTCTAAGCCAACCCCTAATCAGTGAATTTGGTATACCACAAGGGACAGTTTTGGGCCCACTTCTTTTTATAATTTATGTCAATAACATTTTCAAACTAAAATTAACCGAAAAAATTATATCATACGCCGACGACACTGCTATCATTGTTGACAGACAAGACTGGAACACTACAAACGAACATGCAAATAACGTCATGAACACACTCAAATCCTGGTTCGATAGTAATTTACTTTCTTTAAACTCTGAAAAAACCTATTATATTCCCTTTTCAATAAAAAGTCTTGAAACACCGCCCCATATAAAAATTACTATTCATAACGGCAACTGTAACAAAATTACCTGTAACGACTCTTGTACAAATTTAAGCCCAAAAAAAGAAATCAAATATCTCGGTGTAATTATTGATCAAAATTTAAAATGGCACAGTCACATTAACGAATTAGTGAAAAGAATAAGAAAATGTATTTATATATTCATAAGATTAAGGAACATTCTAAGTATAAATAATTTTAAAAAGGTATATTTTGCTATTGTTCACTCACTACTCCAGTATGGAATAATTGGGTGGGGAGGAGCATACAATAATATAATGAACTCGGTAAAAATAATACAGAGAACAATTATTAAAGTGATATTAAAAAAGATCAACTTTTTCAACACAAACACTTTTTGCAAAATTCCCAGTTTCCAAAATAGAAAACATTTATAAAAAAATCTCAATTAATCAATTAATTAAAGAAAATAACACTATAAAATTTGAAACAAGCACGTCATTAAGGTTTAAAAATAACTTTAAAATCCCTAAATGTAACACCAAACACTATCAGCAAAATTTTATATATTTAGGGATAAAAATTTCAATAGCCTCCCTACACAAATTAAAGAAATAAAGGATATAAATGAGTTTAAAAAGAAACTAAATGAACACTTCAAAAACACATAATTGGACAATAAACAATATTACAGAATACTTCAGAAGCTCACAAATGGACAATGAATAGAATATGTAAGGTATTATATAAAATTATTGTAGTGTAATTCCCTCTCCAATCACAAGAGCTGGTCCCTTTTTTGGAGAGGTAAGCGAAAGAAAAACCATGTAATTAAAATAAAAATGTAAAATACTTTATTCACGCTATAAAAAAATGTCAAATAATTTTTTTTTAAATCTGCCTACTATATGCCTACTACTACGTGTATCTTTTATTATTTTAAATGTAGACACAAAAAGTTAGTATAGGCAGTTCTCAATTTACAAACATTCGCTACAATGAACATCACCATTTTAAGATTTTTTTTTATTTATGTAATTAACAAAGTTAATATAATCTAATGGAATTCGAACATGACTTGGTTGATGTAAAAAAGTTGTTGGACTCATAATAATAATAACATTGGATGACCCTGCAATGGGATCCGAGAAGGCCAGAAAGGTCAGATTTACAGACTTCTGGCAACGGCTGGTCAGTTCTACAACCCTTCCTGCGCCTAAAGTAGAGGCTGACCTGAGAGTTTGACATCTGCTATTCAAATTGTCTGGAATGGAAACCTCTTGAAGATACAGAGGCGCCATATTATGCGTCGCCTTGTACATCAACCAGCACAATTTAAATTCAACTCTCAGGAAAACGGAAAGCCAATGTAGCTCACGCAAAGGGGATGTTACATGAGAGAATTTACAAACGCCATATATTATCCATGCTTCCGCATTTAGAGTGGATTGTAATCTATCCATCTGAAACATTGGCATAAATGCTGTTACAATAGTCCACATGTAACACCACAAATGCATTTACGAGTAGACAGGCCGCCCCAGGGGGAAGATGTCTCTTTGTTGATTTATGTATTTATTCAAAGATCTGAATTAGTGTGCACGTCCAACAACTTAACTGCAGATTTGGGATTCGCAGATATTGATTCCTGGATATTCTAAATAATTGACAACTAATGAGTTAATTGAAATGGAAGTAAATTTAAACACAGAATAAGTACAAAACTTGAAATTTCGTGCTCCGGAACATTTACGATTCAGAAAATGGCTGCAGCTTTTAAGTTAATTTCTGAGGCAATGTTTGAAGAACAGGTCTCTAATATGGAAAGAATTGCGAAAGCGAAAAGAAGCATTTATGATTCACTGACATGTTATAATGAGAACGTGAATGGAAAAAAAAAAATTGTGCAGTCTTGCATTAAATCATATTTTAAGAGTGGACGAACCAGCTGCAACCGTTTAATCGGAAATTAACCATTTACCTCGAGTGCATAATGTGATACGCATATGAAAATGAGGAACACTGAGGAAAATTTTAACAAACTAAAGTTGAATGTACAGTATATGTTCATGTATAATATTATTTATGTTTTTAATTAAAATTAACTATTACTATTCATATCTTGTGTTATTTTAGTATTTTTACAACTTATTTTACGTTTGTAGTGTATTGTTATAATAAAATTTACACATTCAATATTTAATACAATGCTTTTCATATATAAAAATGACAATTAACTTATATGATTGAATCGTATACGCAAACAATGTACATTTTGATGTTTTCACTCATGATTTGACTTACTCGTCATCAGGTAACTGGTAGGCCAAATCACTATGAAATAATTAGCCAACATTTTTTTAACACAATAAAAACTCAATACCCGATTTGGGCATAAGGCCGGCCGATAGGTTAAACTTCCAAATCAAACTGTTCAGTGTTAAAGAAAAATCTAGTAGATTGAACAAAACCATTATGATTCCTCTCTTGATAATTTATATTCAACAACACAGTTAATAATTTAGAATTATTTTTAATTAATTAATTAATAACGAAGACACAACATGATGAATTAATATTTTATTATATTTCCTTTGTTTTTAGGGTAGTGAGGTGTGTGAGGACTCCTACGTCCAAAACCAAATACGTCAGAATGTCAAAGAACTCCTCAAAGTTGGGTGATATCGAAGACACACCTAACAAACCTAGCTGTTCAAAAAGTATTATTAGAGATGAAAATTTAACTGATAGTCCATCAAGAAATAAAAACAACTGTGATAATGTAGAAAATCTCGCTGACGCTCTCCCCCAGAGCGAAACACAAGAAGAACAAAGAACTTACAGTGAGCTGATCATTAAATGTGATACATCGGCTCCAAACGCTGACTCTATTGAAGAAACGTCTTCCCAGGATGATGGGGTCGAAGACATGATAACAGATTCTCCGCGGTCACAAGAGGCTTCCTGTAGAAATTCTCCATTCCGATTGGAACCTTTACAAACGACCCACGTGACTGACTCTTCAATAATTATTTTAAAGACCGAAAATGTTGAAGAGGAGCTCAATGAAGAAGTGGACATAGACACAGACACCATGGATGAAGGAGAAAGTGCACCAGTAATTAAATTAGAAGATGAACAAACCTGGACCAGGGAGGAAGATAAAGCAATATTACTCGTTCTTCAATCCGAAAGTGATTCAGATTATACTTTTGAAAAAATCCAAAGACTATTGCCCCATAGATCGATCGGGGAAATTCGAGATAGATTCCAAAGCGTGATGCAGCTACTCCAGCAAATGGCTTCAGATAATGTTTAGACACCTTTCTGGACAAAATTACAAATTTTCAATTTCTGCCTGGCAGATTTAAAGTTTAAGTAGGCTAGAACTCGTCAGTGTTTTATTACTTATGCTTAATTGTGACTTTTTTTAATTAAATTATTACCAATTTCTTCTATAATATTAAGAGTATTCTATGCTATGAAGAGTTTCTTGTAAATATTGTATTTATTTTTATATCTATGGTCTACATATTTTCTCGATTTATTTGAGAAATATTACTTTTTTTTTTTCTCAACTTTGATCTAATGGAAAATAAAGAAATAAGGAACAACTACATACATATACATTGTATGACGCATACATACATATACAGTAAAACCTCGTTAAAACGAACCCCGCTATATTGAAAAATGACATCGAAAAAAAATCAAAATTAATTCCCTACAATAAATTTTCCATAAAAAAATTAATTTATATCACGAAATTTCATTAATATATATAACGAAATTATTTTTGTCCCGTATGAAAAAATACTGATATATTTACGTAAATATATATATAATGAAAATTTTTTTTTGTTGTAACAAAAATATTTCGCCAATTTACGGTCATGTTTGTCAATTGTTTTATTATTGCCTTATCGGCGCAGGCGGCCCGCTGCGCCCTTGTAAAACTTATCCTTGGGATCATGTAGGCCTTTATAAAGCTATTTGGCATAATCTCCACGTTGTCCAAAGTTGGTTTTATTGCCGGTTGTCAAAATGTATATATATATTTTTTTTTCTTTTTTTATTAATATTAAAAATATAATACAATTTCAATAATCAGTGGATATATATATATATATATATTTTAACATTTGTTTCTTCTCTATGAGAGTAAGACTCGTGTATAGAGAAGGAGTATACTCGAGTTAATTTATGTTTCAGTTAGTCTGTGTACATATTTTTTTAACTTCAGTTACAAATTTATGATAGTCCGTAATTTTTCTAATTGTGATGGGGAGATTGTTAAAAAATTTGATACCTTGATAAATATATTGATTTTGAGTTGCGGTATATTTTAGTTTTGGGATATCAATTTGATCTCTATATCTTGTAGATCGGAATTCGCTTCTAAAATTTAATTTTGAAAATTTGAATTATTGAATTTTTTTGTACGTCTACTATTTTTGGTACTTTAAAATCTGTGAAAAGTTGTATACTTGGATAGTCTTTTTTTTTTTAGAATAATTTTTATTACCATTTTTTGAGATTAGAATGGCACCCTTCCCACGCTCTGAAGCGTACACGTGTTCACGTCTCTAAAAACGGATCTTATCTAGACTAGCTAGAGAAAATAAAAAACCCCGAAGTCGCGATTGACACGACACATTTTAGGGCACACGCGTGCCAGTCTTTGTGTATGGTAATGCCCACAAAGCTCGAAATGCGCAATTTTGCGCACTATTATTTTCAATCTTCACTTTTCAACGGTACAACGGTAATATTGTGTACGACATTTTCGTTAATTTGTTTATTGGACAATTCTTTTTGTGTGTTTGTTTAACAACATTTATATGTACTAGCATTCCGTAATTTATTCTTAAAGTACATTTTTGAATATTTTGTGGAATCCTAAAATGGCTTTAGGTCGTGATAATTCCCACGAAATTTTAACGCTTGACATTAAACTATAATTCCAAATTCGTTTCTACAATTAAAGAAATAGGAAGATCGATTGACCTATGCAAAAATTTTAATGCTTGTAGCAGCTCTACAATTAAACACAGTTAAAATTAAATGTTGTTTTATATTTGCATGACATTCTGGAATTTCCAAAAATATCACCAAATTTTTTGGTTATCTTATATTGTTTTGTAAAATGTTTTTAATTTAATTTCTTAACTATTAATAATTATGTTTTCTATATATAGAAAATCCTCTATTTGCAGAATGCCTTATTATGTTATATCCCATATTAAACTGACAATGGGTGTCTTGTTTGCGGAACTTACAAACTTTTTAAAAGCTGCGCTACAGTTTGTGCTACGGCGCTCGCGAAATATATTTTAGGATTTTTTTTTTGATCCCTTGAATTTCGCAATAACGAGGTTTTACTGTATACGTATTTTAGTAATTTTATATTTAGTGTATATTATTTGCACCAAACAATAAAATTTATATTGTGTAAAATAGCAAATGATACAGGCTGTACAAGTAAACGAATCAGAATTAAAATATATTTTGGAATATAAATTGAAGTCATTTTCATATTTACACAAAATATTTCCTACAATTATACTGTTTATCCAGAAGAGGAACTGTGATGTGATTTTGAGTGGTAGGTTTTAGGTTTTTACTGATTATTGTGATTTTAGATGTGCCGTTTGTTTAATTTGGTATTTGACCGAATCGTGTTTTGTTCCTCGATCGTCCGATGATTATTTATCTTTTACGTTAATAATATGAAAAAAGTTTACCATATCTGTATCATGGCTGTGGGTTCTAAATTCATATGCAAAAATTCAGACAGGAAGGAAGTGAAGTTAGCTCTTTTAGCTGTGCAAGAACAAGGTGCAGAAATATTAACACAAAATTGTTTTATCAAATTAATGGTCAGCGAAGATACAAGTAGTAGTAGAAATAAATAAAACAGTAATAAATGTCTGCCACAATAGTAGGAATAAATTAAGAATCTCTGCTTCTACACTAGAGTGGGACACAATGTGACAGGTGAAGTATATGTATCTGTTTTATAATTGTTTTAAAGGCATTCCTTTACATTTTGAACTTGAAAATGGGCGATTTTATTGTATGCCGATGATGCAGTATTAATGGCAATGAACAAGTATTACAGTCTAGTGAGTAGGATGTACGATGTATGCAACAAAGGTGAATTATTATGAATAGTAATAGTATTCGAGGAGAAAAGTAAGACAACATGTAAAATGCTTGTAGGTAATGAATGTTTGGAACAAGTAGATGAGTTTGTTTATTTGGGATGTATGCGTATATTCAAAATGTTTGATAGAAATGGAAAGGCTGAGAAAGATGTCGAAAGGAAGATGACTACAGGGAATAAAGTGAATGGCACTTTGAATTAATTTGAAGCTAATGGAAATTTGTCAACCGAGACAAGACTAGCTCTACACAATGGAGTCCTGGTGCTGACTCTGATGTATGAAAGTGAGGCCTGGAGCTGGCAGAAGTGGAATGAAAGTAGACTGAATGCAGTAGAAATGATATCACTTAGGCGTATTGTGATGTTACAAAATTAGTCACTTATTTATTTCTAAATGCACGCCACATTATTTTTCACTATGGTAACACAGATATTATGCTTTGACCAATGGTAGCACAGCATGTTGTACGATGAAAAATTTGATGTTTCCATATAAATCCTGAATCATCCATCTTTGTATAAAGGGTAAATAAATAAAAATATTAATATGAGTGCACCGCACCTATGTGGGAAATATTTGTGCCTAATCTGCATCGTGTAACTGAAACTAAGTAACTGTGTTCTAGGAAACGAGCAGTTTCCCTTTATAATTTCGACATTAGCGTTCTTTAAGAGGACATCTTTTTACCAATATCGTCTGATATGATGGAATATCTTTTTGCATCCGTCGTTCTTGTCATGGATGGCGTATTATCACATAATATAATTATTGTTGATGTGATCTTATGGTGAGGGCTACTAATGCAACTGTTAAGCCTTCGATATCAGGCCCGGATGGGAATGGAGTTGAATCTTCGTAAACTCAGAAAAGTAATGTTATCTAACTGAAATTTTGTGAAATGTAGACTATAATTAAATATTTGGTGTTCCCGTGTATATTATTTGCTGTACGTGATTAAACTGATATTACATGAGCCATTTTATTTAGTTAAATGTTAAAGCCATTATTAGTATGATACTTCATTATATTTGAATACATCAATTTTATTTCATGCTAGTATGGAAGATTGAGTGTAGAAATTTAAACAAATATTTTTTATACTGCACCGAAAATGATAAACTTTGTATGAAATTTGCATTGGTAAATTTCATCCGTATAGTGCACATTCAATTGATTCAACTTGGTTTGTTTCTTGTAATGTCATATTACTAATGTATTAATCAGAATTTACCAAAATATAATCTTTTCTATCAGCATTCATTAACATTCTTAAATTTAGAATATTTTACAAGATCTGTTTATTCATTAAGGAAGTTTCATTGATTCGAAATTACTTTTGAGATTTATAAATTAAATTTGTATTATCTTAAAATTGTTTTTTTTTTTATAATTTCCACAAGTGATGAATGTAAATTTTTCTTTTAAAAAGGTAAGTAATCCTGATCTTGGGGACCCATTTTCTCATATTTTCCAATGAGCCTATCGGTGAAGATCTGATACTCCTGTCTCACCTCTTACAGTATATGTGGCAAATCCATTTATGATAAGAACTGTATTGTATCCTGGCAGCAACAACAATATTTTTCGATAAAGTTGATTTTATATCTATATCTTTATAATTAATACATTTAATTAGTATTTAAAATATCACAGACCTATGTTCTGAATAATTACAACTTCACAATAAGAATGTGTTCTCCTTAATAATTTATATTTACGATTATATTTTTCAAAAACTTTGCAACATATATGTATTCTGTAGACTTTTTTATAATTGATAAATCTATTAGTCAATTTTTAAAAGTAATTAACTTTACATTACAATGAATCCCAAATACTAACTGGGAGAATTAGATCAATCAATTTGATTAAATTTGGATAAACTTTGATATGGCAAAATGGTAACGCGTTTTCCCAGATAGGAAAAGTTTCAGGTTCGTATCCCGGTACCTTACTTACCATCATGCCGGGAGGATAGAGCATCACACTCTTCTGTTCTGACACACAATTCTCACCTCATCCATGTTCATACATCTTCCCATACGAGCTCGCCGGTTATTGAGACTTCTAACAGGAGCATCCTCCAGTATCTGGTTTACCTGGTCGTGCCAAGTCTTCCGCGAACATCCCCTACTTCTGGTGCCATCAACACTTGCTTCATATATCTTTCTTACCATTCTCTCCTCATTCATCCGTTACATATGACCAAACCAAATATATCCCGGTACCACCAAATATTTTTTTTGACAGATAGGTTTTTTTTGTGTATATTTCTAATTTAATAATTTAATTTGTATTGAACTTTTTAATTATTTGCAGCACTAAAATAATTTTTGTTTTTGTGAAATCAGTACCCAAATTCTAAGGAAAACACGCCTTTTGCAAAAATCTGAGAAATTACCGTATTCACCAGTAATGCCAAACTAACAGAGTGACAAAATCCCATGTTTTCATATAAAAGGATAAAAGACAATTTAATATTTGTAGGTCCTTAAATAAATTGTAAATAATAATTACGAAAAATTTGCTCCATGCAGGTTTATTGAGAGTTGTCAGTAATCTGATGAGTATGGATTCATCCTCCTTGGTCACTTATGCTTTCAGTACCCCATAGATCATCTGTATTTGGATATGTAAGCATCATTGCCAGTAAAAAAAAATACCAAAGTAGCTAATATGTCAAAACGTATTTTTAATATTTCTAGGTTGAGATTACTTAAATGTTTTCTCTTTGTATATTCAATTTGAAATGAAGTCTACATTGTCTTTATTATGATTAAGAAAAAACATATATTAGCTAAATCAAATGAATTTTTCCATCTGTCAAATATATGTTCATAATGTTTATGTCTGTTCAGTAATTATTTATTGTAAACATGATCTGTTTTTTCGAGAATGTCTTTTAGTAGAATGATGAAGAATAATTAAATAGATATATATAATTCAAAACTGATACTTAAGAACACCGTTTGTACAATTCCAGGGAGGGCAATACAGAATGCACTAGCAGAAAAACAATCGGCTATCACTAATTGCTTGCAGGCAGCCGATAGTGGCCGCCATGCGGCCAGGGCTTCCAAAGAAACTAGATACCAACTAAAGTAATATAATAAGGGTGCACAATGCACCATTGTTAAACCAATATGATAAGGGATTTCCGCATTGAAATATAAATTCTATGGAAGCCCTGGCCGTGAAGCAGCCATAATGACTGCCCGCAGAGCATAGCAGCAAGCAATTGGCAATAGCTGATTACTTTTCTGCCAATTTCTATAAATGCTCAACACAATTTTAATAACAATATTAGTGATAAAATATTTTTTATTAAAAATAGGATTTATTGTATAAATTCATATATGTGTATGATGTTTAAACTTTAAACATATCCAATAACAAGTTAATTATAAAAAAAAATATTACATTTGATTCTCAGGTTTCTCTTAAAAAATATAATATTTCACTGTCTCAGTCTTAATTATAACAAAAATATATACATACATAGTCAACTTTTCATTAACTCATTCCGAATTTACATTTTCCACATTCTTAACAACTCGCATGTCCATATACTTTGTAGGGATGATTATTATTACCATCCTGTAATAATAATTTCATCAAATCTAAATTACATGTTATGTGAATTTCCTTTAATATAAATAAATTGTATCTCTCAAATTAATGTCAAGGATCTGCAGAATAATCTTCTAAAAGTTTTTCCAATAATTTGTAAACTTCATACTTGAATTTAATTTTGCCTTTTTGGCTCAAATGTTGCATATCTTCAACTACCGATTTCATAAAACTACTGTCGCCATTAGTTGAAGCTGTCGCGTTTTGCATATATTTATCAAATGTCTTTACAATGGTAGTGAGAGAGTTTTCATAGCAATCTGTACATTTTTTTTTTCTTGGAGGTGTGGTTTGTTCATAATACTCTAACTGGGGGACGCAGGTAGGGGATAAGTACGCTTCACAACTAGACGCAGAGTCTGATAATGGATCCTGTTTCTGCACGGGAATCAAGTTAATGCCCAGCTCTTTGGGTGCAATCGCACCGCGCGATTGTTCGTCAGCTGATTCACCAGCGAGATATGTGTAGGGTGTCATTCTGAAAAAACAATGCATTTTCAATTGTCAATAAATTTACTATGACACAATATTAATGAAGAAAAAAAAATTTTTATATAATTTCTCAACTGATGAATATTAATAATAATAATAATACTTTATGACCAGAATTATATTATTCACTTATAAAAAGAGCATCAAACGTGCACTAAGCTCTTTGTAAAAACAAGAAAACTGTCCATTATTATGAAAGTGGTTCAAGTCAAGAAATTTAAAAAAATTAGTTCTTTTTTTTCATTGTAAATTTGAATTGTTGTGTGACATTTTTATTGGTCGTTTCACTCAAAAATATACTTTGAAATACGAGTTATTTATGACTATCCTGATTCTAGTAACCTGAGTTTAAAAACCAATGAAAAATACATGTGTTTTTCATGTTTGATTACGTCCATTGAAAATTTAACACAATATATGGCTGATTATAAGCGCCTAGTTTTTAGCAGTTCAGAATCTCCTACGCAATTATTGCGTGTGAATCTGATCTCTTTGGCTGTTGCACGGTTGCCAAAGACGGAAGGATCCTTTACTCTGATGGTGGACTCCGCAAGTGCCATTGGCCAAAGAGGTCAGATACATACAGCTATGGCAGAATACCTAAAAAACTGCACATGAGAAATTATTTTCATCGAAAATATTTTGAAAACTTACTTCCGTTTTCGAATATGTTGAACCAAGAACAGCATTTCATTGTAATAAGGGAAGTTAATTTTCACCGAACCATCCTGTGATATACCATCTTTCTCATCAGTGAGTTGGCGGTGGGTCCTAACAAACCTGTCCCGCAAGTTATCCCATCGCCTTTTCACAAATTGAACTGTCAACCATTAAGCATAGATTAGAAAAATATAAGAGGGCTTTCCAGTCACACATTTAAAAATTTCTTCTGGTACTGGCCACAAGAACCAGGTAGATTTTGTATGTGAAAGTTTCACTTTTTTTTTAGGTTCAATATTAACAAAGCTAAAAAAAAATTAGTTCATTTTGAAAGAAGATGGCGGATAAAGCTGGTTAACGAACTTAGCCGAGTCATTTATCAGGTCAATTTTACACAAAAATTTGTAAGAACTATGTGAATTATTGTCCACAAAATCTGTTATGTTCCATGAATATATTTACATATATATGCATATACAGTAGATTCCGATTATCCAAGACTTATTTTCGAAAATTAAATAACGGCTACTAAACACGTGTTTTTAAGTCAGCTGTCAGCTGTCCGTGGCGTTCAAAAGGTAATTTCTCAAAACATTCATTTTTTTATTTAGCGTTTTATTGTTTTATGAGAATGAATTGCACCCAGTAAGTTGTCATTGTCACTTGTATACAATAGATCGCAGCGTGATAAATTATGAGGTTTCGGGGTTTGCTGTTAGGGGTGCCAGTTTATTTTTATATGTGCAGCCAAAGTAAGTTATTTTTATACCAAATTAAAGTTGCAGGGCGATTTTAACGCATCGTCTGGATGATTAACATGGTTTAAATAGGCACGGCATCTGACAAATTACTGTTCAAGGCAAAAAATTAAACAGTGATGGTCTAGCTGCACGAGAATGCACCTCTAAGTTTCAAGCATTAATAAAAACCGAAGATCTTATGCCGGAGCAAATTTAAATCCCTGCTTAAACCAGACTGAACGTGATGAATCTCTCGATTTCCTATCCAGGGAAATGCATTTTACCAATTATACCACACCAACAGAGTAAGTTGGCGTCAAATTTTTGAACTTATATGCTGCAGCTCTTTCAAATTTATACATCTGTTAATTCAATTTTTAAAAGCATTAACCTTTTTATTGTGACAAATCTCAAAAGATCAAGGTTCGAATCCCGGTAACAACAAAAATATTTTTTCAATAAATTGAATTTTTCTGTATATCTTTATAATCTGTATTAAAATATCACAGAACTATGTTTTGAAAAAAACTGCAACTTCACAATAATAATATGTTCTCCTTAATGATTTTAATGGTTGCGGTCTTTCTTATGCTTGTATTGTCTTAATTATGGCAGATAACATTCAGTTTATTAGTTTTAAATTAGTGTAAAGGTCCTATCTAAGTAATAGTTTTAAAAAAAGTATAATCTAATGTATAACTTCTAATATAAATGAATCATAAAAACCAACATTTTTGTATAAAAATGGGGAAATGTTTGTAAAATTTATATCATGACCTTTTTGATTATTACGACATTGGTGAGTTTTTGATAAAAATTATTTTAACACGAAAAAACATTTTGGTCCGTAACACATTAAACAATATCCACTATACATATATACCTACATATCAAGAAAGGTTAACTTCAAAAATAACATATATGAATATTTTGTAATTGGAGCTATGCGATTGAAGACAGGTATAATAATCAGAAATAAAAAAAATAATGTATATTTTGTTATAATAACGTTACGATCATCTAAAAGGACCCTAAAAGAAGTAGCTTAAGTCGTATCAGATATGAATATATCAAGAGATATACATAATAATAATGTTTCAGAGTTGAACTACTATTCCCTTTTGTTTTTTATTTTTTTAAATATAATGTTTTGTATAATGAATAAAAAAAATTTTGTCTATTTTGATATTTTATTAGTTAATATAATATTAATTGATATAAAACTAAGATTTTTTTAACATACATTTACACATATTCATTTTAAATAGCATAAACTAGGCAAGTCCAGTGTTTTTTTAAATATTTAAATGAGGCTTTAAATATTATATATAGAGGTTTCAATGTAGTTACACTAAAACCAATAATATATATTTTTAATTTCTAATCCTTGAATTATGGGGAAAGTTTTGTCTTCCTCTTTAAAAATATGTATTTTGTGGTTAGCCTGGTTATTTTACTCATGTCTTCAATTCCAGCAGTGTAAATGGTTTTGATTATCCATTACCGATGTTACATTTCGTTCACATCCAATCATGAATTCATCCGATCCACCTATATTTCTACCAAGTGTGCACTAGATTAAAGTAACTTTGAAAACATTTATATTATATTTACCACAGTCAAGTGCTTCAAACATTTTTTTTAAACTATATTGTAATCATGCTTCAATTCATATTATTGATTTATACAATATTTGGTTATCATTTTGAATGAGAGATAACATAAAAATAAAAACACAAACCATCTACCCCTAAAGAGGCTGAAATAGTTTCCCAGGAATTCTGTTTTATGTGGTCATTTTTATAATTCACATCGCTTCTATTGTATATATGAGGATAACCTTCCACTAATGAAATTAATAATTTGTCCTTCATTATATAAATAATAAAAATATATTATCCCACAACTTTCCACTATAAAAACATACAGTTACAAAAAAGAAAACAGAAAACACACGTCAAAATATGTATTTCAATCCATAGATTATGCGTATGTTATATTCTATTATCTATGACGTAAGTGTAATCTATCTCTCTTATCTATGAATATATCATATGGCCAGCTGCGTTATTAGTAGTTACTTTTTACTGTAATAAAAAACGTTACTAAAGTT
Source organism: Eubasilissa splendida (assembly GCA_031772225.1). Taxonomy (NCBI): domain Eukaryota; kingdom Metazoa; phylum Arthropoda; class Insecta; order Trichoptera; family Phryganeidae; genus Eubasilissa; species Eubasilissa splendida. The sequence continues at coordinate 18,333,924 of CM062856.1, forward strand.
TAAAAAAATTGCGAAAATGGGTTGTTTGCTTTGACAGTAGTAATTTAATGTATCAACAACCCGCAAAGAATTTTTACTACTACTGATCACACAAGCGGTCCTTAGTAGAGCTGATCGGGCTGGTCCAGTATAAACAGTGTAAACGGTTGTTGAATGAATAGAGGAATAGAAATAAAATAGTTTGTTACCTTTTTCATGTACTTTCATTATATAAATCTATTGATCAAATAACCCATTTTACGTTAAAAAAATCAGTATAGTATTTTTTTACTGTAATAGGTTTTTACTACTGATCAAACGATCGGCTCTCGGGAAGCATGTACACGGAAAAAAATTTGCCCTCGATATTCGGTTGTAAAGATCGGTATAGTATAAATTGATCAGTCTGATCTGCATACAAAAGATATGAAATGACGTACCATGCTCAACATTGTGTAATTTTTACACTAGTTTCGAAAACAACATTTTATTAGTGAATACATACCTCCATATACTTATACATTCAATTGTAAATCACTGAGGTTAGGCATAAATTGTACCCCTTATGGGTCATATTACCAATTGATGATCCAGGCTGACGAGGCCGGAAGATCGAGAATGAAGTAGTCCATAATTAGATTAAGTTAGTTGTAAAAATCTGCATGCCCATCGGTATACCTATAATAGTAAATAAATATAGGATTGGTGTGTATTCCGTATTTTCTATAGTTCTGTTTCTCTCTCATAGCCATAGTGTAACAGTGGTGTAAAACCTGTAAACGAGTCGAGAAGCGAATTATTTACCGGATGCCAGATCTCGCTCTAATAAATTGATTTAGAGCCGCTTCTTTTTATTATCAATCTTCTTTTTAGTATCAAAGGGATACTAAAAATATCAATAATTAGTATCTCAGGTTGTATTCAGTTGCATTGTAGACGAAATGACATTATAAGTGGACAAATTACTTCTTAGAATATATATATATATTATTGTGGGGGGGGGGGGGTTGTTGAGGGCGGAGCGGTGGTGGAAACGATGCATGGAATGGTGCATGGGGGAGGATTACTAACCATGTAACGCCGGGTGCATCGGCTAGTTATTTATAATAAATATTGATGGGGCGTTTTGGAATAATATTGTGTTGCACACAATATATTTACTATCATAGATAAGATGTTTATTACGCATGAAAGTTGTTGACTTACGAACATTGTGAGAATTGAAATTGAGAATAGCAACTATCAAGTCTAGCAACACTGTTACCGGAAAACTGCAATGGCTGGTTGTGTGTGCCGATTTTGTGTATTTTAAAGCTGAGAGTTTTTTAATCAAAGGTAACTACATATGTATATCGACAACTGTGTTTAAATAGATAATATGTGATTTTTCCCCCATATTAATAGATGTATTATTATACTGATACCTGAAATGTGTTGTTGATGTGTATTGCACAGTTACGGCGCGAAGGTTTATGGTTGTTATTTGGATATAAATTATTTGAATTTTATAAAATTTCGCCTCAGCTATTATAAGGAAAAGGAAATTAGCTTCATAAATTAAAAGATGTAGCTGTCAACTATGTATTTGATAATATTTGTTATTGTGGTTTGTATGTATTTCCTGATTACCTGTATTTTTTGCACCCACGGGAAGGACATTCTGATTGCGATTGCGGATTTAGCATGCGCATGACAGTTTAACGTTTATATTAAATTAAGCGGTGTTTTTGTGTTTATGTCTTCGACCATGGTTTTTTATAAATATTGATTAAAAAAGTTTAAATAATAAAAACTGATTAATTGTGTCCATTTTTAGTACATTAGAATTTATTCGAAAGGTGATTATTGAATCTCTCATTGCAAGAACGACCTATGTCACGACCGGATTTTTTTTAGTAAACCGTAAAAAACATATTGAGCCATTCATGAATTTATCAGTGAAAATGAGTCAGATAGCGATTCTGATGTACATGATAATATATTGAAGATAAATTAGTTATGAATATTAAACTGAGTCCACACTGACCAAACTGCATGTCGGTGTGCCTGTCGATGTACACGATCCGTATTATTTTTATGCTTGTTATTTTTTATTACTATTTCAAACATGGGCTCAAAGCTACCCAATTGAGTAAAATTTGAAATAGAAAGCATTCAATGTAATACACATTTGTATTGAGGATAGATGCCTATGATTTGCGCAGTGTCGTAAAATAACTACTCAAAATTTGGAACAAATGGCATTCAATATAATATTATATAATAACCATTTACATCTTAAAGTTTTCTACTTTACAATATTATTGGAAAATATGATTACATTTATAAATTATTATTTGTTTATTACCCCTGTAATCCCTACCCTTCTCTCCCACCCCCTGTCCTCTTAACCTTCTATTTAAATTTCTGTACTTAGGATAGTCTATACTATATTGTCCTGAAGAAGGTTGCCTCCAACTGAAATATTGTGGTTTAAAACTAAACATACATAATAAAGTGGTTTAAAACTAAATATTATATTATTTAAATATAATATCAAGCCACAACATGTTTGCTTCTTTCCTTATCTGCGGATTTATTAATTACGGTTTCAGTTATTCGTAGTCGTGAAATTGTTGTTTTCGACGTCCAGTAATTCATATCACAGAATAATGATGCTGAAAAGACTACAGATCTGTGAGACCACACCTTAACACCATGATCTCAGAATGTGAAGATTTTGATGTTATTGATATGACAAGACATGGAAAGAATGGCCACAGAAAATGAATGTGAAAAACTAAATTGAAGAGTTGGAAGAATTGATTGCCGATGTGCAGAAGAGTGAATTGGGAGGAGAAACAGAAGTGGCAATGCCAAATTTTCAAATGGAAAATTAAATATTTTTTTATGTAGTTTCAACCGTAGTATATTTCAACCCTTTTATGGAAAAAACATTTATTTATATATACAGCTTACAACTTATAAAATCTTCTGAAGGAAACCCCAAAGGGGATCCAACCTATCCCGTAACCGTTACGGGAGTTGTGCACTTCAGTATTGATTTCACTCAACAAAGCAATGTATGAATTTAATTGTCTAAAGGATTCTAGGTTTAATTTAATGATATAGAAAATAGACACAGTTAACACCTTTCGGCTTTCCTTTATATTTTATTATTATTCTTTATTTTATAAAATCTTATATTGTATATAGGTAGGTAGTTCGGTAAAGTATGTGTATGTTGGTGGAACGTATCCCCCGCGCCTGCCAATGTTTCAGCTGGATAGATTACAATCCATTCTAAATGCGGCAGCACGGATAATATATGGAGTTTCCAAATTCTCTCATATAACATCCCTTTTACATCACCTACATTGGCTCTGATACCCTGAAAGAGTTGAATTTAAATTGTGCTGGTAGATGTACAAGGCGACACATAATATGTCACCTCTGTATCTTCAAGAACTTTGTATCCCAGACAATTTGAATGGTAGATGTCAAACTCTCAGGTCAGCCTTTACTACAGTCGCAGGAAGGGTTGTAGAACCGACTAACCTTTTCCAGAAGTCTAAATTTAATGAACGGGCATTTGCGGTGGCAGGCCCAAAAGCGTGGAACTCTTTGCCCTCCGTCAAAAGGAAGAGTGCATTAGAGATTTTATTTAAGAAGAAACTAAAAACGCACCTTTTCAAAAAATCATTTGCATAAATGAAAATAACAATTTTTAATTTTAATAAACAAAAATAATGTAACTATAAACAGTTTATGTGTAAAGCTAAAGCGCGGTGAAAGTTTTTACAAAAATGGCGCCATACAAATTATCCAATATTATTATTATAATGAGGGATTATTGTAATTATCAAAATTTTCATTTTTTATACTTTCAAATAAAAGAATAACAATTTACACACATTGCATTCAAATAATGTACTTTATGAAGTGCAAGTAAAATTATCTATCCGATATAGAAGAGAATTTTATGAAAAATATATAAGAGCACGGCGAGAACAGGGGAGAGAGAAAAGATTGTAATAAATGAAGAAATCAATGAAAATGTAGATGAAAGTAATGTTATATTATAAACACAAAAGGGAAACCCTACATAATTCTGGGGTTTACCAAGTTATGTGTGCAAACTGCCCTTCATATTATGTGGGACAAACGGGAAGATCAGTGACAACCCGAATAAAAGAACACTTCACCGACTGGGTCAATGACAATGAAGAATTATCAAACGTTGCTATGCACCTACTAGATAACCAACACTCTTTCGATAAAGATAGAGATGTTAATATCCTACACGTTTGTAATAACGGTAAAAAATTAAATAGACTAGTCATTAGAAATTAACTGCCTAATTAATAAAATTCATTATGAATAAACAACTAGAATCGAGTGCTCGGTCTCCGTTAATATATCCATTATAATGTAATAATAACGTAAACATGCTCTATATAGAAAACGCATAATTAATTAAAGTATCTAAATTCTTACTAATATGTAAATACTTTTGTCTTCCTTTGAAAATAATAAAATATACATGTTACTCCCAAAAGTATAATTATAAAGTTAATAGAAGCACTCAACCAATAAATGGAGATTTACTCTAATAGCTAAGTAAATACCAAACCTGTAAAAATTCCTGTAATAGTACTTAACATATAAGGGAAAATCCCAACATTAGAGTCAAATTAGCACCAACTTTCAAATTATATACTCACTGAAAAACACCCCTGTATTGAATTGTATAAATATCCTAGCTTAAGATAATGTATAGATAGTGTAATGTATGATAAATGTAATAGTCTGAAGATGGCCGTGACAGACAAACCGGTAATGGTAATTAAATAATAAATAGTGGAAAAAAGTTAAAAAGTGTTTTAATAAATCATTAAAATGGAATTCCACCATGATTTAACAGTATCAAAATTAGAGATATTATATATATATATATATATATACTGATGAGATCAGACTATTCCAGCATTTTGTTACCAAGAGTTTTATGTGTATAAGGAACGAAAAAAGATAAAAGAAGAAAAAAACATATGTCAATTATCCTTTGTGCAAAGTCTAGTAATAATTAATCATAAAGTAAACTTAAAAAACTTCATTCGTAAATGCTACACGTGTTTTATGAATTTAACAATCAATAAACCCTTTTTTGCAATGTTTAAAACTAAATTAAGGGAAGTATTACCACAGTAAAGCCTATCTTAATCAATGCTTATCCAAAAATACATATTTTCAAATTAAAATACAATTGAATTATTATTTAAATACGTCTAATACCATTTGGGCGCTAACATGAAATGACAGTCATGCAACGTGTTTCAAAAGCATACTGGCGATGACAAGTGGCTCTAATTCTGCAACAGGGGAATTTTGTGGAACTGCGTGTTATTTTGAACCATCAGCATTGGTGCGAATCAACAATATCATGGATCAGTAGTGAACGTTTTAATCTGTATCATAAATTTTTCATTAAAATTAAATCCACGCACACCTTTAGAAATTACAAGTGTCATTATACTGACTGAGGATGAAGGCGAGACCAGATTTACAGATGTACAAATTAACATTTTTATTTAGTGAAAGTATTTAAAAATTGTGTCATCTTTAATACATTTTTTTTGATTTATTACTTTTTTACGTAATTTCTCGAGTTGAACATGAAAAATCACATCAAAGGAAAAATAAAAAAATTCAAGGTAAGCCTTAAAATAAAACAACAATATATATACTTCAATCAATATTTAATTTAGTTGGAAAAATACTTTTACTATACAGGTTTTATTGTAACATTTATTTGATCATCGCCACTCCGTGTTACAAGTTCTAGGTACCATCTGTCGCCAAATATCACCCACAAAACGTATAAAAATGAATATTTAGAATAATTATGTTTTTGTTTTAAAAATTCTAAGAGTTTATATTTTCCCAATCTTCTGCAGAGCTATTCTGACCCATTTTAATCAACCAAAATTTTGTCTGGGGATTTAATTTGGCCTTTTTTACTGGCTTCCTGTATCTTGTATTTGCTTGTTACAGCCACCACCACAAAGTTTTCAGTAGTATGCCATTTTCCTAACTATATTTTAATGATTTTGCTGGACCACTGTAACTCTCATTGGCGCTTTATTATTTATCCATTATGATATTACGTTTCCCCGTTTATTTCTAGGACTTTCTGGACTTTCATTTTTAGTTTAGAAATTTTTCGATCCATTCATGTTTTTTTTTTTTACATTTTACACAATAATATTTTCACCGATTGCTGACTGGAGGTAATTTTTGTTTTTATAAATTTGGAAAATTTCCACAGTGTGACTGAAAGATTTTTTTTGTAATCTGCCGATAATACTTGCAAATTCAATAATATTGCAACATTATTTGGATCCCAATTCAGTTTACAGATATTAATTTCAGGGTACCAAAATTAAATCAAACGAAGCATTTAATTTCAATTATTTGTCAATCTTACATTATTATTTATGTTAATTTTTGTTTAAAGATTCTTTACTTAAATGTAAATATCTTACGCAAATTGTATCTGCTCTTTCTGGGTTTTTTTAAAAAAATTATCATTAATGAGCATTTTCTAATTCTGGAATAATCAAAATTGAATCACAAAATTCCGGGATTGGATTCACTAATCTTATCACAGAAACAAAATAATTGTATAATAAATTGCAAATGAAATTACACAAAAATTGCTGTAGAATTTTTTTTTTTGTATCAAATTCGATAAGTGGATACAAAAATCTTCCCTAGTTCCCTTTTACTGACCTTTAAAAAAGTGTAAAATTATAACAATCGGTAATGATTTCCTTAGGCTTCCCATCTTCAGACATGGTGAAGACTCGCTCTTCCGCTCGTCTGGCTAGTGCTGCCCCCAACTCTCAGGATTCCAGTGGCAAAGAAGACAGTTCGACTGATACACACAAATCAGATAAACGGTTGAGGTCAAAGAAAACTTTCACTAAGTAAGTCTACACACATTACCACTTAATTGTCGGTTCCCACTTGGAACTTTGTAGTATTTTGTTTTTTTCTTATATATAAAAAAAAGTTGTGCGTAATAAGGATTTCTAGGTTATAAATTAATATTACTGTAGATAAATTAAAATATGAACAATAATAATTACATTAAAGAATGTTATCGGTTGAGTATTAAATTTTAATTTATTTTCCACAAATTTGCATTATACAAAGCTTTTATTATATGTGTCGATGAATTTCAAATTTGTCACTAAGTCACATCTAACAATTTTGGGTAATGAACATTTTCAATTTATATAAAAAAATTTACACTAATGTAAAAATATTTTTTAGTTTTGTGTAATATGTAACTATTTATAAAATAGTTCAGCAAATTTTGAATTGTATTTTAAATTCTTTAAAAATATAAAAGGTTTTTAATCTGGACTTAACAGATTTGAAAAAAAAAAGATATTTGATTTATCAGTTTTGGAAGGGGGGACAGACAATGACCGTGTAACTGTTATTTTGACTTGTGATTGGCTCAAAGGACTTGAGCGAATATGATTCACTGACAATATTTAAACAAAAATATAGACTTTGATTAATTTGTTCAAAGCACAAAATAATCCTTTGCTTACATATAATCAATTACCATAAAATTCATCATTTTTTTCATAGTAGACTTAGGCGAATTTTATATTCATCAACATATATGTATATGGACTGTATATACCTATTTTGGTTAGCTATGGAATGATGTTCAAGATAATAAGTTTGAAGAATGTTGTCCTACTATTACAGCAATATTTTTTAGTTGTCGTACAAGAATCGAATGTTGGAAATGTATTCTGTTTTCTATAAAGTTGTTATAAGAATACATTAATTTTCTATTTTATGTTGCACTGCTTAATATAGTAAAACTCCGTTAATTCGTAACTCACGGGACCGAAATTATAAAAAAAAATCCGAATTACGAATAATGAGAACAATTTTTTTGAAGGCAACATTAAAAATAATTTTTTAAAAACATGTCGTCAGTTATGCTTCCGCATTTTTGCACGGACTGCCGCTGTCAACATCGTGATTTTCATACTGAAAAACATGGCGACTGTCTATTATTTCAGCATTTTATGTGTCGAAATGATTATCAAATAATTAATTTCTCCTGAATAATGAAGGTGTGTGGCGATGTGGCGAGTCCAATATTAAAAATAGGCTTCAGACAATTCATCAATGTTTAACCTAACAAAATTATGGACATTTTAATTTGATTAGCGGTCAAACTCACCTTTTCCATCAAAATTGGGAAAGAAATTGGGATATTAAAAAACCCATCAAAAATAATGAAAAACTTTTAAATCTTCATACTTCATTGAACCTTATTATTTTTCTGCGATTTTTCAAGTTTGAATATAAAAAGATATTCACAATTGAATTTGTCCCGCTGATTTTATCTTCGACATCAATTTTTGACAGTTTTTAAAATAAGTTCCATATTTTCAAATGGTCAAGGATTTACATGAATTACGAGATGTTCGTACCATTTTAGAAAACGAAACACAAAAAAAATAATTATCGAGTAAGTTGTGTATTTAAATACAAAGGTTTCAGTTTCTTTATTACATTAAACAAATCGCAACATTTCATAAACAAAAAACCGGATATAAAATCAATTGCACACAATTCACTTATAAATTACGAGATTCAATGAAAATTGTTCAAATTATTTTTATTAGGGGTTACAAGGGTGAGTAGAAATATACCGGGTGTCTCATAGTTAGTAGCAAAAACTTTGAGGAGTCTTCTTCATTCAATTTTGAACAGAAAATGTTATTTACACTTTGGTAAAATATTTAAGTTAACGAGTTATGCGACTTCAAAGATTCCTTTTTTTTTTAAATATTTCTTACGTATCTTTTGTAAAACGTTGGACTACCATTAAAGTAATTCATAACAAATTTTATAAATTGATTCGCTGATTAATTAATTGATAAAACACTAAAAATACAATACTATAGAAATTACTCCTACTAAAATGTTAGATCAGCTGATTTACCTTACCTAAGTATGCCCTCATGAATACATATGCACATATATAAGTACTTACATAGCTTACCGAGCTCTCGACTTCAGCTAACTTAAAACGGTGGTTCGCTCGCTTGTCCACCGAGCAAACTATATTTAAATATTGCGTCTGTATATTAAAATGAAGTTCATAAAATTTTTTAAATAAACGCAAGTAGTGTAAATTACCAAAAACAATGGAATAAAAATATTCAATGGAAAGCAAAACAAAAAAAATGCAAATAGCTTACCTAGTAATCGAAAATATAGATCGGTATGTACTTCTAAACTTGTAATATTCAGCAATCGAAAGAATAAAAATGTCGCACGGAATATAATACTAATGTACATTAAAAATGATGTTTTCACAAAAATCCCACATAAATATTTTTTACACAAAGTTACGCACAATCTATGTGTGTAAATAATTATAAAACCATCATTTATTTAAATTAAACGATTAAATATGGAATTTATGTAATTTAAATAGAACCATAAATAAAAATATAATTTTATGGAATTAATAATTCTATATTTTAAGTTAATTATATTAAAATGCAAATAAGATTCAAATTAAAAACTGAACTAAAATGTTAAAACAATAAATTAAAAATGGTTCATCATAATTCGTAAAAGTAATAATATTTAACATAAATACGATTTGTTGTAAATATGAAAACATTTTATGCTGTGAATATTATTTTAATTTCAACAACTACATAGGTACTTATTTATTTTCAAAAAACGAAGAGAAGTACTATTAAATAAATAAAAGACTACCGTGTTGTCGATATCAGCACATGGTAAAAGTTTCCTGTACTTGAAAGATTCTTTCAGATACAAATTTATGTTAGTTTGCGCTGTGCGGTAATGCAGTACTGACTCAACTCTTGTTTGTTTTTTGGACTTTGGTTTAATGTTATTCGGAGTACCGGGTCACTTCGGACCCCTTGCTCCTTCATCATGTTGTTTGCCATAATGTTCTGAAAAATATTATTTTTAGTTTTTTATTATTATTCTGCAAACATGGGGCATGATACTGCTAAAGTGGCGCAGTGATTTATATCCTCTACATGAGGACAGTCTTGGGACGTTTAATTCGAGATGGAACGGTTATATCATAGTAGTACGTTTATAGTTGGGTTTCGGTGCTTAGGGAGGTCCGCATAGAAACGCTTGGAGATTTGTTTTATGAACTCTTTTACGGGGAGAATGCCGGAATCATGATGTAATTGTGTGACTCTTATCCATTTGGGGGCGCCCAGTGCTGATCGAAAGATCTTGTTCTGGAAAATCTGTAGTTTTATCATGTCTGTTTTGACCGTGTGATCCCAGATGGGGGCTGCGTACAGGAGCAACGCACCGGCAACTATTGTCGAAATAACAACATATCTTATAAAACGCACTACAAAATTTAGTATACATAAATATGGTATCATTCAGTATACGGCCGTGGTTTTACGAGTTGCAAGCTCTAAGCGCGATAAGGAATAGCACCATGATTGGCTAGGGGGTGGAGCTGGCTATATATGTTTACGAAGAGATGATGAATGAGTAGTCGCACGAGTTTGGATTTAAAAACACGTGAATATGAGATTTACGTGAATAAATTTTTTACTTTGGGTATAAAAAATGCATACGAACTACGAATAATAAGGTTTTACAAATTATCGGTAGAAATTAGTATGAAATGTTTCAGGGCTAAAATTTTTGAATAAAGTGCAAATTATGTGAAAATACGAAATATGGGAACACGAATTAACATAGTTTTACTGTATTATATTTTCAATTTGCAGAAAGACGAGTGCTGTTCCCCCCATACCGGTGGTGGCCCCGGTGGCCCCCGTATCAGTCATCAACTATACTAGTAGCAGTGCGGGCCTCGCCCCCACTGCTCCGCCTTTGAGCCACGTCCCCGCTCCGCATGCTCTCGCCCCGCAAGTACAACAGGTGACTTTTTATATTTTTGATCCATTGCTTTTCAGTGGTGCCAAGTGCTGCTAATAAATAAACTGAAGGTAATGTGGTGCTTTGTAATAAGAAGGTTAAAATAATTACAAAAATTAATAGTATCTATACAAAATATGGCAAAATTAATCATTGCAATTCCTCAATGGCTTTAGTTAGTTTAGTTTGAAAATAGTAAGAATATTGATGTGACATGTATTCAATGTATGCATCTCTATTTAAAAATAAAAGTGAAATAAAAATGCATCCATCCAATGGTTTAATCTTGGATCTCAGCTCTGTTATGATTGTTTCACATACTTGTGATTATTTAGATCTCTTTGAGGTGGAAAATTATAAAATGTGAGAGTTTGGTCACATTTTTAGATATTAAGTTACTAATGTATTTTGTAGACATTAAGTATTTTCACAGTACAAGCTTAAGATTTTACACAGAAAATTTACAGCTTAATCAATGAATTTGTATATTACAAATTAATAAAATATTATCTTTATGCCAGCAAAACAAGTAATAATTTAAAAAAAATCAAAAATATATGATTCAAATAAAAAATAAATTCTTAGACACTAATCTTAGTTGTGTTTTAAACTATTTTCCTACTCAAGCCCAAATCTACTCAATACCGTACAATACAGCAGTGGCTATTGTCGCAGCCCCGCCCCTCGGTGGACGTTTCCTCTCGGGGCTCTGAGTACTCTCAGCCGGCACACCCAGTTCACGGGGGCAACTACATGCTGGACGCGCTCAAGGCGGGCGGGGGTTACCCCGTTCACCCTGATGTGAGGTTCCGCAGGCTCCCCTTCTACCAGGAATCGGCCGAGATCATGAGGCCCAGCACGCTCGTGCCCATGTTCAACACCCGAATGCAGGAGAGCACCTTCTACTTCCACCTCACACCGCAACAGGCGCAGACCATCATGAACTCACCCGAGGTTAATTCGGTAATATTATTTTTACAATATGAACCATTTTCAGCGCCTTTTTCCATATCGGCATCTCTGAAACGGTGCATCTTTGATCGACCAATCACCAATCTGAAATATTTAAGTAAAAAGTGGCAAAGTTTAAAATGTAAATTGCAAGAATAAAAAATGTTAGTATGAGTGGTTCGGGCGATACCTAGCACATGCCACACCAATGATAAAGCTACTTATGTATTGCGACACCTGGCGCCAGTATCAGAAGCAATAGTGATCAATGAAAAAGCATCACATTCATTTTAATTCATGGAACCTTGCCATACAGACCAGATCCATGGAAGGAATTAAACATTGGAGTAATTGAAAGATGCCACACGCTGACGGTACACCCATTAATAATCGTCTATGTAGAAGTACCTCAGTCGTTAGACTTGCGTTGAGATAAATTATTTTACAAAATTTGTAAGAACTGAATAATGGAAAATGAAACTAGACCATGGAAATTCATATTTTTATGATTTCACTTTTGTGTTTTCCGTAAGGTACATTCACAGTCAAAAACTAAAATATTCCACATCTTTGAAAATATTTTTCCTGAAATTGCTCTTATTCTCAAAGTTCTATTGCGTTGGTCACCAGGACATTGAAATGTTTTGCGGTTATGCTATATCAGTGTTAATTTCAAAATTTATATACAATTAATAAATGTTTTCCCTCTTAAATAAATGATTATTAGTAGAAATGTAATTCTAATAAGTACCTAATAATTCTGTAATTCTGTAATTTAAACTTTGTAAGGCCTAGCACGCACTGCGGTTAAACGCGTGCAGTTTTTACTAGTGATGGTACGATTCCAAAATTTTTATTGATACTTCTTTAAACTTCCGATTCCGATACGATTCCAATTCCTACAGTGTAAGAATAATGAATATAAAATTTATTATTTTTTACTACTATTACTAAAAATAGTCAATTTAAATGAATAATAAACTTAAGTTTTAATTATATAAGACAAAAGAATCGGGAATCATATCAGAATCAGAAGTTTAAAGTATCGAAATCAGTAAAAATTTTGAAATAGTCCCATCACTAGTAAAAACCTCGCGCGATTTACCGCAGTGCGTACGAAGCCTAACTGTTGAAAGGACCCTGAAAATTCATTTGTTTCAGGTGCAGGTACAATTGCGGTTTTGTATGGTGGAAACATCCTGCGAGCAAGATGACTGCTTCCCTCCCAGTTGCTCTGTGAAGATCAACAATAAACTCTGTCCACTTCCAGTAATTTTTTTTTTGTTTTTTCATTATGTTGCAGTAAAAGCTTGAAACCTATTACGCTATCAGTTTTTGTTAGTAAAAACCCAATTGACAACAAGACAACTTTTGACATGGATGACATGACTTCATGTATTTTGTGATTTTTTTAGTGTGAACGGATTGCCATTAATTACAAAATATAGATGTAAGCTCTGTTAATTCACTATTCAATTCATTCTCAATTTCATTCGGTCATGAAATTAAACTTTCGTTGATTTGATAACCTCAGTAATTCGTAATTCTAAAGAAATTCTGAACATGCACAATTCAAAAATTCTGAGAAATATATAAAATCATTTATTCAAATAATTCCGGTCAAAAAATAAATCAGTTTGTGCTGTTTGTATGTCTGCAGTAGGAACTGAAGTAAACTGAAGGAATTTAGAAGAAAGGATATTTTAAAGTTTTTTTTTGTTAAATGTAAAAGGAAACTTGCATGAATAGTGGAGAATGTTTAAAGCTTAAATGCTTTGAAAACATTTTGTATCTTAGAAGAACAAAACAATATACCTACCGGCCACCACATCCCCACCAACTCGACTTTCTAACTATGCTGACATCTGATAATAAACAAGGATGGCGCTTGCCGCACACCACCCTTACCATTTAAAATGTTATCCAAATTATCTGTTGGCAGCATCCTCACCGAATTGCTTATTATTTATAATTTTACGACTTAACTTTCAGTTGATTGGGCATCTATAATTTTTTTTAACATGAAAAAATATATTGGTCTTTATGATGACAGATTAAACGATTTCCACTGTATATATTATTTTAGTTACATGTTGTATTTAAAAAAAAATCTTTTTTCATTATTTAGTTAAATTAATCTGATCTTTTCCCCTTAATAAGGATGCACAGAATGTTACATATAATTTGACTTCCCAGATGCCAATACCGACTAACAAATGTGGTGTGGAGCCGAAACGTCCACCTGGGCCGGTGAACATCACAGCTCTGCTCAAGTTGAGTCCCACGGTAGCCAACACGATAGTTGTGTCCTGGGGTACAGACTTCATGTGCCGCTATGCCGTTTGTGTGTCCCTGGTGAGACGATTGACACCCGCTCTCCTGCTCTCCCGGCTCAAGAACAAGGGAACCAAGAACCCAGATTTCACACGCTCGCTCAGTACGTTGCATTTTGTCTCATTAGAAAATTAAAAGAAACCTGCATTTAAACCATTAGTAATAGCTGATTGCTTACTGCTAGGCCTTGCAGGTGGCTATTGTGGCCGCTATGCGAACGTTGGTGATCACTGCATGGTTAGGGTCTCATCAGCTGTCGTCAATTGCTTGCTGCTAGTCCCTGTGGCGGGCTATTTGATAATTTATATAATTATTATTTTATGATAAGTAAAACTCCCATATTAAGTAGTGCCGTCCCTAATCATTCTAGTCGAAAGATCAGTAATCTCAGGAACCGTGATTCAAAGGACTGCTTGCATTATCTTGTATATGATGCCTCCGTAATCCCTGCAGTCGCTGCCGAGATTAAGCAATAAATGAAACGTGGATGAGCCGATCTCCGCTCCCAATTGAATACGGCGATGTCACAAGTTCACCCATGGCACAAACAAACAATATCACTGTGCACATAAATCACAGGATCACAAACAATACAGTGCTGGTGCACTGGAGCTAAGAGGTCCACACCGCAAATGCTATTGCGATGTCGAGATCGAACACAAATCAGTCAAGGTCACATTTCACACTGAAAGACGAGCATGAGGAAATGTATGGATGGGAATTTTGACGCGAAATGTGTCAATAATATTGGTCGCGACTGATTCGAAAAGACGCGCCAAAAGTGTGTTTACGAATTTACGATTTAATAAATACAGTAAAACCGCGATATAACGAAACCCGATATAGCGAAAAATGACGTATATCGAAAAAAAATCGAAATTTAGTCCCTAAAACCAATTTTTCATACAAAAATGCATTTATATAATGAAATCCCGTTAATATTTATAACAAATTCATTTTTATCCCGTACAAAAAAATGCCAATACATTTACGTAAATTTATAACGAAATAAAAAAATGTTAAAAGATGAAAATATTATTTTGCACTTACAAAGCCGCGCCGCTGCATCTGCCGCATGCGAACGGTTTTATGGCCTTTTCGGCGGTGCGCGGCGGTCTGCCGACAAGGTAGTAAAACAATTCAAACTTCTTCTTGGGTTCATAGTATCATATTTTGAAGTGGTTGCCGCCGTTACCGGTAAGTACCTTCGTAATTTATATACGACTCATTTTATAAAAATGCCGCGATTCAACTGTAAAATTTTTATTTTTGAATTATTTTTTATGTTCCATGCCCAAAACTATGTTTGAAGCGGCTCTACATTTAAACACAATTAAAATATTGTTTTGTGTTTGCAATATTCTGGAATTTACAAAAATATCTTCCAATTGGTGTTGAATAGGTTCTGTTCTTAATTTAATTCCTTTGATTATCCATTTGCTTATCTGTTTTAATAACAAAACTACTAAAAATATGTAGGTATTCAGTTCCCTATGGTCTTCTTCCTCCTTTGTTTGCAGAATATGCGATCTTTTTTGAAGCCGCGCAACATTTTTTTGCGACGGCGCGTAACATATAGTAGGATTTTTTTTATTTATTTCGCTATATGTGGGAATTCGTTATTACGAATTTTTATTTTTTGGGCCCTTGGATTTCGTTATATCGCAGTTTTACTGTACTGAAGAATTTCTCATACTCATTCAGCCGCTTGAACACCTTCAAAATTGCAAACATCTCTTTTTGATTGCTGTGCCATAACGCATGCTGCTCTGTCCATAGAACTGTTATGTGGTGATTGATCTTTGATCTTCTTGCACTTGGGGTTCAGTTGAACTGTATAGTTAAAAGGAGCGTTTCTGCATGGCATTTGACTGCAGTTGCATGTGACGACAGTGAAGGCACCCCCTGGGTATTACGAAACTGGGAAAAGTTTAATAAGCCTGAAATGATATGAGCCCGTCTCAGGGACCAAGACTTCTCCGTCACTAGCCTTTGAAACGCAACCCAGTGGTTCTGACATTTTTTCGTGTTGTATTTGATGTCCCGTGTTATCACTAAGTATTCTAGTTCTTGGGTTGGGATAGAGATGCACTTGGACATGTTGAACTCCAAGGAATGGAGCGTCTCTTGTCTGGTTTTCTAATATTCTCTGAACTGATGTGCCAGGAGAAAATCCTCCAGATAAACCAGGTTTGCAAGACCCCTGATTCCTATCATCCAATTGGAGATGAAATAAAATGCTTGCGGTGCACTGGCAAGGCTGAGTGGCAGGCAAGTCACTTCATGGGATTGGTCTGTGTAAAATAAGCAAAGAAATTTTCGATGGCGATGACAGATGTGTGAAAGTACACTTGCGACAGTTCTATTTTTGTCATTCAGTCGTTTGGCTGTAAAAAGGATAGAATTTTGTGAGGTATAAGTGAACAGTGTTCGGTAATCTCGTGAATATTGAGGCCTGTTAAGGCGCGATTCGCAATAATAATTCAAATTTTCGCGTTTTTTACGAAAATGTGGGTTTTTATTATTCATTTATATCAGAAGTTATTCAATAGAATAGACTTTTTTTTCAACTATTACTTAGATTGGACCTTTACATTAATATAAAACTAATAAACTGAAAGTTATTTGCCATAATTAAGACGATGCAAATATTATAAGAAAGACCTCGACCATTAGATGCATTTTAGGCATGGTACGAAATTGAGTCAATGCGCTAAATTAATGCATAAACGAAATATATTTTCTTATAATCTTGAAGCCAAGATTACGGAGACAAATCTGTAGGAAACCAAATTAGCAAAATGTTAAAAATGAATAGTTATAAATCATTCAATTTGCAGTACATTTGATGAATTTTTAACGTTTTTAAAATACTTTATTTTAGTAAAAACATAATAATATACTATATTTGCTCACATGCTTTGAGGCTTCAACTACTATTTAAAACTAAGTTTAATATCAGAAACACAATAATAATTTTTTAAATAAAATATTTCCAGTCTTATGAAATACAATATTATTAATTATATCTCACACTGTTAGTATGCCATTCAATACGGCGACGGCGGTTGTAAAATCTGCGCTCCGATAAATTTTAATCAAATTTGCCTATAAAACACATTTTAATACAAATTTTGACTACAATATGAATGAATGCTTATTCTCAATTACTTATTTTTGTAAATTGTATGGTTTTGAGCTGTTTTTATACGAAAACAAATTATAATTTTGACATTTAAATATTAAACATACGTCAAACCTCATGTCACCGATCGGAGCATTTTAGAATCTGACAGCGCATGCGCGGCTAACGCATGGCGGCCAGCGCATGAAATCCATTCATTCACAAGATTCAACGTGAAATTTACGAACCTGTGATTTTTTGTTGGATTTGGTTCTCATTAAAAGTCAATAATATATTATTATATACATTATTGTTCTGAAATTACTGCCTCCTGTGACTCAAGATGCCTATGGTCAAAAAGTATCCATTGACACGCTCTAGGAAATGTTCCAATAAAATTTTAAATGGTTATAAACTTGTTGGAAAATAAATCGTAACGTAAGTTGATAATTTTTACCATTCCTATAATAATTATCTATTTGATTTAACAATATAAATTACATAGTTCAATATACATATATTATGTAGTGCAGATAAATTATTTTCTATTGGAAATACATATCCTTAAAAATAAATAATTTTATCAAAAGAATTATACATGACAGACCTGTCTGATTGATACAAATGTATTTGTTATAGTCTTATAAATGAATAAAACATGTATTTTAATATTTTAGACATAAGAATACTGATAACTAAATACCAATAACAATAATAATATTATAAATTATTTTCAGGATGTTCCCGAACTGAGCATTGAATGTGTGGACTCGTGTGAACTTCCTACATTGGATGGCAAAAGAGTGGTCGACATACACCAATTCTTTTCTCAAATTTATTCCCATAAATCGATGTTTGGGTGCACAGGAATGAATATCGAATATGTGAAAGAATGTAAGGTTTTATTTCTAAATTCAGTTTAAAGTGTAATATCAAATTTTGTTTTGAATACGTGTAAAGAAAAAAACAACGAAATTCCGAAGAACGATAATATGCTCGATGAACAACAACTAATTATTTAACAGTGAATAATAATACTTTTGTCATATTTTCATTTATATTTTAATATTAAATATATATGTAATTTATTAAAACAATAAATAAAAATTTAAAAAAATAAGTTTTTTTTATTACAACCGGAGTATGATTATTATATAATATTAGCATAAATAGTTTTCTCTTCACAGATACAGCTGCTTCAAAAGTTATCAATATTATTTATCACTATGAATATACATCAATTTTTTCCTTCTAAATCGGGGTAAAATTGTATTATTTTATAATCATATGTTTACTTTGGATCCGACGGGTTCTTATTTGTCTCACGTCAAGGCTGTACCTGAACGAGCGGGGGGTCTTTTTATGAAACTGCGTCAATTACAACGGGCAGAATGGGGACTACGAATCACGTACGCTGCTGAGGTGTGGGTGCACAGAATCAGAATTATCTCTATCGCCACGGTGCTGATCCGAGGCCAGCGGATCCCCCTGCTGGCTGTGACGGGAGCCTATCGGACCGTCTCCAATATGGCACTTCCAGTTTTGGCTGGCGTTCTCCCGGCTGACCTTGAAGTAATGGAATTTTGGCCCGCCATTCCCTGAAGAATGGTCTGGAGGTTGATCATTTTGGAACGACTCTCAGGCCCTCAGATGACCGAGGTGGTCCTCTGGCGCTGAACCACTACGAGATGCAGATGATCTCGGGTCATGGACATTTCATGAGTAAACTCTTTGACTTAGGAATTGTCCGTGAACCGTGGTGTGTTTGTGCTCAGGTGAAGCAAACGCCGGAGCAAATCCTCTGGGACTGTGATTATAAATGATGCACCATGATTGCGGGATTAGAAGGAATAGGTCATCGGATCCCCCGGAACGATGACCTATTAAGAAATGAAAGGAATCTCGGACATTTCCGGGTATTTATTAAGGTGTGGGTCTCCCGCTGGGGGTTGCTGGGATGGGCGATGCCTGGAAGAGCAATGGCTAGAGAGACCTAACGGAGTATTCTACTGGCTCTCCCTCGCACTCTTGTGACTTGGATAAGGTGAATTTCTGCTGGACTGTGACCGAGTTCTGCGACTGAAACACAACACAAACACATGTGACGTCTACCCTCCCCTTTTGGGGATGTGTGATTTCTATAGCTTCTTTCTGGCTGCCTTTTGAAATTAATGTGACAAGTCTCTCATATTGTACAGGTATGGTTTCGGTACGACGATACCAGAGTCAACCTATGATGGTGTTATGATGATATGACTGAATGTAATAAAATAAATAAAAAAATATATGTAATTATGATGAATCGGAACGAGGGTAAATAACTCTCAAAACGATTCGGGATTGGGTGTAAATAAATTTTTTTTAAATCATGTTTATTGACACAAACAATGGTTTTTATCATAAACATAATTCTTCATAGTATAAACATAACAATTCTTAGGTGAGAACTTTAACAAATTATTTAATTTTCGCTTGATAATTTCAAATGGCAACACATGTATTATGAATGTTGAAGAAATGGCTATTTTCTGATAGCTTATTACAGTAAAACTCCGTTTATTCGAAATTCGCCACAAGTCGAAGTTTTAGAGCAGAATGTGGTCCCTCTGGAAAGTTTTCATACTAAATTGTACTTAAATCTAATATCGTTATTCGAGGCTATTTTTGGACCCTATCAGATGAATTTGTCGATCTATTTTTCGCCTAATTTGATTTTTTTTTTGTCAGATGTCAGCAATCTGGAAAATACACATGCGCTACGCGATGTGCCTGTCCAAAGTCCAAGACAATCAAAATGGGTAGTTCCGACGCTATACCGATTCACGACGTATAAAGTTAATTCTCATTGTTGCTTTCTCACTCACTCTCAGTATACCAGAAAAGATGATAAATATATCTTGTGCGTCCTCTATTTGAAATATTTATTTTCTACCGCGACGCTTTAACTTAAGGTCGCATGCTTTTTTTCTCGCTCATTTTCTGTACATTAGAAAAAGATAGCAAATATTATCTTTGCGCCCTTATAGGTAACGCAGTTCTCCCAGCTGCAGCTGCGAATGTCAGTGCTTGCCAATCTTCTGTTCTGTATTATTACCATCATTATTTTTGTTTACGTAGCGTTTGTATATTTTGTTGTACAAACGTTAGTACGCGGTTAAGTTCCTCAGACTTTTCCGTGTTTTATAAATTATTTAATTTGTATTAATTTTAATACAGACATTTCTCTTTCTATTTAAGTTTAGTATCAAGACATTTTAAAGAATGTGTAGTTAGCGTTTCTCAGATTTTCTCATATTTGTTAATTATTTTATTGCAATTGTTTTATATGTAAAGATAATGATTAGACATTTTGAATTTTGCGATTGCGTGGTTTGCGTTCCTTAGACTTTTCCGTATTTCATTAAATTTAAATTAAAACATTTTTATAATTTTATATTCTCGATAATTGCATTAATTCGAAACTCGTACAAAACACCGACAGTTGCTAAAAATTGAATTAATACAAGAGATTGACAAAAAATATTATCCAAAACAAAATTAACAGAAAAATACGCGACCTCATTAATGAAGTTGTCGACAATATTAAACATGATGACAGAAAGAACTTTAACGTTGAAAGGCGAGTGCTTCTAACTTCAGCGGAGAAATGGCGGTTGACAAGTTCGACTAATATGTCATTATTAAAAATGGCGCGCGAAAAGATGGTCCATTATAATAGTGTTTTTTTTTAAAATAATATTGTTTACTGTATTTTGACAACTTGTTTGTTAATTTTAAATGTGTGGATATAGGTGTATATAATTACTTCGAGTTGCTATAAAAAAAAGTTAGTATGTAAAAAAGAATCGAATTTTTGAAATTTTTATATTCATTATCCTAAATCGTTATTTGAACTTTTTTCTTGATTTTCGGTCCCCTCAACTTCGAATAAACGGGATTTTACTGTACCTAGGAATTTAAGGAAATCAACAATTGTATACTTGTCCTTTTCTATTGATACCTTTCACTCTAGCAATATTTACGTAAAAAATAATGCACTTTTATGTTTACTTGAAATTGTAAAAGGATTAAATATTAGGGTTGAAAGGGTATACAAAATGCAAAAATATCTCGAAATTCAAACTGGAAAAATGAAAGTTTAAACTGAAGATGAGACGGTCTGATCCGTCACCCTTCTTTACCAGGAAGCCTGAGGATTGGTTTTTCGGTTCCCGAATTCCATGTGCATTGGCATGGAAATTCCTAAAATATGGTAAGTGATGTCCAAAGAGACGGGAGTTTTGAAATGCAATTTCATCCTTTGTGAGGGTCTGACTAATGGAGGCTTTGGTACAAATGGGATCCAATATCATCTTTAGAATGACGATGGGTTCGCGAAATACCTGCCATTTCTGAAGATGACACTAGTTGTGATTATATTACATTTCAGGATACAACATTCTGCAAATCAATATCACCAGAAGAACGTCTCTCGGTTACTTCGAGGTTAGAAAACAACTTTATAGCAAAATATTTAATTATTGTAATAATAATTGTTTCATCTTTAAATGTTTGATTGTAATATTTTATCACACATATTACGATCAAACATAGGCCGTTTTTGGACTTTGCATATAATTTTGTCTGATAGATTCTCTGACTAAAAACACCACTGTGCAGGCGCCACCATACATTTCCATAGATATCAAATCCAAGCGCGTTTTTAAACTGCGGAGCAAAATGTCTCCGGATCCGTTTTTAAAGCCAGTCGTGGGAATAAAACGTATCCGTGCGTGCTAGGCCTTATGCATGAATAAAATATTTTCGGGCTAGAATTTTATTTATAAGATCTTACATGTTAACCGGTTGAATGCCCAAATTATGTTTTCAAATAAATTAGGTTATATTTATGTGTACTACAATATTTTTTAACAAATTTTCGTAATGTTTTATGTTTTTTCTGTAAGGACTGAATTAAAAATGTTTGTAACAGGCAGGCAACTGGTTAGAACTATTTTTAACGGATATGTTAAATGGTCAAAGTATTCAGGTTCGAATCCCGGTAGTGCAAAAACAATATTTTTCTACAAAATTGATTTTATATGTATATATTTATAATTAATACATTAAATTAGCATTATTATTTCATTTGAATATTTAAATTTAACCTGTATAACTACAGGTCAGGTTTGGATATGCTAGAAAATATTTTTACCTGCAGGGACAGAATATTTTGTGCAAGAAAAGATTTATTTTTTCAGTAAAAGAAAAGTTGCGAGAGGACTTGGATTGCGAGATAGCGACTACCTCCCTCCGCGTGTCCCTGGTGTGCCCGCTCGGGAAGATGCGCATGGTGTGCCCCTGTCGCCCGGTGACCTGCTTGCACCTCCAATGCTTCGATGCTTCCCTGTTCCTACTCATGAATGAGAGGAAACCATCATGGGTCTGCCCTGTATGTGACAAGCCGGCACTGTACGATAGCCTTGTTGTGGATGGGTAATTTTTTTATTTATCTTTAATATTCACAATTTAGTAACAGCTAAGTTTCTTTCTTTTTTTATTTTATTCTTAAAAAATATATAAGAAAAAGTATATCTGTAGTAGTTTACTTATTAAAATTTTGGAAATATTTTAAAGAATACAAGTCATTAAAAAATTAATAACTTTTTGATTTCTTAAGAGCCAGTTTTTTTTTTGAATTAAAAATTATTTTATTTCTTTAAATTCAGCCACACTTTCCTAATATGTATATTTGTACTAACAATGCTAAAAAAAAACACTTTTAAGATACCAAATCAGTATGATTTTTTTTTCTTCTTTTTAATATATTTTTAATGGAACCTCACAATTAAAACTCATGCCATGCTCCTGATTATGGAGTGAAGTGGGCTGGTGGAGTAATATTCAGTACATAAAGGAAAATATGTTTTTTTACAACTTTTTATTACATGGATCAGCATAATCAACTTTACAAATTAGATATTATTCTATATAATGCACATTCATTGCAAGCAAAATTACACTGTCATGTCTGGTGCATTTGAATCAGAAATTGAGCAATTCGAGGCTGGTTCATTTTATTGTGGACAAGTAAGTAAGTCTTGCGGAGAACTAAAGTAACTTTGCCTTTTAATTGGTGACCGCAATATATTGCCGTCTCCCCTCCATCTACCTATTTGCCCAAATCCGCATTCTCCTCTCCTAATAGTGCATGTGCACGGGTGAGACTTGATTGACTTTTTTTCATCTCTTTGTCAGAGATCAATGTCAATATAGACGCATAAAATACATGTGGCAATATATATATATATATATACAATGAAACCCAGATTTAAAGTTTTTGAAGGGACCAACGAAAAAAATGTAAATTGGGGGGGTGTTAAAAAAACATTAAATTAATTTTTTATTGAGAAAATCAAACAATTTTTTTTGTATATTTTTTGTTGTTTTTAAATAGTTCTTTCATTAAAGGTTTCTGGTGGTACATTACTAATGCAAATAAAATATGCTATAAAGCCTTCAATATGCCTCATGGCATCGTCTCTTGTAGGAACTAGATTTATGGGATGAACAGGAAAGTTCTTCTGTCAAGTTTTCGTTTATACGACTGTCCACTATTTCATCAATTTTCACTACGTCCGATGTTATTACGTTGGAATCAACGTCTAAGTAAGTTTGCGAGGGTTATTTATAAATTCTTTCCCAGCCATTATTGTTATCTATACTATCTTCTAGGCAATTTTCTTGCTGATTCCAGCTTGTAAAAAGTAATGAAAAAAACGAAACGTAGAAATTATGTAGGAATGAGAACGAAAAATGTGTATAAATGACAAGCAAATGACAAACATACTCTTTGGCTCTATAGCGAACTAGCTGAACGAATTTCATTTAATTTTAGACATAAATCGCGGAAAAAACAAACGTAAAATAGGATTTTTAATGTACTGAAATGACATGGGACTGCAAAAATAACACGCAAATGGAGGAAAAACGTGAATTCCAGGCATGTAAAATCGGGGTTCCACTGTATGTATATATATATTTATATGCTATCTAATCTCATCTTGTTTTACTCTTTATATACAGTAAAATTCTGTTCACTCGAAATCCGCCACAAGTTGATGTTTTGGACCAGAATGTGGTCCCTCTGGAAAGTTTTCATACTAAATTGTACTTATAAATCGAATATCTTTATTCAAAGCTATTTTTGGACCCTATCAGATGAGTTTGTCGATCGATTTTTTGTCAAATGTCCGTAATCTGCAAGATACACGTACGCTATGCGATGTACCTATCAAATGTAGTCCATCCAAATGGGTAGTATCGTCCCTATACCGATTCATGACACATAAAATTTGTTTTCTCACTCATTTTCAGTATACTAAAAAAAGATGACAAACATATCTAGTGCGTCCTCGATTTTTAAATCTTAATCTTCCTTACCGCGAAACATTGATGCAAATGCTTTTTTTCTCACTCGTTTTCTTTACATTAGAAAAAGATAGCAAATTTTATCTTTTCGCCCTTCTAGGTAACGTAATTCTCCCAGTTTCTGCGAATGTCAGTGCTTGCTAATCTTCTGTTCCATATTAATAGCCTCATTATTTTTGTTTACGTAGCGTTTGTATATTTTGTTGTACAAACGCTAGTACACGGTTGAGTTCCTCAAACTTTTCCGTGTTTTATAAATTATTTAATTTGTACTCATTTTAATAAAGACATTTCTATTTAAGTTAAGTGACAAGGCATTTTGAAGAATGTGTGATTGGCGTTTCTCAGATTTTCTCATATCTTATTAATTATTTTATTGCCATTGTTTTATATGTAAAGATAATGATTAGTATTTCTATAATATTTACATGTTAGATATTTTGAATTTCGCGAATGCGTGGTTTGTGCTCCTTACACTTTCCCGTATTTCATTAAATTAAATTTTTTTTTATGATTTTGACTGATAATTTTATAATCTCGAAAATAACACAAATGCAAAACTCGTACAAAATGCCGACAGTTGCTAAAAAATCAAATTAATACAAGAGATTGTCAAAAAATATTAACCAAAATAAAATTAACAGAAGAATACACGACCCCGAAGTTGTCAACAATATTAAACACGATGACAGATAGAACTTTGGCATTGAAAGGCTAGAAATGTAAGGAAGCGGATAATTGAAGAAGAAAAATAACATAACGTCACATGCAAGTGCGAAATGTCGCTGCGACAACCACAAAACAAAATTTTAAAAGCACTGGGAACTTTTGTTACTAACTTTAATACATTGGAGAAATGGCGGTATTGACAAGTTTGACAATTATGTCGTTATTAAAAATGGTGTGAAAAGATAGTCCATTATAATCAGGTTTTTTAAAATAATGTTGTGATTTGTTTAGGCTATATTTTGAGAACTTGTTTGTTATTTTTAAATGTGTGTATATAGGTATATATAATTACTTTGAGTTGTAATTAAACATATTAAGGACATTCCCAAAGAGCAGTTGTACTCAACTTTCAAGAAGATTCCCCCGTATGTAAACTACTATGAATAATATTGAGGTACAGTGTACTTTTTCGCTTCCGCTCACATGTGCAGAAGTCCAAAAATATTCTCATTGCGTCGTTTCTCCGATCCGGCAACATGGTATTCTTACGCTGGAGACGTGTGCTGTTAGTGTAATCTCAATGTTTTGAAAAATTTTGGAGGTTACTTTCATATTGGAGATTGCAAATAGTTTATTAATAATGAGTTTGCATTTAAAAAATGGTAGATTCGTTAAAAAAAGACTGGTGATAAAATTTATTTAACTCTTACAGAAAATACTAGTATTATTTGCAAGAATTATCTAAGTTAGACAAAGCTAAAGTAAATTTATGAATGTTGGCAGAATTAAAGGATATTATTTCTATCAATATGTGTAATATGTATGCAATATGTGTCAATACTAGCTTTAAAGACATTTCATGTGATCATTTAAAAAAAGTCTACAGAGAAGGCGGTGAAAATGCTATTGTGAAATTGTTTACCGAAAAATTATATAATAAGAAAGTGCATATAACTAAAAATAAATATATTATAACGAAAGTCTTAGACTTCTTAAAAAAATTAAAATTCGCCAAAGATAAATGGTTTAAAACCAAAAAAAAAAAGTAATAAGAAAGTACTCTAGTGTCTTAAAAAGTAAAATATATTGCTAGGATTTTATGTTTGTTTGATGTTAAAAATAAAATTCTATCACAGATTATATTTTAGAATCAATAATTATTTATTATGTTAACATGATGCTTATTAATATTGAATAGTAATAAATATTTCATTTGTTATAAAAATTGATTTTTCATTCACAATAACCTACAGTTAGCCTATATCTGTGAACTACTCGCATTTATTAAAAACTGCTGCGCCTTTACGGTATTTCAAACTTCCCGCACAGTGCCGCATTGCCAAGTCGCCATCTCTCACTATTCAAGTTATAAAAGGAAACATCAAAACCATCAAAAATAGCTCACTTTTAACATTTTTTATAACAAAACGAATATGTACTGCTTGTTTTAGTTATTTTTACAGAAAGATATTTGTTAAATTTTCAATTAATGTTTCTCAGTTTTCCATAACAATTGTAAGAAAATTACTATTGCTATTCAATTAATTGTGCGCTACAACATCGATCGGGGTAGGGTTCGTATATTAAATATGCAAATTTTAATAGTCAATATTTACAAATTTACTACCGCAAGGACTATTAAAAAATGTTTCTACGTATAAAAGACACTCATAAGTATGTGTATTCAAAGTTTCAAAAGGATTGTAAGAAAAGTGTTTTTTTTGGGTACACCCTTAATACCTATGTAAAATTGAAAATTTTATTTTCATTATCGTAAATCCTTGTTCAAACTTTTTTCTTGATTTTCGGTCTCCTCAACTTCGAATAAACGGGATTTTTCTGTATATATTTTTGTACATTGAATATTACACTTCGTTTACTATTATACCGGAAAAGCACTGTTTGCTATAATACAGTAAAATACTAGTGTATCAGGCGTTACTCCAATGTTATCCGATTATAACAATATAACACACTGTACTATGAATAAAAAAATATATTATTATTATTTTGAATCGTAGTTCGCTTCGCGCTCAACTCTGTACTGTCCTTTCTCCGTCTCATTTGTGTACACTCACCATACAAAATTCACTCTTACCTGAACAATGAGATTCCTCTTATTGGTTAGTAAATGATCGTATTTAGGTGAAATGACTAGGCATTGAATTCGAAAACCTCAAAATTCGTTCATAATTTTGTAATAATTATAAATGCATTTTCAGCTACTTTCAAGAGGTTCTTAATTCTTCCCGCCTAGCCGAAGACTGTACGGAAATTCAGCTCCATAAAGACGGCTCATGGAGTGCGCACACAAAAACTGATATCATTCCAGAAAAAATATTCAATGACATTGAAGTCATTCAAGATGACATGGGTAAAATTTATTCTGATTTTTATTATGATTTAATATTGAGAGATCAAAGTTTAAATTTCTGTCATCAGTCTGGTGTTGTGATTCCTATGCTCTAAATTCATAGTAGCCTAATCATATATTTAAATTACTTAATAGTATGGGGTGAATATTAAGTTCCAGGCCAATGTTGTTTCGTTCATCAAAATTTCAAGGGTAGCTCGGGCTGTGTATCGGACCGTCGTGTTGTAGGCCAAATCGACCCAATTCGGCCACCTTAAAGTTTTTTACAGCATTGCCTCTTGCATCCTGAAAGAAATAGGGTCCACATGACGCACCATACTCTGGGTGTATCAATTGAGGATTTTCAGTGCCCCAATAACGGCTGTTTTGTTTATTAACAAAACCAGCGAAGTCAATATGAGCTTCGTCGTCCATGAGGATTTTTTTCCAATAGCTGAGTTTGTGTTTGTTTTAATGACTTCAACATGCTGTTGAGGCGTTAGATGCTCCATAATAAATTGTAATTAATTACTCTCTACGACTACCAAATGCAAACTGATAAATGTCTACCGAATTAAAATGGTGGCCTAACAATATCGGCCTGTAACATAATATTCAACCTGTATAATGATCTAAATAACAATATCATTGATCTATCGAGATTCAAGAGACAATGAATTTTATCTTTTAGTAGGTGCCATCATACCGAGTTTTTAATAGTTGACTAGTATCTAACCTATTACAATAAACCAAGAAATCCTCGTCAGTCATCAGTCACCTGTCACAATCCTCCATTAGCATATTATAAGGTACCATCATTACAGATGTTATACCCCTGAGCGACGGCAGTGATTCGAGCACCGGCCTGCCGAGCTTGCCGAAGCGCGCTGCATGTAGTAGGGAGGGCTTTCCTGATCAGCCCTCTCCCCGCCCCACCCCTTCCACAGCTCCTCCCACAACTGCAGGGGCCACCGTAGACCTGACCAGTGACAGTGAGGATGACCTGCCCTTGAGAAGGAAAGTCCCCAGACCTGCTGAGAAACAGAACAGCACAGGTATGTGGAAGTGTTGTGTCCTGTGACCGAGACTTCATTTTATATTTAGGCTTCAATTTATCAAAATGGGACAATTATATTTTATTATTATTAGTTGATAATTTTTCCTATTTCCTTACACATATTTCCTAAGACACTTTTTATATTTTAAATTGATTTTTTATAATTTTTAAAAACCCATATTATTGTGAAGTTTTCAGTTTTTCAGAACACAGTTCTGTGATATTTTTATTACAAATTTTTTAGCAATTACCGATTACTTATCTGACTATTTAAGTATGTAAATATTATTTTAACAAATATACAATAAGTCTTCTACGTGTGAACATTCAACTTAACATCCAAGTACAATTTTATAACTTTATTATCAAATTTGACGGCATGGCTTATGGCTAGTTTATCCCTCTGCCGCTTGGCTGCGTGCAGGACTCACGCTTTCAGTAATGTTTACAGTAGTCACGTGCGGTCTTCTTTGAGTAGCTGCTACAGTAGAGTTGAGTAGCCTTCCAGCATAGCTGCTACATTTTGTATGTAGCAGCTATGCTGTGAGATTAATTTTGACTCCAGCACTTCACGTAATCAGATGTTAACAGTAAGCAAGATTTTTATTTATTACAGTCAATGCTGGATGCCTAGGCTAACTTTGTTTGATTTGCGAATAAATGTTTGGAATGGAACTCGGTTGTATGTAGAGGACTTACTGTACAATATAACCTCGTTAATTCAAAATAAATAAAAAATATATTAAAAATGAAGAAAGATAATGCAAAACTCCACTAATTTAAAATTGATGATAATTTAACGACATTGGTGAAATAATCATTTAAAAAAATCAATTTTTCACATTTTTATCATATACCTACTCGTATTCCTCTCATACGCCCTTGGCGTAAATTGATTAAGGACATATTTGTTTGCGTCATCTCTAGTTTTGATAATAATACACAGTTAGTCAACAAGTCGAAAGTGATGGTATTCGAGGAGGAGGAAAGCAAGACACCGTGCTAAATACTTGTAGGTAATGAATGTTTGGAACACGTAGATGAGTTTGTGTATTTGGGAAGTATGTTCAGAAACGGAAAGATATTGAAAGGAGGGTGACTGCAGGAAATAAAGTGAACAGCTCTTTGAATGGAATTATAGCTGATGGGAACTTGTCAACTGAGGCAAGACTAGCGGTTCACAGTGGAGTCCTGGTACCAGCACTGATGTATGGAAGTGAGGCCTGAAGCTGGCAGAAGAGGAACAAAAGTAGACTGAATGCAGTGGAAATGAGATCACCTACCTAGGCATATATGTGGCAGATCCATTTATGACAGTAAAGAATGAAGAAATATGGAAAGAATGTAAAGCTGATATTAGTATAGTGAGTAAGATTAAAAAAGGATCACTTAGGTGGTTTGGTCATACGGAACGGATGAATGAGGAGAGAATGGTAAGAAAGATATATGACGCAAGTGTTGATGGCACTAGAAGTAGAGGACATCCGCGGAAGACTTGGCACGACCAGGTAAACCAGATACTGGAGGATGGTCCTGTTAGAAGCCTCAATAATCATCGAACTTGTATGAGAAGATGTATGAATGTGGGTGAGGCAGAATTGTGTATCAGAGCAAAAGAGTATGACGCTCTATCTTCTCTGCCTACCCACGTAGAAAACGGCGTGATGTAAGTAAGTAAATAGTTACACATTGTGTGTGATTGTGTAAGGTCATAAATGATGTAGAGGAACTCGTATATCAAGACTTTTTTGAGATTGAAGAACGAGTTACAGAAAAAATGTAATGGAGCTAGAAGAACTCACTGAACATGAAGAACCACATAAAAATTTGTTCTGAAAGAAATTGCTGCGAAGTTTAGCCA
This sequence comes from Eubasilissa splendida, assembly GCA_031772225.1. NCBI lineage: Eukaryota > Metazoa > Arthropoda > Insecta > Trichoptera > Phryganeidae > Eubasilissa > Eubasilissa splendida. The sequence goes on from CM062856.1 coordinate 18,364,639, forward strand.
AATTAATGAAGCAATTAAAAATAATTAAATATGACAGACAATAAGACCAATAACAAAAGAAACAACAAACTAACTATCCAAACAAAATTGGACATGTTTATAAGAAAAAAAGCATTATCAATGCATTCGCTGATAAATATCAAGAGTCAGCCATAGATATCATTAGTACAGATGATTAAGATAATCCAAAATTATTTATCCAATAAAATCAAAAATAATTCATTAATACTTATATTATTTATCTATTTAATTCTTTACTTATATGTTTGTAAACATTTATCAGAAATAAAATCTAATTGGTAAATGACTATAAATGTATATAATTGTTTGTATTGTATATTCGACTTACGACATAATAGGTACTTATGTTATAGCATCTTTAAAGGAATGCAAATGAAAAAATATGTAAAATGGTACACGAGAATATGTTGTAAGTGAATTTTAGAAGAGTAAATTATTTTATTTTTATATATGTACCTGAGATCCGGTAATAATTTTTTTTTATAATATGAATGAAGTTTTTTGCATTATTAAAATTACGGGGTTTTTTTTTTCCGCTTACCTCTCCAGAAAAGAGACTAGCTCTTGTGCTTGGAGAGGGAGTGGAGTTTTATGGCTCATGTGAAGCCTTGGAGATTTGGAAATGCTTCGGTCGGTTGAAAATTGGAATAGGAAGCACGACCGGTATCGGGGCTCAGTTATCTATTATATTATATAAAAACGCTACATACTCCATATATGTACCGTTTTTAAATTGTCATTAACTCATATATTTGTCAGGCAAAAGTCACTAACCCAAATAAGAATTTTTGCTTGTTTAAAATCGCGCAATACAGTGTGGCAAACATAGCTAGGTTCAGATTAGTTTTTTTATATCTCTTATGATTATACTATAGTAGAAAATTGTGCTGCTATAATTTAACTTTAATTAATTTACATGAATTAAATTATACTTTTAAAATCAGCAATATTATCTTTGTGGTTAAGATTCATATTTTTATTTATTATCTTTGTTTTATTAACCACTAAAATGAGTTTAAATACATTTACCGCTTTCGAAAATGCCAAGAAATGCTGCAATAGGAAAACTTTAGTTCCTAGATTATCCAAAATTTCAATAATTGTTTGATCTTTATATCTATCCAACGATCGGTGGTCGCCGTGTGCGCACAATATGAACACGATGTAGATATAATTCCTATCCAGTACCTACCCACTACCCCCCCCTATACCAGAACACAACCTTTCTGTGGTGTTCTTTATGGTTTTTGTATCGGTTAAAATTGAATCTTTGAACTGTCAAAATAGTGTTTTACCATTGGTGCGGTGATTTGCCACCAAGATCGTCCTGCTGTGTGGGGCTGATACTGTCTGTGTGTAATCACTGTGCGACTCAATTAGTCGATATACTCAATAGTGCATATTTGACACTTCGTGCTACCACTGAGTGTATATCTTCATGTGTAAAATGTGCTGAACAGTGTTGTATGTGTCCTGGAGCCGGAATACCTGTCGATCCAGTGGAATAAGATCCCGGAGGAGTGTTTCACAGGTTGGTAGTGTTTTAGCCAGCCCCTGTTCCTTATTCCTGGCTCTCTATCGAATTCCTTCCATCCTTCCTGCATCCCTTATTTCCCCACCCCTTCGTGTAAACAATAATGATTTGGCAACTATGGATTGTGAAGAAAACTCCATCGAAGATAATGACAGTTAAGATCAAGTTCTCAAATGTGGCGATGGTTCACTAGAGAGTATATCTTTTATGCTACTACCTTTCCGCCTAGACTAGAAGTCTTGCAAATGTTTGATACAATTAAAATATTCTTTTGCCGAAACCAACACATAATATATGGAGTTTTTGTGTATTTTCATGTTGTTAATTTATAAGACTCGAGTTTTTATGATGACAGTTTTCAAGTTTCTAAAAATGGACACACCATACATTCAGGAGAAATTCATAATTTAACAAACATTTTGACACTGGATTAAAAAATGTTGAAGACTGGTGAATTGTACGAATCGTAATTTGTATTCCTTTCATTTGTCATTCATGTTGTGTAATAAAATTCACATACATGACAAAATCTGAATCCGCCATTGCTTGGAATTCAGATTTTGTTATACAGTAGGCTCGCTTTTTTCCGGGATCGGATTAACCAGGACAGTTTGAATTCAGAATATCATTATTTCAATGCTTTTGAATTAACCGGGAATTCTGATTATCCATGTTTTTTTTCAAGGATAATCAGGAGGCTACTATAATTCAAAACAGGGAGACGGGGGATTGTCATTGTTTTGCACAGACTCTGAATAATAACGATATATTTAAAATTTGGCCAAAGCGAGGAAGGGTGACATGCCTGAGGGAGTAGGGCGGGGTGAATATGTTTTCCTCAGGATCCTAGAATGCAACTGAACAAAATTTGAGTGGCATTCAATATAATTTATATTGAGAGGTGGGTTGGCCAGAGGGGGAGGACGGTCTATTTTCACAATAAATATTTTTTTCACAATTATTATTCATTAAAAAAAGTCAACTAAAAATAAAGTGAAAATATTGCTAGTTTTTGATGATATATTTTGAATATTTCCCTACATCATTTTTTTCAGCAAGAGTGCTGTCATCCTACTGCTCGAGGTACTCAAAATCAATAAATGATTTCGTAGTTTAAATTTCACAAACGGTGTTGATTTTTTCTGAAGAAATTAACTTGTCTTCGTCATCATCGGGATGCATGTATCATTTGTCTCACGTTCATCATTTAATAATCTGTGATCAGTTATGGATCTTTGGACTGAATGAAGCCAATCATGTGCCGATTGCTCGTCAACATCCCGCGCCCGTCATTTTTCATGATTTTTATTAAAATCGAGAAATTCTTCATCACGTCCAATCTGGTTTAATCAGGGATTTAAATTTGCTCTGGCATAAGATCTTCGGTTTTTATTAATGCTTGAAACTTGGAGGTGAATTTTTGTGCGGTGGTTAGACTATCACTGTTTAATTATTATTTTGTCGTGAGCTGGATATGTCGAATATTGTAAATTTAGATTTTTTTTAATTCTAAATTGCATTTTAAACTCTCGGTATTTTAATAATACAAGATTTAAATGCTATCACAATCATTACTAATTACTGGAGTTTTCGTAGTAGCATTGTTTCTTTACTATGAAATTAAAACTTTATATATTGATACAAATATTTCCATTTATGCCTTCTTTCAAATCAAAGGAGTTTGAATTAACGGGGTTTTATTAAATTATAGCTTTTGCTTCATTAATCGAGAACTTTCATTTTAATGTAAATCACATTTCTTGATAATTCTGAATTTTTTGCGATAATTTTTTTTTTTTATAAAACCTGTTCTCAGCCATTCATTATATTTTTGTTCTCAGGTCAGATAACGAAAAAAATCTGTATAAAAATGAATGTAAAGTTGCATGTTAAGAAGAAAAAATGATTAATCGATGACAATTTCACAGATCAAATTATTTATTTGTTTTATTAATTTATATAAATATTAAAATATGTTGTTGTTAAATATTATGACAAGCTTTAAATAAAGTCTTTATTTTAGAAAAATGATTTTTTCTGTAAATAGTAAATATTTTACCATTTACTTTTCCAATTATTGTTTTTTGTTCAAATATTTTTTTTAGAAAAATGAACATTTAAATTAATGCAAATATAGTGGAACCTCGTTTTGTGAATTTAATTTGTTCGGTAAAACTGTTTGAAAACCGATACAATTATTCCCATAAGAATCAATGTAAAGTGTATTAATCTGTTAAAGACCCCGAGAAAATGGCCCTTTATCATCTTTATTTTCTACTTGCTTCAAATCCTATAAAAGCAATGCAAATTCATGGTTTTAACTTATCTTACAAAATATGTAGTAAAGTGTTATTGTTTAGAAAGGGTCTCTCCTTCCATGATAACATCGGCTGCTTGAAGTTCATCAGGTTTCTGTCTCACAAAAAACCTATCCAACGATATTTGTTTCTTCTTGCTTTCTATAATGTTGTGGAAATGAGACGTGACATTATCATTAAACAGATTTATAACACGATTTGATTAAGTTTTCAGGGTGATATTTTTCCACAAAACTTTGCATCTCACTCCACATCGCACACATTATATTTTGTTAATTTAATTAGTTCAGATTTGTCTCCGTAATCTTGGCTCATGCAAAATTGTCTTAATATGGAAAATTCTTGCATAAACTAAATATATTTTCTAATAACCATGAAGCTAAGATTACGGACACAAATCTGAACTAAGACAAATTAACAAAATATAAAAAATTAATAGAGTCAATACACAGAAACTGATGAACGAATGGAAAATGTTCCGAGGTCCTCAATCCACGAAATGTGCGCGATGCGGAGTGAAGTGCAAAGGTGAAAAACATCACCCTGAAAACATTATCAAATCGTATTATAAATCTGTTTAATGATAATGTTATGTCTCATTTCCACAACATTATAAAAAGCAAGAAGAAATAAATATTGTTGGATAGGTTTTTCGCGAGACAGAAACCTGATGATGAACTACAAGCAGCCGACGTTTTCATGGAAGAGAAACCATTTCCTAACAATAACACTTCACTGCATATTTTGTAAGATAAGTTAAAATTAAGTTTATTTTTACATTTATTCTTTCTATTTTATTACTTCCAATTCCTTTTATGTTAAAACCATGAATTTGTATTGCTTTTATAGGATTTGAAGCAAGAAGTAGAAAATAAAAATGATAAAGGGCCATTTTCTCGGGGGTCTTAAACAGATTAATATATTTTATATTGATTCTTATGGAAATAATTGTTTCAGTTTACAAACAACTCTTGTTTTCAAACAGTTTTACAAAATGAATTCAGTTTGTAAACCGAGGTTCCACTGTACTTAATGTTGGTCCTGTTAGGAGGTTCAACAATGGACAAGCATGCATGAAGAGATGTACTGTAATGTGGATGAGGCAAGAGTTGTGTCATAACAAGAAGAGTGGTGCTACAGCAAGATGATAAGTTAAATAAAAGATTTATTTTACTCCTTTCGAAATAATGATTGAAGAGTATCAGGAGAAGTTTTCAATTTATAATTAATTTTAGTCAACAAACATGATTTTTAATGGAGATTGCACTGAAAACTTTGATTTCCATTTCAAAATTTCATTGCCCCTTTTAGAATGACAAAAAAAAGGGTTTCAAGACAAAACACATCAATTTACGCTATCTAAAATTAAGTACCGTTCAAACGGCAACAACCTTAGTATCAATTCAATATTCTTCAAAACGGAGACGGACAGTATATTTAGAGGATATTGGTATAGAATATTCCGGAATTGCATCTTTTTTAAGCTGTATTTTTATTTAAAATATGATTAAAAAATTAAATATGCAGATTTATTTAGGTAATTTATTTATTTAAAAACCTTAGCAGAATGTGGTTAATCACATAATTTATGTTTTTTTTTATGTTCAACGGCAACCATAAATGATACATTTTTTAAATTAAGATTGCATTTTCAGAACATAGTTCTGTGGTATTTAATACAAATTAAATACATTTTTTAATAAATTATTACAAAATACGTTTACTCCTTAATTTATTTATTATCTGCCGGCTTTTTTCTGGAACATTAATAAATGCCGATTATATATTATTGCTCAAGCACACATCCGCCACAAAAATAACAGGTCGCGGGGGATGGAAATGGTCCGCAGTTGGATGTTGGCGGCACCTAGGAAGACAATGTAATAACAGCCATGGGTGTGTGATCGACAGTCAATGTGTTTAACAATATAATCGGGATTGACAACTGGCGAGACAGAGCAGAGGGGAATGGAGGGATTTCCTTAAGGCGGCCTAGGACCACCTCGGAATGTAGTGTTATGAATGAAATGTCCTATATAGATAAACAAATGATTCGAGAGGCAGCTAAGGAATACTTGTATAATTTTTTAGCTGATGTATATAATTTTTTTTGGTTTAGGTACCATCTGTTTTAAAGAAATTGCATACAGTTGTTGATAAAATATTATAAACCAAAAAAAATATATCAATGAAATAATCTAATCTATATTTTGCAATTGAAATTATTATTTAAAAAGGCACACCTATTGATGCCTCGTTAAAGCTTTTCTTCTACAGGGTGAATATTATGTTCCAGGCCAATGTTGTTTTTGAATAACTAGGAAATGAAACACAATTTTTAATTTAGTTTTTATTTATCGATTATTTGGTTTATTACAATTATGTATGGAATATGACATTGGCCAAGTGACCGCCTCTGGCAGTGGCACAAATGCGTATTCTTTTAACCATATTTTTCATAACATTCTCGTACACTTCGCGTATTATTTTAGTAATTTCATTTCAAATATTGTCCTGTAGCATCGGAATTGTTGACTTATCGCTATAGACCTTTCCTTTCAAGTACCCCCCACAGAAAATGATCGGGAGCCGTCAAATCAAATGATCGAGGAGGCCAGTTGATATCACCACTTTTTGACATTATGCGGCCGGGAAAAGTTTCTCGCAAAATTTCAAGCGTAGCTTGGGCTGTTTGTGAGGTGGCACCGTCCTGTTGAAACCACATGTGACGATAGCGATCATCATTAATGGTTACAACATTGCTATTATTATTTAGATTAAATGTTTTAATGACTTCAACATATTGAGGCGTTAAATGACTACTAAATGCGAACTGACAAATGTCTGCCAAACCAAAACGACAGCCAACTGAAATCAACTGTAATCTTTTGATATTTTGAAAAAAAAAAATTATTTATATAATATTTATTGACATTGTACCGTGACCCTCTCACTAGACAGATCTGTGTTGAAACAAGCAAAGTTTACATACAATTGCGTAAGTTAATTTTCCAAGTCAACTATAAAAATGACACGAATAAATTAAAGAACAAAGAGAAATGAAAAAAAAACATCAAAAAATAATTCAAGCAATATAAATACATAGGGCTGTTATAAGAATAAATATATAAAGAGATAATTTGGTAAAAAAATTAAGGTAGAAATTTTATTTCTACATTTCAATGTGGCGTGAGAAGTAATTCATATTATTTACTCCTTTCTAATACGTTGACTGTGCGATCTCAACAAAGCACAATTTTTTATGACACAAGAAGCAATTTATTCAGTCACGCATTCTTTTAAGTTAGCCTATAGTAAGAAATATTTCATTCACGTGGAGCGCTTTTATACTTTTATTGTGTTTCACGTATATGACGCACTACAGTATAGAATCCCAATAACATTAACTAAATATGTATAAAATTAAAAGCTAATTAATTTCAATTTTCCTTCTTTGATTCATTGTTTTGTTTAATTGAACTTTTTTAACTTTTAGAATCCTCGAACGAGGCTTTCACCAATATACAAAGAAACAGGAGCCTAGATCTCGCCGTGTCTTCAATCATATCACTGGATAGTCCATCTCCTCTGACATTACCTGCGAGTCCATCCATGGATTACAATGACCCTCCTATGGAAATAGAAAGTCTCGATCCTGCGTTAGACCTGGATGATCCAGAAGAGACTAACGAAGCCTTGAAACAAATAAGCTCAACCGAACTTCCCATAGAAATAGAAGTACCCAAACTACCCGAGTCATCGTATGAAATACAAGCGCCGTTAGAATTTTCCACGGAAAATATACAACCGAGTGAGGTCACTAAAAATGACCTCGCTGAAGATCCGATCGAGGTCAATACAACCGAAGAGCACCCTAATAATACCACATCTAAAGACGAAGAAGAGGAAAATAAAAGGCAACTAAACAATGAACCGAGTAGTACTGAACCCGCCGCAGAAATAAAAGTACCGGAATGTGTGACCCAAATGGAGTTATCTGAAAACCCTATAGATATAGTAAATCCATCCTGTACCGAGATGCACATGCTGGATCCCTTAGAAATTGAGGAACCTATGAGCAACGTAACAGGAGAAGTATCTTCATCGGAGGCATTTGATGATAATGAAGATTCTATTGATTTCCTCAAGGACACCATCACTTCAACTTTGGAAAAAACTGACGAGTTCTTTTCTCAAGAAATAAGCATTTTACCTAATGACCCATTCAGGGAAGAAGCCAATATTCCTATAGAGTCAAGGAACATTCCTCAAGCAATTGTGGCGCCCTACCAACCTGATCCTGAACCCCAGTATGAATTTCCACAATCAGCAGAACCGTGAATTTTTTTCGAGCACCACTGAAACAGTAATATCATGAACGGATGAATCACGCAAGCTCTCTAGTTCTATAATAAAGTTTTCTAGAGATCTGTCTGGTGTATTGAGTTAACGTTAAAATGATTAATGGTTCAGTTCTAAACTGTTGCGTACAACCTTATGTATAGAAAATGCTTTGTATATATGCGTTATCTTTTAATTATCAGATATTTGACAACCGTTTTTTCCCATTTTTTGAGAATTTTGTAGAATTGTACTGATTTAAGGATAACTATTGATTCATAATGTTTAAATTAAAATTGGTAGTTGTGTAAATATTTTAAAATCTATAGTTTATTAGAAATATTTCTTGTTGTGAGTGATAATTAAAATTTGTGTAGTTCACAGAAACAGTTTATTTTTAATACTTATGCTTAAAGAAAAGACTATTCCAGAAGTTACTTTCATTTGAATACTTCATAAACAAATGATATTATGTGCAAATGTTGTATAATGAAATGTAACATAACATAGTGTTACTTTTATAGTAATGAATCTATTCAACTTATTTATAAAAAAAATAGTTATTTATGCAATCAATAATAATTTTATTTGATTCATCCATCTTATAAATTTATTATTGTTTTCATTTAATTAAAGTGTAATTCACATTTCAAAACCTTTGAATTCCGAGAATGAGAAAAGACTAAATGGAAGTTATCAGGTAGATCACATGTTCATCAAAATACAATACATGTTTTGAGTTAAGTGAAGTTTTGGAAATGATATATTTTTTAAATATGTGGAATACTTTTTGCCACAAGTGTTGGCTGTATTTATTAATTCAATGCATTTATTAGAAAATCATATTCTTACAGTTCATGTTCACAGATGACATTTTGCTCTCTCATCTTGGAGACTTACCAGTATAGGTCGGTATTGTGTCATTCTGCTCTGTATATGACAGACAACGAATGACAGCTCGCTCCGTGCTCGATTTTGTACTGTCCCTTATGCGAGTCTCGAGAAACAAGTCTCATCCGTGTACTGTACATGCACTATTACTCTATTTTTGTAGATTGGCCCCCATGATCCTATATTAATATTCTTTTGAGTAACAGTTTTTACACTGTAAACAGAGTTTACAGCTAATCTATTTTATGAAAATTTAATTATTCTAAATTACTTACTGATATATTTTATTGACAACAAGCTGTTGATTCAGCATATTTTAGTTCACTGTGTTAATAAAGTCAAGTTCCATTCAAAATTGTCCATACTTTCATTATTTTTCATACATAAACTATAATATTTATATACAGTAAAACCTCATTAAAACGAACCCTGCTATATCGAAAAATTTAAAAAAATTAACTCCTTACAATGAATTTTTCATACAAAAATGAATTTGTTTAACGAAATTTCATTAATATGTATAAGGAAAAAAAAATTGTCTTGTACGAAAAATATATAATGAAAAAAAACTTTTTTACAATGAAAATATTTCAAAATATATTTTGGCCGTTTACGATCATGTTTGTCAATTATTTTATTGCTTTGGCCGGTCGGCGCGGGTGGCCCGCTGCGTTTTTGTAAAACTTCTCTTTCGGATCATAATAGGCTCTTATAAAGCCATTTGGCATAATCTCCACTTGTCCAAGGTTGGATTTATTGCCCATTTTCAAAATAGGTTATAATGGCACCCTTCCCACGCTCTGAAGCGTTCACGTATTCACGCCTCTAAAAACGGGACTTATCTGGACCAGCTGGAGAAAATAAAAACCCCGAAATCGCGATTGACACATCACACTTTAGGGCACGCGCGCGTCAGTTTTATATATGGTATCACCCGCAAACCTCGAGATGTCTACAATTTTGCGCATTATCTTCAATCTTAATTTTTTATCTTCATTATCGTCAACTTATGTCACTTTTTACATTATAACAACATTTACATTGATTCCAATGAACGGTAATATTGCGTACGACATTTTCGTTAATGTGTTCATTTGACAATTATTTTCATGTGTTTGTTTACCGACATTTATATGTACTAGTATTCCGTAATTTATTCTTTAAAATACATTTTGTAGAACCCTAAAATAGCTTCATGTCGTGATAATTCTCGAAAAATGTTAACCCTCGACAAAAAACTATGATTCTGAATTCTTCTCTGTACGATTTAAAAAAATATAAAGATCGATTGACCGATGCGAAACTCTCAATGCTTGTAGCGGCTCTACAATTAAACACAATTAAAATTTAATGTTGTTTTATATCTGCATAACATTTTGGAATTTCCAAAAATATCGCCGTATTTTAGGTTATCTTATATTGTTTCGTAAAATGTTTTTAATTTAATTTCTTAATTTTTATCAATTTACTTATCTGTTGAAACAAAACTAAATAGATTATTCAGAAAATCCTCCTTTGTTTGCAGAATGCCTTATTATGTTATATTCCATATTAAACTGACAATGGGTGTCTTGTTTGCGGAACTTACAAACTTTTTTTAAAGCCGTGCTACATTTATTTCTACAGCGTGCGCGGAATATTCATACATTAGGGAAAAAAAATATATTATTTCGCTAGAAAAATTTATAATAACGTATTATTACGAATTTTTATTTTTTGATCCCTTGGATTTCGTAATAATGAGGTTTTACTATATATTATTTTATCTGTCTGATGGCAATTTATTATACATATTCAAATTAATCTATTCCATGCTTTTGTTTATCATTGTGATGTGACTATGATTTATACGATTGTAAAATCATTTTCTGTATTACATAAAAACGTATAGTAGAATCACTAGATTCATTCTGCTTCAGAATCTCACTGAAGCAGAGTGAAACCTGTCAAATTCGTTTAACTATTAAATTAAACTATATATCGTCGGTGTAAGTCCAATACTGCGGAAAAACCATTTGTCAAAATGTTCAAGAGGGACAAAAATTGGCTTGCTTCTTTAGTGAGGATAGTTTATTCGCAACAAGAAAGCAGTCTATTCGTCAATTTCAAAATTTGAATGTGCCAATCGATGGGGCGTGTGCCGTTCAACTGATAGTGCCAACATACATATTTTGAAATTATTGGCTCATACACGGCATTGAATTTACATAGATGATATACTGCATTGGCATGAAAGATCTAGAATAAAGCTATTCGGATCTGGCCACTGAACGTAGCAAATTTTTAACAAAATATAGATTTTTACATAAAATTAACAACAATAATAACTATGCATTATTTAATTTATTATGGTAATACACGATAATGGCCGATGTGATAGCCAATGTCTGTTAAACAGATGGGGCACAAGAACAGGAAAAAGTAATAAATATACTTCATTATTATGATCCTGATCCAGATTGGCAATATCGGCCAGAGACGTTGGAGACATGGGAGAATAGCCCAGAAGATTGTGAAAACCTGAGAACATTTTTAATGGATGCTTATATGTCCAGATCACATTCAGCTGGAGTGTGTTCACTTTCATACAAATACGTTCAAATGATACTTTAGCTGACTATCTACCCATGGATGTAAATACAATGCGGGTTATTGTGTTCAGTGGTTATTAGAATCAGCCGTTAATACAGTCAATTTTCGATAGACATAATCCAACATCACATGTTCAATCGCTTTTTAAACTTATCAGTTATTAGAATCAGGACTCATATTTCTAAGCACATTTTAGAGTGAAATAATAAACAATAATAATATTCACCCAATCTTTTTAGATACCTAATTCGTCTGATTACAGATGTCGTCTACCACATTCTTTTCTGTACAATTTTATGATTAATATTGCCCTGACTATGGTCATACACATTAGATTGTTTTATTAGATGTCATCAGTCTCTAACTGTACGTGATCAATTTTTTTTTAAGATTACTACATTCTTCTCAAAAATAAAGTTTAAATCTGTGCATCAGTGTTTGGTAACTCAAAATGTTATACTGTGTTGAAAATATACAATTGAATGTTTACAGACTCTAGTAAACAATCTAAAACTATGACTATTTTAAATTAAAGGATTATAAAATGTGTTTGATATTGTTTTTGTTTTATGTATGTATAATAATGAATAGTTAGTTTACTTAAATATAGCTATTAAAACATTCACCTTTGTACAAATTACCTTTGTGTAGATCATAATTTTCGAGTAATACTGTTGCCAGATATTAGAATCAAAATCGTCGAGGACCAATGTGATCACAATAACTGGCGCCTACTGTATACATTAAAACATGATGTTCCCTGAGTCCGCTATGTATTTATTTATGTGTTTTTCAAAAAGGTTTTGGTGTTGGGGTGAATTAAAAACATTTATACGGATAGAAATCGATGTATTTTATTTCTTTATTCACTTGGTGTGCAAAAAATGCACCATTGGCATTCATTAATATAGAACTCTTGGTAATTTGCTATTCTTGATTACTAGTTGTCAAATGATGCGTGTACATTTAAAAATATATATTTGGTAGTATATTTTGTTAGAGTAGTTAACTTCAGGAATGAAGTGTAGATATAAAAATATTTAATAGTTTTAGATAGTGTAAAAGAAAATGCTAGTGAATGTTAGAAAGTTAAATTACTGAATTGTTATGATTACAGAGATGGGCCTTGATAATTACATAGGTACCTCAAGATATATCTACAAAATATGAATAAGATGTTTATTTTGGATTCACTGATTAGTTTTAATGTGTTTATTGTGTTCCATCTACTTATAGAGATTTAAATGTGGATTTATTTCAGTACCATTTGAAACGTTTAAATTTATTATTAGGTTAATAATGTCCAATTCATTCAGATTTCAGTTTTTTTTACTATGTCGAATTGAAAGTGATAATTACAGTGAAACCTAATTAATTCAAGGGACCAAATTATTTTATTTCAAATTACGTAAACCAGTTTAATTCAAAATTTGATAATAAATTGGATACTGTGTTTTTTTTTTTTGTATATTATGATTTACAAATATATATATATTTTTTAATTAATGTAATATTTATAATAAAATTAAACTTATGATTTGAAAATGTGCAACATTTAAAAGTAGCGGGACTTTGAATATTACAGTGATGGAGAATGCAATAATGTTTCAAATAATTATTACACGGTCGTACACAATGGCACATTGAAATAGGTCCGTCATTCCAAAACATGTATTTTAGATTATAAAAACTAAAGATTCAACACTGCTTGAGCAAACAGCTGACTTAGCAAAACAGTGCACAATGCTTAACAACATTTTGTATATATTTTTTTTTATAAAATGAAATAATAAACGGGGAATCGGAAGAATTGTTGAAAATAATATTCATCAAATTTTTGTCCAATTTACATTTTCATTTATTACCAAATCCCACTGATAAAGTAAAATCAAAAAAAATTATTTGCCCACTAATGTGCTAATTTTATAAGTACACCTACTTTACATAAGTTGTATTAAAAAAATTAAAATTACTATTTGAATAATCGAGTTTTAAAAAAATTATTTGAGTTTCACCAAATAATTGGGAATAAAGAAATTTAAAGCGGCCAAATTCTCTTTATGACAATTCAACACAAAACATCTGTAAATTTTTTTTGAACCCAACACAAAAGTAAAATAACTTGTAAAATTGTAAGAGAAATTTTAAAAATTTTTGACAAATTTTCTGAATCCCAGTATAATTATGAGAATACGTTCTACATGCAGATATTGAATTTTGACACATGGAAAGAAAATAATCTTTCTATCCTATGCAAAAGTTCTATATATATTATTGTGTCATTGAAGGCTTATGAAATACATCGTTTGGCTAGGCTAAGAAAGTAGGACAAATATGATTTGGAAAATACCTGTTTTATTGTCTAATTTATAGTTGCTAAGCTAATGTGATTAAATTAGATTAATAACTAATGTAATATGTAATATAATTATCTTAGGTATAATTTATTTAAATTGTTAAAACAACCTCATAAAAAAAACACGAAGAATAGAATAAGTCTTACTTTGTCTAGAATGATAACTTACTTGATTTATCATTAATTTATATTATGTAAATCATTTAATAGAAAGTGTTTTATAGCATCGTGATGTATAAATTTATCTTTTTTTTCCTTTATAAAATATTGCACCTACAAAAGAAACTTGCGGTCATTATTTTTTACTTTTTCAATGTTTTTTAAAAGTATTTAGTAATTAATAATACAGACTGAGATATATTTTTCATACAATTCATAACTCTATACGCAAAAGTGTATAATTTACAGAAAATTAAAATTCTTTGCACATTGTAATAAACGCACCTGTGATTTTGTTCTGTCTGTAATATAATTGTTTGTAATTTTCACTGGGACTAATCGTTTTTATGGCTCCCTTCCCAAACTAAAGAAAGACATTTTATAATTGAATAATGACAAATCTCAGTCACGCGTCGCTTGATAAGCCTTTTGAAGGCAGCCTGCTTGTGTCCAAGAGTTAAGAGAGTAAAGTACTGCAACTAACAAATAGATCATTTTTAGTTGTTCTAGTATTTCATACGTGTTTAACACTTACTGCCCGGTGGGTCAAAACAAAACACATTCGGCGGTGGTGGGTCATTTTAAACCCACCCCAAAGTTTTTGGTTTTTTAACCGTTTTTTGGAATATTTTTTATAGATATATCATTTCTAAAATGATTTAATGAAATGGCATGATGTGTCGTAATCTTTCTCTTAGAAAATTAAAAAATTTATAAAAAATATTACGAGTAATGTATATTTGCACATCAATGAACGTCCAACACGGACCAAGTACAAACATCCACTAAACCGTAGGTACGTCGTCGGCTACCTGTCGCTTTGTGACAGTTATTATAAACATTTTAAATTTTTTCATTTTATTTTTGCACATAAATATATTGGCTATAAACAGGATAAAAAAATAAGAACAAAATATACACAAAAGTAAATAAAATAAAAATATTATAAATTATATATAAAAAAATTACATCCTTTTTATACAAAATGCAAACAATATGATAAGAAAAACAAAAATGTAATTTAAATCTTTTTTTAAATAAGTGAAACAATAGACAACCTATATTCAAGATAGATATAATATTTATTGTCTTTTGTGAGGACAATCCGGGCAGTAAATTGTTGGTTATTGTCATGAAAATAATTTTTTTAAATATATGTATGTAAAAATAAAAAATATATACGAAATCCAATCAAATTACAAAAGAATTGGAACTGACATAATTTGAAAACTAAATAGATAAAACTTATACACTAAATAGATACAACCGATCAAAATTGATTGTCTTTACAATCCGAGCAGTAAATTGTTTCATATTTGTGAGTCTTACAAACTGCCTTGCGATACACTGCACAGAAAAATTTAGAATCTTTGTCATTTTTACAAGGACAGAGCCAGGTAAGCGCGGGGCGCTACAAAACTAACTTTTTATTTTATTGGGGTCCCTTGGGGCGCCAGCAAAAAGATATCAAGACAAATAACAATATAAATATGTGTAAAATAACTTGACTGGATTACTAGCTCACAGAATGGTTAGAGTGAAGCTGCATCCTTTGTATCCCCTGTCCAAAAGGTTGACAATATACGATTTTGCGCAAGCAGCCAGAGGCTATCCCGTAAAAACGACTCCTAGATCAGTTTTTGGGTGTTTTTTCACATTTTTGTCAATAACTCATTTAAATTTCGTCCTATAATATTAATTTATATCTTAAATTATTTGTAAAAAATTAATAAAAGATTAGCTAGAAGGAAAATGGCATATTTATTACGTAATTTATATTTTTACAAACACCCGGGTCAGATCTGATCCTCTGATCCACCACTGCAAAAGATTTGTTAATACATTTTTATGTGGTAGTAAATTTATTTTT
This sequence comes from Eubasilissa splendida, assembly GCA_031772225.1. Lineage (NCBI taxonomy): Eukaryota > Metazoa > Arthropoda > Insecta > Trichoptera > Phryganeidae > Eubasilissa > Eubasilissa splendida. The sequence continues at coordinate 18,380,721 of CM062856.1, forward strand.
ATATATTGTGTTCAATAGAATACCACACATAAAAAAAATAACCGACATTTAAATACATACAGTAAGTCATCTACATGCAAACATCCGTGTCCAATTATGTATTTAAATATATTCAAAATCTTAACATAATTTCAAATTTGGCAACAATGTGTAAGGTTAGTTTGTGTCTATGCTACTTGGAGGCACGCAAGACCCACGCTTTCAGTGATGTTTACAATATTCGTATGCTTTTTTTACTTTTAAAAGCGGTGGCACAATTTCAGATATTAAGCGAAAGAAAAATGGTGATTATTGTAGCAAATGCTGGATGCCTAGGCTAACTTTGTTTGATGTGCAAACGAGCTTTCAGAATGAATCACGTTAAAGGACTTACCATATGTGTACTATATAAACTATTAATCATTTATCTGTTACGCTACTTTACATAGGAGGGCTCTATATATCATGATGTAAATTTGCATCAAACTTATAAAACAAGAACAGTTTGTGATGAAATGAATGAGCAACTGTAATGAACTTGATTCGCATTCTATTGATGAAAATAACTCAAAATGGGTATTACCTCGCACCATCGATATGCTAAACAAAAGTCTATTTTTTTGCTACCGATGAGCAACTGATTTTGATGGTCGTTACTGTGAAGCGCTCCAAACAGGTAAAATTTAAAAATATATATTTTAGGTATACTTTGATCACAGCACCTAGTGATCCATTATGTAATAAGACAGATTTTTTTTTTCCATTTCCTTAGGGTCTACGATACTCTGAGTACTCTACACTGACACTTTTACTATCTACCTTATTGTAATAAATATCAAATGTGTTTTATATTAATACATGAATTGAAAGGGTAAAAAAATTCTGATAAAAAACCCTCTAAACAATTTACTGGAAGTAAATAATAAGACAGTCATCCATATACTGTTATATAGCTACAGGAATATTTTTAATGTTTAGTGCCGGATTACCCTACAAGCACACTAAGCACTAGTCTAGAAGCCTCCGAAATTACGGAGCCTTCACAGATATCTTTTATCAGTGTTGATTGTACTGATGTCTATAATTAAAAATTTGAATTGCCTTCAACTTTCCCATCTGTAATGTTTACGGGCCCGTCAACATCCGGCAACGTTAAGCCACCATCGCCTTAGACTGTTTAATCTGAAAAACATGTGTATCGCTAATAAAAACCATTATATCTACTCATACATAAAGTATCATACCTTGAAAATAAATTATCGAGGAGAGCAATTAAAAGATAAGGTTCACTGTAGTTCCAAATCTAAATTGTGCTTTGCTTTTTTCTCATTTATATTTATTTTTGAATAACCCATATCCAAACATAAATGATTTCTTTCTACACAACAAAACTCAGAATAAAGCTGTCATATTCAAATAAATACATTTAATCTTCTGTATTCAGTTTTTTGAGTTAATCTGCTGTATATATCTGACCTTTCTGGCCGATGTTTCGGATCCCATTGCAGGGTCCGTGCAATGGAATCCTAAATGTCGGCCATAAAGGTCAGATATACACGGCAGATTAACCCAGAAAACTGTACACAGAAGATTCTGAACAGGCGTGAAAATCTTAGGACATTTTTAAAGACATTCAAGTTTTGGTGTCAATGATGACTGTTTAGAAAGTTCTGGATAGCATATCAAACAAACGATTCAATCCTGACAGATCTGAAAGTCATAAAATAACTGAATCCTGAAATACTTCAACCGCGGCACATAATCACCGGGTTGATCCCCCGATGTGTTAACAGCTATCAGCAAGATTAAAAATAATTCAAGCGGTCATCATCAAAAATAATGGTCCTGTATATTATACACATTATGAGTGAAATGATTGTTCAGAGTTGAAATAAAAAAATAGGTTTTTTTTTTTCATTATTTCAATATTTAAGCATTTTTTTTTAAGAGCATTGATTGGCCAGAATTTATTTTCCCCTGTGGGAAGGTTGGTTCGTGTTCGAGTAAAATCTTTTTATGTACATTTGTTTATTCTTGCCGGGGAGAAGCCACCGAGAACAAGAAACAACATAAATACATAAATGACAGACTGAAATACGATGGCAAGTATTATTTGAAGGGATGAGTGTTGACTCGCAGACTGCTCTGATGCACGTCGGGCGGCGTAGCTTGGCTCCTCTCAAACTTTCTCCCTTTGTTCACGTGTGATGGCATAATACCGCAATAAGGGAACGAGGAAACACATCTGGACAATACGCGTGGGCTGCCACACCCCATTTTAAAAATAATCAGATTTACTGTATTACATAATATAATATATATTTTTATACTGGGGAATAATGGGAATGAATATATATACTGAAATACAAATCTAGAAACTGATTAATTTGTATTTCTATTAACAAAATAAAGTACACGATGATTCTCCACATCTTTCGATAGCTAGAATTCATTTATTAAGAACACATTCTTATTGTGAAGTTGTAATTATTCAGAACATAGGTCTGTGATGTTTTTAAATACTAATTTAATGTACATATATATTTATAATTAATACATTAAATTAGTATTTAAGAATTAATTTAATTTAAATACAATCAAAATATATTTGTAATGCAGCTGATTGAATAGATTTAAAGTGAAACTGACCAGATATGTTTTAGTAAAAGAAAAGACTTGAATCTTGTTTATATTAGAGCATATATGAGGGCTGTCTGAAAAGTTTCTGACCTAACAAAGAAACTAGACATTTTTTCTTCAAATTTATTTTTATTTTTCTACAGTCTCTTTGTATGTCTATACACTTCTCCCAGCAATGCTGCCATCTCTTTAACCTGTCCAAATAGTACTTGGAGTCTTTCTCTGCAAAATAGTTATTTACGAAGGTGATGACCTCCTCATTTGACGGAAATCTCTGTCCTCCTGGCGCAACTTTTAGTGAGTAAGGAGGGTGGTCAAGCAGTTCAAACCGTAATTTGTAGATTTTCACCTAGGCAACCGCTGAGGTGTGAGATAGCGCATTGTCTTGGTGAAATAAAAAAATTTTTTTCTGCAAATGTGGGTGTTTTTCCACAATTACTGCCTTCAACCTGTCAAGTAATGATGCATAGTATGCTCCTGTAATGGTTTTTCCTTTTTCAAGATAATCGATTAAGACAACTCCATGGCTATCCCAGAAAATAGTCGGCATCACTTTCCCAGCCAAAGGAATAGCCTTTGCCTTTTTTGGAATTAATTCTCCCCTCGCAGTCCACTGTGTTTTTGTTTCTGGAGTGTAACGGTGTATGCAAGTTACATCTATAGTAATTAATCAACGCCAAAACTCTGATTTATTGCGCCAACAGAGCGTTGGAAATGTTCATTCAAACACATTTTTGGTCCGAAGTGGGCAAACACGGCACCTGGTAAGTGATGGTGCAGAGTCCCCGTACACAGCGTCCAACTCGTCTTTAATTTATGTAGGCGTATTGCCTTTTAAAAACAAATACTTAATGACAACTCGATACTCTATTTTTTCCATTTTCACAAAAACACACATCGACTCACTCAAACAACTGCGCGTCCAAAATGGCTGAAATTTTGGTGAGTATTTATCAAAGCATGTGCATATATGTTCCCCAACTTTTGTTGACGAGTGCTGCCATCTTCATGTTGAGGTCGGAAATTTTTCTGACAGCCCTCATATAGGGTGCTTATATATGTTAAGAATTAAATAAATAAAAAGAATATAAAGTTTCTTGTAGTCAGTGAAATTTTTCTTTGAATTTTATTTATAATTCATAGGTTCTAAAAATTACCTAGTATCACATTTAACTGTTGCATCACCTCATCAGTTTGATATTATAATATCAAACAGACTCAAGTTCCGAGTTTCATCTGCAAAAAGGAAGGTATGTCATACACAATGTAAAAGAACTTTGTTTATCTTAATTTTGAAAAATAAAAGAAGTATAAAAAACTGCATTATTTATGGGATGACCCAATAATTTTGTTACTTATTTTATATCAAATACGCTACCGGCTTCAACACGTCCGTGTCATTTACAAGCATTGTTTAAACTAACTTTTAACTTAAGTACACTAATTAGATGGGGGGGAAAGGTCAAAATAAGGGAACATAGTAAAGGTGATTTACAGGGTGCTATTATTTTGTTGACAATTTAAATTTTTTGTTAATTTCTAATGTTTCCAAAACAGACAATTTGAAGAATTTGTTAATGTTAACATTAGTGTTTTTAAAGGAGGAATTATCTTATTTTGTATCGTATTTGATATAAAATATGTAACAAATATACATGAAATGAACTCTTCAATACAATTCAATGATAAAAATAAGAGCCGTTTGTTATTTTTTTAAGTTACTTGTATTTAGTCCTATTTTATATCCTGTTTAATAATGCTGTTGGATCATAAAAAAGATATAGGGGACAGAACTATACATTTTCAATAATATTATGTAAGTGCCCAATCACAAAAAAGTATCCTCGTGTTTTACTGTAAAACATTTGACGAGCATGTGCCCTTGTGTACCTGGATACGTGTCACACGTATGCGGTTGCTCCACCACAGGAGGTTAAAGAACTCGTGGAAAGGTGGAATTATTTCACTACATTAATCGAAACACAATTGAGTGATCATAAACTAATCACTTTTAATTAGAATTTATTTATTAATCTTTTAACACTAGATATTTAAAATACACCGTTACAGCCTCATTATCTATCTTTTCGTCCTGTTGGTTTCTTTGGTCACTTGTCACTGGTGATAAGCCTCCTTCAGCTCAGGTCCCGGATGCGCGTCTGGCTGTACGGCTCGCAGCTATGTGTCCTCACAACAATGCGGTCAACTTCCGTACTCGCGCACGTGGAACCCGCTCCATGGATCCGGACCGTGAGGAAAGCCTGGCACCTGCTTCGGTGTCCTCAGCTATTGTGGTGAATGTCTCTGCTCACACGTGGGATGCACTCCATGAATCTGCACGAAATAGAAGAGAGAAGAAAAGCTTTTCCAAGCGCGCTCCAGAATTTATAAACCTGAGGGGTTTTTCTGGGACCTGGGGAGGGGTTTTTCCGCTAGGTTGGCTATGGGGTGGGGGTGGGGATGCCGATGTTGACAGTGTCTTTATTTGGCCCATACATATTACAATTATAGTGGTGTATATCTAAACTATAATATTGACGAATTGAAACGAGAGTAAACAACTCTCAAAACGATTCGGGATAGGGTGTAAATAAATAAAAAATACCATAATTATACAGTATTATTTAGATATTAAGTCTATCCATTATATTTTATAATATTTTACATTATTAAAATTATTCTATACATATTAAGGTGTTTTACGAAAATGTGGGTTTTTATTATTCATTTGAAGTTATGCACTAGATTTGACTTTTTTTTAAACTATTACTTAGATTGGACCTTTACACTTATTTAAAACTAATAAACTAAATGTTATTTGCCATAATTAAGACGATACAAGCATTATAAGAAAGACCGCGACGCATTTTCCGCATGCCACAAAATTATCTTAATTAATATGGAAAATTCTTAGATAAACGAAATATATGTTCTTATAATCTTGAAACCAAGATTACGGAGAAAAATCTCGATTGAGACAAATTAACAGAATGTTAAAAATTAATACTGTTATAAACCATTCAATTTGCAAAACATATTACTAATTTTCGAAGTTTTAAAAAACATTTTATGTACGTTTTTTTATGCAAGTCGCAATTAAATATTTCGTTTATGTATAAAACTGTTGTCCTTTAAACACTAGCTGTCTGCTTCATAAATAGTATGTAATTATGAAACAGTCATATCACCAAAACGGCAATGGGGCATTTTAAATCGATAATATTAAAAACAAAATAAATTAATTCTGTCATAAAAATTTTAAATTTAACGAGTGGAGAAACATCTTAGCTGGAAGCAAGATTTGGGAGGAAGAGGTCAGTTGGAAGCGAGATTTGGGAGGAAAAGCTCAGTTGGAAGTAAGATTTTGGAGGAAGAGGACGAGAAAGAAACATAACAGTTGAAAATAGTATAGAATACGAGAGAGCCGACGAAAACGAAAAAAAGGGAATTGGAACACTAGCCAATTTGGAAGCAGCCGCCATCCAGAGAGCCAAGTCAGCCCTGAGCAGCCGCTCACCCAGAACGCCAAACCAGCTCGGAAGCATCCGCTCATCCAGGAATTTAGCCAGCAACTGAAGCAACCCCGAGCAGCCAGCCATCAGCCACCATCCTGCTCATCATCTCGTCAGCCACGACGAGGCCACCCGGACAACAGGAGCCGTCGTCGGCATCACCGCGTCGTCAATCGAAGATCGAGATCCCTGGAGCACGTATAGTATAAGGTAGAATAATTTTTAGTCTAAGTTACAATTGAGAATCATGTACATCTGCCCACCCGTATAAGTAAATAAATATTTAATTAATGTGTGTTCCGTGTGTATTTGTTCTCCACCTGTCCAATAATTTTTATAACCACAGTAAAATTGACGATGTGATTCTTGGAAATAATCGCGAAGCGAGATATTACCAGTGTGCGGAGCCGCAATAATGATAATTAAGAGCATCTGATTAAAAGGATAATAATCATTTCCTCCCCCCCCCCTATCATAGGAATAGGAGGAGATAGTCAAGAAATAGAGCTCGTCCGTCAGTGATTGATTCTGAAGCCGGCTTTATTTATTATTTTTTTCTATGGTTGCAGCGTAGCATAAATTCATAGATTGGAGTCTGATAGAGTGGCTTTATCTATGGTCACTTTATGTCTTTACGAGTTCTTCTGTCCTGATTTTGTATTATAGTTTATCTAGGCTTTTATTTCAAAGTATTTCTTACCGATAATAAATGCAAGTTTTTTTTACGTGATTAATATTTTGGATTATTAGAATGATGTCAACTATGGAAGAAGAGCCTATTTTGGATATTCAGAACGACATAGAAGACGGGGAAGTAAGTATTATAGGTTAAGTATAATCCAAGTTCACCACTGACAGATCGCGTTACATTAATTCGTTTTATTAACTTGGTGAACAATAGAAACATTTAAAGAAAATAAATTATTTCATTATTAAACGATGCGAATTACTAATACTTGATGTTTTTACTATTGAAAAAATACATTCAGAGACTTCATTTTGTCACGGAGTAACTAGATTACGACAGACGATTTCTAGGAGTAATGAACTGTAGTAGTAAATTTGGGGTCGTATGATTTTGTCAAGTTCTTGATTTTAAAACATTAATTTTTGGCTTTAATGCGTGTATTTGGAAACCGTTAACAACTTTTCCAAAAATATTTGAATTTGTTAGCTATTTAGATTTGAGATTTTCTTTATTACCATTACCTTCACTATTTAGCTCTCGGACTCTGATGCAGGAGAAGTGGAATACACGCCTTTAACGAGACCCGACAATTTAGTGCCTCATCTAAACCCTTCCTCCATCATGAACATGAAAATTGGGGATGATATTTCTGATGAAAGTGAGGAGGAGACTTCCAGTGATGATTCGGACAGTGATAATCCTAGTTTACTGAGACCTAAAAAGCCTAAAATTAAAATAAAACATCGCAAGAGAGCAGGCAGTATGCAGACAGATAAAACAGACAAATATAAAATTTGGTGTAAAACTGCTGGGGTGAGTCCATTTATAAATATTTATAAAGTTTTCCTCTTATTCAATTTAACTTTTATCTTGAACTTTACATTATATGTTTTGCCTTTATTTTATACATTCTACTATTTTATCTTATGTTGATTACATGATACTAGTGTCTGATGACCTGTATACTTTTAAATCCCTCAATAAATAAATAAAGAATGGTGTTGTGATAGTGATGAAAGAAATAAGGTGTGCAATAAAGCATATGAAGAGTGGATATATATGTAATGTATTCAAACACTCTCCAATCCAATGTTTGGAGGAGGGCTGTCATTATGCCTCTACAAAGGCAAAGGGTAGTCTATGGAATGTGGAAACTACGGGCCTATTAAGTATATATGGAATAATTTTAATAGATAGGGTAAGGATGGTAACAAAAGAAAAAGTGAGAGATGTGCAAGCTTTGTGGGTAGGAAAGAAGCGTGGATCTCCGAGTGATGATGGGTTTTTTTAGCAAACAAAATATTAAAAACCTTTTTGTGCCTTTGTAGATCTACAAAAAGTTTGTGATGTAGTAATAAAAGGAAAGTTATGGAAGGTACTCTCCAGCTGTGCAGTGAATAATAAACTTATACAAACAGTCACATTCTTATATTAAGGTAGTACTGCATGCATAAGAATTATTGGATTATTCACACCATGATTCTATATTACAAAAGGTATCAAACAGGGTTGCGTAATGTCTCCATAGCTGCTCATCTTGTATATGAACAATTGTGTGAAAGAAGCTGAATGTATGAATGTAGGAGTGAAAATGAGTGATTTGATTAATTAGTATTAGTATTAAAATTTGTGACAAATCAAAAACCTATTCTCAGAACATGCACATTTTTCTTTTTCCTTAATTTGGACAACTATAATTTCACCAGGAATACATTGAGATATTTATTTTTAATTATCAGGAAGATACATTGACGGAGGATCTTATTGAATGTGATGTCGCCAGAAACAGAACATGTTACGGTGTCGAGTCCTACAGCACGGCTAAAAGGTACCACAATTACAACGAATTCAATGGAAAACTATCTGACAAGGACAACTCGGATGAGAGGGATGGCATGACTGATCGGCCCGGCAACAAGAGAAACAACCGAGATAGAAAGAATGTGAAGCTTCGTCTGGGAAGAAGGATCAGCCTGGACAGTGACCACGAGAGAGGCGAGGGTCGCAATATTTCAGATTTGATTATTGGAATTGATAGTCCCGATGAAGAAGTTGCCAAGGATATAGCAGAAAAGCTCAGAGAACCGAAACACAATCTAATAAGTAAGTTAAGTTGATAAATATTGCAGTATAGGTACAAATGAATATTTTGGTTTCTATTTTAAATGTTTTGCTTGATCTATGAAAATACGCCTTACGATCTATGAAACATACTAAAATAATTATCTAATTCTTCTGCATTTTTCAAAATTAAGTTAATATTGTTTCAAATCATTTTTATTAATAAGGGAAAGCATAAAGTGGACTTTTATATATTTTTCTTAATATGTATAATAATAAAAATTTACACACAGCTAAAAGGAATAAGAATATTTGACAGCTAAAAATGATTTTGTGACAATGAACTCGGAATAACTTATTGTGCTTCCATTACAAATTGTTAGACATAAGTGAATTTTGTATTTAATATTTTAAAAATGTTTTCGTAAATATAAACATTTTTTCAGTGTATTCAGTAGGATTTTAAAAGAAAATAAAAATAAATTAACTGGACCACTGAAATCTGAACCTAAAACTCAACCTGCCCTACGCTTTAACACGATTTAATCTCAAGTCATAGACAAGAATAAGAGTTTCAAATTTCATTCTGTCTTCATTTTATTATAAATTATATTTGAGTATTGGAATGGGTTTGAAAACATTCAGTACATTTTCTGTTTACTCGAAATATGAAATCCATTTTACAGGACAGCTTTTGAGACAATGATTCATATCTATATTTTTATTTTTGTATAAATACATTTTTCACTTTAAAAAATTTATTACATTTTTTGTTATTTTATTTCAGTGCGAGTAGTTATAAATGCTGGAAAGGAAAAAGCCATTGAAATATTTAAAGAGACGAAGCGAATCGAAGAAGATGGCGGCATGTTAATTATGGTACAACCTTGAGTTTTCTACTATATCCGAGTTTTGCATTTTCTACTCTTCTATTTATACTACACCACTGCTGTTTCTATTTTTTGAGTCCACTAAAATAAGTTTGTGATGTACATTTTACAAAAAAATAAATTAAGTCTATAAAGAGATAAAAATCTTAAATGACGATTTATATATTTAAAAAAAATATTTAGGTATCATTTTTCATTACACTATGCGTACTTTCTGATCATAATAGTAATATTTTGTATAGATAATGCGCATATTATCTTTCAGATAATACAATACAAGGATGAAATATAAAGTTATTATTAAATAAACACAATAAGATTCTTATATGTTTTCAGTACACTTTACCATTGCCCTTATAACAGTGAAATCATGATTTGCCAAATATCTGATTAATTGTGAATTTACTGGAATATACATATTTAACGAGGAAGCGAGCGCGTAAGGTCATGTTAAAGTTTCTCGTGTTTTATTAATTATCATAAAAAAATTGTGAAATGATTTTAATTTTCTGGTCTGCAGTTTGTTTCACATTTTGATGACAGGTATTAGAGATCTAATTCAGCTTTACTACAATTTGAAATAAAAAGAGAGAATCATTCTTAGTATTCAGTTAAATGTAATTGTTTAATATTATTATGTTTATCGCTCTTCTGCTAGAAAAAGCAATTGTAATAACTAGAAATTTTAAATGATTTTAGTCTTTCAAGAACCTCTTGTCTCATCCGTGTATACATTCTATTAGAGTAATATTACAAATTTAGACCTTCAAAGTTCTCGTTTAATATAATATTTGTGTTGAGTTTTGTAATTTGATTTATCACGGGGACTCTTACAAAGTCAGTTTACCGCACTGCAGTTGCATTCATTAATTGTCAGTAAACCATTTTTTTTTTCTCTCTTTATTCTGAATTGAAAAATTAAGAAAATATATTTTAATAATAGTAATTAATATCAAAAAACATTTCTAGAATGGATTGCGACGAAGAACCCCTGGTGGAGTATATTTCTTTCTTTTAAAAAGAGACAAAGCCGTCACACGAGATATGCTAAAGGAAATCTTTGCCGAGCAGGTAAGGTTGGATAATAGAAAAAAGAAGAAAGATCAAGCTAAACACAGAGATAAGGAAGTCGAGCAGCTAAAACAAAGTTTGAATGGTAATTACATTTTTTTTTTGAAAATTTCCTTGTGGGTTACTTTTTGGTCCATAATTAGATAATATATTAGTGACACTTTTTTATGTATAAAACATAAATAAAAATGTTTTCAATAATTGTTGTGGCAATTCAGTTTCTCGAGATTTGATATAATTTTGACTCAAAATTATAAATAAAAATACAACTTTTTAAAATGATATTATATACAGTAGAACCGCGTTAATTCGAAATTCAAGGGACCAAAAAAAATTTAATTCATATTACGCGGAACACCGTTAATAAAAAATTAATAAATAAAAAAACAATATTTATAAATTTCGCGATGCTATCGCAAAAAAATCGGAAAAGTCATGAAAAACCCCGCTAATTTCGTGAAAAGCATACGTATTTTGCCATATTTCACCAAATTATTTTGAAAACGCAGAAATTATTATACAAATACAAAATCCTGATGTAATTTATTGTACATATGTACTACTGAAACTAATTAGGGTGAATATTAGATCTATTTCTCGTAATAAATAAAGATCTTCCTTCAAATGTTCTAAGGAAATTAAACAATCATTAAATAAAACACACAATAACTATAACACTAAATTAAGAATAATATGAACAAATTTAAACATTTTTAATTGTCAGGCATGTTTCAGCTTGAAAAAATCATCTATATTTCCTTGTCTCATTTTTTGACACTTACACAATACAAATTTTACCACAATATTAAATGAGCGTATACTTTCACCGGTGTCTCGGGATCACTAAAAAAATAATAAGATAAGTTAATAATAATGGAATTCAAGGAAAATTAAGATTATTATGATGTCCTTGGGATTGTATGGTTGTGTGTGTGAGTGCCACACTGCCGGTGTGCGTGCGTGCGAGGCTATAAAGGGCGATGCACGGCAGGGCGCGGCCTCTTTCTCTGCATGTTCATCGGTTTAATCATTTGACCTAAACTAGTGATATACCTTGTACTAAATTGTATTGTATTGTAATAAATGTATAATTGTTACAAAGTCCATTTCTTGGACATTCTCACATTATGAGGTGTACACTGAAGATGTACTTAAAAGACAAGTACGTAACAATTATTAACACAATAAATACAGTTATTAGAAATACAATCGTTTATATATACGTGAAATAATATGAAAAGTCAATATTTAAAAAAAAAACATTTTAACAACACAAACACAGTTATTGTAAAAATAATCGAAAGGGGAATTTAGAATAGGCGAAAAACAATAACGCGTCCAAGTAAAATCAATTAGTACAAACAATGTCTTTATTCTATGAAAGCAGCCAAATGAAGAAAGCATACCTGGAATTCCACAATTTTATCGCGACATAATATAAAGGCGATTGCACACAAAGTAGGCTCATACCGCAGATATATAAAGAACGCTTCACACGGGTGGGCATGGCCAAAAACCGCAAGCTTTGTTCATTTTTTACAACTTACTCATAATTTTCGAATTACATGACGTAAAAATGTATTGATTTGTGACACGAGTGACGCGTTTTCATGTTAAAGAAGTTGATTAAGTATGAAACTGACAATTTGGGTTTTGAAGTGTTTGAAAATTTAGAATTATATCGAATTTCGAATAAAAGGGGTTTGAATTAACGCGGTTCTACTGTACCATGAATAACTTTACCCTTTTAATGATATTTATCATAATCAACTTTGGATATGCCCAGTTTTATTTCATGTTTAGAATTATTACCACGTTAAATGCTATGCAGGTCCTTGAAAACCCACATATTTTTTTTAGGGCCATGTATTATTGGCTAATGTTTATGTAATTACAGACAGTGTACTGCCTGTGATCAGGACCAGGGCGGAACAGTGGCTGTCTTGCACACAAGAGACAGCCGAGGACACCAGCCATGTTAGCAATCCTCCACCGTCACCTGTCACAGATGGAAGAGACTGTAGCAGCGATGCGGACACAACTCACTTCTCCACCCACTCCAACACTGTGGAAAATGTGGCAGAGAATCTGGAGAACCTTCTTAATTCAGAGATTGGTGCACATCCTCCTCAAAATCAGTTGACATCTGGTATTTCCTTAGATCCAAGAGCCGCCAATTCTACGAGCTACGATGAAGACTATCTTGATATAATGTGCAACGACGATATGGACTTGTTTTGAGAATCAAGTCTTACCTATACGGTGATAATGTATTAACTATATTTGAAAGTATTCAGTTATGAAACGGGTCTTCCTAGTTTTTAAATATTTTCTTTAATGTCCTGTCTCAAATTTTAATTGGTGTATTATAGGTGCACATTTAGGGACTGCAAACATAACATAACCTTTCAAAAGCAATAATTTGCTCTTTTCTTGATTGATTCATATGTTTTGAAATCATTAGCCTCTCTGTACTGAACTGTATTCTTTCTGATAAGAAAAAGTTTAATTTTAAACCAAGTGTATATGAACATATCTGTTTAAGAGTTTATTTTAAAAAAATATTGAAAAGTGGTGTTTTCCTTTAATTTTTTTTTTAATAGAGACGCATTCATCGAAAATGTCACATCAATATTCGTACATATAAACAAAGCTAAGAGCTTGTACTATGAAAAACAGTACTAAAGTGGCGGTATCCTGGAACAAAGATAGCACCCCCGGCCACTTGGACATCGGGCGAATGTATTAATACTAAGCTAAGATCTACGCAATTTACATTTAAAAACAGTCTGATTATTTGGTTTTAATATATTTTTGATATATCAAGGAGGAAAAGTAGGGAGACCCATCTGAAACTGAATAAATTAAATGTACATTTGCATCAATGAATGACTTCAGAATGAGTGTTTACAAACTAATCACGGACAAAGTGATTGAATGTTATTGTGAATAAAAGTTTACTTGTCTCCCTTATGTTAAGTGGAGTATTCTCGTCGAATGAGTAAAGGTTGAAGTCATAATTCACTTATTAGTGCCTGTTGTGTTATTTTTCAATTAGGCTATACTTTACTTTGTACATATATTTCTTAGTTAGAGATATTTCATATTATGAATAACATTTTATACCTAAAAAATAAACTTAAGAAAAATATTTGTTACGCAGTATTTTTTATGTTATCTTTGATTTGTATTACAATTGTAATAAATTTGTTGTTTTTATACATTGCACCATTCTTATGATTCTTTAATATCAGTGAATATGTTTTTAGAAATGAATATTTTTAAAAACATCATTTAGTTAGTTTTTGCTTTTATCTTTATTTATTCTATTTGACGTACTTTATTTATAGAATTCTGGCAATGATCTGATGAGCACATCAATGCGCCCAAGATGAGCCAAATCTCTTATGAATGTAAATTTTTCTACCGCTATTCCTGAACAAGTTAACTAAGCGAATGCAGATTTAGTCAAAATTCTACACCGCATTGCATATAACAGAGAAGACTCTGATAACCTGACAGCTGAATATTATTCATTTTCACAAAAATATCAAACACTAAGTGATCTTAGATAATTCCATGTCGGAGACATGAGGGTTCAGCCCTTATCCCTCCCCCCTTTAACAATCGAATCAGCAGATAATTCCACAGTTGATTTGTTTTTTTATCTTAAAGATAGGTATGTGGTTAAAAAAAATTGAATACTGCTCTTTGAAATGTCAACTCTCATACGGGTTTTAATATTTCTATATATTAAATATCAAACCAAGTGGCTCCTAAGTGAATTTAAAACCATTTAATGAAGAAAAATTTAGATGCACTTTTATAGTTTGCTCAGAATAGTTATTTCTCCGGGCTCAGCATTAACTACTGCTGATGGTTCTCTACTATTTCCTCCGCATTTGTAATTTTTTTAAAGAATTTTTGTGATGCACAAATCGCTCAACAGATAGTGATGAAAAACTGTATTCAAAGATGAAGAGGCTCTACTTTTGGGAAAGAAAAATATGAACACAATATTATTTGTGTATTAAAATTATTGCAATAATATTTTTTTTAATTAAAAAAAAACACTTATTGTATTATGAATGAAATAATTTATGTTTATTCTCAAACTTTTATTATAAATGTAGAAAACTGCTGTTAAATCTACGAGCTCAAAATTTTTTGTGAAATAACTGAAAATCACACTAAGTATATTTTTTGTTTTTTCATAAATTGACCCTTCTTATGTAAAGTATTGTAGATAAAATATAGGTAATTTTTATATACATATTTGATATATTTTTTTCATGTTCAATAGACCATAATATAATATAATAAATTTATTTTTTTAAATTACTGCCACTTAAAATATGTATCAAATATATGCAAAATATTGGGAATAAAAATAACCTATATGTTAGTTAGGATACTTTACATAGAGGGATTGTATTTATTTTTTTGAGTTTTCAGGTTCAATATAAAATATTTTGGTCCCCGAAATCCTAAATTAATGAAGATTTTTTTTTTTTTTCATCTTTAAAGTTTGCAGTGAAATTGAGTTAACTTAAAGTCAAAATATCCTCGGAAAGATCACTTATTTAATAATATCATTAGTGCTTACCCCTGTTTAAATGTATGAAAGACCTCATATAAACCACATTACATTGCCATAGTTCAATCTCAATTTCACTCTATTTTTATTTATTCAGAATCTTAACTTCAAATCATTTATGAAACTGCATATTAATAACGTCACACTCAAATGTTTTTGAAATGTGTATAACAAAATAGTTTCAGTTTTTGTCTCTCCGTAATTATTAAAAGATATGTAACAAACTATATATATATATACTAACATTAAATTGGTAATCTTCAAAACTAAAATTTAAAATGCATAGATTCTGTACTAGGGATGTTTTTGTTGATAAACCTTTTATAAAGGATGGCATGAGATAAACTAATTCAACTTCAAATAGAAAACACACACAAAAAGACGAATCCAATTGTAATAATATTCTTGAACAAATTATTGTTCTTTTTTGGATAAGAACCACAGACTACCAAATGTATAGACATGAACTAATGCAAATTCCTTGTTTCAATATTTGCATTTTAGTGTCACCCACATGATCATTTTGGTACCACTTACGCAATCAAATAGCTCCGAGACTTTTTAAAAATATATGACTCGATTCGAACGAAAATTTAAATTGCTGACAATATAACGTGCATTAATCAGATTTATGTTTCCACAAAAAATGTTTGTAGAATGTCCCTCGTACCGCAACTAATGTTCCAAGTCCCTCTCCTATATGTACGCTTTATTTCATGTCTATTGATTTACTGGTCTGGCCCTTTTAAAACTCTTATTAAACTGACAATATATTATATTCTTTTTATTAGTTTAAAAGTCTTCAATCTTTGTTTTTCATATCGATAAAATAAACAAAAGAGAATACCAACATTATAAGTTTGTCAAAAAGACTAAGATTTTTCATTTAAATAACATTAAAATTAAATTCTGGCTTATAAATTGAAATCAGTTGACACTATTTTTTTATTCAATGTTAGTAGAATATATACATTATTATTTCAAAACTGCACCAACTTAATGTTTTTTTATTAACAGTTAACTAGATATTGATTGTCGTCATGTACATTAGCTGAGAAGAACATTTTTTTTTTTTGAGAATTATGTTTTAAATGAGGAAAAAAAGGCTCAATGCAGCAAGTGTCCTAACATTTGCAGTCGGAGCTTGGTTGTATACCATAAAAAGAGGAAGTTGAGCAATATCATATTTTCTATATTAAGGAAGGTTGATCAAGTTAAAAAATATTGTTATTTTTACTTGCCTTTTTATTGAAATAATTTGTTATGACCTCAATAAAATACCATATTTATTTTATAAAATATTTATTATTTATTCCCTTACCGGCCAAAAAAATGAACACATTCATCACTTTATTAATAATTATGTAATATGGATCTAAAGCACGTCCAGCATCTGCAAGAATAAAGATTAAATAAGAATTAGTCACACACATATATACATTAAAATGTTAATTTGTAACTAATTTTGCTCTCATCCCCAGTCAGATTGCGATGCTATTTTTACAGAAAAATATGTAATCTTTGAAGTTGAGTTCATATTTTTTTTATAGCTATCTGTTTTACTGATATAATTTATGTTTTAAAGTTATTAAGTATCATCTACACATAAAAACTGTTTGCCTCAGTGTGGGCATAGTCCAGCGAGGTTGGCATTAGAAATACAATAATTAGTCTATAAATATAGTAATATTTTATCAATTCCGAAGATAATGATTGTGTCTGCGTAGCGGCTATCACATGTCTGCGCTGCAGGCACAACACCTGCTGGGCTCATTAACAATTGGCATTGCTCCCCTATCCAATTGCTTACTACTGGTCTAAAATAAAAAATTTCGTACAGCAGTAAAAGGTGGTTGCGTTTCTCTTATGACAAAATGGACTTAACTGCCGTCCCATATTCTTGGCGTGTCCCACAGGCTTCTCACATATATTATTAACTAGGATCAAACCTAAACCTTTACATTTATTTTATTGTTAAGCATTTTTATTTAATTTGGATACAACAAATGTGGGTTACCATGTGCCCAGGTTGTACCAAATAAATCTTTTCTTAAGACCACAATATATATTTACATCAACCTCTTTTTCCATATAATTATATGTAAAATGATATTTTATCTTACCTTACATCTTTTTTTACACATTTTACCTTACATCCATAAAATTGAAATGACAAATAGTGGGTCTGCTAATGATGCACTAAAGAAAAATTAACATTACTTTTATAAAAGAATGAGCTTGTTTCATTTACAACTGTGTTATTTCTGTAGAAAAATATTTAATTAATTATTTACAAAACTGGAAGCACCGATCACCTTGCTTATATACAAGTTACACACACACAATTTGTTACCAGTTATAAAAACTTACCAGCTGAGGAAGAATTTTTTCTACTTGCTCTATTTCAATGCACGTAATGTGGTCTCGGACCGCTTGCTTGGCACTTCGGATAGTAGCTTCTATCACATATTTTTTCATTATTTCCGTTACCAGATTTAAAGCTTCGTCAGGTATCCTAGTTTTTGAATCTTTGAATGACCGTTTTAAACATTCGCGTATTACTTCCTGAAAATAAACAAATGCAAACAAAATACATTTTGGAAAATGTTGTTTTTAAAGTTATAATAATTATAATTTTTTAATACTTACTGGTCGTATTTTAGAATTCACATTCGAAGCAATCGACAAATAATCAAGAGCATCTGTCATTTTATTTTGTTTAGAATTACAACTCGCAAAAAATAATATCGAAGACTATTTTGCAAAGAAACGTTGAAAACATATTTTCAAGATCGGACTAAATAATTTACTCCAGTCGCATGGAATAACGCATTCATCATCGTAATATTTTTTATCATTAGATTAACTACGATTCCAAATTCACAGCTTCTAAAGAATTACTATACAAAACTACGAGTCAAGAATTCAAAATTGACACATTCTTTTGATTCTTCAAAACTGAGCTCTTTCTTTATCTATGCCATTCGTCACCTGCATCTATGTATTCTATCCACTGTTACCTCTACAATATTGACAGAACTTTTGTCTATGCTAGGAAGTCGTAGATAAGACGAAATCGGACGGAATACTGAGTTCGATCCATAGATAAGTGGTGCGTTCATTCAAATTATAAGACGTCTTGTGTAAACACCTTTTGATGTCACTTGTTACCATAGACAAGCTTGTTACTTTTAATGTGTAAGTTTGAATTTTATCATGTTTTGAAGACGAATGCGCTGTATACCTTGTTATTTGGGTATAAATGGACGTGGCACCGGTTTCTCAAATATGAATATACTTAAAAGAGTGAATTCGTAAAATATCCAACCTAGTCAATTTCTCAAAATGGTGTACGTCAGTCAACAAATGTAAGTTTTCATCTCGTTTGTTATTTTGTCTATATTCATTCCAGGATCAGGAAGTCTTTCTGAAGAAGTTCACATTACCTGAGGTTTTAGTCATTACCTCGTCCCGATTGCTAAATGTAATTGTCATTTTGTGGGAACAACATGAACAAATGTGAAAACAAGTATAGAATCCACGAATGTGTTAAATGCGGCACGTTCACAATATTCGTCAATTCACGTTTCAAACTATGTTCTGGTACTATAAAAATAGATCTAATTTGTCTCTCAGATAGATTGGACCAGATATGAACCAATTATATTATTAATTTATATATGCGTGGGCCGTTACAGTCAGTAACAGACGATGTTTTTTCAAAAAGGATGCTTTCTTTACAATTTACCAAACTTTAAATGATATGAAATGTGGTACATAAGTAACTTATAGCAGAATAGTTTGTATTAAAAGTCTTCACTTAATAAGCTTAGCCTAAAATTAGAAGAAAAAAAAAAAGACATTTTGAATATAATTTGTTTTTCAGAGATAGTACAATGAGACATTAGCCAAACTGAACTTTGTGCTGGCACTGAGTGAGTGTGGTGTGGTGTGGTGAGTACTAGTACTTTGGGGGTTAGGACGGTAGCTAAATGAAATAAATGTGATTGGCGTGTGAGGTTCATTATGACAATGACAATGAAAACAGATAGAATTAAAGAATGAATGAAGATGTAGAAGGTGCATGTGTGCAGGAAATGAAATGAAGCGAGTTGGCGGTCTTGCTCGGCGAGCGCGAGCCAGCAAGACCGCCGTTGTGAAACGATGAAACTGGAGAGACTGCTTGGCGGTGAATCGAGCCAGACTTGTAGCAGCAGCCGGCAACGCTATCGTCGATGCCGACTGAGATGGCGGTGAATATGAATTATGATCGCTACAGTACTTATAGACACCTTTCAAGGTAAATATCTATCTTTTACCCTCGGTCAGCCCTTTCATTATATAACAATGTTAATTCTTTTTGTTACACAGTGCCCATTATTGTTTTATTAAAATATCTGCTGACAGGCCGGCAAGATATAGTACTCTGGCTAAAATATTAACAAAAACATCTTTATAAGGTTAATTATGATGACAAGTCAGACAAGACTGATGTAATTAAATTTTAAATCAATATACTTTTGTTTACTATGTTAAACAGCACTTATAAATCGTGTGTGCTTTGTGTTGTTTTTTAGGGGTGGAACCAGAATATGTGAGCGGTGAGGAAGACAGCGAGCGCCTGGTCCTGTTATTGTGCGCACTCCAACTGCTGGGAGCCTGGCTGCCAAGTACCTGCGCGCCAGGACCCTGCATTCTTCCAGCTAAGAATGGTAAGCCCATTTTGTCATTATTTTCAGTCATATATGTTTGTTACTGTAATTCAAATAAATGTGTTGCTATCCATAAGACAAGTATTTTATATATCATTGAAAATATATTACAAACACTAAGTACGTAATTATATTTGTTTTCAGTATTGTCAGTCATGAATAAGTACAGAACAACTCTATCCTTGATGTATTTAGCTACAACTTTCCCGGAGGCAGAAAAGAATTAACCCGTGTAAGGAACATGTCTTGTGTCAGAAGCAACGCAGAATCTAAACGACTTACTATTTACAAAATTATCAGTTTTAATATTAGTATGATTACTGGGTCCATGTATGCCATATTCTACCAAAGGATGTTTATGAAGTGGTCAGCGAGTAGCTTATTACGACCCTTGCAAGGAAGAGCAATTACCTAGTGAGCTAAATAATGGGAAGTATTTAATAAAGCTTCTTGTAAAATTAAATAGATAAATAAATCAATGTCCAGGTAATCTAATATTATGCTTCCGGATCTTTACATGCTCGTCAGTCATTGTGCTATTGAGTATTAACTGACATATATTACATAGATGTTTAAAATATTACTTGAATTTATCAATTTACGCACATCGTCACATTTCAAAATAAAATGTCTGCTTTAACATGAAAATGTTTGTATTCGTCTAATGTTTCACTTACTTACTTACCATCACACTGTTTCTTCCTTCCTTGGGTAGCAATGCCACAGGTTTCTTTCACTGATTCGCATAAAGTAACCTTAAAGTATTCCCATGCATTGTCTGTACTCAGATCACTTGCTCCTTGCTCACTCAATTTTCCACACACTTTCCTTTCAAATTTTTCTTTGACATCATTCCTTTGCAGATTCTCAATTTTGACTCTAGATGACGCCGATACTGTTTTTTTCATGGACCGCCATACTTGGAATAAAAGTATTCTTGAAACAACGAGGAAATGGTCAGTTTCCATTTCGGTGCCTCGAAACACTTGAGTATCAACAGTAGCAGATCTCAGTCTAGAGTCAACCACCACAAAATCAATACTCAACCTTTCATTTCTTCTCTCCCATGTGTACTGATGGATTCCTTTGTGATCAAAAAAGATGTTTGAGATAAAAAGGTTCCATTCCAAGCATACCTCAAGTAGACTTTTTACATTCCCATTCATCCTTTTGTCACCGTACACACCAATGGCTGACTCGAAACCATCCCTTCGAATCCCCATCTTACTTATTTGTGAATTATTATTATAAGTTGAAATTGTCACTTATTTACTGATTAATAATTATTATTTACTTTACGCAGCGTGCCGCGGAATTGGGAACACAATAAACCTTTGCCCACCCGCCGGTACGCCGCCTATGTTGTTTGAATTAAGTTTATTTAATGCCGTGGACAACAGTAGAAATAAAACAAATGTCGTAGTCCACGGCACCCATACAAAATTATCCCGCCAGTTTACACATTTTGTCAAAAGTCCCTTATCAGAGCAACAACGGGGAGCCCTCCGCTCAAAAACTCGCTTAGCGACCATTTCAAAACAACGAAATCACTAAAAGTAGAATAACTCAAAAAGAAACACTGGCCGGATAATTCTTGTTACGGGATATCACGGGTCGCGATATTCACTACGGAATTCCCTACTCATGATATCCCCCATTGTTAATTTTAATATGTATTTTGAATTGTTTGTCTCCGGAAAATGGGTTCTGCCATCCATTCAAATCGCCTGCTAAAATTATTCTTTCGTTATTCCATTTTACATTCAGTACATCCTTTACATTCGTCCAAAATTCATCTTTCACTTCATCATTTTATGATTTTACGGGAGCATAACCTACAACTAAAAATACACTTGTAATTCCAAATTTAAAACGGATCCACATGAGCCTGGCATTAACAAGCTCATATTCTCTCATACATTCTATCATTCTTTTCGAGAGCAACGCTGCAACACCCTGACACGCCCGGTCCTCTGTCTCTTCGCGCCACCACGGGAACCGCGGCATAATGGGGGGCAAGCCTCGTTGATACCTATCGGCATGTCCCCATAACCTTACACTAATTTAGAAAAACATTATCAGTCATCTTTCAACATTATCCTTTCATTCGATAGTTACGAAAACTTAATTATAACATAAAATATAACAATAAGTCTAAACAATTAACACTAGCTTAACATAAAATATCACGTAGCTAAAAATACACTAAATGGTTATGGTTTGTATGGATATTCCAACAGCAGCATGTCTCTTGATCAATTTAGGCCAGGTAGATTCCATGTTTTTTAACTGAGGTTTTGGTAATATTGTAGACACTTTAGTTTAAAGATGGCCGCACAGTTGTGCACTGCGCAAATACATTGAGATCTCTTTTTGGTTATGGCGGTGCGCTGAGGAACTTACTTTCACTTTATAACCTTAATACTAAATTTTTAGGAAAGACTTAAGACATTAATATCATGTTTTTTATACAATTTATTTCAAGCATATTGATTGTTACATCTAATATCCAATTATTTTTCTGTAATACCTATTATCTAAAACAGATATTCTTATTTTGCAGATTAAATCAAGAAGATGAAAGTCAGCCTTGTTGATCAGATGTTAAACCGTTCTTCTTAAATGATTCAAAGGAGACTACAAGGCAGTGAATTTGGCCGAACCATCATAATTTTAAATTCAGTGATGTTTCTTGATCCTATTAACTGTGTACGACTAAAGTATGTAATGTGAACTAGACATGTACATTTTTTATAATTTCTTATAAATCACACATAATTTAAAATCTATTATCTGTCCACTCTATTGCAATGAATTGTGAGGATGATGAGAGCGATGAATTAATTAATTGAGTATTGTTATCTAATAATATTGTTATTGAAGGAGACCAACAATATGTGTTTATTGCTCTTCTTCAAGTTTGTAAAGTTGAGAAACATGCACCATCTGTTGTTAATGAAAGAAGTAGGCAATTTTGAGGAAAATATGTAAAATCACAAAGACTTGAAACAAAGTTACACCAATCAAATAATAATACAAATAAAATGTATCAACTAGAAAGATACACAGAAAAAATCAATTTATCGAAAAAATATTTTAGTTACTACTTTAGAACTATGTTCTAAAAAATAAGAACTACAACTTCGCAATAATAATGTGTTCTCCTTAAAAATCACATAAAATGTATTTTATAGATTTAAAACAAATAGTCACTTGTTGAAAAAGAATTGACAAAATTTCAACTTAGATAATGTGAATTGTTCCAGGATAGGATAGAAATCTAAATCTAGAGACAGAAAATACACTTTATATAGATATAGGTATTGGCTGGAGTTGTCATAAATTAACTATCCGAAGATACACATTATATAATAGTATATTGTTTTGAAAGATATATTTACCATGAGTGCAATTTCTTTTCAAAGTTTCTTCCAAGTATTAGTAATATGTATAATACAAAGATGATAACATTTTTATGATTTAGCCATGGCACATTGTTTTTTCTAGTATTTAATAAATAAATCATTAATTTTTCACCACAATGGTTATGAATGGTTAAATATTTTTTTACTAACAAAACTATTTATCGTAAATGTATCATATACATATGTACTATGATATGGGAAAATTTTATTCCAAGTTTCAAAGTGAGCTCTTATCCACGTTCACAATCAATGTTATTCCTACATTTATGTCGATTTATATTTTGTATCCCGTTATCACTTTCACAATTTTTTATTATTCTGGAATTAACAAATTTGACATAATAAATATTTTAAAACAAAACTTTCAACAATAGTGATAGTTTCATAATTATTTTGATATAAAAGTCTTTTTGTATTGAAAATCATTATTTACATATTTAAAAGAAATTTCCAAAGGTGCTCATTATTTAAAAGTATGTATGTTATTTGTTTGTAAGTAATGAAAATAACAAAGGCATTCTAATGTATATGACTAATTTTTTAATAATTACTCTAAGTGATGAATAATTATTTTTGTTTAACAATGCAGGCAGCTTTGTTTAAGTGTAAAGTGAGGGTGCCCTATATTGACAGACGACTGAGAAAACTTTTTTTTTTAATTCCCGGGAGTATAAAATTACAATTTTATCAGATCACCACATGCCTAATATATGTTATAAATTTAATATTGCTGCTCATCTTAAATCGTTCATTTTAAATGTAATTGATTCCTCATTTTTGAAATGTGCTGAACATACAGATTTAGTAAATGATTTGATTTTAGATTTAACATTAAAAATGTACAATACAATACATGGTGCAAAGACATTAATCATATTTTAAATGGTCGGTTAGGCTTAAATCCTTTTTCAGACCCAGTCAAAAAATGGCATGTAAATTAGTTCTTAAAAATAATAAAAATCAACCAAGTTCATTCTTTCAGAGTAATAATTTATAATAAATTTAATGTATTCTAATGTAGAATATATTATTTTTATAGTGCAATTAAATTATCCGATCAGTTTGGTACTACTTAACAAAATCTCGCTTATTGTGCAGATATACCTGCTATGGAATTTGGGATTTTTTTTATTCATTTATGTTAAGTCATCAACAATATACTTCACATTAATGTAATTGTTATGTTTTCAATAGGTTCGGTGACAAAAATGTATCATATTAGTTAATGTTATGTTTTCAGTATGGTCGGTGACTAAAATATATTATGAATAACATTGAATTTCAAATCTATGCACAAAGCGATAACCATTTTGTATTATACTAATAATTTAATACGATTAATATCCAAAGACAATTAACTATCATACTAAAAGCATTAACTATCATATAAAACCTATATAGTATTGCAGGGATGGTCCCATATAATGTATTATTTTGTATAATCACTAAGTAAATCAATATTTTTCATAACCAATTTAATTTAACAATATGTGCAATACAAATTCTTTATTCAATTATTAGACTTTCGAATATAGAATAAAAATAAAATAAAAATGTTCTCGAGTTTTTACAACCGTTCAGAATGTATAGTGTATATCTGACCAGAAAAGTACACAGAACAAATAAAATAATTATCACAAAATAACTACCGTATTGGCCCGAATATAACACAATGTTTTTTACATCAAAAATTTAAAAATAATTATGTTTGCGTTATATTCAAGATCTAAAGCCTAGACTTAAGTTTTTTTTTTCAAAGTAATGGGTAAAAAATTTCAGGGTCACGTCATATTCGGGCCAATATGCTACACAAATTAAAATGTATTCATTGAGTTTATTCTTTGCAAATTCCACAATTTTACAAATATGTATCATATTTTTATATTTTGTATGTATACTGTTTGTTGTCAATTTTCTTTGCCATTCTTTCTGACTTAGATTGGCGGATTTAATTAAATAAATATTTTTAAACAAGTATATACTATTTTATTGTAAAATCAAATTCTCATTTTCAACAATTGAAATTGAGAATTTGATTTTAATTATAAGAAGGAACACAGGTTTATGAAACACAAATTATTTTTTATGTCCCTACATATGTACACAAATAGACAGGTGTACATCCTTAATCCTAATTTAATTCTATCTTAATTTATTCCATGATGCTCCGCTGGGGCCTCCTTCCAAAGACCTGGTCTCTGGCCGGTGAAGTGGCGTCGTTAGATTCCTGCTGAGCGGTCGCTTCTTTAGAGTTGGCTTTTGCTGGGCCTTCCTCGGAGGATTATCCTGAAGGACTCTTCTCCAATTCCGAGACAGGCCCCTTCAGATTGACTGGATGCTCTCCCAATTTCTCTGGCAGACTGTACTCTCCCAAACTTCTGCGGCAGATTATACTTCGAACTCTGCTAAATTGTATAGCAGACTGTGGGTAACTATCCTTCGAACTCTCAAATCCTGTAGCACTATGTAGACTATCCTCTGGAGTTTAATGATGGACTGCTGTTACCACCAGTTGTTAACGGTGCATGCAATCGGTGCACTGTCATTCTGTAGTGGCTTAACGATTTATAGGTGGCTGGAAACGCCCGCCACAAATGTATAAATCAATGTGTTAGTTGTGACAGAAAAATCAGCATATCGTTGAGTAATTAGCAATATTGTGTATCTCAAAATTGTTAACTTTTCAGGTGAACTAAAAAACTTTATTTATCACTTATAGTATTACTCTGATCTTATTTTATTTACATTATTTTTTATACTTGGAACTAACGCAAGTGCTGAATTTTGTTTTTTACCAAATTAGCGCAAAAAGTTTTTTTTTATATCAATCACATTAATGAATTAAAAGGAAAGCAAAAATAGGTTTTATTCGTGTGTAGGTATATATTGCTAGATAGAAAGTTTTCAAAAAAAGAGATGAGGACAAAATGGTATTTCCTCACAATCAAAACAAGCTGCAAGCTCACGTTTATTTTGATAGATTCATGTGATTGCTGATGGATATGCCGCGAGGGAGACACATAGGACAATACTGTCTATGAATAGGAAAGAGGGAAATGTGCAGTTGAACTTGGTATTGTTGAGTAGTGAAGAGCAAAACTTCATTTTGCAATGAACGCTTCATGAAATGCACATTCACCAACTTGAAGTATTTAAAATGAACACTTCATTTGAAGTATGCTGGTTCTACTGGTTGGCCCACTCCCGACGCAGGTCGATATCGCTTCGCGCTTCATATAGTTCAATGAAGTGTTGTTAAATCATTATTTAAACCGTTATTGTACTGTACTTCAATAAAGTGTCTGAAGTGCGAAGTATGTAATATGATACTTCGAAAAGCATACACTTCAAAGAACACCGTGAAGTTAGTTGCATACTCATGTAGTACTTTGTAAAGTTTTTCATACTTGTTTGTTGTCTTCGTTCTCCATACACACTATAATTGAGTTATTTGCTAGTGTGTGTTAATCACTAAGAGCTGCACTTGCGACACTTCCTGTGCGAACATTGAAGTGTCAGTACGATTTAAAATGTGCAAACTGTGAAGCGTGAGTATAACAAAGTAGTTCATTGAAGTACTTCGTACAGTGTGGACCTATCACTATTGTTGAGGGTGATTTTGTTTTAAGAGCTGTATTAAAACAGTATCTCACTCATTAGTAACAATGAATGGAGAAATTAAGAAAACTGGTGCAAGTTTTACCTTTTTTTAAACCTTTTCCATATCTGATAAAGTTTAGTCAGACGTGTTGAATGTAATTTATTTTATAAAAATAGTAAAGTTATTGGCGATGAAAGAATTGTGTGTTACACTCAGTCCCTTCGTCGGACAAACATGTGATAGGTGCGAGCGATGAATGCGTACTGCCATGTAGCGCTGTACCATGGGTGCAGTGTGACTGATGAGAGATGTGATATCGCTTGTCGGTTTTAAATGCGCATTAAAATGTTTCACAGCAAAAATTAATTTCTCACAATAATAATTATGTTGAATATCTTGCGTGTTTCCATTTGAATTAATTAGTCGAAAATTAAAAAAGTCATTGAAGCAGCTACAGACAGCTAGTGTATAGCGTTTTAATTTTAGTAGATAGATTTTTAACCTGATACAAAGATGTTGATATACCAATTGTATTGACAAATTAAAAAAAGTTGCCAATTATTTTGAAAGTAAATATAACTAGAATGTAGCCAATATATATTTTTTACGTCGTATACCTAGATCAAAACTAAGACAACTCAAAAAAGGTTATTTTTCATTAGACAAATAAAATGTTTTTCTTCATTTTTTGTTACTAAAGTTATGAAACTAAATAACATTTTAGGTAATAAATGTATCCTAAAATGACACTATTCGAGAACTGGGGGCTAAGGATCAATCATTTTCAACACCAATTCCATTTTTTGAATTGTCATACTTTAAGACGGAGACTTTTTACATAAAATAAAATTTATTTGGAGTTGAAACATTTTTACTGGATCATTTTGAGTTGAACTTGTATTAAAATTTAAAAATGTTGGATAAATATTCAAAGAAAACTGTTTCTTAAGAATGAAATTGTGAAAAATCTACAATTTAAGGAAAAATTATAATAAAAAGTGACAAGAAATCTCATCACAGATAGTACTTAGACAGCATCCAAAACAAAAATAATACACCTTTAATTAAATCAAAATACTAATTTCGTTATTAATCAAAAATCAGTCTCAAAATCAACATACTTACAGTAAAGGAACATTATTATGGCAATAGAAACATGTAAGAAATCACTAGAAAAGAGAAAAATCTTCTTCAAATGAGATCAATAATACCTAACATTATGAACTTGTATGTAGTTATTATAAATTAGGTTCTTGACGAAGATTGATGGGCTTTACGAGAATTCCTCAACTTTTGCAACATTTATTTTCCACATTTGTTCTTTCCTTAACTTCTTTTTTCCTCTTCATTAGATTTGTAATTGCAATCTTCAGACACAATATTTTGACCTTGAGGGTACATAGCATTCGTAATAAGATAGTCAGCTCTGGTTTCATCTCAGTATCAGAACTACTGCTAGAACTTGAAGTACTAGGCAAAATGCTAGAGCTACTATTAGAACTTGAAGATGATGAAGAACTAATTACCTTATGGGGTAATTTCCTTTTATTTTTCTTCAGAGTGATGAAATTCGGATCAACGTCGGAGTCGTCAATGAAACTAACATCGCTTAGCGAAATATAGAAGTCATTTTCGTCTTGTTCAGCCAACTGCATTTTGGAAGTGTTCGGTATGGTGATATTTTCCTTGTTTGCTGGCGACGGATGCGCCGATTGTTTTAATTCTACTGCAGACAATGTTGACTCCTTTTCGTTTACAGTTAAATGATTTTCTTTATCCCTTTCTTGTATAATATTCACAAGAAAACGTCCTCGCTTATACATTTTCCTGTAAAAACATATTTTTTTAGTCATTTTCACATAACCATCAAAAGAAAGTTAACTCAAAACAACTCTCATAAAAACAAGATAGTGGATATATGCATGATTAAAATAAGTATGTAACTAAAACATACACTATAAAACTCTACGTGATCTTTTAAACAAAACATGTAAAATCTTACGTTTCGTATTGAATAACATTGAATTAATTCTAACCAACAAAAGTAAGTTAACTAGGAATATGAATGTTTATCAACCAAAACAAAGTCAAGTCAAAATAGGAAAAAAAAATTATGTACCTTATAAATCAAAACTGGAACAAATCAAAATATCCCAATAAATATTTCAAAGTTAATTCACCAACACTATATTAACTCAAATAATTCCAAAGAAAAAATGCAGATTAAATGCAAAACCATAACAACTTAAAATAGCCTTGTTTTGTTTTATATTCGCACGTGTACTTGTGTTGACTATTGAACGTGCAACAGGCATTCATTCAACAAAATGAAGTTAGCGTCATCCGCTGAGTCATTTATAAAGCTTTTGTTGAATCTGTTTTTGCTGTTAGTTGCGTATATGACAAGAGTATCCGAATACAATAATAACTAAAAATTTGTGTTTTTTGAGTTGTTTAGATGTGCGATGTGTTAGATGAATATAAATTAAATAATGTTATAACTCTACTTGAGTTTCGAGAGAAACAGTAACTCTCATTGACAGGTGAAGTATTAAACTTTTATTATCAAGTATTAAAGTTTAATACTTCAACTGTAACTTCACTTTACCTATGAGAGTTGCTGTTTTTCTGGAAACTTGAGCAGTGCTAATAAACTCAAGTAGAGTTATAACATTATTTTATTTATATCCATCCATTCTATCTGATTCTATCAATAATATTTTTTTGTGGTTTTTCTCCAAATACACGTCTGTTAAAAAAAATTATCAATTGGTTTTGAATACATAATTTTAAAATGACTTTAGTTCAGTTTCATCTTTAGTATATCGGCGTTACATATATAATATACTATACCAGCGCAGACCTCCCGGCTCTGTGAAGCACATTATTTCTTAAATACAATTTTGTACTTTTTGTGAATCAACTCTAACATTAACTTGCGAGATTAGAAGATTGTTCGTCCTATCATCTCTCCGGTTCTGACAGGTGGCTCGGGTATGAATATTTCAGTTCACCATAACCGCCACAGGTTTTTAATTTTAATTAAAAATTTGATTGAAAAAATTAAAAACAGAGCTCCTGCATAACCAGCAGCAAGGAGGGCAAAGGTGGTGATTGGCCTGGGATTTTAGTACATTTTTTGTTTAGTCTGGCAGTATAAGGTAGATTCGATATTACAAATCAATTCATAGTGAGTATTAACTCGGGCCTCACAATTGTTAAGGCCGGGCCTGTAACCACCGACATTATTGTAAAATAAAAATATCTAAAAAGTAAACAAGTTTATAATACAAGAATGTTTATTTATATATAAATGATTCATCCATATGTTCTTTGATTACTGATCACCAAGGGATATGTTACATAACTACATGGAATGAATAACACATTTAATTGTAAAATAACAGACTGACCGTGGTACAATTTTTGTTATTCTTCAAATGCATTAGAAAAAAAATCTGAGGAAAATATATTTCATTGACATATTCTTGGTTAGATAGGCATCCCTCATTTAATTGGTCAATAGAATAAAATCAATTACAAGCGAGATCAACTTTTCATATTGAATTTAGAAAAATACTTACTAAATTAAAATAATATATTTAAAAATAAATCTTGTTACAAACAACAACAATCATATTTATTCAAATAAAATTTCAATGATGTCACAATATATTAATATCAGCACAAATTTGTTCACAACTTTCACAAAAGAAAATTAACAGAACAAAAATAAAAAATGTTTTATAATATATAGAACACTATAGGAATTCTCTGAAGCAAACATTATCCAATTAAAGAAACTATGAACATTAAATCATAATGAAAAATAATAATATATCTTACTTCAACCTCTAGTCTATGTTCATTATGTCTAATAGAATTGTTTCAATGAAATTTACATCATGAGAGCATTTTGCCAAGTAATGGGAGATGCCTGATGACCAGACGACCAGCCGTCTAAATAAATAAATTAGTGGTTATTAATATAATTAAAGAACATTAATAATACATAGCAATAAGAGCAAAATAACATTATATTTGACAATAATGCACAAACCTTTTAAAATGTTAAAAAATACGAGTATAAAAGCGACATTGCGAGAATTGGAACATATTTGAATTAAGTTCACTGTTGCATACAGTAAAATTACATTAATTCAAATCCTTGTGATTCCAATTCTATTACACTTTTTTTTATGTAATTTAATATTCCGTCACTCGAAAATTATGCCAAACAATCCTTACACTTTCTGACTGCTATGACACATTTATATGAACGGAAGTGATATGATACACATTATTAAAATATTTTGCAATGACTTATGCCACCGCAAATATTAATAACATAAAATGAATGAATTTTCTAATGACTCCCCTCTCATTTTTTGTTTTATTTTTAATTACTTAAATTTGTTATCATCTGAATGCAATAGTCATATAAATTAATTCCAATATATCAAATGATTTTTGAAAAACTTTATTTTCAGAAAATCATATAAATTTGGGAAAAATTGTAATTCAATTTTTTTGTTAATTTTGATACTATGGATATCAAATTAACGGGTATTACTGTATTTAAAAAAATGAAACGTGCATTTAGACGTCATACAAATATTATGATACATTCACAATATTATCTTAATTGACAGCTACTAGTAATAAATATATATTGGCAGAATCGCACTCCTTACCTTTGCTTCCGTAGGCCAGCCAAACCTCTTGTTTGTTCACTAAGACAAAAGAGCTCGACTACTCAAAGAGCACAAATCGATTTTACCTTTTGATATAAAACTATTTTTGCCTCTCCTGAAAAGCTTTCATACTGCAGATTTGCAATTTGAGAGTGTCAACGATACTTACATTAAAATTAACTAGTAGAATTAATTAAATAACTATTTTCGATACATTAAATATTATAATTAGCTTTTCAATAGAATTTTAGACAGGACTTTTCTGTGGCTCAGAAATACTGATGTATTTCTGAACATGGCTGATATCTCTTGTCTAGGTGGTTTGCACTTAAGGCGCGACTTTCATTTTTCCAGTTTGAATAATTGAGATATTTTTTGCATTTTGCATACCCTTTCAAGATGAGACTAATAGTTAATTCTTTTACTTTTAATTTTTTACATAAATATTGCTAGGGCGAAAGGTATCAATAGAAAAGGACGAATATACAATAGATGGTTTTCTTAAATTCCTAGGTAATATGCTATTAGAAAATAGCAATTTCTTGAGCATTCATAATATGTGTTGCCATTTGAAATTATCAAGTGAAAATTAAATAATTTGTTAAAGTTCTCACTTAAGATTTGTTATGTTTATACTATGAAGAACGACAGGAAAGAATCCCCAGTAGGTATATAAAAACCTGTCTTCCCATGATGTCCTTCCTTATATTCGCTCAGGCATACTTTTGAGAAACAAATTGTTTCACTTGTTGCAAGCAATATTGATCCTAATGCCATAGCACCAACAAATTATCTTTATTTTTATTTCTAAATCATTTTATCAATGTTTGAAAACAAAGCTCCGTCCCGGAAGACCACCAGTTGTTCGTGGCACAAGCGCCCAGCTTAATTTTAAATATACAGAGAATATCAATGTAACATGTATTCATTATTTATTTCATAAAAAGTGTTTTAAAAATCAGATGTGACTAAATGATTCAAGTAATTTTCCTATCCTTTTCCTTGATTGTTTGCTTTTCTGAGCTTTATTTTCTATGGCTTTAATTATATATATATTACGGGTCGTTGATATCCATGGACCTCGTTTTTCTTGGGTCAATTAATTCTTAGACCATGCAATCCATGTAAAACGATTCAAGTTTTGTAAAAAAAAATTTGTGCCAAAAATTATCATCTCGATAGTTAGTTAATGTTTTTGGTTAATTATAAAATTTGTTCCCTGTCCAAACTCCAAAAAGACAAATATATGTGATTGTCTTTGAACTTGATAATACCAATCATGATCTTTCTTATAATGTTTGTATCGTCTTAATTATGGCAAATAACATTCAGTTTATTAGTTTTATATTAGTGTAAAGGTCCAATCTATGTAATATTTGAAAAAAAAAAGTAAAATCTATTGAATAACTTCTGATATAAATTAATAATAAAAACCCACATTTTCGTAAAAAAACGCGAAAATTTGAATTATTATTGAAAGTCGCGCCTTAAAATAATTTGGTATTTCTAATATGTAGCACTTGTAAGTGGTGTTAATTGAGATTTTCATTAAATTTTTTTTGCTATCCTTCATAAAATCTGGAATTTTATCTGACAGCCAAACTCAAAGGTTAGTATGTTATTATTTAATACATTTTTCAAAGTGCAATGCAAGCTTCGATGCAAGATGCAAATGCAAGCTTCGATAATAAAGTTTTTAATTTAGGTAACAATTAAATTAATCAGGATGCAACAAGCATGTGGTGTTGTCTTGTTATAACTTATTTAATCTTTTGTTGCATTTAACTTATCAAGTGCATTATGCATTGAGGTGTTTAAATTACGATTAGTGAGTGTCAAGTTGTACCGATGTCACATTTATATGATTTTTCTGACACCAAAAATCATATCAGATTAAATGGAAGATATGTGAAACCACTGTCACTAAATTTAATAATAACAACAGTTTTCATTATGATTACGAATTACATGAAAAGAATATTAACAATTCTTTGTCTAAAATTATATAAGATGTTTGATCAAAAAATATGTGGAATTTTTGAATTTCGCAGGTTGTTGTGGTAAGATATTTTGTGGCATTGTAGCATTGTTGTGGTAAGATATTTTTTTTGTTATGTTGGTACACTTGTCCCTGACATATCTTGACATTGGTAGCCATATTGGATGTTTACTTTATTGTTGACTGTCGAAAAAGTCACGTGTGTTTTGGTGTGCTCGGCAATTTTTTACTTATGGAAAAAACAGAAAGAATTTGAAATAAATTTTGCTTTAAAAATGGAATAAAGTGCAGCTCCATACTGGAAATTTTTAATGTTGCTTTGGTGAGACTTCTATGGATAAAACAAGCACTTACAAGTGGTACAAACGTTTCCAAGAGGGTCATGAAGATGTTGAAAAGGAGCGCCATAGATTCCCCAGCACATCAACAACCGACAATCGCCAATTCGAATGTTTTGGGCATGAGACATGTGGCAGCAAAATTTGTTCCGAAACTGTTGAATTTCAACCAAAAGCAGTGCCGAATGGACATTGCTCAGGAGTTGCCAAATGAAGTCAAAAACTGCTTAAACATGGGTTTATGGATATGACGTCGAAACTAAGGTCCAATTGAAGCTTTCTGAAGAGCCAAGACTGAAAAAAGCTTGTCAAATTTAATTGAATGTGAAGGTTCTGCTCACTGTTTTCTTTGATTTCAACAGCATAGTGTACAATGAGTTTTAGTATGGTCAATAAGGAGTACTACCTAGAACAAACAACTCACGGCAATTGCACCATGATAATGCATTTGCTCACACTTCACAGCTTGTTTGTGAATTTCTGTTCAAAAACAACACCATTTTGCTAACATTCAGGAGATAAAGACTGAAGGATAGTATAGAATAGGTCTTACCGAAAATTGCATTCCAGAAGTGCTTGGAAGATTGTAAAAAGCGCTGGCACAAGTGTATTATATCTGATGGGGCCTACTTTGAAAGGGACTAAATTAATATTGATGAATAAATAAAGATTTTTTAAGAAAAACAAAAATTCTGCATATTTTTCATATAGCTGTATACATTTTTGTCTTTAAATCTGAGGAACATTAAAAAGTAAACAAAATTATGAGTAGTATTTATTTTAATCCAGGCCAAAATACGTGACATGATGTCGTGAGGTATGTTATCCTAGGCCTTTGAGGTGCAGATAATCATAAAATATTTTTAACATGATAAATCAGTTATAATTATGATGCTATCAAATTAAATAAGGCAAAAAGTTTTGTAGCGAATGCAATACATATTTAAATTCCAAATTGAAACTTAGCGTATTTTATTATTATGATTACATATTCATCATCAATGTAATTAAAGAAAAAAAGCAAAGTTGGTAGAAACATGTGAATATGTATCTCGAAAAATTTGCAACATCAAATACAGTAAAACCTCGTTAATTCAAATCTTTTGACACTTTGTAGACTCCATAATACTATTTTTATGCAAAATTATTTCAAATATGTGTACATTTTTTTAAGAAGTAAAATTGTGTATCAAATCCATAACAATATTTACACTTTCTGACTGTTAATTGGAAATTAATTTTAAAAAACAGTCGAGCTGGCTATATATCACAATTTTTTTTCCAAAGTTTTGAGGTTTCCAGAATACTTCTACTTCAACAAACGTAAGCTAAATATTTAAAAATTTGCCGTCAAGTGGACTATTTTTAAAAAAAAACATATTTTAATCTGCATAAGTTTTGTATTTGGATAAAAAATAGTTCATAGCTATGACGACCGCTACATCCGAAAGATGTGTTTTTTCATACAGATTGTTTTTTAATGTGCAGTATTGATATTAATGCGTTTTTCTTTTTTCTAAAATAATTCATATTTTGTAATATCTAAATGCATTTATTGTAAAGGTTAAAATTGAATTGCAACACAAGAATATATATATATATAAAAAAAACAGAAAATTGTACCTACATTTTAAAGGATCTTCTATATAATGAACTTCCATTTGGTAAAATTCTCTCTGTTATTATTATTTTAGGGAACATTAGACCATGAAGCAAAACTAGTGGTGTATTATTTATATAAAACAAATACATATTTCTGTTTAATAAAGATTTTTTGGGGTACTGTATAGTTTACGACCTCAGTTTATGAATGTCAATTAGTAAAGAGTCTACAAGAATGTCTATAAAAGGAATCAGCAAGAAATTTGGGTTATTACATCTTAAGGCCATGTGCGAAAAACGCATCTCGTTTTCTCTGTTCACAATATATGCCGAAAACATCAGTCAGAATCAGAATCAGTTTTGAAAAAAAGTAAAAAATCTACATATTTTTATTTGAAAATTTAAAAAAAATAAATCACAATTATGTACAGAATTCCTCACCATTTAAATAAATGGATAAACAATTTTTGAACACATTTCATGTCGACAAAGCCCATGGCGTTAAAGGACACGAAAGGTGTTAAAAATTTTGCTCACTTGGGCCAAAACTGACCCAGGTAGGCACAATGCGTCTAGAAGTTCAATTCATTTGCTTATATTACAATACAGTAGGTCGCCATAACAGCGGATCCTTTTAAACCTCAGCACAGATACATAGGTACGTCGTTCAGATTGTTTGTTGCATTAATTTCTATTGATTATTAGCAGTGAATGTGTTAAATAGTGAATCTATTCATATAAAGATCGGACCAGGCTCTATAAATGTAATGTACTGTGTATATTACGTACAGTAGAACTCATTTAAATCTACTTTTTTAATATTTTACGACCATTTATTTTAAAATAACTATGAATTTGAAAATATAAGTACTTCATAATTAAAAATAATCCTGAATCCCTTGCATCATCACACTTTTACATTGCAGTCAAAAATGTTTTACTTTAAATAATTTGAAAGGCGAAAAGCGCAAAATCGAGTGAGTCAAAATTTACTATGTGCAACATATATCTAAAGGCCGCAAATATCACTAGCCATTGGGAATTTGGTAACTTTGTGTACATTTTAAGCACATAGCGCACAAACAATCAAAACCACGTGCCGACATTACCCTTTTTGGTTTACATTTTTCTAAATAACATTTTTTTCAAAGTAAAATGGTTTCCTTGGGAGTTAGTGATGGTAAACCTTAACGTGACTATGATTGTGTCACTGGAATTTAACGATAATTGGTAACTGAGATTTAACTGTTGGAGGTTTACTTTTTAGTGTACCAGTCGTTGCTTGAAGAATTATGTTAATCAATTATCAATCATTGTTACAATCGAACACAATCACAGTCACAATAACAGTTTAAATAACGATTTTACCATCACTATTGGGAGTTTCACTGTATTTAAAAAATCTAACAATTCATCTTCTTAATTATTTTTTCTGTGAAGTTTTGTCTTGCGCATTTCAAATTAATGAGTTTTACTAAAAGTTGATTTTCATAAAACATGTTGATGCAAGTCGAGTAACCAATCCCTGTCCCTTTTGTCCATCTAATAATCCATACCTGTCCCGCTCTGGCCAACTCATTACTTGCGATTTCGCCGACGGGGGGACAGATTGCGCTCAAACATCGAACTATTAAGATCTTGTGCCTTTTTTCTGCTGTCCGATAGCCGTGCCGTGCGTAATGTTTGGACCAATGAGAAGCTGTGTTCTTACAGTGCCGAAAGTGCAGTGATCTCTCGGTTCTGCATAACAAACGTGCTAGTGAACCGGAGGTGAAGACGATGTCCGACCCAGGTCTTTAGAGCAAGGTAGGCCAGATCCGTCTGCCTTATTTTCCTTCATAATTCCAATTCGGTTTGTGTCCACTGATCAATATTATAATCAATACAGTCCACGGGATCTTATCCCACCAAAACATTTGTAATATAAATCAGAGATTACCTGAGCTTTCATTAATATGAATAAAATAAATATTTAACAAATTACAAAGATATATAGATAAAATCAATTTATCGAAAAAAATATTTTCTATCCGGGGGAAATGCAAGATCCAGGTTCGAATCCCGGTAGCAACAAAAATATTTTTTGAATAAATTAATTTTATCAGTAAATCTTTGCAATTGATACATTTAATTTGTATTAAATATCGCAGACTTATGTTTCTGAAAAAAATTGCAACTTCACAATAAGAATGTGTTCTCCTTAAAACATAAATATTTTTTTACAATGGCCCATGTAAGTATTTCTGAATATAATTTAATATATAAAATTTGCACATTATATAATTCAATATCTTAAGCTGCACAATTTAACTCTAGTCACACACTTAAATAAAAATATGAGATAAATTCAAATTTGATAAAATGCACGATAAGAGAAAAATTAACAAAAAATATTAAGAAAAACACATCACGATAATTGATGTTTTTTCCATTTCACCTACAGTAATGGTGGATTTATAAAAGTGTAAGAAATATTTTATCATGTCATGAATTTATTGGAAAGACTTAACATTATTGTAATAATGTTGATTATTCTTTCATATCTCACCTTTTTGGTATTATCATTAAACAAACAGATTACGGTACCCTTTTGTGTAATATTAATTCATAAACAAAGTTTTTGTCAGAGGTGATAACACTGTCACTTGACACATTCACTCGACACTTGTTAATTGTTCACTTTCAATTATTCCATGAATATCTAATACTGCCTACCATTACAGCACATGTACACGGATAAAGCTTTGATCTCTTGCCTCGGAGATTTAGCAGTTGGAATGTATCGGTTGGTTATTTTACCCGCAAACAAAATACAACGGAAAACAAATGACATGCACTGTTCTTTACTCGACATTCAAAATAAATCTCCGAGACAAGTCTCAACCGTGTGTGTACACATGCCATTAAAATGATATTGTATGAGAAGAACAATAATAAACATGTTCCTTAAATATACTTAAATTATATTTGTTCCAGTCCCACTATCCATTCTCTCAATCTAAAATCTTAAAGACACCATGCCAAGAGAGTATTATAGAGCCCAATCATATTTATTGTAAGGCATTTAAAAAGTTAAGAACCCCGAGGAATTATATTAGCCAGTAGCTTCATTTGGTGACGCAAATAAAAACTAATCAGCAAACCGCATGGCGTATGTCCGTCTGTGGTTATATGCACATCTGGTGAACTTCGCATAATCAATAGATTTAAATTGATAACATTTTACACATTGGATGAATAAATTTGGTAGCTGATTCCACTGCGTGATGTGGCATTTCAATAAGTCGGCGCATTCAGCTTGAAGAAGCGATTAGGTGATTCGGTATACGAGGAACTGGTCCACTATCACCAATCAGCGAGTTAAGTGTCATTAACAAATAAGGAATTTGCACTCAGATTTGGACTAACATTCCCTGCGTATGATTGTTTTTAAATCTAAAATGAGGGTGTACTCAGTATCTGTGCTGCGGGGGGGGCGGCGGGGTCCAGAGTGAGGGGCGAGCCACCGAAGCCTGGTGGGCGGGCAGCGGAGAGGCGGGCCGCGGCGGAGGAGAAGGGCTGTCCAGGGAGATGATGGCGGCTGGGGGAGCGGGGGCAGTAGGAGGTGAGGGGCTCGTGTAGCCCGAACTGGATACGTCTAAAAACATAATTATTTCAACAATTTATTTATTTCTTAACATTCAGAATGTAATAATAACATTATAATAATTTATATATCACTAGTCTTAGTTCATTGATTTTGTTGACATGTGCAATACAAATACCCAGATTATTAATTATTATAGATTACGTCATGCTGATATTTATTGACGTTGACTCCAATGGTGTTAATATATACAAGGTGGGCCATAAGTTTTTGTTCTTTCTAAATCGCTTCTGTGCGGGAACTGCACGAAGGAGAGGCACACGGGCGAAAGCTTGGTCCTTGAAAATTTAATTACAATGGATCACTTTACGAGGGAACAATGCGCATTCTGCATAAAAACAGTTTTACAAAAACAACGATTCTTATAATTGTTCGGCGCTCACTACCGATTACACAGTGTGAATCAATGTCCAAGTATTAATTAAATTAAGTTGTGGCTCAAGAAGTTCGAGAAGACCAGAAGGAGAAGCGAAAAGAATGTCGTGCAAGTTAACGAGTCTGTACAAAAACATCTGGGTTTGTCGACTCTTAAGCGTTCTGCTGCTATGGTGATACCAAGATCAACTTAAATGATAAATCAGCCACAATAACCCAACTTAAGGCGAATATTGTTAAAAGATAGCTAACACCCACGCACTTTGTATCATAGTGTTTCAAAACCTAGGTGCCAGATTCGAGTAATGCCAGTGGTGGGATGGTGGACATTTAGATGACATGATTTTCCCGATTGTTCTGTATCAGTGAAATATAGTTTCTTTTTATGAATTTTCAAAAGTGCTAAAACTTTTTTTTTTTAAACTGTTTTACGCAGAATGCGCGTTGTTCCCCTGTATAGCGATTCATTGCGACTAATTTTCCAAGGACCAAGCTCCCGCTCACTGTCGTCCATATGCCTCTCCTTCGCACAGTTCCCGCGCCGAATCGATTTAAAAAATGCAAAAAACTTATGGCCCACTCTGTATATATTAACGCCACTGGAGTCAGCGTCAATAAATATCGGCATGACATAATCTTTACTTATGTATTTGTATTTTATCTTTAAATTTGAGTGGCGACAAAATTTGAATTATACGATGTACAAAATATTTCATTATTTTAGGTATTTGCAAATTTAATACAATATTATTAGTGATCTGGAAAACACTTTGCGAATTAGAAAAATGTGAGTATTAATAGTATTAATTATATTTCTATATTTTTATTTTTTAAATAGAGATGCGTACACGGAATAAATCTCACATCGATATTTTAACTATTTTTAACGCTTGTACTATGAAAATAGAAAATATTAAAAGTGTCAGACAAGTATTCAAAAATGTCAAGACCTTGGATGATTTCTGCCCGCATGAAGTTGAGAAATAAGATCAACCATGTTAAATTTTCTAGGGTATAGCTTCCACGTATGGGATTAATATTTTTCTGACCTGGATACGGTAATAAGATCACGCTACCAGACACAAAACAAATGATCCAGTATTTAAATATAAATGCTCAAATTCACGCATAGGTTAAAAATTATATTCTTTACCATTATATTTGGTGTGTTGCTGTTCTATGTGTTGAGTGCTGTCTGAACGCGGAGTCTTCCTCCTCAGTGGCAGGTCGTCGTCATCATCACTGGTCAGGTCCACTACGGAGGCACTGCCGGCGACTGGGGCATCCGAGGACGCGGCCAGAGGATTGGCAGTCGGGCCGAGGGTGGGACTGATGGCCGCCCTCTTGGCTATAGGACCACCGCCAGAGTTACTACCGTCGCTCAAGGGGATAACCTCTATGCGATGAGGGCAAATCATAATGGAAATGTGAAATAATAAAAAAAAATCATAATAAGAAGAAAAAGGTTTGGATTAGGTGGAATTTTAAAAATAAAACTATATTAATAAATAAATGGAACAACAATAAATTGAAAACGGTGTTAGATAATAGTATGAAATGCGTACAAAATAAATAATATGGAATGCAGTATAAAATGGATCGATTGAAAGGAAACAGTGAAATTCAGTGAAACCTCATTAATTTGAAATCCAAGAGACACCATTTTTTTTATTTGAATTACACAAAACCCTGTTAAATCAAAATTCAAGTGACAAAAGAAAATTATCGCCCAAAACTGATTAGTTAATAAAATTAACGGATTCGGAATTCATGAAAACATAATGAAATTAGTAAAAAAAATTGTGAACAAAGGCGCTAAAATAATATTGAAAAAGTAATTATGTACATTAAAATATATTTTATCGTTTACTTTTTCCGAGGTAAGTTTGTAGAAACTCGTAAATATTTTCACGTATACCGGGGATAAACGGCTAGCATTAATTGATTTGACAATTACCGTGCAGCAGCTGCAAAAATCAATCTATAATTACTAACGTGTAAAGGCGGCTAGTATTGATCTATTTTTAAATTATAGACATGCGATAGCTAATAAAATCAATCTTTAATTACCGGCATGCGGCAGCGACTAGTATTGATCTAATTGAAAATTATCTGTGTGCGGCGACTGCTAATAAATGGCAGTGGGGACCGAGAGATAAATGAGAAAAGCATGCAAAGGAGGCTCTACACAGGCGAGTAAAAAGCCACACGCATTGTGAATTTTTTCCAAATTTAAAAAAAGTTGAATTATATAATGAAAGAAGGTATTGATTTATTGGTGTAAATCTATAAAAATTATCTCATACTACAAATTAACAGGATTAATCAACCACAAAATTGACATGTTGGGTACAGTATGTTTAAAAATTTTCGAATAAACAATGTTCAAATTATCGAGATTTTACTGTAGCGATATTTACATCCAGTGCTCACTTTTTTGAGCATTTTGTTATATTTCAAGCTTCACAATGTTCTTCAGTACACCATATTATGCAGGTGTAACAGACCTAGTCCACAATATTTTATGGGTGGATACCTGACTAAATTACGAGGCGAAAATCTTCAAGGGATATGTGCAAATTCTGCACTATTACAGAAAATATTATTGTTTGTAATTTTTACAAAATCGTGTTAAGCTTGAAGTGTATATATAGTAAAACTCAGTTAATTCGTGTACAGTAAAACCGCGATATAACGAAATCCAAGGGACCAAAAAATAAAAATTCGTAATAACGAATTCCCACATATAACGAA
This sequence comes from Eubasilissa splendida, assembly GCA_031772225.1. NCBI lineage: Eukaryota > Metazoa > Arthropoda > Insecta > Trichoptera > Phryganeidae > Eubasilissa > Eubasilissa splendida. The sequence continues at coordinate 18,423,305 of CM062856.1, forward strand.
ATAAATAAAAAAAATCTTACTATATGTTACGCGCCGTCGCAAAAAAATGTTGCGCGGCTTCAAAAAAGATCGCAAATTCTGCAAACAAAGGAGGAAGAAGGCCATAGGGAACTGAATACCTACATATTTTTAGTAGTTTTGTTATTAAAACAGATAAGCAAATGGATAATCAAAGGAATTAAATTAAGAACAGAACCTATTCAACACCAATTGGAAGATATTTTTGTAAATTCCAGAATATTGCAAACACAAAACAATATTTTAATTGTGTGCGGCAATAGAGCCGCTTCAAACATAGTTTTGGGCATGAAACATAAAAAATAATTCAAAAATAAAAATTTGACAGTTGAATCGCGGCATTTTTATAAAATGAGTCGTATATAAATTACGAAGGTACTTACCGGTAACGGCGGCAACCACTTCAAAATATGATACTATGAACCCAAGAAGAAGTTTGAATTGTTTTACTACCTTGTCGGCAGACCGCCGCGCACCGCCGAAAAGGCCATAAAACCGTTCGCATACGGCAGATGCAGCGGCGCGGCTTTGTAAGTGCGAAATAATATTTTCATCTTTTAACATTTTTTTATTTCGTTATAAATTTACGTAAATGTATTGGCATTTTTTCGTACGGGACAAAAATGATTTTGTTATAAATATTAACGGGATTTCGTTATATAAATGCATTTTTGTATGAAAAATTGGTTTTAGGGACTAAATTTCGATTTTTTTTCGATATACGTCATTTTCGCTATATCGGGTTTCGTTATATCGCGGTTTTACTGTAATTGTTCATATAATTAACACTTTTTCAAAAAATTTTGCCCCGAAAATAACATTTCATATTAATTTCTACCGATAATTCGTAAACCCTTATTATTCGTAGTTTGTATGCATTTTTTATACCCAAAGTAAATAATTTGTTCACATGTTTTTAAACCCAAACTCGCGAGACTACGCATTCATCATCCCTTCGTAAACATCTGTAGCTAGCTCCACCCCCTAGCCAATCACGGCGCTGTTCCTTATCACAATAGATCAGCGCGCTTAGAGCTCGCAACTTTCAAGACCGTGGCCGAACTGAGTGATGCCATATTTATGTATACCAAATTCTGCAGTGCATTTTATAAGAATTGTTGTTATTTCAACAATAATTGTGGGCGCGTTGCGAATTATATATTTTTACTCACCCTCGTAACCGGTAACCTCATAATTTTAACAATTTTCATTGAATATTGTAATTTATAAATGAATTGTGTGTAACAGTTCTATTGATTTTAAATCCGGTTTTTTGTTTATGAAATGTTGTGATTTGTTTAATATAATAAAGAAATTGAAACCTTTATATTTAAATACACAACCTGTTTTATAATTTATTTTCCTGTTTCGTTTTCTAAAATGAAACTTATTTTAAAAACTGACAAAAATTAAGGTCAACGATAAAATCAGCAGGAAAATTTCAATCCTGAATACCTCTCTAAGTTCAAACTTGAAAAATTGCGGAAAAAATAATAAGCTTCAACGAAGTATGAAGATTTAAAAGTTATTCATTATTTTTCACGGGCTTTTTAATATTCCAATTTCTTACCCACTTTTGATGGAAAAGACAAGTTCGAACGCTAATCAAATTAAAATGTCCGTAATTTTGTTGTGTCAAGCACTGGTGAATTGTTTGAAAAAGCCTGTTTTTAATATTGGACTCGCCACGTCGCCATACACCTTCATTATTTAAGAGAAATGAATTATTTGATAAACATTTTAACATATAAAAAGCTGAAATAATAGAAAATCACCATGTTTTTCAGTAAGAAAGTAACGATGTTGACAGCGGCAGCGCACGCAAAAATGCGGAAGCATAAACTGATGATGCGTTTTTAAAAATTTCTTTCTAATGTTACCTTCAAAAAATTGTTCTCATTATTCGTAATACTTTTTTTTTTTAATTTTCGGTCCCGTGAGTTATGAATTAACGGAGTTTTGCTGCACTTTGAAATAAATATTTGCAAAATTGTTCCATTATTAATCTGTATCTTTGCTTCAACTCCTAAATCATCTAACAAAAAATAGTCTAGCTGCTCGAAATTCGGTGACTTAATTTTTTGTATTCAATATATCATTTGAAATCAACAAAATATTTCAATTAATCAAAATAATCGCATACTTATGATTTTTTTGAAATGCTTATATCCCTGACATGGTTGAGATTAGGTACATATCCCTTGAACATTTTCAACTCGTAATTTAGTCAGGTATTCACCCATAAAATATTGTGGACTAGGTCTGTTACACTTGTATAACAATAAATGATAAGAGAAACTATGATAACTATGAAGAAAAAAAATTAATTATAAATATGTAACCAGAAAGAATATTTTTCAGTACTAGCTAGAAACTATGTCAGTGTTAATCCAAAATACATTTTAAAAATTAATTTGTAATATTAATATCTCATATACCTCAACGATTTACTAAATTGAAATTACCTAAATCATCCGAAATAACTTCCACTTTTGTCTTGACATCCTTAACTGGTGACATTATGGCATCAATATCTTTCTTGGCCACGTGGGCACTCCAGGAACCGTCCTTGTGCAGCTGTACCTCGCAGCAGTCTCCTCCCAGGCGCTGAGAGTTCAACACTTCTTGGAAGTAACTGAAATTAAGATGGATCCAAAATTAATTTTTTGAATTTATAATGATAAAATATAGGTAAGTTGATAATTAAAATAACAGGTAAAAACATTAATATTTTGAACATTTTTGAAAAACAAATGATACAATACAATATTATTAACCTTTCCCATATGGTGCTAAAATAATAATGCGCGCTCCGGTGCTGTAAACTCAGTGTACATGGAGACTTGTGCAATTTTTAAGTTTGATAAATATGAATATTTTACATTTATTTCTTATTTTAATGTATATCAATATCAATTATTGTGAAAAAGTACTAAGAATGAGCAAAAACATTAGTCATACGGAACGACGGCAAAAAGATGCATAAGACACGTCTAACTCTCCCAGCGTACGCTCTACCACTAACTAAAGTGACGATCGGCATCCGGCACCCCGCGTCCCACGCACTACGCCTTCTGCACCTCTCCGCACGTACACATACATGTATTGACAAATTCACGTCAGGTTCTTCGAGAAAACATTTTTTATTGTTGCTTATAGTAAATATTTATACAGTAAAACCGCGATATAACGAAATCCAAGGGCCCAAAAAAATAAAAATTCATAATAACGAATTCCCACATATAACGAAATAAATAAAAAAAATCCTACTATATGTTACGCGCCGTCGCAAAAAAATGTTGCGCAGCTTCAAAAAAGATCGCAAATTCTGCAAACAAAGGAGGAAGAAGGCCATAGGGAACTGAATACCTACATATTTTTAGTAGTTTTGTTATTAAAACAGATAATCAAAGGAATTAAATTAAGAACAGAACCTATTCAACACTAATTGGAAGATATTTTTGTAAATTCCAGAATATTGCAAACACAAAACAATATTTTAATTGTGTTTAAATGTATAGCCGCTTCAAACATAGTTTTGGGCATGAAACATAAAAAATAATTCAAAAATAAAAAAATTTACAGTTGAGTCGCGGCATTTTTATAAAATGAGTCGTATATAATTACGAAGGTACTTACCGGTAACGGCGGCAACCACTTCAAAATAAAATTGTTAAAATTGTTCACTTAAAAATTATCGTTAATATTGTTCACTCAAAATCATCATTAACATTATTCACATAAAATAATCTTTAACATTGTTCACTTAAAATAATCGTTTATTTTCCCCTGTTTAGTTTTAATATTTCTTTCACTGTCTCGTATAATTATTTTAGCCAATGCATCGCAGTGGGAAAATGCATCCACCGGTAATTCTGGTCTTCCCGATACGTATCGTTGGAGAATATCTAAGGCATGAAAAACTTCGGAAGTTGACGGTAACGAAGCAGATGAGATTTCATTGCTTTCCTCATTCAATGTGTCATTTTTGGTTAAAGTTTTGCGGGAATTATCATGTACTGAAGCCATTTTAAGGTTTCACAAAATATTAGGAAATGTACTTTAAATAATAAATTACGCTACATAGTATGTATACGCAGATTTCAGTAAACACACGAAAACAATAGTTAATAGAAACACAAAATGCCGTACAAAAATAGTCCATAAAATATTTTAACGAATTATTTATATTATTGACGAGTTCACACGAAAACAATTGTCAAACGAAAATGAATTTATGTAAATATTCAGTTCGGTCATGCAATAATCGCGTTAAAAGCGGAACAAACTTAACTCTACAGACGTTACACTGAGACTGACATTCCCAATAAGTACATACTGTAACTTTCGGGGGGTTCCTGTTAATTTTTGTATTTTCCAGCTGTTTGCGTCTGGGATTGCAATACATATTAGAGGCGTATGCGTACGTAAAACGTGTCCAAGTGAACGCCGCAAAAATTATGTCAAATGGTTTTATGGGCCTACTATGAACCCAAGAAGAAGTTTGAATTATTTTACTACCTTGTCGGCAGACCGCCGCGCACCGCCGAAAAGGCCATAAAACCGTTCGCATACGGCAGATGCAGCGGCGCGGCTTTGTAAGTGCGAAATAATATATTCATCTTTTAACATTTTTTTTATTTCGTTATAAATTTACATAAATGTATTGGCATTTTTTCGTACGGGACAAAAATGATTTTGTTATAAATATTAACGGGATTTCGTTATATAAATGCATTTTTGTAAGAAAAATTGGTTTTAGGGACTAAATTTCGATTTTTTTTTCGATATACATCATTTTTCGCTATATCGGGTTTCGTTATATCGCGGTTATACTGTATATTGTAATTATTTTATCCTATACATAAATATATTATGGAGGAATACCTAAAATGTGAACTCTGTATTTAGTATATTTACAGAGATATTCACATAATTAGAGGCAATGTCAACTCATTTTAGTCATCACCAGAGAGGAAATGTTAAAAAATAAAACTAAACTATTTCACATATTAGCTTTGTTGATGCAAGAACACCGAAAATACAACATACCCATCAACTACCAGATTGTCATATAAGGCCGGTTTATCGCAGACTGGGCACAGCCAGGTAGGTTTTCTCTCATTCATTTGCAAAAACAGAGAGGCATCGAAACATTGTAGGTGGCCGCACGTAGCTGGCCGGCATGGGCAGCTCATCCTCATCTTGCCCAGGGGACAAACAAGAGAAACTCGGAGAGATGTGGTCGCTATCTCAGAGTCCAGATCCTCACGCAACTTTTCTTTTACTGGAATAAAACAAGAGCTATGACAACATTTGTAAGAGGAGCTTTGAACCCTCAACTACTTTTCGCTATGCATGTATTACTAGTAGATCAAAGAAATGTGTCGGAAATAGAATTTTATGTAAACTGCTGGAAAATGCTAAATACGGGAACTTAACGTTTAATTTAATACTCACCAGCAAAACATTGGCATCCAAAAGTATGAAAGTGTACAAAAGCGTGTACTTACTGAGAGATCTCGTGTAGTCCGAATGCTTGGTGCCCTTGCTCTTAAGTCTCGCAAGCAATTCCGCACTGGTCAGCTTACGCACCAGAGTGACGCTCAAGGCATAGTTCTTGGTGAAGTCAGTGGCCCAGCTCACACACACTGTGTTTGCTACAGTGGGACACAGTTTAAGGAGTGCTGTGATATTGACAGGGCGCGGAGGTCGTTTGGGTTCTACTCCTGGCTTATTTGTTGGGATGGGACTCTGAAAATGCATAAAAACACTAAATGCCGATGTACTTTGATCTTTCACAAACAAACAAAAAATTTCTCTGGGTTCTGATATTATTGAATTCCAAGGAGTCAGCTTCATCATTCGTTCCAATGTTTTTGTCTAACCAATCTATCAAGCAAGGATATGTCAACTTTTCATCATTTATTCTGTGCACGTTTTCTTTTGATTGACATCATTTCAATATAATATCTTTCCATTAGAAACAGGTGTTGGTTTGGAATAAAAATGTGGTAGCTGAAGAAATCAATCAATATGAGTAACACGAGTATCACGTCAAATCAGACTTGAAATTGGATGCACAGAAAAAAGGGAAATTTGAATACAGCTCAATGTTAGAATGCAAGCGATTAAGAAATTATTAAGACGATTTAAGTCACTCATGTTATAATGAAAATTTTACCCTGGTGTGCACGCCGTCTAAAAAGAATGCACTATTCTTAAACATAAAAATAAACCTTACTTTTAAGTTTTCAATTTTGTTTGATATTATTTTAACAAGCATTATCTGATGATGGTGACTTACGGGTAGCGGACATATTTTTCCATTGACCTTAACTCCGCAACTCGGTGGAAAATAGTCTTCTTGCTCGCAGGACGTCTCCACAAGGCAGAAACGCAATTGTACCTAAAAACATAAATGATAAGTGCCAAATTCAATAAGAAACATTATAGTCACAAGACCTTAGATAAAAGGAATTATTCCTTTAGTTTACAAAATCCAACGAATCAAATCCTGTCAGATCTTAGATAAAAAGGATTATTCCTTCAGTTTACAAAATCTAAACATTTTATTTTTTATTGTATTTATATAATTGAACCTTAAATAAAATGGAGTTTAGTTTACAAAGTCCAAAAATCAAATTCTGTAAGCTGAATTTTTTTACACCTTGTAATCACATTAAAAAACAAAACATTGCAACCCATAAAATATTTTCAGTTTATTTTGTGTAAAATTCAGTCAAAATATTTGCTTAATGCTTATTATTGTATTTAATAATATAAATATTTAATTAACTTTCGGATTAGAGAATTTTAATAGCAATCTCAATAAGTTTACCTGCACAATATTGTCCAATTTCTGGTTGACACCGACATAATCCCTTCCGGTTGCTATATTAGTCGCCTGCTGCGGAGTCAGGTAGAATGAGAACATAGTCTCTTGTATTCTTTGTGTGGTAGTGGGAAGTAGAGATGACGGCTTCATGATTTCTCCGAGAATGTCATAGAATGGGAGGCGTTTCAACTTGACGTCGGGGAGGACTGGATAGCTGGGTATGGGTGCAGCTTGAGGCTTGGCTTGCTGCTGGTACTGGTGGTACATGCTCTGGGCGTATAGAGCATTTGTACGAGGCTGAAAGTGTCATACTTTACGGTTTATTATAGTTCCAGTACCGTCATATTGCTAAGACATCTTCAAAAATTTAAACATAACAAAACTAATATATGTTTGTATGTCTATAAAATACATATATCACCCTCGTCCTCAATTAGTTTGCGATGATTTTTTAAAGACAAATCTCCAAGAAATAAAATTGCATCATAATTTTTTTTATCAAATATTGCAATATACTTTTGTGTGAAATTCAAAATCAATATTTTAATTTTATTAAAAGAATACATTTGTAGAATGAGAAATTTGTGGTGTGTGCACTAAAATAACAGAAAGGACAAATCTATCGCAGATAAAAAAGGGATAAAAAATTTCAATAGCCTCCCTACACAAATTAAAGAAATAAGAGATATAAAAGAGCTAAGAAAGAAATTAAATGAACACTTCAGAAGCACACAAATAGACAATAAATAATTATAGACTACAAATGTATAACTCTCTATATAAAATGATTACAGTGTAACTCCCTATCCAAGCACAAGAGGTAAGCGAATAAAAAACATGTAATTTTAATAATGTACAATACTTAATTACTCATATTATAAAAAATTGTAAAAATATCAAATAAATAATTTTTTTTTTTTAAAAGTTGCAAAGCCCACAGTTCAAAACATCAGACTCATACACAAATATATTGGAAGATTTTCTTTCACATATTTGTGTACGATTTGGTTTGACAGTGGGTGGGTACCCATACAACAATGCCCTTAAATATGGCATGTTGAACGCTTCATTATAATTTGTATTTTGGATGGGTGGTAACAGACAGGCGTATGACCCTATCGGTTGTACCTGCAACTCTCTAATAGACCGACTATAGAAGCCTCCTTGATTACGTAATGATTGATTTTGAAAAAAATTACAAACAATTCTATAATTTATGTTCAACTCCAAAAATATGTTTCCCTCTGACATTCCTTGCATTCTCAATTCGCGCATACTCTCCTTTTCTACATTTGTCAAATCGTTGAAATGACACATTATTTAAATTAAAAATATATATATTTTTTTTAAACAAAGTAAATAACACTCCACTGTGGTCACTTATCAACACACACATTGGACATATTTTAGTCATTTTAAAAATCAATCCTTGCTATGTTGTTTGGCTTCGGATGACAGTTAATTAAAAAAATAATTTCACAATTAGAATCTCCCGCAAAAATTTGCAACAATAACATTAATTTGAAGCATCATTTTGAAAATTTGATATCACCAATATATAAATTTCTGAAAAAAATCATACTATTTCATAGACTGTAATCATGTAAATTGCACATGAGCAATTTATTTATTTTATTTGTAACTATATAATACAAAGTACAAATATGTTTGGACTGTGCCCGTCTCACTAGAGAAATTCTGTGTCGAGACAGGATAATTATGACATATTTCACTATGAATTTCACATAGTACATTTTAACGTATGGTAACATATGTTTACATTTTATATTTATTATGCATTTACTATACACGTTAAGCTTTAGTTGATTTACTTCTTTAAATATATTTAGCGGGGTAGTTGTTTACAGAAATGATAACCAATAAGGAATTTGTTTTAATGGCTACAGCCCTTATAGCATTAATTAATAATTCATAATAATTATAAATTGTAGGTATTCTCTACAAATTATTATATATAAGTCAAAACTATATTAACAGTTGACCTTTAAATAATATTAATTAAATTTGGAAACACTTCATTATCAAATTAATAGAATGATAATACAATATGTATGAAAAATATTACCCCTAAGTGTGCGGGAGACTACATTTGCAGCTCGAGATATTCGGTCCCACGGGACGGCTGACTACATATGCAGCTCGGAAGAATTAATCCTTTTCATCTTCAATTATTAAGTAAAAATATCGCTAAAAAACTGAAGTAAAAAAGTTAATTGAATGGTTTCATCTATTTTCTGTGATTTGACAACTGTAAAACATCATTTTTATAAGGAGATTTAAATTTATCAGCTTTTTTGTAACACATATCCATTCAGATTTCGTTGCTCTAATCGGCCGTCACACACACAGTTCCGTGCGCGCTTAGCTGTGTGTAGGTCGCGCCACTTCGCCGTATTGGTACACGCTTTTGATGTCGGTGTGTGTTTATCTTTGGATGGCTATTTTGTTATTGCTTTTGAAACTGTGATTTATACGACTCTGCGTTTATTATTGTTTATTTAAAAAATATATATTTCTTACTATGTCAACCATGAATGACGAAGAGGTAGAACATACGTATATAGACATTGATTCGATTATTTCCCATGAGTGACGATGAAGCTTACATTCCAGACAAAATTAGATTTAGAGGGCCAAAGGTGAATATTTAGAAAATAGTGATTTGAAATAGATATTTCGGAAGTAAGGATTTGATCCCACGACAGAAATACAATTGGACGATTTCTCACCTGAATGGAACGATGGTAGTAGCTTCAGTCCAGTATTTACATGACATAATCCAACAATCTGGTTTACGAAATACTCAACTTTTCAATGAAGATAGTCAGGAACTGGACTATTTTGAAACTATTTTTTAAGTGGAGATATCGTAAACAGTATAGTGGATTGAAACTAACTGTTCAATGAGGATGATTGTTTTTTTAAAAGCTAGTAAAACATTCCCTCCGATTCTCGAATGCATAAATGGAAGAACGTGAATGTTGAAGAAATGTTATTTATTTATTGCATTGACTATGCTCATGTTAGAAGTAAGAAAAAGTAGAATTAAGCCAATACTGGACTACAGATAAGCTTATTTTTATCAACAATTTTTTTTGCGAGACGATGCCTACGGGATCGTTATTTAGCTATACTTAGTATGCTTCACTTTTATGATAACAAAAAAACAAGAAAAAGACGATTGTATCCATAAAATAAGAGACTTTGTAAATTCTGTGGGCAACAATTTCAAAAAATACTTTTATCCATCCAAAAATTTGTGTGTTGAATAGTCAATAGTTTTATTTAAAGGTAGATTAAGAATAAAGCAATATCTCCAGGCCAAAAGATACAAATTTGGAATTAAGCTGTTTGTTTTATGCGATTGAGAAACGAGTTTAGTTTTACAATTTGTTATATGCTGTGGGGCTAAAACAGAACTGCCGGTAAGTAATATAGATCGAGTGTTGTCGAAAGAGCTGGGGGTCTCGGGTAAAGTCACAGCCTCATTAATGACAGATTACCTGGGAAAAGGGCACACAATTTATATGGATAATTGGTATACAAGTCCAGTGTTGTTTCGCTATTTGCATACTCAAAAAACCAATGCCTGTGGGACAGTTAGAAAGACAAGAAAGAATATGCCAAAATTTGGAGACGCACCAAAAGGTGAAACCGACTCGAAGGCATCAGGATGTTTACTTGCCGTAAAATGGAACGATAAAAGAGAAGCGCACACGTTAACAACTGCACAAAATGCTTCTATAATGGAAAAGTGAATTACAAAACCAAAATTCCTATTTCGAAACCATCATCTATATAAAGCTATAATAAGCTCATGGGCGCTGTGGATAAGTCAGATATGATGATATCGTTTGTGGAATGTCTGAGAAAAACAATTAAGTAGTACAAGAAGATCGTGTTCTGTACAATTGACGTCATATTAATCAATGCTCACACGGTGCAAAAACGTTTTTTTTTATGTATTCCGGAAACACTCGCCATGGCAGCGCAGCGATGTATAAATATAAAACTAAAAAGGACGTGTGCTTGACTGATTTTCACTTAGAGGTAATCAGGTAAATTTTACAAAAATTCCACCATCCAGAGTCAACGTCGAGAGCTAGACAAGGTAGTGATTATCCTTCGAGACTGAGTGTTCAACATTTTCTCTCAGATATTCCGCAAACACCAAATTCCAAGAGACAATCTGTGTACCGGCGGTGTTTTGTATGTGCGAATACTTTGCGACAGCCTAAACGACGAGTTTCAACTCGATATTGGTGTAGTGACTGTGAAGTTGCCTTATGCCCCAGTAAATGTTTGAAAGCATACCACACAATCCAACATTTTTAGTCAAAATAAAAATGTCTCGGCAATAATATTGTGTGGTTACCCTAACCAATGAGAACATACCGGTGCGCTTGTGTTAGTGCTTATGCCGGGATAGTTTTTGAGTTAATCGATTAGATTTATTTGTTTACAATATGGTTAAGACAAGGATTTCTTTAATGATTGAGAAATATAGTTAAAAGTAGGTTCTCAATATACATAAAAAAATATTTACGATAAACCTTACACTTAATATTCTGTGAGTGATTATTTTCACGGAAGCAGCATTTTTGAGGTAATTTTTTTTTCTATATATTTTTTACACATTACAAATTCTGATTTTTATTATTTTATCGTGAAATTGAAACATTTGACCACATTATACAATTTATTCTGTAGATGTATATATTTTGTGTGCAGCATAATAAAATTTTGCATGAAAGTATTGTAATGTTTACAAATCACGCCGTTCCAGGGGAACAATTCCCGAAAATCTTATCCGCCGTCTGAGGGTTAATGAATAATGTTGGGCACCAAATACATATGTGAATTTAATGAAAGATTAAACTTATTCAACAATGTATGGAAACACACTTGTTTAATTAAAATTGTAATAATATTAATGTAATTGTATGTTGAAATAGCTTCAAAGGTTGCTTTAAGATCTCCCACTGCTCCGCTGTCAAATTTGAAATATTACAACAATCAGTTAAGTAGAGCGATATGGCTCGTTTTTGGGCCAGTAGCCTTGGGAACATGTAGTATGTGGAATTCCATCGCGTACTAGTTTGTGTTGAGGATTAGATTAGATTAAGATTCAAATCTTCTTGGATTTTACGGAGCTTTTCCTGAGCAGTACCTGAATGGTTTAAATGAGTCATAATTCTCCATTTACCAGAAATCATCTCACTCACCTGTGGTCGAGTTCTTAACGCGTCGTTAATTGAGAGTATGAATAAAAGCAACATATCGATTGTAATTTGGCATCATTGACAGCTTTCACCATATTGCGACTATTATAGCGAATGACAGCATGAATTTTTTTGTATTTTCAATTTCCCAAACACTGGATATTTCTCGCAGAGCGCAAGCTATATTTTATCCAGTGTGTAGCCTTTCAAAATGTTTCACATTTAACACGGCGTGCTTAAGATGAAATTCAGAATCGACTCAATGGGCAGTGAAACTCAAGAAACTAATAAAATTATTTAAGCAGGTCCACATGTCTGATGTGAACTTAATATAGTCTGCAATTGTAACCATTTTTTGTCACCACCTTATCATAAATATCTGGTATTATTTTTTGTGAAAAGAAAGGCCGGCTGGATATTTTGTATTGTGGCAAATCTACCTTCATCAGCCTGGTGAAACCTGATCTCTCAACCATATATAACGTCTCATTACCTAAAACTAACATCTCGCCAATGAAGTAATTAAAGTTTTTGGCTTTAGTGTCGTTTATCCCAGGTTTTCCCATCAGTGCACTCGTGAAGATTTAACTGTTTAGTCTTAATTTTACTGGTACCTGCATCTGATTCTCCTTTAGGCAATGAAGCCTGAACTTGTTGAAACTCATCAGCATGTTTATTTTTCAAATGGTTTAATATTCCCAATGTTGTAGCTTGTCTACTAATGCCATCACGAGGAATCTTCAAATTACACAGATTACACACCACCAATCGTGAATTTTCATAATCTTCAACAAAGTATGTCCATATATGAGATTTCTTTTTACTACTCATATTAGATTATCCACTCGTAAATTATTTAAAAAGTTAAATATCTCAGCAGTAAAATAAAACATGCATTACTTTGAGTAAAACTACTCTGAGAAACAAAGTGAACAAGTTGAAACGTGCACACGCGGGTGGGTGGTGGGGAGGGTACAGTAAGCGGCTCATGGATCGCATCGCTCATTCTCACATTATTTGTAAATTACACACCAAATTTTCTGAATACTATTCGGCCAAATATACTGCTATTTGGCATTGTAACCAGCTGAATATTCGGTATTCGGCAAAGTGCTAAATATTCGGTATTCGGCAAAGTGCTAAATATTCAGTATTCGGCAAAGTGCTGAATATACTATTCGTTACAAGTCTAATTAATCATTATAATGATATAATTCTTCTACATATACCTGCATATTAAATTAAGCTAATACAAAATAATTAAATTTTAGCATATTAATGTATGTAACTTAAAATATGAAACTTTTCACTTGGGCCATGCTGCCGCTGTGCGATTCATATATGGACATACATATATTGAAAATTGTTTATCAAATATTTTTGATAAATGTATTATTTAATCTCAAAAAATACAATCATCATACAATGCACGGTGAAAGCTTTAGAAAATAAATTGGATGAGGTACTTACGGCAACTGGCAGAGTGACCCTGGCATCCTGAGCAGCAGAGGTGTACGCAGGGTGCGGGCTGTACATGGGAGGCTGCGGTCGGCCTCCATCCTTGCCGGCACCCACTCCCTGACTACCCGCCATCGACTGGTTTTGCCTGACAAAAACCAAATACAAATTAGCTAAAAATTCAATACTATTACTATGATCAACCCAAAAATGATTCCTTCAGTTATTGACTGAAAGAAGATTCAAATGCAGAAATCAACCATTTTCCTCTTCTAAACACCAAATAGGAATACAAAAAAAAAATACTTATTCAAGAAAAGAAAGATGTAAAGATCTAAAAATTTTAAATTAATAAAAGAGCCAGGTTCTGAAGACACCGGAACCATTACAACAGCATCTGGTACAGCAAAGATCCAAGAGAATTAGCACACTCAAAATGCTTGGAACTCCAAAATTAGCACTCGATGCCGCCACATTCGTGCTATTTAAAGTTTATCTTCAAACTCCAGGGTCCTACTACAATGACGTTGGTAAACCATGAACGTCGAGCCATGTCAGTTCTTCTCTGGTTCTTGTTGAAGTTCTACTGTTATTTATGCACTCCTTAATATTTTGTTCTTTGCTTTATGAAACATTTAAATAAATGCACGCTTTAATATACCTCGGTATATTTTTTTTCCTGAATATAAATTATGCTCAACGAAAGTGATAAAATTAAGCGTATTATCGATCTTGCTATATCAACAAATAATTATTTACGATATCCTGAAAATATAATTTCAAGGATGGTATGCAAAACAGACAATTGAATTATGAAAACAAGAACACAGTTTAAGGAGTCTCGTGTTATCCAAAATCCTTAATTTTAACCTACCTAATCTCATTACTACCTGAAATGTAGATGCCCATGGGCAATCATGTGCATCTACATTTCAGGTACTGATAATCATATTACTACAGAAAATATTTCAACAGCATTATTAAAAAAAGATGATACTATTTTCAGAACTATTAGTTGAGAGACCAGTTGATCAGCTAGAGGTGGTTGTGATATCACATAACTGTTATAAAATAATTATTAATAAACAATTATATTATTAAGACAAATTATAGATATCTCATAGAGATGAAGCTATTATATTATATGGGAATTTAGAAGTATGGGTATTACAAGGCTTACGACCAGCAGCGTGCACCAGGCATGGACTTAGGTTATGCTACTAATATCGATGGGTATTATCATTAGAGCTTGAATTCATCATTCACTCTTTCAGAAGCATATTTTTGTATAAGTATACCTGGGTGAGTTAATTATCTATTCTTGAAAAATATTAACACTTTTACTAGTATTTTTGGGAAGCTACTAATTAAAGGAGCTAAAATATTTTATAATATAAAATAATACCACGTTTAAAGTGTATTGGAATTCATACAATCAAGTCCGCTTCAAAAACACACTTGCGACGTTTTGCAACACGTCTGTCAAATCGAAGACGTGTATTCGAAACACCGCACAGTGCGAGAGTTGCGTTTAGTTTGTATACACCTGGGACAGATTTTGCAAAAAAACACATGCACAGTTTTAATTGTCAATTTTAAATTCTTCCGCTAGTTATGCGGTTTTAGTTAACACGTTAACATGAGAGCTGAATTATTTTCGCGTGGATCCACATACATAATATATCAAATAAATATTTGATTTACATTTATTTCGCAAATTATAATTATGCACAGCTTTTTTGATTATATAGAGTGCACGCCCCTGCTTACGACCTGTCTTCGGCTGGCTTAAGTGATCACTTTACACAATATAACGTTCACCATTCCACATAATCAACCTATTAAATTTTTGAAGTTGTATATATGCTACCATGTAGAAACACTTCAAGAAGATAGGTCGTAAGCCCTTTAACACTTCCCATATAATATAATAGCTTTGTCTATTTTGTCTTATAATTTGTCTTAATAACAATGCTTTTGGAAGTAAAAATGCAGTAATTGTATGTTCTTGGATATACTCAAACATTGTTAAATTATATTATTATTTATTATTTTGTTATTGAGATAAAGTATATTTTTTATAGCAAACTGAGTATTGCACCCATCTCTCAATCCTGCTGAAATAGAATTATTATTATTGTGGCATGTCAAAATATGATTCAACATATTTTAAAATATCTTGTGCCAAATTATCTACTAATTGCAGTGACATCAGTTTTGAATTTTAAAAAATTGTGGATTCAAACAGATTTTACTATAATTTTACTGTAGGTATTTGCTTTTTATTATAAATAAACTAAAGTTTGTAATACACGCAACTGAATTTTATTTATGATATAGTTTAGAGATGCAGCCTCTCTCATCAATAGGTGTAAAAACAATTGCAGTATAAAAAAAAAAAATTGCACCACAAAGTATCTGTTATGTCAATTAATGAAATAAAGGAATTTCTTGATCAAAAGAATAGATCTTCAATATATAGTACATCTCAATATTGTATAAAACTTTTGTTCTACTGTTAATATTAAAGCCGCCATCATATATTTTTAAGCAGCTATCGGTTACTTAACACATTTCCATTGGGTACTTTTCGCGCAAACTGGTGACATAATGCGGGTAAAAAATTATTGCTCTAATATATTAATTTGACATCTTATCTACATAATGCAATATGACATCCAAAGGAAATGATTGAGTTTAATTAAATTTTTCAATTAAAAAAAGCTTTCACGTAAACGGTATTAATACCCTTCCCGCAGTTAGATGCCAGTTCAGTGAACGGGTATTAATACCCTTCTCGCTATTAGTGTGTTAAGAGGCCGCAGGTTACAATTAGAAAAAAATCTTCTAGCAATGAGATTACCCCTAATTGAAAATATGAAAATTACATTTCATTTAATTTTACTCAAATGAAGGTATCATCTTGCCACTACATGCACAAACTTATATAGAATAATTATAAAGTACACAAATTTAAAAATAGGGTCTCATTAATAATATGGCTTACAAATTAAGCTATTGAGCATGTGATGTGAAGTATAAACAAAGCGGGCAAGCAGACTGAGGGTTTAGGGTATTTTTCAATCAATTTCTTAATTTCTTACACAATGTCGATTTTATAAGATGTGATTGAAACACATTAGCTTTGAAAACATGAAAAAATATTAGACAAAAATCAAAGAAACTAAGTCAAAAACATTTAATATGACAAAAATATAATAACTACCTAAACAATTTGAAGTATTTTTCAATACATACAAATCTTTTTGTAATTTGAAACGAGGTCAATATGTTCAAACTGACAATATAGGAATTCACCCTTGACTCTTCTATTCAAAAATACATGTTTCATGTAAAACTAATCTCAGCAGTTACAATAATAAGATCTACTGGAAACCTAGATGTTGTGAGGTCTACAATTATAGGCCCGTATTCAAATTTGACGTTAACATGCATTTTTATACATTTGAAGTAACATACAAAAGGTTACAAAGTTCTGACACGTTGAAAATTCGATAATCTTACTGCATAAAGAGAGGCGCCATACATCACAAATACTATAAGTATCAAAATAAATATAAGAAAATTATATAAAGTTTAGAACGTGCGATAAACATTGAAGAAGACACTGAAAAACTTGTTTCAATTGAACCAAAAACTCAATTCGTACAAAACACTTACCACGAAATTCCATTGGTGTAGTCGTAATATCTACTCATTTTGTTAGCTTATTGATTAAATGGCGGATGATGGAATCATTAACCAGGTTATTTGTCACAATTTCACAAAAGATAACGAAAACCTAGAATCTTCAATAATGTTATTATTCTTCGATTCGTAGGATGCTAGGAACACACAGACCACAAACACGAATCACGACCACACAAATTTACCATAGAAAATGTTTGATAAAGATTGAACAATCATCTATGCTCATCAGTTGACTTTCTTAACTCCCCATGTCACACCTTTGGAAATCTTGGTTTTATGATAGCAACATTGTTTTGGCTGTCATTTTTACGCGGTTTATACGACTTTTAGTTTGGGCGCCCTAACCTAGTAAATTATTTATATTTTTTATGTGATTAAGTTTCTTTGAAGTTATTTTGTTGACAATATTTTTTTTCAATAAAAGTTCTTTATATATAATGCGGTTCCACCACTAAATACTACGCTAACTATACACATACCGCATTTAATGCTAGACTTAGATCTAGTTCATATTGTATTTAGTAAATTGTATGTTTAATTCATTACTAATAACAATATTGTCAACCCCGATCAGGCAGTTACAAGTTACAAATCAAGTTATTGTAAGTTTGAATAGAATAATGCAAATTGTTTTTTTTTTTTAAAAAAAAACTTGTGTGGTATTATTGTGTTGTTTAATGAAAACAATATCTAAATTCTTTAAAATAATAAAAAGGATGACTTAGTATTTTTTATGGATCTGTCTCACACAATTAATTTATTTAAGGACTTATCCAGATCCAGTTCCCTTGATTCCCATGCAAGGTGGACATTCGGCCCCAACACTCAGCGATTTTTACCTTAAGGCTAGCGTGATTCAAAGTTTCAAGAAGTCATAGATTCTATAATTTCATGATACTTTGAATCTAATCTTCATTTAAAAGCAGCCATAGCAATATGCCCAGTGCCCTAGGACTACAGGGCTTATAATGTTATATTCAAAATCCAACTTAAAAATGCTGTCTATTCTTAGAATATTAAAAAAGTCTAATACAAATTAATTTGTACTCAAGAATTACTTTCTTCTGTTTCTAAAGCCTATTGCAATTTAAATTTTGTGCAAATAATGGACCACACAATGAATCTATTGTAATGAAGTAATGAATTAAATCAAATGTGATAAGTGAAACTAAAGGATAAATATTTATCGTACAAATCTTACTTTTACTTTTATCTTATCACAATCTTACCGTACAAACTTTAATTTTATTTTTATCTTATCACAATCTTTAACTTACCTAAATTTATTTTAAATCACTCGCAATGATTTATTTTTCATCTAAAACTGAGAATTAAAAAATGTCACATTTGCCTAAATTGTAATGATGCACCAAAATACAGTGGTTTGGAACAGGACATACTAATAAAGCAAATACAAAACTTACAAAAGAATTGTATGTTTAATTAAAAGTGATGGAGGACAGGATTATTTATAAAATAATATATTCACACTATCTCCACCTAAATATCATACAGATTATCAGTTTGGTGTAGCTACTTTACTTATTTATAAGTTATAATGCATTACATGGTTCAAAAAAGGAATACATACACAAGGAAGACCAATTTCCATAGTTTACTAAAATATTGTAATATTAAAGAAGGCTATAATTGGTGTTGATTAATGTAATGCAAATACAAATCAGAATTCTTACTCTTACAATACTATTCTTTCTATAAGAGAAAGAATAATGTATAAGTTATTTTACTTTTGTAAGAAAAGCTATTGAGTTTTTACTATCAATTACTTATATATATATATATATAAATATAAACATACATAAATATAAATATAAACATACAATCTCAATTCTCAATGTCTTTCAGTGTGTCACACATAGGGAAATTAATATATCTCACTGGAGTGAAGTGTCCAGTTGTAAAACGTATGACCACTCTTTAAATTATTAACGCTTGTACAAGTATCATTTTTCTATGTAAATATTGTTACTTTATCAATTATTGATGTATTTCAATATAATACAATATAAGCCCTTCATCACCTCTCTAATCAAGAATAAAAGACTCACATAGCTTTTGGCATTTTGTGAGCCTTTCATACACACTAGTAGGAAACCTAGTGTCTTTTTGGACTTTGGTTTCTTGTCAAATAGGGTACCGGGTCCGCTGGACCCCTTGCCCCTTCATCATAATGTTTGCCATAATGGCCTGATAAAATTTATTTTTAGTGTTGTTATTATACTGCAATAAAAAAAAATTTAACCGGGCGCATGATTCCTGCTTAATGGCGCAGTGATTTAGTAGCCTCTAGGCGAGGACTGTCTTGGGACGTTTGATTTTAGATGGGACGTTTATATCATAATTTGAAAGTGTATTAATCATGGGGTTTCGGTGCTTGGGGAGTTCCGCATAGAAACGCTTGGAGGTTTGTTTAATGTACTCCATGACGGGGAGTATGCTGGCGTTGTGGTGTGGCTGTGTGACTCTAATCCACTTTGGAAACCTAGTGTCCTGCAATGATATACATATACAGGTTGCACTTGGCAGAACTACGGAACATGGGATTGAAATAGGAGGACACAGACGAGCTGGCGGCGGACTGCAATCAATGGAGAAATTTTTTGGCGACTATGTGCTCCATACTGGGGAACCGTAATGGCGGGAGAAGTAATAGAAAAGTTGTATTGGTTACAATTTATTTATGTTAAAAGTTTCTCAGTTTTGGATGTAAAATTTCTAGTAGGAGGCCATCTGTAAGGACAAATAATTTTATTTTCTTTATTAAAATAGGGTTACAGTAGCATAACATAAATTTTGGATATAATACTAGAGATTGTTCAATATTTTAAAATTTGAAATACAAACCAGTTTTATATTTATAATTTTTTTTTAAATTTTTATACATAGCGAAATAATTTCTTTACAAAAATAAATGAAAACTTACACCATACATTGTCACCTAAAATTTATTCATAAATGAAGAACACAAGTACCTACATAATACTGTACTAATTATTTTAAAAAATCAAAACAAATTAAAAATATTCAGTTTTTCTGATAAAAATCATCTCTAAAATGCGTTAATATTTTTTTTCTTTCATAATTAATTTTTGCTCTTTTTTTATCTCCCCAAAAAATATGTTTATCATAATAATTGGTAAAGGTAAAAGGATAATAAATGTAATTTAATGTTTGTGTCACAAGTACAATAATGGTGATAAAACAATAAACAGTCAATTGTTTTTGGAAGTAGCGGGAAATAAAAGGTTTATTCTTTCTATTTGATAGAATTATTTATAACTTGCAAATTTTATAAGAGATTTCTTCGCCTTACGATCTTTTCAACTTTCCCAAAATTTCCTGCAACCCTGGTACGTCTGCCTGCATAAAACCGCGTGGTAAGAGAGGTTGGTGACGTAATGGCCCAGCAAATGCGCCGAGCGACTACCAGGAGCACAGAAAACGTCACAGGCAATAATCCCCCCGTTTAGAACTCAAAAAGCTGTGAGCACAACATTTTGGAACTTATAAAAAAATTATTGTATCTTCTTTAAATTTATTTAATGTTTTGTTGTTGATGTTTCCCTTTTTATAAAATACATTATTTTATTATCAATTTTGAGTATTATGTGTCACGTGAAGCTGCGGGGTAAATTGTTACGTGGGGAAGAGCAGGGCTGGGTGTGGCAGAAGCGATCGATATTCCGCCTACCCCGCAACTGTTATCCCTCTTCCACTCTGCGCAGATATAAAGCCTGTCATAAAACAGGAAATGCTAATATACAAATTATTTTTTCTTTAAAATAATTTTATGTGACACAAAACCTAAATTTCACATACCAAATCATACATACCATGCAACAAAAATAATTATTAATTTACGCAATGTAATCATTTAAATACGCTGAAAATTACAGTTGAGAATTTTTATTTATTGAGGTAGTTCTATTATCTATAAAGTTCATCTCAGACGTACACGTTATTAGCATTCTGAAAAATTTCGGCATCGCTCTCATCTCAACCATAAAATTGTAAGTTTATCTGAATTATACTCAATAATAAAATTAATTTCATCGTAAATTGAAAACAAAATGAAAGGATAAACATCTTTTACTCTGTATTTGGACAGGCATTCATCCAAGTCTGTTATTAACTCTGTTAACTGAGATGATGGATAAGGTAAAATCTATATTATTAATTGACATGGCGGTTACTTTGTGGTGTAACATGATTATTTTAATTTTCACAACTAAACTTTCCAAGCCCCGCCACATTACCCGAATAGACAACAATACTGAATTTAGTTTAGTTATCACCTAATGGTGAGAGGGACTGTACCTCTCGAAACTATAATAGTGACAATAACCCAACGCGTGTGTATTACAAAGTTTAGTTGTGAAAATTAAAAGGTAAAATTTTATTGAAATCGGGTATTATTTATGAAGTTTTGATTTTTCTTGATGAATTTTTAGTCTTTATGTTGTTTTTGGAGAAAAAAGTTATCCATCTTACTTGGAAACGTAAGTATGTACATGAAATTTGATGACTTATTGTATGGTTTAATTGGTAAAGCTGTCTACTCGATGATTACTATACCCTTTCGATACACATTTTTTCTACGTGATTTATCTAACTTTGTTCTAATATCAATAAATTATGATGCAGACTTATTAATACTTGTTAAAAATAAATTTGAATATGCGTGTGTACTTTATATGTTAATATTCACGTACCTAGTATTTACAGATTCACAGAATAAATTTTGTATTTTTTTTTATTTCTTGAAAACTGATAATTATTATCAAACACAAGGATTCGCAATCTCTCGTATTGAAAGCCCTGTTTCCAGCCTGCCGACCTCCGCAACCCCCCCTCCCCACCCCTGACCGCGCACCCCTGAAACGTACTCCCCTCCACCAAGTAACACTCTTTCAGGGTAGACAAAGGAGTACAAATTCAGTTGGCGTCCCTCTCGCTCCTGAGATGCAGAGAGAGATGCTGATGGAGAAGGCTGAATGGCAAGCATAATTGGTTTTAGATTTGCGGACAATTGACTAAATACCTCCTAGGATACGTTTCACTTCTGCTCTCCTGTTAATTTTTATTGGCAATTGTAGAAAAATTACTCACTTCTTCTCATTTCGTTGACTTTTAAAAACCTTTTTTGTAAGTTTTTTTATGCATTAGATTTTTTAATGTTCATTTTGTGACCAAATACAAAAATTCTATAGGACTAACAGAGTGTCAGAAGTCTAATATGTAAGACAATGTTTATTTATGTGGAAAAATCAAAATATGTATTTTAGGGTTTAAGACATTCCGATTCCGGCCTTTTTTATGCAGGCGAAAATTGACTGGAAAGATGTGATAGGTAATATTGAAAAGCGATCTATTCAAGTTAATCAATGTACAATATTGTTTAAATTCGTTTAATTGTAGGGTGAATATGAGAGTCATCTCCAGGGATGGGATAGATGGGACTCGGAGGGGCTCGCGCGAGCCCCTTGTTAAATTAAGAAAAAACAATATTCTCAAATCAAATCAGTAACCTAACTGCAATTTCTGTAGATGGTTTAAATATATTATGAAACATAAGACTTTGTTTCATTTTGAAGTTTATCGTAAAATACATATATTTCGGCTGCATAACAAAAAAGACCTAGCTGTTTTTTTTGTCTATAGTCTTAACAATGCTTAAAAACGCCGATGTTTGATATATTATATATTGCTTCCAGATGTTCAACGCAACATTTTTGTGAACGATGCTATGAACAATTATCCTTCATACTTCACACGTGCGCTTTTTTTTCTCTTTACCGTAATTGTGCACAGTTTTGAGAAGGACAGTTCCTAATATTTATTATTTTGTAGCACCATTTACCAAGAAGAACTTCAGTTTCAATCCAGTGTTCTGTTTTGAAACGTGGAATTGAAGCGAAAAGAATAGTATTTACCTGTTTCTGCGTCAATCTTGGAGCTCTTCACTCTTGCAATATAAGGTAGGAACTTAAGTACATTTTTCAACTATTGATATTAATTATTTTACGGTATATGCGTATTGTTACATAATATAAGCATATTAATTAATTAGGAGAACACATTCTTATTGTGAAGTTGTAATTATTCAAAACATAGGTCTATGATATTCTAAATATATTAATTAGAAAGATATAGGTTAGGAAAGAGATCCAGGTTCAAATCCCGGTGGCGCAACAACAATATTTTTCGATAAAATTGATTTTATATGTATATCTTTCTAATTAATATATTTAATTCGTATTTAAAATATTAATTAACATTCGATCGCTTTAATAATTAATTGTATAAGGGTGATAAAAAATCCGTTCTTTCAATAGCTCTGAGATTAAGCGAGCCCCTTGTTAACGTATTGGCAGCCTACCGCTGGTCATCTCCATTATTTCTTAGATTTTTTGTCAAGCATGGGTGTCGGTTCATTCTGGGTTTTAAAAATTGACATGGTTTGCAATCTAAAACTTTTTCCATGTCTGGTAGTACTCAAGGCTAGACGTGGGGCAGTCTATAAAAATGTGGATGTCTAATAAGAATAAAAACACATACATTTTTATACTTTCGATCACTTTGTAAGAAAATTAACAATCTAAATAATAATACAAAATATTTTTATTTACATTATATAATTAAACATTTAAGAAATGAGAGAGCTCTTTTTAATTTTATAATACATGAATGAGGTGACAGAATCAACAATAAACTTATTATGAACGTAATGAAAGACTCCGGTATTTTATATTCTATTGTTATATTAAATATAAGCAGTTATTTTGTATTTCAGTACTCATGTGATCGCAGTGACGCCCGATTTAATCGGTGGTATTTTTTTGTAAGAATTATCTAAAAACTAAATCGATTAGAAAAAAAATTATTCAAAATTTTTCCGACGGAATAACTAGAAAATAAATTACTATTACAAAATAACATTACTGATATTTAGGCAGTTTTTAAGTGTATTTTGTATTTTTATCTCATGAAATTTAAATTCTAAATGTACCAACTAAAGTTTCAAACATCATAACGGACATTTATGTTAACAGTTGTCAATGGCGTGTCATTCCTTATATGTATCACCAAGTAAAGTATAAAATTACTTGGTATTTAAAAAATTATACATATTTTTTATTTTGTCTAACCTTAAATGTCAGAAACCCTGAAATCTTCGAAGGCCATGGATATGAAAGAAGCAAATATATCGCTGCCTAGTCCAATAAAATACGGCGCGATGTGTGTAAGCAAAAGGTAGCAACATAATAGTTTTATATTTTTTAACGTTTATATACTTAGAAATCTATATGTGTGGGTAGCTACATATTCATGTCCTGAAAGTATAATTAATTTTATTTTTCCTCTATATTTTGACATCACACATATAATATTATCCAGAGACATTATAATGTCGTAAAAATATTCACTTTTTTACGACATCGTTTTATCCCGTTTACCCCGGTAGAAAATGTTGGAAAAGCTTGCGGGGAAAAGAGACGGACGAACAGTGGCGATAAAATGTTCCGTACGCTTGTAGTGCACGGACGGGCCGTTGTGGCGCTAGTGTCGGCGGGAAAACGCTCTTGACAGCTCCTGTGAAAATCAAAGCAAATTTTGTTTACATTGCTCTCTGGTGACGGAATTATTGTTTTTTGTTGTGGACACAAAATTTGATAGGTAAACATATCGAAAAGTGTAGAATTTACCAAATTATTATTTGACGAATCGTCTGTAAATAATTAATTGATCGATCTCAATAAAAATCGGTAGCTGCCAATCTGCAACAATAAATTATTTTATTATTATTTTTCAACTTAATTTTGAAATACTTTTTCAAATCACACGATTTGTGGTTTATTGTAAAATTACCAATTAATTAAAGTGTGTGAATAATTAATATTTTGTGTTATTGTGAAACGACCTATATTGGATTAATTCAGTGACATATTTAACATTGGATATTTTCTTTGGATTGTTTACTGAATCGCATCTTTAAAATTGTGGTAAGTTTTTAAAAATTATTTCTTTATTTTTCGTGTTATCATTTTTTTTTTGTAATCCTCAGAATCTACGGTTCTCTGTGTACTCTACTACTTTATAATATAACAGCAGTAATGCATTTTAAATATTATTTTGTAAATTGAGTTAAGACACTGTTTTATTCCACTATATTTTTTATTGTATTAAACGTTAGAACGTTCTCGGGAACATCTTCCCATTATCAATAATATAATTCAACTAAAATTTAAAACACTTTCAGACAGTAATATATGGTGTGTTTGGAGTTAACGGTGGTGGGGGTGGGGGTGGAGTTAAAGTGGATAAGAGAGGGAATGTAATAAAACACAACGGACAATAAAGAATTCCACAAAAGTTTCAGCAAAAACCTTTGAACAGTTTTTAAATAATGTTCACTTTTTGATTTGTTGTATTCGTAAACAATTTAGTATTTTTTTAGATAATTCGGGGCTGATTTAATTTTGTACTAAATCTTTGATTAATCTGTCAATTTGAGCTTCATTTATAGAATTTATTTTAACAAGCTAAACTGTCAGTGAGATACATACATTTTGTTCATGACCGACCTCAAACCGTTTAAGCGCGTAGGTAGGTTGTACTACGTGCAATTGTAACATTTTATAAGACTTCATGTTTATTTCGAGAAGATTCTTATATTGTCTCTGTTGCATGATAATTATTTATCTAGTCGGAACCATACCATAAACATGTCATTCGTCAACACAATTTTCTTCATCGATATTTTCCATCCCAAAAATGTGAAACGCAAGAAAATTGATGCATTAAATTGAAATGTCAATTTACCGTGAATTGCGAATTAGGTGGTTCATTTCCGAATACAAATAAGTCCATTTCGATTGTGTTATGATCAATCGTGAGATGATGATTGCATCATGCTTAAATATTTCCGGTAAACAAAATGTAACATTATACATATTTATGATATGGTAATCGATAAGACGTGTGAGGGTTCTATCCGATATTTTACCATTATCGGGTTATAATAAATTCGAAATATCGTAAAATGGGGCTAATTTGATATTAAAGGGCTATTTTGGTACTCAATGTATGTACATTATTTGACGCCGCAAAATTATATTTTCATTAACTCAATTTTCTTTTCTATTTTCCTTTTTCCACCCCAAAATACAAATATAGTTTAATTAAGAGTGTAAACATATTTTAATTATTTGGAGAACACATTCTTATTGTGAAGTTGTAATTATTCAGAACAGACGGTCTGTAATATTTTAAATACTAATTAAATGTGTTAATTATAAAGATATACCACCGGGATTAGATAGCTTTCAAATAATGGAACGATAGATGTATTAATTTGAGAATGTGTAAAATGTAGGTTCGATAATTTGTCGTCAAAAATAATGTCGCTGTAGCATAGTTGGATAATACACCTTCCCCGGTTTGAAAAGAGATCCAGGTTCGAATCCCGGTGGCGCAACAACAATATTTTTCGATAAAATTGATTTTATACGTATATCTTTTTAGAAATTAGAATTAAGAAGAATTAAGATTCATAGAATTAAGAAATAGTCGCTCAAATGGTTTGGTCATGTGGTACGTACGTGCGAGCAGAGGATAGCAAAGAAAGCATATGAGGCGAGTGTTGAAAGCAACAAGAATATAGGGCGTCCGCGTAAGACCTGGCATAACCAGAAAAATTAAATATTGGAGAACGGTCTTGTCAAGAGCTTGAACAACCGAAGAGTGTGCACGATGTATGAATGTGGACGAGACAATAGTCATGCGCCAGGACAGAAGAGTGTGGCGTTCTATCATCTATGCGTACCATTGCGGGAAAACGGCGTGATAATAAATTAGTTAGTTTTGTTTGACATTTATTTGAAAAGTGTCTCGTAAATAAAATACACTACGATATTGTAAGACCATCCGTAGCCGAAAAATTATATTGTAAAAATGTAATTATCTAAAAACTGTTAAATTACACATATAATTTAGCTCTACAAAAACAAATAATTTTGTTGGATATCAATATCTTGATGTAAATAACATTTTTTCAATGAATAAATAAACGTCTATGTATATATTTTGAGATTAGCCAAAAAGTATGCAAGTGCTTACTTTGGGTAAAATAATTTATTCAAATATACTACATCAACGTAGCGACGGGTTTATTTCAGAATTAAGTAAGTACATAGTGTTTTGCATTTTCAGTCAGTCGTACATTATGCCAAATAAACACGGGAACTAATCTCCATGGAAAGACTCATTTACAGGACACGTCCGCCCTCACGGCAACCTCCTCGTCTTCCTTTCTCTCAGGATATTCGGAGAGATGAACAGCATCCGCAGTTCACAGTTCTTTATCCCTCTTCATTATCATGCTAGATCATGTAGTTTTGGCGGCAAATCTTGCGGAGGATATTTTTTTCGAAAACTTACCCACCTACTTATATATGAATCTCCTTATGTTCGCCACAAATGAAAATTAAATGAGAAATTCATATTTAATTTAGATGCTCGACGTTTCATTTGACGCTGGATATTAAAAAGTGTATGTGGTGTTTAGTTTGTGATGGAAAACGATCTATTTCAGAAAAAGTGACACTTATATAGAGAAAGTCATTGAACAGATTGCGTAGGGAAAATATTGATGAATGGTAATTCGTCACGCGCAATAGTTTTTTATTTTTTTATATATTATTTTTGTTAATATTTTTTTTTTTTTTTTTTTAATTAAAACCAGACCCACAAAACGTATTGATAGACGTTTGTCTGCAGGTACATTTATATCCATTTTGTTACATTTTATCAGTCACAGTTTAAATAATTCATTCTATTCTTACAGGTAAGACAGGTTATTATCGATAAGCCATTTTTTTTTTTTTTTATCATTTCTTTCAAATTGGGAGAGAGCGTACTCTTTTGTAAAAACCCAGGTAGTTTTATTTTTTATTGTAGGAACAACAAATGCTATTGTCCCCGATCCATACTTATTGGTGATTTTCATAATTGTTACACCTCTTGTATTTTTTCCGTGTGAAACCACCCTATTTGGAGCATCGATGTTATAATTGTTCTGATGAGAATAAATGAAAAACCAAACGTGCAGCTGATGTTCTTTACCACGCATACCATCGTATGTACGTTTTTGGCGCCCTTCCCACGATGGGGTTTAAACTCTAGTAACATTATACATTGCAAGTTACGTTTCGGGATATGACGGAACAGTTGCATGGAACTACAAATTGAGTTAAGTCACACACCACACAGGCTAATTGAAAGAGCGGAGAGGCAGAATTATCCGTGCACCGCTGCCGTTGAAGCGACAACACGACTTTGGACTGAGAGTTGGCACTGGATACTTCAGAGAGAACAAGCAGTAACTATTCAACTAGCCGGGGTGACAGTTGTGTCAACGCTAAACACTAATTTATTAATATCGTCAATTCGTCTGTAAAATAATGAGATTATTCTACCACCCGTTCTCATCTTGTACTACATTAGCTTTATTTTTCCATGTGATTTATACAATAATACGAGATGTATGCAACGTTCCCTCTAAGGGCCGATTGTGTGATAAATACTAACGACCGTAATAAAAATCCTTTGCGGGTCATTGATACATCTACATACTACTGTCAAAGCATAGATGGAAATGTCTATAGGCGTGACAAATAATCATTTTTTCACCTAGGCATTCGAAATCTGTCATATCAAACAAAGAGATCATCATCGAATTAACACTCATCAAACAAAGAGATCATCATCGAATTAACACTCATCAAACAAAGAGATCATCATCGAATTAACACTCATCAAACAAAGAGATCATCATCGAATTAACACTCATCAATAAAATAGAGGGATATTGAATGATTAATTGTCGTATACTGGAACTTTCAAAGTATCAATGTGTCAGATGACTTTTGGAGCAGCTGTGAAAAGTCCGCCATGTTTAACGATCGATTCTTGTTTTTTACTATCGGATATCGCAGAGTAAAATGAGTTAACTGCGGGATGTACTTTTGAGAAGTAAATATATTTTTACTAACAATCAAATAATCCGTATTTGCAAAAAATATTACTTTAATAACATTTTTTATATTAGCAATATTTGAATATGTTACACAATTACTGGACTTTTACCTATAAAGACACTGTTATTAAATAATTATCAGATATTTCATAGAGACAAAGATATTTTATTATATTTTAAAGGAATGATATATAGAAATATGGGGGGTAATTACAGAGCTTACGAGCCTGTATTCGGCTGGCTTAAGTGATCACTTTACATACATATAACGTTCACCACTTCTCACCCCTCAATCTCCAATATTTATCACTTCGAGTACCACTACAACATCGCCACATATCGATCAAATTTGATAATTCATTTTTCCTTGAAACAGCATATCATATGTCAACTCAATGAGAATCTGATTGTAAAAGTAATTTTTGATCAGTAGTAAAATTTTAACATAGTAACTTTTTACCATCGCCCGTTGTAAAAAACTTTTGCATGCTGTTTGACCGTCAAGTTTACTACTGTTAAAGTTAATCCCGCCTAGTAGTGCGGCAAGGAGTAATAATTTAATTCAATCGTAAAAAAGCCGACATATTTTCTTTACTATATATATATATATATATATATCTATCTAACTTGCGATTAGCACGCAAGGGCTCTAAAACTATAGTTTTTTTTTTTTTTTTTAGGAGAACACATTCTTATTGTGAAGTTGTAATTATTCAAAACATACGTCTTTGATGTTTTAAATACTAATTAAATATATATTAATTATAAAGATATACATATAAAATCAATTTTATCGAAAAATATTGTTGTTGCGCCACCGGGATTCGAACCTGGATCTCTTTCCTAACCGGGGAAGGTGCTTTATCCAACTAAGCTACAGCGATAGTATTTTTGACGACAATTTATATGTTACCTTTTAGGAAAGAGATCCAGGTTCGAATCCCGGTGGCGCAACAACAATATTTTTCGATAAAATTGATTTTATATGTATATCTTTATAATTAATATATTTAATTCATATTTATAGTTTTCTTAACAGATTTATGCGCGATACAATTATTTGAGTCAATAGCGTAAATAAATAACATGTAACTCTTTAATTGCAGTAAAATTTTAACCCTTCACTCGAATAAATAAAGTTATTCACTCGCTAGCCGAACAATGGACGAATCTCCCCCGACTTCTGCGCGCCCGGCAGCCGCGGCCCCGCCCGCCATCTTGTTTGACAACAGACGGAAAATAGGAACTTTTTCAATTAAATTTAATAATCGAGTCTCGTTAACAAACCCTCTTCCCTTTGTTTGTTTATTTCCCACCTCCATATTTGTATAATGTAAAATCCTCGGCCGAGCGACAGCAGCCGGAAATTTAATGGGAGGCTTATCGCGGGGAATAGTTTGCTACGCTTCACTGGAATTAAATACACTTTCCCCGTCTCTGCTCTGAATTCAATTCTTTCGGGTTTGTGAACAGAAAAGGGAAGACGCACAAGGCTATTTCGTTTCTTCTAATCTTTATGTTCGCCGGTGATACAATATCTGATTTTTCCGTAGCGGCGGGTATTCAATATTATGCGTGTGCAATTAAAAACATATGTTCTTATAATAATTAGATTATTAACTTATGAACTTTGTGATGTTATGCTATGTTCATTTCTTTTTTTTTTTAAATTAAAATTAATATAATTTATATTAATTAAAAATTTATATTACGTATAATACGACTACAAATATTAGTCGTCAAAGTATTTGAAAAAATAATCTCAACGATTTTTTTTTAAATTTTAAGATTTTATGTATTAATCACATTTTTGTCAAAAATATGCCATACTCTTAATACACAAATATGCAATATGTATCGATAAGTATTCTGTTTTAGCAAAAGACGGACATCGGTTGGAAATATTACGATACCAAAACTAAACACTGACCACTAACTAGTACGAGGGCTGTATGATAAGTACCCGTGTTTTACGACTGATGGTGCCACTGACGCAAAATCAAATATCTAGTGCGTAATCACATTATTATTCTCTTAAAAGGAAAGTCGTTGTAATTCTAAATGAGATATTTAATTATCGGAAACGAACCATGTTGTCTTACGTTGATTGAAAGAATATTGCACTCAGTAGCTTCTTCTTCTTTTAAATAGGCAATCCACCCTTCAAGAGTGATTTGTGCCATTAATCAAGTTAAAACTTTATTTTGTAGAAAAAAAGTGCAATAATATTATAGAATAGGAAATATTACATTACAAGTCAATACCATTGTCATTCAAAAAATTTGCTATTATATAGATTAAATGTGGCGAGTTAAGGGAAAGAAGATGAAGTTAACCGGGAGTTGAAAATTGTCATTGTGTTCCTGTGTTAAAAAACCTGTGTTCCGTAATGGACATGCAAAAAAGATATGGTCAAGGGTTTCCTCCTCGGCACCACACTCACACATTGGGGAATCTATTAAGTTCAATCTGAATAAATGTGAGACTACCTGGCAATGCCCAATTCTCATTCTAGATATATTTGATATTGTTCTTTTGGAGACTTTCCTTTTGGAGAACCAGGGGGTGCGGGAAATAGATCTATGAATTATTTTAAGCCGATTACCCTTATGATTATTTGGATCCATCCATTGCGCAGTTCAGATAGAATTTGTACGTTTTTTTACCATATTAAGTCTACCATACATCGGGATTCGGGATATGGAATTAATGAGGGAAAACTTCGTAAAGAGTGGCCTCCTTGGCCAGTTTATCAGCATATTCATTTCCAAGAATTTTCTTATGTGCAGGACTCCAAACAAGCACTCAGCAGCGTAACTACAAAAATTGGAGCCCTAAATGTATTGTATATGTATATATGAATATTAGTACTGTGTGGTATATCCAATAAATACTACGAACAAAATTAATCTTGTCTTATATAATATTTACACTTTCATGAAAAAAATGTAAGTGTCCTTAGACATTTATAAACATAAACTTAAAAAAGATTTTCTTCGCTTTAAGGCGATTTTCGCTTTACGGCGATGGTCTGGTCCCACACGTACTGGTAATATACATGAGAAACCATTTTACAATTCTACTCCTTGCTTTGGATTACTATTAAAGCTAGGAAAAGTATCGATACTCGTAAAAATATCAATTCAAATGTATTATAAGGCGCGAACTTTTTGGGCCTCTATCTAACGTGAGCCCCAATGCACTGCATTGGCATAGTTACGCCACTGATTACACTTATATGTATTAATTTATAAACAAATAGCTCAATTGAGTCATTTAAATAATCTATTTAATATTATAGCCGTATAGCGTGTGCCTATTTTGAATGAACTATTAAATTATTAAGCACATAAAGAGTTGGAGTACATATCAATATGTATTTAAATAAATTAATAGATATGATAAAATTAATAAAAATAA
The DNA here is from genome assembly GCA_031772225.1 of Eubasilissa splendida. Taxonomy (NCBI): domain Eukaryota; kingdom Metazoa; phylum Arthropoda; class Insecta; order Trichoptera; family Phryganeidae; genus Eubasilissa; species Eubasilissa splendida. The sequence goes on from CM062856.1 coordinate 18,456,051, forward strand.
GTTAAAACCTTAATAAATACAATGTAAAAATACACACCCATCACTATATTTAATGTTTTTCTTATTGTTTATGTCTAATAAATAAATGTCTATACTAAATACCTGTAACATCTTATATATTACAGTCGACTCGCAAACCTCTTACGAAATTTTTATATTTTTTTTAACGTTTTGGGGAGCTACCAATAAACAAATTATATCTTAAAAGAAAAATAAAATTTTATTATCATGTTTTTTTTTTAATAATTAAAAAGTGTAAAAATCAGTAAAATATGATTATTTTTAATACGTTTATTTAACAATTCTCAGAGTTATCATCACCATTATATTCTAATGAAATCAACATTAAATTCTTAGACGACAATTGAGAGGCGTAGCTAAGATAGTTTAACGCTCGCTTAGCATGCGATAGCTACCGGGATTAATACCCGATGTCTTCAAATTTGTTTTGAAATAAAGGTGGAAATAAAAACACATTTTTCACAGATTTTAGTCAGTTTTCGTGACGAGTGTTATGCACTGGGAGAGCTTCCGAAAAAACATATTGTATGTTAAAATAAATATACAATATTGAAAGAATATAGACATGTTATATTTTGAACCACCCTGTTCGAATATCAACTCCGCCGATAACTTAATCACTCGGCTGTATTCAGTCAACGCGCGGTTGAATATATCAATTGGCTCGGAGTGAGAGTTTCAAACTGCGTAATGTAATCTAGGCGTTGTCGAATAGAATCGAATAACTATAATTAAAAGCTTGACTGTCTCTGCATAGAATGGATTAAAATATATAATATTATTATACTGCATAATAATACAGTCGATCTCACCTTTATCGCCTACAGCGAGCGAAGATAAATAATTGTTTAGAATAGTTAAAAATTGAACGTGAATTTCATTTAACAATTGTTTAGAAAATTTAACGTAACACTTTAATACACGTTAATAATGTACATATATAGTTTACCTACTGAATTACAATTTATTTCTTAATTAATGAAAAAAATCTATTTTTAATAAGCTAACCATTTTTTTAAAATGTACAACCAAATTCTCGTTTTCACAATACAAAACTGAACCTAACCTAACCTAACCTAGAACCTAACCTAACCTAACCTTAGAACCTAACCTAACCTAACCTAACCATTTTTTTTAAATGTACAACCAAATTCTCGTTTTCACAATACAAAACTGAACCTAACCTAACCTAACCTAGAACCTAACCTAACCTAACCTTAGAACCTAACCTAACCTAACCTAACCTAACCTAACCTAACCATTTTTTAAAAATGTATAACCAAATTCTCGTTTTCACAATACAAAACTGAACCTAACCTAACCTAACCTAGAACCTAACCTAACCTAACCTTAGAACCTAACCTAACCTAACCTAACCATTTTTTTAAAATGTATAACCAAATTCTCGTTTTCACAATACAAAACTGAACCTAACCTAACCTAACCTAGAACCTAACCTAACCTAACCTTAGAACCTAACCTAACCTAACCTAACCATTTTTTAAAAATGTATAACCAAATTCTCGTTTTCACAATACAAAACTGTATTTTAATAAATCAAAACTTCAACACGTGTACACGGCATTGAGATATATGTCAAGTAAATTTGTCCTTCGGTGAATGCGGGCCTTAAGGTTTTTTTTTTTTGATTGAGTTAAAAAAAATGATGTCAGTGAATGCGAAAAATTGTGACAGAACCCTGCCATCGAATAAAAACATTCATTGGTTAAATGTAAATTTAAATGTAAATTTCATCAGCCCTGCGGTGTTGTTCTGCAACGCTCGTAATGACACGAGACGGATAACGTTACAACACGCCAGCGTACATTTTTATTATGTTCATTGTAAATCTTAACTTAAACGTTTCAAAATGGAACGATAAAGAATATTTTAATGATTTCTTTAATAATAATACACATAAAAAATGTCTAACGGTCTGACGTATTACTCTTCCAAATGAATATTCATTAAGTATACATTTTCGCCTAGTTAATTACTATGAGTGTTGCGTAATATTTCAAATATCAGACAAATGTACCGAGGGTATGCATATAAAATTTGGCAAAGTAAATATGAAATATCAGTAAGAAAGTAAGACATATATTTGGGTACCCTGCCTGCTACACTAGTAATTCACTGTATTATAGCAGACAGTGTTCCACCGGTATAACAGTAAGCAAAGTGCAATGATCAATGTACAAAAAATAATCAAGAGATGCAATTAGGTAATTTAATATACTGTTGTAGCCGTTTTATTCTCAGGTTTGGACCTTTAAAATTTCTTGGGCGTAATTTCTCCCCATTTCGTGGAGCCAGAACTGCACTTTTCGTGAATAATATGCAAGACTATGGTTACAATCTTTCACTTTTGCATTTAGACCGTTGTATATTTTTGGTGCTAGTAATAGAGTCTTTGTGCAAAAGTTTTGTTTGGTTTGTCTTTGTGTTAAATTTTGGTATTTTTTGTCTAAATACTACCTTACGTATCAAATGTGTATTATTTTTTTTGTTCCGAGAAGAATTTACCCAAGGGTTATATAAAATGCATCGATATACAGATGAAGCTATTAATATTGATAGCGGGGTTCTAATCAAATCGATCAAATTATTTTTACGGTCTCTGATAAAGGTAAAATATTTCATTCCATTTAATTTATATTGTTTAAGAATTACGTAGATATAATACGCCGCTGTCGGTTTCAACCACCCACACCTACACTCGCCATGTATTTTACTTATATAAATAATATTATTAATACATGAATAAATCCTTTGAAATCTTTAGGACTGAAGCGTGATTTATTTTTGAAAAACATTAACGCAGCTAACTGAAAATTCTGATGTATGTTTAAGATTGTTTTTAAAGATCAAAAAACACTTAAAAATATATATATATATATAATTTATTTCATATTTAGAAAAATATTTAAATATGTTTCTTAAAAAATGATGTGGAGACCTATCGATTTTTACGTTCTTGAAAGGCTTGTCTCATCAAACGAAAACACACCCTCTTAAAAAAAATAACGTAGGTACTATTACCATTACCATAGGTAATACCACTATCTATAGAATGGTATTTCAAAACCAATTAGTGTCGCAAACAAATCAAACAAAACCGTTAGGTATATTTTTTAACGTGAGAGGCTGGACCTAAAGATATCTAACAAATGCGCTCATCTTGATTTTGCACTCATTTTTTAAATATATTAATTAATAATATTAAAATATTTATCATCATTTAATTGTACGTCAGTCACACCTTTAATAACGTAATAATTCTATATAATAATACATACAATATGAAAAAATATTGCTTTCTGGGGTCTCATTATTTTCGAATAATAAACAAAACTTTGGGTATCCAACGAAGGTAGGTTAGGTAGGTAGGTACCTACTTTCTATTCGTTTAATAATTTTTAATTCGATAACAGAAGGTAACTAACTATTCTGTGGAAATTTAAAATATTTTTTTCCTGTCATTGTTGAGATATATACAGGGTATAACAGATCTAGTCCATAATATTTTATTGATACCTACCTGACTAAATTACGAGTCGAAAATGTTCAAGAAATATGTGAAAAATCTGCACCGTTGCGGAAAACATTATCGTTTGAATTTTTTTACAAAATCATATTCAGCTTTAAGTCTATGTACTTCGAAATAAATATTTATCTATATCGTTGCTCCAGGCCCTAAATCATCTATCAAAAAATAGTCTGACCGCTCGAAATTTGATTTCTTTTAATGATTTGTAAAACTGCCATGCAGTTTGGAAAAAAAAAGAATGTATATGTAATAAAAAAGACAAAAAATATATAATTTGTAATCAATAAAATATTCAAAGTAATCGATTTTGTTTTAAATGCTTATATCTCTGATACGGTTGAGATTAGGGACATATATCTTGAATCTATCTAGTAATTTAGTCAGGTATCCGCCCATAAAATATTGTGGACTAGTTCTGTTGCACACTGTATATTATTTGTCTTAGTGATCACGTTATCATTGATCACATTTCCACAATTAGAAGTCCTTTGCCTTTTCTTTTGTACTAGCTAACGAGTAACTCGAGCTAAAGATGGTTTTTCTTTTTGATTGTGTGTAAGGGTAAAGTAAGCTTAGTAACGGTAAAGGCTCACATGATCTTATTGATAAATGAAATCCTCGAAAAAAATTATAATGCAGGTCTATAATTCCTCGTGTGTCGTGGAGATTTTAGTTTTTGAGAGTCGTGTCTGATGATTATTAAAACACACTAACGGCAAGAAGGGTATTAACACCGTTTATTTGAAAAAATATATTAAACTCGATCATTTCTTTTAGATATCATATTGCATCGTATAGATGAGATATCAAATTAATATATTAGAGCAATAATTATTTACCCGGATTATGTCACCAGTTTGCGCGAAAAGTACCCGACAGAAGTGTGTTTATAATAAACACTCAGATCTGTCCGGAATGCTTTGAACTTCATCCGGATTAAAAATGAATATAGATAAACATCGAAAATCTAAAAACAGATGTCGCCCCAACAGCGCACGATTATCAAGAAAATTAGAGTTTTTATTTTTAATGGGTAATAAATGTCGCATTATTTTTAATTTTTATAAATAAAATGAAGCTCACGCTATAATAATTCAATTTTAAATTTTTTAATAATTTATATGAATAGTCGCGCGTGTAGGGTCGCCACCTTTCTGAAGTGGCAGGAAAGGATACTGATCAAAATACTGAAGCACTTAACATGTCGTTTGGTAAATTTCTAAAAATGCACATATATTTTCAGAATTAAATTATCTGTATATTTGAGCCAGATAGTTGGCTTTTTGAATTATTATTATTCGATATGCCAGTTTAGATACAATAACGAAATGAACAAGTAAGTGACCGTATGTATAAGTAAAGAGTACAAAATGATGACAACTCGCGTCCTTACTGATCTTAAGAAAGAAAACTTCTGGAAAAAGAGGACAGTTGGCAATCCTAGTCGCGTGTGAAGATTTTATGGTTTTGACATTCCAGTGTCAGTTGTTGAATCGGGGCGGATTATTTTTTTGTTTTTAATAATTTGTACGTACACTTTTCATTTATTTATGGCTCGGTTTAATCGTTTATCTTGAACACATCGATTTGTAAGTATAAAACGATTTCGTGATAAAACATAAAGTTATCAATTAGGGCTGAGCGAGATTTGAGGCGGTGCGGTGCGGAGGCGGAGAAGGTAGGCAGGTACCTGCTGCGGACTCGCTCCGGCGCGTTTCCCTTTCAGGAGTGAAATATGCAAATTAAGTTTACTTTAAAAGCAATACAAATTGAAGTTTTAAAGCGGTCGCACAAACCGTGTCGAGATTCCTCTTTGTATTTTCTGCAAAACGAATACCACCCGCACATAAAGCGAATCCAATATAGTCAAAGCGAAATATTGTTTATCTTAAAATGATGATTTACAAGAAATTGTATACTCGACGATTTCGCGCAAATTATGTTACAATCTTGTAACTTTATGATCAATTTTCCATCTCGGAAATTTCATTATTGTAAATAAAATGTATGAACACACTAATCTACTATTTTTTAAAATTTAAATGATGAATTTAATAAATAATCGAAGAATATTTAATGTTTCAATAATTTTTCTTCGAGTATTTAAGCCAAATTGTCAAAATGCGTCACATAAACAGATTCCTACAGTAGTCGAAGACCTTGACAGGCGGAACTGAATGCGCATGCACGAAAGTCGAATACTTGTGAATACTGAACGAATGATAGAAACCACCGTTGCTGGTATCCGCGATTCATTGATGTTCGAAATATGTATTTCGACTCGCTCAGTGCGCGCGCCATGTCGTAGTGTGTGTTATGACTTGTCTCTCTCTCTAAAGGACAGAACGAATTTATTTGCAGCAGCAGTGCTGTTTTTGGCTAAAAAAAATCCAAAGCTTTTTGATTCAAGGATACAAGGGATGTGGAGCATCCAAAGCGTGTATGAAGCGACCGCGCCTGGTATATACATATAAAATCCTATAAAAATTAATGATATTATTTATTGTATGTTCATTTACTGATTGACTAAATAAGTTTACTTATACACGGACTGATCACTTTACTGAAACGTCAACACTTAGAAATTAAAAATGAACATATGGAACACAAAAAAAAAATCATTAACGCAAGTATTCTACAGATTGCAAAGACGAGTAGTAGTAAATTAAAAACTAATCAAATGTATTAATTATAAAAATAATTGTTGTTGTGCTACCGGAATTCGAACCTGGATCTCTTTCCAAACCGGGGAAGGTGCATTATCCAACTATGCTACAGCGACATTATTTTTGACGACAAATTTTCGAACCTATATTTTACACATTTTCAAATTAATACATCTATCGTTCCAATATTCCAAAAATATTTTTAGATAAAATTGATTTTATATGTATATCTTTATAATTAATACATTCAATTAGTATTAAAAATATAGCAGACCGTCTGTTCTGAATAATTACAAGTTCACAATAAGAAAGTGTTCTCCTGATAATAGTAAATCAATTTAATACGAATAACAGTAGGCGACTTGGTTTTAAGATTACGGAACTATGCTAACGAAAATAAAAAATGTTATCTAACGTTATGTTTTGTATTTAATTATTTATCGTTCATGAAAATATATTTTAAAACAATAACATTTATGAACGCACGGTATTACATGATATAATATTTATTGAACCTCTCACTCTGTAGTACAGTCTCATTGTATTATATCTACCATTAACTCATATGCTCCTGGGATACGTGGAACGTTCAAAGAAAACTTATCTCCTTTGCTTACTCCCACACATATATCATATGAAATGGCTGATGGATAAATTATATAACATAAAATATAGACAGGATAAATAAAACATAAGTATTAGAGAAGAAGTAATCTCCCACTTTTTCTTTCTTTCCGTGAACTCCTCTCCTGAAAGACTTTGACTAAGTTCAACACTCACTATTTACCCTGCGAGTGCGATAGGGACGTGTTCGTCTGCCCCTTTAGCGCGAGCGAGACGAATGTAACTACTTTAGGTCTGGAACAAACGACGTTGGTGTATTTTTTATCACGAGAAATAACGAACTGAAGATTCAAAATGTCCTCACATTAAATACCTACAATCAGATTAACTCTTCTAATGGCTTCTTTCGAAAACAATTTATTACTATGTAAGTCTTTATTTATCAAAAAGAAATATTACTTTTGTATCTCTGTCCGACTGAAATATACTTTTTTTCTTCCTAAGATAAACTAATTTGAGGCTTAATGTTTTCAAATTTAAAAGAATTATCGAAGTTCAAGCTCAAAACAATAGCGTGGTGTATTACAATATAATGTTTTTTTGTAATAAAAAAAATCAATATGCTGTTGAATCTGTCTCGTAGTCTTTTATAATAACGCGAGAACTAATGAATAGACACGAAACAAAGTGTACATATAGAATTGCATCCTACGCACATTTTTGGTGGAAACGTAAATCCAATAGTTTATGACACATTTATGCAACAGTAAAAGTATTTACTCTTCGAGAATTAAATCTCTGTGTAAACAAGACGTATTTTTTACATTAATGCATATTATAATATATTGTCAGCGTTTAAATTTTCATTCCATTCGTGTCATATATTTAAAAAAAAAGTGATCACGTGGGTGACATGTCTATATACATCACATACTCCTTGAACATTTTCGATTCGTAATTCATTCGGGTATCCACCCATAAAATATTGGAACAAGAAATTTGCGTCAGTTCATGTCTATATATTTGGTGGTCTGTGCGCGAGAATTATTATGTTATTTATAGATATAAATAAATAGATATGTACTAATGTTTAAAATTCGAGATTTATATAGTAACACTAGTAACACATACTGTTTTTCCTTTGGAGAAATTGGACGAAACCGCCAACATTCAGTTGACTGAAAGGGCGCGAAAATGCCTGCGGAAAGGGGTGAGTACTCGGGGATGGCACTTCACAGAGCTGTTACTTATGTACTTTGCTGTACTTGTGTATTATAAAACAATTATTGTGTTTGTTATGTTATGTTTTTAATAATGAAAGGAAAATATGTGCCAGGGTGAGGTCAACACTACACGCAATGTGTATATATATTTATTAAGTTTTGTGCTTGTAAATCAGGTTAACACGGTTAACTGGATCATTCCGCATTTGACATTTTTTATGTGCGCCACCGCCATATGAGAAACTCACCCCACCGCGTGAGGGGTCGGGGAGGGCGAGCGATATAGTCATGTTGACTTATAATTAGCCATACCGCAATTTTAGGAAGCCAATTAATGGACATTAGTGGAATGGGGCACAATTACAAAATATACTTATTTATTACCCATTTGCTGGTTTTTCCATCATAGGATGGATTAAAATATAATAATATGTACATTGCATCCGCACCGTCGTAATGTTTCTATCATAAATAATACTGTTTTTAAATTTCTGACATTAATACACTTTTATGAATCTTAACACATTCATGACATTTTAATTTTTAGAAAATTGACACTTCAATCCGATATCCGATATAATGTAATAATTCAAATTTAATACTAATAGTAATGGCGGTAATGTGTACGAACTGTCAATAAGTTATGTTATTGTCATAGTCAGCTGTCAAATTTGCCCATTTTAGTATCCACTAGAAGAATTCCGACAATGTTGACATTTTAAATTGTTCATGCAATACAGATCGGACAACGGACAGCCTTCTAAAATACGTATTATTCATAGAAATTACTTAAGCCTACTTATAATTATGTACGAAAGCGAGCTTAATTAATTTACATTGCGAAATTTTTATATCAAACATTGAAAAAAGTTATTTCATTGTTTCTCATTCAAATTAAATCACCCCCACTCAGATATTTTCATTTTCAGATTATTATTCTTGTTGATCGTTTGATTTCAATGGCTGCTTTATTCGGCGGGAATAATTTTCCAAATAAAAAGCCCGTCACAGCCCTGAGGGTGGCCGGAATGGCGGCGGGGGGGAAGTGCAGGAGGATGGGGTGGTTTTTATGCCGGTTTGCGCGAAAGGGACCGATGTACAGGCATTAGCGCGAGCGACGGAGACAAACTCACCGCCAGCGAATCGATATCACGTGATATGGCGAGCAACGCTTTCCGGCGGGCCAACACCGCTCACCCTTGATTAATTGAATGCGGTTTATAGTGACTACACCCTAATGGTGTTAACGCCACAAGGGTTAGGACAAGGCGATTGGGGCAGTTCGATTCCGGATGAGGTGTTTATTGAACTCGGTACAAATCAGCAAATATGTACCTGCATACTTTATGTACAGCGTCGATCGCGATGTACCGGTAATTTTTGGTCGATCGCCAATAATATACCCATATACTTGTACTACCATCTTTATAAATAGGTAACTTTGGCCTAAATGTTTCCATAAGTCGCTGAGGTTTACGCTATACCGATGGACTAATAATTTTATTTACTGTCAAATATAATCACAGACAAAATAATTTTACAATCGTAATTTTTTTTTTGAAAAGGTTAATCGCCAATGAATCAATTTTTACTGGTCATGTAGGTCTTATGTAAAAATTAGTTGACTCCGCTTATACATAGATAAACGAATTATTTTATATAGGTACATTAATTTAATTTTGCTTGCAAAAAAATATAACATTAAATAATTAGATTTAGGATAAATGTAGAGAAAATTGTGTTCTATTTAGTATTTCTACTGTGCCCCGTCTAATCAAACAACTTACAAAACTGGCACTCATATCATTCTGCAACTTTAGAATTTTGACGCACATTTTTTCCCATTCAAATTAAGTCGATCAAAAATTGACACTAACTAATATAACTTATTTTATTATGCATGTAGTTAAATAATTCACAATATTAATTTAATTTAATACTAATTCAATGAATCAATAAGACATAGAGAAAAAATATTTGGTTGCTATCGGGATACTAACTTGAACCTTTTCGTATCCGAGGAAACGTGTTACCATTCCACTACAACAACCGATTACGATTACGACATTAAAACTTATATCTGTATATTTTTATAATTGATACATTTATTATTCCATTTTAAAAAGCAATCAACTATATATTGCGTTGAATCTCAATTACCAAATATTTATTTAATAAATTGATTTTTTCTGTATATCTTTCTAATTGATTAATTTAATTTGTATTACAATTTGTTCCGAAATTGCAACTTCATAACAAAAATGTGTTTTTATTTTTAAAAATACGTATTTTACTGTTCCTTTCCAATTAAATCATTTCGTTATAAAATTAATAAAATATTAATATTAGTGTACCTACTTCTTCAGTCAGTTCATTCAATCATTACTGAGGATCGTGACCTGGTCCTTGACGATTCTCCTCCACCTCTGTAGTCATTCCAATAGGTTAGCTAGTAGCCTCTTCGATCTGATCGATCTATTGAGTTGAAGATCGACCTCTTCGTCTCCGGTATTCCACAAGCCCAGCCACTGCCAGTTTTTGCAAAATGTAGGAATCTATCTATATGTGGACAATCTATCTTGGATCTTTAATTGTTTCGGAAGTGAGGCATTCATACGCACATTGGTGTAAGTATATAATTACAAGTATAATATATACCTAGTAGTCATTTCTCGTACTCGAGGTGACGTAGTGACCTAGTCTCCAAATCCCAAATACTTCATTATCCACTTCCGCTCCAGAATACGCCCGACAACATCAAATATTGGAGGACGGCCGTGGATGAGTAAAGAGGAAATATTATTTTGTGTCACGACAAAAAGATCTCTGACAAAGAACGAGAAATAATGTGTATTGTTAAGGGTCGTAAAATTTAATATGTTGGCCATATAATGGGCTCAAATATCGCCTTCAACAAATGTATGTATATTTTGATTATTATATTTATATAAATATGAGAAAATATATATTAAATTACGTTGTATTATATAGCAATTAGCATTAGGTAAAGCAATTATAAATATAAAAGAAAATACTAAACATTACAGGCCGATTTAGTTTGGCCGCCATTTTGGTTTGCCAGATTACAATTTATTATGTATTATTATTATTATCTAACGTCTCAACAACGCGTTGAAGTTATTAAAAGATTTTATCTAAATGATAATGGTAATGCTGTAACCATTAATGGTGATCGCTATCGTCACATGTTAGAAAACTTGTTGGTGGTCGAATTGGGTCGATTGGGCCTGCAACATATATGTGGTTTCAATAGGACGGTTCCACCTCACACGCAGCCCGAGCTACACTTGAAATTTTGCCAGAATTTTCCCCGGCCGCATAATGTCAAAAAGTGATGATATCGACTGGCCTCCTCGATCACCTGATTTGACGGCTCCCGACTATTTTCTGTATGGATACTTGAAAGAAAAAGTCTACGCCAATAAGCCAACAACAATTCCGATGCTACAGGACAATATTCGAAATGAAATTGCTGAAATAACACGCGTAGTGTGCGAGAATGTTATGAAAAAAATAAATATATATATTTTTTCTTTTTTTATTAATATTAAAAATATAATACAATTTCAATAATCAGTGGATATATATATGTATATTTTAACATTTGTTTCTTCTCTATGAGAGTAAGACTCGTGTATAGAGAAGGAGTATATTCGAGTTAATTTATGTTTCAATTAGTCTGTGTACATAATATTTTAACTTCAGTTACAAATTTATGATAGTCCGTAATTTTTCTAATTGTGATGGGGAGATTGTTAAAAAATTTGATACCTTGATAAATATATTGATTTTGAGTTACGGTATACTTAAGTTTTGGGATATCAATTTGATCTCTATATCTTGTAGATCGGAATTCGCTTCTAAAATTTAATTGATTTTTAATATTGAAAATTGGAATTATTGATTTTTTTTTGTATATGTCTACTATTTTTGGTACTTTAAAATCTGTGAAAAGTTGTATACTTGGATAGTCTTTTATTTTTTTTTAGAATAATTTTTATTATCATTTTTTGAGTGATTTCTAATTGTGACATTGAAGTTTTATATGCACCTCCCCATCCAATAATACCAATAATAATAATAATATGGTTAAAACGCATTTGTGCCGCTGCCAAAAGCGACCACTTAGCCAATATCATATTCTATACATAATTGTAATAAACTAAATAATCGATAAATAAAAACCAAATTATTATTTTTTGTTTCATTTCCTAGTTATTCAAAAACATCATCGGCCTGCAACATAATATTCACCCTGTACATATTGTGCACTTAACCTACAAAAAGTAGCAAGACTAGTTGCTTCCTTCACATTTGCTGGCAGTTCAGAGAAAAATTTGAAACTTTTATAGTATAAACTATTAGTAATCATTCAAGAGAAAATAGAAGAGTAACGGTAGTTGGTAAAAAGACACTGTCTCGGTTGCGAAACATTTAGAAATGGACCGGTCTCGATGACGAGCTGTTCAAAGTTGCCGAGGACACGCATTAGTCCGGACAAATTGTGGTTCAGCAAACGTATACGCCTGAATACATACAATCACAGCACCAGAAAAGGTAGAAGAGTTTAGCGCCTGTCATCTCTGCGTACTCCCGTGATAAAGCGACGTATCGACAGTAAGCGAACACGTTAGACAGGTTTTTCATATTCGATCAATCAACTCTTTTTTTACCTCAAAACTGACCGCATTTCTTATTTATCATTTCAGCAATCAAATATGCAATAAAAAAGACTCGGTACTTACAGTGTTATAAATATATATATTGGTGTATATATCACTATGCCGAAATATCCTTAGTACAGCTAAAGGCAAACAGACTCGATTTGGTAATTGATTTATCACGCATTACAGAGAATAATCTGCTAGCAAGTGTGTAGCGGAAATTCAAATTATACGGTTCATAATTGTATCTGGCACGATTCTGTTGAAGGCATCGAGCGTTTTGGATGTGTCATCCTTTCACGAGGGGAGAACCGGACCTCAGCGTCACGCATTTCATGCAGAATTGTGGTATTTCATTAATTATTTACTCCGTTGAGGAGTTCATTACCTACTAAGCAATCACTTATTGTCTTTAGTCATCAAACTAGCCAGCTGTTGAATTAATAAGTGCGAGTATTTAAACCATAATCGCCTGCCTTGTCCATGTCCATTTTGAGTGTAGTTAATATTTTAACGACCGATCAATGTGAAGTGATATTTTTTTGTTTCAATTTATTTTATTACACATATATTGTATATACGTACATAACTTAATTAATTATAATTTAATTTTTTTACACAAAATTACCCAACTCAATACAGAAATCTCGTGTTTGAATTGTGGAGTATTTAAGTTATAAAATAATGTAAAGGTAGGCATAGAAGTAAGATATAAATATAGAATTAAATTATTAAATACAAATACATGAACATAATTAATTAGAACATGTAATAGTTTTATAATATTTGTTGATTTTCGATTTGAAGGCTTTATAATATTTTTCTGTTTTGATTTTATATGGGAGGACATTAAAAAATTGTATACCTTGACATGGGGTAATGGTGTTGAGAAGCACTAGTTTAAAATTTTGGGATTTCTAAGTTGCCACGCGATCTTGGTCGGTTACTTATTTTTGTGGAAATTGTTGAATTGAAATGGTCTTTGTGAATTTGTATATAGCAATGCGTTATTTTTGAAGATTTTATTTAAACTGAGAATCCTTAAAGAATTAAACAGCTGTGAAGTTGAATATATTGATGGTTTTTTAAGAATGACTTTTAATACCAGCCTCTGAATCTTTTCTACAGGTAAGAGATTAGTCTTGAAAGTCCCCCCCCCCCCCAACCGATTATGCCGTATTGTAAAATAGATTGGTTTGTTATATTAGCTTTGGGTATAACTAACTATCGTTAATTCGAGCCAACAACCTATGTTACCGCTGTGCAAAAATAGCTTCCACCTTCAAATGTTGTATATTTTTTTGTATATCCAATTTGACGAAATATATATGCACTCGTAGATGTACATCTGTGTTAGGTTAAACAAACCAAATAAGTTACTTAACTGTTTTACTTTGTCATTAACTGCCCAAGCATTGTCAGGAATTGTAAAACAAATAATTTGTTGATTTTTTGTATATAATTTATTTACATTAACGGAATATTACGGTAGGGCATTTAGTGTCGCTGGTTCGATGACCTGGAATACGTAGTCAACTGTTGTCAGAGGCAGGACGAACATTTCAGATTGTACACGAGGCGTCCTTCAAATAATTCACTAAACTTTTCAAATTTTCATACATTTTTGTTTAGTTAACTCGCACTAATTGGAACTAGGATACGTTCGGATTGACGACTGCTTTTCCAAAAGGCGTGACCGGAAAAATAATCATTATTAAATCTAAAATTTTTGTGCCACAGTTTGTTTAAACATTCAACAGTTTAACCCTTAGGCAGTCAAAATGTTTGGGTCCCCTTCGAAAATGAACTCCTAATACGCTGGGATAACATTGAACTAAGTAGTGTGCACGCCAGCCGCTAGATGGAGAAATGCTAACACTACGGTACATTTCAGTGTACTTACTACACGTACGATGTTTGCACCGATTTTTGTTACAAACTAACAGCTAACAGAAGATGGTGGAGATCTATGGTTTATAGTTTGTGTGATTTAAGTTGTTAACGGGTACATTACATTAAGGGCCGGTTGTGTGGTCATTAAAATCGTTTGCGGGTTGTTCGAACGTCAAATTTACTATTGTCAAAGCATAGATGAAGAAGTCTGTAGATGTGACAAATAATTATGAAATATGCTTTATTTTTTCGCCTAGGCATTCGATATCAGTCACTTTGGTGGTGACATTTTTTCGTATTACGTGTAATAATGTATATTAAACAACTAGATTATCATCGGACGAACTCTCATCACTAAAATAGCGGGATATTGAATGATTAATCGTCGTGTGCTGCAAATTTCAAAATATAATGATGTGTCAGATGACTTTTGGAACAGCTGTGAAAAGTCCGCCATATTTAATTATCGATTCTCGTTTTTACGATCGGATATCGCAGAGTAAAATGAGAAGTAAATATTTTGCGTTTTCGCAATTTTTTTTACATTGGTAATTTTTTTTTCTATAGTAAAAAGTTACTATTGATCACATAACCGGCCCTAATATAGTATTTTATCTATAGTTTTCAATGTAAAGTTTTCGTGTCTTTGATTTAATTTTTTTTTTCTATCTTTTAGAAACAATTTATGACAGCTTGATTGTGATTTTCTTTCAAGATCATATCAATATTATTTTGATCCATTGTTGCTTTATGTGGCCCCCTAAAAGGAGCGGAGCCCATAGGCCGGTGCCTACTAAGTTGAATTATTATTCAAGTAAAATCTCTGCAGGGTTGTCACGACAGGCGCATATCAATATCTCCTGATCAAGATGCTTCCGTATCTATTAAGAGAGATTATAATGGAGTTTAAAATGATCTGCTAAACTTATTGTATATAAGCTAATTAAACGCAAAGAACAGCGGCCGTGTGGGCGGGAGCGGCGTAGTCATTATCAAAAGTGGTTCTATACCGAAGAACACTTGATCTAATTCTCGAATCGTGAATATTCCGTATATATAAATGATTCCGTTTGCTACAATTACAAATTGTCTGCTTGTGGCATTTTTTGTGCGATTTGCAATATTTGCATATTATTGTGGGGTCTGCGGATAAGGGTTACCACATACAAAAATGAAAAGAGGACAATCTATTCTCAAATGAAATAAATTGTTTTTTTTTTCCACCCTATCCCGGAATCAAAGCAATATTTTAGAAATTTTTAACACTTGTTTTTTGACTATATTTTTAGAGCTGTTAAGATCCGGCAGCTGCTAAAATCTTATGGATTTCCTTCATGTTAATTTTTTTTTTCTTTATTATTTCAATTGGTCAATGTTATTTTTTAATTTTTTTTATTACATTCATTTGAACGACTATGGGTCGATACATTCGACAAAACGGTCGAACCGCGACCGTTCAGTTGTATGGAGCCACACGCACGAATGTTGGGAGATCTGATTGGTAACTGATTGCCTATATGCCCACTTCCAACAACAGTTCAGTAGAGTAGAAATCGAGGGATTCATCGATATCGAGTAATCGAGTATATGCGCCAAGCTTTATTGGTAAAACAAATTGGTTGACATTTCAAAATACAGCGATATGAAGTTTTTGAAGGGACCAACAATAAAAAATGTAAACAGAGGGAAAATGTAAATTGGGGGTATTAAAAAAAACATTTATTTTTTATTTTTTATTAATTAAAATCAAACAATATTGTTTGCTGCACGTTTTTAAACAGTTCTTTCAATATTATAAATTAAACTAAAGGTTGCTGGTGGTGCATTGCTAATACTAGTAAAATATGCTTTGAGGCCTTCCTTTAATGAGGCATATTCTGAACTGGGCTTGTGGGATGAGCAGACATTTCTTCTTCGTATGAAGTTTTCATTTATAAGACTGTCCACTATTTCATCAATTTCCACTACGTCTGATGTTATTACGTTGGAGTCAACGTCTAAGTCTGCAAGGCTTATTCATAAATTCTTCCCCAGCCATCAATGTTGTCTGTACTATGTTCTACGCAAATTTCCTGCTGATTCCAGCTTGTAAAAAACAATAAAAAAACGAAACGTTAAAATTACGTAGGTATGAAAATGAGAAATGTGTATAAACGACCAACACATTCTTGGCTCTATGGCGAATTGCGAACTGGCTTAACGAATTTCAATAAATTTTAGACGTAAATCGCGGGAAAAACAAACGTAAAATAGGGTTTTTTATGTAATAAAATTTAATTAAAGATTGCAAAATTGGTCGTAGTACAGTTATACACCATTAATAACAACACCTACATTTTAAATATGAATTAAATATATTAATTAGAAAGATATACATATAAAATCAATTTTATCGAAAAATATTGTTGTTGCGCCACCGGAATTCGATCCTGGATCTCTTTCTTAACCGAGGAAGGTGCATTATCCAACTATGCTACAGCGACAATATTTTTAGCGACAATTTTCGAACCTATATATTACCTTTTTGATATTAATACATTCAATCGTTCCATTATTTGAAAGAGCCATCTACCTTATTTTTACAGAATCTCAAATACCTTTGTGTAAACTGATAGCAGACGCCAGAATTATCAATTCATTTTTATTAAATTTTGGACACATTGATACAACTTTATTATTTAGGAGAACACATTCTTATTGTGAAGTTGTAATTGTAACACCTACATTGTTCAAGAACTCAATTGGCAGACTCGCGTTCTGCATGTGACTTGTGTACATAAAAAGGAGGACATTTAAAAGCGGATGGAGGACACTATATTTCAATTGAAAAAGAACATGACCTTCTTTTGGATATTATTTAGTAACCCTGGAGTAATGCGAACCGGTGGAGTCGGGCTGCCGGTTGACGAGCGCCTTATGCGGAAAGAAAATAACCGAAAGTAGTTGTTTGGGGATATCGCATTACTTTCTAAATATAATGTGAGTTGTTGTTTTCGTTTTGTGATTGCCAAATTGTATAAATTACATTTGCGCTATCAATTTACTTCAGTTCAAATTACATACACACTACATTTTTCATTAATGTAAATGTAAACGGCACAGCGGTGTACTATAACAGATATAGGTAATAATTTTATACAAATAATGTTCTAGAAGAATATTTTTTTGATTCTAAGAATTTTATACGTCAACATTTGTACGACGAAAACTTGTACGCCAGCATTTGTACGACGATGTACTTAATACGATAAAACATTTTGTATATCAACAACATGAAGAACATAAAAAAAAACTCATAATTTACTGTTTTCAAAAAACTCTATTATAAAAATCTCCTTCATAGCGGTTTGTGGATTGTTATGGCCCTTATCCACGATGATCTCTCAATGATACTTTAAATCTATAAAAATCGCTAAAGATATGTATGTCGGTACTGGACGCGTCGTTTTAATTTGCGACCAAAGAAATCTCATCTGTAGACACGAGCCATTACAGAGTACGTATTGTCGTATAAAGTATACCATCGTTCAAATGCGTGGCGTATAAAGTGCTATGCGTATAAGTTTCCACTCGTATAAATGTTTTGTCGTATAAATACTGGCGTATAACTCTCTGTCGTATATATGCTGGCGTAGAAAATTCTAAACACGATATTAAAGTTTTACAATGAATATCTAGATGGATCTGTGAAATATGTGATCGAATAAGGTGAAATACAAATGTACGAAAATCAATTACATTGGATGAATCCTGTCCATTTCAGATGCTTTCTATGTAGGTGTATATATGTACAATTTATTAATAATTTATTTAAAAAAACATTTTTATAAGAAAAATGAATGTCTGCTTTACATGTTGCGTTTTATTAAATGCTACCATTATCGTAGTACGTGGGAAATCATTTTACATTTTAATAAATAATGGGATATTTCGTGATAAATAAATCGGTGCTCCGTAAAAAAATATATAATGAATAATGAGTAAACTCAAACAATGAACAGAAAGAAAACATTACATAAATTGAGCAGAAAATAATTAGATATTAGAGATAATATTTCTATATAGATATACCAGATGTATATGGTACATTCTTTAAAAAGGTATACTTCATATTTATATTGAATTATCATTTTTTGTTACTTTATGGATACCATTGTGGAGGTGAAATCATAATGAGAATCATTTTTATCGCAATGCCTATTGGGTAGTTTATTTCATAAGGGTTTACGCATTCAGGCAATGTGAAATATTTTGAAAAAATAGTGAAATACATATCTACGAGTGTCATGCTATTATTTGCTTTGTCGACAAACATTATTTTGTTGTTTGTAATAATTTTATTGTTTACTCGTTTATACTAGACTGCGAAATTATGGAAGGCGATGAATGTTTGGAACAAGTAGAAGACTTTGTGTACTTCGTAGGTGTGCTCGATAGGAACGGAAATGCTGAGAAAGATATCGAAAGGAGGGTGAATGCAGGGAATAAAGTGAATAATGCTGCTTTGAATGCGGTAATTTGTAATTTAAACTATTAGCGGTACATAATGGAGTTTTGGTACCAACACTTGGTGCTGCAACCCGGGACAGATTTATGGTGCGAGGGCCTGTCTCATTGGACATTTTTACTCAATACGAGAGCCAATTAAACTACGCACAGCAATTATAAATATGATGATGATTTTTTTTGGTTAAATTTTTGTTTGGATATCGATAATAACAGACAAGCCCGGAGCCTGGAGTCCTTTTCTCAGAAATTTGTAGACCCTCTGGAAAGCGGGAACCCTCGCAATTGCCACTTGCGTGACTCTAAAAACCCTCTAAAATCAGCCATTTAATGCAGTAAAAATGTGGTCAATCTGTTATATAATATATGTGTCAAATACATTTATGATAAAGTAAAAAATTTAAAGATTAGAAGTGTAAAGCTGATCCAGGATTAGCAACGTTAAAAATAATAAAATATACATTAAAGTTAATAAAAACAATAGTTTGGTCGTTTTGTAACTAATGAATGACGAAAAACGAGAATATTGATGGTACCATAAATATCAAGAGAACGTATGCGGAAGACTCGGCGTGATCAGATATAGAAAGATGCTCCTGTTAGAAGCTTTAACAATCGACAAACACGCATAGACCCTGAGACTTAACCCTTCCTTAGCCGTGCAGTAAGTAACATAGGTCTACTGAGCCAATTATATCGTATTTCTATAAATATACACAATGTAAAACTTACATTTTAACTAGTCCTAAAAAAATCATTTAGAAATGACTAGTGGAAAACCAATTATGTAAAGCGAGTCATAATAAAAATAATCATTTTTTAATTCAATGCTATATAAAATTGATGCATTGCATGCTATCGGCGTTGAAAATACCACTTGTACTACATGAAAGAGATCACACATTAATTTAAATGATGATAGATAAAGATGAAGATCATGTTAGATGGGTCTTTTGACAAATACGCTACAAGAATAACATTTGAGAATAAAATGAACGTATTTAATTATTATATTTATCATTTCTTATTATACTCGTATGTACAGTAACTATGGCATTAACTATTTTAAAGTTATTTAAGCTTGTAAAAGCATTTTATTCCCATTTAAAGTGTTAAAAAAACTCAAATTTCTTGCAATAACACGAGTTGACAGCATGGCTGCGTAGGGTATTTTTAGCATGGTATGGTAAAGGTTAATGACAGAAGAGTGGCGTTCATCTTGCAGGGAAACGGAGTTACTATAATGTTTTATAAGAATATTTTCAAAATAATAGTAGTTTGTCCCGCTCTTGTAATAAATACCATTAAGAATATTTGAATAATTTCGAGTCATTGGTGAATATTAGTTTTTAAATGGCTAAATATATAATATTATACTAGACTGCCCGCACAGCTACCGCCCGGTAACAGACGTATCCTGCAAAGACGCAGTACTCTGTTGTCAATTTGCAGAAAGAAAAAAAATCAATACACTTAATAAAACTATAAAAAGTGTTTTGATAGGAAAATAAGAAGAAGTAGAAATGTCAGAATGCGGATAGAACGCCTAATAACTGAGAAATTTATCAAAACGTGTGTGACAAAATCGGTTACATATAAATATCGCAAATATTTTAATATCTTTGATGCCAAAGTAATTTATATCAATATGTTAGTTAACTAGCGCTATTTCGAGAGGCGAGTTTGTTTTGTTCCAACACACATTACTATAATTATTGCATTATCCGTGAACGTAGATGGTTTTGAAGGAGCTGTGCAGCACGTGGGAATGTGGGTCCTCTCGGCCGTTTCAATGACAAGAGAAGATAAGGATCTCCTCTTTAAGGATTCAGCCAATGTTCCCGATTCGGCGATAGATAAGTATGGCGCGGGAGGTGCTCGGTGCTCGGCGCTCGGTACTGGGTGCTCGCCACAGTGCCTAGAAGGCACCCGTTTGTATTACGAAGGTGGATTTGCATTCCATACTGTTGCCGGCAAGGTGGTTCCGAGTCCATTAAATTCGCTTAAAATATAACTTGTGCGCCAATTTTAAAAGAGAATGAGATAAACTTAATTTTATTAGATTCGTCACTAGGTTTATTTCTTTATAATAACATGCATTCAGTGCCGGCCCTAGCATCTGTGGCGCCCTCGGGCGAAATTTTTCTGAGCGCACCCAATCCCCGATTTAAAAAAAACAATGGATCTGTTGAACCATTCTCTTCGATTTCGCAACTACAATGTCCTCCTGCGACCAGACAATATTTTTCGTGATTCGATCTTGCACCGATGGTAAAGTGGAGAGTGTTGTATTAAATGTATCTTTCAAGTTTCGCTTCACATGGGCAAAATATTCAAATTCTCTTTGCTCATTTCCCAATTATTATTAAAATTACCGGTGAGTTTTTCGGTCAGTCTTTTTTAATGGCACCCCATAAGCTGTAATTATTGTGATACTGGAGAATTGACTGCCATTCTCCAGGGCACCACTACAGCGGAGACGTTTGTGATGATATTTGAAGAAGCAGATGGCTTTTCTGGATCTGGAGACTCTTAGCACGCCCCCCCTTCGGGCTTCGAATCAGCTATGAGGACCAAGAGCGAGACTTGTGGAAGTGAATTACGAGCCGTGTCTGAATACTAACGTGAAGGAAAAAAAGAAGAAGAAAGCACATGTCTTTTTTTAAAGAAAATATATAATAAATAAGTCGGTATGTATATCCAGCTTTTGTTCTAGAATGAAAACACCGAGGGGGTGGGTACGCGAATATACAAAATTCCGAGTAACTTTTGTTAAATCTTCCACCCCAACGCTCACTTAATAATTGTTTCAACAATGTGAGAATAAAAATGAAGCACCCCCATCAGGTATTCAACAAATCCTCCAAACAAACACTTGTTATTGGCTCTTTTCATCTTAAACCCTCCAAAGCCCTAGAGTTATCTTGTGATCGGTATGCCTGAGCGGCGAACACCCGAAACTCTTTTTCTTTATTATTGTGTTATCTTAAAAATTCTATACTCGTAGCGTTGTTTAGAATTAGGTGTGAATCTTTATTACATTTAATGTATTAAATAATTCTTCTTTCTAGATGGACGTCTTTATAAATACATTTGTGATTTTGTTGACAAATTTATAAGAGATGCAATTATATGATTTGTTATTTTTTTTAAATATAATAAGAATTATTATATATTCATTTGGAAAATCATGAAGCACGTACTTTAGACAAAGCAAAGAAGCGTTTAACATTTTCGACCATTGTATAATACTCGTTGGGCTAAAAGTCACTTTACCATTTCAAATCTAATCAACATGATGAATTTTTAAAATACTTTTTATTATACACGGCCTGGATTACATACTCATTATGTATAATTATTTATTATCTACATATTCATACCTGACTCACGAAATTAATTAAATATAATTTATTTTCGTCGTTCTAAATTATCAAATTAAATTTTATTTGTAATATTTTAATATATTTCGATCACCCTCGTAGATTTCGAATGATATCTCTAAGTATGATATTTTGGTTTCATAATACGTATAATAAATATTATCTTTGATGATTGATTATTAAGTATTTATATATTCAAATGTTATTTTAGCTTTACTGGAAACTTTGTTTTCGATCAATACATACATATTATTATTGATTTTTTTTTACCATTGAAGTATTTTGATTCTACAGCCGTAAATCAATTTTTCGCGAATTTTTTTCGGATAAATAATAATTTCATTCAAAATATTATTTGTGCCGTATATTTCTATCTTTTTATGTCCATTTGACTAATTAGTCAGCGAACTCAAGCTTTTAGGAGTATTTTTTTGTTGATCTTTTGCCAAGATCGATTAGTTGATTAGAGAAGCGCGTATAATAATTCTTCTTGAAGGAGGATCTAGTTAAAAACAACACACTTCTATAACCTTTTTTGCATCCGACACCAGTATATGGCTACTGGTAGGGCCTGGGTTGATCACATTATCAAAGAAGATGTATAAAGATGCATAAATAAATCAATAGAACTAATAACAGCTAACAAGGAAAGCTGCGTACTTCGGTAACATTCTCCGCAATGAAAAATATGATATTTTACAACTCATTATGCGGGCGATGATAGAAGGTAGCAGAGCTAGTAGTGTAGGTAAAAAGAGATTATCTTGGCTGTGTAACCTAAGAAGGTATTTCAATGTCCAAAATGTTGGTGATCCTATGCAGAATGAATCAACATTGTCGCCAACCTTCGATAGAAGACGAAATACAAACAAGTCTTGTTAAAAATTATGTGCGGGTTATATTTTTGTGTGCACTGTGATGCCAAATTGTGTGCGCGCGCACATCCGCACACCTTAGGCCCCGTTGTGTGATTAGCAGTAAATTTAGACCATGGTAAATATTTTTTTAAGGAGAACGCATTCTTATTGTGAAGTTGCAATTTTTCAGAAACATAGATCAGTGATATTTTTAATACAAATTAAATGTATAAATTAGAAAGATATAAAATCAATTTATCAAAAAAATATTTTTATTGCTACCGGGATTCGAACCTTTTTTTCCTATCCGGGGAAATGCATTAACCGATTATGCTACACCAACATAGTAAGTTGACGATAAATTTTCGAACTTATATGTTGCACTTTCAAATTGAAACATCTATCGTTCCATTATTTGAAAGCCATATTCTTTATATTTACGGAATTAATATATGTTTGATGTATAATTATTTTATGGATGAAAAATTAAATAATATTATTAAGGAAAACACATTCTTATTGTGAAATTGTAATTATTCAGAACATAGGTCTGTGATATTTTAAATACTAATTAAATGTATTCATTAAGAAGATATACATATAAAATCAATTTTATAGAAAAATATTGTTGTTGCGGTACCGGGATTCGAACCTGGATCACTTTTCAAACCGGGGAAGGTGCATTATCCAACTATGCTACTTTTAACGACAAATTTTCGAACCTATATGTTATACTTTTCAAATTAATACATATATCGTTCCATTATTTAAAAGCCATCTACTTTGTTTTTACGGAATCTCAACCTACCTTTGAGTAAACCGATAGCAGACGCCAGAATCTAGAATCTGGATCTCTTTCGAATCTCGGTAGCGCAACAACAATATTTTTCTTTATGACCCTTACTAAAATACAGTAACTCCACCCTTCTCCCTTCTAATCAGCGGACATCTAAACCATCCCCAGCCTGGATCAAATTGTATATATCGTTATTACTTCATAAGCCAAAGTTCACTCCTTCCCTTATTTTCAGTTTGAATAATATATAATGTTAGGTATAATTTAATTAGCGACCGATCCCTCGAACATTACTCGACAGGTTCTCAAAGTCTTCAATACTTGATATTGAGAATTATATGTTAATAAATGTTTTGTTTTGTGAGTGCTTTAAACTCTTATCTTAAATGGTAACTGGTTCTAAATCTCGGGAAAACGCTGGGTAGGCACTGACCGCTAGTATACAATAATAGATTATTTGATTGTTTGTGGGATCGATCGCTAATTAAATTATACCTAACATTGTATATTATTCAAGCTGTAAATAATACAAACTGACGTGTTTTGGTTATTTTATAGCGTAATAAAGAGAGAGTACTTCCTGAAAGTTGAAGCGTTTTATTTTTTATAAGGCGAACTTTAGCGGAGCGTCTCGTTAAAAGTTTAGTCAGGTCGGTCTTTGAAGACTACTATTGCCGGTAGCAGTGGTGGTATCAATTATGAGATTATGCGATTAAAATCTCATTTTACAACTTATCAGATATTCAATTTTCGCCAAGATCGACTTACCGGCCTCAGTTCTCCTCCTCATGTGCTCCTGTCCCCCTTTGACGCTGGTCCGTACATCATAAATCGATAGTCGCAAGTAATCAAGACAAAATTATTATTAATTAATATTCGCTGGCGGTAACTCTATCTATTGCAGAGCGTCTCACCATACAACAGACAATTTATGTGCGCTTTCTTTGATCGTGAGCAAGGTGACCTCGAAATTAGGGAATTCAATCCCGGGATCCCAGTCTAGTTTACAGTATTTATGAATCCCGGATAATTCCGAAATCCTGAATCTTTTTTTCACTATTTTTCAGTTTTTATTAAGGTGAACACATTCATATTGTGAAGTTGTAATATAGGTTCGAAAATTTATCGTCAAAAGTACTGCGTGCTGTAGCATAGTCGGTTAACGATTGGAAAGAGATCCAGGTTCGAATGCCGGTAGTAACAATATTTTTCGATAAAATTGATTTTATATGTATATCTTTCTAATTAATACATTTAATTTATAATTAAAGTTTTTTGACAATTGCATACATTCAATAATGGCCTGTGTCCGTGAATGAGATTTTTAAGAGATTTTCTGGAGTAGTAATTTTGCCCCAATGAGATTCTTTGCATTTCTCAGCTTTCTATGTTCCCGTGTACACACCATGTCTCAGAGATTCGCCGTCTTGTACTTTACATTTGTCGCGCACGTCAAACGTCAATGTCGTTCGTCAGTAAAGTGATTTTGAGTCTCCCCAGTAATAATAAAAACTGAATAAATGTTTGTACTTTAACGCCTTATATACAATATATTAATGTTAATGTTTAATGACTTATTCTAACTTGTCAGAATAAATAATTGTATGGATTTATGACGTTTAGTCTATTAAATTCTTGTGGCCAGTGCCGAAAGGGATTTTTTCCTTCTTTAGTGCTTGCTAGTAACAGGTATTTTTTATGTAATAAACAATTTTGTTTTATTTATTAAAATAATCTTTGTCTTTTGATTTTTATTTTTCATTTAATAATAATAAATATTTAGACCACTACACGGTTAACAAAAGTGAGTTGCTTAGAATGTAATAATGTAATAAACACCACAATTTTAATATGAATTAAATATATTAATTATAAAGATATACATATAAAATCAATTTTATCGAAAAATATTGTTGTTGCGCCACCGGGATTCGAACCTGGATCTCTTTCCTAACCGGGGAAGGTACTTTATCCAACTAAGCTACAGCGACATTATTTTTAGCGACAATTTTCGACCCTATATGTTACCTTTTTGATATTAATACATTTAATCGTTCCATTATTTGACAGAGCCATCTACCTTATTTTTACAGAATCTCAAATACCTTTGAGTATTAATATCAAAAAGGTAACATATAGGGTCGAAAATTGTCGCTAAAAATAATGTCGCTGTAGCTTAGTTGGATAAAGTACCTTCCCCGGTTAGGAAAGAGATCCAGGTTCGAATCCCGGTGGCGCAACAACAATATTTTTCGATAAAATTGATTTTATATGTATATCTTTATAATTAATATATTTAATTCATATTTAAAATATCACAGACCTATGTTCTGAATAATTACAACTTCACAATAAGAATGTGTTCTCCTAAAACAATTTTAATGTAAAAAAAAAAAAAATTATAACAAATGTTGAATAATTAACGAACCAAAGGGCTAAAAACAAAAATAACTGATTGATTTATTTAAATTCTAGCTGATTTGCAAAATAATTGTGATCACTTTAGCCGCACGCACTTACAGCAACTACGACAAAGAGACGAATGTAAATGTTATATCAAATCAAAATTAATGGAATATGTTTCATTCTGATTTAGTCATTATTGATGTATAATGATCGGATGGACCGGAAATATTAGACTATATATATTGTACTATTATACCGTGCGGCTTTCATTAGATACGTATATTTCGAATTTCCTACGAGGACATTCATAAATAACCTACATAACGTTCATGTACAACGTAAATGCAATATATAAATTATGTACGCCAAAATAATGCTATATCGCGTCAATTGTATATTAGTATGTGATTAGTGATGAGCTCAAAATCCGGAACCGTGATATATTTGAGTCACACTCGCCATCCATCAGTGATTGAATATCTTAGAATATCGTGATTCGTGAATCATTTTTTTATATTATTTATATTTGGTTGTGAACCGTGATTTGGCGCCTGCGCATTTGAGACGAAAATATTCATGAAGGAATGACGTTATAATTCGTGATCAGTGCGATCTAGCAGATTTTACCAAAACGTTTTACTCATTTGATCTGAAACGCTGAGAATTTGACCCGAACAATAAACTCACATTTTTATAATCGTTTTCATTCTCTTTGTGATGATATTAAATTAGATATATGTACATTAAGTATTTATGCTAGAATAATTTAAGTTTTAATAATATAAATAAATATGCTCAAAATTGTTAATTTTTATTTATTTCGTGTGATATGGTGCGGCGCGTGCGCATTAGTAATGAAACAGTGATCACAGTCACAGTTTCCAATCACTGATATTATCGAATACCAATCACAATCACACCAGTCCCTATTATGTAATGCCTTACTTCTTATTCCTACAAGGCTCCGTTAGTCCAATATGTTTCAACCCTTTATAGGGCAAATTAATTATTTTACAATTTGAATTTGTTTTATCATATTTTAAAAAACACGTTAATTTACGAGGAATAACGCAAACTTCACGACGTCGGATCAATTTATTAAGCAAAGAACATTCTCGAAAATGTATTGAGATACTAAGGTTAACATTACTATGGGTGGTATTAGAAATTTAGGCTTTAATGCGACTGATAATATTAATTAATTTCGGTTTCAATTTTGCCCTACAAAGGGTTAAGGTTACTACAGCGACTAGAGTTTCAAAAAAAAAATTATATGTGGCTGAAAATTTAATAATAATAATAATAATTCATGTTTTTTTTATAGTTTAATCATTTATTCAACTTGTGTATTTTAATTTCGTAAGATGGTTCCAAGTATACTAATAGTGTATAAAACACACAGAAATACAAGTGTAGATGTAAATACATGTGCACATGTAAATACATATGTAGATATCTGCAGATAATTAATTGGAATAGGTTGGATGTTCTAAATCTCTGATGCTTTCAACACTCGCGTCGCATATTTTACTTCCAATCCTCCCCTCATTTGTACGTTCCACGTGACCTAACTAAGCAACCGTTTCATAATCCTGTTCACAATTTTGCCAACTCCAGGTTTCACTTACATACATTAATGAAGTTACCGCGACTCTAATATGCATTTATATACATTAAAATTACATTTAAAATACGTTTACATTGCATTTATATA
This sequence comes from Eubasilissa splendida, assembly GCA_031772225.1. Classification (NCBI taxonomy): domain Eukaryota; kingdom Metazoa; phylum Arthropoda; class Insecta; order Trichoptera; family Phryganeidae; genus Eubasilissa; species Eubasilissa splendida. Next base: position 18,484,315 of record CM062856.1, read on the forward strand.
CCATTACATTATGTTAGGTAATTTCTTCTTTCTGCCTCGGCTTCATGTTCAGGGGGGAGGCTTCTAGCCTAACTGGTTCTTTTTTTAAATATTGACAAGTCAAATGGTTATGAAATGAAAGAATAGTTTTTTTTATAATAATATTTATAATCTATATCTTAAGATGCTCGCATGTGTTAAAAGTGGAAAAGGAGCAATTTACTTTAATACTTATAAATAAGGCTATTCAAAAATAATTATAATAAAATTAACATTACATATTTGTGTTCATCATGCCAGCATTAATTTCTCTGCCAAATTGTCTATGTTGACGCTTGTCTGATGTAGATTATTCAGGTCCCTCACGTAAGGGATTACCTCTTAGGATGGTCCTGGATCCTGGACGTGAAGTGTGGTCAGCTCCTTGTGGTGCCAGCGTAGGGTGACGGAGTTCAGGCTTGTAGTTGATGACAAGACGATGCCCAATTATCCAGGCAAACCGAGACTCTGGACGCGATATTCTTATGCTATAGCGACAGTCTGTTCTCGCTACACCGATTATATTTATCAACTTTTTATAGATCCAGCGGAACCCTTTTTGATACTTTCACATCAAAGATTAAACGCAGAGTACATCACAGTCTAAGCTTAACTCGAGGTGCACAGTTTAAATTTTCCCCGGAATTACAATCTATGAAGCGCTTACTTGATACTTTTAGAGACGATATTGATTTTATTTTCTAATTGAAAATAAAATCTCGTCTTAGGGGAGCCAGTTCTTCCGGCTGAGGTTCTGTCCGGACTGATAGCCTATGGTGATGTATCCCTTAAGGTGCATTTGCCTACGTGACTCTAGTCACGTTCGCCGCATTACCGCCGCTGTACCCAAGCTGTGTCGGTCCACCTGCATCTAACAATACCGAGTTTTTATTACCGTCCATCCCTTACATCGACTAAGTGTCTTTGTATCCTTGAACAAAATATTGTTTTGAGTAATTTCGCATTCTAACAATTAAAAATATGTTTTTATTACATTTAAGCTACAATTACATTGCATTTTTACATTTACATTACCTTGTCATATATTTTTTTAATCAACGTTCAACTGTCTTGTAGTTTGTATATAATTTTATCCGCCGCAAATGAGTCGCGATTGCTGTATTTTAGCCCACCTGGAATTATGCAGCAGTTTCAGATGTTTTGTGTAATTCAACGTCCATTAGCAAGCTCGTGTATAAGTTTTAATGTTTAAAGCTCAGTTATGTTATTGATGTTAGACTTAAACTTAAATTCAAACTGTCTTGTTTGGTAGACGGTTTCAGTCGTTGAACAACAAACAATGCTGCGAATGTTCCCGACTTGAGGGCTTTAACAATATAATTATTTTAATTAGATATTATTATTGACACGAACAACAATACGTTGTAATTCAATAATAGGTGGTGATTTAAAGGTGGTAATCTGAGATGACCCAAATCACGAAACCTGCCTTCAAAGTATAATTTAATTTCCAAATGTTTTAGCCTGCTATAATTTCAACATTGCGGAAACTTTACCGTGTTTGAAAAATGGAAGAATGATCATTTTTTAACACGTTCCTTACTGTGATTCACTGTTGCAGCTTCGCCTGCACATATTACAATATATTTTTTTTCACCTGCACGCTTGGTTCAGTCTGCTGCAGAATTGTATTATTTCCTGTTGTGAGTTCGCTATTTTTATTCGTGCCAGAAATATATTGCATTGTACATCCAATTTCAGGTTTTATCAATAGCTAACATTTGAACCTCCACGATCAAGGGCAAAAAAGGATGGATATTTAGATAAGAGACGCGGAAAGAAAAAATACAACACTGAAAGCAGATCATCACAAGAAAAAAAATTAAAAAGTAAGAAATGTTTTTAAATGCGTAATAAAAAAACTTGAGTAGCTTAAATATCAGAATTGTCCGTCCTAAAACGTTTTAAAAATCCACTGTAATATTGTACATTATATTTTATAATGTTAATATTATTAAAATATTCAGTATTTTAGGTACGCAATAACTTTATTTATGTAGGAATAAATATCATAATAATATGAAAGTTTAAAATCTAGACACTAATTCTTATTCGTTTAAGTCGTTCGTTTTTATATTTAAAAAATGTGTATTTAGAATAAAAAGATTACGTATCCACCTAAATCGTATTTTAAAGAAAATTAACACATCCTATCAAATTTGCCTACAAAAAGAAAGCGTTAGACATCAAATAAAAATACGTAAAAAATAAATGTGTTAGTAAAAAAAAATGTGAAGCATTGCTTTATTAATTTATGCGTAGTTTCAAAAAAGTGCAGATAAATCAAAAGGGTTTAAAATAAACCATAGGCAGAAAGCACTTTTTAAATATTTTTATTCTGCTCTGACGATATAATAGTCTCTCTGAAATCGGCTGGCGTTTAAAGATAAAATACCATTAGTTAAATACTTAAAAATTTAATCAACACAAATAAATCAAACGCGATTTTTATGGTTCTATATTTAATTATTCCCAATACCTAGACGATCGCCTCGGCTGCCTAGGCCAGTGATGGCGAACCCGAACACGCCACAGCGTTTTGGGCGACACGCCAGCGTTCACTAATATCAAGAGTTATCAAAGAGCACGTGTCCCGCCACCAGACGTCTACCCGACAACAACGTTCTAATTTATCACTACGTGCATATTACATAAAAAACAATTGATTGAATTAAGCAATTAATTAATTGAAATCAAATCAAATACTATGGGTTCCATATTTTTTCCAGTCAAATTTTAATTAAAAATATATAAATGAGTACGTTAATTGTTTTTTTTTTTAAATATAATTAAATATGTAAAAAAGGGATTTTTTGGGGCGGGGGGATTTTCTGGAATTTTTGACACGCCGAGCCCAAAAGGTTCACCATCATTGGTATTGATTAACAATGGAATTGTATAAAATGAATACCGTCTTTATCAAAAAAATAAAAGAAACTTAAAAATATATTTTATTTTAGTATACCTATTTAGAGAAGGGAAAATGTACCTGTATAAGATGAGTTTGTAAACTTTAAAGACCGGAATAAAGCTACAGCTTACACGGCGGTAATCTGGCCTCCTCGCGTTGTAGAATGCGTGCAGACGCTGCGCAAAACTTTGTGAAAACAGATTAGTTTTATTCTACGACATGGAAAAGCATTAAGGCTCGGCGTTTCGCATTACGCCGGCCGCGAATGCTCGACGGCCGCGGCCCGTGGCTGTCTGACATTGTTGCCGAAGCGTAAAATACAATGTGCTTTTTAGCGAGTGTTCCCGAGCCATGCCCGAATACCTGCTTTGTTTGATCTGTTCACCTCTCCGCGTTGATAAATTCAACGAGGTCCAGGGATCACGTGGTTCGCGGCAATCGTGTATCGAGTTTATATATAATTACGTTCGCCTTCCCAATATATGTATTCGCAATCTTTTAATATTCGTTCACGATGCGTGATGGCCATTTTCGGCAAACTTAATCAATGTAATAATGAAATTGTCCGTTTTTATAAAAATTTATGGTTTTAACCAGTGGAGTAACAAAATAAATGTATGTGTGTAACTAGCTTAACTTACCGTCACGCCGTTTTCCTGCGAGGGTAGACAGAGAGTCCTGACGCACAGTTCTCGCCTTATCCACGGATTCATACATATTCTTATACAAGCTCGGTATCCGGTATCTGGTCTTATCTGGTCTAACCCTTGAAAACCAGATATTGGAAGTTGGTCCTATTACAAGCTTCAATATACGACAAGTTTGCATGACAAGATGTATGAATGTGGATGAGGCGAGAGTTGTGTGTCTGGATAGAAGAGTGTGGCGCTACATTCTCACTGCCAACCTCCGCAAAGAAACGGCGTGATGGTAAGTTGGTTAGTTAGTTATGGAAAAAAAATTGTTTTTAGGAATTTATAAGCACTTGCCCCTAACATGACATACATATTAGCGGGGTACAGATACTGCATCGATAATATTTTATGGTATTTAAGAAAATATACATGAGAAATATTACGCGAATTTTTAAATTTTATAACTCAATTTCATGTGTTGTGGATTTTAAAAATTATTATTCCAAATTAGTGCTAAAAAAGAAGCGATATCAAATATAATATAAGCGTCTTTTGGGGCCTTTACCTAACATGGGCCCTGATGCATCGTGTTGGCGTAGTTACGCCACTGATTGTAAAACCAGTGGGCTCCAAAAAATATATCAACCGGTTCGCTAACTAATTTTGGTTACCACTCATATACTAAATGTAATTTTAGTAATTATTCCCGACCATATTAATCCTTGTGATTATGATAACCTTTGAGACGATATATCGTTTCTCGAATATACGCGAAAAATACCACAAGTCTATATATCGGCTTTACTAGTCCTATTGACAACCTAATTATAAATACATATTTTTGTTAAATGAGTTTTGATGCCAGGAAATAATATTATTTTAACCTTTACCATACCATGATATAAAATACCCGAACGCAGCCATGCTGTCAACTCGTGTTACCGTAAATAACTGTTAGAAAAAATGTTTTTATTAGGTTAAATGGCTTTAATGGCACGAATTTACTCTAAATATTGAGCATTCAATTTAAAATAAATGATTAATTACATAATTTAGAGCATTCATTAAATCCTATACAATGTGTCCTTCCTTCTTATCTCTCTTCATTTAATTAGTGAGAAAGAGACAATTATATTTGTATGTTTATTGTTCGTTTCACTGTGAAAATAGTGTGTGATCTATGTCTTTCATATCACAAATTGTATTATTACCAACGTTTTAATTTTACAACGTATTGAATAGAAAAAATAATTGTGTTTGTACGATTCCCTTTTCATAATTGGTATTTCACTAGTCATTCCTAAACGCTAATATTTTCTTCAGGATTATCTAAAATATGAATTTTATATTGCATATATTTACCGAAATATTACAAGTTTAATTTTGATGGTAGACCTGTGTTACTGCATGGTTTGGGAAGGGTTAATAAAACAGGGTGTATTTCATTTTACATTGTTTTCTACTTGTCAAAATATATATTCACCGAAACTCCCGAACCTAAACATATTTCATTTAATACAAATTAAATTAACCAATTAGAAAGATATACAGAAAATATCCATCTATCGAACCACAGAACTAGGTATGTTATTAGGAACTACTTTACAATACAAATGTGTTTTCATTAAACATATTTCATTTAGATTTTATTACAATCTTTAAAATATAATATGACAATTTTAGTATAAAAATTTAATTATGTTTCAATTTTTAATATTTTTAAATCTAGTAACATTTTTTTGAATGTGCCAAATAAAGAAATAAATAAAAAAATAAAATTTTAATATTTCTTTTAATTAGGCTTGTAACGAATATTCGGCAACTATTCGGTATTCAGCCTATTCGGCCAATTTTTTCATATTCGGCCGAATACCGAATAGTAGTACACTATTCGGCCGAATGCCGAATACTTTATTACTTTAAAAACCACAACTAGATTTGTAGGTAATGAATTTTAGATTAAAATTAAACTACTTTTGGAATTAGCAAAATTAACTTTGTGGTTAAAAATCGTTATTTTTTATTTGTTAACATTGTTTTATTAACCACTTATTGAGTTTAAATATATCTACCGGTTTCGAAAAATACCATTTTCTTCTTCAGGATGTCAATACTAATAAAAATAAAAATATAAACTTAGTTGCAAGGATTGTGCCGCATTTTATATTGGCAAAACGGGTAGAAATTTTAATATAAGAGTAAAGGAACATTTGAGATGTTTGAACAATAGTGGGTTTTCAGAATTTTCTAATCATTTGATAGAAAATGGTCATGGTTTTGATAAAAAATTGGGATTATCAATTTTGCATGTAAACGGTGTTGGTCATAAATTAAATAATTTGGAATCGTTGGAGATAAATAAAGCGTGTAAAAGTAATCAAAAAATTATAAACTATTTTAATTTAACTACGAGACCCATTCTAAAAATTTTGTAGATGTATTTAAACATAATAAAACAAAGTTAACAAATAAAAATAAAATTAAACTATAATTAGATTTGCTTTTTATATATTTTAGAAATGTAATCGCAATTTTTCAATCATTTTTCTTAATATGATAGGCAATGCAAATATGAATAAACAGCACAAATTATTAGATAGAATCTTCATTATAATCAAATAATAAACCTGGTAGTTATATATGTAATATTTATATATGTGTGAATTTTTTACTTTTTATTAACTTTTTTATTTATTTTTATTTATTAATATTTTCCTTGGTTTTCTTTTTCATAGTATTATATTTATTTCATAACCTTTAATGTATAACATAATATGTATTATCTTTATGGCGAATCGGGTTAAAAAAAAACCTGATCACGCTGGAATAATCACATTATTATTATTATTAACTATATTTACACTTCATTATCTAGGCCTAACTAAGTACTAAGTACTAGGGCCAATTAAGTAATGAAAATATTTGGCTTTAGTATCGTTTATATCCCAGGTTTTCACATCAATGCACACGTGAAGAATCAACTGTTTGGTTTTAATTATACAAGTACCTGTATCCGCTTCTTCTTTAGGAAATGAAGGTTCTCAACTCGTCGAAACCTCATATTAGATTATCCACTCGGAAACTCTTAAGTTAAATATCTCTGCAGTAAAATATAACACAACAATACTGTTTTATTACTCTGAGTAAAATGATTCTGAGAAACAAAGTGAACAATTTGAAGCGTGCACACGGATGATTCTCACCGCATTATTTATAATTACACGACAAATTTGCTGAATGCTATTCGGCATCGTAGCCAGCCGAATATGTATTCGGTATTCGGCAAAGTGGCCGAATATCCTATTCGTTACAAGTCTACATTTGATACATTTTTATAACACAAAAAAAATTTTACAGAAAAGTCTATTTAATATACAAAACTACGGCAATTTATAAAAAATATTTTGAGTATGTTCAAATCTTTGTAGTAACTAATTATTGGGTTTTATGGGATGAGAAAAAATATCAAATTTTCAAAAAAAAATGTCAATACATGGCGGCAGCATAATTGGTAATAAATAAGTGAAATGTTTCATATTGATTTAATATATACAACTTCCAAAATTTTGATAGATGTGGTAGCGCTGGTAAATAGGTGAACGTTAGATTGTGTAAAGTGATCACTTAAGCCAGCCGATGACAGCTCGTAAGCCCTGTAATGCCCAAGACTTCCATGCTTTTCATATAAAAATAATAGCTTCGTCTCTGTGAGACGTCTTAATAAAAGTATTCAAATTTCTGACATCTCTTAAGGTTTTTCTGACTTGTCCGACAACTATAATGGAGTTAAGTATATTAAGTGAACAATTTGATCGATTTTACGCAGAACAAATGTAAAAAAAAGCATTTCTCAATGTTATGAAACAAATGTCAATGCTTGATTTAATTAAAAATATTCATCAACGAACGGTTCGAAGAGAGGTTTGGCGCGAAACTGTAGCGGACATCGCTGATTACTAAATAATTAGAAGCGAGCGATGTAAATCACCGCTTCGTATAGTACAGTCAGCATTCATGAACGTTTTTAGTTATTAGTTACAGGAAACGTCAGATTAGTACGTTCATATATCAATCATAACTAATCAACTAGGGACTATAAAATATTTACCCGTCGGTCCTGCAGTGAATAATTAAATTCAGAATGTTAGTGTGGGGAGGTGCATCTTTTATACGAGAACTCGCAAGTACTGAGAAGATATAATAAGTGGGTGATTTTAATTTATGTTGAATTCTTTCAGCGTTTACCTTCAATATCTATAAAATTATTTAATTCAAAGCCAGGTACAAGAATTCGCTAAATTACCTATTTAATAACATATACGCCTAAGTGATCTCAGTGAATGCAGTGGAAATGAGATCCCTTCCGCGAGAGACGTCCGCGAAAGACTTGGCACGACTAGATAAACTAGATAATGGAGGATTCTGTTAGAAACCTCAACAATCGGCGAGCTTGTATGAGAAGATGTATAAATGTGGATGTGGCGAGAATTGTGTGTCAAGACAGAGGAGTGTGGCGCTCTATCCTCTCTGCCTACTCCCGCGGGGAAACAGCGTGATGGAAAGTAAGTAATACCTTCAATCAGTACAATTATTTAAAAATGTATATTATAAAAAGAAAAAATATGTTTGAGTTTGTGTGTGTGATCAGACGTGTGTGAGAAACTCGTTAAAGTTGGTAGAAAATAGTTAACTATATAAGTTTCTAAAACACTACAGATCTTTTTATTCTTCTTTTAAATAGACAATCCACCCTTCAAGAGTGATTTGTGCCATTAATCGAGTTAAAACTTTATTTTATAGAAAAAAGTACAATAATATTACAAAATATAAAATATTATATTGCAAGTCAATTCCATTGTCGTTCAAAAATGTTGCTATTATATAGATTAAATGTGGCGAGTTATGGGAAAGACGATGACGCAAGTTAACCGGGAGTTGAAAATTACCATTGACGAGATTACTGTAAAAAAAACTTGCGATCCGCAATGGACAAGCAAAATGATATGGTCAAGGGTTTCCTCCTCGGCACCACACTCGCACATTGGGGAATCTATTAAGTTCAATCTGAATAAATGTGAGGCTACCTGGCAATGCCCAATTCTCATTCTAGAGATATTTGATATTGTTCTTTTGGAGGCTTTCCTTTTGGAGAACCAGGGGGTGCGGGGAATAGGTCTTTGAATTATTTTAAGCCGATTACCTTTATGATTATTTGGATCCATCCATTGTGCAGTCCAGATAGAATTTGTACGTTTTTTTACCATATTAAGTCTGTCGTGGGTATGAAATTGATGGGGGAAAACTCCGGAAAGAGTGGCCTCCTTGGCCAGCACATTCATAACACTACAGATCGATTTTATGAATCTAATAAACAACGAAACTTTTATAAACAAATTGACATGGTGAATATCTCGGATATAAGTTCGTTAACCAGATTGATACGCCATCTTCTTTAAAAATGGCAGCTGTAAAAGTTAAAGTTCAAAATGAAAAATTCACAATTTCGTTAATATTGCATCTAGAATAAATTAACCCTTCCCAAACCATGCTGTAACACAGGTCTACCATCATAATTAAACCTGTAATATTTCGGTAAATACATGCAACATAAAATTAATATTTTAGATAATCTTAAGGAAAATATTAGAATTAGGAATCGTACAAAAACAATTATTTTTTCCATTCAAACTGTTGTAAAATTAATACTTTGATAAAACTACCATTTGTGATATGAAAAAAAGAGATTATACACTATTTTCACAGTGAAAAGAACAACAAACATCCAAATACAATTGTCTCTTTCTCACTAATTAAATGAAGAGAGATAAGAAGGAAGGACACATTGTATAGGACTTAATGAATGTAGAATTATGATATTAATCATTTTTTCAAAATTGAATGCTCAATATTTAGAGTAAGTTCATGCCATTAAAGCCATTTAAGTTAATAAAAACATTTTTTCTAATTGTTATTTACGGTAACACGAGTTGACAGCATGGCTGCGTTCGGATATTCTATATCACGGTATGGTAAGGGTTAATAAAAACATATTTTAAAACTAAACTGTGAACATTTTTTTGAGAGTGGAATAGAATCGAAAACAGTCTGTATTACTCTTTATCGTTTTTTGGAATTATATTCGTGCCTTTACCACTTTGCCACTAAGTACTCTCTGCTTGCTAGAGAATTTTGTCCAATCCCAACATGCTTTGTTGTTTCCCATCGTCTTTATGTCTTTCTCGGATACTACTGGATCTTTTCACTTGTCCCACGGTCATCACGTATCACGGACCCGCTTAGTTCTACTTTGGTTTTCTGCGAAATTTTTTGATTTAAAAAAATTTAAACCATACAAAAATTTATCTATTACAATATGTTCTGAACAAATAAAATTGCTTAATAATTCATATTCTTCCCAATTTATCGTCTCGCTAAGCGAAATTTAACATTTCTGCGCGGCAAAGCTATAATCGTTATTTTTACGCTAAAATGAATGCAACAAAATGAATGGTCTTTAGCTTTAAAATAAATAAAAATTACCTTATTAAGTACCGAAGTTCTAAAGTATTTTTAAACGAAATCCCAAACACACGGTGTATCAATTATTATGGTTCAGGGTTAAGATACTAGTATTTAAAAATTTAAAAACTTTATTTTTATTATTTTTATCATAATTCTTCATCAAAGAATATTCCCAGGCGTGGAATATGCGGTGCACCCTTTCACATAACTTTCATTTTCGAATTACTACCTCAATTTGTAAAAACAAGCGTACATTTTTCACTGTCAAGTTGACAGGTACTGGAGATTTCACAGCTTGTGTACGTTATGAGGATATTTTGGGTTTCTGTTTACACGCCATGCACGGTTTACCTTAAGAATTATTGCACATAGAAAACTACTTATTTTTCTTTAAACAAAGGCAATGGACTACAAGGGGGCTAACGCGCAACAAAAATATATTCAAATATACTATAACTAACCACTCTGTTACTTATCTACCAACTTCTGTTGGAGTGTAATACTAAGAGATGTCAAAACGGTCGGTATATTGGTACCATAACAAGTCTAAACTGAACTAACCAAAGTCCGAAAACTTTACTGAACATCAAATGTGGCAGAGCCAGTCATATGTGCAACGTTATTGTCACAGTTCAGGGCCTCAGGCTGCTGTGTCTGTGCACCGTAAACCGTCGTGTACAGGTCGATTTTTTGATCATGGCACTTAAAGAATGTGTTGTGTACCGATACACGTCAATGTGTGCGTGAGCGCTGTCTAAGCGAGAGAGAGGCAAAGTTATATGACCGCTTCACGCACTTGACGTCAGTTGACGCATGGTATCGGTGTGTACACCGCGAGCAGCGTGTTTTTGTTTCATACTGTTCACTTTTAATCAAAATTTATTTTATTCACCTACTGGTTTCAGCTGATGAAGGGCATTGACACTCATATTATTATTATTATTAAGGAGAACACATTCTTATTGTGGAGTTGTAATTATTCAGAACAGACGGTCTGTGATACTTTAAATACTAATTAAATGTATTAATTAGAAAGATATACATATAAAATCAATTTTATCGAAAAATATTCTTGTTGCGCCACCGGGATTAGAACCTGGATCTCTTTCCTAACCGGGGAAGCTGCATTATCCAACTATGCTACAGCGACAATATTTTTAGCGACAATTTTCGAACCTATATGTTCCCTTTTTGATATTAATACATTTAATCGTTCCATTATTTGAAAGGGCCATCTACCTTATTTTATGTAAAATATTCAATGTTGCAACAACAGAATTGATTTTGTATGTATATCTCTGTATTTAATACGTTTAATTTGCATTTTAAAAAATATCGCTGACCGATGTTCTGAATAATTACAACTTAACAATAAGAATATGTTCTCCTTAATAATATAATAAGTTTTATCAATGTGTCCAAAATTTAATAAAAATGAATTATTAATTCTGGCGTCTCCTATTGGATTACTCAAAGGTATTTGAGATTCTGTAAAAATAATGGAACGATAGCTGTATCAATTTGAAAAGTGTAACATATAAGTTCAAAAATTTTTCGCCAATGCACTGTGTTGGTGTAGCATAATCGGGTAATGCATCCCCCGATAGAAAGAGATCCAGATTCGAATCCCGGTAGCAACAATAATATTTCTCGATAAAATGTAATTATTATTATTAAGATTGAAGTTGATTAATATTAATTCATTCCATATTCATAAAATAATTAAACATTAAACAAACCCTTGTACTATATTATCTGTTGCAGAACAATGCGTTAACCCTAAAAAATACTGCGAGATCTGAAATTATCGAATTATCGTTAGGTTGCACCCACTGTGTTAGATCATGGCCCTTTTTTGGTGATAAAAACTATTTTCAACATTAAAATAAAAGTTTTACGGAAAATTCGACCTTGGCTACTCAGCAGTCAACATTGGCCGCGAAACCGATTGCTTTCTGCTAGTTTATATTAATGCGGCAAACAGCCTTCTTCTCCCATCGTAGTTGCCTGAACAAATGTTTGAGAGTAGCCGTAAATATTTTAAATGAGATTGTATCATCTTGTGTAATGTATAATACATAATTGATTTACGTGACATGGATGGCCAGCTCGGAGGACGATGGTTAAACATTAAATGAGGTCGAATATTTACTGAGAAACAATTCCTGTCAATATTTCATAATCATTTAGCATTTAACAATGCAGCAGTCAATTCAATTAGTCACCTTATTAACAAACAGCTGTCACGATTCATGATGTATGAGGCGTTATTAGTTATTACTCGCCGCTTGGATCACATCAGCTGCGCGCGGCGTGTGAAATCCTGTCTTCGATTTTCAAGTTGGCGGCGCTGCTAACGCCGCTAATTTGCAGAAATGTTTACAATCATTTTCGCATTATGAGTTGTGACCAGTGGCGTATTTATAAACACCTACGAAAACCCTATCCGTCAGAAGCCGATTAGGTTTGTTATTATTAGTTAAAACAACTGTAAAAAGAAAATATTAAAAAAAATTAATTGAGCAAGAAACAATTATAAGATTATGATTAGATTCCAAAGACTGCGATGGGCTGAAAGAAGGGAGAGGTAGGCTCACTGTGTGGAAGAAAACTGAAGGAGGATGGAAGGGTCTGGGAACTGGAGAAGAATGGCCAAGGATGTAGTCCCGTGGAAGAAGAAGAAGTTAAAGCAACTAGGAAAAATTTAGTAAAATAAAGCCAGTGACATAGAAAAATCTCTTTCCATTTAAAAGTGAAAGTATCCTAGTTCATATTGTACATAAACTATTACATGAATCTTGTTTAAGATGTGATATCTATTTTTAAATATCTGACATATCTACATTCATAACCGAGCAAGTTAGAGGATATTAATTGAATTAAATATCGAATATTGGTAATAATGTCGATAACCCTTCGGTGAGTAATTCATTTTAGAGTGATGTGGAAATTAACTACATTTTCTGTTATTGTAGATGTTTGAAATTGACAGAAATTAATTTATTTTCTAAATAGGTATATAGATAGACTAATGGTACATAAGTATTTCTATATGTAGCAAGGATTTATTTTAATAGTCTCAATTTCATCATCATCATCATCCCTGGCTCTACAACTAGGTATGCATCTTGGCCTCCTTAAAAATATACCTCTTACGGTCTTCGCACTGGATTCCTTCTCGATAATTACTGATATCAAGAAAGGATAGAATCTTTATTTATATTGTTTTACCACCTCATTTTGGGTTTACTTATTCTTTGTCTCCTTCTGATTTTTACTATTTATTACGCAAGAAGATTTACAGATCAAGCTCATCAAGTATTTAGGAGCCATTAAACTCAATCGCGTGGGATTCATGTTTAGGAAACCTAAATCTTTAGCAACAACACACACACATTATCATCTATTTATATTGAGTATCCAGACGGGTATAATAATAATAATAATGTGTTTATTCCAGCGTGGTCAGTTTTTTTTAATGAAGACCAGATTCGCCATACAGATAATACTATACTACCAATAGAATACGTAACAAAATAATATTTATGGTATGAAAAGAACAACAAAAAAAAGATTAAAAAATTAATTATAATAATATATAAGCAAAATATAAATACTACATTTCAGTCGTGGCTATTATTGTATTAGCTATTCTGTAGTCGTTTCCATTCTCCGATCAGGGAGCCAGCTTTTCACGAGAGCGCCGCTCGCACTAGACAGTTGGTGCTGAACTCCAGCCGCAGCTTTACGCCAGCAACTCGATGTCGGCAAACATTGTAGATGCGCTACAATATCGCGCCAACCCGAACAGTATTATGTATGAGCTATTGTACTGCATTCGGAGACGGTTGTGCGTCATTTGCTTGTATTTCGACCAGAGCTCACGCGTATACATGCCGGTGAAGAACGACTTAAACTCTTCACCTCTTTATTACTACATCGGCAGCAACCCCGTGACAGCATATTCGCACGAACGCGTTTTCTCCTCTGTTGTTCTATGTCATCATCGTTTTGTCAATCTTCATTATCACAAGGATATTATCTGGCCCTTTTCCATATTTGAACGCCATTATGACCGATTTGCTGGCATTTTATAAAATATTGCGTTCACTGGCATACGTTTCGCATATATGTAAAAGCTTTCATAAATTAATAAATAAATCAACAGAGAAAAGTTGTGAATTTTAATAGTTTGAAGAGGAAAGGAGTACCTAGATGGGTACGTACACAACTTACATAACAGGTCTCCTTATTCCTTACCGAGTCCCGCGTTTATGGTTAAGTAATGCAGGCGTCGCGCACCGCCGCTTCGTGCCAAAGAACTCTCGTGCATATTTCATGAAACTCTTAGTAATTTTAACTTGTTTATAATTAATTAGAGTTTCAGCGATTCGCGAGCTCGTCTGGGACATGTTTATTAATTGAAGTCGCTTTGTGAAACTGCGAGCGCTTACATCGGCATATATTCGTTTTTATTTTATTATTATCACACACATGTCGCGCGTGACCGACTTGAAGATTAACTTATAACCTGAGGGCAAACAATCTACGGACTTGAAATTATCTATTCAAATTTAACAGTTTATGATACAATAACACTGAACTCGTCGTTACATATGAACCTTTAATACAAATTAAATGTATCAATTAGAAAGTAGTGATGTGCTGAACGTTATTTTGCCTGTGATTGTGCGTTTGGTATTTCTTTTATAACTATGATTGGTAACTGATATTTTACTGCTAGAGGTTTTGTTTCCAGTATATCAACGAATATACGAATAATCAGTCAATCACAGTCACAATAACGTTTAAAATAACAGTTTAGCTCATCACTACTAGAAAAATATACAAAAAAAATCAATTTATCGAGTAAATATTTTAGTTACTACCGGGATTCGAACCCCTATCTTTTCCCGTCCGGGAAATGCGTTACCAGTTACACCACACCAACCGATTAAGTTGACGACAAATCTTCGCACGTATATGCTGTAGCTATTTCAAATTGACACATATGGTATTCCATTTTTTTAAAAAGCTATCACCTTTATATTGCGACAAATATCAGAATTCATTTTTATTAAATTTGAATAAACTTTGAAACAACGTATATACTTTTTACGAGAACACCTTATTATTGTGAAGTTGCAGTTTTTTCAGAACAGAAAAATGTGTGTGTGTTCTCCTTAAAATTAAAATTAAATAAATGAATATTTAATTAGAATTTTGATGGTTTTTAGTTCAGCGGACTTCCGGATCAAAAAATATTATATTATCTAATTTTGATACAATCACAGAAATTAAAATTCTAAAAATAATCGAAAGCACGAAAGGAGGTTCGTTTCCAGGCTTCAAATATTAAAATCTAT
The DNA here is from genome assembly GCA_031772225.1 of Eubasilissa splendida. Classification (NCBI taxonomy): domain Eukaryota; kingdom Metazoa; phylum Arthropoda; class Insecta; order Trichoptera; family Phryganeidae; genus Eubasilissa; species Eubasilissa splendida. The sequence goes on from CM062856.1 coordinate 18,499,788, forward strand.
GAAACTTCACCTGATAAAACCTCTAACATATTTGATCAATCTAAGTTTTCGAAAGAGACTGTTCCCATCGAACTACAAGAAAACAATAATCTCGCCTATTTATAAATGTGGTAACCCTTTAAAAGTCTCTAATTATAGGCCTATCTCCCTTATTTCTAACATAGGTAAAAATTTTGCTCGGTTTGTAGTTTTTCTTTCTAGCCAATCAATATAATGTTGCTGTTCAGCTAAATACTCAATTTTCTGACGCTTTAGTCTCGCATGTTCTGAGTAAATCGAGAGTAAACCGATAAGACGTACATCTGTCTGGAGCCAATCTATTTCAAATACCTATATCATCAGTTGGGCGCGATTGTGCTATGAAAATAGGACTAACGTAACGATATTTTAGAGTGAACCTTGAACGACTATATGACCTAATGACACATCGAGTGTCTTAATCGCTAGAGGAGTAACCGACGCTCGCAGTCTTGTCTTGTCGGTCTTCACACACACACATTGTTTCTTACTATATCCTATTTCATCGAAATGTTTCGTGTCATCTTGGTTCAGATACTATATCTTAATTTAAATTCTCGAATTTGTCAATTTACTAAACGTTTTTATCAATTTTATATTGAATTCTTTTTTGTGTAGGTTTCGTTTTATATTCGAGTCTGTTGTAACTCGAACCAGAGATCTCTCCATGATTGTAATTGAATAAGAACTGCTTTAAGAGTTAAAGAAATCGGTATCTTATTATAACTATATTATCGTGGATTTTTGTAAAAAAAAAAACAAGAGACAAATTGAATTGAAATACAAGTAAGCAATAATAAAAATATTGTGTTCAGACTAGTGATGATAAAATCGTTATTAAAACCGTTATTTTAACTGTTATTGTGACTGTGATTGTGTTTGATTGTAACGAAGATTGGTAACTGATTAGCGTAATTCTTCGAGCAATGTTTGGTACACTAGAAAGTAGGCCTCTGACAGTTAAATCAATCATCGACATAATCACACTCACATAACGGTTTACATCACTCGTTCACACGCCACAGAAAATGATAATTACCTTTTTCAAGGCCGCCCTGGATACTCTGGGTTTTGATTTATTTTACTTATTTATTTAACTTTCGAGATATTTGGGCTTTTCCTTCATCACTTCCATATCCCGACGTATGACAGACTTAATATGGTAAAAAAAAAGTACGAATTCTACGGGTAATCTGCTTAAAATAATTCAAATCCCCACACTCCTTGGTTCTCCAAAAGGAAAGTCTCCAAAAGAACAATATCAAATATCTCTAGAATGAAAATTGGGTATTGACAGGTAGTCTCACATTTATTCAGATTGAACTTAATAGATTCCCCAATGTGTGAGTATGGTGTCGAGGAGGAAACCCGTGACTATATCTTTTTTGCCTGTTCATAGCGGATCACAGATTTTTTTACAGTAATCTCGTCAATGGTAATTTTCAACTCCCGGTTAACTTGTGTCATCTTCTTTCCCTTAACTCGCCACATTTAATCTGGACAATCTAATCTAATAACGACAATGGTATTGACTTGTAATATAATATTTCATATTCTGTAATATTATTGTACTTTTTTCTATAAAATAAAGTTTTAACTCCATTAATGGCACAAATCACTCTTGAAGGGTGGATTGCTTATTTAAAAGCTGTATTTTAGCTAATCCATCTATTATAAATGAACATCCCATCTCATGTGTCTAACAAAAACTATTCCCAAATACTTTATTGATTTACAACTTGCTATACCATACCACTAGCAAAACTCAATAATGATATTTATTATAATTTGACTATTTAAATTTAATTAAAAATTAACACGGAGTTCTACAAACTAAACACAATAACAATAAATAAATTGCTATGCTAGGACACCAATATCTTTATCAAAAACCCATCGTATCCAGTTTAGGAATAGCATGTTTATGAACGTATACGAGAGTATATTATTTAATGTATAGAATAGAATTGTTGGTACACAACCAATGTTCACGCTGTTTACAGCACGCCACTTGTCTCATGTTAATTCTATTTTCATGGCACTGTTCTCGTTTAATTTAAGTATATTATATATTAAGAATAATGGAAAAGGTCTCATAAAAATACACTTTAATACAAAAATAAATTAAGTTATTTTTCTTTTGTGTGAACCTTTTTCGGGATAAAAATAGGCGCACCCTAGACTTACTTATTTATAAGATAATATAATGCATGCAGCTTTGTACGATATAAAGTAATAATAGTTTATTATATTTAAGAGTATTTCTTTTTTAGAATTATTAAAATATGAATTTATTACCTATCTAGAATTATTTATTTGTTATAAAATATATACAAAACAAAATATTAATTGCGATAATTACACTAACAGTTTAAACGTTTATTGCTACGATAAAATAAAATAAATTTATAAATAATAAGAAAAACACTTCGTTTAAAACCACTATTTATTGATACATCAACATGTTTCGATACCTGTGGTATCTTCCCAAGGAAACAACGTATACTAAAATTAAAAAATACAACCATAGATAAAAACAAAACTATAAAAGTAGAAGTGGTGGGTAACTACTGTGATAATATATTTTTTTTAAAACATGTTGATGTATCAGTAAATAGTGGTTTTAAACAAAGTGTTTTTAGGAGAACACATTCTTATTGTGAAATTGTAATTATTCAGAACAGACGGTCTGTGATATTTTAAATATGAATTAAATATATTAATTAGAAAGATATACATATAAAATCAATTCTATCGAAAAATATTGTACTTGCACCACCGGGATTCTGAATTATTACAACTTCACAATAAGAATGTGTTCTCCTAATAATAAAGTTGTATCAATGTGTTCAAAATTTAATAAAAATGAATTGATAATTATGGTGTCTGCTATCAGTTTACTCAAAGGTATTTGAGATTCTGTAAAAATAAGGTAGATGGCTCTTTCAAATAATGGAACGATTAAATGTATTAATATCTGAAAGGTAACATATAGGTTCGAAAATTGTCGCTAAAAATATTGTCGCTGTAGCACAGTTGGATAATGCACCTTCCCAGGTTAGGAAAGAGATCCAGGTTCGATTCACGGTGGCGCAACAACAATATTTTTCGATAGAATCGATTTTATATGTATATCTTTCTAATTAATATATTTAATTCATATTTAAAAGTGTTTTATATTATTATTTATATAATATATCGCCACAAAGTAATTTTGCAAATATTGAAGAAGTAAAATAAATTTATTTTGAAAATAATATCCATGAAATACGATTCATTTGTTATCTAGTAAATGACGTCAACAAAAGAGTAACCGCATCTCACCGTAAAAATGTACTCATGTGTCGTATTGGTACATAAATAAATCGTTTCAGTCCGTATATTATTAAATGACAACTGTGTATTATCAAGTGAGTGAAATCTACGTAAACTATGTATGTAAAATGCCCTTGAATATAAAAATAAAAAGTTATTATTTAGTGTTTTGAGAATTTAACGCTGTAATTTTGTTTTGTTGTATTTCTAATGTCATATTTTCTCCTAAATACGGGTCAAGGTTTTCACGCATTGTATTGATTCGTTATTAAAAAATATGCTTTCCCATTCTTGTATATACTCCGGGCGTACAAGTTTATTTAGAATATATTAAGATTGAGATCGAAGTCGACTCTCGAAATCTTATTTAAATACGCATTCAATGGCCGCTAATTTATACGCCCATTTACATTTCAATCGGATGGAATCAAAGCTCGGAGTGGAAATATGTTCATAATTGAATTCCTAAAGTCCTCTTCCCCCCCTTCCCGCCCCCATTTCCCCACCGCCGTCGAGCGTGACGGGTCGCCACCCAAAAAAAGGTGATTCCAGAGATAAAATTATCCACGATATGTTTTCTCCTCTTTAAGTGGAATAATTTAAAATGTGCCCTACCCACACAAAGATGCGGCTGGCTGTTTGGAATTTTGTAGCCGCGCGTTGGAATTATTTAGTTTTGGCACCGCGCTCACTCAAAGCTCCGAGTCTACAGAGCGCGAGCGCGTCATCCCGAGAGCTCGCTTCACTTAAGAGTTTTGAAGTGTGCAACAACTATGATTTTATTTTCTTTGACGAGAGTGATCATGCTCTCTGCGGTTTGAAAGCGTGCATTTTTTATTTTTACTATTATTTTTAAACAAAATGTTATTCGACAAATTTGTATTTTAGTTTTTGGTATATTAAGCATTACATTATGCGGTAAATCAACTAAAACGCACCATAGGTAATTAATTACCAGTAAATTTGGAAATTTACCGGAAATTATTTTACCGCGAATCAAGGATAGATACAGATATATTTTTTTAAATTTTTATTCTAGTATATATACACACACACACCATATAAAAATAAATAAATATACATACAATATGGATATATGTATATACAATATACATATATCCATATCAATAAAAACATTCAGTTGTAATATTATTTTAATAACGGATTTATATTAGGTGTACATACACCTGATGTATGTTTTACATACATCAATAAGTTAATGGATAAACTAATAAGTTAATAATATTAACTAATCACAGACAGGTAAATCAAATATCATACAATCGTAATTCAAATTAACCAAGCTCGATGCGGCATATACATAAGTGATTATCTGATCTCTCATTACCATATCTCAGTAAAAACAAAAGGGACATCATATACATATGTATGTATTTATATGACATTTTTCACCTGAAACGTATTTGAAATTACTTAGGTTTTAATCTAGGATACCGTTTTTAGTAAAGGTAGCTAAATACAGTTATACTTTAATCATCTAATCTACGTCTATTTTTTTTTCATTAACCGGTAAATAACCGGTAAACCAGTAATGGGAAGAATTATTTACCGTTTACCGGTAATTGCAATTTGACGGTAAATAGCAAACCCTATTCATAACGTACAGATAGCTGTAATGTAGCAAATTTGAAAAATCTAATAGACATGTAAGAGTAGGTATGTGGAGCACAAATGCGACAGCATTATATTTATTACTTTTAGTTATTTATTTAATGTGTGCCTCACTAGGCTTTGCCCGTGCTTAAAAATATATTTTACATAGTCATTTAATAATCAGCAAAAATATTTAAAATTATTTTTTAATGAAAATAATAAGCAGAAAAAAAAAATTATGTCATGTTTAAAAATGAAAAATATATGGGATAAATATGAAAATTATTTTATATGAGTACTTTTAAACTGTGTCAAAAGACAACATATTTTGATTTTCACGCACCATTGACGTCATCGAGACACAATTCATTGTTCTATTACAGTGGTAATGTCAGAACTCATGCATTAGTTAACTCCGCAGTCCCCAGAATGCATTCTTTAGGGATGAATATGCGGAAGTAGTCGACAGTTTTGCTGTAAATTTAACCCTTCATAGGACTACATTATTACGACGTTTTGTGTCTCAACTCAATAGTGATGGATAAATTGCTTTACTTTATTTATTTTTAATTTTGATTATAAAAAAACATGCTGACATTATATAATTTTTTTCTTTATGTATTGCACTTCTGAAGAAAATTTCTGTTTTTTTTAAATATTTTATTTTAATATAAGAACAGATAATACATTTTAGATTTATTAGTAGGATATATACACATATAATTCATTTAACATTTATTTCTTCTCTATGAGAGTAGGACTCGTGTATAGAGAAGGAGTATGTATGAGATAATTTATTGATTCTAATGGACATTGAAGTTTTATATGCTCCTCCCCATCCAATAATACCATATTGCAAATGTGACTATAAACGCGTAATATATTATTTTCAGATTTGTAAGCGATAAGATGTTTCTAGTCTTAAAAATATGTAGGCAGTTTTCCTTTTTTTTTTTTGTAAGATTGGATTAGTTATTTTACAAATTATGTTAATGCCTGAATAGGGCCGTGTATAATAATAATAATGCTAAATTAGTAATAACATTAGCAGTGACATCTTCATAAAAGGAAAATACAAGTTCATTTTCAAGGAGTTAATTGACATACAATAAATTTTAGTACTAATTGGGTAGCCAATCATATAGCAAAACTATCGATTCTTATACCAGTAGTGTTTACAATGTAAAAGCTAAAACATAACGAAAAAAGACAAGAGAGGCTGGAAGCCTTCACGCACTTTGTGCTGGAGGAGATGACGAAAATTAAATACATAGAAAGAAAACAAAATGTCGACAGTTTGGAAGAAAGAGATGATAATAGATTTATCTTGATGCGTAAAATATTTGAACCGTATCCTCTGGCGCAACGTGTTCAAGAATCTTTGGAAGAAGAAGGACACGACAGCCGAGGAAATCATGGGACAGGGGAATGTCCCCCGAAGAAGAAGATTCGGTCTAGGGAGCGTTTATTTTCATCCTGAAAAGGTTCACACAAAAAATACTTAATTTATTTTTGTATTTATATGAGATATTCTATTATTCTTATTATTATACTTAAACGAGAACTGAGCCATGAAAATATATTAAGATGTGATCAATGCAGTATGCACAGTTTTCTGATTGCGCTGTTATCAACGATTCTTTACTATATGTAAGCTAATTTATAAGTTATTGCAATTAATTAATAGGAGTTAACGTCCAGTGATCACTTGTAAGATGCTATATCTGCGCATATGGACTATGAAATTTTCTATTAATTCATTATATATCTGTACTATCATAATTTTTCAATACGACAGTTGTTTTAAAAGAGCGGGAACGGTTTCAAATCTAAATTAGTTAAAAATTATCGCTTGCAATGAACATTTATAAAACAACCGAATAAAAATTATCTCAGTCAAAGAATCGTGGCGATTGAGATGTGAAGTAATTTTCATTTCTTAGAACATGTTGATACTTTTTTTTTCATCGGTTTAAAATTACCTTCCTTCCTTACATTCGCTAGTCTCGCAATCCATGCAACATACGATACCAATACCACATCTCGAAGGAATCGAGCATGATAATTTTTTTCCTTCTCAGAGTCCATTTTTGACTATATACAGAGCTATGGACAGACTCATACTAAATAATTAGGTTCGGAGAATACATTTTTATTGTGTGAAAGTGAATTCAAATAATAAATTTGTATCAATGTGTCCTAAATTTAATAAAAAAAAATGAATTGATAATTCTGGCGTCTGCTATCAGTTTACTCGAAGGTATTTGAGATTCTGTAAAAATAATGTAGATGGCTCTTTCAAATAATGGAACGATTAAATGTATTAATATCAAAAAGGTAACATATAGGTTCGAAAATTGTCGCTAAAAATATTGTCACTGTAGCATAGTTGGATAATGCACCTTCCCCGGTTAGGAAAGAGATCCAGGTTCGAATCCCGGTGGCGCAACAACACTATTTTTCGATAAAATTGATTTTATATGTATATCTTTCTAATTAATATATTTAATTCATATTTAAAATAATTAGGTACCTAGTACAAATTGAAAATATTTATTTTACACTTAGCGTGGCACTTAAATATGGTGAAAAATTAAAAATATAAAACGTAAAAATAATTATTATGGCATACACCCACATCTAACAAAAAAACAGCAATCAATAGAAAGTAAAGCATAAATAAATAAAGATAGACCAACGGTAAGAACAGTCCTAGATAATAACAATAAAAAATAGCATGTTATTATTTTTTAATCCATTTCTTTAACATGCTCTTACTTTAATGCTATTTATACTATATTCCTTACTTCTTACATGTCTTTAGTCGGTATATAAAATTTTTTACTTTGTTCCTTTTTGATTTTTCTGTTTTTTACTGTTTAATTTGTTTAAATTACTCCTACCTTACTTCCAACTTTTGCACATATCAGTTTTCAGGAATAATAAATAGCTAATGGAACCTAATGGCTACCTACCTCAGAACAGCTATTTTATATGTACCTAGCGAGGTAGGAAGCTGCTAACAGGCTTTAAATAAAATGTAATATTCAATACTTATTGTATTTACTAGTTTATTAATTACTTAAAAAAAGTTTATATTGATGCAAGCTTTAAAACTTTAAAAATTATATTAAAAATAGTTTTTTTTAAATAGACTTGGAACACGAAAAAATATCAATAACATTGAAATTTGTATTAAAACATTTACATATTATCTTGTTAAGCGGTTCATTAAAGCCGGTGAACATATTATATGCGCCGCAGCGTCAACACTGCGCCGTAAGAGCGAAGCAATTCCGAAATTAATATATAGGTAGTTATGAATTAATATTTTCAAAGCGATGTATTAGTTAAGCGTCGTACGTGATTATATGAATACTAAATGTGCTCTCTCAGTAGAAAATTTATTATATGTTACGGAAACGCTTTTTTTTTTTTAATTAAAAGGAAATCCAAATTAAACTTTTTAATGTGTGTGTTGTTAAAGAATAATAATATTTTATTCTTATGATATAAGTTTTCCGCTTTCTCCCGCATAAATAAAGTATTATTATCTAAACGCGTATCGGAATAAAACAGAAATAGCTAATGCACCCGACCACTGACACGTCACTGACACGTTATTTATGTTTTGTTAATTTGTATGAAATATGGTAAAGTTTTGCCCCCGCTGCGCTCGGCGGGCCCGCTCGGTGCGCTCTCTGGGATTGAATAAATACAATTATTTACATGCTTAATCTTTATTAGCTATTAATATTCCAGTTAACATCGTCACAAGCGAGACCGGGAGACAAGAGACCACGCTGCAGCTCCAGCGGTCAGGAATGCGTTGTGAGGGGTCATTTATACATCATTCCAATTTATTAACGCTTTTATTGGGCTGAGCGGATTCGGAGGCGATTTGAAAATATTTAGTTATTTCGGTGATAAAATAAATCCGTGTGACGTGAAGTGAGTAACGTGATGACGTTATTGTTTATTGTCATGAAAACTCGCTGTGGCAAAAATGCAGGTAAAATTATGTGCATAATTACTGTAATCGTATATCAGATCACTATATTACTATAAATGTACATTGGATCGCTTAGGTGGTTTGGTCTTATGGGTCGGATGAATGAGGTGAGAATAGTAAGAAAGATATATGACGCAAGTTTTTATGGCACCAGAAATAGAGAACGTCCGCAGAAGACTTGGCACGGCCAGGTAAAGCAGATGCTGGACTCGACTTTTTACTCATGCTACTGTACAGTCGGCCAATGACGAATCTGTTGCTTGTATATTTTTTTAATTATTACAATATAATAGTAGATACATTTTTTTGATATATAATTATTTCATGGATGGGAAATTAAATAATATTATTAAGAAAAACACATTCTTATTGTGAACTTGTAATTATTCAGAACAAAGCTCTGTGATATTTTAAATACTAATTAAATGTATTAATTAGGAAGATATGCATATAAAATCAATTTTATAGAAATATATTGTTGTTGGGCTACCGGGATTCGAACCTGGATCTCTTTCCAATCCAAGGAAGGTGCATTATTCAACTATGCTACAGCGGCAGTACTTTTGTCGACAAATTTTCGAGCCCATGTGTTACACTTTTCAAATGAATACATCTATCGTTCCATTATTTGAAAGCCATCTACTTTGTTTTGTGTTCTTCTTAATAATATATAAGTTGTATCAATGTGTCCAAAAATTTAATAAAAATGAATTGTTAATTCTGGCGTCTGCTATCGGTTTACTCAAAGGTATTTGAGATTCCGTAAAAGCAAAGGCTTTCAAATAAAGAAATGATAGATATATTAATACAAACAATATTTTTCGATAAAATTGATTTTACATGTATATCTTTCAAATTAATACATTTAATTCATATTTCAAATAATATTAATCGCATGTTAATAATAATAATGACTCTGTTGGCGGTTCCCTTCATCAGCTGAAACTAGTAGGTGAAAAAAATTAATATTGGTCAATAGTGAACAGTATATTTAATTATATTAATATAATGGATGGAAACCACCAACAAATTTCGGAAAGTTTTAAAAACGGTTTAATAATGATTATTATAAATGTGTAAAATTTACTTTTATTCTTTATATATTAGCGTTTTAATTGGTCATTGGGCAGGGTTGTTATTTGAAATTAGTTATAAAGACGGTGTCCACAAGAAATATTTACGGAATGTTTGAATTTTGTAAATTAGAAAAATTTATATTTATGTTTATATCTGTTCATTATTTAAAGAATTAGTTGTCTTTTTTAATTTTTATATTATTACCAACATTTGTCCCAGTCAAATGCATAGTTTTTTCGATAATTATAAATATATAAACTGCACATTTACACTATAAAAGCCATATATTAAAAATAAATATTCTTAAAAGCATTATATGTTCCAATAAACCATTTTTTCGCTGTACATAAATATACTTAACCCTATTTCTATCGCATATACCTGCAAGGCGATGTAAAACATAAATGTGTTTTATTTAATATTAAAAAAAAGAGTTTTTAATGTTTTTGAAACGGGCTGTTACACACACTAATACAATTGTTCTTTCTAAATGAAAGGTAGTTTACAAGTCATTGCTCGAAGACTTACGAATAATCAGTTAGCGATCATCGTTACAATTGCGTGTGGGTGTGTGTGTGTTTGTGTGTGTGTGTGTGTGTGTCAGAAGAACGGTTTAAATAACCATTTAACCATCACTAGTAGCATGTATAGTAACACGAAATGAAAAACAACTCAACGCACAGCCGCTCCGCGGGACTAAACAGCTAAAGATTCTAGTCCTTACACGGCGGGTGCTAATTATAATTAATTAACGGACTATTTAACTTGTAAGTACATAAATATGTTATACTTACTATACACATAAAACTTTTGCTGAAAATCTCAAGTTTTATTATGCATTTAGTCTTTTATTTATCTTCAAGTATGTACATTTTACCTGACTATCGCACTGACACGACGTTCAGCTGAATGCTGCAGACAGTATCTAGCCGGCAGATGACAATTTACCGAAGCGTGCCAATATTCAAAGCTATTCCATTGCAATTGACCTTGAAAATAGATATTATGATAATATAAATTTGTGATATAATGCGGTAAACTAACAAATCAAATTAATAATTATGGTTAAGCAACTTAGTGCGATGTCAACTTGTAGCCGCTCATAATAACCAGCACGTTGTCTAGATCTTACGTCGGAGCAATACGAAATGAAGCTGAACTTCTGTATCACCCTAGTGCATAATTTTTTGATGATTTTGTTACTTTTCAATAATTTATGGAATGGTATTTATGTTACAAACAAATGTGAAAAACAAATCACATACTACTTACTTTTTAGTTGTGACTGCTGTAAGTGTTTATTTGTCTTATTTATTAATCCACAATAAATAACTAATTCACTAGGTTATAAATTAAAACAAATATTTTTGTTATAGCCACGTCGACCGGTTTCGATACCACTGTATTTTTGTCAGAACAAACTTAGTGTTCTTTTGCCCTGACGAAGGTATTCAGTGGCGTGGCTACGCCAATGCAAGCACTGCGGTGCATTAGGGCCTACGTTAGAAAGGGGCCATTTGAAATCGATGTTTTTGCTAGTATTGATACCCTTTTCCGCGCTAAATAGAATCAATGATGAATAAATCATGCATTCGTTATCTATTTTTTTCTTCTTTATTACATATATATTCATTATAATTATATTTTTTGCCAAACTGCATGGCAGTTTTACGACGAGAACTGCCTTTTACATACTTAAACAACTTAACTTAAAGGAAAAAAAGTAGATATTAAGATGTTAGATGAATTACTTAGAACGATATAAAAAAAATCAATCTTTCGAAAAAATATACAATTTTTACAGGGTGTAAACAGACCTAGTCCACGGTATTTTATGAATGGATACCTGAATATAATATAAAATATAACAAGGAAATAAAAAATTTGATAAGAATATGTTCTTTTACTTTGTATTTTAAGGTGATCACTGGGGGGGTCTCATTATTTAAAAAAAATGTTTTAATAGGTCTTTATTGCACACATAGTTCACCATCAGTACTCTCACGGTTCGACCCGACGATATGGTTGAATAGCTATGGTGAGGATCATGGGGAATTTTATATACTAAATATGAATTTAAATATATTAATTAGAAATATATAAAACATATAAAATCAATTTTATCGAAAAATATTGTTGTTGCCCCACCGAGATTCGAACCTGGATCTCTTTCCTAACCGGGGAAGGTCCATTATCCAACTATGCTACAGCGACAATATTTTTAGCGACAAATTTTTGCACCTATATGTTACCTTTTTGATATTAATACATTTAATCGTTCCATTATTTGAAAGAGCCATCTACCTTGTTTTTAAAGAATCTCAAATACCTTTGAGTAATCTGATAGCAGACGCCAGAATTATCAATTCATTTTTATTAAATTTTGGACACATTGATACATCTTTATTATTAGGAGAACACATTCTTATTGTGAAGTTGTAAATATTCAGAACATAGGTCTGTGATATTTAAAATATGAATTATATATTATTTAATTCATATTTAAAATATCACAGACCTATGTTTTGAATAATTACAACTTCACAATAAGAATGTGTTATCCTAATCTTATATACCATACTTATTTAGAGTCCTTTTTTTCATTCTGCATTGGGAACCAATTTTTATAGTTACACCACTGCTAGTATCGAAAGCAGTCGACTTCCAAGTAATTATCGGATTTAACGTAATTAACGTAATAATGTCAAACATAACATATATTTTTTTATCATCGTACATGTTCTCATTCTGAATAAATGATTGACTGTACTGTATTTATTGTATATGTACGTCGATAAGTCATTTAAAAATATTTACCATTGATCATTATTTATCAATCGATGTGCTAAAGGTAAAATGAGTAAATTAAAAGAACGTACGATGAAGGTTGGCTGTTAATACTGATCACAATGGACAAATAACTCATTCTATAGGCACTTAAGGATGATCAATCATTATGATGAGAACATACGCATATTTAGAAAAGTCTTTTAACCTTGAATATAATTTGCTGAAATAGATTTTTGTTTCGCAATTTTTTTTTTTTTTTAAATACTTTAAATCCTCCGATAAATCTTTCTGCATTTATATTTATTTATTTATCAATATCGATTAACGTTTTTGATATCTTTATTACATACATATCATTCATCCATGTCAGTCCCTCATGACGGAGGATCGTGATCTCCATAACTCCCATTTTCTTGACTATGCTTTTCCATTATTCTCGGCATCACACAGAGCTTAGGGCTGTCGCCATAGAGGTGCATTTTCTACTTCGTCTTCCTCATCGTCCATTGATGTAGCCCACCACAACAAGGTTCTTCATCTTCAAGCTTTCCTTCTCGCAAAACGCCCAAAAATGGAAGGATTGGTCAGGCATATATGTATGCGTAAAAGATATACATTTTTATATCTTAGTTATATTTCATATTTTCACATATTTCGCAACTTTATTAACTTGTATTTATGTTTTACTATTCTATTTGCACGGTGTCCTTATATACCGCTAGTTAATACAGTTAGGGTTGCACGGATATTACCCTTATCCCTCCGCCACGCTGCCGAACCCTTTAATACACATTCATTCTATTTTCATAATATTTATTCTATTTTCCTAGTTTGTCCTTTACGGGACCCTTAGAACCATTGCTCTCTCTATAAAACCTGGGTGTGTATATTTATATTAAATTGAATTATCTATTGCTTTGGGATATATGTACGCCTTCATGTTCTTTTGCAGTAATATTCAATCCTCAACCAAGTTTTTTTATTTAGACTAGACCCACAAAACGTCTTGATAGATGTTTGTCTGCAGATACATTTATATCCATTTTGTTACATTTAATAAAACAAAAAACATAACAATTAATTAGTCACAGTTTAAACAATTCATTTCGTTCTGGGACAGGTTATTATCGAGCCATTTTTTTTATCATTTCTTCTAAATTGGGAGAAAGCGTGCTCTTTTGTGAAAACCTAGGTAGTTTATTTTTTATTATTTCTATATAGTACATATAGTTACATTTACAGTTTAACCACCGCAACGAATTTAACGTTCTGCGCACAAGTTTTTTTCCTTACTTCGTACCACGATGGCGTAAAACTTGAAACCTTCCCAGAGAAATTATCAGAATGCTGGAGAAAGATCGGTTCAGCGTTCTCAATTTTTAAAATAAAAGTCACCGTAGACAGATGTACAATTTTCTTATACGTGAATATTTAATATATACAATCATTTGATTGTATTTAATAAATAACAAGACTCCAAAGTATAATGGTCATGAGAGATTTCTCTCAGAGATTCGACTCGAGTTCGTGTAGAAATGAGTCATAACAGCATTCGCTTTGCTCGCAGATTTGAATGATGCATCCAATATAAACATATCTCAAACGATTCTCTCTCTGGATCTCTTCTCATCAGGATTATTACTACGGTAATATGTTGACACAAACATGCTCAAGTAAATTATAGACCGCTACCAGTGTCGGCAAATTGGTGATATTTTAAGGTTTATTAGTTTAATATAATAATTAGTTTGTATAAATTCACACAATATTAGACAAACCCGATTCATTTACAATTTATGAATTCGACGAGAATGTCCAATTTATTATTAATGTTTTGTAATTTCTTTTTTATTATTCTGTATACGTTACACATTAGAAATGAAATCCGCTTACAGCTTCCGAACAAAATTGGTCAAAGATATTATAATGGAATCCCTTTGGCTTGCTCATGTAGGGTTTCCAGGTACCGCGATGCGGGACCGACATTTTATTTCTTTTACGAATATATACAAAACATTTATAAATATTCAATGAATCAAAAGGTTATTTTTATTGTTACTGAATTAATTAATGTAAGCAACGTATTTTAATAACTTATCCAATGCAATAATAACTTAAATAGGATGTAACAGATCTACTGCACAACATTTAATGGGTGGATACCTGAATAAATTACGAATCAAAAATGTTCAAGGAGTATGTGCAAAATACAGTACTGTACAGACTATCAAATATGTAGACATGAACTAACGCAAATACCTTGTTTCAATATTTTCAATCTGGTGTCACCTACGTGATAACTTTGGTATCACTTACGCAATCAAATAGCTCCGTGACTTTTTTAAAAATATATAACTCGATTGGAGCGAAAATTTAAACGCTGACAATATAATAAAAAAAATACGTCTTGTTTACACAGAGATTTAATTTTCTAAGTGTAAATACATTTATTGTTGCATAAATGTGTTATAAACTATCGAAATTATGTTTCCACAAAGGATGTGTGTAGAATGTCCCTCATTCCGCAATAATTGTTTCAAACCCCTCTCCTATATGTACACTTTATTTCATGTTTATTCATTAACTGGTCTTTGACTGTACTGTTACGGAAAATCTTATTGTATGAGATTTTCACAAAATCACGTTAAGCTTTATGTAGTACATTTACTTCAACAGTTACGTATTAAGGGTTGAAAATATTTTTATTTTGTAAAATTTTGCGTTTTGTTGTGGTTACATAGGTTTTTGTAAGTTTATATAAAGTATATATATACTATAGTTAACTTTTTTTACTATATACTTAAGTAAATAAATGGTAACTTATTTTGTGTACTTGTTTAATGTGTATACATCGTGATTGTTAATAGTACTCTAAAATTACAAATAAATACATGGTAGGGTCGTATAAACGGCGGATTAATTTTGTCTAAAGACGTTGGTTAAGCGAAAGTTCATAATCCTATGTACAACATATATTGTAACAGCATAACCTAAATTTATACCTACTGCACGCCACTGGTATTCAGGGGGTCTTTCCATTTTGCAGTCTGCATTGGCGCCCTATTTCGCCACGATATTGCTCCTTTTTAATGATAGTGTTGTTTCATAGATATCTATTGCAGAAAATTACATTACCCAAAATACAAACAATTTTAATAAACTTTCTTTACCTTTCCTTACCAAAAGACGTCAAAACCACCCTCCATTAAAATTTGTATATAGATATATGTACGATAACTCTCGTAGATCTTATCAGATTTTGATCAAACTTTGTTGGGAAAATTAACCTAGTATGTGTCTCAGTTAAGTTCGTTAGCCAGCTTGATCCGCCATTTCGTTTTAATGTGGTAGCTTGTCAGAACCATAAAAAATTCTCAACTGTGTTTATATTGGACCTACAGGAAAAAGTAAAAAACGCACTTACAAATTAATTTGCAGCCAATATAATATGTACAGAAAGAGATTTTTATTACAAGTGTTGTTTCATTTTTCTTTCTTTTATCATACGTATCATAGTTAAAATTAAACAAAGTAGGTAACTATTACATTAATAATTCGACCCACTAAAAATAATCTTTAACCCATATACAATTATGGTGTGGAAAAAATTTAATATATGAAAATATATGTTGAACCCATACGTAAATTATTTTT
The DNA here is from genome assembly GCA_031772225.1 of Eubasilissa splendida. Lineage (NCBI taxonomy): Eukaryota > Metazoa > Arthropoda > Insecta > Trichoptera > Phryganeidae > Eubasilissa > Eubasilissa splendida. The sequence continues at coordinate 18,516,268 of CM062856.1, forward strand.
ATTATACACATTTTTAATTTCGCTTTAGGATTTGGAGGAAACAAAAAACTTAAAGTAGATATATACACGATATGTATTATAATATGTATATTAATAAACAACTTATCACTTATATACTGTAAAATAAATGCTTACCACAAATAATTACATAATAATTGTTATTATATATAATACTATGAACGATATTTGTAAATTATACCTACGACCTTTATAATTATATGAAGTTATTTAACTCATTACTTTAACGACCACTGAAAAAGTAGATTAATGTTATATTTTAAATTCGTGACAACATTTTGATTATATATTACAGAAACAACAATTATCCATAATTAACGACTAAAACATGCAGCTTAATTTTTTAAATACATACGCTTTAATGCTTGAAATATTAATATTAGGTTAAAACCAGCCCGCGCCGATCGTTTGTGAATATCGACTGATGAAAATACGGTGAGTTGAGCTAATTATCTCTGAATGAACTTATATATTACAGGAGAACACATTCTTATTGTGAAGTTGTAATAATTCAGAACAGACGGTCTGTGATATTTTAAATATTAATTCAATATATTAATTAGAAAGATATACATATAAAATCAATTTTAGCGAAAAATATTGTTGTTGCGCCACCGGAATTCGAACCTCGATCTCTTTCCTAACCGGGGAAGGTGCATTATCCAACTATGCTACAGCGACCATATTTTTAGCGACAAATTTTCGAACCTATATGTTACCTTTTTGATATTAATACATTTAATCGTTCCATTATTTGAAAGAACCATCTACCTTGTTTTTAAAGAATCTCAAATACCTTTGAGTAATCTGATAGCAGACGCCAGAATTATCAATTCATTTTTATTAAATTTTGGACACATTGATACATCTTTATTATTAGGAGAACACATTCTTATTGTGAAGTTGTAAATATTCAGAACATAGGTCTGTGATATTTAAAATATGAATTACAGAATCTCAAATACCTTTGATTAAACTGATATAAAATTAAAATAAGGTAGATGGCTCTTTCAAATAATGGAACGATTAAATGTATTAATATCAGAAAGGTAACATATGGGTTCGAAAATTGTCGCTAAAAGTATTGTCGCTGCAGCATAGTTGGATAATGCACCTTCCCCGGTTAGGAAAGAGATCCAGGTTCGAATCCCGGTGGCGCAACAACAATATTTTTCGATAAAATTGATTTTATATGTATATCTTTCTAATTAATATATTTAATTCATATTTATATATTATAATATAATCCTCTAAATGTTCATCATTTTTTTTGGCTATTCAATTTTGTATTCGGGATTCTCGGAGAAATCGTTTAAGCAATCGTGGTCCCAATTAGTAAATCCAATCCCGAGCCAAAACAGTAATCCCGGGATTTGATTTTATGATCCCGAGATTATAAAATGCTCATTGGTTTATTAATCTTTTAAACAAATACCTGCAATTAATGTAAGATATTTATATTTAAGTAAGGAAGTAAGGTATCTTTGAAGAAGAATTAATTTAAATAATAATTAGAATGTGAAATTTTTTTTTTAGTCTTGATCTAATTTTGGTATTTTTTATCTTCATAGATGTAGTTAAAGCTAAACGTCGCGATCCACCATTATGTGTGTAACTTGATATAAAATCATCTACATCGTCTCCATTCCTCCCGGTCTCGAGCCATGTTCATCGCAGAGTTTAAAGAAGACCCTGTTAACTTCTTTATTTGGTCTATCAGAACGTCCTCTCGTCCGCTGTTCCTGTGATTACAAGTTTTTTGGGACTTTCGTTGTTCTTTCTGGCAACATATTCAAATTTTGAAAATATTCTTCTTCTACATGTTATCGAAAACCTTTCAGAAATCATTAATTCTTGGAGACTACAGACTAAGAAGATCTGTGTATCTCGCTGTCCACAGGTAACATCTGCCTCCAGCATCACTTCTCGAAGGTATTATTAGAACTTATTTGTATTCGCTTTGTGGGAGTCACTCGGATGAAGTGACTGATGTTTGTAGGTTATGCTTATCAGAAGGATTTGTTTAAGGTGAGTCTGAGACCCCTAATCTCGTCAGATCTCACGCTTGTATGTGAATGTCGCAGTGTATATAAATGTTGTGGAGCGTGCGTGTGAGTATAGGTGTTGGGTGTTTGTAGCTAGAGTGGGTTGATGAAATGAAACAGAATTTACAATCGGTTTGCGATGTATCGACGTCTATATTCGGTTGGTACTAGGCGGCGAGGAATGGCTGTAAAGTGTTTGATTAAACGGCCATGTCTGTGAGGCGCGAGTAGCATCTGACATGTTAATTTTGGTACCCAGAAATTAATTTAAAATATTAATTCCGAAAACATACGGATCTTGGGAATCATAATTAATGTAAATTAGACCGGGATCCTGGGATTGAATTCTCTAGTACCAAATATAATATAAATAGGACCTATTAAAAAAACTATAAAGACCTCGCCTCTTGAACAAAACAATAGAAATATGTCTGTATACATTACATAGTATTATGCGTATAATAAAACCTGGATCTTAGTAGGCGCGTACTATCCAATTAAAAATAATGGAATAATTTACATGCTCTAAATTATTCTGAGTAATTAAAAACTCCCGTGTACCTGTCTGCCCAGAGTGAGTTAACTAAGTGGTCGTGAGCTGTCTAACGTTTCTGATCGAATAAGCTCCACCCACACTGCCCACCTAAGCTTATAGACTCGTTCGATGTCAATAATTTCACATAATTAATCACACGGAACAGGCAGGCTAGAACAAAATAAATTGTCGTTTTGAAATTCCCCATTCTCATATATTTGCGCTGTTCGTGTGACCCTTTCTAATTGACTGTTCCTTTGTTCGAATTCCCGAAGCGTTAGGTTGTTCATCTACGCCGGCCGATGTTGTCAGTAGTCTATGTAAGTTGTCGTCTTTGTTTTGTTTTTATCGGTTTCTTTGTTCGCTCTCCCGAGGTATCTTTCGCATTTCCGCGTGTAGATTGTTTAGGAAACCGCATTTCCGGCGAATGTGTTGCGGTGAAAAGTAATCAAAGATTCGTATCATTCTACCCGATCGAGATACACAACGTTTGGTAATATGCCACGCCGCAACTCGCATCCGCTCTTAAACGTTGTCCATTATTTTTATCTACCATTTTGGTATTTAAAAAACATGGATAATTAATGATATTAACTTGTGAGGCCCGGTTTTAAGTGCCGTTACGTTTCCCGCGGTAACGCGGCTCTCGTAATAACACACTACACGCAGACGTGTCATTGTACATTTTAGACATTTCACCCATATTTAGGACCCCGAGAGCCTGCTTCAAACACTCACCGTAATTAGTAGCATGATACAAGATTTGTTTAGATGATTTGGATAACACATTCAGCGAATTACTGAAAGCATTAAAGTCGGTACAGGTATTCTTTAGAAATAAATACAACTGCGGTGCGTGTGCTGATGAGCGTATGGGGGTGACATTAAAATGATGAATTTTTATTTAAAACACCACCTGAAACTAGTATATCCGCATGAGACTTGTCTCGGAGAAGTTATGGTTGATTTTTTTTACCTTGCTTAAGCTAAGCTACCCATTGATTAAATTTAAGATTAATTAAGATGTCAAATAAACTAACTAATAGCATATGTCAAATTTTTCTAATGTTTTAAAATTCTATGTTTTTTTAAATATATGTAAAAATAAAAATTACTTAAAAAATAAATCTATATCTTAAATTATTTGGAAATGGTATTTTCCGAAACCAGACGGTGTATTAAATTCAACTTATTAAAAGTAATTATAAAAAAAGTTGTAAATAATTTATATTAAAATGAATAAAAACCAATAAATATTACAAATACAATTTTTTATATGGTAAAGCTACTACCCATTTACAAAAATTAGAACAATGTTTTGTTTGGATCAAGCTAGGCTATTGACAAATTTGTGGATATTTTATATATTGTGATATCGAGTATTTAAGTTTTATTGCAATAAGATCCGAGTCTGATGTTTCCTCCTCTCGCGACTGCCCTGAAGATGTTATCAACATGTAACAACCCATGCAATCGGCGGTGTGGGAGCGGAGGACACCCCGCGCGAAGGGTCACAAGCTAAATGATGGTAATCCCGGCACACTGACCCTTCTGACACCACTTTACCCAAGGAGATAATATTTAATACCTTACTTACATTTAAATGTTATTCCTTGACCAAAGTAAATGATACGAATTCTCGAAGCTGTGCGCCGGGAGATAAGCCGAACCGATGCGATGATGCCGTAATATTTGCAATTCAGTATTTTCAACACATTTTGCGATTTTATTGGAAATGTCCCGACATTTGCGATTTCCTTTCTGGATCACGAGTTCACATCCAGTCATTAGAAATGCATCAATTAAAGTGTATAAATAATGTATTTCGCTCAAGATTCGACGTTTATTGAAGTAGACATATTTGTACTTGAATAGATATTGATTTTTAATGAAATTGAAACATACCAAACAAATATATAGAGAACTGAACGCACTGTATAAATCCTGGCCGTTTATTCAAACACTCTACAGACATCTGAAGCGTACCCGACCCATTGCAGATGTCAATACGTCGAGACAGGCACCCCCGACAAGCCAGTCTTTTCGAAAATACATCAAATGAGCATCTCCAGTAACGAACTTTATTTATTTCAAATTAACTTTCTAATAGTTGTACTTTCAATTTGTGAATCGACCCCCAATAAACGCCAAATTTTGTAGGTCTTGTTTTAATTAAATACCTTGCTCTAGTTACAGCATATATACTCACTCGCACAATCCACAATCATGTACACTGCGACATACATCCGCACGCGCGAGAACTGGAGAAAGATAGGGCCTTAAGAGTCATCATGTACAACAGAAATTACATAACCTTCAAACATCAGCAACTCGACAATTTAAAGCACACACACATTTCAACTCATAATAAAATAGGTATGCACATAGAATGTGACAAATGCATGTGGCTTAGGCTTTTAGAGTTGAAACGTACAAATGACCACAATTAATATAACGTTAATATTGTCGCCGTTCAGAATCTTGGGTATTTCGCTTATCTAACGATTGCAGAACTCATCGGCTTGTCATGAAAGATATACGGGTAAAATGTCATCCCAAAATATAGTAGGAAACGTATCAAACATTTATTGGTACTGAGAATGGGATATTTAGTATTTTATAGTACTTCTACATTACTAAAATAGAACATAAAAATTTTACGAGTACTACGATAAAAAAATTATTAATATGTAATAAAAAAAAGATTTCTCCATTTATAGAACAAGAAGCGGATTACATAAAACTAATTTACGACAATCAGTGCAGTGATTGTAATTTATTTGGTATTAACCGTAGATATAATATATCGAATAACGAGTTACTTTATTACAGCAATAAAATTGTAATTGGATAATTTAAGATTGAAAATGTAACAATAAAATCAAATTGGCTTTCAAATTGGCGTTACCCATGCATTTTGTATACTTTGAGCCATGAACCATTGAGTTATTATGGACCATTTATATACAAGAGTGAGGTGTCGGCGGAATTTGAATACGACAGTTTACAGGGTCTTCGATATCAGATTTGATCAAAAGATATCAGATCAAAAGTTGAGTTTAGGTGTCATAAACACCAGTGGCGGCCGGTGGCTTTTTGTAGAAGGGATGCTGGAAAATAAGTTTATACGTACTATCAAATACAACATATAATCGAAGGATATTCAATAATTTGACGTCAAGTATTCAAGTCAAACTGTCAAAAATGCGTCACATAAACAAATTTCTCAAAACATAAACGTAATATGTATGCTATTTTGTGCATAAGCTATTTTATGCATGTGCCCTTAAGCATTAAAGTCGTATTTTGTACTTCGGACACTGTTAACGAATACGTATACAGTATTCAAAGACGTTGACAGGCGAAACTGAATGCGTGTTGCGTAATGGCACAGATGCCGGAAGAAACAGGATTCGGAAGGAAGTTCCACTCACCACAATCCCGTTCTCCTAGCACCTCCAATGTGGACTGTAACTTAGGTTTTTGGATACTATCTTCTGGTCAGGGTCTTGACTCCTTCAGATTGCACTAGATGGTCACGTAGACACACTTCTCACTCTCTTTTACACTGCGAAATCTTTTGTAACAGTACCGGTTCAGGGTCGCCGATCGACTGACCCGGTGGCAAGTGAGGAAGGGGGGGGGAGGTGGAAGGCACAGTACATCATCCTCGCTCAAGAACAAATATGTCCCAAACAATGCGCATGCGTGAAAGTCGTATATTTTCAAATTTTGTAGATACGGAACGAATGATTGAATCCACTGTTGCTGGTATGTATATGTATGTATTGTGTGTTATGACAGGACGAATTTATTTGCGGTAGTGCAGTTTTCGGCTAAAAACAAAACGTCCAAGGCTTTTTGACTCTAGAACATAAGTGATGCGGAGCATCCAAAGCATGTATGAAGCGAGCGCGCCTGATAAACACAGTAATATTTGAATGATTTACCTATTTTCAATGTTATTATTTTTCTCTAAAGTAACTTAACAACTTCCTGACAAAAAGATTACAGTTATAAATAAATATAAAGCTCCTCTAAAACTTTAATTTATTTCAAGTGTTTAAAACCCGTCCAAGTACGTCGTTTAAGCGTCGCTTTCTCTGAATTGAATATTCTTCCATATTAATGAAACACCACAAGAACTTTTTAATAGCTAACGATGTAATTGAAACGTTGAGATAAATGGTTTGACATTTTATTTTTGAAAAATGATCGTTATGAATAGGATAATTCTCAAAAAATAAAGTATTAAATAATTACATACCTATAAAATATTCGTATCAAAAATATTATTTTAATACAAAATTCAATGTATCAATTAGAAAGATATACAGGAAAATTCAATTTATCGAAAAAAAAAAATATTGCTACCGGGAAATTAAATTTTCCTGTAGAACTTTCTGATTGATGCATTAAAATACCACAAAACTATATTCTGAAAAAACTGCAATTTCAAAATAATGATATGTTCTTCTTAATAAATAATGATAAAAAATACTATTGTTCCAATTCCAATTTTAAAATTTCCGACAATATAAATGAACTTTTTTATTTGCTATTGTTAAAAAATATAACCTGATAATAGAATGGTGGTATAAACAAATTTGAAACTCTCTTCGACGAAATGTATAAATTTTCTATTCGTGACGGACAAACACATTCTAGAATTTTATTTATTTCAAATACATCGTGTTTATTTCAATTTAGTTTAAAAATTGCAGCAAAATATTTTGTAAATAAATTTTGTGAGAATAAAACAAGAAAAGATCCAGGTTCGAATCCCGGTAGCAACGACAATATTTTTCGATAAAATTGATTTATATGTATATTTTTCTAAATTACATTTAATTTGTATTTTAGATTATGTTTCAATATATAGGTAATGTATGCGTTCGAACCGTGGAAGCGATATTTCAACGGCGGGAGTCTTGTACCATTTAAACGGAATGAAACATCAAAGTAAAACGGAATATTAACCCTGTCAGGCTGGGTCTACTACTCGGCGCTCTTCACCGATGTCCACATCGATCCCGATGAGTATCCCTACCAGCCATTTATATTTTTAGGCACCCTTCTTTCATAATTACAAATTGCCAAAAATAACTGTAAGTAAATAAGCGGACGCAACTGTAATATAACAGTCTTTTAAATAATAATTAAATATATTAATTAGAAAGATATACATATAAGATCAATTTTATCGAAAAATATTGTTGTTGCGCCACTGAGATTCGAACCTGGATCTCTTTCCTAACCGGGGAAGGTGCATTATCCAACTATGCTACAACGACAATACTTTAGCGACAATTTTCGAACCTATATGTTACCTTTTTTGATACTAATACATTTAATCGTTCCATTATTTTTTTCGATAAAATTGATTTTATTTGTATATCTTTCTAATTAATATATTTAATTCATATTTAAAATATCACAGACCCGTCTGTTCTGAATAATTACAACTTCACAATGAGAATGTGTTCTCCTAATAATATAACAATCAATTATAAATACACAAATATTTAATTGTGATTATACTTTTAGTGTAATCATTTGACCACGTTTAGTTGTTGACGTTTCCAACGAATCCTGTCTTATGCGGATGCCGCTCGTACACGAGCATATTCGCTGTAGCACATTATCATTTTTGAAATTATAGTATCACATTGACGACTCAAAAAGAGCACAGTAATATTTGTAACACACGGTAGAGTTTCATCTGTATTTCTATATGAACATGTATTATAAAATCAAAATGTCTAACCTAAAGAATGAAGATAAACGATGCAAAAATCAAGCAGTGACACCAATCTATCGCGCTCAATAATCAGAAATTATCATAATTAGGTGCCGATGTAATAGATAGGTACCGTTTCAAGGAATCTTTTGTTATCATTCACGTCTACTTGCCCTCGTTCGTTATGACGTCACACGACTACCATCTGAATACCGTGCATAACAACGATAATCAGGCCTATTCTCAAAATTGCAATATTGAAATGAAGGTGATTGTTACACCAACCCTCAAAAATAGACAGTATGTAAATTAACGTCCGTGTTATATTTGAATGAGAGAGAGGGAGAGAGAGTGAGGGAGTGAGGGAGATAAACCATAATCTGTCAAAACATAAAAATGGCAACAGGATTGGACGTGATTCTTCACTACGACGCTGCGGATGAGGAAATCAATCGAAACTCGAGAATGGAAAGACGTCGTTTGCGTAATTTGTGCGGTATAGTTGTACCTTATCAAGGCGGTATAGTTGCAAAAATACCCCATTTGGAATTTCGATCGGGTTGCACAAATCACGCAAACGACGTCATTCCATTCTCGAGTTTCGACTAAAAATATAAGTTTTTGGTTAAAATAAGTACTAATACAGTATTCAAAGTTCACAGAAAAAGGTTTGTTCATAAATTACCTATTGATTTCCTCATCCGCAGCGTCATAGTGAAGAATCACGGCCAATCCTGTTGCCATTTTTATGTTTTGACAGATTATGGTACGTTTATCTCCCTCACTCTCTCTCCCTCTCTCTCATTCAAATATAACACGGACGTTAATTTACATACTGTCTATTTTTGAGGGTTGGTGTAACAATCACCTTCATTTCAATATTGCAATTTTGAGAATAGGCCTGATTGTCAGGACGAACTATGTCACTACCAACCAGGCTGAATTGACTAGGTGATGTGTTAATATATTTCATCAACTTTTAAGAATTTAGAGATGTTGATTATTTTGTCTAAATTTTCAAAACGGATTTCGCCCTCTAGTTACTTATTTTAATTTTCAGATGTTTCATTTTTATTTCATAGATTATAGTATTGTTTATTTATACCTACTGTTATCTATGTATATACAGAATGGCCTAAAAAAAGTGGGAACATCTCGTAACACGTGAGTTATTTCAAAATATAATTAATACGTTAAATTACGAGTTGTTAATACGTTAAATTAGTATTTAAAACATCACAGACCTATGTTCTGAATAATTACAACTTCACGATAAGAATGTGTTCTCCTTGATAATTCTTAATGTAATTTTTTTCTGGATAATATTTAGCTAATCAGAAATCATCAAATACCCCATATTGCATAATCTACTGGATTTAAATCTGGCCTGTTCGATGGCCACATGCCTGGCTCGATGAACTTAATATACTCACGACGAAGAAAGTTGATTGTATTTCTGGCTGTGTGAGATGGAGCTCCGTCCCGCTGTAATGTCCAGTATGCTGTAATGTCTAGCTATACTCCAGAATGTTTTGAAACTCTTTGATCATTTTCCTAGCACCCCAACGTTTTTCAATTCGTAAATTTTTGATCAGAATACGGTTTTCTGCAGCGATTTTCGTCATACTGGGTAACAATTTGAAAAAAACAAATATAAACAATGGGAAAATTAATAATCAAAGATGGCAAAAGGAAATTGTCGAAATTAAACGTAATAAGTAAGTAAGTAAATTAGTAAACTATTTAAGCTATTGTTGATATAGTTAAACTAATTTTGATGTAATTATATCACATTTTACGAAATGTTCTCACTTTTTGTGGGCCATCCTGTATATACGCATATATGTTAGATCTAAGGTTTCCGCCGGCACTCTAGTGTACGGAATTGACATATTTCTAGGTTAGATCGCGTTTTTTGTAGATGGTTTCCTTGCGGAAACCTAGGCCGACAATTCGCAGCAGTTAAAAAAGTACGGTTACACCGTAATTTTTTAAGATAACGCCTTGATAATGGCGCGTGTTAACGTGCCGATACGTTGGTCTAGGTTTCCCCAAGGAAACCATACACAAAAAACGTGATCTAACCTAGAAATGACACCAGTTTTATATATCAGTTCTCATTTTACTTTAATTAAAACTAAATAACATTTTAGGTCGTAAATGAATACTAAAATTGTGTTTTTTTGAGTTGTCTTAGTTTTGATCTAGATGTGCGATATGTTTAATTGCATTGTAATTTTTTAATATAATCTTTACCCCTTTGTTAATGGTACAACGTTATTGTAAATATAGATATAAATCAAGATGTAAGAAAGGAAGGGAAATTAATAATACATATAACATAGTTTGTGAAAAATTTGAATATATAGGTAATATATTCAATGGTGGTGCTAATTATAATATTATAGATTGCTAATTACTATTATCGCAGATTCGTCAGCTGTAATGTGACTTCATCTTAAGTCGCCATCTTACGTGGCAAACGTGATCTCTCTACCTAAATTAATAATATGGTTCGAGCTCCAAGTTCCGAGCACTGGTCCACTGAAAGCAACTTCTTGTGATTCAGACTTTAGTGAAGTGAATACAGTAAATTAAGATTTTAATCTATTTAATGGATACGAGAATTTCTATCCTCGTCACATCCTACTCTCTCATAGCGCATGCATAATATAATACGTTCTCCTTAACTTATTTTAAAACCAACGCTTCCTAAACTGTGATCGGAATCAAATCTTTATAAATCTGTTTATTTTGTCTGATATTTCTGAAAATTTGAAATGTCAAACATATATGTGTAAACTTTTTAATCTTTTTTTGTTGTTCTTTTCATATATATATATATATATATATACTTGAGCATAAGGCGGGACGAGTATAATTCGAAGTTATTAGTTTTTCAAGCGTCAGAGATCACCTTTTTTATTTTTTATTTTTAGAGAAACAAACAAGTGTAACAATAATAACTAATAATAACATGATATATCAAAATAACACCAATGAAATTCCTTCGGAATTAAATAACTAGTACATAATAAACTAAAAAATAGTACACTCAAACGAATTGATAAACAAAAAGACTTTTACATTAAAATAAAATAAACTAAAAAATAGTAAGTATATATTAAAAATACTGAAAAAATAAACAAAATAGTGTTTTAAACTGAACATGCAGAGTGGAAAGGGTAAGGAGGGGAAGGAAATGGGATGCAATATATACAACTTATGTTAATAGTTATTGAAAAATTAGCGTAGTTTAATTTTAACAGGAAGCAATTTATTGTATACCATCAAGTATACCTTAAATAAATCGACGATTTAAATAATGAAACAGACAGGTAAAAATGATGTTTTAGGGTATTTTATATTAGATATACATTTAAACTGCTTAAAGTGATATGGACAATCGCAGTCTTCCAATGGCACCCGAGGGGATTCAAGAGGCCGACGGGCTGCCCTAAAACCCGTTGAATTGGCGAAATCATCAAATTCTGCGTAAAAACGTGATAGCGAATAACAATGAACAGAGGCGAGTGGAAGGCGGATAGAAGACGGCAACACTCAACACAGAATTTCTCCAGTGAGACGGGCACAGTCCAAACATATTTTTACATTTATATTATATAGTTACCAATAAATAAATAAATAATGATGACATATTTAAAATACAATATTCATAACATGTTATAGCCCATTTTGTTTTTAGCATTTCTAATAATGGCTACTTCGTCTTGACATTGAACAGCCATTGATTTTCTATAAGTCTACATTTGCCACTGTGACCCTCAATATAAATTCGGCTTCAATTTTTAGTTTATTCGCTCTGATGTCAAAAAATATTTTTAACAAATTTCTCGACTAATACGGTATGTACCTCCTGACATTATGCTACATGGGAACATACATATAACAGATAGGCAATATGAATTGTAGAAAATAACGAACTTGGGTATATAATTATCAAATGGGGACAACATTACTCCCTGTCTCTTCCCCGCATTGCCACCACATCTGCGACAACGTCCCCCGTCGGACAATTAAATTCGTTATATATTTTATTTTATTCTATGGATCGGTTATTGGACGTCCGTTCTGACTAAGATACTTGTATCAAAACCGGTCGACATTTAATTTCAACAACAAATTTTTACTATACAAATTAAAGAAGAAATTTTTGATCTCAAAAAGATTATATGCCTTCGATATGTATCTCTATATCGATGTCTATATTTTCTGAGATGTAATTCAAAATTAAATATTTGATAAAATTCGTAGCATTATTCGGATTCTAATGTATTGTAATATATTCTATCAAATGAATATTTCATTTTGATTAAGTTTCCAGAAATTTTAGTTATATAATTGAATATATGCATTGTACGTCCCTTCGTACCTGTGTCATAAGAAAATAGCTATTTATGTAAAATTACTACATAAATCTATATTATGATTTCACAATGAATTAAAAATAGTTAGTAGATGTTACTATATGTATAAAAAATAACACCATGGATTTTATACATGAATAAATTTAAAAAATTTACCTTTTTTTTTTTCCATCTTATTCTTCATTTTCAGTGTCTTTCCGCGTATTATACACACGTGAAATTTATATATTTCATTAAATGTAAATTTCTTTTTAAATGTGGCCTTTTTGTTCTGAAAGTATATCTTTTAAAACTGTAAACAAACAAGTGTGTTGTCAGAAATTTTAAATTTGTAATATTTGTAACGCTGCGGTAACGATTTAAATTAACGATTATGAATATTATGTAGTAGGTTATTATTATTTCAAAACGATCGTTTATCAAAATTAAAACGTCAAACTATTTTACTTGACGTTTAAAAAAGGTTGGTTATTAAAAAAGTGTTAATTAATATGGGAGATGGTCCAGTTTAGAAAACAACGACGATCAAAAGACGGGTTTTTAACAATAGTAACATAAAAATAAGTTAACCCAATTATATAGAGAATTCCGAAAATAATCTATGTGTATCCTTATAGATTTTCCTACTTAATTTAATGAAACAAATAGAACCGTAACATAAATTAATTAATATTATATACTCTATTTTAATTGTATTTCCAATGTATGCATCTGATACATTTTAAAGTATTAAATATATAAAAATATTACTTATTCGATTATACAATTAATGAAATCAAATTGTACACTAGCAGCAGAAAGCAATCGACCATCGCCGATTGCTTTATGCTGCTTTTTGCATTAACAGAAAAACAATCTTCACGTCACATTTGACAGTGACATAGATAATGAAAGAAACCATAGAGTGCGACGCGATATGACCATAAGACATAGATGAGATGACAGGATGCTCTTCTTATCTGTGACGGGAGTCTCACAGACCTGACCGTTTAAGCAAGTACTTTACAGCCTACCGAAGCCGCCACATCCAGATATATAGACACACAGTCATAGATATATAGACGGTGAAGAAAGAAGAAAATATTATTGTGGATTTCTGTTCATTTCCAAATTCCATTATATTTTTGTTTTCTATCCAATGTTGAATTAATGAAAGCATTAAATACGTTTCCAATTTATACTAATGTAGACACTTGAATTCCTTGAAATAAAAATATATTTTACCGGCAGATCCCATTAATATGAAATGAAGCGTGCTGCCATATCCAGCGGCCCTTGAATAAATTCATCTCGCTAACACTATACCCTTTAGTCTTGCGCCATTTTACGAACGGAGGCAGGTACATATTAGGATAACATGAATATTTAATGTATAGCCAACTTCACCCTCCGCGCTCATAAATCATGGCTACGGCTTCTTTCAGCGCGAAAGCGAGAGGGGATCATTTTTAGTCCCTATTTAAATATTATTTTCAGTCAAGTGAGGCGGGGTCCGTTGTTGCAAAATGTCTGCTTTTCTGGCCTGCTTCGTGTAAGATTTGATTTTTTTCGCAGGTTTTAAATTGAGGTGATGCTTTGCATTACGGGGACACAAAAAAGTAACGTTAAACCTGACGCGACCGAATACATTTCAAAAAAGGTCAACGTCAGGAGCCTTCAAAGCGTGTATGGATATTGTAGTGTAGGACACACGTTACGCTCTATCTCTTCTACCATACTATTCATATATACAGAATGTACCACAATATTTTATGGGATGGTGAAAATTCTGCACCGTTACGGAAAATATTCTTGTTTGAAATATATACAAATTAATTTAAGACTACGTACTTTGAAATAAATATTTGCGAAATTCATTATTAATTATATCTTTACTTGAGGCCCTAAATCATCTAACAAAAAATAGTCCGGCTGCTCGAAATTCGATATTTTTTATTTTTTGTATTCAGTATATAATTTAGAACCAATATAATATTTGATTAATCGAAAAAATCGCAATGTTCGGTATTTATGACAGATCCACAGATTGCCGATGGCCGTGCGCGTGTGGATGCTCCATCGTCCATTAACGTAGGAAATAGTTCTGCCAATTGCTTTTGTTTTTCTCAAATCAAAAACCAATCCATGCACCAAATTTAAAGAATGATCATGAAATCAACAGGTTAAAAACTGTAAGATAGTAAATTTCGCAAATTAGTAAAAGAGGAAGTAGACACTTCAATGATCTGCGCGCAGTTGTAACAGTTTCTAACCTTATTCTGTTAAAAACAGCATAGGTAACAACTCCATACAAAACGGATCAACCGATAGGAATTTTCCATTCAGTAAATAGCCATTTACATGACTTGAGTAATTCACTAGCTTAAAGACAGAACTGAGCACGATGCGGTGAATATACAGCGGTGAGAGTTCGTGAGTTTTTAGAACTAAGCAATTGAAGTATCTACTGGTACACAGATGGCGCTAATTGTAAAATAATCTTTTCGCTTATGTTAATCCAGTTTTTTAATTTATATTTGTTTCCCAGAATTTTTAGTTATCCACAGTTTTTTGCTTGTATGCACTGCACACCCCTAGCCCGTGGTAAAAATTGTTTTTGGATTGTTAATACGTCAAATTTACTATAGTCAAAGGTAATCACGCCAAATAGGCCAAGGCGAATAATTTTAATTAGAATTTAATTTTATGCTTTATTCACCTCTGCGTTCGAAATCTGCCACTTTGCTGGCGATAAATTTTCGATCTATGTGTAATTCAACAACAAGATCATCGTTAGATGAACTATCATCACTAAAATAGCGGGATATCGAATGATTCATTGTCAAATACTCCAACTTTTAAAGTATCAATGTGACAGTGACTGTGAAACAGCTGTGATTGACAGCATTACCATCGACTATCAGATAGTAAAATTAGTTTTTTTATCGACGATCGAACAACCCGTTTTAGTATAAAAAAAAATTACTAAAGTAACTTTTTTAACACCAGCGGGCCTAAAGTCGACTTTTTTGCGAGTTAGTTAAATATATTCCGTGGTTTCTTTGTTGTCCACAGTTTGACCTAAAAATTGTAGAGAATGTCCTAACAAGAACCCTCAATGCGAAGGGGAGAGACTCGACTTGAAAGATGAAAGTACAAATACTAAATGGCCCACTGAAAGAATGGGCGAGGGGGAATGGTTTTGTCGCTCGGAGGAAATGTCTGATGAAATGAAAATTAAATGGTAAACGGTCAGGCGAACGGGGATGATATAAAAAGTCCTAAGCTACCGCGCAAAATCTGTCACGACCGAGTGAAATAAATATTAAAAGTGGAGTGGAGCCTTGATATCCGACGTGAATCTAAATTGGTAGAAATTAAAATAAATAGTCACATTTTGTTTGTGAAATTAAAATTTGTCAAGACTTGAACATACATAGTTCTATGATGAAACAAATTTGTAGGAAAATATTGTTGATCAAATTGTGTATTTTTATTATACAGGGTCCCAAAAAAAATTATATACAGGGGCCCAAAAAAAGTGAGAACATTTCGTAAAATGTGATATAATTACATCAAAAATAGTTTAACTGTATCAACAATAGCTTACTAATTTACTTACCTATTTACCTATATTACGTTTTGTTTCGACAATTTCCGGTCGCCATCTTTGATTATTAATTTTTCCATTGTTTATATTTGGACTTTTCAAATTGTTGCCCAGAATGACAAAAATCACTGCGGAAGACCGTATTCTGATCAAAAATTTGCGAATTGAAAAACGTCGGGGTGCTAGGAAAATAATCAAAGAGTTTCAAAACAAAGCTTGAAGTACAACTAGACATTACTGCAGGACGGAGCTCCATCTCACACAGTCAGAAATACAATCAACTTTCTTCGTCGTGAGAATGTTAATTCCTATTATTTATCTTTGTTTAATTAACCACTAAAATGAGTTTAAATACATCTACCGGTTTCGAAAAATACCATTTTCTTCTTCAGGATGTCATAACTAACTAAAACATATATCTTTTCTTTGACAGAATCTATTTTTAAAAATCTATTTTTAAAAGAAATATTTTTATTTTATTTTATTTTTTTTATTTTTAGTACCTAACTCAAATCATTACTTAATACAAATTTACTCGAATAATTTTTAGGAAAAAATTTTAGAATGGGACTCGTAGTTAAATTTAGTTGGTTGTTTATAATTTTTTGATTAGTTTTACACGCTTTATTTATCTCCAACGATTCCAAATTATTTAATTTGTGACCAACACCGTTTATATGCAAAATTGACAATCCCAATTTTTTATCAAAATCATGACCATTTTCTATCAAATGATTAGCAAATTCTGAAAATCCACTATTGTTCAAACATCTCAAATGCTCCCTTACTCTTATATTAAAATTTCTACCCGTTTTACCAATGTAAAATGCAGCACAATCCTTGCAACTAAGTTTATAGACACCAGAATTGTTAAATTTATCATCTTTGTCTTTAGAATTTATGAGTAAATTTCCTATACTATTATTTGTATAAAATGCCGGTCTAATGTTTCGTGGTAGGTGTTTAGATATTTGATTCGAAAAGTTATTTATGTATAAAATCCTACGCCAATAATCATTATTATCATTATGTTTTATCTGTGATTTATATAAGAATTGGTTATTATATTCTTTTAATTTATTTTTTAAAATAGTGTCTATCAAACCTGTTTTATACCCGTTATTAACTGCTATTTTTTTAATTGTATTCAATTCAATATTGAAATTGGATGTTGACATAGTAATAATAAGTTAAGTAATGATTTGAGTTAGGTACTAAAAATAAAAAAAAAATAAAATAAAAATATTTCTTTTAAAAATAGATTTTTAAAAATAGATTCTGTCAAAGAAAAGATATATGTTTTAGTTAGTTATGACATCCTGAAGAAGAAAATGGTATTTTTCGAAACCGGTAGATGTATTTAAACTCATTTTAGTGGTTAATTAAACAAAGATAAATAATAAAAATATGAATCTTAACCACAAAGATAACTTTGCTTATTTTAAAAGTATAATGTTAATTTCATCGAGCCAGGCATGTGGCCACCGAACAGCCCAGATTTGAACTCAGTAGATTATGCAATATGGGGTGTTTTGATGATTTCTGATCAGCTAAATATTGTGCAAGTAAGATTACATTAAGAATTATAATTAATTATATTATGTTTTGAAATAACTCATGTGTTACGAGATGTTCTCACTTTTTTGAGCCATCCTGTATATCAGACTGTATTGACATACATGTTTTTGTTGTAACAGAGATAAATATATTATAATATAACATGATAAACATAAGATACAATTATATTGCAATTAAGTATATACTCGTAGTTTATTGTGTGGGATGGAGTAGACTCCACCTCTGATATATACAACATTGTCCTGGCTACTTTGCTAGATTGCCGTCAGTATTAAAGTAGCCAGTTTTTTTCGTACTGTTGTGGTGTTATTTAATTCAATAAAGATTCAACAGGAATAAAAAAATAAAAAAAATAGAGAGATTATTGTTGAACTAGTGAATAATTAGTATAGACTAGGGATTCTGTGTCGAGACAACCCGGGAATTCAAAGATTTTTTTGCTGTTCCGGGAAGTCCCGGAACTTTAAAAAAAATAAACCGGGACTCGAGACTTTCCGATTCAAATTTTATTTAATATATCCTACATTTATTTTTTCAAATTAAAATCTGCACGGTCGAAACAACCTATTTCAAAACATTTCAAAAAACTCACACAAAAGGAATCAGCCCAATGTATCCACTGTCCGAAGCAAATCTCTTGTAAGGGGTCAAAAACACAAGTGGATTGGGAAGACACTTAGAAAGAATTCGTCGAATTCACATCGATAAAAAAACTCCGGAATCGACCGATAGATGATGCTCGAAAAGTCCGAAGAAAATCAAAATAAGTCAGCCATCATTATCAAATTACGTTAAAAGAAAATCACTTTCTGATATTGTCGCCCGGCTAGCTGCTGAAGATGTTGCATTTATTCGTAAATCCACTGAACAAAAGGATTATACACTGCCAAAGAAAGCTTAAAAAATTTACGAAGATAAAAAAAAGAGATTATTAGCAAAATAAATAATCTTAAAGAGTTGGGGGCTCGCTTCAGCCTAACTATGGATGAATGGACGAGTTTACGAAATAGAAGGTATTTTAATATCGTCGTTCATAATGAAAATAATCAAAGTCTCGAGTCCTGTAAATTCCAGAGACTTAATTATTAGTGTGACATTAGTACAAAATTATTAGTGTACACATGAGACAGGAGTTCCAAAATCGAGCGTCCATTGCATTTTCAAGTGAGCCTATGGGAAAAGTTTTTTTTGTTAGTGAGGAGTTTTATTCCCAGCACATCTCCATTACTACCGTGATATGAGGACCTATTTTGGTGAATATCTTGCCCAACAAATGAATTGGTCGAAGAGGTAAAATTAAATTTGTCCCACATCCTCTGGACCTCTAGCCATTACATTTTTTTTACGGAGACACGTTAAAGATAAGGTCGATGGTCAAAAACTGACATAAATTAAAGAATTAAAGACAGCTGTTGAGATGCAAAGCACCCAAATACAAAATGTTTACCATTCGGGCAATCAAAATGGTCCAGAATGGACATGTTCGTAAAATTTACGTTTATCTTCTTTGATTTGAAACAAAAAAACATAAATTTTATACAAATAAAATGTATCAACGAGAAAGATATACAGATAAAATCAATTTATCGACAAAATATGCTTGTTACTACCGGGATTCGAACCTTCCTATCGGGGGAAATAAATTCTGGCTTCTCCTATTATTATAAGTTCGATAATTTGTCGTCAGCTTATTATGTCAGTGTAGTGTAATCGGCTGACGCATTTCCCCGGATAGGAAAAGATCCAGGTTCGAATTCCGGAAATAACAATAATATTTTTTCGATATATTGATTTTACCTGTATATCTTAAAATATCACAGAACTAGATTCACAAAAAATTTCACAATAATAATGCGTTCTCCTTCAATACATATACATATTTTTGAGACACCATTTATAAAAAAATAATGTATATATGAATTAAATATATTAATTATAAAGATATACATATAAATCAATTTTATCGAAAAATATTGTTGTTGCGCCACCGGGATTCGAACCTGGATCTCTTTCCTAACCGGGGAAGGTGCTTTATCCAACTAAGCTACAGCGACATTATTTTTAGCGACAATTTTCGACCCTATAACTTCACAATAAGAATGTTCTCCTAAATAATAAAGTTATATCAATGTGTCCAAAATTTAATAAAAATGAATTGATAATTCTGGCGTCTGCTATCAGTTTACTCAAAGGTATTTGAGATTCTGTAAAAATAAGGTAGATGGCTCTGTCAAATGATGGAACGATTAAAAGTATTAATATCAAAAAGGTAACATATAGGTTCGAAAATTGTCGCTAAAAATATTGTAGTTGGATAATGCACCTTCCCCGGTTAGGAAAGAGATCCAGGTTCGAATCCCGGTGGCGCAACAACAATATTTTTCGATAAAATTGATTTATATGTATATCTTTATAATTAATATATTTAATTCATATTTAAAATATCACAGACCTATGTTCTGAATAATTACAACTTCACAATAAGAATGTGTTCTCCTAAAAAAAAAAAAAATGTTTGTATTTAATAAAAATGCTACAAACTACCCTACATATATGGTCATGTTTTTTTTCTTATATATCAGTAATGAAATTAGTGATGTGCTATCCTCTCTGCCTACCCCACAAAGAGGGTGTGATGGTATACACTTGTATAATACTATTACTAGTATCGTACATATATAATCATAAATGAAATTGTCAGTGGTCCTACACGATATCTTCCGTTCGGATATTTAAATTGAATTTCGTGAACACAACACAGTCGAAGGAGAACGCAAAACAGGTTACCGAGTATCGTATGTAATACCTACGGGATACTAGGCTTTATTGAATTTTAATTAATTAAATTATTTTATTACCTACTGGCAACTCCAGACGTAATGAATACCGAGAGATATAATTTTACTCAAATTATTAGTCTCCTGGTAACCGTTTTATAGCATTTTAATTTTTAAGCCGAGGGCTATTGAATAACACGCGCATAAAGGCACCGTGCCCCACGTGAAGACGAATTTTTCGATGATGTTTTAGCCGAATGGATTAATTATTAATAAGTACGTTCTAAATATTCGCGCGATAGAGAAAACGAAGATATTTTCCATTTATTTATCATATTGATCAAACAATAGTATTTGCAATATTGAAGCAACGTTTTTGATATGCGTTCATAATATATCTGAATGTGCTTCATTATTAATTTATTTATATGATATAAACGAATAAAAGTAATATAATATGAGTTTACAGTTAGATAAATTAGTTTTAAGAAATGAGAAAAAGTGTTAATAGTAAATTAAACATTATAAATAACCAAATTCTTTTTTGCAAATGTTATTTATTTTCCCAGTAGTTCCAAATTAATTACTCATCACTTATATGCAATTGTTTTGTTTTTTTATATTGTATTTTTTATTTCAGTATACAATTTGTATCCTGATGAAGGGAACGTTGCTCTTGAAACATGTTGATAAATCAATATATAGTGAACAAATATTAGATATCTTATAGAGACAAAGCTATTTTTTATTATATTTAATGGAAAATATATGAAAGTATGGGGTAATTACAGGGCTTATGACCTGTCTTCGGCTGGCTTAAGTGATCACTTTATACATATAACGTTCACCAATTCTCACCCCTTCGAGTACCACTATACCATCATATCATCATCGATTCCACATACTAACATATATACAACTTTAAAAAATTTGATAAATGTGGAGATTGAGGGGTGAGAATTGGTGAACGTTAGCCGAAGACAGGTCGTAAGTCCTATTAAATTATAATAATTAAAATATTAAATAAATTAAATATAATAAAAGATAGGTTTGTCTCTATGAGATATCTGATATGTGTTTAATAACAGTGCCTCTGTAGGTAGACATCCAGTAATTGTGTGTTCTTGGACATATTCAAATATTGCCAATATATAGTGGTTTAAACAAAGTGTTTTTTTTTATTATTTATTAAATAGAAGTAACATTACGCCGAGCTTGTTAGCGTAGTGGTTATGACATTCTAACTTGCTGGTGTCGCGGAGCCTCGTTCCGGGAGACCGGCAAGTTAGTCCTATTTTTATTTTAGGACCGACTGAGAAATACCGCGATAAGAGAGACTATTGGAGGCATAGAGCCCCATATTACATACAATTTTCAATTAAGGTGGCATGGACAACGTTTGCATTACACCACACGAATGATTATCAAGATGAATCTTCTTGGCAACTTCGGAGGGCCGCCCCAGACCGAGTCGGAATAAACAGCAATACATTCTTTATGACAAATCGGGTCATGGTTATCGAGTGCCTACTGAAACAGCGCAAGCTGGGGAAAGATGGAAAAGCACCGTGACGAGACACTGACACTGTATATTATTAAAACGTTTGCTTGTATGTAATACCGATTCCGCGTTGATCCTCATTTCGACTGAAATTATACCTATTTATATATTATATATTTAATTTCTGCTACCATTTTAATAGCTAATTTTGTTACTGCTAGTTTAAAAAATAAACATGTATTATTTAGAAAGTTTGGTGACAAAAATAAAAATTATTAGGAGAACACATTCTTATTGTGAAGTTGTAATTATTCAGAACAGACGGTCTGTGATATTTTAAATATGAATTGAATATATTAATTAGAAAGATATACATATAAAATTAATTTTATCGAAAAATATTGTTGTTGCGCCGCCGGGATTCGAACCTGGAATAATAATTAATTAATTAATTATCATAGTTGGATAATGCACCTTCTCCGGTTAGGAAAAAGATCCAGGTTCGAATCCCGGTGGCGCAACAACAATATTTTTCGATACAATTGTTTTTATATGTATATCTTTCTAATTAATATATTTAATTCATATTTAAAAATATAAATAATCTCATAATATATTTAAAACTAAATGTGTTAGACATTAAATCTGTTGATTTAAAATATCTTTGTTTTAATAACAGACTACTAAATATATACACACGAACTAACGGATAACCCACGTCATTACTTTGGTACCACTTACGCAATCAAATAGCTCCGATATGACTCGAATGGTAGGAAAATTTAGACGCTGACAATATAACATGCATTAATGTAAAAAATACATCTTGTTTACACAAAGATTTAATTCTCAAAATGTAAATAATTTTATTGTTGCATAAATGTGTCATAAACTATCGGATTTATGTTTCCACAAATAATGTGTGTAGAATGCCTCTCGTCCGGCATCTAATGTTCCAAACCCCTCTCTAATATGTACACTTTATTTCATGTCTATTTTTTTTTAGGAGAACACATTCTTATTGTGAAGTAGTAATTATTCAGAACATATGTCTAATTTTAAATATGAATTAAAATTAGACCTATGTTCTGAATAATTACAACATCACAATAAGAATGTGTCTGTGATATTTTAAATATGAATTAAAATTAGACCTATGTTCTGAATAATTACAACTTCACAATAAGAATGTGTTCTCCTAAATAATAAAGTTGTATCAATGTGTCCAAAATTTAATAAAAATGAATTTATAATTCTGGCGTCTGCTATCAGTTTACTCAAAGGTATTTGAGATTCTGTAAAAATAAGGTAGATGGCTCTATCAAATACTGGAACAATTAAATGTATTTATATCAAAAAGGTAACATATAGGTTCGAAAAT
The DNA here is from genome assembly GCA_031772225.1 of Eubasilissa splendida. Taxonomy (NCBI): domain Eukaryota; kingdom Metazoa; phylum Arthropoda; class Insecta; order Trichoptera; family Phryganeidae; genus Eubasilissa; species Eubasilissa splendida. The sequence goes on from CM062856.1 coordinate 18,539,820, forward strand.
AGTCACTAAAAGTATTGTCGCTGTAGCATAGTTGGATAATGCACCTTCCCCGGTTAGGAAAAAGATCCAGGTTCGAATCCCGGTGACGCAACAACAATATTTTTCGATAGAATTTATTTTATATGTATATCTTTCTAATTAATATATTTAATTCATATTTATCATATCTATTTATTTACTGGTCTGTGGTGCGGCTTTATATTTTGATGCCGACCGATTAAACGACGACCGTTTCTCCTTCAAAATGGTAACATCTGCGGATGCACAGTTTATATTACACGCTATGAAACAATAAATTATTTTTAATGTTTTTAGAATCGGACTGAATAATAAAGTGAATTGATGTTTTGTCCAATTTGGTTCTATTTATTTATTAATAAATTAATGTAAAGCAGTTAATCTTATATTTTCATCACGACAGTGGTCGGATTCTATTAAGTAGTTAAAAAAACTCTGAGATTTTTTTATTGCTTAAACATTTTAAACCTTCTTTAACTTTGTCATAAGAAATAAATCTAAAATATTATTAACATCTAAGTAAAGAGGCCGGGCATTAAAAAAACTTTTAGTAGTTAAAAATAAATGTACACATTTTAAACAATTAATAGATATCTCATATATTTTTTAATATATTCAATGGAAATATACTGGTTAAAATAATAAAATATATAAAATTAATAATATTAATTTTTCAGGCATTTTATAGTATAATGTGTTAAAAAAAAATTACAAATAAAGAATATTCCTTTAAATAATTAAAAAAAAAAAATGTTTCTCATTGTGACATATATGCTGTTTCAGGAAATAAATTATCAAATTTAGTCCATAGATGACGATAATGGAGTGGTACTCGAAATATTTCCACATATTAACATATGTACAACTTTCAAAATTTTGATAGATATGGAGATTGATTAATGGCTGAGAATGGTGAACGTTATATTTATATAAAGTGATCACTTAAGCCAGTCGAAAACAAGCCGTAAGCCCAGTAATTACCCAAACTCCATATATTTCCATTAGATATAATAAAAAATAGCTTGGTTTCTATGAAATATCTATTATTTGTTTAATAACAGTGCCTTTGTAGATGAAAATCCAGTAATTGTGTGTTCTTTAACATATTCAAATATTGTACATATTTTAGTTTAACTGTTTAATTGTTTTTTATATCTTTAGAGATCAACCATATTCATAATTTCACATTTGCAATGCAAATATTATTTTTCGTGTTTAAGAACAAGAACAATTAAAGAAGGGTTAAGGGTCACGAATAATATTACCATTTGCCAGACAACACACCTACCTGAGTCATCTAAAACATTAAGTGGCTACCTAACTTAATACATCCATTATTTATAATACAGCCCTTCAAAACTTAGGAAAGGCGTCATTATTTCGACCTGCCTTCAGGCTCCCTACCCCTTCTGACAAACCCTTATTTTCCGTCTACTCCCTTGGGATACAGATTTACCATATTTTAACAATAAAACTGGACACACTATCTGCGTACAATAAAACAAGTCCGCCGCTGTCTTTCACTGTGATGCCGAGCTCACCGCAGTTGTCGGTATAGAGGGGATTCAAACCTGTTTGTTTTTATCTTGTCCTGCAGCTCTTCGTTTCGTTAATAAATGTTTAAAAAATCACATATTATTTGATTTCACGAACTCCGAGGTAGGTACTGAGCATCTCCTTGATTTGTTAATTGATTAAATTGCAATCAAAACTGGTTTCATTATTTTAGGTAATTTTATGCGGCTTGACTAATTATCAACCGGAGGGTGATCGGTTCGACAAGAATGTTCTCACAATTTATTATTACGTACTAGTCCGTAGCCCGTTCTAGGACGGTTGAGCGATGATTAAATTACAACATACACTTACACTTTATAATCTTCTTCTTCTGCCGATCTGCTAACGTTGGTTAATATAGGCCTGCCCTTTCTCGCTTTCCATAGCTTCCTGTCTCTTGTGCTTTGCTTCGCGTCGCGTAAAAATCGGGTCTTAAAAATGAAAAAAAAAATCTAATAACTGTTTAATCCTTTTAGATTCGTATTATGTATGTAAACAAAAATTTGGCATTTGTATAATTTTGAGTACCTACCTAGTTTTAATTTTTTAATTTAATATCCATTTCGGCAGATATCCCATACATTTACAACATCAATTAAAGAGATTAATTTTTACGGCCAGGTTATTTGTGATTAATCGAAATATATAAAAAAAACTTTCACAATTTTTTTTTCACTCTGCGCACACATCACATGTATTTAAATTTATTTAAACACTTTGCTTCTTGAAAACCTCTTTACCTGACAATTTACAGTTAATTTATACGGTATCGAAACATTGACAGCTGACTATAAGCAATTATAATAATCGTGTAGCGTTTATTAAGTAGCTTTATGTATTGACAAGTGGCTTGTAATATTATAATATTAACAGGTAATGTCGTTTTCAATGCTGCACACTTGTTTATCTGCTGTGAGAGGATACTCTTATACGGTCGTCGTGTTGTACGAATCAATAATAATTGATGAGATGTCGATGTCAATAATTATGTAAATCTCTCGGATCCATTTCATCGTCGTGACGTTTTATAATTTACTGAATTAAAACTACGAGCAATCGAAGGAAATAACTATTCATTGACGCAAATCGTAAATGCATAAAATATTTACGATATATTAATTTAATAGAACCATTACATACGACAAACATTAAATATTCTTCCTCCGACAGATGCGACGAATTACAGTCACGATTGAGATTCTATCTTTAGAAAAAAAAAATTATTTCCATATGTGAAAATAACGATTTTTTAATTTTAAAAAACATTATGTGTAAAGCGCATTATTATTATTATTATTATTATTCGTCTGTAAAGTGTTTTCTGTCATTTGTGGGGTAAGATGAAATCAGCTTATTATTACAAACGGCAAATTACCTTAACCGTATTGAAAACTAATAAAAGAGTAATTAAATTCAGGTATGTACAAAATTAAATGACATTTGCATTATCTTTCTTGTATCTCAATAATTATGTCGCGTAATATTCCATACTAGCAGTGACATCATAGGAAATGCTTCAGGAATCAAAAAATTGTAGCATTTTATAGTAAAACATTAAACGTGAGATAACTCGGGATAAAAAAATGTCCGATTTGTGTTTTGGAGGACATTAACCCTTCCAAAACCATGCCAGTAACACAGGTCTCTACCGCCTCAATTAAAACTGTAATATTTATATTAATATACGCAACATAAAATTCATATTTTAGTTAATTATAAGGAAAATGTTTATGTTTAGTGAAAAATCAGTTGTGTAAAGCGAATCTTACAAAAATAATTATTTTTCAATTCAGTCAATTGTAAAATTAATATTCTGGGAAAAATACCATTTGTGGTGAGACAAATAGAGATGGTACATTAATTTCACAATAAAAATAATAACAAACATTCGAATTCATAATCTCTCTTTCTCACTAATTTAATGAAGAGATATAAGAAAAAAGGTAGTATTGTATGGGACTTGATGAATGCTCCGAATTATATCAGGATATTGATCCCATTTTCGTAATTAATGCTCAATATTTAGAATAAGTTTATAGGATTAATAATTTTAAAGTCATTTTAACTAATAAAAGCTTTCTTCACATTTAAAATGTTAAAAATTTCTTACGGTAACACGAGTTGACAGCATGGCCGCATATGGGTATTTTATATCACGGTATGGTAAAGGTTAAGAAATTTAGATATACTAATCATGAACTTGGGTCGTACAGCTAATAACGATGCCGTAAAAGTACGTTGGGTGATATTGCCCACTAATGGTTAGAATTTTGACGAAAAATACATTTCATCTTTCAGAAGAATGTACTTTGGTATAATAAGTAAACTTGTGCGAGTTATTCAGCCATAAAAATTAATATTTTATCTATTTTATTCTAGGGAAATTCTTCAAGTGATGGGTTAAAAATATTACAATATAAAATGTACCCGATATATAACGTAATAGAACGCATACATTCAAGTCCACTTGAATACACAGATGTTGCGCTGTGAGTATTCAGAGTACGAGATAAATATTGAGTGTAGTTTGCATATGAATTTGCCATTTCGCGATAAATTTTGCGAAATTTATGCATAGCTTTGTTTGTTATTTCTAAGTTATATCGCTTTTGAGTGTTTTAGTTAGCATATTAACATAGAAATGGGAATTTGCCCGTGGACTTTAACGTACATACTTGATACATCAATTAAGGATTTTCATATTTTGATTTATTTCGCAGTAATTATTGATTTGCACATGCACGGAGTGCATGCCCTTTTGGACTCTCTCAGCGCCCTCACCCAGTTCTTTTTAACTTTGCCTAATTGATCAAATTCGATCGCGTATTTCGAAAATTGGAACCGGTTTCAAAAATAATCGATCAAATGATCAAACAAATATCAGATATCTCATAGAGACAAAGCTATTTTTTATTACATTTAATGGAAAATATATGGAAGTATGGGGTAATTGCAGGGCTTACGACCTGTCTTCGGCTGGCTTAAGTGTACGTTCACCAATTTTCACCACTCAATCTCCACAGTTATCAAGTTTTGAAAGTTGTATATATGTGAGTATGTGGACTCGCTTCGAGTACCACTACACCATCGCCGTCTATGGACCAAATTTGATAATTCATTTCTCTCTTTTTTTTAAACAACATACATATATGTCATCACTATGAGTATCTGATTTTTTTTGAAATTATTTGAAATCATGTCATCCGCCGTCGTCACCAAGAACTGTTAACGTTGAAAAGAACTAGTTATTTTTAATTTTAACCGGTGACATCGATATTTCTTGAACTCGATCGATTCTCGATTCTGTGGAATAGATTATTACGATATTGAGTAACTGTGTGTCCTGTTGACTTAATGGAAACCGGTTAAAAATCACGAGGACACAAATATCAACCATCGCTAGATCAGGTCAAATTTCAGCCAGAAACATTACATTCTACAGACAAAAATCGTTTTCAAGTATTTAGACTAACGATTATATCTAAATTATTATCTATATTTTTATTTATTATCTTTGTTTTATTAACCACTTAATTGAGTTTAAATACATCTACCGGTTTCGAAAAACACCATTTTCTTCTTCAGTATGTCAAAACTAACTAAAACATATATTATTGTTTTTTACCAGAATTTATTTTTGAAAAAAATAATAATAACCAAAACTGGTAGATGTATTTAAACTCAATTAAGCGGTTAATAAAACAAAGATAATAAATAAAAATATGAATTTTAACCACAAAGTTAACATTGCTAATTTTAAAAGTATAAATTATTATCTTTGCTTTTCTGTAAAGTTGATATCTTGACGAGATTTCTCTAATCCTGCATCTGCAATATAATCTCTCTAAAGAAACGTTTCCTTTGGATATATTCTGTTTAATACACTCTTCAATTTCACTTGATTAATCTCTCGTTCATTCGTCCGCCCTTATGTTATTCTACTTGTACAAAATACAGATGCAATCCGAGTATACGTTGATACATAAATCAACCTGAAGTCCGATTGTAACAAAAAACAATTTTCAACACAGACTGTTGTAAGTAATCGCCGCAAATAAAAATAAAATATGCAGAAGGTCATTTAGTAATAAGTAGACATCTACTAATTTTACAATTCATAAATATAGATATAGCTTTGTATAATTTGATGGGCGAAATGAGCGCGATGCATCCGAGAAGCAATCTGTGTTGATTCTCATAAAAAGTGGTTGTGTCGGTTGTTCTTGAAGCGTTGCAGCCATGATCGGTTGCTGAACGTCCATGTACGAATCATTACTGACATTTCGATGTTTTTTTTGTTTGCTGGATAGATGTGTTGTTTATTATGTAATTATCTCGGCATCTGAACTACGAATAATGTGACGGCCGCGTGTGCTTTTCTCAAATAATGTCTGTATTAATTCAACATGTGTGATTAATAAAACAATATTTTACATTATGTCATTTATGTATGATACGGAGATTTATTGTACGACAATGTACAGACCTATAATGTTACTGATAAACTACAGTGAAAAACGTTTAACATGAAAATACATCGCAACTTAGGTGAACAAAATAATTAGGAGAACACATTCTTATTGTTAAATTGTAATTATTCAGAACATAGGTCTGTGATATTTTAAATATGGATTAAATATATTAATTAGAAATATATACATATAAAATCAATTTTATCGAAAAATATTGTTGTTGCACCACCGGGATTCGAACCTGGATCTCTTTCCTAACCGGGGAAGGTGTATTATCCAACTATGCTACAGCGGCAATATTTTTAGCGACAATTTTCGAACGTATATGTTACCTTTTTGATATTAATACATTTAATCGTTCCATTATTTGAAAGAGCCATCTACCTTATTTTTACAGAATCTGAAATACCTTTGAAAATCTGATAGCAGACGCCAGAATTATCAATTCATTTTTATTAAATTTTAGCATAGTTAGATAATGCACCTTCCCCGGTTAGGAAAGAGATCCAGGTTCGAATCCCGGCGGCGCAACAACAACATTTTTCGATAAAATTGATTTTATATGTATATCTTTCTAATTAATATATTTAATTCATATTTAGAACAAAATAATATTTCACAATATTTTGAGTATGTCCAAATTTTTGTAGGAACTAATTACTGGGATTTTATCCCCTGAGGGATTGTCATCAAGATATAGATGTCTCACAGAGACGAAGCTATTATTTTTACATGGGAAGTATGGAAGTCTTGTATGGGAAGTATTTTACATGGGAAGTAAACATATTTTTATGTGTTCTTCACAACCGAGGATTATCGAAAGAAGGGTGACTGCATGGAATTATATATGGCGCTTTGAATTGAATTATATCTAACGGGAACTTGTCAACCAGGGCAATACTAGTGCACAATGGAGTCCTGGTATCGACACTGATGTATGGAAGTGAGGCCTGGAGCCGGTAGAAGAGGAACGAAAGTAGACTGAATGCAGTGGAAATGATATCACTTAAGCGTATATGTGGCAGATCTATTATATTTATGACAGAGTAAAGAATGTAAAGCTGATCTTAGTATAGTGAGTAAGAATACGAAAGGATAGCTTAGGTGGTTTGGTCATATGGAACGGATGAATTAGGAGATATATGACGCAAATGCAAAATGCACCAGAAGTAGAGGACGTCCGTGGAAAACTTGACACGACTGGGTAAACCAAATACTGGAGGATGGTTCTGTTAGATGCCTCAATAATCGGCGAGCTTGTATGAATGTGGATAAAGCGAGAATTGTGCGTCAGGACAAAAGAGTGTGGCGCTCTATCCTATCTTGCCTACCCCCGCTGGGAAACGGCGTGATGGTATGTAAGTAAGTATTCACGATCAGTATTTTTTTATATACCATAATGAAATGAACACAACTTAAGATTAGGAGAAGTTGTAATTACAACTTTACAATAAGAGTATGTTCTCCTAAATAATAAAGTTGTATCAATGTGTCCAAAATTAAATAAAAATGAATTGATAATTCTGGCGTCTGCTACCAGTTTACACAAAGGTATTTGAGATTCTGTAAAAATGAGGTAGATGGCTCTTTCAAATAATGGAACGATTAAATGTATTAATATCAAAAAGGTGACATATAGGTTCGAAAATTGTCGCTAAAAATATTGTTGCTTTAGCATAGTTAGATAATGCACCTTCCCCGGTTAGGAAAGAGATCCAGGTTCGAATCTCGGTGGCGCAACAACAATATTTTTCGATTATTTGAAATTGATTTTATATGTATATCTTTCTAATTAATATATTTAATTCATATTTACAACTTAAGATATCGGTACATTTCATATTTTTTGTATATTTATTTAGACATTTATAACATATGAGCAATTTACAGCTAAAAAAAGATAGTTTGTTACATATATTCAACACAGATTTTAAAATGCATTGCTCAAATAGGCACGCCTGTTTTAGAGCAAATTGGCAAACAAATTACATTTCACAAAACCAAAATAATAAAATATTCAAACAAATATTGACAAACATGTAAATCTTGTTAGAATGCAAAATTACCCAAGACAATATTTTGTTTAAGGATACAAAAGCACTTAGTCGAAGTAACGGACGACGATAATAAAAACTCGGTATTGTTAGACGCAGGTGTACCGATGCAGCGAGGGTACAGCAATAAATAAATGCGGCGAACGTGACTAAAGTCATGTAGGTAAATGCACCTTAAGGGATGCATCACCATAGGCCGCCACTCTTCTCATATTCTCCGCTAAGAGAACTGGCTCCACCTAAGACGAGATTTTATTTTCAATTAGAAAATAAAATCAATATCGTCTCTAAAAGTATCAAGTAAGCGCTTCATAGATTGTAATTCCGGAGAAAAATTAAACTGTGCGTCTCGAGTTAAAGCTTAGATTGATGTACTCTGCGTTTAATCGTTGATGTGAAAGTATCAAAAAGGGTCTCGCTGGATCTATAATAAGTTGATAAATATAATTGGTGTAGCGAGAACAGACTGTCGCTATAGCATAAGAATATCGCGTCCAGAGTCCCGGTTTGCCTGAATAATTGGGCATCGTCTTGTCATCAACTACAAGCCTAAACTCCGTCACCCTACGCTGGCACCATATGGAGCTGACCACACTTCACGTCCAGGATCCAGGACCATCGTAAGAGGTAATCACTTACGTGAATAATCAACATCAGACAAGCGTCAACAATTTGGCAGAGAAATTAATGCTTGCATGATGAACACAAATATTTAATGTTGATTTAATTATAATTATTTTTGAATAGCCATATTTATAAGTATTAAAGTAAATTGCTCATTTTCCACTTTTAACACATGCAAGTAGCATAAGATATAGATTATAAATTTATCTTATAAAAAAAATATTCTTTCATTTCATAACCATTTGACTTGTCAATATTTAAAAAAAAAGAACCTGTTAGGCTAGATGCCTCCCCCCTGAACATGAAGCCGAGGCAGAAAGAAGAAATTACCTAACAATCTTTAAAATTTACCGCTATAAAGTAACAGTCACGATGATACTAGGCACATATTCTTTTGATAAACAATTAGACTGACAATTTTATTAATTTCTAACAATAACCCCTAATAATTGTATATTATTGTGTGCGGAATGATTGAATGCTTCCTGTGTACTCGATTAAAACAATTATTTATGGATTAATTGTGAAGAATTGCCATGCTGTACCGACTCGGTTGCTCCTCGCCAGTGTGAATGACTGCAGACGTTACAAACCATTTTGTACTCGTGTGAAGTACCCGAGCACCGCACCTGCCTACCGAGGACCAGTGTTTCGTTGTCGTTTCATTTATGGTAAATACTTGCGTTTTAATGCTGTGATTAATTGTGAAAATAATTACGAGACTTTTTAAATAAATTTAAAAAAATCAAAGGAATCCACACATCGCACGTGCGTCAGCTGCTAGAGTTGTGCAGATGCTGAAACTACCGAGAAGTTAATGACCTGGTGCAAAATAGGGATCAGTGGGAAAATCATCATCTCTTCTTTATTATTTACTGGAGGTCAGTAGAGGTGGGTAGGGTTCCTATGGAACAGGACCCTAAAGACTAACCATGCTAAATTTGGTTAACCTTTACCATACCGTGATATAAAATACCCGTACGCAGCCATGCTGTCAACTCGTGTTACCGTAAGAGATTAGATTTTTTCAGCCTCTAAAATGTGAAAAAATGTTTTTATTAACTCAAGTGACTTTAAAATAGTTAATGGCATAAATTTACTGTAAATATTATAATTCTGAGTATTCATCAAATCCTATACAACCTTCCTTCTTGTCTCTCTTCATTTAATTAGTGAGAAAGATACAAAATTACATTTATGTGTTTGTTATTCTTTTCACTGCGAAATTAATGACGTTTCTGTCTTACCACAAGTGGTATTTTCGCCAGAATAATAATAATTATATTTATTGGATTCGCTTTAAATGTCTGGTTTTTCACTATTCATTTCTAAGCGTAAATGTTTTCCTCGGTATTAACTAAAATATGAATATGATGTTGTATGTATTTACCGAAATATTGGGGGCGGTAGACCTGTGTTACTGCATGGTTTGGGAATGGTTAAGATGTGTCTAAGGGTGTAAAATTGTGTAGAAAAGAGACAAATATTCAATTATATAGACTATAGTAGACAGGGCACCGAATGAAGTTTCTGCCAATATGCTCAGTAACAATACTAGTTTGTCAACAACGTAATTCATAAAATGTAATCCGAACACTAGGAACAAATTAATAAATAATAATTATTAATTATTAAATGTTAGTAGTTTAGAGGGAATAAGTAAGACTTATACCGTGTACTTTATAATTAGTAGTGTCCGACCGAAGGTCAGTTTTTGACCGAAGCCGAAGCCGAAGGTTCAATCCGACTAGAAAGTTTACATAACAAGGCAAATTCTACACTGTTACTAAGTTTTCTGCGTTATGGTGTTAATCATAATTGTTAATATATCCATTCAATAAACTGAATTTTATTCACATTTATTTATTGAAATGAAATAAGTTATTCATTTCAAATAACACAATAACAGTAACATAGTACCCTAACAAGTTTGGAGCATTGTAATTTTACTCAATTAAATGCTATTATTTCTCAGCAACAATGAAAAATAAAATATAAGGAAATTCTAAAGTAACAATCTAACTTAGTTAAGAAACTGTCTCATAAATTATTAATTATCTAGAACTTTGATCAATCATGCACATTATTTTTGTTTTATGGTAACATATATATAATTAAACTCTGTCATTTTTATTGAAAATAATAAAAACAGCCTTCAACATCCTAATTAACATGAAATATTCTACACTTGACTTGACATCATTCGTAATAGTTCGTGCCTTTTCGCCACTTTTCGGCCAAACCAGAATTTAGCCGAGGCCGAATGTGTAGCCGAAGGTGTGTTTTTTGGACGAAGGTGGCCGAAGCCGAAGCCGAAGCTTCGGTCGGACTTTAATAACTAGTTGTATTGTGTTCTAATTGATAAAAGCACATATTGGCATTTTTATGAATTGCGTACTCTTGGATATTTTGAATCAATATGCATGCACGCCCAACAACTGAATTGTCTCTTTCTGTCCATAGAATCTGCATTAGCCGGATTTAACGTCTGCCTAGTCTGAGCATCCAGTGGTTACATTCTGAGCCATCTCCTCATCTATATTACGTTGTCAATAAATTTATATATGTACATGTATGTTACGCCAAAAACTATCAGTACAGGCATATCACGGGAATTGGTTTCGTTGACCTTGGAATCCACGCGCTTGAGAACTTCTGTGCGTTGTTTTAAATATACTGTTTTTGTTATTTTTAATGTGACAAAATTTTTATTATAATTTTTTTACTGTACTTTTAATTTTCTTAACCATAAAAGGGTGTATTTTGTAATATGTTATATTCCCAATTGTCTCAAATACTTCTACATTGTACCTTAATGCCATACCTAAGATTATCTATCAGGGTCCTCAACGACCTGTTATTAATCTGTGTACGAAAAATTAAAAGAAAATGAATTATGTTTAAATAATTAAACAAAATACTTTGTTTAAACTACTATTTATTCATTATTCAACATGTTTCGATACCTATGGTATCTTCTTCAGGAAACAATGTATACTGAAATTAAAAATACAAGTACAGATAAAAACAAAACTATATATATTCCTGAAGAAGATGCCATAGGTATCGAAACATATCTAATAATCAATAAATAGTGGTTTAAACAAAGTATTTAGTCTAATTATTTATATAAAATGAGACCACAAAGTAATTTTGCTAATATTGAAGAAGTAAATTATATTTCATCATTAAGCGCGTTTGACCTTGACCTCCCTCGAGAAATCTCCATCTCTCTCATTCCCATTGGCCTGGCATCCGAGTGGCGAGCTGACACATTAAAGCCATGTTATCTTCCCATCCCAACTGTCTCCCTTCAGGTTTGCCAACAGAAATCATATTTAATAAGTCTTAACATTATCCCATCTCAATCTCTCATTCAACTGATTTTGATAGTATATATCTTCGCCTCGTATCATTCTCAGCAGGATCGTTGAGATGGTGAATAATAAATATTTAACTATTAGTTTGGTTTATAGTTAACGTTTATGATTATTTAATAGAGTTTTAAAACTCTCTACTCTATGTAGTATATCTAATAATACCTGTGTATATTTTAGGATGTCCGCATATACGCACGCGATCCCTGGCGAAACAAAAGTTTATTTTAATAGTGGATAACACAGGCCTATCAGGGGTCGTTGTGGTATGATTGTACGGTGCGGAGGGGAGGAGGGGGAGGGCTAATACCTGGTATTATTACACTTATTATAATGTTATACTTTCATTTTCATTTGATAAGGTATTTTTTTTAACTGTGATTTGTGTTTAAGTGTGATTTATTATTGTTCAATTTTAGTATAAAATATATAATATGCACACCATTTTTAAAGGAGAAATTGTTTCAAGGGCTCCTTGATATGTGAAATAGTGTTGCGCCACACAAGTGTTCAGTTCGGCTCAACAATGTTACCGAACGCCCATAGTCTACTATTAAAATAGCGTCGTGGTCCCCAGATATGTATACTATGTATATAAAGTATACTTTGTGTATTTGTGGTGAGGGATATTAAAAAAAAATTAAATCATTAAAATAAGTTATTTAACACTTTAAAATGGCAAAACCGAACGAGATGTGTAGCTATGTAACCGTGAACAGAGTCGATCTAGAATCAGTCCCTGTTTCCAGTTAACGTTTCACAGATCGCTCGATCGATTTCTTCCGTGAATATAAACTGGTCAGGCACCGCTGGCCGATAAACAAGTTCTTCAGAGAGGGCTACAGACACGCCGCGAGTCTAGATTACACTTTAAATGCTAACCACTCTATAGAACGGTCGTAAATCTTAGATACGTGGCATGATTTCGAATATGTACGAGGAGTACGTACTGCGTACCCCGGTCCCCGGGAGACTTCCGTGCCCGAACTCGCGCGGATGTACAAGTACTCAAGTACTGCGGAGAACGCCGGTAGCAATTGCAATTCTAAATATTTTTAACACTTGAAAAGATTTTTTTTTTTTTTTAAATACCCTTCTTTAACCTTTCCTCTGCGGTGATGTAAACTGAGTTGACATTGCCTCTAATTATGTGAATATCTCTGTAAATATACTAAATACAAAGTTCGTATTTTAGGTATATTTATGTATTGAATAAAATAATTACAATATATAAGTATTTACCATACGCGACAATAAAAAGTGTTTTATCGAAGAACCTGTCGTGATTTGTATGTGTACGTGTGGAGATATGCGGAAGGGGGGTGCCGGATGTCGATCGTCACTTTGGTTATGCCAGCAGTCCACTCTCGCCGAGGCACAGCGAGAGGAGCCGAGCGCGAGAATATACTGCAGCTCTCGGCTTGCATCGTCTATTCTCGTGTCGACACGGATCGTCTCGTACCATCTAGCTTCGCCTCTCACGCCTCACCTCGCCCCGTCCGCGCTCCGTTCCGGTCGGAGCGCGGACGGGGCGAGGCGAGGTGAGGAGCCTCGGGGAGGGGATATTCTTACCGTGGGCTACTCTCTTTCTGAAAACGGGAAATTTCGGTGTCCCGAAGCTGTGTTTGGGAACAACAGAATAGTCTACCTAAAAACAGTGTCCCTTAGAACAACAAGGTCATCATAAACAACATCATCTGACGTTTATATAAAATTTAGATATTGAGCTTCAAAGTTTTGAATACATATTTTTATTTTTTATTTCTTTGGCGGTGTTTGGATCATCTCCCGGACATGAATTTTTTTTTACAAAAATGGCGCCATATGAACCTATTCCTGATTTAGGGCACGAAATATAATACAACTCATACATTTTATTCGTAATCAAATCAATAGTTGTTTTCTAAAAAATATTACAGGTGATACAAAAATATATTTGTTGTCTTGTTGTCGTCCTTGGAATTTGACATGTTTGTACAGGGATTTAAAGAGAAAATTACTGTAAGATACAAAATAATCAATTTTGACCAAAATGTCAAATGATACCTTGTTCCAAGATAACGATAAATATGTACAAGTTTACTTGCACCATTATTTTGTTGCTTAATTATCATTTTTACGTTTGTTGAATAAAAATACACATTTCGAAATAAATTAAGTTAACATTTTAATTTCCAACTTTTATTTTTGTGTTTAAGTAGAATAATTCCAAACTGACGTATTTTTTAATATCGCGTGTATGGCACGTAAGACTTTTGTTATTATTTTACCAAAAGATATATTTAAATCATCATGGAAAATGTTTTGGTTTACAGTAGAGACATCTTTCGCGGTTTGAGATTTATAAGTCGTACTTAATTATTTGTTTTAATGTTACTGTATCAACCTATGTATGTACATCATTTGCAATCTGAAACAAACATTTTTTTCAAAATTATTACGCGGCTTTCGTGAAAACTCTCATCGAAGTTCCACAGTTCACAAACTGTCTAATAATTATGATAAAAATTTATTTGTAGCTAAGTATTTAAATTAAGTTATGGTTAATTCGGACCTTAATTAATATAACGGCTAGTATCTAGCTAGGGCGGTGGTTCTCAACTGTCGTGCCGACTCAACTGATTAAGAAGTGTGCCCCAAGATATTGAGTAGACTATTCTGCTAAATTTAATTATGTTTTTTTTTTACTTTCTAAAATAAAGCGGCAATTAAAATTATCACAATACTATTAATTGTAAATACTAATAAAATGTATTAATTAGAAAGATATACATATAAAGTCAATTTTATCGAAAAATATTGTTGCTGCGCTACCGGGAATCAAATTTTCGAACTTACATGTTACACTTTTTCAAATTAATACATCTATCGTTCCATTATTTGAAAGTCATCTACTTTGTTTTAACGGAATATAAAATACCTTTGAGTAAACCGATGGCAGACGCCAGAATCAACAATTCATTTTTATTAAATTTTGGACACATTGATATTATTAACAATATTATTAAGGAGAACACATTCTTATTGTGAAGTTGTAATTATTCAGAACACAGGTATGCGATATTTTAAATACTAATTAAATGTATTCATTAGAAAGACATACATATATAATCAATTTTATCGAAAAATATTGTATATGTTCTGAATAATTACAATTTCACAATAAGAATGTGTTCTCCTTAGTACTATTAATTGTGTTGGAACATGTTTATCGATATGCAATTTATCTACATTGCTCTATATTATCTAAATTATCCTATTATAATATGCATAATATGCTATTATGAAAAACCTTTACAAAAAACTTATTACAAAGAATTGCATGTGGTTATTTTTTTCAGGTGAAGTAGGGTGCGCAATATATATTCATTAAAGAGCATGAAAAATGTGACACCTAAGTATTTTTCGTAAATTATAATATTAACTGTGAACATATCACACACCTGGATCAAAACTAAGATAGCTCAAAAAATCATTTTTCAGTGGACAAAAAAATAAAATAAAAATTCTCAATTTGTTGTTACTAAAGTTATGAAACATTTTAGGTCATAAATATATCCTAAAATAACACTATTCGACCCGAATACAATAATGAATCAAAATTCTTGTTTTTTCCAGTTATATTAGTTTTGATCTAGGTGTGCGATATATTGTTGACATCTTCACTCTTTTTTAAACATCATTTAAAGGTTTTTTAAAAATGAAAACGTTGGTACTCTAATTTGTACCAATCGGTTTTTTATAACTTATACAATAATTTAATAGATACGATAAACTTAAGGTACGACGATGAAAGGTCCAAACTCCCTATAACTGAGCAGATAATTAACCACATGTGAGATGGTCGAGCCCTAATAGGTACCATGCACGCACACATGCTGATGACACCCCCACAATTGTTTGATAACTCTGTCGCGTAGAATAATTCGGTTGCCGGATCTAAAAATACTGTCGGGATCTGCAAGAGACGGACTTCAGGACTCAGGGGTCGAGGAATGAGAGGAGAATGAGATATATTAAATCATTATTAGCGACAGCTAATTTTCGTTTCACCTCCAACTTTTTCAGCCCGATTTTCTCGAGTACATTAAATTTATTATACAAATTATATTATATTGTTCATGTATATAAAATCAACGTCAATTATCAAATTATTAATATTTCGTGTGAAAAACTTGTTAAGTAGTAAAATGTATAATATTATGTAATTATGTTATTTTACCATTAAAAGGATCCCTTCAGAATGAAAGCTCATTAATAATAATATATTCATTAATTCTTATAACGAGCAAGTCGATGAATATTTATATCTACAGTTTACATCATTAAATCTTTCGTTAATGAATATCTGACACCTCTTATCTCGAATGTAGTTCATTTATCTTTAATTCACTTTGATTAATGCTATGTTAAGTGGGAAGCGTTTTATAAGTTTTATTTCTTATAAAAAATAACCTTAATGTCGTATTCAATTCATATTAAAAATGACCTCAGTAGCGTATATAAAAAAACAATGCTCATCAACTAATCGCATTAAACGAAGGCCACCAAGTAATAAAAATTGCAATCAGTTGTTCTTACCTATATATTTATCAAATAAAATTAGAGTTAATCACGTATATTATAAATATATACTTAATTACTAATTAACGTCACGAATATGGCATACACGACTGCCAATATACGGAGAAGCATTCTTATTGTGAAGTTGTAATTATTCAGAACAGACACTGAATTAAATATATTAATTAGAAAGATATACATATAAGTATTAATTTAATTGAAAAATATTGTTGTTGCGCCGCCGGGATTCGAACCTGGATCTCTTTCCAAAGCGGGGAAGGTGCATTGTACAACTATGCTATATACTCAAAGGTATTTGAGATTCCGTAAAAATAAGGTAGATGGCTCTTTCAAATAATGGAACGATTAAATGTATTAATATCAAAAAGGTAACATATAGGTTCGAAAATTTGTCGCTGTGGCACAGTTGGATATTGCACCTTCCCCGGTTTGGAAAGAGATCCAGGTTCGAATACTGGGGGCGCAACAACAATATTTTACAATAAAATTAATTTTACATGTATATCTTTCTAATTAATATATTTAATTAATAGTTTCGTTGGGAATCAATTTCAACCGATTACACGTAACTGTATATTTATCAAAAAAATTAATTATAAATGTAATTTGACATCACATAATGGTTTGTAATTTTTTAGGTGAATTGTTATTTTGATACAATGTAAGGAAATGAAGCGACGGGCAATAGTTGATAATACATAGTAAAAACATGTAATTAAACAAAACCACATAACCTTGAAGTTTCTCCTCGCAAAATTTAAGGTAAAGGGACAAGGCCAAACTCGTCGTGCAAATCAAAAATGATTTTCATTAGTTTTTTTGTGAACCGGCCCAGAATTCATTTACTTTGAGTAATATTTTTGAAAGTATTATTCTTATTTATGCAAAATCATTATTATTGAAAGTGGTCTAAGTCAAGAAATTGAAAAAAAAATAGTTTATCAATTACTTCGCGTCACATTGGTATAAATTAATATAATATGATGCAAATTGTAACAATTGTGACAAATTTGAAGCGTTAAATGAATATAATATAATGCAAATTGTGATAAATTTGAAGCGTTAAATGAATATAATATGATGCAATTGTGACAAATTTGAAGCGGTATATTCAGTGTATTGTTAGGACGTTCAACGGTATTCCGCTAGTGTTTATTTTGATAATTGAATAAGTCATTTCAACCGTAATTTTTTATTTATTTACATTAACACAATAAATTTATGTAAGTGGTGCTTTTGACCTAGTAAAATAAGAACGAAATAGGATTGAATGCGGAGGAAATGCGGTCATGTGTATGGAAAATATGTGTACGAATTAGAACGAATTAGAAGCGAATGTAGAACTGTGTGTAGCATAGTCAGTAGAACTGTTTAGTTTTTTATCCTGATCCTCACCATAGCTATTCTACCAGATCGATCGGGTCGAACCATGAGAGTACCGATCGCAAACAGTGAAGAGAGGATGGTATAGTAAGCGTGCATTGAACGCAACAGGAACAAAGGTCCGTGAAAGACCTGTGTTTACACAAAGGGGTAGGGAAGCGGGATGTAGGAATTTGGTATAGGGACAGAACAATAAGGGCTCAAGCACCAACCAGGAAGAACAAGACTTACCTAGATTTTCTTGCAGTGTTCACAACTCTCCTGAACTGAAGGATACTTCTTCGATGAATAAGACGAAGCACTGTGATGCACAATAGACGTTTCGGCACGCACTGCGAGAAAACCGAAACATAATAGAACCAATAGTTTTACAATAACTTCAAACCAGTAACGAAAACGAGCAGGACATTATAATCAGATGTACGGGTAAAGGGAGAGAAAGGGAGGACAGATAGGTATAGTAAACCTAATAGATCATCGTATCACAAATACCGAACAACCTGGTACGATTAGATTGACTAGATATCGGAAGACGGCCCTGTTAGAAGCTAAGAAGAAGAAATCGATGATCATACTTGGACAGACGAGTGTGGAGAGACGGTAGAGATGGTAAGTTAGTAGTTATGTCATAAAAAAGTTAAGTGATATCAAACAAACGTGTTGATATGAGAGATGGTAAATTATAAATCAAATTTAATAAATCAACTAGAAAGATTTAGAGAAAAAATATTTAGTTGCTACCGGGATTCGAACCTAGACCTCTTCCTATCCGAGGAAGCACGTTCACTATTTCGGTATAACAATCGAATATCTTTTCTACCAATTTTGAACTTATATTCTGTAATCTTTCCAATTGATATATCTATTATTCCATTTTTAAAAGCAATCAACTTTACATATATAATTAAATTATTATTCCATTTTATTAAATTTGAAGACGAAGCTGTTTTTTATTATATTCATGGAAATATATGGAAGTATGGGTAATTAGAGGGCTTACAACCTGCCTTCGGCTGGCTTAAGTAATCACTTTATACAAATATAACGTTCACCATTCTCACCCATTAATCAATCTCCATATCTATCAAATTTTTGAAAGTTGTATGTATGTTAATGTGTGGAAACACTTTGAGTACCACTACACTATCATCATCTATGGACTAAATTTGATATTCATTTCCCTGAAACAGGATATATGTTGCAAAAATTTGATAGATATGGAGATTGATTATTGGGTGAGAATGGTGAACGTTATATTTGTATAAAGTGATCACTTAAGCCAGCCGAGAACAGGTTGTAAGCCCTGTAATTACCCATACTTCCATATATTTCCATTAGTATAAAAAAAATAGGTTCGTCTCTATGACATATCTATTATTTATTTAAATAATTTTAACAAAAATGTCCACTTATGAATCGCTTTATGCTATTAAACAAACGTACCTCTATTGAATATTTACCTTTTACAAATCTTCAAGGGTGGTTTGCCTCAATGGTGGATTACTCATTTTCTAACTCTAATTATTGAGCATGGTGAAATATTTTTTTAAATTTAAAACCGTAATACCATCCCCCCTGTGAATCACTATTCGCTTGTCAGCCATTATACTATCTGCCGAATGTACCGCTGTTGCCTTCGCAACTTCCGGCACCGGAGCCCCGACTTCCCTTATCGCCGATACTTCACTTCCGGAAGCCATTTCCACCCCCTTCCCTCATCCTGTACTCTATATTTAGCTGTATTCTGCGCCAATCGGACTACAGCGTCACGTCGGATTGTAAAAACCAGCCTATCCGAAACGAAAGCATTCATAATAATCGTGTGAACAAAGATGCATGAATTGTGACTTTATAACTCACAACAATACAGGTAAAATATAAGTATTATGATTACAAGTGAAAAAAATATTCAAAAAAATTAAAAAAGTATACACGAAACATTAGACCGGCATTTTATATTTTATATTTACTCATAAATTCTAAAGACAAAGATGATAAATTTAACAATTCTGGTGTCTATAAACTTAGTTGCAAGGATTGTGTTGCATTTTATATTGGTAAAACGGGTAGAAATTTTAATATTCGCATTTGAGATGTTTGAACAATAGTAGGTTTTCAGAATTTCTTAATCATTTGATAGAAAATGGTCATGGTTTTGATAAAAAATTGGGATTGTCAATTTTGCATATAAACGGTGTTGGTCACAAATTAAATAATTTGGAATCGTTGGAGTAAAAATAAAGCGTGTATAACTAATCAAAAAATTATAAACAGCCAAATAAATTTAACTACGAGTCCCATTCTAAAATTTTTTCCTAAAAATTATTCGAGTAAATTTGTATTAAGTAATGATTTGAGTTAGGTACTAAAAATTTTTTTTATTTAAAAATAGATTCTGGCAAAGAAACAATAATGTATGTTTTAGTTAGTTATGACATCCTGTAGACGAAAATGGTATTTTTCGAAACCGGTAGATGTGTTTAAACTCAATTTAGTGGTTAATAAAACAAAGATAATAAATAAAAATATGAATTTTAACCACAAAGTTAATATTGCTAATTTTAAAAGTATAAAAAAATATTCTTAGTGAATGTTTTAAAATCGGTGCGGTTAATTTTGTATTAGACTTTCAAAGCAGAACTCTATTAATTATATTGGTAATTAAGAACACGTATTTGGTTTCAAGTTGCATTTTCAGAACACAGTTCTGTGGTATTTTAATACAAATTAAATTAACCAACTTGAAAGATATACAGAAAAAAATCTATCTATCAAAAAAATATTTAATTGTTATCGGGATAGGAAGAGGTCTAGGTTCGTATCCCGGTAGCGTTTATTCAATCCTAATTGAAATCTTACAGTACAACATCTTCAGTCTGACAATACACTCGTTATATGGTATTAATCAGAGATCACAAGGCGCACGCTCGGGAATTGCCGTCACGAGAGTATCTTCAAAGAACTATTCAGTCATTATTATTCACATTGTTTATTGCATTTTATTGTCACTGTCGAAGTAAAAGTATCTACTTCTTCTCCTTCTCTGCCATGTCCTTTCCTTAGTTCGAGCATATGGCCACGCCAACCTCCTATATCATTCCCGTCTTGCGTAGTTCCACTGAGTACAACCTTGTACAATCGTTGCAGGATCTCCGAGGTATTGAGTTCCTGTCGGTGTGTACGAAAGGCACGCTCGAATTAGACCTCTCGCAGGCAGAGTTGTTCCGCAAAACGTGTCCAAGGTAAATCCTATCAGTTGCTCATCGTTGCGTCCGATCTGTGTTAATCAATACACGATATCACGATATGCGTCTATTTTAGACCTTGATGAGTTACCAAGATTCGCAGCCGTAAAAAAAGACGTGCAGTGCATACAAGCAAAAAAGCTGTGCATCACTGAAAATTCTGGGAAACAAAATTAAATAGTCCATACGTTATAATTGCGCTAGCGCCATCTGTGTACCAGTAGAATCTTTAATCGCTTAGTTCTAAAAGCTAACACGACTACCCGCCACTGCAGACGTAGCGCTGTTGTCGACCTATGCGGCGTTTTGAGCTAATCAAACTGCTATCTTCTGTTTTTCTGTTTTGCTATCGTTCTACTCAAGCCGTACAATTGGCCACCTACTGAATTGAAAAATCCTTTCGGCTGAACCGTTTTGTATCGAGTCCTTACTTACGTTGTTTTTTAACGTAGTAACATTTGAAAGGTTTCCAGCTTGGCTTACGGCTGCGTGCAAATCATAGCAGTGTTTACTTTCTCTTTGACTAATTCGCGAATTTTACTCTTATCGAATCTAACTGTTGTTAACGTGTTGTTTTCATGATCGTTTTTTGCGTTCGATGTGCATGATGGGTTTGTTTTTAATTTGGGAATAACAAAAATCAAACGGCAGAACTATTTCTTACATTAACCTTCAATAAAAATAAAAAATTGCTTTAGTTATTACGTGAAGGATTTTCAAACAGTAAAAGAATCATATTCAATCATAAAAAGTGTTCTAAAAAACGTCCGTACATTTTTTATATTGTTTTTTATATGGATAAGAAGGTATTATTTTATGTTAAAACTTAAATTTAAAAATACTATGAATAGTACTCAAACATTACAAATAAATAAATGGTCATTTTGCTTGAAGACGTTGGATAAATGAAAGTTCATAACCCTATGTATAGTACATATATTATACATGATTGTAACATTACTAACAGCATAACCTAAATCTACACCTACTGCACGCCACTGCATTAAGGTATGTACAACTAACAGAATGCATGCGAAAGAAAATCATCATGTTATTTAAGTTCTAGGTAATCTGTTTCAATAATATAATTTTATATTTATATTCAACGAGAAATCCAGTGCACAAGTACAAAAAATAATGTAGATAAATTCCCCGAAATATGAATGAATTTAAGTAATACAGTGAAATAACGTGAATCACATATTTTCTTTTTTCTGAATGAAAATATATATTTATAAATTGTAAAAGAAGACTCGCTCTAAATTCTGATCAGAAAGGAGAACAACGGGAACACGATCTTTCAATATCAAATTACATTCTTCGCGTTATTTGAAATCATATCTTCCCACGTACGTAGGAGGATTTGTCAACTTTGATCATATTTAATGACAGCACGATAAAATTATCTGTATGATGTCAGCTTGTGTCGAGTGTAACTGATTGTGTTAAAATAATACTTAAGATATAAAAATTTCAAAAAAAATCAATTATATCTTAGAAATAAAGACTCGCTGGATCTATATTAAAGCTAAAGGGTTAAAATTTTATTCCGATTGTCGTTAGTAGGATTCCAACACCCCACGATTGTTATCGGTGGCGGGTGTCATGACCATGACCTTGACTACACAAGCCAGACAATAATTTATACACACTTACAACACAACGATAATTAGATTAATTATTATCGTTAGCGAGTAAAATTGTGTAATATCAATAGCTCTAATATAATACAATTAAAAAGAATTAAAACAATTATTTCAACGCATTAGTAACCAGTGCGATTGCTTTATCTTTAGTGATTTAGACCTGACCAAACATGTCGTCAACATGCCACTCTAATTATGGATAATGTTATCTAATATTTATTCAGTCACACGGAACCGGTTTGGTTACGTAGTTAAATAATTAATTACAATTGAAATATTTACTAGTAATATTTAATACTTGACATGACTAAATTTACATTTTACAATATACAGTAAGCGCCAGTTAATGTGTTCAGTTGTTATTAGAATCAGTCGTATATTATGTTCAATTTTCAATGGGAGGAATTAAATATCAAAAACATATGTATTTTTCGGTCGCTTTATAGACTCGGGTTATTCATAATTGAAATAATGAGCGACGACAGTGTCAAATACTAATTAAATGTATTAATTAGAAAGATGTACATATAAAATCAAGTTTATCGAAAAATATTGTTGTTGCGCCACCGGGATTCGGGAAGCGGGGAAGGTGCATTATCCAACTATGCTACAGCGACATTATTTTTGACGACAAATTTTGGATACTGCACCTTCCTCCTTTGGAAAGAGATCCAAGTTCGAATCCCGGTGGCGCAACAACATTATTTTTCGATAAAATTGATTTTATATGTACATCTTTCTAATTAATACATTTAATTAGTATTTAAAATATCACAACTTCACAATATGAATGTGTTCTCCTAATAATAATAGTGTCATCCAACCTTTTCAGATAGGCACTTAATTCCTGGTTTAGATTGTCCCGACCTTGGACAGAGAAGCACCGCATTGTTTTGACCGAAGTCATGGATCACGCTAGCTGTCGCCAAAAGAGTTTTTTTTTTATATTTGGCACATTATTCTCAAAGATAAGCCGTCTAAATCTGTGCGTCAGTCAGTGTTTGAATATTTAAAATATTTCATTTTAATGAAAATCGAATAAATTTACTGAACAAACTAAAATTAGTGACTATCTTATGTGAACAGTTTATAATATATGTTTTATATTGTATTAGCGGTATTGAGAGGTATTTAAACTTAGCTATAATATAAAATAGATAGGTAGGGTTTATGTGGAGGGATTAGCAAGTGCGCAGAATAATAAAGAGTAAACTATGCAAAATTTGATTTAGATCGGTCTAAGGATCTAAAATTGTATAGATAACGGATGGACAGACGAACATTCAATGTTATATCCTGTATATAGTACATGTACATATAAAATCAATTTTATCGAAAAATATTGTTGTTGCGCCACCGGGATTCGAACCTGGATCTCTTTCCTAACCGGGGAAGGTGCATTATCCAACTATGCTACAGCGACAATATTTTTAGTGACAATTTTCGAACCTATATGTTACCTTTTTGATATTAATACATTTAAACGTTCCATTATTTGACAGAGCCATCTACCTTATTTTTACAGAATCTCAAATACCTTTGAGTAAACTGATAGCAGACGCCAGAATTACGAGTATCAATTCATTTTTATTAAATTTTGGACACATTGATATAATTTTATTATTTAGGAGAACACATTCTTATTGTGAAGTTCGCAGACCGTCTGTTCTGAATAATTACAACTTCACAATAAGAATGTGTTCTCCTAAATTACCTATGAATATTTTGGGAGAAGATTCTCGTTCATCTCAAATCATTGAGGATTCTCAGAGTATTGAAATCATTAAGGATACAATTGAAGAGGAAGAGAATATTAATAAAGATTTACCAGAAAATTAAAATTCTATAAATGCACCGACTACCATTAAAATGCCCCAATGTATAAAAATCTTTACTTTTTTAAAATGTACGAAATATGCTGTCCATTTTTATTTAAATTAAAATAATAATTGTTTTCGCCAATTTCATCATTAAAACGTGAAAGCGAAATAATTTTGTACACGCCGAAAAAGTAAAAATAAAGTTAATCTACATCAAAAAACAATAATGAAAATATTTTTTTAAACTAGAAAAAAAAAATTGGGCACTGCAGGGTTAGACTTGTTAGTCTGCCACTTTTTAATTATTTTTTTGTACTATCTTGCGATGCAGGAGTTTTTTTTTTTTTTAGCTTCTCCCGCGATCTATCAATAGTGACGCTCTCCGGCCGCGAGGTGATCAATGGTCCCACCATGTAAAAGCCCCACCACACAAAGCGACGACAAGGAGGCCACCCATTCACCCGTGTCAACTGCGGGTCGTTCGTTAATCTCCGCCCACGCAGAATACGGCCGCGGCCACAATACCATTCATAAGTGGCCCAGTACCTACATTAAATTCAACATTTCCACGATCCATTAATTGCCTCTTACAAAACTCTGTGTGCGCTCCCTTCCCTCCCACTCGAAAATCACCCGAGTGTTTTGTTCGCTGTGGAAAAATTGGTCAGAAAATTATTCATAAGACGAAAAGGGAAAATATGTATCCAGTATTATTTACAGTAACATCGACGAATTATAAAAATTCTCCAATAGACACGAAAGCCATTTTCAAAGTAAGAATTGTTTTGTTATAGACCCGTAACAGTTTATTGTAACTCAAAAGTATGTCTTAAACACAGACCAGTCATTGAATAGACATGAAATAAAGCGTACATATAGAAGAGGGGTTTGGAACATTAGTTACGGGACGAGGAGCATTCTACACACATTATTTGCGGAAGCATAAATCCGATAGTTCATGACACATTTACGCAACTGTAATAGTATTTACTATTATTTCTTAATATTTATAAAAAAATATTAAACATTGAATTTAAAAACATATACAATTACAATTTGACACACAGTTTTAGTTAGTTTTGTATCACCCCGACGAAGGAAAAGGTATTTTCCGAAACCGGTTGGAGAATATACATTATTAACTCAATGGTTAAAAACAAAATTAATTAATTATTTGTTAAATAAAAGATTTTTATCAAAATCCTGATTTATTTAAAGGTGTCAAATCTCAAGGGATGAAATGGGCAGAACATAAATACTGAATATGCTGTGAGGGTATCATTGAGGGATCCCAAATGGACGACTCTTAGCGGACCAAGATAGAAATGGAGCGACAATGTGGGGAGAGATCTGGAGGTGCTCCTGAAGACTGGACATTGTACATCAAGCAAAAGCTCAATGAACCGCGACGTCACAGAGTGGTAGTAGTAATAATATCAACGAATTACCGACGATGATAAAACCAATGAATTGTTTATCGATTCAAACTTTTTTATCTTAACTTTCTCCAGCGCTGTAGATAAATGTATCGATACATTATGTCGTAATACAATAATGGTATCTTTGCAATTAAAACCATTATGTGTCTATAGATTATGTCCGACATTGCTAGGTGCGCTTACGTACTTAAATGCTCTTTAGAAACCTGTACAACTCGTGTCGAATGTGGCATAACGTATCGTTTTGTTTTGTTGTCAGTTGTCAGGGTGATAGAGCCACGCGAAGTATTGTCTAGAATATAATTCATACACCATTTTTAATCATATAAACATTTAAATAAAAATGTTGAAACCGATATTGATTATATCGCGATTGTTTATTAATTGTATCAAATTATACTTGAATCTAAATGATATAAAAAATTAAGTTAGGCGAAGTTTGCTAATTACGTTAGAAATTGAATTCCAGTGCTGCAATCTATAAAGAAATGTTTTAAACTAATATTTAAAGAAACGGTCCAGAGATGGTGCAAACCCAAGCATTAGACTGCTTCTAATACCATTTCTAATTATGACAATTGTTTGATGTCAACTTGCGAGTGGTGTATGCCTTTTCAATCTTTCGTATATCTCGATAATCTTATGTGGCAGGACGCTGATATCAGGTGAGTATCATTATTTTGAGTTGTAGTTTGTGATGTATATAAAGTTGATTCCGCTTAATTGGACCGCCGGTTTATCGGGACAGCCGGTTATTTGGGCCAAAACCAAATAAAGTAACTAATATTAATTTACTTCGGTTATCTGGGACACCATTCTGTTTAATTGGGACAGTGGATTAAAAATTAAAATAAATATGTCATTGAACGCCTGGGCTGATTTTGCACAATTGCAGTTCTACAAAAACACAAGACAGGCTACAACTGATGAATTCCGGCAGAAATATTTTTTTTATTGTTATAAATGTATTATGTACATTATAATTATGTATGTTATTATAATTGTTTGTTCAAAATTTTCTTTAGCATTATTACATTATTTTATATTTTCATATTTGTATGTATATCTAATAATTATATATTATTTTTCTGTAATTCAATATATTTGTCGATAATTTAATAAAGTTAAAAAATATGTACATATTATTTTTTTAATTTTACCTTAAACTTTGCTTATTAGAGCCAGCCGCTTATTTGGAACAACATCTTTGGGTCCGATGTGTCCCAATTAAGCGGAATCCATTGTATTAGTTTCGCGAATTGCGATTTATAAGACCAGATACACTTACCGATATACTTTCCCTACTTGAAAGCGCTGAAATTCAGCTACATTGTCTATCTCTGTCTGCTAATGGAGCTTGAGAACATGCAAACATCAAATGAATAACTTACGGTCTTAATGACATCATTTCGTGTCCGACCACCATTGTAACAGATTATTTACATTTCTATGCAGTCGCAAAGGCATGAAATACTCGTACATTCTTACTGTTGATAGCTGCGCCATTGTCCACAACCAGATATACGATATGTTTCAGGTGATTTGTGTACGTGACCAAGCTGCGAACAAGAGGTCCGCTAATTCTTCGGCTGACTGATGACGTATCATGTCGAGCTCGGAAGTAGAAGTTAAGATGACTAGACACTGGGATGGTACTGATGTAAGCTTTAATTCAATGATAGCCATACCGCGATGTGTAGAATTTTGTAGTACGTACATATACATCAGTTTATATTAATAGATGCAGTGTGATTGCGGTGCTTCTCTTAACATTTCTGAATTTTAAATATAATTAAAATTAATATTTCATTTTCCATTCACTGAAATAAATTAACCGAC
This sequence comes from Eubasilissa splendida, assembly GCA_031772225.1. Lineage (NCBI taxonomy): Eukaryota > Metazoa > Arthropoda > Insecta > Trichoptera > Phryganeidae > Eubasilissa > Eubasilissa splendida. Next base: position 18,567,878 of record CM062856.1, read on the forward strand.
TTTTAAACTGCAGTTGCAAAACCTCTTAGTAACGTAACTGCATGCATGAAATGCATCTTGAAACGATGCAACTTCAGCAGCCGTTTTCTGAGTCTCATGCCACCGAAGCATATCTTTAACGTAATACTAAAATGGATAGGGCTCTTGGACCGCTTACGTTAACGGTTTGCGACGCTAGCGCGAAACCCGAAATAGCGCTGCTAAATACAAAGATGAATTGCATCCGACGAACATCAGTCTATATGAAAATTGCGCATGCGTAACTCTAAGTCTGAATTTGTGACAATGCATATAAAGAGTGTTTTTTTAGAGGTTTGTTTTTCGAATAAACAACACTTTTTCTAGCGACAGCCAATGTGATACTTGACAGCTGATTTGTGCTCAGTTTGGTTTGCCATTTCACCATGAATAGACTTACGCCAGAACAACGCTTGCAAATTATGCAAATTTTACGGTCGACATAATCGTCCATCAGGGCAAGTATTTGAATAACCATAGATCGTTTTCGCACCACGCATACTTTCATTGATAATACGCATCCGCAGAGACGTCGTACAGTGCGCAACGAAGATGTTACTGTAGTGGAACGTAGTATTGAGGAGGATTCGAATGAGTCTATTCGCTATCGTATACAGCAATAGATCCATGATTACTGATTTTTTCGTTCCCCAATTGAATAGCATTAATATAGAAGAGCTGTGGTTTCAATAAGACGGCGCAACATGCCGCACGGCGCGCGCCACAATCAATTTATTGAAGGAAACATTCGATGAGCGTATAATTTCGCGTAATGGACCTGCGAATCTTGTAGTGTGATTTATCATTTTTGGATTATTTTCTGTGGGAATGTGTGAAGTCGCTAGTCTACGCCGATAAACCAGAGACGATAGATGACTTGGAAGCCAACATTCGTCGCGTTATTGCCGATATACGTCCCCAGTTGCTCTAAAAACTGGTCGAAAATTGGACTTTTAAATTTATTTCCCCATAAGCGCGAAATCATATTTAAACACTGATGGCATAAAATTATCTTTCCAATAAAGCCAATGGCATGGCCATTACCACGATTTTTATGTGTTTTATTTCATTTTTAAAAAAACATCTTTACCTGCACGGCCCATTAGAGAAATCGCCCGGCGACCAGACGTGTTTTACACAGCAGCTAAAAGTCGAACAATTATTTAGATAAACATATTTAATGACTTCAATACGTGCTAATACATTAGATAGTTCATAGTATTATAATTGTAATCAACTACTATCTTCGAATACTAAATGCGAACTGACAAGTATTTGCCAAACTAAGATGGTGGCCAAACAAAATCGGCCTGGAACATAATATTCACCCTGTATTATTTTTTTAAATATCAAAGATATCTTTTAACACTGTCAGTGTAAACGTGGCGCGCTTTCATGACTGTCAGAACAGAGTAGGTTTCCTTCGCGCTTCGTAGCAGCGGACCTTCGAAGTACGAGCGCACCTCGCCCGACGACCTTCCTAGGCCGAGCGACCCCCGCCCGCGGACCGGCCCACTCGGCGGCCGGCCGACCTCTGCGGGCCCGCTTCATTATGGAGAAACTGCGGATTATACGCGACATTTATCTTCAATAAATAAGCGTAAATACCCTTTTCATATTGTTTGTCACTAGAATTCCACGAGTCTATTGTGTAAATTATTTAGACCATTTATTTTTTTGTTGTAGGTGCTATTGAAACACAACGGAAGCAGATTTGCCAATGACTAGTATAATTTGCGTAATTCATTGTTACCGCTCTTTAAATTTTCATTTGTGCAAACTTATTGTTAATATTAATAATTTATTCACTGATACAAATTATTTTTATCCATGCATTTGTATTTCAAATTATGAATTAAATATATTAATTAAAAAGATATACATATAAAATCAATTTTATCGAAAAATATTGTTGTTGCACCACCGGTATTCGAACTTGGATCTCTTTCCTAACCGGGAAAGGTGCATTATCCAACTATGCTACAGCGACAATATTTTTAGTGACAAATTTTCGAACCTATATGTTACCTTTTTGATATTAATACATTTAATCGTTCCATTATTTGAAAGAGCCATCTACCTTATTTTTACAGAATCTCAAATATCTATATGTGTTCTCCTAGTAGTTTTAACTACTACACATATAGAGCGACACACGATTCTCGCTTCATCCACATTCGTACATCTTCTCATACAAGCTCGCCGATTATTGAGGCATCTAACAGAACCGTCTTCCAGCATTTGGTTTACCCGCTCGTGCCAAGTCTTCCACGGACGTCCTCTACTTCTGGTGCCATCAACACATGCGTCATGTATATATTTCTTACCATTCTCTCCTAATTCATCTGTTACATATGACCAAAGTGATCATTTCTTAATCTTACTCTCTATACTAAGATCAGATTTACATTATTTCTTCATTCTTTACTCTATCATAAATAAATCTGCCACATATACGCCTCAGTGATCTCATTTCCACTGCATTCACTTCGTTCCTCTTTTGCCAACTCCAGGCCTCCACTGTGTACCACTAGTCTCGTCTTAATTTACAAAAATTAAATACCGAGTGTATGCTATGTATGATTTAGCTTCTTTTGTGAAATAATTAATTTTTGCCAGTCTTGACATCCCTTCGTATGTATGTAACTCTTTAATATTATGCAAAATAACATAATTTAATTGACATATTTTTAATCCATATCTGAATTATTGTTATTATCCGATGGAAACCTAAAATATTGTAAATTGTGTATAAATAAAAATCCGGCATTGTGTCTAATGCTTTATTTTTTACTCAATTTTGATTGTAGTGAAATCAGTTATCTTTTAAATGTGATGTAGGTGAAGCCTTTTCCGACATTTTTCAATCGAAATTAGAATTTTTCATTTTAAACATAAAGTTTGTTTCAGAATTTTATAATCTTTTACCGTGAACTGAAATTTACATGTTTATTTTTTAAAGGTACCGTACCGAATATTTCAATTATAAAAACACTTTAATCGATCAACTTTAGTTGGTCTGACAATGTGTAATGCAGAACCATCTTAATAGCAAGGGCGTGCAGTGCATACAAGCAAAAAAGTTGTGCCTTACTTAAAATTCTGGGAAACAAATATAAATTAAATAATTGGATTAACATAAACGGAAACATTTTTTTACAATTAGCGCCATCTGTGTACCAGTAGAGACTTTTATTGCTTAATTCTTAAAACTACTAAGACAATTCACTGCTGTATTTATGGTGCCCTTGTGCATTCACCGCATCGAGCTATTCACATTACTCTGTTCTATCTTTAAGCTAGTGAATTACTCAAGTCACATAATTGGCTATTTACTAAGTTGAAAATTCCTTTCGGTTGATCCGTTTTGTATGAAGTCCTATGCTGTTTTTTAACAGAATAACATTAGAAAGGCTTACAACTGCATGCTAATCATTGAAATATCTACTTCCTCTTTTACTAATTCGTGAATTTTACTATCTTACAGTTTTTAAAGTGTTGATTTCATGTCATGTTCAAAAGCAATTAGCAGAACTATTTCCTACGTTAACATTTAACAAAAATAATTATTTCATTTAGTTATTACGTGAAGGATTTTCAAACAATAAAATAATCATTTTCAATCATAAAAAGTGTTCTTAAAAACGTCCATACATTTTATATATGGGTAGGAATGTATTATTTTACGTTAAAACTTTAACTTTAAAAACATTATTAATAGTACTCTAAAATTACAAATAAATACATGTTAGGGTCGAAACGAAAGTTCATAATCCTATATATAACATATATTGTATAACCTAAATCTATACCTACTGCACGCCAATGTTTAATAGTAAACTTTTTTATATTTTTATTAGCACCTTACATGTTTATGTATATTTAAAATACCCATTTGTCTATACATGTATCAAATTGGATTAATCTGAATATAGCATATATACGAACATTGGTATGTGAAGTATTTTTTTACATTTTGTACTCGCAAAATCTCTGCTTGCAGTCTAATCTCAAACTCCAAATGTTTGGTGCATAACATCATCATATAGTACTACTTTGGGCTGCAATTTGTTTCTGGCCAATCCCATCAGAGATACTAAGCCTTGAAGAGTGTAGTTTTTGTAAATCTCTAAACTTTGAGAATTTTTAGAACAAAAAGGGTGTAAGTCTCAGAGTTTAAATTTGGTGTGTGAACATAACTTGTTCCTACCTCTTAGTAAAAAAAAAACTTATGACATCCCCGTGAAGATGTGACTTTTTTAAAACGAAAGCTAAAGATCAGGCTCAAATTTCACACTATGGGAATACGTGTTGCTGAAAATGTGTGAAAATAATATTGTAGCCAATATCGAAAAGAATAAATTGTTTTCAATCCCATATTGATAGGACAAATGGGAGCTGAAATATTTCAGTGTTCGTAAACCCTTAACATTGCAAAATATGCTACGCCCCGTAATACAAATATGGGCGCGCCACGCGAAAACCAAAAATAATAAAACATGTTAGGGTGATTGCACAAAAATGGTCAAGTAACAATTTATTTTATTTCTGGACCATTTCATATGGAATGACCCGTTTTTTTCAATTGATACATTTATTATTCAAAGCAATATTTGAGATTCAACATTATATAAAGTTGATAGTGAAAAATATTTCCCTCGCGCTTTTCATATAGCGTTGCGTACGTTTAGCATACTAGGAAGTTATATAATATTATAGAAAGATGTGACCGAAAGATCAAAGCAAAAATTTGTAACTACATACTGTGAATTGAGGTTTTTAACTCCCGCCAACTAACTGACTTTACCGTGTCATTGAGAACGACGGGTGCTGAATTTACAATTAATTTAATTATCTTGATTGTCTAGTAGTTTTGTTGATGTCAACAACTATCAACATGTTATATTCTGTCTCTATTGTAACAAGCCGCACGGAAGCCAGACTCGAACTAGACACAGTTTCCATGCACACAGATGCGTACACAAGGAACAGGTTTCAAACAAAGGACGCACTTCTATATGGAGCACAGTTCTAGTCAGAGCTGTGCCCACTCTTCTTGGTGATAAAATATTTTATTCCGGAAAACTTATTATTATTGTGATGTTGCAGTTATCCAAAACATTTATTTGATGTACAAATTAAATGTATCAATAAGAAAAATACACAGATAAAATCTTCTTCTTCTTCTTTTAAATTGGCAATCCACCCTTCAAGAGTGATTTGTGCCATTAATCAAGTTAAAACTTTATTTTATAGAACAATAATACAATAATATTATAGAATAGGAAATATTATATTACAAGTCAATACCATTGTCGTTCAAAAAATTTGCTATTATATAAATTAATGATAAAGATAAATTATATATGGTACAGCTATTAATAAAGTTCAATCTGAATAAATGTGAGGCTAGTTGGCAATGCCCAATTCTCATTCTAGAGATATTTGATATTGTTATTTTGGAGACTTTCCTTTTGGAGTACCAGGGGGTGCGGGAAATAGATCTTTGAATTATTTTAAGCCGATTACCTTTATGATTATTTGAATCCATCCATTGTGCAGTCCAGATAGAATTCGTACGTTTTTTTTACCATATTATTAGCAAAATCAACTTTATGGTTAAAATCCATTATTTTAGATCGTTAAATTTGTTTTATTATACATCTACCGATTTCGAAAAAAAAATTTTTTTTTCTTCGGAATGTCATTTTTTTTTCTTTCTTTATTATGGCCTTCGCCTCAGAATGTCACTAACTAATCAAAAACAAAATTATTAGAATAATTTTGTATCATCGAGTAACAATTTAAATTAGGTACTAAATTCACTTTTTAAATAAAAATTTTTTTAAATAGATTCTGTTAAAGAAACAATATAACATATGTTTAATGTTATTTTAACAACAAAGTTGATTTTACTAATCTTAAAAATATTTATCATCATTCACCATTTTCATCCCTTATCTAGGAGGGTCGGGGAGCCAAAATCTCTACAAGGTGGTTCCATCGTCCCTTATCTTGCGACGCTTCAGTACTTCTTGACCATTCATGACCCGATCTTCCTCATAGAATCTGTGTGCCTGTTCATCCCAGCTTAGCCCGAAATGATCCAGCAGCCATCATCGGTAGATACACTTTGATAGTCGTTCCTCTGGCTTTCTCCAGACGTATATAACCCACCATAATTGAGATTTTGTAATATGTATAGGATGCGGCAGAATCGATTAAACAGTTTTGAGGAGTTATAAAAAAAGAATGGAGGTATATAGAGAAAAAATGTTTTTAATTTCAAAGTTAACAGTACATATAATTTGTAATTTGTAGCAGCAACACACTGTTGGAGACGGTCTCTTAAGTTTTGTACAGCTTGTTCAAATATATCGCGGGGTATGGCGTTAACTTCTTTAATAATCCGCTCCCTTGGCTCTGGTAGAGTGTAAGGGCGACATTTAAACACCTATTTTTTAAGATATCCGAATTAATATACTGAATTGTGTTCGCATTAGGAACGGCATCGTTGCGCGGAATATTGAACCGTTGCCGAAAAGCTCTTTGCGTCGCGATCACAGATCGGTTGTTTTCCAAATGCAATTTCCGATATGCTCCAGTCCAAACCATGTTCGCTACTAAAATGGGTTCACCGACGGAACAGAGGGAGACCACGTGCACCTGCCTCCTCCCACCACCGCCCGAGCATTGACCCCTCCTACCCGCTTAGTCGGTTCTGCCGCACCCCCGTGTATAAGTAGGGGCTTTATGCAAAGGGTCTCCCTTATATAGCACTTCTCACTCGGTCCAATAACTTGTGTAAGGTGTGTACTTTATCAATTTTGATTAATTTTAAATATCAAGTGCCTGCTCAATAATAATTATTAAAAAATGTATGTAAACGTATAACTAACGTTTGAATGATAATCGCTCGGGGCTCCGTTAAAGCTACAATAGAGTTCGGACAGACTGCGGACTTTCATAACGACGACAAAAAAATACAGAAAACATTGTATACTTTATTGATTGCCGGCGAAACTGAAATATGTCCAAGTTGATTTGCCCGCTGGCTGCAGAAACTTGCACAACACGAACATTAAATCGGAAAAATTACGAGAAAATTGCGCTTACTGCAAACACCATTTAAAACATGTAGTAAGTACCCTTGGAACAAAAAGGCATCATCTGACATTTACATCAAATTGAAATATTGAGCTTCAAAGTTTTGAATATTTAATTTTTCAATTTTACCGGCGCAGTTTGATTCTCGACCGCGAAGTGAAATTTAAACAAAAAAAAATACAATTTAGTATAATTAAATAGATGTATTCCTGGTTTCGAGCACGTTATATAATATCACTCGTACATTTTATTTGTTTTCAATTCAATTTTGTTTTTCTAAAAATTTTACAGAGGTATTAAATATAACTGTTTTCTTGTTCTCTTCTAAACTACTAGGAATACTTTGACATGTTTATAACACAAAAAAAATATATTGTATAGATTTTAATAAAAAATTAATCCATTTTGACCAAAATGTTAGATGATACATTGTTGTTACAAAATATATATTACATATTTATATTAATATTTAGAATATTAAAAGTATATCAAATGTTTCATATACACAATATATTAATAGCATGAAAAATAAAAGAGACGTATTTACCAATTTGTTTATTTATTTATTTGCTATGTATAAATATAATATGTTCATTAACAATATGATACTTTTAAAAATATCGATTTCACTCAAAAATGACGGTGATTATTAGTGTAAGAATAATAAATTCTAGTCATCTCTACACACAATATCAGTTTGTTTTTATATTTTAAAATTATGTACTGTGCCTATCTCGTTAGAAATGTCTGTGTTAGACAAACAATGTTTAAAATGCCGATTGTCGTGAAAATATTAAATTTTAATTTCAAAGCGATTATAATAGGTTATATATAGCAGTGGCGGTCGGTGACTTTTTGTCGAAGGGATGCTTGATAATAAGTTTACACCTAATATCAAATATACAAATATCCCATGAGTACTCACACAATGCACAATTTTCGTTTACAGCGTTAGATCACGTTGGCGAAGTATCCATGTTATTTTAATTTTTTATTAAAATTATTAATTAAATAGATTATCGAAGGATATTAAATGTTTCAATAATTAGACTTCAAGTATTCAAGTCAAACTGTCAAAAATGCGTCACACGAACAAATTCCTCAAAACAATCCGCTCGCTTCATAATATGTATGCTATTATGTGCATTATACTCATAAGCATTAGAGGTTTTTTGTACGTTGGATGCTGTTGACAAATGCGTATACAGTATTCGAAGACCTTGACAGGCGGAACTGAATGCGCATGCTCGAAAGTCGAATATTTTCAAACTTTGTGGATACGGAACGAATAATAGAATTCACTATTATTGGTATCTGTGTGTTTATGCGATTCATAGATGTTCGAAAGTTGAGAATGTACATGTATTCGTGCGCGCGCCGCGTCGTAGTGTGTGTTATGACTGGTCTCCAAAGTACGAGACGAATTTATTCGTAGCAGTGCTGTTTTCGGCTAGAAATAAAAAGTCCAAAGCTTTTTGACTCTAGAACACAAGGGATGCGGAGTATCCAAAGCATGTATGAAGCGACCGCGTCTGATATATAGATGTATATATTATATACAGAAATATTTAAATAAAGAATAAATACAATCTGAATTAATTAATTTGTATATATGAGTATATCAATATATGCACAAGTTTTGACAAGAAGTTTCAATTTGAGAAAAGTTTAAATATTTCTTATAAAATCGGGAATATTAAAAAGTGTGTGTACTTGAAAAATATTTAAAACTTCTTTGTCCATATTTGGTATGTGTTTAAGCGATAATTAAAGTTTAATATAATATAATAAATATAAAAGTAGTTTTCCATTAATTTATTCACTATTATATAGGCATTCAGCGAAGTAAATAAAAATACATAATTAATTAATATAAACCAAATTAATATAGTAGAATACACCTCGGCTAAGGATTAAACCTATGTAAGATCCTTAAGTTTAACCTTCAGATGATTTTCGCCGGCATGGAATATGGCGGTATCCAAAGCCAAGCGATTCATTAATGTAATTACTCTCGCTGTAGGCAGGGTGATTATGTATATTGGAATATGAAATAATCTGTGTTGCCGCTGTCTCAAGTAATTATCGGGAACGTAAATACTAATATTATTCATATATTATAGATGCGATCCGCAATATTAATTCTCTAGCGAAGGGAGGTTGGAAGGTGAAACAGACGGTAGAATCGAGAGTGGAGTTTTACGTCCTCTTTAAAGTGCGAAATTCGAAAATAATTAAAAAAAACTCAATTATGGTGGCTTGGACACATCTTAGTAACTCCGAAGGGAAGATGGTCGGGGGGATAACAGCAACAAAGACTGCATGAAAACAGATCGGGTCATAATTGGCGCAACAAAGAGGAAGATCTTCTTGTCTTGTGTAAAGATATCTAATCAAGAATAGAATATTCTTTTTTCTTTTCTCTAAGCTATTGTAGCTAAGCAGCCCCAAGATGACGTCAGAGCGGTAGTTCAACTAGTCTGTTAATAAGACTGCTTTTTTACATATATAATAATGTTTCCAGCGTGTTGTGAAATAATATTGAGACAATGTAAAATGATCGTAGAAATAGGTGTATATTTTTTTTATATAATCTTATTTTATAAGTGCTAGATCTGCAAAATATCATTTTAAACACTCGTCACACTAAAATAGATTTTTTTGAACAATATTATAATGAACATATTTACTCAGTGTCATAATACAACATTCAATTAAATATTTACAAATAAGCCGTATTATTTATTGTCAACCAATTTATGATTTTTTTCTTAAAAATGTACAATTAACACGCAAGGACGTGCGTGCGTAAGGACTCCGGTAATTTATAGTTCAACAATAAATTTTAGTGTCCTCGATTTATAATTGAGAGTCGTAAATTTGCAGTGCTTCGTGTATTTCTTTAATACGATAAATACGCTCTTACTAAATATTTAATTTCATAGTTATTCTCTTTTATTAATAGCAGTAGTTTAATCTGCGAATGGATGATATTATTCGGTTACGCCATAATTTAAATGCCTCCGGGCTTGCAATTGGAAAGTTTTGGATCTGCTTTATATTTATAGTGCATGGGTAATTCATATGGCATCCAAAAGGAAAACATGTCCCCCTTGTATAACTGAAATGTAAAGTCCTCTTTTTTGGTTGACTGCTTCATATAATCAACTTAAATCACCCGCGATAGTTCTTGAACAAAAGAGACGTTATCATTGATGAAGTAAAACTATACGACAAATTGTACAATCTGATTTCGATCCTCCATTCCGATAAATAGTATCACCATTCACTACCACGTTCCTCCATTCCGATAAATAGTATCACCACTCACTACCACGTTCCTCCATTCCGATAAATAGTATCACCATTCACTACCACGTTCCTCCATTCCGCAATACACAAAGAAACAAATTATATAACAACAGCATGTTTTTCATAATCAAAATTAAAACTAAAAATAAACAAAAAATGTGAAGTAAAGCAATTTATCTGTCACTATTCAGTTGAGACACAACACATTGTAATAATGTATTCTTATAAAGAGTTAAATTTACGACTACCTCCGCATATTTATTCCCTAAAGAATGCAATCTGGGGACTGCGGAGTTAGCTAAAGCATGTGTTCCGACATTACCCCTGTAATAGAACAATGAATTGTGTCTCAAGATATAAAACGTTGTTCTATAAATAAGAGCTACATGGGTGCAATGTAATAATTAAGAACGGTGTTACACTAACGAAGAAGAAATATATATACATATATGAAAAAAATGCATGCTCATATGCAGGAGTGGTATGGTACATATGTTTGGGACATGTAAGGTTTTTTTTTTTTTTTAATTATTGATAATATTTTTTATTTTTTTTATGTTGACGTTACTGTCATCTTTCATTATTAAAAATTATATCTTAAATTAAGCTTGAATTGATTTCAGGATTAGGAGTCTATATTGATCTGGTTCCGCACCTCAATATAGACTCCTAATATATCTTAGTAGCTTGCCGGTCTAGTGGTTAAGATGCTATCCAAGGGATCTAGTGGTCGAGGGTTAGTCCTATTTTCACAGTATAAGTAAAATAGTAAGAATATTGATGTGACATGTATTCCGTGTACACATCTCTATTTTTTTATTTAAATATTAAAAAGTAAAATTAAAATATATTTGTAACACGGACTTGAGAGTCAAATGTTGAATCAGTTTTTAATATACCTACAAACTAGGTAACTCAGAGAAACATTAAGCTACAAAAAAAAATGAAAGTAGGTTAGATCCCTTTATGATGTTGTTCAGTATATTTTACGATTTAGCTTTCATAAGTCGTAAACTATTTATATATTTTGATATGATCTATTATTATCTCATCACGAGTGGTATAATCCTGGCTAAAATATGGTAATTCCTTTGTCGTGCCTCGCGCCCGTGAGTGCCGAATGTAATTTAACAAATGGTATAAAATTTTATGGCGAATTTCTTTATTCTGGGGTCCCACCCACATTTGACTTCGACGAGCCGATAAAGATTACGGTTCGATCGACTGATCCGCGTCTACGGACAGCCAGGTTCGGGAGATTGTAAAGGTATAACACCCAGACCTCGGCAACGATCCCGCGAAGATAGGCCGTATTGTAGATTGAATCATTTTGTGCATTAATTCAGACGAGAAATTATTTTAAAGTATTTGATCAATTTCATTTAAAATGATTAACGCTTCATTTAGTGTTGTTCATTTCACTGGCTTCATCTATGATTCTTATTTGCTTATTTGATCAAGCTATAAGATTATAAAATTTATTTATTTGTCATATTTCATTTATAAAAATATAACTATTTTAACGGCAATCCTTGCCAGTTTGACAAAAAAATAAAATTATAATAAATTGAAATAAAAAAATTAAATAATACACACAAATAACTTCCGTAAAAATATGATTGATTTTTTTACATTTCACACGAACGAATTGCAAATCGCAACACTTATATTGCCATTTCTTCCGATTGATTATACGTTGTTACGAACCCGCGTACAAAGTCGTGAACCGATTAAATAATCATACAAAGATTACAGACACCTGAGTCGATCCGCCGATCGTGAGAGCGATCTATCTATCATCGAAGTAAAAGGGAACACTGAATTTTTATCGCATTTCTTTAGAGTCATAGATATTAAACATTGAACAGAACAATGTAATTTTATCATCTCTCGTCGGTGGAGAAACGTGACTATCCCATTGTCCAGACTGCAAGCGGGCTATTGTTATCGATACGACCTATTATGCAACTGTGCATGGTGGCCGGATGGGCTATAAGGTTTTCTTATAAACAGCGCCTCTATCTAGAAATTCTTAAATTAATGCATCATATTAACAGACGCTTAAATATTAATAATTATATAGGATAATTTGTAAAAACTTTCACCTCAAGGACGCTTTACACATAAATTGTTTACAGTTCTACATTATCTTTGTTTTCAAAATTAAAAATTGTTATTTTAACTTATAAAAGATTTTTTGAAAAGGTGCGTTTTTAGTCTCTTCTTAAATAAAGTCTGTGATGCACTGTTTCTTGTGACGAAGGGCAAAGAATTCCACGCATTGGGCCTGCCACCGTAAATGCCCATACACTAATTAATCAATTAGAAAGACACAGAAAAAAATATTTCCTATTCGGAGAAACGATATATCAATTGTAAAAAAGACTTTCGAATATACGTTCAAAATTTATTGAAAACGTAATCTGTTGATATGGCGAAATATCACCGTGTTTCTACGGATAGGAAAAGTTCCGAATTTGTACCCCGGTAGCAAACAAAATAATTATAAATATACGAGTATGATACTAATAGATTTTTTCTGCATGTCTTTCTAATTGATTAATTTAATTTGTATTAAAATATATCACAGCACTATTTTCTGATATTGGCAACTTTACATATTTGCTAGGCCTAGTGGCCAGCTTAACACCAAGTACCGTTCCGGCGATGACGCTACTTTCCATAGCCAATGGCCACCGTTCGGCCATACGAGGACACACAAAATATAAACCGTGCCAGACACCATCCTCATAACGAGGGATCAGCGAAGAAGAAGAAGATAATTAAGGATATGAACGTACCCACATTATGTTTTGCGACAGTTAAGATGGCCGTCAATTCCGTGTTTTCGGGAAATCGCAAAAAAACATTTCGTCGTGTTTTGCGAAAGTGCACCCAAATTAGTGTTTGTAGGCAGGTAGACGGTCAGTCAGTCAACCAGGCCCTCCGCGCGCTCCACACGACAACGGTAATTGGGATCGTACCGTGATCCGCGATCACGACTGAACCATCATATTTATCTCATGCATTTTATGTTCTCCGGATACAGCGGCATCGTGGAAGATGACGTTTGGCTTTACGGGTGAATTTCAAAACGGCGATAAAAGTCGCGAAACACAACGCTTGCTTGTTCTCTCTCACTCTATTAGTATATTATTTTATTGTCACCTTTTGAATTATCACTACTTTTTTTATTACGTTTGTTTATGACATAAATATGTCGACAAATCAATTGAAAACTTTGGTGACCAGGTACACACATAGGCAATATTAGGTAGTATGATCTCCTGATAGTTAGGTTACGTTCCTTTAAGATAGATGTAGTTAAGTTATTTGAATACAAATTAAATGCGTCAATTAGAAATATATACATATAGATAAACTCAATTTATCGAAAAAATCTCTTCTTTTTGAAATTTGAAATAACTGCAACATATTAGTTCGAAAATTTGTCGACTTTTTACAAGGCTGACGTAGTAGTGTAATTGGATAATCGCATAAATTGAGTTTATCTGTATGTGTGTATCTTTCTAATTGATGCATTTAAAATGTATTAAAATATCACAGAATTTAATGCAAAGTCACAGTAGAAGTGTAATAATTTGATTGTGTGCAGTTATCTACGTGCACACCTGTTTTGTGTGTATTTTTCAAATGTCCACTTGTCATGAAATTGAGTTCTTTCAGTCCCAACTATGAACAGTAGATCGAGATTACTAACAATTATACAATAATTAGTATATGTATTAAAAATACAATAATTTAGATTAAATTTACGTCGGTAAAGTAGGCAGTGCCACGAGTGTTACAGTGGGACGGACCGATGTGCTGAAAATATATATACAAAATTATGAATTTTTTCGCATAATTTATTTTTGAAGATTTTGTTAATCTGTGAAATGGCAAAATTCTTGCAAATTCCTGGTTTTTGGGTGGCCTGGCCTGTAACATTAAATGTCCACATTTCCAACTGGGGACAAATTTAGAAGTTTCTTAGTATATTTATACTACAGTTGACAATAAACTCGTAACATGGGTGTTGTAGGCGAGTTACTATCCCATCCCGCCCACGAATCTTACTATCCTTAATAAATTATAACAATGTTTTGTCATTTTATACAGTTTGTGAATTGTTTACTACTTTATTATGTTATCGTTTATTTTATAAGCATATCTAACATATCAGTTAATATTTTGTAAAAGTACTTTAGCGAAAATATCACACAAAATATATGTTTGAACAAAATTTTGGATAATCTAAAACTGTTTCCAATATATATAATCAACAGGTTGAGTGTATTACTAAAATTATTTACTAAATTTGTTTTTTTTTCTCATAAAACCTGTGAACATTTAATAAATAACGCATTGCGTGTCTCAGACACACCGCTGCACAGAATGTATTTTTTAGATACAAAAAAAAAAATTATTGTTAAATAAATAAAATTAAAATCTTTCCAGAGGGGAACCGATTCCCTGCCTTCCACGTGACTGGCGGGGATACTTACCACTACACTGTCAAGAAACACGAATAAAATGTGAAGATATCCGTTTAAGAATATCTTAAGTTCTTTAAATAAAAATAAAATTTTAATAAAGTTAAATATTTGAAATAGGTTATAAGTCTATCTTTATTTACTCGTATTTATATACATACTTATATGACATCAAAGTCAAATGGGGAAATAACAAGATGGAAGAGCACTTGCTTTACATATGAGAGATATAAAAAATCTTATTTTCATTTCAAAAAGGTTTCGGGGGCGCCTGATATCGATCCCGGTACCGATAAAGGTGAAAATATAAAACAGTTACAAATTTTTCATCGCGCTATTTCTAACGCAGTTTTTGCGACAATTTTTACTGGAGCACTCGCTGGATAAACATATTCTGTCTTAACCCTTCCCAAACTATGCAGTAACACAGGTCTACCGTTATAATTAAACCTGTAATATTTCGGTAAATACATGCAACATATTTTCAAACAATATTCATAACAAAATTCATATTTTAGATAATCCTAAAGAAAATATTAGCGCTCAGGAATGACTAGTGAAAAACCAATTATGGAAAGGTAATCGTACAAAAACAATTATTTTTTCCATTCAATCTGTTATAAAATTAATACGTTGGTAAAAATACAATTTGTGATATGAAAGACAGAGATCACACACTATTTTCACAGTTAAAAGAACAACAAACATACAAATATAATTATCTCTTTCTTACTAATTAAATGAAGAGAGATAAGAAGAAAGGACACATTGTATAGGATTTAATGAATGCTCTAAATTATGTTATTAATCATTTTTTCAAAATTGAATGCTCAATATTTAGAGTAAATTCGTGCCATTAAAGCTATTTAAGCTAATAAAAATATTTTTTATAACTGTTATTTACGGTAACACGAGTTGACAGCATGGCTGCGTTCGGGTATTTTATATCATGGTATGGTGAAGGTTAAAATATGTTTATTCTGTTGGATTCGTTAAATCCAACTAAAAAGCTGTTGGAACAATGCATTGTTTTAGGTGATCGGAGTAAATAAATAGCCCATTGTTTAAAATTCTGAATAGATAAGTTAAAAGAATCCAATGACCAAATAAGTGCGCTACGTGGTGCATAAGGAAATTTTGTCATGCCTGTGACATTGACGAGTCACCGCCGTGACTTTTGGAAATTCCTACCTGGCGCAGAAATACCGAGTCCAATATTTCTGCGTTCCTCGAATGACCCAAAACAAGCCGAGTTTACATCTTGTCATTAGTGATAAAACGACGAAGGTTGTTTAACATACCAGCAGATTAAATTAATGACCATTAGATTAACGTGTTTTATAGAGTAAAAGTTATTGTTTTTGTTCTTCTTCTTCTTCTTGTGCCTTAATTCGTCCAATGGGCGTTGACTATCATATTAGCTATCATCACTTTGTTTACGTCACAAAGCTCGACTGGCCAAATCATTGCCTTCTTCAGGTTCTTCGATAATCTTTTCCTCCATTATGTGATACAAGTTCTAATACTTCTTTGTATGTTTCAATACGTGATGAAGATTCGAATATAGTTACTTATTATTCATTATTAAGGAGAACATATTCTTATTGTGAAGTTATAATTATTCAGAACACAGGTCTGTGATGTTTTAAATACTAATTTAATTAATTATAAATATATACATATAAAATCAATTTTGTCGAAAAATATTGTTTTTGCGCTACCGGGATTCGAACCTTACATTAATTAATTACCTTAATTACAACTTCACAATAAGAATGTGTTCTCCTTAATAATATAAGTTGTATCAATGTGTCCAAAAAATTTAATAAAAATGAATTGATAATTCTGGCGTCTGCAGTCGGTTTACTCAAAGGTATTTGTGATTCCGTAAAAATAATGTAGATGGCTTTCAAAAATAATGGAACGACAGGTGTATTAATTTGAAAATGTGTAACATCGAAAATTTGTAATGAAAAATACCGGCGTTATAACACAATTGGTAGTGTACTTCCCCGGATTGGAAATAGAGATCCAGGTTCGAATCCCGGTAGCGCAAAAACAATATTTTTCTACAAAATTGATTTTATATGTATATATTTATAATTAATACATTAAATTAGTATTTAAAACTTATTATTCATTATTCATCCGACTGGTGGGATAAGATCCCGTGGACTGTATCGATTTTTATAATGATTAGTTGACGTAATTCGAATTGGATTCAAGAGAGGAATATTGGCAAATGGATCTGGCCTACCTTGATCCGATCCTGGATTGGATGTCAAGTTTTCACCTCCAGTTGACTCGCACCTTTTTATTGGAGAACCGAGATATCACTGCACTTCCGGAGCTGTTTAGAACACCGCCTCTTCGTGGTCCTAGAGTTATGCACGGCGCTACTTTCGGACGTTAAAAAAATAACACAGATCTTAACGGTTCAGTGTCGTTGTGCAATCAGTTCCCGCGTCAGTGAAATCCCTAAGTAATTAGATGGCCAGAGCGGTACAGGTATATATTAAGGTTTATATTGGAAGGACAAAATGCACAGAGAGTAGGCACTCGACTTGCGTCAACATTCCGCCCACCTAATTTTGGTATAAAATTAAGATTCTAGATAATTAAAACTTATATTGCTACAATGCTGTTAGAATAGTATGTAATCGTAACAGGTAAAATTAAGATAAGTAAGCTACTTGTTTTCTGTGCGTACATGATTAAAGTTAAATATATAACCTAAATGACAAAACAAAACGGAAATTCTGGTACTCAGAGAAATGGCAACCCTACGGGGGTGGTACAGCGTTAAAAACACCTTTGGGTAGCATCTTAACATATCATATCATAACATCTTTATTAGTAACAAAAAGAAAGCTTTTAGCTTTATTAGTGACTATTCAACCAACTTATTTTGAGTATTCTTCTCTAGTCCACATCTCAAATGCTTGCATTCGCTTTATCATTTCTTCGGTAAGTATCCATGCTTTCAATCCATAAAATAATACTATAGAGTAGTAAACACGTGGCATTTGACCATTCGCATTTGTAAATTCAATTAGGCTTCTTAGTTGGCTCGTTTAGAACTTAAAAAAAGTTGTAATCAAATAGACATTTAGACGACACACATTTCCTGTATTTTATGATAATCTTCTCTACCAATAAGGGAGATACCATCATTTATTATCCACTTCATCACTAAAATTAGTATATCGA
Source organism: Eubasilissa splendida (assembly GCA_031772225.1). Taxonomy (NCBI): domain Eukaryota; kingdom Metazoa; phylum Arthropoda; class Insecta; order Trichoptera; family Phryganeidae; genus Eubasilissa; species Eubasilissa splendida. The sequence goes on from CM062856.1 coordinate 18,586,021, forward strand.
TCATTAGGGAAATCTGTAATCTTATATGGAATCCTTGTGTGGGGTAATTATTTTAAAACTTACACAAGATAAATGAAATCGAACATATACATATAGGCAATAGTGGTATGTTGCGACAGAAGAGTGTGGCATTCTATTCTCTCAAATTACCTCTGCTAAAAACTTGACGTATCGGGTAAAAATACCACAAAATTATATTAACTTTAACGCAAAGTAAATGTATTAATTAGAAAGATATACATATAAAATCAATTTATCGAAAAAATATTGTTGTTGCCACCGGGATTCGAACCTGGATCTCTTCCTATCCGGGGAAATGCATTAACCATTCTGCTACACCATGCCATGCTACACCAACACAGTAAGTTGACGAAAAAATTTCAAACCTGTATGTTGCACTCTCAAATTGATATATATCTGTCGTTACATTTCTTAAGATATTTTTTCTCGGGGAACCACTAGAAATTTGGGATAATGGAGTATACAGACGTTCTTACTACTACATATTTCAGTGTTAAGCTCTGGTCATCTTCAGAAAATGTGATGTAAACTTGAGTAAGTAACAAAAGCTTTTTATCAAAAAGATATTAACGATTTGTATGCGATAGTATACAAATACAATTAGAATTTGTTTCAGAATTTTATAACTTCCCCCGTGTGTTATTATGATCTTTGTATCTACCGTGAACTGATAGAGTTGAATTTAAATTGTGCTGGTTGATGTACAAGGTGATACATAACATGGCGCCTCTGTATCTTCAAGAGCTTCTAGAACCGACCAGCCGTTACTAGAAATCAAGTTTAGTGAACGGGCCCAACTCTTTGCCCATCCGTCATAAGAAACAGTGCATCAGAGACTTTGTTTAAGAAGAAACCAAAAACGCACCTTTCCAAAAAATCATTTTCCGAATAACATTTGTAAAATGTATGACTATAAACCGTTTATGTGTAAAGCGCCCTTGAAGTGATTTTTTTTACGAAAATGACGCTATGAAAGTTTTTCAATATTATTCTTATTATTATTATTAAAGTACTGTTCCAACTATTTTAATATTATAAATAATCAAGTTTGCACTGTAACGCTGAAAGAAACTTTTTTGGTAATAACCTTTGGGTACCCAATTAATATTTAGTTTAATGAAAACCTTTTCATAATTTAAAATGAAAGCTTTAGCCTTTTAACCTTTAGAATTAACATTGCGTAACATTGTTTTAAAGTGTTTTTTTGGATGTTTTACTTCAACTCGGCTCTTTTACACCGATGAGTTCACCTTCATATCAGCTTTGTGTCTATTATATCTATACATTGCATTTTTAATGTCTTCGGAGGACTATATGTTAGTGTCATTAACGACCTGTTGATAATCTATCTCATAAAATATGCATATACATACGATCCAATGTACGTCTATACAAAAAGTTTTTTATTTCTGATAGTGAGTAATTTTTTTTTTATGTTTATAGGGTTATCTTTGTGGTTGGACGTAGATAATTATTAATTTATAAAATCTAACCTATCCATAAAATAAATTATTTAAAAAAATGTATTATCGTGGGTGGGGCGTGCATTAGTCGTGATAGGAGTGATATATTAAATAGATTTTTTTTAAATTGGTTATTAATTATATTCGATTAATTTATTTCCTCAATTATTTTCGTGTAAGACTTCAACGCTGTTTTTTTCCAAAAGTTTGGCCTGTCTCTTAACAGATTGTTAGAAATTTAAGAAAAATTATTATTAAGTGTCTTTTTATTCTAATATTTAAACTATGTACGTGCCTTTACAAAATATTGAAATAATTGCAATTGAGTTTATATACATAAGGGATTTAATTGGTCGACGGTGTATTTTTCCGCCCGACAATTTCTTTCATTGCATATTTTAATTTATGGATCAATTAGTGTGCGTCCGTTCGGGCTAAGATACCGTAATATCGAAACCGATCGATGTTGCATTAATCATAGTGATTAATTCAAAGTTTTTTAACGTTAAAATAACATTTAATTTAAAACTTATAGAAAAGCGTTCCTTATTTTGAGCTGACTTGAACAGGGTTTTGCAGTTAGCCCTTTGTTGGTTTAACTCATCCGTTACTGAAGTGATTTCTATAAAACAATCGAAGCGGGCATAACTCAACTAACGCTCAATCACTGCTCTATTGAAATTTTCTGTTAGAGATTGCCGTTTGTATTTGTATGACCGCAGTCTCCACAGCTGACTCATTTACCGTGAAGAATCAATGCTCTCGGCCATAAAAAATTGTTCTGGAAATAATAGATTATGTCTATACCTTTCTAACAAAGTAACATTAATAATTTATCGCTAACATAAAATATATGCACATAATAAAAGTTCGTGCGATGTATGTATTATAGATTCATGACACAAATATTATTTCTGCTCTGTAGAATTGTATAATATGAATAAAACAAACTGTTTATACTTGTATAGGTATATGTAGCAGTGGCGGTCGGTGACTTTTTGTAGAAGGAATGCTGGAAAACAAATGTATACGTACTATCAAATACAATATATAATAGAAGGATATTCAATAATTTGACGTCAAGTATTCAAGTCAAACTGTCAAAAATACGTCACATAAACAAATTTCTCAAAACAATCAGCTCGCTTCGTAATATGTATGCTATTTTGTGCATGTACCCATGAGCATTAACGTTGCCAGGCGAAACTGAACTGAAGTCGAATACTTTCAAACTTTGTAGATACGGAACGAATGATAGAATCCACTGTTGCTGGTATGTATATGTATGTAGTGTGTGTTATGACTGGTCCCCAAAGGACAGGACGAATTTATTTGCTGTAGTGCAGTTTTCGGCTAAAAACAAAACGTCCAAAGCTTTTTGACTCTAGAACATAAGGGATGCGGAGCATCCAAAGCATGTATGAAGCGACCGCGCCTGATATGAAATCTTTTTATTTTTAAGAACTTCGACTGCGAACCATTTTTTGAACCTGTCAGATATTGGGAAAATTAAAACAAAAGAAAAATGACGTCATAGCTCTCGAGTATAATAATAAGATTAAAAGATTAAATACTATATATCGTAAAAAAAAACAACTCTGATGCGTGTTACGGGTGAGAATTGTCTAGGAGCCTTGTTTCTTATATTTGTGTGTACTTAGTTTAATACTTGACCTGTCGATAAGAGTTATTGTTTCACTCGAAGCTCGAGTAGTGCTAATAAACTCAAGTAGAGTTATAACATTTTTTTTTATATATCTATTTATTTATTTATTAATCTGATATAAGTACAATGATACAATATAATAAAATAAAAAATTCATGCTATATTTCTTTTGAAAGCATATACTTGTGCAGAGAAGTGGACTGTATATTAATAAAAAATATTTTTTACAATAACTAGCATATAATAAATTAATAGCAATAAGGATATAAAAATACTTATAAATATATTAATATATTATAATTAAAGTATTTTTTGATAGCATTGATTATTTATTTATTATCATTAATATTCCTGATGTTTTCGGGTAAGTTGTTAAAATTTTTTTTCCTAGGTGCGTATAGCGGTGTTGTGCAAAAGATGTGTTGATTTTTGAGCATGAAAATACATATTTAAACCTAGTACAATTTTCAGTAATAAAATTATATTTTTTTATTAATATTTGAAGAATAGCATTTCTTTTAAATAGATCATAAAATATTTGTAATTAGAATTCTTCTAATCTTTTGGTTTTTTTAATATTACTTTTATGATAAGTTTTTGTACATTTTTTATTATAATCAGGCTCTAGTATTATATGCTGATCCCCAACATTGTTTTATTCATATCCATACATTTTGTGATTATGTTTGATTGTGATAATGATTTGTTATTTATTAATGTAATTCTTCGAGCACATTGTAAGTAGAAAGCAAACAGATACATCTTAGTTGCCAATCATCGTCACAAAACGGTTTACCATCACTACATCGAAATCACGGTAAAAAAATATTTTTATTAACTCGTCTGCGAAACGATCCGAGTCCTCTTTGAAATTCACAATAACTGAGTCAACAAAAAAAAAATCCGAATGAACTCATCCCCCCGTCGGCTTTACAAATACCATTCCCAGCGGAGCATGAAGTCGCGTGGAAGGGGCAGGAGGGGTGGCCGGCCGGGGTGCCGGCTGGGGAGGCTGGCCGGGGTGGCCACCGCTAATGGGGAGCTAAATTACCGCCGGCCGATAGTACGGCGGGCCACTTTGTGTTCCGGAAGTCCTGGCCCACTCGCCCGCTTTGGCCAGAAACCGCCTTTGTCCTATTATACTCCAAATTTTCAGCCGGGAAATCACTTCCGCCTGAACGGCAGCGGAGGTCATTAAGACGTATTGGATATGAGATCTTTTCATATCGGTGTAAACAATGAATTGACTACTGACTTAGAAAAAAATGATTTACGATTTAGATAAATTAATAAGAATTAAAATGAATAAAACATTTCTTTACGCTACAATGGTTTTGTCGACTCATTTTTGGGTTCCGCCGCTCGGTTACGGAACGTTCGATCGCCTTTGTGTTCGCTACATCTTTTGAAGGTATTCTTTCTTTACAACTCTTCTTAGATACGGCATGATGGAAGATTTATTAGGCCTAAGAAGATCTGCTCAAATCTACATCTTGTGAAAGTCGTATGAAAATAAATAATTCATCACATATTATTTACAGCTATTTATTATTTATAAAAATATGTAATAATAGGTAGTCATTATTAATACATAATTATTAATAACAACTGTTAAAATCTTCTTACAAAATAAATATCTTTGTAATTTCTTTAACCAGTGATATCCCAAAAAAAAACGGTTTGTTAAACTAATTTTGCTAACTGCTCACATACCCCCCTTGCATATTCCACTAAGTGTATTTATTGTTATTATTCCCAACCTTGTTAAGTGCGTCATTTATCCTGTTTTGAGGGCCTCGACCGAGACAGAGGTTTATAAAATAGCGCAAGTTTAATATTTTTAGGTCTACGGATCGCGGTCGGTAGGTTCAGGTTACGGTCTCGAATATTTGTAATTATTTCAATGATTAGATATTGAACCAAAATACAGAATGACTTTAATTTTACGCAACATATCTGATATTTTAATACTTGATTTTATTATAAATATTTAACAACAAACGGTGTGGCTAGAGGTTTCCATTTTAATAACCGGTTCTCAAGAACCGGTGCGAACGCGTAGGGAAACATCTTGACACCGAACTATTACGAAATCTATAAATCTCATTTTTTTAATTGGACCCTGGAACCAAGGTTCAATTTAATTAGAAATGAATAATAACTTGATACATATGTTATGGTGAATGTGTATTACCAGTGAAGTTATATTTTCACTGGCGTTTTGGTGAAATCATATCCGAATGCATTTACACCGGAAGATATACAGTTCTACTAGCGAAAGTATAATTTAACTGATAGGCCCTAGTGAAATTATATGCTGTTTTAAACTGTCAATTTTACAGTTGTGAAACGTTAATTCGCATGTTTTTGTTTTCACTTAAAATACGTGTTTATCAGTAGCGGTTGGTGCTAGAAGGGATAGAAGGGATGCTGTCGGTTTGATGCGGTCGGCCAGAATGTGTTTTTTTCCGCAAATGGTCGAGACGCAAAACTTTTACGCATTAATGATTCACTCACACAATTCACTATTTTCGTTTGCAGTGTTATAACACGTTGGTAAAGTATCCGTGTCATTTTATGTATTCATTTTTAATTTAAATGATGATAATCGAAAGATATTCAATGTTTCAAATATGCGTCACAACAATCCGCTTGCTTCGTAATATGTATGCTATTCTGTGCATTATACCCATAAACATTAAAGTCGTCTTTTGTACTTTGGATGCTGTTAACAAATCCGTATGCGGTATTTGAAGACCTTGACAGGCGGAAGTGAATTCGCATGCGCGAAAGTCGAATACTTTCAAACATTGTGGATACGGAACGAATGATAGAATCCATTGTTGCTGGTATCCGCTTGTTTACGAGATTCATAGATATTCGAAAGTAGATAATAATATATCTGTATTTCGACTCGCTATGTGCGCTCGCCGTGTCGTAGTACGTGTTATGACTGGTATCTAAAGGACAGGACGAATTTATTTGCTGCAGCGTTTTGATTCTTGAATACGAGGGATGCGGAGCATCCAATGCATGTATGGAGCGACCGCGTCTGGTGTTTATATCCATTAAAATACGAAAAAGGGATTCAATCCGAGTTCTTTTGTCATCTAGCTATCAAAATATTGCTTGATATATCTTCGATAAAAATTGTATTTTACCGATACACTTTAAAATTAAAGTTCTAAAATTAACATAAACAATAATAATTATAATAATAACATTACTAATTATACCATATCGTCCGTTTGTGAACAAATACAGGTTCAGCGATACATTGTAACTCAGTTGGTTGCGTCAACTAAACAGTAATTCAGATCGCGATACAGTCCACGGGATCTATTCCCACCGGGCTGAGTTAGTGAAATCATATTTATTCTAGTGAAAATATAATTTATAATCCTACGAGTACTTTGGTTTGAATCCACGTTATGTTGCATTGAATTATTCTGCGAACACTCCAAATATCGCACACTAAATAGTAATACGGAGAATAATTACACAGATGTCAACTAAAATCTGTATGTTATGGCTATTCAAATTTAGCAAACGAGAAGTTAATACCAATGTTGTAAATCGTATTAACATAGATCCAGATGAAGAAGATGGCCCCGAGCCAGACGCAGATCAAGTCACAAAATCACGGCGCCGTATCTGTTCGCTGAAATCCATATGGACGGAAATCGTTTTGCCAAACCTCATACAGCTTATGAATATCTAACATCAAATCAAAGATAAAATGAAATCGCTAAAGTGTAACAGTAAAAAAGAGCCATGCTATTTCTCCCGTGGCGGGAATATCAAAAACTCCATACACGCTTGTATTATGTAAATGAGCGCTTTGCAAAGTGTCGGCACGGAAAGAGTACTCGCTCCGGTAGCATAGTACAACACCGATACCTCACTTTACAACCGAGAATGTTGACCGTAAAGCGAAATTTAATGAATCGTTAATTTTTATACAAACCCAAACTCATGGAATCCATACTAACTTTACCAACTTCATATTTAAAAAATTTTATCACATATTTTGAAAATAAAAAAGGTTTTAATTGAAAATGTTTTTTTTTTACGTTGTGTTTAATTTGAAAATAATATTTCATTACAAAACAAATGTATCGTTTAATACAAATTAAATTAATCAACTAAAACTATATACAGAAAAAAATCTATGAATTGAAAAAAATATTTAAATAATTTAAAAAAACGTTTTGTTTACACCACTATATATTGAAAATATAAATTAAATGTATTGTTTAGAAAGATATACATATAAAATCAATTTTATCGAAAAATATTGTTGTTGCTACCGGGATTCGATCCTGGATCTTTTTCAATCCGGGGAACATGCATTATATATTTTATATGTATATCTTTCCAATTTTATTTAATTAGTATTTTAAATATAATAATTACAACTTCACAATGAGAATATGTTCTCTTTAATAACATTATATATTGATTTATCAATGTGTTTTGAGACCAATGGTCTCTTCATCAGGATATATTTGTTAATTTGTTTTCACAACAGTTCTTACTTAGTTATTCATAACTTATATTTATAGTTTTGTTTTTTGTCTATGCTTGTATTTTTAATTTTAGTATAATGTTTGTCTTGAAACATGTTGATAAATCAATACATAGTGGTTTTAACGATGTATTTTTTCTTATTATTTATATAATATATTGCTACTAAATAATTTAGGAAATATTGAAGAAAAAATATTTAGTTACTACCGGGTATTAGCTAAATATTTTTTCGAACTGATAAATTTTTTCGGTATATATTTCTAGTTGATTCATTTAATTTGTATGGACGACACGCGTTTTTGGGAGCAAAACAATACGTAAGGTAATAAAAATAAAACAAAAAATATTATAATGTTCGCCAAAACCTCATTCATTGAACATGTTAGCGGTTGTTAATATTGTAACTAAGTCAAGTTAATTACCGAATAAGACTAAAAATTAAGCTGGAGCTTAATAATCAGACAGGCGGTCGCTTAATTAAATCTATTAATTTATATTACAATAACGCCTATATGGTCTTTTGTAAAATTATATGTGAGCACATGTGCGGTTTGTACAAAATAGTTCACCGTAATAAATACCATACAGTAGAGGTACTTGAGTAACATCGGATTATATAAATAAGGAAGGAGAATAATAAGACAAGTTTTAGAAAAATTAACAGGAACGGAAAAAATATTACCCTAATGCCAGTAGTCCACTCTCGCCGAGGCATGGCGAGAGGAGCCGAGCACGAGAATGTACTGCAGCTCTCGGCTTGCATCGCCTATCTCGTGTCGACACTGGTCGTCTTGTGCCATCTCGCTTCGCCTCGCACGCTTCGCCTCGACGAGAATGAACTGCTGGCATAAAAGTCACGTTAGGAGGATTATTAATTGCTATTTGAATGCATGTGGAACCTATAACGTACAAATTATAGTACGTGTTTTAAAAGGGAGGGTTGAACTTATTGGCACTTTTAAATGTCACATAAAATAAGGAAATAAGTTTAAGCTAATTCTGTGGGTGGGCGATATTTTTTTTTTTTTTTGACACAATTCTTGGAGTTGCATATCGGCCGACAGGACCGATTTGGGATGGAATTGAAAAATAACTATGGAAACAAATACATCGAAGGAAATAAATAAAAAAATATTACGATATGACCTTAAAAGTGGTCAAATATGAAATAAATCATTTAGTACATGTTTAGAAAATCAAAATATTAAACTTGGAAAATCTAAAAAATTAACATGTCGTTATACAGGAACGTATAAGATTGTACAATGTAATCCACCAGTAAATTATACAATCAGAATTAAAAGCAAGAATATTTTAATACATACTAATAGACTGAAACGTTTTATTTCAAACTAATAATTTTTCTAAAGAAGACAAATAAATGTTCCACACGATGAAAGAACAAACTCAATTAATAAAAAGCACGATAACAAAATCTTATTATAAAATCATTCACATATTTAGTAAGAAACGAGAAAAATATTTTAATAGTAATTTTGCATGACTGAAAATAACAATTTTTAATTTAAAAATTATAACTATAAACAGTTTATGTGTTGAGTGCTCTTGAGGTGAAAATGGTGCTATACAAATTATCCATTATTATTATTAATATTGTATAGGAATACACCCACACAAAGACTTCACAGTCTTGTAGATATATTCTGATGTTCAATGTTTAAATTAGTGATGTTTTTGATGCTGTCAAAGGTATAATTGATATTGGCACTCAGCCATTCTGTGATAAACCTAAGTTTTTAATGTTTTTTTGTTTTATATATATATCCCTTTGTATATATAACTTGTGTTTCTATATATAACTTGTTGTTTTAATTTTGTAAAAACCCTTAAGGGCGTGAATACAATATAAATAAATTAAATAAATACCGCAGAACTTTGTCCTGAAAATGCAACTTCACAGCAAAAATGTGTTTTCCTTAATTAAAATGTAACATTGTAATTAAATAAACATACATCTAACTGGAGTTTGGAGAGGAGCATGATAGACATGGTTTCATCATGCTCCTACCATCCTCTGTTGTAGAAAGATCTGATTAAAAAATATTTATTATTATTAATTATATAAGGTCGTTTTAAATTAGCTGTGTATTGAAAAATATTGGGTCGTAAATTGAAACTGCCATAATTAAAAAGACCGTTGTAGCGAAAAGCTGCCTTATAGCGAGCGCTTCACATCGTATTTCAAAACTCAAAATCTTGTGTTCGTTCCTGATTTTAATGGTAAAATCGTTATTGTGACTGTGATTGATTGTGTACGATTGTAACGATGATTAATTAAGGTAATTCATCGAGCAATGACTGGTACACTAAAAAAGTAAACCTCCAACAGTTAAATCTCAATTACCAATCATCATTAAATCTCAGTTACCAATCATTGACACAATCACAGTCTCGTAACGTTTTATCATCACTATTGAGATTCCTTGATAGCTCAGCGTTTAGGTCTGCAATGTTCATTTTAAATTGAAGATAAATGCGTCTCCAAAAAACATGATTCGATATAATGGAATACCTATACCTGACCATTCCAGTTTAAGCGAATGGGGCTCTATTCGAGGCAGGTATAGCGAATATCTTGTACACACATATTAACAAATTAATTCATTTCACAGTCAACGCGATAAAAAATTTATTCGAGGTCCCAAAACTGTCGAAGAAATAACCAATATTTACAAAAAACATGTACATTATTACATTTCGAATATGGTTCGGAAACCTTAACGATGCATTTGTTTGAAATACATTTAAATCGCTGTAATAGTATGTATCGGTTACCGATCCATGACGTAGTCTTGAAGCTTCAATATTACGTGGAATGAAGGCCAAATCTCTTAAGAAAATGTGAAACGTTCGGAATTAATACTATCACCAATTCTCTTGAATTTAATGAAAAAAAATCATATTCATAAAAAATTCTAAATTCTTTGAAAAATAAATAATTTCCTAAAAATAAGCATAACACAATAACGTATCACATTATACATAATCGCATTTCACGAATGTTTAGGATGTGCAACATCATTAACATTACATTTTTTTATGAACCTTTATACCTGTATACTCAAAACATAATTTCCACACGGACAAATACAAATAACCTACAAACCCCAAGAGCACATACTACATTTGGTCAAAGGAACTACAAATATTTTGGACCTAATGCTAAAAGACTTAAATCAATTGAATTGTCCCAAGAACATGAAACTATATATTAAAACTTGGATTCGTAATATGCGTAAAGCCAGTGTTGGTGCACTCACCCAAACATATTGACTCATACATATATTAATTATTGCTACAAAGTGATCCAAAAATTAAGTCCATTTTAAAATTGTTCTTCATATACACCTTTTATATAGTAATAAATGTAATTCTAATTAATTGAACAATTGCTTGTAAACTATGCCCGTCTCGACACAGAATTTCTCTAGTGAGACGGGCACAGTCCAAACTGATTTGTACATAGTATTATATAGTTACTAATAATAATAAATAAATATATCAGTTTATATCATTCTTTCTATGTCCCGTGTTGTTTTTTTAAGTATTATGCTTATATTATATTATTATAAATCATTTAATTATGTATTTACTTAAATTTTAAGTCTTCGTAATTCTTATTTTATTTCAAGTGAATTTGACATCAGTGTACAATTTGTACTTACTGTAGGACTGTGTTGGTGAGTGACATTTGGAAATGGCTTGATGACTAAATTCTGATAGTAACATTTCATGAATCCGTATTTTCTATCAAAAGTTTATTTTTTTTAAAATTAATAAATAAAAAGACTGCATACATTAAACTAAGACGAATGTAAACCGATGTGTGACCGCGAAAAAAAAAGTAAGGTAAACCTTATCAACTGAAGAATGACATAATAGTTAGATTATTTTCTTATACAAATATGTATATAAAAAAAAAGCGTCCACGGTTTTTACATAATATGGCGCGAGAATTAAATGCATGTAAAAACAGTGGCGTAACTTTGCCAATGCTAAATTAAGTTGTTGGGCGTGCACATTGATTCGAATCTTTCAATGAATACACAAATCAGCAAAACTGTCAGTGCATACTTTTATCAACTGAGACAGATTAAAAGTATTTGGAGACATCTTCCTCGTGAGGAAGCCCGTCTACTTATAAATGCGTTTGTGGTGTCACGTGTGGACTATTGTAGCAGCATCAATGATGGCCTGCCAATGTTTCAGCTGGATAGATTACAATCCATTCTAAATGCGGCAGCACGGATAATATATGGAATTTCTAAATTCTCTCATATAGCATCCCTTTTACATCAGCTACGTTGGCTCCGATTCCCTGAAAGAGTTGAATTAAAATTGTGCTGGTTGATGTACAAGGCGACACATAATATGGCGCCTCTGTATCTTCAAGAACTTTGTATCCCAGACAATTTGAATGGTAGACGTCAAACTCTCAGGTCAGCCTCCACTACAGCCGCAGGAAGGATTGTAGAATCGACTAACCGTTTCGAGAAGTCTAAATTTAGTGAACGGACATTTTCGGTGGCAGGCCCAAAAGCGTGGAACTCTTAGCCTTCCGTCATAAGAAACAGTGCATCAGAGATTTTATTTAAGAGGAAACTAAAAACGCACCTTTTCAAAAAACCAATCGCATAAGTGAATATAACAATTTTTAATTTTAAAAAACAAACCTATTAAACATTTATGAAAATGATGCGACCCTAATGACCGCCTTAAAATGCAAACTAAAGGAACATATTCTTGTTAAAAAAAAATATTTCCTTTTTGTATTATATAATATTCTGATATCCACTCATAAAATACTGTGGACTAGGTCTGTTACACCCTGTAAAAATTGTTTATCTTTTCGAAAGATTGATTTTTATCTTTATATATTTCTAAGTAATTCATTTAACATCTCCCTATCTAATTTTTTCTTCTAATAAAAAGCAATCCTTGCCGTAAAACAGCTATGCGGTTTGGCGAAAAATAAAATAAAAATTAATATATATGAAATAAAGAAGAAATAACAAAAATAAAAGTGGTCAACAAGTAAAAGTGGTGGGAGGGAGGTTGTCCCGGATCTAAATCTAATAATAATATGGCGCTGAATCCTCTCCGTCCACTGGTCGAGGGCGAGGTTACTTCGCAACATTGCGTAATAGTATTTGTCTATTGAAATAACAAATAAAATAAATATTTAATAGCACGCCAAACACATATTTGAGATACGAAATATCAAACGTTTAAATCGTAAAGGTTATTTGACATTATAAACTCGGCCTCGGCGACTACAAAAAATGTGTACCCATCAGATGTCTGTAGATATTCTCGGGTATATTTTTTCGTCGTTGAAATCAGCTTATTATTTATTTTTTTAATGTTCGCCGTGAAAATCGCTTTTGTGCCCAAATCATTATGGATGTATAAAAATATTTGCTGGCGCGTTAATGTTAATTGAATGATTTACATGTAATGACTTCGTAATGGCGGAGGTAGGCGAGAACAGGTTATCCGCGGTCGGTTCTCACGAAACGTGTACGCGCGTTCGCCCGTTAACCCTTCCCAAACCATGCAGTAACACAGGTCTGCCGTCATAATTAAACCTGTAATATTTCGGTAAATACATGCAACATAAAATTCACATTTTAGATAATCCTAAAGAAAATATTAGCGCTCAGGAATGACTTTTTGATTTTATTTTTTCTATTCAATCCGTTGGTAAAAATACAATTTGTGATATAAAAGACAGAGATCACACACTATTTTCACAGTGAAAAGAACAACAAACATACAAATATAATTATCTCTTTCTTACTAATTAAATGAAGAGAGATAAGAAGGAAGGACACATTGTATAGGATTTAATGAATGCTCTAAATTATGTTATTAATCATTTTTTCAAAATTGTATGCTCAATATTTAGAGTAAATTCGTGTAATTAAAGCCATTTAAGCTAATAAAAATATTTTTTCTAATTATTATTTACGGTAACACGAGTTGGCAGCATGGCTGCGTTCGGGTATTGTATATCATGGCATGGTAAAGGTTAAATAAGCCGAGCGGTACGCCGATGGAAAAGTAATTAAAATTGTGAAAGTGAGAAATCAATTGAGCCGTCTCCTCGCCGCGATTAATTAATTTACAACCGGCATCCGAGTTGCGCGTGCGCAGCAATTCACGGTCAGCCTTCGGTCAATTGATCAAATGTTTACAAATTAATTATTTTATAGAGGCGTGATGAACACCCTGTCCGCAATAATTGCTTGTCTTCTGGCGCAAACCGCCTCCAGTTTGTGTCTACTCATAAATGCATTTGTCGTATCACGTGTTGACTACTGTAATAGTATTGACGTCTCAGCTGGATATATTAATGATCTATGTACTTGCTTACTCACCGTCACCCCGTTTCTCCGCGGGGATAGGCAGAGAGGATAGAGCGCCACACTCCTCTTCTTGTTGAAGCTTCTGACAGAACCGTCCACTATTATCTAGTTTATCTGGTCGTATCAAGTCTTCCGTGGACGTCCCCATTTCTGGTGCCATCAACACTTACGTTGTATATCTTTCATACCATGCTCTCCTCATTCATCCATTCCGTATGATCAAACCACCTAAGTGATCCTTTCTTAATCTTACGCACTATACTAACATCAGCTTTGCATTCTTTCCATATTTCTTCATTCTTTACTTTGTCATAAATAGATTTGCCACATAGTGATCTCATTTCCACTGCATTCAGTCTACTTTCGTTCCTCTTCTGCCAGCTCCAAGCCTCACTTCCATACATCAGTGTCGGTACCAGGACTCCATTGTGCACCGCTAGTCTTGCCTCGGTTGACAAATTCCCGTTAGATATAATTCGATTCAAAGCATTGTTCACTTTATTCCCTACAGTCACCCTTTTTTCGATATCATTCTCAGCCTTTCCGTTTCTATCAAACATACTTCCCAAATAAACAATCTCTTCTACTTGTTCCAAACACGGGTATGATGTTACATCACGAAGTAACTACCAAATCAATCAATGTATTATTCTTATTTCCTTTCTGGTACCATTGGAAGACTGCGTTCGTCCAACGACTGTCCGTCGTTCAAGAGAGGTAGCCTGCTCATTGCCATTTTATTTCTAGGCGTATTCACTTATATCAAGTACCTACGCTTATCTGTTATTTTATTAACACTTTTCTTTTCCTATCTCTTCATGTGATTCCCAACACACATAATTTTTACGCTTTGACCTCTCTTTTGTTCAGTCCATGTTTCGTTGTCGTATGGAAGCATTGGAGTACTACTTTGATGGAACGGTCCTCGTTTCAGACATAGTGGAAGATCGCTTTTGAAAATCGTTTTCAGATGTTCGAATGCATTCCATCGCAGGTTAGCTTTGTGAACAATTTCTTCGAATATGCTTACTGTTATGGAAATTTATTGTCATAGGTAGATAGATATAATAGCGTAGGTACTTGATATGAGTGAATACTCCTAGAAATAAAATGGTAATGAGCAGGCTACCTCTCTTGAAGGACGGACAGTCGTTGGACGAACGCAGTCTTCCAATGGTACCAGAAAGGAAATAAGAATAATACATTGATTGATTTGGTAGTTACTTCGTGGTGTAACATCATACCCGTGTTTGGAACAAGTAGAAGAGATTGTGTATTTGGGAAGTATGTTTGATAATTACCTACCTCTTCACATCCATCCATAATTAATTTAATTTTTATATTTCTGACTGTAGAAATGAAATGTACCTCGAAAGAATGTACCTTCAGAACGAAATGGTCACACGTCTACCTAATTTGTATACTTCAAAGGAAATTGTCACTTCATTGTAATGTAACATATCAGTTTCCCTTCAAATTCCCCGACGCGTGACACGCAAGAGGACGTTGGAATATTATTAATATTATCAAAATTCGTACAGGTATTGAATTAATCATAGGCGAACAAGCAAAAGAAAACGAAATATCGAAGTGGTACATTTAAAACATTTATTTAATAAAATGTTATAAAGTAAGTCTTACATGAAGATTTGTTTTTGAAATGCAATAAGTAAAAACGAAAACGCGATACAACCTAATGCATTATTATTTAGAGTACCTATATACATATATATATAAAGAACCATTGGAGTAATGCCCCGTGTCCATTATGATATCTCAATGAGACTTTAATCTCTGAGAGTCACTAAAGGTACGTGTGTAATAGATACGTCATTCATCCGCGCACAAAATATTGTGAGGAGTAGCCCGCCACGACTTGGAGCGCCAATGTGAGGCGTGTTCTGGTGGACTATCCTCCACAGGGGAGAACATGAATTTGTGAGTACGTGAATCAGAAGCTACCTACTTACCATAATATCGAGATCCACCTTGCCATCTTCTGGGAAAATAAACAGTAAAACTTGAAGAAAGGTGATATTTCATAATAAAGAGAGTCAGCAAATTATTTGTTAAATTTTATTACAAAAATTAAAAAAAGAACCGAAAACTACCATAATTATTATTTTTTTGATAAATAATAATAATATTTAATTTCGGAGCTACATAACAGGCGACGACGACAATAATAATTTTACAAATAATATGTCGACCTGGGGCGATTCCTCTCGCTTCTGCGGTAAAAAATGAACATCTTCTTGCATCCGTCCCTCTTGGTGTCCTGGGAGCAGCATCCACCACCGTTTCCGAGTGCCTGGCCAGAACACTCCTTCAACCGGCGGCCCACGCACGAATCTTTTTGTCCCAGGTGGACCATGATAAGAAATTGTCGACGGGTGATGGGAAGAAGACGTAATTTTAAGTTGTAAAGAAGTAAATACCGAAGAAATAATGAAGGAGATAATATTTTTTTTTTAAAGTTTTTAAAGAAGATTCTTAATATTGATTTACAAAATCAAGGTTTCTTTTTAAGAAGGAAATGATATAATGAATTAAAGAAAGAAGGGAAATTATTTCCTGCAACAACAAAAATTTTTACGATACAATTAGAATTTGTAATGCTAGAAATGAGTGCGTTGTAAGATCGATTAATTATATGGATTTTATCCTTAGCGCGACGTCCAAACGCCTCTCTGGCGTTGGCTCTACGCCTGGATCCTGTATGGGCTCCATCTTCAGCGTATCTTCAAATATGAATTTTACAACATGGCGGGAACGGCCAACAGCCGCCCGCAGGGCAGCCCTCCTAGCTCGAAGCGCAAATGGAAGTGTACGTACCTGTTAACGCCGGCCCGTCACTCGAATCGATGGACGCGATCCTAGCAGCGAATATCGCAATCAGTACTAGGCGTTTCGAATTGCGCGTGAAATTAACCAACCAGAGTGATCGTTATTTTAATTAAGTACACCAACGTTACATTTTTTCTTATATTAAGAATTCGTAACGTTATAATACATGGAGTGATTATCGCGACAAAATCGAGTTTGCGCACGACACCTAACTGTAATAACGAAATTAGGTGGAACATGTGTTAGCATAGCTATTAAAAAAACCTCTACTTATCAATACATTATGAAATTCATATCAAAACAATGATATAATAATATTTTTTTATATGCATATCTTCGATCCGACTACATTAATATTGCAGACAATATATTATTACAGTTCGGCAAGAAATTTCCAATTCTTACAACTTATCATTTAGTGTTCTATAATAAAATATCACTGTATTAAAGAATATTCAATTAATTTTAAGTATCTAATTATCCAACAAAAATAATTTTATATCATTTTATGCAATTAATATTATAAAGTTAGCGAATGACAGAATTAGAATATCAATAAATATTATTAGAATAATAAAAATTATAATAGTTAACATTTAAATTTTTTTAAATATTTTATTTATTCTGTTCATGTTCTTAATATACGTACATTATAAACATTCTTATAAATATACAAAAAAGATGAACAAACTTCATAATATAAGAGATGTTCCCTGTCTCCTTAACTAGACTGAAGTCTGTACTAAAGGAGATAGGTTCATCCCTTGTTTATCATACAAATATGAAAACCATTATTATTATTTATTATTATATTTTATCTAAACCAAAAATATTAGGAATAAAGTAAACAGGATTTTAAAATAATAACATAATAAATAAGCGAAATACTCTCCCTATTCCATGATTGGAAACACTATGCAAAACGGAAAATTAACATAAAGAAATGATGTTCTGTTCATGTGATCATTTCCATGAATCTTTGCTCAGTTTTCTTTCTGCCAACACCCAATAACCAGCTCCTGAGACGGTGTTTGAGTTTGTCCATCGAGAATTGTTTCATACTGTTCGGCAAAATGTTATAGGCTTTGGGGGCCAGAAACATATGAAAGAATTGACCAAAGCTTGTTTTCATTTTAGGCTTAGGTAGCATAATTATGAGATGGATATTGATGAAGCTCTTTGTTGGAATGAAAATAACGGATCAGTCATTTTACATAGAGTTGTCGAATATCAAAAAGCTGACATTCCTCAAACAGTGAATCAGAGGGAAACCTATATGGTTTTCTGTAGACGATATAGGTTTTATTATCTTTGTTTTATTAACCACTTTTGAGTTTAAATAAATTTTCTTCTTCAGGATGTCGATACTAACTAAAAACATATTTTATTTTTCTTTGTTAGAATCTATTTTTTAAAAAGAACAATTATTTAAAAAATATTTTTTTTAGAAAAAATTTTAGAATGGGACTCGTAGTTAAATTTAGTTGGTTGTTTATAATTTTAAATGTAAAAACATATTTGCTTACTTATATTGTGAATTTATATAATTTCTCCTTCTTTCTTATATCATCTGGCATTTCATTAAAAAATCTCCATTGCACTATACACGGCATTTTTTTTAGCCATGTTATGGCCATTATATTGGCTTTGTTGGAAAGATAATTTTATGCTATATAAGAGTTATGACATCCTGAAGAAGAAAATGGTATTTTTTGAAACCGGTAGATGTATTTAAACTCAATTAAGTGGTTAATAAAACAAAGATAATAAATAAAAATATGAATTTTAACCACAAAGTTAATATTGCTAATTTGAAAAGTATGATATAGGTTTTGCTTAATTCATAACAATAAATAAGTATAAATTATGCAAATAAATCAATACATTGTGTAAATACGTCAAAGAACGGCGACATTGTTATATGCTAGGTAAATAAATAAATACTAATTTAATGTATTAATTATAAATATATACATATAAAATCCATTTTGTCGAAAAATATTGTTTTTGCGCTACCGGGATTCGAAGCTGGATCTCTATTTCCAATCCGGGGAAGTACACCACCAATTGTGTTATAACGCCAGTATTTGCCATGACAAATTTTCGATGTTACACTTTTTCAAATTAATACATCTATCATTCCATTATTTAAAAAAATAAAATAACACTGTTGGGCGATAAGGAGCGTGTCATCGCAAAACATGCAATCCAACTAAAATAAAACACGTGTTCTCTCGAATGTGGTCGAAAATGCACACGAATACATTTTACACGATCGAGCGAGTGGTCAGTGGTCAGTGGTCACCAACGATGCATGCACCGGTGTCACCAACAGCGCTGTGGATTGTAACCTGTACACTGTAGACCACCATCGCTGCCTATTGTTTAATAACCCCAAACCTCACGTGACAAGGCGCACCGCTCAAAATCTGAGAAGCCTTTTCGACCGTTCGCTGATACCACAGCGGAGGGTCAGGATGTGCACACTGCCTTCCGAGAAACAACGGCGTTGACCTTGAAAATATAGGAAGGTTGTCGCTTGTAGCTAATTTTATTATTATTTATTTATTTTTACTACGCCCACTTTTTAATAACTATTGATATAAATTATATACCTATACATGCGTGTATGTAATATATGTATATGTGTGTAAGAATATGTTATTATATATATATTTTTATTGAATCCCTTTTCCATTTCTTCCCCGTCCTCTCTACAGTATAAACAGTATAAAAACATACTTTTATTAGTATGAACAATTTTTTAATTTACTAATTTGTATGATATTTTTACTTTGTCCAGCTAAGAAGAAACTTACCAATATTTGAATATGTCCAAGAACACACAATTACTGGATTTTTACCTACAAAGGTACTGTTATTAAACAAATATCAGATATCTCATAGAGACAAAGCTATTTTTTATTATATTTAATGGAAAATATATGGAAGTATGTATTGAAGCGAGTCCACATACTAACATATATACAACTTTCAAAAATTTGATAAAAATTTGGAGATTGAGGGGTGAGAATTGGTGTTATATATATAAAGTGATCACTTAAGCCAGCCGAAGACAGGTCGAAAGCCTTGTAATTACCCCATACTTACAAATATTTTTCATTAAATATTCATTATGTTATGTATTATGTCAAAAGTAATTATATATTTATACTGTTTGTTTCTCAAAAATATATATTTTTTAAACATATATGTATATATATATATATATTATAACGTTACGAATTCTTGGAAGAAGAAAGATGTAACGTTAGTACCCAATTTAAATAACGAACACCCTGGTTAGTTAATTTCACGCACGCTCGGTTCATATCGCCAAGTGTTAATTTCGATGTTGGCCGCTAGGATCGCGACCATTGTTTCGAGTGTCGGACCAGCGCCAACAGGTACGTGGTTCACTTCTATTCGCGCTTCGAGCTGGAGGTTTGCTCCGCGGGCGGCCATTCAGCTGTTCCCGCCATTCTGTGAACTCGTATCAAGAAGATACTCGGAGGATGGAACCCAACAAAAGGATCCAGACGCAGAGCCTACGCCCGGGAGGGGCGTATGGACATCGCGCTAGGGAAAATAACTGAAGGGTAAAATCCATAAAATTAATCAATCTTACAACGCACTCATTTCTTTATCACGAATCCTAATTGTATAGTAAAAATTTCTATTGTTACAGGAAATGATAATATGTCCCTTCCGTTGTTACTTCCTTCTTTTACTTCTTTTTTTCTTCTTTTATTTGCTTCTTTTCTTTACTTCCTGACTTCTTGATCTTTTTACTACTTCACATTACGTCTTCTGCACATCACCTCTTGACAATTATTTATCATGGTCCACCTGGGAGAAGAAGATTCGTGCATGGACCGCCGGTTGAAGGAGTGTCCTGACCGATTGCCAGGCACTCGGAAACGGCGGTGGATGCTGCTTCCAGGGCACCAAAATGGAAGAATGCAAGAAGACGTTAATGATGTTTTACGGCAGAAGCAAGAGGAATCGCCCAAGGTCGACGCATTTTTTAATGTACTGGTATTATTGTCGTCGCCGCCTAATATATAGCTCCGAAGTTTAATTCTAGTTTTATTTATTCAAAAAAATTAATAATACTCGTAGTTTTCTGTTCTTTTAAACTCTTTTATTATGAAATATTACCTTTCTTCATGTTTTACTATTTATTTTCCCAGAAGATGGTCAAGGTGGATCTCGATATTATGGTAAGTAGGTAGCTTCTGATTCACAATCTCACACTCATGCTCTCCCCTGTTGCTAGGCTGTGGAGGATAGTCCGCCAGCACAAGTATGTAACAAATATAACGGTGTAAATTAATATTATTACATACAGTAACGTTTGAACAATGTGGATCAGGCTGGCTAACGAACTTAACCGAAATATCTACAAGGTCAATTTTTCATAAAAAGTTTGATCGAAATATCGAACTGCGGGAATTATCGTAATATCTGTTGGATCCCGTGTAGGTTTCGACGTTTCCTGGTCATGGTCAAAGAATGTGCATTCAAATTTTTAGGAAGCTGCGTCATACTCACTTACCATCACGCCGTTTCTCCGCGGGGGTAGGCAGAAAGGATAGAACGCCACGCTCTTCTGTCCTGACACACAATTCTCGCCTCATCCACATTCGTACATCTTCTCATACAAGCTCGACGATTATTGAGGCTTCTAACAGGACCATTCTCCAGTTTGCTCGGTCGTGCCAAGGCTTCCGCGGACGTCTTCTATTTCTGGTGCCATCGACACTTCTCATCTCATTCATCCGTTTCATATGATCAAACCACCTAAGTGATCCTTTCTTAATCTTACTAACTATACTAAGATCAGTTTTACATTCTTTCCTTATTTCTTCATTCTTTATTCTGTCATAAGTGATCTCATTTCCAGCTGCGTCATGATTCAAGGAAATAATATATAGTATACCCGATTCTTTTTTTGCACTGGGGATACGTTCCGGAGACTACCGTGTTAAAAAAAACGTATAAAATTGGAGATAGGTTCCACCAGATAACTCGCCCGTAAGTCTTATACTTGAAAGGTTATATTTTAATTGAAAAAGTGCGGCATTTGAATAAATTGAATTTATTTTTTATTTCTTATACATCTACTTTAACACAGACGGTAATCTAGAAAACTAGCCAGAACAATGCTTTATATATCAGAGGTTGATACCTACTGCATCCCACACAGTCAATTAATAAATATATTATATTATTGTATGTTAATTTATGATGTATAAAAAAATTTATGTAAAACAAATGTCAAATAAATAGAATAAAAGATACGTATAACATAATTGGTCATTTAGTGTCACTACTAAACAATACACTCACTCAAAAATCACTCTCGTCACTGGCAATATTGAATGGCGATATATTTACTAGTGTATGAGCAGGGGCGTGCACTCTATACAATCAAAAAACCTGTGCATACTTTAATCTTCCCGCTACAAATGTAATTGAAACATTTATTTGACAATCATGTATTAAGTGTGTAAATCTACACAAAAATAATTCAGTTCTCACGTTAACGTGTAAACTAGAATCGTACAACTAATGAAAGAATTTTAAATTGATTAATAAAGCAGTGCATGTGTTTTTTCGAAAAATTGTCCCAGACGTATACGAACTAAACGCAACTTTCGCACCGCGCGGTGTTCTGAATACACGTCTTTGCTTTAACAGACGTGATGCGAAAACCGAAAGTGTGCATTTGAAGCGGACTACTGTATGCATTCCAATACACTTTCAAATTGGTATTATTTTATATTTTAACTTCTTTAGTTAATAACTTGAAAAACTTCCCAAGAATAATAGTAATATATTAATATCACACAGGTATTCTTATATAAAAACATGCTTCTGAAAGAGTGAATGATGAATACAACCTCTAATGATAATACCCATCGATATTAGCAGCATAACCCAAGTTCATGCCTAGTGCACGTCGTTGTCAGGGGCGTGCAGTGCATACAAGCAAAAAAGCTGTGCATAACTAAAAATTCTGGGAAACAAATATGAATTGAAAAATTGGATTAACATTAACGAAAACATTATTTTGCAATTAGTGCTATCTGTGTATCAGTAGAAATTGCTTACTTCTAAAAACTTACCGCAACTCACCACTGTACTCATGGCGCTCTTTTTTTATTCGCATTATTTACATTACTGAGTTCTGTTTTTAAGCTAGTGAATTACTCGAGTCATATAAATGGCTATTTACTGAATTGAAAATTCCTTTTGGTTGATCCGTTATGTATGGAGTCGTCACCTATGCTGTTTTTTAACATAATAACATTAGAAAGGGTTACAACTGCGTGCAAATCATTGAAATGTCTACTTCCTCTTTTACTTATTCGCGAATTTTACTATCTTACTGTTTTTAACGTGTTGATTTCATGATTGTTCTTTAAATTTGTTGCATGGATTTGGATTGGCAATTGGCATAACTATTTCCTATGTTAACCTTTAATAGAAATAATAATTTTCTTTAGTAATTACGTGAAGGATTTTCAAACAATAAATGAATTACGTTCAGTCATAGAAAGTGTTCTTAAAAACCTCCATACATTTTTTATATGGGTAATAAGGTATTATTTTACGTTAAAACTTAAACTTTAAAAACACTATTGATAGTATAAACGACGGATTTATTTTGTCTAAAGACGTTTGTTAAACGAAAGTACATGTATTGTATACATATATTATATATGATTGTATAACGTCATTGGTAACAGCATAACCTAAATCTACACCTACTGCACGCCACTGGTTCAAAACTGTGCACAAAGAGAATCAACTATATTTCTATTGAAATCTATCTAAGGATATAAAATGGGTCAATGTCCATACGGCATTACAGATGAAATTGCAATTCTATTGGAATATTTATTACCCACGATGGTCTATGATTATATTATATATAGTATAATTAATAAAAGCTATTCTGGCGGTCGGAAATGTGAATCATCCGCCGGTCGCGCAATAATAATACACATTATTTAAATTGTGCTCGCGCGGATATTTCTCGGCGATGGGCAGCCGTAGAGTGCCGAGAGTGCCGACCGAGTTACCGACGGCCATTTCATTTTATTGGCGACGACGTGTGATGAAAATGACGCGTGAAGTAATAATGCAAGAATGGGTTCCCGACTTCCCCTCCCTTCCCTTCCCTTCCCTTCCCTTCACGGTCACGGTCACGGTCACAGTCACTTGTATCATATGTTATACATCCCGTGGTCATTAATCCGCTGACAGACACTGCAAGATCCGAAAACCTGCCAACATTTTTGTCGGCAGGACACGAATATTACTTTACATTACTTTAGTATTTACTAATTAGCCTAAGGATGCGGTTGAGAGGCAGGAGCGTGCACTGCGTACAAGCTATTTAACTGTGCATTACTAAAAATTCTGGGAAACAAATATAAATGAAATAATTTATACGTTATAAACGGACGATTTATTATAATTACGCTAGCGCCAGTCGTGTACCAGTAGAATGTTTAATTGTCTGGTTCTAAAAACTGCCACGACTATCCCGACGTTGCAGCCATGGCGCTGTAGTCGTCACCCGAACGCATCCATGCTGTCAACTCGTGTTACTGTAAATAACAGTTAGAAAAAATGTTTTTATTAGCTTAAATGGCTTTAATGGCACGAATTTACTCTAAATATTGAGCAGTCAATTTTGAAAAAATGATTAATAACATAATTTAAAGCATTCATTAAGTCCTATACAATGTATCCTTCCTTCTTATCTCTCTTCGTTTAATTAGTAAGAAAGAGACAATTACATTTGTATATTTGTTGTTCTTTTCACTGCGAAAATAGTGTGTGATCTCTTTCTTTCATATCACAAATGGTATCTTTACCAACGTATTAATTTTACAACGAATTGAATGTAAAAAATAATTGTTTTTGTACGATTCTCTTTTCATAATTGGTTTTTCACTAGTCATCCTAAGCGCTAATATTTCCTTTAGGATTATCTAAAATATGAATTTTATATTGCATGTATTTACCTAAATATTACAAGTTTAATTATGATGGTAGACTTGTGTTACTGCATGGTTTGGGAAGGGTTAAAATTGCTATACTACTCGAGCAATACAATTGACTACCTACCGAATTGATAATTCCTTTCTGCTGATCCGTTTTGTACGGAGTCCGTACTTATGCTGTTTTTTAACAGAATAACATTTGAAAGGTGTTCAGTCATTAAAGTATTTACTTCTTCTTTTACTAATTCGCGAATTTTACTATCTCACTGTTAATGTCGTGTTGTTTTCATGATCGTTCTTTGCGTTCGGGGTGCATGATGGGTTTGCTTTTAAATGGGGAAAAACTACTTCTTACGTTAACCTTTAATAAAAATAATAATTTGCTTTAATTATTTACGTGAAGGATTTTCAAACAGTAAAAAAATCACGTTCAATCATAAAAAGTGTTCTAAAAAACTTCCGTACATTTTTTATATTGATTTTTATATGGGTAAAAACGTCAACTTTAAAAATACTATGAATAGTACTCTAAAATTACAATAAATAAATGGTTGGATCGTATAAATGACAGATTCATTTTGCCTAAAGACCTTGGTTAAACCTAAGTTCATAATTCTATGTACAACATATATTGTAAGACAAATATTATATATGAATGTATAATATTACTGGTAACAGCATAACCTAAATCTATACCGCACGCCACTGTTAATAGGTTATGAGTTATGTAAATATAAACCTAATTCAATAATAAAATATAAAATGCGCCGGGGGTGCATTTGGCATAGTTCGCCGTCAAATACCCTAGCTACGTCTCTACCTAAACACATTCACAAACACCAACACACGCTAAATATATAATGTTATGTTATAAGATGTTACTTTGACATTATATGGTGCATGATATGTACATTCTTACTATTGTAAACTAAAACAAATTTGTATATATGTACTGTATTGCATCAATATAAAAATAAATTATTTATTCATCTAATTTGTTTTATTGTCTTCATAAAGTCTATGTTGGTGATTCAACTTAGTCTGGGACGACCCACAGGGGCTTTCTTTCATTCAGAGTTGCCAGCTGCTTGATAATCGTTTCAATGCCATTCGCAAGACGTGTCCAAGTCACCTCAATTGAGATCTTTCTGAATGTATGTTGAAGTGGGGGCTCGATGCCGATATTGTCCCTTATCGCTGTACTTTTAACCCTGTTTACTCTTTACTTTTACTACTTCCTTACCATACGTCATTTCAACAGTGGTTTCTTGATCTCGCTCTCGTCATGACAATACATATTTAGTGACACTTTATTAACAGCTCGTTTGGTCTTGAATCTTAATTCGAATTTCTTTATCACCGCGTTACGAAGGGAATATAAAACTCCACTAATGGTCCCAATTTTCGTGTCCATTTCATTTTACTTTTATATTTCCCATCGTCGAACATGCTTCAGCTGCGCCGCTGTGTTGGATGCTGATAGTGGACTGCTCCTACTATCATTACCTCTGTATCTGTAGTACACTTCATCCCTAATCAACAACACCCTTCACCAAAGGAATTTCTTCACTGTTGTAGGTCTTCTGGAAAGAAATGGAATTAATTTCCATGTCTCCTACTCTCACAGCATTCACTGTTTGGCTTCTACGGCCTAACATGTTCATAAAGAGATTGAAAGCGGCAATCTCAAACGTAAAACTAGTTTGATTCTTATATACTTAATTACTTACCATCACGCCGTTTTCTCGCTCGGGTAGACAGAGAGGATAGAGCGCCGCACTCTTCAGTCCTGACGTACAAACTCGCCAATTATTGTGGTTTCCGTCTTCCAGTATCTGGTCTGATATGTATGTTGAATAATGTGTTGTGCATTTGCCTTCAGATACCTATTGTTATAATATAGGACACCTAGTTTTAGAATGCATAGTAATTGTATCTAACTCAATGTATAACAAAAATAATTCAATTGTGTTTATTTACGAATGATTGAATTTATCAATTTGTCTGAGTAATTTTGTATTTAATATGTAGTTGTATTTCTTTTCTAGATATAAATCGTCAGAAAGTTGTTCACTGCAATTCAATCTAATATAATATTACCATTATTTATTATTATCGAGTAGATACTTTCTGTTTAGAATGCAGAGCGCTAAGTCATTTCATTGAATATTATGATTATTGTAAAAATCTCTATAATTTTATTTCTCTTAGTCTATCAAAATTAGAGCGACTTCGGTAATAACTATTTATGTAACAGTTTCGATTAAACCTTTTGCACTACATAATATAGGTGTTTTTAAGGATGTAAGTAAAAAAAATATTGACACGTGTATAGTCAATTGCAGCAACAGTGCATTAAAAACATGCACGGTAAGAACAACCAGTATAACATACTTGGTAATAATATTAAATTAGTAAAAAAATTGCTAAAGAAAATAAAAGTGTCGAGATATTATATAGAGAACCTACTAGTTCTCCAATTTTTTTTACTATTTAATGGATGGATCCAAATAATCATAACGATAATCGGCTTAAAATAATTCAAAGATCTATTCCCCGCACTCTCTGATTCGCCAAAAAAACAACATCAAATATCTCTAGAATGAGAATTGGGCATTGCCAGGTAGCCTCACATTTATTCAGATTGAACTAAATAGACTCCCCAATGTGCGAGTGTGGTGCCGAGGTGGAAACCCTTGACCATATCTTTTTTGCCTGTCGACTGCGGATTACAGGTTTTTTTACAACGGTAATTTTCAACATCCGGTTAACTTGTGTCATCTTCTTTCCCTTAACTCGCCACATTTAATCTATATAATAGCAATTTTTTTGAACGACTTGTAATATAATATTTCCTATTCTATAATATTATTTTTAGGAGAACACATTCTTATTGTGAAGTTGTAATTATTCAGAACATAGTTCAGATTCATTTGTCGATTGTCGATAAAAATAGTGCCGCTGTAGCTTAGTTGGATAAAGCACCTCCCCCGGTTAGGGAAGAGATCCAGGTTCGAATCCCGGTAGCGCAACAACAATGTTTTTATTTTTCGATAATATTGATTTTGTATGTATATCTTTATAATTAATACATTTAATTCATATTTAAAATATCACAGAACTATGTTCTGAATAATTACAACTTCACAATAAGAATGTGTTCTCCTAAAAATAATAAAGTTGTATTAATGTGTCCAAAATTTAATAAAAATGAATTAATAACTCTAGCGTCTATTATCAGATTCACTCAAAGGTATTTGAGATTCTGTAAAAATAAGGTAGATGGCTCTGTCAAATGATGGAACGATTAAATGTATTGATATCAAAAAGGTAACATATAAGGTCGAAAAATTGTCGATAAAAATAATGCCGCTGTAGCTTAGTTGGATAAAGCACCTCCCCCGGTTAGGGAAGAGATCCAGGTTCGAATCCCGGTAGCGCAACAACAATGTTTTTATTTTTCGATAATATTGATTTTGTATGTATATCTTTATAATTAATACATTTAATTCATATTTATAATATTATTGTACTTTTTTCTATAAAATAAAGTTTTAACTTGATTAATGGCACAAATCACTGTTAAAGGGTGGATCGCCTGTTTAAAAGAAGAAGAAGAAAGCGAAAAATGTATTATTATTGAAATTGTATTGTGATTGTTGCATTAATAATCGTGACGCAGTTATTGCGCCCTTCGATAATATCAATTAATTTCAATCAAATACATAATGCCAATTAATTTATATTATTGGCCATTGTGAAGCAAACCTAAGTACATAATTAATAATTTTAATCAATTTCCGAGCCACAATAATGTAAACTTGCCGATGTATTGTGCAAATTAATGAAATAAAGGTACTAATAATTGAATAATGTATTTTTGTTAAATGATCTAACATTGTGGAATTTTGATCAATTTTATATTTTTTGGGTTTGACAATTCTTTGATGTCTGCTATGATGATGATGCTGTTTCATTTATTTTGTGACAATATATTTTTAACATCTCTCTGATGCACTTGGAAAACGTGACGCGCAGGAACTAAACGATCGGGGTTTCAATCCTTGTCCCGAGATAGTATTAAGCAGGAGTGTCCACTGCATACAAGCATAAAATTTGTGTATTACTAAAAATTTTGGGAAACAAATATCAATTAAAATAATCCATATGTTATAATTACGTTAGAGTCCACCGCGTATCAGTTGAGTTGCGTAGTTCTGGACGCTGCCGCGTAACGCCACCGGAGCGTTGTAGTCCTCTACTGGGTTATTATTTCTTTATTGCTACTGCAATTGCTAGCCACTGTTTTAATCTATCGTTATATTCAAGCCATATAATTGCCACATACTGAATTGAATATTCCACTTGGCAGTCAGAAATGGATCAGCTGTACAGAGAACATAATTACATTTGAAAGATATTGAACTTGGCTCAGAGCTGATAGAAGTATTTACTTCCTTATTATACTTTTAAAATCAGCAATGCTATCTTTGTGGTTAAGATTCATATTTTTATTTATTATCTTTGTTTTATTAACCACTAAAATGAGTTTAAATACATCTACCGGTTTCGAAAAATACCATTTTCTTCTTCAGGATGGAGAGAAATTTTTGATTACATTTATAGGAGGTTTATTAACAAATATTAAAATATTTTTATTTATTATCTTTGTTTCATTAACTACTAAATTGAGTTTAAAAATAGATTCTGGCAAAGAAACAATAATATATGTTTTAATTAGTTTATTTAGTTTGCTTACTTATATCATCTAGCATTTCATTAAAAAAATCTTCATTGCCTTATACACGGCATTGATTTCTGAGATTCATCCTTCTTCCTGGACGACAGTCTCATTCATTATCTTCCTCTTGTAAAGATGTTTTTTTTAGCCATGTTATGGCCATTATATTGTCTTTGTTGGAAAGATAATTTTATGCTATATAAGAGTTATGACATCCTGAAGAAGAAAATGGTATTTTTCGAAACCGGTAGATGTATTTAAACTCATTTTAGTGGTTAATAAAACAAAGATAATAAATAAAAATATACTTCCTTATTTACCAATTCGCAAATTTTACTACCTTACTAAACGTCTTTTCACAATTGTTCTTTGCGTTCGAGGATAATTCATTTTTATTATGATGGATTCATTTTGTTTAAAGTCGTCGGTTAAACGAAAGTTCATAAACCTGTGTACAATGTAACATCTTATAGTATATTATATAATATCACGGTAACAGCATAACCTAAGTCTATACCTACTGCACGCCACTGCTATTAAGATAGTCATATTCTTTAGTGAAGTTTGAAAAAATATTGTAAGAAAATGACTACAGAAATGCGACTCAATAATGACAGTATTAAATATTCTGACTTTTTTTCTATAATGTTGTTTTCTAACTACCTATTATTGTATTACATGACTTTATGATTAAATTGTGATTCATGTTTTTCACCTTGTGGGTCTTGCACACAAAAAAACTCGATGTAGCGATATCCTCATTCAACATACAAAACTGGCCGCAATGTCCGACCCGAAATGTCGCCCCTAAAGGACCCACCGAATCATCAATAATGCTAGATTGTTTTCCAATCGTGTCCCTTTCTGTTGCGCGGGTTTATTGCCTGTCGGGACGCTTGCGGTGAGGATGACAGCGCGGAAATAATAGGCGGTAGATTATGCTCCCCTGATCATTGCAATGGGACACACAATGTTCGACGGAGCGGACAATAACCGCTGGCTTCTTGTGTCATTTCACTGACATCTTAATATTCCTGGAGTATTTTCAGATAAATATTAGGTTGGTAGGAAAATTATTGCGGTTCAAATTCAAATACATTTTCCTCAGCTAATAATTAACTATATTCATTTAAATACGCACCATTAGAATGGTCACACTTTTGCCAATTAATTAAAAGTTAGAATTTTTTTAAATACCTTACCATGCTAATAGTTGTCTAAATACTTTAACAAATGATACTCTCTTGGCGAGATATCTGGTGAGTATGGTGAATGAGGCATTGTTTCATAACCTAGCAAGCATCCACAGCATAGAACAACCTTCGTAACGACAATTTTTCAATTTTTGTTCAGTTCATGTGGCACACATTTGTCAATCTTTTTGATTTTCTCAGCTGTTTTAAGTAGTCTATAGCTGTTGGATGGCTATCGCATAACTTTTTTAAGCATGTTTTGCGTGGTTCTGATTCAACTACCGTCTTCAGATGGTTGTAACCAAGGACACCCATGACCTTCCTTATCATCAAGGATATTTGTTATCGTTTTGAACTCAAACAAAAATGTATCTTTTTTGTTGGTTTTACATTGTTAATTCAATAGCCCAATTTGAAGCAAAATTAATAATAAAAGCGAAGTTGACGTTACTGAAATACAGACCGAAAATTGCACTTTAAAATGATATTAACGTGAACATGATGAAATGACACATTAAAAAAAAAATTAGAATTCAGAGAAAATAAAAACAATTGTCTTCTTACCAACCTAAGAACAGGAATAGTAATCATTATTATACTCGGAATATTTTCGCCCTCATTCCCTATGCTCAAAATCAAATTATCCTTCTATCTATTACAATAAAAATTAAATAAACTAGCTTCTTATTCTTCTAGTGCCTTTAGAGGTTATGTTGGCGATCATCATTTTATTTTTAACACCGTAATTGGACTTTTAACTTTCCGAACCGTTCATTACCTCAAATTCACCTAGTTCTGTTAGCGATTTTGCCTTGCATGATGATATGCAGGATCTGAGTTTTTTTTTTGGATATTTCGATTGACAAAAATATTGTAATTTCTGGGTTTTTAGTTATTTTAAGGATCCCTTTATTCTTTCTCATCCGTATCAATATATTGTCATTACTGACCCTTTAAGTTGCTTTAGAATTTAATTTTTAACTTAATTTTATACATATAAATTATACATTATAAACAATATTATACATGTACAAATAAAGCAAATATGATGTACAGATGTTTACTGTGTCTTAACTAGACCGAAGTCTATGCCACAGGAGACAGGAGACTAATTGTTTCAGCGAATGTCGACATACGTATTTTATATAAGAGTGCAAGAAATACGTAGTATCGTATCATTCTCGTTCGCAAATTTAAATTTTAGGTTATGGCTGGATAATACATTTTTAGACGGAAAAGTGCAGCTTGAGTTTGCTCATTTCAAGATACTAATAAAATATCCCTCTGGCTTTTTATTAAGAGTAGACTCTTATTTACAGAAGACTTATCTTCCATCAGATTTCTCTCGACCGATCACGTGATATATCATGCATCATGGTGGAATAGAGGAAACCGGAGTTTTTAACCAGCCAGGTTTCCCGGGACTAATTGTAAACTGCCCGGACAAAGCGGGCGACACCGCGAGCCTTGTCAACCCACATTTTCATTTGGCCATTTATATTATTTGACGCACTAATTAGCGAAACCAATTTTAATCACAGTTAAAAACGAAATACGCCTGAATATTGCATTATGTCCTCTTTCATGTGTAAATTGTGTGTTAACCCAATTATGCATTTTCCCATTCTGTCAATTATTATAAAACATTTTTGAAAACGCAATTCCGAAGCGCCCAATCTGCATGCCGGCTCGCCCGCGATCTGCGGAACCATTTTGTTTTTTCATTTTGTAAGCCTGTTGTCATTGTGGTTCTCTTATTTATCCCCACATTTTTGTCGATGTTTTTATCCCGTTCACTGGTGAGGTGACATCACTTTATACCTGCGTGTTTTTTTGCTAGACTTCGGATACCTACTGATTTGGATCACTGCGTGAACATCAGGAAATCGTTTTGCTCCCCTTCTTGCGCTTCCTCTTCTACTATTGGTGGCGTAGTATTGTTAGGGGGGGATTCTAAAACTAAAATATTATTTTCTAAGGTTATTTTTTTCGTTTGCATTATATTTCGATATCCCTAACTTGGAAAAAATTCTGATTCGATTTGGATACTTGAATCGATGGAATTTGTCTGCTAAGCTCTCAGGGATAAGGCCAATGTAACTTTTGTGATTTTGTTTACCTAACCCTAATTTGTTGGACTGCTTTTCTTGAATCCCTTTACTTATGTTAAAGAATTCTCGAATTTAGTTTTCCCATACTCGTAAATACGACTCAACACGCGAGTTCTTGTCAACAAGATTTCTCCTTCTAAATTGGAAAAAAAAACCTCGTGAATTTTTTTTTTTATGTATAGCGTAATAAAAACTGTTATAATATTATAGAACAATACAACAGCTCTCTCGTAAAACAAATTTTATGATAAAAATAATTTAATGTATTAATTATAACTATATACATATAAAATCAATTTTGTCGAAAAATATTGTTTTTGCGCTACCGGGATTCGAACCTGGATCTCTATTTCCAATCCGGAGAAGTACACTACCAATTGTGTTATAGCGCCAGTATTTTTCATGACAAATTTTCGTACCTATATGTCACACTTTTTCAAATTAATACATGTATCGTTCCATTATTTGAAAGCCATCTACATTGTTTTTATGGAATCTCAAATACCTTTAAGTAAACCGACTGCAGACGCCAGAATTATTAATTCATTTTTATTAAATTTTGGACACATTGATACAACTTAAGGAGAACACATTCTTATTGTGAAGTTGTAATCATTCAGAACATAGACCTATGTATTCATACATAATGTATTCTCCTTAATGAAAATAATTTATATAGTTAGATCACTTAATTAGATATCGAACAAACTCGAACCCGGAACTCCCAATTACCCGTAGAAAGCTTTGAGAGCTTTTCTGAAAACTCACAAATTAATATATCGATATTGTTTTATAATACAAATTACAAGGATATACAGAAAAAATATATTTATAGAAATAATATTTTATAATATATAAAAGAAATTGTCAAAAACGTAATCGGTTGAAATGACGAAATGGTAACCCGTTTCCCCGAATAGGAAAAATTCCCGGTTCGTATCCTGGCAGTAACCAAAATACTTTTTTTGTATTTATTTAATTGTATTAAAAAATATCACACAATATATATATCTTTTGAAATTGCATCTTCACAACAAAAATGTATTTTGATTTAAAAAAAATATATTTATTTATATGTGACATAAGTAAATATGTATAATTATAATTACCGCTTTACCGCTAGGCTGCATGCCCTGTCAATGTCATAACAATTCTAATTAATTTAAAATGTGTACTTAAAATATTTGAACCCAAATTTCTGTACGATATGATACGTACCTAATTATCCATTCTCTGTTTAGCTTTCTTAACATGTTAGAAGTTAATATAATTATTTTTATATGGAACACTTATATTCTTCATTAATCCGTCATCCGTTTTTCAAATAACTGAAATTCAATTAATTCATTCCCTGCTCCCAAAAATAGTACACAAATTAATAAATTTTATGTCAAAACTTTACCTTTATTGTACTGAGGAGACATGATGGTAGAAGTGGAAGATGAGGAATGTTACTATTATTTAGAAGGCAATTTAAACATCAGTAGCACTCGATTTAACAAAGAACTTGCCCAATGTTGCCTGTTTTTTTTTTTAAACCTTCATGAAGCAGTCAATCACATTACCGTTGAATCCATTTATGTTTTGGTCGACTATGGCAACATTTGGGTGACACTATTCGACCATATTTCGACCATTTTCGACGAATATGGAAACATTTGTTTGTTATCAAAGTGTGACGATTATCGAACCAGACGAATATAGAGATTTCACTGTATTATATTACGAATGCAAATAATAATATAATTGATTTACTTGTGCAGCAAATTGTGGCAAATTGGGCTCGAGACCCCCGGGTTTAAAGGTGTGCATATAAAAAATCTTTTGAGCATTTTTAAGGACCAATGGTATTATTTGTGTGCGGGGGGTGAAAACATTTTTATGCCAGTGTACGGCTACTGATAGGGCCTGGGTTGACAGTTAACAAAGATGTATTAAGACGCATAAATAAGTCAAGTAAACTACATACTACAAAAATATTATATTTCACAACTTCTAATGCAGGAGAAGATAGAAGGTGGCAGAGGCGTAGGGAGAAGGTTATCTTGGCTGCGTAACCTCAAAAAGTGTTTCAATGTTGGTAATCTTATACAGGATAAATCAACATACTAAGCAACACGGTAGCCGAGGGCACACGAAGAAGATGTCTTGTCAAAAATTGTGTGCGCGCTGTATTTTTTCGTGTGCGCTATGATACTAAATCGCGTGCGCGCGTACTCCCGCACACCTTAGAGGGAACATTGGATCCAAGAATGTGCAGTAAATATATTTTATTTCAAATATGAATTAAATATATTAATCAGAAAGATGTACATATAAAATCAATTTTATCGAACAATATTGTTGTTGCTCCACCGGGATTCGAACCTGGATCTCTTTCCAAACCGGGGAAGGTGCATTTTCTAACTATGCTACAGCGACGATATTTTTAGCGACAATTTTTCGAACCCATATGTTACCTTTTTGAAATTAATACATTTAATCGTTCCATTATTTGAAAGAGCCATCTACCTTATTTTTACGGAATCTCAAATACCTTTGAGTAATCTGATAGCAGACGCCATATTTATCAATTCATTTTTATTAAATTTTGGACACATTAATACAATTTTATTATTAGAAGAACACATATTAAAAAGGTAACATTCGAAAATTTGTCGCTAAAAATATCGTCGCTGTAACATAGTTAGATAATGCACCTTCCCTGATTTGGAAAGAGATCTAGGTTCGAATCGCGGTGGCGCAACAATAATATTTTTCGATAAAATTGATTTTATATGTATATCTTTCTAATTAATATATTTAATTCATATTTAAAATATCACATACCGTCTGTTCTGAATAATTACAACTTCACAATGAGAATGTGTTCTCCTAATATTTTATTTCTATACAGATGAACATGATAAGTCGTTAGAACGTGCTGTAAAAAAATGTGTGATTTTTTCACGGCCTCCCGTTTCTAGAATTACGGGGACCACAGTTGTGTTCCTTTGCCCTACAGTTGTACCCTAGTCACATTGTGCTGGGGATTTGCGCTCACCTTTCCGCACAAACGAGAAGGGTCTTTCAAATAGCTGGTTTTTTTTTATCTCACGCTTGTAAAAATAAAAATGCCTCAGTCATCTTTTAGGGTTCACCGGTGGAATTATAAAATCTTCCTCGCCACCGCGACACACGATCTTTCCGGACCTTTCGAGACTGCGCGGCGAGTTTGAGCGCAAGGCTGGTTTATAATTTGGCCGAAAAGATTTAAGCCAATTATTCTTTGTACATTGCCTCCTTTCCTTTTACGGTTCGTTCTGAAAGTGTTTTTGAAATGTATGCATGCCTTGATGGGTGAAATAGAGTAACACGCCTCACGTGAACGGGTTGGTTTTTTTTACCCATTATTATGATTGTTAACTTATGTATTTATGTGAGAGAAAACTCATTCGCGGTCAATTATCGGCACACACAACGCCGTGAGTAGATGTTCATTATTCATTGTTGTGCATTATTATAAACTGTTAGGCGCTAATTGAACTAATTGCTTGTTTTCATTTGTTTGTTATATTTTAGCTACTTTTGATTATTAAATTGATAAACTGGCCAAGGTGGCCCCTCTTTCCGGAGTTTTCCCTCATCAATTCCATGTACCGATGTATGATAGACTTAATATGGTTAATATTAAAAACGTACAAATTCTATTTGAACTGCACAATGGATGGATCCAAATAATCATAAGGGTAATCCGGCTTAAAATAATTCAAAGATCTATTCCCCGCACTCTCTGGTTCTGCAAAGGAAAGTTTCCAAAAGAATAATATCTCTAGATTGAGAATTGGGCATTGTCAGGTAGCCTCACATTTATTCAGATTGAACTTAATAGACTCCCCAATGTGCGAGTGTGGTGCCGAAGAAGAAACGCTTGACCATATCTCTTTTGCCTGTCCATTGCGGATCACAGGTTTTTTTTACAGTAATCTCGTCAATGGTAATTTTCAACTCCCGGTTAACTTGTGTCATCTTCTTTCCCTTAACTCGCCACATTTAATCTATATAATAGCAAATTTTTTGAACAACTTGTAATATAATATTTCCTATTCTATAATATTATTGTACTTTTTTCTATAAAATAAAGTTTTAACTTAATTAATGGAACAAATCGCTCTTGAAGGGTGGATTGCCTATTTAAAAGAAGAAGAAGAAGATTATTAGATTCTATAATTTTAGAATCTAATAGATGGTCCTACAAAGATATGTTAAAATACAATGTGAGATAGAAATAAGTAGGTACTAGAAAATTTTCGTGATTAAAAAGTTATAAACATATATATTAAGTTGGGCCATAAAAAAGATTATACTTATTTGTGGTTAAAATGTTTTTTTTTATAGACCCACCCTTTCCCGGAATCGTTATTATTAAAATTATTTTAATATAAGAGCGAAACAGAGACTAGTGAGTAGTCCATATGTCACGAATTAAAGTAAAGTTACGAACAAAATTAATCTAATCTTCCGGTGCCCTTTAAGTGCTGTCTTTATTTATTGTAATAATAGATACACGCAAACAATATTAACACAAAATATAACAAAGATTACAAAAAAAAGTAAAAACAAATATTATATGAACAAGTTACACAAAAAAACAGTGCTGGGGATCGTCTCCGAACAAATAATAAAATTAGAGGCAGTGGAAGAAGATAGTAATTTAAGGGCCAGGCATTTAGACTCTCCCAAAGGGAAAATAACGGCACACAAATACGACTTGAGTCTCGCCAATCACAGCGCAGGCCACGATATTATGCCCACTTTCTGCTGATGATTAATGGATTAATGGATCAATGGTTGAAGGCCTACAGGAAGGTTAACAGTATTTCTAAAAATACTGTTAAAAAAATGTAATGTTATAAATTAATAATTGATGAGAATAAAATACTAAAATTATCGTATGTGCACGAAGCGCATGGGTTTTAAGGTCAACGATATCGGAACCTGGCGCGCGACAGCCCTTCGCATTCGAAAGCGAAAGACTCGGCTAAGCCAAGCACGAGTTACAATAATTATCATAAATGTTGGAAACGTGTACTTTTTTGGATTTAAAAATAAGGTGCCTAAATTTATATTTATATTACTTATTCTTCATTTTAACTTGTTCTTATTGTGTTTTTTAGTTATTAGTTATTGTTAAATATAATGTGAATATTTTTAATTGGTCGTGTAATTAATGTGAATGTATGTTTAAATTTTTTAATTCGATACACTAACATTTCTTGTATTAAAAAAAAATTAAAATGTTAAATATTAGTTATTTTTTATCAACTAGTCTAAACACTGTTTTTTTAACAGCTGATGTTTAGTATACTTATGTAGGCTTGCGTAATTCTTTTAAAACTCCCTCCAAAAATTGGTATTTTTTTCAAAAATATATTTTAAAATGATCTATTATAATGGTAAAACCTATTGTGCAAAAGAGTGTTGGAAGAGCCAAGCCGCTGTGGATGGATGGCGCTACTCGGGACGCTCACGCAGTCGGTATCACGAACTGGAAAACGACAGCAGAAGATAGGTCAAACTGGCGAAACGTACTTGAGGAAGTCAGGGCCCACAGGACTACTGCACCATTGATTACGATCACTATTATAGTGTGATCACAATCTGTCTTGCATATCGGGAAATAATTTATGAATGAGTTGTGAAGTACGTTATACAAAAATCCGCACACGATCAATTAAACTTACATACGTTCTATATTTTGTATCTAATAAGTGTGCGTTCTTCGAACTCTACAATAACATCGATTGATTATCGATTTACTCAACAACTCAAAACTATGTTTTGCAGTTATTATCTTAACCTTAGATTACGAATGCCAATGATCAGATGCTACGTGTTCTCGGTATTATTTTATAGAATGGAAATGTGGATACTAACCGAACAAATTAAACGGCGACTTGAAGCATTTGAGATTGCGGATCTACAGCAGAATGCTCAACACAAGCTAGATGGATCGAGTTACGAATGAAGATGAATGAAGAAAAATAAGTAAAATAAAATCACAGACCTACGTTCTGAATAATTAGAACTGCACAATGAGAATGTGTTCTCCTAATAATAAATTTGTATCAATTTGTCCAAAATTTAATAAAAATGAATTGATAATTTTGACGTCTGCTGTCAGATTACTCAAAGGCATTTGAGATTCCGTAAAGATAAGGTAGATGGCTCTTTCAAATAATGGAACGATTAAATGCATTAATATATATCAAAAAGGTAACATATAGGTTCGAAAATTTGTCGCTAAAAATATCGTCGCTGTAGCATAGTTAGATAATGCGCCTTCCCCGGTTTGGAAAGAGATCCAGGTTCGAATCGCGGTGGTACAACAACAATATTTTTCGATAAAATTGATTTTATATGTATATCTTTCTAATTAATATATTTAATTCATATTTGAAAAATAAGTATTTAAAACAATAAATATGCGAAAACTTCAATATTTTCGACATGTAATGAGACAAGATTCAGATCTCGCATCTTATCTGCTGGAAATTAGGGCCCTGGAAGAAGGAGAACATAATGGCTTAAGACCCTGAGGCAATTGTTTGGCCAGTCTGCTGTAGAGCTTTTCCGAGCCGTGGTAAAGAAAGTGACGATAGCCCATGTCCGTTGAACGGATAAGGCACGAGAAGAAGATACAGTATATGTACCTACATACATACTGTCCAATAACGTCGACTGCTGTGAATTGAGTACTCTCAGCAATAAACCTGAACTTGCAGGTAAGTAAGTAATCGGCTATCGCCTGACTCCGAACCTACGTTTGCGGAGACATCTTTCAGACAAAAATTATATGCCAAGTCTAAAACGACCTGTATTGTATGATAAAAAATTACGATCAAAAGCTTAAAGATGAAACGATTATGATTAAGTCTTATTATATACAAAAATTAAATAATTTGCTATAAAGTAGTAGTGCAAGAAAGACGTTCTTCTGGTGATATTGCTTTGCAATATGTTGCATTCTGGGACGTAATATATGGACCCACTTCTGTTGAAAGTTTGTCAAAACTATTTATTGACATTCTATAACAATTAAAAAAAACTTATCGGGATGTTCTCGTATATTAGATTATAAAAATAACCCTTTCGTGTCTTTGGTCGGTTAATGGGTGAACCCAATATTTATTCTATTTCTGACAGTATTAATTATTTTTTCCATTTCTGATAACCGGAGATACAACACAAGCCGTCATCCAGAAGTTCATTACGATACTGAACTGAAAATATGCGGTTTGAAATTTAAAATCGCAGTACGTATTGGTGCGCGGTTTTGTGCATCGCCGTAAAAAACAGCAATGTGCCTAAGCCTTGAGAATTTTTTTTTTTATATAAAAAAATCATAAAATTAAATTTTGAACTTAAAATTGAATTCGTCTATACCGATACATCAACACCATATCCACAAACACTTAAACTGTACCTACACTTATATACCGAGTAATTTAACACTATTAACGTAATGATATGTTACTTTGATCTTATATGGTGCATGTTATTACATATGTAAATTAAATCAATTTATGTACGCATGTAATGTATTACACCAATATTAAATAAATATATAAATTATTAAGGAGAACACATTCTTATTGTGAAGTTGTAATTATTAAGAACAGACGGTCTGTGATATTTTAAATACTAATTAATTAATGTATTAATTAGAAAGATATACAAACAATATCAATTTTATGGAAAAATATTGTTGTTGCACTACCGGGATTAACGATAGATGTATTCATTTGAAAAAGTATAACATATAGGTTCGAAAATTTGTCGTCAAAAGTACTGTCGCTGTAGCATAGTTAGATAATGCACCTTATCCGGCTTGGAAAGAGATCCAGGTTCGAATCCCGGTAGCGCAACAAGAATATTTTCCGAAACAATTGATTTTATATTTATATCTTTCTAATTAATACATTTAATTAGTATTAAAAATATATAAATAACACAATATAAGTTAAGCATAAATTTTTGAGTCACTTTTATGTGCTTTGAATGATAGTAGCATTCATATTTTTTGATTTACCTAATTCTATAAAGAAAGGCGTTAAATAGTTTTTTTAAGGGAAATTTGAATCGATACACCCTATTTCGTAAAAGATATACAGGGCTTCTTACCTTCCGTTTTAAAGTGTAAATCATTACTTCTAATTACACAATAAATTATTATGTTAATATGTATATTACATATTACGTAGTTAAGTCTTTAATGGGGAACGTATACCTAAGTAGACAGTGGATATTATTCAGTTAATGTTGGATTTTTTTTAGAAAAATAAAGTGTTTTATTTAATTTTAAAATTTATAAAGGTTATGAAAACAATGTGAAATATTATACAGAATGACCTGCCTTAATAAAATTTATTAAAAATGACACAATATTTATGAACAAATTAGAAATACTAAATTTATTCTTTCGGAAGAGCTACTTTAATTTCACGAATTCTCTGGAGTTTCACACGTCCTGAACAAACATAAAAAAACGTAAATAAAAATCTTTTGACATTGTACGTTAATTTAAAACATCGCTGTCTTTTGACGAACAATAAAATTTTGGACATCTTAATAAAATCATTATTTAAATAAAATTGATTCATATTGTATATGTTTAGTTACATTATTGTACGGTTTGACGTTACCTTTGTGCCCGCTGATCAAAATATGAGCTATATTTTTCCATAATCATTTCGAATATTTTGTCGCTTTTAACATGAAAGATTTGTACATTCAAATAATGCGATAGATTGTAATAAATAACGCCGCCTCTGGTGCCCATGTCGCGTCATTCTAAACGGCATCACGATTTTAATCAAATATGAACGTTGGATACTGGTGGCGTTGGGTTTAAATTCGTGTAAAGAGACAAAGTCGCTTCCGGTGTTTGGCGCTCGCCGGCGCCGTTGCCGCGTCTATCGCGATGGCCGCTCCGCGTGGCGCGCTATACATTATTTGTTCCGCCGGCTCAGTGTCGCTCGCTCGCTCGCCCAGCAAGCACGCCGGTGTCCGCGAGCCGCGCCGGAACAGGAGAGCATAACATCATACACGGATGTAGCGCCATGTGTGTGTGCCGCGGTATAAATACTCACCAGTGTGTTGTGTGCGTGTGTCGGAGGAGTTAGTACGTTATCCCAACACACGTACGAAAACCTCGCCGTTTCGGCGGGCTGAATACTGAAGGCGTACTCATCTCGTGTGCGCTGTTTATACATACACTATCTAGTTTGATTAGTTCTTTCTTCTGCGTGTGATACATGTACATACACATTGTGATACGTGCTGATAACTAGGTGCATAACTAATTCGATCGGTTTGTTGCGGTTGTGTAACGCCAGTGTGTTTAATTTGATTCTGTGTTATTGTGTGTTTTTATTAAGATCCTCGAAGCGTCCAGCGCCCCCGGGTAGCGGATGTTTCCCTTGTGTTCTTCGTTATCTTGTACGAGAAGTGTCCGTGTGTTTGTGGCGCCGTAGCGTCGTTGTGTGCCATGACAGTGTTTGTGTGAAGAAGATCCCCACAGCAAAAGGATTTCAGTGCACGTGCTCTGGAAGCTTTTTACCTCTTCGCCCCGTCTGCAACCCTGATACTTCTAGTTACAAAAGGTAATTTTTTTTTTTTAAATTTATCTTTCAGCCTAAAATAAATAGATACCAAAGCAATATCGGGACTTTATGGAGTTTTTTCGGGATGTTTTGGGCGTGCATCATCTGACTTCTTTAGGCGACATCCCGCAGCTTACAGAGATTCTATCATTGTGTGTAATAAAGCCATGATATCCTGAAAACTTGTTAGGCGATATTGACCTCTATCACATCAAACTCTAAACATAGTTGTATAGGAATAATTTGATGTTTTTAATTACATGTTTCTTTAAATAATACAGCGCTAGTTTGATATCATACTTTATTACATCACCACATGAAGTTGCAGCCACACTGGGTCATTACATCTCGTGTCAACATCTGTGAACCGTAGCGGGATTCATAACTGACGAGCCAATTATCTCCAAGATGATAAAATTTCACGTTTCTTCCAGTCTCAAGCCGCCGCCGCCACCGATCGTGCACTCAAAACAACTTCTTTTTATGGTCTGTTTAATTTTTTGCCCTTCTCTAGAGCAGCCAACTGATAAGTCTTTTTGCACATCATTCTCGTCGAATTATTATATATTTTGAAGCGCAGTTTACACCACATTCGTTCGTCGAGTGACATGTGTCTAAATGTTAGTGGAATGAATACAAGAAAATTTTCACGAGACAGCAAGAAAAGAATGTCCAGAATACAGAGAATATGTACACACAATGGTGTATTTAACAATAAGCCCACCTGCCGAATCGGATAATACATCCAACGTAAAAACTCATTATTGTTAATGTCGTAATATTTCTCAGCACACATCACACTCGTTGGCCCAAGTCGCTTTTAATAATTTATCATGTTCCTATCTCGAGTGCCTGACCGCGTGTTTACTGCGTAATTCGAAACTTAATAAAGGAGTTTTACCCAAATTCACTCACGCTGTTTACCGTTCTTTAGTCGTCAAATAAATCGTAAAACTGAGAAACTATTCGATAAATAATATGTATTTTGCCGACAAATTCCTTTTAACGTGAAATCAAAATGTGTGTAAACCGAATAACACACGTTCCATACCCTTTAACGTCCCGTTAATTATTTTAATATTCATACTTTTCATATTCATATTTTTATTTATTATCTTTGTTTTATTAACCACTAAATTGAGTTTAAATACATCTACCGGTTTCGAAAAATACTATTTTCTTCTTCAGGATGTCATAACTCTTATATAGCATAAAATTATCTTTCCAACAAAGACAATATAATGGCCATAACATGGCTAAAAAAATATCTTTACAAGAGGAAGAGATTGAATGAGACTGTCGTCCAGGAAGAAGGATGAATCTCAGAAATCAATGCCGTGTATAGTGCGATGAAGATTTTTTTAATGAAATGCTAGATGATATAAGTAAGCAAACTAAATAAACTAATTAAAACATATATTATTGTTTCTTTGCCAGAATCTATTTTTAAACTCAATTTAGTGGTTAATGAAACAAAGATAATAAATAAAAATATTTTAAT
Source organism: Eubasilissa splendida (assembly GCA_031772225.1). Lineage (NCBI taxonomy): Eukaryota > Metazoa > Arthropoda > Insecta > Trichoptera > Phryganeidae > Eubasilissa > Eubasilissa splendida. Next base: position 18,630,148 of record CM062856.1, read on the forward strand.
ATTTGTTAATAAACCTCCTATAAATGCAATCAAAATTTCTCTCATACGGCTTGCTACTAATAATCAAATGGAGGATCGAAAATATGATAGCTAAAAATAAATAAAACTTTATTAATTATTCAAATAGATCACAGTCGAGTACAAAACTATGCACCTAGTACAATTACAAACGTGGTGTAATAAAAACACGCCTAACTAGTTGTTTCGTTCGGGCATTTTAAATCGGTCGGTATGTATTCATTTGCATCCTCTAATTTAATACACTGTGTGCATGTGTGTATGTGTGCTATTATGGTATTGGTATTACACTTGCTATTTCTTGGCGGTACAAAATATAGCAGTAAACCATTTCATCGACCGCTTGAATTGGATCCGTAATAAATATTCGATTATTGTAATGTCTTTTTTTTGTTGTTAATGGCACACTGTGCACTGCACGACCGACCATTTCAATTTTTCCATTAATGGATATCTCTGCAGCTTCTGAGCAGTTGGTAAAGTGATTTATTTGATTAGTTTCAACTTTTTTTTTTTCTGCTTACATGTTTATCCTTACTCGCTGTGTTGAGATTTTGTTTCATTAAACTACGTTTTTTGGTTTAAGATTTAATTTTAAATACATTTCTTGACTAATCAATGATTTATAGGTTGTATGTAGCAAATTGCGTATTTTTTTCTAGCTGTCCAGCTATTTTACAGGTATGTGGTAGCAATTTACTTGCCTCGCCAATTATCTTTCGGAATAAATCAAAATGGTGAAAACTTTACCCAGTTGTATCGTATTCGGATTTGATACCCTAATCATCGAACTGAACCTTGTCAATTCTTAACGAGTTACTAACGATTACCACCTATTGTATTTACATATTAGATTAGCGTCAGAGCGAAAGTAATAAATAACAATACTACAGGATCGACTATTTATCGAAGAGGTATATTAATATACAAGTTCACCCGAACATTACACAACCTTTTCATGTACACACAAAGGCAGAATTAACACGCTACGTGTATGAATAATTAACTTCAAAGCCTCTCGGCATCGGCGCACACCAGCAAGCACACAGCCACAGCGCGAGCGTGTCTGCATACCATTATTGTACCTGTTAATAGCAGCAGATACTCGCGCCTTCTGTTCTCCTGATAAGTGATACTCGCTACTCGCCCGTTTACTCGGGTAAACGAGATGCCGCCGTCTCACTCGACCTATCTTTAAACTCTATTAGCGATGCCGTGGTCTTATTTACTCTACTTGTCAATCTATGGGGTATTTATTATTGACGAGCCCTGCCGCGCTAATGGCTTATACGGGCTACATCATGGAGTCAAATAAAAACTATTGCTTGTCAAAACGATTTTAAGTTAACCTTTTTTGTTCGCAACTGTTGTTGGGGTCAGCAACTTGATACAATCTCTGCGATCGGTGTTAGTGACGACGGTTTGCGACACGTCCTCTTGCAGTTTATGATCTGTCATGGCAGCTATGGTCCTCTTCAATGTCGAGGGAATAAGTTCCCTCCGTTGTACCCACATCGCGGGTTTTATCCACTATTCATTCCATCTTGACTGTTTCCCAATCCAATAACGTTTCGCTATTATTCTTGAACATTCTCAATTCTACGTTGCGGAGAAGTCGTTATCATTTCGTCTCGGTGACCAGAATCCGTCGCATACAGCGTAGCCCAGTCTGACCGGTGTTCTGTAAATTGTTATTAATTGGGAACCGCTTATCACACAATACCCAGTATGACAGAGTTAACTTCATTAACTTAAAAACGTGTATAAATTTTGAGTCCACAGCGTTGGTCCCAAATTTCCAAATAAAGACACGTCGTACTGGTTTGACAAATAAGGTAATTTACAGTTGGTTGAATTTCCAGATATACGTGAATTCTTGTTTCGAAAAATAACATTGTAATATGTGTTGTATGAGGTCCTAGCACGCACTCCAGTTAAACGTGTGCGGTTTTTACTAGTGATGGGATGGTTCCAAAATCTGAACCGATTCCGATATAATTTCCGTTACTTCCATTATTAATTAATTAATTATTTTTACATTGTGTCTGTAAAAGTTTTGGAATCGTCTCATCACTAACTAGTAAAAACTGCGCCAGTTTAACCGCGGTGCGTGTTAGGCCTAAGACTGAAAACGAATTAGTTTGAGCGCCCTGAAATTGCAATTACACAATATTAAAAAATGGAAGAGAGTAATTTATCTAGCCCGTGAGCTGTTATGAAACATTTATTATTTTACTTTTAAAATCAGCAATGTTATCTTTGTGGTTAAGATTCATGTAAAACTAATCAAAAAATTATAAATAACCAACTAAATTTAACTACGAGTCCCATTCTAAAATTTTTTCCTAAAAATTATTCGAGTAAATTTGTATTAAGTAATGATTTGAGTTAGGTACTAAAGATAAATAGATTTTTTAAAAATAGATTCTGTCAAAGAAACAATATGTGTTTTAGTTGTCAAAGAAACAATATATGTTTTAGTTAGTTATGACATCCTGAAGAAGAAAATGGTATTTTTCGAAACCGGTAGATGTATTTAAACTCATTTTAGTGGTTAAGAAAACAAAGATAATAAATAAAAATATACATTTATTATTTGTTCGATAACTTTGTCAAAACATATCTCTCTTTATTCACCTTTTGTACATTGCCTTCTAAGTTTCTAGAATAGATGATTAATACTTCGGTACTGGTTGTGTCATATTTCAACCTGAAATTATACAAGTGATATGGAAAAATTGGATATCAGATTAATATACAATTTGAATAGTTTTATTTCCACTCCACTTAAATTTTACCTATTATTTTTATTAACTACATATAGTGAGTAAGATTAAGAAATGATCACTTAGGTGGTTTGGTCATATGGAACGGATGAATGAGGAGACAATGGTCAGAAAGATGTACGACGCAAGTGATGGTGGCGCCAGAAATAGAGGACGTCCACGGAAAACTTGGCACGACCTGGTAAACCAGATGCTGGAAGATGGTCCTGTTAGAAGTCTCAATAATCTACGAGCTTGTATGAGAAGATGTATGAATATGGATGAGGCGAGAATTATGTGTCAGGACAGGAGAGTATGGCGCTCTATCCACTCTGCATACCCCCGCAGAGAAACGGCATGTTAGCTTTGCCATGTTACGTTTCGCGCTGACACCGGGGGATAGAACGCCAGCGCACCACGCCACCAGCTAGACTCAGTCTGTGGGTTGCTAAAGTGTGGTGTCGGAATGCCTGTCTCAGATGGATGGGAGTGGTTGTGAATAATGCAAAAAACACTAAGAACAATTTAACTACATACTATAAGCAAAACCCGACATTGTAAGCACGATGACTGTCTTTGACATCTTCTTTATTCATGTTAAACTCTCCTCCTAGTGAGGACACACAATGTTGCCGATTTAGCACACCTCGATTTCTACCCAGTTTGCCACGGGGTCCAGACCCCACACCCCGTACCAGAAGTGATCTCTTCCCCCATACCCCGATGCCATCTTGTCACTGTGGAGTCCGTCGAGCCTATCCGTCTGCAATCGCTTACAGGCAGTCTTAACCTTTACCATACCGTGATATAAAATACCCCACGTAGCCATACTGTCAACTCGTGTTAAGAGTTTTTAAGCATTTTAAATGGGAAAAAAAAATGCTTTTACAAGTTTAAATAACTTTAAAATAGTTAATGTCATAGTTACTATAAATATAATAAAAAATAATTTAATACGTTTATTTTATTCTCAAACGTTATTCTTATAACGCATTCGTCAAAAGACCCATCTAACATGATCTTCATCTTCATCTCTCTTCATTTAAATGAATGTGTGATCTTTTTCACGTGATACAAGTGGTATTTTAACGCAGATAGCAGCATGCAACGTATCAATTTTATAAAGCATTGAATTCAAAAATTATTTTTATATTATGATTCGCTTTACATAATTGATTTTTCACTAGTCATTTCTAAGCGCAAATGATTTGGTCGGCACTAGGTAAAAATTTTACATTGTGCACATTTATAGACATACATGTTACTGCGTGGCTAGGGAAGGGTTAACTTAACTGACTTACCTAACTAGATTTGAATACGCAACGTTCTGTTGATTAATTATTATTTTTTAAATGGAAGGTCCAGCAATATTTTTTCATATCCAATCAGTGACAAAAGTGCCGGATGTTTATAGCAGTATTTTATTCGGAATATTCGTGCATACGGCGGCGTACGCTCGCCATTATTAAAAGTGTGACGTACAAACGGCGAAAATTATATTTATGTGAAATAATTAATATTAAAATAATTTTTTAAAAAAAGCAACGCGATGTAACATCGTAATGTTACTTTGTGTAACTTATTGTGAATAAATAAAAAAAATCTATAATACTTCAACCGATATCATTTTTCACGGCCCGAGATTTATAGCGGGTGTAATTAACACACTTTGTTATCGACTGTTTTAGTGGTTTATTTTTTTGTGTCGAGTCAAGCCGAGCTTATTCCGGTCTCATATTATTCTACAAGAGCCTTTATTATTCGGTCATGTTTTTTTTTGTAGATTTTAAGCGAGAAATTAAAACATACTTGTCAAAGATGGTCGATACAGTACCTCTATCTGCATATATTCGGGTCCGCCAAATCGTTATTTCGCAAGCGGTGATTTATTTTTCCGCAAAAACTTATAATACCGCAGAAAGATTTTCATCTGAATAAAACTGAATCGTAAATTGGATATGGCGTTATTTATTTCTTAAAAATAAATATACAATGTTTTCGGCGGTCAAATAAAAAAAAAATTCATTTCGCATGTTCATCACATTCATTTTGTGGTATCGTAAAAATCATGTTTTGATTGCTATTATTTAACATCGGACGGTTTGTCAATCGTGACGTATTCAGATTTAATAGAGTCTGAGCCATTCTTGCCGCCATAACGATAAAATTTTGAAACATGTCGGTTCGTTTTTCGAATTATTCAAATATAAATTTTTAGCGGGCGTTAAAGATCCTAAGACTATTTTTGAGTATTTGAACAGCAGCCGCATTGTTAATATTGTTTTGTCAAAAGTTTGTATTTTTCATAAAACAGAGATAATTTCGGTGCGATACATCGTTAATTATTATTATACATTTTTTTCTCACTCTAGCTCTGTGCAATTTTCCTTGTTTACGACACAATAATAATTATTGTCTTATCTTTACTATAATTCTTTGTATTGTTACTCTGGTATGATACATACACAAGAAAAGTTAATATGAGCCGTAATGTGAAAAGAGAAATCGAGAGGCTGGATATGGGTTGATGACAGTGATAAAACATGAAGATATGATTTGTTTTTAAATACCATACTTTTTCATGAATACTTAAATAATTACTATTTATTTATTAGTTAGTAGCTGGTATTTTTAAGTGTTATATTAGTGCGAATGTCAGTACCGATGGTTTTAGCAGAAAAGTAAATACACTTGGAGCGGTGCCCCGTCTGGTAATCTAGTGTTTTTTTTATTAAAATAGACACACTTTACATATTCAGCTGTTGTGTAATATGTACCATTGAAGGCGTTATTGGTTTTGTAATGTAATATATGGTATTTATTTATTATCACACTGGGGTAGCCGGGGAGGATATAGAGCCGCACAATATTTTGTCCTGACAAAACCCTCGCTTCATATACATTCATACATCAGCATCAAGGCTTCTAACTACCTCCTCCAGTGCTTGATATACCTGGTCTTCCGCTGTCGTCCTGTTCCCTCATTTCTGGTGCTATCAACGCTCGAGTCATGTAACTCTTACCATTCTCGATCAATTCATTCTTACCCAAACCACCTTAGCGACCTGTTCTTAATCCAGTTAATTACAATTATTATTATTATCATAATTTTGTAATAATATTTACCAGTAAAAGTATATTTTTGTTACACGTAGTGTAATAATTAATCTTTATTCGTGTATTAATTTAATTCTACGATTACATTTCGTGAATGATATTTTTTACCGCGTGGTTTTTTGAATGGCTATTAATTTTTTTAGGCATAATTAAGTCGCGACCCACGGTGTTAAGTAAAAAAACGTCCATGTCGATTAATCAACCAGTACTTAATTATGCAAGTCCGTCCAGCAGAGCGGTACCCACCCATAACGATATTGCGATCCATAACAAAAGCACACCGAACGCGACCTCTGGACACAAAGGATCGCAGCCGGACTAGAGGGATATAAAATTGAGCCCTAATACCAAATTAGGGGATCACAGTTGTTTCCGAGTTTTTTTTTAAATTCACTCCCAGCGTGTTCACTTATATGGTCGTGCTGACAGTGCGGGCAGATGTGCATGGCGCGGAATGCAGGAGGTATTTCCAGTCAGCAGTAATAACAATCTTCACGGAATGACCTCTATTTTATCACGATTATCATTTATCGACTGTCTGACCCGACCCTCGAAAAGCCACTTGCATTTTGCTAATGGAAAAATGTCATTTGCGAGCAAGTTATTTTTTTTATTCGTCATTTCTTTATTTTTTTCTCCTGTGCCTTAGCCATTCATCGGACGCTTGTTGGCTAACATCACTTATATTTGCTGCACCACCACAGTTTGACAGCGCGTGTTGCGAAGCCAAACGGAACAAACAGCCCCATTTCACAACGAGCGACGTCTCGTACTGAAATAATTCGATCGTGTCACAAGACGTACGGATGTAATGGAGAGACCGGTGGTACGAGGCAGATTCGAGGGTATCCGTTCCCGCGGAAGATCGCCGAACTGGATGTACGGATATGGTAAAATCAATTGGCCGACCGACCGTCAGGAATGGTGCAGATCGGAGCAGATGGCGCCGAATAGTTTTTCTGTGATGGCATCATTTTTGTTTATTTTTATCTCCTGATGAAACCCTATAGGTACCGCCCGCTACCTGATGCGTCCTTTGTTGGGGTTGGATGTATTGTCGAGAATAGTAATGTGTACAATGTGACAATTTGCAGTATTTATTCCTAACTAACAATATTACAAATTATCTTAAATCTATATTTGGAGAGTGACGCGGAGCGAAAAGAGTCCGGGCCTTCTTATGCATACTCTTCTGACAGGCGTTTTCATGCTCACTGCACACATATACACACGTTTGACTCGAACGCGCATGCGCCTGTCGTTCGATCATCAATCTACAAACATTACAATTTTCATAGCGACCGCGACTGCCCTGCCATAACGAAGAAGAAATGATCGACTAAACCATTATCTCATAGCTTATTCAGACATGGTGTGTTACTTCAAGGGTCCCGGAATCCAGCGATTTCCCAGGATTACGCGGTGCAGGAAGTTTGAAGTTGAGGTTTTCGGATTTATATTGTTTTTAAGACATTTTTTTTTCTTATTCATTCGAACCACAACATTCCGTTACCCTATTCATCCAGTTGAGTATTCTTCAGTAGATCCATATCTCAAATGCATTATCATTTATTCTATTAGTGGACCGCATAGCTTCCATCTATTCGCATTTTTAATCAAAGGCTTAGATCATGATGACAGAACATCTTCATGCGGATAAAGGTTACACGAGCTTGCTTTATTTTCTATCTACTTTTAAATAAATATTTTAACTACTAATTTAATGTATTAATTATAGATATATATAAAATCAATTTTGTCGAAAAATATTGTTTTTGCGCTACCGGGATTCGAACCTGAATTGATTATTGATTTTATAATTTTATAATTAATACATTAAATTAGTATTTAAAACATCACAGACCCTCTGTTCTGAATAATTACAACTTCACAATAAGAATGTGTTCTCCTTAAACATATGTTAACCACTAACAATCAATTTGACAACCATTTTCGGTTTAAATAGTCTCCATATCCAAGGACATAGGAATAGAATAATGTTTATACGTCTTGAATGCGTAATATAGTTTCATTAGCAAGTTGTTATACTAAATTATGAAATACATTTTCGGGGGCCGATGTGACTTCCATTTTATTATTTTTGTTTGTACGGCTCTTGCCTCTTTTCAATCAATCAAATGCCAAGGTCTCGTCTTAATTTGATAATATTTTTATGATACGGCTAATTGAGAAAATTACAGAATTACTACTGTTATTGGGATGAAATTTTGATCGCTTGATTATGTTTGCGCGCGAGTGATTTCATAGTACAGTTAATAATCATTTTAATATTTACGATCTAAATTTTGATGGGATATTTTCTTCACCACTCTTTACGATGCAATAAAAATATCGTATGAATGTAACGTTAAATTCCTATAAAATTTTTACTCGTGTCGTTAAATTGTCGCTCTGCCCGTGTCGTACGAGAACTTTATGTCGTTTTCTTTTTAAGAATTTCAAAATATTTCCCGATTTTTCTTTTAACGATTAAAAAATATTCACAAATCTGTTTGATTCGAGAAACGTCGACACTAATGTGAAATTTGTTATTTGTTGAGAAACCTGTTTCAATTATAAAATGTATTAAGGCGAGAATGTTGTCATATCACTGGACACGTTATGTGAAATTAATTATACTTACGACCGTTTTATTATGTGCAGAGTAAATCGTACGTATAATATCCCATGTCCTGTGTCGCGCGCAGGGAAATTTGAAAGCAAACCGATTGCATTGGAATAATATGTCAATTTCCCGAAATGTGACTTTTTTAGAACTGTTGAATCTTTAATGTTGGGACTTTGATCGTTGAAATTGGAAAACGATAATATTTATTATTAAGAGAACACATTCTTATTGTGAACTTGTAATTGTTCAGAACAGACGGTCTGTGATATTTTAAATGTATTAATTAGAAAGATATGCATATAAGATCAATTTTATCGAAAAATATTGTTGTTGCGATATCGGGATTCGAACGTGGATCTCTTTTCAAACCGGGGAAGGTGCATTATCCAACAAAGTAGATAGCTTTTAAATAATGGAATGATAGATGTATTCATTTGAAAAAGTGTAACATATAGGTTCGAAAATTTGTCGTTAAAAATAATGTCGCTGTAGCATAGTTGAATAATGCACCTTAGCGCAACAACAATATTTTTCGATAAAATTGATTTTATATATATATCGTTATAATTAATACATTTTGTAGACGTGCTTGTGGTCTAGTGATTACGATACTCGCCTAGTGATCTAGTGGTCGGGGTTCCGAGCCTCGTTTCTGAAGGGCATCAAGTTAGTCCTATTTTCATAGTATAAGCGTTTAGCTCATTTTGAAAATAATAAGATTTTGACACGTATTCCGTTTATGCGTTTATATTATTTATTATATTAAATGAAATTATCCACCTGCATGATATTAGGTTTTTTTTTTTTTTTTAAATAAGAGAAGTAACAAAGACGATTAATTATCTGGTCACTGTTCTTGAAAAGATGTTTTGTAATTTTTATTTTATTTTATCAAAAACATTAATCAATTTTAAAATCAGTTAGATAGATAGTGGCGGTTTTGTTTCTGAAGCTCTCAAATGTCCCTTTGTTCAAAATGATTGTTTTTCTTAATATTAGGAGTACGGCAAGTTTTTCAAACAAAAAAGAGCTCCTCAAATATGGTGCTCGACGAAACACTCGAGTTACGGAGGCATTAAGATATACTTGACGTGTTTTAAAATAATTTTAATAAAATTTTAAACCATAGTATTATATCACATTATTTGATTATGCTGTCGTATTCTGAGATTATCTCACAGGAAACACATTGTTACTCTGCTTGTCACAACTGCAACATAAAATATTTTCTTTTTATTACATTTTTGGTGAATAAAGCCACTTTGGTGCTAGAACACTCAAACGGAAAGATTTCAGCTTTGGCTGCATTCAGAGAAACACCATATTTTCTGCCTAATATCAATAAAACGTGCTCAGACTCTTTACGGCAAAGAATAAAGGCGAGACGGGGACGGCGATGCTCCGGGAGGGCGGACACCGCGGGTGCGAGCGAGACAGGACGTGACAGCGAACATAAAAGCTATGTTTAGTACGAAGCTTTATGGCTTCGCTCGGCGGCCAAAGGAATTTTCTGTGATGTGCATACGGCGCGCTGAAGAGCTAACGCACCAAAGTTCTACTTCAAGTGGGCTCATTTGGTACTACGTGTCAATCTTGATGGCACTCGGTAAATTTTTAAACATTATTTGTTATATTTCAATACATGCTTTAATTCTTTTTCTAAATTGTTTTTAATTTACTCGGTAAACGATCCAACAAAAATCATAATAAGTACTAAAAGATCTTAACAATATTTGAATATGTCCAAGAACACACAATTACTGGATTTTTACCTACAGATATCTCATAGAGACAAAGCTATATTTAATGGAAAATATATGCTGTTTAAAAAAAAAAAAAAAGGTAAAATGAATTATCAAATTTGGTCCATAGATGGCGATGGTGTAATGGTACTCGAAGCGAGTTCACATACTAACATATATACAATTTTCAAAAATTTGATAAATGTGGAGATTTAGGGGTGAGAATTGGTAAATGTTATATATATGTCGCAAGCCCTGTAATTACCCCATACTTCAATATATTTTCCATTAAATATAATTAAAAATTTGTCTCTATGAGATATCTGATATTTGTTTACTAAAAGATCTATTTATTAACACATCTATTCTATAAAGATTGAACCCCCTGCTGGCCTATTTTTAAACACTGCTTTAGCCACATTTCAAGGAATTTTTATTCATACTAACTGTTATTCAACTCGCCTTGATACAAAAACACCTAGTAGGTAATGTTGAATGAAATCAATGAACAACATTTAAAACTTGAATGGTTTAGATAAATTATTATTATATAGTCCATATGTATAATATCTCAGAAATGTCCTTTTGTTTGTCACGCGTAGGCAACTTTAAAAGGAAATTGATATTTTCGGTTCTGAATGGACATTCTTCGAATAGAAAACCAACAAGTCCATTTCAAAATCTGTAATGTTGCTGTATGTATAATAGTTTCTGTTTTGTTGGTAGGTAATTATTTAAATTATCGCCTATTTATTAATCAAGGGTAAGATTTATTTTAAAAAAGACGTGTTAAACAATAGTTTATTGTTAAATAATTTGACGATATTTTTTGCAAACGTTAGCATTTAATTGAAATGATCAAAATGTTCAAATACTAATTTAATGTATTAATTATAAATATATACATGTAAAATCAAAAATTTGTCGAAAAATATTGTTTTCGCGCTACCGGGATACACATCACGGACCGTCTGTTCTGAATAATTACAACTTCACAATAAGAATGTGTTCTTCCTTAATAAAAGTTGGGGCACATTATTCTTTGTCTGTCCGTGGTGGAGAACGAGGTGGCGTGGGGCACCGACACGCGACCATTTTATTATCATACTGTAATAACTGTTACGGATTTAGATAAACGGTTGTCAAATTATGCTCTTTTTCGACCATCGCTAAAGGGGTAAGACTAAACGCACGGCTTTATTAGATCATTTCCATGCCGAGTTACAAGCCTCAATAACATGTGGATGTATGAGTTGAAAGAGCCAAAAGATGAATGAATGTAATGCGATCCTACAGCATCTTTGAAAGTAAACGTGAATACGGGCGTTCCTTCAAATAATGACACCGTGGGTTTCATTTCAAGCAACGTGGAAGGTTCGTAAACTGAAAAAATATACTACGCTTAATTCTGTTTTTGCACGGTATACACGTTCCACAGAATGCCGTTAGGTATAGGAAAATAAAACACAATGTTGTTTATTAAATCGAAATTTTATTAAAAGAATCGTACTTCATTTTATTCGTTATCTGTGATGTAGGTATTTCGTACCAAATTCACAGTTCACTAAGTTTTGGTAAATTCCTTGTATTGAGTTCTCATCCTTCTGACTAGTGTCTGCTCGGGGGTGGGGGAATTCTACGAACGTATTACCAACGCATAACACATTCTTATTGTGAAGTTGTAATTATTCAGAACATAGGTCTGTGATATTTTAAATACTAATTAAATGTATTAATTAGAAAGATATACATATAAAATTAATTTTATCGAAAAATATCGTTGTTGCGCCGCCGGGATTCGAACCTGGATCTCTTTCCAATCCGGGGATGGTGCATTAACCGACTATGTTACACTTTTCAAATTAATACATCTATCGTTTCATTATTTGAAAGCCATCTACTTTATTTTTACGGAATCTCAAATACCTTTGAGTTGCACGATACGAGACGCAAGAATTAACAATTCATTTTTATTAAATTTTGGACACATTGATACAACTTATATATTATTAGGAGAGCACATTCTTATTGTGAAGTTGTAATTATTCAGAACAGACGGTCTGTGATATTTAAAATACTAATTAAATATATTAGTTAGAAATATATACATATAAAATCAATTTTATCGAAAAATATTGTTGTTGCACCTTCTCCGATTTGGAAAGATATCCTGATTCAAATCCCGGTGTCGCAACAACAATATTTTTCGTTAAAATTGATTTAATATGTATATCTTTCTAATTAATACATTTAATTAGTATTTAAAATTAAGTGTACTACAAATTCAGACTTTTTTTTCTCTCATCGCGGCCATAACTGACTTAACGACCGCATTTATAACTAAAATAAACTCTATTTATTATTTGTCAGTATGTTCTCTTGTATTTCAACTGTCACAAAAAAAAGGAAAATAAATATTATAAAGAGTTTAAGAGTCTCTAGGTGTCGCTGTATCGGGTAGAAGGGCTGTCATAATGGGAAAGGGCGTTGTCGTTATAGCGAGTTTTTGTTAACCAAAGCAGCACGTCTGTAATTATTTGAAGTACGAAGATATGACCGCCATTGTTACTATTATGTTTTATCTAATCTGTCCAATATTTGCCCAAATGATTCGAAATGAGTGATTCACGTGCGAAACACGGCATGGTTGGTAGTGGTACAACACACCAACGAAATGGATAAAAGTACAGTTATAAACAAACACAAACACTGCTGTAATACGGCGTTAAGAAATAATTGTACTCTATATGACCGTTTTGTCATATGAATAAAACAATATATTGATTACCCGATTGTTCTACTGCGCGAGACGGTCGTTTGATCTTCTTCGGTCCCATTAATATCCGCGCGCGTGGGTGCGGGTTAACAATGTCAGACAAGGCCATTTGTGAATTATTGTTGGCACATCGTTCCGGAATAAAGCAATATTGATACCTTATTATATTAATATTTTATACTTGCGAGTTGTTTCGTGACATATCCATAGCCCCAAAGTATGCGAGTGCGATTTGTTTTAGTTGCGAATGAGGTAATATCGAAATAAATGTATATTTTTTCGCGGTAACCCAACGCAACGCCTTAAGTGACCGCGTTCAACTGAAATTAGCGACAATGTTTTATTGAAACACGTTTATTTTCAGTTAGTGGAGTTTAATAGTCTAAAAAATTTATTTAAAATCACGAATCTCCTTAGATTTCCAAAAAATCTTTCGCATGAGTTGAAATTAATGATCTCTTTCTAAAAAAATATGAGGCATAAATTTGTAATGTAAAGTTTGGTAAATGGCAATCATTTTTTTTTGTGTAAGCTGCACAAGTGAAAAATTGACAACATCTACCAAATTGTTACAATCTACTTGTAATACATCAGAGAATTTCCACATTGCTTTTTATGATACAGCTATACTTTTTTATGTGCAACACAATTTTTATTATCTTTGTGTTACAACATAAGTTCAGTTTTGGTTTAGTTTACAATCGGTGTTTACTAGTATTTCTGGACTTGGATATACACGAGTAGGCAAACATCTGGATTGTATCATAACAAGGGTGCTGCCATCTTATGCCACTAATAATAAATCAGAGGACTGTGGCGTTCTTTTTATTTTAATTTCTTAGAATTCTTGAGCAAAGTGGCGGGTTTTCCAACTCCAAATAAAACGAATCTCGTGTTTTTCTCGCGAGGCCGGATGGGAGCCGACCTGTTTGTCATTGATCGCTCTTGAAGTGAGCCAGAAAAAAGATGATCTGACCGGTAATAGTAAAAGAAGTAGAGGTCTTACATTATCTAGATGTGTCGGCTTGTATCGAGACATAAATCGTGTACCGCCTACCACCTAGGCGGCGTGGTAGTGGACGACGTGGCTGTCATCAAAAGCACTGAAATACATCGTCGCACGTGAGGTGCTAATGACGGCCGTTAATAGAAACTACTAATACGTTAATTATTTCTTGAAAAAGAACAAAAAAAACGTTCTGACACGTCTTGCGTTTGGCAATCTTGTCCCGTTTAAATTGTATTCAGACACGCTAAAACGTCATGAAGTGTATTATTAAAATCATTGGAAATGGATATCGTTCGTTGCAGTGTTCGGTTATTATTTCATTGAAAATCAAATCATATTATTTTTGTTCAATTCATGTTCATTCACGTTAACGACAATAGGTAAAATATTTGTCCCATGTACAACGAGTAAACAGTCTTTTTGACATAGAATATCTTTATTCAACGAATACACAAGTAAGATTAGCCAATCAATAATATTTAGATACCGATACCACGCAAATACGCTATTTTCCTATGGTGTTAAATCGTCACACAAATATATTATTTTTTGTGTCGGGATTCAAAGCATTGATTTACTTGGGCTGACTGTTTTTAAAAATTTATAACTTTGATGGGGTTTATTTATAATTATATATTTTTGCAGATAATAAAGAATTTATGAATGTTTATAATGTCTACATATCCAGTGCAAGAGCGCGTTTCGCGATGTTTCGCGACTATCTATTTTCGGTGACCGGCTAATTTAAAAAAATGCAGAGTTTGCTTGGCCTCCCCGTTCACCAAATCTGATGGCGCCTGATTTCTTTTTGTGGGGCTACTTAAAAGGCCGAGTTTACATGAACAAATTCAGGAGCTTAAACAAAATATTTGTGCAGAAATAGTAAATTTGGAATAGTAAATAGTAAATGCAAAATACTTTAGAAAGAGAAATTATTTGTCAATAAGAAAATGGGGGTCATTTAAATTGTGTTATTTTCCACACATAGATTAAAAAAAAGTTAACGAAGTACACTTTCATGTAACAATATTTTTTTAAATAAATACTAAAATTGGTCCATTCTGTATTTAAATATTCTTAACATCAAATTTTAATATTAATGTATTTATATTTAACTTCGGTAGAAGCTAGTAATTAATAAATAGCTTAAGGTATTTGTAAACTGCTATTTTATCATCTAATGTTTATTATCCCCAGTTTTCACGTTTTCGATTTTTATTTTATTTATTAGCTGATTTAAAAATGAATATATTTTTCAAACCAGAAACGCAGGAGTGGTATCACACATGCGTCTGAGACACGTAACACGTTTTTTTTTATATATTTAAAATTATTGTAGAAAACAGACGACACCACTAGTTGTGGTGCCGTCTGTTTGGAAATGTAATGTCAGCGTGATTGTGAATCAATTTTTGACATGCTCGACTGTATTTTTAATAACTACATTATTGATTCGATTCTTGTTTACTTATGCGTTAGCATTTTTTACGGTTTAATTCGCAGAAACCTTTATAGAATCGAATATGTTTAGTTGCGAAAATGTTATTATTAAATGATGGAAATGACGCCCGGCGCGCCGCGGCCGAGCGCCAGTCGGATAGATTAAACGATCAAATATATTTTGCAAGTGCGGTGCACACGTCTGGTGGCCGCGTCACCTTTTCGCAGTGGCCTGAATCGCGATTATTTAGTATGCAGGCTCATTCGTAAAATTCTCAAACGGTCTCGTCTTAAAAATGTGATTTTAATTTTTTTGAATTAACAAATAAAAAAAATACTAATAATTGTTTATTTCTTTTAATACTTAATGTTTTATTCATCAGATTGTTTGTTATTAACGATCTGTTTTGATATTTGTGACGGCGATTATGCAAACAGCATAAAAAATGTAATAGTAATTTTATTGTGCTAGCGTTTAAAACCCGTCCTCGCTTTTTCTAAATCTTCCATATTAATTTAACATCACGCGACACTTTTTAATAACCAACTTCTTGAAATATAGTTTGATGTTGAAAAGAGAAAAAGATTATTTTTGAAATGATAATTACCCACCTATATAAACCACCTATCAAAAATATTATTTTTAATAACCTACAATTCTGATAATCGATTTCTCCCAGAACCAAAATTTCAAATGAGATTTTCACTTACATATTCATTACTGTTTTCTTTTTTGACGAGTCATAAAAGTAGATAACCTGAATTATTACTTTTATAGTTTTTGTTAACGTTCTATTGCTTAACTTTAATCCACAATTTGTTTAATATGTATTTTTGTTCAAAAAACATACTATTTGATACACGTACCTATGAGCGCTTAATACTACTAAATGTGTGCTCTATACTATTATTATTTTATCTAAAATACATGTTTATTATATTATGTTTCACCGTAGCGTTCTTAGATGGTTTTTCGTTAAGACTTTTACTCTTGTTCGATCTTTATAAATGAATGCGACTTCTGTCCAGTACCTATCCACAACCCCCTCCTCCTATACCAGAACACGGCCTATTTCAATGGTGTGTTCTCTATGGTTAATCAGTTAAAAGTTGTGCCTTCGAACTGTCAAGTAAGCGTTTACCATTGGGTGCGATTATTGCCGTCAAATTCGTCTTGCTGTGTCGGACCGTCATTTGTTTATGTGCGAATCGATTTAGTGCTGTACTTGTATTGTGTAAGGTGTTGTTTGACACTTTCACGTGAGCGTCGAAGGTGTATGTCCAAGTGTATTTCGTACTGAACAGCGATCCAGTGGAAGAAGATACCGAGAGGAGCATTTCACAGGTGGGTCGTGTTTTCCGGTGGTTCTTCACCCAGCCCCTATTCCTATCCATCTCCCGAATTCCTTCCACCCTTGTTGCATCCCTTATTTCCCCACCCCCTCGTGTAAACAACCCTCATTTATAGGACATAACTTGGCGAATTCACCTCGAATATCGAGCTTTAGTAAGTTTGAGAAAATTTGACCTAGGTCTCTTGTGGAACGATTCACCGAAGCCAATCCGCGGTAAATTTGTTCTGAAATTAAATGACCCACTTAAGAGATTCCTGGTTAATATAATATTTGTGTATATGAACGTCATTTTTATGGAAGATGTTTTGTGAACTTCTTAAACAAGCTTCAAGAAACGTATGTTGTTGATTTTAATTATCAAATTTTAGTTTCAGGAATGGTTAGTTGGTTTTTGTTACGCTACACCTAAGTTTATTCTTTACTGATGTTATACCAATCAACAAGACAAATGATCCAGCAAGTTAGTCCTATCTCAAAATAGTAAGAATATTGATGTGATACGTATTGCATGTACCTACGCAGTTCTATTAAAAAAAAAAAAACATTAATGTACGTGATTAACATTGGAGTTGAGTATACGATAGATATTAAAAATAAATATTGAAATATATATCAAACATGCCCCATGGTGACAATGTTCAACGTGGTCCAAAGAGTCATGGAACGATCCACGATGGTGATATTAATATTTCGTTAAATAAATATATCGCAAACAGCCACCTAACTATTAACAAAAAATATTAAATAAAAATAAAATCTCTTTTCTTCTTTCTAGTTTATGTGCGGTTATAAAGCATTTGAATACGATTCTGGAGTCTGTGAAACCATCTTGGTCGTGGTAGGGATTCATTCAGCTCAAGATGAAGGAAACACCGCCCGGGGCGTGCGAGCATTCTGCGGTGCTCGTCATGTCTCGTGGAGAACTATGCGCCGCCTCCAAGTAAGGTTGTCACGATGGCGACACGCGTACTTCACGATAACTTTCAAGGAGGAAGCCTCCCCGAAGAACAGAAAGCGTAACTCTCAGCTCCCTGTGAGCGAGAGAAGCGGGCACCGCTCCATAAATAGTTAGTTAGTCTTCCTACAATATGCGATGGCGAGTAACAAAAATATTATTAGGTTGTCATTGCCTTCAGCGAATGCGCGCTTAGAGTTGGTGAGCAGCCTGCGGTCACGCGTGCGAAATTTGATCCCGATCGCGTCATTTGCCTTTCGGCTATTAAAGTGTAAACATGTTCTCTCCGCTAGCAGTTTGCACCAAGGAGGAACAACGAGCAGTTATCTGATTTCTCTGGCCGGAGGGTGTGAAAGGGGCTGAAATTCATCGTCGACTTTTATAAAATGGCCGGACGAGTGTGACGCACGAAGAAGGAGCGAGATGTCCGTCAACCCTCCACCACGGGCGACAAGATTCGGTAAGCTCGAGAGATGGTTCTAGGTAATAAGCGAGTTACCATCGGCGAGGTGGCGTCTTTGAACATGAATAATGGTTCTGCCTATCAAATCATCCACGACGAGCTTGGCTCGGTGTAAAGTCTACGGTAAATAAATTGTAGAACGAAAAATGTAGATAATTTTTTGAATTTTTGAAATCGCTTAATTCCAATAAGATTACACAAATATGGACCCAATATATGATCCAATCAGGTAGAGATGAATCAGAAGCATGGCTATCCAACATTCTAATATAATTTATACAATACCTACACTAATAATTCACTAGTCCTACAACAAACACTCCCACTACATATATTTTTATTTTATTTTTACTTTTTTATACATATTTTTAATTCTCCTTTTATTCCTGTCGATGATTTAAACAACACCACAAAAGCACGGGAAAAAAAATTGGCTACTTTGACACAGACTTCAGTCTAGCAAAGTAGCCGGGACAACGCTGTATATATCAGAGGGTGAAGTCCACTCCATCTCACACAATAAACTATGAGTATTACGTATAATATATTCACCTCTGTTAGAACAAAAATATGTATGTCATCTAATAAATAAATAAATCATTGCAATTTTTTTTCCACATCAAAACAATTAAGCCTTCTTCGCGTAAAAGATTTCGTGTGCATTGTGTAAAAACGACATTGACATGACTCGGTGCGCCGCCATTGTCAACACAACTGTACTAAAGTTGAAACATTTATTGTCGCCATAGCTGTTGGAGACTTCACCTCAAATACTGGTTTAATGACTTCGTACCGCACATCAGAGCCGCGGCCGGTAAAGTGTTTCTGTAAACAACAATTATATTATTTTCAGGTTTTTTTTTTGTGGTCTAGCGACGGTAGAGGTTTGCCGGTACACCAGTTCCAGATGAATATCGGAT
Source organism: Eubasilissa splendida (assembly GCA_031772225.1). Taxonomy (NCBI): domain Eukaryota; kingdom Metazoa; phylum Arthropoda; class Insecta; order Trichoptera; family Phryganeidae; genus Eubasilissa; species Eubasilissa splendida. The sequence continues at coordinate 18,649,337 of CM062856.1, forward strand.
CGTTTGTTCAGTTACTTTTTGAACCGGTTCCAACTCTTGAAATTCAATCTAACGGGGTTGGGGGTGCTAGGAGAATCTTTAGAATTTATCGACATACCACCCACCCTCTCGCCGCCGTTTTATAAATAGTTAAAATTAGCAATATTAACTTTATGGTTAAAATTCATTTTTTATTTATTATCTCTGTTTTATTAATGTTTTAAAGATAATAAATAAAAATATAGTTAAAATTTACCTGATTGATCAAATTTAATGCTAGATTCGAAATGGATTTTTAAAGTTGGATTCGATTTCAACAGATTAACCCTGCAAAAAAACTATTTTAATTTTGACCCGTGGCACCGATATCTTTTGGATCCTACGATACGCGATCGATTCTACTACGATTTCGAGTAGCCGGGCGTCCCTGTGTCTTGCCGGTAACCGGTTAAAAATCTCAGGGACGCAAATATCAACCACCTCTATTGTGGTCTTGAAATCGAAATTGGCAGCCCGTTTCAAGAAACACTCCGCTCTGCAGCAGACTTGCAGCATCCCGATCCATCTGCGTTATGTGCCGTGATTATATGGTGTCAGATTATTTATTTATGAAATTATTACGAAACGAACGTTTCACGTAACACAATGCGAACAAAAAATTGTTATTATCCTTGTTCATTGTAATTTTCCGTTTCAATTTATGTATTTAGATATTTTCAAACATTTGTTATTAGCAAACGAAGATATTTTGTTTTTTTAAATTACTTAATTTAATTTATTAATTATAAATATATACATATAAAATCAATTTTGTCGAAAAACATTGTTTTTGCGCTACCGGGATTCGAACCTGGATCTCTATTTCCAATCCGGGGAAGTCACTACCAATTGTGCTGTAGCGTCAATATTTTTCATGACAAATTTTCGAACCTATATGTTACACTTTTTCAAATTAATACATCTGTCGTTCCATTATTTGAAAGCCATCTACATTGTTTTTACGGAATTTCAAATACCTTTGAGTAAACCGACTGCAGACGCCAGAATTATCAATTCATTTTTATGAAATTTTGGTCACATTGATACAACTTATATTATTATTAAGGAGAACACATTCTTATTGTGAAGTTGTAATTATTCAGAACATAGATCTTTACAGCTTTTATATAGAACTTACTTATAGTTTGTGCTCGACGTTGTCGCGGATTCCAATATATAAAAATGATTTGATGAGATGAAAGATACAGAAAAAATGTATCTATCGAAAGTATAAATTAGTCACTATCGGGATTCGAATCTGGAGCTTCCTATCCGGGGGAAACGCGGTATAATTATTTTATATTTTTGGTTATTATGTGTATATTATTGAGATTAAAATTGTTTTTTCACTGTTAAACATCTTTTACATTCACTATTTTAATACACGTTGGTAATAAATTTAATACGACCCGCAGCATCCAAGTAGAAACGATGATGCGATGATCTTGAACATTAATAATAATTTTTAACTATGTATAAATGAGGCCATGAGTGTCTTTTTGTGTATACTGTACCCGTTGAATTGCTCGACGTTCTTTTGTTCATATAACCATCACTTATTCGCTTGTCGGTCGCAACAAAGTATGTAAATATTTACATAAATGTATATGTATTTTGTTCATCATCCTCGTCTCGTATTATTATCATCTCGGTTCATTCGTTATTTGACAATGTGCTTCTCATGTTTGCCGATAAACACGCCAATCGTGTCATGTTAACCGTGTATTTATTTGTGCTCGTTCATCAGCTAGAATTCTCCGTAGCTCTAAAGAAAGTGTGAGCAGTGTGACGCGAGGCCGGCTGATACACTCGCGTCAGGTGCGCGCGCGCACATTGAAAATTAAGCCTGGTGAAATGAGTGATCATTGGAAATATACGAGGATGAAGAGTGATAGGGTGATCTTCAAAAAGATGAAGAGATCAAGTCTGAAACTTGCACAAGATTAGAGAATGTGGAAACATGCAGTTCGCTCAGTAGAAGCAGACCACAATGCTCACACATGAGCACATCTTTATTATATATTGCGTTTCCTCATCTATTATCTAGGACGTCTTGGATGTAGTATCATTTGCTAGTAAAAAAATATTCGCCAAACGTGTTTTTAATATCTCTAGGTTAAGATTACTTAAATGTTTTCTGTTTTATATATTCAATAATAAACAGTACGTAAATATATATTCAATTTGAAATGAAGTGTACATTGTTTAGCGAAATTCTACGAGACATCTGTCATCTTTTCATATATATGCTGTCTATGGCAAGTGCTCAGCATAGAATGATGCACTTTCTTAGTCGCAATGTCTTCAACTTTGAATACGTATTACGTTTTGTTCCATGGAGCTCCATAGATTTGATGTTTCGATACTCTCATGGTGCGTGTACATGGATGACCCTTTGATCTCTCGCCTCGGAGATTTGTCGGTAAACAATGTACCCTCTAAGAGGCTGGCGCACCTGAAATATCAGCGTACTATGTCTATCAAAAAATATACAATATTCAATTAATGTTTTCATAAACAATAATACCTAAGAGTGGTAAATGCTGATGTGAAAACAAACATTTTGTAAGATTTGCTTTCAAAATATACGTTTTCATCCGTAACTCAAAAACACAGAGCCGTTTTAGGAGGTTTTGCGTTTAGGCACTATATGTATCGGTTGAGTCATTCACTACGATTCACAGTTTGCGTTCAACTCTAAACTGTAAATGTATATGCAGGGGTTGACGATTCGTCGCAATCGGGCCTCTGATAGGTCATCTCATTTTTTCATTCAAATGTCGACGCTAAAAATTATTTTAAATCTTCTACAATCTGCTTTTAGAATTCATCTCACGAAAGGTTCATCTTTACGAACGGTGACGTGAATGATTAGGTAACACTTAATAATTTCATTTCATCGCTGGTTGAATGTTACATCTGCTTAAAACACTCGAAAGCGTTAATATGATTTAGAGATTAGGCTGTTTAATAATACCATTATGCTAGTAATAGTTAAACAACAGACTTGCGGTTATTTTCCATTAGCCCGAATCGTGACGAGTATTCATTAATTCCGTGCTGTCTGTAATCTTTACAATAATGTTTTGTTTTTAAATAATTAACTCTTTTATTTATTTATTTTGCTTAGCTGCTTGGGTTTTCGAAGAGATAAAAAAAAAACATTATTCAGGGTGTAACAGATCTAGTTCACAATATTTTACGGGTGGATGACTAAATTACGAGTCGAAAATGTTCAAGAGATGTGTGCCTAATCTCAACCACGGCAGAGATATTATATAGGCATTTAAAAATAATTATAATTATGCGATTGTTTCGATTAATTAAAGTATTTTATTGATTCCAGATTATATATTAAATGTCAACGAATTTCGAGCGGCTAGACTATTTTTTGTTAGACGATTTAGGGCCTGACGTAAAAAGATTAATAATAGATCAATTTCGCAAATATTTATTTCGAAATACGTAGACTTCAAGCTTAACACGATTTTGTAAATATTTAAAACAATAATATTTTCATTTATTTATTTTTAATTGAAATTAAAAAATATAATTATAATAAATATTATTATTGAGTTCTGTTAGTTTGCGTAAGCAGTATTATATGTAATAGTTGTTTCGACGGTTGAGGCCATTTTCAAACTGGATAAACCACGTACAATCGACTTATTTACCTGATTTTAGTTACCCCTTCTTCTATCCATTCCACCGAAACCACCTAATTACCCGTGGATAGAGAAAGGGGTAACTAAAATCAGGTAAATAAGTCGATTGTACGTGGTTTATCCACTGTTTAAAAATGGCCTTAACCGTCAAAACAGCTGTAACATATAATACTGCTTACGCAAACTAAACAGAACTCATTATAATTTGATTAAAAATAATATTTTCCTTAACATTTCAAATTTAGCAATATTGCGGACTAGGTCTGTTACACTCTGTATAACTTACGTTCATCTATTAAAAAAATCTCATTACTTTTAACGCAAGGTTAAAATGGTAATGTAATTCCCGATGTTTATGCCCTTATCTCTCGTATTTGGTATCTCCATTCATCGGAATAAATATATTGGGTTACGTGTCCCATCCTGGTCGCTCGGGAATTGTATAAAATGGGTTTAAGCTGGGTGTTCGGCTTCAGCTTTGCAAATGTAATAAACTATTCAATTCGTGTAATGTATAAGTAACTATTAAAGGTACTCGCATTGAATTTATAGACAGCTATGTAATGTTATTTTATACCAAATCTCCTCAATGTGCGTTTAGTTCGCCGATGCGGGTTTTTACCTGCCAGTGCGCCCGGGATAATGTATCCCCAAGTTCTGTTTGAGGGGTTAAACACCCGCGCGGGTTTAGCCGCTAGAGGGCGGTAAGTCTCCTTCTTGTTTGTTTTTGGAACTTGTAATATATATATTTAAAGTTTATGCTCTGTAATATTCTTTACAGCTTTTATATAAAACTTACTTATAGTTCGCGCTCGACGTTGTCGCGGATTCCAATATACCTATAATTTGAAATATGGGGTTAAGGGATGGGGGATGCCTTTGTTGTGTTGATGCGTGCATGATTTAGCTCGTCAAAGGGTGTACAAACAAGACAGACATTAGTACATACATTCAATTTTATATGATAGTTATATAAAATAAATATCAACGTGGCATCAAATTACACAATGAATACTAAAAATTACGGCCAAACATTTTTTTTTTAGTTCCAAAGAGTAACGGCAATTACATAATGTATAAAAAATACTTGGTTTATTATTTTTGTTCTAATTTCCAAACATACAGAACTGCCTGAACACGCGAAGTCTGTTTGCCGCACAGAAATGTATTCAGTGCATTGTTTGTCGAACAAATTTGTTCTACATTTTTGTATTTAATCAAATATCTCATGTAACGTTACATTTTGATTAATCGTTTGCCACTTACGAAATAATGCTTCTTTTCACTTTGTTATTTTAATTGCGTTCCGTTTTATCTGTTTCAAATACGGCACGCTTTTATATTAGTGGAATGTGAGTACTGTCTGTGAAATATTTTCTCTCGTGACTGCTAGTTTTAGCGTTTTTTTTTTTAAATGATTTTTGTGATTTTTTAATGCTTACCCGCATTAATAACAATCTGACAATCGGATTTTATTTGTTACGTTCTGAAATTGCAACTTCACAATAAAAATGTGATTTCATTAAAAATACATGTCCATGTTCCACGAACTGTGTTTATTGACGTAATATTTTTAATAACGGCTTCTCTTAACCATTGTGTTAAATATGAAACTTTAATATCCTTCTGCCTCATTTGGCCTTTGATAATTATTTTTTATTTGAACCTTTTAAAGGTGCAATTTTTCCTGCTTAATGTTTTATTTATATTACGGCCTGGGGAATTTTAAGTAGGGTCTGGCGTCATTTATCTCCACACCTCGTATAATTGAAACGGGGAAGCCATTTTGAAGAGGGGACAGCTGCGCGCGGCGGCGATGAGTAGTTAAGAGATATTTCGCTGTATGTGTTTACCGTTAAAAATGTAAAGTTGTCTCGTAGTAATTTATTTACCTGTTTACTCCTTTTTTGTTTGTGGTCCTGGTAACGTGAGCAGTCACCAAACTCGGGTTTAAAAATAAACGTTGGACTTTTTTCTACTTGCGCGGTACTTCTCAGAATATATAGATAATTGTGAAATTCTCAATACATTACAGTTTTTTTTTTTTTTGCATTTCCATAATTTAAAACATAATCTACAATATCGCTCGTAAGTTTATGTTCTCAGGAGTGTTTTCCCCCCCTCATTTGTATATTATACGAAAGTCATTGCGAATTACTAAACATCTTTAGGTTTACATTACCATTAACAAACATCGCATATTTTGGAACCTTTTTATGAAAGAGCTCGATAGCCGCTTTCGGTCGGCACACTTAGACTGTAGAACTTTTTAGACGACCCGTGGCGCTGGTATTCCTTTCGAATATATAATTTAGGGCGGTGTACGCAGGGCAGGTATTTGTCATAAATGCACGCGTAGCCTTGTCTTCAAAGTATGTTGTTAAACCAATGCACAATGAAGGGGCTCCTTATCTTCTTGTCCTTATATTGAATAATTGGTTCTACCTACCACCGCATAGGTATCGTGTATTTATGTACGTACGTTTACATGTTTATTAAGTTTTTTATCCGCACCAGTGACTGGATCAATATTGCCTTAAATGACCTCTTTTTTTAAAGACAATTTAGTTCAAAATATATGATACGGATCTTTTGGTACGATTGATTTGATTTTATTTCCCCTTATTATTTATCGTTTCAGAATTAGGTAATTTCTATATCATTTGCTCTGAACGTAAAGCGAGTGAACCAACAATTAAAATATAATAAGATATTTTTAAACGGTTAAATCTTCTAATAAATAATAAATATACCGTATAATTCATAGTTCCGACCGATAGATCAAAAGTTACGATCATGCTAAATGAAACTTGTTTTACCTCTCTTATAAAAAATATTTTTGACTACCCTTACAACAATTGAAATAGCTAGTCGATATGGTAACATTCCCCTCGCGTTGTCATTATGCTAGAGTTGAATAAATAATGGGTGCTATCTCATATAACACCCTTATTATTTGTAAACCTTTTTAAAGGATATACTTCAAATCCCCTAGACATGGTACACATTTATCCATAGCACAAGACTTAACATAAAAAACCAAACTTTCAACCACATGCCGCCAAAGAATTCTGCCCTTTTTTTTGTCACACAGCGAGTAGAACCTCCGAATATCGGGGGAAGCTAATTGTGCCGGAATGACACCACGTGGACGATCCCCTATACGATGGGCCAATCAGATAAAAGAGGCATTAGGATCTTACTATACAGAGCGATTCACTTTGCTTAAGATTGAGAATCTCGGAGAGATCTAATTGAAGAAAGATTCCCGTGTAGATCGCGATCATATTATTGAAGACCACGTATCAAACGAGAAAAAGCGAAGAGCATGTGTTTACTTTCGAAATGTTTATATTCGAGCAAATTGCAAATGCACTACTTCCTGAAGCAGAACAACGCGCTCGATCTTGCAGACGAAGATCTAATCACCACGTTTAATTGTAAATAAATATATTAACATAGGTACACAACCGCAGTGCACATTTCTCATAAATTATTATTCTTTTCTATGTTAAACTATTTTTTTAAGTAGCAAGAAATCGAGCATTCTTTATTAGAATTTCATTAATATTAAATAAGAAATTAAGAAAAGTGTTCGGTGCTAAACGTAGTAATATAAAGAAAACAGTCCGCTCATCAAATGCTGGTTAAAGTTTTGTATTTTTTCCAGGTGTTTTTTCGCTAGTATAATACAACAATGTACTTTTCAAAAAAAAAAAATTCTTACCTAAATATCTAACTAGACGATGACAAGTTCCACGATCGTGCAAATATATATATATATGCTAGGTCATGTATCTCGCCGCCTGTAGATAATTCCAGATACCTCCTCTCCGCTTATGCGATCCTCGCGCTTCACTTATCCTGATTGCTCTGCCGGGTTTAGTCGGTAGGTACCCACCCCCTCTCACCATCACCCTCATTCTCCACAGACATTATGGACGCGCACACGATTTATTCGACTCCCGCATGCTTTTTATATTACCCATACTTAATATTCAAATTCTGAAACGTTTGAGGTTCGAGCATGTTGTACATACGTCATTTTTATTCAGAACTTTTCACGCGTTGTATATTGCCTTTTTTATCTTACATGTGGAACTAAAAAACCTGCGATGTTTTTGTGAATAAAACCTGTACAAATCCAGTACAGCATTTACATTTATTGTCAATGCACCACTTTATTTATATTATTAACGCAATTTTCGTGTCCGATTTTGTTTTCCGCGCGCGCACCTATCTCCCTCTCATCTGGTAATCTTATCGGGAGCGCAGCAAATTAACGACGTTACACGTTTAGCTTATCTCGGATGCAAGTTCCGCTTTGGCCTGGGGTTTGACACTTCTACTGGGCGAACGAGGTTAACCCCGGCATGCACTTAGCTTGTAATTAGAGCCTCTCTCAGTTTACTTGCAATTAACGTCGGTGTTCCCTGCAGTAGTGTATACATGTAACACCTCAAAATATACCATGCTAGTTGTTATGCGACCCTGGTAATGAAACAGTGTTATAAAAATTTAACGATGTGTGGATTAGATGAAATTATAATGTAATTAATTAATTATAAATATAAATAAAATATTTCTAATCTCTTTATGACTTTGTAAATAAATATTTTATGTATCGATTATATTTCTAGACTTTTTCTGTCATTACAGAGATAAATCAATATTCTCGTACCGCATGCATGCGAGGTCTTTTGTGTTAGTTTTATATTGGTCTTAAAATATTCGGTGAACGTGTAGTTGCAATTTTATTCACAAAGTGAAGTGTTTTTTTTTATTATTTTTAAGTTTCACATAGAACCGCCAGAAGGCGGTATTCGCCGACCGCCTCTCGGGTAGCTTGATTTATGAGCCGAAGATTTATTACTCCGTAAATCTGTAAGGTAACTAACTCGCTAATATTGGTTGTACGGGGAGAGTCCCCGCTCCTACCACACGTCCTCCGTTTGTTATTTTTTTCTTCCACTCGCTGGTATCTTTCCGTTCTGCTAATGCCTTCTCGGAAGCCGCCATTGTCTTTTTTTGAAATGAAGACACAAAAGTTTTTTTTTTATTGCCTGTAGAGACTTGAAAACCAAATAATGGTAATGTAAAAATTTATCTCGTTATATATTAAATTTGAGCGAAGTTTTTTTTGTACCACGTAATGAATTCTTTACCCTTTTTAGACAAGTCGTTTGACTTGTCTAAATTTTTTATTTAAATCAACGTCTCCTACGTACAGTATAGTAATATAACATTAGATAATTTATATAGCGCCATTTGCGTAAAAATTTCACCTCAAGGGCTTCACGTATTAAATTCGTTATACAATTTATTTCATACCGTTAGTTAAAAGCATATTACGACCTCTCCTGCGTAAAGTATCGTAACATGCAGATAGGTTATTTTTAGTTGTTCTAGTATTTGATAAACTTTTGAGTGGAAGTAATTTTTTTTAAATGTATTATTGTAGGCGAATTTAATACCTGACGCATATTTGCAAAGGACAATACATTTTAGGCAACTCTATTTAAAATTCATCTCTGAAGTAATTCCTCTGAACCTTTTCCGCACGTTCCTCTGCGATAGCTGCAGATACAATTCATAGCATTACAAGATTCTTAATCAATACCGACGCTCTTTAAAACATGTTTTAAATATCGTTGTTAAACACACTTAAACCTTGAAAAGAACACATTCATAACATGCGCTTATTCGAAGGTTTAAGTGGTTTTCTGGGCAACGATTTCGAAACAGAAGTGGTGTAGAAGTTTGAACTTTTGAACTGTTCGCTTTCTAAACTTCAAACATCCCAAAATTGTATATATTATGTAGGTGCAGATAGATTAACATTGACATCTTGTGTGTTTGACATTATCGGTGTGGAGGAAATGACACATCGATGTTTTGTTTCCAATAAAACCTTTCATTATGATAATAAATCTGTCCGTGCGGCAGTGTTTCTCAAGTCGCCGTAATATTTAATCGCACTGCTATAAAAGTGAACCTCTCTCTACCTGTGGCCGTCTCGTGATATGCATTTCAAACCTCATAAAATGGCCATTAATTTATGTTCCTTCTACCTGAAGGTGAACAGAGCATCGGGCGTTGAATCATTATTTATGAACTTGTCGAACAAATCGAGCGGTGTTGCGATAAATAATCGAAGCTATTAATGGACCAGATTAATTAAGATGATCACTCATTTTCAATTCCGATTGAGATTTTCTAGCACTTCAAATTGTTTTACATTTTATTCTATGACCATTTCTGGTTTTGTGCTAATTTCACCGGTCTCAATCGCCCGTGTGACGGTCTCTACATTTGCATGCAAGTTTTTGGCAACTGATCAAAACGTCGGGAGTCGAAAGACTCAAACGGCAATTTTTCAAGAATCTTTATCGTATAGCGATACGGCGACTTCTCGCTACTGGTGCATGACACCTGGCATATGGCAACTTGGCTATCCGTGTTCGCATCTCGCGGACTCGATGCATACTCTAGTCCCGCTGACATTCTTCGGTGAAGGCCTCAACTTATTGCAACTTTGTACATTTTTAAACCGGCTCGAGTTTTTGTCGGGTACGAGCTTAAGGCACTAAAGGCCGCGATACCCTGCACGGATAGACTGCTGGGTTTGTCATATTTGAGTTGGTCATAATCGTTATGTGTAGTTTTGATTGATGTGATCGAAAACATATTTTTATTGTAATGTAATTTTAGAATACAGTTATTTTTGATTATTAAAACAAATTAAATGCATCACTTAGAATGAATAGTTACCACCGGCATCCGATGCCGGAACATTCTCCCGTGTTCTAAGTGACACGTCTAATTCATTTTACAAATATAAAATCTAATAGATATTTCATAGCAGTCGATTTAATTAGGAATTAAATTAGTAGTATTAAGAACACATTCTTATTGTGAAGTTGTAATTATTCAGAACAGACGGTCCGACATATTTTAAATACTAATTCAATGTATTCATTAGAAAGATATACATGTAAAATTAATTTTATCGAAAAATATTATTGTTGCGCTACCGGGATTCGAACCTGGATCTCTTTCCAAACTGGGGAAGGTACATTATCCAACTATGCAACAGCGACAGTACTTTTAGCGACAAATTTTCGAACCCATATATTACACTTTTTCAAATTAATACATCTATCGTTCCATTTTATAGATATACATGTAAAATTGATTTTATATGTATATCTTTCTAATTAATACGTTAATTAATATTATTGATTAATAATTCCGATCTACAAGATATAGAGATCAAATTGATATCCCAAAACTAAAATATACCGTATAATATATAAAATCAATATATTTATCAAGGTATGAAATTTTTTAACAATCTTCCCATCACAATTAGAAAAATTACGGACTATCATAAATTTGTAACTGAAGTTAAAAAAATATGTACACAGACTAACTGAAACATAAATTAACTCGAATATACTCCTTCTCTATATACGAGTCTTACTCTCATAGAGAAGGAACAAATGTTAAAATATATATATATATATATCCACTGATTATTGAAATTGTATTATATTTTTAATATTAATAAAAAAAATAAAAAATATGTTAAATTAAACTCTAGTGTATTCTACGTAAGTTTGTTATTTTATTATCTGCTAATGATTATTACAGAAAATGAACAATGCCAATCAATTATTATATGGTAAAAATGATTATTTACTTAGCGTAATAAAATGGCCGGAAATCCCAGCCTCGAAACAATTAAAAACGTACACAAAATATATTACATATTATTACGTGGGTAACACAAAGACTTTCATTGATGTCGAAAGCAGTCGCGATCCGATCCATTGTCTCGGACTTTCCGCCACTTGGCAGTCTCGGCACTCGGCGCAGAGCAGCGCGGATAGATAGGACATGTCGACTCGCTCTCCGGCTCGGTGGCAAAATAACACACACGACCGCCAAACTTCACAAGGGCCGTTGTTTGTAAATGATTATAATGTCCCCGCTGACAGTGCTGGCCCGCGGCCAAATACAAGATTGTCAGCATTTACCATTGTCAATTATATCGAGATTCTGCTCGTTAAATGTTGCGAGCGAAATTTACATCGCGCGGATTACTCGAGCGACGCGGGCGACAAATGCTATCCGAATTAATGAGCTGGCTCAAAAATTATCGTGGGCCATAAACTATTATTTGTTAGTATTCCTCTTATTGGCCGGGCGCTCGCGCGTCGCGGGTCACGTGTGGCCGCACTAAATATCTTTCTAACGATCTCGTGTCGGCGCTCAACTTAACTTCTTAAATAATTAACTTTTTAATTACCGAATATGCCTTTGGTCTTTTCTAATGTGTGCGAGCTACATACGTTCTATTACGGAAGCTCCTGTCGACATTGATAATTTCTTTCTTTTTCTCCAACAGTAATTAAAATGTACGTCTCATTATTGAGTGCCAAGTTTGTTTCGCCATCACAGTGTTGTGTTAGTTCTTCGGCGGCTAACTTCTTATTTTATTTTTATTTATGTCGAAAATTCGATGTGAAGGTTGACATAGTATAATTGGTAATTCTCCCGGCAAGATAAAGTTTTGGTAAACCATAGATTTTTTTTCTATGCGTTTTTTAAGTGATTCATCTATGATAATTTGTTTCTTATTAAATTCGTGGTTAGTTCTGTGGTTCGATTTCATTATGCACATGAGCGACATTGACTTAATATGTAGATAGTTGTCAATGACCTTATTTCGACAGTTTACGTGTAGTCTAATCATAGTAAATAAAATGTAATATTATTATCAAAATATTGCCACCTATTTACGTTTTCTTAAAATAACACTTGTTCTAAATTATAATAGACATAAGTCTTCTAAAATTACCTACCCAGTATAATATTCTTTATGTGCGGGGGGTACCCACTGTAGATGCATTAACCATAACATAACACTTTGTAAACTCTTGCCGTTCTTACATACATACTTAGAGCCTTCTTTAAGGCTACTCGAGTGTAAATTATTATTTATTAAAACATTTCTCAAGTGCTAATTTAGAAGATAATTTTTTTTATAGTAATTGTTTATCACGATAAATAATTTTTCTATTTTCGGTATTGTCGACTTTTTTTTAGCAAACTCCACGAATGCTTCCTTTACAAGGTTATTTTTTAATGACTTGCATAAAAATTATATTACTCGATCTTTTGTCATTGTTGATAGCTGTTTAACGTGAAAACGATAGCCGAGCAAGATAATAAATATTGTAAAGCAAAATGCATGTCGTTTGGCTCGTTGTATAACACATTCATTGCTCTGTTTTACGACCCCGCTAATGTTTAATGTTCGACGTGCCAATACGACGAGTACACTTCTTTCCGTACGTTTCTATCCATTATTTCAACACGGTTAACACGAGGTATCTCACCCAATCTTATACCGTGTCACACGCAGATAAATTGGTACATTTCATTGGATGAAGTGTCATTTTTTTAAATTTGAATATGTAACAATTATGTTCTGAAGGCACATTTTTTAAAATATAAACAAACATGTCTGTGTGTTGTCAGAAATATGAAAATTGGAACACTGCTGTAGGTTAACATTTTTAAAATTAACTAATATTTTTAAAGGTATTTTTTTTATTATTCTATTCATGTTCTTAATATACGTACATATTATACATTATAAACATTCTTATAAATATACAAAAAAGGCGAACAAACTTCATAATATAAGAGATGTTCACTGTCTCCTTAACTAGGCCGAAGTCTGTACTAAAGGAGACAGGTTCATCCATTGTCTATCATACAAATTAAAACCATTATTATTATTATTTATCTAACCCAAAAATATTACGAATGAAGTAAACAGTTGATTAGAATTCTTTTAAAACTTTTAAGTAACAGTTAATAAATAAGTCAAATACTCTCGCTATCCCATGATTGAAACACTATGCAATACAGAAAATCAATATAAAGAAATGATATTCTGTTCATGTGATCATTTCCATGAATCTTTGCTCAGTTTCCTTTCTGCCAACATCCAATAACTAGCTCCTGAGACGGTGTCTGAGTTTGTTCATTGAGAATTGTTTCACACTGCTCGGCAAAATGTCCATGCTTTGGGTCCAGAAACATATGGAAGAATTGACCAGAGCTTGTTTTCTTTTTAGGATTCACGGTGAGCCTATTACTTTTGCTCTCGTAGCATAATTATGAGATGGATATTGATGAAGCTCTTTGTTGAAATGAAAATAACGGATCAGTCATTTTACATACAGTTGTCGAATAGCTGACATTCCTCAAACAGTGAGTCAGAGGGAAACATATATGGTTTTCTGTAGATGATTCTGAGAATGGATTTTTGTGTAATTACTAATTGGCTAAGGGCAGTTTTCCCAACTCCAACCCAACCTAAGATCGTGTACCTATGAAGGGGATTGGCAGAGAGCAATGTATATTGTTCTCAGCATACATTTCTCTAGAACATTCCTAAAACATCTAAAGAAGAATGTCAGCTTTCTTAATTTAACGCAAAGTTTATTGATATGCTCAGATCAGTTTAAGAGTTGATCAATCCAAAAATGGATATAATACATTCGCATGCATGCAGTGTTCATTTCAAAGTTGAAACGTCTATACGTCTTAACCTTAAAAATTGTTTATGTGTTAATTAATATGGAAGAAAGAATATCCATTTCAGTTTTAAACACCAAAATTAGTTTTAAATATTAAAACATGTCTAGATGATGTCACTGTTGTTTTGATTCCAAATAAACCCTCGAGCCTAATTTACGATTCTGGTTGCGGATCGTAAAATAAAATAAACAAACGAATTGTGATTTAATCCGGCCGGGAGTACCGGGGGCGCAGAAAACAAAGAATACCAACCGATGTTCTACGGCCGGGTTCGTGTCTATCGAGGCACCGCCGTCCGATATAATTATTTCCCACCGCGCGCCGGTGCAGGCCGGCCCGGCTCCTCCGATAGTCGGGCTATAAATTGGACGTCGTGACCGTTTTGTGGCCCGAACACGCTCATTATGATTTCTATCATTCCATTCATTTGACCCGGCGGCCGCGGACAGGGGGGACCGGACGGCCGCCCGCCCGATGTTATTTCAGCCCGACTCTGCGAGACCGTGTAATTGAGTGACGCTTATTTTTTCAGTCACGGACATCTTCATAATGCCGCTCTACACTGGGCTTGGATTGTATTCATTTCGGGTTTTGCTCGCGACATGTTTATTTCTTACTACTTTTACTCGGGTCATTATTATAATATCATTTGGCAGGGTGTCTTCATTAACAAAGCATTCGTTGTCAGTTCAACGTGTCTTCATTAGTTTTCGCTTTCGAGCAGAAGATGTATGGAATGATATTAATAACCATTTACGTAGTCTGTCATTTCATTTGAAATAATTGTAAATATTGTATTGCATCTAGTAAAAATTATTTATTTATTACATTTTTAGAGTTCATAACATTTATATACAAAAGTAACATACTTAGTCACTTTTAACAAACATTCGTTAGTTCGTTTTAAACGAAGTTTAAGAAAATACTTTTACATGCATATAACCTAAATCGTAGATTGCTGAGGCTTTTAAGAAGACAATATTCAAGTATCTGATTTAACTAATCACAAATCTTACACGCGGATGTCATCTATTTCTTACTATTCTCTCGTCATTAGTCATTCCAGTTTAATTCTAGAACCTCTAAATTTGGTACTTGTCAATCAATTCTTAAGGTTCCCGTTCTAAATCGTATCATGTATTGTGTGATTTACATTATTTTCTGAAGCTTAAAATAAATAATATGTTCGGTTATCATTACTTATTAGTTTAGTTATCACCTGTTGATGAGAAGAACTGCACCTCTTGAAAAAAAGTTACAATAACCCAACGTGCGTGTAGTGCAAAGTTTAGTTATGAAAATTAAAATGCATGTTACATCATAAAGTAAACGCCAAGTCAGTTAATGATGTATCTTTAATTTATAATTATTTATTTTATTAAGGGATTATATTTCGACGGTGTAAACTTAATATAACTAACATAATAAATATTTAACATGTGATACTATTTTTGAAAATGCACAGAAATGTTTAGGTGCATAAATATTGTTTAGGTGCAGAAGATAAATGGTGGGAGAAAGGGCGGGGAGGTTGCAACTATTGTTGCGGTAAAGAGAGAGCAAGAGGTAGAATGATTGGCCAGAATTGAGATTGTGGTGGTTCATAAAAAAAAACTATTTAAGCGTAGTAAGGCTAATGTTGAAAAAATAAATTTCTGTAAATTTCTCATTATGGAATTTGCATGTTGTACTTCTAGGAATGTGACGAATTGATTTTAGATCGGCAATGCTGAGAATGTCTTTACTTTGCTTAAAATAATATAAAATTTCTTTTTTCATTCAAAATTGCTCCAATTAGCAATAATTTATCGTTATTATTAATCATCAAAATAAGCTAATATTAAAGCAAGCGCTCTTAAATATTGCAAGTAATGTGATGAGTTAGCTATTTTTTAAATGGTATATCAAACTGTGCGTCGCGTTTTCACTTTCATCGCGAACCACGCGTTTTTCTTTACGAAATGAATGGATTGCATTTTCCCTCGCATTATTTCAAATTTTCAAACCGTTGTAGACTGAAGAGAAGTGACGCGCGTCGGTCGGAGCCTCAGGTAATCCGAATGTCAACACACTCGACATTATAAAAGCTCAAACGCGACCGACTGTGAGCGCTATTATCGCCTCTATTTATCTCGTGTTTGTTCGTCCTCTGGCATTTCTCCTTGTAACAGTTTGAAAGGCAATTCGCCGTAATTGATTAGCCCGGACCTGTTATTATCCTCAGCAGTGTAATTATTATTATTGCATCCCGGGGGCATTCGCAACTTGTTCGAGAGTCGCGCGACGTATTTATCATATGAAATGCACGCTGATTGAAGCTTTACAAGAGTACGTGCGGCCGCGTTACGCCCCTGGACGGACAGAAACGATGGCAGGAGGGGTGATAATCACTCTTCTCGTAAATCTTTCTGTATTAGTAATGTGGGGCACTTTCATTAATTAACTGATTAAACTATTGAGTGCTAAACATAGGAGTTTTAACAATAATTTTTAAAGACCCTCCTTACTTTTAAATAAACCTATTGATTGTGCATTGCTGTTATTTTGTGGTGCCACCTAATTATTATTGTTTTTCAATAAACTAAACTTTGTACTACACATACGTTGAGTTATTACTACGCTACTATAGTTTAAATATATATAAAAACCCCTCCCTTTCAACGGCTCATCATTCTACGCTACTATAGTTTAAATATATATAAAAACCCCTCCCTTTCAACGGCTCATCATTCTACGCTACTATAGTTTAAATATATATAAAAACCCCTCCCTTTCAACGGCTCATCATTCTACGCTACTATAGTTTAAATATATATAAAAACCCCTCCCTTTCAACGGCTCATCATTCTACGCTACTATAGTTTAAATATATATAAAAACCCCTCCCTTTCAACGGCTCATCATTCTACGCTACTATAGTTTAAATATATATAAAAACCCCTTCCTTTCAACGGCTCATCATTCTACGCTACTATAGTTTAAATATATATAAAAACCCCTCCATTTCAACGGCTCATCATTCTACGCTACTATAGTTTAAATATATATAAAAACCCCTCCATTTCAACGGCTCATCATTCTACGCTACTATAGTTTAAATATATATAAAAACCCCTCCCTTTCAACGGCTCATCATTCTACGCTACTATAGTTTAAATATATATAAAAACCCCTCCATTTCAACGGCTCATCATTCTACGCTACTATAGTTTAAATATATATAAAAACCCCTCCCTTTCAACGTCTCGTGATTCTGCCGAATTGGTTGGCACCAAACTGTATCTATAATACTCATCACTTGATGATGCCAATGATGTTTACGAGACAGAGATACCTGAAGAACTTTTATGCAGTCGGCCTTGTGGCGTAGCCCGTAGCGCTAAATCATGATGGTTAATGTTACGTTCTATAAGTTTCTCTGTATGTTTTAAGTAGACCGTGAAGTGTTAGTATATTATTAGAAGTGTCGCTAAGAAATCTCTTGGTTTTATTATACAACTGAATAATTAAAAGTGTGGATAAGTGGTAGATACTCCCCAGGATAAAGATTTTAAAAAAAAAATTGAATTATTACGAAAAATTATTTTCATGTCTTTGTCTCGACGTAATTCTGCTAAAAGGTCAAGTAATATCTTAATCTAATATTTATGAAAATACTTTTCGGCTGACATATTCATGAATTTACAAAGTCCATAAAATTTCGAAACAAGACTAATTCACGTGTGCCAAGTGTTATTGCCGACACTGAAAAATATTGAACATATGCAATTGGCTCGTCACGTGCATGTGTTTGCGCATGCACGTGACGAGCCAAGACGCGCCGCGTCAGCAAATACTAATACTTTCACGTCAAGTTTTTAAATAATACAATTTTAAATACTAATTAAATGTATTGATTAGAAAGATATACTTATAAAATCAATTTTATCGAAAAATATTGTTGTTGCGCTACCGGGCTTCGAACCTGGCTCTCTTTCCAATCCGGGAAGGTGCATTAACCGACTATGCTACAGCGATATTATTTTTAACAACAAATTTTCGTACCCATATATATTACACCTTTTTCAAATTAATACATTTATTGTTCAAAACAAAGTAGTTGGCTCTTTCAAATAATGGAACGATAAATGTATTAATTTGAAAAGGTGTAACATATAGGTTCGAAAATTTGTCATTAAAAATAATGTCGCTGTAGCATAGTTGAATAATGCACCTTTCCCGGTTTGGAAAGAGATCCAGGTTCGAATCCCGTCGGCGCAACAACAATATTTTTTTTTCGCTTTTATATGTATATATTTCTAATTAATACATTTCATTTTTGTATTTAATATATCACAGACTTATGTTATGAATAATTACAACTTCACAAATAATAATGTGTTCTCCTTAATAAGTGCAACCGAGTGAAATACAATTTCACTTTAAAAATGAGTCTTGTGTCATGAAAAATACATCCAAGTTAACATTATTAGATCTTTTATTATAAACTTATGTTCCGAAAGATATTCATTCATATTTTTCCTCTATTATACTATAACTAACACGGCATTAAAGACATGTATTTCGACTAAGTTGTGACGCGTCAGCGTATATGTATGTATTAACATTACAACTACGTCAATCTGTCGGAGACAACGTAAACAACGTACGATTGAAAAACTTTCTACCTTATGTCGATAACACTACATTCTGACTCGCGGTGTTTCATTATTGCAGGTATTTCGCCGTCACCGGTGGGACAGAGGGTTTGCTTCAAATTATATATTTCAATGACTCGCTTTGGTGAACATTGTGCAATAAAATAATCAAGTCGCGTAGGACGTTGATTTAGAAACGAGTAGATTTGTCTTTTCTAAACTCGAAGGCGACAGTAATCTACGAACCATATTTTACGCCCGTTTCAAACCAAAACGCAGACAGTAATGTGACGACTATGCACTTCAAAATATTAAACACGTTTAATTAAATAAATATGTATAATTTAATTATTAATTTAGGATTCAGCTCAACTCTCCATTCTATAAAGTGCACGAATTATAATTAAAAATGGTTCAGTATAAATTTTTAATGTTTATTAACTTTATTAAACTGTGTATACCCGATGAACAATTGAATTACGATTTCCTAATGAGCACTCTTAATTTAACTAAATTGTCGTGTGGAAGAACTTTTAAGTGATTTATTATTTATATTTAAAATAGTAAATGGCATACTGGACGCCCCTAATTTAACTGAACTGATTGTATACCACGTTCCTGTGCGGGGAGTAACAAAACTTGGGAATGATTTTGGTATTGTAGATACATTCCGATATTCAAAGTTTAAATATAAGAATGATGTTTTTTGATGCTGTTCTTAGTCAAAGAAGCAATTGATTTTGATACTCAGCCGTTCTGTGTCGAACCTAAATTTTTATTGTTTGTTTTGCTTACTTTTAAATTATTTTTTTTAAAGCTATATAGGTTTTTTTATCAACTTCTATTTTTTTTTATATATATATTCCATGCTACTTTTTTAATTTCTTTTTTGATGTTTTTTTTTTTCTTATATCAAACCAACTTTGTAAAAGCCCATAAGGGCGTTAATAAATATAAATGAATAATAATTTTGTTTATAACTAATATTTTAAAAAAATAATAGTTTTTATATTATTACATTATTTTATATTCCTCTGGACTGTGTAACTCTTGTTTTTGTATGTTATACTCGTATACCGCAGATAAAATTCCAAAGGCTCTGTGGGCGTCACACATAGAAAAAAAAAATTGTTACATTAATTGGAGTGAAGTATTAGTTTGCTTTGAAATGTGGATAGGTGATCTTTTTGTTGTGTGAGTATTTTTTTTTCAAAATAGTAAACAAGGAAATCTTCCAAAAATCTAAGAATTGGAACATTGTAACACTGCCATATTATATGCGGATAATTATTTAAAAAATTAAGGAAACCATTTTATGTACAACTTTCGCTCTCGGGAACCCTAGGGTGGTTGGTTTTAAACATTAAATGAATAAATATTACTTTGCGGCACGCGGCAATGATTTTGTCGTATCAGGATGTGCAACAGTGGCGGTCGGAGACTTTATGTAGAAGGGATGCTGGATAACAGGTTTATATTTACTATCCAATATATAGATGTAACATATAATCGAAGAATATTCACTGTTTCAATAATTCGGCTTAAAGTAATCAAGCCAAACTGTCAAAAATGCGCCACACGAACACATTCCTCAAAACAATCCGCTCGCTTAGTAATATGTATTCTATTTTGTGCATTATACCCATAAGAATTAAAGTCGTTTTTTGTACGTTGGATGCAGTTAACGAATGCATATACAGTATTCGAAGACACTGACAGATGGAACTAAATACGCACGTGTGAAAGTCGAATACTTTCAAACATTGTGGATACGGAACGAATGATAGAATCCACTGTTGCTGGTATATGTGTGTTTACGCGATTCACAGTCGTTTGAAAGTTGTGAATGTATGTGTATAAGTATTTCGACTCGCTTCGTGCGCGCGCCGTGTCGTAGTGTACGTTATGACTGATGGGACGAATTTATTTGCAGCTAGAAATAAAAAGTCCAAAGCTGACTTGACTCTAGAACACAAGCATCCAGTGCATGTATATATGCAATGGACCGCGCCTGGTGTACAACGCGGTTTGTCAATGATGTATTTCACATCTACATCTGTGCTTCTTTATTGACCGACAATTTTTAAATACCACTTCTTGTTGCGTATTGTATGCTATTTTGTGCATTATACCCATAAGAATTAAAGTAGCTTTTTATACGTTGGATGCAGTTAACGAATACCTATACAGTATTCGAAGACACTGACAGACGGAACTAAATACGCACGTGTGAAAGTCGAATACTTTCAAACATTGTGGATACGGAACGAATGATAGAATCCACTGTTGCTGGTATCTGTGTGTTTACGCGATTCACAGTCGTTTGAAAGTTGTGAATGTATATGTATAAGTATTTCGACTCGCAATATGCAATGGACCGCGCCTGGTGTACAACGCGGTTTGTCAATGATATATTTTACATCTACATCTGTGCTTCTTTATTGATCGACAATTCTTAAATGCCACTTCTTGTTCTGTTTCTCATCTGAAAAATATGTATAATATTAATTTTCTGTCGTTATTTTTAGCCGACGTGTTCGCGATACTGCAAATATTTGTTTCCGAATAAACTTTGCGAGTCGTTAATAATATTTCAACCTTCAGACAAGAATCGATAATGTAAATATTAGATGATTCCTCCAGAGAGAGTTATGTGTAATTAAATCAAACACCTACGACTCATAAACATTATTGCGAAATAATTATACAAACATTGAGATTCCTCCGGCTTCAAACGTTTTGACTTGTGAAAACATAAATAAACTTGTGTGATGTTAAAAATTTAAATTTGAAATTAGAATTCAAACAACTTCAAAGATTAGTCTCTGTGTATATGCTA
Source organism: Eubasilissa splendida (assembly GCA_031772225.1). Taxonomy (NCBI): domain Eukaryota; kingdom Metazoa; phylum Arthropoda; class Insecta; order Trichoptera; family Phryganeidae; genus Eubasilissa; species Eubasilissa splendida. Next base: position 18,671,113 of record CM062856.1, read on the forward strand.
TCCTCGCGCTACGTAAATAAGTGTTAAGCCAACTGAATAATTTATTGGTAATTCATTCCGAAATTTATTTGTTAAATTTCTAGATATATTTTTATAAGTATTTGTTATTTAAATTATTTATCGTCCACGTTTATCGCTAACGATGGTGTATAATTGAAATAAACAAATCTGGAACGGCAATTATACCTTTTTTTTTTAATAATGTTGGCCTTTAAAACATATTTAGTCATGTCTTATTTTTTTTTATAATGGAAGAGTTAACATAACTAATGAATCAAAAAGGCATCGTAAACTATAATTCAAAATACCACAAGCATGATTCAGAGTCTTAAAAAAAGCGTACATAAGATTGAGTTAGTACGGTTTTTAAGCGATAAAACAGACAGATATAAAATTGTTTCTTAGTATTTTATTCAATGTGTATATTTATGACTTGGCTCCATTCAGAATAAAATCGTTCTAATTAAGTATGGTCGAAATCTGTACTCTCTCGAAAAATAAATTTGTTAATTGAACCACTAAGAGTTAATTTCTGATAAACTGGCCAAGGAGGCCACTCTTTCCAGAGTTTTCTCTCATCAATTCCATGTCCCGATGTATGACACACTTAATATGGTAAAGAAACGTACGAATTGTATCTGGACTGCACAGTGGATGGATCCAAATAATCATAAGGGTAATCGGTTTAATATAATTCAATGATGTATTCCCCGCACTCTCTGGTTTTCCAAAAGGAAAGTCTCCAAAAGAACAATATCGAATAACTCTAGAACGAGAATTGGACATTGCCAGGTAGCCTCACATTTATTCAGATTGAACTTAATAGATTCCCCAATGTGTGAGTATGGTGTCGAGGAGGAAACCCTCGACCATCTCTTTTTTGCCTGTCCATTGCGGATCACAGGTTTTTTTTTCACAGTAATCTCGTCAATGGTAATTTTCAACTCCCGGTTAACTTATGTCATCATCTTTCCCTTAACTCGCCACATTTAATCTATATAGTAGCAAATTTTTTGAACGACTTGTAATATAATAAAATAAAGTTTTAATTCGATTAATGGCACAAATTACTCTTGAGGGTGGAGTGCCTATTTAAAGGAAGAAGTAGAAGAGTTAATTTTCTATGATTTGTAAACAACTCATTGGTATGTTTATTTTTGTGTTTTAATACAATCATTGTAGGTAGCTAATTCCTACAATAATCATCACTTGTAATCAAATCTTAAATATGATAATGACGCAGCGTATTATACATTAGAATTGCTTTCTCTCCGGTAATTATACGAGAAAGACGTTTATACAATATTAAAAAATTTCATTCACGATTTCAACAAATCCAATCTCGAGCCAAAATTGCAATCCCAGGATGTCGAGATTGGAAAAATTAACATTTGCTCATTAATGTCACATTTATAAAAATGCCAGAAATACAATTTATGTAAGAAATTTACATCCAAGTACATTACATTCAAGTAAGTGGTATGTAAGAAATATTTTAATAAAAAATAATGTAAATAAATAATATTGCAGGATTGTAGAATAATAATTTGAATGTAATTTACTATTATGAATAATTTGTCCTAAACAATAGGAAAGGATCGAGTTTTTAGTCATTTAGTCTTGATCTAATTTTGACACTAATTCCGGAATTCAAAACTACTGTAAACTGGACCGGGATTACCTTTTATGATATCCATCTATACAAAAAACTTATCATAATGAATTAAAAATCTTTTATTTAATAAAATTGCACCTTAAGATTTTCAGTCGATATATTTCATTTTTTTACGTTTTCACCTGATAAAATATAAATATCTTATTTGAATTTCAAAATGTTTGTGTCACGAACGGAGCTAGAATATTTCAAATTCAAATTCAAATTGAAAACGGAAGCTCGCTTACTGGACGGCCGGTTACTTTATCGACAGACGCGAGTCATTTTATTTACTCGCTATTTTACAAACCTTGATATAAAAGACAAGAATAAATAAGATTTTCCAGCATCTAGTATCATCGACGTCCTAATGACCAATATTGTCTGTAATTTTCTTACTCACTGCGTGGAATAAAATATTTCTGCTAACAATATACTTTATTAAGGACCGAACCCTAATATATTTAATAATAAATATTTTAAAGCAATGACCCATGCTTACAGATGCATGTCAAGGTCAAAACGCTCGTATTTTTTATTTTTTTTAAATACTTTTTTTTGTGAAGCGTCATAAAGCTTTGGTATACTTTTTTTTTCTTCTCGTGCCTTCCATTCAACAGGCATCGGCAATCGTGTTGGCATCACCATTTTGTTTACTGCAGTCTGTAAATCTACAGTGGACTAGCCAAACCCTTGCCTCAAGTTCTACAGCCATGATGGGAGAATTCTGCTGACGACATTATTTCACATGAAACCCTATGAAAAATGTTATTACTTATCTAAAATGTGAACGTCACTCGTACACATGCACGCCACTGTGACATAATATAATTCTCAAACTATTGGCGTTACTGTCAAAATATACGCAGAAATAATAATAAAATTAATTATTATATTTTTTAAATTGGCAAAATTAACTTTGTTTTATTAACCACTTATTGAATTAAAATACATCTACCTGTTTCGGAAAATATCATTTTCTTCTTCAGGATGTCAACAACTAATCAAAAAAATATGTTATTGTTTCTTTAATAAAATCTATTTTTAAAAAATAAATTTAGTACCTATTTCAAATTGTTACTTGATAATACAAAATTACTAGAATAATTTTTAGGAAATTTTTTTAGGACGGGACTTGTAATTTTTTTGATAAATTTTACACGCTTTATTTATCTCGAACGATTCCAAATTATTAAATTTATGACCAACACCGTTTACATGCAAAATTGACAATCCCAATTTTTTATAAAAACCATGACCATTTTCTATCAAATGATTTTAAATTCTGAAAACCCACTATTGTTCAAACGTCTCAAATGCTCCTTTATTTTTATATTAAAATTTCGATTTATAGTTATATGTATAAGTTAGTCGTTAATAATATGAACGTAATAATATTTCGCCTGTATAGTAAACAGGTATGTATATTTTTTTTAGTTATTATTAGAATTAGAATGATTTCTGAAGTATGGAGAAAAACGGCGCACGTAGCAAATAATGATATCAATATATCTAATAATAAAATGTTTTAAATAGGCACTTGCGTGCATGTGATATCCATATAACAGACAAGTACTTACTGAAGTGTTGTCAAAGTAAAAAACAGATTGCTGATCAAGAATAAGATTGACACGTGTAATTGATTTCATATTTTGTAATTAGATTTTTTTTTTAATGTTCTGCTATTTTATTTCTATTGTTTTGTTAATTTGTTAATATTTCTACTATAACATTTTTACACAACTTTAAAGCCATATGATATATTTATTATATACTACATTTATTTTATTCAGAAAACATACAGTTTATCAGTAAATACGAGAATTACAATAAAAGCTAAACAATAATTGAACAAGTTACATGTTTTCTCAGACGATACAAAATACTTTATACAGTGAGTACAATTTAAAATTTAAGGACTATAAAAAATAAAATTTTAACACAGAAAAAAGTTATAAAAAAGAAAGTAAGAAAATATTCGAGGGGAGAGGAAAAGGAAAATGGGATAGGGAATAACATCTGAGTGATAAAAATAAAACGAAAAATAAAGGCCTTTAAAGTTAAGTATTGAATTTAGATTTAATTGAGGTAACTGACGTATTGAACATGTCTAGTTTGTTTAGGTGTGAATTGAAACAAAGGGGTGCTCGGTAAAAAAAATAGTTATGTTTGGCATTGGTGTTGCAATGTGGAAGATTAAATGTGAGATTAGTTCTGGTTGACCTGGCATTATCATATAATCATTATTACATGCTGTTGCGTAAAAGCATAGATGCCGGAAGAAACAGGATATTCGGAAGGAAGTTCCATTCACCACAATCCCGATCTTCTGGCACCTCCAAGGTGGACTGTAACTTAAGGTTTTGTAACACAATCTCCATTCAGGGTCTTGAATCCTTCAGATTGCACAGGACAGACACACGTCTCACTCGTTTGTTATACTGCGAAATTTACTTGTTACCGCACCGGTTCAGGGTCGCCGATCGACTGACACGGCGGCTGGTGAGGAAGGGAGGAGAGGTGGAAGGCACAGAACATTATCTTCGTTCAAGCATAAATATATGTGCCAAACACGTGCTATTTTCATTTGTTTCCTGTTCACCTCGCTAGAGTCCGTACCAAAGTCCGTTGTTTAATCCTTAAGTATAAGTGTAATGCTTTTGATAGTGTAATTGATAAAGCGTTCTTGATTTAACCTCTTTTTTGTTGTTGTTTAATTTTTTTATTATATTATATGTCGGTATTGTAGTCTATTTTTGTGCACATGCTGTAGATGTTTCAATGTAGGTGTTGATATCGTATAACTTTTAGTATTCATTAAGAACGTTGTTGCCGTTGTAAAAAAAACTTTTATCCTCTGTGTCACGACACGACTCGCGAGCGACGGTGATTTTAGTCGCTTTTCATTCGCCTTTGCGATTTTAATCGTACGGTTTGATTAAAAGCCGAGGGTCTCAACGTAATCTTCCAGTTTTGCGGTGTATCGGGAGGAGGGGACGGCGGTCGCCTCGTGATCCGATGCGGCGTCGGAGCAAACAAATTCGAAAAGTTCCCAACGGCGGGGAACAATACGCCGCCCGGGCTCATTAAATATTCATGAAGGATCGGCTCACTCCCGCGGAGAAATCTCCCCGGCTCGTCCTCCGCCGATCCGGTGCCGGTGAAACAAAACGAACCCCTCAAACGCGAGGAGTACTCTGTCAGCTGGGACTCCTCCGAGACGCGCCGGCGATAGCTCCGCATCTCGACGAAGTGCCGCGATGTTTGCACTCGCACCGAGTTCTGAACCGAGACGCTCCGGCGCAAGTGGAAGAGTAGGCGGCAAGTCAACTTGAACCACTTAATTAAAAAGTTATTCCGAAATCGAGATGATATTTTCTACATGTGTTGATCTAATTAAAACTTATTGCCGCGTGTGACGAGACTGATCGTCGGCTTCGAAGCGCCGACTTTATCGACATTTCTTGGATCTTCTGTCGGCGAATTTCTAGGATTTGAAATTGGAATGTGTTTGTGGTTAGTATACATATTATAAATTTTTGCGGTTTACGTATTGTATGATATATATAGGTACCTAACGATACTACTCCGTTCGGTGTGAAAGTAAACCATCGAATAAACAATAACTATAAGACCACAATCGCAATAAAGCACGCTTTATACACGTAAAAGTATATTATATCAAATAAAAAATAAAATACCGGTTAGTAATGCGTGTGAAGCGAAATTAATTATTACATCGATAATCCTTTACGGCTTAATGTCGGCTCAAATAGAAACATCATCAAGTTTCTGTGCAATATGCCGTGTCCATTACAAACATAATTTATGTTATAAAAGTATCTTTAAAAGCGGTGATTACGTTTAAATAAGATTAATTGCCCCGTAATCTGTTCCCAGCATTACTGGCATAATTACCGCCGGCACTTAGTGTGTACATTGTCATTTGGCACTTGTGCAAAATTGTTTCTGCTTACATAATGTCGCAAAAGATTAATTGAAGCAATTAACGGTGTATTATTTCAGTTTCATTAATCTTTTATTTTATTTCAGTTCAATTAAAATAGAGCAGAATGCATTTTAGAAAATGCATTCCCGTATACCAATAATAAAATACATTAAATATAATGTGAGTTTTGTTATGTGCTGTATTTTAGATACACCTGTATTTATTGGTGCACTAAGTAACGAGAAATAAAGACCAGCTAAATCCGTATAGTTCACTAATGCAAATTTATTATCAATATTTTCACTTCGGTACCACTCGCGCAATCAAATAGTTCCGCGATTTTTTTTTAAAATATGACTCGATTGGAACGAAAATTTAAACGCTGACAATATAATATGCATTAATGTAAAAAATTACGTCTTGTTTACACAAAGATTTAATTTTCGAAGAGTAAATACTTTTACTGTCGCATAAATGTGTCATACATACATACGCTTTATTTCATGTCTATTCATTTACTAGTCTGTGGTATAGTCAATAATTATTGTAAAAAATTATCGAACACATACACACATGATTTGTGAAGAATCAAGTCGAAGCCCCAAAGTAATTTAATTTTTATATGGTAGATAGTGCTGTACTTTACTTTTGATTTATGTTTCATGTTAGACTTGAAACGTTTTATAATTGGGCTATTACTAGTTATTATAAAGTATTGTGTAAAATATATTATTTTACATAAGATTTTCAATATTATTGCAAACCATCAAATAAACTTAACATAAAATTTTATGACAGGCTCAAGTTGGTTTAGGCAAGGTTAGGAAATCAGAATCGGAACAGAAACCAAAGATGGTACTTGTTTATGTAAATGCCTTCGATAGCTGGTTCCCAGGTTTCCGATTAACAATAAGCACACATATGATATATGACCTGCACTAAATTATTCGTAAAGTTACTTACTTACCATCACGCCGTTTCCCCGCGGGAGTAAGCAGAGAGGATAGAGCACCATGCTCCTCTGTCCTTACGCACAATTCTCGCCTCATGCACATTGATACACCTTCTCATACAAGCTCGCCGAATGTTGAGGCTTCTAACAAAACCATCCTCCATTATCTGGTTTACCTGGTCTTGCCAAGTCTTCCGCGGGCGTCCTCTATTTCTGGTGCCATCTACACTTGCGTCATAGTTATATCTTTCTTACCATTCTCTCCAGATTCATCGGTTCTCTTACTCCTTTCTCCTTTACTCTGCCATAAATGGAACTGCCACACATACGCTTAAGTGATCTCATTTCCACTGCATTCAGTCTACTTTCGTTCCTTTTCTGCCAGCTCCAGGCCTCACTTCCATACATAAGTGTCGGTATCAGGACTCCATTGTGCACCGCTAGTCTTGCGTCTGTTAACAAATTCCCGTTAGATATAATTCCATTCAAAGCGCGGTTCACTATATTCCCTGCCGTCACCCTCCTTTCGATATCATTTTCAACCTTTCCGTTTCTATCGAACATACTTCCCAAACACGCAAACTCATCTACTTGTTCCAAACATTCATTACCTACAAGTATTTTGCACGGCGTCTTGCTTTCTTTCTTCTCGAATACCATCACTTTCGACTTGTTAACATTCATCATGAGGTCACTTTCCTTACATACATTGTGCATTCTACTCACTAGACTCTGTAGTTCTTGTTCATTATTCGCCATTAGTACTGCATCATCGGCGTACAATAAACAGCATACAATCAAATCGCCCATTTTTGCCCCTACATCCATACATTCCAGTTCTTTCACACAATTATCCGTATACAAGTTGAACAGCCACGGAGACATTAAACAACCCTGCTTATATTAAGTGAAGTTATATTCTTAAATTACATCGTGAACGGGCCCCCCGTGCTGGTAAGCGAAGTGCGTCTAGGTCGACCAGGTGACATCTGCAATGCCGTCCTGTCGGGCGACGAGCGGCAAGCGCATGTCGTCTGTAAAATATATGGATCTCCGGCGAAATTGTAAAAATTAGATTATACGAAACATCATTATTTTTAAATACCAATAATAAAAAGTAAATATGAATTAAATATATTAATTAGAAAGATATACATATAAAATCAATTTTATCGAAAAATATTGTTAATGCGCCACCGGGATTCGAACCTGGATCTCTTTCCTAACTGGGGAAGGTGCATTATCCAACTATGCTACAGCGATAATTTTCGAACCTATATGTTACCTTTCTGATATTAATACATTTAATCGTTTCATTATTTGAAAGAGCCATCTACCTTATTTTTACAGAATCTCAAATACCAGAATTATCAATTCATTTTTATTAAATTTTGGACACATTGATACAACTTTATTATTAGGAGAATAATAAAATAATCATAAAATCTTTATTATGACAATAGATACATACAGAGACAATAAAAAGCATTATTTATGTCCTTTTGTCTGTATGTCACTATCATAGTCTGAAACTTATTTCCGAGTTCTTCTCCATAAACAATCACTTCTCCTGTAAATGCAGCATCTTTGTATCTTCTTGAAAACGTTTTAAGCAACAATTAAGAGCACAATTGTATCCAAATTCAACGTGTTTAGTCCCTCCCTCACATCTCCACGCACCAGTCGTCATCTCCACTACTTCCCAGGGATTTTTGAGATGCTACCGATTGTAAGACGCACCCCGAATTTAGAGATATTTACCAGGGGCGCGCACTGCATACAAAAGCTGTGCATTACTAAAAATTCTGGGAAACAAATATCAATTAAAATAGAATCATTAGTTGCGTAGTTCTGGATGCTACCGCATGACACCACCGGAGCGCTGTAGTCCTCTACTGGGTTGTTATTACTTTATTGCTACTGCAATTGCTAGCCACTGTTTTAATCTATCGTTATATTCAAGCCATACAATTGCCACTTACTGAATTGAAAATTCCATTCGGCAGTCAGAAATGGATCAGCTGTACGGAGAATAGAATGACATTTGAAAGATATTGATCTTGGCTTAGAGCTGATAGAAGCATTTACTTCCTCATTTACCAATTCGCAAATTTGACTACCTTACTAAACGTGTTTTCATCATTGTTCTTTGTGCTCGAGGATAATGCATTTTTATTATTATGGAAAGTTCATAAACCTGTGTATATTATATAATATCACGGTAACAGCATAGCCTAAGTCTATACCTACTGCACGCCACTCTTATTTACCGCCTTCGTCACAACTCCATTACCTCACCGGCAAAGATTACTTTGATAGTGTTTAAAGCGATCGATCGACCCACGGCGATTTCGGTAATATTTTTGAATTACATATAAAATAATGCGTTAAATCAACAAATATTGCAATCGCATCGCGGGACCTATAAGGGCCTGCACCGCTATAGGGCCTGCACTGCTATAGGGCCTATATCTGTTTAATTACCCCACACATCCGGCCTAACCGCTCCGGAATCTCGGTGGTAGAATTACAAAACCGAGTTCCGAGTCTTTAATCAGTTCTCAGAACTCGGTGTCTTGGAGATCGTGCTCTGTGAATATCGAGCCGGTCGGTTGGCATCGTTATGTATATCCCGAGGCTTGATGCCCCGCGGTTATTTAATTCTATTTCGGTTCGTTGATTCTCGAAACTTGTATCGTTTATATATCGTAATAATGGGCAAATAAACACACCGCCTGTACAGATAAAACATTTATTGTAATTAACCTGTCTTTCCGTATCTTGTTATCAAACCCAGTCCGTATTCAAAGCTTATTATTGCCTGCGTGGCGTGGGCGAAAACCGCGATTCCTCTTGTGAGATGTTCCCAGCTACCTACCATCTTTTCCATTTAGCTCCGGTCCAGGTCGTGTTTTTGTACATCGGCTGATCTCTCGCTTTCATGTTCCCTTTTTGCTCCCATTTAAATATGTAAATAGCCGGACCTCGGACGCTAAACGTTGTTAGTTTATATTAATAAACTTTAACGATAAACGTTATACCGGCGCGCAACTCGAGTTTAAGGTTCAACTACCCGTCCAATTGATTTATTACTGAAACTTGGATCCAACCTTTAGAGCGAGGCGGTTAAAGTTCATCAAATATTACTCCAACTCAATTCTACAAAATAAGCTGTAACTGACTAGTCTTCTCCACTGCAGACGTATCCAATTATATTTTGTTCCCCGCGCCATTAATTCGATATTTTCGTAATTTTTTAAAATATCAAGTTTTATTTACTTACCATTAGGTACACTACCCTTGTCTCGTTTACGAAACTCTTTTGCATGACTTCGTAGAGTTCATTCAGTTTGGATCTAAAAAAACTTCAATTCGAATCGATCACCCAGGTATTTAAAGACCCAAGTTCCGATTTAGCGATGTACCTACTAATTATTTTTAAAATAGACAAGACCGATGAAACGGCACATCACACCAGTCGCCATCTTGTCATTACCGAAAGGATTTCTGCCGTCGCACCCACGCGTCGTGAAATTTGTTGTCTGCAGCGAGTCGAGCCACCCGGGGCTCAGCAGGCACAGGGCTCACCCGAGCGGCTGACGCAAAAGCTACGCAATATGGACACAGTACGTAACATAGAGTCGTCTGCGGCCAAACATGTCCGCGTGCATTTTATTTGTATCGCCATTTCGCTGGTATTTTATGGATTAAATTATTTTATGCGGCTACGCACTTTGTATTCAGTTTGTGTAATATCTGTTATTGGGTGGGTAGGGTTTTACGATTATGACTCGATTACGGCGATCGTATCGGAAGACTGGGCGGACACGATCTTAATCTGCAATTAAATAAGGCAGGTGTAATATTTTATACCCATTTCAGTTACAGTAGAGATCGTTTAACATGAAAACATGGGCAACGAAATATTTTTTCATGTTAAACGAATTTAACGTAAAAAAAGAACACATTCTTATTGTGAAGTTGTAATTATACAGAACATAGGTCTGTGATATTTTAAATACTATTTAAATGTATTAATTAGAAAGATATACATATAAAATTAATTTTATCGAAAAATATTGTTGTTGCGCTACCAGAATTCGAATCTGGATCTCTTTCCAAACCGGGAATAATGGAGCGATAGATGTATTAATTTGAAAAGTGTAACATATAGGTTCGATAATTTGTCGTCAAAAATAGTGTCGCTATAGCATAGTTGGATAATGCACCTTCCCTGGTTTGGAATGAGATCCAGGTTCAAATTCCGGTAGCGCAACATCAATATTTTTCTATAAAATTGATTTTATATGTATATCTTTCTAATTAATACATTTAATTAGTATTTAAAACTTTCTATTGATTTGGCTAAGGACTACACTAAGGCATAAACGTACATAAGTACAAGTCATAAACGGTGAACAGATACATAGGTGACGATGTTGCCGATGAGTAATTATACGTGCTTATGATAGTGGTTATGATACTCGCCTAGTGATCTAGTAGTCGTTCCAGGAGGCCATAAGTCAGTTCTATTTTCATAGCACAAGCGTTTAGCTATGTTTGAAAGTAGTAAGAATATTGATGTGACACGTATTCCATGTACGCATCTCTATTTTTAAAATAAAAACGGTTTTAAATGGTAAGTGTGGTGTGCGGCAAGCGGCATCCTTGTTTTTAACGTTCATTATCAGACAAGACAACAGAAAGTTGATTCTCAAAGTTATAAACAGCAAATAATTAAATAAATCAATTAGAATTGATTATTTTTATTTGTGTTAATGATATCACAGAGCTGCGTTCTGAAATTGTAACTTCACGACTTAAATGTGTATTCATTAAAGAAAAGCTAACAATTTGGACCTGATTATTTATTCTTTCTAAATGTTTTCCACTGTATGTTGAGTGGACGTTTCTCTAAAAATTTAATTTCCAAAAGTACTCAAGATTGGTTCGTAACATTACAAAGTCATACAAAGACATGTTCAATTCGGTCTCTGATTAAGAGCAGCGATGTGGCTGGAATACTATCTCCGTCTGCAGAGCAACTTGTGAACCCGAAGCGAAATAGTTCAAATTGTTGAACCAACTCCCGGGCTTAATTTGGTTACTTGGGAATTTATCTGGAAATAACCACTTTGAGGCCCACCTGCCAACATTTAACTTGCTAATTTTAAGATGTCTAAACATGATCATTATTTGTTTTACTATTTTCCAATTAAGACAGTGGTCTCCGGCAATGCTCCGCAGAATATTGATCGCCAGCAGAATTCCGACCTTTGATATCGAATCCGAAAAGAAGCTGTTTAAATAAATAAAAAAAGTACACATTCTAAGCGGGTACTTATCGATAATGATTTTAAATCGATGTAATTTTTTTGTTGATACCCAGTCACATTTCCACGCGAGGCGAATTGTGACCGGTTAAAAAGTATTATTAATCGTAATAATTCGTCACGATAAAAAAAAAAAAAACTACACGTAGGTAGGTAGGTATTATAGATTGCAATTTTAATGTTTTGCCTTTGATAAATCGCTGACTCAGCGGCTCACCAGTAATAATAATTGCCGAGAATGAAATGAAATACCTCTGAGAATAAATTTGTATAATCAATTATGAACGCGACTCCGCGGGACTGTGTCCAAACAAAACATCTCGCGTTTGTTTGCTTTTGAAGTTAGCGAGTCAAATATAATATTTCAATCTATCAAATAACGGTGCTACAGCTAAATAAATTATCACGATAAGAGTGCAGTATTTTTGCGTGGTTTATACGTGTTCTTATATATTAAATTCCCGCTTGCCTTGAGCATGTGTACTTTAGCTATATTAACATGGAATCTGTTTATTCAGCAGATACTCCAGTAAATTTTTCGCGAAATTGCGTTAGAAAACTTATTTTCACTCAACTTGAATTTTATTTTCACCTTTACCGGTGCCGGGATCAAACGTTATTGAAAATAAAAATATTTCGGTGCATCTCACATATTGAGCGAACGCACTCCCGTATTGCTATTTCTCATTAAATTGTCGTATAAGTATGTAGTGCTGATTTTTTTTTGTATTAGAAATGCATCGATTTATATTTTTGATACTTTATTATTTATACACTTTTGACATCAAATTTTTAAACTAATGTTTAATTTTAAAATAGTTAACCTTACTGAAACTTGTAGCAACACAGTCGATAGGTATTTTAGGTTTTTACGGTATTTACAGATCCACAGATCGCCAATGGCCGTGCGCGTGTGGATGCTCCTAATGGAGTAATAATACCTATCTGTCCCCCCCTCTCCTATTACCCTTACCACAGAGCACGAATGTCCTGAATGTCCTGGTACGAGCTCGACATACTGACATGAATTATTATTGTGTATTCGATTTCTCGCAGTGCGTGCCGAAGATTTACAATCACACAGTGCTTCGTGCTAATCATCGAAGAAATTACCTGGTGTTTAGGAGAGCTGTGAGTACAGCAAGAAAATCCAGGTAACTCGTGTTTCCTGGTTGGTCGTTGAACCCTTATTTTTGTCCCAATACCAAATTCCTACCACCCTTCCTACATCCCGTTTCCCCACCCCTTGTGTAAACACTAGTATTAATAAAGATATTTTTAAACAGCTCGCATACGATTTTATAAATATTTTTTCAAACGAAATAAACATATTCCATGCAGGGGTGCTACGATAAATAGTGTCTGAGACATAACGCGCTTTTGTCTATCATATCAATCGTAAATATTTTATTTTACAACAAATGCCGTTTGATTTCGCTTTTGAATGTTATCATTTACGGTATTGTAGCTTCTAGGAGTTTGGTTTTATTTCTAGGACATTGAATCGAAGGGTTCCCCACCCTATCCCGAAACCCTTATGAGAATCGTGTAACCTGCTTCGATTCCACTCAACAAAGCAACAATATTAATTATCAAAATCTTCAAAGCTTATTAGATTATTATAAAAGGAGATTAGTTATGTTCCTTCAGTTAGTTAAACCATACATTGTGATTTTCCTTCATGATTTACCGTTTTTCTTCTTTATTACGCAGCTTGGAGATACATAGTAGGTGCAATTGTGACAGAGAGAGATTCGGTGCACGTGTCAATGTGGTGATGTTATGCAAGAAAAAATTTAATTAAATTAATAAATACATTCACTAATAAATGCACTCGGGGGAGAGGTTACGGCCAACATGATATGATTATTAACCCGTTAACCGGGTATGACGAAATATTCCGTCAAGACCTTTCTAAAACTACCCTCTAATGGGCGTGACGATCTACGGTTTATTTTGTTTGGGTATCATATATAAAATACACAGTCTTTATTGTGTTTAACTTCAAATTTTGTTATTCTCTCTTTAGTGTCGCATGGAATTTCCTACGGGTTAGACTATATTATTATTCGTGGCTATACAATATACTTAAATAACTGGTATACCAGCATTGATTTAGCAGAAAAATTGTGTGCAAAAAACACAGAAAAATAGAAAATGAATACCTTCGGAAATAGCATCATGTAAGTTGGGCCAAAGGTCAGCACATTTCAAGATATAAAGATAAGATGATGATTATAAAGTGAAAGGATAAAAAAGACGTATTTGTCCCGAGTACTTTACGTGATGATAAAATGGCGGAATATGAAAAAAAGAGGTAAAATCATAGCGATACCAGAAGTCATCTTGAACTATAACAAATAAATGGGAGATGTCGACTTGAAAGATAGTCAAATGGAATCGTATAAAATTGCCTGAAACAGAGTAAAAAATTACTATTTCAAGATTTTTTTTACATATTTTGGATATATTATTACATAAGATGGTGAGAAAGTCGACAGGCTACATTTTCTTGTTGAGGCGGTGGAGAAATGTGTTGAAAAACATTTCAAAGACAACCAATTAACTTCTAACGTAGGATAACCATCACTTGCACCAAAACCATTATTAAATTCTTATTTTACAATTTGATGTCAATTTAGATTTATTACTCTTTCTTGTTTTTGTTTTATTTATTCATTTTTATATTTCGTCATTGCGATTATTACTGTGGGCGTGACGAAAAAACCCGCCATCCTATAGAAATGATTGCTCGCTGTATATATACACTTTTTATCCCTTCCCAAACCGTGCAGTAACACTGGTCTACCATCATAATTAAACCTATAATATTTCGGTAAATACATGCAACATTAAATTCATATTTTAGATAATCCTAAAGAAAATATTAGCACTTAGTTATGACTAGTAAAAAAACAATTATGAAAAGGGAATCGTACAAAAATAATTATTTTATCCATTCAATCCGTTGTAAAATTATTACATTGGTAAAAATACCATTTGTGATATGAAAGACGAGATCACACACTATTTTGACAGTGAAAAGAACAACAAACGTATAAATATAATTGTCTATGTCTCACTAATTAAATGAAGAGAGATAAGAAGGAAGGACACATTGTATAGGACTTAGTGAGTGCTCTAAATTATGTTATTAATCATTTTATCAAAATTGAACGCTCAATGTTTAGAGTAAATTCGTGCTATTAAAGTCATTTAAGCTAATAAAAACATTTTTTAAAAACGGTTATTTACGGTAACACGAGTTGACAGCATGGCTGCATTCGGGTATTTTATATCATGGTATGGTAAAGGTTAACATAATCAAAATTAAATTCCCCGGTTAGCGGGTTAATAGAGTAACGTGACCGGTGCTGGTCGTCGAAAATAAACACAAACCATGATAGGTTCTGTTCTTCCCAACGCATTCTTGTAAATGACTCATGATCCTTCAAGCAGCCTTCCGCCGCAATCATATGCCTACAGATTCTGGTGTGTATATTTTTTGTAATAATTACTCCCTG
This sequence comes from Eubasilissa splendida, assembly GCA_031772225.1. NCBI lineage: Eukaryota > Metazoa > Arthropoda > Insecta > Trichoptera > Phryganeidae > Eubasilissa > Eubasilissa splendida. Next base: position 18,686,525 of record CM062856.1, read on the forward strand.
CAGGCCATCTTCTAATACGCTGGAAACTTGCTTACACATCGTAAAGCTGCATACACTCCGGTGTCTTGTGCGGTATGTCGGTTTATTACAGAACTAGGTACAGAATGTGGTTTACATAAATGAATTATGTTTTATTAACAATATTTAAATATGTTCAAGAATACACAATTATTGGATCTTTACCTCCAAAGCCATTGTTATTAAACAAATTATAGATATCTCATAGACGAAAGTATGGAAGTAAAATAAGATTCTCATTAGTGACATTATGTTGTTTCTGGGAAATTAATATCAAATTTTCAGACCATAGATGGCGACAGTGAAGTTGTAGTTAATACTCAAAGAATTTCTACATAGAAACATATATGCAACTTCAAAAAATTTGATAGATATTGATACTTGATTGGGTGGAATGGTGAACGTTACATTGTGTAAAGTGATTTAAGCCAGCCGAAGACAGGTCGTAAGGCCTGTAATACCCATACTTCCATACTTCCCATATAATATAATATAAATAGCTTCGTCTCTATGAGATATCTGTAATATGTTTTATTAGTTTATAGTAGTTACGTAGTATATATGAAAAGTATGGAACAACAAAATGAGAATCAGTTCATTTTTTTATGTACCAAGTTTTAATGAGCACAGTGTGTACTGAATAATATGGATGGTGCAGTGGCGTGCAGTAGGTATAGATGTAGGTTATGCTGTTACCAATGATATTATACAATCATATATAATATTTGTAATACAATATATGTTCTTTCGTTAAACCAACGTCTTTGGACAAAATGAACAAAATAAGTTTAAGTTTTATCGTGAAATAATACTTTCTTATCCATTTAAAAAATGTATGGACGTTTTTAAGATCACTATCTGACGAAACTGAGCAAAGATTCATGGTAATGATTACACGAACATAACTTTTTTTTTTACGTTTTATTTCAAACGCCCTTTTTTGTAGTGTATTTTATTCATGGGCAAACGAGAATATTTTTATCTAAAAAAAAAAGTTACGTTTTAATTTAATGCGTTTTAATTAAATTTCTTATACAATACGAACAAGATATTGCTAAATTTGTCGTCTTTTTATAAGAAACCGTAGTATTTTGAAGTGTCATCACTCATAAGCGTTCGGCCGTCCGGAGCTACGCGGGCAGAATGACATAGCCGAACGTGTCGCGTTCGAGAACACATACGCATGTCCTAAGTCAGCGAAGAGATCTAAGATGCGACTCATCCAAATACGTACGTCATGTCTGCCGTTACCTAATAAGGGGAATTAACTTATAAAATGGTCCCGATTGTCTATGGAAAAACATCATTTTCTCTATTTTTTTGACTGTGTTACTATGCATTATTGTTTAATTTTTCATTTTCGTTGCATTTGAGGATGAACAATGAATACCAGCTCAATATCATTAATATTGAATAAATAGTTATAAAAATAAGATTTTTGGGGTTATGTTGTGCCCCGTTCCAGAACGGGAGTGTTAAAGAGACAGTGAACATCTATATGTACATTATTAACAGAATGGGTATGTTGAATATTCGATTTATAGATATATATATATATATATGGTAATAATTAATGTTTGGTCTATATGAAATCTGTTAATATTCTATATGGGAGGGAGAATAACGAAAGAATCCGGCCATTTAGATCTGATTACTGGATATAGCACATACGTTAACAAGCAACGTTTGCATACTGAATTTTGGTCGTGCACCTAGTCAGACACATCTTCGCTTATACAGAGATAAAGATATTTTTTGAAACAATGCAGTTACGAAATTGAACCACCCTGTTGATACGTAGTAATATAATTAGCCGGCACACTTTAATGGAAGCTCTCATCCTGTCATTACGTGGTTAGTGTTGAAGCGATAGTAATAGGATTTAATAAGTTGGCATCGGGTCTCTGTATGACGAGGTATAATATTAAACGATCTAAGGGATCGAAAGGGAGCATGAAGTGAATAATAATAATAATAATAATAGTCTTTTTAAATTTCTCACTTACATTACACCCCGCACATATTACGTACTTGATTACGCATCGAAACTAGAAACATCAAATTAAATTTATCAACTAGAAAGATATACAGAAAAAATATGTTAGTTTACTACTGGGATACGAAGGATACCTGTTATTATAATTTTTTTACAATTTAATATATATAATTTTCTTGATTCTATTACAAACTAGAGTTACATATTTTGTATATATTGTTGTACACGTAATCGTAATTGAAACAACATTTAGATATCCTATCTGTTGTATATTTTGGATGTTGGCCACTTCACTTATGTGTTACATTATTACAGCAACGCTGAAGGAATCATCCAATAATAAAGTGATTCAAAATATATATTGCAGAAGAAATCTTCACATATGGAAGAAGAAAAAACTCAATTCATTTGTACCAAAAAGTCAGAAATTTCTAGCTACGATATCTAAGATGAATTGGGAACGCCAGAAAAAAAAACTTGTATTAACCAATAAAAAAATTTTACGGTTTGTTACTAGTATTTTAATCATGTGATTATATTCTTCTTCAATATCACATTCCTCTAGGCTTTCGTTCGTTGGCTTTGACCCGAGTGGCAATACAGCTGTCGCTGAAATACAATATCGGCTTCACGAGCTCGGGCACACATCGATACCGTATGGGGGGGAAGTCGGCACTCGGCACTCGGCACTCGGCACTGACTCCGCACACACTGAGCATCGGCAGCTTCAACTCTCCACTCGAGCATTTTGTTTTATTCACCTTGGTAAATTTAAATTAATGCTATTGATCAATTGTGTCTTTCATTGGCCGTTGTCGGCATTTAAGTCAATTCCAATTAAATGTAATCCCTGATAGATAAACAGTAGAAGAAACATCAACATTGCAATTCTCACACTTTTTGTAACGTAAGAAATAAATTTCGAATAAAATAATATTTGTTGCAAATTTAACTTTGTATTTATATTAATTTTAATATAGATTGTTTAACTTTGTTTTAATCACTTAATGAGTTAACATTTAATACACCAGCCGGTTTCGGAAAATACAATTTTCTTCATCAGGGTGTCAAATTAACATGTCATATTGTCATTTGACTGGATAAGAAAAAGTATCGCCTTTTCGACGTACTTTTTTTTAAATGGATTATCTGTGGCACTTATCATTTTTTTTTCTTTCGTATTAAATAGCTGTGTTCTTATCTATGCCTGAACACCACACAGAAATTATCTATAGGTGTCTGCATTCGCCCGTGTCGCTCATTGTTTGGTAAATGTATTTTTGTCTCAGTCTCTCTCCTTTTCTCAATTACATTTCTGTACGCATTGCGTCTAAGAATCTATCCTCTTTTCCCCTTTTATTATTAATTCTATTATAAATCTCTGATATTTAATTATAATTTCGTTATATGTGCAATTTAAATAGATGTCGATTTAGTTTATTGTCGATGACTTTTTGGACATACTGTGGAACCTCGGTTTACGAACTTAATTCGTTCCGTAAAACTGTTGTAAACCGAAACAATAATTGGAAGTAATAAAACGTAAAAAAACAAACTTTATTTTAACTTACCTTACAAAATATGCAGTAAAGTGTTCTTATTGTTTGGAAGAGAACTCCTCCTTCCATGAAAACATCGGGTGCTTGAAGTTCATCAGGTTTCTGTCTCACGAGAAATCTATCTAATGATATTTGTTTCTTCTTGCTTTTTATATAATGTTGCGGAAATGAGATATGACATCATTATTAAACAGATTTATAACACGATTTGATAAAATATTGTTCAAAAACTTTGCACCTCACTCCACTTCGTGCACGTTTCGTTTGTCGAGGACCTAGGTACGTACATCTTCCATCCGTTCATCAGTCTCTGAAAATAATATGTCCTCTGTCACCGTCCTTTGCTGCCCATGAAGAAGCTGTTTCAGTTCTTCCGTAGTGAGTTCTGAGACTGCCTGCCTATATGTAAACCGAAATTCTGTTCGCAAACTGAAGCATTTTTGTTCGTAAACCGAAGTTCCACTGTATAGTGCATTCTGTAAAACAGTAAACTTTATAGATAAAATATATATTTAAAGTATTTTATATTTTCGTTGACGGCAATCATGTTGTAGTTTGACATATTAGATTATATAAAATACAATAACTTTGTATGAAACTATGAAATTCATTATACGTCAACCGGTTTCGCTTATATAAGTGGACTCTTTTTAGCTTTAAATACGTCCTGACGTAGCTTGAGATAAGCGAAACCGGTTGACGTATAGTATATATCGTGGTTTCATACAAAGCTATTGTATTTAATATATTTATAGTGTTTAATCACCGTTATTCTCCCGGATCTGTATATTGTATGATCTTACTCATTCCATTCTGCACCCCGCATCGTGGATTCTCCTTAATGGAGCAACTCAAGTCACGGGTGTTTTGTAGAATGCTCGCCTTTACGACTCTGTTTATTTTAACCCGCGCTTATACTCTTCCGGCTAATGTACCCCTAATACTCCTGGATAATGAAAATGGTTACGCTTGAGGAGACAGATAGGCGGGTAGGTAATTATATACACACGCGCCGCACACGAGTTTCTACTCGGATACTTTTGCCTCTGTTGATTGTTTGAATCTTCTCTCTCTCTGAATGTAAAATGTAATAGACAATATTTAAATTAATGATTTTTTTTTTAAATTATTGCTTGTTGTTAAACGCGTATTATTTAATATATTGTAAATGCATAAAAGGGCGCTTTACATAAACTGTTTATAGTAAGTACTACATTTTCTTTTATTTTTAAAATTAAAAATTGTTATTTTAATTTATGGAATTGGTTTTAATAAAGTCAATATGGATTGTAACATGCAAAACAAGGGAGAGAGAGAGAGAGAGAGAGAGAGAGAGAGAGAGAGAGAGAGAGAGAGAGAGAGAGAGAGAGTGAGAGAGAGAGAGAGAGTGAGAGAGAGAGAGAGAGAGAGTGTGAGAGAGAGAGAGAGAGAGAGAGAGTGAGAGAGAGAGAGAGAGAGTGAGAGAGAGAGAGAGAGTGAGAGAGAGAGAGAGTGAGAGAGAGAGAGAGTGTGAGAGAGAGAGAGAGAGAGAGAGAGTGAGAGAGAGAGTGAGAGAGAGAGAGGTAGAGAGAGAGAGTGAGAGAGAGAGAGTGAGAGAGAGAGTGAGAGAGAGAGAGAGAGAGATACTGCTACTTGACCTACATTATCTTTGTTTTTAAAATTAATTTTTTTAAATTTTAATTAAGTCTCTGATGCACTGTTTCTTATGACGAAGGGCAAAGACTTCCACGATTTTGGGCCTGCCACCGTAATGCCCGTTCACTAAATTTAGACTTCTGGCCTACGGTTGGTCGGTTTTACAACCCTTCCTGCGGCTGATGTAGAGGCTGACCTGAGAGTTTGATGTCTACCATTCAAATTGTCTGGGATACAAAGCTCTTGTACTCCAATTATATGTCATTTTTTAACAAAGCAACTCGGGTTAGCGTTTATTTATACAAGTACGTGATTCTTTCAAAAGCGCAAGTTATTCGTATCACATTATGTAACTTATATTGTCAGCACGTATAAACATCAGAGTACCGTTTCCATCGAATCTAATGGAATCATATAACTTTTATATGAATTATACACCAAATGTAGCAAAAAAAAATGTATTTACCACCATTTAATGAGTAAAAACTAATCTACACTTTTAATTGATTATATTATCAAAGCTTCTTACCGGTACGTATTTGAATATCTGTGAAAACAACTAGGTTATGCGACATTTATCCAAAACACAACGTTAGACCCTATTGCATTATTTAATTTTAATAATAATTATTATTAATAATAGTATTATAATCTGTCGCCAGGTGGCACGCGCGTTACGGGTATGATAGAGTGTTGTTATTAATTAATCAATTTTAAGAAGATGTCTGATTGTTTGTTTTAGTTTTTTAATAACAAATTATATTTTCAAAATTGTAAAGATGTATGAAACGGCCATTACCTAGAAGAGTCGTCTTAATTTACCATTGCCTAATAGTGAATGTATCTTTTAAGGTGTTTTAATCCTATTTATGATCTAAACTGTAGTGTGTTCAGTGTTGGATAGAGTCTCCGGATGAGCACAACTCACGGCACCAAATCCCGTTTGAAGACGAGTCGAGACATTCCGAATACGCTCTCTAGAATAAGACTGTTCGCTTTGAAGTCATAATCCCTCGGCACTCATCCGCATTACTACCTACCCCCTCCGATCCTCCGCTCCGGGTATATCTGTTTTCAGCGCATGGATATTTTAACCTGAAAGTACGAAATTCTGGGTCGCGCTTGCCAAAAATATATTTTTTGATCAAATATATATATATTGTTCAGTCGCAGCAAATGTGCCGATTTAATTTTAAATGTTTTATTGACAAGGAGGCACTCTGCTGCCTGAATTGTTTTAATTCTAATACGTTGATATATTTCCGGAGAAAGTATGTAAAACTCCGTATTTATTTGAAACGTGTTTCGCCGCACAAACAATTGATGCCTACCCTCAAAAGGCGAAACGCGAGTTAAATAAATAAAATATAGTATAATTAAAAACATACGTTCTTTCTACAAATTAAATTAATCAACTACTTAGAAAGATAGATACAGAAAAAAATATTTAGTTACTACCGGAATTATGGATCGATTTTTTCTGTATATCTTTCTTGTTGATTCATTTAATTTGTATTAAAATACCACATAACTATGTTCTGAAAAAGTAACTTCAAAACAAAAATGTGTTCTCCTAAAATGTTCTCATTTCAGAATTCAGTTTGAAATTCTACTAATTGTAAAAAAAATTTGTTTGCTTTTTATACTTTTAGATTTGATGTCGTTGTATCGTACAACATTGTTCAACGTTGCTTGCTAATAATGTTCCATAAAAATATTCTCATAAATGATTACATTTTGTCTGCAATTATGAAAGTGTATTTAATCATTTGTTAAATATTACCGTGCAATATCTCTATTGAATGTTTTACTATAAACTGTTTATTTTAAATGCGTTAATTTTGTGGTTTGACATAATTATTTATTAAAACAACTAACGTATTAATTAATCATTTTGATTTCTTTGATGTCGACCGGTTTCCTTTAGCTTAATTTATAAACAACACTTTCGTTCTCTTATTCTAAGAGGGACGTCTTACAATACAATCTGTCTTTATATAATCTTTTCGCGGTTTATCCCAGTTTAGTATGGGGATATCCACCGGCCGCCTTCCCTCGGCAGTTGCCAAAAAGATACATCTTGGAAATCGTTCCCCTGGCATGCACAAGACGTGTCCAAGTCACCTTAGTTGAGATCTTTCTAAAAGTAGCGGTAGGGGCTCTATTCCGAAGGTCGAAATCGAATAAATTCGTGCTACTCTACTAAGGTAACTTATATCGGCATCCTGAATTCTTGAACTCACTCTCTCCGTTAGGATTCATATTTGGTTACCTTTGATTAAGATTAAACACAGCTTTAAAAAATATCAACTTGGTCTTGACACTTCAGATTTCATTGTGACTGCACCGCAGCAGTCCCAGTGGTGTTTTATTGTCTCCCATCTTTAATTTATCACAAATTCAATACAATAATAACTCTGTAATAATAATATGCATTTAAATACTAGGCATTTAAATAGGCACTAAGATTTCCTTTCATCAGGTCTATAATTTAAATGGTAATAATATCTTAAATAAAATAACAATCACTTTGTATGAAACCACGAAATTGACTATACGTCAACCGGTTTCGCGTATCTCAAGCTTCACCAGGACATATTTGAAACTAATCATAAATAAATAAAAGAGTGCACTTATATATACACAAAGAAGGAGATAGAATATAAAATTACATGTGAAAGTGAGAGACAGAATACATATATAGTTAAATAGAACATCAATGGAGACAATACATATACAGATAGACGGAACATTAAGGGAGGGGAAAATACAGCGTTGATGGATATTAAATTGATTTTAAAAGGAAACTTACCTAATATGGGGCTAATTGTAATTGGCTATTTATTGCTTTTTTTTATTTCAAGGGCTTCTTAATTGTCCAGGAAACCAAAGCACTAATGTTAGGTATGCACTTTAAAATCATCAGATTTATCAGAGGATTTAGTTAGAAATTAAAATCTATTGTTTAATATTTTTCTTAAATCAAAATTATTTCCCGTAAAGTGGAATAGTTTAGTTTATAAACAAATATAAGGTTTACCCATAGAAGCTCTCTAATTACTGATATGTTTGTGAATAATTTAGGAAACAAGCTATCTAGTAGTAAATCTTCAATGTTAAGTAATGTCAAACTGAACTCACATTTATTATCTTAATTACTTTTATGATCTCGTTTTAAACTTGATTTGACTTTATACATTAATAATAATAACAAAACAGAGCTAACCAATCTATCTCTCATATTTCATGATTCATCGTCTATTAAGTAAACAATGTCAAATATCAATTTTCACACGGAATTTAAAAATAGCTGTAAATAATAATAATAAAGGAAAATGGTAATCATAATTCGCAATAAATATTTATATCGTCTTTCAAATGACAATAATAATGAATAATGGTGTACAGCGTTATTACACGTAAACCTTTTCGATGAAATTATAAATTAAATCATTTACCAAATTATATTAGATCCGCGTTTTGTATTACAAATAAACCATTCTGATGTAAATAAACTCAATTGTAAAGACTGTTTCGCACTTTTTATTGGTGAGTTGGAACGTACTTTTATTTTCAGTATTTTAATAAAATAATGTTTATGATACCGTAGCAACAATAATCTTACAGTTTGAGAATGATATTCTAGAAACAGATAAAGAAAACGGCATTGAAATTTTACGCGTACACAATAAAGACAAATTAGATTTAAAAAATTAAAAAATCAATTAATACTAATTAGTTCGAGTACAGCCGTCCTGGCGAAGATACAGTATACATGGTTAATACAAAGATAATGAGTTTAAATTAATAATAAAAAAATATGTTGAACGTTAATTCATTAATAATTTTATTTCATTGTGTAATCAATTTATGTTTAATATGTTGATTTTTTAAACCTGTCTGGCAAGTTAATTGTTTGTATTTAGGTGGTGTTCATGCTTGTATAATTTGATTGAAATGTTCCGTTTATTAATTTTTTGCTTTAGAGTGTGCGACTAGTATTAATTAATGTACACTTTATAATAAATATTTGTTTATTGTTTTTTATATACTACTACGCGTTTCTTTGTCTCTTTTAATGAATCGAAATGGATTTGATGGCAAATAATTAAAAAATATTATTTTTTTTATTTAAAAAATCCTAAACATTTCTAAACTATTTTTATCAATATGGCTTATATGTATACAGAATAATTTTATAAGCCTATACTAAAATTCTGTTTGACTGTGCTCTGTGAACATTATCCAGTTTTCAACAATGTACAATACACCTAAAAACCAAATAACTAATATAGATTTAGTTTCATTGCCTTCACCACTCTTCTTGCTCGTTCTAGTGATTTTATTTAAAGCTTTTATCCGCCAACCCTATTTGAAATGGAAGACATCACATAGGGTTAGGGTAGGCTTTAAGGTCTTTAAACCTGAAAACCGTCGTCCACAGATGGCAAAATGATTTTTAAAATATGACATTAATGACGCTTGTGGCGTGTCGTGACATGCAAAGTTTGGCGTGCTAACGCGCTTATGACATTAAAAAAATTTATATTTCAACGTATTTATGTCTTACTGCAAATACACTGTTATCTGGTAGGACATAATTTTTTCAATGTCATATTTTTTACGACGCTAATAAAACTTTCAGATATGTGCCATCTATTGTTTAATATTGTTTGCGAAAAGAATATAAATTTGCTCCATTTTTTATGTTGCAATTTTAACTACATATTCGAGATAACTATGGATAATAAAATAACATAATATTATAAATGTATATTTCTTCATTTTAGTTTATTAATTATGTTATTAGAATTCTTTTAAAACCCTGTTTACCTCATTCCTAATATTTTTGGTTTAGATAAAAAAAAATATTAATAATAATTATGGTTTTCATATTTGTATGATAGACAACGGATGAACCTGTCTCCTTTAGTACAGTGAACATCTCTTACATTACTTGTTTGCGTTTTTTGTATACTGTTTGTATATTTGTATAATATGTAAATATATATAAGCTGTAATATAAAAAAGGACATCACAATAAAAAAATAAAAATAAAGTTGTATTTAGCAATGCCATTGAACTAAGGAAAATATTAAGTGTTTAATACCCTCCCCCTGCCTTCCTCCTGTACATTCGTGGATTGATTATCTAAATGTTTATTTTTTTAACAAATAGTATTCAGCGATTAATAATACATATTATTAAACTGATACACGTGTGTTGTTTTATATTCTAAACGCTTATCTACCGGTTATTTTTGAAATATTTTCGCTGACAGTAACGTATTAATCAGATACGTGTTTAATTTTATATCTGATAAAAAAAAAACACCCGTCGAATGTAGGTATTTGATATGCGATACGGCGATAAATTCCAGTGAGCTGTGAGCTTCGTATCAAATTGCTCATACAATACATTCAAAAAATTTAATACTTTCACATCGCAAATATCGCACAATAAGAGGACGAAACGTGTTTTGTATTAAGTAACTAATCAATTTGTATATTAAAGGAGTAATAAATAAATTATTAAAACATTTGAAAACTTTTTTCGACTTTTCGACTTACCGGTTTCGGCCTGTCACGTCCATCGTTAGACTGGGTACATTTTTCTCTTAAGCTAGGATATTTATACAATTCTGTATTGAAATGGAATTCCACCATGAATTAGCAGTATCAGAATTAGAAATAATAATTAAATTATTTATTTTAAAATAAATTACCCTCTGGTACAACTTTAGAACGAAAAACACCCGAGGTGACCCAAAAGTGAGACTTGTGGAAGCGCAGGAGCTGTAGGTATGTGCCTCATCTGATTAATCAGACTACTATATGATTAAAATAATTTTATATCTCTAGCGTCGGAAAAGTAAAAAAACTTTATTTAGGTATTTTTAATACAAATTATATGGAGAGTATAAATAAAAATATAAAGGTCCAGGTTGAATTTCGGTAACAACCAAATATTTTTTTTTTGTTATTTCATTTAATATTTACGAAGAGTTGAGACCTGAACACACACCATCAACACCACGATACACAAAATAAAAATTACCCAAAGAGCAATGGAAGGGGCCACGCTTGGAGTATATATACCCAACGTATATTCATCAGAAAACCAAGATGCAAATCTGCATGCTCAAGTGGCAATTAGCTGGATACATCTGTCGAAGAGACGATGATGATGATGATGGCCGGTGGGGAAGAAAGGTTCTGGAGTGGAAATCACTCACATATGGAAGAAATGTTGGCCGTCCCCGAGCTTGACGTCAGAAGAGTGGCGGGCAACAGATGGATGATAAGGACTGAAGACAGATAATTGATGATCTTTAGGGAGGTCTATATCCAGTAGTGGAGAGACACAAGCTATATTTTTGTCTTGTCCCCTGTAAGGGAGTGTGTACTTCTAAGTCTGCTCCTCTGCTCTCCGGCCCTCCTGGATTATGCCTGCCTCAATGCCATCGCGTAAAATCAGGAACAGCATCTATTTGTTTTTTTTATTTCTTATTAGTTCTTATTAGGCTTTTACATAAGAATACATTTTTATTTCATTTAAAATATAACAGTACATTTTTAAATATAACATAAAAAAACTAAGTACAATTTATATACAAATGTTTTACTCGTGTATGTATTTCTTCACTTACTTGTGTAAATTATTGATGTTTTATGCACGCTATTTCAGTGGAACCTCGCTTAACGATCATAATTCGTTCCCGAATCTTACTCGTAATGCGAATGACTCCTTAAGCGAAACTATTTTTTCCATACAAATCAATGTACAATACAATAATGCGTTACATGCCGAAAAAAATACATGCAAATTGTTAATGTAGACCGATTGTATGTGCGTGCTAGGCCAGCCACGCTCATGCCTCGATCTCTATAGTTTCACTATTTTTCTCTACCACTGTGTTCTTGCGGCTTTATCGGGGACATTCTTACATGGGTTATTAAACTTTATATTTAAAAAAATCACAAATAATGCGTCTGAACACAAGTTTGTAAAAAAAATACGATCACAAGCTAAACACAGACTGATGCAAAGAATCCGTTGTCTCCTCGTCACTCGTTATGCGAAACGTCGCTCGTTAAGCGAGTCATTTTTTTTACAATTCGTTTTACTCCTTATGCGAATCGCTTCTCATGGGAGGTGCTCGTTAAGCGAGGTTACACTGTATATTGAATTAATAATAAAGAGTCTCTTTTCGGAAGACAGTCAGGGGTGTATTTTGTCTGCGGTAGGGCACGGTTGCCTTTTGGCATTACAAAAATGCCAACCTGGCTGCGAATACGCGATATGGGAGCTGCAGCCCATAGAACGGTCCTGGGTAAGTGGTGGGTCACCCCTCACTGATGATGATGAAATGAATTTCCATGATCAAAAGGTGTAAACTCCCATTCAAAAATTGTGTTACTGACTAACAGATCATTCTCTTTTCTTTGTTATCAGCGATGTTAGAAATGATTTCATACAAAAATAATTTATAATTGACTTGCAGCTTCGCTAGCGTGGAAATAGATAAACCACAATCAATTATAAGCTGCGAGCGTGTCTAGTTTGTGTCTGTGTGTGTGTCTAGTTTGTGTCTGTGTGTGTGTCAATTGATTTACCGCAGCACTTGAACGTGTTTTTATCATCGTGTAGCAATAAAAACCACATTCACATTGACGTGGAGTATAGTTTCAAGGAATATGCACCGCGGCCAATATTACAAAACAATATTATGAAAAGGTACTCAAAATATTAGATAAAAGATAAACAATTCACATTGAGACAACATTTTGATTACAACTAAGTTGCATTAAAATAAATTTCATTATACAAAATACAGTCGCAGTACCGCATGTCTTCCGGAAATTGTTTAATATTATACATCGTCAGATGTAGCGACTTTACTTCCGCTCGAATAAAAACAACCCTCCACGAAGGGGGTAAAAAATGCCATCATTTTTCAGTGAATGACTTAGTGCCCAACCGAAATATTATGTCGTATGAAACTGTAATAATATTTTTGATTTAACTTATTTCATATATCAAAAGGGAAGTTTGCAAAAAAACCGTTGCGTTAAATTATACCTACTTGTTATTTAAAGAAAATAGTAACTTAACTAGAAATTCTTCGATTAAAAAATCAAATTTATGACTTCCATTACCGGAAAGTACCACTAATTAAAACCGCTTTGTATATATTTGAAATAATAATTTAATTGTGAATAGTTGAACATGGCACACGCAATACAATCCGACCATGACTCGTGTATCGAGATAAATCTGCCGATTGGATCGCTTTAATTCCCCGCTGATGAAGGATTCTGGTTGGTTTAGTCCTGAGCCCCTGTCACGTTTAAACAGAAATAATTAGACCGAACTAATTCGGGGCCATTCGACGAATCGGTCGCCCAACTGTGAACCTGTTTATTTTGGCCTAATGTAAACCTATATAGCCTTGTTCATGCTGTAATATTAGGCATTATAAATCTTCCCTATTAATTTAAATTATTTTCAGTTTATTAATAATTGTGTGGGCTAAAACACGCTCGAATCTCGGTAATTCATTATATTTTAATATTGAATATTTATTTCCGAACTTTTCAGACGAGCGGTATTAATATTAATTCAAATACCACTATTCTAATTCAATATGAAAGTATAAAAAAAAACACTCACAAATGTATCGTACCACCACCCCTGCATATAATACGTTTTTCTGATGCGAATAAATATGCATTCAATTAAATAAATAAACTTTTTTTTAAATGAGGGTATACACCAGGTATAACTATTTATCAAATAAAATTCAATAGTAAGTATTAAAATTTGATGTTAAGAATGTATAAATACTAATGCATAATTTTATTATAAAAAAAATCATTTATATGATAATTTGACACCACAGTATCAAGGCGTCAGAGCGCAAACTTATAGCAAAATATTTTTGATTTCAAAAAGGCCTTGAAGGCGTCTGGTAAGGCCTCTGAAGGACTCTATCGACCTCATTACCAGTAAGATGAAAATAAAAAACAATATTAAATAGAGTAAATCTAAAAATGTATTTTAAAATTTTTTCTAACGCAATTTTCGTGATAGATTGTAATGGGGTACCCTGCTGAGTATATGTACATATTTTACGTTAATGCGATATGCCAAGTCCTGTTGAAATCAATATCATTTTATGACGTATTTTGATGTTCCATAAAACATACATCACACACAGAGTACTTTTTTCTGACAGCAGTATTGGTTTCCACAGAATAACTGAATGTTATACAAGTTAAATCACTTTAATGTCCTTAAACACTATTCTAGTCACTATACACTGTGTATCGGTGATCGACAGCCCGCGCACAGACAAGGTAGATAATCTAAGGCCGTATCGGCAATTTCTTTGTGTTAACGTTGTAAGTTATTGGTAACCGATCTCACGATTTAATTTATAATCAGCGATTTCTTTGTCTACTGAGCACCACCGAGCACGTGTGTAATTAAGGTAGACAACCTTCAGGCAGGTGTACGATGCCTCGGGAGTGGCCGCTAAGCTGAATCAAGTAACTACAATTATAAAACATTTCCTAATAGAGTTATTTTCCTAACACTCGAGACACAGTACGTGTCCCTGGAACGAGCTAAAGTTAAGCTACTTTAATTAATAAACGAGTTAATTCTAATTGACAATATTTACACATGAAGCTCTCCGAGAATAATGAAACAACTATTTCTTATTTATGTTTTTCGAAAAATTGTTTGCAAGAACGAGATAAATCGTCATTGGTCTTCGATTGTATCTATGATTAGTAAATGTAATTATTCGTGATTCGCTGAGCAGTTACTGATAAGAACCTAAACGTCCAATCGTTATCACACTACAATTGAATATCTATCACACTCGTAGTCTTAGTCACAGTTTATCTTATCACCGGTTGATTTGGTTTTATTTAAACACGTTTTTTAAAATCAAATATAATTCTCGAAATATCGTCAAAAATGCTATTTTTTTTCTCTTTATTATAGTCTTCGCCAATTAGGCGTAATTAGCTATTACAAATATATACAGATTAAATAATATATCTTAAATATAACAAAGGAAATAATCAGTGGAATATTATTAATATTATTACAAGTATTTGGTATTTGAAATCTAATTAATACATTGACTTTTTTTTTTCAATTTTACATACATAACGTAACATAGAGGGAGACGAAGAATATTTATATTTGAAATAATAAATATACAAATGATAACTGTTGTCAAATGAAGACTAAATATATTTTTTAAATAACTAAAATTTAAAAAAAAAACAAGTAGCATTTCAATTAATATAAATTATACGTTCACATTTCTCATAATTAAAACAATCAATATAATCAAACATAGCAGACTAAAAAAACAACTTGAAATTCACAAAACTTTACAACATTACTATTTTCAAAGATAAAAAAAGGCAATTATTTTTATTGTAACATAATAATATTAATTAACATCAAAACAATATTGTGACATTAATAAATATTACGTAGTAATAATATTATTGTTGTTGCGCCACCGGGATTCGAACCTGGATCTCTTTCCTAACCGGGGAAGGTGCATTATCCAACTATGCTACAGCGACAATTTTCGAACCTATATGTTACCTTTTTGATATTAATACATTTAATCGTTCCATTATTTGAAAGAGCCATCTACCTTATTTTTACAGAATCTCAAATACCTTTGAGTAAACTGATAGCAGACGCCAGAATTATCAATTCA
Organism: Eubasilissa splendida; assembly: GCA_031772225.1. Lineage (NCBI taxonomy): Eukaryota > Metazoa > Arthropoda > Insecta > Trichoptera > Phryganeidae > Eubasilissa > Eubasilissa splendida. The sequence continues at coordinate 18,702,486 of CM062856.1, forward strand.
TTTTTATTAAATTTTGGACACATTGATACAACTTTATTATTAGGAGAACAAATTCTTATAATAAGAATGTGTTCTCCTAATATAAATCTTTCGTTTAAATATCAATGAACACATAAAAATCAGCAAAGGAAGTAACACATAATAACATAAACAAAAAAAATAAATTCAAAAACGCTCTTTCTACATTTAGACATGTTTCGCAAAGTTCAACATTCGTCGAAGTGCATCAATCAAGATATATAAAAGAGTTCTACGCCAATTGTCTTTCCGCAACGGCTTGTAAATTTGTTATCGTCGGGTTTTTTTTTTTGTTGGATGTTTTATAATAGTTGGCATGAATACGTAGGTCGATAAGAACCATCGTCTGTCATGAATTTTCGAATAACGTGACGTCACGACAATGGTTTTATTTTTATTGTTTACTTAAATAAAATTCTCGCCGAAACTAATAAAGGTATAGTGTACGAGATCACATTATTTAATGGGTAGTGATAATTGAAAATAATGCTAAAGGTATAAAACAAATTAGAAAGAAAGAAAGATATATAGGAGACAGCTTTACCAATTACGCTAAAATAACCATATAGATTATCGTCAAATATCATCTTAAATATGTTGGCAATAATAGATGTCTCATTAATAGGCATAAATACGAAACCTAACTTATTCTTCATATCGGTACATAATTATTATTTTTACGTCTGATAGGCTCGTACTTGATATGTAGTCAAATATTTATTCACGCCCGAATTACGAAGTTGTTTGTATTGTGTTATATCACTTCAGTATTTCGTTTGCTTACCATATTATCTGTTTGCCTGTCGGTATAATTAAATCAAACTTGTGGTCTCCCACGTAGGTACTGCTGTTTCTACCTTTTCTCCGTTTTAGTGTGTGACACGTTGCTTTTTAAAAAAAAAATATTGACATTTGTTTCTGATGGATACCGTAAGAATGCCACGCCAGTACGTAGGTCTAACCAAATCGTCAATAGCGACATTTCAAAAGCATTTCGATATCGCTTTTCAGTTTATGTCCTTCTCCCGTAAACCGTAAAACTTAGTCCCAACTTCGTTTAAATATGTGGATGCTTTACATTGTTCAACACTGTATATATATAATGAAGTATTCTATGAACAGCTTCCACGGTTTACTCTTATTCAATATATTTCTTGTTGTTCGAATTGTTAAATAAGAGTTTGATACGTTAGCTAACGAAAAAAGATCACATATTTTTTATTACTAGGGTTTAGTAAGTACATATTATGTGTTGACGATGTAAACGGACATTGAAAATATTACGAAGTCATTCATTCATGTAAAACGTACAAACGTGAATTTTATATAATGTAATGTATTCATATTGAAACGTTATGTAATACAATACGATAGTCTATTTGATGACGCGTACACATTTGCACTACATAGGTTGTCAAATTGTCGTAACATTGTACGTTTCGATAAACAAACAACGTTTATTGCTGTACTGTTTTGAATATGTTGTAATATAATTGTCTATTACCGTGTCTTTTATCAACATTAGTTTTGATGAAAAAAACAAGTAACAATACATTTTGTTTGAGAGATGATCTGATTGCATAGATATTCACAATTCACAGTTTCTATTTGAATATATGTTTGATCTTACAATAAAAAATCACTTACATATGTGTGACACAGTCTTGATTATTAATAAATTTGATATAGAAGGAACACGCGACTGCTTATATATTTACATATCACACACCTAGATCAAAAGTAAAACAACTAAAATAGCCAAGAATTTTTAGTTAACATTGTATTCGGATACTCTGTCATACACGCAACTAACTTAGCCCCAGTTCTCGAATAGTACCATTTCAGGATACATTTATAACTTTTGATCATTTCGTTTCGTAACTTGAGTAACAAAAAAATTGAGAAAAATGTTTTTTTTTTGTCTACTGAAAAATGACTTTGAGTTTCTTAGTTTCGATCTAGGTGTGCGATATATGTGCACGATAAACTGTACAATTTTTTATTTTTAAATAAAATAGAGATACGTACACGGAATATATGTCGCATCAATATTCTTACTATTTTCAAACTGAGTTAAACGTTTGTGCTATGAAAATAGGTATAACTTGGTAGTCTTCTGAAACGAGGCTCGAACCCCCTACCGCTAGATCACTAGGCCAGCGTCTTAACCTCCAGTCCAAGAAGCTACTTTTATTACATTAATGTTTGCAAATTAAATATTTATGAATGACAATACGAGAATGCAAATGTAGGTTTATTAAAAAATACATTAACTGCTTTGTGTAGAAGTTATGAATATTTTTTTTACAACAATCTTTGTACGTACACCACATTTTTATATTCTAGAATACGATACCCAAAACTAACGGGCGAGACCAAATCTTTTGACATGTCGTCGCTTGCTACTTATTGAATTCGTCGGTGGGAACGTTTTCGCGTGCATTGTCTTTTTTATCAATGAATAATTCCCACGAAAAAACGGTAGGTTTTGTGTCGGATGGCGGCGGCATTACGCTCTTGTGGGCAAGTTGTCATTAGTTGTTGAGAGAACAAACGATTTTTTCCGGCGATCTTTTACCGCGTTTTCCATTTTGCCTTAACTTTTTGTTTGTTTTTTTTTTTTTTTTCTCTAGTTTACGTCGCTTCCGACTATTACGTGTGTCGGTTATTGTTTAAAGTGGTATCCGCATTAGCATTGCCGGCGTGCGAGCAAAAAAACAAGAATGTAATCGCTTCGCTAGAGAGTTGAACGATTCCCGACCGCGTGTCGTTGCTAAATAACCATTTATCAATTCAGTTATTTTATTACCTACTTCGCTTATATATAATGTATTCGATCTGGCAAGTGGAGGAAATAAATTATTATATCACAGCACATATGCCTTACAAATGCTAAACAGTCGTGGATTGAGACGTTGAATATTTTTTAGAAAATGTTTTCCGCGTGGAAAATGTGCGTTCTACTTGATAATGCGTAAAAAATTTATTTAAAAATTAAAAAATATTTTCAAAACAGTGAACACTAGACATTATAATTGGTTACAAAAAATTGTCTGGGCAATAATTTAATCATTAATCTCAGTGTTGGCATTAAGTGAGGAACGTTATGTTAAAGCACTAGACTGATTAATCGGATCAATTTAATTATTGGCATGTTCGGAATTGTAATTTATAATCAGCCCCGATAGTCCTTTTTTGTTGTAAGGTTTTTTTTTTTTTGATAACATTCTTGACGAAGCTAACTACGATAGTAACCGGCTCGGGTATCGGCTAATTCACAATCGGAATCAGATTGTCATCACTTACTGCCATTCCTTAATGCTGCAGACGTAATTGTAAGTTTACTCTAGGAGTTAACAATTTCTTCAGACAGATATACGTATTAAAATAGTCTGTCTCGTAGTTAGTCGCGTGATGGCGGCAAGAGTATCGCTCTCACCGCTCGTAACTTCGGAGTAAACTTATTATTATCATATAGTAACTGGAGTATTTTAATACCTACTAAATCTTATTATTTATCTACTTAAGTTTTCGTTATTAATAATTGAGTAAGCAAGTTGGGCCTTGTACGTAGTTTCTCGAGTAAAAAGCACAACATTCAAACGAAATTTTGCTTTGTTTTCTCGATGAGCTTGCTAAAACTTTCCCCTAACCTAATAGAACATCTAACGACAGAAAGTTCCCCTGGCTTGCTAGACATCCGCAACCAAAACATAATTAGCCTTGCTTTTAAAAGTTTACGTCCAGTAATTTCCTTTAACCCTAATTAATAAATACCTCCTTTTCAAGCTTCTCCCCTTGTATTCCCGAGCGAGCATCCCGCATCATACCGTGGAAAGGGTGGATACAGTTTGGTATTAGCCTTCCCCTCCCTCTGACACATCTAACCCCACTGCGAAGAGCTATTTGATTCCCCCGTTGAACACATGAGACCCTGGTAAACCCCCGGTTTAATATTTTAATATTAAACCAGAGGTACTTTTTAAAGAAGAGTTCTCGTGTAGATTTATCGTTAAAATGTGTACAATTTAATCGTGAAAGTTGTATAATAAATGTAATTTAGAATACAGCAATATTTCCGATGCGCTTATTTCGAATACGTACATGTTCGAAATTGAAATTGTATGCTTATTTTTACGTAAAATATTACACATTAGAGAATATAAACACACGTATTACAAGTAAGGTTATAATTTACTGACCACTTAATAACAGCGGCAAAAGCGTCCGATTTAATCAAACAAATTATAAACAAATATCGCGTCGGGTAAACTTAGTGATTTACATATTCAGGTACCCGGCTAAATTATGTATAATTTTCGGTGTGGGGAAATCGAGCAGATCTTCCACTCCGCTGTCGCCCTGGTAGCTTCATGCATTTTGAATTATTTGGTAGATTTATTTTTGTCGGCGCAGCTTTTACTTTTTTAAATGTGTTGTTCTAATTTAGAATCGGTTATGGTTTGTGATTTTCGTGTTATAGAAAAAGCGTAGAATAATAAAAAATATCCTGGTACAATAACACATCAATAATTACCTTACTTACCCGTATATACAATATTTCTGCGCAGAAATGCTTTCACTTTTTTTTCCATGCGGTGCCAGTCACATATATAATAATACAAATTAAATGAATTAACTAGAAAGATAAACAGAAAATATCTTTTTAGTTGATTAAATAAATTCTGAGTCAACTGAGGCAAGACTAGCGGTTCACAATGGAGTCCTGGTACCGACAGTGATGTATGGAAGTGAGGTCTAGACCTGGCAAAAGAGGAACAGAAGTAGATTGAATGCAGTGGAAATGAGATCACTTAGGCGTATATGTGGCAGATCCATTTATGACAGTAAAGAATGTAAAGCTGATCTTAGTATAGTGAGTAAGATTATGAGAGGGTCACTTTGGTCGTTTGGTCATATGGTACGGATGAATGAGGAGAGAATGCTAAGAAAGATATATGACGCAAATGTTGATAACACTAGAAGTAGAGGACGTCCGCGAAAGTCTTGGCACGACCAGGTAAACCAGATACTGGAGGATGGATCTGTTAGAAGCCTCAATAATCGTCGAGCTTGTATGAGAATATGTATGGAATGTGGATGAGGCGGGGATTGTGTGTCAGGACAGAAGAGTGTAGCTCTCTATCCTCTCCGCCTACCCCCGCGGAATAACGACGTGATGGTAAGTAAGTAGGTAAAATAGCACAGAACTATGTTCTGAAAATGCAACTTCACAACAATAATGTGATCTTTTAAAAAAAAAAAAAGTTTTATACATAACTAAATATTTTTGGCCTAGTTTTCAGCGTGCTAATAAATATAAATATTCTTTATTAAGTACCGAACCACAAAAATATTTTGAAACGAAGTTCCATACAAACGGTAATGTAAGTGCCAAGTTACCCGTTTTCAAAGTTCTTGTAAACATTTCGTTTATGTTTTGCGAATTGTTTATTACAAATCTTTCCGAAGAAATTTGAGTAAATGTTTTAATGCTGCTGTACTCCTCTATAACTTTGTGGTAATTCATTATTTCGGAACCACCGCTCCTTCTTCAGAGTGTACACGATACAGTGACACGTTATTGTAACACATACAGTGTCTTGTAACACCCTGAACGGTGGTTCCGAAGCCGGTTGGTGTTAAACAATGTGAATCGTTTTTAATTACATTTAAAGTATTTTAATGTTTCTTTCTTTTGACAGAATTGATGCACTGAGAATTCTGTGCGGGGGTGCATGTCAACATTCCGCACTGTTTTTAGATTTCAATATTGGCGACTAGTAGGTATTTATAATGGATGCGGAATAAGAAATGGTTGTCGGTACGCACCTACATTTATTGATATATTTATTTTATTTATTTAATTTAGCGAAATACATTGGCACAATAATTTCAATTTTAATATATGGTTACATACATCATATGGTTGCATACATACATGTTTTTTTTTCGCTTACCTCTCCAAAAAAGAGACCAGCTCTTGTGCTTGGAGAGGGAGTTACACTACAACATTTTTATATAATACCTTACATGTTCTGTTCATTGTCCATTTGTGTGCTTCTGAAGTATTCTGTAATACTATTTATTGTCCAATTATGTGTTTTTGAAGTGTTTATTTAGTTTCTTTTTAAACTCTTTTATATCCTTTATTTCTTTAATTTGTGTAGGGAGGCTATTGAAATTTTGTATCCCTAAATATATAGAATTTTGCTGATAGTGTTTGGTGTTACATTTAGGGATTTTAAAGTTATTTTTAAACCTTAATGATGTGCTTGTTTCAAATTTTCTAGTGTTATTTCCATATATATCCACTATACCTAATCCATCTTGGTGGTATGTAGTTGTGTTGCTATTCTGACAATATATTTAATTTAATTGTAATGTTTAATGCAATGACGTAATTCATTTTATTAAATTATACACTAACTTTGTTTTTTACCACCCTGAGTTTAATTAATATACACACCAATCGGTGTTCGAAAAATACCATTTTCTTTATCGAGGTGTTAAAAAATTTAAACAAAAAATAAATTACTGACTACAATTGTTTTGATGATGAAAGATCTGGAAATTGACCCAATGATCCGAAAGTATTGTAATTTTTTTTACGAAAGGACTTAATTTTAGTTGATATTATTTACGATGTTTTGGTTAATTTTACACGCTTTACTTATTTTTAACGTTTCTAAATTATTACATTTAAGACTAACATTGGTTACATGTAAAATAAGCATAGTGAAATCTGTATCGATCGTTTCTCGAATGTTCGTTTTCCCGCATGTATCGTTTATTTCTTCCGGTCCCGGATTGATTCATACAAAACACTCAAAAATAGATCGCATGGATCGTTGCTCTATGCATAATTTTACCGCATTAATCGTTTAAATTGCGCAGCCATACTACGTAGCTAAATGCTTGGTTGGCTAAACAATGAGCAAAATATTCGAGAGAGAGAGAGAGTTTAATTTTTTTTTAAATTGTTTCGTGCCTCTTTCTCATTTTATTTTTATTTAAACACATTAATTTACATATTAAATAAGTATCTTTTTAAGAATATATATGAAATATGTTACTTTTTTCTATATTTCCGCATTCATAGTTTATTTCATTAGATCCTCTCAAAACCGATAGATAGAGGTTTCACTGTAATCCCAAGTGTGATCATTTTCTAATAAATGATTAGAAAATTCTGAGAAACCACGAGTATTTAAACATCATAAATTTGACTTTTGTTTTAAAATTTTGATTGTTAAAAATAAAATTATTGTTTGATTTTTTTATTTGACTAACGTCTGTTTTACATGCGATCCGAGAGGACGACCCCTTTTTAAATCGCTAACAAATAAATTGGATACCATATTAAATCCGCGACAGAGTGCCAATCGCCTTTAAGTAGTTCGCCCGTCTGCCGTCTGCCGCGCGGTTCACAGTCCGCACAGCCCTCGCATTTATTTCGCCCGTTCATTAAACAGATTTGGAAGTTCTCCAAGTTTCGGCCCGAACCGAGTTATCTGCGGGGAGCCGGGTTGCCGTACTTGGCTAGTTTGTATTCAGGCCCCGGTGGATTTGTTGCCGGCGTCTGCCGCAGTGATACCTGCCGTATATTTTTAGAAGCTTTATTTAAAAAAAAACCTGATGTCGATATTTACTGAAATTTATACTATCGGCATCGTCCGTATATTATGGCAACGTCGTTCTCCATAGAAGAAAGATTGCTATTATTTACATTTAAGAATTTCCACACTACAATAAACGTAATAGACTAAAATAATATAATTCATTTTACAGTCAATTACAATACACAAAACAAAAACATAAAGAAGTATAATTTAATTATAATTAGTACATACAAACAGAATTACTACCTAACTATTGTAAACATTATAGAAATTTTGTAGAAAAAAAATTGGGAATCGGATTTCTGAAGGAAAACGTACAGAAAAGAGCAAATCACCGGAGCTATGAAAGCAATTGAAATAAATGTTTAGTTTAAATTGATTGAAATTTTGACATAGAATATCTGGACATTAAATTTCTTATGAATATAAAACTAACACAAATTAAGTGAATCGATTAGAAAGATATGTAGAAAAAATATATCTATTGTAAAATTATTTGGTTGCTACCGGGATTCGAACCTGGACGTGAAACGTGTCACCAATGTATCTACCGATAATGTTTTCGGCAAATTTTGAACTTGTATTCTGTAATATTTTCAATTGATACATCTATTGCTATGATTCCCAAATACTTTCAAGTAATACACGCTAGGAGACACTAGAATTAAATCAATCTATTTTATTATTAACTTTGATAAAAATTATATATTTTTAATAAAAACACATTTTTGTTGTAAAGTTACAATTTCAGAACACAGTTTAACGTAATACATTTTTTGTCTTTGACTGGATTTTATTTCTGCAATTTAAATGGATAAAGAATAGATTCAAAGGAAATTTATGTTAATGAGTGTGAAACGAAGAAAAAGAATATATGTTGGAGTGTACTTAGTCCGTTAGCAACCGGATCATCTAATGTATAAGGTATTATTGGATGGGGAGGTGCATATAAAACTTCAATGTCACAATTAGAAATCAGTCAAAAAATGATAATAAAAATTATTCTAAAAAAAAAAAAAGACTATCCAAGTATACAACTATTCACAAATTTTAAAGTACCAAAGATAGTAGACATACAGAAAAAATTCAATAATTCAAAAGTTCAAAATTAAAAATCAATTAAATTTTAGAAGCGAATTCCGATCTACAAGATATAGAGATCAAATTGATATCCCAAAACTAAAATATACCGCAACTCAAAATCAATATATTTATCAAGGTATCAATTTTTTTAACAATCTCCCCATCACAATTAGAAAAATTACGGACTATCATAAATTTGTAACTGAAGTTAAAAAAATATGTACACAGACTAACTGAAACATAAATTAACTCGAATATACTCCTTCTCTATACACGAGTCTTACTCTCATAGAGAAGAAACAAATGTTAATATATATATATATATATAATTAATAATAAAATAAAAAATTGGCAATGCAACATTGGTACATTATATATCGATGATTCACAATTTTCTCGTATTCAGTTTTCTTGCCATACTACTACAGCCCATGCCCGTATAATGATTGAATATAATACGCAGCTGATGGTAGAACATAATATGAACATAAGATAAGATATGTAGATCAAAATTTTCATAAGTATATTATTTTACTTTTCTTTTCAAGTGGTAATACTCGAGCGGGTATCAAATGTCAATATTTAAACAATCTGATAACTTGCGATTGAAAAATGGTGATAGACTATATGCTATTATTATTATTATTTTACTGGTATTGGTATCCACTAATTGCCGTGACTATGAGCACCCACCGTCATCTATCATTATCCGCCAGCGTAACATGTGTTGCACCATTTCCGTTTTTATTCATGGAATAGTTTGGTAACTATCGATGCGGCTACCTGCTTAAATATTTATATATTGTTCTGTAATTTTTTCAAAAATATCGCAACCGGGGCTGGGCTGTGCGCAGACTTAGAGGATGAACTTCAATGTGAAGATTAATTAATATAAATAATTGTATTACAAAACTTTCTGTATTTTGGCTGCACGAGAATCGGGCCTATTCTCAAAATTGCAATATTGAAATGAAGGTGATTGTTACAGCAACCCTTAAAAATAGACAGATAGTTTTGACAGATTATGGTACGTTTATCTCCCTCACTCCCTCACTCTCTCTCCCTCTCTCTCATTCAAATATAACACTATTTTTGACAGATTATGGTACGTTTATCTCCCTCACTCCCTCACTCTCTCTCCCTCTCTCTCTCTCATTCAAATATAACACTATTTTTGAGGGTTGGTGTAACAATCACCTTCATTTCAATATTGCAATTTTGAGAATAGACATGATTATTCGGTAATATTTTATCTTATCTTTATTATTATTTTATCGTAGTGTCTATACATCACCCGACAATATTCCGAGCCGTTTTTGAAGTACTATTCCCGAGAAATCCTCTCAACGCCTCTCTGAAAAACCTCTCCCGCTCGATGTCAAGTTACTTCGGCTTACAGCAATATTCATTTTCAACGAACGACCTCGTTTTTAATCTACAAATTAATTCCGTATCAAGTGCTTTGACATTTTGAGAAATTCTAAATACGTATAGTTTAATAAGAAATATAACCGTATTTTATGATTGAACAATCTATATGTAATGGCGGGCATATTTTAAATTATGTAGTTGCTTGCTTTTAATATAATTTATCTCAATTTTCGCTGAATAAAAGTACGGGGTAACTTTCAACATAACTTTATGTATCGAATTTGCACGCTCGAATTTAACTAGTGGAAACATGCATTTTGTAAGTAAGTTATCAGATGGCGATTTTTAAACAAATAATTTAATTAATGGCAATCAATTCGACTAGCATTCGCAGTTTAGATATGCGGCGTGATAGCTAGTAACAGGCATGTATATATTTTTTGGTGGAGACAACAAGTCGAATGGATTACAATTACTTATTTATGCTTTCAATTTTCGAGGGTCGCATTAATGTGTTCAAAGTAAATAGTTTAGTATATAACCATTTGAGCTTATTATTTAAAACCAACTGGTTTCAGAACTAAATCCGCTCCTTCATCAGGGCAATTTCCATAAAAAAACGTACGCATAAATAGATAAGCGTACTTGAAGAAGCTAAATTAACGAGTTCAGCGACAACTTCGATGGATTGGCCACATGTCTAAAACCAAACTATCAAATGAGCTAATGTTCTCAGCTGTCCCAGGGCAAACGTTCATATTGGGGCCAAAAAATGCTCGTAGACTCTTTATAAGCGAATCTAGAAATGGCTAACATTGAACATTAACTGGAGGGCAATGCTACACAGTGGAATCCGACACTTCGAAGCTGAACACTGACAAAATGCTGCAAACGGGAGGAGATAACGCAAAGGTAGGGAAACAGGTGCGGGGGAAGTCAGTCCACTACCGCTGTGTTCCCTTGTTCTTGTGGATCCAGGATTGGACTCGGTCACCTGAGTGAAGGACAGTCTTCCTCAGATACGACATTTAGCTGATGATGATGATGATTATCTACGAAAAACTAAATCATAACATAAAGTTATCTTGTTTCGATTTGATACTATTATCTAGTTTTTTTTTTTTTCAATTATTCCAGTTAACAGACGTCAATAAAAATAAATTAAATTAGTATTAAATATCGTGAGAGATACGGAAAGTAGACCTTAATGATACAAAAGTGAACGAAGTAACATGTTTATTATGAACATTTTTAGAATATGACTTGTTGAATTCATTTGATATTTTATTTTTGTTGTTTTTACACGCTTTGCTTACTTCTAACAATGTTACAAAGTTGTCCAATTTAAGACTTGACATTTTTAGTAGTAAGATAATGTATACAGATAACACTAATTTTTTATCAAAAATTTGACCATTTTAAAATTCTGATAAATAATGATTATTTAAATATCTCAATTGTTTTTTGTTTCTTACATTAAAAATACGATCGGTTTTCCATATAAAAAACACTGCAATTATTATAAACAAGTATATATTATAATTAAGGAGAGAGAACATCTCTTATTTCCTATTATGTAATATTATTGTACTTTTTTCTATAAAATAAAGATTTAACTTGATTAATGGCACAAATCACTCTTGAAGGGTGGATTACCTATTTAAAATAAGAAGAAGAAGAACATCTCTTACATTATGTATTATATTTATATTATCGTAACAGATAGGTTAAAAATAAATAAATTAAATGATTCATAGATAGATTAGAAAGAATTAAAAAAAAAACAAGATTCATAGGGATGTTTACAAAAAGTGATAGGATAGGACTTGCGTGTAAATTGGAAATTCCAACCCCAACCAGTCTTCCAAATTAGTACATTCCCGCACGAACCAACACTGTGTGGCGAAATCCCTTCTCGTTGACTTCAAGTGTTCAAATTTATGGCGAAATATCCCTCCGGAGATATTTCCCTCCGTCTAATTCCGGTGATTCAACTGTGCATCGAAGCGGCCCGCGCGGAATAAAAAGCGTCTTGTGTGTGTTCTTTGTTCAATCGGGTCGCAGATGAAGATGTCGCCCGGGTTACTCCGGAGCGCGGTTCGGAGAGATTTTGAAAGCGCATGTTTCGTGCGGTGATCGGAATGCGTCGGCCCTCCCGACTGGCCGTATAATTAATCACCCGAACCGCCCGTCGCCCGCCGCAGGTCGATTGCCCACTTTAGAAATGAATCGTGTTCGCCTTTTATATAACTTTATCGTTCATCAATCACGGCCGCGTTGATAACCGACACGGCCGCTATTGGGATTCAATTAAAATTGCGATCGTGCGTTGTATACCTCATCGGCCATTGAATAATAATATAATGCGCGCGGAATGGGAAGTTTCATCTGTTTCCGTGGCAGCATTTTATTATTAACAAATAGCCAACGTTTCGACCCCCTCATGTACCGTAAGTATCGTAACTATCGAATGTTATTTTTGGTTGATCTAGTATTTCGCATATGAGGGGCTGCCTTTGCTTCTTGAAAACATTGACAAAATAACGCCAATGCAAAAATTTAAAGCGAGTCATTCTACATCTTGTAAACATACATTTGAAACGCAAACTCATTATTTTATAATTGAAAAAACTTTTTTAAGTTCACATCGGAAGCAAATATAGCAATATTTATTTAAAGAGTTTTAAATATCATTTACATATATTTAATTTTTTGAGGCAACGCCTTGACCGTGGCACGTATTACCGTGCCGAAACGTCGGTCTAGAAACCACCTACAATCAAACGCGATCTAATCCAGAAGAGACGCCAGTTCCATATACTAGTGCTCGCAGAAACCTTAAATAAAACGTTAATATGTATATATATATAATAATAGGTCATTTTTAGTTGTTCTAGTATTTTGAAAATATTTGACGCATATTTTACATGATATAAATTTATTTTACGTTCTCTTGAACACAATATATCACACCCCCATCCCTTAATACCCCGATGTTTAAAGGGTCTAATGCACACCTTCTTGCCAATTTTAAAATAACGTAATAAATACAGTGCTTGTGTCAAATGCAAATGCCATGTGTAACATATCATTTATTTACCGCATCGGAAAGTTTTGTACTAATCATAATAAAAATACTGTAACCTTATCAACATGCTTATTTAAAATAAAATAAAAAATGTATATTAAATTACAGTTTTATAGCTACAAATAAATGAGAAATAATATTAAAATTAATAAGTAATTTCTGTACAAAACAACTAAGATGTGATTCAGGTATAATGATATAATTGAAACGTCGGTTTTTATTACATATTAAATACTTGCATCATAGCAGCAGAATATACTACGTGCACTGTGTGTAGTATATAATAACATGTGTTCAACAAACATACCTTATCTACTTGTCCATCTGCAAGCTGAACTGCCAAATGAAATATTTTTTTATTTGCCTCGAATGAATCTAATTGCTGTACTTTCTCAGCGTTAATTACTTATTTGTCTTCTAATGTTGACATTCCAATTCCCCGGGATTAATGAAGTCTGTTTCTGATTGTAAATTTTGAAATGATTAATCGTTTCGTAACAATATAAATTATCGAATGGAAAGAGCCGAAAAGGTCAACCGTGCCGTCACCGTACCGCGCACACCGAGATCATTTTTTTCTCCGACAAGAAAAATGTTATTTTCTTACTAGTTTATTGTATCTGTTAAAATGAACATGCTCAAAATAAAAATATGAATCTTACACCAGTGTATTTATCAAATGTTGCCCACGTTACGAGAGATTTATCACTGTAAATAGCTACAATGAGCATTGGAAACGTTATGTAATAATACGGTTTTGTCAAATAAGGGCTATCGTAAAAGGCCGAACACGGTGACTAGTTAGGCAATAATTTCTGAATGGCCAGCTGCTGCGGTTGACAGGTGTGCTACAAATTGTATTGACTGCGAATTGATTAAGTGCCCTCGAATTGTTGAGACACATTATTGTTCAAAAATTATTGTCGGATTTATTATTATGTTGTGTTATATTCCGTAATGATTATTTAATCTAAATTATTACGCTTCCGTGACACCTATCGAGGAATGTCCGTAGTTATTTTTCATTAGTTCGTTCGTACCGGATAACTCTATTTATCCTGTCGGACTTTCGAGATTCAAAACTGATTTAATAAATTGAGTCTGAACAAAATTATTTGAGTGGCTTTGTGTATTAGGAGACCGCGCGCGAGCGGGAGGGAGGCCGCTATTGTTGTTTCGCGTTGTTCTCCACGTACCACTAATTGATTATGATCGCCTGATACCTGTCGAGATAGCGTGTCATGTTTGGCTAATTTGCCAAGTGCGTGACGGTCGCCTCAGGTACCTAGTTAAATTTACAAACACGTTGTTTTATTGTGAACACTGTTAAGCATTTTAGAAAGATTTGTCATTTTCGATTTATTTTTTAATATGATACTTGAAGATGTGTTGTTCTATTTGTTTATTTATTTAATAAACGTGAACCAAACGTTTGGAATCACTATAATGAAATATCCCCCAGTAAATAATAATACGAAAGTGGCATTCACAATGCGATCACGATTTTACACCTTCGACGTCGATGTTATACATTGTTAACGATAATAAAATATGATAATAACAGCTAATTTGTACTCAACCACATTGTTTTGTACCCATTATCTTAGCTGGCAAAATTGCTGTTTCATAGAATAATATGAAGTATGCACTGTTCACGAATGCACGGTGCATTTTGTTCGGTGTAATTTTACTTTCGTGCACACTTTGCGATAATTAATGCGATAGAATGAATCAATGAACTTATTGAAAACACCACGCTACAAATTTAACTTTGGAAAAAATTTATAATAAATATGAATTAAATATGCTTTAAAGCACCTTCCCCGGTTAGGAAAGAGATCCAGGTTCGAATCCCGGTGGCGCAACAACAATATTTTTCGATAAAATTGATTTTATATGTATATCTTTATAATTAATATATTTAATTCATATTTAAAATATCACAGACCTATGTTCTGAACTTCTTCAACTTCACAATAAGAATGTGTTCTCCTAAAAATTTATAATAACTTTAGATAATTTTTATAGTGCCATTTTCGTAATAAATCTCACCTCAAGGGCGCTTTACACATAAACTGTTTATAGTCCCACACCTGCATTATCTTTGTATTTAAAAATATAAATCGTTATTTCAACTTATGGAAATAATTTTATAAAAAAAAATTGTATGTTTTCATTCTGTGTGATTTATTTATTTTTAACAATGTATATTATAAAAAATATATATATTAATTAAATTATGTAGTTAAGTAGCTTGTTGGTCTAGTGATTAAGATGATGGCCTAGTGATCGAGTGGTAGGGGTTCGTTCGAGCCTCGTTCAAGTTTGTTCAATTTTCATAGCGCAAGCGTATAGCTTAGTTAAAAATATTGATGTGAGATGTATTTCATGTACGCATCTCTATTTGTATTAAAAAAAAGTGATAACTATATAGATGAAAGCGTGTCAGTAGGCAGGAAAAAATCATATTCTCAAATTTACTCGGACTAGTCGGGTATGTCCGTTTTAATTTTTCATCATTGATTATTATTTTTCATCATAATTTATTAATCAGGTTTGAATCTCGGTAGCAACAAGAATATTTTTTCGATAAAGTGAATTATTCTGTATATCTTTATTTTTTATTATTTCGTCTTTATTACATATATATTCGTTTTTATTTTATTTTTTTCCAAATTAAGTTTTTTATATAAATAAAATATAACAAGGGGACAAAATTAGATAAGAAGCAGTCAGATGAATTACTAAGAAAGATATAAAGAAAAAAAATCAATCTTTCGTAAAGATTATATCTAATTGATACGGTTTAATTTTGATTGATAATTAATTTTTAAAAAAAATGTAAAATCCAGAGAACAATGTTTTTCCAATTAAGTGATATAACGCAAGATTATATAAATATTTTATTAAAAAATTGCGTGTCATTATTAAAAAGTGCAATGTACAAATGGCGAGAATTATATTTATGTAAAATGTAGATATTAATAAACTGTATAAAAAAATGGATTCTTCTCTTTATTAAAACGGTTAAATACGCAATGAACTAATTGATTTTGTTTCTTTTTGTTCCAGGTAATATGCGATGGCGGTTTAAGGCGTGGTTTTATTCTACACCGCCACAGTACGAACGTATGTATTAATTTATATTTCGTCATCGATACAATTTTAGCTTTTGTGTTTCACGTTTCAAATTTATTAGGTGTATAGTTTTGTAAGCTTTTACGTTATGGATCTTCGAGGAATAATGCTGGAAGGTAGGAAGGTTTCAAGTATTCAATGGCCACACAAAAGACTGGAAATGATCTTCGTGGGAATAGGCAGGACTGTTTTGTTTTGTTAGTCTGATAATACTTTGTTTTTTTTTTTGTGGGAAAGACAGCTTAAATTGTCGAATTGTAAGAAGTTACATGGGTATTATTATGGTTTGTATTATACCCGAAATAGGTATTATGTTTTTTTCATGTTGTGTTCATAAACATAATTTATGACAAATATGATATAAATCGATATATCTCATTTTGGACGATTATTTTTAATATAATTAAATAAATGTTGAGTTACAATTTTCATTTATTTTATAAATTATTTATAATACACGCAATAAAGTGGCGTAGCTACAAATTATTGTGCCCCTGGACAAATACGTAAAGGGGTCCCCCACCTTCTCCTCCGACCACTAATAACCTTGTTTCACTTTTTTAAATTTAAAATAATTACTATGAAATATTTATTATACTTCTAGGTATTTATAAAAATATTATTAGGTAAGTACATACTTTTAAAATAGTTAATGTAAGACACGAATAGTTATCATTCCTACCGAATGTTCAAACCGGTTTATCTGACTAGTCCTTGCAAGATTAATTGTGGTTTAGTAATACTAATCAATGGTAGGTACCATAGAATTATTTTATGTATTTAAAATTAAAATATACTCTTGTTTATTCATTCGTTTAAGATTTTAAAACATACGTTGTATTTGTTACGATTGTTGAAATTGTTCAGTGGTATCGGATCCTCCTGAGGCCTGGGCTATCGGGCAGCTAGCTGCCCAGACTGTCCAAGGTGTAGCTACGCCAATGCATTTACTATTTAATGTCTTACTTCCGTAAGAATACGATAAAAATATTTAAATAATTTGGTATTTTGGAAAAAAGTACCTACTTAAGGTTTGTATCTCTTGTCTGTAAATTTTCTTATTATTTTATATAAAATAAATTATAACTCTTGTGTAGCGTATAAACCCCCGAACTTTGGATCCATGGGCTTTACCCACTGTGCATTAATGCGATAACTGTATTATATGTTAAATCATAAGTTTGTCTTGTAATATTTATAAACGTATATACCTATATGTACGAACATAGTTCAAGTATACTCACACTTTTAATTTTGTAATTTCTGAATGATTGCAGTATGAAGCATATACCTTTAATTTATTTTAATAACTATTTTTTTTAAATGCCTGTTAAATCTCTACTTATTTATTAAAATTAATTTAGCGCGCAATACAAATACAGTAGAGCCCCAACACCACCGATAAATCGTCGTAAATTGGTGTTCTTCGGATCCTCGCGAATGAAATGGTTATTTTTGTAAAATATAATATTTTTTATAAAAATTGTCATAAATTTCGTGCGGGTCCTTATCTGGGTTACTAAACAGCTGTGTTTTATCGTCCGAGAAATACGGTAAAATATAGTTTTTTTTTTTAATAAATATATATCTCAGACACATGTATCATACCATCCCTGCATATATACGTATTTCTTCCTCCTTGGTGTCTACAAAAATTCCAAGTACTCTTAACAACGTTATTGTACTTAATTTTTATTTACAAACAAAAAAAAATAGAGATTTGGAAATCATCACGTCAAAAATCAAACTACATCACCTACCGTGAATCTTTTACGAAATTGTCTAACTCGCTATTTATAACGTGACATATTTTACTCCAATAAAACAATCTCCATGTTAAATTAAAAATTATCACGAAATATCTTCGATATTATTTAAATAACCATTATTGTTAGCGTTGTGAAATTCAAATTATGCTAATTTTCATAAAATTTTAGAATATCAGTTGAATCGTACGAGAGATTAAGATCTTGACGTTTTTATAAATTTCTATGGCCATTTTAGAATTAATTATCCCACGGCGAACAGATGATGTACGGCCACCTCGCCGCATTTCGGAATAAATTCGCACTAATGACGCTATTAAAGTGTAATTTAATCTCCCGATTCCATCTGAAGCCAAACGGGATGTTTTAATTATTAAAGACCCTCTCGTTCCCGCCGTGTCTCGGTTTCGAATTCTTTGTCCGTCTATATTGATTGGTAATTTATATTCGAAACATATTGAATCTAATTGGTGGTGTGTTGAAAACCGGTTTACACACACCGGCGCTGGTGTGGTGTATGCACCACTCGGTCACCTGCTCGAGTATGTTCGGCCAGTTCAGCGGTCAAGTGGAACGACTTCAGCAGATAGCTTGCATGCACTGTGATGGCATTAATTTCTCAATTCTTTCTTCACAGTTCTATCGCCTGTTCTGCTCTCGCCGGTGCTCGAACTTTCCTCGGTCGATTGACAAGTCAGTTAAGCAAAGTTAAGTCAAGCTGACATATTAGGCGATCGGCTGAGAGTATCAGGAAATCAGCGTTAACGGTTGGATTATTAGTAATGGATACGCGTGACAAAAGTGTCGGTTACGACTCGGGCCGCGCACGCCTACACCGATCTCTGCGCGCCGGGTACTGTCAACATACTAATTACACGGAGTTTCTCGTAATGCCTCGTGTCGTTCGTTGACCCGCCGTTGCATTCTTTCAGTGCTGGAGAGTGATGAAATGTTGGAAGCGGAAGCTTTGTGGTTTTAAAACTCAAGTCCTCGTGTCTTCAGCTTCAAAATACCGCTGAGGTGGCTCATTCAACTCTATAATTTAACAGCTCTATCTAATTTTTATATTAAAACCGTTTGAAGTGTGTCAGTTTTACGTACAATTTCAGCGAAATGTTCCCAACTCCCGCTGCCATCATCAGTGATGAAGTGCGTCTGTATCCACACGGCTTTATGTTGTATTTTTTGAGAGAATCGCGCAACTTGTTATAATCCATTTTCTAAGAGAACGCCATTGTGCGGTTTTTTGCGGTTCCAAATAGATAACGACAGCGGTGTTAACATCACTGTTCCTTTGTTGTATCCGCCGCAGCGGTTAGTGCGCCAGCGTGTGTAATAGCTTTCTAGCCACACGTTACACCAACCAGCCTTCGCAGAATGCTAGAAGCCATACAACCCTCGTACACGGCCGTAAAACGTATTGGTTTTACTCTGACGTTCGCGGTATTGAATTACCTACTTCTTCCTTTATGCCTTTCTCGGATTTATGTTTTTGTTAGTATGTTAGTTAAGCTTTTATAACCAGTTCGTAATGTGTAGGCACTGAAAACTGTCCCGTTATATAAAATCTGTCATATGTGATGCTGTTTTAGAACATTGCTACCTTAATCTTTCCAGTTCGGTGTACAATAATATTTCGACTATTTGCCAACATGTGCCTCCCCCGGAAAATGTTGATTGGCAGCTGTCTAATTATACCCCTCGAGTCGCAGCGCGGAGCTCCCCGGCCGCGACGGTGCCCCGCGATTATTATCCACCGTACCAGGAAATCGTTTAGCTCCGCTGCGATTGTAAATAACTCGAAACAATGGTTCATTTAACGGTCGGACGTTTTACAACCCGGCAAACATAAACTCTGATCGATGTGATTGCGTAATCTCTAAATCCACGGTTTAATGAGCAACGCAAATAATTCTCGGGTTACGGGATTCGCGAGTCGCTCCGAGTGAAGCGACTGCGCGCATAAATCGTATTCATTATGCGAGGCACACTACCCGTCTCCCTTTGATCCGCTCCTCTGGCGGTGGCAGGTATCCGAAAGGTAATATTTCAAATATTAGTTTAATATGCCCGAATCGTTTGACTGTGTGAAATTACAGAACAACTTCAAAAGGTTGTGTTTACGCAATTTAATCTGTTATTTCCAGGAAAATTGTGCCCTGCTTGTTAGACTGCCTTTCTTGCTCCGTATGAGACAATATGAAATACCTTTGTTAACGGTAACTGGACACATTTAGTTTGTATTCGGGGGGAAATCTTGGAAACAGCGCGGGCATTAAGTGAACAACGATCTACCTGCCGCGACGTGTTGGCTCGGTTCGGAATTGAAAAGGTTGAAGAGTCGTTAAGTGCTCGCGTTTTGCTTCCCTGGAAGCTGAACATTTCCCGATAATTACACTCCGGGAAGGAATTACATCGGGAGCACTCGGCTTCTCCCGGAGGCGACACTCCGAAGTGCATTCACGCGGTTCGCCACGTTAAATCTACTAACTTTTATTAGATATTCTAGTTAAAATCATCTCTCTCTTTTAATAAAATTATTCCATATTTTTATTCAGCGTAAAATTGTACCAAATAAGTATACTTTGTTAAGTAAGAGCGTTTATATTCTCTAGAGCCACGTCTTCATTAATTAAATTTAATCAACGAATGAAAAAAAATGTCTAAAAATTAACTTATTAAATGAATTCATGATGTAATATTATCGTTAATAGGAATATGCAACGAAAATTACCTAATTGGTGTCGACCCTAGTATATTGACTGTTTAGTCAATTCGGTATAACTTGAAGAAATTGAAAAATTGAAGGAATAATGCTCATCATAAATGATATTTTTAATTTAAGTATTAAATACATATATATAAGTATAGGTACACACCAAAGTGTACAAATTAATACATCTAGCACGCATTCTTTGCACGAATTAATACAACAAAAAAATGTTTTGATACCTTGTGAATGATTTTTTTCACATTACCGATATTATACACCAAACTGATTCTGAGCAATTGATATGGAAATTAAGTGGACTGGAATTATGTAAGTAGACTGAAGAAGAAATGAGGTCGCTTAGATAGAGTACATGTTGAACAAATGAGGAGCGCGTGAAAGGATCATTAGTGAGTTTAGGCATGTGGGCATAATACTCTCAGCTATATATATACACCTTAATTTTCTTGTTCGTCGTTACAGATACCCTTCTCTTATCCAAATAAAATTCTTCGGCTGGCTTAAGCGATCACTTTATATAAATATAACGTTCACCATTCTCACCCATCACTCTCCATATCTATCAAATTTTTGAATGTTGTATATATGTTAATTTGTGGACTCGCTTCGAGATCACATATAACCCATACTTTCATATAATTTCCATTAAATATAATCAAAAATGGCTTCGTCTCTATGAGATATCTATTATTTCTTTAATAACAGTGCCTTTGTAGGTGAAAATCCAGTAATTGTGTGTTCTTGGACATATTCAAATATTGCTAAAAATATATAAATCGTTCCTTTATAAAATGTGAAAATTTTTTATTTGAAATATATTTAGAAATATTTAGCGGTTTAAAAATAATATTTCATTTTATTTATTTATTTAAATATTAGACCTAACATTCATTTTTTAAACTGAACCAATTTATGCGTACGTGTACTATATCACATCATTATTAAATAAATAAAAAAACGTATGAATAAGGAGAGTATTTGAGGCGAGTGAGAGGAGGACCCGCAAGAAGTGTAGCAGGTGAGGAGAGATGTACGAACGTGAGTGAGGTAAGATCGGTATTACCAGAAGAATAGTGTAAGCATTGTATTATTAAATGCATTTAAAATGGAAAAAGTCCGTATTTTATTTTTTAATGTTCTATTTTGCCAGGTCTCTGGACTGATTGTAATGTGACTGCTCAATTCAGAAAAAACTTGGCAACTGTAATATATACATTTTCATTTCGAAAGAACAATTATATTAGTGTGAGTAATACCTAATACCATAAGTAATATACGTATTATAATAGCATATTGATGCCGCTTAGCGTTTTAATTGGTCAGTGGGCGGGGCGGGGTTGTCGTTTGAAATTAGTTATAAACACGGTATCCAAAAAAGAATATGTACGGAATGTTTGAACGTTGTAAATTAGGAAAGTTTATATTTATGTTTATATCTGTTATTCGTTATTTTTTTGTATTTTTATATTATTAACATATTTTGTCTTAGTCAAATGCATTTGAGTAGAATGTGCGATGTATGCAATGAAAGCGACCTTATTATGAATGTCAACAAGTCGAAAGTGATGTTATTCGAGAAGGAGGAAAGCAAGACAACGTGCAAAATACTTGTAGGTAATGAATGTTTAGAACAAGTAGATGAGTTTGTGTATTTGGGAAGTATGTTCGATAGAAACGGAAGGAGGATGACTGCAGGGAATAAAGTGAACGGCGCTTTCAATGGAATTATAGCTAATGGGAACTTGTCAACTGAGGCAAGACTAGCGATTCACAATGGAGTCCTGGTACCGACAGTGATGTATGGAAGTGAGGTCTAGACCTGGCAGAAGAGGAACAGAAGTAGATTGAATGCAGTGGAAATGAGATCACTCAGGCGTATTGTGGCAGATCCATTTATGACAGAATAATGAATAAATAAATAAGGAAAGAATGTAAAGCTAATCTTAGTATAGTGAGTAAGATTAAGAAAGGATCACTTAGGTGATTTGGTCATATGGAACGGATGAATGAGGAGAGAATGGTAAGAAAGATATATTGACGCTAGTGTTGATGGCACCAGAAGTAGAGGACGTCCGCGAAAGACTTGACACGACCAGGTAAACCAGATATTGGAGGATGGTCCCGTTAGAAGCTTCAACAATCGCCGAGCTTGTATGAGAAGATGTATGAATGTGGATGAGTCGAGAATTGTGTGTCAGGACAGAAGAGTGTGGCGTTCTGTCCTCTCTGCCTACCAGTGATGATAAGTAAGTATAAGTATGTAACTACATAGTTACACTATAAAAGCCATATATTAAAAATAAATATTCCTCAAAGCATTATGGATTCCAAAAAAACATTTTTTCTCTATACATAAATATCCTTAACCGTATTTCTATCACATATAGGTACACGGCGACTGAAAACATAAAAAATATATGATATATCGCAAAAAAACGGTGTGCATGGAAATTTGAGTTCTGTGTGTGTTGTGTGTTCTATTTCCTATGAGTTTTCAGTCTCCATGTATTTATTTAATATTATAAAATAGTATAACATGTTTTTGAAACGGGCTGTTACACACTAATATAATTGTTCTTTCTAAATGAAAACTGGTCTACTGCGTATTTTGATCGTAATAATTCGCTTCGGTAATAATTGTTGAATCGTGACGTTAAAACAACAAGGTATCATCTGACATTTTGGTCAAAATTGAAATTATTACAATAATTTTCTCTTAAATAAAAAATTGTGTAGCGAATATGAAATTTCTTGGTAGTTTAGGAGATAACTAGAATAGAATAATAAAGTATAATTGGTAAGCTAACGTGTGGTGTGGTGTGGTGTGGTGTTGCAGGGCTAAGATGGTGATGGTCCGCGCGCGGCCGGGCCGGGCGGGGCTCCCCTGTGGCAGCGAGCAGCGCGGATGGCTGCCCCAATGAGAGACGGCGCGCAGGACGGCCAGCGACCCAGGGCAGACGGCAGGGCCGCGCCCAGGACCGAGCAGCCCAACAACTTCGAGTACGATGACAACGAGTGGGACATCGGCATCGGGGACCTCATCATAGACTTGGATGCCGATATAGAGAAGACGGACGAGGGCACGGCGGCGGGCGCCATGGCCAGCGCGGCCGGCGGGCCCGCCAAGGCCGCGGCCGCCAAGCTGGCGGACCACTCGGCCACCCTGGACAAAGGGCTCAAGATGAAAATCAAGCGCACCAAGCCCGGCACCAAGACCTCCGAGGCCAAGCACGAGATCGTCAAGTCGAACGAACTGAACGGGACGGCCGAGACGTCGCCCGAGGGCGCGCCCCCCGCCGCGGGGGCGCCGCCCGCGCGCCGCGCCTCCGCCGCGCACCGCCGGGACAAGGCGCGCGAGAAGCACCCCGCGAGCGAGCTCAACGGAGCGGCGGCGCCCGCGGCCGAGGCGCCCGCGCCGCCCGCGCCCGCGTCCGCGCCCGCGCCGCCCGAGCCTCCGCGCGCCCGGCCCTCCGCGCCGCCCGCGACGTCCGCGCCGACGAGCGCGAGCCCCCCGGCCCCTCCCGCCTCACCCTCCGAGCCGCCGCCGCAGAAGAAGCTCAAGACTGATTCAAAGGTGAGTTGTCACTTTACATATTAGTAGCCACCCTCACAGTACCTAGCTATCAAGGGCGTGCACTGCATGCAACCTAATATTTGTGCAATACTGGGAAACAAATATAAATTAAATAATCCATATGTTACAAACGGACGATTTATTACAATTACGCTAGCGCCATTTGTGTGCCAGTAGAATCTTTAATTGCTTAGTTCTAAAAACTACCATTACTACCCACCACTACAACCGTGGCTTATGCTGAAAAATTGCTATATTTTGTTTTTAAGCTATCATTTTACTCGAGCCATACAATTGACTACCTACTGAATTGATAATTCCTTTCGGCAGATCCGTTTTGTACGGAGTCCTTATTTAAGCTGTTTTTAAACAGAATAATATTTGAAAGGTTTTCAGCTTGGCTTACAGCTGCGTGCAAATCATTGAAGTGTCTACTTCCTCTTTTACTAATTCGCGAATTCTACTATCTTACTGTTGTTAACGTGTTGTTTTCATAATCGTTCTTTGCGTTCGAGATGCATGATTGATTTGTTTTTGATTTGGGAAAAACAAAAAGTAATCGCCAGAAATATTTCCTACGTTAACCTTTAATCAAAATAATATTTTGCTTTACTTTTTACGTGAAAGATTTTCAAACAGTAAAGAATCATGTTCAGACATAAAAAGTGTTTTAAAAATCTTTTCGTATATTGATTTTTATATGGGTAAGAAGGTATTATTGTATTTTATGTTAAAACCTAAACTTCAAAAACAATATAAATAGTACTCAAAAATGGTAGGGTCGTATGAACGAAAGTTCATAATCCTATGTACAACATATAATACATACATATATTATTTTTAAACACAAAGTTGATTTTGCTAATCTTAAAAATATATTATATATGATTGTATGATAACACCATAACCTAAGTCCTATACCTACTGTACGCCACTGCTAACTATTAACTAATCCACGTTCGGTCCATCTCATCATTCAGACTCTTCTCGTCATATGTAATTCTTCGCAACCATTATAATTCTGCGTAGTACGATATTCCGTATTTTTTATTTGTATTGAAAAGAGACCTGGGAGGTCTATAAAAATAACATTTACGTTTGTAAAATAAAATGTAAATTATGTAAATAAAAAAAATTAAACTAACATGTATTTGTTATGTCCGCGTACCCTTAGTATATATTTGTTACTCATTTTTTAAATATGTTAATGTTCAATTATATGTTATGGTAAGTCGTTAAATAATTTTATTCCGTTGCAAACAAGTCGTGATTGAGTGATATAAAGTAATAGAAATATATCTTTTACTATACAGGATGTAACAGACCTAGTTCACAATATTTATTTTTAGAGATTTTCGCAATAAAAGCTTTTAAATTTGGAATAATAGATGTAGCAATTTTAAAGAACTACAGCTTATATGTAAGTTCGAAAATTTGTCGTCAACTTACTATGTTGGTATAGTGTAATCGGTTAATGCATTTCCCCGGATAGGAAAGGATCCAGGTTCGAATCCCGGTAGCAACAAAAATATTTTTACGAGAAATTGAATTTTCCTGTATATTTTTCAAAATTCATTAACTAACTTACCATCACGCCGTTTCCCCGCGGAGGTAGGCCCAGCTTTCAAATTGATCCATTTAATTTAATAATTATATTTTGAATAGAAAAAAATTTCGAGCGACTAGACTATTTTTTGTTACATGATTTATGGCCTGTAGCGAAGATATTCTCGTAGATTATTAATGGATAAATTTTGCAAATATTTATATATTCGGAGTATGTTAATGTAAAAAGCTTGATTTTGTAAAAATTTAAAACAATATTTTTCGTAATTTAGTCGGGTATCCATCCATCCATAAAATATTGTAGATTAGGTCTGTTACAACCTGTAAACCCCACACGTGCATCATATTCTCGACATCTGAGTGGTCTGATTCCTTTATCTGTCCTGTCTCTCACTTTTTTTTTGTAAATTTATTTTTCCTTTGCCTTGGTTAAAATTATTATCTCGTTTCTCCTCGTTACCGACCAAATGCTCAACAGCAATAGTAATAATAAGTAGAGCGATTTATGAACTACCTCTTGTAATGCATGTTACTAAATTTATATCATCTGTGTACCGGTTTCGGTACATTCAGGTATCTTGATTGTATTATGTAGTCGACTGCCGGAGATGAAGTATTACAGATCTAAGCAGCATGCATGATTTATATCTTAATTTACCTGCATATCTGGTAGTAATTTGTGTAATACGAGCTGAACACACCTGGCAACCGAGCCGAGTGTACATTTTACATTTCACACGACACAACCGGCCGCGATTAATCCTCCGTATATATTATTATTATCTATTATTAATTCCGACAATCTCGGTCTCGGTTTAATTGTTCTGTCCCATTCTTATTCTTCTATCGAGCCGGTGTTAAGACAGTATACACTGCTCTGGCCCAATCTATATTACAATTTGGTATTATAGCCCGAGGTGGTGGATTTTAAACGAACATTATTCCAGTAGAAATAGTGCAAAAAATAATAACTAAAGTCATAAATAAAAAAAAAAGATTTCCCGACCAATGAATTGTGAATTTAAATGTGAATAAAATTTAGTCTTGAAATTCTCGCTAAATTGATGATGTAATGACGCAACTGACTTGACACATTCCGCTGACATACAAATAAAAAGAAACGATAAAAAAGTAAATAACATATAATTTCTTTATTATATATTACTACTTTTTCATATCATGACCTTTTTTCATTTTATACTTTATATCTGTATAATTTTTGAACTTTGATTTAGTGGCTTTTGGAGTACCGGGTCTCGTGGACCCCTTGCTACTTCATCGTGTTGTATGCTTATGGGCCTATTAAATTGTATTATTAGTTATTATTTTTACTAAACACTGCTAGCTGGCGCAGTGATTAGTAACCTCTAAAGGAGACTGTTTTGTTGATAACACGTTGATCGTGGGGGTTTTGGTGCTTGGGGAGGCCAGCATAAAAACGCTTGGAGCAGTGTTTTATGGGGAGAATGCCCGAATCGTGATGAAGTTGTGAGATCCTTGTCTATTTGGGGGCACCCAGTGCTAGCCAAATGACCTTATTTTGTAAAATATCTGTATAATATTTAATGGTGTTGAATTATTAATTCCAGCTGTAAACATAAGAAATCTCTCCTTTGGAACTGGATGATGTCATTTCAAATCATTTTTATTTATCGGGTTGATCTGTAAAAAGTAAAATAACGCTGCATATTTTGTAAATAAAATTATGTACTTTTTAAAAAATAGATTGATAACTAACTGCGCCGCTGTACCTTCTAAGATTGCTTTAGCAGTTATCAATTTGTTTCATTTAACTCGGAACCGCATGTAGGTATCATATGTGTGTCGTAGGTATCAATTTCTATGACATTAATAGTTCGCCGCTCGTATCGTTAGATTGCTCGCGCGATAAAGCTTGCGTAATTCAACAATTCAATTGAAATCGTACCCTTAAATAAAGACATCAATGACACCCACCGTTAGATAATTCTCCATTAATTAATACAGGAACAAAAAATGCGTTTAAAAATACAAATTGATTGGTGTTTTGTTGAAACACATTTAATGAAAAGGGGTTTCAAAGTGTAACCCATGAAATTGTTTCATTACGTGCTAATTCCCATTAATATTACAAGCGAGAGATGAAATTAATATTTAAACATGATTTTAAACTCTGGTAAATCTTGATTGCGCCTTTACCAGCCGTAATGGCGGCAATAACGATAAAATTGAATCAATAAAAAGATAAAACGATCAGTCGGAGTAAACCTAAGATGGAGCCACGGCAATGATGGTAATCTGGCGGATATACTCCGGCTAGGCAGTTAGCCGACGAGAATGGCCAACCGTTTTGGAAACTTTCCCATGATTTTGTATCTTGATACAATTAGGCTGTTAATTTATTCAAATGGGCAATTTAATTAAACGGCGATATCAATCGGCTCGGCTCCCATTCACGGCCGATACGGACGACCGTTCATCGGGCTGTGTGTTGTGTATTACAGTCAATCACCTTCATTCGAAAATTGCCAAGCATCCTCGAATAAAAACGGACTCTTAGATGTAAATCTTTTTCTCACTCGTTCGACCATTAGAGCTACCGTAGTCTTTCACGATCTTATCGTCGCGTCCTTCATACTTTCATTCCGCAAGATACATATCTGCCTCTTTTTTATGTGCAGTTTATTTTAAACTTAACACCCACGGCACACACACACTACACTCTACACTTATATAAACACATGATTATAAAGTATCACGGTAATATTCCCGTATACGTGGATGATTCTTATATATCTACATACCTAAGTAATTGAAGCACCTATGCAAATTAAATTTCTAGATAACATCTAAACAGTAACTTCATAACCCAAATTATAATACTAATTATCAATCAGTTACGTCAACTAACCGTAATGTATTATGTTATTTTTCTAATTGAGACAATTTAATTATTTAGCCAATATAAATTTAATACTTTTATAATTAGCGATATTAACTTTGTGATTAAAATTCATATTTTTATTTATTATCTTTGTTTTTTTAACCACTAAATTGAGTTTAAATACATTTACCGGTTTCGAAAAATACCATTTTCTTCTTCAGGATGTCATACCTAACCAAAACATATATTATTGTTTCTTTACCAGAATCTATTTAAAAAAAAAATTGAATACAATTTAAAAAATAGCAGTTAATAATGGGTATAATACAGGTTTGATAGACACTATTTTAAAAAATAAATTTAAATAATATAATAATATTTTTTTATATAAATCACACATAAAACATAATGATAATAATAATAACTAATAGCGTCGGGTAAAGATCACCACCGTTCTCATCCCTCCGCACCCTGTTACTTCCTGCAATTATTTTTGTCATATGGTTTATGTTCAGCTAGCTTAGAAACTTACGCTGCAGACTTATAATATTGTTTACTTGTCAGAAAATATAATATATTCTCAGTACATAACCAATCATTACTATTGTTTTTTAAATATTAATCTCCTGCGATCAAACCCAGTCCAGCCCAGCACGTTACTTCAAATCTCGCAATATGCAATAGGTACATTATCTAATAATTTAACTGAAAATTATTTAAAATGCTTCAGTACTAATTTGCATAAGCAAAGCGTAATTTAAAAAATTTAAGTTTTTTAATATTTCCACATTCAAAATGCTACTTTGTATGAACCACGTCGATTTCAAAATGATTAAACACTTCTGAATTTTTTATATTTTTTAATTAATATTAATTTATTTACAACACAAAACGTCTGAAAAAAAGATTAGAAAGGAATGCGATGCAATTTTAAATATAACATATTATCTATGTTTCTGTGCTTAAACTTGCGTTTTAATAAGTTAAATTCACCCATAAGTAACTTTTTTTTTTTCGTTCAGTACGTATAATGTCGTTAAATGAATATATTTCTGAGCATAAATTAACATCGAGAAACATAAAATCGTCACTTAATTTCATGCATAACAGATAAATATATTCGTTTACATACAATCATATATAATATACAACGGCATACATAAAATCTTGCTACGCGGGAATATATGACAGACAGTCATAAATATATTATCAGGTAGATGATTATATACCATAAAGATATCGCTTACATTTTTTATTACTCGTACAATTATTAGATATGTATAAGTTTATCAACAAATTTTTATTTTTTATTTATCGCCTAAGTGTATACGTAAATATCGAAATATGAAAATTAATAACTCTCGTATGGTTATGTGCTGTATTTTGTACCTTTATTAGTAATATTAGTTTTTTTTATGTTGTTGTCTTCAAATAAATAAATCTATTGTCATATAATATTATAGGATGTTCCAACGTGGCAGCACGTACCTACCACCTTCAGAAATAACGATGGAATTATTAATGGATGTAGTCGGAA
The DNA here is from genome assembly GCA_031772225.1 of Eubasilissa splendida. Classification (NCBI taxonomy): domain Eukaryota; kingdom Metazoa; phylum Arthropoda; class Insecta; order Trichoptera; family Phryganeidae; genus Eubasilissa; species Eubasilissa splendida. The sequence continues at coordinate 18,732,843 of CM062856.1, forward strand.
TAGTATTCCATGTTTTATAAATAATCGACAGCATCGTTCGTCTGTTAATAATTATCACCGTCGTCAGCGCCATCTCTGAGTTGAACTTTTGGAAAAAAAAGTTTATATAACCTATTTTGAATATTAATTCGAAACTATTTATGATTACATTAACTCATTAATTAAGAATAAACCGATGTTGCCGCTTGTTATTATTATTTTTTTTTTTTACTTTTACCGCTCTTCTCATAACATTTGTGTTATTTAATAAGAGTATTAGTGAGGCCTGCTGTAAACTATTTCACTATTTGCACTAGAATGTGTATTGTAAGCCAGGTACTATTTTGATACTTAGCTTATCGAATTAGATTAATTTAATACAAATTCTTGTGTTCGTTTGTTTATATTCATTACCCAGTCAGGTCACGGAACGAATTGTTAATATTTAATCCTTGCGACAAACGGGACCCGGGACCCGGGACAAAGAGATGGATGTTTATATTAACCAGCTAAATCAATGAACGCATGAAAAATTGTTTAGGTTAGATCTAAAAAAAATCTTACCTTAAAACAAAGTGTTTACTTTAAACCTAGACAAAGGATTTAAGGTATAAAATGCTCGAAGTGGCGGTGGATGATCACTGTGTTTAGGATATCGGATAAATTCTCTTGCGTAGTATTTAATTATATTTAAATAAATAAATAATACCTTTAAGTTCGACATCAAGCTGGCGTGAGAAATATAATTTGTCGACTAACCAATAAAACGACTCTTCATCTTAACAACATAACAAAACTTAACATCTCATCGATAGATCCGCTTAGATTAAGTCGTTACACGGTGATGAAATGAGTTGCAAAAGTATGCAATTTTATTTTTAAATAAAAAATATATAAATATTCTAATATTATTTACTAAATCAATGTTTATGACTTCATTCCAAATAGTTTTATAAATGGCTTTTTTTACCTTTTGCAAAGTCCTTCAATTTCTCACGCGTGAGCCGATGATGAGATCGCGCTGTATAATAAATTCTAAGAGACGCGTGTGAGCAAACGAGTTTTTTCTGTCCGGACAACCCGAGCTCATATTTCCTAGTGACGGCGTGGAATGGCCGTGTTCGTTGACACGACATACTGCCGCTTCCTTTCTCAGTTTACAATCTCTTTTCTTTATAACAATTGTCATCGATGCTGTCTGTACCGGCTTAGCAATCTCTTCATCTCTTCATACGGTCCGATTCGAGTTATTCTTTAATGGGCCTTCTCCGGCTGACAAAAAACCGGTCCGGCCGGGCCGGGGTTCTCCTTAACGCGACGGTAGATTAATGCGGTCGGTCGGCAATAAAAACGCGGTAACTCTGTATCGGGATCTCCGCCCGCACCGATCATATCTATTTCGCATTAAGAGTGAATTGCGGAGTGCCTCTTTTCAGTTTAACTTTGAATTCGCTTTAGTCGAGTTAATGATAAAACACTTGAGTATTTCGGTAAAATCGATAGTGTAACCGTTATAATGTCAGGTTCTGGATGTTCGCCAATCGTTCATTCTAGAAATTTTTATGCACCCAAAATAATCAGGCCTATTCTCAAAATTGCAATATTGAAATGAAGGTGATTGTTACACCACCCCTTAAAAATAGACATTATGTAAATTAACGACCGTGTTATATATAAATGAGAGAGAGTGAGGGAGTGAGTGAGATAAACGTACCATAATCTGTCAAAACATAAAAATGGCAAGAGGATTGGCCGTGATTCTTCACTACGACGCCGCGGATGAGGAAATCAATAGGTAATTTATGAACAAACCTTTTTCTGTGAACTTTGAATACTGTATTAGTACTTATTTTAACCAAAAACTTATATTTTTAGTCGAAACTCGAGAATGTAAAGACGTCGTTTTCGTCGTTCTCCCTCACTTCCTCACTCTCTCTCCCTCTCTCTCATTCAAATATAACACGGACGTTAATTTACATACTGTCTATTTTTGAGGGTTGGTGTAACAATCACCTTCATTTCAATATTGCAATTTTGAGAATAGGCCTGAAAATCACACGGATTTCAATCTCGGAACCCCAGGCCCTTGACAGCATTTATAAATCCTGAAATTAGTACGAATTTTTTTTTCCTACAATAAAACATAAAATGCTGGGTCTTTACAAAAGAGCGCGCTGTAAAAATGATATGTATTGTATAAACGGTGACTGATAATGTTATGTTTATTGTTTATTAAATGTAACCAATGGATGGATATAAATATATCTATCAAGACGTTTTGTGGGTCTAGTGTTAATAAAAAAATTAACTTTCAAGATTCTCTTGATTGATTTCGGGGTACCAAAATTAGGTCAAGACTAAATACACTCGATGCTTCGGATAAAGTATTAATTCTAATAAAATTGGTACAATTACCAATACATGCCATTTATTTTGTGCTGCAACATAATTATTTTAATTTTTCTCTAAACTAAATTTTGTACTACGCGTTGAGTTATTTTATAGTTTTGAGAGGTGCCGGCTCTCTTATTATCAGGTATAATTGGGGGACTGCACCTTTCGAAACTATTGTAGTGACAAAATAACTCAATGTGTGTGTGTAGTAGTGATAAGAAAAAATGCTACTCTCGAGTCACTGGTGTGATTGGTATTCGATAATGTCAGTGACTGAAAACTGTGATCACAGTTTCGTTACTAATGCGCATGCGCCGCACGATATTACAATACATGAATTAAAAAAAGCACAGTTTTGACCGTATTTATTTATATTATTGAGACCTCATTTACGTAAAATACACATTCTGGCGTAAATAATTATTTTTAATCTAATTTAATATCAATACAAAGAGAATTAAAATGCTTAAAAAATGATCATTTATTTTTTGGGTCAAATTCTCAGCAAATATGCCTAAAACGTTTTGGCAGAAACTTCTAGATGGCACTGATCAAATTACAAAAAATCTGATAGATGGCGCTGATTCAAGTGACAATCGATTTAAACAGCGGCGTCAGAAAATGAATAGAATTTTTAACAAAAAAAAAATTGAGTCACGAATCACTATATTCCCAGATATTCAATCACTGACAGTGAGTGTGACTCAAAGTCAGTGATTGACTCACGGTTCGTGATTTTGAGCTCATCACTAGTGTGCAGTACAAAGTTTAATTTGATGAATAATTAAAATAATTATAAAATTGCTTCACTTGCACCCATATTATTTGTCAATCTTGCATTAATTATTATTTACGTTATTTTTACTTACTAAAAAATATATTTTTTTTACAAAAATGTATTTGTTTTTTTTTTTATAAATGTGACATTGATGAACATGTTTTAATCTCGGGACTGATGCCGGGATCATCAAAACAAATCCAGAAAACCCATTCTGTCTCGGGATTGGATTCATTATCGGATAGATGGACTAATATGTCGCAATAAAAAAAGTTACACATAGTAATGTTTTCTGCTGTCATTATTACGCTTGCAAAAGTATAAAATAAGTTTCAAACGACGCGGAAATATGAAATAGTTCTTGGAAGTGGAAATAGCTCTAAACAAATGGTACGTAATAAATCTGTTCCCGTAAGTCTGTTCCCACATGGGAGGTAATAATAAATATTCCCTTAATCGTAAACCTAAATTACTCTTATTTGTCCCGCTTTATGTTATCCTAGTATGTGGACATCAACGCTGTAAGATGTCCCTACTTTTATTTTGGAAAATGTATCTCCTTACCAAACAATTCTATGTGAATTGTCGTGTAAATAAATATTGTAATATAATTTATTTTATATTGTGTGTAATATTGGTAGTTATGAATGAATGTTTAGAAAAAGCAGACTAGTTTCTGTCTCAGAAACATATTGAAAGGTGGACAGAATAAAGTGAACGCCGCATTGAATGCTATAATTTTTCAATATTTTGAGTATGTCCAAATCTTTGTAGGAACTAATTAGTGGGATTTTATCCCCTGGGGGATTGTCATCAAGATGTAGATGTCTCACAGAGACGAAGCTGTTAGTTTTACATGGGAAGTATGGAAGTCTTGGGCATTACAGGGCTTACGACCTATCATCGACTGGCTTAAGTAATCACTTTACACAATGTAACGTTATAATCTATTTACCCATGCTACTGCATGCAGTGAAATTGAAATGTTCCAACACGATAACATATATACAACTTCCAAAAATTTGATAGATGTGGTATCATGGGTAAATAGGTGAACGTTAACGTCGTAAAGTGATCACTTAAGCCAGCCGATGACAGGTCGTAAGCCCTGTAATGCCCAAGACTTCCATACTGCCCATGTAAAAATAATAGCTTCGTCTCTGTGAGACATCTATATTACGATAATTTTTAATGGAATCTTATTGATCGATGCAAAACTAGCTCTACATAATGGGAGTTCTCTTACAAAAAAAGGTGTGTTTGGAAGGGATGCCTGGAGATCGCAAAAGAAAAATAAAGTAGATTTAATGGGATGAAAATAAGGTCATTCAAGTGTATATTATATTATGTGTTATTATATGTATATTATATTATGTGTGTGTGTGATGGGACAAAAGGGGCGACGCGCGCCAGTCGCGCTCTCTTCTGCGTTAGCGTTTGACTTCGATACTAGTTACATACCTTGTATAATAATTGTATTATTCTTGTAATAAAAAAATAATTGTCACAAGTGTTTCAACAAGATATACATTATATAACAGGATATGTACATTGTATAACAGGAAATGTACATTGTATAACGGGAGATGTACATTGTATAACAGGAGATGTACATTATATAACAGGAGATGTACATTGTATTTATTTATTTAATTCTTAACATAGTGCAAACGTAAGCACTCCTATATAAGCTCTAATATAAAGAAGATTAAAGTTTTTTCTTTTACATATTTCGTCAGCTTCATTTTAAATCTATTCGATATCTCCTCCTTTCTTATGTTTTCTGGCATTTCATTAAAAAATTTCATCGCACCCATACATTATCGATTTCTGAGATTTGGTCTTCTTCCTGAATGGCAATCTCAATAACAGGAGATGTACATTGTACGAATGGTATATCTCCTGACTAAAGTGTATATTTCGTTTCAAACAAAAATATTGGTATATTGCATTGCATTTCCTTTTGTGATTATGATGTTTATACATTAGAAGAGTGTGTGCGATATTAACTCAATATGACGATTGTTCTTAAGTGAAATGGAAACATGTGTTGTCACAACACTCGTATTAAAATGCCCATTCTCCTTTCAATATTAAATCCCCACTGCTAAAAACGGGGAAAATTGTACCACACGATACCTTTATTTTGACACTAACGTATCTGTGGGCTGAGATCAAATGGGGTCCTCTTCACAAAGAAATAGTGTATTAAAGAAAGTAATTTAGACGAACCGAATTTTATCGTCCTCGCAATAATGGTTTTTCGAGGAGCGCCCGTCGCTTTACACAGCCTGGGACGCAACCCGGTTTTCGCGGGTTATTGTTTAAAGTACCGGAGAAACTTTGGCGGACAAATTTAACGGCGGAAGCTGCACGGGGGTGGGGAGGAGGGGGGAGTGATGGAGCCGAAGTTCGCCATCTAGATTAAAAGGGGCGCCCGAAAAAAGAAAAAGAAAAGGGGCATCTCTTTCGATGGGCGAAAAAATATCTTCGGCGGAATAAATTATATCGGAGCGGATTTCTTTTGAACCGGGGAAACGCACGATGGCTTCAGAGTTGGTCGTAAACATCTATTTTAAAATACATATATTCTTTCAGAAATAAACTTTTATTTATTCATCTTATTTTGATTGAATGCTATTTTGGAGGTTTCGCACGTGATCAGAAGGATTATGTATGCGAAATGATAAACCGCTCTCACATCGGCTCATTATTCGTGTTCGTATATTACCATATTCACCTTGGTTTACTAGATAGGAAGATGTGGGTATTTGGTCAGTGATGTGAGCAATGGAAACAACGATGCTTACATAAGATGCACTGACTTTATTGTGAGATTGACAATAATTACGTGGATAATTACTACAGTGGTTGAAGTGAAACGGTAATGATATGTAATCTTGGCAGAGAAGTAATGTGGCTTGGGCGGACCGGCTGCAGGCGGCGCTCCTCTCATTCTGCTGCGTGATACGTCACGCGAAGTCGTTCGTTATCTTTGTGTCCACTCACTATACTGTAATTATTTCATATAATAGTTGTCGTCGGTGATAGTAATGCCACGAGCGCGTTAACACGCCAAACTTTGCACGTCACGCCGAGCCATAAGCGTGATTGCATGCACTTTTCCACCTTGCAGAGACGGAACATGATTTTAATGATATATATATTTTGAATTATTTTATCCCTTACCCGTTAACACCCCTAAAACACCTTATGTTGGTTCACTATTACAAATATGATTCATTTTAATGAAATTAATTTAATTTGTGTTGTTATGATTATGTAGTACCGTGATAATAAAATTAATTTTATTAATTAAAAAAATATATAATTTATATGTCGACTTTGTACTACACACACACACACAATTTTTTAGTTATTATCACTACTAGTTTCGGGAAGAGCAGTTCTTCCCACCTTCAGGTGTAAATTGAACTAAATTAATCACAGTTGGTTATGGGGTGAGTGGGGTACGTACGGGAGGGAGTGTCTTTATTGTTTCTTGGAAACGTCGATAATAGCGGTGAAGTATTTGAAAATGTAATATATGTTCATTAATGTTTTCTCCGAATTCAATTCTTTCTGGATTTCTATCATTTTAATATTATTAATTTTTATTCCCCTATATGGTACCGAGTGAATTAATTTTAAATCGTTGCTGTCGAAAAAAAGATTTTATTAAGTCACTAAGAAAAATACGCTGAAAATATATAGTCATCACTGGCTAAAGCTCTCTACTGGCAATAGAAGATTCTTGGTTCGAGTCCCGGTGATAATGATATATTTTTTCTGCGTACCTTTCTAAGTAATTTATCTAAATTGTACAATTAAAAAGTTTGCGGGATTCAGGTAAGGTATACATTATAATATACTTAAACGATAAATTATGGTGAATATTTAATACGAATCTAAAATGTAATCTTGTTATTAATTAACCAAAACTTTATTTATTACGTGACATGTTTTGCATGCCAAGTGTGACAAAATCTTTGGCAAACGAAACAGATTTATATATTAAAATGTCAGTATAATAATTAGTAGTAATTTTGATTTAATAGAACGGATTTTAAATGATGAGAATTGCGCACTCCGTCGGTAATTGCACCCCGCTCCCGAAGTTTTTCTCGACTTGTCTTTTCTTCCGAGGGCCTGAGAAAATTAAAATACCGCCCTTCGAAAAGAACGGGACAGGGCGCTCCATAATGAGATAAAATGAGATGGAGACGTCGATAATAAGCGGCACCAGGAATGGGATCGTTTTATACATTTTAAAGGGAGTTAGGAAAGAAAGAGGGTGGAGAGGCTCAAAAGAATGTACGAGAAAAAAGTTTCCTCCAATCAGGTGCCCGCCGTGTAATGGAAGAGTTATTTAAATCAACCAATTGAACGATCCGTTGGCTTCTCGTGAATTGTATTAAAAGATTAAATTGAAATTTTGATGTGATCTCTTTTGATGAAGTTATTCGATGCCAATATTTAGTCGAGGCTTGAGTCAATATTATCGGAAATTATTTCGAGATCTTAAAAAGTGATAGAGTGAACAGTGCTGAAATGATGCTGTTGCTATGAAGTTCTTAAGACTGCCGTATTTTAATTTGAACATTTGTAAGTGATTATATTTTAATTTTCTCAACAAAAACTTTGTATTACACACGTGTTGGGTTATTTTCACTACTAGTTTCGAGAGGTGCAGTCCCTCTCATCATCGGCTGATAACTGAACTGTAGTTTTGCATATAGAACCCGCGTTTTACGCCAACAACGACAAAGCAAAAATTGTAATATTATAAAAAAGCGGAAAATATGAAATAACTTGTGGAGATTGCGATAAAAAATATATAGGTCAAACTGCGAGAATTTTAAATACGAACGTCGCCGCTGTCTAAAAAATAACAATTTCTCGGAATTTTCAAACCACATAATTGATACAAACCACTTTATCGATAGTCATAGACTAAAACTTCTCCACTCGGTACCTTATAAAGAATTAATAATGAACAATTTAGAAACCGTTGAGATACAAAAGAATTTGAATTCGGAGAAAACACTAATATACAACATAACATTTCCTAATACTTCGCCTTTACTGTCTATATTCTCCCCTTCCCCTTCTTCTCAAGCCCTGCCCCATTGCCCGAATAGACTACAATACTGTGTTTAGTTTGTACTGACTGCACCTCTTCAAACCACTAGTGAAAATAACCCAACGTGTGTGTAATACAAAGTTTTGTTTAGAAAATAAAAATAATCATGTTACACCGGAAAGTAAACCGCCACGGCGATCGATGATATTATATTATTTTTCTTCTTTCTTTCTTCGTGTCAGTATTGACTTACGGTGGACTCAGTCGGATGAGACTTGGCTCGTGACGTGCCTCCTCGAGTTCCGGTCTGACACTTGACTCCAGCTCCAGGGTCTCTTCAGCCAGATGCAAAGCATCTATCTTTAAAGATAATCTTTTCTAGGCTATCACTTTGACACATAATGTGGCTGAAGAATTGGAAGAATCACATTTAATAACAAATACATATACGCTATCAACTAACATGTTCGGTCAATTGATTTCGCACATGATTATTTATTAAAGCGTACTTAGGAATACGTCGCACGAGCTTTTTAAAACATCGTGTTTAGTCTCCACATGTAACCACACATTTTCTCCTCGTTAACCGCAGTCCCCCCTTCTGCCTCCCGCGTCGCCCGCGGAGGTAGGGTAAAGTATTTGAGTCGCTGCCAACCCCTGAAAGCCCCCCCTATCGGCTTTCCGTTACACTCCAATGGATTTTCCACCCCCCCAGGAGTAAGTTCAGTTATTTCGAATTTATTAAATAAAATACTGTTATAGATCACAAATTGTTTTCGTATTTCATTCAACGGTTATAATAATAATGTTTATTTTGAAAACAACACATGTACATAATAAATGTAATATTTATAAAATATATAGTTTATTAATACATATTTAAAATAATAAGAAAATACACTTTGTTTAAACCACTATATATTGATTTATCAACATGTTTCGAGATCAATGGTCGGTCCCTTTATCAGAATACAAATTGTACACTAAAATTAAAAATACAAGCATAGACAAAAAAACAAAACTATAAATATAAGTGACGAGTAACTAATAAGGAACTACTGTGAAAACAAATTTAAAATTAATATTATTTATTTAAACAATATATAGTGGTTTAAACAAAGTGATTTTGCAAATACATATTTAAAAAGTTAGGTCAAATGTAAAAATCAAAAGGTACTTGCATAGTTTGAGAGCGATGTATTTATGTGCTTAATATATAACCGCGCACTCATTTACCTTATTTTGGAGTAAGTGTATATATTATATTATTTACGGAATATTTCAAATCTTAATTGTTATTATCAATTTCTGATTATTCTCAAGTTCACGCTGTGTTTGGGTTATAATTTTACTCAGATGATGGCTCCTAAATAATATTGATTACTTACGTAGGTGTATCCATTTTGAATGTATCGGATATTTTAACACTTAAAAATATAGCTCTCGTTCGAATATATTGATGTACATGGCCATGGCCGTGAATATGTATTTTTTTATTCAATAAATCTATATTTACATTGATTTCCATGGTCAAATAGTGATAAATATATTTTAAAACAGTTTTTAAATGTTTGATATTGCCACACAACTAGCCCTAGGAGGCTGTATATGAGTGAGTTTATTTTTACCGGTGTAAAGGGTAATACAAATATCTTAAATAGGTATGATAGATATAATTATTGTTATACTTCTTGTGACAAAACATAGAATATGTTTAATGGCTGGCATATTTTGTAAATCTATTATTTGTTGTCACATGTAGAAACATATAAATAAATTTAGAATTATGCATGATGTATAGATAGTGTGCTTTTGCTACTGGGTAATATGATATGTACGAAATAAAATTTGTAAAAATGTATTATTTTTTAACAGCATTGGAAGAAAGGCCAGAGAACCAGCCATTAAACATACTGAATTCAGGGTTGATATAATACATTCGATACAATAATGGTTCATTAGTGGATTGCACACCTACCTGCTCGGTCGTCCGTTTGCACCAACAGACTAGAGGCGTTGTTTAAAAATCAATCAACCTTCTTCCGTTGTGGCTCTAAAGTGAGCGTGAACTTTCATCCCACCCCTTACCCGTTCCCCTCCTGCCCCCCTCACCCACCCCACACGGTAATGGTAGACATCTCCCGGCAATTCTCTAAAAGTCTTTCTTTTACAATCTTCATAATATTTTTTTTATTCAATGTTATTCACATTCTTATCCTATAAAATGATTTGTTTTGTAATTGGTGATTATTAGTGAACATTTTATTTTAACAATTCATTCGTAGCCTTATTCATCTTTATTAAATTTTAAAAATTCCTGACATGCTTTTCTACCAAATTAGAAATTAACGACATGACTATCCTTCACATGACTAACTCAATTGATAATTTGGAATCATCGACTATAAATTTATAATTTAAATATTTGGGCTCTGGCCGAAATACAAGCAAATGACGTACAACCTTCTCCGAATTCAGTACGACAATTCATGCAGAATACTGTTCGGATTGGCGCATTATTGCAGCGCATCTACAATGTTTGCTGAAGGCCGTATGCATGGATTTGTTCCGCTTCTGAGACAGCGAGTTGCAGGCGTAAAGCTGCGGCTGGAGCTCAGCACCAAGTCTTTAGTGCAAGCGGCGCTCTCGTGGAAAGCTGGCTCCCTAACCAAAGAATGGCAACGACTACAGAATAGCTACAGATACAATAATGGCCGTGACTGGAATGTAGTATTTATATATATATGTGAATTTTTTTTGTTATTCTTTTCATAACATAAATAATATTTCGTAACTTTATGGCGAATGGGGCTTCATAAAAAAAAACCGATCACGCTGGAATAAACCCAGTATTATTATTATTAACTGGATTCCACCTCAGAAGAAAATATATCGTTATGCCAAAATTTAAACTAATTGTCTAACCATTCCTTTTCATCCCTAATATCCTGCGCATAAATCCCAGCCGCTTTCTCACAAAGCCGCGCCGGTGCAGCGTGCAGCGTGCAGCGCGATGTTCACCCTTCTCGCTCCCGCCAGCTCTCCCTCCGTCCGCATCTCCTAGGAGAGCGCTCACACATCATCGTATACAAGTGCACAAACTTTGTCCGCCGAAGTCTCGACTCCGTTTGTTTATTCCCTTTTTATCGAGTCTGCTGCACGGATGGGTGCAACGGGAGACACGACGGACGTACCGCCTCGCCTACCTACAACCGCCGCCTTCACCCCAAATCTTCTTTTCAAAGTCGCGTATATATATTCGGGAATAACTGATGCGAGACGTCAACGGAATATAAGAATATCGCTTCCTTATACATATTCAATGCGCGCCTTCTTTCTTTTCTCCGTTTTGTATACGGGTATTTTTTTGTTTTGCCGTTTCATGCATATAAAATTCTGTCCATGTTGTGATTCAGAATAATAATGCCGCGAATTCGAAATTTCACGAAAACGAAATTGTTGTTGCGCAATTCAAGATCTGCATTTTTCTCGATGTTTTTTTTATCGTCAGATTAGCGAGGTACTACAATTTTTATGTACGTATCAGCTGTGTGAAATCGTCGAACCTATCCTGTGGCTTTTTTCTAATACAAATGAAATTAATTCAACTCTTTACTGATACTCCCAAAAGGATGAATTATTTCACGTAAACGAATAATTGTTTATTTCTGCCACATTTATAACTGTAATTGTGAGGCTTACAATTAAATTTTTTGATATTCATATAAAGCCATAAAAGCCTATCGCGTACCTTCCCACTCTCTTATATATTTAAACATTAACAAAAATGATATAAAAACAATAATATCTTTATAATGAAGGTTATTTATAGAAATTACATACATATTAAAAACACGAACAAGTAGAAAACATAAGTATAAAATTAATTGTTAATTCTGGCGTCTGCTATCGGTTTACTCAAAGGTATTTAAGATTCCGTAAAAACAAAGTAGATGGCTTTCAAATAATGTTACGATAGATGTATTCATTTGAAAAGTGTAACATATAGGTTCGAAAATTTGTCCGTCAATCCACTGTATTGGTATAGCATAATCTGATAATGCACGTTCCCCGGATTGGAAGAGATCCAGATTCGAATCTCGGTAGCAACAAGAATATTATATATGTATATCTTTCTAATGAATATATTTAATTTGTATTTACATGTATATATCATTGTACGAGATGTGCAAATTGCTGGCGGAATTGTGTCTACTTTTACGTTATAATTAATAGATCTACGAGAATATTCTTAATAAATCTCAGAAGTTATTTTACATAAATTGAATTCTTTTAAACGTAGCTCGTTAAAAATTTCATTTCCTTTTTCAGACCCAACAAAAGCCATTTCACCATAAATTTGCTTTTATACTTTAAATTCATTCGCACTCAATTATTTTCGTAGTTTTTTTGGATTACAATATTTTCTCATCGCCTATTCTGGCGCAAGATTATTGACGATTAGCTTATGAACATTTTTCTACGTCATTTTAACTGCCTGCCTAATTAACTACCGAGTCCGCCATACAACTTGAATGTCATTTATTTACTTGAAAGGTTAATCTATGTGGAATGGCCCAGTTGGAAAGTAAATGACAAAACATAAGGCGTTGTAAAGAAAAATGGAAAATGTATTAAGCATTAAATTATTACGCTGTATAAAAGTTACCTAATGTATTAACACATATGTTTATCAAGCTGGTACCCTAGTCAAATTTTAATATACAATACATTTATTTTTACTTTCACTAGACGTGGTCAATAGATTTGGGAGGCGCCGTAACGTTCTTCCCCCATTACACTATAGTGTCAAATTGTCATGTAAGTATGTAATGCTGATTTATTTATATCAAGAATTTAAAATGTTGCTTTATATTTTTGATATTATTTATTATATGTACATTTTTCAAACTTTAATATACTAACTATTAAATTTTATTCGAAAAATGGTAACCCCTTTGTGAATTTCGTAGCGGGCTAGCATTAATTAATAAAGAGAAAAGAAAGACATTTCTAAATGGCTATTTACATATCTTATTTATTTTACAGAATGTAAAGTTGATCTTAGCATAGTGAGTAAGATTAAGAAAGGATCACTTAGGTGGTTTGGTCATATGGAACGGATGAGTGAGGAGAGAATGATAATAAAGATATATGACGCATGTGTTGATGGCACCAGAAATAGAGGACGTCCAGGTAAACCAGATACTGGAAGTGTCGATAATCGACGAGTTTGTATCCAAAGATGTATGAATGTGGATTAGGCGAGAATTGTGCGTTAAGACAGAAGAGTGTGGCGCTCTATTCTCTCTGCGTAATGGCAAATTAGTTAGTTAATTTATTTTCCCCGGTAGTGAAGTGCATAATCGGCTTTCACGCAGGAGGCTGCTATTAGGTTCCCCGTCAGGGAAATTTTAATTCAATTTATTTATTTTACTGATTTTGTGCATATTTTTTAGAACAGAAAAACATATTATTTGCAGGAGTGGTATGATACACGTGTCTGAGACATGTAACGCGTTTTTTAATTACTTACGATACGTTTATTTTTTTATACATTGCTCAGAATTTTCACATCGTAGGGGGGGTAGTATCATTCTACAGATCAAATTTAATTCACAATTCAGTACCTAATAATATTCTTTTCACACCACACAAAACACAAAGCTCATTTCAGATTTCAATAGATCAGACAATAATTTAAAAATGGTTCCACCATCTCCGGGAAGTATTGCCTTCCAATTGTACAATTGATCTTGTCGAATTGTCTGGCGGGGGCGCCCGGTGAATTCTGCCGCCCGGCCAATAAATCAGCCGCCCAGACCAACCGCCCTTCATCATCTCTGATAGTCTGTTTTTTTCGTGGTTTTTCGAATCGATGCGATTGGCCCGATAATTTTGCGAAAATTTATCGCGCGAAAATAATCCGTAGGTATGTGTTTTTTGAATTTTGACCCACTACGTATAATTTTAATAGCAATTTTTTTTAATGTACGAATAAATATTCACAATTGGGTGGATGTTGTATCTGAGGAGGGCTGTTTGAAGGAAAGGGTTGAGCCTAGGCTTAAAAAAAACTAAAACCCTAATAAGAATAAAATTGAATAATTAAACTCAAATTGACAAAATCATTCCACATGTAGTCGTCTTACACATGGATTTGTTCACTCGCGACAGATGTTCGCCGTGCACACATGCTGGGAATGTATTTGGTGCGTTTATAAAATGTTTTTTTTTTTTACTTGATTAGCTACTAGGTATATTTATTCGTTTTAAATACAAAATGATATAAGCGATGCAATTATTTTCTAAGTGATTCTAAGAAACAGTAAAGGTTGTCGTTGAGAAAGTTGGAGAGAATGTCAAATATCTGTGACGAGGCCTTTGTAATATGTGTAATTACGTTAATGTTTTATTTTACGCTTTCGTTGGCAATCCTCATCCAACTGAGCTGTGCACTGCGAGAAATTATACCGTATACGCATCCACAACTATCCGACTGTTGAAATAAAGGGTTTAATGTTTGTATATGCCCCACACACCTTTACATTTCGGTGCCTTTGTACCACCTAATTAATCGTAATGAGGATGAGGAGAACTAGGTTAAGTTTGTTACATTTGATTATGATATTGCATGTTCACGATGTATATTAAATGAGATTTGGGGCGGAAGTTTTAACAAAGCGCTATGAAATCTAAGCATGTAATGTGATTCAGTTTCTAATTTTTTAACAGCCAACTCTATTTTTTTATTTTTTATCTTTGTTTTATTAACCACTAAAATGAGTTTAAATACATCTACCGGTTTCAAAAAATACCATTTTCTTAATTTTAATTTAGTTAGTTATGACATCCTGAAGAAGAAAATGGAATTTTTCGAAACCGGTAGATGTATTTAAACTAATTTTAGTGGTTAATAAAACAAAGATAAAAAATAAAAATATGAATCTTAACCACAAAGATAACATTGCTGATTTTAAAAGTATAACTCTATTTTTATTTCAACTAAATTATTTTTCGTTAACATGGGCTAAAAATCACACTGGTACCGTATCATTGATGCTTTGAAGCGAAGTTTACGATAGTTCAGATTTCTTTTCGTCTTATGAAGATTCGTGTCTTTTATTTTATCTTATGTTGGTACATTTTGAATGCTGCGTAAGTCATTTGAGTATAACCCCTGACTTATTGAAAGGAGGGCGAAATATGTACTCTGGTCCGTTCACTAATCCGCTTTGAACTGCTTCCCCGAACATTACTGCGGTTGAGATTTACTACCGCAAATCCTCTTGCACTTCTGACGCCCTAATACACGTCATAATTGCTCCCGACTTATCTGGCGTTCAGCGTCAAACTTTAGGGGACCGAGAGTGGAATGAATGCACTATTATAATTCTGCCTCCGCACCTACCGGCTCAACCTCGCTCTCCCTTCTGCTACCCTCCCCCCACCCAGGCTTCGGGTGAACGTTAATTACTCGTTCTAGGGGGAATTCCGCAAACGTTTCACCCTTTGTGATATAAGCTTCAAACAAGAAAAGCATGAAATTAAGTGATTATTTTATGTTTTTGTATTCGATGCCAAAACTTTACTATTACGGACATTGTAATGTGAATTGAATACAAATAAAAATAACTTATTTATTTATATCAGATTAATAATCACTGTTTTCTTAAGATCTAATAACATTGATTAATTTATATAGCGCCTTTTTCGTGAAAATCACCTCAAGGGCGCTTTGTGAACAGGTGCGTTTTGTATATTTTTAAATAAAGTTTTTGGTACACGATGCCTTATTACAGAGGACAAATAAATCTGCCCATTTGAACCTAGTCCTCTGACAATGGCTGGTCGGTTCTACAACCATTCCTGCGACTAAATAAAGGGTTGAACCTAAGATTTAGACGTCTACCATTAAACCACTTCGACATTTAAATTCTACTTTTTCTGAGATAAGACAGAAGCGTTTGAAAATACAAACCAGATACCGATTATTTATTACATATTAAAAAGCGCTCACAGTTTAGAATATTTTTTTCGTATTTACACACATTTACCGTAGAGATTATTTCTTATCAGTATTTTAATTGCAAAGCATAATTAATTACGTCTTTAGAGCTCCTAAACATTTCTATATCAGTTATTAGTAAACCAACGTACATATAATGATTACAGTGTTTTTTAAAATAATAAATACTGTATTATTAAATACCACACTCGTACTGGTTTACATTATACGTGACTGATTGTTCTCGACCCAATTATAATTATTGCGAGTCGACAATCTGAATACTCGAGCACCGCGCACTTCGCCATTTCGGCAACCCGAAATGTATTTTATAATTGAATTAATTGTGGTTTCAGAGCTTACGGCTAATGGCTGGCGAATACCTCCGTTGTGTAGAATTACCTCGTTTCAGATTACGCAAGGAGATAAAGCTCTAATTGGTGTTATTTCACCAACAATTTCATACGTATTTAAAAATGTATATTTTACCACAACGTCGGTACTCAGGTTTCTGCAGTACATTGACCTAGTACTCAAATTTCTATTCTTCCCATTTCATTGTATTTCACAAAACATCGGGGAAAAAATGCATTACATAAATTCCACACATCATACTACATTTTTCTGGTGTCGATCTCGGTAAAAGCGAAAATGAAACACCAAGGCATTTTACTGGGGTTTCCTCCGCTTAATAAACATATTTTGTGTTAAAGTATTCCTGTTTTTTTTTTTTAATGGAGAATATAAATCTTACATAAAAACATGATTAAAAACACTAACGACTTTTTATGTTTTTTTTATTCAGCCGAAAATGTAGTGACATCCGTTACAGTTTCACATTCCGAGTACCGGGAGCGTATAAGATGGTTCGGGTGACTGGCAGCCGGCTAATTGGAAACCATTTGTGCTACAAGGTTTCTCTCGCGGCGAGAGAGGAACACTCCATCGATTAAACTGCACGAACATCCCTTCATCCCCGCTATCTCCTGTCCGCCGGATAAATGTATCCAATTAAGCCTTTTGCATTTGATAGATTCTGTTAACAAACCTTCTTTATACCCTTTTGGATTTGAAAGCTATTGAAAAGTCGACCCGGCCGTTGTTTCTTTACGATACGTATCTAAATAATTTGATTGAATTAAATATTTAAGAGTAGCTACGAAAAGATCACAACTTAATAAATAAACTATTAATTATAGCAAATGTTTTAAATGATTTCTTTTCAAATATTTAAAAGACATTCCTTCTTATCGCTTACAAATATTGTAGTCTAGGTTATTATAAAAATGACTGATTATTCAGTTCCGTCAAAAAAAATCTACCTATCTTTAAATCCTTATTTTAAATCCATATTTAATTTAAATCAACTTTTAGTAGCATTGCAATGTTCCAACTTTTTCAAATATCAGAATCAGGTCATACATACAATAAATATCAAATGGATTTGTCACTTCTCTTCAATGAAATGTATGAACTCTCTTCTCATTTGTGACATTAGGCACAGAACATTAGGGTTTTATTTTTTATAAGATGTATTTTCTTCCAATGTGATAGATATATTATAATTATTTGTATTCGGCGTTAAGGGGAGACTTTCATTTTTCCGGTTTGAAATTCGAGAAATTCTACGCGAATTAAATACTTTTTCAAGATGAGACTAATAGTTCAATTCAAACAGAAATACTAAATGACGTTATTTCTTACGTAAATCATCCGAGAGGGGAAGGTTTGAATAGAAAGAGACAACAATAAAATTGATAATTTTCTTACATTCAATACATGTGTTAAAAATAAGTCGTTTCTAGAGTCTTTTCCACGTTTGTACATATTAATATAATGGAAATGAAATAATATGTGTTGTAATTTGAATTAATCCATCGAAAATAAAATAATTTATTAAAGTAATTGATTTACATGAAATTAGACAAAAGTACCTATATATATTTGGACTGACGCATAAATTAATGTTCTATATTTAAAATTATTATGTCACATACATTTTGTGATTTTGTTTATCTTATCGAGTTAAAACATCACGTTGCCGCTTTGCGAGTTGCTTGTTTCATATTTACTACGTAATTATGAAACAAACGGCTAGTGTTTAAAAGACATCGGTGTTATATATAAACTAAATAAAGAGTTGTATATCTTACTGACGTATTTAACCAAAAATTAAGGAAGCGACAAATTACACGTCCGTCATAGCCGGGTCGAGCAGCATATTGAACTTCGATGACTGAAAAAATATTATTTAAAAACTTATTGTGTTTTTATATAAAACTTAGTTTTAAATAGTGGCTGAAGTCTCAAAGCATGTTAGTAAATACAATATATTATTTAAAATAATTTGTTTTCACCGACACAACGTGTTTTAAAAACGTCGAAAATTGATAAATATGTCCTGCAGATTGAACGGTTTATAACTCTATTAATTTTTAACATTTTGTTAATTTGTCTCAACTCAGATATATCTCCGTAATCTTGGCTTCGACATTATAAGAAAATATATTTCGTATATGCAATAATTTTCCATATTAAGGCAATTTTGTGGCACGCGGAAAATGTATTTAATGGTCGCGGTCTTTCTTATAATGCTTGAATTGTCTTAATTATGGCAAATAACATTCAGTTTATTAGTGTAAAGGTCCTATCTAAGTAACAGTTTTAAAAAAAGTCTAATCTAGTGTATAACTTCTGATATAAATGAATAATAAAACCCATATTTTCGTAAAAAACGCGAAAAGTTGAATTATTATTGAAAAGAAAGCCTTACGTCGTTACATTACACCCATGTTCTTAAAGCCATTCATGTAAACACAGGTTAACTTTTCTGATTGATTACTAACTTATTCAAAGTCATACTTAATTTAATTTCGACAATAAATACCATTTTTGATTTTACTGCTATTTCCCTTTATAAATGACGCGCGTATATAATAATCTGGCCAACGCTGCCCGATTAGTATAAGAACTGTGATCTAAAAGATAAAAACAAATAATTGAGTATTATATAAATAATAAGACAAAACACAAATTTGTTATGAATACCTGCCATTATTCTTCTTGTAATAGAAAATTAATATTGTAAATAAATTATTATGCCTCTTTGCGGGTGGGTTTATACAACAAAAAAATAGACTAATCTTTAAATGTTTACGCTAAATTTATTAAAATAATTTTAACAGATTTTACGACACGATTTATATATTTAAGATATTACTTCATTAAACTTTCTCAATTCTCTTTGGTCAATAATTTTCCGTCGTGAAACTGAATTCTAGCATCTCCGCGTTGGAATGTCCGTCTCGGTCCACCGAGAGTACATGGGGTAACTTACAGTTTATATGGTTAACCGTTCTGGCTTGTCCGCACACAACTAGCTACAAGTAATATATTCAATCGGAAAACATCCTTTCCGGTGCACAGTTTTACAATGATTAAATAATAAAACCTCTCCTCCTTTTACTGCCGTGGTAATATTTTACCGGCTCTTTGTCATTTACTACGGTTCCCGTATATAGTTATGTTGGCATTGCAGTTGGCACGATTCTCCACTGGCAAAGCTCTCTGCCGCTTGCGGGTTAGACTTGGGTAATAATTTTCTATGGTGCCCGCCACAATCTTCTGCGATCCGGGTACTCGTACTCTCAATCGGACTCGGCTGTGAGATAGAAAACTTATCTTGGTTCCACCGCTTTTCAATATTCAAACCGCTGGAGTGGATCTCGAGAAGAAATAGAAAGTTATTTAAAAAAATGAATTAATCATATCAGTAACGAGATGGAATGAACGTGCAATTATTTATATTTATGATAATATCGATGTTGAGCTAGTTTCCTAGCAGTTGAGCGAATTGCAAATTGGTTGAAAATAAGCAGATTACTTGCAAAATATATTTATATCGTATTATACAATATAACCCATTTCAAATTAAGTAAAAAAAACGCATGAAACAGACAAACTCATTTTTTTAATATACCCATTGTACGTTTCTTCATTACGACTTCATTCCGAATCTATTGTTACTTAGCCGGCATACTATGGAAATCTGCTACATTTGAATTTAAATTTATTGTTACAATAGATGTCACATGTAGAATTCCACCTTATGCATAGCAACATGAAGATTGTGTGTTTTTGCTATGTTTAAGGTTGCTTGCACCTAAATAAGGTAGTAACTTAACATGTATGAAATATTGTACAAATTAATAAAATGTGTGTTATTAAGGAAACACATTCTTCTTGTGAAGTTGTAATTATTCAGAACATAGGTAGGTCTGTGATATTTTAAATATGAATTAAATATATTAATTAGAATCAATTTTATCGAAAAATATTGTTAGTGCTACCGGGATTCGAGCCTAGATCTCTTTCCAATCCGCGGAAGGTGCATTAACCGACTATGCTACAGCAGACAGTACTTTTGACGACAAATTTTCGAATAAATTAAATAGATGGCTTTCAAATAATGGAACGATAGATGTATTAATTTTAAAAGTGTAACATATAGGTTCGAAAATTTATCTTAATATATCTTTCTAATTAATACATTTAATTAGTATTTAAAATGTGTATGTATATATATTTTTTAAACTGAAAAAAGGCCAGAGAGCTATTAAACATATTATAAGCAGGAATGATACAATACACGTGTCCGGTATATGTAATCGTTTTACTCTCTCTAAATTGCATGTCTTGTTAATATGCAGGCTAACAAAATGTTTCTACTTGCCAGCCCAATATTCGAGAATGGAATCTCTCGTGTTTAAAAATGTTTTTTTTTTAATTCTCTCCCCCCCCTTCCTCCATGTAGTCGATAGTCTATCATCTAGTTTAAGCTTTAGTTTATTACTGACGATAACACAGTAGGCGTCGTAAACGTTTTAATTAATATTTAATTAAAGTATTGCGTGAATTAAACAACGTTGTATTTTAATTTAAAAAAATTTAAAGTTAAAATATTTAGTGAAATTTTTTTTTAAAGTTAATTACAATGGACTTCCACCAAGTTAAGCATGAAAATTTTGAAATATTAACATCAAATACATTTGTTTTAAAGTAATAATTATTAATTAAAATATTTAAAAAAAACAATGGTTTTAGAATTACTGTCTTATCAGTCTATCTAATTAAAGTGCAATCTGGCTAGACGCTAGACAGTCATGTAGGTAGGCAATTCAATGGCTGCAGGTACGCTACTTCCATAAGTAAATCGGAGATGAATATTGCAGACAGATCTATTATATTTTAATAGCCGAGTTGGCTCTTCAAGCTGGTGCTTGTATAAATAAATATTAATATATAAAATATTTCCAAGAAGAGCACATTTTTTTGTTGCGTAGTTGCATTTTTATAACACAGTTCTGTTGTATTTTAATACAAATGAAATAAATCAACTAGAAAGATATACAGAAAAAACATTTAGTTGCTACCGGATAGGAAGAAGAGGTCCAGATTCGTGTCCCGATGTCAACTAAATATTTGTTTTTCTGCATATCTTTCTAGTTTATTTATTTAATTTGTGTGTATATATATATATATATATATACACACAAATTAAATAAATTTATTATATATATATATATAATATTTCATCTGAATTTGTAACGTAATGTTTATTTGTATCATTTGAATACAGTCGTTAGTAGTGTTAATAATATATTATTTTTAGTTGATACGCAACTTCAATAATTTGTATAAAAACATAATTGACTTGAATTTTTTTAATTTTTATCATTTTGATATCATTGTGAATGGCGCGAGAATCCTGTGTGGATACTAGCCTCGTCAAGTGACTGTCGCCACTCTAATATGTCATCCTCAGTTCATGATACCGACTCTTGCGAGTCTATTAGAAAATCCGGTTTCAATTGATGGACCGTAAGGCTGAATTCTAGCCTCTCCGCGTTCTATGAAATAATATATAATAAGCTTTCGTAGCATTGTTTACGAATCAATCAATAGACACTAATTTACTTGTATAAAGAAATTGTACAGTCTATTAATAATATATCTTTAAATAATTTCACGACTTGGCGTTTTAATAAAGCAATTTAATATACGCACATCACGCTATGCTCGTTCGTTATTCGAATAGCAGCGAGTACAAGGAACAGCTGCTAGTTGAGTGCTGCCAACTAATAACTCATCTGCACATAATGAGTGCATTAAATACTTGGATCCTTCACCATCATCGTCATTCATTAATAAGCGAGCTCCGAGCTTGTTCCGATTATAAT
Organism: Eubasilissa splendida; assembly: GCA_031772225.1. Lineage (NCBI taxonomy): Eukaryota > Metazoa > Arthropoda > Insecta > Trichoptera > Phryganeidae > Eubasilissa > Eubasilissa splendida. The sequence continues at coordinate 18,755,324 of CM062856.1, forward strand.
GCGGGCTTAATATTCTCATCGTATTAAAACAAGCGGCGTTTTTTCCCCTAGCATAATTTCTCTTTACTAGCGCACGGTGCCGTCATAAAGGCGAGCTTCTCTACGCTTCGGTATTTCTGCTCTCCTAATGAAGGCCGCCCGAGGAGGTTTATTTATCGTTCCCCTTTGTGCTCGGAGATCTATTAAGCCAACAGCTTCGGAATCTTCCGTCTCGCTTGTTTGCTGCTGCTTTTTTATTATTAATATATTATTTATATACATACATACATCTTGTAACCGATTCTTGTGAACCATCGCATCTTGCCCATCGACAATATGAACTGCGGTTGAAAAATGTATTATTATTAGAGATATACATACACAGACATATACACTAAATCCTTCCTAATTCAGTAAAATTTAAAAAGGTTCAAACTACATGTCAGTATTTCCTCTACGTGAAAGGTACGACATTGTTACCCTACAATTTTTGACAGTATTAGTTGTTTTATTTTGTTTGTTTTGGTTTAATCTCAAAATATATGTTTACTTATTTTTAGTTACTTATTCTCATAAACGCAACACGTCATGTGCCGATTATTAAATAAGTAAACGATTTGAAACAATAATACCTACATTGTATGCATGTTAAAGAAAACCTTGTATATGATTGATCACCATTATCATATTTAGAGGGTCATTTATTTAAAAGGTGTACTACATATTGTTTTCAGTTAAGGTTTAAATTGCTAAGGCCAATATGTTATATTATATATTTTCATATATTATATATGAAAATATATAATATATGATACGATTACCAGTTGTTAAATATATTACTAAATATTTGTTAATTGTTACATCTATTTATTTATTTTATCCCTTCACCCCACGTCTCTTACAATTATACAGAGAGAGTTGAGCGCTACACATTCAGGTCCTTACATCACGTCTACCACATCCATAGTTCGTCTCGTACGATTTCTTATATTCTTCTCTTAGGCGTCCTCTTTTACTAGCTCGCCTGCGTTCTGCCATGTATATTTTCTTGGTCATCCTTACCTAACTCATCGCTCTCTTACATCCGCATTTTTTCCTTATTACGACATTCCTATCTTTCTTATCCTAACTGGAATATTATTTTATTTTATCATACTCTTATTTCACGTAATAATTAGCACATTTTCTTAATGCGTGCGTTTCGTAAAAAAGAATGTTTAATTTAAAAAATAAATAAATTAATTAATGCAAAACAATATTATAATTATTGACGACTTGTATTTATATATTTTATAGAAAATAGAATACGGTTTTCTGTATACAAATGTTTTTTTTTTAATTTTTCACTTCACTCACATTATGTTTTATTTCATTTTTGATTTCACGGCGTTAGGTATATAGAGGATACCTACCGATTACGAAACAGTTTAAAAACACATTTATTGACGGTGGGTGTAAAGGAAAGTTTGGTAAATTATACCATACAGACTTGAAAAAATGATGCGTTACCCGACGTACGTATGTGCGTGCTATCATTATTTAAATTTCGGACGGAGTATTTCATATTAAAATATTTTGTTCGTATATTTGTTTTCATTACTTTTCATTGCGGAAAAAAAGGCGCGCTTGAAACAATATGAAAAACATTCTACGGGATATTTCATTTTTGTTTGAATGCCAGGATCACAGAAGCGCGCGGTGGTCTTTTTATATTCGCGACTACGTGAATTCCCCATTAAGCCGCCTGGTGGACGGATGTGGCAGACGCTTTAGTGCTCCCATTTCCCGGCGGCCGCTGATTGCTCACATTTGTTTTTCATTTCGTTTATTTTCCCTTTCAGGCCTGGTTTCTCATCTCATTTCAAGTCTCGTTCGTGCGCGTTTTCCGTTTTCATTTAGCCTCGAGTACCTCCGGACGGCTCATTTACAACTTTATGACCTCCATTTTGTATTAGTGTATTATCGTAATGTTGGAAGTTCACTCGCATTATGAAAATGAGTTTGTTAAATTAAATATAATATATGTGGAGTATCAACACTTCCCAAATTCAATTTATAAAATTATCAGTAATTCAATATATTTTCGTTATACTATATATTGTATACAGTAAGATGTTTTAAAATACATTTTCATACTGTAATACTAAAATTTACTGCGAAAATAGAAAAAAAAAACTAGATGGATTTAGGATACATATCATATATTGTTAGATTTGAGAACTATTAATGCTTACGAAACGAGGATTTGAGATATTTTGAAAATTAACAGACCAACAAAATGACAGATGATATGCTGCAGTCATGGCGGCTAAATCCTATTAGCTGTTTGTAGACAAGCAACTTTGAAACCGAACAAATATGAATTTGGAGTATTTTGATTTTGTTACGTAAAAAATGATAGGAATTTGAGAGATTTAGAAAGTTTTAGTAATACAACTTATAGTTCTGTTTCCTTATACTTGTATTCAAAAATATTGTTTTAATTTATAAAAAAATATTAGAACACAGTGAGCATTTAAAATTTTGTTTTTAATTTTATGTCGTGCATAACATTGTCTCGGTTGGAAAATATTTCGTGGGGTTTATTTAATCCGCTTTAGAAATCCTCAACCTTATGTGTGTACAAGAGGAGGGGCTTGTGGGCGGTTGGGGGGAAAAGGAGATGGAGGGGCGGAGCTCGGGTGGCTCCACCGTAAAGAGTAGAGATTTCCCCTCTAGAAACTGTATTTATTCTAAGTTATACAGCCTCCGGCTGGGGCATATCGACGGCACTCGCTCCGACTTATCCGAATGAGATATTGAGATTTTGTTTCACAAAAGCTCCCCGGATCCTAGTCTTCTGTGTGTTGATTGGGAAGGATCCGAATCTTCTCGGGTCCCGTATCTCTATAATACGTATTATCTTATTATATTACACGACAACATTTCTGTAAACATTTATGTAGTATTTACCCACCCAATTTTGGATCCCTCGAAAACAATGTGTTTACGAAATTGAATTCTATTTTAACCATTCGGCATTTGAAATAAATTGTAATTATTTTACATTCCGAATGTATTTCCAACATTCATCACAGATTTTGTTATAATGACAATCACAATTAGTACCTTCAATTACAGCCTATTAGTAGATGGGGGTATTTTTCACCTACGATTATTTTATTATTTACCCCCGACCTTATAGAACAAAGAGAATTATAATAAAAACTTAATGGGATAATATATGATGTCTTACAACATAGCGTGAGGTGCCACACGTCGTCGAATCAAGTTTCAAATGAATTTTGTCAAAGTGATTGATAAAAATCAACGAACGCGTTAGTGATGAAATAAACTGTGATTCTGTGACTGTGTTCGATTGTAATGACGATTGGCAACTGTGATTTAACAATTAGAGGTTTACTTTTTTAATAGTGATGATCTCAAATCACGAATTGTAAATCAATCACTGATAATTGTGATTGTATTTTTAATTTCCTACCTTTTTTGCTAGGATAAATAGGTATAAATATCGTGAACGTTGTATTGAATCCGAATCGTGTATTGTGATACTATCACAACAGGATGATTACAGTCTCAGTTCAACAATTTCAACCAATGATATCGTCGAACACCAATCACACTCACACTAATAGCAATTTATCTCGTCACTACTTTCTAGCGTACCGGTATTTGCTCGCCAAATTGCGTATAATCCGTTAGCAATCATTGAAACACTCGAACACCAATCACAGTCACAATCTCAGTTTGTCACATCACTACATTTTCCTAAAGAAATATTTCATGAATCGATTTTAATTTCTCACTCACTTTTATAAATATTTATTGTTTGTAATTTATGTGGCTGTGTCATAAAACACTTTCGTTGATAAGCTATCTTGACTCGAGTAATCAGTTGCGGCCGATTCTGGAAATACATTTCATTTCGGTGTAAAAATATTTCCTTATTCTTTTTATAGCTAAAAAAAGATATTCATTTTGTCAAACCGGTAATAGGATATCTGATTGAGTTTTATCCGTATAAATTTCTCGCTTTATTTTTCTCACATTTCCAATCGGAACCCTTGATATATTCCCTTTGTTATGAATTATCTGACATCACGGATGATTGAATAAAGATACTCTGTCATAATAGTCTGGCATTTTCTCTCTGAAGTCGAAATGTATTTACCCATGTCACCGCCCCGCATGAAAACAGGCTAACCGCAGCCCATAATACATCCCCCGGCCTCCCCGCTTCCACCGCCCGCCCTCCCGCACACCCTTACCCTAGCCCACCCCGGCTGTTTCCCCGATACTACTTTGTTTCTGGCGGAACTCGCGCGATTCAATTCCCTCTTTTTTGCGCTTCCATTTAGAATGGTAGCAGTACTTTTTGATAAATCACCGAGGCACCCGAAAGAAAATGTCGGTTATCGGGTGAACGTACCGAGGGGGTGTAGGCTTTTTTCGGTTACGCTACAAGGGATGGTAATTCTCAAATACCCACTCTTGTTTCACCCCCGCTTCTCGCGCTGCCGTCTCGCCGCTCGTGTGACACTTTACGCGTGCTAAAATGGGTAACCAAATGATTGTGTACGGTTGTTCGTAAAAATGTACCGCTGTGTTTATCAAATATATGGCTTTGTAATCCCCGGAGACAGTATTATTTGAGGCACTTAAAACAAAGCGTTGCATGTCTCAGACTATGAATCATACCGTAGAAGTTTTATATTGTTTTAAAAAAATCAGCAAAATAAATAAATAAAATAGAAATTAAAATCTCCCTGGCGTAGAATCTATCCACGCCTGTCACTCGGGAGTCTATGTATTACTATTAGCTTATTATGAAGTTTAGCAATATTTGAATAACTCCAAGAACACACAATTACTGGATTTTTACCTACAAAGGCACTGTTATTAAATAAATATAAGATATATTATAGTAACGAAACTATTTTTATTATTTTTAATGGAAAATATACAAAAGTATGAGGTAATTACAGTCCATATATTAACATATATACAACTTTAAAAAAAAATTTGATAGATGTGGAGATTGATGGGATGAGAATTGCGAACGTTATATTTTTATATCACTTATGCTAGCCGAAAACGGGTCGTAAGCCCTGTGATTACGTCATACTTCTATATATTCCCCATTAAATATAATAAAAATATCTTAGGAGATATCTGATATTTAATTAATCAGAAAATGTTTTGCAAATAAAATTAAATATCACTATTAAAATTTAGTGTTAAGAATGTATAAATAATAAAGTAGGTGTAGATATCTAAAATTCTATTATATGATTGCGCTTCGTCGTCGCTATTGAATATTTGGATATGCAAGTGTCATTGGCAGTAAGAAAAAATTCCACATATTCGCCAAAGTAGCACGTATTGTTATATATTCAATGCTTTCACCTGCTGATAATATAAATGAATGCATTAAATTGACAATGTTGGCAGAGCCCCCCCGGCTTACCGGGGCGCGTTGATTTCAAAAAGATTTTGGGGTTGCCTGGTATCGATCCCGGGTTACCGGTAAAGGTGAAAATAAAACACGAGGTAAAATGTGACAGCATGTATAATGTTATGTTTTTACAGCGCTATTTCTAATGCAGTTTTCGTGACTAATTTGACCCGCTGAATAAACATGTACTGAATTAAAATAAGTTCTTACTATTTTTTAATGTTTCAATGGCGTCTGTTCTCTCGGGACAATGATTAAACCTTCGACTTGATCAACATTATATGAATTGATATTATAATGACCCATTATATATTTTGTGTTTTGTAATGCATACTAACTATTGACTGACAGATATGTATTATAGAGAAGTCAGTCACGATTTTTTGATATTTGAAATGTTCGTTTTCTCATTTAAAAATATCCTTGAATGTGTTTTTCATAAAGCGCATTTTAATTAGTTATGCATTTATAATGCACTTCGATGAATTCAGAATAGTTGTCAATTTTTTTTTTTTTTAGATTCTTGACAAAAATTTCGAGGCCACGAAGAAGAATTATAATAAACAGCATATTATTCGATATATTTATTTAAAGATAAGACAAACGGTAATGGGACGGGCTACAGACTAATTATGACACAATGAATAAATTTTATGTATCCACAATTAATATAAATTACAAAATATTCATTTTATGTATTTCAGTAACACATTAATTTTTTTTTCCAAAATTCATACTGCATACCGGCACACGTACATACTTCATACCAACACATACACATACATACTGTATACAAGCACACGTGTATATAAATACTTATAATTCAAATATTTTTATATTATTATAAAATATTAGTTTGGTACCTGACTATTATATGAGTTTTAAGGTACAAATTGTTTTAAAAAATTCCAATAAATAAAGCTATGAAAAAACTATTTGTTATAAGCAGCAACTTGACGACACCCACATTTTAAGTTTATTTGACAAATTATGATAATTTCACTATATATTTGATTTAATTTCAAACAAAAAAACGTTTATCATAAACATTATTTTATTTTTAATTTTTGTTAAAGATAAACCTGGAATTTTGTACATTCCCCGGTTGTATTAATTTGTTCTTCCATTTAAAATAACACGGAAACATTACAGCCAAGATTTTTCTAGAAAGGAAGCAAGGTGTTCCTCCTGCAGTACTGACGGAAACTTACCACAGTATACGCAAGGATTGTTCGCTATTATTTATATCTTGCACAGCAGCAATGCATATTAAATTATTTGTGTATTAAGCGAGTATGTATAGGATGTTCAGAGGAAAAATTTCAAGATTAAATTGTAATTGCTCGTAAACCATCAGGGTGAGGTAAGTGGGAGGGGTATTTTTCGACGCGCGTGATTTGCGAATTTGCCAGTCGCAATGAGTCACTGGTCGGGAGCACACCGCGCATTCGCGGTTGAGCAATATTTAAAGCGCGGTGATTCATGGGTTCCTGCGCGTCGCGCTTTTTGTACTCACTTTAATATTCGACGAGTATGTGATGGGCCGAGCACGCAACTTATCCGGTGTTGGGTACAAAAGTTTAGACAAAAAAGGACAACGGTTAACCAAACTCCTCCGGGACCATAACATGTGACTCAACTGCGACGTGAAATTATACGCAATCCGCATAAATCGATAAGGAAGATTGCAGCCTGTACTGGAATAAAAAAATCAACAGTGCACGTTATTTTGCAAAAGAAACTACAGTTTCACCCATAACCATTGAACCAACGCTTTGCTCTCGCGTTTTCGCAAATTTAAGAGTCCGATTACAAGAGTGTCTCGGTATTTAGACGATATTGTTTATAAATCGTTAAATTTGCATCGTTAAACTCAATTTTGTATAAATTTGAATATATTGATGTCCGCCAAGCTGACTTAGCTAATCCTAATAGATTCGGAGAAAATGATGGTGTTCGGTATTTATGACAGAACCAGATCGCCGGTCGCCGTGCGCGTGTGGATGCTCCATTAGGTTTACTAAACCTATCTGTTCCCCCACCCCTCCCTTTACCCTTACCACAGAGCACGACTTTTTCTTTGTGTGTTATATGACTTGTGAACTGTCAATAAGTGTGAATATGAATGAAACTACGAGCTTGTCACACTTGATTCACAATCACTATTGGGTGATACATAGTGTTTCGTGATAAGTTTCCTGAAGTTCAGGAGAGCTCCGAGTACAGCAAGAAAATCAAGGTAAGTCGCACTTCACGGTTGATCCTTGAGCCCTTATTGTTCCGTCCCTATACCAAATTCCTATCATCCTTCCCACATCCCGTTTCATCACCCCCTCGCGCATGTAAATGGTTTTGTGAACAGTTAAAGATTCTATACAAAGTAAAAAAACATATTCTTATCTAATTTTTTATTTCTTTGTTAAGGTATATTATATTCAGGTAAAATACTGTGGACTAGGTCTATTACACCCTGTAAAAATTGTATATTTATTTGAAAGGTTGATTCTTTATATCTTTCTAAGTAATTCATCTAACATCATATCAAAAAAATTTCCCTTATATTTTATTTATAAAAAAAAAAAACGATGTTTAACTATGTAAAAGGCAATCCTTGCCGTAAAACTGCCATGCAGTTTGGCAAAAAATAAAATTTAAATGAATATACACGTAATAAAGAAGAAATTAAAAAATAATGATATGACATTTTTGATGAATCATATATATTTTTTTCAAGGATTATTTACATTCATAAGTAAATAATATATTTTAGTTGTATTTTAAAAAAAAATAAGATAAAAACACACTTTTTCGGTCAAAAATAGTTGTTTCTAAAATTCTATATCCAATATCTAATAATTTATCGTAATGTAAAAATCAAGGATTTATTTATGTAAAAAAATTACTAAAGAAGAGAAACAAAATTGTAATATTTTCTTTCAGCACATTATTAATGAGTACGTTCAAATATGTATCTCTAATAATCTGTGTATGTCATCTAGAAGATGTAATTTTATTCCTAAAGATTTATTATACTAAAATATCAAATATATTTAAAACATCTCGTACATTGTCGATATTGCAATACTGGATTTTTCGTAAATTGGTATTATACCTAATCACATAAAATTAAATATTCATGAATTTGAATAATTAAAAATCCATATTTTCCATGTACAACTGTTTTTATTTTCCATTTTTAATGTGTGAAAATTTAATCTCATTTAGCTAAAATACCAGTTTTCTGAAGGGTTAATTTAATTTATCGAATTTGAAATGGGGGACACCACACAGCTTAATTTAAAATATACTAGTTTAAAATTTAAAATACAAACGGCAATAAACATTTTAGAATGAGATCCGTTCAAAGTTTGTAATGTTACGAAGTATCACATTGATGTAATACACATAATACTTTGATAACATGTTGTGTAATATATACAAAAATAAATAGGTACTTTTGACCACATAGTGTATTGTGACTCAATACTGTATTAACTGAGGCCTTTCATTTGAGGTATTATTCACAGTATTACAACCGAAGAGGTTAAATAAATTATTAGAGGTGAATTCAGCTCACGTACGCAGTAAAACATAGAAGCCGACTGTGGACGTCGGCGGGAAAGAGTCGAGTTTGATGAAAGATATTGAACAGCACAAGGCACCATCTTTATTATATACTGCGTTTCCCTATTTATATGACTTTACGGACGTCTAAAACGTATTGGATGCATTGGATCTGTGTGGCTATATAGTGCTCGATTAAACGGCCAGGTCTTTAATATCTCTAGGTTAAGATTACTTAACCTTTTTACTGCCAACTCTATTTGAAATGGAAGACACTACATATGGTGAGACTAATCTTTAAGGGCCTTTATCAAATTTGGTCATTAGATGGCGATGTTGTAATGGTCCATGTAATAACATATATAGAATTTTCAAAAATTTAATAAATATGGAGATTGAAGGGTGAGAATTGGTGAACGTTATATACATATAAAATAATCACTTAAAACAGGTCGTAAGCTATGTAAGCTATATTCCTATAAAAAAATGATAATAGTTTCGTTTCTATGAGATATCTGATATTTATTTAATAACAGTGCCTTTATAGATAAAAATCCAGTAATTGTGTGTTCTTGAACTTCACTGGTAATACACATTTACTGTAACATAACCATATATATAAAAATGAATGTTTGTTTGTCCCGTATGCGTTCCTATACTATTCATCCGATTGCGATGAAACTTTGGTGAGTTGTTGTGCACACGCCCGCGAAGGTTTCTGAATTAATACAACCATTTTACAATAGGGGCGCGCGAAACGTTTCAACAAATGTGTGTATTTCATATAGTTTATTGCCATGAAACTTTGGTCAGTTGCTGTGCGCAAGCGCGCCTGCGAAGGTTTCTGAATTAGTACAACCATTTTACAATAAGAAAGTTCGCCGAAGAAAGCGATCTGCGCGCCACAGCTATCAGTTTCATGGCAAACCATATGTTGTGAAATGTGATTGGAAAATGGACACGTTGATTGGCTATTTTTAGGATTCTCTGTAGCGAATTTTCCAAGAATTATCGCTTTTTCTGTATTCTTATTATACTATTTTATATATACTTATTATTAGTATTTTCTGTATACGCACCAGACGGAAAAACAAAAATTATTGTGTATCCAAAGCCACTTCAATAATCAGAATTAAAATACAAACATTTTCTTTCTTTGAGTGGCATTGCAACGCATGCTAGGTACTCGCTAGTAATATATATATATATAAATATCTTGCGTGCATTTTAGTGATAAAATTGTTTAAGTTAATAAATGACTGTGTGTATCGTACAGCCTTCGTAATCTGAAGTAGACCCGCGCGCGCCGGGAACGGTGAGGGTGTTGTTGTCTTATTATTCAGCAAATGCGGTCGTTTCGCCGTCTTGGAAGTTCTAGTCGCGAATGTAATCGTTTTAAACCCGCCCCAAGTTTCTCGACTCCGGGTACATGATATCGCGCGCGCGGAAATATCCTGAACAAATAAGTGAATACCAATTTTTTGACACAATTTATTTATTTTAATATACACACACGCCTTACAAAAAGTAATTAATTAAAGTGTTTTAAAACACATTTGAGGTTATTTATTTATTATTCGAGAAGTTTGACAGTGTTGCAGTTTTATAATATAATGTCATAATATAAAACCTATTATATAAAATATTTAATCACGATATAAGTAATCGACCTCGAATAGACAGACATCAATTAAGTTAGAGAGTATTGGCAAATAATAAACACATTATAGGAGTATTTACAGTAAGGCTTGCAATTTACAGCCAAATTGCAATTACCGGTAAACAGTAAATAATTCTTCCCATTACCGGTTTACCGGTTATTTGCCGGTAAATGAAAAAAAATAGACGTAGATTAGATGATTAAAGTATAACTGTATGTGGCTACCTTTACTAATAACGGTATACTGGGTTAAAACCTAAATAATTTCAAATACGTTTCAGGTGAAAAATGTCATATAAATAAATACATACATATGTATATGATATCCTTTTTGTTTTTACTGAGATATGGTAATGGAAGATCAGGCAATCACTTATGTATATGCCACATCGAGCTTGGTTAATTTGAATTACGACTGTATGATATTTGGTTTACCTGTCTGTGAAGAGTTAATATTATTAACTTATTAGTTTATCCATTATCTTATTGATGTATGTAAAACATACGTTGGGTGTATGAATATATACTTTGTATACACCTAATATAAATTCGTAACTAAAATAATACTACAACTGAATATTTTTATTGATATGGATATATATATATTTATTTATTTTACTTTATTTTTATATGGCGTATATGTACATATGCTGCAATAAAAAATTAAAAAATATTTCCAATGAATTTTTGTTATAATATACCTGTATCTTATCCTTGATTCACGGTAAATTAATTACATATGGTGCGTTTTTGTCGATTAACCTGTAATGCAAGCCCTAATGTACAAAAAAATGAAAAGTAATGTGAAGATGAATTTTGAAATAGAGTGAAGTGGGAAGTGAGAGAATAGGGTAAAAAGCAGAGAGAGAGTAAGCAATATATTGTATTTTTTTTTTAAATATAGTTTAAATGAAAAGTTATTTTATAGTCGTAGCAGATGTTTTAAGGAGAAAGTGTTGGATAGGACATAGGAATATGAATTTTTATACACCCTACGCTTTGAGTAGTAACTTAAAAGTAGATACATTTATTTAATACTTATTGTGATAGTATTTTTTTACAATTTTTTACATTGGAATGCAAATAATGAACCGTAATGTTGGTTAGGTACTTTGACATCGACTTGTTTTGAGTTCACTATATCTTCATGAGAATGGACGTGCACTGACTGTAATTTAATGTATGGATTCACCGTCTAATTCATTCTGATTATAAATGAATTAGTCAGTGGATCCATAAAATTGATTAGTTACTTTTGTCCATTCTGATTAAGATGCAGTTGTATCGAAATCGGTCAACGTCAAAAAATTAATGTGGTTAATACAATTTAAGTCAGTTTTTACATTTTTTAAAAATAATTACGTGTAACCACAAAGTTACGCTAATAATAATAATAATATTGGATAATTTGTATACCGTTATTTTCGTAAAAACTTTCACCTCAAGGGCGCTTTACACATATATTATAATATTAAAGAATAATTATCATATCAGAAACGGTGTTCTATAGTATTCTATAGTACAATTGCACTTCATGTATTATAGTGAAAGAGCATAATAATAATAATAACAATAATGGATAATTTGTATAGCGCCATTTTCGTAAAAACTTTCACCTCAAGGGCGCTTTACACATAAACTGTTTATAGTTTTACAATTATGTTTGTTTTTTTAAATTAATAATTGTTATTTTCACTTATGGAAATGACATTCGAGTTTAATTTGTAAAAGAGATGACTTTGGCGTGTTCTTCTACACAGTCAATGAAATAGAATTGTAATAGTAGAATTTCAATGTCTTCTCTTTGAATTGAGCTATATTTTGTATAATGATTGCGTTATCGATATGTATTTTTTAAAGATAAATCTGACACCATTTTTACAATCCGTTGTTAATTCGTGCATTAGATTTTTTTGTTGAATTCTTTCAGCCGTTTTTTCAACGTACCTATATAAAGTTATCGTAAGCATTCGCTACGCTTTGTTACGCTACGCTTACGAAATTATCTTATGGATTGAAGTTTTGAAAGTATTTATGGCATTCGTAAATTCGTGTGTTCAAATATTAATTGCAATATGTAAGACCCGAATTTATATGATTTTCGTTTTGGTCCATTTTCTCGGTGATCGTTTAATTAAAAGGTTTAGATTTGTGATGTGTTCTGAAACATGAATTAGAAGAAAGCTGATGTAGACACGATAATGTGGTCCCGGAAAAATCAATATGTAATATATTTATTGATCCAAATGTATTTTAATTATGATTTAAAATGTTATTGAATATCTCGTCATGAACGCATGGAGATTTAATGACTAATCTACGTTAGTATGTCCACAATTACATTGATAGATTATTATGAATTTTTATAATTAGTTTTATATGTTACATGTTATGTTATTATATTATGAAACTGTGTATTATTAAAATGCCTAAATTAATTAAATAAATATATTTTTGTCTAGGTCATTTTTATTATTATATGTGTTGTGTCTAAGAAAGTGTCCTGTCCTATTCACTGACCTCTTCGTTTTTGGACGGTGTTTGTTATGGACCTCTTCTCAGAATATTCTCATCTGTAATTAACTTAATTTATTTACTTCTTCAATATTAGCAAAATTACTTTGTGGCCACATATTATATAAATAATAAGACAAAACACTTTGTTTAAACCCTATGCCTATGGTATCTTCTTCAGGAAACAATGTATACTAAAATTAAAAATACAAGCATACATAAAAAAAACATGCTTGTATTATCTTGAAACATGTTGATTTATCAATAAAGAGTGGTTTAAACAAAGTGTTTCGTCTTATTTATTGTCAATTCACACGGACCGACACGCTAGAATCATGCTAGTATAAAAAAACATATTTATTAGTTATTACCATTATTAGTTTAGTTTATTGTACGTTAAATAGTAGTAGATGCTCCTGCATAAAGGCAAAACTTGGCTAAACTCGGAAAGTGATTCACAGCGCAGTCAGCACTGCTGCAACACCTCCTGGCATTACCGCGATATCAAATTTGCTCAGCGAATGACTTTGCACCGCATTGCCGAGACGCCGCCTCGATTCTTGCTCCATCGGCAATTTGCATATTTCCATCCCCACGATACGGCGGCTCTTCAACTCGAATACAATTTATTCAGTTTCTGCGATGTTGTTTGTTTCTTCCAGGTTGTTTGTTGGATACACAGCAATTATAATTATTCGCGCTTTAAAATTAAATTTGATGCCAAATCATTTTTTTTTATTCTGTTCACAAATCGACTAACCTGTCACATTATATAGAAGAAGAAAAAATTGCAGAATTTTACTAACGCCGAACTAAGTGATGCCTAGTTCTAGGGCCGTAATCATAGTTTAAAGCAACTTTATAATATATATTCATCTCAATGTTATCTAAATTTTCAGTCAAGATGAATAAAATTATATTACTATATTTTGTTTTTCCGATTATGTTCGTGTACTATATTTTCTTGCCATTCATTCATTCCTTACGCGTATGTTTCACGCGCCTCATGTAGATTCCTTACACTATCTCATGTAGATCTTCGTCACGTGTGCCTTTCCACTGCATTAAGCCTACTTTCATTGTTCTTCCTTCAGTCTTGGGATACTTTTCTAATCTTTGGTGTCAGTACCAGAACTCGATCGCGTATCGTTAACCTCTGCTCAGATAACATATTTATTTATATTATATAATCACATATGCATCTGCGTACTCCGGAATGTCGATAAGGCTGTTATATTCTAAGTCTCGCAAGCAGCTCTTGAATTCCTTTCTGCTAAAATGAAAGTTTGTCTAGACAATGAGATAATCTGTTCCATCAAAAGATGTCTATTTAATTTGGACAGCAACAATAAACAAGCGTCATACGTATGTATTTCTGCGCATTAGGGGATTCATGGAAATGAATGTGCTGATAAACTGGCCGAGGACGCCACTCTTTCCGGAGTTTTCCCTCATCAATTCCATATCCCGATGTATGACATATTTAATATGGTAAAAAACGCACGAATTCTATTTGGACTGCACAATGGATGGATCCAAATAATCATAAGGGTAATCGGCTTAAAATAATTCAAAGATCTATTCGCCGCACTCTCCCCGTTCTCCAAGAGGAAAGTCTCCAAAAGAACAATATCAAATATCTCTAGAATGAGAATTGGGCATTGCCAGGTAGCCTCACATTTATTCAGATTGAACTTAATAAATTCCCCAATGTGTGAGTGCGGTGCCGAGGAGGCAACCCTTGACCGTATCCTTTTTGCCTGTTCGTTGCCGATCACAGGTTTTTTTCACAATAATCCAAATGTGATTTTCAACTCATACTACAGTATATATACGGTATATACTGCAGCCGATATGAATCGTGCATTGACAATGAAATACATACAATGTATTTAACCATAAAATAATACATAAGAACATAATTGCATACAGGAACTTAAATATAATTCTAAATAAATATTTAGCGCATCAATATACACAACCGTGGTTTCAAGAAAAAATGTCGTGTAAAGGTGGTTTTTTTGTATCAGTAATGAATTGAAGAATATATCCGACTCATTTACTGTATTCATTTCATTACATGCGCGAAATCGGATTAAAGAAAGCAATATTGTTAATAAGAGCGCAACGTTAATGTATTGTTAATGTTGCGTAAAAGCATAGATGCCGGAAGAAAACAGGATATTCGGAAGGAGGTTTGCACTTACCACAATCCAGTTCTTCAGACACCTCCAAGGTGGACTGTAAATTTATCACTTTCTTCTTCAAGGGTCCTTTAGAATGCACTGTATAGACGCGACGGCTCAATTTAATACTATACTTCGATTCATTAATTACCGTACCGGTTCAAAGTCGCCGTTCGACTGGTGCGGCGGCTTGCCGGGTGAGGAGAGGAAGGCACAGTACATTATTTTAGTTCAAGAATAAAAAAGTAATTATATGTCCCAAACAGTTAAGGACAGTTATATAATTTTATTTACATTGTCTCAAAACAAGTGTTTTATTTTCACGTATGTATTATAACATATTTATATTTACGATTGACTGCATCCAAATTGTTATATGCAAATACAATGCAATTTATTCCTGCGAGCCCTTACATTCGATGTTTATTTGGTTATTTAGTAAATACATAGTGAGTACCTACCGAATGAAATGTTTTATATGTAGAAACAAAAAGTCGAAATAGTACGACACGGCCATTATTTTGTTTGAATATTTTGTTACTTAAATTCGTGTCATCGATATAAAAACGAATCGGCGGCACGCGAGGAGGAAAATAATTTTCCCGGGCGGTTTATTTCCCCCATTTAAGTCGTCCGTTCCGTTCTCCTCCTCCTCTCTCATGGCACCCTAATCCGCGCTCCTGTCCCGGTACGTTATGTAACGTGAGTCGGGCCGGCTCATAAATCACCTTATAAACCACTTAAAGCATGGCGGCACACGTTCTCCCCGTAATATAAAATCACGCCGAATTTTTCCTCTCGCGGTCGTATAAAAGCACAAATGGAATTGTACGCGGTCGAGTTCCATAAAATTTTCGCTACACATTCACTAACAATACAACACGAACGCGCATTAAAGCTGTCCTTGATACCAGAGTCGCTAACTATTCACTTAAAAAAATGCTAATGCCCGCTTTGATTACTTTCGCTGTAAATATTATATCAACTATTACCTCATACACAGCGTACGTAACTACTCCATGCTCCACCCATGCAGATGTTATCGCATTCAAAATATATCTTCGTCAAATTGTGACAAAAAGGCCAGACGTACAATTTGCGATCCGCTAAAAGCTCCGCACGTCAAGTTCCATTGTAAAATATCTTCGATAAATAACGTTTTCTTTTTGTATTCATCTAAAGGGGCCGGAATCGCTTTCGTTTCGTAATAATTCAGCATTGTTGTCGTGATGTACGGCCATAAAAACAACATCGGACAGTGTGTCAAATGGAAAATACACATTACTCGAAATGATTTAGAGCTTAGATTATCCCATAGAAAGTTTCCGTTTTCTATTTTCACGAAATCGACAAAATTCGAACATTGTTTAAGGTGAGTCGTAAATCAGTTATTGGTTCCGCAGTTTTTAGATTAGCATCTCGGTTAATTTTCGGAAAATACTGACGCCCGAAGTAACTTTTCTCATTCACCGCAATGGTCTTTTGTCACGCAATGCTGGACTCCTTTCACCCCTTACTGCGGTCTACATTAGACATGTAAATCCTTATACACATCAATATGTTTGTTTTGTCGACTAAGGATACGGAATAAATTCTCATTTCCTTTTTACTGCGCGTCTCGCGACTCGGAACGACAACTCAAAACGTTTAGATGGGGATATCGGATACGGCTGTCTTCCCCCGCTCGATTGAGGAGTCTATCTCGCTCGTGTACGGCGACCCGACAAGCTCCCCCCGCGTATTGGCAGCGGACATCAAATCGGCTTTTCCGAAAAGCCAACGTCACGTACCCGTTTGCCGTTCTCCTCCTATGTACCCACATACAGGCAGTTCGCAGCGACGGAATGGGGGAATCTATTGACAGAAGAAAGTAAAATAACGGAAACAAGCCAAAAGATACTGTTAACCTTTCATTCGATAGTTCGAAGCGTAAGCTGTCTTTTGAACTTTTACTGTTTGCTTCTGCTAATGGGAACATGTACAATTTCGAAATTATGTTACGCATGATCGATAGTCTATTCAATGGCGGTTCATATTCGAATTGGAACGCGAAGAATGTCATATCCACATTAAATTTCAGTGCAGAAAACATTTTTTTTACCGTATCGTTTTTTTAAAGTCAGGCCGAAACTTCGGCTTCGGCTTCGTCCATCTTCGGCCAAAAAATACACCTTCGACTGCACAAGCTTTGTATTTAGCCGCCGAAAAGTGCCAAAAACGCACGAGCTATTACGAATGAAATAAAATTCAGTTTATCATTTCTGGACAACTGCAATTTATTTATAATTATTATCAACACAATGATGCAGAAAACTAAGTAACAGTCTAGAGTGTACATTGTTTTGTATACTTTCTAGTCGGTGTTCTAAGATTTCTAAGTACGATTGAACCGTTGGCTTCGGCCTAAAGTTATGGCAAGAGTCGAACAATTGGCTTCGGCTTCTGACTGACCTTCGGTCGGACACTACCGTTTTCCTGTGTGCACGTGAATTATTTCTCCGCTTCAGGTTTGTAAACCGACGCCGGAGCCAAGAAAAGCAAACTGAAACAAAATTTGGAAATCCAAAAATAAGTTTAACGATTTTTAAATAACACACCGTGGGACGAAGTTAATTTGATTTTTGGTGGTCCATCTGGTGCTGGTCCAGTCTGATATATAAAACCAGTCTCAATAGACGCTATCGACCAGAATGCGGTGTTTAAATTAATATTTTACGCGAGTTCATAAGAGATATGTGGGTTAGTCGGGAGTATTTCAAATCTCACATTCTTCCTCCATTTTATTTCTTTTGTGTACGTCGCGCGCAATATAATTTTTCAGCACTAAATTTACTCGGTAATAGTTTGCCTGTTTGAGAGATTCTTTGTTCGTTTATATCTTCAGTCAAAAGCGTTCGCCCGCTTTTATTCGTTCACTTTTATCCAAAATAATACCAACATGCACAGCTGTTTCGTTCTTCGCGTCTTTGTGAATACACAATGTGTCATGGCCGCTCATCGCACAACAACGTTCCTTGTGATTTTCATCGTGGGAGAAAAGAACGGCTTTAAATATTCGTTTATCAATAATTTTAACTTACGTTATTATATTTAGTAATCGCCGAAGTTATGCAATTAAAAAAAATATTCAGTTAAGTAATCTGGTTCGTACAAGGCCAATTTATAATGAAGATTTTTTTTATAACTCAAAGATTCAATTTTTATTTTTATTTTATTGAGACTTTATTGAAATTCATGTTTTTGTTGTAACTGAGGTGAATATATAATAATATAACATGGTAAACATAGTATACTCGTAGTTTATTGTGTGGGATGGAGTAGACTCCACCTCTGATATATACAGCGTGGTTCTGGCTACTTTGCTACACTGAAGTCTGTGTTAAAGTAGTCAGTTTTTTTTCGTTCTGTTGTGGTGTTATTTAATTCAAGAAAGATAAATAATAATAGTAATGTGTTTATTCCAGCGTGATAATACATATTATGTGATACATTAAAGTTACGAAATAAATATAATGCTATGAAAAAGAAAAAGAAAACTAAGGAAAATATTAAAAAATAAAAATAAGTAACAAGTGCACACATATATACAAACAATATATAACTACTTCAGTCACGGCCATTGTTGTATATGTAGCTATTCTGTAGGCATTGCCATTCTCTGGTCAGGGAACCAGCTTTCCATAAAGATTCGACAGGAATAAAAATAGAGATTAAAAAAATTATATATACATATAGAATAAAAAAAATGAAGTGGGAGTGTTGTAGAACTAGTGAGTTATTAGTGTAGGCACTGTATAATGATTATGTTAGAATGTTGGACGGCCATGCTTCGATTGATCTCTACCCGATTGGGTCCATATTTGTGTAATCTTATTGGAGTTGAACGATTTCCAGTTTGTACCGAGTGTGTTGTACAGTTTCGGAGCTAAGAACATGTAGAATCTTTGATAAAATGTTGTTGCTCTCGGAACTGGCGTGTAGATGTTCGTTGTTTGTCTTGTGTTGTGTCCATGGTTTATCGCTTGGGGTGAGTTGTTGTTAGCATGGAAAAATTGGATGAGTCTCAAACATAAAGATTTGTCTTATGTCTAGGGCATTGTACTCTTTAAATATAAGATCTGATCTAAATACATTGTACATTTTGATATCACCGAGAGTTTACATACTATTTTTTTTTATTTATTACATTTTTTACGTACTTCCACATACCTACCGTAAAAATAAAAATAAAGTTTTATGTATTCATTTATTTTAGTTCACCCTTAGGGCGCATGAACACGCGGAAACACTCGAGTCTCCAAGATTTGGTGAAGTACAATAAACAACGATTGACTTAGCACTAATTCTATATTTTTTTTTACCCGACTTTCCAGAGTTAAGATGCATCAGTGGACACGCACCCTTAAGAATGGAGAATCATGCATCGTATCTATCTTCTACACTAGTACATAAAACAAAACATGTGCAAATGCATTTTTCATACAGATAATTTTATTTTATCATTGTTATTATTAACATGCCTTATGGTCTTTTTTTATAAGTGCCTTGAAAATATCTTTATATATAATTTAGTAGTAATGCCGAAATGAAAAAAAAATGAGTAGATCTATCGCGCAGATGTTCTAATTTTAAATGCACTATACTGTCAAAGTAAATACTCGACAGAGAAGGTAGGTAGGTACCGCATGTATTAAATACTTATATTATCAAAATAATTTATTTTCCCAAATAGAAATAGAGATAGTTTTTATTCGCATTCGGATACATATGTTGTTAAATAAATATTAGTCTATAATTTTAAAGTATTAACTTATTGTTTTTGCACGTCGTTGGATGACCTTTCTAGCTTGTAATAAATAAAATATGTTTTTAAACATTATTAGTGACAGAGTACGACATCAGTTGGAAACCGCGAACCTCGCATACATACATATCACTTTATGATCTGGTTATCCTTATTTTAATTTTTTTTTAAAACCGAAGAATATATTTATTATTTAAATATACAACGTCCATGCGCGTATAAGATAAGTAGCACCTAATTCCAAAACCTCCTAAAACGGATTTCGGATAATTTGAGTTAAATAAGCAGTTTTGTAGATTTTTTGTCAGCTGCATGCAGAATACATTGTTTCTCGCGAAAGCCACTTAAATCCATTGATATTGCACGTTCAAAATCAGGGCTTGTTCCAAAATACCCCAAAGCAAACAAGAGTATAAGTTGCTATTCCCCCTAAAATGAAATCAGCCAATCACTAAACTCCAGTTTGGCTGTCGGAAAGAAAAAAATACATTACAGAATTGTCTCTTTAAAAAATGCTGATGTAAAAACAAACATTTTGTCCATTTGCTTTCAAAATGTACGTTTTCATCCGTAACTCAAAAACACAAAGTCTCTTTAGGGGGTTTTGGAATTAGGCGATACATATATCCGTGATGTTTCCACATGCCTCTCAAATCCCCTCGCTCGTGGATTCTCGGTATCTCCGTACCGAGGAAGGTACCAAGCCGTGGACCGCTTATCGTGATTACCACTACTTAAGGTTTTTTCTCGATAATGAAGTTCCAATTTATCTTTTTTACCTTTCATATTTCTTCAGGCGTTTTAAAATTGATTGGTGGTAATATTTTTTTAACTTTTCCGATAGCCGAAACTAAACACAACGGCGATGTACTGAACGCGGTTATAACAAGCCGTATTGATGTAAATATATTAGGTAAACGCCAGAAGGTTTTCTCGACCTTTTGATATTTTATAAGTTTTTTTTTAACTAATCGTCTGTAGCATATCTGAAGACCAGATCTTTTCATAATTTCGAAAAAAACTCATCACGTTCTTGTGTGCTTTAATATTAAATATCCCATCATTACTTTTATATTTGGTTTATCTTGATCAGATAAACCAAATATTGAAGAACGCTTTGTTAAAGGATTCAACATTCGAAGAGAGGAAGAAAGTGGACGAGGCAAGAGTGGTGTGCCGGGACAGAAGAGTGGCGTACTATCCTCTTTACCCACCCCTGCGGAGAAACAGTGTGATGGTAAATAACGCATTTTAAAGAACTTCTAACCATTAACTCGATGCCTTAAAATATTGTATATTTTGATACTAAAAGTGATTACCGATGTAGAAATCAAAAGGTTATTCGTTTTCTTTTCTAGGGAACATCTGTTATGAAAGTGGATTGATCGCTGCTAGAAATGTGTTGCAAATTTACACCCTTCGGTGTCGGGTATTTGTTTCCAATGCTGGGAGCGAACCTTCCTCGTAACAGCGTTCGGGCTTTCAGGCTCGTAATATGATTTCGCCTTCTCCTCCCTCTTCTTGGGATCCTGGTAACTGTCTCTCGTTCACACCTCATGAAGATGAATTTATGGCGCTTTCAGACAAATAGAGACAGAGCGAAGCTTCAGTGTCGGCGGGGGAAAGGGACGGAGAGTGGCGGAGTTCGACCGAAGCACGTAAAGCCGCGCCGTTCTCGAACGGAACAATTTATTTACCGTGTCGACGGTCGTTCATTTAATTAAACCAATTTAACTTTAGACGTCATTCTTTTTGCCCCGTCTGTTGTTTTTATATTTCCGCCACTTGGCATTTGACTGCCATAATATCGCCTCGCTATAGCTGACTCCCTGGCAGTGGCCCGGTAGCTACCGGTCATGGGAGCGTGATCGGCATGGAAATATGGCTAATTGACGGAGAATTGCAATCACATCGTGGTGTTTTTCTATTAGTGAGCTCGAAAACTATATGATTATGATATTATTAAACACTTTGGCCGTCGTTTGATTCGTCACGACGCGCGACGGGCGAATTTATTACTTCATCCTCCGATATAATAAACATATATAAGGCCGAATAGCCCGAGGTATGCGGTACGATGGATAGCCCGACCTCCGCCCACTTCTGCTCGCCCGGCGCGGCCGGCCCGTATTTATTCCACACAATTAGTATCAATCTTTCTCAATATTTTTTTAATATTTCGGATAATTGTTTTTTTCAAAAAAATAATGTTTTATTAATCTAATTGCAGTTTAGGTTGTAAAGTTCGGTAAAGTCCCGCTTTTGTAATAAATAAATAACATTCTTAATATATTACAGTCCAACCGCGATACTTTATAAAATGTTACCAAACCGAACGTGTTATTTTTAACGTAGTTACGTGACAAATTTTACACGAAAAGCATTCTATAAAAATAGAAATAATCTTACAATCTTTGAATCAATCTATCTGTCTATTTTTCGGCACTTCAAAATTACATTAATAACATTATTATCGTTTTTTTTGAAAATTGGTTACGAAAATATTAAAAATGCAAAAGCACTTTTAAAATGAAAAATGTGACATATATCGGCAGTTACCGTGAAACAATGAAATAGAACACTATAACCAAGACCTAATTGTCTTGATAAATTCGTTTTGGTAAAACAGTTGTAATTTGTATATAAAAACAATATAATTTGCTTTCAAACAATGTAAAATCTCATTTATCTGAAACTAATGCTTCGTATAAAAATCCAATCATAAGTTATTTTGTGACAACAATTTTCAAATGGAATTTCGCCTGCTGCTGGCGAGGTAATTTTAATTTAATTTCGTGGGTTTTAATTTCACCGTTGAATTAACTGATTACTAAACAAATACTTATTTTTTAACTAATTATTCATTTTTTTAGTTTTCAAAATAGTTATTAATATCTCTAGTTGCTTTTTTTATTTGTTAAACCGCGTGCACACGGACGAGACAATTGCACATTATTCAAACTAATAGTAGGTACATAAAGACCCAAATGTTATCTTCCATTAGCTACCCTCACAAAAACCCGCCCCCACGGATGACTTGGACCTCGCCAAACGCTGGAATGGTTCCTAATAAATCCGTAATATTCTATTGTTTAGTCAGCAATTCATCCATCTGTATTTAATACTTTAAATTAAATTAAGTTATACCTGGTAATTAATAAATCCGATAGTGTTAAATGATGGGTATTATCTTATTTTTAATCCACATTATTAATTGAATAGATGTTTTAACCATAATTATAAAAAAAAATTCAGTGGAATCCATTTTTAATGAATATATTTTTTATTTAGTGTCGACGGGTAGTTTCATCAAAAAATCGTTGATTGTGTTTGATCTTCGAGAATATTTCGGTGATAATTCTTTAATTAAATGAATTAATCGACCATTTAAATTAATGAGTTGTATTTAATTACGTATTTAACGACAATTTTTAAATGTATATCGTTTCCTTTGGTTAACTGTTGGTTAAAAAAGTTTCGAGTGCGCTGTGCCCCTGCATTATCATTCTTCTCATACTTTCTGCTCGCCCGGCGTTCCTGGCGGCGGATGTATCAGGCGGAAATGGGTAGTTTGCTGTTTGTTGCCCGGCCGACCGCGTTCCGCGAGGCGTTGAACTCGATTCGTGAATCCCGCACGACGCACATGGCATCCGTATAGTCCATACATCCCTCCACCAATCCTCCTATCATCGTCATTAATAAATACACAAATATGGTGTGCCCGCTCGTGCGTTTTTCTTTCCAAACTATAATACAATCTTAAATATTGAAATAACGTAACGTGTGTGTACACCTTAACAAATACAGTATAAGTCCTACGAGTTACGTTCCGAGAGCTCGTTCATAAGTTGAACAAAGTTACCCCAGACATCCAGCATTTACTGTAATAATCGCCACTGTTTTTACTGCGTTCAACATCCGACATCGCGCAGTGCCGGGGTTAAAATTAATCGCATTTTAATTGAACAAAATGGGCTGAAGAGCATATATACACTTGTTAAAGAAGACCGCACGTGACTACTGTAAACATTACCGAATGCTTGGGTCCTGCACGCCGCCAAGCGTCAGTGACACGAACTAACATTACGCGCTGCCGTCAAATTTGATATTTCGCTTTAAATTTAAATTTTGCACTTATTTAAATAATTGAATGCGGACGTTCATATCGTCGAAAGTTAGAGGACTTACTGTAGTATTGTTTGATTGTCTTTTTCACAAACTATAAATTTTCTAACATTTTTCCGTAAATTTACTAACATAACTATTTGTATATCAACTTTCTTATTTTTCTT
This sequence comes from Eubasilissa splendida, assembly GCA_031772225.1. Taxonomy (NCBI): domain Eukaryota; kingdom Metazoa; phylum Arthropoda; class Insecta; order Trichoptera; family Phryganeidae; genus Eubasilissa; species Eubasilissa splendida. The sequence continues at coordinate 18,779,778 of CM062856.1, forward strand.
TAATTAAATATGTTTATTTGTATTTTGGTGTCGTTGCCAAAAGTTTTAAGTAAACAATAGCGTATGTTTAATTCGAGTATGTATGTGGTCTTGAATCGAAGAATTAATACAGGAGGTTAGATATGCATATTTGAAATAAAAATGCGTTTTCTGTTAGAGGTTTATTACTTTTGGGAGGTGTTCTATGGCGAGAGAGTAAATTTAGAAGCCGTATCAGCTACCCGAAGAGCCTTATATCCATTGGATCTACTTGAGACTGTTCTCAGTTAATTACTATATATTACCGCAATCCCCGCGTCTTCCCCCGGCCCATATTGTTCTCCGCGGCAGTTCGTGATCACGAAGCTCACCACACTGCCGGCGCGTGAAACTTCCCGGTGTTTTGTGTTAATAAAATATTACCTTGTTTCGATATAAATTCGTTTACGTCACGACGTTTAATGTTTATTTATGTTCATTTTCAATAAATGGAGAAAAGTACATGCGCCGACTCCAAAATTAAAAATGATTAATATTTTCAAACAAAAAAGTACAGTATTAAATTAAAATATTATAACCCCTTTTTTAATTAGCCAAAGATGGAGTGTGCCGAATAATTTATTCAGTTTATTAAAGCTCTCAACTCCGAATGAAATTCAGTTCGCGTAGGATTGTCATTAGAATATTAGTCGGGGTCTGTCTTTATTTTCCACCCAATTTACGATACAGCGAAGTGACAACGTGCCAACACTGAAAATATAGTTAGTAAGTAGATAGGTGTTCGTTTAATCTTCCTGCAGCGTTCGAGCTTTGCCAAAATGTGAAACGTATCCAGTAGCTAGCTAGCTATGACTGTACTGATGTCAGCGGTTGGGCAAATTTCCTTTGTATGTTTATGATATTATATCGAAAGTATGAAACTTGTGGTGTCTTTGTACTTATTGTATTATGTATTACGATAAACTAATATTGTTTTTCGGTGTGTGCTTATAACATCTTAGCTAACGCCTTACCCTCAAAAATTTCATTCTGGGGAATCTCAAAAAATGTGACCAAACAAATATGTCATATTTGTTACCGTGGTGTCTACATATTTTATTCAGTACTCGTAAACTTACGTTTTGATCTCTTTAGAAATTCACTAGTTTGAAAATTATAAAATGATACATATGCCCTTTACGTCCTGGTAGTTAAGAACTTTTCTGTGATTTCAGTACCTACACGTTTGCGTACCTAAAATATGTAATAAAAAATAATACGTACTTAGTACCTATCTACACAAAGTACAATTCTAGTCGACAGTTTTCTAACAAAGGAAATTTTAAATTGTTAAAAATAAATATAATACAATTTCATTCCTTTCTTCCGAGTAACACACATAGCATACACCACATAACCATGACAGTACATAGTTTTTTTTGTATATAGTATTGACATTTTAATTTAAAGAACCTTCCAAAAAAAGATCTAAATTTAGATAATTAATCCAACAATGAAAATGATACCCAGAAAAATTCTGTTAAAAATATTGTAAATTGTTTGTCACAATGTTTTGGAAAATTTTGCGGATAATCCAGAGACATTTAAGCCGTGAGATGAAATATTATTATCTCTCGGGGAAGAGCAAAGAGCGCCGGAGATATGGCATCATAACGCCGTGTGAGCGTATCGTGCCAAACCGCGAGGGTGGAATTTCGTCGTGTCGAACTTCAATTAAAATAAAGTAAAGTACGAGAGATAATAAAAGTCACCAAAGGACGGGCGGGGGTGATGTGAAAGGGATGTACGCGAGTGTATGTCTGTTTAATTATTTACCCTCGGAGAAAACGAGTCTCCTTTACTTTGTTGGGCAAGTTTTGCGTACCGGGGGAGCATAAAGACAATGTAGTTAAGTACTTTGAGCACTCGTCGCAAACAACGCCGTGGAGGGGAGAAGTTTCCAAGCTGATGTCTCCGTGATTTCGCTCCCTCCTCGAAACGGTGGCTCACATACATTAGAAATAATCTTCGTTGTACGCAGTCATTTCGCCTCGGTCTTTAAATAATGTTTTATTTATTTATTACACTGCTAATGTCGCTGGTGTAGTTAATAGTTTGATTGTTTGTATTTGGAGAGCATTAATATCGTCATCGCTATTGGTTCTACAATTCCTGGTGGTTTTCGTCCAGTGGCAAACCATCTTAGCTTCGATATTTCCAATCTTCCACGTCCTGTTCAACAGTGAGTTCGGCATCTGCTCCTCGGTTATTCTTTCCACATAAGACGCTCAGCTCATTAATTTTCATTATTGTAGCGCCTGTGTCAAAATCCATTTTGTAAAATCGGCCCAAAGACCCAAAATATTTCGTTAAAAAATGTCCAGTGCACGCTTATTCTTCTTAGCAAAGAGGTTAAATGATCTAGAGCTTCATTCAGCTAAATTCAGCTTCATACGCAGTAAAATATTGAAGCCAGCTGTGGAGGTCGGCGTGGAAGTCGAACTTGATGAACAATTTTTAACAGCACAAGTTACCGTTTTCAGTAATTTGACCACTTAAAAAGCACACTTTCTTCTAATAAAAAACATGCCAACTGTCAAGTGTCACTGATGACTAATCAATGTATGCTGATCCGATATTCATTTGTCACCGCTCAGACTTCACTCTAGCTTATTTAACTTATTTGCTTCATAGTCAGTCTCGACTCATACATAATATGATAATTAAATTAGAACAAAAAGAGTAAAATTACGAAGAAATAAAAAATACAGTAATATACAACATATCTCAGTAATTACCAACCATTAGTTTCATAAATAACCGCATTCAGGGAATGCGTAGAACTGAGGTCGTAATGAGAGGGTTTTCTTCGTCGAAAGCTTTCATAACTTCCACATAGCACACTCAGTCTAGTTCACTTCATCCGTACGCTCAAAAATCTTGAATATATATGATCATTAAATTATTAACCCGCGAGGTAATCCACGTTCGTGTGGAACAATTATCGTAATGAAATGTTTTTAATACACATTAAAATTTGTTAAGTTCGTTCAAGTTAAACAACTTGTTTTTTATATGCTGTCAAATAAAAGTCGTTATTTCGCTGCATAAATATATTTTTGAAATGAACGATAATTTAAAGTTGAAATGATCATCTCGATCGTGTTCCCGGTGAAGTGAAGTCACTCTCCGCGGCGCTATTAACGTCAAAAGTTTCCACAGTGCACACCGAAGATCTCCAATAAACTGGCAGTGGCCTATAAATGTTGAATAAGAGGCGCCGACGTCTACGCATTTATATCTCATTATTACGGAATAACTTATTTGCGTGTTAATTTGATCACGGCAATGTTCGCAAATACCCACCCGTTGTATAACTGACTTATTCAATACTACCTCCGACATTATATACATATATACCTAGTCTACCTTGCTGTGCGAGAATAGAATTTAAGAAACTGTTGAAACAAAAAAAAAATAGTTGTTCTCTATTACATGTATATTCATTATAATAATATTTTTTGTCAAACTGCATGGCAGTTTTACGGCGAGGGTTGCCTTTTACATAGTTAAACAATATTTTTTTACAAATTTTTTTTTTTGATAAGATGTTACGTGAATTACTTAAAAATATATTTAAAAAAATCAATCTTTTGAAAAAATATACAATTTTTACAGGGTGTAACAGACCTAGTCCACAGTATTTTATGGGTGGATAAGAATATGTTCTTTTACTTAGTATTTTAAGGTGGTCATTTTTTTAAATGTTTAATAAGTTTTTATTGATTTGATCATTATTCTTGGCACAATACACTCCCCCGTTATCTCATATATTTTTTCGATAAATAGATTTTTTCCGTATATCTTTCTAGTTTAATTTAATTTGTATTAATTAAATATTTAATATCGTCCTTTTAATCATAGCGTGTAATTAATAAACAAATTGTAATTGATAATCTAAATACACAAGGGGAAGGAGGTCTTTCAGTCTTTAATGGGAATATATACAGTAGAGGTGAAGTTGAAGTGAGTAAGATTAAGAAAGGATCACTAAGGTGGTTTGGTCATATGGAACAGATGAATGAGGAGAGAATGGTAAGAAAGATGTATGACGCAAGTGTTGATGGCACCAGAAATAGAGGACGTCCGCGAAAGACTTGGCACGACCATGTAAACCAAATACTGAAAAATGGTCTTGTTAGAAGCCACAATAACCGGCGACCTTCTATGAATGTAGATGAGGCGAGAATTGTGTGTCGTGACAGAAGAGTGTGGCGCTCTATCCTCAATGCCTACCCCCGCGAGAAACGGCGTGATGGTAAATAAGTGAAGTTGAAGATGAAATTAAGGAACGTGACGTTATTAATTAGTGTTTTTACCAAACTGTATTTAAATTAGTTATGAATTATATCTGAAGATGATGGTGCTTTTTGAAATTATGGTAGTGATAAGTATAGTTGAATGAAAATTTTTAATAAAATATTTGTTTATTCTTCTTTCGTTTCGATGGTCTTAAATCGCGGTTAGTATTAATCAGTTCCGGGCTGACTGTATTTCTGAGACCCGCGAATCCCGGTCTCGATCTCGTGCAGAGTACTTCATTAGAGCTATATATAATATCAAGTTGCGATTGAAGTTCTGTCTGGTGCTTTGTAAAACGGCATACGGTAAATCAAACTCGCCCAAAAGGGCCGGGGATTTCATTTTGATTACGTGCCGCGTCGTGCGGAGGCGAGCCGGAGCGCCCGCTTGTGACTTCACGCTGAACGGTGGAGCAAATGTTTGAGAGGGAATTAGAAGTGGAAATTTTATGGGAACGAGAGCACTCGGTAGGTACCTACATGAGAACGGAATATTAGAATATGCCAAACAACAGAGAGAGAGAGAGAGAGTGAGGGAGAAGAAGACGTCTGTGTACACAAAACGGGGGAATTGTATGTTAGTAGTTTATTTCCTTTGTAAATCTGATTTCTTGCAGTGGTACAAAAGAAAAACGAATTTTCCTTTGAAGTAAAGAATTATTACTTTTGAGATTATTCTCTTATTTTTCTCCAGTGGTTACATTTTTTCATATAAACTTGGTGCTGGACTTCGTGAAGAGATAAATTGCTACTCTTGACTCCTCGGTGTGAATTCTAATTGTTATTGCATGATATCAGTGATTGGAATAGTATCCAATTATACTACCTTTTAGCCAAAATAATACTAATTCCTAGTAAAATAAAACAAAAAACAGAATCAAAATATAATATACAAACAAATCGTGCATAAATTAAATAAACGTGTAATTTTTGTTGAGATTATTTTCAAATACTCAATCACTGTTAGTGCTTGATATCAGCGAATGACTGACTCACTGTTCGCGATTTAGAGCTCATCTAAACGGTTAAACTGTGTTGAAATGAAATTATATAATTATTCAATATTTTTTCCGTTGCATTTCATATCATTTCGGGTGGTAATCAGTTCACCGCAAAAATTGTTTTAACATTTCGCCTTGAAAACATGTGCGCCGGATCGTAAGTCTTCTATTTATTTGATCAAAGTTGCGAACGGCACAACTTCACTGCGGTATGTCGATACCCGCCCCCCTTTGTGTGTGTTTTCCGGTAACGCGTAACTTCATTGGTAAAACGTAATTACAGTATTTTTCCGTACGGTTTGTTTCACTTGAATCTGGCTATCCGGTTTATTGGCTCCGGTCTGGTCTGGTCTGTCGTTGGTCTCGGGCAGCGTGACTTTAACGGGCTGACATTAAAACTGCATAAATGTTTTATTGCTCCACGGGGGAATAAGGAATACCGGCAACCCAGCCACGGGCTTTAAATACAGTAAGTACCTCTTGTGCGATTATTGCGGCCGCGGAGGGTGGATGAAGAGGAAATACATAAACGTCTGGGTACAAGCGTTATTACTGCGAAGCCACACGAATGCGTGATGTGATTGTTCGGTGAGGTATTTGCTCGGATTTTTCGTTCTACTCTCGTAACATCATAGTTTTTCGATTGTGTCCATTTAAATTACATTAAAAAGATGAAGATACTAACTTAATGGACTAACTCATTTACCATCACGCCGTTTCACCGCGGGGGTAGGCAGAGAGGATTGAGCGCCACACTCTTCTCGCCTCATCCACATTCATACATCTTCTCATACAAGCTCACCAATTATTGTGGCTTCTAACAGGACCGTCTTCCAGTTTTTGGTTTTTCTGGTACCGTCAACACTTGCATTATATATCTTCCTTACTTGCCTTACCTTCCTTCCTTACTCTCGTCATTCATCCGTTTCATATGATCAAATTTCCTTAGTGATCCTTTCTTAATCTTACTCACTATACTAAGATCAGCTTCACATTCTGCCACACATCTGTCTAAGCGATCTAATTTCCACTGCATTCAATTTACTCTCGTTCCTCTTCTGCCAGCTCCAGGCCTCACTTCCATACATAATTGTGGGTAACAAGGGCTCCATTGTGTACCGCTAGTTTTGCCTCGGTTGACAAATTCCCATTAGTTATAATTCCATGTAAAGCGCCGTTCACTTTGTTTCCTGCAGTCAGTTAATGGTTCTGAAACAAAATTAACAAATGTATTTTATTATGTAACAACAAATTTTTGGTTATTCACGATCGACGTGCTCATTATGATATTACAAGGTGGGTGATTAAAGACTTTTGATTGATGCTTTCATTGTTCTCGTTATATTCAATTCTTGATTTCATCTAAAACAACAAAAAAAAATTTTTTTTAATATCCACCTAACAAGGAAATAAACACTAATCTAATATGCTCAACTTTTATATGCTTCCAATTTGTCTCTTCCACCGGGACACTTGACCCCGTGTAAATAGGAACTAATTTACAACTGTTTAAAATAAAATATAACGCATTACATATCTCAGACACATGTATCATACCACAACTGTATAGAACGTGTTTTTCCGGTTAGAAAAATATTCATTTGAATAAAGAAAATAAAACTCCCTGGCCGAAACCACTACATTGCCGAGCAATCCAACAATTCGTTAAAACAGCTATTTACAAAGATATTTAACTCTTTTTACTAAGGCTAACTACTTAAGTTCAACAGGTGTAGCGATTTATTAAATTAAATTAAATTAAATATTGGTAATAAAGAATATATAAATAGTTATGTACATATATCAAATGTATAAATCAACGCATTAAATTCTTACACAAAAAATCAGTATTATGTACTTAAATGACAATTTTACATCACCATATGTTAGGAGAATAGCTAAGATGGCAAAGCATTAATTTAACATGTAAATAGTAGCGAAATCGATATTCGGTATACCGGTAGGTGAAAAAAACAAATCAAGTGCAATGTTCCGAAATTTTCTAACGCGCTAGATAATCAGATACTATGTTAAAAAAACTACCATTACACTAGATCAGCAATCTACAACCCACATACACTGTAGTACCACATAATTATTATTGTAATTAAAATATTAAACACTCCGCGTGCCTAAAATCTAACTAGTAAAACTATATTGAGACATATTTATTTGACTCCACACAATAATACACTATTACAATAAAAAATATAATAATATTATTAAGGAGAACACATCCTCATTGTGAAGATTATTCAAAACATAGGTCTGTGATATTTTAAATACTTATTAAATGCAGTTGTTAGAAAGATATACATATATAATCAATTTTATCGAAAAATATATTGGTGTTGCTACCGGAATTCGAACCTGGATCTCTTTCCAATCTGGGGAAAGTGCATTATCCAACTATGCTACAGCAGGCAGTACCTATATGTTACATTTTTCAAATTAATACATCTACATCACATCACTTCAATATTCATTCTCTGGGCCGTGTCACTAAAAAACTTGCCTCATGTCATCTAGTGGCGCGCGTGTCGCGCGTAGTAGATTTAGACCGCTGCACTAGATTTTCAACGTTTTAAAAATGCCGTAGTACAAGAATAAACATAATTTTCCCGGTTTTATATGTTATCTATTAAACAAAAGTTTTTTATTCGAAATACCGGTTGCGTAATAATTATTTGTTCAAAAAGCAAACGCGAAAATATTCAAAGACCAGTTGAGCTCATAAATCACGAGTATAACAAAACAAACATCCGTTACAATAACAAATCCGAAATAGTCTCTAGAGCTTGCTCGAAAATCGACCCCCGACAACCTCCCAATTCGGACGCCTCGTGATGTAATTAATTTCTATTAGACAAAACCAAACAAAATGCCAGCAGAGTCTGCTTAACAAAGCTTTTCTTCATAACGAGTTGTATCGCTCAACTTCACACGCGTTCATAGAGCAAATAAAACATTACATTTTTGTACACCAGCACACGTATCCTGCTGCGATAAGAAAACGAAACAAGCATTGAACAGAAATGAGAATCAATTTTATCGCTGCTGTATTATCATCACCGTTGAAAATACTATTTTAATTAATTAATTGCCTTTTATTTATGTCCATTATGTGCCAACGCGTCATATTATTCCTTTCATTAATTCGTGTAAATTTTCTTTTAGCGAAAATAATGGCTTCACGTGTGGGCATGCATGAACGATTAATTTTGCTAATTAATCATGAATGGGGCCGTAAAATTGCCAAAACAAATGTATGTCGGAACATAAATTTGTTTTAATCGACTATACTTAACGTTCTGCTTTTGAACCTTGCACGATGTAAAATGAAAAGTAGTCATCTAATTTCGTAAAATGTTAACCTCCTCCGTATATTTTATATCAAACGTAATGTTTATTTGTAACTGGATAATACAAAAATGTTAATTTAACGGTCTCGTGGTTTTTTACGCTGCCAAACTTTCGATTGTAATGGTTTCTCGGTGTCTGTAGAAATTATTTGACATAGGAAGAAGAAAGTGGACGAAATGCGGTGGGAATGCACTCATCGAGCGATCTGCAGAACAATTATGTGTGAGAATGGATGAGATGAAAACAGATTTGTTTAATAAACCCAGCCCGACCAAATAAAAAATAGAATTAGGGTAATTTCAGAACGGGCGTAAATTTAAAAGTCTACCTGGGTGGTCGGAGAAGTGAAATGTGAATGTGTGGAATGAGAACATAGCGTTTTCTATTGTGCATGTATGATTCATCTTGAAGTTTGGTATGTTTTGCACTAGTTGAGTCGATCTTACAGCACGGAATATTAGGTTGAGGAGGAACCTGTCCCGTACATCAAACTCAAACCTTTAATCAAAATACAAAATATAATACTAAAAAGGGCATGAGATTATTTTGTTAGCAATGTTTTCAGTAATTTCCCTATATTTTAATAAATTTTTTTATTTTACATAAAACAGATACATTTACATTTTTCAGACAACATAAAATAAAAAATCACATTAATTACGAGACTAGAAGTACAACCGTTGAATTGGTAATTAAAAAAAAACTGTTTCATACATATTTGAACTGTTTTAAAAATAATGATATCAATTAAATAGCTTAAAGATCTACAATGAAAAATATATTATTGCCGTGTGTTTCTTGTACAACAGTTTATCACATTTTTTCATGCTAAGCAATTATGTTTGTTCAATTTTGATTTTAAAAAGATACTGTTAGTATTCTAAGATCATTATTTATAGTCATGTCAAAGCCGCCTCCGTGAATCACGATCTTTCATGTTCGGGGATACATAAAATAACGTAGTTTAAGTTTTTTTTGTTGTAGTAAAATGTGTTTAATATGATAGTATGATAGTTATGAATGTGTATTAAAAGTATTATTAAATTATGTATTATATTAGGTACCGAGAAAAATTATTTTAATCCACTTTTATGTATATTTTTTATGTCTATATAGCGTGACTAAAAAAACAAACAATCACAGTAACAAGACTACCCCCCCCCCCTCCCCCCAGGTTGGTTAATTCGCAGTGGCGCAGCTAACCAGCTAAACACATGTAAGCAGATACCAGGGTGGCAGACGGCGTGCAGAGAGCGACGCGACGGCCTTATCAACGCAATCAAATTAGGCTAATGAATATCAAAGCGCGGGTAATTAGTCTCGTGTTCGGTTTTGGTAGCTCCCTAGTTAAATTTGATGAAAATAAATTATCAGTGTCTGACGTTTCACGCTTTTTATTTTGAAAAAAATATCGTTAACATTATCAAACTAACAATATTTTTCAATCGCGCGTCACGTACGTTATAATAATAATGGATAATTTGTATAGCGCCATTTTCGTAAAAACTTTCACCTCAAGAGCGCTTTACACATAAACTGTTTATAGTTCTACAATTATCTTTGTTTTTATAATTAAAAATTGTTATTTTCACTTTTTATTTTTCACAAATGACTTTTTGAAAAGGTGCGTTTTTAGTTTCTTCTTAAATAAAATCTCTGATGCACTGTTTCTTATTACGCGAGGGCAAAGAGTTCCACGCTTTTGGGCCTGCCACCGCAAATGCCCGTTCACTAAATTTAGACTTCTAGAAGTAGAGGCTGGCCTGAGAGTTTGACGTTTACCATTCAAATTATCTGGGATACAAAGTTTTTGAAGATACAGAGGCGCCATGTTGTGTGTCGCCTTGTACACCAACCAGCACAATTTAAATTCAACTCTTTCAGGGAATCGGAGCCAATGTAGCTAATGTAAAAGGTATGTTATATGAGAGAATTTGGAATATATTATCCGTGCAGCCGCATTTAGAATGGATTGTAATCTATCCAGCTGAAACATTGGCAGGCCAGCATAGATGCTGTTACAATAGTCCACACGTGACACCACAAATGTATTTCTCCGAAAACTTTTAATCTGTCTCAGTTGATAAAAGCATGCACCGACAGTTTTACTGATTTGTGTATTCATCGAAAGATCTGAATGATGTGCACGCCCAACAACTTAACTGCAGGTTTAGCATTCGTAAACATTGATTCCTGTATGAAGTTTTGCCTTCTAGGTGTTGCTGTCCATAGTGGTTGTGTTTTGGATGGAAGTCTATTTTATGCCATCCATTCAGATCAGTTGGAGAATCGGGTCAGAAATATTTCCGGAATGAATAATTTGCTTTAATATATTTTTCTGAATTCATTCATTCGTTCGCCGTCGGGCGGTTATCGGAAAACTATAAAAGTTCACAGAGCCGGTCGATTGTTTCATCAGTTATGTGCCGAGCCACTTTTCTGGGCGTAAAATATTTTTATGTAAAATTTTCCATTGCCTCTCTTCACAGCCGCTGAATATATGTACGTCGTTATACCGAAAGCATCGCGACTATAAAACTATTTTGCCGCGAACCAGCTACACATTAACATAACACATAAATAGTAAAATGTTAACAAAACTTTAATGATTCGTTTTATGTTATACACACAAGTGAACATCAGGAGTAGCGGGTAGTAGCGCTACCAGGCAGGAGGATTCCTGTTAAGAGATTATTTTCGTGAGCGGATTGCTACTGGATGCGAAATATCCATTTCTATTTTCCGAGCGAGGGGAAGCGCTTTCAGCACTTAATTGCTTTTGATCTTTTGTTTCCGTACCTTTTACAGTTGCGGCGAGTGTGCTTTAACAGTCTCAGAATAATGCCAGCTGACTTTTGTAGTTGTGTTCGGCGGAAATTATCGTGAGAATCTACTTCTTCCGCGTTCTAAACCGTTCTAATTCTTTCAACGTTCATCGCGGCGTCGCGGAACGCAGATTGGGAATTTCCCAAATAAAGTTTTTTCCCCTTTTTTGAACAATGACAATGACAATTATCTAATCTAAAATATACATCTGTTTTGACTGGATATAAAACACATTATATTTATTTTCAAATTTTGTTGTGCTCGATGTATAAAGCCTAAATTGAAAAGAGATTTTTTTATAAATAGGCACAACAAATGAAGTTATACGAATGGAGGTTGGATTTTAAGACGATATTTTGTGGTATTGAAGGTTATGGAAATAATTTATGAATCAATATTCAATATCTTTTCAATAAAAGAGATTTTTAACGGGGTTGTCCAGCTTTGTTACATGAATAAAATACTTTTCATAAAAGCAATATTTAAATATGCTCAAGAACACACAATTACTGGATTACTACCTACAAAGGCACTGTTATTAAATAAATATCAGATATCTCATAGAGACGAAACTATTCTTATTATATTTTAATGGAAAATATATAGAAATAGTACTAACATATATACCATTTCCAAAAAAAAATTGATAAATGTGGAGATTGAGGGGTGAGAAATGGTGAACGTTATATATATATATATATAAAAGTATATATATATAAAAGTATATATATATAAAAGTATATATATATATATATACTTTTAAAATCAGCAATATTATCTTTGTGGTTAAGATTCATATTTTTATTTATTATCTTTGTTTTATTAACCACTAAAATGAGTTTAAATACAGTCATAACTCAGGATAATGTCATAACAGGAGTTATGACATCCTGAAGAAGAAAATGGTATTTTTCGAAACCGGTAGATGTATTTAAACTCATTTTAGTGGTTAATAAAACAAAGATAATAAATAAATAAAAATATATATATATATATAAAGTGAACCACTTAAGCCATGAATAAAAATAGCTTCGTCTCTATGAGATATCTGATATTTATTTCCTTTTCATAAAACCGACACCTGATAATTTGTGTGTGTCCAAACTAAGTAGGTACTACCCCTATGTGTTGAATAATAATTTAATTCTAATCACTACCAAATATTCTGTATTATTTCATTTTTAAAATATTATTTTCAGTATTGACGATCCCACAAAGCTATTAAGATAATACAATTTAACAGTTTTAAAATGAAACATTCACCATGTTACTGGCTTGCAACCGGACAAATAGCGAACGAGGTTAAATTTTTGATATATCTAGCCCGACAACCGTCTCGACAGAGAAACCGCACAGCGATTTTTCTATCACACTGCGCAGAAATATTAGTTTTCGATTCGGCCACATTGGGGACCAATTCGGCGTGTCGTGACATTTCCCGCGCTTTCCCGCCGAGTAATGGCCGCCACCCACGCCACCGCAGTTGCAATAAAATAAATTGTCGTGTACGTCGCCGAGGAGACAAAACGAAAGCCACATAAAAATCACGAGCATATTTAACGATGCTCTCGTCTCTGTGAGCGAAGTGCGTCAACGATTGTAACGGCTGTCAAAAATGATTATTATTTGTCATAACCCGAGATAAATTTCTTCAGCTTCAAGTTTGGATACGTTCATTATTCGAATGGCTTTGACAAAAAAGGCGAAAGAATCGTGAATTAATGAATACAATTTTCACGGATACTTTGTCGATGATTTAACGTAACAAAAAAATTTCACACAATGTGAACGTTGTCGCTTTGTGCGGCAATTGAATTCTTGACCACAAATGACTCGCTCCGTCGCTAATTACGGCGACATTAGAGCGTGGACCGGCTGCTGCACTCTCCGAAACGAGCTCCGTGTGACGATGTGACGAACCGCCGGGTCCTGATCAGCACACCGACCGCAGCCATATTGGATTTCCCGGTGTTGCCATGTTTAATTTTCTCAAGTTGTTACTGCGGTCGCGGTTGTCGGATATTTTTTTTTCGCAATCCTCTCGAGCGATAAAATATTTTCTGCGCGTAGAGAGTGTTTCAATTTGTTTCGGATATTTTTTTTATTGTTTTCCAAATTATCAGTTTACCGATGTACGTGTGTAAATTATAAATTTTGCCAGACAGGTTTTCATAAATGTCTGTACATAGAAAAGTTGAGTTTTATAATATATATTTTAAATAATTGCGGTGATTTAATTTTATTGTGGTATTATGTTTATTGAGATATAATCAATTTAATACTAAATAATGAGTAAGTAGATTCTAAATAATAACTGTATACAAAGTAATAGACTATTAGGTACATTAATATAAGTTACCTCACGATAGTTTACATTAATATTGAATTATTTATAACTAACCACTTTTATGAGTTAATTTCATAAACCAACCGGTTTCGGAAAATATATTTCCCCTAACTAAAATCTCATGGCAAATTGTTCTAATGTATTCAAGTTCAATTTAAAAAAAAAAAAAAGTAAAGTAAATATAAAGTATGCGTTAAGTAGTCACTTAGAGTACGCATCTCAAATCTGGAACCCATGGCAGATTACATATATTGCGAGATTAGAACGAATACAAAATAGGTTTATTCGATATCTTAATGTTGATCTAATATATCATTCTACTCCTATTTAGATGCAGAAAACTTCCACAATATGAAAACCCTAGAACATCGAAGAACACGTGCTGACCAAATACTTATCTTTAAACTACTGTAAGGCCATATTGATTGTCCCAGCCAATTAGAATTACGAGTAATATTTCTCTACATACCATCTAGATAGACCCGGTAATCTGCACTCTTCCACATTCATAGAAGTAGAACATCTTACATACAAAATCTCAATTTTGGCCAATCATTCTACCTATAAACACATCTTGCTCTCCCTTTAACCCAACAATAGTTGCAACCTCCCCCCCCCCTTTTTTTTCTTTTTATTTATCTTCTGCACCTAAACATACTTACGTACCTAAACATTTCTGTGAATTTTCATAAATAGTATCACATGTTAAATATTATTATGTTAGTTATAATAAGTTTACACTGACAAAATTTATACAAAGTCACAGTGTATGCATCTATCTTGTGCGCAGTTGTCATGGAATCTAAATAATGACGTAACTATTATTTATTTATTTTGTTTCTGTTGTTTTTCAATTACCTCTCGTATTTCATTCTCTCACATTCATTAATCTATTTTGTTTTCGTCGTATTCCATTTACCTTTCGTGTATATTTTAATGATAAACATTTATATCAGAATCCCCTTACCCTCGTGCCGTTGTAAATTCGACAGTGGATAACGCGAAAGTTACACAAAATTTTATTGAACAATTTCATTAAGAATTTTCCTCGTAGCCAATTTGGCGAATGCTTTTGCAATATTTACACGTTAGCGCGGAGCTCCGGCCGCGTGGCGGGGATGGTGTGATACTCCCTCTCGTGTTGCCGGCTACGTGGAAAAATTTAAGGCGGGAATCACGTTTGCCGCTCCCCGTATGGCCGCCATGTCGATTTGCATAAATTGCTTTTTCCAAAGGAGCGCGGCGAGCCTTATTCACGAAAGCAAACATAAATACCTCCACTTTTAAGCCCCATATTCAATCTTTGAATCGGTTATTATCTCTCACGCAGATTGCATACCGTTGGTAGTTTAACAAACCCTCGTTGTGTAATTTCATGTTCATGAAAATTCATTTTTATTAATATCGAACAGCGTATTTAAAAACAAAAGATTATATTTGGGAGAATACATTTTTTAAATATGAATTAAATATATTAATTATAAAGATATACATATAAAATCAATTTTATCGAAAAATATTGTTGTTGCGCCACCGGGATTCGAACCTGGATCTCTTTCCTAACCGGGGAAGGTGCTTTATCCAACTAAGCTACAGCGACATTATTTTTAGCGACAATTTTCGACCCCATATGTTACCTTTTTTTGATATTAATACATTTAATCGTTCCATCATTTGACAGATGTGTTCTCCTAAAGAATACATTTTTGTTGTGATGTTGCATTTTCAGAACATAGTTCTGTGGTATTTTAATACAAATTAATTTAAATCTCGGTGGCGACTAAATAAATTGTATTAGAAGATTATACATTATTAATCAAAAAAAATATTAACCTTTTTGATTCACTTGATGTCGACTGGTTTATATACATCTGAATTTTCTATTTATTTTATAGCTAATTTATTTCATGGGTTAGTTAGTTTACGTCCATCCTGACGAAGAAACAGCAGTGTCGAAACCGGTCGACGTCAAATTAATCAAAATGGTTTATAAATTTGTAAACCCTTAAACAAACAGTTTGTCGTTATATAATAATGTTAAATGCTGGAGAGCATTTATGAACATGCTAGTTTGGAATTGTTACTGTGGCAGCAGTTTGCGAAGATTTCACTTTTCAAAACACCGTATGTTTTTATGCGTGGTTAAATTAACAATTACATTTAACCACAAAAGTTATCACTAAACATCAAAGATATATGTCATTTTATTTTTAAGTATTTTTTTTTACTTATTAAATACTTATATACTATAGTTACAAATGTTATAAAGCTATCAAATAATTCAATTATAACAAATATTACAAGTTATATTTTTATTTAAATAATCGACTCTTCGGTCTGCCTTATAATAATCAGGTAGCAGACTAAGGTCTGCCTTATGATAAATAATTCATAATCATTCAATAAATAATTCGCAATTGCTTATTCTCGTGGTATTTTTTCGAACTGTTTAATATTGGAATACACATTTTATAATAATAACGTACTTATTTTTATTTTTTACCAGTCTACAAACGTTCTACTCGTACATCTGCAAGATAAACATAATATTTGCGTAGAAATGTATTTCGTTTCTTTAGAATGCCTTGTTTTCTTCCAGCAGATATCCAATAGCTAAACTCGCTTCTAAAACAAGAGACACGCTGCCATATTTGATTTTCCTCCCCCTCCGTCTCATCCCGAGGTATTCTCCTCTCCGCCCCCAGTCAGCTCGGTACTCCGCATTGAAGTGTGTGAGTTTCTTTATCCCTCCCGCCATAAAGTGGCCTGGAGTTTTTATTGTATTTCACAGCCCGCTGTTAGCTCTGGCTTTTCCTTTACGAGCATAGCGATGTTTTCATTTACGGAACTCTAACGAAAAGCTTTTTTTCTCTTTATTATCTAAAATGTTTCACTGCATTCGATTTATTAATTCTATTTGTGGTTTTTTTCCACGTTATTTTGATAAGCATTTGAAATGATAAATTACCAATACATATCTTTGTTATTTAGTCTTGTGAAAAGTAAATGCTTAATCGTGTTAGTTATTTACCTGTATTATAATTGTGCTAACTTCTGCATCCATTGTTAGTGTCATTGCCAGTTTTGGTAAGGAAATTAGATTAACAAAAATAATAATGAATATTTTTATTCATTTACAATCTACTATCTGTCCTCAGTCTAATATTTGTTAAAAACTGTTGTGAATAATTCTCGGATATGATATGTCGAGCATTTTAGTATTGCACTTCAAAACGGTTTTACACAAAATATTGTATTCACATGAGATTTTAAGTTACTTTTTTTACCTGTCTATATTATTTCATTTCTTTGAGTTCACTATATCCTTCACGTTAATGCTTTTAATAACATTCTGACGATACTCTTATCAATTTAAGGTAGCTTTAGGTGTACATATGTATATAGCACGTATCATTGTACTGATATAACATTGTAACACTACATGGTGCATTATTAAAGCAATATAATAAGGTATTTCCACATTGAAATATAGATTCTACTGAAACTTTGTTTTAGTTGTTAATGGAAGTTCATTCTCACCGATTTATTTAATAAAGTTCGTGACTGCTTTCGTATTTATCTTCTAGAAATTGATGGATGTTTATCGAAACATTATTACCGAATCACGTGGTGAAACTCTTTGTTTTATTTTTAATGAAGCGAATTTAATTAAACGCAACCCTTCCCATCTCAACTCTCATGGACCACTGGATGAATACTTTCCCCCCGATTTACGTGTCTCGCCGACGAGAATCTTTCCACGGCGGCGAGAGTTGTGTGCAGCCAGACAAAGTTACAGGTACTTCGCTGAGAGTTTACAGCTCGTCGACAAGCTAAAAAGGCTACGTGGCGAATAACTCAAACCGATGCTCAAAAAATATCTCTGCACGCCGGCGCCGGAGCGCGCGACATATATAAGGGAAAATTTATTCTACTCCAAAAAAAAACTGGGGATCTTTTAATACGCATTTAATATTGAACAATTAGTCAGCTCATATTTTCAACTCCAGCTCATATTTTCAAATACAATTATATTCGATACAAACATAATTGCATATGAAAATATGATTTGCCTGAAACACATGACAATAAAAGAACTAGCATTTGCTATGCACGCAATCTTTGGCTCTATCTATTTATGCGAACAAACATTCTCTTCCATGAATCAAATAAAAAATAAGTTAAGATGGTATGGTGAACCGACGATAATTAACAATTTAGCCTAAAATTGAACAAGTAGTAACTTTTAACTTTACAAGGACAAACAAGTGTTTTGTTAGTGTTCAATTATTTAGTTTTCTTATTTTAAAAGTAGCGCACTAAGTTACCGACGCTTATAACTCTCATATATTACATTCTTCTAAGTAGCTTATGACTGCATTGCAAATTTGAGCGTTTTTTCGTCATTACAATCTATATAGCTACGATGAAAATTTATGTTGCGGATCTTTGAAAATGTTGAGATTCTGTTTACTTAATATTTGACTCTTCTTTCTGGAAAGTCTGCCGACCTCTGCCCTAGACTTACATTATTGAAATTGAAAAAAAAACATTAATTCAGCTATTAATCTATCTCAGTTTAGTTTATACTCGCCTCTCACCTCTCGCGTACATGAGAGTAATGACGAAATACTTCGGCTTCTGTTTTTAACTCTTTGCTCGGTATATTGATATGATCCTCCCTTCAGTTTCTTTTTTAACGTAAAGTAAGCACCAGACAGGGTAATATCTAATATAAAAAGCTCTCTCTCATTTTATAATTATGCTTCTGGGCCCGCCCGCCCGTGCTAACAGCGCGAAACAAACAGAAAAATCCAATTACACGACAAAGACGTGCATTGAAAAAAGAAGCGATTTCCGCGCCCCCGCCGCTCGCCCGCCCTCCGCTAGTTCGGAGATCGCCCCCTATCCTCGAAAATGTGCTGCCCGTGTTTAAATTAAAAAATAAACAAACTGTGGCTACGTTCATTCCTCTGGCCACTTACGTCGGTACTCGTAATTAAATAAAATGCCAAGTTAGACATCGCTAAAGGAGCCGTTTCAGTGAAAACACTTTTATTTCAAAGGAAACAATCGCTATTTCTATTTGTTTATGAACTCTACTTTTGCTACTCATTTTTATCATTCATTTTACATAAAAGGAATGAAAAAAGTTTTCAAGAAAATAATTTTGAAGGGCTAATTGAATATTGTAAATTGAAATGTAGAATTATTTTTCATAACTTTGATTTCTTCTAATTAATTTGTCTCGATGCGAAAATTCCAGTAAAGTTAGTTGCCAGTTTAATTGTAGAAAACACGTACTATTTTCCAAATTGTGCTGCAAATTTGGCGTCTGTTAATTTTCCTTAATCCAATCTACCGTCCTGATCCCAGGGGCGCACTGCTCGGAGGGGGTGATAAAATGCGTCAATTTGGATGTAGCTGGGTGCGTGCTTGTATAAGTAATGCGACTTCTTTTGTTCCCCGCTAACTGAGGGCGATGATTCAGTAATTACGTTTCGCTTTGATACACTCTCGCTTCATTGAGCCGACGATTTTCGTCTTGGCAGAACTTGAAAGTCGTGACATTACTCGCCCTGTTCGGGATTCTCTGCATTTGATTTTCTTTGAATTTTTTTAAAAGCGTATTCATCGAGTGACGCTTGTAATACGTTATTTTATTATTTTTGTAATTTTATATTTAAATCGTAATTATTTTACTTTTTTAATATTAATTAATTAGAAACATTTTCTTGTCGGAGAAACGCGTTGTTACCATTTCGACATATCAACCCATTACGTTTTCAATAAATTTGGAACATATATTCTGTAGTCTTTTTTATAATTGATACATCTATTATTCACTTAACTAGTTAACTTATATAGTTTTTCTTTGACATTAGAGGGGGCTAGGGTCCATAACGGGCTGTTCGCCATTGATAGTAATAATAGTAATTCTTTAAAATATATAACGTGGATTAATATAATTCTGACACGCAAATGGACGGGATTCAGTGCACAGTATAATAGAGTTCAGTGCTTTTTTTTTTTTTTAGTAAAGTGGCACACACACGGGCGACACAGACATGAATTCTCTTTGTACGCTTTCTATGCGGAATATTTTTAAAATCTAATCTTTCACAAATGTCTGGTATTTTCATTTTTGTAATATTCCTATGGTAGCTTTAATGCTAAAAATAATTTTATTTTAAAATTATTTTTCTTTCCAATTCTTCTGTAGTTTTTGCAACCAAAATGAATGGCAATATATATTATTAAGGAGAACACACTCTTATTGTGAAGTTGTAATTATTCAAAAAATAGGTCCGTGATATTTTAAATATTAATTAAATGTATTCATTATAAAGATATACATATAAAATCAATTTTATCGAAAAATATTGTTGCGCTACCGAGATTCGAACTTGGATCTCCTTCCAATCCGGGAAAGGTGCATTAACCGACTATGCTATAGCAATTATTAATTTGAAAAGTCTAATATATAGGTTAGTTATGTGTGCTGTAGCATAGTCGGTTAATGCATCTACCCCGGTTTGGAAAGAGATCCAGGTTCGAATCCCGCTTGCAAAAACAATATTTTTCGATAAAATTGATTTTATATGTATATATTTATAATTAATACATTTAATTAGTATTTGAAATATGTATCGTCCATCCCAATCAATAATTAATTTATTATGTCAAATAATTTGTTTAAGTTTCATTTTTATTTAAGTTCGTTTTAAAATGATTAAAGTAATCTTTCTTATCTTTCGTGTTACAGTAGAATTGAAGCTCCGCTCCAAGATTAATCTCGATAATGCATTTCCGTTTCATCGCCCTTTTATTGGACCAGTTTAATAGGTTCTTTGATGACTTCTTCGAAATGATGACGAGAGTTTCGTTATTTTACTCATTTAATCTTAGCGAATAAAAACCTGTTTTACATTCTCGAATATACCCGTAAAAGCTTTTAGCTACCTCTGTTTTTTTTTATTTCGCAGCAGTCGGAACGTTTGAATCTAATTTAGTTGAAAACGGATTCGAAGAAATATAGATAATGCGAGGACATTTTTAAAGTGTTAAGATTTTTATAATTCTGGGATCGTTGCTTCTTTGTTTAATTTCGAGTTAAGATATATGAGATATAATAAATATTACAAATAAATTGCTAATTAGTTAACAAGTTTATTATGTGGTATGCAGTAGGTCTGATCCGATAGATACAGCCTTGTCCTTACACTACTTTGCTATACTTTTGTCTGTGTTAAAGTAGTCTTCTTTTTCGTGCTGTCGAGGTGACATTTTGTGCTATTTTAGTCGACTCTTAATACTGTTTTTGCCGTTCCTCCCCAGACTAATGTTGCATAGTCAATTAGGGAGTAGCAGAGCGCAAAGTGCGCCGATCTTAGTTGATTGTATACATATTTAGGTTACGACATGTTGTTATTTGTAATTATACAAATCATCCACGCTCTGGCCGGTGACTGCGATCCATTTGTATGACATCTAGCCGCAAGACGATTATTCGCATCCCGTTTGCCCGCACTCTGAGTAAATCGATCGTATCTCAGTGACCAACGTACCTACCGTCCTACCGAGAGTACTTGGTAATGAATGCCTCCGCAGTATACCTATTTGCGTTGTGAAAACGGTAATTACATAGCGAATGAGACAAAGGTCGTGAGATGTTATTTATTGATTGTAATGGCATTGAGATTTTTTATCTTAACGTCCTGACCCTAATGGGAGAAAACGTTTTTTTATTATTGATTTTCAACAGCGAAAAATACAGATATTAAGCTTCTTTTTTTATTATTGTTATTGTGTTGTAGCCATGAATGCTTGCCTAAAAGGGATAATTATTAATTTTAATAAAAATAATTTATTTTATATTAACCACATTTAACCATTATTTTGACCGGTTTCGATACTACTGTATCTTCGTCAGGATGGATGTAGGACCAACAACACCAACGAATCCATAAAATAAATGCGAAGATAAATCAGAAAAGCAGATCAAAAGCGGTCGACCAATATTACGAATTATTAAAAAAACTAACAGCCATAATTTTGAAAAAAGATGGCGGATCAGGTTGGCTAACGAACTCAGCCGAAATAATTTACAATTTTTTAGGAAAGTTACTCGAAATCTGTTAAGAACTACGGTAGTTATCGTATTAAAAAAATCCATACATTTACACATCATCATCATCATCATCACCAGCGGTTTTCTATTCTGCTGCTGGATGAAAGCCTCCCCAAATGTCTTCCACTCTTCTCTGTCCATTGTTACTTCGTCAGTCTAGCGAGATTTAGGGCGGTCTGTCGGCCCCTTTGTCCCCCTCGAGTACCACTGGATGGCTGCATCCGTCCCAATAATTGCCCGCCCTCCGAGCGATGTGGCCTGCCCATTGCCATTTCATCGTCTTGCCGTATTCAACTATGACATATTAATGTATATTGTTAAACTGTTGAACCAAGAATAATCCCGCAATTTTTCCACGATTTTAAATCTTTCGATTGAATTTTTTCGATGGAAGTTTTCACTTTGAAATGTTTTGTTTATTAAAAACGTTTCGATCACGATTCGTTTGCCAATCATCAAGCGTTGCTGTATCCTTCATTATCGTAATTAATCATTAATTACAGTTGTTTGTTAATGTGTTTTTAGACTCGAGTATTTCTAAATAAATAATAGACGACGGATTGAACAAATTAACATATTGGTTAGGTAAAATGCTATCTTTTATGAGAACACATTCTTATTGTGAAGTTGTAATTATTCAGAACAGACGGTCTGTGATATTTTAAATATTAATTAAATATATTAATTAGAAAGATATACATATAAAAACAATTTTATCGAAAAATATTGTTGTCGCGTCACCGGAATTCGAACCTGGATCTCTTTCCTAACCGGGAAATGAATTAATAATTCTGGCGACTGCTATTAGATTACTCAAAGGTATTTGAGATTCTGTAAAAATAAGATAGATGGCTCTTTCAAATAATGGAACGATTAAATGTATTAATATCAAAAAGGTAACATATAGGTTCGAAAATTGTCGCTGTAGCATAGTTGGATAATGCACCTTCCCCGGTTAGGAAAGAGATCCAGGTTCGAATCCCGGTGGCGCAACAACAATATTTTTCTATAAAATTGATTTTATATGTATATCTTTCTGATTAATATATTTAAAACGCTATCTGCCTTAATCTTGTCGCATTCTTCAACCCCTTTGTGCTTCTCAGTGTATTGTGAAATATTACATCAGCACTTGTATTGTTATTTATTTTTGTTTTGCGAAATAGGGATCCGAATTCCCCCCCTATCAAATACAACATTTAATACGGCTATGCGCCGCCTGCCGGCTAAAGCAGTTACACTCCATTCTGCCCAGCCATTAGGAATATGTTTATATTGCGGTCTCCTGCCCGCACGCGCGCAAGACAGGGATGGGAATATTCTCGGCGGTAGCTTAGAGAATAAAAGCGTATACACGAGATAAACTTTGTATGAACTTTTTTCACAAGTTTAATCAGAGCTATTTGGACTTTTCATATTAAATAGCTCACTTTGCTTTTATGCTTCAGACTCAGTTTCGTCTAAGAGGGCAGAAATTTTATTACTATTTCGTTCTAATACAGTCATTTTCTTCTGATTATTATCAACACAGAGGGTCGCTTGGGCGGTCTGGTCACTGGAGCGAATAGAAGGAGAGAATGGTTAGAAAGATATACGACGCGGGTGTTGTGTTGATAGCACCAGAAATAGTTAATGTTTTGGCACGACCTGTTAAAAGCCTCACAATCGACGAACATGCGAGAGAAGATATGTGAGGTCCAGAGTCAAAAGCAGACATGTCCACTTTTACCTGTTTACGAATAGAATGCAAAAACCATTGTACCACAACTGTCAAATTTGGGATCATGTCACATGACAACTTCTTAATGAAGATCTTATTGGTTGATAACATATTTGTCTGATTTTGAATTAATTATCTAGTGAACATGTATGTTATTGAAATAACAAGCGAATTAAAAAAAATCGTATTTTTACGAAATTCGGTGATAATTGTGTAATTTCGAAACGCTAGTCTTGTAGACATTAATTTGATTTATATTTGTACGTACCTAACATAAAAATCATGAAAATTGGACATGAATGTGAATAAGGCTAGGGTTATGGCGCTCTATCCTCTCGTTATATTGCCACTTAAAATGTATATCGTAATATAAAGATGACATATTTGTTAGTTACAACTTTATGTAGAAGTCGATATATAAGATATTTAAAAGAAAATAATAAATATAAATATAATAAAAATAAAGTAACAATAATAAAATACTTTAAACAAAATAATAACGAGATTTTGTTTGAATAATAATAAGATGAATTGTTTTGGCACGCATAATAAATCGAAAATATTTTTAAACACAAAATGTGAGCATAAAAGTTATAATGAACTATTAAACATTATGAGTTCGACGACTGCAGAGAGATTTTATTATTTTTTATTTTTTTTTACAAAATGTAAAACATGTCGCATAAATAATTTAATGATTTTTATTACCTCAGTTAAAACGCTCATGTGATGAAAATACGTCTGATTGTACTCGTATACGGTGAGTTGTAAAATTGTGATTCACGCATATGGTAAACGGTTGGATAACGACTAAGTTGCTGTCACATTCCATTTGTCATCAACATGCTGACGTTCTGTGCAATTAATAATTAAATAAATTTGTGAGGCCGGCTAGTGGAATTCGATAACCATTTGTACATGTCACGCCACTCCTCCTTCACGGAGATTCCTTCCGAGGATTCACGTTTGTGGTATTTGGCAGCAATGCGTAGTCTAAACTCACCTTATGATACGTGGTGCCACATGTGTCAAGGATTTCTAATGCCATAGAGATAATCTCTTTTAATCTTGTTCATTCGTTCTACCTGTCCAAACCAACTAATCAACATTCTGATGATGACTTTTAGATATTTAAAAAAAATTGATTTTTTAGTATTTTTTTCTGTTCATGGTTTCATTACTCGGACTACCAAATAAATAGACACGAACTAACGCAAATCCTTTGTCCCAAAATTTTCATTTTGGTGGCACCCACGCGATCACTTTGGTGCCACTCACGCAATCAATGAGCTCCGCGACTTTTAAAAATAATATATCTCGATTAGAAACGAAAATTTAAACAAATAATAGATCCACCCAAATTATATTCGAAGTGTTTCCACATATTAACATATATATATACAACTTTCAAAAATTTAATAGATATATGGAAGTTTATTGGGTGGAATGGTGAACGTTACATAGTGTAAAGTGATCACTTAAGACAGGTCGTAAGCCTTGTAATTAACGGCATACTTCCATATTTTTTCATTAATAAAAAAAATAGCTTCGTCTCTATGAGATATCTATTATTTATTTAATAACAGTGCCTTTGTAGGTGAAAATCCAGTAATTGTGTGTTCTTGGATATATTCAAATATTGCTGAAAATTTTAACGTTGACAATATAATTAGTGATGAGCTCAAAATCACGAACCGTGAGTCAATCACTGATATCTTGAGTCACGCTCACTATCAGTGATTGAATATCTGGGAATATCGTGATTCGTGATTCAATTTTTTTTTGTTAAAAATTGTATTAATTTTCTGACGCCGCCCTTTAAATCGATTATAACTTGAATCAGCGCCATCTATCGGATTTCTATTGGAATCTGTTTTTGAAGGTAATGCTTGTTGGTAACTTAATTTAGGTTTTACATCTTGTAGGTATATGCAATTATTTTCTACTAATTATTCTAATTATGTATGCTAGAATATGTCTTTTACGCAAATTAAATGATATAAATAAAAACGCTTATTTTATTAACGCGTATTTTGTGTATTGTGATATCAGAAACTGTGATCATAGTCACAGTTTTCAATCACTGATATTATCGAATACCAATCACAATCACACCAGTGAGTCAAGTGTGGCATTTATTCTCGTCACTAAATATAATATGCATTAATGTATAAAATACGCCTTGTTCATACAAAGATTTATTTTTCGATATGTAAATACTTTTACTGTTGCATAAATAGATTGCATATCTATTGGATTTATGTTTCGTTGAATATATGTGTGTAGAATGTCCCCCGCCCCCGCAAATAATGTTCCAAACCGCTCTTCTATATATACACTTCATATCATGTCTATTTATTTACTAGTATGTGGTTTCATATTAATTTAAATTTCCTTTTTTTTTAAATAACATGCCTTTTGATAATTGATTTAAGAGTATTTTTTACGTTAGCTCAACGATAGGTTACACATAAATATACCAACATAAATAATACTTAATTTTAACATTTCTTCATCTGTTATTCGTTCTCTCTATTTGTGAAATATTTATTCTTGCAAATTAGTGATATAATGTAACCAGTAAGTAGTAGTAGTAATTTTCTCTTTAATTTTACGGAAATTTCATAACATTACTTTTTATCTTAGTTCCCCCCCCCCCCCTTAAGTATTTTTGAGTGATTCCGTATTTTGAAAACAAAATCGCCTAAACTAAATTCTTTAAAAGGAATATGTGAACCTACCAGGCGAGCATAAGACACAAGAATATCCATTTATTTTATGCAGGTCTTAAAAGTTCCCCTAATACGGGTAGGCACCCTACGTCACTAGAATTCAGTTTTACATTCTATTTGGGTAGACCCTGCTTACAATCCTCCTAGAGCACCCACTCTCGGAATTACCTTAGAATTTCCAGTATATGCACGGATAAAATAACGACGCGCAAGGGTGGTTTCTTGCATGGAATATTTTTTTTGCTGTGTCGTCGGTTTTATTTTTTGTTTACAATAAAAATAAATATTATATTTTTCTTGACAAAGTTTTTCAAGTTTAATTAAATTTTTGAAATAAACCATACACATTTTTATCTCTATCACGACTGATAAAAATAAAACTCAGTTGTGTGTTTGTTTTATTTAATAAAATAAAATTAACATGTTGTACCATAACGACATTTTTCGTACAATTGAAATTAATCAACTAGAATATACGGAAAAATCTATTTATTTTTTCTGTACCTATATTTTTCTAGTTGATTAATTTAATTTGTATTATAAATGCCACACATCTATGTAACTGCAATTTAAAATGGGCGCTTCGGTAAATTATATTTAAACATTTTTAAACCTAAAAATCACATTACTTATAATATGATTTAATGTTAAGTTGACTTTATATATTATCTTTGCTCAATGCTTAAAAACTTGCCTTTGCAGATGAAATTCCCAAAACGACCTGACAAAATTACACTAGGGTGATATAGGCAGCTGCATTCCTGCGTTTTGTTTCGCATAAAAGCACCCTACCCGTACGACACCGAATATTATCTGAACATGGCGTGATATTGTAAAGCCAACCTAACAGTGACTGCATTAAACCTTATTTTACATGACAACGCGATCTCACATACGGCCTTTCAGGCAGTCTCTCTATCCATGCATCACTTTGGATGATAATTTGTACCAGCGTTCATATTGTACAGTGAACCTTGTGACATCTGTACCTAAAGAGCATTTTGTTATGACGGGATGGACGCCTTTACGACCCCCGGGCAGGCCTACGATAACATTTCGCCAGCTGCTCCGGCAATTTTTTATTATATTTTTTCCCTTCGTCATTCTGTTTTCAGCGAGTGTGCCGCCGTGTAATATTAATTTCGTTTAAATTGACGTATGGGTGTTGGGAGTTTTTTTTTATTCTTTTCGGTTAACTAACCCTCAATATCGTATTAACATTATAATTTTATTACTTTCATCTATTTATGTTTATTTGCCCTAGCGTGTATACAGCGAAACTCGATTATGGTGGCATCATTGAAGGAACCGAGATATTCTTTAGATGTTATGTAGTAATTATGTAGTATTATGTAGAACTAATGTAGTTTGTTATAAAAATTTACATAGTTAAAATAAGTTTAAAATAAAATAAACGTTCATTATTAATGAGTGTTAAAAATGCGTGCTAATTGATGCATTACAATTATTGAAACTAACCACAATTATAAATTAGTGCATATCTATCTGCACTAGAACAATGATTTTTAAGATGTCAAATAGGTACCAGGTGTGAGCGTAAAATAGGCTAAAATAAAATTAGAAATAAATAAAGTCATTTAACGAAGTATGAAATAACGTATGTTTCGCTTTTGGTTCGACGAATTTAGGTTTGGGAATGTTAGTTTTGATTTTTTTGTTTTATTTTATAGTTATTATTTATCATTCTCAATCGATCTATTAGATTGATTAGCGTTTTATTTCCCCATACAATATTCAATGCTATGAATTATTTAAAATTAATTTATAGGAACGCAGATTTCTCTTATAAATTTTAATGTTAATTAAAACATTCATTTTTATGGACCTATACTTATATAATGTACACGAAGAATTTTTTTTTAAATAGTTAGTATTTATATCAATGTTCTTGTTATAATTTTATTCGGAATAATCGAATTGAACTTACAATCCGAAAGTATTATGCACCAAAATCTTTATTATTATTTGTATGTACGCACATCTTTTTTTTCGTTTTATGCAATGTATTGTTGGGGTACATTTGCTCTTAAAGTATACGTAATACCTTATAAATGTTTTTATATGAAGTCTGTTTACATAATTGTGTGATTTTAATTATATACTTAATCAATATGAAAGAATTAGCTAGCTAATATATTAGCAATAGCTAATAAAGGCAACTGACAGTAATAACAATTAATCACATGTATGTATGCAGTATCCTCAATGGTGTTTATTGATTGATACTAACATTTCCAAGAACGGCAAATATAAAACAATCTCCGATTAATGAAATTGTATTTGCTTGTCATGCGCCGTTAACTGTCAGATTCGTTTCAAAATTCCATTCCGATGATTCTACTCGCGTCTAGTTCATACGTTTCAATAACATTGCCGTCGGAAGGAATGTTTTGCAATGTGTTATGTTTGAATCACGATCAGAATAGTGGTATAATGTAATTATTTATGAGAGAAGTTCGCTTTGTTAGAGTTGATGTGCCTTGAGACTTAAAATTGACATCATTTTCTCTTCTATCTCTAGTAAAAGATTGTATACAAATAAATACGTGTAATTATAATATATCATATATAAACTGCGTACACTTGGGCCTAGATGTACATACACGACGTACTTTCCCGTAACGTACGTAACCTATGCGCTAATCGAGACCTTAGTGTACAATATTATTTACAACACGAATCAAAGTATGTACAATAAAATAACCTACATTTTAAATTGTCGAAACTTTCACAATGATTTATAGTAATGTACAAGGATGCAATATATTTCTACAAGTAAATTTAAATAAGAAATTGTAATTTTAGGTACTTAAATAGTCGTTAAATGTTTTAGTAAGCACGTCTCAAATTAATTATCATTTACGTAATTTATTTATACAGTATAATGAATAACTAAAATCTCATCTGATGTTGAAATACACGACAAAAATACTGAAAATAAAAATATGAAACAAAAAAAAAAACATTAATTTTAAGTATGAATGAATCAGCTCCTCGCTCTTTATATTACCTCACGAGACGAGAGGGAAAGATTAGTTTATTTCTTGTTAATACGTTGATTAACTCTCTAATGTTGACGTGGTGGGTTAGAATTTAATCTGAACTTTTACGCGCCGCTCTGATGGATTCTCGGCACCGCATCGAGGCGGCGATTATTTATAGAGAGGTAATCATGCGGTCAACTATTTGGGAAAACTTTCTTGGCCGGCCGCTTCCTCGACTTTATGTTCGCCTAGTATTTTAAGAGGTGTACCCCGCTGCTTTTTGAACATCCGCACTTTTATTTATTTATTAGATAAAATAGTTCTAGGTTCTAAATCAAAATTGTGTTGCGACAACTGTTTCCTGAACTCGGGCGGAAGAAAATATTCAGAGTATAATATCAATTTTTTAGGAGAATACATTCTTATTGTATTACAGACGGTCTGTGATATTTTAAATATTGATTAATTCATATTGTCTGTGATATTTTAAATATTAATTAATTCATATTTAAAATATCACAGACCTATGTTCTGAATAATTACAACTTCACAATAAGAATGTGTTCTCCTAAATAATAAAGTTGTATCAATGTGTCCAAAATTTAATAAAAATGAATTGATAATTCTGGCGTCTGCTATCAGTTTACTCAAATGTATTTGAGATTCCGTAAAAATAAGGTAGATGGCTCTTTCAAATAATGGAACGATTAAATGTATTAATATTAAAAAGGTAACATATAGATTCGAAAATTGTCGCTGTAGCATAGTTGGATAATGCACCTTCCCCAGTTAGGAAAGAGATATATCTTTATAGAGATGTATATCTTTGTAATTAATATATTTAATTCATATTTATAATATAAATTTCTTCAATATTAGCAATATTACTTTGTGGCCACGTATTATATATAAATAACAAGATAAAACACATTGTTTTCTTAATTTGTTACCCACCGTACTTTTATAATTTTGTTTTTTTCCGTGTGCATTTTTTTATTTTAGTATACATTGTTTCCTGAAGAAGATACACCATAGGTATCGAAACATGTTGATTTATCAATTAATAGTGGTTTAAACAAATCTTATTATTTATATAATATAGATAATGAAATATAAATGTTGTGGTCACCTGTGGTTATTATTTTACCTGACACTTTCTTCAACGCGAATTATCCACCTAGAATGTATATGATGGTTTTTAGTCTCCCCCTAAAAACACTTATTCAGCTGTTGCAAATTGTGTCTACTTTGTGTCAAGTAGTCAAGATAACCGACCGCACCAGGGCAACATAGATCGTACGTTGGAATCGTGCTAAGCACTTTATATTTTGCCTTAAAATAGTAATCATACTTTTATGATGTGTTTTCGCATGTACATTTTTAATATAGATTTATATATAAGTGCGTGTTTTGGTCTTGAGTGCAAATAGTTTGCGAAAAATAAAAATAAATATATATCCTTCATAAGTTATTTAATTCTTTTCTATATAAATTTCTACATAAATCATAGCGCTTCTGAAAGTGCACGGGATTGATTGGCTAGCGGGCTTACATTATAGAGTTACATAATTAAATTTTATATCAGGGTTTTATTATTTATTTTGAAATGACGAATTTCCTTCTTTATGTAATGTGCCGAAGCGTCACCCCGCTAATTGTCGCGGCACTATCATCAATAATCGCCAACTGCCAGCTCGCGAGTAATGGCCGCCGCTCTGCCTCGATGTTCTAAATATACAGCAACAGCTGGCTGCGACACCGTTTTATGCAATTCTATAATAGTAGTCTATCACCTATCGGAGCGGTAAATCATATTAAACGCGTAGCTGACAAATCGTCGGTTTCTCGTGACGGTGGTAGGCACAATTCACTGTAGGTGCTCGCATTCATTACAGACAGAACTCGGTGACAAATTTCGCATATCAAAATAGAGAAAGTATATTTATCACATGCATGTAATGTACCTACGTCACATTAACGGGTTTGTAATATACCTTGTATGGAAGGTTGGGTTAAATGTAAATAAAATTAATTAGTCCGGCATCCAAATTGTATTTTATCAATGCATAAATCTGTGCCGCTAATTTAGTAAAAAGTCCGCTTGAATAAATATTTAAAATAATTTTTATTTGTCAACTTCGTTTTATTAACCGCTTAATTAAGTTGACAAATAAAAATAATGAATTTTAACCACAAAGTTATTTTGCCAATTTTAAAAGTAAATTATTTTCGTTTTATGTTTTGCACGTGAATACTATTTATGTATTATTGAATTTTGGGAAAGGGTTTTGTCCGCGACAGTTCGGGAATGGAGCTATTTCCCGGTTGAAAATTTTTCTCATTATTTTTATAAAGTGTAGATATTTTTGAAATCATACCCCGGTGAAATCCTATAACTAACCCCCTCTGGCTGTACAAGCTTCAATCTCCCTTGTACTTCTAGGAAGAATTAAACCTTTTTGCCGGTAATATAATTTTTGAATATATTTTGTACCAAAATAAAATTGGAACACGTTCGCATTATCTCGAATTTCTTTGCTAATTTATTATTAAGCAGTCATTACTATTATTGTGATTAATTCAAGCTTTAGTGTTTAAAGTATCAAAATCAAATGAAAGTTAAATTTTTAAATGAATTATATGGAAGAAGGAAGCACTGATTGATTATACGGATAGTGAATTATTCGATTTATAGAACTGCATTGTTGAAAAGGATGTCCGCTTTGTGCTTAGGGGGGATTTATACTTTGTTGCAATAAATTGAGAATATGATTTATTATATTAGTTTTAAAGAATTATTATTTTGCTTTGTATCATATTTTCATATATTCATTTTGCTTCATATTTTTTCATCTGTACATCATGCATGCAATAAATGTAATTTACTTATCTAATTGAGACATATTTGATGTTCTACGTAAATAAGTCGGTCTGAAGTTAGATATTTGCGAATTGTGTCTGGAGTGTTTAATTTTCCCGGAGGTTGTACCTGCGACGTGACTGCGGGCGCTCCTCATCCCAGTGCTTTCCTGGTAGCGCACATCCAGAAAAGGGATGCGATAAATTGTAATAAAATATTCATTTGGGATTCGGGTGACGCTGCTTACATCCTCGAGTCCACCCCTCTTTGCAATCAAAACTATTTTCCTTTGAAAGGACCCCTCGTGTTTGCCCAAACCACTCAGGGCCTGGCGCGGCGAGCGATTTTATTGTAAAACTACTCGTGTACATATTTCGGATTTGGGTGGATAACACCAGTTTCGATATTACTGAGTTAGTTTGCACTCAATTAAGAGGGAGCGAAAGTATCTAGATGTTATCAAAATGGAAAATATTGTCAACCGTAATATAATGCGAAAGAAAAAATATAGAAAATAACAATACAAAGATCTCCGATAATTATTTGTGTTCACTCTATCGACTGATTGGAAAGTAAAATCTGTAAATCAATGAGTAAACACGGTATTTTATTATTATTATTATAGCGCATATAATATATTTTTACCAACTTTGAAATATAGTTTTTAATATAAATTAATTTTAACCGTTCTTATATAAGTAATATATAATTTTGTTATTAAGGAGAACACATTCTTATTGTGATGTTGTAACTATTCAGAATAATGGAACGACAGATGTATTAATTTGAAAAAAGTGTAACATTTAGGTGTAGCATATTTGGTAATGCGCCTTCCCCGGATTGGAAAAAGAGATCCAGGTTCGAATCCCGGTAGCTTTATAATTAATACATTTAATTAGTATATTATTTTGTACCGTGTACCTTTACTTCTACCGACCTTCCGATGTGGAATTAATCTATTTTATAAATTGGAAAAATAGTTTCGTTATTAAAAAATGTTCGTTAGATCACAGATGTCTCCAGTACTTTCTGATTTCACTGTACACAGATTTCATTCCAAATTACTGAACATTAAGAGTGTTAACTTAACATAGATACATACGTATATAAAAAAAGTAGACGTTTTATAAAGTGCTAATTTTTAAAATGTTGTAATAGATTGTACATACGTAAGAATGGTTGAGTATAGATGGGTAAAAACATCGCGATCATTCTGAATTTCCGATAAGCCAGGTCTATGAACGAATACTTGACTTATGCACTTCTTGACATTAAATATTCTCGCAAATTCAATAAATGATATTAATTTATTTAGCCCTGGTACAAACTTTTCAATAAAATAACGTTCGTTATCTTGAGGGTATCCAAAATTAAGCAAAAATTGAATAAAAAGCGCCACGATAAGCATTCTATCGTCCTTTAAATTGGTTTTATTTAATAGCCCGCGTTTGCTGTCTTGCTCGCTCTTTCACGTCGCGGTTAAGACCTTCCCGTTCCACCTCGACACATTCTCTAGACCGCCACTCGAAAAGCTCCCCGAAGCTTTGTTCGCATACAAGCGCGCGCAGTCGAGTGGCGTGGTGTTGTGCAAAACTGCTTAATTTGTCTACAGAATTTGGGCGGGCTAGTGGATTACGTAAAATTTCCTTTTATACAAAGTCTACGTATTGCTTTCTTTTCGCTGCTCTACTTGTAGGTTCTAGCTCGCATTGATCCCTCCACCAGACACCCTCCTCCTTTCCTACTACTTTCCTGGCACTCGGCCTTTTAACAGACCGCAACTCCCGGCGGCTAGCCGCGCTACCAGGGCACCATTTGTTCTGAAGAGGTTTTTTTTTTCCTACTTCTCATACCATCAACTCTGTTAACGTTATCGGCATGGACGGCTCTTTGAGACGGATGCCTGAGATTTTTTCCAAATTTAATCTCGTCGGAATGTATGCGTTAACATAATGGAGATTTTTCGGAGCTTTGTGAGAAATCAAATACATCCCGTGGTAGGGGAAACTCGTAACTAGATATCAGTGTGTTACAAAAAGTTCCTGTTTTGATTAGTAATTGTTGTATCAACTGAAAATATATCATTTCACTTATGTAATTATCGTAGACTTCGTGAAAGGTTTTTTATTATCTCTAATTACAATTTTCGCCCCCTCGAGAAGTTTAAAACGCTTGTAAGTGAAGCAAGCGTCACATAAATGAATAAATTTGTTTATTTAATTAAGATTTGAGTTGTTGGAAAGCAAAACATGCAAAGAATGTTAATATTTAATGTTATTTTCGAGTACATAAACACTATTCGCGTTGTAAAATACGTACTACCAATTTACACGATTGTATATATAATTATGTATTTAAAATGGTATCTAATGCAATAGAGCTATAGTATTGTATACACAAACATTGTGTAATTCAATTGTAAATAGATAAAATAATGATAATTAATTCTCAATATTATGTTATTAATTAATTATAAATATTACATTAATTTCGTTTTCAACCATTATGACTTAATTATATTCACCAACCGGTTTTGAATCAGGGTGATAAAAAAGACTATCTAAATGTAAAATATATGTCAAATTATTATTTATTTTTTTCTTGTACCTGACTAAAATTGTTTAGTGGGTTATTTATGATATTTTGGTTAATTTTACATACATTACTAAATTATTCAAATTAACACCAACATTGTTAATATGTATGTAAAATAGACAATGATCATGTTCTAATAAATGATTCGAAAATTCTGAAAAACCATGATTATTTAAACATCTTTAAATATTCTTTGACTCTAACCAACCACGTCGTGTTTGTATTAAATATTATTAAATTAAATTTTATATAAAAAATGTATTATATTTGAACATGTCAATGTTGCCTTACAAATAGCATTATTGCTATTTTGTCATAACGCATGTGCTATGAACATAAAACTAACTGGTGGGATTGGGCATCCGAACCGCCCGACTACACAGACCTTATGATGTTGACACAAATTTTTCACACGTGAGGCATCACCGCGACATGTAATTAGCGTTCACAAACCCACTTAGGTAATATTAATTCGGCTTACATGTATGGATCCCTGACATTTCCGTGGTGTAATTAATGTTCAGCCGTGTACAAGTATGTGTTATTTCATGGCTGGTAATCATAATAATTACACATTTCAGTGGTTCATTTCACCCACAAATTCGTGAACTGAGGGCGCGCAGTAAATAATTCTGTATTTGGGCGGATTTTGACCTCTTTTTACAAAATCTACATTATAATAATGGCTTGGTTATAACAAAATTCAATCAGCTCACATACCGGTGAATAAATAGACATGAAATAATATGTACATATAGGAGAGGGGATTGAAACATTAGTATTCCATAGAAATATATTCCTATGTATATATATATATAATATTCCACAGAAACATAAATCCGATAGTTTATGACACATTTATGCAACAGTAACAGTATTTCCTCTTCGAAAATTTAATTATTATGTAAACAAGACGTATTTTTTACATTAATGTATACTATATTGTCAGAATTTAAATTTTCGTTCCAATCGAGTCATATATTTTTAAAAGTCGCGGAGCTATTTGATTGCGTAAGTCGTACCAAAAGGATCACGTGGGTGACACCAAATTGAAAATATTGAAACAAGGAATATGCTTTAGTTCATGTCTATATATTTGGCACTCTGTGAATTAGCTATACAAGTTCATATTGTAAAACGATTTAAAATACAAATAGAATTAATGTATGTATGCCTAAATTTGTAGTGTTTTTTACAATAAAAATAATATTTCATTAGAAAAAAATTGCCGTTTTATATTACAAATCATCTCTGACCTACTTTGTTAGACTTTTGTCTTGGTAAATAAAGATTTATATCATTAATTTAAAAAAAAACGTTAATTTATTATATATTAGGAGAACACGTTCTTATTGTGAAGTTGTAATTATTCAGAACAGACGGTCTGTGATATTTTAAATAACTTCACAATAAGAATGTGTTCTCCTAATAATAAAGTTGTATCAATGTGTCTAAAATTTAATAAATATGAATCGATAATTCTGGCGTCTGCTATCAGATTACTCAAAGGTTTTTGAGATTCCATAAAAAGAAGGTAGATGGCTCTTTCAAATAATGGAACGATTAAATGTATTAATATATATCAAAAAGGTAACATATACGTTCGAAAATTTGTCGCTAAAAATATTGTCGCTGTAGCATAGTTGGATAATGCACCTTCCCCGGTTTGGAAAGAGATCCAGGTTCAAATCCTGGTGGCGCAACAACAATATTTTTCGATAAAATCGATTTTATATGTATATCTTTCCAATTAATATATTTAATTTATTATTTGTTGAAAATGTAGAGTTGTGCGATTATCACTGTTATGTGTGTTTATTAGTTATGAGCTCAAAATCACGAACTGTGAGTCAATCACTGATATTTCAAATCACACTCACTTTAAGTGATTGAATATTTGGGAATATCGTGATTCGTGATTCATTTTTTTAATTTTATTTATATTTGGTTGTGGACCGTTACATGCACATGTGCTTATGAAACGAAAAAGTTCACGAAAGAATGACGTTATAATTCTTGATAAGCGCCATCTAGCAGATTCTGACAAAACGTTTTACGCTTTTGACCTGAAATGCTGAGAATTTATTAATCCTATAAATAATCTCACATTTTTAAAGGGTTTTCATATATTTTTGTGATGATATTAAATTATATACACTATAATTATATATGCTAGAATATGTTTTTACGTAAATGAAGTCTGAATAATATAAGTAAATACGCTAAAAATTACGTTTTTATTTATTTATTTCGTGTATGTATTGTGATATCGTGCGACGCATGCGTATGAGTATTGAAACTGTGATCACAGTCACAGTTTTCAATCACTGATATTATCGAATATCAATCACAATCACACCAGTGAATCAAGAGTAGCATATTTTCTCATCACTAGTGTCTATCAATCGTATTATTATTATCATCATTATTATATTACAGTAATTATATCTACGGTTAAAAAGTTCATGGGTCATATCTATTATAACACATAATAATATTATAATTCATTGAAGATTTCTTAAACAATCAATCGTCGAATATTATTTTACAATTGTTATATAAACGAATCTTGTACTACCGTCAAAGATTATTTTATTTATGAATAAATAAATAATAGGATCGTTTCGTTCATTCGATCATTTCAATTTTTCCCCTCCTGTTCAATTTATTTCGTTTTTAACGTGAATTCATGAATAATTCATTCATGATATACTTAACTTGTTTCATTAATTCTATATTCGTATTGCCTGAATGTCTGACGTTAAATAAATATATCGAAAAACGGCATTTTTGTAAAATGTTCAATAATATTTTAGATTACACACCTTTTAAAGGTTTTTTTTGTAAAATGATCGATAACCAGGGTTTATTATTATTTAGCAAGCCTTGACACATGTTTATAACTCATTCGTCATCAAATGGTTATTTCAACACCAGTACTTTTTTTTTATATCGAACAATATGGTTGTATTTTATTGATGTAGTGAATGTATCAAGTAATTATATTTTGTTACATCTTTTTTAGACTGACTTTCTGTTTTTGTAAGTTAATTAATTGATAAAGATTTTAACGAAAAATAAATGTTATCTTGAAATGTAACATTTTTTCAAATTTTTGGTGTTAACTTCATCAATGTTAACTTTAATGTTAACTTCATCATCATCATCATCATACTAGGAGGGAAAAACGTCCAATGTCTTGACTAGGCTCTTCTTGCGCCACTTCGGCAGTGAAGTTAATATTGTCTTTAATTAAATTTTATAAATCTAATTATAATAAATATTATTATTGAGTTCTGCTAGTTTGCGTAAGCATTATTTAGATGTTACAGCTGTTTCAGCGGTTGATGCCATTTTCAAACAGTGGATAAACCATGTACAATTGACTTATTTAAATGATTTTAGTTACCCCTTCCTCTATGGGTAATTGGGTGGTTTCGGTAGAACCGGTGTTTATTAATATTCTTTTTCTCAGAGGCACTACCTTATTATTAAAAATTCCCCGTTAATGTGTATAATAAATGTTGTAAAATTATTATGTTAAGCTTAATTGTCAATTTTCCCGTTTCTGTAAATGATTAGTTTAAATATTCTGCGTGTGCCTCTATTTATTTAACATGGAGTTGTACAAACTAAACACAATAACAATAAATACATCAATCTCGTTGTGCCAAAGTACATTTTTTTTGATTTTTTAAATCAGTAATGATATTATATATAAATTGTTTCGTGCATCATCAAGAAATATAACGTAGATATGTATTAAAATTAAATCTTGTTACTTAAATATTTGTGAAATTCGTGTTTCAAGTTATAATACTGTTTAGTCTTATCAATTTAATTTTGTAATAAATAATCGCCTTTATTACAGTTAATAAATTCTAAGTTCATTCTCCTAAGTTTTTTTTTTTTTTTTTTAATATACTCCTTTTATTGTGTCGGAAACCCAAAGCATTAATCCATTAAGCCAATTAGTATCTCGGGGGAGTAAACAAGAAAATGGCGAACCGTGTCATAAATCACTCCATTTCTTATTTCACACAAATGGCATATTTGATAATTATTAAAATCTGGCAATGTTTAGTTAGAGACACGAAGAACATAATATGTATACGATAGATCATAGCGATCGATTTGTTTTTGTTCTAGTCTCGAAACAAAACAATGTGATAATCTGTTAAATGTACAATATAAAGGACGTGGCATTTGAATAATTAATATCAACATGAGTGACTGATGAAATCGGCGATATACACTGTAGGGCTCTTAATTAACCGTAGATTTTCTTACAAACAGCTTTCCGTCGGAGGGAAGGAAATATAGAGCCGTAAATAAATGTTAACTCTCCCCTAATGTGACGCCCGCCACCCCTCCCGTCCTGGCTTCACGGGGGGTGGGAGAGTCCCCCTCGAATCGAAGGAAGGGGGCTTTTCAGCTTTCATTTTGTGAATATCACGCACTTACTTACACGGGAAAACATCTCCTTAATTGCACAGGTGGGTGGCAGTATTTTAATACAAATTTACCTTCGATTTGTTATACAAATGTCATAATCGGGGCGCTCAATTCTATGCATAAACTTTTATCAATTATATATATATATATATATATTTAATGTAGAATGTTTTTACTTTTAAAATTGGCAAAATTAACTAGTGTTTTTTTATGGGAAGCTCCATCCACAAATTAAAAATAAAACGCACCGCATTTTATTAAATTGGAAAAATCATCACCATTTTGAGCTTCATTATTAACTTAACTTGACTTAACCCAATTTTTTACCCAGAATAGAACAATCCAACAGAAGAAATAGTAATTATTTTGTGTACTTAATAATTAATTCGTTAATTAATAAACAAAATAATCACGAAATAAGTTTTCGGTTATGTAGTGACGGGTAATTTACTAAATATACATATTATATTATATTAACAAATTAAAATTGTGGATTGATAGAAAAAAAAAATAGTGTTGGTAAAATTTGGAACATTTTATAAGAGGTTCGCGGAAGGACAATAATACCAGTATATAAAATCGTTCTAGAAATAAATATAAACGAAAAAAACGTGTAGGGACAGTATGATACACGTGTGTGAGACTTATTTTTATTATATTCGTTTGTTACGAGACTCGAAAAACATTATTCGGATACCATTTTCGGGACTTTCCTCTCAAAATGATTTATTAATATTTTTCGCACATTTTCCGAGCTTATTTTTGTAAAAAAAAAACACGTGTCTCGGCCACCGTGAAACGTTCTGCCGGTTTTATTAAATCCGGCGAGATCGTGTTCAACATCTCTCTCTCTCTCTCTAATCTATTATCTGGCCTAAATCGATGATACGAATTTAATCGTAAAACAAATACATTTATCAAATCAATAGTTCGGACGGGTCAGATTAAATGTTAAACACAAAAAAATACCGATATGATTGCTTCTTTTATTTATTTACACACACAAGATGCCATTATTTAAATTGAATCGTTGATTATATACCTTTGTGGATTGGTTCCGTTCAGCGTAGACCCGAGCTCACTAATGGTACAATCGAATCTATAATACTCTAACTTATGCTCGATATCTTTTTACCTCCGTCATGAAAACAATATCGTTTTTGTGTGTAAACATCTTAGTGCTCACTCCCCCAACCAAGAGAAGCTTCGTACCAGAGTAATCTCAGAAAAGTGACTCTAGTTACCATGGTGAATACATATTTTATTTTGTACCCATAGATGTCAAATTTACGTTTAGACACTTTCTAATAATTAATTTATAGTTAACAACAACAATAATAGGTAGATACCTAATATTGTTGGCTATATTTCTGAACAAGAAGTTGATTTCGTTTGTTTATTTGTATTTAACTATCTGAAGTACCCGGCGTTGCCCGGACTTTACGCAGAGTGAAGATGCTTTTTTTTTTTTTTCGAAATCAGATATAGATATTAATCTTTAATTAAGTGTACAAAATTTCATCAAGTAGTACCAAAATTCTACTTTAAGGGGTGAGAAAGGGAAATGGGGATGGTTTTTCGAAATCTAATGTAGACAGTAATTTTCCTCTTATTTTGAACTTTAAGTGTGCAAAATTTCATCAAGATGTACTAAAATCTACTTTAAGGGGTGGTTTTTCGAAATTTCATGTGGACAGTGACCTTCCTCTTATTAGTTTTAAGTTTAGGACACTATGTAAGACATACTCACCAAGTCCCCACTCCCCTCCCACTTCCCTCTACCTTCCCTCTCACTCCTCTCCCACTTGCATTTCTTTACTAAGTTTACTCTAATTTTTTTGCATTCCGAGCGATTAAAAACGATTTAGAGTCTGAATGTGAACACATAAACGCGTAGAGTTGCAGCTCGTGTAATTGATCCAATTTAACAGATCGAGAGCGGCGCGCTCCGTCCGGTGGACCATCCGGCGGAGAATCATGTCGTTCTGCGGTAAACTGATTACTGTATCGGCCCTAAGAAGGTTACATGCGCCGCGTGCCCCAGCTTTACAAAATAATCCCACATAAGCCGAACACGAACCGAAGCGGGGCTCCGCGACAGGGCGGCGCAACCCAACGTGCGCCCTCCCGCCGATGTCCTCGCGGGCCGTTCTGCCTTCCCGCCGCCGCGGCGCTTGAGCCGTTCAGTCCGCCGGGACACAAAGCTCGCAGGCTTCCTTTATTATTATTATTCGGAGCTCGCTTCAAAAGAAGAGCTATATTTTATCGCTCCGCGTAGGTATGGGTGAGTTAAACACCGGCACAAAAGGGCGTAAGTTTGCCCTCTGTTGGCGTGGGCTTGTGAACACGGAGCCTATTTCCAGTTTCTTTCTCTGGGACGGTGGGTATGTGATTATGCGCCGTATTACTGACTGTCTATCGCCCGTCCTACATTACGCCGGGCTGTCTTAATAACCTTGTTATTGTGCTATCGGGCCATTGTAGCTCGATCTTTTCATCATTTTATCGCGTTTATTTGTACTCCCATCGTTATTATTTATGTCGGCGGTTTTTATCGCCGGTTTATTTATTTAGACATTCAATGCCGTCGTTTGGCGGAGGATTTATGCTTCTTCTTTTGCTTTTTATATATTGAAACAACTATATTCACACTTATTACGCTTGTGGTGGACGTTTCGGATAAAACATATCGCACATTAAAAACAACAGTGAATTTTGTCATTTTTCTGTAATGAATTACGTACACAGTGAGCTTGGAAACTGGTTTATGTAAAAAGTAAAATTTACTAATTTTATCCTGAATAACAGGTTTTTTTTTGGATAATGTCACTTTTGTTATTAAAGTGCGATACGTATTATTATATTGGATGAAATATATCCAGAATCATATTGCGTGTCCCATCTTTTATCTGGATATGTTATTGGATTTGGATCCGGGCAAGTAGGTGTCATTGCCAGTAAGAAAAAATGTCGAACGTGTTTTTAATATAACTAAGTTAAGATTACTTTAATGTTTTCTCTTTTATATATTCAATAACAAACAGTACGTAAATATATATTCAATTTGAAATGAAGGGTACATTGTCTTAGTAAGAAAAAACACACATTAGCGAAATCGTACGAATTTTTTCGACTGGCAAGTATATCTGGGCCAGGGCTTCCGTAGAATCTATATTTCATATATAAGGAATTTCCGCATTGAAATATATATACTATCGGTCGCGAAGCGACTATAATTGCCGCCCGCAGGGCCTAGCAGCAAACAATCGACAATAGCTGATTGCTTCCTGCTAGTGAATTCTAAATGCCTTTAAAACAAAATTAAAGAAATAGATCACAATTGAGTGAATCCACACTCATTTATTAAATTTTTAAAATGGAAGAAAATTTATCTTGTATTTCTCAAACATATTTAATTTGTTATTATATATACGTACATCACTGCGTAATAAACTATCTAAGATAATTATGAGTTTTAAAAAAAATTGGCAACTCGAAATATAATTGTATTGTTTTCATAACGGCTTAAAAAATTACTTGCAAAAATAACATACAAAAGTATACATTATTCTTAACTTCTTGGGCTGTGTTAGTTGTGTTTGGCCGTATCACTATCCATGCATCTACATATACTGTACATAGTCTATTCCACAATACTTGGCGTATATCCGTATATAAAATAATTTTATTGTTTGAACATATCGGCGAAAGTTCCACTGAGGCCTTTTCTTTTGCATAATTTAGTTACCAGATTATTTTAATTACCGGGGGGGGGGGCAGTTTTAATTGCGCGACGAATTAAAATTCCGGTTTCGAAGGGTTAATTAAAATTAATATTATTCGGGAGGCGAAAGTTTTCCTTGTAGAAACCGTGATAAAGGAGCCCTTTGTCTTTGTGTCTACAATGGTTATTCTATTTTTCGTCTCCGTAGTCATTTGTGACGTTTTCATTTGAATTACTCTATCCGACTCGGAGAACTCTGATTTCAATTTATTGTTATATTTTTCCATCTCGCCGACTCCTCGTACAATAAAATGTCTCCCCTATACTCTCCACCCTCTCCACCCTCTCCACCCTCTCCGCCCTCTCTCCACCCTCTCGCCCCTTCTCCCCCACCCCGTTGTCAATGGTGCTTATGTTTACGAATCATTTATAGGATACGTCTTTGAGAACGACTCTTTTGTTTGATTTATTTGTGCTACGAGAAGATTTTTATTTCATTTTTCTCAGCTTCCTGATAAAGTCTGGAATACCAATGGATGAAAGTGATTTGTTCGAGTTTAAAATCGTAAGGTTTTCTTGTGCCGGGAACCGTTTTTTTATAAGTCGTTGAGTCCATGCGCGTGCACTTCTTCCTTTAAGGTCGTTCCACCGAGAACATTTTATTGACAATCTCAACGTTATGCACTGCCCATATTATTATTATATTTATGTTTTAAATATACACATCCACATTTTTATGTGTCCTTGTAATGGTAATAAAAACAAAGTAACTGCACGTTAATCGATAAAATCGAAAATTAATTATAAACTTGTGGAAACATAACACCACCGATAATACTATGACGAAAAATTTTAAACACGGATCCGATTTTTACTAAAATTACACATTATTTCCTTACTCACATTAGACTCGCATTTTACACGAATAATAATATTGAAAAAATTCTTCTAAATTCTAAAACAAAAA
Source organism: Eubasilissa splendida (assembly GCA_031772225.1). Taxonomy (NCBI): domain Eukaryota; kingdom Metazoa; phylum Arthropoda; class Insecta; order Trichoptera; family Phryganeidae; genus Eubasilissa; species Eubasilissa splendida. The sequence continues at coordinate 18,823,823 of CM062856.1, forward strand.
TAGGTATTTTATAAAAAAAGCTGGATATATCAAATAACTTGCTGGCGATTTTAACAAAAAATACATTGGCCAAACTGCGAGAAATTTGAATACGCGAATTAAACGTAATTAAAATAATAATTTTTCCGAATTAGCTAAATATATCATTGAAACTAACCATTCTTTCGATAGCCACGATCTAAAATTACCCCACTCGGTACCATATGGGGGAATAATCTTAAAATGATAGAAATCCAGAAAAATCTGAATTCAGAAAAAAACATTAATAAACGATGTCACGTTGTCAAGTACTTCACCGTTATTATCGATGTTTCCAAGAAATAATAAAGCCAATCCGACCCTTACTTACCCCACCGCTCCATAGACAACTGCATTTAATTTATTTTATTTTACACCTGCAGACGAGAAGGACTGCTCTTCCCGAAACTAATAGAGTTATTAGCTCAAAAATTGTATGTGTAGTACAAAGTTAAAATAAATCATATTTTTAAATTAAAACAATGTAATTTTGATATATAAATTTGGAACAAAAAAATAAACAGTCGTGGATTATTTTTTTATGAAAATGGCGAAATCAAAAACGTCGTAAGCATTAATTACTTGCCTCACCCCATATTTTACTCTCTATTCAAACCTATCATTTATTCGTGTCTCGTTTTTGTTCTCGCGGTGCAGAACTTTGCTTCGTGTGCGCCTGAGATGTCAATTATTTACACTTATTCAAGATCTTCTTTTTTCGCGCTTTTTTACCCTCTGACTTGTTTTCATTCTCGGACTCGCCGAGTGTTTCTGATGGCCCTATAGCCATCCTGAATACTTCAATGGGCGCGCTTATATAATTCATTATACGGCTATTTTTCCAACTCACCGAAACTTCTAACCCCCTGTCCGCGCGCCTTTTATAGGTTATTTTTCAGAACAACTTTTTAACCCCAATGCCGTGTTCAAATTCCACATCATTCTTTATTTATTTCTTCCCATTTCATTCCGTTTCCTTTATATAAGAAAGGAAACAACAATTTTCTTTTTTACTTTTCTTATTTGAAGTTTTTGTTTCACACTATTTGTATAATTTTCTTAGGAAAAACATAGGTTTAATATGTTATATTTTATCTTATCAGTAATTCATTTTCTAACTATACCTAATAAGTATAAATTTAAATTAGCTAAAATATTTTTATACTGGATAATTGTCTATATTTATTTTGCAAATTCGTGTCATAAACATAATACGTGCTTAAATATAATAGGTTTTCTTAAATGAATGTAATTGATAGGACAAATCTTCGGTGTTTTACTAAATTCTGAGTGTATATAAATTGTTATAATATTTTTACATGATTGATATAATAAAAATATTGGTTTGCTTTTTTAATTTATCTAATATAATATAAATGTTATATAATAATAAAAATTGAAAATGATTATTTCAGAGAAATTATTATTACACCCATTCTATGTAATAATTTGAGCTATAAAATTGGTTTAATATAATTACAAGTACTAATTAGAACATGTACTATATTACATTAATTAATATATCGTAATAATAACATTTGGATAATTTTATAGCGCCATTTTCATAAACAAATTCACCTCAAGGCGCTTTACACATGAACTGTTCAGTTCTACACTATCTTTGTACCATGTTATATTTGTTTCATAGATAAACTAAAGTTTTGTGTCTTTTTACTTTATATTTCTTCATATTAATATTTATCTGTGAATATAAACAAATCTTAATAATAAACAGTAGTATCAGTCTAATAAATGTAAACTCAAAGACAATTAAGTCATATTGATGACAACAGACAACGGTTCTAATGATTGAATAAGTCCCTCCAATTTAAGCCGTAAACACGAATTACCCCTTTTATTGCATACAATATCGCAACATCAAACGATTTGGTATGCGCGTTGATATAAATTCCTCTTTTACCGCCGCCGCACGGTAATAGCTACAGAGGCTCTGTGTGAATTCTGTCTGCCTGCCGGAGTGTGTATGGGCGGGTGGGGGTGGCGGCGGGGGGTACTCGGGTATCTCGGATCATAGTACAATCACATAGTAAAGCGAGGGGTACTCGTAAAGCTGTTCTGCCACACAACACACAGCCCCGTCCGTCTGTCGTATTGATCGCCCCCTCCTCCCTCGACACCTCTCCGCCCCGCAACCCGCCGTCGCGCCGTCCCTTTCGGCGCATCCCGCTCTCGCCCGCGGCGGGCCAGCCACCCTCGGCTCTCTCTGCCGCCCCGGTACCGCGGCGGCCTCTAAAACGTACAGCAGGATGGGATCACAGGTTTATTAATCACGTGGAAATTAATCAGGTTTTTTTTCCATTCCGTTTCGGCCTCCGCTGTGCCGAAGTAGTTTCTTCTTCGCCATTATTCGGCACGTTACTCTGTACGTACATATCTAGTAGACATTGAATTATGGGAAGAGCGCGGCAGCTTTATGTTTTCCTGTTACAAAGTCGACAATGTTTGATCGGGTAATCTAATAATAATAATTTGGGCAATTAATTCATTTATTTTTCTTTTAAGACTGAGTTAATTCATTATTTTATTCATGCTTTTGATTGCAGAACAAATTTTATTTTATATGTGTATCAAAAATTGATACTGTGCACAAATGGTGTGGGTAGCGATTTCTCTTTACGAACTTGTATCAAAAAGTATTGTTGTTGAAATATCTAACAAATGGATTCGTCATGCACTGACGTACACGTCGCTATTTCTCCCGCAAATATTTAAATTTGTGTGTCATCAAATATCATCGCGCTGAAAGAAAACGTTTGCAATGAGTGCCTAAACTCGTCCCCGCCGAGCTGAGCGCATGAATTATTTAACACTTTGTATTCCACCACAATGTGTAAATTAACTTTATTCTTTTTCCTTTGTTCCAGGTACGTGGAGCCAAATTTGCCAACGACATTTTTGTACAAGAGCCGAAAACACACTCTCTGGTAATTATCCTGCATTGTCGGAAGCATTGGTGATACGTTTTATTTGTCAATACATTATTTATATTTTTTAATAAAAGACAAGTAGAGTTTGTAATATTTACATTCTTAATTACGCATAAAAGAAAAGGGAAATTTTATATATTTGTTCTCCTTACAAGAAACAATTTTTTGTAATGAATTAATTATATGAAGATTCATTAAGAAGTTGCAAAGTTTTTTTTCATTCATCCGTCGTTCAAACAATATTTACCAATAAAATTGATCGTAGCCATGTTGAAAGGATAAAAAAGCAAAATACTTTATAGATGCTATTAATTATGTATTAAAAAAATTTTAAATACTGTATTTTCAGGAAAAATATCATTAATTTAAATTTCTTATATCTAAAATTTGAATAATTATATAATTTTGTTAAAGCGTTTTTTCGGTAAGTAATCTGAAAGTAAAATTTATTTAGTACAAATTAAATGCATCAATTAGAAAGATATACATACAGATAAACTCAGTTTATCGAAAAATAAATTTAGCTGCCACCGGGATTTGAACCAGGACCTCTTCCTATCCGGGGAAGTGCGAGAAATTTAATTTATCTGTATGTAGGTATATCGTTCTAATTGATGCATTAAATTTGTATTAAAATTTATTTGTTTAATATTTTAATGATCATATAATGAGTTTAATCAATGCCTTGAAATTTCATTATGTTGAACACTTTGCGTGCTAGAGAGGAGCTAGTAGGCAGCGACATGTTTTTTGTTCCCTCGTTGAGTTTATCCTCGCTTAAGCTATAAATTTACCCGACATATCTGTTTACCCGTGGCAGTAACTTGAGGTCGAAATCAACATTTTATAAATTAAAGAAATACCATTTCCACACTATCTCCACGTTACTTGCTCAGACTCGAGAGCAAGGAATTTATTCCGACTCGAGCAAAGAATTTCAATACAAAATAATTTGCGGTCAAAATAAAAATGATATTGAGAGATTTTAAGAATATGTATCTTAAGATTTTCCTATATTATTTTTTGTGTAATATACAAGATTTAAAAGATAAATTTCTTATTTTGATATATTTGCTTTATGTAATATAATATAGTCTAAAGATCTTTTAGTGTCGACTATTTCTTTTCATTAGATCATCATTAAATCAATGATTACAATATCTATCAATATTTAAAGAGATATTATTGAATTTCGCTGATATCTCTGTATTTTTTCTTCATTATCTATTATCCGTGTTATCAGATCAGTGTCCGTTATTAACTCGACCGCATTACATGCCCGATATTTTTCAATCATTGGAAACATCTTTAGTCTGCAGAAGCGTCGTCATTCAACAAATTATCCGCATTATTACACGTTTAACTGCTGACATCCAAGAGACTGATGCTGAAAAGGAACGTCCCAATGTTATTTATTAACTCGGGTTTTATTCCGTATGTAATGGTCGCGGCTCGCAGGACGGAGAACCTGTTCTCCTTTCCTGTTGGCCTGGTATCTGCGCGGCCGTATAAGAAGAGCGCAGCACATTAGCGGAGGTAATTGACGCGAAGGAGGTGCCTGTTAACACGCCACAGCGGTCGCCCGCGCTTGCCCATACCGTGTTCCCATCCGTACATTCGTGTTTTACTGTGTATATATATGTCTCGTGCATGCGTGTATCTTCGCTTTTGTGCATGTGTAGGCATGTATCGTGTGTGGTGAACCCGGCTCGAAAATGCACACATGTGTCGGCATTTATAGAAGGGTTCGTATCGCGGGCCGCCCAGCCGTGAAAATGTAAGCTTTGTTCGCGAGTGTGGGGGTCGATAGGGTGGGTGTGTGAAACCGCCGCGGATAATTGTACTCGTGAAACGATCCATCATTAAATGTGATTACATTCTAATGTATAGGATTGATCGGGTCCTCTCCGCGATGATATTTACTCGACAGAGCTATTTACAGCTTCCTGGTTCTCGAAATATTAGTCGTAAATAGAGACTTCTCCGCGAAACTTTAATTATAATTGCTCAGAATATAGCACTGGCGCTATTGGCGCCGTGCCCGCGAGCAAATAGCATTTTTAGTTAGGCAAGCGATCGAATCATTTCTCGCCAGTTCATTCATATATAACTATTGAACCAAACATGTTTTGCTGCATACTCGCAGTTTCAGTCAGATTACGGCAAGAACCTAAAAGCGTGTCTGAAGCTTTATTGCGAAAACTTGCAAGTGGACCATGCATGTGCGGGCGCAGTTAAGGAATTCGGAATAGTCCAGTTTATTTCCGAGATTTATCGCGCCTCCGGGCTGCCCGCTCCGCGCTCCTGTAGTGTGGCATTATGAATGAACAAAAATAATTATTCGAATTGAGTTATTTTTAATTAACTTTCGCGCTCTTCTTCAGCGGAATATCGAGACGAGCAGCTTACTGGCCGAGATCGTTTCATGTATTCAGTTTGCCGATTAAATTAAACTATGAAATACCTTATCAAAGACGAAAAGAAACAATTTTTTTTATTTCGATTTCCAAATAAATGTTTCAGTTACGAAAGTACCAATAATTCGTCGCTAAATCCGTCACTTTGGAATCGTTTCCACACATTAATGTCGGAGCGTCCAAATAAAAATGTGTATGTTCCAAGAATATCTCGGATATAATAAGTATTTGTACAAATACAATTGTTGTTTCACTGAAAATGTTGCGAGCCATTTTGACATTGTCGTCTTTGTTTCTTAATGTTTTCCGTTCCCGTCGATCGAGCATCTCTAAATATTAGCCAGCAATTACTTATGCAAATGTCTGCCTTTCAGAGTAAATAATGTGAATGGGGGAAAGCACTTTAGATGGCACTCGGAACAGTCCGACACAGGCCACTGTTTGCCTTCTCGGGTCCACCTTCCGCTCTGAACAAACTCGTATTTTTCTAATGAAACGATCGCTGTCTTGTTGGGTGGGGTAGCTTTGTGTTTTATTGAGATTCGAAATGCGTCTTTTGTATTTTTCAACGCTTTTCCGTACACCTATTAAAAACAAAAATTGTGGTATTGTTCGAAATAATGCATAATCTGAAATGTCCGCTTTTAAAATGAATATTTTTTTACGGAATTTCTGGTTTAATAATTTCTGTTAAAAAGTATTTATGTGAGTTCCGTTCATAACAAATTTTACGTTCTGGCATAACACTCGTATAAAAGTATCACTCGTACATATTTAGTTATAAAAATGAACAGTTTTATAATATGTGACCATTAATGAAATTGTTTATTTCATTATTATCTCGAGCGGGCCTTTTCGGACAGAAACGTTTGAATTTATGGCTAGCGTTAAAATCGAATGGCGCAAACAAACAGAATCTGTTTTGAATTCCGAATAAGGGTTTTATTTCGAGCATCGCTTATTACCCGGAGCAAACAGGCCTAGCTCTGTAATATTTCACCCAGAGATGATGGAGATTATAAAGGAGAGAGAAAGAGAGTGGAAAACAATTTGACAAATGTGAGAACATTGCTGCGGGGGTCGGGGTGGCGCCGAGGGGGCTCAGCCCAAGGGGAAAATGATATAATGAATGGTACGGGAATAAGGGAGCAGAATCGCAGAGGAGATACACGCGAATGTACTCAGTCCGGTGATGTGTTTTTTAGGGGTTTTGAATGAATCCGGCAGCGTTGATCTTTTTCGCAAAAGCTTTATTTACTGCCCTGTTTTGTGCGAAATATGTGGAAATATATTTTTTCTTCTCTTAAGAAAATATGATTGCTTTATACTTTATGATTATTGTGATTACACGGATGTTAAATTTACCATTTTAGAGTTTCTTTGTTGTTTTTACGATCATTTTTTTAGGAGAGTAAAAATAATATCATTTATATTGAATATTGTTTTCAACAATTTATCATCGAGGGCCAGCCAGAATAGAAAAAATGCTGCTCTTGACTCACTGGTGTGATTGTGATTGATATTCAATAATATTAGTGATTGAAAACTGTGACTGTGATCACAGTTTCAATACTAATACGCATGCCCCGCACGATATCACAATACACGAAATAAATTTTAAAAAACTTAATTTTGAGCGTATTAACTTATATTATTCAGACTTCATTTGCGTAAAAACATATTCTAGCATATATATAATTTAATATTATCACAAAGATAATGAAAACCATTTAAAAAAAGAGTTTATTTTTCAGGTCAAATGTGTAAAACGTTTTGGCAGAATCTACTAGATGGCGCTAATCACGAATTAAACGTTATTCCTTCATGAATATTTTCATTTCATATGCACGGTTCAAACCAAATATAAATAAATAAATAATTTAATCACGAATCACGATACTCCCAGATATTCAATCATTGATAGTGAGTGTGACTCGAATATATCGGTGATTGACTCACGGTTCGTGATTTTGAGCTGATCACTTGATCACATGTTACTTTATACGTTTTACAACTGTCTTTAATAAAACACACTTATCACAAGCACGGAATTGTCATTATAAATGGTGACTTGCTGTAACACAACGTATAATGCAGAAAGCGTTCTATAAACGGGCTGGAGGGTACAATTGGCATTCACTTTAACCTGATCGATGCAGACTGAACGGGTGATGCCGACATGATGACAATATTTGTCAGTATGTACAGAGGTGTCGATGTTGGTTAGCGTTGGAGAACTAGAGATTATTGTGAGAACTACCGCACCTGTGCGTGTGTAATAAGTGCGTGTGCTCGCGATCAAAGCGCTACGGTTTCGTGCCGGGTCGGCCGCTATTTGGGCCAGTGTGGCCCCATCTCGCGCCGCAGAGCGTGTCAAATGATGCGTTAATGTTAATGCTCACCAAACGACGCCACAGTGTTACGCAAACTGTTTCCACTTCAGTGATGTCTATTAGGTTAGTGTTGGCAAATTTTTGCATTACCACATTGAAGTTTGAATGATTTTGGCATAAAAAAAAACATTTTTAAAATAAAAGTTATTTGAGTACAAATAAATGTTTTTTAAAATACTGAATTTAAATAGCTTTGCTACAATTTATTACAAAGCAGACATATTACTTTTTTTTTTTTACAAACATTACAATTACATTTTTCTTAATTTCGGAACATAGTTCTGTGGTGTTTTTTTAGTCTGGTGGAGTGATTTATTCAAACGTAATTGAGATTCAACGCCATATAAAGTTGGCTGTTTTTAAAAATTTAATAATGAATGTATCTGTCCAGGTCCGAATCCCGGTAGCAACAGATTAATAAAGTAATAGATATTTTCTGTGTATGTTTCAAGTTGATCATTTAATTTGTATAAAATTAATTGAATACAGGAAATAAAGCTAAGTAAAAGATCTTCTTCTTCTTCTTCTTTCAAACAGGCAATCCACCCTTCAAGAGTGATTTGTGCCATTAAACAAGTTTAAACATTATTTCATAGAAAACAGTACAACAATATTATAGAATAGGGAATATTGCGTTACAGGTTAATACCATTGACATTCAAGAAATTTGCTATTATATAGCTTAAATGTGACGAGTTGAGGGAAAGAAGATGACACAAGTTAATCGGGAGTTGAAAATTACCATTGACAAGATTATTGTAAAAAAAAACCGGTGATCCGCAATGGACAGGCAAAAAAGACATGGTCAAGGGTTTCCTCCTCGGCACCACATTCACACATTGGGGAGTCTATTAAAGTAAAAGATCATACAGATGATTTTTTGAAGAGTAATAATAACGTAAATTAGTAAATATTTTGTCTTTGCTCAAATAATATCCTTTATACTCCTTGTACGACTACTCAATACAATCATTCTTTATTTTGTTTGTAATCAATTCGTCACCAATAGCACTACAGATAGATGTTTTTGTTATTATTATTAATCTTATTAAAACCATTCGTTGTGTTGTGATTTGTTCGATAAATATTTTATTTTCGAAGTGTCTAATGGACTGTTTGGACTGTTAGAACACATTGACACGAACATTTGTTTTCAAGTTTACGTACTTGGATAAGATGTCAAATTTAAAAACCGGTTTTCTTACGTCATTTAAATTATTATCACTAATTGATTTTTCGCGTCATCTCTGTTCACATTCATCGCAAGCTTGGGTATATCGAATAAGTGTTGCGATATTTTAATAGACCGAGCTATAAAACTCAACACTTCTCAATATGTTAGTGCATTATCGCTGGTGTGATAGCTGGCGAATGAAATTGCTGATTTGTTTTGCGTTATGTATAATGCTAATCAAAATCATATGTTCTGCGTATCACCGGTTATTCGATATAGTGCACCGTTTGGCGTTATATAAAATGAAATTTGAGAATGCAATCTTTTCTATAGCTTCCGTGATAACTTCACAGGGGAGGGTTACGGTTTTTAGTACATGAAAATGTCAAACATCTTGTTCAATAATAAACCTCAAGGAAGGAGAAAATATAAACCCAAAATGGGGGACATATCTTGCGGTGAGCAGACTAGTGCAAATATTGGTGGAGATTCTTGGAGGCCAGGATCGCATACCCGATTATAGAACCAGGGATAATAATGAATATAAAAAGTAAACTTATTTTCAGTAATATACTCGTAGTTGTATAATATAAACTACCGAATTAAATAACTAGCGCTTGCACGCCATCATAACAATGATGATCGAGAAAAATCTATAAGTAAGATAAATCATCTTGATCTTCTACTTTTATTTTTCTATGATTTATTCAGAAATCTGTTTTAGTATTAAACATAATCTTCGTTTATTTTGTAAATTGAGTCAAAACACTGTTTTATTCCACTACACTTTTCATTGTGTTAAACGATACAACCTTTTCGGGAACATCTTCCAATTATCAATATTATAATTCAACTATAATTAAAAACACTTTCAGACAGTAATATATGGTGTGTTTGGAGTTAACGGAGGTGGGGGTGGGGGTGCAATTAAAATGGATTAAAGAGAGGATGTGATGGGCGGTACAAATATGTACAAATGTTATTTTTATTATTAAATATTTCAAAATTTTCTAGAATGTCTAATTTTCGTCCTTTGGCGCAATTCTTGCGTACTCAGCCATTTCGGAGTTTAGACTGACGTTTTTTTTTATAGTTTTTTTGTGTTCTTCCAACCCTTTTCTTATTCTTCTACCGCTCTGTCCAATATAAAATACGTCACAATTCTTCTCTTCGTTTATGTTCATTCAATACGTAATTTTTAGCGATGAGGTAAATCTCAGTTATCAATCATTGCTACAATCGAATACCATTCACAGCCGCAATAAACACTAGTGATTTTAAAACACAGCACTGGTGATTTTAAAACACAGCACTAGTGATTTTAAAACACTTCGGCGAAAGCTAAAAGAAGTAAAAAATCATATTATATACGTAATATATGTATACATTTTGTCACTTATTTGTAATCGTTTTTAATTAACGATTTAATATTTTTAATTCTTTTGTATTTTGAGACATTTCTTAACATCAGATATACATAATATAATATTGGTGTGCGATATATTATTTCGTGTATGTATACAATATGTTGAAAATTGTAAGATGGTCTACTTTTGTTAATGACCAATTTGTAATTTGAATATGCATTTGTACCCGGTACTAATTTCCCTAATAAATAAATAAATAAATGTTTCACTTATAGAACTTTTATATTTTAATAGAATTGCATAAAAATAGATTTCCTGTGACGAGGCTCGAACCTCCGTCCACTTGATCACTAGGCATGTAAGTGCCTTACGGTTGGACCAACAAATAAATGTATATATCATTTACAATTAAATAAGATTGCGCATTAAAGTGGAATCTGGTAACAAATATTTAAAGTGCATCCTAAAACAATTCGGTAAAACGTCGACGGGCAGGCTGCATTATTTTTCGAGTTAAAATCTGTATTTGCCTGTAATTTTTTCGCATCCGACGTCGAGTAATTCTCCGTTATTTTATCTTCCCAGCAGGTATCCTCTGGAACTGGATCTACCTGTTTTTTTCTGCTTATTTATTTGTTCCACATTCTTATTTCGTGGCATCCTTCGCCGTGTTCCTCGGGACGTGTCGGGCTCGGCTTACAATGGCGCAGATTTCTAACATCAGACCTTACACAGAACAGTGTATCGATATCAAAATGTGTATTTTAGATTTTTTAATTCTATGGCTATATTTCATTCAACTTCATAGTTTTGAAAATTATTTTTTACGTAATTATTGACTACAGCGCATCTCTTTTATAAAATATATTTTAATAATCTAATGTGTAAATGTCTCTTTAACATGCTTAAAGTGTGTTAATTCTTTCTGCGCCTATAGCAGACAATTCAGGTCGTTTAAACGTGACAAACTACTGTGCATCCGTACAGACTGACTTTGCATTTAAGATCATAAAACGAAAAACGAAAGCTTTTATCTGTCAGATAGTTTTTGCTCACTTTAAAAAAGATTTAAATGCCTATCGTGGCACAAAATTAAATTTTTTGACATCTCAGATATCTGCGTACTTTATTTTAATATCGTTGATGATGTTTGAAATAATTTATGAAGTATCTTCAAAAATAATTGAATTTACAAACACGTGTTGTTCTCGTAATATATAAAATTAATTAATTTTTTATTTTAAGTATTGTTTTCATTCTTTAATTAAAACTAGACCCATAAAACCTCTTGTTCGACGTTTGTTTGCAGGTACATTTATATCCATTTTATTTCCATTCGACCACAGTTTAAATAATTCATTTCATGTTCACAGGTAAGACAGGTTATTAACGATAAGCCATTTTTTTTATCATTTCTTCCAAATTGGAAGAAAGCGTATTCTTTTTTAAAAACCTAGGCAGTTTATTTTTTAGTGTAGGAATAACAAATTTTAATATCCTCGATCCATACTTATTGGTGGTTTTGGGAATTGTTCAATTCAGATTAGCTACACCTCTCGCATTTTTTCCATGTGAACCCACCCTATTTAGGGCATTATTGTTATAATTTTCAGTAACAGCCCGTGTACAGGAATAACATTTATGGAAGAATATAACAATTTTAAATTATGCCTCAATTTAAATGCTTCCAGACTTACAATTTTTTTCACTATGGCTATTTGAAGATTTTGTATTTGTTTTATATTTGAGTTACGGGAGTGACCCCACGATCGGATCCCATATCTTATTAATGACTCGACCAAGGAAAAAAAATATATTCGTGAAACCTACTTTGGGATTACGTAATGAATTTTGTAGAATCTTCCTAATAATCACTTGATATTGGAGCAAATCTTATTTATTTCCAAATTCCATTTAAAGTGTTCAATAATTAAACCAATGTGCAGTCAAAGGTATGCGCATGCGCAATTATATTAATAATATAATCGAGCTCTCTCTGCACTTCGATTGTGAATCTGTCTCAAGAACTCTCATCTTTGCCCGTAAAACGTTGTAGATCAATTACAGTGTCGTGTTTGTGTGTCGTCACTTATGATTACTGCCATTTTCTCAACGTCAACCTTTTTGCTCGCGATGCTCCCCTGGTAGTCCGTTACTAAAGGCATAATTGCACCAGTACATGCCGATCAAAAGTTTATCATGTCGTGGGAGTTTATTTAAGCGAGAATTGTATGGGAGAACATTTCGTCATTTATTTTATTAGTTAGACATAGAAAAAATATTTCGAAAATAATAAATTCACCCATAAATAAATGTATATGATTATAATATTTACGTAGCCTTCAATTATATTTTTTTCTGCTATAAAACAATTGCGGTACAAAGGTTTATTATAAGGATATTTATTACATTTATTTTTAGTCTATTGCGAGAATAAGTAATATCCTTTCTTCAGGTAAACCCAAACCTATTTATTATCTTGCTTGGTCTAATAATATATTACTTCATAAACTCTCGCCTTTTTAAACATTATTATTCCTTATATTATAATCAAAGATTTTATTTAATAGTGTACCTTATTTTAAAGGAACCAGTTTTTAAATTTAATATTATATATAATACATCATGGACATCTTTTGTAGATAATTAAAAATGTAGATTTTTTTAGAGAGAAAACACATTTTTTTTGTAAAGTGTTGCATTTTCATAATATAGTTTTGTGCTATTTATAATACCGATTATCCCGGTAGTAACCAAATATTTTTTCGATAAATAGATTTTAATTAATTAATTAATTAAATTTATAATAAAAATATAGATTTTTGAAAATAATTTAAATCATAATTTTAAATAACTAACAAATTTATGATATTTCTCCTGTTACGGAACATAAAACATATCATCTTTCTTGCTTATCAAGTACAGTATGAGGTACTCATGAACAAATTATTTGTTACTTATTCTTCTTTCCCACGTAGGGGCTCAATTTTAGAAGGGTGTCGCTGGATGCCTAGGGCGAGCTTTCAACCCTCAACATTCATCCGACCTAATATGCTGGTCTCCTTGGACGTATAACGAACCAAGTAATTCTAATTATGTACCCATTTGCCCCTATAATTTAAACCTCAGTCCCTCTTCTGTCTGGAAATCAAAACACAATGCCATTTTATTAATATTATGAAACTAATTTATTACATGAATAGTTTTATACAACAAAATATTTTTGCAAATTTACTATTAATTCATGCTTTCACCGGTGATATTATTTTTTTACATTCTAAAATACGAAAAAGCTTTAAAACAAAAATGTATTAATATTTATTAAATACACCGCACAGATAATTGAATAAAGCCCGCCGAGAGAACATTTCAATAGATTCGATCTAAGTGGTCTGCGCCCATTACTAACCCACTGTGATGTGATTCCTTTAAACGTGGCCTACAACGGCGGTCGGTATCTGTAATCAGTTTAGTAGCAAAGTGCCAGGACAGCAAACAATATTGGCAGATATCAACATCTGTGCCAGGTAATTTACCGCCGTAATTAGCAGCTGTTCATAACGTTCGCGATCAATTCAAATATTTACGTTTCATTTCATTATTAATACATACTTATTGTGATTAACGATAAGTGGTTTTTTAATGCTGAGGAAATATGTCAAGATAATATTTTAAAACATATTACGGAATTTTTTTAAATTATTGTAGCTAAAAAAACGCTTGAAAAAAAATCTTACATTTTTACGTACTCTCACATTTACCTTGTGTTTTATTTTCACCTTAACCGGCATCGATATCAGACGATTCCAAAACCTTTCTAAGCCAGTGCTTTGCGATCGTAACTACACCTAATTGTCATATATATATATATATATATATATATAAGTATACGGTGCTGATTTTATGTATTATAATTTAAAGCATTGATTTATAATTTAAACACTATTATTCTTAACATCAAATTTTAATACTAATATTTGATTTTATATTGATATTTTAATATTGAACCTTGTATCAAGCCAGTATTAATAAAGAGTTAAAGATGAAAATAGACTGCAATTTTCACATCTACCTTGATTACTCGGCAGTGCAGTGATTAGCATTTCCGCCTATCACACGGGAGACTGGGGATGACCAGAATTCGGTTCTCCTCTGGGGAGATTTTTATTTATTTAATTGAATTGACGAATAGTCTCTGCAGGGGGTCAGAGGTGTTATGATATGTGTCCAGGATAAGTAACGATTTTTCATTTTCATAAAGGGGCTGCGTACAGGCTGCTCACGATAAATTAACTTTTCCGATATAATTTTTCAACTTATTCTTGAAGATAACGTTGAATCGAATCTCCGAAGTAACTTACATTTCCACAAAGTTTTCTTTTTTGCCAACTTTGGTTCGTGCATGTGCTATCGATAGCCTCATTAGGTTTTCTTGAAAGTATCTTAGTATATTATTCTGCAACGTGTTTCTTCATGGCGCCGAAGTCTTATATAATTCAATAAATTAAAAACCTGTTTCTTCAACGCCGTTTTTACATTATTGATTACAATACAATATCGCTTGAGTCACAGTGTTACATGACTCACATGAATTGCACAAGTAACACAACATGAAATTATGTAGATTTAAAAAAATCTTTATTTATTTATTTATATTATTACAAAAATCGTTATCGAATAGATTGAACACTGTTAATACTAAATATTATATAATTCACAGGACTAATCAAAAGTAGCCAAAAATAAATCATCAATTTAGGTGTCTATGTGTTTTACCATATTTTATGAGTGCACTATCACGTTTTAAAAGCTCGAGCCGCTACTGCAATAACATAATTTTTAATGCACCTAACATTGAACGGCAATGTTTTCCACGGTTTTTTCATTTCGATAAATTCGTCTAAGGTTGTTTAATCAAATGTTGCCTCCGAAATAATTGAATTGAGAACGCCCCCGCTCGGTGGCCGCCAAGATTAGCTTGTTCTTGAATTTTCTTAGCCTGCACCTAAACCCTCCTATTCCATGTTGCAGGCGAGACGGGCATGAATGTACTGTCCCTCCGATAGTACTTCTGTCGCGCTACACTACCTCGGCACCATCTTTTATTGACAATAGGGGTTGGTGTATACAAACTTTAGTCCGTATTACTTTACACAAAGTGTTAAACAATATCCGCCTTGCCCCACGACTGAAGTGCAACATTCGATTTAGTAAATCGTTAAGATGCGTTTTTCTCGACGTTATTTTCATTATTAAAATGCTGAGTTTTTCATTAAGGATATTAAGGATTCTGGCATTTAGATTTTGGCAACTGTTTTTATTGTATAAATTAATAAATAGCAACATTTGATGTATTCATTTAAGTATCGTCGTATGTAATCTTATTGCATTTTAAACTGAGCGATTAGTTTCCAAATAAAGTAATAAATATGTTTAATATCTGCGTGGCTAGTTTTATTCACACACTTCAGCGCTGAGCCGATTCTGTAATAAACGAGTATATATGTATAATATATATGTATTAATTATTAGAACACATTTTTATTGTGAAGTAGTATCAATGTGTCCCAAAATTTAATAAAAATGAATTGATAATTCTGGCGTCTGCTATCAGATTACTCAAAGGTCAAAATAAGGTAGATGGCTCTTTCAAATAATGGAACGATTAAATATATTAATATCAAAAATGTAACATATAGGTTCGAAAATTTGTCGCTAAAAATATTGTCGCTGTATCGCTGGTTCGAATCCCGGTGGCGCAACAACAAAATTGATTTTATATGTTTATCTTTTTAATTAATATATTTAATTCATGTATTAAGTTTATCCATGTATACATTGAATAGGATTAGGAATAAAGTTATTATAGCGTTATCAACATCCCTTGTTCGTAAATCCTTTGACTATATCATTCCTAAAACCATTTTTTTTTTAAATTGGTATCGCTTTCACGCAGATACAATTCAGGTAGAGTAGTAAGGTTCAAAAGAAGACGCAGTTCGCATGCCTTGGTAAATATGACAATGCAGTACTATTACAGTCGCTTCACGTATCCAATTTCTGTGTAAACCTTCGTCGCTAATCCTCTGCGCTCACCACTGGCTCGACAGTCGGATGCCTGCGTTATTGCGTCGACGCGAACAATGCACACTTTATGGGAACTTCCAAGGGTCTACCGTACACATAATAAACGGAAAATTGACTAGAGAAATTTATACCGTCATTGTGTAGTCAAACAGAGTCGGCAATGAACAAATTAGCTATATGAGGTCATTAAGTATTTTTTAAAACTATACAAATTAATCGCTATCATTTATTATCCGATAAAATATTGATGAAATCGGATTCAGAAGCTGATATGATTTTATCTATAATATTCTATTATTATGCATATTTTTATTAATTTATAATTATGTACAAGTTTTCCGTTTTTCGAACTTGATTGACATAATAGTTTTGATTCGTGCTTTACATATTTTATTATTAAACGAATCCTAAGCTATAATATATTTCGTTATGTTATAATTTTTTATGTTTTGACGTACAATATATTTTAGCAATTTGATACTCTTGCTAACCTTTTTATTTATACTTGTTGGTCCTCAATTTAAATTTTAAACACATTTCATATTTCCTTTGTGGTTTATGATTAAAACGTTATTTACTTTATTTTTTCTATTGTACACAATATTTAATATCACCCGTAGAGACGATTATGGTAGTTGATCAGCGTTTGAGATAGACAAATGTGTGTGTGTTTAACATAAATTAGGTAGTAGAAAAATAAGTAAACGCTTATTGATATGCATAATATGTTAAAAATGTTAATTCATAATAATTCAAATAAACATTGATTCATCAATATCACACATTACTTAATTATTTCTATGTCTGCATACTGATTCGCTGCACTAACGATTTTCACTCCAGCAAAAAGGATTGAATCCGTCTCGATTCTCTTACTAACGCAGGTCTGGTTCATGTGCCCGCTTCCCACTATTACGTGCCGCGATTGTTTCTAATGATAAAGGCGTCTAAAAATCTCCAAAGGCCTTTGGCCGGCACAGCTGTTTAAATTAATATTATTATCCGCAGTGCGCCGCTGTAACGCCCGGGGCGGAGGATTTGTAATACATTTGACTTGTCGCTGAAGCGTGATCTCCTGGGAAAACTGTTCTCCTAGTCCTTTCACTCCATTTAAGTGTACACACATTTCATTCTTTAGGTGCAAATGTGGAATATATTTTTCTTTTGTTTATTCCATATATTCTGTTCAGTCTGTATTTGCTTCATACTGATTCCGATTTACGATAACGAATAAGCTAGAATTCCTTATTCGTCGATACATTACATAATTTTCCATAACTCTATAATTTCTACGGAACAATGGTTATGAATAATATTGTTTACTAAGTGGTACTACTACTCGCTACTGCCGTTTCTTTTGTATTGTAAAATATTACTGACTACTCGGCGAAGTGTCGCGCTCCGCGTGCACGCGGACTTACTCTACATCAATATCATCTTCATTACGTATACCGGGGGTGAGAAATTAGCCGCACTTTAAGCTAGTCACCGAAGCGTTTACCTCCCGACTAGTCTTGGCTCCGGATCCTCGGAGCCCGCACTTATTTGCGCACGTACGTGAATGACTGTAATTTCCGCTAATATATTTATTTTGACACGCTATTCCGCCATTAGGACGGTAGCCGGCTCGTTGCTTCGTGAAATTTCTCCCCCTCCCCCGAATCGCTTCTCACATAAAATGTACACATGTCGGCTCTTGGGGGAAGACCTATTAGCTCGCTCTTCCCGCCCCTTCGCGTATCTGCCGCCCGCCGACTCGATGGCTCGCTACAGACATTTTCAGCGCAATGTCTGTTTGTACACCTGTTTTCGCTCTATGAATGTCGCGCTGAATCGGGAATCCTCGCTGTTTCAACAAATCGCTACGTTGGATACATTTCCCTCGAGGATTTTAGTGCCATGTCGAAAGCACAAAAAATTCATTTCATTTTATATAATCACATAAAATGATTTATAAACGCCATGTAAATCTTTCATATTTTACACGCAGATAATACAGTGAGTAAAAAGATCCGACGGAACATTATCCTTGCACATTAATTTTCCCGCATTCCACTTCAGATAATCCGCCACAAATGATCTTTGATTAAACTATGGATATTGACGCACCGCGGTATATTGCCACAATTTAATTAAAACACGTTTCTGTTTTCGCTTCATTACGTTTCCGTTTAGCGGAGTATTTCCATTTGCTATTGGCAATTCAAACAACATTCGTGTTGCTTTTAGTGCAATATAATACCTCAGTCTGAATTATGCAAATTCGCTGAATTAATCAAACGGAAGCTACCCGTTTGTTGACAATGAGCCGTTTATGTATTTATCATGAATCTGATGCATTCATTATTCTGTATGTCAATAACTAAACAGATTATTTTTTCGTGCCTTAATACATATTATGCAAAACGAATAAATACATTTTATCAATATGTGTGAGCCACCATTAATTCCACGCCGCATTTAACAATAATCGTTTTTGTAAACAAATTAATTGTTAATTAATTCAAATTTATTTTATCTCTTCAAATTATAATGAAATGAAATAACCAAGCAAGAATTCCGGTGAAACTGATGATAAATAAATTATATAATTGATTTATTTAAGTTTTAATAAAAAGAATTGCGGATTTTTGTGTAAATATCTTAAATCGGGACAAAGAGATTCTCTTCTGCACGATCTCGAAATGACGAAAAAAATCAAATTCGGAACGGAAGTTGAAATATCTTTTTTTGTCTCCTCGTGTATGGATCCCAAGAGGGGCGACACGCGGAGTCAGTCGTTGTCATCGCGGACTCAATGGCATTAAGACAGATTAATGGCGTCGAGACGTTCGTAATGGTGGTGCACTTGGATGTCTTTTATTGAAATAAAACAAGATTTTTTGTCTTCGTCTAATGCTAGGCTACGCAAAGTTCGGCGAAACTGGTAAAGGGCACAGATTCAAAACGTGCCAAGTTTCCAAAATTTACATTTACTTATTTTTATTGATACCTTCATTCGTAAGAATCAATAGAATATTTATCGTACATAGTAAATAAATACATATGTAAACTATTTATTTAACTTGTACACATTTTATTAATTAGTTGCTAAAACGTATCTTAAATGAATTAAATTATTATTATTATTTTTCCCCCAGAAAAATTATTTTTTAATCATCGTACGACTACCAGGAGCGCATAACCACTCAGAAGGTAAAGATATTTCTCGTTCCGTTCTTCTTTTTCCACTTCAGCCGAGAGTCGCGGCTAATTGCCTGTGGGTAGGATTTTCACTTCGGGATTTATTGCCTGGGTTGTGAGGCCGAGTTGTTGCCTTTTTTTCCTCGCTCCTTAAAAGCTTAGAAGATAAACATCTGTGCTTATGTGTAAAGAGAGCTTTGAGCTTTTTGTTTGTTTTATTCCCGACTCCACATAATGGACTAAGATATTTCAGATTCTTATTGAATTTTACACCTTGCAAGTGAGGATATATTTCAAACACGAATAGTCAATTTATTTTTGACATGTTTTCTATAACGGCACCTACCAACGCTTGTCACCGTTCTTTTTGAAAATTTATTTCATTCAATAATTGTATTCTCTTTATAAATTAATTGATGTATGTAAATATCAGTGAATACAATACCACGTATAATTTAATCAATAAAAACATATTATCCGCCATCATAACTCACAAAATATTTAATAGAAAGCTTTTCAAACCGAATATTAATATACGTAAAGCATCCGCGATATACCTACCAACTCTACCAAGTGTGTGGGATCTTTATGAAGTGGTTTTATAAAAATGAAGAAAAACTCGTTTTACCTAAAAACGCGCGGACAAATCACCATTGTAATAAAAACTGATTTAGGTTGTGAAATTATTATTTATCGACTTGTAATTTATTCGGCACGTTTTTGGCTCGGCGAATATTTTACGTGCTTCCAAAAAAAAAAAAAATACTTCTCGCATGACGTCACTCCCTCGAGGCTCGGGTCGTTTCGTTTGACCAGATTTATGCTATTTTTATAGCCCACGCGATAAAACTGTTTGACCTGTAGAGATTGTTTTACAATTCTTTTGTTTTTCTTGAAGAGTTATAGTTCCGTGAGGAATAGTGTTTCTTTATTTTCAGAAATTAGATTATTTTTTTAAATATAAAAATTCTTATTTTGTACATGAAGTGTGTGTATTTTGTTTATATATTTTATTCTGGATTCATTAGTTTAAATTAAGTGCATTACAATTAATAGATATCGTAAAAAATAAAAGGATTCTAAAATTATGCTATGCGAGTTACGTGTGCTCGGTTACATAATAGATTTGCAGTACACAACATGTAAAAGCTTCTAGATAATTCCCTTCACGGAAATAAGACAGCTGTTGACATTGGATGGGTTCATATAATATACAAACTAGGAGTGGCAAATGGGGGATGTACGATTCCACCCCACATCAATCCAAAAACAGGTCACATTGACAGGCAGTAGAAATACCCAATAACTTACTTCACTCAATTTTCGAGTGATACAATATAACATAGGTATGTAACACGAAACACGTTTTACACATTTTTATTTATTTTGTATCATTATTTCTGATATCCGTTTAAGATTTTTATTTGTATTTGTATTTTATCGAAAATTACCCACTTTGCGTCATTAATTAATTACTCAATTGTACAGCAATGCGTCATAATTAATAAAAAAAATTAAACGTTTTTATGTTTTATTACGCGTAAATATTTTATTTTTTTAAATACATCTTATGTTTTATAAGTACATTACAATTACCTAAAAATACGTTTATGCAATTTGGGATTATTTTTAATTTTTTCCAAATATTTGGTTGCTGCTGTTATTTTGAAATTTTATCGGATTTTTACGAATACTTTGTCCCGCCCACACCCTCCCTACTCCTTACCCGTTAATCGCTAAGCTTACAAGAAAAGTCTTTTAATATTTTTACTATCTGGAGTTTATTTACCAACAAATAATTGAAGCTTTATTGATATTTTTACGGCTTTATGATATTTACTTTTCATTGACATTTATTGAAATTTGATACCCGATGGAGCTGCTTAAATTTAACGATGTTTGCGTATTTTAAAATATAAATTCACACGTCGGCGTCGATACGCATTTATTTTATAATTCATATATATTTTTTCTAGTTTATTTTTAATATTCGGACGGATTGGACGGACACGTTTCACGGACCGACTTGTATTAGGGGTTCATAAGCAGAGGTAGGTCTCCGCTAGCAGTGTTTAATGCGCCGCCTTTAATGTTGAATACAAATGGCTTCATTTGTCGGCACATGGTGGAGCCTGCGCTAACGAATTCATCCGTCTACCTTCTGTCCCCCTGTCCCTTAGACTTTAACTAAATACGATGCGCGATTTTCTGCTATCCGACCCGAACGTAACAAAATTGGATTTAATTAATGACCGAGTAATTTTTATTCAAACTGACAAACTTTTTTTGTAAATTATGGCAGTCAATCATATTATATGATTAATATTTATTTTTTACAATGAACAATAATTGTTTATAGTTAGTTTACAGGATAATTTAGAACAATTTCAATGGTTTTACCAAAAACAAAATTACTTTATACTGTTTGCCCTAAGAACGATGTTTGAGTCCAGAGTCACACAAGCAAAGTCTGTCATTATGTTTTGTTATCTTGATCAAAGCAAGTAATATCACCTAAATAACCTAACAAGTGTGTTCTTTTTGACGGATAAATAAATATGTTTGGGTATAATTTATCATCGCGATTCCATCTTGGTTTTTGACATTTCCTTTTCTTTGTTCGATCAGACTCGCTACAATAAAACTGTGTGGTATGCACACATTCTTGACAGCCGCTGACGACATTATGACGGTGAACGACGAACAAACTGGTTGTTAGAATTAAATTGTCTTCACGGTACAAGACTAACGTAATATATATGTGTGTGTGTGTGTGTGTGTGTGTATTAAATGTATATCAGTTGATTTGTTTTGATTACGAATTGAAAATAAAAGAGAAGATACCGTTGGTATTTTGCAAGAGAAGATTTAAGAACGATTTGTTAAATTAATTTTAATGCTTCTACTTCTGAATTCTTCTTGCTCTAAAGATAATACATGGTCTTATTTGGTATATAATATGAAATCGTAAATAACAACAGCATTCGTACTAATTAAGTTTATAAGGAAAATATAGAAAGGTATTTTCCCGGCTCGTTACTTGTGGTGGGTGACTGGTGATGCCTTATAGCATCGTATCGCTTACTAAAAAAATAATGATTAATTTTAATTAATAAATAATCATTAAAAACACGTCATAACTTGTAGACTTTTTATTAAACCTCGTTATTAATTAGAAAATTATTTCTACAACTCCAATTAATAATATTTAAGTCTTTACGTCCACGTCAACCACCGTTCGTATAAATTTCTGCGTTTTGTTTTAATGGTGATTTAGTGGCCGGGGGTTCGAACCTCGTTCCAGGAGGCCATCGTGCTAGTCCCATTTTCATAGCACAAGCGTTTAGCTTAGTTTTAAAATAGTAAGAATATCGATGTGACATGTATTATTTTTCTTCTTCTTCTTTTAAATAGGCAATCCACCTTTCAAGAGTGATTTGTGCCATTAATCAAGGAGATATCAAATCAAAAGGAGATATAGAATCAATCATAAGGAGAAGATGATGACACAAGTTAACCGGGAGTTGAAAATTACCATTGACGAGATTACTGTAAAAAAACCTGTGATCCGCAATGAACAGGTAAAAAAGATATGGTCAAGGGTTTCCTCCTCGGCACCACACTCACACATTGGGGAATCTATTAAGTTCAATCTGAAGTGACACGTATTCCGTAATATTAAAAAAAAAAATGCTCTTTGACTTTATAATAATTTTAATGTGGTACTTTTCCCCCTTTAATATTATATATAATGCATCTAGATGAGTACTTTTAAGTTTGACAGAATAAATTAAAATATCGGTGACTAATAACATATAAAAAAATTTAGTTTCGATTTAATTAGAATATCTCTACGGTTGTACTTACATAAAACTGCACAACTAATGTGACAGTAATTTGGCCGATCTTGTGATAATATGATACAAAAGTGGGGTGTCTTTAAAAACTACCCATTTATGCGAAGCGTTAAAAGAAATAGCATTTTGAATTTTGAAAAAATTAAGTCCCTTACCAAATGAAGCACTGTTTTCATCGGTATGTTTTATTTATAAAATGCAGAACAACAACAGATTTCTTTTGGATCGTAATATAAAGCGAATAAAATTATTCACGTTTATTTTCAATTGCGGTCGAACAAAGAACTGCGTAATATATTATACAATAATAACTTCCCTTGATGTTATGTCATTTATACAAAATTATCGTTACGATAAAATAATCTGACCGTAACAGCCACATTTCTTTGTTCTTTCCGAATCACTTTGCGCTTTTGCTTTTCAATAATAAATTTCCTCTCGCTGCGCTCCGCGTCAAATATAAATAAATACCACGGCTGAATGGGGCTGGGGGCTGACTTCGCATGTCACGGTCAGTCGGAAAAACCTTGAAAAATTAATTTATACATACATTTTGTAAAGAAACATTATTTACATTCTCATCTTAAAATTATATGGTTCAACTAATAAGCGCTAAGATCATTATTATAATATATTGCAAGCACGTAGTGGGTTTTGTTGGTTTCCCTTTCGCTTCGTCAATCGAGACATATCTCTCATAATATCTCAATTCCGATATAATGTGGCCGGCCATTTGATACGGGGCATGATAGGTTTGTGGTTTTAATACGGCGGCTCTACGAAATATTGTGAGCAGAATAGAATAATGAACGCTCAAAGCGTTAAACTCCGTTAAGTGGATTGACGGCCTGACAGTTCGAATGATTTTAGATTATAATATATGAACGCTGCTTAACAAGGCCGGTTTTTCACAATCATTTAATTTATTTATGGCAATTCAAGCATTAACACGAATTCTTTATTAAAATATTTTTTTTCTAATGTATCTGACAGCAGATCGTTAACAAGACACGGATTTATTAAATTTTTATGTTATTACTTTTTAGACTCGACCGTTCCATAATCTGGGTAGCGTATTACAGGCGGGAGATTGTCAGAGGGAGAGAATGTCAAGTGAATGAACGTGCGGCGCAAGCAATAAATAATAACAAGCCTATCGATCTTGTCACCCGTTGATAAGGGTCGTATTGGCTTGGCGCAGCCGCAGACGGCCCGCAGCTATTGTACGGCAGACGCGCCTCGGATGATACGCCAAACACGCCGCAAGGCAAACATGTACGCGCCGAGACTCAGCTAATAGTGATACCTCCTGCTGGATTATGCCCGCCTGATACAAATAATAATTCGTATTTCAAAGGCAAAGGAAATTGATTAATAAATTAATTATTTACATATATAATCGAATTAATTAATTACCTAATTTTTTATTGCCAAGCCATTTATTTATTTACAAACATTTAATTTATTTTAAGTATATTATTAATCATCGAATTAATTAAGTCTGGCTTTTTCGTAAGAATGTTTTTTTTTAAGATTAATAATAAATGTGTGTAATCTCTCTATATTATATTGGTTTGTGACATTGATGAATCGTGACTTCGACGAATGGACTCCGTGGTCGCTTAATAGCACACCTTTCACAATGTACCAACTCAGCGTAAGATGTATGTTATTTTAAATGCACATGGGTAAAAAATCATGATCGATTCAGATGTCGAATTCACCATAATAGTATTTAAATTTTTGAAGGCATGATGTGTATATATATATACGTGAAATTTCACAATTTCGTCATTAATAAAATAATTATAACAACAATAATAAATAACTGGAAATTTTATTACATAATTCTGCATGAACGTGTATGTGTACCAGTTAAAAGTTTTAACAAACTGTTTGTACACGTAGTTAGTTTATATTACAAAAGTTATATGATAGTTATGGCACTTAAACAGACATATTTTTACGACCACAGAATATGAAATCCCCTCATATATTTCCTATGAAAATATTTGATCAATGAACGATAATACTTCGTGTGAGTGCTGATATAAAAGTATCCAATAACGAAGTGCCACCAAAAATATATATAATGGTTATCCTCCTCAAACTGTTGGAGAACTTGTTTTTATCGTCTTGATATAACTTAAACCCGATGAGTCGTGAATTTTTTGCTCATATATTTTTTTGATTTCTTATTATTAACAAGAAGCGCGGGGAGTTAATTCATACATTTACGAGTAGAGTTGATTTAACATCTATAAATGTAAAATTTTAATATTTGATGGGTGTTTCATATTTAATAAACATCCACTCTTTTAGAAATTTTTTATGGTAGAATCATTCCCAGATATTTTATTATATATATATATATATATAAACTTACATCTGATATTTGTTACGCACGAAACTGATTATAATAAAATTGTTTTATTGCAATTTTCACTTCGTTAATGTCCTACTCTCCTTGTATGGTTTCAGGAGTGTGCGGATGTGTGCGTCGGCACCAGCGTGGGCACCATCACCGAGCCGGATTGCCTGGGACCTTGCGAACCTGGAACCTCCGTAACCCTAGAAGGCATTGTCTGGCACGAGACAGAGGGTGGTGAGTACATTATATTTTACCAGATAATCTACCCAAACCTTCTCGTATGTACTCCTGATAATTCGACTTTTTATCGAAGGATCCATCCAGTTGTAAATTTTAAACTTAATTGTTTGAAAGTTAAGTGTTAGTGAAAGATAATAAATGTCCAATGTTAGATATATTGTGGTTTTTGAATGGATTTTCTTTGCCGATTACTCAATCGATGTTGGACTGGAGAGTGCATTTTGGACTTCGGAGTTATTGGTGAAAGTCTTTTTAGTTGTTAGCTATTAGCATATTGAGGTCAGTTAGAAAACTGTATGTACTGTAGAATTAGTAAATTATTGACAAGGACAATCAGCTTGTATGTATAAGAAAGAAGCATTGTGATTATTATAAAGAAGAAATGAAGTTTAATTTAAAAAATGTAAAGTTTTCTTGTTGGTGTTGGTCCTATATTATGTGGATGTCTCGTGCACTATGAGAGTTAATGGTTTGCCTAGCCCTTAGAGCACTATGAGAGTTAATGGTTTGCCTTCGTCGAATGTCGTACAATGTTTGGCTGTATATCCGGCGGCTATTCGATTTATTTATGAATATTACATATATGAACAGAGAATATGAGCAGAGGTAGGTATATAACATTTTTGTGTGAATACAATATACAAGTTTGAATAGGTGTAGGTTAGGTTAGAATAGTATTAGATGGGATCGAATTATATAAATAATATTTTAGTTAATACCGACAGTTAAATGAGTCGGCAAAGCTTGAAAATGACTGAGTATGGATGCAAGCAGCTTAAATTCTGTGAATCGCCCTCCACTTGAACGTGCGAATGGGATTACTGGAAGATGGT
Organism: Eubasilissa splendida; assembly: GCA_031772225.1. Lineage (NCBI taxonomy): Eukaryota > Metazoa > Arthropoda > Insecta > Trichoptera > Phryganeidae > Eubasilissa > Eubasilissa splendida. The sequence continues at coordinate 18,850,711 of CM062856.1, forward strand.
CCTATTGCAAATCTATGAACAGCGTTAGAATATGTATATATGTGGATGAAGCAAGGGATGTGTGGTGAACCCCGCGGGGAAACGGTGTGGGGTGGTAAGTAAGAATGGTTTGCTTAGACGCTTGATAAAATAATGAGGTGGTTGAGATGACCGTGTTTGTAAAAAACAGGACAGGAATACCATAATCTAAAGTCCTAAACGAATTTCGCGTGAATATTGTGTGTGTGTGTGTATTTTAAGCGAATTATTTCAAATCAACATGCTTTCGTTGAATCTATTTTCACGTGAAAAAAGGCTGATCAATTAAAAAAAAAAATCAGAATACATACAACGTCTAAATCAAATAAATTAAAACAGAGACAGAATTCATGGTATGTACTGGAACTTCTGTAAATAAAAACCGCCAAAAATTGCCTCTAATAAACCTTGTCTCTTAATAAAATAAATGGATGTCGCAAGTGGCACTTTAACTGATATGTTTTCACAAACCCACTTCAGTGAAGAGTAAGTAGGAACTTGTTTAAAACATCTCGCTGCTGCGGTGTTTGCCCAGTGAATAAACATAAGGTGTCATTTATATAAAACGGTCTTCGCAGCCGCAATAAAAGTGTGATTGCTTCGGGAGGCGCGGCGCACAAGTACACTGCCGTTATGGCGAGGCGGTAAACAACTCAATCCGTGGCAATGAGACGATCGAGAAAGGAATATGCACTCGTCGATGCAATTAAATTCAACTTTGTCCATTGCGGCACACAATTTTATTTTTTGTCCGCAGCGTCTGTCGAGATATGCGAGCGTCACAAAAATGTTATATTTTTTATCGGCGTTGCGTGAACGTAAAAAAGATGTCAAACATCACAGCCATTCGACCGAATCTCTCATCTCAAGCAAACCTTTACACGAGTTCAAACCGCGAGCGGCTTCCTAGCCTCTAATACGTCTCAGTTTTCCTTCAGAATGTAGCCTTGTATGGCTTACATTTGATTGAAAACGTAATACAAAAGCGACCACCTTATTGAATACTTAATTCGGTACGGCCCAGTTTGTTATGTCAGTGGCGCGTAATTACATGGGCCCACACATTGTTCACAACCCACGACTGATGGTTCTCGCATCTACAATTTGTTATTCAAAAATCTTAACGCATTACGTTTATATGAAGACATCAAGACAGATGTATAAATTCACATATTTATTTTTCGTTTCGTATACATACATGTGTGATGATGCATCATCTTTCATTTTGGCATACGAAATGTGCTCTCTGCGCCAAATAGATTTCATATTTCTATACTTTGCTTTTAAACATGTATAATTTTTTATCTTCTTTTTATCTCTCAAAGCTTATTAAGAATCCGATAAAAGTGATTCATGATTCAATAAATTCGGCCTCATTTTACGCTCCGAATTCATTGAGCTCTGCTTGTATTTTTTTCCACGGGAATATAACGTAATATTTCAAATGGAATATCACACTAGGTAAAAATATTTACGATAATATATTTATCTTTGTTATCATTCTTGAAATTTTTCCAGTATGATGGGCTGAGCCTTCCTTATTGTGTATCTTTTGGAAAATATTATACAATAAATAAATGGGTTCTAAAGCACTTTGTATCCATCATCGAAATATTTCAATTAGAAAACAAATTTTCTAGTTTTAAACAAAATTGTTGAACTAGAGATAAATCTTTAAAAAATATAACTCGAGTGGTTTTTTTCAATCGCATAAATTCAAATTGAAAATAAATAACAATTTTGACACTTTATCAAATAATTTATTTTGTATTTTAAACGAAAGCTTTGTGTATATACTGAAATATTTCTACCCCATCCACTGACGCTAAATCAATTTGGACCGCATACGGTTGCTTGCGATACAGAGGGGATGAATTATTTATGTGTAGTAACTCAGGGCCTATTCGTGTGGCAAACAGGACTGTTTCCTCGACTGACAGAACTCCATTAGGAACACCCTGTGGTTAGATTGACAATCTTGGGGAAAACTTAACTGGCTGCCGAATATATTACAGTTTGCCCTTGGCAAATTATAAAATACCAATAAAATTGACAAAATGCTATTAGTTTATTAATATTATAATTAATAACGATTTAGAGAATTCCACAGATAGAAACGTTATTTTTAATAACTTTTAGAATCCCGTTTATCACGATTTATAAAATAATACACGGAGCCATCAGTAAAATGAAGATGGCGACTCGTATTAATGCTTGTTCTGAAAAAATTACAACTTCACTATTAATAATGTGTTTTCTTCAAAACATTATATTAATTCGTCGAGCGCTGGCTATGTTCTCATATTTAAATTACCAGTTTGGCAATGTCCAATTAACACCTTTTGTTTGTGATTTAACCTCGCAACATCACCTGTCTTCGTATAATTAAGTTTTAAACAACTAACAAATATTTGATTTTTATTCTGTGGTTTACTTGAATTCAAGTTGCTGGTCAATTTTTTTGCCATACTCTTGAATTCTCGAATACATATTAATAGTGTGAATAAAAACAACAAACTTTGTTTTTGCAGATCGCCACACGCGTATTAAGATATAATATGATTTTTCATTTAAAAATAACTAATTTTGATTAATTTGTCGTGGACAGGTTTGAAAATCGTATATCTTTGTATATTGAAACCCGAAACCTGTCGACGTCAAATGAATCAAAGTGGTTTATTCAAAGTTAGTTATTTTCAAAATTAATCATTATGTCTCACCATAAAGTTAATGCTACAAATAAAATATCTTTGCTACAACATTATACGGTACATAATTCTATCTTTTACAGAATCTCGATTTCAGAATTCAATATTATTTATTGGCTCTGCTTGGATATCAGAAACTGATATATTATTTTAACGTCCCCTGCGTGCTGTGGAAATTACATATGATTTTTTTTTTAAATATATTACGACCTGTCATCGGCTGGCTTAAGTGATCACTTTACACAATGTAACGTTCGCCTATTTACCCACGCTACCCACATCTATCGATTTTTTTTGGAAGTTGTATATATGATATCAGGATGGAACATTTCACTTATTTATTACCAACTATGCTGTCGCCATCTATTAATATTTTTGCATATTTAATCCCTGTAATGCCCGAGACTTCCATACTTCTCATATAAAAATAATAGCTTCGTCTTTGTGAGACATCTTAATGTTGATGACAATCCCCAGTAATTAGTTCCTACAAAGATTTGAACATACTCAAAATATTATATTGCCTGCCAACTGATTTCCACAGCAATAACGACATTGTAGGTCAAGGAATTTGATTGATTCATCACCCGATAATATTCACTACTGATCGATCTGATGAGGCAACAGAGTGACTGCGGATTGCGTGTTGTAATTACTTCTTCTTCTTCTTCTTCTTCTTCTTTCAAACAGGCAATCCAATGTTGTAATTACAAGTGCACGCAATTAGTTGATACAACACTTTGATGAACTCTTGAATGCTACATTTTACACGGCGATGATAATAAACAAGTTCCACGATGAATTATTTAGCCCACTCGGATTCATCAGCGGAACGTGAACAGCGTTCAAATCTTGGGATTGTTTACAATTTTGTTTTTTAGATTTTAGGTATTCTGTGTTTTTATTTCTCTCGGATAATTTAATGCCTTTTTAATGGTTTCATTGTCTCCGTTATTGGTATCATTATTTTTAATAATGTAACCGGTTTGAATTTTTTATTCCGAGCAAGATTACTCCATAATTTCGCGGTAATTTTGAGTTGTTGATTTTCCACACTGTGTTTTCACTCAACTTTTTAATGGGCGGTTTTTTTACCGTATGATTAAAGACTTATTCTTTAATTATGTTTGACAGCTAAAGTTACCGTATAATTAAAACATGTATATTATGTCAATATTTATAAAATTCTGAATTTTTTATGTTGATCTCGGGGCCATGATTCGGGTATTACATATTTATCTACCTGGATCCGCTCTCCACATTGAATCCACCCAAAAATCTACACTCTCTCCTAAACCCTCGCTTAAACCCGAGTCCGTTCTCCCGACGGATATATTCTTTTATTAACCCTTACCAGACTGTGATAAAAAAATCGCACTTTTTTTAGAAAGAAAGAAAGAAAGAAAGAAAGACAATTATTATTCCTAAGTTTTTATTTATTTTCATTTTGAAATAGATGTGTGATCTCTTTCTGTCAAAGTACAAACTGAATAGTTTATCGCATCCGACATCCATTAATTTCATTTTATTTCGGATTAGCAAAAATAGTATTTGCGCGTATTTACGGAAATATTTCTGGATCGTTTGACTCGTTAGACCTACGGCTATGAAAAAGTTTTATATAACAATCCTCACAACCGAGTATTATGAACACCTCATACTACAGCTTACCTTATGATTACTTCATAGCAAAACTATATTTTTAAAATTTTACTTGTACCTACTTTTATGTTTTTCTGCCGGCCTTGCTTTTATAATTAATTTGATATAAAAGAGCTAGAAATTGTACGTCTCATGAAGATAAACGCTTATATTTGATATAGATTTGAATTCATATAATTTCCAATTCATGCGGTGCATATATAATATTATATATGACAGTTTAATTAAGAATTTTTGTCTGTAAATTACCTTAGTTATACGGTCGATCTTAATTTATTTATGCAGATTAACGTAGAGGACGGTAACTGGTGGTTCATCTTATCTTAACTATATGTATTATGCATGTATGTGGCGATCGGAACCCTCGGGTGATTGGGTTCTATTAATTGCGTATAGATTCGGAGGTGACTTAAAAGTGATTTGATTTGATTTGTTGTTCACTAAAAATACGTTTTGAATTAATTGCAAATACTTAATTTACTCACTTGCAAGTATAAATTCACATATTTTTGTTATATTTCAGTTCTAGACTGAAGGAACCTAGAAAATGTCTTTTTTAATTATTATTTTGGTGCTATGCTCTGATTTGAATATTGCGGTAAAATATTTTTGTCTACCTAAAAAGTTTATTATTTACACTAGTGAAATGTGAAATCTTAAGATTCGTCGAAGCTAACATTTTTTACGATGGTTTTAACGAGAGAATAGGTTCGGATCAGATCGGGACGAGATTGCAGACCCGGGAGAGACAGTCTCGTTATGAAGGGCCTAGAGATTGCAACCGGTTGTTTACTGCTTGTCAGGAATAATAATTATTACCATAAATTCCAGTCTGACATACGTGCGGCTGAGATATGGGATCGATCTTCTTAATAATGTTCAAGTAGCTCCTGTTACAGGTAAATCTATGGGCGTTAATCGGCCGGCCAGTAATCTAAACTCTCCCGCCTTGATCACTAGCGATTTTGGTCCACACAACGCCCTACCGTAATGTTAAATTCGCTTGCGGTGCTGCAATACTACACACACACTCACCGAGCGCTTCAATTAAGTCGGCGTGGGTGTTGGGTGTGCAGTGTACAGCGGACATTTGTATAATAATTCGCCCGGCCAAGGACTGCGATGTGCATTATGTGGTTATTTATTTTTATACGTGCACGAGACTCGCTTTTGTCTGGTAGAGTATTATCCAGAAGTACAAAAGCCGCAAGAAACTGTGGTGCTTACATAGAGTTTAATTAATTTACGAGTCGTTCGTTTATATTGTAAATTGCAAGGATCCTATCATATATTTTTGACTTCTTTGTTTTTAAATCTTACAAATGAAACTCTGTCCTGTAAATAGTTTGTCCGCGCATAAAATTGAGAATATAGACGATGCGTGTAGTATACCGAACGATTCACACGGAAATATATACAGCATGGAGGTATATTGCAGAATTTGAATGCATATAATTATTTCTGTAGAAAAATATATTAAATTGTGACAAAGTATCATATCCGTGATATTCGCGGGTTTGCGGGGGGCGTATCTGACCGCGTGTATGATAATCATGGTATAAACAATTTTCAAAAATTATGGTTTTTTTTCGATGAAAAATAACACATTTTTTAAATTTTCTTCATTATTTTTATACATTTTTATAAAATATAAATACGGATCAATTATGTTCACATAATTTATGAATTATAACAATTATTTCATATTAAATATTTAAATGTAATGAACATAACATATTAAACATTTAAATTAGGAATAATCTCTGTTATCATACACTACATTTTACGAGCGACCGTCCACGATAATAATTAACTTAGTAAAAGTTACATTCTTTATTTCTTTTAAGATTTTTTTTCTTTTCACTTTAGATTTTTAATTTCTTAAACCTTCCCAAACCATGCAGTAACACAGGTCTACCATCATAATTAAACCTGTAATATTTCGATGCAACATAAAATTCATATTTCAGATACACAAAAGAAAATATTAGCGCTTAGGAATGACTAGTGAAAAACCAATTATGAAAAGAGAATCGTACAAAAACAATTACTTTTTACATTCAATCTGTTATAAAATTAATACGTTGGTAAAAATACCATTTGTGATATGAAAGACAGAGATAACACACTATTTTCACAGTGAAAAGAACAACGAACATACAAATATAATTATTTCTTTCTCACTAATTAAATGAAGAGAGATAAGAGATGGACACATTGTATATGACATAATGAATGCCTTAAATTATATTATTAATCATTTTTTCAAATTTGAATGCTCAGTATTTAGAATAAATTCGTGCCATTAAAAGTAATAAAAATATTTTTTTCTAAGTGTTATTTACGGTAACACGAGTTGACAGCATGGCTGCGTTCGGGTATTTTATATCATGGTATGGTAAAGGTTAACGTGGTTGTATGTGTTTTTACGCTGGGCGCCCCCCCTAAAACAAAAATGCCAAAAAAATGACCCGCGGTGTATCGGGCTTCTACTGCACATTTTCACTCCGTGGACAAAACAGTGGTAAGATAGATCACCCCCGAATGTTCTATCATTTGATAATTTAGTCATCACAACAGAAAGTCGTCGTTGTGCGCACGCACTAAGAAATTAAAAAATCTATAATCTGGCTGAGAAATTCAAAATGTAAGTAGGGTAGGAGGCACTTACTGAATCCCGAGGAACGTCGAGGAGGACCGTTCGTGTATAATACAAATTTTGTCATTTGTATGTGTTACGCATAGTATATATTTTTTATACGGGTGGACAGAATTGAGAATTAGGTAAAACTCGTGGTGTTGTTGTCCGAGTGCACTATTAGATTATAATTGAAATAACAATGCATTTCTTTATATTATAACGTGAATCCTTTACTATGTGTATTATAATACATTGCACATTTGATTGGAAAATTTGATGTAATTAAATCTAATCTTCGCGATAGTCCGACCCGACAGCGATATTAAATCCTTTGTGTATTTTCTCGTGATCAGATGAGTAGTTGAACCCACATTCCCCATCCGTTGTGATAATTACTTTTGAAGGATGTGCCCTTCGTCCTGTCGGCTGTCGAGATAACCTCCTCCGCCGTTCTGCTCTCCTAATCCCTTGTAATTGGTGATAAGTGTGGTGGACGTGTCACGTGCTCGCTGTGCGAGCGGAGGAACCGCACTAGGCTTCTCTCTTCGCTCGCCAGGGACCGCAAGGACGCTTAATCGTATTTACCAGATAAGAACTCCAAATACTACTTGTTGCAGACAGTTGAACACAATAGTAATGTAGACAGTTTATTATCAGGTGACATGTTTATTTTGAATGATAACGGGAAATTTAAAACTAAAATGATAATTTTTAACAATATCTCGCGTACATTATTGTCCAATTGCTGTAAGTAAACATGTTCGGTATGATCGTTACTTTTTACTAGAGCAAGTCAAAAATTACCAACATTTTTCGTTCTACAATTTATTTACACAAATGTAGGGGTTCAACATGTGTAGTGTGGATAATTTGATGGGCATAACCATGACTGATGTTCAAAGAAGATGCTGCCTCATCGATGGTAACTCGCCTATTCGCTAGAACTATCTCTCGAGCTCGCTGAATCTTGTCGTCCGTGGTGGAGGTTGACGGGCGTCCTGCACCCACTTCGTGCGTCGCACTCGTCCGGCCACTTTAAACTTCTCAATTCACAAAAAAAAACACTTTTACGTGATAAACTGTCCCCATATTGTGATAAGTCTACGATGAATTTCAGCCCCTTTCACACCCTCCGACCAGAGAAATCGGAACACTGCTCGTTTTTCCTTCTTGGTGCAAACTGCTAGCGGAGCAGACATGTTTACACTGTAATAGCTGGAAGGCAAATGACGCGATCGGGATTAAATTTCGCACACGTGACCGCAGTCGTACCAACTCTAAGCACGCATGCGCAGAAGGTAGTATGACAACCTTAAAGGTGTGTTTTGGCGAAACTGTACATAATTTTTGACTCCCCTCGTATATGGAGCTTGTTTTTGGGGGAATTTTTTTTGTTTTGCCACAGATAGAAATACACACATTGCTTAGATATCGTATTTGAGAAAAAAAAAGAAGAAGAAGAAAAAATGACACGACGGCGATATTCTGGTGAGAAAAGAAAAAAAAAAAACATGCATTTTAGTAAAATTGAGTATTGCGGTTGGTAACATTTGATAGGCAGAAAGTCCTGTGTCCCCTTTTCATCACTCTATATCTTAATCTATATATATATATATACGGTGTACCCAGGATCGAGGATCACTGGAATATTTTTAATGTTACTGGTGCACCCGAGAAATTATAATTTATATGGATTTTACGACTGCATCTTTTATAGTCAGAACTAAACAACTAGTATATTTATTATATAGCTGGACTGATTTTATACTATTTAATAACGATAACTTTATTATAAATGCACATTTTCCTTAAATCTAATATTTTATAGCACCTAGAGTAAATATATAATCCTAATAATTTATCTATGACACATCGTATATGTATGTATAATTTATTTGTCGTCCTTGAAATCTGTAACATACTCATATTATATAGTTCGTTCTCGGCGTTGTCCAGGATTCACATTTAATTATAATATTTATTCTAAGAATATAATTATTTTCCTTAGTAGGTGCCTGCCTGCCTGCTTTCATTTAGATTTTCTCCGCCACAGTACATGTGTAGGCGTAAGCGATATCTATTCTACTCCTTAATCTATGAACTGTCAAATCAATGTCGCCTGTATATTAGTTTGTCACTATTTAAACGTGTTTTTTTTTCATTACAAATAACTACAAGCATTTATTTTCAAATTCGGTAACATCGTACCTACCTCGTTCTGTGCCTATCATTTAGTATGCTACGTTTCCTAGTCTATACGCTCAATTCCCAGAGTTATGCGCGATATGATAACTATTTTCAAGCTGGGATTTTATTTATAAAATAGGATGTCTTGATGCCCTTTCAATATGACATCGAAATTTTTGTGGCGTGCCACACGGATAGATTCACATCGTAATAAATTATTTGTACATTTTGTTTTCCATTTGAAATATGTAACTTCTTAAATAACCAATTTATTGTTAATTTCATTTGTAGTTTCAGTTTGCTAAACCATTTTTATGTAACTGTGAAATTAAATCCGTAATAATAATAATATATATTTTGATTCTTGAAGTTAAAGTTTAAATTATATTACTTTATATTTCGGCAGAGTGTAATATGATAATCCTCAAGTTGAAGCTTATTTATTTCTCTTCGTGATTAATTTCTTCCTATTAGCATTAATGATAGAACCTACCTATAAAATTAAATAGATTTTAAACTTTTATTAAACCAAACGATTCGGGAATTTTCTTTTCATTCAAGGAACTCCTCCTTCTGTTGAGTATTTAATTACTTTATCTTTCTAAATAATATAATTTTCAATTAATATCTTTTGAACGAGCCATGAGCCTTTCGGATAACTCTAGGGAAGTTTTAATATTAATAACATCTTTAGGGAACGTTTATGAACTATGAAGATCCGGAACGGAAATCAAATTAAATATTTTAGTCTTATTATTTTTAACGTTTTATAACAGTTTTTTAGTTGGAAATGTTTACGTAGGTTTTACCAGGACTTTATAAATTGTTAAGTTAGCTTTTTGGGGAGTTATTATTTAATTATTTGATTAAAAAACATTCGTCCATTTTTTTATATAGGCAAAATGATTAATTGCCATTCGTATACTACTATAAAAAAGTAGAATAAAATAATGTTTAACTATAATTAGGTAAACCTGTGTTTAAAATGGAAAAAATGTATACATTTTAACCGAAAAATTGGACAAACTAAGTTTATAAACATTTGGGTAACTTGAAATGTGATGTTTTATTATTTGAGTAACTTGATCTTGATCTTAATGTGATCTCTTTTCTTTGCGTGATATTAAATACATATTATTTATTAGGAGAACACATTCTTATTGTGAAGTTGTAATTATTCAGAACAGGCGGTCTGTGATATTTTAGGAAAGAGATCCAGGTTCGAATCCCGGTGGCGCAACAACAATATTTTACGATAAAATTAATTTAATTTATAATTAATAAATTTAATTCATATTTAACATATTATTTAGTTTATTAAAAATTCGCGGCGCAACACATTTTCTCGTCCTATCCGAACACAATTGTTTCTGCCGGTTCTTTCGTGGTTCGACTCGACAATCGGGTTAAATATGTATAGTAGGCTATATATCTGTTATAAAATGTACTAAAAGAAAGCATTGACAGAGAAAATAAAGATTCTTCTACTTCTCATTAATTATCCTATACGCATGATCCCCAACAACTAAATTTCACGTCTTTGTCATTTTTCATTTCTTTTTTAATCGATCGCAAAAAATACTAACAAAAATTTGTATACACTGGCGATTACTGGTCGACTAATACCCAAAAAATATCTTAAAATTACTGTTTGTAAGGTCGTCGGTAATAATACTTTTTTCCTGTTGTCCGTCCACTAAATTGCGTATTTTTCTTGTAGTGTTTTTTTTTTGTAAGTTTGTGGTTTAATTTTCATCAATTGGTTGCTTTATCACGTATTAAAAATTAAAATGAATATGTGAAAATAAAACACTTGTTTTTTTATTCTACTCGTTTAATTTATTTGAGACGCGTTTCGCCTTCTAAGGGAATTATCGATCTCGTAGAATCGAAAAACAAGTGTTTTTATTTTCACAAATATGTGATTATAGAATTCTACAAACTTACCTCGGAAACAGTAAATATAAGTAGTTTTAAAACAATATAGTTGGAAACCATGTGGTTTTGTTCCACTGTCTGTACTGTCCACTCATTCGTGTCCTTGACTGCACGTTCACAATCCGCTAGACTTTTAGACTCTTATTTGGCGGCAATAGAGTCGTTTTTCCCTCAACTTGGAGTGAACTTCAGCTTTTCGCCGCTGAGGCCGTCCTGTTTTCCACCACGAGTTTCCGTTTTCCCCTTGCAAATGGAGCCGCTAGTTTCTCAGCTTCCTTTTGAGAGTGGTTTGAATTTGAAATATTCCGTGTTGCGGAAGTTTTGACTTTGCACCGTGATATTGGAAACTTTACCTTTTCTCCACTAGCTTTTCGTCCTGCTCGGGAAGTTTTTGCGAAGCGTTGCCTTATCCTTTATTTCACACCTTCCTCTCTTTGATTTGTCGTGTCGTGGTGAAACCAGAATAAGTTATTTAAATGCATACCATTTTTGCATAATATTTTTCACTATAAATTCAAACAATAGGTTTCAAGAGGCGCTTGGACGAATTTTTTTCATAAACATAAAAACTGCCATTATAAAATCATATACCTATTATTTGTATATTTATTTCAAGTATGGTAAATCTCAAAAATTGCATCATATGCATTCTCAAAAAAAAACAAAAATACTCGGTCATGTGTATGAAATGCACTTATCACAATTTATTGTTATGTATAAAATATTATTATTGAAGTTTATATCAAATCATGTAAATAAAATTATTGTATTATCTGTTCAAAAGATGTAAAATAATTTATTGCGAATAGTGTAAATACCCTATGGGTGTGAAATAAATAAATACAATAAATGTGTATTAGTTTTAAACATTTTGATTTCACTCTTTTGGTCGAATTTTTAATGTGCACGCCTATACAGAAGCGCTTGAACTCTGAACGTTTCATTTTTCAAATTAATCAACTGAGTTTTGCGTATCCAACCTAAGAACAACCAAGTAGGTAGGTACCTACTTTCCGTGTGTTCAGTAATAAGAAGGTAGGTAGATGATATCTACCAACTGTTACGTGTGAATTTGAAAATATGATTTTTTTTCCGGTCATTATTTATTGGCCAAACAAAATTATATTAAAATATTACATTTTAAAAATCTTAATTATTAATCTTGTAACCAAAATGGGATATAAACGCATATAATTTATAGAAAATATTTTTTTTGTCGTATAGAAATGTTAATAATTGTATGCATTATGAAAACTAATTTAAATAAATCAATGTTCGCGTATTATTTGAGAAACACTGTAGAATATAAAAAAAAACTTCCAATTTCGTTGTGTGATCCGAAGTGAATCTTGATATTTCTTTAAATATAATACAGACCTTCGTGTTTCAACTTCGGGCGAGGTTACCGGTAATCCTCGGGATGGCAGATTTCCTCCCCAGCCCCGTATCGTTATTTATGTTTTAGCTTCTAAAAAAAACACCTCCCTTTAGTGTCAAATTACCCCCTTCTCCGAGTCTGTCGCCCGAATACTCAGAGCGGAAGAACTCGGAAATTAAAGAAATTTTATCCGCTCTCAGATTAGTTTACATTGAAACGGTTTTTGTGAAGATTGTTGTATTTTTTAAAAAGTATCATAAATTGAGTTAAACGTCTTAATCTCTTTATTCAAGGTTAAATAAATTATTATTTTGGTTACGTTCATTGAGGTTAATTTTTTTTATTACATATTATATAAAAGTGTTCCAGAGACAGTAGCCCAAACGGAGTCTACGGTTAGTGGGCATTACTGGCAACCCGTTGATCGTATATGTATGTGTAAAAGAAAAAAAAATTATGTATATAAATCAAAAATTCGAGAGATGTGTACATTTCCTCTATAAAAGATAAAAATATAAATTACAAAAATTTGGTAAATGAAAAGCAAACTGATTTCGTTTATGAAAATATTCAGATTGACAACCTAATAGGATATATTCCTACTTTTCTCGTGCTTATTTGCCTTATGGATTATTATTTTGGATACTAATTAAATGTATTTATTAGAAAGATATATATACATATAAAATCAATTTTTTCGAAAAATATTGTTGTTGCGATGGGATTCGAACCTGGATCTCTTTCCAAACCGGGGAAGGTGCATTATCCAACTATGCTACAGCGACTACTTTTGACGACAAATTTTCGAACCTATATGTTACACTTTTCATATTAATACATCTATCGTTCCATTATTTCATTATTTTTCGATAAAATTGATTTTATATATATATCTTTATAATTAATAGATTTAATTAGTATTTATGTTGTTGTCAGTAGTTGTCATTACAACATCACAATAAGAATGTGTTCTCCTTAATAATATTTTGGAATTCAAAACCACAAGTATATTTCATCAACCATCAACCGCTTATTGAAAATTATACCACGCAAAGAATTTTTATGTGATGTTCGAATACAATCCTAAATGTGGAAATCGGCCGAACCATTATTGACATGATAAATTGCCCAAAATACGATTCCCGCAGTCTGCTCGCTATAAAATGGAAAATGTCGTATAAATTTGAAACTCGATTATTAATCCTTCAAAAGATACAATCTCGCAATGATACCCCTTCGACGCTCTCGTGCCTTTCCGTCGCGAAATACATTTCCATTACGTTTATTCTTTCCCTCCCCGCGCGGTAATCTCATTGCCCCGGGAGAGCCTGAAATGTCAAGACTGAATCAAAAGAAACTCGTAGCAGCCGAGCTGAATAGGACGGAAATACAAAACGATCTCATTTACAAACATTCAGAAGGCAAATGGGCGGTGCTCGGGTTCTACGAAATTACAACAATTTAATTAAAGCCGTTTGCGTTCATTACTTTGACAAGAAAAAGTGCAACCTTTTTATTTAGCGGATGCATACTTGAGATATGCGCTAAATTTTTGCGATCCACAATTGTTACTATTAAAAATATTCGTCGCATAAATGTGTATTTTTTTAAATGTAAGAATTACTTCTGTATCTATGTACGAGGCTTGTTTTAGCAGGTGGTTTCCTTCATTTATTGACTCACATTCACACAGTGTGGCCATCTTGCAGTGAGTGGTTGAAATGTTCAAGACAATAGATCAGCCCGCCGACTGTGAAAATACGGTCCGTGATTCGTTTCTTGAATGCACGAAACATCAAACCAGCCGACATTCATCGCCAAGTGTATCCCGTTTTGTCCAGATTTGGCGCAAAGTGATTTCCATCTTTTCCTTCATCTGAAACGGTTCCTTAGTGGCAAGCGTTTTGATGACGATGATGAACTCCAAGACGTAGTACGGAAGACATGGTGTTCATCACAGGCGGCGTCGTTCTATGACGAAGGTATACAAAAATTGGTGTCCCGTTATGACGAGTACTTTAATAATGGCGGCGACTATGTTGAGAAGTAATTTTAAATGTGTAGCGTCCGAAGAAAATAAAGTGTTGTAAAAATTATGTTGTTCTCACTTAAAAAATGCGCCTCGTACCTACATATGAATTTAAAGGGGTGGCACAACAAATGGTATATAAAATAAAACACCTATTAATAACAAAGTTCAAATGTAATTATAAATAATAACACGTCACGTTTCTTAAAAATGTATTTATTTTTTTTCAATATATTCGGTGAACAATTGTGGAAGCGAAAAGCTGTGAGCGAGCAATGTTCCGTGTACCCTTGAAGATATGTTTGAGGCAATAATTTATTACATTTTTTCCAGCAGTTATATTTTCTTTGTATTTTAAACCAGATCTTTTCAATTTACGATTTATCTATCCTTCTACTTTATGATAAAAGAGATTTGCGAAGCATGTAATATTAGTTTAAATTTTTCAGACAATCGTGACAAGATAATTTTTCTAACGTTTCTTGTTTAGATTTCTAAATTTATTCATTCGATAGAAGAATCCCAAATCATATTTAAAAAAAAAACTTGAGTCAATAACGCTATCTCTGATGAATATTTTTTGCAACGAAATTTTTACGCGTTTATGTGATTTTTTATTAGTGTTGCATTATAGATGGCATCGATAGTTGGCAATTCACACGCTCGTGCGTTGCGATATCAACAGCTGTTATTCTGCGAATATAACATTTTTCTTGGTGTGTCATATTATTTTGATATGCGGCATTCTTTTTGCCAATTAATTATTTTCCGAAACGAAAAAATCTCGCTCCACAAGATAGGTTGAGAATTTTATTTGTTGGAAACATATTTATCATGCGGTACATACATATTCTTTCGTTTATCTCGGATAATGAAATAAAGGAGCGGCGCTCTCTTTTCTTTTGTCTAGAAACCTCAGTGTGTTTTCGTGTATCCTTCGTAAGATCCAGCCACCTCCTCTGCCCCCTTGTCGCCCTGGTAACTGGGAGGGCGGCCGCCGCGTGCTGCGCGAGTAGTCAGTCGGCTGGGGGCGGGGGGGTCAAACCGTGAAATTTGTAAGGGTTTATTGTTGAGCAGTTCGTTACGTCCGCCCTCCTGCAGTATTAGTCCGTTTGTCTGCGCTAAAAAAATCACGTGATTTTCAAAAATAATCGAATCTGGACCAAATTTCGATTCGTTTCATTTGGTTTTAAAAGGACGACAACATTTATGAAGTCTTAAATATTATTATTTATTTTGTTATTCTGGTGAACCTTATTTTGTACAATAAAATATTGCCTACACCACAACGTAAAGTATTTATTTGGTTTTAACTCTAGTAGGGAGAACGAGGACAGTTGGTGGGAAAAAAGTTTCCTTTATAAGCGAATATCTATTGACATCACTCTATTCCTTTTGTTTTAACGTACTTGTACTTGTTGGTTGTGGAGACTTCTAACGGGGTCATATTTATCCATTGAATAATATGTAACTTCAAATTCTAAAAAAAATCATAATTTATTACATTGGTATCTCGGGTTTCAAACTTAATATCGGGTGACTGTTCTTCTAGGGTTTTTTCGCTTTTCTTGACTCACTAAAAACCTGGCGAGTAAGGTTTGATTTTTAATTGCGTTTTAAAAAAACAATTATGCGTTTTCATTGAAAATGTTCGAAAACCGAGACAATATGTCGGAGAACCGAGGTTCGTGGATCTTGTATGCATATCGCTCGCATGCCTCAAAAGTTGCGTTTGAAGTATTTTATTTCAATGATACCATTTGCAAGATGATTTACACGTGCCATATTTGGTTTAATTCACCTGTGCGGTTTTTTAGCACCGTGTTCATTGTTTAAGGATTGGGTGCTAAGCTTTTTCACCAATCTACACTTTCTTTACAATCACTCTTGGAACAATGTGTCGTTTCTGCGTCCATTCAATTTGCCTTAAATCATTTTTAACAATTCCAGGTTTCAATTTCAAAGTAAGTATGTAAAGTATTTTGATTTAATGATCATCTTACGATGGCCGCGATCCAGACGCTGTTTATTTTATTGTCTGCGGTCACTTTCCCAAATGAAGTATTCGGTAAACACGCCCGTGATGCGCTACACATTCACGAAGACTCCGTGTATAAAGCGTCTCATTTTCCGTAATTTATTTTGTAACCGTTGGAAAGTTAACGGTCCGTGGTCGATAATAATTTCACTTTACAAAGTTCATTATATTTCGACATTCTCTGTTAATTCTGTGCATTCGTGCGGAAACGCGAATTGTTTTACAAAAAAAAAAACAAAAAAGACATCGACGTTCTCTAGCAAATACTAAACATACACTCGTATAACTCTTATTTCTTTTGACACGCAACTCGTCAAAGCCTTTTATTTATACTCCGCCAAATGTTTATTTTTCCCTCGTTTTATGTCTTCCCAAACGTGACCCCTTACAAGATTCCACCTTTCCGAGGATTATGTTCCCCTAATACTTTTTTTTGTTGATTTCCGATCCTTTGTTGCACGCGAGATCAACTTCACTCTTAAAAAATGAGTACGGTCGAGAGTGTGCTCAGCCTCCTTATTACGTGACGTGTAGTCGAGTGATTCGTGTTCTTGTGTTTTATACATTATACTTAGTTACTTACAATGACACCGTTTCTCCGCAGAGGTAGGTTGAGACAACATCACATTCTTGCCTCGTCTATTTTTCGTACATTGTCGATTTTTATACTTTTAAGAGAGCTACCTTATTTCTTGCCTGGTTATATAATACTAGGTCTTTTCTGGGTCTTCTTAGTTTCTGTTGCTTTTAAATTAGTTAATTTTTCGAAGTAACCGCACAGTTTCGCGTGATAAAATTGACATCACATCTTGTTCGTTTTATGTTGCATTGTGTCACAATATGTTTGTTTTATGTTGCTATGATACACGAAAGGAGATAAAAAAATATAATTTTCTCCGAATCATATATACGTTTTCGTAGAAGATTTATCTTCCAATTCTACTTTTTGCAAATTGTTGATAGACATCTGTACTCGGAAAGTTATATCATCGAAGATGGTCGTTTAGAAAAGTTGAGAGGTTGTGGCGCTGTGAAAGTCGCCGCAGATTTCAGGCCCGATCAAATTTCTCACGCCTCCGACCGCTATGAATTTATTGTAGTCTTTAAGACTATTCGGATTTAATTTATACGCCCGATGTTGTATAATTATAATACGCAAATTTGCGCAAAGGGGAATTTTAGAGATAATCTCCACCGTCTGAACGTTGGCAACATTTATGGAATAGGCGCCCAGTCAAATTAATTACTCTCCGAAAGCCCGGCTTCACGATCTAAGTTTTAATCTGAATAATTAGGGGTTGTCTTCCGAGGGCTGCTCGCGCATCAAGAGTTTGCGGTGAAACTGTTATTTTATTAACAATAAGATTGGATCATCCATCGACCCTGTACAATCGTAACAATCATAAAATAAAGGTTACTGTAAGTTGCAAAATCCGCAACTTCCATTTTTATTTTTTATAACGGAGTTTTTATCTCTTATAGCTTTTACGCTTTTATGTTCATTTATTAACAATTAAACTTAGCTCTTTTTGATGTAAATTGGTTATCCAAAATCGGTATTACCCCCAAAGTCAGATGCTTTTGCCCACCGCCATTTATATTAGAATTTGACCAATGACCTTTGCCTACTCTGAATTTGAAATAGTCCGGAAACTAGCTTCTTTTTGAAATAAATGTGTTACATTTATAGAGATTATCATTCACAGTATAGTAAGTGCATTAATAAATATATTGTTCTTCGGGCTCCTATCACTTTTCAAGTATTGCTCTAAATTAAAAATACTGAGGTTGTCGAGATTGCAACTAGTACCCTCAAATTATTGAAGCAATTATTCCGGAATACTTCAAAAATGAAATGTAATTTCGTAAAGAAAATAATAATTTTAAAAAGTGCGTTATAACGCAATTTCAAATGTGCCTTGGTACTATACAAACATCGCGTTAAAATATCATGTTATTTTCGAATGTGGTTCATTTCAATTTTATTTATGTTTTAAAGATCGTTCCATTTTAACCTTGGAGTTGACCTTCTTAGTCACGTGTATAATAACGTCAGGCGTGTTTTGTTCGAGAGTTACTTGTGAAAATGGATTCATCCAAAGGTATTATTATTTATAAACGTTGCTTCTTCCACCTATTACTTGCAAACTCGGTTTGATCCAACGAATATTAAATATAAATATATTTATGACTTATATGGAAACCGATATGTGTACTTAAATTGGCTCAGTTATAAATTGATTAAGAAATCATATAAATAAATCTTATATTAGTGTACCAGGTTATACATCGCATTTTTCCGTAAAACATGTTTTAGGAAATGAGCCGTGTTTACAAATAATATCTTTATAATTTAAAAATGATTCAGTAGGTGTACACGGAAAATTAAAATAAGAAATATACATGTATTAAATATATCAAAAAGGCATACATACCTACCTATTGTTGGAAATAAACTCAAATTAACTAATTCAGAGATGATATCTATTACTGCAGCATCTCCCACAAAAAATAATACACGTATCGAGGCTGTTTTTTGGTTTGTTTATTTTATTTATTGGAAAAAAAAAAAAGATAATTTAAAATTAGTCGTACTTAATTTATTAATATGTGAAATATCTATAACCGTCCGCTAATACGTAGGGTAATTAATTAATTTCTCTCTTCAACAAGTCCACCTCATATGCCTCGCATACACCTAAACATGTGCACAAATACCTACACCATACACACACATAGTCGGTAAGTAATGTACGTCATGTTATGTTTATGTTATTATTTGAAATATTACGTTGCCATAATGTGTGTGGCGCATGTTATTGGTATACGATATTGTAATTAGACTTATGTACTGTATTGTATGTATATATATTTTAAATAAATAAAATACAAATAACTAATAACAAATTAAAGAATTATATTTTGTATGACAAGGATAAGGACTATATTTTAATAAAATCGGAGGTCTACAAATTAATTTGCAATGATTACAAATATTTTTGTATAGGTAAAATTTGCAGAAATTTTAATGTTAGAATTAAGGAGCATTTGAGATGCTTAAATAACAATAACTATTCATAATTTTCCAATCAGCTTTTGGAAACGAACCATTCCTTTGATATTAATAAGGGTTTATAAATTTTACTTACAAATACTAGGGGTTTACAGTTAGATAAATTAGAAATTTTAGAAATAAGAAAAAGTGTTAATATAAATAACCAAATCCTCTTTGCAAATAGTCACCTTTTAAATTTGTTTTCATATTAGTTCTTATTTATTCTCCATTTTATAGGTTTGTTTTTATCTATGCTTGTATTTTTTAATTTCAGTATACATTGTTTCCTGAAGAAGATACCATAGGTATCGAAACATGTAGAATAATTAATAAATAGTGGTTTAAACAAAGTATTTTGTATAATTATTTATATAAAATGAGGCCACAATGTAATTTTGCAAATATTGAAGTAGCGAAATTAAAAATATTGGAGGACGACCCTGTTTAAGCATAGATAAGATAAGTTTAAGCAATTGATACGTGTTTTTGAAACACAATGTACCTGGCATTTAAGCTTAAAATTTTGAATATTCGTTTTCTATTTCTTTGATGGAATTTGGTTCATCGATCATGAGGTGAAATTTTTATAAAAATGGCGCCTTATAATTTAGATTGATAAAATAAACTGATTATATTATAGGTAGGTACTATATATATATATATATATATATATATTTTTTTTTTTTTTTTGATAAATAATTATTAAATTAACACATCATTCTAGGAAGTACATAGTTCACAATTGTAGGAAGAAGAATCTTCCGTGATGTAACAATCTTACAGCTTGGCTAAGCTTCATACACATTTTATCGTCTAATGGGCATCTGGGATAGTCCCCGAGAGAGCGTAGATTGGCTGTGAATCCATAATATATTAGTTTATTTGAGAAATTCTGCACCACATAAAGGTAACTTTTAAGCCCTATTTGTGCAACGATATTTTTTATATTTTTTATTTATTTGAATATTCGAAAATGTAATACAATTTTGAATAATCAGTGGATATATATATACATATTTTATTTGTATTCATTTGCTACAAATATATTACGTGTTGTTATGTTAGATGTATAAAAGTAAACGAGGCATGAGTGGTATACTTGGACAGAGGAGTGTGGCGTTTTATTCTCTCTGTTTACCCTTGCGAGGAAATGGCTCGATGCTTACTAAGTCAGTTAAATAATATAATATAATTTAATGGTAAAACCAATGTTAATGTAAACTTTGCTCCCATCTGCGTTCTATCAACTGGACCATATTTCATTTTGGTGCAGATGTCCACCCCAATGTGGAAGATGAACAGGAAACAGGAAAAATCACGCGTCTTCTAACTGATGGAATACGGTATATTGACACCGGCATATCGTGGTGCATTGCTGCCTACGTAACAACACTTTGAAGAGACAAATTTCAAATTCTTCCGAGCGCCGCGCAAACCGGCGAGCCAGTATGCTTTGAAACTCTGCCTCGCAACGCCGCCGAGGCGCTTGAATTTATCCAAGTGATTTATTTAATAATAAAATCATTATAGAACGTAATAGAGGTCGTCATTTGTAGTTTGTAACTTAATTTGCCATCGAAATAACGTTATCCCCATTACCGTTTGATTTATCGTCCGGGTTACACGTTGATAACCTTAGTTAAATCTTTAATTGAAATACCTGGCCTGAATACGCTCTGTTATTATTCAAAGCACGATATTAACGTAAATTCACAAACGTTTATCCCAGGCATACCTCCTCTGATACGTTAGTTAAACTGTTTTCGTTCACGCCAAGTTTCCATATTGGGTCGTTTCGTAGCGTTTGAATGAGCATTTACCTTTGTACAGATTGTTTTGATAGTCATCTCCTGTTGATTTATGGTCTGTATTAATGGGGGACTTAATTTTAAACGATTAGCTTTTATATTTAAAAAAAAAATCGCTTTATAAATCAACATTAACGTCATCGTAGCTTATGTGGCCGAGGTTGGCGTACCCCGCCTTCAGAAAACAAAGACAGACGGCGGTACGATGTGTCAGTTTTGCCTTCACTATAGCGAGCGTGTCTTGAACATTTTCAAGTATCAAAAATGACGTAGGTACATCATATTATGTATTAATTCGCTTTTTATTTCTATTGTTTGGATTTGAAATCAACATGTCCAATGCGTTAAAAGGTACGAATCAATACTTTCGTAATATTACATCAAATATTATATTATATTTCGTAATAAAAATAAAATAAATTAAATTATATTAAAATAAAATAAAATTGGATAAGAGCGCGCTTTGTACACAGACTATTTAATTCTACATTTATAATTAAAAATGCTATGATTTCGTTGAAGTTCGTGTTAAGGATTTCAGTACATATTTTAAAAATGAAGTCTCAGATGTCACCGTTCCTTATTACTGGGGATAAAAAGATTCACGCTTTTAGGCCTGCCACGGCAAATGCTCGTTCACTGAACTCGGTAATGGTTGATTGGTCTACAGTTCTCCGCATGCAGTTGAAGTAGAGTCTGACCTCAGTGTTTGATGTCTACGGTTCAAGTTGTCCGGAATGCAGAACGCTTGAAGATAAAACCGTCATGTTATATGTCGCCGTGCACATCGTACACGTATTGCTGTTTTATTAAAAAATGCTTAGAAGCTACTGAAATAAATATTTATGGTTGGTTGTATTTGTTTAAGTTTTTTAATTTAATTTATATCAGCAATGAACGAACCACTACATTTTTAACTCAATAAACCAAACCTATGGACAATAATTGTAATAATGATAAAATATCCGTTATGAAGTAGTAATTCGTCAAACAAATCAACCCATTTATGTATGGTATGTACTGAGAAATGAAGCTATGAAAAGCGTGGCCGGGGCCGGGCCGTCGTTGTAATTGTCCAACAAATTGAATAAGTTTTTACGATGCCCGGCATTAATTAAAACGGGCCGGCGCTCCCGAGAGCGAGCCGCCGGGCGTCGGGGCGAGATCCGCGAGAAATGTAGCTACCAGGGTGGCAGAATAAATAGAAGGCTTTTCGGTGGCGCGGAGTTTCGAGTTCGTGTCATTTCGATGCGCCGTTCGCACAATAATATTTTATGTCGCCCGTACCACCGATACCGATCTGCCAGACGATATTGTATCAAATTATATATTTTTTATATCCTATACGCAGCCCCCATCTGGGGCCACGCGGCTCCATCAAACATGAAAAAACTGCAAACCTTCCAGAATAAGTGCATCCGGCTATCACTGGATGCACTCAAATGGACAAGGCTTACACAACTCCATCAAGAGTCGGGCATTCTCCCCGTAAAAGAGTACATCACACAAATCTCCAAACGTTTTTACGATGTACTCGAGACCATCAATTCGTTAGTCCTCCTAGAGGAATAATTCACTGCGCCAGCTAGCAGTTTCCTGCAACCTGATTATTAATTGCAGCTTGTTATTTTATTTTGTTTTTAATTCTAATAATAAAACTTATCAGGCCTCAAAGGCATACTACCGAGACGGTAGGGCAAGGGGTTCGTCGGACCCGGTACCCACCCTGCAAGACATGCGAACAATGACACATATTTTATATTATCAACAATCTTGGTATTATAACTTCATGCACTGTAAATCTTCGCAACTACAATATAAATGATGATTTGAAAAAACAAATTCGTAATTAATTGAATTGCTCATTATTCAATAAATACAGCATTTCAATAAAATGTTTTTTTTTTCATTCGTGTATTGAATAAATATATATCGTCTTATTCTAATTCTGACGTTATTTTTTTAAAATGTATTTCAAAAATACCGTTTTTATCCTCTTATATTCTTTTCAAGATTTATTGTATATTTTAAAACAATTTTGTTTTCACATTTACATCCAGCACTAGTATGAGGCCGACATTCCAAATACCACCGAGTACTTGTAAAATATTATATAAATTCTTGTTCTATTTTTATTCCAATTATAAAACGTTTCGAAGGTTTTCTATACCTAATCATCCGACCTAAATTTTCAACATTTGCTTTTATAGCTTTACATAACGGCACATATTTTAAAATACAATACATATTCTATATTGTGAGACAAACGGTTAACAGACGTACGAGGTGCAAGATTTATCAAGGCTGAATATCGGAAATAACAATATATAATAATACACGGAATAAAAATATGCACCGTGTACTTCTCTAAAAGATTTAAGAAAGTCTAATAGATGCGTGTTCCGATTACAGAGTATCTAGAAATTAAAATGAAGCTATTGTTTTTCGTCAGAAAATTCTTTCATCTCTTTGTCATTGAATGTTTGTGAAAAAACTGCGAATTTCAACATTCCCGGCATTCGAGGTGATCCGATTTGTATTCCCAGCACCCCGATACCCTCTGCAGCTAGCTCGATGTCGCTACCAGAAGCGCAGCCGACCGAACAGGTATTTCAGACAACCAGTAGTGTCATATAGCAGCCGATACAGCGATACCCTTGCGCACATCGCATGCGAAATATCATAGTGAATTGCAAGTCAACAAAATTGGTTACTACACAAGTATATATATATATATACACGGGTGATTTAAACACAAAAGATCACGTTTCACATCAAAGTTTCACTGAAGAATAGCCAGACAGATATTTCATGTACACACACAGTCATACGCATAATAATGACATGTTGTAGGTAGTACTTACCTTCTGACAATTTTATAGCGAGATTTAGGTTATCTCTGTAGGTTAAGCCGTCGAAGGGCGCGTGCTGCATTTTTGTCATAGCATTAAAACCACGATTAGCACATTGCTTAGACACGCTACAGAGTTATTTAAACATTGTTAATTATAGTACGCGCCGGGATATTGTAATTAATCCTGACTATTAGGATTGTATTAGAATGTTAAGTGTTAGTACTGATTTCATTAATATTAATCACATCCCAATAGGGAGTCAACTAAGCTGTAAACCAATCCGCCTTTTAAAAATTACATCACGTCACATGAATGTTGGAAACCATTATCGATTTATTCATCATCATTATTTATCTGATTTAATCGCTGTATCACAAATTGTTTCTCAATTCCAATATAACTCATATATTTCCCAGTATTAATTATTAAATAAAAGATTACAGATCGTCGTCTTGCTTTCTTTGTAATGAATATTATTATATACCATATTATGAAGTGTATTTATAATTTAAATGGTCTTGGTTTTAGGCTCAGAAAAAATATTATAGCTGGTAAAATACAATCATGTTACAATAATATTGATCGGCGATAATAATATGGCCATTACTGGTTTTAATGAATTAATTCACGTGAGAACTGTAACAAACAATATAGGTATAAATAAATAATATTATGATTAATGGTATTATTTTCTTGCTTATCGCAGGAAAATAAATAGGACACCAAGCTATGTATCATTCATTTTACGGACGATACTTTAGAATTTTTTCGTTTATCTTTATTTACAGCCTTTGTAATTAATATACAGTTAATAAAATAATAAATAATAATTTAGAAAAATATTAATTATAACTCACATCATATATATTTTAAATTTAAATTTTCTTAAAGCAAATCTGTTTATTTTAATTTTAACATGCTTAGTTCGTCGCTGTTAAATAGCAACGTTCGCCCTTGACAAAACAAATCGAAGGTTCGAATGAATTCCACTAGTGATGTTTCAAGTTACATACATTATTGCTTTGCTCAGTTTGAAAATAATATTGATGTAATTAATATTTTTAAAAATGGACACTTCAAAATATATATTTTCTTCAATATATCCACTAAACGGTTAATGCTCGTGAACTATTATGGTTAAAAAAGATTTTGTGTTTTCTTAATCATTAATATTTTTGTTAATGTTGGTTTAATGAGAGTGGTTTAAAGACATTTAGTAAAATTCATTGAGAAGATGGCTTTAAACTCTGTTCCCTCTAATTTAACGAAGCAATTAAAAATAATTAAGTATTATTAAGTAAAACACATTATTATTATGAAGTTGTAATTATTCAGAACATAGGTCTGTGATATTTTAAACACTAATTAAATGTATTAATTAGAAATATATACATACAAAATCGATTTTATCGAAAAATATTGTTGTTGCTGCCGGGATTCGAATCTGGATCTCTTCCAATCCGGGGAACGTGCATTATCCGATTATGCTATACCAACACAGTGGATTGACAATTTTTCGAATGAATACATCTATCGTTCCATTATTTGAAGGCCATCTATTTTGTTTTTACGGAATCTCAAGTACCACTGTGAATACTCGTCAATCCACTGTGTTGGTATAGCATAATCGGATAATGCACGTTCCCCGGATTTGAAGAGAACAATATTTTTCGATGTGTATATCTTTCTAATTAATACATTTAATTTATATTTATAATTAAGTATGTATAGCATTCTAGAGAATACCTTTTTATGCCATTCAGTCAATCTACAAAACTAAAAATGATACCATTTCAAGCATATCGAGACCGATAAAGATTATTAGGTCTTGTGATCTATCTGTATCTAGGGGAAGACTTACTTCGGAATGTTCTTTTCTGAGTAGAAATGTAAAATGGTGAGATTTGTTTATAAGCTTAACTTTCACAGAATATCCGATCCGTCTGGACGAATAAAATAATTACCTGTATTTTGTACGTTTTCAGTACGGCAAATTATGAAAGGCGCTGGGAGTTTCACCCCCCGTGTTATTCCGGCCGCATTATCTCTGTATAAATAATAGCCCCCCTCCGGCGCGGGGGAGTGAGGGGAACACTCAGGCAATCTCCTAACAATGAGCTGCTTTTCTTTTCTTTGTAATTATAATTCGCTCCGAACCGGCGCGCGGCGGCAGTGCCTCCCCTGAACAATAATCAAAGTAGGTTATAGATGCTGCCTAACGCATTAATTAGGGCTCATCGTTATTTCTGGTTACAGGAGTCGCGTGCAATTACTAAAGTACCTAATCATTTTATTGAATTTTCTATCTTTATTTAACACAAGTAGACGTGAAGCCAACTTCTCAACTCTTCATAGAAACATTACGATGTTTTTTTTTACAAGCAAAACGCGACTCGGAATAGTTTATATTTAAATAATATTTTTTCAAGTTTAGACGGGGTGTAAAGAATATTTCCATACCGTGGGGTAAAAGAAGCGAGAGGTCGGTCGTTTTGTACTATACCCGGTATTTTTTTAGATCCCTCCAGCTTTAGAAAACGTCTCTGAAAATACTGCCAACCCGGCCCGGGGTGGTCGCGCGATACATGCGCGGGTATAATGTACGTTCGCCCTCTCCGTGTTTTCGTACCTCTCTCTCCATTCTGTGATCCTTTGAATAAGCTCACATTATGACTGTGTGCTCATGGCTCCGGCTTTATAATTCCGACGAGCGGAACGTGTTGAAGGCAGTTGTTAATATGTTTTGCGGGCAAACTTAAATGCTGCGCGGTCGGGCGGGTCGGGGCGGGGCGGGCCGAGGGGGGCAGGGGTCGGGGGATGGTGGGACGGGCGAGGCTCGATGCCAGCTCTCTCTCTCTATTCACGATTCTTTGAAAGAGAAAATTCTCAGAGACTGATAAAAGCTTGTATGATCAAAATAAACAATGTGCCGTATTTATTTTAACTTACATTATTTTTTTTGCGAACGAATATCGCGGAGTGTTCCGTAATTAATTTGCATTCATAAATAAATTTCGCATCGAATTTATGCATTTAATTAAAAGATAAGCTCTTAATAAAACCTGTTTTTATTACAATTCATATTCGGCAACTTTGCCTACGTTTTGATCTGGATGCATTTTAAAGGAATCAAACGAATTTATTAATAAATTATTGTTTGAAAACATCGTATCGCTTGTGAAGTCTGGTCTCGACAGGCTGAACAGTTCGCGGCATGTTTAAAAGATACTGCCACTGCACACGTTTTGAGTCTTGACAATAAAGTTATTGAATATTTCCTTCCGCGAATATCTCCTCTCTCTCTGAAATACCTGGTTATTAAATAGAACAGTATTTTCTTTGTCCTATCGATATTTAATCCGAGGCCCGCGGCCGCTGCTGGGAATGAATGCCGATGTTTCCCTTTATACCGACATCAAAGGGATATTTTTCTTCACAAAGTGTATCAAAGAATCAAAGCTTCGCATCCGAATTAGGGCTGACAACTGGTTTATTACGCAATAAACCAAACATTTAGGTAAAATAATACGATAATTCAATCAATTGAATTATCGTACCCAATACATATAAGCACCTATCTACTTTATTTATATAATAATTATAAAGATTTAATATTATAAAAGCTTTTTTCCAATTTCTTATTTACATCGATAAATTGATAAACTAATGTAAATGTACAAAATTCAAACTAAAAACGATCTATCATATGTTCAAGTTATATGTAAAATATCTCGACCGTTTCAAATATGTGTATAAGTAGGTAATTGTAATTGCTATATATATATATACATACACCTTATCTCTACTTATATTTGGAGGTAACCGTTAATTCATTGTTATATTAGCATACTTTTAACTAAACTATGCTTGTCTTAACACAGATTTTTTTTAGTGAGACAAGCACAGTTTGCTCACCTCATTTGTAAAAATATATCATAAATACATATTGTGTGGATTGAGCAATTTTTTAGTTATATTCTGTAAATGATACTGAGCTCATCGTTAGTGATGGCAAACCGTTACGGTACTGTGTCGATGAGATTGGTAACTGAGATTTAACTGTCGGAGTCAAACTTTCTAGTGTACAAGTTCGTTACAATCGAACACAATCACAGTCACAATAACAGTCAAAATATCGATTTTACCATCACTATCGTTCATGGCTACCGAGACACTGGCACCGAGACTATCAACTTTGATTGACACCATCGTACAGCGCTTCAAGAGTCCAAGTTTCAGAAGCGCATTGAGCTACTTTGAATCATAGTCTTGTAAAGTATATATTTAGTCTTTCTGAAAAGAAGCCGGGACCCGAGTTGGTTGGATCTCGTCACTAACATTGTTTGTAGTCTTCACTGAGAAGAGTCGAGGAATGTGAATCTCTCCACCGCGTGGAATGCGTATGTAGAATATTTAGAATCATTTCTCATTCTTACAGATGATTCTAGTGCAGTCAATCAAACTCATCATCAGAATTCTCAAAAAATCTCGATACGCAAAATAATACAATAAAATATAATCCGTATTTTTTCCGATAGAATTATAACATTTCACTGTGAATAAAATAATTCAAACTGATAAAAAAAAAACTATGCACGCTGTTTAAATTAATTGTGTTTGACAAAAATTGTTTTATTTTATCGGCACGCCTTGATTTAAACGGCGCGTGAGTTAAAATGCGAACGTCACATCGTGTTCGATTAGCATATGAATACGATCAAAACGCGGCCGGCGAGTGAAACACCAGCTGCGGCGCGTGAAATTATTGCCCACCTCCTCGTGTTATATGCCCCCCTGTCTCCTATTACTCCTCGTGTGCATACTCTGGGCCCATAACAACAAACATTACAAACAAAACATGCGCATAAATAATTCTCTGCAGAGGTGGCGGGGTAGGTAGATTATATAATATTATCCTCGCAGATTTTAACATTTACTTAAAGGATATTTGATAAATAATACACCTTTTATATAGTAATAAATGTAATTCTATATCTACTACTTGTAAATCTAATCAATTGAACAATTGCTTGTAAACTATGCCCGTCTCGACACAGAATTTCTCTAGTGAGCACTGTCTAAACATTTTTTTACATTGTATTATATAAAAATAAAATAAATAAATAAATGTAGTACATTTATGGAATTAGAAAAGAATCAATGTCTGTGATTTATAAATCTGCAGTTAAGTTGTTGGGCGTGCACATTGATTCAGATCTTTCAATCAATACACAAATCAACAAAACTATCATTATTCTTCCCTCTGAGGCATCCGTCTACTCATAAATCCATTTGTGGTGTCACGTGTGGACTACTGTAATACCATTTATTTTGGCCTGCCAATATTGCAGCTGTATAGACTACAATCTATTTTAAATGGGACAGCACGGTTAATATGAGGTTTATAAATTCTCTCACAGGCATCCCTTTTGCGTGAACTATATCATACATTAGCTCCGTTTCCCTGAAAGAGATGAATTTATATTGTGCCGGTTGATGTACAAGGCGACACATAACATGGCGCCGCTGTATCTTAAAGAGCTCTGCATCTGTATCCCAGACAACTTGAATAGTAAACGTCAAACTCTCGGGTCAACCTTTACTTCAGCCGCAAGAAGGGTTGTGGAACCGACCAGCTGTCTAAGTTTCTAAGTTTAGTGAACGAGCATTTGCGGTGGCAAAAGCGTGGAACTCTTTGCCCTCCGTCATAAGGAACTTAAACGTAAAAATTTAAACGCACTTTTTCAAAAAATTATATCCATAAGTTTAAATAACAATTTTTAATTAAAAATAATAAGATAGTGTTGAATTAAACAGTTTATGTGTAAAGCGCCCGTGAGGTGCAACTAACTGCAAGCTAAACATCTTCACGACGTGTGTTGCACACAGATATCGTGTTATACGCAATATTGGACCCCATTATCATAAAACTCCTTATCTCAAACGGTCGACGACTAGTTAGTTAATTAAGAATACATATTAGATTCTATCTACACTACAAAATACTGTCATTTTTTATTTCGAATCCATTAAAAATCGAGAAGATACAATATTATACATTTTTATTTTTAATGCCCTTACACATTTCTTTTAAATTTACATTGTTCACCAACACGATTTGCCGCAATGGTGCATTTATAAATTTTTTATGTCTGTTTTTGTAACTTAATTATATCCGTATTTATAAAATATTAAGTTTTACATTTGATACGCCAAAGACGCCAAATGGTCGCTAATGAAATTAATTTTATATTAAAACAAATTAGATATGTCACCTCGAAAATGCGTAGAAGATTTTTAGTGAGACATTTGGGAAATTATTCTGCCGGCAAACGAAAGTTTCGTGTATATTTGATAGATTTGTCATTTGCAACTGTGCTGTGAATTAATCTCAACTTCATAAATAAAACATTTATTCATTTAATTGTATAATTTATTCAATACGGTCGAGTGTAATCGATTAATCGTGTTATATTTATGTTCAGAGTTTAAATTGCCGTAAAAATGTTTTCACTTCATAATGTCTACTTTCCAACATGTCAAATATGTATGTATTAAGCGTGACGCGGGGATCAGAAGTAGGTAACGACGTGAATACATTCCACAAAAGGGTTCCTTTCATTCCAGATTTACTAAAATTCCTCGACGGATACCGTTTTTTCTCATCGAAAAAGTATCCGAGTCCCTTTGAATATTAAAGGTTCTCCCTTTCAGTGCCACACAATGATATATAGCTATTGCTGTCACGCAAAAATGAGCTCTTTAATGTTCTTCTCGCCCGGAAATTTAGCCTTCTTTCACGTGGATTTGAAATTGTGTCGTCACGATGGAGGTTTATTTTTAACATTGAATATGTTTTGTCAGAGGGGCTACCCGTGAAAATGTGTCACAAAACTGAGTTAAAAATTGATCGTTAGAATTAGCGTACTTGAAATACTAGAAAATTTCGAAATATTTTATAGAAGACGTTGTTACGGATATTTAGTTAATATTTAGTATGTGAAAAATGACCCTCTAAGCAGGGGTGGTACAATATAATACACGCGTTTAAAATATGTAACAATTCTTACTGAACTTAGAGAAATTAACATATTCAAATGATCTAATTTCCAAACGTTAGCAAATATTCCGGGATGTTATTGAAGCATTAACTATTCAAATAATCTACTGCATTTCAGTTTGCAGTAAGATGAATCTAAAATAAAGCGAAAAGGCGTCAGTGACAGAAAAAATATTTAATTTAATTTAATGAAGCTCAATACTAAAATACTGTTGTGTTAATTAGAACTTTTATGTAACACATATTTGTGAGCCTACTCGCAATTAAGAATGTTTAATACACTTGCAATTTAACCGTTCTCCTATTAAAAGTTATAAATTACACTCATAACGATAATTAAAATTCCAGCTGTATCACGATGACACGGTATTACGCATCCGAAACGTACTCCAATTAGACAGGAGGCGAGATTACACAAGAAGTAAATAATACAATATGTGTAGAATGTATTTACTGCGACTGAGCGCGGAAAATATTTGTTATCATCAATTTAATGACCGATTTATTTATGACATTATTTGCGTTCGCCTTGAAACCCCCGACTTTTCGCCTCTGCGTTTCTCTACCCTACTCAAAAGGCCCATCCCCACGATTTTATGGACTCGCCCCCGGCACGCAATGGAATAATGTAATTTTTTTTTATAATAAAAACATTATGAAAAAGCCGCAATTATCGATCCGCGTGCGTTTAAAGGAGGTTCGGGACTCACGCGAACTCAAGTTATACATATATTATTGTAATACTTTGCATTGTTTCATTCTCAGCAATTGTCGAATGAACATTTTATTTTCTTTATTATTTGTGTTTGTATTATATAATATAATCTTATTATTTGTGTTTGTATTATATAATATAATCTTATTATTTGTGTTTGTATTATATAATATAATCTTATTATTTGTGTTTGTATTATATAATATAATCTTATTATTTGTGTTTGTATTATATAATATAATCTTATTATTTGTGTTTGTATTATATAATATAATCGTATTATTTGTGTTTGTATTATATAATATAATCTTATTATTTGTGTTTGTATTATATAATATAATCTTATTATATAATACATATCTACCTGGGTATTTTATGCGAGTATCTTTACATTGTACTTTAATATGATTTTTTTTTGTATATATATTATGGTTCCTTTATAATTGATAATTATATGCTATATGTGTTCCGTACAGGTAACAAGAATGTAGACAAAGGTGGTTGGCCGATCTCAGCTTCTCCCAACCGGCGATTATTGTGAGGTCGAAAGAAATGAAACACAAAAGATGTTCAATATAGGTACACTGCGGCGGCAAAATCGAGAATGGCTTCCGCCAGCAGATTGCAGAATGCTCTGTTTTTATTCAAATTCATAACAATACGTACAGTCATACGTGCAAGTACCTACACGGCGACAGGCCGCCGCTTATGACGTTTTACAAAGATGTCTTTGTTTTCCTAAAATCTACCCCACGTGTTTTTTTGGCGCCACGTCGATGATTACACATTTAAATTAATAATAACACGCGTCTTATCGTACCAATTATATGGCGCCTCCTTGGCGAGTAATTCTGTGCGATACAATTTGTTTATAGATCACGTTTATTTATTTAAACATTAAACTTGATCATTAAAAATGTAGTAGGTACCTATAATTGGCGTTCGGATCGATTTACAATTTTTTTATTTATTTCAACGATTTTCGTACAATAATTGAGGTATTCAATTTTTGAATAACTTTCCCAGTGCCCTTCTCTTTGAAAATTGCATCGATGATAAAATAGTCGTTTAATTTTTTTTTTTGTGAATTATTAGTGCCGTTAAAATAATTATAGTAGGTATGATAGATCGTTCAATAACGATACGAAGCTAAATCTGCAATTACGGACCTGTGAGTTGAATTTTTTATTTATTTTATTTTATCGCGTTCGTGCCGCAGAAAAATAAAACATCTGATACGCAGCCCTACTTAATCAAATAATTTTATTGCGAACATAAATTGACTAAATTCGATTTGAAAGTCTGTTCGGTTGCCGTCTACGCACACTGGCTGAAAAGACTTATTTTTTATATTGCCCTCCATCATGGCCGGATCGTTAGGGGAGCCGGCGACTGCGAGCAGTGTGTTTACACTATCATATTATTATTACTCGCAAAAGCGGCTTAACTTTTTAGTAAGCGCGTCACGCGATTCTGTTGTTTGTTTCTAACTATATTACATTGCGGAGAAAAGTCATTTTGGCGTGCGAGGTTATGATTTACGCCAGATTATGCAGGCGAAAAATATAATATTACATATACTTCTGAGCGTGTACAGCAACTGTCGAAATGAGCGCGCTTAATTATTGTCGAAACAAATTGAGCTCTCTGCCACAAAGTACTCGATCTTGTTTTCTTAATTTAATTTAAATAAGAGGAAATAATTCGCGATGGCTTCTTATATACTATACTAGCTGAAAACCCGCATTTGTCAAGGTGTAGGACAAACAAATGATATTAAATTATGAGTTGTCTATTGATATGGGGTATAAAATGTCAGAAAAATATTTAATGGCGAAAAATTAACCAAACAAATACGTCAGTCTGTACCATGGTGACAGTATCCGAAACGTCAAACATGTGTTTTGCCATTTTTTTAATTCACGTGTTCAAAAAACCACGACACTAGAAAATCATTTCACGTCCCGTTAGGTGGGTAAATAACTTTTGTGTGAGTTCAGTATTTAAAACACTTTCATAATTAAAACAAATGAGATGAATCACTTGAATACAGAGAAAAAATCTATCAGTCTAAAAAAAAACATATTTATCTTTTTCTGTAATTTCTTGTCGAATTTTCGACTTTATACTCATAAGTACTTAGTATTCCATTTTAGTGAGACGTCTATTTCTTCTAATTTAAAATTTCTCTTTTAAGTGAATCATTTAATTAGTTTTATTTATCAAAGAATTATGTTCAAAAATTGTAACTTCATAATGAAAATGTGATTTCATTAAAGATATTAAACGCTCTCAGTTCAAATGGTTAAACAAATATATACGTTAAATACAAATTAAATGTATTAATTAGAAAGTTATACAAATCAATTTTATCGAAAGATATTGTTGTTGCTACCGGGATTCGAACCTGGATCTCTGGAATGCGGGGAACGTGCATTAACCGTAAATTAAAGTAGACGGCTTTCAAATAATGGAACGATAGATGTATCAATTTGAAAAGTGTAACATATAGGTTCGAAAATTTGTCGTCAATGCACTGTGTACTGTAGTATAATCGGTTAATGCACGAAGAGATCAAAGTTCGAATTCCGGTAGCAACAACAATATTTTTCGATAAAAATGTTTTTATATGCATATTTTTCTAATTAATACATTTAATTTGTATTTAAAATTTCACAGATCTATATTCTACATAACTTCACAATAAGAATGTGTTCTCCTTAATAAAAATATATGTTTTTTTAAATTCAATGAATTAATTAGCAAACGTTGTAAAGTTTTATCGAATCGATTTTGCTACCCCTACAGCTGCGTGCCGCTGTCAAAATAAAATGGAACTGTTGTTTTTCGTACACGAATAGTAATTTCAACCCCCCCAGATGGGGCGCGGTCGTAGTGTGTTAAATTATTAATAACCCACTTGAATTTATTATCCCCTTTATCTTCCGGTGCCTCGTGTTTATCGTGTCATCCGTGTAATATTTTTAATCGATTTAGAATCAACCATCCGACATGAACCGCTCCGTCCGTCTTCGGCACTAATGATTCTTTTACCACTGCGCGCATAAAAGACCTATTTAAAATTTACATAATGACTGGTTGTTTTTCTCTCTCGGGTCGTGTGTACCCCCCTTAATTTTAAGTGTCCGACCCCGTAATACGGCCTGAAAGCTTTTTACCTTTAAATGCAAATGAACAAAGGGTAATTATACAGATCGCACGGCGCGTTCGTTTTACTTTCTGTTTCACGGTGTATTATAAATATTCCTTAATTAATATAAACGTGTTATATTTTAAATCGAGTATTTTATGTAAATGTTGATGTAATACATTTAAAATTAACTTTCATCGCATATCTTCATTTAATCGCGGTCTTGGACTAAAGCTGGTAGCTTCATAATGATATATTTTATTTTTTGAAACAGAAGATCAACATGTCATTAGTGACCATGACAGATAGTCCTACAAAGTCATATTAAATGTGAAATTAAAATAGACAAAATGAAAAAAAAACATTTGAAAACCACAGTTAAGAAAGTGAAATGTTACAATTGTTAATTTTTGATTGGAAAAATGTGGCATTTGAGAATGAAAAACTATCTTAAATCTAATTCGTAAATTATAAAGCACATGACTTCCAAGGTCGACTATATCGAAATACGTGATTGCGCGTTATTCACAAGCGGGTTTTTACAGAATATGTAAATGTACCCTTCGATATTTAATTAATACTGGATAAATTTGCCAGATTTGATAAAATTGAGTTATAATTCGGCTAATATTAATATTTAGGTAGAATCATGTTTATGTCTTGTATTGAAATGTCGTTCCTTTGTCTTGTTACAACGCTTCCAAAATTTTATTCCGTAGCTTCGCAAAGTTTGGAGTTTAATTGTTTCAAAAATACAACCCGTGCGGAATAACAATTGGATTGTTTTGAAATCCCAAACGATCATCTCACAATGGTTTGTCTTATTAAGATGGCTTTAGTGGAGGCTGGGATCTGGGACAAAGTGAACAACCACCCCCTGATCGAGGGGATCGCCGTCGGATCCTAAAGATTTTTTTCACCCGAAACCACCCCTCAAAAGCCTCTGTAAATATTTGCATATTATAATGTATTTGAAGAATGATGCGGATTAATTGTTCGCGATAAAATGACGGATTCGTCCTATGACCAATTTTTGTTATATTTGTATTTAGATACGTTCTGGAAATTCGGTTCGGTTCGGTGAACATTTGAGTCACACTCGTTATTTTAAGTTTTCACTAAACTAAACTGTGTACTACACCCACGTTATACTTCATCATCAGGTGTAAATTGATAACTGATGGAAATACAGTTTGGTGCCCGACCTATAATCAATCATTTCAAGATATTCCAGTGGTTTCAATATTCACGAATACTGTGTTTACTTTGCAATTTATTTATCTTCGATTAGTTTTAGATTAATCAAATTTATTCAAAATCTTGTCGATTTGAAATATTTTCACAGAACTAGCTCGGTTATCAATATTAGACTATCTTTAACGTTTATTTGGTTGGAATCGTAATCGAAACGGAGCAGCAAACACTGCTGGTTGCTAAAATCTGGCGCAGACGGGAAATAAATATTCGCCATGAAATCGGCCGCCTCGACAACTGGTGCCAAGTTTTATCTTTCAAGAGTGATATTCCTGTCGTCATTTTGTCGTCTCTTCCTTTTCTTTTTTGCCGCACATCCCATGTCACCCATCTCCCCCATCTCCCCCTGCCCGGCCCTGAAGATATTAAACCGGTGGGACTTAATAAATATTCATATATTTATTATTGTTGTTATTAAAACTTTTTGATTTCATTAAATCATCGCAATTATTAAACGCCCTTAAAACGTGTCCACTTTTCTCAATCAAACATCAATTCATAAATAAATTAATACACGTATCTCTTAACTGATATATCAAATTATTATATATCTGCAGTTGTTGTTACGATTGAATTGATTACGTTAGAGTATTTAATTATACCTTTCCGACGTTTGATCAAATAATTACTAGCTTATGTACAGCTTGCACTTCACGTCACCGCTGCTTTTGCTACTTAATTGA
Source organism: Eubasilissa splendida (assembly GCA_031772225.1). Taxonomy (NCBI): domain Eukaryota; kingdom Metazoa; phylum Arthropoda; class Insecta; order Trichoptera; family Phryganeidae; genus Eubasilissa; species Eubasilissa splendida. Next base: position 18,887,891 of record CM062856.1, read on the forward strand.
ATTTGCAATTCAGAAACAATCCGGGTGCAGAGCGATCGGCACTTCGCCGTGAGGTCGCCGAGTCGGTCGCCCGGAGAGCGCAGCTCGCGAGCCGACAGCACCTCGGCGCATGCGCGTGGAACTCACGGGCCGAGTGCCGAGTGCCGAGGTCTCTGTCCAATTTTTTCTCACCCCCGTAAACTTGGTGTTTTAGTCCAAAAAACGGGCAACTGCGCGCAACCGATGACGGGATCGAGCGCATTCAATTTTTTGTATGTGAATCGATATGATCGTCGCGAAGCAATTTTGGGATGGTATTGGTAGTGGAGTCGGACACTTTTGAATACCTAAATATTAATATTTAGCATTTTACGTCTTCTTTACCTCACTGGAGTTATTCTCGCGTTCTCCCACTTCTACATATTTTAGTTTTATTTGTATTTATTCGATATGAAAGTTATAAATGCTTACTTATACGCCCGTTCGTCTGCGTCTGCCGCACTATCAAATGTTATACGAATGCTTTATAGGCAAAGTGACTGAACCTCGAAACATAAAATTTTGCAAGAGAGAGCATTTTGAAATAGTAAATGAATTAAGGCTTCGCAACTAAATAGTACTTAAGAATATAGCATAATAGTCTCTTGTAGTCACTTTCAAGCGCTGATGATGTACCTACCCTCAAACGCTACCAACCGTTTGCGGTATCTCAACTTTCATGTTTTGAATGCTATTAAATAACGTTGAACGCACTCAGATTTAAAGTGTTGGAACCAGTCTTCTTGCCGCCACAACTTTGTAAATATTTACATTTGATAAATATAAATTTATACATTTAACACATTTGCATTTGACAAGTGACGGTTCGTTTTGAAATATTTAAATAAAAATAGTACACTGTATTATATCTCAACTCACTCAATACTATTTATTTTCATAATAGATAAAATTACGTATTTGCATACAAATATAACTTACTTACCATCACGACGTTTTCACGCGAGGGTAGGCAGAGAGGATAGAGCGCCACACTCTTCTGTCTTGACACAATTCTCGCCTCATCCACGTTCATGCGAGTTCGACGATTATTGAGGCTTCTAACAGAACCATCCTCCAGTATATGGTTTACCTGGTCGTGCCAAGTCTTCCGCGGACGCATTATATTTCTGGTGCCATCAACACTGCTTTATATATCTTACCATTCTCTCCTCATTCATCCGTTCCATATGACCAAACCATCTATGTGATCATTTCTTAATCTTTCTCACTATACTAACATCAGCTTTACATTACATTTACATAAATAGATTTGCTACATATACACTAAAGTAATCTCATTACCACTGTATTCAGTCTACTTTCGTTCCTCTTGTGCCAGCTCCAGGCCTCACTTTCAAACTTCAGTGTCGGTACCAGAACTCCATTGTGAACCGCTAGTCGTGCCTCAGTTGACAAGTCCCCATTAGCTATAATTCCATTCAAATATAAATCATTCCAAATCGTATTTTTTCGTCTTTTGTTACAATAATATTTTTTGGCCTGTTGGCTATTTGTAACTCTGGTATTTTTACGTCTGGTTTCCCTGACTTTTTTTCTGCTCGAAGAGCTCTTCCGGTGAATTAACGAATCAATCAGCAATATCGCCATCAGCTTTCCCAATGAATCGATATTGAAGTACTTACTCAATTAAAATTATTATCATAATATTGTATGCTTGTATTTTCTACTAAAATTTAAAGTATATTCACAATCTGTGGATATTAATGCGTGTACGATTCACATACAATCAAAGTTATGTTCATTAATGCCTTGTGAAACATGATCAGATAGACATTCAAATACGACAAGGTTTGCAGAAAAATTGCATTTTTTATTTCTTGGTCTATTAATATTTAATTATTATATAGTGTATAGTAGAATTAATTCTCTACTGCCATGTCAGTACGTTGAAGTCTATTTTTATCTATCTCGTGTTGTTCGGATGCATGTAATTTAAATATGTACACGACGCGGAAATATCGATTTTAGAAATAATTCACAAAAAATATCGTAAAACAATATCTTCCAGTTGACCAAAATAATAATAATAAAAGTAATTTGGTGTATTATAATTATATTGTGTTTGTGACACTTGTGAATATTGTATTACATGAACAGTACGCTATTTATATTATACATCATATTTTGTAAAACTCTTGCTACAATAACATAATAAACTTGCCGGTTTCCTGAAATGGGGTACGAACCCACGACCACTGGATAACTGGGCAAGTATTTTAATCACTAGATCAACAAGCGCGTCATACTTTTGCGTCACGGAATATGTCACATCAAAATATTCTTTCAAATTTTGTGCTATGAAACATAGAGCCATCTTCTTGGCTTCCAGAGCTGACTCAATCCCCACTAGACTAAACAAGAACGTCAATTTTATATAAACCTACTTTAAATACATATTTGCGGATTTTCTAATATTATCCAGCAGCCCTCGGCGCTGTATTTACATATTCATCTCTGGGTGTCTACAATTTTTTCCCGAAATTATCTATCGGGCGTAGGTATGCACGTCTATGTTGGAACTTAATAAAAATCGTGACAATAATATGAATGTATTTGCGACCCCTCGCCCGTCCTGCGCTCCCGGTGGCGCGGGGCGGAGGCCGATACGCCCCTCGGTATTTTCCAGAAAGTAATTTAAGTTTTGAGCAAAATGTTAAGCTCGCCTCATTTCTGTTTACCCGCCATTTATGAAGTTAAAAAGTTCGGCCGGGCCGACGAAATCTGTTTTGGTTCAGTGTTGATAAATGCTATATTTCAATTATTTACGATGCCAAGCTACATAATTCATTTCCGAAAACGAGAATATTTTTGATTAAAATTCGTTCTTGTATTTCACGGAACATTTTGATGAATCGTTGCGTAAATAAATGTACGCGTTATCAACTGAATGTACATTTTATCATCTAAATGTATTATTATACAAAATGAGTACAGATGGATTGTCAGAAGAATTTCTCTTAATAATTGTGTATAACTAAGATATTTTTTCATTTGTAGTTTTGAGTGTCGGATTGTATTCGGTGTTTCGATAGTTTTCAGTTCCAAGGTTTCAAAACGTAATTATCATTCGTTTCGTTATATAATATTATTTTCCAACTGTTATGTACATAATATTTATCTTAAAATTGACTAAACATCTAAATGTGAATATGTGAAAATAAATAATTGTTGTATACTTAACCGGGGTTGCGTATTTACGTAATGAGAATTGAGGAAGATTTCAACAGTGAAAAATATTCCATTAGGATAACACATTCTTATTGTGAAGTTGTAATTATTCAGAACAGACGGTCTGTGATATTTTAAATATGAATTAAATATATTAATTAGAAAGATATACATATAAAATCAATTTTATCGAAAAATATTGTTGTTGCGCCACCGGGATTCGAACCTGGATCTCTTTCCAAACCGGAGAATGTGCATTATCCAACTATGCTACAGCGACGATATTTTTAGCGACAAATTTTTATTAAATTTTGGACACATTGATACAACTTTATTATTAGGAGAAGACATTCTCATTGAGAAGTTGTAATTATTCAGAACATAGGTCTGTGATATTTTAAATATATTAATTAGAAATATATATATTCGATATAACGATTAAATGTATTAATATCAAAAAGGTAACATACAGGTTCGAAAATTTGTCGCTAAAAATATCGTCGCTGTAGCATAGTTGGATAATGCGCCTTCCCCGGTTTGGAAAGAGATCCAGGTTCGAATCCCGGTGGCGCAACAACAATATCTTTCGATACAATTGATTTTATATGTATATCTTTCTAATTAATATATTTAATGAGATTCCAGATTTCAACAGTGAAAAAGGGAACGAATGAGGACTCTGAAGAATAAAAGAGGACAAAAATGAGAACACTTATTATTATCATTATTAATAATTCTATTAAATTCATCTTAACATAAAATATTTTACAATATTTTTGTACCATTAAAATAAAATGGATATTTTCCATACAAAGTGTTTTTTTTAAAATTATTTTTCTCAATCTTTCGTAGACTTGTATATTTATTCGTTGTTACGGCTTAAAGCCTTTTATGGATAATACGAGAGCCGTCCGGAAAGTAGCGTACCCGTTTTAGAATTAAAAAAATAAGCAACATATATTATTTGACAAATTTTTTTATTTGTTGACAATAAATCTTAAACTATTCCCGATGTTGTTATTTTTTTTTTTACATAAATATTTTTAATAACACGTTATTGGTGTCAAATTCGAAAACCGGACACGATTGATTGATAATGTTTTTCTAAACGCACGCTGTATCCATAAAATATCAACATTTCTGCTGTCGCGGGCAGTCGCCATCTTTCGTCTTGTAACGCAATTTGCGTTATCTATTTAGAATAGCGTACTGGGGAAAAGAAATGTAAAGATATCGATATGTCGGAAATGGAACGTAAGCTTGTTTTTTTGGTCTGATCATTATATATTACTATTACGGTGACCTCTCCCACCCGAGCGACAAATTGATTGAGTGATTACGTATTTGACCGAGTGCATTCGGAAAGTAAATTAAACAGTGATTGATTAGCATAATAGATTGTTGAAAAATGAATCGAAATGTTTCTCTCTTTCTTGTTTTGATTTATTAAGCACGATCCGGATAGTGTTAATTCCCTCCGATGTTTTTTTATTTCCCAAATAGTACATGCCTCACGGAGCGCTTTCAGGTACTTAATTCCAAGGAGAGACGTGCAGGTTGTGTGTTGTTTTTAGAACAGCATCGTAATTTATTAGTAATTTTAATTCCACGCATATTTTTCTTTATTAAAAATACGATAATACACTGTATACGTAGGTTGTGCATTATAATATTTTCCAACTTCCCTCAAGTAAACAAAATTCCGTACGTGCCTTTATCAGCCCGTTCCGTGAATTTTAATCCTTTGAATTCGCTTAAAACTGCGCATGCAAATTAATAAGTCGCCCTTCATGGCGCAACCCGCGTCACCCTAAATATTCCAAACATATCATTGAGTTGCGAATGGCGTGTGTGTCGAGTGCTAGTTCACAATCCACCCAATCGTGGTTAAGCTCTGAAAAAACATACAATTATTTTAATTTAATCCTACATATAATAAAATGTATTAAATCAGTATAGTGTAATATGTCAGGGCGCCGTTGTACTTACTCCACGAAACGATGGTAAACTGTAAACCGAGCCTGTCGCTTCTCTATTACATCACAATGTTCATATTCTAGGCAATAGCGGGCACATTATGATAAGGGTGAGCCGTTTAAACAGACCATGCGGGAGCTTTCTGTCTCGGCTGCACCCCTGATATGCCTCCGTGCAGTTCTCTCCCTCGCCCGTGCCAGGCGATTACTCCTGCATTTGACGGTGTTAAGTCACAATCACGCATATTTATGAAAGCAATTTCCATTGTAGCGATAGCAGGGAAGCAGGAAGAAGGGCGGGCACATCGTGTGTTCTAGTGTGCATTCTGCTTGAAACGCGCTCTGGAAGATTGCTGATTCGGACATTTTTAAATAGGATCTTTATTTCAGAAGCAAACAATTGTTTTATCCGTTGTACTATTAAATCTTTCGCAATAAGAAAGCGTAAAATAAAACATTCATTTTTATCCAGAGAATTAGTATTTATTCAATTTTATATTTGTTAGAACGTAGCGAGCAACCTCGCCCACCCTCCCGCCGAGATACGTGCCTTGAATATGGCTCTAATTGTTTTATTATTCTAGGCCTTTTCTTTCCTTTAGGAGCCTCCGCTCTCTCGTCGTGTCCTGTTCTCCTGTCTTTCGGTACGAGATTATTAATGGGGCAAGGGGCGATGTCAATGGAATACACATTTCGTAATTTCGGCCAAAAACCTCAGTCTAATAATGTCCACAAACCAAGTTTACAATCTCGCGAGTACTTATGCTGTGTCGGATGGTGTTGGAGTTCGTTGGTCACGGCTTAGTTTTATTTGAGAGAAACAAAAAAAAACTTATCGTGTCGATCGCATTAACGAGCTGCCTGTAATTGAGCGGATTCTATTTAACCAGGCTGCGCAACTTTAAAACCAATTTGCGATTCAGCCAAAAGCATAAATGATAATAGCGGACGAACGCGGTTAGGGGTACGGAGTGGTGCGGTCTTTTGATGGCAGGGGGGGCGGGCTGAGCGCCATTATGTCGGTTCTAGCGGCAACCTCGTGTATATGGTAATAAGAGAGTCGGAGCTATCTCCTAGCGCAGTATGTACTCCTGATACCCGGCCGAGGGTTGACAGGTACGAGCAAACTTTTGCCGACATGTTTGCACGTGCATTCGAGCCGCGTCGAGGATCTCAAACTTGGCTGGCGTAGTAGACGACTAATTTATTTGAGCCGCTGATTTCCGGAAGTTTTGGTCGGCTATCTGTGGGAATTGAGCAACCACTTCGTGCCGATTATAGCTTGTGTTTAAAATTGAATGATTAAATTAATCAGAATAAATCTATGAATCAAAAAATATTTAGTTGCTTCCGGGATACGAACCTGGAACTTACCATTTCGTCACACCCCAATTCCCGGTAGAAACTTTATATTTTTTCGATTAACTGTTTTTTTCTGTACATCTTTCGAATTGATTTTAAATATATATTTTAAACAGATCAACGTTTTTAAATTGCATCTTTACAACAATAATAATGTGTTTTGATCAAAAATACATATATATTATTTGAAAACAATAAAATAATTACTTAACATAATAATGTTCTCGTATCTCAATCCAATTTAAGACATACCGATAGTTACATATAGCAAACAAGCGTTACAACTTAATGAAATAACATTTTTGTAATTCAATGTATTTTTATTTTTTTTAGGAGAACACATTCTTATTGTGAAGTTGTAATTATTCAGAACATAGGTCTGTGATATTTTAAATATGAATTAAATATATTAATTATAAAGAAATAGAATTGATAATTCTGGCGTCTACTATCAGATTTACTTAAAGGTATTTTGAGATTCTGTAAAAATAAGGTAGATGGCTCTGTCAAATGATGGAACGATTAAATGTATTGATTTCAAAAAGGTAACATATAGGGTCGAAAAATTGTCGCTAAAAATAATGCCGCTGTAGCTTAGTTGGATAAAGCACCTCCCCCGGTTAGGGAAGAGATCCAGGTTCGAATCCCGGTAGCGCAACAACAATATTTTTCGATAAAATTGATTTTATATGTATATCTTTATAATTAATATATTTAATTCATATTTTCAATGCACTTTCACAGATATTTTGACTATTGGCCGAATGTTTATGATGGCAGAGTTGCGAATGATAAATCAGTTCGTACGCCACCTTTCAACTGCAAATGATGACTCTAATATTATTATTATGGTGCATTTTTTATCACCCGCGCGTGGCATGCAGTCGCCGGCGAGTATTCGAAGTAATTAAATTCGCAATTTCTAGTTTCCATATTCCGCTGCACAGTACAGTAACGATTTTCCATTCAACGCCGGCATTTGTGTCCACGAAACAGTAAACATTTTAATCGGAATGTTTCGGCGGCTCACGCTCGGGACTTAAAAAATTATAGCCTTTTCCTGACTCCGAGTTGGCGGGCATTAAACCGCCCGTAGTCGATTAATCTGGGTCCATTATTTCTGAATGTTAGTCGCTCGTGTAATTTTAATTATGTCCGTAAAAAGTTGCTATAGGAATGAAAGATCTCTTAGGAATTGGTTGAAACGAAGTGTTTTGAAATTCCCTGATTCCGTAAATATTTGATTTTTTCATCCAAATGTTTCGAATGATATTTGCTTGGGACACTTGAGTTTTCTAATGTTTCCAGTAACATATTCAATAAATATCAGATTTTTTAAATTATATTTAATGGAAAATATGTAGAAATATGGGGTAATTAATTACAGGGCTTATGACCTGTCTTCACTTTATATATATATATCGTTCATCAATTCTTACCCCTAAATCTCCACATTTATCAAATTATTGAAAGTTGTATATATGTTAGTATGTGAACTCGCTTCGAGTACCACTACGCCGTCGCCATATTCAAAACATATTCAAATATTGCTAATATAATATACTGGTAAAAATAAGAAAATATATAAAAAATCACGCGTATTCTAGTATAATGTGTTTAAAAAAACATTTTACAGATAAACAATATAGCTTGAAAATAATTTCAAAAATATCAGATTCTCACAGTGATGACATGTATGCTGTTTAAAAAAAGAGGGAAAAATTAATTATCAAATTTGGTCCATAGATGGCGATGGTGTAGTGATACTCGAAGCGAGTCCACATACTAACATATATACATCTTTCAAAAATTTGATAAATGTGGAGATTGCCCTGTAATTACCCCATACTTCCATATATTTTCCATTAAATATAATAATCTATGAGATATCTGATATTTGTTTAATAACAGTACTCCTTTGTAGGTAAAAATGCAATAATTGTGTGTTGTTGGACATATTCAAATATTGCTAATTATTGTTATTATTGCGAACTGAGCGGGAAATGTTCGCCATGATATTGTATTCCCAGCCCTCATTACAGTATAATTATTATATTAGATTAATATGTACTGACGCAGAGATCTTTTCAGCATTGTAACTATCTATCCTTCGTTTACGTGTTTAGCACTCCCCCGAGGCTCGCGGGTCGAGCGACCTGTCTATCTGTTATTCCTTTCTCCATTTTAGCACTGCTGGTCAATAAACCTCGATAATTGTACTGTGCATTCTATACTACGTATTCACTATTTAATTATCTTTCGCATTTCTTTCGTCCGGCGAACCCCGGGTCGTGAGGTTGGGCGATCCATCTTTGAATAATTACCTCTGCCAATCTCCCGCTCTTCGGTATTATTATTCAGCAATTGCCGAGTCATTATGGCGGATCGTGACTGGCGCGGGAACAATGATAAATGGCGCGTCTCGCGTCGGAGCCTCATCTCCATCTATCACATTTTCGTTTACATTTTTTACACTCGCTCGAGTGCATCGCTTTTCCCCCCCGTGTAATTTAATTTTCGTGTGTGATATCGCGGCGACCTCATTACCCGGAGAACGTGAAGACACGTTAGGTTATTAATTACCCAGATGGCGAATGACGTCGAGTTAATGCTGATAGGTTAACCAGATTAATTGCTTTCGATGGTTACGGTAATTATTTAATCGTTCAGAAAAGAATGAACTTTTTAACGATCGTGAATTAGGCTCGTGCAATATGTACACACGATATTAAAAGCTTGAACTTATTGATGATCGTGTAATGACGAAGCGTTTTGTTGAAGTTGAAATCTAAAAATATAATAAAACACTATATAATATTAAATATACAGAAATCGGATTGATGTCTTTATAATCTGTGAATATGCTCGCTGGAATTAAATTATCATAACAATTTTTTTATGCGATTCGGTGAACGGTGTTCGTAGATAATTTTAATTAATGATTTTTGCCTTGTACTTATTTTTTATGGCAACCGTTTCGACTGCTAAGAGCATTGCAAAACTAAGATTAATGTACTGGCTGGAGATTTATACACAATTATTTGACCACTTGAAAAATTTAAATATTTACATTAGATTTAACTACTATTAAAATCAAGGTGGGGGGGTGCCAACGTGACTTTTTTTATAATAATAATTATTTCTAAATTTACCTGTTCCATTAATGTAAAGATCAAATATAATATTTTAAAAATTTGGTATGATTTCGTGTGATATTAGTTGGGTATGACGGGCGGTTATGACGAAAGTGGAAGCGATAGGCCTTCTTTCTACAAAGGCAGCGAACAGGAATAATTTAGATAAAAAACATTTGAGTAAAAAAATTCTATTTCACAAAAGATTTCTGTGAAATCCTTCCCAAAAATTGTTAATAAAATCACACATCGCAATGATCCCATTGGTATTCGCTCAGATGCTCGTCGGAAGTGGCTTTGTAATATTTGTGGCACGCCCGCGCTTGTGACGCGCCGCTCCCCGGAGTGGAGAGGGCGACAGAGCTCTCCTGAAAAGTTGCCGATAACCATTTGTCATTTGGGAGTACAATAAAGTGGCCCAAAAGAAAGCTACGTCATATTATCTGAATTATTACTTCTGTGGAAGCAGAGCCCCTGATATAATTTGGAATTTTTTCTCTCTCACCGCGCGTAATTAATTACTTTAATTTTATTATTACACTTTCATATATAAAGATTCTGAAATATATCGGAAATAATAATTTTAAAGCGAAGATAGAAATGTATTATTTATTTATAATAATGTGATATTATTCATTAATACAATACTCAATGACCAAATTTCAATTCATCGATTTCCTGATTGAGATTTCCGTTTAGAAAAAAATAACACTCAGAAATCACTGAGGTATAATCAAAGCTATAAAAATGTTTAATGGTATCCAAAATGTTACACAGATATGTGAAATCTTATTTCTTCAATGATAAAAATCAAAAGAAATGTATCCAAAAGAATTAGAATTATTGAAATTTTTACCGATTTTCTGTTTTTGCACTTAATTATTATTTATTTAGTTACATTATTAATATATATTTTTAAATTTTACAATTATTGGTTTTGGTTGAGTAGATTTCGGTGGCTTGTGTTCTGGTCTCATTATCTTATCCCATGTCAAATTAATTCTGACAACTTTAGCGATATTGCTGGTTTGGGTGGGAGATTCTTTCACGTTGTTCGGGACAACAGAAATCTCTTTATTTCAGTAGGAGAATTGTTTTTTTAGTCTTACGTAAGGACACGATTTTCCTTTGGTTTCCAATGACTTAATCCCAAGGTATTCCCTTTTCTTATTTTTTACTCTGTTGTCGTTTAGTTTGAATTCGAAAGTTTTCATTTTAGAATTGTAAAATGTTATGATATTTATTAAATTTTGGTAGATAGAAATTTTATTTAATTTTTTTTGTAATATTTTCAGTTTTTAAATCGTACTTCTATCAGAAATACTTTTTTTTCCTTCGAAATGAAACAAATAATAAATTACGTCATATGTTTCCGATAATGTAAAACCCCATAAGCGAGAATGACGCTACCTTCTGTATATTTCCCCTTTATTTTAAGTATCCATATCATTGCTATATAAAAACGATTGAAAACGTAAATGAGCCATTCGACTATATTTATTCATCCCTTAAATTCGAGTGCGAGGTTATTTATATCGTACGAACATTCTTTCCAGATAGTTGCTCGTTTCTCGTAGATTGCCTCTGACGTCTTTCCCATACTTGCCCCATCCGCTACCCTTATTGAGCCGTTAAATTGAATACGAGATATGAACAGGCGCCGCGTGCTACGTAGGGGGACACTCGCCCATTTTAAGAAGTCACATTCTGCTCAAAGCATATTTATTTTACCGGTACAGTGGCGTGTCAAAGTTACAATAAAAAATATCGCTTCCACTTATGTATATTTAAAAAACCGTCACAAAGTCGCGAATGCTAGTTTAACTCATTGTTGTTTTTGTATATATATATTTTTAAAGATGTTCACTCAAGTCGCAAGTTGCACTTTTTAAAATCAGAATACGTTTCTAGTATATATTATATTTATCTGGCAAATATTTATACAACCTGTCGTAGTCTTTTCTAACGTCGGTGTTACTAGTTGGTCAATTTGTGTAAATATATAATATAAACGAAACAAAACAATATTTTTTCCTGGAGAAAGTCTGTAATTAATAACATCTTTAAAATATGGTGATTCTCCATCCCATGGGGAAATGAAATGCGATGCCATGATAAATATGGGTGTTTTTTTTTTTTTTTTTCAATTTCTAAGAGTCTACGATACTCTGAGTACTCTACATGCGGCTAGACCGCCAAATCTACTACTACAAGTGCATCAGCGCTGATCGCTTTGACACTTTTTCTAACTACCTTATTATAATAAACATCATATGTGTTTTATATTAATACATGAATTGGAAGGGTAAAAAATTCTGATAAAAAACCCTCATAAATATGGGTGGTTGTGTGCTAAGGTTTTTATACGCCACTGTCACTAGGTACTCCATTCAATATGTGGGGGGTTTATGGAAGTACGTATCGTATTACTTACTCGGCGAGTAATGGCGATCAGGCGAAAGGGTGTCATGGCTATTGGTTGCTTGTTCATATGAATAAAATATTTAAAAAAATCTATAACCCGCATATTCCTGTACATAGGTATACTATTAGCATATTTATCAACACACATGGGTATATTATTAGCATATTGATCATTAAGCGAAACGATTCATAACTAATGGTTGATTTATATATCATAGTGGAACATAAACATGATAGCTTTGTACGATAGACGATAGAGGCGAGTTTGCGTTTGTTCTTGCTTGATTTATTAAATATTTTATCAGTGATATGACCTGACTTTACCTTAATAGGTAATATTGGAACAATTCGTTGACATGAGAATGTTTTTAAATTTTTAGACTATTTGTATATCCGTTCGGTTTGCAATGCTGTACAATATTTAATAGTCAGTGAATTAATATCATTCAAAGATTTTTATATTTATTTCTTGTTTCATCGGTTCGACTAGGGTTAAAATTGCGAGGCAGTGGTAGAAAAATATCTTTTTTTATATATATAAGAAACACCCCCATTTTTCTATTTTTAAGCCACAATTTCTAGTCCTTGGACTTCTGGATTTTTTGATGATGAATTTTGGATCATTTTTCCGAATAATATTATTAATATATACATTCTCGTAATAGCAGCAGTTACATTTTTGGAATTATTTATTTTGAATACTAATAATAAGTATTAATGTAAATATATTATAATGAAATATATTTTCTTTTAAAGTTGCAATTTTTAGTGCACAGTTCTACGATGTTTAAAACAAATCAGATGAATCAATTAGAAAAAAAACCAAAGAAAAACAGAAAAATCTAACACCGAAAAAATATTTGGTTACAAGCATAGCATACCTAGCGTATATCCCATACAAAGGTTTATGGTTTAATTGTAAATATATGTAAAGTTGACATTTTTTAAATGGAAATAATAGATGTCTCACTTAAAAAGACTACATATAAAAATAAAGAATTTGTCGAAATTTTAAATGGTTAACGTGGTGCAATGGTAACGCATTTTTCCGGAAAGAGAAAATTCTGGGTCCGTATCCCGTATAGATATTTAGATTTTTTCTGTTTATCTTTCTAATTGATTCATGTAATTTATTAATATAAATGTTTAAATAAAGAGTAATTTGTCGACTCTTTCATTTTCATAGTTATCGAGTCCCTTATTAAATTGTTTCGTAAATAATAATGTACAGTAGATACAATGTTTCGCAAGTGGATGAAATTTTTATTAAATACGCTATCTTACGTGTCCTCGATACATTTTTTCAACATCTAGCTTTTTTTATTATAATTGTAAAATTATATAGTGTAATTAATATACTGTTGGGGCTCGTGTCCACGAACAACGTAAATCCACCAGGGCGATGGGGAGACTAGATTCTATATGTATATCTTTATAATTAATATATTTAATTCATATTTAAAATATCACAGACCTATGTTATGAATAATTACAACTTCACAATAAGAATGTGTTCTCCTAAATAAAAAAGACTAGATTCACTCAACAATAACAATTTGTCAATTTTTTAAAAATTTCTGTCTAATACATAATCTTTGGGCTATATACATTGTATAAATTGTACAAAATATATTATATGTTGTACAAAAATATATTAACGCATGTATATACATGTGCCATTTTATAACAGACCTAGACCTACAAATTTATCAGTAGTAATTACTAATAGATTTTTATGAGCCAATTCCGAATCTGTGCTTCTTTTTTTTTCTATGGAAAAAAAAGATATTCGTAAATTTAATATTCAGATTTGCTTGCACTTTTTGCAAATGTAGTAATATATTTAATGCTTTTCACAAATATCTTATCTACTTTCATCCTTTGAGCATGTTTTATTTTTCAGAAATTATATCATAAAATATGACAGATGAGTTTCAAATATATATATTTTTATTATTTATTTCTCAACATAGTCTCCTTTCAGTCTCATACACTTAGTCTAGTGATATTACAACTTTTTGAACCATCTACAAATATGATTTGTCGAACTCAGCAAAATAAGCCTCTATTTCGTCGATGATTTGCTCGTTTGACGTGAACCGCTTTCCGCCAAACCTTTTTTTCATGTTTGGAAACAAAAATAATTCGCATTGGGCCAAATCTGCAGAATAGGGTGGATTAGGCAGCATTTCGTAGTGTAATTTGACCAGTTTTGCTGTGGTGATTGCGGACGAGCGAGCTGGTGCGCTGTCATGGTGAAAGAGCCTGGGCGCTCTTCATCAAAATCGGATGTTCGGCCACGCTTAAATTCATTAAACCAATAGTCTTCGAAGGTGCATGGTCTTTACAAACGGCATGCGACTTCACTTTGATTTCCTCACACGTCTTCCCATCAAACAAACACAAACTTGCCCACTTTCAACAACAGCTATCAAAACAAAACTACTCGATAAATCTATCTGAAATTTTGACAGGCGTCGTTCGAAAGATGGCGTTAAACAATGGTATACAGATTTTGCGCCAGTCGCGCCATCGGTATATCGCACACCTAGATCAAAACTAAGACAACTCAAAAAGTCATTTTTCAGTAGACAAAAAAATAAAAAGATTTTTCTATTTAAACATTTTAGGTCAAAATGTATCCTAAAATGACCCTATCTGAGAACTGCGGCTTAATTAGTTGCGTATAATGGCAGAGTACCGAATACAATAATGACTCAAAATTCTTATTTTTTTGAGTTGTCTTATTTTTGATCTAGGTGTGCGATATGTCGGTTCATTCGTGTTGATGTTACTTTAATATTCACCTTGGTTTTACAGTTGGGAATATGTATTTGGACAGTGATGAGGTCTAAACTGAGAATACAGTACATACATGAATTACATAGAATTTATTGATCAAAGGTTTGCAATAAATTGCGTGGGTGTGGAGTTATGGTGTACAAAGTAATAGTGAATAGACGGTGTCGGTCGACCGCATGACAGCTGACCCCTGGCGGCCACATGTCCCGCCGATGTCCCTACCGACGTAACTCGTACAGCAGTCGCTAGATGTCTGTATGGAAGTTACAGATGAAAATTAGTTTATTTGATTCAATAATGGATTGATTGTATACTTATTCGGGATCATTTTAATTTCTCTTAAGATTCGTGCGATACTTGTTCATCCTCGGCGGTATCTTGCGATGAAATGATCCGCGTAGGTAGACGGGATGTATTATAGATACTCCTACCCATCCCCGTTTCCGATGCCGCTGGGAAAAGTCGAGAAGATATATTTATTGCAGTCCATTCGTTCGCCTGTTCCTTTCTCGAGCTTCTCCCGCTCATAATAATTCTTTCCCGCCAAGTTGAAGCAGTTTTTCCATTTGGAAATGTAATACGTATCCAGCCAAAGAAGTTTAAATAAAATATCTATCTAAGTTTTGCAGCTGAATCGGAGATATTTATCGCCATTTCTAGTGTCGCCTGAATCTGACGCTGATATTAATTTTCCTCTGCGTTATCGTTTCTGATATTGATTTAAACTGATATTCTTCTGTAATAAAATCATACGAATGCTTTTATTAAGCTTCGTCGAAATAGTTCACAACAACAATAATAAATAATAGACAGAGAAAGGTGGGATACATTTGGGGAGGCTTTCATCTAGCAGTAAATAAAAAAAACAGCTGATAATGATGACACATATTATGTAGATGTTTGGATTCTTCTAGAAAATGTATTTAGTAACGTTTAGTAGGTACTAGGTACCAATTTTTATTATAAAAAATCTGTAACCCCGATATCTTCCGAATGACTTGAGCATTTTGATCGAAATTCCGTAAAATACGGATCCTATCAGAAAATGGGTTTTGTGGGATAAAGGTTTCTCAATATTTAGATACAAAATAAATATCTCATCTGAATGTTTCCACTGTCTGTCTACCTCTGCACGTTAAATTAATTTGAGAGAGGTGACGTTATGATTTCTGCGCGATTTTCGACTTTACTCGGGATTTCTCGCTTTCCACGCACTAATCACAAATGATTTATAGAATAATAGTAAACCTCCCATTGTTAGAAAACCGCTCTGTGGTGTGTAACTCCTCGCCGTCTGCTCTGTATCTATAATTAATTCTACAGCCAATAATCTAATCTTGATTCAGCCAAAGCTGTGTGTAGGTAGGTACTCACCCATTCGTCTTAAATGGATGCTGTATGCCTATCTAATGATTACGTCGCTTGTATACCAACGTAAACATAATTTACACTCTGCAATGTTCATTTAAGATAGTTAGGTACACGCATTGTATATATTTTGTGGTGTATACAATATAATTATTAATGGCGTCCATCTGATAAATGTAATTTCGTAACATATAACAAATGATACAATATTAATTAATAAATAATGTAAATAAATAAACATACTCCATATTATAAAGAATAATACGTATAAATCACGTCAGTACCGAATTAATATTAGGGGGATGGAGGTGTTTTTTTGAAATCTCATGACAGTGACCTTCCTCTTGTTTTGAAGGTTAAGTGTGCAAAATTTCATTAAGCTCGAAATAAAACTGTACATCTATATAAAAAACAAACACCCACCCATCCACGGACACTCTTCTTTATATATATACATATACACTAGCTGAAGTACCCAGCGATGCCCGGGCTTTACGCAGAGTGAAGTGGCTTCACTTTGAGGGGAAGGAGGTAGTTTTTTCGAAATCAGATGTAGACAGTGATTTTCCTCTTATTTAGAACGTCAAGTGTGCAAAATTTCATCAAAAAGTACCAAAAATCTGCTTTAAGGGGTGGTAAGGGCGATGGGGGTGGTTTTTCGTAATCTCATGTAGACAGTGACCTCGGATGATGATGACCAGTGATGCTCGGAATAAAACTGTAGATTTGTATAAAAAATAAACAACCCACCCATCCACGGACACTTCTTTATTATTTGTATATTCTAAATTATTTGTATATATGCACAGTTGTGCAGTCACTCCGACATATCGTGCCCTTGTATAGCAACAAGGTATCATCAGACATTTATATCAAACTGAAATATTGAGCTTTAAAGTTCTGAATATTCATTTCTCCGGCGGAGTTTGGTTCGTCGCCCATGCGGTGAAATTTTTTACAAAAATATAACAGAATAAACTGATTCCTGATTTCGGCCATGCTGTGTAGGTATAAGTATTTATTTTATTTGTATTCAAATCGGTCGCTTTTCTAAAAAATATTGTACGTGTTACTAAAACGTTGTTAGTTTATTTACCAATCTCCTAAACTACCAGGAAATTTGACATGTTCGTAATCAGTTTTAATGAAAAATATATTGTAAAAATTTGACCAAAATGTCAGATGTTACCTTGTTGATCCAAGGTGACAATATGTAGGCCACTGGCTAACGAAACGGCATAGAATGCTTGCCAAATGATATCATTAATCCCTTTGGCTGCCAACTTCCAATATGTGAATATCGAAGGAAAAGTGTTTCTGTATTTTTATTATTGTATCCAACAATGTACAATATTTCAACAAATATTTTTAAACAAAAGCATACTTCGAATTTGTCGTAATAATTTCGAACGTGGAACATCTTTGATCGTCACAATACATAAGTAGCAGTGGCGTACAGTAGGTATAGACTTAGATTATGCTGTATATATTATATAATATTCTGTATGCTACATTATACATAGATTTATGAACTTTCGTTTAACCGACGTTAAGCAAAATGAATCCATCATAATAAAAATGCATTATTCTCAAACGTAAAGAACATTTTGTCGATGATTTAAATAACACTACAACGGCACGAAAAAAAACTGTCTACTTTAACACAGGCTTCAGTCTAGCAAAGTAGCCGGGACAACGCTGTATATATCAGAGGTGAAGTGTACTCCATCTCACACAATAAACTATGAGTATTAATTGTGTCTTATGTTATAATATATTCACCTCTGTTAGAACAAAAATATGTATGTCATCTAATAAATAAATAAATAAATTCATGAAAACAACACGTTTAGTAAGGTAGTAAAGTTTGCGAATTAGTAAATGAGGAAGAAAATGCTTCGATCAGCTCTAAGCCAAATTTTTTAAATTAAAATCTTTCAAACGTCATTCTGTTAGGTAACAGTATATCTAAAGACTCCGTACAACACGGATCAGCTGATCTATTTCTGACTCTGCCGAGTGGAATTCAGTTGGTAACAATTGTATGGCTTGAATAGAATGATAGATTAAAACGGTGGCTAGCAATTATAGTAGCAATAAATTATGAATAACCCAGTAGAGGACTACAGCGCTCCGGTTGCATCGCGCGGTAGCATCCAGAACTACGCAACTAATGATTCTATTGATACACGATGGGCGCTAGAGTGGATAGTATAATATGAATTATTTAATTTATATTTTTTTCCCAAAATTTTTAGTAATGCTTGCATACTTTTTATCTATCAATATTCATAGATTAAAGAAAAAATATGAGTCGCATATCTGTCGAAAAAATATATAGTTTAACCGGTAATTATAAAAAATAATAGATGTCTCATTAAAATAGAAGGAACATACACATGGCACATCTAGATCAAAACTAAGACAACTCAAAAAAAGTTATTTTTCAGCAGACAAATAAAAACGTTTTTCCTAATTTTTTGTTACTAAAGTTATGAAACTAAATAACATTTTAGGTCATAAATGTATCCTGAAATTACACTATTCGAAAATTGGGGCTAAGTTAGTTGCGTATATGACAGAGTATCCGAATACAATAATAACTCAAAATTCTTTGGTTTTTGAGTTACTTTAGTTTTGATCTAGGTGTGCGATATAGTCGAATACATGTCACGTCAATATTCTTACTATTTTCAAACTAAACTAAGCGCTCGTGCCATGAAAATAGGACTAACTTAATGGCCTCCTGGAACGAGGCTCGAACCCCCAACCACTAAATCACTAGGCGAGTATCGTAACCACTAGACCACAAGCACGCTGTAAAACCTATTTGCTATTGTCAGAATATATAGCTTCTGTGAGACGAGTATTTCCAGATCCAATTAAATACCAGAATAACTTACACTAATTCGATAATACGACTATCTCAATCAAAGCACACTTCGTCTTATTTGGGGGGTGTTTGGCCCGGCGGCGTCCTTACCCGTAAGCGCCGGGCTGGGTGGATGGGGGGGGGGGGGCTAATTGTTATTGCCGCCCAGAGCAGGCTATCCGCGCCCAATCTGGGCCCAGCGGGGACGCCGTTTACTTTTATGGCGTTTCGGAAAGCGGGGTTAAGTTGCGGAATGGAAATTTGAAAGGGGCACCCCATTTTCCTGGCGTTAACACTTCATTATTAATTCGCGATCTAACCTGATCTTCGTCCAACAAATATTCCATTTGTTATTATGTACAACACTATCGTCTAGTAACGATACACACATTGCGCGATGTGACAAGTTCTGAAACAAAACCGCACATCGTCCAATTTACGAAATTGAGATGAACGTATTTGTAACTTATGTATATCGTATTATTATATTAATGCGAGCTATAAAATGAAGTTATTTTGCCAATAGACGCCGATACATCGGCATTGAATTGAATTGAACTGATTTTTTGATTTGAACGGAGATTACCATATAATAAGTGGCGTGCAGTAGGTATAGATTTAGGTTATAATGTTACCAATGATATTATACAATCATATGTAATTTATGTTGTAATTATGAACTTTCGCTTAACCAACGTCTTTACCCTACTATGTATATATTTGTAATTTTAGAGTACTATTAATAGTGTTTTTAAAGTTTAAGTTTTAACGTAAAATAATACCTTATCTATATAAAAAATGTATGGATGTTTTTAAGAACACTTTTTATGACTGAACGTGATTCTTTTATTGTTTGAAAATTCATCACGTAATTCAGAACGTATAGAACGGCCATGAAATCAACATTTTAAAAATAGTAAGATAGAAAAATTCGCGAATTAGTAAAAGAGGAAGTAGACACTCCAAGTAGATTTCTTCAGCCTTTCTAATGTTATTCTGTTAAAAAAACAGCATAGGTAACGATTCCATACAAAACGGATCAACCGAAAGAAATTTTCAATTCAGTAAATAACTAATTATATGACTCGAGTAATTCACTAGCTTAAGATAGAACAGAGTAATATGAATAGGTCAAGGCGGCGAATGCATAAGAGCGCCATGGGCACAGCGGTGAGTTGTCGTGGTAGTTTTTAGAACTAAGCAATTAAAGTCTCTACCGGTACACAGATGACGCTAATTGTAAAATAATGTTACCGTTTATGTTAATCCAATTATTCAGTCTATATTTTTTTTACTTATATGCACTGCACGCTTATATGCAGGGGTATATAATACCATAAGCACCATATAATGATTTTCGGAGATTTTTGAAAATTGATTTGCTTTTGATAAAATGTTTCTGAAATATGCAAACATGCCACTATTGGCAGACAATCATTTTCAAACGCATACCTAATACAGAATAACCTGGAAGTTACTGTATCAAATTTCAGAAATACTAACTTAATTGTTTCCATGGAGTATTTCTAAAATGATTTGTTAAAAAAATGGAATGCGCCTAATGGGTTGCCACCCTGCAGCCGCCACGAACGGTTAACCCCCTTATTTATTTGCTCCAATATTTTATATATTGATTATTTTTACCTCTCAATTTCTTTATACAAGTGTCCCAAAAGACTTCTTCATAATAAAAATTCTGTAATACAATAATAGATGGGTTTAATAAAAAAATGTTTATTTTGCATTTAAGTACAGTCCCTGGGAATTTACTTCTTAAAAATTATGTTTTCTAAATGTGATCCGTTATTTCGCTGGCACTCTTCTGAACGGGAGGTACAATTTCTGACAACTGCTCGGCACGTATTCTCCGTGATCGCTGCCTTCTCGGATATTTTCTTTTTATTGGCCCAGAGAGGGAGGGTCGTCACTGCATACCTTTGATTTAAGATAGCCCCATAGGAAAAAGTCCATTCGGGGCCAAGTCGGGGCTACGTGGAGGCCAGTTTATGTCACCTCGTCGGGATATCAATTTTCCAGGAATAATTTCACGAATTACTGGTAAGAACACGCTCCATAGCGACTGAATTCCCAGGGACGCGGCTAGCGATCGGCATACCCCTCATCCTTCTCCCGCTCAATGCGTTGGTGCAGCCAATGAACCAAAATGAAAAATACTTTAAAGCTAAAATTATTGCGAGTTTTTTTGCGTTTACAAGATTTTTTAATTATCAAGCAGGCAATTATCAAAATATTTTTTTTAGTTCCAACATTCCTCGTCAACCATAAAAACACAGAATTGCCACCAAAATAAAATTGAAATAAGTAGGAATTAATTTATTCCGAAAATAGAAAATATTTATTTTTGTTTTACATTTTGAAACCTTGTATGTTTATTTCTTTAGTCGGGCATTTGATATGAATTACTTTAATCCTTCATGGGATACGAAAAATATGAATTACGTGATTTTTATTGCGCGAATGTAAAAATGAAGCTTCTGAACGAACAGTGCGGCGTGTTTCGATAAGTTTGGAGACGTAAGTCTTAAAGATGGAGAAGGTCCAGGACGTCTGTTACTGTTTAACCTTTACCATACACCCCAATTACCCGAACGCAGCCATGCTGTCAACTCGTGTTACCGTAAATAACAATTAGAAAAAATGTTTTTATTAGCTTAAATGGCTTTAATAGCACGAATTTACACTAAATATTGAGCATTCAATTTTGAAAAAATGATTAATAACATAATTTAGAGTATTCATTAAGTCGTATAAAATGTGTCCTTCCTTCTTATCTCTCTTCATTTAATTAGTGAGAGAGAGACAATTATATTTGTATGTTTGTTGTTCTTTTCACTGTGAAAATAGTGTATGATCTCTGTCTTTCATATCACAAATTGTATTTTTACCAACGTATTAATTTTACGACGGATTGAATGGAAAAATAATTGTTTTTGTACGATTCCTTTTTTATAATTGGTTTTTCTCTAGACATTCCTAAGTGCTGTTTTCTTTAGGATTATCTAAAATATGAATTTTATTTACCGAAATATTTACAGGTTTAATTATGATGGTAAACCTGTGTTACTGCATGGTTTGGGAAGGGTTAAAACGACGAATTGAAAGCTTTAGTGGACGCGACAAATAACCAACGTTGATTAATTGGAGATGAACCTTATTGCTTCACAACATCTTTCGATCGACGCATATCAAAATTTCAGATAGATTTATCGAGTAGTTTTGTTTTAATAGCTGTTGAAAGTAGGCAAGTTTGTGTTTGTTTACAACCATAGAAAAATAGTAATATCGGTCAGTGATTGGAAGACGTGTGAGGAGATCAAAGTGAAGTTGCATGCCGTTTATACGGACCATGCACCTTCGATCACTACCATCAGATATTGGTTTAATGAATTCAAACATGACTCGTAAATAAGTTTGTATTTCGGTGGCAAAAATGTTTAGAATCAAATGGCTTTTACTTTGTTTAATAAAGTTTGTTTAGTTATGTTTTAATTAAACCTAAAAATCTGCAATTATTTTCGGAACAACTTAATATTTTTTCGTAAGAATTAAGATGAATTATCTGGATACAGTGAGTTATTTCGTGGTTCGAAAAATTACGTAAGATAGGCGTTAATATTGTGCATTTTCATTTTCAATCGGAAGCCTACACAATGTATTTGCAATGGTAGGGGTGTGTATGTTTATATGGAGCCAATGTACTGTATTCAATCAAATTAGCTCGCAAAGGAGAAAAGGTGTTTGTTCGCGGAACAGCGCCTAATATAATACTCGGAGTCTGCTCAGCGCTGTATCCTCGATATAATATATTATTTATTGAAAGTGGGGGGATTATTTGGATTATTCCGAATGAAATAGCTCCAGCCCCATATCAATCCATCACCCTCCCTCGCTGCCTGTCTCTCCAGTCATCCCGGAAGCGGTACAGCCTAAACGCCACCTTGGAAAGCGATACTCGCCTTAATGGGCCAATTTATTTGATAATATTGTAAAATGCACGGTTTTAACCAATGAATAACAAACGCATCCCTTATTATATTGCTTTAACAATGCGCCACGTAGTGTACTTTGTCTTTATTTCCAGTAAGAAAAAACAAAATATTAATAATATACACCTACAACTAGAGCTATCTTAAATTGATATCGTCAGAATGTTATTTAAAGCATACACACGAATGGTATCATGGACTTAAAGTAATAAAGTATAATAAAATAATATGAACAGGTAAAAATAAAAACTTAAAATCTCTAGTGAATACGATATTTTGTGTAAAACCATTTTGAACTGCAATGCGAGTAATTATATCTAAGAATTATTCACAGCAGTTTTAACAAATATTAGACACGGGTGACATCTATTGCACAATGCGGAAATAATGTAAATGCATATTAATATTCATTATTTGTTAATCTGTACTGCAATCTAGCGATTTTTTTAAAGACTCTTTTAGTATTTTTAAAAGCTATTTTGCTATACATATCCAATAGCTACGAAGCACAATATATTATAGCAGCAAGATGAAATTTAAAATATACATATATCATTATTCATTTGTAACCCTGGTGATCATTGAAATGTATAGAAGAAAGGAAGATTAGAATGATGATGTAAAGTGTAACATTTTATCCGCCGTGTTATCTATCTCATCATCGTATCGTTTATTTAAATTGGATTGTAACACTAACAATGAATACAATAAATAATTATTGTAACACTCTGTTCTCTAATACTTATGTTCTCACGTAAAATGACCGAGAAAGACTTTCAACCCTCGCTATAGTGTTTCTCAAACATTTTCACATCACTACTGCATAAAATATAATTTTTTTCGGATACACCGAAGAATACTTACGTACCTAGTTACTTTTAATTTAAAATGTTTTACGTATTTCACCTGGAAAAAATAACCAAATGCAATTCTTTTTTATATATAAAACATCTTATTTTTAGGTTGTTTTTTAACGACTATTCGTTATTTTTGTCATCCCTGGTGAACACCAGTGGTGACGCTCAATCTATGTGTTGACATCGCGCAAAATGCAACAAATCGTGCTACGTTGAGAGGACCCTACTCAGTAGTGTTTGTATCAAATGTAGTAAGCAATCGCTCGCGGCATACCGCAAGGGAATCACTGCCGTAATATATTGAAATTGAAACCTGTCTGCCTCGTGTACCTACTTACATTTTATACACAACGTACTCCAATGCAAGCGATCCGATGTAACACTACAAATTCCCGTTCTGAAACTCATCTTCCCGTGTATCCTCATTTTTCACTCGGTCATACATCGTTTCCCTGTACTTTCGCTTTAATGAACAGATTCACTGAATAATGAACCTGTTTTCATCGTTCACCTAAAACCCCATCTTCGCATTCATCGCGAAATCGCATCCCTGGTAAACCGGCTTAGACAAATTATTTTACACAAATTCTCTTCACTTCCAAGCTTCGAGAACGTTCGGAGCGCATAGTTCTGTCGACACTTTATTATTCTCAAAGCTTTTAAGTATTGCTTAAATTACGCTTATCGGGACCGAATATCTTTTTTTATTAATATTAAAAATATAGTACAATTTCAATAATCAATGGATATATATATATTTTAACATTTGTTTCTTCTCTGTATAGAGAAGGAGTATATTCGAGTTAATTTATGTTTCAGTTAGTCTGTGTACATATTTTTTT
Organism: Eubasilissa splendida; assembly: GCA_031772225.1. NCBI lineage: Eukaryota > Metazoa > Arthropoda > Insecta > Trichoptera > Phryganeidae > Eubasilissa > Eubasilissa splendida. The sequence continues at coordinate 18,912,742 of CM062856.1, forward strand.
TACTTCAGTTACAAATTTATGATAGTCCGTAATTTTTCTAATTGTGATGGGGAGATTGTTAAAAAAATTGATACCTTGATAAATATATTGATTTTGAGTTGCGGTATATTTTAGTTTTGGGATATCAATTTGATCTCTATATCTTGTAGATCATTTTTTATTATTCATAACAAGGTAATACGAAGTTTACACATTGTTCTACGATTGTTATAAAATTTTAAAAATATATATAATTGTGATTTAATATACAGTGAAACTCCGATTTTAAGTTTTTGATGGGACCAACAAAAAAAAATGTGAACAAAGGGAAAATGTAAATTAAGAGGTATTGAAAAAATCTAATATGTTTTTTTGTTGTTTTTAAATAGTTCTTTCAATATTATGAATTAAATTAAAGGATTCTGGTGGCACATTACTAATACTAGTAAAATATGCTTTGAGGCCTTCAATATGCCTCAAGGTATCGTCCTGTAGGAGAACTGGGTTTATGGGATGAGCAGACACTTCTTTTTTGTTGGAAGGTTCTTCTTCTGTCAAGTTTGCGTTTATGCGACTGTCCACTATTTCATCAATTTCCACTGCGTCCGATGTTATTACGTTGGAGCCAATGTTTAAGTAAATCTGCAAGGGTTATTTCATAAATTCTTCCCGGCCATCAATGATGTCTATACAATCTTCTACGCAATTTTCTTGCTGATTTCGGTTTGTAAAAAGCAATTAAAAATAAAAATCACGTAGGTATTAGAATGATAAATGCGCATATACGACAGGCAAACGACCAACACACTCTTGGCTCTATGGCGAATAGCGATCAAATTTTAGACGTAAATCGCGGGAAAGACAAACGTAAAATAGGGTTTGTAATGTACTAAAACGACACGGGACTGCAGAAATAACACGCAAATGGAGGGAAAACGTGAATTCCGGGCATGTAAAATCGGGGTTCCACTGTATATAATATTATATAATTAACGAACTAACTTACCATCACACCGTGTCCCCGTGGGGGTAGACAGAGAGGATAGAAATCCACACTATACTGTCCCTACACACAATTCTCGTCTCATCTACATTCATACATCTTCTCATAAACTCGACGATTATTGAGGCTTCTAAAAGGACCATCCTCCAGTATCTGGTTTACCTGGTCGTGCCAAGTCTTCCGCGGACGTCCTATACAATTAAATCGTTATTAATTACAAATTAAAAAAGAAAAAATAACTTCCATGGCAGTGCAATATGCGTGGAACCTAAAAATTTCACTATGTATGTAAATATTAAAAATAGGGCGTGTCATCAATATTTTTACAATTTTTTAAATTAAGCTTGTTTTATGAAAAAATGTAAACCTTTTTTGAACCTCCCACGACTTGATCACCAGGCTCGATCTTACCGCTAGACCTCAATAAATAAGCGAGTTGTAAACTAATGAATTGCGTATAATTAGTATGAAATGAAACATTATCGCGCATTGTTCCTTGGAAAGATTGATATAATTTGAGATAAACTTTTCGAGTTTCACCATTGATTGGCGGTTTTATGTTGGCCGTCACGAGGAAGACCCGTCGGCATTGTGCGGATCTGTGTGCACCGATCACCACTCGGCAGACAATGGCTCATTCAACCCTGTCTCCCGGGCCGTGCGGGTCTCGCTCGTGGTTCGGCACATTGTCGGCAGCCGTCGCGCCGCATCTGATCAACTAAAGCTGGCCATATTGCTCGTAATCCTTTTGTGACTTTCTCGAGAACCTGAACAAAGTCGAGATTTGACTTCGCGAAATCTTCCGTCTCGATTAGACACAAGTATGCGATTGTTGTATTGAAGTTTCTATTAGATACAAGAAATGGAAAGTATTTTTTTTAACCTAGTGTACATGGAGACTTTTGCGATTTTTTAAGTCTGATAAATGTGAATATTTTACATTTATTACTTATATTAATCATTAAAATAATAGTTTATAAATATATATATAAGTGAATACAAATATGTCAATTATTGTGTAAAAATGAGAAAAACATTGGTCATACGGAACGACAGTACAAAGACGCATAAGGCACGTCTAACTCGGCCAGCGCACGCTCTGCCACTAACTATAGTGACGATCGGCATCCGGCACCCTGCGCCCTGCGCACCTCTCTGCACTTACACATACTTGTATGTATTGACAAATTCACGTCAGGTTCTTCGAGAAAACATTTTTTATTGTTGCGTGTATGGTAAATACTTATATATTGTAATTATTTTATCCAGAATACCTAAAATATGAATTCTGTATACAGAGGAATACCTAAAATATGAATTCTGTATTTGGTATATTTACAGAGATATTCACATAATTAGAGGCAATGTCAACTCAGTTTACATCGCCGGAGAGAAAAGGTTAGATGTTTTTAGATTTTCAAGGCTATTCAGAATATTTTGTATATTTTACGTTAACTATGTTAATATATTAATTTGCCGGATAACTATGTGTGAAATCTTCAAATTACTAATTTTGCAATATGTTTTTTAAATCATTAGTAGAACGCGCATTCAGATATACAAGGTAAATTAAAATAGATCTTAAAATAAATAAAGAATGTAACTTTTACTAAATTAAATTATTAACTCGTAAAATGTAGTCTATGATAACAGAGATTATTCCTGTTTCAAGTGTTTAATATGTTGTTCATTAAATTTAAATATTTATTTTGATTTTTTTTTTTAAATTTATGAATTATGTAAACAGAATTAATTTTTATTTATACAGTTAAATCGGCAATTATTGTGATTACTGTGTGATGTGTAACTTTTAACATTAAGCAGAAGATAAAAAATCGAGCACGTATGTTTCGAAAATTTTGTAGGAATTTCCTGAATGAATGAATGAATACATCGTTTGTATCCACGTATTGATAACAATATCAGAAGTTTGATTATTATAGGCGAATTATTTTAAAGAGATTTTATATACAAGATTTTGGAACCGAATGATTATGATAACAATAACCGATTGATAATATTATGCGTGATTATAATATACGGATTTTACTGTATTTTATAAAAAAAAAATTGTTGTTTTTCATCGAAAAAAAATCATTATTTTGGACAGTTCGTTTATAACGCGGGTCAGATGCGGCCCCCCGCAAACCCACGTTACAACCGATATCTACTGTATTTATTAAATAAGAATGCGTTTGCAATATCTGCTATATATTGATCTAATAGAAAAGTTACAAAATAATTTCATTAAAAATCTAAACTATAAATTACGTTTGCTGCTCAATAACTATGAGGAATCACTCGAATTCCATAAATGTATTCCTTAATAAGAAAAGACAACTCACGGAGGTATATTGTCTTTACAAATTGTTGAACAATCGCGTTGAAAATCCCCACCCTTTAGAGAAAATTCCATTTCATTTCCGGTACAAAAGCACCCGCCAACATCGTCTCTCTTGCTCCCTAAACTCGAGAGTAAAGCACCTTTTCCACACCGTGTACCTGCATCAATTGCAGCTTTACCAGCTGAAGCAACCTTCTAGGAAACCAGACATGTTCAATATTGAATACTACACGTATAATGCGCACATGAAAAGACAATTCAAATAATTTATGTAAACTGTCTGACGGAGATACGGTAGTATCGAAACCGGTCGACATCTAAGTAATCAACGTATTTAATACAAATTTATTTAAATTTAGTAATTATATGTATAATCACAATTTTTTTTTATCGATTATGATGCATTTATTGATGTATATATATGTATGTATAAAAATATCTCAATAATCGGTCATTATAAGTTAAACTAAACTCTATCTTCCACCTCTGTCCCTCCTGTCCTTTCCTATACAGTGGAACCTCTATATCATTAACCATTTCCTAATTTAAGTTTTTAAAAATCAGAATGTAACCTTTTAGAATAGCTGATATTGAAAGCATTTTATGAAAATTGAACGAATAGATGCATTTACCCCAAATTTGGGGTAAGATAATTTAGTTGTATTATAAATATGAATTAAATATATTAATTATAAAGATATATATATAAAATCAATTTTATCGAAAAATATTGTTGTTGCGCCACTGAGATTCGAACCTGGATCTCTTTCCTAACCGGGGAAGGTGCTTTATCCAACTAAGCTACATCATTTTTAGCGACAATTTTCGACCCTATATGTTACCTTTTTGATATTAATACATTTAATCGTTCCATCATTTGACAGAGCCATCTACCTTATTATTGTAGTTTAGTTGGATAAAGCACCTTCCCCGGTTAGGAAAGAGATCCAGGTTCGAATCCCGGTGGCGCAACAACAATATTTTTCGATAAAATTGATTTTATATGTATATCTTAATAATTAATATATTTAAATCATATTTAAAATATCACAGACCTATGTTCTGAATAATTACAACTTCACAATAAGAATGTGTTCTCCTAAATAGTTGTATTATTTCTGACAAATTGTTAAAATAATGAAAATGTCTTTATTGATGTACTTAATGACGATATGTATGAGTTATTTTGGTCCATAATGACGGGTAAAACGTGCTAAGTTACCAAAAAATCTAGTAAAATTGCTTAGACGGGGGAAGTGCGACATGTCATTGTGATTGTTTTTGAAATTGGTTACTTATTTAAAGTTTTCATACAAAAATATATCGGGTACCACCATCCACTGAGTAGACGCACTTCCCCCACCGTGTAAAATTTATGCGGTAAGTGTATCTGGTCTTGTAAATCATAATCCGCGGAAATAATCACAAAACTAATATATACATCACAAACTACAACTCAAAATGAAGCTACTCACTTAATATCAGCGTCCTGGCATAAAAGATTATCGAGATATAGGAAAGATTGAGAAGGCATACACAACTCGCAAGTTGACATCGAACAACTGTCACAATTTGAAATTAATGTTTGGATTTGCACCATCTCTGGACTGTTTCTTCAAATATTGATTTAAAACATTTCTTAATAGATTGCGGCACTGGAATCTATATTTTAACACTTCCCCCCATAGATTCACTTATCCCTTACTTAAATCTTTGATTTGTAGGATTATTCCTTTATAACAGAAGCGAACATACAGTCATATAGAAATCGTTTAATCGAAATATTTTTTCATATTAAAAAAAAAAGACAGGTGCCGGCCTTGTCATGCATAGGCTGTAAGGAATTCGGCGACGCGGCCGACGAGTTATCCGGGTAATGTTTACAATGTAATGTGCGGGAAACGGCATAAATAATAATAATAATGGATAATTTGTATAGCGCCATTTTCGTAAAAACTTTCACCTCAAGGGCGCTTTACACATAATGTTTTTTAAAATTAAAAAATCGTTATTTTCATGTCATGGAAATGATTTTTTGAAAAAGTGCGTTTTTAGTTTCTTCTTAAATAAAGTCTCTGATGCACTGTTTCTAATAACGGAGGGCAAAGAGTTCCACGCTTTTGGGCCTGCCACTGCGAATGCCCGTTCACTAAATTTAGACTTCTGGCAACGGCTGATCGGTTCTACAACCCTTCCTGCAGCTGAAGTAGAGGCTGGCCTGAGAGTTTGACGTCTACCATTCAAATGGTCTGGGATACAAAGTTCTTGAAGATATAGAGGCGCCGTGTTGTGTGTCGCCTTGTACATCAACCAGCACAATTTAAATTCAACTCTTTCAGGGAATCGGAGCCAATGTAGTTGATGTAAAAGGGATGTTATATGAGAGAATTTGGAAACTCCATATATTATCCGTGCAGCCGCATTTAGAATAGATTGTAATCTATCCAGCTGAAACATTGGTAGGCCAGCATAGATGCTGCTACAATAGTCCACAGATGCTGTCACAACAAACTGTACACAATTCGGTGACGTGGCCGCCATATACTCTTTTGTTCTACGATGCGCAATCTTTTCATGTTTCGTGTTAAATGAAAATAAAAGTATGAAAGTACGTAGCATTTTGTTGGAACCAGAACACTTTTCATGTTAAACGTTGTGGGATGCCACTAACATAAGATTCGCCAATTTTCACGAGGATCTAATATTAATAATTATTTTTCCAGGAGTCTTGGTGGTTAATGTAACGTGGCGAGGGAAGACCTACGTTGGGACCCTGCTGGACTGCACTCGGCACGACTGGGCTCCCCCACGGTAAATGCAATCAAATTTACTTTTTTTTTTTTATTAATCTGTTTCGTTACAATCTTTCAATTAAATGTATTTTGTTAATATAAAAAAAAAACATTCATCTGCTTAATTTCTTTCAAAAATTCACTTTCAATTCCTTATTTCGTCAAAATGTATTCCCAACACACTAGTAGTACAACACTCACGTTATTTTTGGTCGGTTTGGTATTTTTGGTACAGATTTCACAATGTGTTTATAATATGAATAATTGACTTTTTCAGATTTTGTGATTCTCCGACGGAAGAGCTGGACGCTCGAACACCCAAAGGGCGCGCGAAGCGGGGAAGGGGAGCCGCTCCCGGGGGGGATCTCAGTAACTTCACCGAGACCCGCTCCTCTGTGCACAGCAAGTTGCGGAACGGCGGGGCCAAAGGACGGCGAGGTGGCGCCGCGGGCGCGGGGGCCGCCACGCCCGCGCGGGAGGCCCCGTCGCCGCCCCCTCCTTCGCGGGCTTCGCCCTCGCCCGCGCCCTCGCCGGCGCCACCGGCTCCTTCGGGCAAGAGGAAGGCGCGCGGCCCCGAGGAGGACTCCCCCGCGGGCAAACGGCGCGCGCCGTCCTCCCCGCCCGCGTCCCCGGCGCTGCTCGAGTGCCCCGAACCCAACTGCTCTAAGAAGTATAAACACATCAACGGGCTCAAGTACCACCAGTCTCACGCTCATGGGGCCATCGATGAGGACGAGTCCAAGGATGTCGCCTCCATGTCGGAGAACGACGAATCTAACGCGGAGGCGCCCAGTCCCGCGGGGCCCGTTAAGTCTCCCGACAAGCCGCAAGAGCCCGGCACGCCTAAGAAGGAAGACCGCCAGGAAGCGCTCGCCCCCGTCATCCCCGCGGCCCTCGCGCCGTCCCCCGCGGAACCTCCCGCGCCCCCGGTCGCTCCACCCCTGGCAGCGCCGCCACCCTCACCCGCCGCCGCCGCCGCCGCCGCCGCTATTGTCGTGGCTGCGGAAGTCAAGCCGCCTCCGGTTAAGCCCGGAGTGCTCAGGTTTGGCCCGCAGGAAGATTTCCCAGTGGCTAATTTTGTCAACAAACCTCCGCCCGCTTCACCAGTTTCGGTGGCGCCCGTGTCTGGAAACGTGGCTCCGGTGACCGTACGACCGCCGGAGAGCGCTCCTCGACAGTTCTCAGTTCTGTCGCAAGGTCTTCAGCAGCCCCCGCCCGTCCAGGGAGCGCCGCCCCAGCACGGAGGCCACCCGCCTCATCCTGTTCTCCCCATCCCTAACCACGTACCGCACCCAGCTCAGCAAAATTCCCAAATGGAATCGGCTCTCCCCCAAAATATTGGCCCTCCGAATCAGCAGCAGAAGGGACCGCCACCTTCTCCTCAGAATTCTCAGTTCAAAGTCAAACCGACGGCAGCTCTTATGCCCACCGAGGAAAAGAAACTTCCCGATGGCGGGGCCAATAAGCCCCAAGGATTCAAAAAGAATAGTAAAAGTAGGAAATCCCCCGGTGGAAGCCCTCACCCGCCTGAGAGACCGGCTTTCGGTATGGAACAGACGGGTCGGGAAGAAGTGCAAAGTCCGGCGTACTCTGATATATCAGATGACAATGCTCCGGTAATGGAGAATGAAGTAGATAAATCTAAAATTTTAGGAGAGAAAAAGCCAGACGGGGGAACTCCGTTACCGCATAGCATCCCGGCGGGATACGGCATGTACCAGTTCTTCGGGCAAACACCTTATCTCGTGCCTTCAGTACAAAATCAATCGATGACAGACCCTAATAAAATTAAAGAGGATCCGAACAAACAGCCAGATGGCAAGACACTTTCAGAAAAGGATATTAAGAGAGAAGGGCCGCCAGAAAACATGGCTCCGCAAAAAATGCTTCAACACTATTACCCTTACGGTTACATGCCTCCGGGGTATCCGTACAACATGGATCCTAATTATGGCCCAGTGTCCATGGTCCCGGAGGACAAACTGAAGGAACAGCAAGATCGGGACAGAGAGAGGAGTAAAGAGAGTCCCAGCCCGGCTGAGCACAACAGTGGCAAACCTCCACCGGCTCCCTCTCAGCAGCAGGGCATGATGGGAGGATCCAAACCTAAGCAACCAGATATGATGAAGGATGGAAAGCACCCGAATGAGAATCATCAGATTCTGAAGGAGAGTATAGAGATGAAGTCCCAGATGAACCCCTACCTGTACCAGCGTCATCAGCAACACCAGGCACAGCAGGCCCAACACCATCAGCGGGAGGAAGAAATGAGACGGTAATATTAATTTGTTTTTACAATTACAGTAGACACTCGATTATCATGGGTTGTTAGGAAAAATATTAACACTGATAGAAAAAAGCCTTGAATGTTGCCATAAAAATATTTATAAATTTCTAATAATATCTACAAAAAGAACCTATGTGTAACCCTTTCATTTAAAATATGGCACTAAAGAATTTTGTTTCTAAAGTTTTGTTGTTAGAAATTCCTGTGTTAAATAAGTCAATTGATGTGAGCACAAAAATTTTAATTTATGATTTAATATGATGCCCGTCCGCTCAAAAGTATTGCTGAGTAAGCATGCTATAAACCACCCCCGGCCTCCAAATAACAATGAATTTTATTTATAATCAAATTGTTGATGTATTTGCAATTTTGGCAGTTTTGTCTTTTGTTATTACAGGATATAAAATTATAAGACAAATTAAATGTATCAACTAGAAAAAATATTTTAGTTGCTACCGGGATAAAACAATGCAAAATAATGGAGGTTTGGATATCACTTACGTTCGACATATATGACGGTTATGTTGTAGCATATAAGATAGTCTTTCACTAAAAATTTTAAATTTGTTATAAATAATATTTTGAAATATTATTTTGAAAATATAGACATTTTTTGTGGATAATCAAGAGTATACTGTATTCGAGAATTTAAAAGCAATTACAATTCTAGATGTGTTTGTCATATTTTTATTCATTAAATTAATTAATTAAATCAAATTTAGAAATATTTTTTTAAATTGTGATTTGGTGTACGTATCTAATATGTATTTAGAAGTTAGTGATGATCAGAGATTTCAAAGTTAATATTAAAAAATAAAACTTTTATTAATTTTTATGTTTAATTTTATGAATCCGTTTTTTATAATATATAAACTAAAGATAAGCTAAACAAACTAAACCAGCAACTAAACACAATAACAATAAATAAACATTTTGTAGTTTTGAAATGTAATTTTTATGAATTTAATTTCAGGTATTACATGTCATTGGAACAACAGAGACGAAAGGAAAACTCTCTCGGTCCTGATGGCGGGAAGCAACCCATGTTGCAGCAGCAACAGGGACAGAACAAGCCCCCACAGGGGCAGGGCGGGCCGCCCAAACCCCCTTCTAATAAGGACAGCAAACCTGAAGATGGATCCAAGGGGCAAGGCAAGGAGGACATGAAACCCATCAAGCAGGAGGGGCAGAAGCCTACTATGGAGACCACAGGGCCCCCGCCACCTCCTACCTCACAGTACTACCTGCATCCTTCTTACATGCAGCCGCCTCACTATGGGGGACTTCCTTTCGACCCTATGTACAGAGGGCTAAACCCTATGCTGGTGTCAGGACCCTATGGACCCGGGCCTTATCTGCACCCCGGGCCCATGCCGCGCTATCACGCCCCCGAGGACCTGAGCCGGGCGCCCCCGCCTGCTAAGGCCCTGGATCTACTGCAACATCACGCTTCGCAGTATTATTCCTCGCACAAGATTCACGAACTGCAGGAACGCGCGCTCAAGTCGCCCACGCCTAAGACTGCGGGAGCGGGAGGCAGTCCCGGCGTAAGTGCGCCCAGCCAGCCTCCTTCGGGTGCGCCACCGGCCGCTCCGCCCAAGCAGGGAGCTACTCCACCGACCGCGGGGCCCGAAGCCGCCCCGGGAAAGGAGTCACGTTCGCCGCCCCCGCAGCGTCACGTGCATACGCACCACCACACACACGTCGGCCTGGGGTACCCCCTGTACCCCGCTCCCTACGGAGGTAAGCCGCTAGTGCGCCCGTGACAATAGCCCCTGCCCCCTGCGCCCGCTCCCGCTCCCCCGGCGGGACGAGCGTAAAGACTTCCCAACGCAACTGTAATATCTCTTTGAAATGTGATTTAGTGTATAATTACACATTATAAAACTTATACAGTTTTTCAAAACTTTTTATTAAAAAATGTTTAAAACTGATAATCTTGCATTTGTGGCACGGTTAAAGTGTCTGGGGAATTACGGTTGCAATTAGTGAAGCCTTATATTTGCACGCATAAACTTTGGACAACTTCTCAAATATTAGTCCATTTAATATTAACCAGTGGCTGAATGGGTGGAAGAACAAAGTTTATGTGCAGTAAATGGGGCGGGGATAAAATTGGACAATTATAGTGTAAGCAAGACTCAGTCAGTTTTCCTTGAATCGTGATTGGTTTTAAGAAGTTGACTACTAAGTTGTACTGTAACTGCTCAGACGCGCATGGACTCCAAGGAACAATTGTCGGAAGTTGTTGCGGCGCGCTGTTGCAGTTTAGAAGCGATAGCTTGTTTTTGTACACCATATTGGTGGTTAGAAAATAATATTTTAGTTGGGTAATAGGTTTATATAATTAGCAGTGTCAGTGAAAAGTGAGGCAAGATGTATAAAAACACTGGATATATTAGGTTTTAGAAAACATAATCAAAATGCAGTATTTGTGCTATGTTAAGAAATCATTTTTAGGTGTTGTAGACAAATCTGTGATAAAATGTTCATTTTTATTTGTATATATAATTTTTTTTTTAAATCTTGGTTTGGTTTCTAACACTCGGCTCCTCATAGATGCTACTTAGGCAATGTGTTCCGTTGGTTGCATGAATATTTTTGTACTTAAATTTACATAGAAAAATGTTTATTGAAGTCTATGAAACCTTTCGACCTATCTCTCCGTCTGTGATTAGGTCCTGCCCTAGTGACAGCTCATTAAATGCTACTTTCAATTACTCTTGCTAAGAAATCACATTTATTTTCCGCTTTCATCGTGTCTTCTCTTTCTATGTTAAAGTCCAGTGTATGATCATTGTTACAAATCAACCTTTAAAGCACAAATCGTCCATACGGGTGTTTTATATTTTTAAATATATCAACATATATTTAAAATCCTTGAAATTTCTAGTGATCTAGGATTAGTTTATAAAGCCCTCTAATCATCTGATATCTCAGTAAGACTTTAAGAAGAGTCACCCGTTGAATAATATTAATGCTGTATCTGTGATAAGCATTACGTACACGGTTGGTCCACCATCCATCCAATAATAATCCTGTATGTTGTATACTCTTTCTCAGATCAGCAATTTTGCAAAATCATTTATGCACTAGAATATGTACTTGAGCGTGAGCACTGAGGATGTTATTAACATATAAGTCTTCCTAATATATCTTTATCCTCATTTAGATCTAAACATTGTTTTCATTCGAGCTAATGGAGAAATCTTTCTTCCTGGTGTCCATGCCCTAGTGCAGTATAACTACGACATGGACAACGCTCTAGAAATCATATAAAACAGATGGCTTGACTTAAATCAGTATGTAGTTCTAATGGGAGGCTGTTTGTGTTGCAGCAGCGGCAGTGCTAGCTAGTCAGCGGGCGGCCGCGGTCTCGGTTGTTAATTCATTCCCGCCAAAGTGAGGCCGACGCTAACTCCCATCAGCCTGTAGCGTCCCCCGTAGGGGCGGTGAACCGATTGTCGAGTCGTCTGTCTAGCCATCGCAGAATATTCACCGTAAGGTACTCGCAGTCTGATGGAGGCCCCGATAGACAAATTTAGAACAAATTTCTCGTGAGTGCTCAGTGTTATGTAAATTCAAAATGTACTTTTGGCAAATAATTGAAGACACCATGTCGAAGATTGTTCTTTAGGTCTATTAATTGTGATACTTTTCTTGTTGTACCTGTCTATCAACTGTTTGTAAAAGTTACTTCGATAACCCTGTACGCTTATTAAGGTTAAATGTTAAACTTTAATTCCCTTTGACGGATTCTAACGTATCCGCGTTAACACGACCGATTGTTATGCTTTATTTTGTACCATCGATTGAATGATTTTAAAAACTCATTCGCACGAGAGAGCAGACAGATTGGTGATTTTGTCAACAAACTATTCACACTGGAGACATTTTTTATAACTTGATGTGTTACTTTTGTATTCTCTAATGTTGACAAATCAAAACTTGTAGCGCAAGTGTAAACTTTAAAAATTGATTACCCGCCTCATTTTCGAGTTTTGTATCCGCAGCATTCCAAGAAAACGAACGTGTTTGTATATAAATACTTGTATATTAAATGTGATGAGTGTGGTGTAATTGAACATTAGAGTGCACAAAACATTGAGTGTTGTAAATCCCATAAATGTTAAGTTGACGATGTGTTTCGTTTACGGAAGCAAACCGCACTTAGGGCCCTTATTTTATTATTTTTTTATTTTACATGTTAAGACGATAAAAACTCCTGTTGATAATTCAGTCAAAATTTCTTGACATTGTCTGCATTTGTGTTGTAAATAGTGTAATTATTAAAGGCTTCAAACTCGCAGTCATAGTTTGTCAAATACTGTAGACTGAATAAATCATTTATGACAATGTTCATAATTTCCGATTAATTAAAAACAAAAAAATATATTGATTGTGTATTTTTTAAATGTAATAATTAATAATTTGGATTTTTTTCTTAGAAATTATAAAAAAGGAAATAATACAATAAATTATTTCTTACGCTGATTTGTTTTATTTATTGCTTCTTACCTTTTCTCTGTCATGTTGACTCCTCCATTACACACACCGATGTGATTGATGCAGAAATATAACTCGTTTTCTTATGCCAGGTCAATTATAAATATACCATCAGATCTTTTTGCATAAGGTTGCACATATAAAATTGTGGCCAGTGTTGCAAACAGAACAATGTCTATATTTTTTCAGGGCTGGTCAATCTTCTTATGACCCATACAGTGGATAGTTTGTAGAGCAAAAGATGTAGAACAACAGTAAAGAGATGCGTGGGGGTCAAGATTCAGGATATTTCATTTATGCTATTAGATGTGGCACTGCCAGTTTATATGAGAATACTAATTTTGAAATATATTTAATATGTTTTAGTTTCTGACAAGCCCATTCGCTGTTCTAGGAATTTCTTGGCCTCTTATACATAAAATCTATTATGTTTATGGTAAATTTACTTATCACATTGACCGATTTCTAGTTGACTATGTAGTTATGTACTGAGTTAATATGCACTGTTCTTAGAATTTTACAGCAAATTTATTTTCTAATTTCTTAGATATCCATGCGTACTATAAATATTTGTTTAAACATGTTCATAACAGCCACTGTGTGGCGTTGCAATTAAAATGCTTTTTTTAGTTAGTTCTTTTTCTCCAATTTGAATTATTCTTCCACTTTAAAATCCTGTCTGAATCCATTTCTGATTGTCTCGCTCAAAGTATTTTTTTATCAGAAGCTAATCTCCGATCTAAGTCCATTCTACCAATTTTAATATTTATTTACAACAACGCATTACACTTTTGTTACATTTGTCCACAGGCACAAACAAAACGTATTAAAGATAGACCAAGAGGCTAGCACATAAATATTTGTATATTATTAGTTACCATATGGTTTCCATAGTTTTATGTGCTTTGCTTTGCAAGATAAATACAGCATTCTATAAGAATGATACAATACTATATTGAAATTGAATTGTTGCACCGTAATATGTAAAATAATCAACCATATTAGAAAACTTAAACTAATTTATGTGAGTTCTTTATGTTGGGTTTTGTTGGTCACAACACATCAAGAGCAAGGTTATTGTGTACTGTTTGTCATTTAATGTCATCATGTTTTGTTACATTTATATAGTTTGTGTTCATGGTCATATCTGCTAATTAATAAGCTCTAAGTAATAAGAATTTTATTAACAAAGTAGAGCCAAACCCTCCAAAGCTATGGTGGGTTTTGGTTTTCCAGATAAACTCATCAAAATTATTAAATTGACACTAAGAGAGGTAAAAAGTAGTGTCTGAATACAGAATGAGCTCTCTGAAATAGTCTACGTTGGTTTTTTTAAAAAATAATAAATAGAGATGCGTACACAGAATACATAGCGTCTTAACCACTATACCAACAAAATTATGATAGCGGGATCTCAATTGGAACTGTATATAACTAATAACGGGACCTCAATCAGAGCTGTGTATAGCTAACTAATTAACTTACGCTACTACTAACTTACTACCTAAGCCATTTCTCCGTGGGGGTAGACAGAGAGGATAGAGCGTCACTCTTCTGTCCTGTCCTTTATCCACATTTATTTCTTAATCTTACTCACTATATTAAGATCAACTTTTACATGCTTTCCTTATTTCTTCATTCTTTACTCTGTCATAACTATTTGCCATTATATTGAAATTATCCAAGATTTTGTGTTTCTCTAGGGTCCATGATGAATGACAATAATAAAATCAGTAATAAAATAACAAGGTGGATCCTATAAGTCAACATATGCTATTTTGGTTTCCAAAAGTACCTTAAGTCCATCCGTATATCACGTAAAACCAAAATTCCTCTCTGAAAGACTCTTATTAGACCAGTGTGATACACAACGTTACATACATACGTTGGGCACAAACCTAATTAAAACCTCTAAGTTTTGTCGAGCTGTTGACTACGAAATTGCAGGTGTTTGATCACAAAATTCTGAGAAGTATCTTTGGTCCGATTTGCGAACATAATATTTGGCATCGTCGCCATAATCTCAAAGTTTATGAGCTCTATGATGTGCCTGACATCGAGTTTATCAAAGTCCAGCGACTTTGATGAGCTGGGTGTTTGGGGCTTGGTTGGAAGAGTCCTCACCATGTGTCCACCTGACATTTCATAAACCGGAGTTTAAACGGAGCATTGAGAGATCGCGACTGGATGGAATTTGGAGGAACTCGAAGTTAATGATTGGTAAAGTAAGGCTCAAAGAAAATAGGAGTAGAGGGATCTTGATGGCAGCCAAGACCCACCCCAGACTGTAGTGTTATGATTGGATTGGATTTTATTAATAAATGTTGTTTTTCTTTAATTTTCAAAGCATTACAAAACAGAACGCAGTTGTCACCAAATATGATCAATAACAAATAATATTCTTAATTCCACACCACATATCAACACAAATAATAAGTTAATGCAATTTATTATTTTGTAATCATTCACTTTATAAATACATGATAGGATAGGATGATTGCGGACAAACTAGCTGGATTCCTGTATTTCGCCAGTTTTCAAAGTATAAACTAAATTTTTAATAAATAATATAATTATGTTTTTTTTTTAAATAATGATTACAAAAATAAAATGAAGAAACGTAAATAAGAAGAAAGAAAAAAGGAAAAAAGATGTAAGTAAACATGTACACATATTTTAATAAAAATGTTTTTCAGCCATCTTCTGTTTCTTTTCTGGGTTATTCTGATGTGTGCCTCCAACTTCTCTGGCCGGTGTACCAGTGTCATCAGCCCTGATAATGAATATATATATTAATATATATATGGTATATATTCCCCATATTCGCAGAGATATATATCCTCTAGTTAAATCAAAATATTCTACTATCAGACAAAAATTTTAATAATTTTAATCTTTATTTCATTTTCCATTTTGCAATACGGGAATACTATGTTAGAGGGTTTAATTTATACCGTGTAAATATATAGTATACAATATCACACAAAGAGTATGTTAACGTATACTTTCTGTGATGTTTACGACTACAGCACTGGTGATAATCATGAGCTGCTTTTCTGATGGAGATAATTTCTCTGTACACTAAGTTGATTACATCAATGGTAAGATTGTTTTTGACATATTTTCAAAGACACTTCTATTACTAAGTAATTATGTAATTATTGCAGAACTAGATTTTTTTGAAATATTCTGCTACTATAGATTTTTTATCATTGCAGAGTTTTCACTTATTACAGAAAAGAAAAAACTTATGCGATTGGCTGAAGTCCATAATTGCTTTTTTATGGTCATCAAAGATGTTATTAATAAATATTTTTAACAGTTAAAATATATATAGCTTCTTTCCTAAGTTCCCAAGAAATATTTACATGCTATAACCGTAATTAGAGAAGATAAATATTCACAAATACCCCAGTTTTACTGGTTAAAAATATTCATAGCTGTACGTTATCTATGGCTGTACGTAATTATGCAAAAAAGACCTCTATGCAAGTGTCTTTAAGGTTAGTTTTCGTTACTCTGATTCCTCTTCTTACTATAATGGTTTTGTTTTGAATTTTTCGCGGCGTCCTGTCAAAGTTAACTTTATTTCTGTCAGATAAATTTGTTGATTTTAAGTTTTGTTTACAAGCGAAATGCTTAAGTTTCAAAACAACATAATACTGTTTTTATATATTTTCTAAAATGGATAGAAATAATAGTATACTCGACTGTATTTATAAAAGCATTCTTGAGAAAAATATACGGTTAGTTTTGTTGCTCTTTTAGTTAAATATTATTTTTGGATGCTGTGATCGTTTTATTTTCGTTGATTTATGATAGTAATAGTTTTTTTTTGTAATTAAGGCAAGCGAAAATCCTCCTCGAGATAGCAAATGTAAATCCGAATGAAATATTGCCGGATAGAGGAATCAATATTCTCCACTTGGCTGCTGGACTGGACCCAGAGGAATATTCTAAACAAATTTCCGAAATAATTATTTCTCATGGAGGAAATCCCAATGAATGGTATTCATTTTTTATTTTAATAATTATTGTATCTGACTAATACAATGATACTACTTGTCTATAACTTAATGATTCTCTATAGTGATTTAACATTCTTAAGAGTGGCCGATATAGTCAATTCATTGGGGGCCACATTAGATAAGGTACGCATCCTACAGTACTTTTAGTATCAATACTTTATTCGGCGTTAATATGGATAATATATTTTTTAAATATGAATTAAAGATATACATATAAAATCAATTTTATCGAAAAATATTGTTGTTGCGCCACCGGGATTCGAACCTGGATCTCTTTCCTAACCGGGGAAGGTGCTTTATCCAACTAAGCTACAGCGACATTATTTTTAGCGACAATTTTCGACCATATATGTTACCTTTTTGATATTAATACATTTAATCATTCCATCATTTGACAGAGCCATCTACCTTATTTTTACAGAATCTCAAATACCTTTGAGTAAACTGATAGTCTAAAATTTAATATATTTTTTATATCCACCCCAGCAACAAATGGAATTAAACAATTTAAAAAATATATTCTCATGTATTTTATATATTGTATACAAGGAGTATTTTATATACAAATTATCTAAACATGTTAAATGCGTCTCGATTAAAAATCAGTATCAAAAGTTTTAATTTTTTTAAATTTCTGAATGAATTA
Source organism: Eubasilissa splendida (assembly GCA_031772225.1). Lineage (NCBI taxonomy): Eukaryota > Metazoa > Arthropoda > Insecta > Trichoptera > Phryganeidae > Eubasilissa > Eubasilissa splendida. The sequence continues at coordinate 18,930,327 of CM062856.1, forward strand.
TCTATAAAATTAATCCAATAAAATAAAATTCCTTCGCATCTATAATGTATATATATAATCTTAAGAAAACCTTGCCTTTAATATAATTATTATAGATAAACTCTTACACGTAATCAAAAAAAAAAATTAAAAATCAATAATCTTTCAAAAATTAAACAAACAATAAATAATATTATCATTCATTGGTTCTAGTTCTGACGATGGAATGACTCCTTTGCATGTTGCGGCAGCTTGGGGAAGACTCAGTACGGTTAAAATGTTAATAGAACACGGAGGTAATGTTCATAGCCAAGACGACGATGGAAAAACTCCATTGGATTATGCAAATGAACATATTCACACAAATGTAATAAAATATCTGAAAGATGAGGTAAATTGTCAGCTAAATGAAACTAACAGCCCAGATAAATATAGGTTGAAATTAGGTAAGTTCATAAATCTTAATTTCTAAATGAAACATTTAAAACTTTTGTTTTTAATAAATTTTAGTTTATTTGGTTATCCCATTTTAAATATCAAATCTTTTCTTTAGAATAAACATTGATTTTGTCAAGTTAATTTGTAAACACGTCTCAGCTTTAACATCTTGTTTGCGTATAGTGTGATCTTTGGTTGTAGATAAGATCATTGTACACAATGGAATAGTAGAAGGAGAGTACATCCCGGCAGGAGTTTCTGATGAAGCTATGACTGTTGAAGCGTTCAAAAAATCAGAAATCATATCCGAATGGTTTGCAAGGAGCCCAAAATTAAGATCTAGTTACGTTTATGATGAAGAAGTTACACCTGTAAACAAGAAATGTAATTTTGACTCACAAAAAGATGAAAAAAATTCTTCCATTAGCATGGTAACGGCAAATGACATTCAATTATCATTTAAAAATAGTACAGATCTAGAAACTTCAAAGAAATCCTCGTTATACCGAAGTTGTATAGCATCATTTAATGAAATCAGAAAATCTCTCATAGATTCCCATGATGTTTCACAACTAAACGGATTGAGTACCCAAGAGACAGAAGCTGAAGATCACAGTTCGTCAAGTGATCATTCTTTGAGTGGTGTAGTTCCAATTGAATTTACAAGGACAAGTTACAATAAGTTGTTTAGTGTTTTTCTTAAACAGAGCAATGTTGATGATAATACAAAACAATCTGGAGCTATCGAATGCCCCGGAACATTTGCAGAGTTTGAACCGTTTCATCCTACTTCATTAAATCGTAATTATTCTAAAAGTCAAATGGGTTTTGAAACTTACAAAGTATTAAACATAAAGTCAGAGAATTTTCAGGATTCGACTATTCTAACTTCGCACAGAAGTGATAAGTCTTACGATATACAAGCGGACCGCAGTTCCAGCGAAGAATCTCAAATATCTGATTGTTTCAATAAGGCGCTTATGACAAGTGACGATTTTATCAATAGCTTTGATAAAGTGTCCACGAAGGACATAAATAACAGACAATTTGGAAAAATGTCCAAAGATATTGATCATAAAATGAATATTTCTAAAATCAGTCAGAGTAATGAATCTCTGAATAGTTCTACAAATATAATTAAAAGCAGTCAGAACAGATCAGCTCATGTTGTTAATGAAACGTTAGCAAGTATAGCTGAAGAATATAAGTATGAAGATGAACAAGCTGGTGTAGCTCTTATTGAAAAAAGAATTTTGGTCACACCTGTTCCGTAAGTACTAATGATTTTTTTAAACATTGTTAGTCATCCTAGATATTAGAATAATATACAATTATGAGTACTTTTCCTCTCACAATTGATTGAATATTTGAATATTATTTTTCCTATATTTTCGTAGAAAGCAATCACTTTGTGGTTTGACATATTATATTAAATAAAATAACAATCACTTTGTATGAAATCATGAAATTTATTATACGTCAACCGGTTTCGCTTATCTCAAGCTTCATCATGTATTTGTATTTTCCCCTCCCTTAATGTTCCATCTATCTGTATATGTGTTCTGTCTCTCTCTTTCGCATATAATTTTATATTCTGTCTCCCTTGATGTTCTATTTAACTATATATGTATTCTGTCTCTTTCACATGTAATTTTATATTCTATCTCCCTCTTTATATATATATATATATATCTTTTGGTATTTATGATTAGTTTCAAATACGTCCTGACGAAGCTTGAGATAAGCAAAACCGGTTGACTTATAATAAATTTTGTGGTTTCATACAAAGTGATTGTTATTTTATTTAATATTATTTTACCTCTTTAAAGTTCCTTATGAATGCTGAAATTCATCATTGCTATTTGGACTATAGCATTTAACACTTTTGACATAAATATTGAATATATAAACAATTGAGCGAGTGCATGACTCTTTGTTTATTAATGAATTTATTTAAAATGTTTAAAGGTTGGCGAGTGAATCATACGATGGTTCAGTAGCATTATCAATAGCAAGTTCTGTATCTTCATTGCCGATGGCATTGGATTATGACACGGACTCTTTGCGAAAAGAATTGATTTCTCTGGGGGCTGCTGCTGGGCCAATTACTGTAACAACAAAGAGAGTGTACTTAAAACGTTTGCAAAAATTGAGAAAAGCTCCGGTAATGTCAACACATCAACAGAAAGAAATTCGCAAAAGTAAGTTTTTTTTTTAACACGATTGTGAAATGCTATTTTTTAAATTTTATGAGATAAGAAAGAAAGAATATTCCTCTTAAAAGTTCAACACTCGTATGGAGGTTGGAAATCATCTCTGCTATTTGAATTTTAGAGGCAGTTCAAACAATGATACATAAGTACATGTTGCCACCAGTCATGCACGTACTTCAACCGGGAGATCCGTCTTCTTCCTGCACTGCATCTTCCTTCTGTTCTTTTTCCCATTGTGTGACTTGATTACTTCTTTATGTTTCTTGTCTCTCATAACATTCCCAAAGTCAAGTTTTCTCATTTTAAAACATCTCTGTTTCTCATTTTGTCTACCAAAGAGATTTTCAGTATCGCCTTGTAACATCACATTTCGAAAGCCTCTATTTTTTTTTCTAGTGGCGTAGCTCAGTATCTATGTTTCGAACCCGTAAAAAAATACTGAGAAGACATATTTTGTAAGTTTAAATTAAAGTCTCTCTTTCAGAGTAGAGCTCGCATTTTGAGAAAACAGTTTTGAGCCATCTCTGTGATTTGATTTCTCGTGAGTGATCTCATTGAGCATTCAGCCAATACCCCAGCAGGTATTTATATTGGCGGACTCATTCAATATTTTCTGTTCCTATTTTCAGTGAATCCGGCGATTCTGGTGGTATTTTCGAATAATAATAATATATTTGGATTTTAATATGTTCATTTCCAACTGTTCAAATTAGCTGAATATGCCCTGTTCTATAATATTTACAGGCCTTCAATGCCATCAGTTAGAAAGACAGTGCCACTAGCTAGTAAAATTATAAGAAATATTTTTGACTATTTATCACAGACTACCATAGACATAGACGTGAACTAACGGAAATTCCTTGTTTCAATATTTTCATTTTAGTGTCACTCACGTGATCACTTTCGTACCACTTATGCAATCAAGTAGCTCTGCGATTTTTTAAAAATATATGACTTGATTTTAATGAAAATTTTAACAGTTGCAATATAATATGTATTAATGTAAAAAAAATTTGAAGAGTAAATACTTTTACTGTTGCAATATATATGTCATAAACTATCAGATTTATGTTTCCATTAAGAATGTGTATAGAATGCCCCTCGTTCCGCAACTAATGTTCCAAACCGCTCTCTTATATGTACCCTTTATTTCTATGCTAATTCCCTGTCATTTCATCTATGTAATATTTTTCTTCAAATGGCTTCTAAACACATACATATTAGAGGAGATGAGAAAGTATGTATCTTTTCCAGACACCACAACAAATAGCTATGTCAGTTGTCTTCCATTTTGACTGCAGTCAAACAAGACTTCAGAAAAAATATTAGCTCTTTTATTGTTTCAATAGAAAGCTTGTAATATAACATATCATTTCAATTTATGTTAATCAAAAATCTCTACATAATAATCCTTTTAATATATTACATGAATTTCAACATATTGTTTGAAGATCTTAAGATCCTGCTGAGATAAAAACCTTTCATTTAAACAATACGTCAAACTACCTTGTAAGATTTTAAAAAAAATCATTGTGAAAAGTTCATTATTTGTTGCTGAAGAAAACAAAAATAGAACCGTAATTTTTGACAGTTTTCAACATAGTTACAAAATAAACAATGAAAATACTATTATGTACTGTTTTTATTTCTATTTTCATAATATAGTTTATTTAAATCAATTCAAATTTTATGACTAATATTTTCATTAAATCTCTCAAAATTTCATCAAAACTGCGAAAAGGTATTCAGGCATTTATTTTGTTTATTCTAGAAGAAAATAGATAAAAAGTGAAATGTTTTACAATATTGTTATCCACAGCTTATTCACTAGAGCTGGAAAAAACATTTCGGGATGTAAACTGGAACTCTGACCTGTCTTCGTACGTAACCCTCGAACGTCAAATAGCAAATCAATTTGCCGAGCCAGACCCGAGCAAGAGATGGAGGGAAGGAATTACAAAGTCATCATTTACTTATCTACTCTTAGATCCTCGGTCAACTCAAAATCTCCCTTGCAGGGCTGAAATCACCCCGAGACCAGAAATATGGCATAGTTTTATAGAATCCATATTTTATATCGGAAAAGGTAAAAGGTCCAGGCCATACTCCCATCTCTATCAAGCAGTCACTTTATACAACGCAGGACAAATTGTTTCGGAGGATAAGAAAGTACAATACATATTAGATATATGGAAAGAAAATTTAGGTGTTGTTTGTTTGCACATATTTCAAAATGTTATTCCCGTTGAAGCGTACTCGAGAGAAGCAGCTATGATCGAAGTCATCGGTTTGAAGAATTTGAAAAATCTAAAAACTGGAAATTATTACGGGATAGCGTCTACGTGGCCACTCAGACAAAAGAAACTCCTCGGTGTTTACCTGCTGTATAAAGCTATGCTTATATTTTTAAGCGAAGGAGAAAGACAACTCAGACCGGCCGATATTGGATGATTGGAATATTTTGGTTTTAAATAATTAGAAGAAGTACATTTTTCTTAAATTTCATATTTTTTGCCAACATTGAACAAATTTAATATGAAAATTTCAAATTAAACATTTAGCGATATGACAACAGCTAAGGGCCAGTTGTGTGATCAGTGGTAAATTTTTACTAAAAAATTTGCGAAAACGAGCTGTTTGATAGTAGGTAACAATTATTTACTCATCGAAAGTACATTCAATAGTAAACTAATTTTACTCTTCAATATCGGATGGTAAAAATCCGTAAATCATTAGTTAAAAATGACAGACTCTTGCTACAGCTGTTTCAAAAGACATTTGTCACATTGATACTTTGAAATTTGCAGTATATGACAATGAATCATTCAATATCACACTATTTTAATGATCTAGCTGTTGAATCTATATTAGCACATAGACTGAAGATTTTTCATCAGCAAAGTGACAGATTTCAAACGCAGGGGTGAATAGATAAAGCATAAAAGTCAATATTTTGCCAATGGTGAATATTTAAATAAATTGAAATTTGACGTCATTCTCAAATTTTTGATAATTAACTTACGATATTAACTTTGACAGTAGTAAACTCGACGTTCAAACAACCCGCAAACGTTAATACCACTGGTGATGGTAAAAAGTTACTGTAGTAAAAATTCACTATGGTAAAATTTTACTATTGATCAAATAACCGGTCCTAAATGTATTAAATAATATAATCAATAATTAGATTTCGCAATATTACGACTTACCCAGATAGAATAAAAATGTTGAAAAGAAATATAATAATACTATACCAATTCATCACATTTGGCTATGAAACAAAATGAAAGTACTTACTTGAGAAAGTATAGTTTTCATTTAAAAATTATGGTTGCTCACATTAAAAATATTAAGATTTTATCTTGCTAGAGTCTGATTCAAAGTCAGACAACATGAACATTAACAAAATCTAGAGTATATTATAAACATGTCGTGTATACATTTTGATTTATCACAGAAGAAACTTTGGCTGTATGTAGTAAACTGGTGTAAAAATCTAGGTTGGCTTGTGAAATCAACCGTGAGTACCGTAAGATATAACTAAATGAACCTACGTTGAGTTTCGGTCTCTTTTGACCTCTGCCATAAATAAGACGTACCCGATAGCTTCTTTAAATTTGAAGTTTATGCTGACCTATTTATGTGAACTTCACTTAATTTATTTTTTTACACACTTACCCTTAGAACATCAACGGCGAGGTCTTATTGAGCACTTTATAGTGCAACCATAAAAAAAACTAAACATGTTAGCTAGGTATAGTAATAAACAAAATATGTATTTTATATTTCTCCCAAATCACAATGTAGTTTCCATCACATGAAAATGTTTATTAAAACAAATATGGGTGAATTATCAATTATATTTTTAACGAATTGACCAAAGACTAAACTAAATAAAACAGGGAAACTCTTCTAAACCACAAGTTTAATATTTTTTTAACATTTTTATCATAGACTTGAAGAATTCCCATGTAGGTATAATTTACTCATTCAATGAAAAATAATTTATTATAACTAATTCTTTTTTTATGACAGAAGAGCTAATCAAAAATTAGATTAAATAAAACACAATCACTTTGTATGAAACCACAAATTTTATTACACATCAACCGGTTTCAAATACTAGTTTAATAAATAATACAGTAAAACTATGTTAATTCATGTATCTATATTTTGTATTTTCACGTAGTTTGCACTTTTTTCAAAAATTTTAACCCCGAAAATAATATTTCATACTAATTTCTACCGATAGTTCGTAAAACCTTATTCATAGTCCGTATGCATTTTTTATACCCAAAGTAAATAATTTGTTCACGTAATTCGCATTTTCACGTGTTTTTAAATCGCAATTCGCGCGACTACGCATTCATCATCTCTTTGTAAACATCTGTAGCTAGCTCCACCCCCTAGCCAATCACGGCGCTATTCCTTATCGCAATAGATTGGTTAGAGCTCGCAAGACCGCGGCCGAACTGAGTGATAACATATTTATGTATACCAAATTCTGCAGTGCATTTTATAAGATTTGTTGTTATTTGTCGGCGCATTGCGAATTATATATTTCTACTCACCCTTGCAACCCCTAATAAAAATAATTTGAACAATTTTCATTGAATTTCGTAATTTACAAATGAATTGTGTGCAACAGTTCTATTGATTTTATATCCCGTTTTTTGTTTATGAAATGTTGCGATTTGTTTAATGTAATAAAGAACCTTAGTATTTAAATACACAACCTATTTTATAACAAATTATTTTTCATGTTTTTGTTTTCTAAAATGGCACGAACATCTCTTAATTCTTGTAAATTCTTGATCATTTGAAAAATGGAACTTATTTTAAAAACTGTCAAAGATAAAATCAGCGGGAATAAATCCAATTCTGAATACCTCTCTAAGTTCAACCTTGAAATATCGCGGAAAAATAATAAGCTTCAATGAAGTATGAAGATTTAAAAGTTTTTAATTATTTACACAAGGTTTTTATAACATATTCCAATTTTTTGCCCAATTTTGATGGAAAAAACGAGTTCGACCACTAATCAAATTAAAATATCCGTAATTTTTTGCGTCAAGCACTGATGAATCGTTTGAAGAAGCCTGTTTTTAATATTGGACTCGCCACGTCACCACACACCATTATTCAGGAGAAAATAATTATTTGATAAACATTTTGGCACATAAAAAGTTAAATAATAGACAGTCGCCATGTTCTTCAGTATGAAAATTACGATGTTGACAGCGGCGGCGTGCGCAAAAACGCGGAACGTAAACTGACGATGCGTTTTTTTAAATTTCTCTAATGTTGCCTTCAAAAAAATTGTTCTCATTATTTTTTTTTTAAATTTCGGTTCCGTGAGTTTTACTGTAGTTGAGCTAAGCGAAACCGGTTATAATAAAATTTATGGTTTCGTACAAAATGATTGTGTTTTATTTAATCTAATATGTTAAACCACAAAGTGATTGCTTTCTACGAAAATATAATAAAAAATTGTTAACTCACTGTAAAATTTTGTGATGTGGTCATTATATATATTCAAGTATGTATGTGCGAGCTTGGATGATGTAAGGGTTCAGAACAGAGTAGCGGTATATTCTGTTCTCTAAGACAGTGGCGTGCAGTCAGTGCTTTGAAATAAACTGTACTTAACTAGAATTTTTGCAAAATTTGAAATAAAATATGTATCTCGCAATATTTTTGTCACACTTATTATCATTTTATTAAAAATTCACAGTTTCCTGTCATATAAATATTTTATTTCACTTTATTTCTCAAAATATACAGTTATGTGTACTGACTGCGTACGCCTGCCCTACGATGCCAAATAAATAAGTAAATGTTCATTCTAGAGTTTTTAGAAATTTTAAAAAATGCTTATGAAATCATTGATAAGGAGACAAGACTGACATTTTTATTTATTCTCTTTCGAAAGACTGACAATTCTTAAATGTAAGGCTAATTATGATGGTTGTCAGTATGTTACATGTTATATGGTCTTAGTTTGATGAAGACTTTGACCATATCAAATGTCATTGTTGAAATGTCACAATGCCCATAACAAGTGGAGTATTGTAAAAACATTCATATATGACGTTGTAAATCTGATTAGTTTTAAAATTATGTTAAAATGAAATCACGATCAAGCAGGTTTTCTAGACTGGTACATACTTTGGTGAATATTATAAAATTCTTAAAATTGAAATGATCTTTAATATTTTATATCAACATATACAACTTTATGTGAAGTTTTCTAATAAATGATTTTTTTTATTAACATTGTGTTTTCTTTGTGAGTATGCATCATTAGTGATACAAAATGAATGCTGACAACTTTGTATTGTAATATTGAGAAGCTCTTAATGTGCTCACCTACACAAAGTCGTCTTGTCATCATTAAACCCAATCCAATCATAGTAACAATCTTATTAAAAAAATCTCACTTATATGTTGAGTATAAAACAACACAGACTATACATATTGTTGAGCATACAATATATGTACACATAGAGGTGAACTTGAAATTACTTTGTAAAACTGAATCAAATTTGGTTTATTTAATTTGTTTGAGTTATCTTTATGTTTGCTTGTCCAATATCAATCAAACTCTTGACTATTTCGATTGTTTATATCTTAAATGATCAAGGCATTCTTTCTGTTGATGTTTGGAAGATAGTATTTATGAGTTTCAAAATTTCTTGAATTATTATGGATCTATATTATATTTATATCTAAATATCAAGATGATTTCTATCAAGTGTTGGCTTCTAGGTGTTGCTGTCCATAGTAGCTCTGTTTTGGATGGATTCAATAATTCGACACATTTTGCAATTTTTTCTTTTAATACTTGTCTCATCTGATTTACAGAAAAAATAAATGTGCGTATTGTCTGCATAACAGTGAGGCTACAACTCTGACGATATTATTATGTATTCTATATCTTTTGTATATTTAATATACAATAGTGGTCCGAGAACTGATCCCTGAAGTACCCCTATGTTAGAAGTAGATGTAGGATTTTGAAACCGCACAGATTGTGATCTATTACAAAGATATGATTTAAACCAATTATATGCATTTTCATCTACCCCATAGGTTTTTGCGGTCTCTCAAGCAAGATCTGATTATCGACTGTGTCAAATGCAGCACTAATATCTAAAAGAGCGAGATGGATCAGATGTCCCGAGTTAGTACGTGTTGTAATGTCAGACAGGACTTGAACCACCCTTGTTTCTGTAGAATGATGATCTCTGTATGCAGATTGCATTTCGGAAAATAAAGCATTTTCTGTTGAATACATATTAAGACGACATGATACAACCTTTTCTATTATTTTTGAGAGAAGCGGCAGATTAATGACCGGGCGATAATTCATGAGGTCTTCAGGGTCTAGTGTAGCATTTTTCAGTAGTGGAGTCACGTGGGCCATTTTCATAAAGTCTGGAACGCTTGATGTTTCTAAAGATTTATTCAGTAAATCTACCAAAAATGGAGCAATTTCGAAATGACGCTTAAGTAACCATGTTGGTATTGGGTCTAACGCACATTGCTTATCAGATAAGCTTTTGATTATTTGCATTATTTCGGCGGTCGACATCAGCGTGAAAATGCGATGTAGTTTCTTCCTCGATTACAGGTTTCGAAACTGAGCTTCTCGAAGCATGAATATCAGTCACTTTGTTTGTGAAACTGTCGGCTAGGTTGGAAGCACTGGCGGTTGTCGAAATTTCTGCTCTAGTCATCACAAATAGATTTGAGTACTCTCCATAAATTTTTATGATTTCTCTGATTTTCTCTAATCTTGGAACACTGATATACAGATTGTTTTGTTTACCGGATTGAATTGTATTTCTTCTGCATTTTAAGCCAGGCTCTTCTATCAGTCTTCAAGTGAGTTCGTTTGAATCTTCATTCTAGGCATCTCATTTCTTTCTTTCTTTCTATCCCGACATTCTTCATCAAACCAGCACACGGAGCCACGATTCCTCTTAACTTTCGTGGTAACTGGAACATATTTGTCGAGTATGCTTAATAATGTAGTATTATATGTTACAGTGGATGTGTATTACTAGTGAGAATATATTTTCACTGACGTTTCAGTGAAATCATATCCGAATACGTTTACACCAGTGGAAATATATTTCTACTGGTGGAAATATAACTTCACTAGCAGGTTTTAGCAAATGTATATTCTACCCTAACCTATAATTGAACCTAACCTATGTGTTGAAAAGGAAATAAAAAATGGCTGAGATTATAAACACGGTAGTTTATGCAGTAAATAATTTTATTTAATATAAATGAAAATACTATAAGCGAATAAAAGTGACAGTTGTAAAAGCCACCCATGCCACCAAACTATTTGTTGCCATGCTGCAGGGCGACACATCGACACTTAAGGCCAAATATTCCCTCGCGGCGTATTCTCGCTTGTCAATGAATACAAACTCACTAAATGTAACCAGTGAATTTGTATCTTCATTGTTAGATATACATCCACTGACCGGATTAGCGAAAATATACTTTCACTAGTGAAAATATATTCTCACTGGTAATACATATTCACTGTAACATATACATTCACAAGTTGATTAATATCTTTTTCGTGGCGATTGGGATCATTACAAAAATGATTTATGACCAGTTTCCTCCAAGACCTCAATGTTACGGTTTCATATGATGGAATAGGCTTATTAAAATCAATATTGGAATAAACAAGATGGTGATCAGAAAGTCCAATATCAATCACCTCGGCAGTTATGGGTCTATCACTATTAGGACTAATGATGACATCTAATATTCCTCCCGCATCATGTGTAGGATCTCTGACCCACTGCGTGCAATTAAAGTTACTTAGTACACTATATATGGCATTTTCATAACATGAACCCAAAACAATATAGCCTATTCGTAACATGAGCCCAAGACATATATGGCCTATTCGTAACTTGAACCCAAACATATATGGCCTATTCGTAACTTGAACCCAAACATATATGGCCTATTCGTAACTTGAACCCAAAACATATATGGCCTATTCGTAACTTGAACCCAAAACAACAAAAATATTGTTTATGTTAATGGGAAATCTCCTTTCTTTACAGATTATTTATTAAACTAAAAAATAATGTCCTCCAATGCACCATCAACTTCTACAGATATGCCAACAATTAACTTCGAGAAATATTTTCCTCTATACTAATAATAGAAATAAAATCTTAAAGTAGTTTGACCATTCCTTCTTAGGAAAGTGGAAAAACAAACAAAGATACGATTATGCACAAAAGCTGCAATAACGAAAACTCTTCAGTAGGATAAGTTAAGCAGAGTGCAGTCAGTACACTTTGAAATAAACCGTACTTAACAAGAATTTCTGCAAAATAATATGAAATAAATATATATGTATCTCTCGTTATTCTTATCACAAATATTATCATTTTATTTGGCTCACACAATTTATTTCAATGCACTGACTGCACACGTCTGCCATACTAAGCGAGTAATTAAATGTCCAAATAAGTAAAAACATTCAAGAGTTTTAGTAGTTTTTAAAAATGCTTAAGAAATCAAAGATAAAGAGACTAGATTAACATCTTTATTTATTCTCTTTCCAAAGACTGACAATTCTTAAATGTGATAAATAGCTATTTATGATAGTTGTCAATATTGTTAGAACAAATATTACAGAAAATGTCTTAGTCCATATCAAAAGTCATTTATTTTATTTGTTGCAAAACATATCGTAAAACTGCACACTCATAATAGGCGGAACATTGTACAAACGTTAATTAATGACGTTGCAAATCTGATTAGTTTTTAAAATTATGTTTAAATTAAATGAAATCATGACCAAGCAGGGTTCCCAGATCGGTAATAACTTATTGGCGTAAATAATTTTTATTGACATTGTGAGAATGTATCGCTAATAATAAAAAGTGAATGGTGACAAACTTTGTATTGAAATATTGAGAAGCACGTAATGTGCTCATATACCAAATCTTAGCTATATTAATTTTTAACCTTATTAATTTTTTTTACATAGCGCAGAAGTTAGCGATGGTTATATTGTTACTGTGATTGTGTTCGATTGTAATAACTGATTATTTGTAATTCCTTGAGCAATCACTGGTACACTGGAAATCGTAACGTTTAAAAAAATGGTTTAATGAACTTCAAATTAATTGAACTTTTTGTTATTTTGATAAAATAATCAAAGCATTCTTTCCGTTAATGTTTGGAAGATAGTATATTATATGTTTTAAAATTTCTTATATTATTATGGACAATGTATATTATATGTTATGTATGTATAGTATATGCAATGTATATTGTATGTATAACTATCAAGATGATTTCTTATAAACTTTCCTTTCCTGTTTACATTACAATAAAAATGTGAAACATACACTGTATAGTTTTTTCAATATTTTTCATAAGAATGTATTGATAATTTTTCTGCGATGCACACTACAATTTTTCGTTAACCTTTTGGAATATCTCGTTTATCACATTATTTTAAATATGAATTAAATATATTAATTATAAAGATATACATATAAAATCAATTTTATCGAAAAATATTGCTGTTGCGCCACCGGGATTCGAACCTGGATCTCTTTCCTAACCGGGGAAGGTGCATTATCCAATTATGCTACAGCGACAATTTTCGAACCTATATGTAACCTCTTTGATATTAATAAATGTAATCGTTCCATTATATGACAGAGCCAACTACCTTATTTTTACAGAATCTCAAATACCTTTGAGTAAACTGATAGCAGATGCCAGAATTATCAATCATTTTTATTACATTTTGGACACATTGATACAACTTATTATTTATTTTATTTTTATTTATTCACAATAAGAATGTGTTCTCCTAAATAATAAAGTTGTATCATGTGTTCAAAATTTAATAAAAATGAATTGATAATTCTGGCGTCTGTTATCAGTTTACTCAAAGGTATTTGAAATTCTGTAAAAATAAGGTAGATGACTCTGTCAAATAATGGAACGATTAAATATATTAATATCAAAGAGGTAACATATAGGTTCGAAAATTGTCGCTGTAGCATAGTTGGATAATGCACCTTCCCCGGTTAGGAAAGAGATCCAGGTTCGAATCCCGGTGGTGCAACAACAATATTTTTCGATAATATTGATTTTATATGTATATCTTTCTAATTAATATATTTAATTCATATTTAAAATATCACAGACCTATGTTCTGAATAATTACAACTTCACAATAAGAATGTGTTCTCCTAAATATCACATTATTGTTTATTGTAATTTTTTTATGACTCACCGTGACTATCTATATACTATAACGTTAAATATAATACTTGTGAACACTTAGGCTGTTGATTTTGTCAACTATTATTTGATAACTGTACCTCAGGATACAACAGTGTAATATCTAACATGTTATATGTGGATATTGTTAAGTTATTTTATTCTTAATGAAATACAGTCTTCATTATTGTTTCATAAAAATAATTTAAATTTGTTGAATTTGAACATTCAGGTAATGGATTTTCTTATTTGTTAATCGATAATTGTACTCACACTGAATGGAAGGGCTTAATATCAAGTACGAGTATTATAGGAAATCATCTTTAATTACTGATATTGAAAGAGGGTCAAACTTAAACAGAACCATAGAAGGCATTGTTTGATTTTGAGCTGGTAAATGGTATTGTCTGATTTTGAACCATAGACGGTATTATTGATTTGAGTTGAAATTGAAGATAGTTATAATACAATAGTAGATTATTTACACATGTTTGTCAACCTTTTAAATACATAATTCCTTTCGTTGTTCTTTCTGCACAAATTGTCTTCATATTACCAAAGCTTTAATTATTACCTAATCAGGTACATACCCATTTTCAGATCAGCAACTTTTAATTTTCTATTTAATATATATGAGTAAAGACAATAACAATTACAGAAACATATTTGAAATACTAGTTTTTAATAGAGTAATAAATAATAGTTTAATAGAATAATAAATAATTCAAATAAAAAATAAAGTGAATCTGAATCACCAAATACCGCTAATAGAGGATGTAAGAACACGTTACTGGAAAATATTTTTTTTTCCTAAACCACAAGAAATGTAAAATGTACCACTGCACAATTCGATGCTTGTTTATCAAAAAATTTACTAAATAATGGTTTTTTTATTCCCTCTCGAGCATATATAGCAGTGATAGATTCCTATACACGGGTAATATAATTATTAAAATTGTGGGTCTAGTTATAGATTTAAAATATATAATATACAGATAATCCCTGCTTTACGCGCGTTGAATGAACACAGCTTTAGTGAATGCGGTTTGGGCCCATACTGAGTTTTAAAATTTCATATTCTGCAGATCCGATTGAGCACGGCTGCCATCGGGTATTCGTGACTTTGTATACGCTCAGCGTTTGTCGGGTTGGCTTGGGACCTCTAGGCTCCAGGTCTGTTATTATTAATAATTTCTCTCTTTATCTGTGTTTGTAGTTCCATAGTGTGTAACTGTCTCGAGACAAGGGCCCCCAAAATGTCCAGTGAGATGTGCCCCTGCACTATACTGAATTATATTGATATTAACTTACATATTTGTTGTTTTTAAAATTGATATATGTATATAGACAAGCAAATAGTGCTTTCATCTGCTGTACAATTTAAAAAATACCCTAGAATTTATAATGACGTGTTAATTTTAAATAAATACGATCCGGAACATTAATTGCAAAATTGGTATTTCCGTTGTTGCATCGTAGTAAATATATATTATACATTTTTAATTTCAAATCTTTTTCATAGTGAGTGCATATTTCACACTCTTTCAAACCGACACTAATAGTTAAGTTATATTCAATATCATTTAAATGTTATTAAGTTTTCTTTTACGAAATTTATTTGTATTATTTTATAGCATTCGGCTTTTTCTAACTTACTTTTATTGAACATATTTTTTACTGTGGAAATAATTCATAATGGCCCAATTATTTTTCGTGCCAAATTGGCTTAATGAGTGAACATAAAGTCATCCAGAACGTAAATATTTGACGGTGGAATCGTTTATTGTGATGTACGTGAAATTCAACGCAGACAAAATATACTGTTGACAGATATATAAAGAATGAAACCCGTGCGATAAAGAAATTTGAAACCTAACTTTTATTCTGATTAGTAATGTTATAATATAATATTTCGTGGACAAAATTAAACAATGTTTGTTTTCATTTTTTTAAACTGGATAGATAGGTATGTTGTAAATGTAATAATAATCGAGTTTACATTTCATATTCAGGTATATAAAGTACTTTTTACACCCAAAATGTACAGATTAGTTATTTTCGTTTCATACAGAAAACGAGAACTGTATTACAGGTGTTGGTTTGCCGGTTTACTCTTGTGGCAGCAGTGCGCAGGGTCCAATCCAGGTCCAAATCATAGTCCAATATAGCAGCCAGTAATTGAATTTATTTCCAAAAAGTCCAGAGTAAATGCAGGATCAAAGCGAGGTAGAGAAAATAAAACACTTGTTTACTCGAGAAGTGTGGCGGCGGTGAGAGTGACTTCCCTCGGTCGCCGGCGCAGTATTTATTTCCCACGAAACGGGACCGGCCGCGCCAGACCCCCGTCTCACGCCGGATTAATGGGAACGGGCTTACATCTCTAGCCCGGCACCTCCGCTGCTCGACGGTGAAAGGAAAAATCCACTGACCATTCGGGTGACGCAGCGTCTGAACCAGAAGATTCCACTTTGCGCTAGAAACATCGCGAGTATTTTATTCTTTCTTATGTTTACCTGCGATGCCTCACATATTTCAATTTTAGGCGATTTATTTATAATTGAAATCCAAAAAATAGTGATACTATACTCTCAACCCTATTCGGGAGCAACCACCCCACATTGTTCCTTACATTCGGCACTTGTTCTTCACTGATTTTCTTTAAAATGATTTACGGTTTTAAACTGGCTCCAAAGCTCTTTTCAGGGCCGCATCCCGGCATAGCTCCCGCATACGTGATCCTGTGCGGCAGTTTTAATTGTACCTTATGAAATTAATAATTGTGTAATATGTACCCTCGTTTTATCAAATGCATTTTTACAATGTTTTCCGCAAAGTTGTATGCCGAATTAAAATATTCAAATATTTTACTAATTTATACTACGCCACGCACTGCTTTTACCACGGTGATTCCAGATCCTATTTATCAGTTTTTAGTGATTGGTAATTTTTATTTTACTTTTTATGTTCCATTGTTCAAAATTAAGTCCCATGCATCAATTATTGATCCGTAGACCATGTGACTTAACTTTATATTATTCACACTCCATTACCAAACTATTATTATTATATTTTGTATCTTTCTTCACTGACAGGCGACATAGAGAATATATAAGAAATTTTCTAATTGTTGCGATAAGAATTGAAATAAGGAATTTACACGATGAACACTTATTTCTTCTAAAGTATTTTTTCTTTGACAATGGTATAATAATTGGAAAGTACAAAGTAGTAATATAATAAATACCCTTCTTCCTCATGCTGCCTTTTTCTATCAAAGGTTGGCAACCAAGTTGAGTATGTTGATTTATTTTCTGCAGGATGTATTATATTAAAGAAACAATTTTATTTGCTAAGATGCTGTGAACAGAGATGTAATGATGCAGGAATGTGGAAAAAAAAAGTCTAGCTATTCAGATTTGAATTGTATCAATATTTTTATGAAAATAAGTCAAACAATTCATGCACAGGTCACGAATGTGTGTTCTGTTTTCCAAACTGCCCATCTTCTCTGCTTGTATCGTTTTTCTTACCAAACTTTAAAATTTGATCTAGGTATATTCCTAAGCATTTTCCATGGGTACTCCTTTGGCAACTGCGTGTGAGTTCTGTTTACACATCACCTTGATATAAACGGAATATTCTGGTCATTGCGCAATCAATATTTGTGGTGGTCACGAGGAAATGGTGGGAGGGTAAATTAAATTAATACGAGTTTCTATATACAAATTTACACATTTATTTACAACAAAAGAAAAATATGGAAAAGGAAAATTCTTATATCTATCTTATTGAAACTTCTTATATCTAACCTTAATTAAATGCGGGCGCACTAATTGTTTTATCGTTTACTCACTTTATTGTCTGTCTCCTTCATACTTGTGACCAACTGCATAGCCACATGTGGCCTGCTGTGGGCGCGTGCGACGAGCTGCATCTGGAGCCTGCCCCTGGTCTCATGGACGCGGGCTCTGCAGCTTCGCTCGCCGTGTGGTCTCCGTAGCCGCGTCCGGTCATTGCTTGGTGGGTGGCCTTCGGTCCTCTTGTGTGAGCAGCGGAAATATCCATCGCTTGCCTCGTGTCCAAAGCGGGATCCTCGGCTGCCTTCCAGGAGGCAAGTCGCAGCTTCGTTTTGAGGCAAAATGGCGGTCGGTATGGAGCTGCCCGGAGGCCGGCCGCAAATCCGGCGGCGCCTTGGAACAGGTCCGGTGTGTTGGACAGGTGTAGAGCAAGAGTACTCGCTTCGGCTTGGGCAGCAATTGGACGGGGAAGGGGGTAGCGACCCTTCGTCCGCTGTGGATGCATGTTAGGAGCGGGGTGCGGAGGGCCTTACATTGCCCAGCGTGCGGCCCGCACAGCAGAATTTGAATATAGTTAAGTATTCATTTAAACTTCGCGCCGAAGATAATATTCATAATACGTGAATGTCACACGTGAGATGCGACCGTTTTGTTTTTCACACACACAATGTTTCATTATACACTGGGCATTTATACTGGGACATTTTTCTTTTTTTGGAAGCAGCACAAACTCGACAGGCTCTCTGTAGTTTTTTAGATTCATTGTTCATAATTGGTTCAGGCATGTGTTTTGCTAATAGCCTACCAGTAAGCCGTAATGGTGTAAAAAACTACTCAACATCATGTCCACTTTATCTACAGAACCCATACACTTATTGTAATCAATAACGCACTTAGGTTTTACGATTGGCTGACGCTTTTTCCAATGTCATTTCCATAGAGTCCGGTCAATTCCATAGAGTCATCTTCAGTCTTTTTTTTTATCGGGCCACTTGAGTGCTAAAGAGCCCCGCGATGTTGGGAGATCATTTCACCTTTTTTTAGTTTTTTGAACTTTGCCATGCCTTTACGTTTTGCTTGCACCGTACCATACGCATTTGTTTTATTTTTATGGAGAAATTCATAGAGGATTGGACTGGTGTACCAGTTATTAGTATACAGGTTATGTCCTTTGCCAAAATAATCTCGAAGTAGTGTCTTTACTACCGCCCCCGAGACGTTTAGCGTCAGTTGTCGTAGTTTCTTTACCACAATAAATAATAAAGTCTAAAACAAAACCTGTCTTGACATCGCACAAAACAAACATTTTAATTCCAAACCGGTGACGTTTGGAAGGTATGTATTGTTAAAAAATTAAACGGCCTTTGAAAACAATTATGCTTTTGTCTATGCATAAATTTTCAAAAGGCATCAAAGTTTTTTTAAATAATTTATATACGGGTATGGTCAATTAAAATGTTGAGTTTGTGAAGTTTGTCACCGGGAATTTGTGCGTCAATGTCTGAGAAATGTAACATGCGAAGCAAAATTTCATAACGATCTCTGGATATGATTTTACCGAAAATAGTACTAGCGAGCAATGGTCGGCTTCTGGTCATTAACATTAAAGTCGCAAAAACACGTACATTTCTTCGATGGATGTGTCTACCCATCTACGAAGTCTGGATTTTTGACACGATTCTTGTTCGGGCAGTTTGAAGGTTTGAAGTTACACAATTTTTATATAGATAATTACGACAAAAATATACAGCGCAATACAAGTTTTTCGATTCTTACCGCAAACGTCTTAGTCAAATCATATTGTTTCTCACAAAAAATAACAAAGTTTAAAAATTAATTCACAATATTTAAATAAAATTACGTTGTAATAATTATTATAACACTTTGAAACAAATATTCACAAAAATAACAACTGTTTATATTCCGAATGGACCACAGAACAAAAATTGGCGATCGACGCAAGTCCGATAAAATATTTAGGCGGCCCCATGGCGATCCTGACAAATACGAACTAATACATTTATGCTAATACACGAGTTGTAGGGCGCGAAATTCAAACGACTCAACTGAGGTTTGAGACGTCTTGGTTTATAAACTGTTCTGTATAAATAAACAATAGGATTTCACTTGTGACCACGAGATGTCAGGAATGGTACTGATTTAAACTATTTTTTATATATGTTTCTACCAAACCTGCCGCGCGGTTATGAAGTATTCAGCAGTACAAGTTGAACGCATAAATATATGCGCTTAGCGCTGGAGGCATGGCTCGCATATGCATAATAGTATGCGCATAGCGGTGTAAGGGTTAAACATTATTATTATTGAGGATTATGATTTTTTGTATATAGGTACAAAATACTAAATTGTTTCTATTATAAAATTGCTTTCATCTCTGCCATTTCTATATTGTTTATTTTACATGAGGTAATAATATTTTATATAAGAAACCTAACCTAACCTAACCTAACCAAATTCTGCGCAAAATAATATTTATTACTTTTTCTTTTAATGAAAACATATTTTTGTTGTAACATTACAATTTCAGAACATAGTCATGTGGTATTTTGAATATTTGGTTATTACCGAGATTTGAACCTTTTCGATGCATTCTGATTAATTTAATTTGTTCAATATTAGCAAAATTACGTTGTGGCCTCATTTTATATTAATAATTAGACAAAATACTTTGTTTAAACCATTATAGTGGTTTAAACAAAGTATTTTGTCTAATTATTAATTTAATTTGTGTTTATTCATTACTTCGAAACTTTTATCAAACTCACATCTCTTTTATTATAACACTTTATTTCATTAGATATCTTGAAGAATGTTTTTTTGCATTCTGAGAGTTGTTCAGTATGATTTATATGTATGTAAAATGAGATAAGGCAGTAGGTACTTGTTTTATTTTATTTTATATGTAAATTATCTATATTATTAAAGTTTGAATGACATGTACATAAGGTGGTCCTACTGAACATGTAGTTCCTCAAAATTCTGCTGCTGCAGTGAATTGAAGCCACTATACAATTCAGTTTTCACTTTGGTCTTGAAATGTTTTGCCTTTTACTGAAAATAGTACATTTTATTTTTTGAGAGTATGTCTGATTAGGTATTTTTTTGTCATAATGAATTAAATTAGGTTGTACTGTGGTAGACCATTTTCTTTTGTTTGACAACAAATAATTTAAAAGTAGGTTTTATTGATTATTTCACTTATAAAACACATTTATTATCGACAGAATTTCTCTAGTGAGACGGGCACAGTCCAAACAGATTTGCGCATAGTATTATATAGTTACTAATAAAATAAATAAATTGCAGCTGTCTTGGCCCAACAGTATCTTAAAAAATATATAATTTGAAGTTTATTTTGTTTTAATTTACTATCACTTTTTCATGGGACTTTGCACAAGGGTATAGAGAGAAAAAATATGCACACGATACATCATATTCTTTTCATATCAATTTTGGAGACAGCATATTATAACGTTACGTTATGGCACTTGCCCCAAAAACTAAGAACGGGTCACTTCTCCTGTGTCGGATGTCCACTGATAGTCCAGCCGAGCGGCAGCATTTATGCCGGTCATTTGCGCTGTGGCGAGCGGTTATTTAAAAATCTAGAAAGGTGTCAGATACTTGGATGTATAGTTGTTGTCAATCCAACTTTCTGAGATAGTATTTTATAGCGCTTAGATGGGTTTGTGATCCTCTACTCCTGGCAGATAATTAATGTCTGCCAGGGTCTTTTGCATATTTGGTTGGGTGTTGAGACTGACAATTTGGAAATCTCCAAATTGTCAGTCTCAACAGGCAATCGCCTGACAGAAGGTTTGGTCCTGCTAGGCCCTTAATTTGAAATAGGGCACACTACTGATGCCATCTATCAAGGATAAGAGAGAGTTGCACTGAGTTCTGTATCTTAGTGCGTCATGTGAAGAAGAAACAATTACACAAAGTGAAACTGAAGATCTGCTGATCTGTAAATAATGTTGTTAGTGTTAATTTATATAAAAACTATTGTAGATTAATTTTTCATATTGTACCCAATTTTAGGCTTGTTCGCTAAGTAGATATTTATTGCATTAAACTTGTTCATACTACCTGTTGATTTTAATCATTCATTTTCCTCAAGTGACGAATGCAGATTTAGGGGATCATCGATAGGTAAGAAATTCTGATAGGTGGTCGACTCACTAGGATCCACATCTCATGTTTGCCACTGAGCTAGCCGGTGGAGATGTGGGGCTCCGGCACAATACCTCACAATATACTAATCACTTTTCATATTAATTCTGGAGGCACATCCACATGGATCCACATTTTCAATCATAATTTTCTTTGCTCAATCACTCATAATTTGGACTCATCTAGTCATCAGTCAATCAGAATTTTCTTTGCTCAAACACTCATAATTTGGACTCATCAATCAGAATTTAAAAAAAAATATTTGCACAAGTGAAAACATGTTAGGCAAACACTTATTGCCCGGACAATGACCTGCCGATGAAGTATATGTACACATAAACAAATACCTTACACATTTGTCAAATAAATCAGATGCGCATGCATTGTGTGAGGTCATCATAATTTTTAAAATGTTTTGCATAAAGTTAATTTATATTAATCTGAACTTTATGATAAAGTATGTATAAATTACTGAATGATCCATTGAAAAAACGTTCTATGTTACAATGTGGTATTTTTACAGGAGAGCCTGTTTAAAAACCTTGTCAAATTTGATAATTAAATTTTTGCTACATATATCCAATGTTCCTTCTATGTTTGGATCACGGTGTGCGCATAAAAAATCTTTCGTGCAATTTTACAGACCAATGCTATTATTTGTGTGCCGGGGCAGAAAATATCAAAAACATTACCATATCAGTATAAAGCTACTGGTAGGGCCTGGGTTAACCACATTACTAATGAAGATTTATTAAGACGCATAAATAAGTTAAGAGAACTAATAGCAGCAATAAAAAAAGCTGTGTATTTTGGACATATTCTCCGTGAGTCACATTATGCATGAGAAGATATAAGATAATAATCGTAGGTAGATGGCGATTAACTTGGCTGTGTAATCCTAGACTGGTTCAATATCCAAAATGTTGTTGATCTTATACAGGGTAAATCAGCATACTGCAACATGGTCGCCAACCTTCGATAGAAGGTGGCAGATGAAGAAGTCTTGTTAAAAATTGTGTGTGCGCTATATTTTTTTATGTGCACTATGATGCCAACGTTTTTCCATTATTCTTATTATTATAGATAATAGAACAGGTCAAAATGTGAGGAATACTTTATTACGTAAAAACAATTAAGAATTTTTTCACATCTTAACTTTCTGGTCAACACACATAACTCATCCCATAATAAAATTACCTAAACATTATAACAAAATTGCAGGTTATTTACAAAAGAAAGGCCTGCCTTTTTTACTCTTAGTTAGAAATGTTATGCGGGTATCCATGTGTTCTAGTCTAACGATGTGTGTTATACTCAGTAGCTGGGTGGTCTTCATTATGCAATCAGCATTATCATCAGGAACCTAAAAGTTCCAAAACAAAATTTATTTTTAACTCACTGGTGTCCTGGAACGAGCCTCGAACCCTCAACCACTAGATCACTAGACCAGCGTCTTAACCACTACACCAACAAGTTACTTGTTATGAACGTATATAGCCGAGAATCCATGTACATGCATCTACCTACAAACTAACAAGCACATAAGACCACATATACAACATTTCTTATGTGCTGTATTTAATGGTAAAAAAAGAACACCCGCAAGCTGAATATCCGACCGGTTCCGACGTAAAAACACGTGTCCTTATATATATCACATCTGCCATACCCTAGTAAATAGCATGTAAGCACTAAGAAGAAGAGGAAATAGTCTTTATTGTATACGTAATACTACCTATTTTATTTATTATAATTGATAGCAGTTAAGACTTGTTTGCACATCTTTAGCTAAATGAAATAGATAAGCACAGCTTAATAAAAAAGATTTATTTCTTCAGCAGTCAATTTTATTACATATAGATGTATGTAGTTGTAGGTACAACAGGTAAGATTATATTTACGACTTTTCTATGTAAGTTTTTGCTCGGACTGTAAAAGATAAAATGTATTTCTTTTGGATCCATAATTGAATAAAAGAGAAAAATATTAAAAATAAGTCATGCTTTTATTCTTTCGCCACAGCATTTGTTTTAGTTGCTACTGGGATTCCGAGATCTGAGGAAATGCGTTAATCAATTCCGCTATTTCAACCAATTAAATTTACAAATTAGCTGTAGCTCTTCAAAATTGATACATCTATTATTTCATTTATAAAAGCAATCAATTAAATATTTTTTCTTCTAGTTGATTTATTTAATTTGTATTAAAAATACTACAGATATATGTTTTAAAATTGAGACTTCACAACAAAAATGTGCCTTTCTAAATTATATTTCTAGTATCAGGTGAGTCTTTATTATCACCGAATCGAGTGCCTAGATTTATTGAAAATAAAATAGTCTGATTATTAATGTTACAAGAGTGTCATAGTGAATGAAAAAATATTACCCGAGGTCACAAAATAGTAAACTAATTTTTTACGTAATTTTGAAAAAAATATACATTTTTAATTACTTGCTTATATGTTAATGGAGGTAACCACTTACAAACATGTTAAATGTATTAGATTTTTTAATTATAGTCTTGGAGAACACGTCACTCAGGCTTTCAACACATGTTGTTCATATTTGTAACATCAATGCCATGTAATTTAGTGACAATGTGACTAGAAATTCTTGCAGTTGCTTGTCCATATTTTCTGAGTCTAGGTCATGAAAAATGAAATTGAATATAACCAAACACAAAATAAAAGAATTGGATATATAATTTGGAAGTATAATTTCATTATAAAGTAATTTGCATTATAAAATAAAATGAAAAATTGCCACTACTATCTTTAGTGGAGTTAGATACGATTAAAAACAACTGAACTGTATGTAAACACTATTTATGAAGTAGTTTTGTTTTCTTTTGCCATCTTTTCTGTATGATAAATGCCAAAATTTTAATTGTTAATGTTTTCAAAAAATCAGATAAGCAAACAACATGTCGCCAGGTACTCAATACAATTTCACATTTATCTATCATTAACCCCAATTGTTATCTCTATATATGCAACTATTACATAAACATGCACTTCATAATCTCAATCAGTTTATGAGCTAATTTCGCATTGGAAAAACCTTATTTTACCCATTAACCTGATTCATATTTAAAATTTAGGCTGTTAAATTCGCACACCATTATTGAAGTGTTACGAACAATGAACTATATAGATTAAAAAATATTCCATCTTCTTTTTTTGTGTATTATTTTAGATCACAAGTTATTGATCAAAATTAGGGTATTGCACTTAATCCTTTATGAAAGCTGAGAACAAACCTTCTGTATAGTCTTTTAGGCTGTTCGGTCGTATGTCTCAGACTTTTCCGAAACTCAAGACTCAGCAAGTAACTTTTTTCAAGGAGACACTTGAAATTTATAAACAAAGATGGTTGGGCTAAAATTATAAACTTCTTGTTACCCGGCACTGCAAAATCAATTGAATTGAAGGTGAACCTGCAATAAATGAAACTTACAGATTATTCAATAATCTGTCATTGACACGGTATTGCCATGGACACAAATACACCAATACATTCTGCATTTGACACAGTACTATCACATACACTGACACTGCTTTCAACACTTTATTGCAAGCCAGTACGTAACATAATGCTAACATCCTCACATTTTGCATCAGGGATATACATCCCCGCAATGAGATTGGAAACGTTGGCCAGAGAGGTTGGAAACACGCGTCAGAATAGCCTAGAAAACTTTTCTTCTGAAGATTCTGAAATGTGAAAACCCGAGAACACCATAATTAAAATATTTTATTATTAATTTATCTTATTTTATCTTTAATTTGGATTATAAATACAGTCAAACTCGGTTATAACGAGTATGAAGGGACCAGCTAAATTTGCTCATTATAACCGTTACTCGTTATTATAAAATTATTTAATATCCAATAAAATTAAAAGCAAGTCAAATACATCTCAAAAATCAAAAATCTATAATTGTATGAACAAAAACATTTTAAAGTAAATTACTACATTCAATCGCATTATTTCTCAACAAAATTCAAAATACTGGTCTGTTTTAAAGTTTAAAATTTACTACTAATTACTACGCACACAAAATAAACACCCATTGTTTTTTTTCTAAAAATTCCCAAACCTGAAAGGAATCGTAAACAATAAGGAACCTCGTCGGCAGACGCTGCTTTCAATTTTATGACTTCTCAAGAATTAGTGTAGTGTATTTTGTTCACTTATTAACAATATTTTTGTATGTTATATCAGTGAAGCGAGCTCACTATAACAGTGAAGATTTGTATGAAAACAGGCCTGAATCAAAATAATGATAAGTGTTTCCTCATTATAACCGTGATCTCACTATAACCGTGCTCGATATAACCAAGTTCGACTGTATTATATTTTTCCATAATAGGTATGCTATAATTGTTATATATATATTTTTAATTGTGGTTGAGTATTGCACTCATTTCTCAATTTTGTTGAAATTATAATATATCATTATTATTATTGTCTTCCAAATGAAATACCGCCACGGAATGAGTTCAGTGGGTACACATCAAAAATGTGATTCGTTGTCTGTATTTCACACAAGTGCAGTGCTGTATCCTCTAGGCATTATCGTGATATAATATTAGGAGAACACATTCTTATTGTGAAGTTGTAATTATTATTTTAAATATGAATTAAAAATATTAATTAGAAAGATATACATATAAAATCAATTTTATCGAAAAATATTGTTGTTGCGCCACCGGGATTCGAACCTGGATCTCTTTCCTAACCGGGGAAGGTGCATTATCCAACTATGCTACAGCGACAATTTTCGAACCTATATGTTATCTTATTGATATTAATACATTTAATCGTTCCATTATTTGAAAGAGCCATCTACCTTATTTTTACAGAATCTCAAATACCTTTGAGTAAACTGATAGCAGACGCCAGAATTATCAATTCATTTTTATTAAATTTTGGACACATTGATACAACTTTATTATTAAGAGAACACATTCTTATTGTGAAAATTATTAAACATTATTCCCGGTTAGGAAAGAGATCCAGGTTTGAATCCCGGTGGCGCAACAACAATATTTTTCGATAAAATTGATTTTATATGTATATCTTTCTAATTAATATATTTAATTAATATTTAAAATATATAATAAGTTATAATATGCTTCGGGCTGAACCAATGGGAACAATAATTGTCTGGTAATTTTTCAAAACTTGACTAGAAGTTATCTTACCATCAATTTTATTTGAAAATGAAAAGTTTACAGCCAATGTGGCTAAGGGGATAAAAAGAAGTATAAAGCATTCTGTAAGGTATTATTACTTAACAAATTATCTGTTCTTATTTAGGTTGAACGAAGAATTCCCTAACCTATCAACAGATAATTTGAGCACCCTGTTGTGCACTATCTGTCAATACATATATACAATCATTTGGGACTATATTTATCAGTAACAATGATGTAACAGGTGGTATAAAAATGAATGCAGGAAATGTATTACTTCAATTTTATACATTAATTCAGTAGAAGAGGTTGTTTAAAAAGATATTATAATTATATAGTTAATGTATTAAACTTTAGCGATACATTTGATAAGTTGCAAAGCAATATTGTTGAATGCGTTGTTTGTATTGCGTTGGAGAAACAAGAACAAAAGTGAATTAAAAAAGTAAGTAAAACCCAAGAACTGCATAAAGATTCACCTACATTAATATAATATTTTTCATTATAAATACAACAAATGATCTTTAAATAATTATCAATATTGTTTGATTTCAGTATCAAAATGAATGGTTTAATAATTTCATTGTTATTATTTGTAATACGCGTTACTGTGGGCTTAGACAATGGTATAGCACTCACGCCACCGATGGGGTGGCTGACTTGGGAAAGGTACCGGTGTATTATAGACTGCAAAGCGAGACCGGATGAATGCATAAGGTAAAAATATACATATATGTATATATTTTTTTATGGAAAACGCATTATTATTGTGAAGTTATAGTTTTTCGTAATATAGTTCTGTGGTATTTTAGTACAAATTAAATTTATCAATTAGAAAGATATACAGATAAAATCAATTTATCAAAAAATATTTTGGTTGCCACCAGGATTTGAACCAGGAACTATGAAAAACTGCAACTTCACAATAATAATGTATTTTCCTTATAAAATAAAAATTATTAGTTGCATTAATATTTCCAAATTTTATCAGGTTTTATTCATAGGTATTTGAGATTCTCCGTAATATAAAGTGAATTGCTTATAAATAGAATAATAGATGTATTAATTTGAAAGAGCTGCAACATATTGGTTCGAAAATTTGTCGTTAACTTACTAGGTTGACATTGGGCGGGTTTCCCCGGATTAGAAAAATTCCTGGTTCGAATTCCGTTGGCAACCAAAATAGTTTTTCGATAAATTGATTTTATCTGTGTCTTTCTAATTGATAATTTTAATTTGTATTAAAAATATATAGTTTATAAGTAAACAAAGTAGGTACTACTAAAAAAGTTAATTTACCCAATAAAATGGAGACCTGTGTAATATAATATATAAATAAGAAAATAAATTCAGATCTTTGTATTTTTTTTCTCTTTTTTAATATTTTTATGCATTTAGTTCTGAAATTTTCTCTCATCTCTTTTTTACTTCTGATTTATTTTACTTAAATTTTTTGATTACATTGATAATTCATAGTTTTAAATTTTTTTTTTTTATAATTGCATCTTTATTTTAATAAAATCCCTTATTTTAAGTACATGCTCATATATTTTTATACATTAATTACTTTAATATACTTATTTAGTGCTATTAAATTATGTAAGCTGGCTCGCATACAGGCATTGTTTAGATAAACAACAGAACTAATGAAAGAAATATTTTTTTATAACTTTTTTATTATATTGTATTTATTATATTGTATTTACATCAAATTCGATAAAAAAAAATTAAGCAAAAATTTGATACAATATATTTTCCAGTATGATTGTCAAAAAAAATAAAAAATTATATATATATAAATAACAAATAATACAACTGATTTATTTTGCAATTCAACCCCGGATGGTCTGATTCCACTTATTATGTTATGTAAAAAATAAGGAAGTGTAAGATAAATTTATTCAATAAGTATCTGTCTAATCTTTGGGTGGTTCATAGAGTTTATTTTGAATTAACAGTTAGCATGTTTAATTTTGACTTAATAAAATATTGGATTAGAAAATATATTAGATCTTGCTCTGGTATGTGATATAGTTTGTGTTTGGGATAGTGTTAATTTAATAATTATAATCCAAGTTGACAAATATTAAATTAGAAGTGTATTTTGGGTAGAAATCATTTATGAAAACCAATCAAATATATCTACAGTAGTTCTTGTCTTTTTGGTCAGTAATCCAAACCTGTGAAAGTCACAAAATTACTAATATGTTATTGACTGTTTCCAGTGAAAAATTGATATTGAAAGCAGCAGATTTACTGGTTTCTGAAGGGTATTTGGCTGCTGGATATGAATATGTGGGTATCGACGATTGCTGGTTGGAAATGTCGAGGGATGCGGAAGGAAGGTTGGTTCCAGATAGGGAAAGGTTTCCCAATGGAATGAAGTATATTGGTGACTATGTGAGTGTTATTTAAACATATTGTGTCTTTTGTTTATATATGTGATTATGATCTTAGGGCGTGAATTTGTTATATCCTACATTAAGGTTGTCTAATTCCAACATTTGAATGGGTTTATATTATGATCTAATTATGCTGTAAAGGTGAATTTACACTTACGTAACATGTTAGTCAGCAGTTCATTCATTTATCGATCTATGATAATTTTATAGTACCTTGTTTGTTGCAAGTATTTAAGTTTTATTATTTAAAAATCTGCACTGATGTTTCCAAAGAGTCTGCTAGCAAATCTAAAATATGCAGAGAGCAGAAGCCTTTAGTAATGTTTTACGTAATTGTCGTACTTGTACCGATATTATTACACATTATTAAGTTATACATACATTGTATATACAATAAGTTAAAAATACATACATTAAATATGTACATACAGCGAGAGTCTTGGGCTGGTTGATAGTAGGCGCAAAAGTTTATAGAAGTGCTTTGGATACCGGTCAAAACATATTACGTATCATAAAGAATCCGGGATTATCTCGGAAGCGGTGATGATACCATGTTTTTGTTTGATTCTTTGAACACTCTTCATGAAGTTTTCAGGAGCGGTGATGATACTATATTTTTGTTTGGCTCTTTGAGCATTCTTCATGCAACTCAAAATAACAAATATCTTTCACATTCAAGATTGTTGCCGATAAAAAGGATAAATTTTATGTAATCATAATTTAACAGGCGAGAATTTGAAGCTGGAATATTTTTAAATCATTATACTTAGTTTTACTTTAATCTTAATATAATAAATAGTTCAACAACATAAATTTAATCTGAGTTACCATGCAATTAGATCTAGAATCTGAATCTTGTTTTTGTTGTTAATCCAACTTCGTTCCATTTAATTATCAATTCTTTGTTGCTAAATCATATCTTCTTAATTAAAAACATTTGTGGACTTGTTTCTTTTATCAGTCAAAAAAAATCAAAAATCCTAATCGCCTTATAAAAACAGTAATAATAATTATTATGATATCACTATTAATTATAACTCATTATTTTTTTATAAATCTCACAGAGATTATTTTTGGAACTCATTCAAAGTGATACAAGAAATTGTTAAAAATGTTTTATAATACATACATACATCACAAAGCTATTTTGATTGATCTATTTTTTGTATACTTTTATAATATAATAACAACCAAAAGACAACATAAATAAATACAATAATTATAAATTGATCATATATGTATTGGATCACATACGTTGTTTGATAATGAAAATGTTTTAGTTAGATCCCTATTTTACCTAATCCGAACACTCAAATATTGTGGAAACTATTTTTTCTTGTTCTCAGTTCGGTAAATAATATTCTAAATACTAATTAAATGTATTAATTATAAAGTTATACATATAAAATCAATTTTATCGAAAAATATTATATTATATAGATGGCTTTCAAATAATGGAACGACAGATGTTTAATTAAAAAAAAGTGTAATATATAGATTCGAAAATTTGTCATCAAAGATATCGGCACTGTAGCATATTTGGTAATGCACCTTCCCTGAATTGGAAAAAGAGATTCAGGTTCGAATTCAGGTAGCGCAAAAACAATATTTTTCCATGTAACGTCAATATTCTCACTATTTTCAAACTAAGCTAAATGCTTGTGCTATGAAAATAGGACTAACTTGCTGGTCTCCTGGAATGAGGCTCAAACCCCCGACTATCAGATCACTAGGTCTTAACCACAAGACCAACAAGCACGTCATTGTTTGTTTACTGCATTTAGAGATTATATTACATATGCATTATCTAGATTAGATTACAAATTTTATTTTTAATGAACTATAATATTTGTATCCCATTTTTCTAGCAAGGAAAAGTTCCAGGTGACTAAATATTTTTTTAGTAGATAGATTTTTTCTAATTACGTATATTAAAATAATTAAAACATTTGTTATTCTTTATGAGAATATCATACATTCAATATTTTTCTTTATTTTAATCATACAGTTACACAAAAAAGGATTGAAGTTTGGAATTTATCAAGATTATGGAACTAAAACTTGTGAAGGATATCCGGGTATATTGGGCCACTTGGAAATAGATGCAAGAACTTTTGGTGAATGGGGTGCAGATTATGTCAAATTAGATGGCTGTAATGTCGATATCGATAAAATGGATGAAGGTATTTATATTTATATATTCCATCGTTTACTTTACAATATGATGTGTAAAGTAAATTATGCAATGTTAGCAAGCTGGTAGTGGCAAACAAAAACTTATATTATTAGGAAAACACTTTCTTATTGTGAAGTTGTAATTATTCAGAACATGGGTCTGTGATATTTTAAATACTAATTAAATGTATTAATTATAAAAATATACATATAAAATCAATTTAATCGAAAAATATTGTTGTTGCGCTACTGGGATTCGAATCTGGATCTCTTTCCAAACCGAGGAAGGTGCATTATCCAACAAAGTACATGGCTTTCAACTAATGGAACGATAAATGTATTAATTTTAAAAGTGTATTATATAGGTTCGAAAATTTATCATCAAAAATACTGTCGCTGTAGCATAATTGGATAATGCACCTTCCCCGGTTTTGAAAGAGATCCAGGTTCGAATATTTTTCGATAAAATTGATTTTATATGTATATCTTTCTAATTAATGTATTTAACTATATTAGTTCACTTATATTTTACATTTTATTTCAGGTTATCCCGAGTTTGGCCGACTTCTCAATGAAACTGGTAGACCAATGTTGTATTCTTGTAGCTGGCCAGTCTATCAAGAATATGCTGGAATGAAGGTAAAGTATAATTACTATTATTATGTTTTTTGGAGTAATAGGGGTTCACATTTTAAAAAAGCAACTTCTTCCACGGCACTACATCCCAGGATGAGATTTGGCCTCCTCCACAAAAGTGCTCTCTACTGACTCCTATTCCTGGCCATTCTTCTCCAGTTCCCGGACTCTCTCATATTCTCCAATCTTCTTCCACAGTCAGCCAATCTCTTCCTTGGTCACTCTCTAGGCCGCTTCCACTAAGTTATGCACTCGGTCATGATCTTTGTTGTCCTGTCATCTGGCATTTTTTCAACATGACCAGCCTACCGCAGTCTTCGGGACCTATAAAATCTTATGATTGTTTCTTGCTCAATTAAATTTTTGAGCTCATGATTAATTTTTATTCTGCAAGTTCCAGTTTCTAGTATAAATTTTTCTTCATGTTTTGCGTTCAAAAACTACTTTTTATTTTACTACTAATTTATTTTAGGCACTACGTTTTGCAACCATAAGGGACCATTGATCTTATTATAGTTTTATATATTAGCAGTTTGCTTCGTTGATTCTGTATTTTCGATCCTATCAGTTTTTTACAGATATACATAAATAAATAAAATAACGTAAGGTGAAAGACCCAATACCTGGCATCCAGGGAGCCATTCCACAAATAAAAATAAAATATGTTTGTAACAATGCAAGGTTTAGCATAAGCAATATTGAGATACCCAATACCTGGTAAATGACTTAATCAGTAAGTGGCACCCAATTCCAGTTACTGGGAAATATGTGTTGATTGAAGTGAAACTTAAAAGGAAGCAAGAGTAAATCACATGAACAAATTATCCGTGAATAACTTAGTAAAAAAGTAAAACACTCATACATACTTGGCAGGGGTGCCAGAACTGCCAGATATTGGAACTTCACAATTTTTTGAGAACTAGTAACTGGCACCCCCATAACTTTGAAATTAAAACATGTATTTAAGATTTTGTTACTCAAAAAGCTTAATTTTAGAAGCAAATAATTAAATAAATATATATTACTTCATATAACACATTAAAAAAATTATAAAAAGAATAAAAACATGATATCCTTAGAATATTTGTTGAGATTTGGAGAAGATTTGACTAAAACACAGTCACTCTTTACAAAACTGCTGCCATATTGAATTTACTGCTTGGACTATGTTAACTTGTGGATGTAATATAGTGTCACAAGGTCCAATTTACAAATTAAGACAGTGTTATGGAACAAATTGTAATATGGAGGTTTATTAGGCGGTTTTTATAGATGACCTGCCAGTTATTGGGGCCCTGCAAAGTATTGGGTCCTTCACCTTAATTGATACTTACTTTTAGCAGAATATTTAATTAAACTATTTTATTTTCTTATACGTATACATCCTAAGGACATTGTTGTGTTTGATATTTATCAATGATATCAACAAAGTAATTTGCCAGCAAAAATTATTGTAATCTTATACAAGACATAGATTCGCTTCAGTTATTGGTGTCAAAAAATTCACAAACAATGAGAACATCTTCAATGAGGATGTATCAGTATTACAAATTTGAAACAGTGCGTGCAATCTAGAGATCTACTTTTTTGCAAATCTAATATTTTATGACCACATTGACATCAGTAATGGGCTATATAAATAGATTTACAAACAAGCAATTTAAAAAAAAATCAAATAAAGGTTTTGTGCTACAATTAACTAATCTTTTTAAAATTGAAATCATCTGCGATGAATTACTTATTTTAGCCGGATTTCGAAGCAATT
The DNA here is from genome assembly GCA_031772225.1 of Eubasilissa splendida. Lineage (NCBI taxonomy): Eukaryota > Metazoa > Arthropoda > Insecta > Trichoptera > Phryganeidae > Eubasilissa > Eubasilissa splendida. Next base: position 18,964,418 of record CM062856.1, read on the forward strand.
ATCAAGCACTGTAACATGTGGCGAAATTATGGTGACGTTCAGGATTCATGGGGTAGTGTCCAAAGTATTATGAATTATTTTGGAAATAATTCACAGCGTCTTGCTACGTATGCTGGTCCTGGTCATTGGAATGATCCAGACATGGTGAGATTTCCTTAAATATGAGTGAGGCAGTTAAAGAATTTCACAAAAAAACAGTAATATTACAATCAATCATCACCCATTATTATCTTTATACATATATATCTAGGTAGAAACTAAAACTTTTACATCTAAAGTACTGCTTAGAAGGATAAGTAATGAAGTTTGAACCCTGATTTGCTACATACCTTTTATATGGGCAACGTTTGCGTGAAAACATTGTAATTAACAATTATCTTTTTATGCATATTGTATTTGTGAATAACTGCTAACAACAATTCGAAAAATATTAATGTTTTAAAGATTAATGTTACAATAAATATTGCACTTTGAACATCAATTCTCCACAAATTAATGTGTTAAATTTTTGTTCAAACTTTTGTTCTAAACATTACTTAGAAGATTATCTTAATTAAACTTATTGAATCCTTTCAATATAACATCGATTTTAATTTATCTCATAAATTTTTAAACCACAACTCGTGCAAACTTCCTACGTAAAGCTTATGCATACTTCATCTACTTTTTTAATAAGAACACTGTAGCCATATTATTTCATTTCTTATTCAGCTTATCATTGGAAACTATGGCCTGAGCTACGACCAAAGTAAGGTTCAAATGGCTGTGTGGGCGATACTGGCTGCTCCCTTACTCATATCTACTGATATGGAGAGGATAAGGCCAGAATTCAAAGCAATCCTTCTAAATAAAAATATCATTGCAGTTAACCAAGACCCTCTTGGAAAAGCCGGTATTCTGCTTTCTAAGGTTTGTTAATTTAATATATATTGTGGATTATTTTACACATTAAAATGTTAAAGTCAAACATTTAAATCTTTTGGAAACTTTTGCAGTTTAAATAATTCAGTAATTTTTTTGATTTATGAACAATTATGTCCGGGTTTAATTCAAATAATATTTATTTTCAGAAAAATAATGTGGAAGTTTGGAGAAGAGAAGTAACACCTCTGATTGCAGGGCGGCCATCTCTTGTATTTGCAATTGTTAATCACAACACTGATGGGGCACCGCGGGATGTAACTTTAAGCTTTACAGAACTAGGAATACCGGATGCAGACAATTATAAAATTACGGTATATCACTTTTTTGAAACTTTATATTTATTTCACAAACCAATCGAAGTGAGCTTGTATTTGATTTGATGATTCCTTTTATAGTACTTATACATTGTGCACTTTTCTATGGTATTCAACTTTATGGTTAGTTGCATACAAATAAATTTAAATGTAAATGGATGAAACTTATCTCAAAAGTTGCGTAAAAGACAATATAGGGTTGAGTGCAGAGTAAGCTGTCATTCGTTGTCTACTGTATTTTGTACATACAGTAAAATAATCAATTGATACATATGGACCTTTACTATCAAATCTTCGAGACAATAGATCAAAGTTTGTACAGATATTGTAGGATATTTATATACATCAAAGTAATCTCAAAAACTTTTTTTTTTACAGGACATGTTTTCACCTGGGTCGAAGAATTGGAAAATAATTAAAAATAAATATATGAAAAAATCTAATAATATGACAGTACGAGTCAATCCAACAGGTATTTCTAACAATATTTTTCCATAAAGTTACCCATGTTTTAGTAAATTTCTGTGTCAAATTCCCAAAAGTGATTTACTTCACCGTGTGTCATTGCAGTATGTATTACCAAAAGAGTGCCTAATGTAGAAAATAATACCTTTTTAAAAATAGTCATACCTTTTATTATGTTTTTACTAATATGATTTATTTGTTCCAGGTGTGCAAATGTACAAAATTGAAGTTGAAGTTTAATATAGTGTAAAGTGTCAGATTTTTATGTTTTTATATTTCTTTTGTCTGTTTGTCTTGAGGCAGCAAAAAATTAATAATAAATAAATATCTTAAAAATAATAACATGTTTTTCAATATTTATTTTTTAACAACAAAAAATGTTGTGCTATTTAAATTATAAACCATATGAATGTCATCAGTGGGGAGTACACCATTAGCAGTACTAACTTGGAATAAATGCGTAATATAATCTAGAGATAAACTTTGAAGCAAATCTAAGATTTTATGTAAACATAGACATATTAATTTTTTAAAATATTAATAAAAAAAAGCATCTAGGATGCTGGGCTACATATTTAGATCTACAAAGCCGTTCAATGATTTTAAACTTTCAATAACATTCTGTAAATCTCCAGTTTTCAGTTCAGCTGGAATACTGTAGCATAACCTGGATACCCAACTATGGAATCCACAGTAAAAGAATATAAATATTTTACTGAGTTTCCTAAGATTTAGTCTCTGTGATAAGAAACAAAATATTATGAAATTACTTCCCGTTTTTAGTAAATAATTACAATATTAATCTGGGTTCCGTACAATACCAGGAAGGATACATCTGTGGAAAGGTTGATTCGTGTTCAATCATTGAAAGACCTTATGATGTTGATTTGTTTATTCTCGTCGGGGAGAAGCCACCGGGAGCAAGAAAGCTATGCAAATACAATACCCGACTCGAGCGCTGAGTACAGACTCCCATGCACGTGTGCAGTGCACGTCGGGCAGTGTAGCTTGGTCCTCTGTCGAACAATCCGTGTAATCCACTGTCAACACGTGGCGGGGGGCGGTAAAGGGCCGAGACGCATTCGGACGATGCTCTTGGGCTGTCACATCACTTCCTCTTAGCAGCTTCCTCGAAGAATGGAGTGGGAGTGAGGAACGCTGCGATGATGGTCATTCAATGCTCAGCAGGGGTGAGTTGTATTCCACAGTGGAGCCTGGTTTGCCTCGTGTCGTTTTTTCATCACAACTCCAGACGTTGACTTTGACTGCACTTATTGAAAATAAAGATTCTATATGTTGATTCGGATTCTGATCCGGGAATCAGTCGTGTCTGCCTGAGCGTGTGCTAATATTAAATATAAAATATCATACAAATAAATTATTGCAATGCAATACATATGTACATCAATAAATAAAAAAGAATCTAAGGGACCGAAATTATAAGTGTATAAAAAAATAATGTGATGTATTGTGCATAAATAGAATTATGGAGATTTTTTAAATCAATTAATAAATTAGTCTTTAAAGGGTTTAAAGTTAAATGAATCATAAGAACACATTATTCAATAAAAAAATCTTATTATTAGATATTATTCAAATATACATATGGTGGAAAATTATTAATAAATTTTGTGTCAACCACTTTAATGCAAAAATTCAAAAGCCCTATTGTAATATGTTAATAAATACAATAGACATATACTTTAGCAGGTAATCTTATCAATTTATCTTTGCAAAATTTGACTAGAATTAACCAATTATTTTATAAATTAAGTGATTAAATCCAAAGTAGAAAACAGAACAAAGAAATAGCATTCTGTCAGGTATTAATTACACAATGACTTATCTGCTTTTATCCAGGTCGAATAAAGATTTCCTGAGCCTATCGACTGATAAATAGACCACCTATTGAGACTTACTGTATATATATTGTATATGTATATACAATCATTTAAGCTTTTATTTATCAGTAATAATGATGTAATAGGTGGTATAAATATGAATGCCAGCAAATAATAACATTAATTGTGTGTATTAATTCAATAGAAGATATCATTTAAATAAATATTACTAATTATATAGTTAATTTGTGAGTTATACATTTAAAATAAAATAATTTATATTTGGATTGCAAATCAAGAATAATAAAATATTGTTGTATTTGTGCTGCATTTTATTTGAAAGGACATCACAAGTAAATGTAAGTTAGATATTTCAGAAATAAAATTACTGTAAAACATAAAAATAATAATATAGGTATATACAATACTTGAATACATTGATAACATATTTTTCAATTAAAATAAATAATCTGAAGGTAAACCAAAAATGACCTCTGAACTTTAAATGAATCCTGATAAAAAAAAAATAAAACAAATTAAATGTATTAATAAGAAAATATAGATCTCTTCCTATCCGGGGAAAATGCATTAACCGATTATGCTACACCAACAATTTTTGAACTTATTTAATTCTTAACATAGTGCATACATAAGCACTCCTACATATGCTCTAATATAAACAAGATTAAAGTATTTTCTTTTACATATTTAGTCAGTTTCATTTTAAATCTATTTAATTTATCTTCCTTTCTTATGTTTTCTGGCATTTCATTAAAAATCTTCATCGCACTGTACATTATTGATTTCTGAGATTTGGCCTTCTTCCTGAATCTGTCCCCCCTCCTGCACGATACTCATGCTCATGTTGATTTGCATCAATTTTTTGTGTAAATTCTGGTGATATTTTCTTATTGAGGATTTTATAAATAAATACCATTGTATTAAAATATATCTTCTGCTTAAGGGTCATCATATTCATATCTTCCAGCATTAATAATTCATTTTTATTAAATTTTGGACACATTGATACAACTTATATATTATTAAGAACACATTCTTATAAAACTCTACAATAAGAATGTGTGATATGATAAAATTAACTCAAATTTTTTTTGATAAAATTCTGTAGAAATTTAACGCTTTTGATTTCAGCATCAAAATGAAAGGTTTAATAATTTCATTATTACTATTTGTAATAAGTGTTACTGTGGGCTTGGACAATGGCATAGCACTCACGCCACCGATGGGGTGGCTGACTTGGGAAAGGTATCGGTGTATAATAGACTGTGAGAAAAGGCCTGATGAATGCATAAGGTAAAAATATGTAATTTATAAATAAATAAAAATATATGTACATATATCATTGATAAAATGTAAACTTGTAAAATCCCACTCGTAAGGATGTATGTATTATGGATAAAATTTTGCTCTTGAAACATATGTAAAAAGGGGTACAGAATTAGTGCAGAGCAAGCTGTTAGTCATTGTATATTTTATTTTGTATGCAGAGCAGAATGACCAACTGATACTCATACCAACCTCTACTGCCAAATTCCTGGGATTCAAGAGCAAAGGTTCATCCGTGTATACCCACCCTTTTGTGTGAAACATATTAACATGAGAGGCCATCTACTATCCAAGAATTATGTTTTTTTCAACATTTGTTATTATTGTATACATTTGGTTTTGCGTATTAGTTGTGTTATATTAAGAATCGAGGGAGGATGTCTTTCACATGGGCTGCAATTTTTATTTTTCGGTAATTTCTTCTTATGATTATTTACTTTTGTGATATTATTATTATTTAAAAATTCATAAAATTATAAGTATTTTGTAAAAAACTTAAATTTTTTTTTTCTTATTTCTTTAGACAAAAATGGTGAACCATGATTAACAAATATAAATACACCAGAGATAAAAAAAACATGTAAAATATTCAATATTCTAGCTTAAAAACGTAAAGAACTGAGAGGCGGCTATTCGCTCACATGCAACTAACAACGTAAGCAAAAACGAGCAGCGGCAGGTTAAGAGAGCCATCGAAAGTTATTGTAGAAGTCAATTTATAGCTATTAATAACATATTCAAGTATTCAGACCTTAAAATAATTTTGATTTAAATCTAAAATAACAATGTTTTTTTTTTTGATAAATTAGAAAACAATAAATAAATACCATTGGAAAATAAAATATGTTTACCTTCATGCTGCATATAGGTAGAAACCATAAAGTGACACTGTTCTGACCTGACATACAATTCTGGCCTGCTCCACATTCATGCATTGTCTAATACGTGCTTATGGATTGTTAAGGCTTTTAACAGGACCATCTTCATTATCATAAAATCTAATTAAATGTAAAAATTATTATTGATATACTATTAAATAATTGGCTAAGCCACAACCAGATTAATCTATTGATGACCGTGAGTCCACTGCATTAGCAATGTCAAAATGGAAAACCAATGGAACGCAGTAGCCGCATTAGCGTAGTTACAGCATTGATTTTTTTCAAAGAGATTAGATTAGAGAAGAGAGAAAAGATCATTAGTGTGATTAAAACGATCATAAAAACCATTATCTGTATTTGGAAGAGTCTTAATTTAGACTGAAATATTTGACGTTTCTTTATATTTTTCAGTGTTAAATTATTCTTAAATAATTATTTATATAGTTACTAGGTATCTCGGGTCTTTACAATAATTGTCATATTTTTTTTTTAGTGAAAAATTGATATTGAAAGTAGCCGACCTGCTGGTTTCTGAAGGTTATTTGGCTGCCGGATATGAATATGTGGGTATCGACGATTGCTGGTTGGAAATGTCAAGAGATGAGGAAGGAAGACTGGTTCCCGATAGAGAAAGGTTTCCTAATGGAATGAAGTATGTTGGTGACTATGTGAGTAATTACGTTTTCAAAAAATTATTATGTTGTATGAAAACTTGTGGTCTTAGGATAAGAACTTATTCACAGAAGAAATTATGCTCTTTGGTCAGTTACTTCTGGTCAAAAAGTGGGTTTAGATTACGGTCTAAATACACAGGAGGCATAACGCGTTTGTTAGGAAATCATTAATCTTACTGCGGGCGACTAGTGGACGCTTCACGGCCAATGGTGACCACTACGTCGGTTGACCTCCAATCCTACGGTTGCATGGTGGGGAATATCCGCCAGGAACCAATATGTTTAGAAGCGGGGGGAAGAGGGGTTAGTATTGCCAGGCACACGGCCGCGTGCATATTATAAATAATAAAAAATGCAATACGTGGACATCACACATGAGATGTGATCATAACAGATTGTTATAGAATATACAAAAGAGAAATCATTTAACTAATCTTAATCTTACTTAAAAAACATGTTCATTTTTGGCCTGCTAGTGTCTTACAGACCTGGCCGTTTAATCAAGCATTATATAGCCATAGACACTATATCCAAGACTTGCTAGACATCCAGAAAGTCATAGAAATATATGAAAATAGACGGGGAGACGTAATATTATTATGGATGACTTACAATGAATTTGTTGTACTATAATTGTAAAGAGTGTTTGTATTTTACTTCATTTTAATTTTCTTAACTAACATAATGAATGTTATATTTTTTATATACAATGTTTCTGAAATGTTATAAAACTGTTATATTATATATTAATTATTACAGCTTACACCTTATTTTATTTACAAAAGTGAAAATAATGAGATATCTGTTGTCATTAGAAATCAGAATGGTCTAAATTATTATCAACAATAATGCGCTATTGGGGTGACATGACTTTAGATTTTCAAGATTTTGTAATATTTGTTATCAAATTGAACAAAGTTCACAGAATTCTGAACAGATCCAAGCGCTTATAATCCTAAGACAAAATATACAGTATCCGGTTGTTAATAGAAATACACCTTATATATTCTGCCTTGAAATAAGTTTAAGCCAATAATACAAATACTGGCAACTAGATTTTGAACTCGGCATATTTATATAAAAATATTTTAATCGCTTTATTTATTTTTGTTTACATCTTTTAAACAATTTAATCTTAATCTGAGTTACCATGTAATATTATTTTTGTGATACATTTGACTTTGTTCATTTTATTATCAGATACAATTGAGCCAAGTGTTTCTATTTTTGGACATGTTTATAATTCTTTTATCGAAAAAATAATTAATTGATAATAGCTTATACATTTTTTATATGTAAATGTTTTAGTAATTACCAGAATTTTTGATAACATTTTTTTAAATATGTATTAGGTACCAACATATTAATTCATTATTCTTCTCGAGAAAGTCACACATCAATTATTTATTTATTTATTTAAATCTTACAGTTACATAAAAAGGGATTAAAGTTTGGAATTTATCAAGATTATGGGACCAAAACTTGTGAAGGGTATCCTGGTATTTTGGGTCATATGGAAACAGATGCAAAAATATTTGAAGAATGGGGTGCAGATTATGTCAAATTAGATGGTTGCTATTCCGATCCAAAGACAATGGATGAAGGTATGTTGCAGTCTGATTTGTACAATGGATGAAGGTATATTACAGTATAATTTGTCGAGTAAATATATGGCTCATATTTTAAATATTATTTTAGGATATTCTGAGTTTGGCAGACTTCTTAATGAAACTGGTAGAGCGATGTTATATTCTTGTAGTTGGCCATACTATCAACAAATTATTGGAATGAAGGTAAAGTATAACTATAAACATTTTTGTGCAGCAATCGGGCGGTTCACATTTTTAATTTTCATTCTACAGACATTCTTCTTAAATATTTTATAAAATGGGAAATCATAAATAAACAAGTTAATTTTTTTATGCATAATAGATAACATAGTCACTTATTTTTTTATATAATATTAATTACCATATTAGCCCGAATATAAGACGAGTCGAATTTTTTACTGAAAAAATCCATTTTTTTAATACCTCGATTATAAAGCGATATGCAATTTCTCGAAAAAAAAATTTGGAATGGTAGTCCTTTTTAACCGCCAAATATTTCACCAGTAGCATCATCTTCATCAACACTTTCATCACTGATCAGTGTTTCTTCTTCTGGCTAACTTTCTTAACTCGAGTCAACATTACCAGTATTTTCTTCCAGCCACAAAATATCATTCTCCATGCCATCCATGGTGTTGGAAATGCAACTCCTTTTAAACCCATTCCATCTTGCGTCAATTTTAGACCAAGCATAGAATAGTGACAGTAGGCTTCTTGATTTTTCCGATTGGAGTAAGTGCATGATCATTTGCAAGCAACCAATTTGTACAGTTGCTTTTTAAATATGTTTTAAAAGGTTTATTGATCACGACATCCGAAAATCACAACATCATAAAATGCCTGACAATCGAAAGGTTCGAATATTTAGACGAATTTTGTTTTTTAATATTTGTCTTATATTCAGGTCAATGTGGTAATTATTTAAAACAAAATCTAAAATTTATGCCTGATTTTAGAATGCTTATAAAATAAAATAATATTACTGGATGTATCTTGAAATTTAAAAACATCTAATTGAAGTATTATACATACTATGTACCAGGTATTCTGTAAACATGAAATAATTTTTTTAGTGATAACTTAAGCCATATACTCTTGCCTTTATTTTCTGAATCAACTGTTATTACATATTTTAGCCGGATTTCGAAACAATAATCAAGCATTGTAATATGTGGCGAAATTATGATGATATACAGGATTCATGGGGCAGTGTCAAAAGCATTACAGATTATTTCGGAAAGAATTCCAAACTTCTTGCTACATATGCTGGTCCCGGTCACTGGAATGATCCAGACATGGTGAGAAACATTAATACACATAATACTCATCCATCATTATTTATATACATATCTAGGTAAAGACCTTAACTTTTACCTTTACGATACTGCTTAGAAAGATAATGGAGTTATAATCTATTTGCTTCATATCTTTTATATGAACATTACTTGTGCAAAACCATACAATTGGATGCCTCCATAATGTACCTACTAGTATACATTCCAGAATGAATAATTTATTCTTAACACTTACAGCTTGGTGGGTCAAAACAAAACACGTCCGACGGTAGTGGGTCATTTTAAACCCACCTCAAGTTTTCGGTTTTTTAACCGTTTTGTGGGAGATTTTTTATAGATATTTCATTTTAAATATGATTTTATGAAATGGCATGATTTGCCGTAATGTTTCAGCCAAAAATTTAAAGATAAAAATTTAATAATATTACGAATAATATACATATTCTCACGCATCAACAGACGTCCTACACAGCTAAAATACAAACATCCACTGAGCATGTGATCTTCTCGTCGGAACCCGAGCAGGTAGTGTCATAAAACTTACAGATAGGCGCAACGCCCCTCAAATAATTATATTACTGGCATTATTTAGGGGCCGCCAGACGAAAATAAGTCAAAACAAATACATGGATGCATACCTGGTATCCTTTGTCTACCCGCTCAAAATGTTGACAACATATGTTTCGGCGTATAATAACTCATTTGAATCTCGTCTGATAACATTTATTTGTATCTCAAATTATTTGAAAATATTTAATAAAAGATTAGCTAGAAGGAAAACAGCATTAAACGAATATTTATAGAGTAATTCATATTTTTACAAACACCCGGGTTAAATCTGACCCACCACCGCAGAGTATGTGTTAAATTTCGAACAGTGTACAATGATAAAACAGCTATATTACTGAACCTTCCATAGCAATTCTCCACAAGTTAAATTGATGTGTTAAATACAAACTTGTATTCTAAACATTATTTAAAAGATTTTGTCAATTAAACAACACAGTAAAGCCCCGCTTAACGTGGGGGATACATTCCAATAAGTTCCAGTGCTAAACGAAACAGCGTTAATCGAGGCAACCTTAATACGTAAATAATGGGGATAAGTGAAACAGAACAGAAAATAAGTTACTTTATTAGTTTTTCTTGTAACATTTATCGTTAAATACTTTTTATTATATTAATTACATATTTACTAATATATATTACTAATACTTATTTTTTTCATAAAATAAATATTCATGACAATAAAAAAAAGTTCCGAGTAAAGAAGTTATGTTAGCGATAAGAAGGTTCTTCCTCATTTGACTCTTTAAAGTTTTTTTTATTAAGAAGTCATTTAACTTCATTTGTCTTTTCCTGTTTCGTTCAGCAAGCAGTTGTTGATAACAAGACATCACATCAATGACACTTTGTCTTGCCTTAGAACTTCTATCAAAATTAGTATCATTTTGAATAAATTGATCCATAATTTTCATTATAATGGCTAAACTAAAATTGTTCTCACTTTTTCTATTATAATTGATCGACGTAATGGCATATTGTGTTCAACTTCATCATCAATCCAGATGGAAAGTCATTTTTCCATTTTCTCAATAACGTTGCTGAAGTCCTTGTGGTTGTAGTTGCTGATGATACGATTTTTTCTTTATTTTTTATAATTGTTGTTGTATTGTTGAAGTAGACAAATTTAATGCAGCACCTATATCAGATTGCCGTTCATCTGCATTTAATTGTCTGAGCACTTGCATTTTAGTTTCTAGCGAAATGCTTTTTCTTGTCTCTTTACTTTCTTTTTTTTTGCAATCACCCATTTTAGGAACTAAAAATGGACATATTTATCACAATAAAATAATATACACGTTATGGTTACATCTTTATACGTACACAATAATGTTGATGACCGATAATAAATTAACTATGATGTAGAAAACGAGTGTTCATATTGAAACGCACTGCGAGACTGTATGCGAGTGTCAAAGCAACAAAATTGTGCGTAATTTTGGGGAATCACAATTTTACCACATAATACTGAAACAGCGTTAAGCGGGGCCTTACTGTATTTATTTATATATACATAGTATTTATGATGAAAATTAATTTTATTAAACCACAAATCATATAAAGTTTCTACATGATTACTAAGTTTATACGTTGTCCACAATATTAATATGAACACTATAGCCTTGTTACTCCTTTTTTTACTTAGCTTATCATCGGAAACTATGGCCTGAGCTACGATCAGAGCAAAATTCAGATGGCTGTGTGGGCGATACTGGCTGCTCCCTTGTTAATGTCTAATGATCTGAAAAGCATTGGTCCAGAATTCAAGGAGATTCTTCTAAATAAAAATATTATTGCAGTTAATCAAGATCCTCTTGGCAAAGCCGGTATTCTTCTTTTTAAGGTTTGTCAATTTAATATGTATTGTGGGTTACAATAGTGATAATTTTTGTTTTTAAGGACGTTCCCAAAAAAATCACTTTTTTTACAATCCTTTTGAAACTTTGAATACACATACTTATGAGTGTCTTTTATACGTAGAATTTTTTTTCAATAGTCCTTGCGGTAGTAAATTTGTAAATATTGACTATTTAAATGAGCATATTTAACATACGAACCATACCCTGATGGATGTTGTAGCGCACATTTAATTGAATAGAAATAGTAATTTTCTTACGATTGTTTTGGAAAATTGAGAATCATTAATTGAAAATTTAACAAATATCTTCCTGTAAAAATAACTAAAACAAGCGGTATTCATTTTGTTATAAAAAATGTTATACGTGAGCTATTTTTGAATGGTTTTGACGTTTCCTTTTATAATTTGAATAGTGAGAGATTTTTGAACTTCTGCGCATGTGAGCGGAAGTGAAAAAGTACACTGTACCTCAAATGTTTTTTATTCTATTCATACTAATTTACATACGGGGGAATCTTCTTAAAGATTGAGTACGCCTGCTCTTTGGGAACGTCCTTAAGAACATAGTTTTGTGGTATTTTTTGATAATCCCAGTAGCAACTAAATACATATTTTTTCGATAAATAGGTTTTTTCTGTATACCTTTCTACCTAATTCATTTAATTTGTATTATAATTTTTGTCACCATTTTGTTGTAAATGATGTAAAAATTATGTTAGCCTAGTATTAATTAATGAAACTAGAAAAAATGACATTATATTTTTTGTTGTTTCAATAATTCAGAAATTATTTTTATTGATGATCACAAGTTAAATAATTATGACTGGATTTTTATTTTTTCCAGAAAAACAATGTTGAAGTTTGGAGAAGAGAAGTAATGCCACTGATTGCAGGACAGCCATCTCTTGTATTTGCTATTGTTAATCAAAACACAGATGGGGCACCGCGGGATGTGATATTAAACTTTGCAGAACTAGGAATAACAGATGCCGACAATCATAAAATTACGGTAGAGCATAATTTTTTGACAACTTTCTCTTTCACTTTTATTTCATATGGTTACATACAATCAAAGTGGGCTTGATGTTTGATATGATGATTGCTTTTATAGTGTGTATAAATAGCTTCTTTGTTTACACTACACTTTTCCATAGCATTCAGTAGCTTGACATTCTTCATTTACGATTAATTGGCACACTAATGAAATCATATATATTTGGAGGTGATTTAATGAAAGAGATGTAGATTTGTGTGTTGATGTTTATTGAGATGGATAGATCAAACAAGGAAGACAGGTAGAATGAATACAGTGAAGAAATGCAGAGATGTAGAAGGTGTGCGTGTATTGTGAAGTGAATCAGCGGTCTCGCTCGGTACGTGTGGGCCAGCAAGACCGCCGTCGTAAAGCAATGAAGCCAGAGAGCCTGCTGTTGCGAAGTGATGAGACAGGAGAGAGAGCTTGGCGGTGAAGATCGAGCCAGACTTGTAGCAGCAGCCGGCAGCGCTGTTGCTAGCGTAGATGCCGGCTGAGATGGCGGTGGATTTGAATTCTGATCCCTACATATATATAATATGTAAAGAGACTTTGAATTTAAGGGGATACTTTCGATGATAATTCAAATTTTCACGTTTTTTACGGAATGTGGATTTTTATTATTCATTTATATCAGAAGTTATACACTAGATTTGACATTTTTTAATTATTATTTAGATTGGACCTTTTTACTCATTTAAAACTAATAAACTGAATGCTATTTGCCATAATTAAAACAAAACAAGCATTATAAGAAAGACTGCGACCATTAGATGTGCTACAAAATTATCTTAATTTTGGTAAATTATTGCATGAATAAAATATATTTTCTTATAATCTTGAAGCCAAGATTACGGAGACAAATCTCAATTGAGACAAATTAACAAAATTTAAATTTTTTTATAGTGTTATAAATCATTCAATTTGCAGGACGTATTATCAATTTTCAATGTTTTTAAAATACTTTGTTTTAGTGAAAACATATGTTTTTAAATCATATATTATATTTACTCACATGCTTTGAGGCTTCAGCTACTATTTAAAACTAAGTTTTATATTAAAAACACAATAATCAGTTTTTAAATAATAAAGTTTGAATTACAGTTTGTTTTATTTTACTTTGAGCTGCAGTTTGAATTTAAAAGGATGCCATTTGTATATTGTACATACTACAGTTGAATTTAAAGTGGTGTTCTAATTTGTACTGTAGTTTGTTATTGCAATATTAAAACTAATCTTAGAAATTTATTTGTTTTACAGGACTTGTTTTCACCCGAATCGAAAAATTGGAAAATAATTGAAAATAAATATATGGAAAAATCTAAGAACATTACAGTACGAGTCAATCCAACAGGTATGCATTATAAACAATATTTTTCATCAACTTACTCAATTTATATGTGTAATTACAATTTAGTAAAACCAGTATAGATACATATATCCTTTCCTAAAAGAATGTAATGTTTCTAGTATATTAAATAACACATCTTAACAATAGTAAAAAAATATTGATTACATTTTCACTAATATTATTTTTTTGTTGCAGGTGTACAAATGTATAAAATTGAAGTTGAAGTGTGATACAGTCATCTGACGAATTGAGAAAATTTTTGTTTTTGTATTTCTTTTGTTCTTTTGTTTTGTGGGCAGAAAATTAAAAAATATATTTTAAATAATAACACACTTTTCAATATTTATTAAAATTTTTCCTGATCTTCCTGAAACATTTTTTTTTTTTTACGGAATACATGTCACATCAATATTCCTACTATTTTCAAACTAAGCGTTTATGCTTGTACTATGAAAATAGGACAAATTTGCTGGTGTCCTGGAACGAGGCGCGAACCCCCGACCACTAGATTACTAGGCCAGCGTCTTAACCAGTACAACAACAAGCTACTCAAAACATATAATATAAATTCACCCAGTGAGTATACTTTAAAGGGATATTCGAGAAGAGGGAGAGCAAGACACCGTGTTAAATACTTGTAGGTAATGAATATTTGGAATAAGTAGATGAGCTTGTGTATTTGGGAAGTATGTTTGACAGAAACGGAAAGATAGAGAAAGATATCGAAAGGAGGGTGATTGTAGGAATAAAGTGAACGGCGCTTTGAATTATAGCTAATGGAAACTTGTCAACTGAGGCAAGACTAGCGGCTCACAATGGAGTCCTGGTACCGACATTGATGTACGGAAGTGAGGTCTGGAGCTGGCAGAAGAGGTACGAAAGTAGACTGAATGCAGTGGAAATGAGATCACTTAGGCGTATATTTGGCAGATCTATTTATAACAGAGTAAAGAATGAAGAAATAAGGAGAGAATGTAAAGCTGATGTTAGTATAGTGAGTAAGATTAAGAAATAATCACTTAGGTGGTTTAGTCATATCCATTCCACAATTTACTTACAGGGAAAAATGTTAACTATAAAATTCTCAGAATGAGCCAAAAATCTACGACATGAGATTAAATATATTAACATCAATATCTAAATTGTACAAGATTATGGATTGAGTGGAATATAATATTATGTAAATGTTTTGTACATTACTACAATCACACTTATAATACATGGCACATAAAGCTTTCGGGTGCCACAATCACACTTATAATACATGGCACATAATTCATATTTCAATTTCAAAATAAAACTTAATGTTAATTTTGTTTTGGTGCATTAAATGATTCGATGCCCCCGGCAGGTGCGTGGTCAGCTCAGTGTCGTACAAATTAGTACTCAGATTAGTTTGAAAATAATCATAATATTAATATAGATTTTTATTGGTTAATTTTCATCATTCATTGAATGGGTTATTGAGATATTTTCTAACCGGGCGGCACAAAGTTTTTTTGTACATTTTATGAAAAGAGACTGATGTCGGATGATATGCATGTACGAAGCTATGATTTGATGAGATAAATATTATATATTAGCATCAACGGTGTAACTATGCCAATGCAGTGCATTGGGTCCCATGTCAGACAGGGGCCCAAACAGTTTGTGTCTACAATCCATTTGGCATTAATATTTTTATGAGTATTTTTACCTTCCCCAGTGTTAATAATGAATTCAAACTTTGTTATTTAAAAACTGATTATTGCGTTTTTGATATAAAACTTATATATGATATAAAAATATAATAATATATTATTTAAAAACATACGTTTTCACTAAAACAAAGTATTTTAAAAACATCGCAAAATTAATGGTTTATAACACTATTGATTTTAAACATTTTGTTAATTTGTCTCAATTAAGATTTGTCTCCGTAATCTTGGCTTCAAGATTATCAGAAAATATATTTTGTTCATGCAATAATTTACCAAAATTAATATAATTTTGTAGCACGCGGAAAATGCATTTAATGGTCGCGGTCTTTCTTGTCTAATTATGGTAAATAGCATTCAGCTTATTAGTTTTAAACGAGTATATAGGTCCTATCTAAGTAATAATTTAAAAATCCACTGCAAGAAATGTATTTAAAAAAAAAACGTTTCTCACGTGTATTACAAAAATATGTGAAAACATTATCGATGCATACAGAAGCAGTATTTTTTATATATTTTTAAAGTCCATATAAACTAAAAACGTTTGTTTTCATGAACGTGTGAATTAGATAAAATAGTAATTTTGTTCTTACAATTTAATGGATAAATCACGCAGTACTAATATTTGTATATCTTATATATGTAGCGATCAGAATTCATATTCACCGCCATCTCAGTCGGCATCGACGCTAGCGACAGCGCTGCCGGCTGCTGCTATAAGTTTGGTTCAATCGTTCACCGTCAAGCAGTCTCTCCAGTTCCATCGTTTCACAACCACGGTCTTGCCGGCCCGTGCGCGCCGAGCGAGACCGCCGACTCGCTTCACTTCGAACTTCTACATCTGCACTCATCCATTATATTCATTCTCATCTGTCTTCATTGTCAAATCCATCACAATAAACACCTCAACACGCCAAATAACATTTATTTCATTTAACCACCGTCCTAACCCCCAAATATACAATACTTATTTAGGGGGGGGTCTTTTTTCCATTCTGCATTGAGGCCCAATTTTTGTTGTTACGCCACTGATTAGAATAAAATCTTGATGCTCGAATATTACAGGCTGCACGCGCTCGAACTAATCAGTTAATACTTGGTATTTACAGACAGTAGGAATATTTTATTAAGTCCTGGACAAAATTCTAAACAGCCATCGAAATTCCAATTGATATAAGAATGCCACGATGTTGTTGGATGTCATGTGATTTGAGTCGGGGTTCTTTAGGAGTTATAATTCGATTAATCTGTGATTAATTGAACATGTATCACGCTCCTGATCGCTCGTCAGAACGATACCCCGCACTCTAATGGAATGTTAGCTTCGCGACCCATCCATCAGATATCACGCCTTCTTTAATTCTCATACCAAATTATGACAAAATTTATCTCTATAGTAATTTTACATAGTATGTTGATTTTTCTTTTTGCTACAACATTAGGTACATATGGGATCTGGTCTTTTCTTTATTCAGCCTTACATTACACACACGTAAACCTATTACATATTTTTCCTACCTGCCCAGTTATAATTAAATTATTATTTATTTATATAAAAATCTCCTTGCCCGTCTTCATTATCACTATTCAAGTTGATTAGTAGAGAGTAGATTACCGCTACATCGGCACACTTTGATTAGATCTAAATTCGCGATTGATTAGAGACTCATTCAGATTGTTTTGCCGTATAGGATGAACATTTGCTGATGGCACAGTTCGATTTACGCACCACATAAGGTGCATGAAGGTGGGAGATGTAAATCCGCGTACATCAACTTGTGGGTATTCGCTTTATCCTTTCTGCTTACCCCTACAGAGAAATGACGCGATAGTCAGTCGCCGCTCATGGTGAGCCATTGTATATGGGCTCCGGACCGAGTTCAACAAAAGATACTTTATTACCTAGGAGTCAATTATCTTAGGGGCGACAATGGGGCCGAACCTAATAGCATATATGTACACTTGATATATCAGCCGGCGAAGGTGTATTGTTTTGCCATTAACCGCTCCCGAGTGAGATATTTCTCGAAACAATTTACTCCTAGATAAAAGGCAACCGCTTGACTTGACCCTGGCAAAATGCTGGTTCCTCTGCCCGTCAATATGTCACCCGAACATAATGTACGGGGTAAGGCGTGTGATCATTCTTCGTAATTACGCAAGAGATAAATCTCCCCGATGAATGGCCGAGATAAAAAAAGGATGGCTTTCTAATGATGGAAGAAAAGGTTCCCGTGTGACGCGGGTCCCTGTGAAATACATTCCCAAGAACACCCAGTATTTGTTGGTGTCAAATGAATGATTAATTAACGGTCCGAATCTAAATCGAATCGCGACACAAATTATCGCTGGGGCATATCACAATGAAATGCAAATTAATTTATGCTACACTCTGTCTTCAAGTTTAGGTATATTGAAAATGTCTTTTAGTTTTCGTATCATAATCTCATAATATCTAAAATGCCAATAAAAATTTCATAATAAATGCAGAGCTGTGAAAGGCATCGCTGAAATCAAAATGCAAATTATCTGTAAAAAATCTTCCAATTCCAATAAAAAGGAAGGAGCTGTTAGAAAGCCACCAGTAACATGTTTTATTTGAGACATTATGAAATTAAGAACTAAAGAATGCGTGGAATATACATTGCACAGTGACCTTTATTCTTAAGTTGTTTTTGCTTTAACGCTGTAAGCGCAAGTAAAGCTTATATATGATATTCTTAAAGACTACTATCGCGAACGAATGATGGTATTCGTCATATGGTACAGCCTCTTCTGTTTATAATCAAAATTAAATGTCACAGTTGACGGCTGACTGTATGTGACTACGATAGGTATATATGTTCCAGAACAAATGTCGACAGCAAACATATTTTAAATAGAGATAATTCGACAAACTAACAAATTATGTGGTTTCTTATCATATTTCTTGTATATTTGTTACACCCCGTGAAGGCCTTAGACAATGGTTTAGCTATAACACCTCCGATGGGATGGATGACATGGGGTCGATACCGCTGTAATACCAATTGTGAGCAACAGTTAGATTGTTTGAGGTAATTAATTGCAGATCCGTATCGTATCTCAATTCAATTTCAATCTTTTATTTATATTATCGTTTTAAATTAATAATTCGTAACTATAAAATCATATTTAAAATATATTAAGATATTTAAAATAAAATATAAATAAGACATAGCTTAAACGTATTGCAATTCATTGACATGTTGAATTCATACATGATATCTACATGTCATTTGAATTAGTTTATTCAAATATTTTTATCTTACTTCCAACTTTATCTTAATATTGTAGTGAATGGTTAATACTGAATATCACTAACGAGTTTGTGTCTGGAGGGTACGCAGACGCTGGTTATGAGTATATTATCATTGACGACTGTTGGATGCAGAAAAATAGGGGCCCTGACGGAAAACTCCTACCCGATTGGTTGAGATTCCCAAGTGGTATTGGATATATTTCTGATCAAGTAAGTATAAACCTTCCCCTCTGTATATGTTATAAATAATTATACAGAATGCATTATTAACAAGACAGAAGAATTCTATATAATATTACTTTATTAATAAAACTTTTGATATATAACTGGGTCAGCAGAGTAAAAACCAACATGGTGGTAATGAATGTTACTGGTGTGATGGCAGTCTTAAGAACGCCGAATGGTTGACTCAGGTCTCAATGTTTATTAAGTCGCTCCTGGTTGTACAATATACGTCAGGTAGATTGTAAATTCAATGCAAGTAAATATAAATAAACACTATGAAATGCTGCTAGGCTGCCCGAGCCTCGAGAGTAGAATAGCCTCCTCGTCAGACGCTGGTGAGCGCGAGCTCCTATCCCCACTCTGAGACTTTATCCCTCCATCCGACTGATCCGGGCCGGCGTGAGTATGCGACCTTTCTTAACCGCTCGTTACAAACTGCTATTGGTCTTAGTGTTACAGCTAAACCAAGTTCGCCGTGCGGCCCAAAGATGGCGTTGCCTATCCGTCACAGATATAAAACAAACTTTGTATCTTTAATCTTAGGATTCTGCACATAGGCACCCTTCCTGCTTCCTCTGGCCACCTCACTCCTTCTTCCTGATATGAATGTGTATTATATTGAATATAAACGAATTGACAGTAGGATTGAAGATGAATGTCTCAAATACTAAAGTATTGATAAACTGCTTCGTTGACTTGATTGTCATTTATATTAATGGAACCCAACTTGAACAAGTTAATAATTACGCCTACCTAGGACAGCAAACTTCTATAGCAGGAAACACATCCGAAGAAATTGTTCACAAAACTACAGTGGGCTGGAGTGTATTCAGAAGTTTGAGTATGATTTTCAAAAGCCATCTTCCACTGTGCTTGAAATGAAAAGCGTTCAGTCAATACGTACTTCCAGTGCTAACCTATAGCTGCGAAACATGGACTCCCAACAAAAAAGAGAACAACTTAGGGCTGGTTGTGAGATTTTTTACTATATTGAATATTGAATGGTAAAAACTTTTTACTATACAGAATGGTAAAAACTGAAAATCCTTGGTTAAATATGGCGGACTCTTGCTACAGCTGTTTCAAAAGTCATCTGTCACATTGATATTTTGAAAGTTGCAATATACGACAATTAATCATTCAATATCCCACTATTTTAGTGATGAGAGTTCGTCCGATGATGATCTTGTTGTTTAATATACATTAGCACATAGACTGAAAAAATTCTACCAGCAAAGTGACAGATTTCGAATGCAGGGGAGAATAAAGCTATGATCAGTGTTAAAGATTATGTATACTCGTTAGGGTCACCAATAGGGATTATTTGTGTCAGAAGGATTTATACGGTGAGAATGGAGGGCCCTATACCTCCTCGCTTCTCCCGTATGTATATGAAAAGTTATCTATATAGAGGCTGGTATTTGTGACTAGTGCGGGCATATTATAAATGAAACAGTGTTTATGATAGTTGCGTTTATTTACAGATTGAATTTACACTAATTGTTATATTATACAAAGTTCACTAAAAGCGGTGCCGAGGTGCGTGCGAGATGTGTCTGAGGAGCTGACCAGGAGAAAAGTGGTTAGTCCTATGGCTTCTTCGACTGGTTCGATAGTGGATCGGACTGTACGGCTGTTGAGTGATTATTTATGCAGCCCTGTGAAGCGAGATTTCTTATTTATGCTTTGACAGTAGTAAATTTGGCATATCAAAAACTGGCAAACGTTCTTTAAAAAGTTACTATAGTAAAAACTTACCATGGTCTAAATTTACAACCGGCCCTTAGAGTAACACTAAGAGGCACGGAGAGATGTCCGATGGGCATCACACAAAGAGACAGGAAAAGAAATGTGTAGATAAGAGAACAGGCAAGAATAGTTGATATAATTGAATATGACATGGAAAGGATGGACAATAATTGGACAAATGCAGTCATCCAGTTGTATCCAAGAGGAATTAACAGACCGAAAGTCCAATCTAAAACCTGCTGAACTAACTAAATCATCAAACTCTGTGGAAATACGTGGCAGCGAATAACAATTAACAGAGAAGAGTGGAAGCCGTTTGGTTAGGTCTTCATCCAGCAGTAGATAGAAAACAGATGATGATGATATCAAATATCATCCATTCAAATTTTGTTCAGTTGCAAATGTAGTCACCTCCCCGCCTTGACCAAATTTTGAATATATTATTATTAAATACTAATTAAATGTATTAATTAGAAAAATATACATATAAAATCAATTTTATCGAAAAATATTGTTGTTGCACCTTCCCCGGATTAGAAAAGAGATCCAGGTTCGAATCCCGGTAGTGCAACAATAATATTTTTCGATAAAATTGATTTTATATGTATATCATACTAATTAGTATTTAAAATATCACAGACCTATGTTCTGTATAATTACAGCTTCACAATAAGAATGTGTTCTCCTTAATAATAATATTATTATTCTTTAGGGCGTGGGTGTACAACCTTTTGGGTTCTCCGGGTCACATGCCCACAAGAATTTGTCATAGGCTGTACTTAAAATGTAACATTTATTAATATATTACCCGTAATAGAGGTGCTTTTGGTTTTTTATTGGTAATAATAAAACTAAATTCAGTTACCCAGGCAAGATGTGCTTGCACATTTTTTGTGCTGAACGACCTACTTTTTTTATTCTATGTACATAATATAAAAATAATACTATTACATCCGCAGGTCGCATCGACAGGATTTGAGGGCCTCTTGGCCGCGGGCATGCATTAGGGCCGGCACCATCCTGTCACCTCTCTGAATCGCGGGCATGGGCTGCTAGTTATTTTATTTATAAGTTATTGCATTTGTTTTCTTTTATTGTGCTGTAACACCGTAAATATTTTCTTTTTATAACACTGGATAATTTATACAGAGTGTGACAGACCTAGTCCACAATACTTTATAGGTGGTCACCTGACTAAATTACGAGTCGATAATGTTCAAGGGATATGTACCTACTATCAACCATGTTAGAGATATAAGCATTTAAAAAAAAAAATCATAATTATGTGATTATTTTGATTAATTGAAATATTTTATTAATTCCAAATTATATATTGAATACAAAAAATTAAAGGTCATTTAATTTCGAGTGGCTAGACTATTTTTTGTTAGGTGATTTAGGGTTTGAAACAAGAATATACATTAATAATGGAACAATTTCGCAAATATTTATTTTAAAGTATGTAAACATGATTAACACAATTTTGTAAAAAATTCCAACAATAATATTTTCCGTAACAGTGCAGATTTTCCACATATTCCTTGAACATTTTCGACTCGTAATTTAGTCAGGTATAAAATATTGCGTACTAGGTCTGTTACACTCTGCATAGCACTATTTTCATAAAAATTATATTTCAAGGGTGCTTCTATATATGGTTCTACATATTCACACACCTACTAATGATTCTTAAAAGATTATTTAATTTCACTAGATTCACAAGAATGGACTAAAGTTTGGCATTTATGAAAATTATGGAAATGTCACTTGCGAAAAATATGCTGGATCCAAGGGATTTGTGAAAACTGATGTCGAAACATTTACTGACTGGAGGGTTGATTATCTCAAACTCGATGGCTGCTTTACTCCATCCGATGAACTCGATTACGGTAGCATATTTTATATTTTGAATACAATTAACTGTGATGCATTTTTAAAATTGCAATGGACATTTATTAGCTGTAAAATTAATTAAGGCACTGAATTACTGAAATCTATCACAATATGCCAAAGAGCATAGTGTGACTTTTCAATTACAATTAATTTAAAGAGTTGTGTATTAAATTTGAAAGTAACTACATGTGTAATTTCAGTTTGAAATTAAAAATAATCACTACTTAGGTTGTACTCGATCGCCTCGGCAATCTTTATTGTAAATTATTGCTGTATTATCGCATTTTTTAAAAACATTTTATTAAATTTATTAAAAGTATGATGAGTTGAATAATAAGGATATGTTCATTGCATCCTTGCAGGTTATCTTCAATTCAGCGAAGAACTTAATAAGACTGAAAGACCAATGGTATTCTCATGTAGCTGGCCTTATTATCAAGAGCATATATTTAATATAACGGTAAATATGAATATGAAAATGTATATTACAAACTAAAGTTTATTAAAGGTGAGAAGATATCCAGAGGTTGATCTCTTGGAATAGAAATTTATAAAGTAAAAAATGAGTTTTAGAATTAAACTTTCAGTAAAAGGGTTTGCACACTGTATAAAAAACAGTTTTATTTCATTGTTTAGTGAAATGGGAAATTTAATGAGGTGATGTCGAACAATTGTTGAGATTTAAAATATTTTTTGTATTAGAAGCGGTTAGAATTGAAATATTATAATAATATTAATTTATACAGAGTATAACAGACCTAGTCCACAATATTTTATGGGTGGATACCTGACTAAATTACGAGTCAAAAATGTTCAAGGAATGTGTGCAAATTCTGCACTGATACAGAAAATATTATTGTTCGAAATTTGTACAAAATCATGTAAAGCCTTAAGTCTAAATACTTTGAAATAAATATTTGCAAAATGTATCCATTATTAATCTAAATCTTTGCTTCATGCCCTAAATCATCTAACAAAAAATGGTCTGGCCGCTCGAAATTTGAAAACCTTTAATTTTTTGTATCCAACATATAATTTAGAATCAATAAAATATTTCAATTAATCAAAATAATCGCATAATTACAATTTTTTTGAAATGCTTATTCTCTGATACGGTTGAGATTAGGCACATATTCCTTGAACATAATTTAGTCAGGTATCCACCCATAAAATATATCATTTGAGAACCTGCGAAAAGGGTTTTATTCAGTAATTCTCAAGAACACAGGAGAGCAGGTAGGCCAAAATTGAGATGTCTTGATGGTGTGGTAGTAGACTGTTGTGTTCTGAGGGTGGTAAACTGGAAGGGGGATGCCTTCAAAAGAAGGAGATGATGATAAATCTTACAGGCAGCCAACACTCACCCTGGGTAGTAGCGCTGGTAATGATGATTAGATAGGTTTTTTATACTTAGATATTCTTCTCTCTCTCAGTCGATGTGCTCATGACCGAGCATTGTTGTCCTCTTATCTGCGTCTGTAGCCCGAACTGCTTATCTCCGCTCTTCGTGATCCTGGGCCTTGTTTAGTGAGACGTGTAGCAAGGTTCCGGTCATGTCCCAGACTTGATATGTCCATCTTGTTGGTCACCAATTTCTCCAGACAGTCTCCAACATTCCCAAAGTACCAAAGAATTATTTTCCTGTATGTTACAAAGAGCCTTTTATTAGTATGAAGTTCTTGAAGAATATAAATATTTATATGTCTCGCACCACATCTAAAATGCGTCGAGCATGTTTCTTACTTTCCTTCTCATGGTTTATGTTTTGACTCCATACAGAGCTATGGAGAACACCAAGTCAGACCTACATATTCTTACTTCTAACAAATTTATATGTTGTAATTTTATTCAAACAAATAAATTTGTTCAAAGATCTGAGCAAAGAGTTTCCCTAATGAAGAGAATGTAATCGAAATTACAATTATATGTATATATATTATGGTATAATATAATTCAAGAATGAAAAATTGGATTCGATTAAATATAGGTATTACATATTTTAATTTGAAAATTGTTTTCTTGTCAATACAACATGAGTCCAAATTTGTGCACGCTGCTACTTGTTAATATGGTTTCATTTTTTTTTTTAACAATAATTAAAATTTTTATTGATATAAACATGAATTTATTGTGTAGTTTGGTTATGCAATTTAATATTTCTTTAAATTATTATGATTTTTTCCAGCACAAAGTCTAAATCGAGCATATACGGGTTCACATTGGAATACCATAGAATTAGCAACTCGCAATAATACACAATACTATTGCTATCTGTAAAAATATATGTTTGTATATGCAGGCATGATATTTTATTGTTTTAAATATGAATTAAATATATTAATTAGAAAGATATACATATAAAATCAATTCTATCAAAAAATATTGTTGTTGCGCCACCGGGATTCGAACCTGGATCTCTTTCCTAACCGGTTTTATTGTTTATTAAAAATATAATTTCATTTTGGCAATAGATATTGGTGTATGTATATTTTTTAGCTGTTCAAAGGTTTTTGGTGAAACTTTGTGGAATTCCATGATTATTTTGCAAATTGAGTTGAAATACTGTTTTATTCCGCTATATTTTATTACATTAAAAGTTTTTGTTGTTATATTTATTGATCATCTACTGTCAAAAGTAACAGAGATCTCAATAATATAATTTATTTGTGCAAGTTATTGAAAAATTCCCTTGTGCTTATAATTACACTGAAAAAACAGATAAAATTGTGAGTAAACATTACAAAAAAATTCAATGATCCTAAAAAAAAAAAAATGTCCGACTACATTTTGGGCAAAACTATTCTTATGTGAGAGATTGAGCACACATTCACTGCTTAAAAATCTCCCACGTAATATAGAGTACCTGTAAATTCGCGAATTTATGAACCCCTATAACTTTATTAAAAATAAAAAAGTATTATCAATTTTGTCACCATATACCAATTTATTCTTTCATCTCCCCAAAAACACTTGACATTTGCGACATAACCTAAACAGATGGTGCCGCGTGGCTGCAATATTTGTATGGACATGGGAGCCGTGTTCGACGCACAGGGCGTGTTAAGGCTAATCCGGACTTAAGAAGAAGAAAATATTTACTGCTTCAAATAATTGTAAGCAGGAAAAAATGGGGTCAGGGTGTATTAAATAACATTTTGAAAGAAGAATTCAACAGAGTGTGGCAATGGAGAAGTAGGGAATAAAAAAAAATAAGCATAATTTAATGCTTGCTTGATGAATACAATGACTTGCATTATGCTCATGTATATTTTTAATCCTTTAACGCATGTGTCACATATTTAATAACTTTCCAGGCGAGGCCAAAAAGCATTTTCAATATTTTTATTTAACACATTTGTGGACACGACTGTCGTAACCATCGAAAGGACCCCCCACCCTTTCCTGGAACCGTTTTATAAGTTTTCACCCATATACCGGTTCATCTTAACAAAAGCAAGAAAAGTGTAACTCCCGAGAATCTATATGAAACTATTTAAGATGCATTATACAAAACAAAAATCAGATGTTAGTTTGTGAATTTAAAAACTACACCTTTTGATGCCACTATATGTTTTCTTTATTGGTAAATTAATTACAGTTGATAAACTTAAATAACAGTTATCAATATATTGGAAAAAGAGAAACTGATACAGAGTTATTTGTAATACTGCGATTAAGCACAGAGTTTATTATACATACATTTACTGCCACAAGCATAAATTAGTGATGTTATTATATAAATACGGCAATCATAGGCGTGACAATTTGCTGTCACGCTATCCTCTATCTCATTTCAGTCTGCTGGTCTTCCCAGCATTTCCCATCACGAGATCCACACCCTAATGAAACTGCAGAAAAGTCTGAGGTTCCATTCATTCTGTTGCGAGTCGTCACTCCGTAGCGAGCGACGATTTATCTCAATCAGTCTGTTAATCATTGTTTCTCGTAGCCTTTCAGTTTTCATTCTTACATCACAAATTTTAGCTTGAGGCTCCAATTACCCCTACCTTTAAGTATTAATGCCACAGATTTGTGAGGCGCAAGAGCCAATCTGTTTCTTTTACACCATTCTGTTATTAGTTTAAGCGGCCCGTTACATTGGATGTTGCAGTGATTTTGGTTCTTGGCAGACATTAATAAAAGTGCGTCGTCAGCGTAAGCGACAAGTTCACAACTGATGGGTAGCGGGAGCAGGAGCAGGTCATCAAAAAGAATATTCCGGAGGGTAAGCCCATGGACAGATCCCTATGGGCAACCCATATTTGTTTCTCCTTGTGTTATGCTTATTTCACCATATGCTAACGTTGTGTTTCTGTTACTTAAATAGCTCCTCAAAATTTGGAAAAGGTAAATTGGTGAATCTTAAGTTTAGTCAGTATGATTGACCATGATGCATTATCGAAAGCGCCTGAGATGTTCAGGAAGACACCCACAACGTATTTATCCTCGCTCATTCACCCATTCAAGAGCATATTTAATAGCATGCACTATGGATAGTCCAAAACAAACTGACAAAACCAAACTGCCACTGACAGGCAGGCAAAAGGGATGCCTCAAGCCTGTTTCGTATCAGCTTCTCAAATACCTTTCTGAAAACAAGAAGAATTGTGATTGGCCAGTACGCTCCTGGGTTGTCAGATTGCAGTTTATCCTTATCTTTAGGAATGACACAGAGCAATCTTTTTTTCCACGCAAATGTCTTATTTTTAAAACAAACATTAAACACATAAATCACTTCCGACTTGGCCTAGCATGTTTCCACACTGATTTAGCAATTACACCTGTGATCCTGTTTATTCCAGACGCTTTGGTTGGTCTATGATCTTTAAATATGTGAACCAGTTCTGCTTTTGCAACCGGTAGTGGTTCAATGAAATCTACAAGTATAATACTTTAAATTTAGAAATTTAATTTGTCTATAGTGAATAGTCTCCCGCTGCATGATCAGTGATAATGGAGTCACCAACGAGAATTCCTGATAGGTGACGCCCTGATTCTTTCCCGGAGCTGGCATAAGTTCAGTGATCTTTGCCATGATTATTTTTTTAAATTGCGAATGCCGTGGGAGTAGGCAGTTCTAGTGGCGCGGAGCTCACCCATTAC
Organism: Eubasilissa splendida; assembly: GCA_031772225.1. Lineage (NCBI taxonomy): Eukaryota > Metazoa > Arthropoda > Insecta > Trichoptera > Phryganeidae > Eubasilissa > Eubasilissa splendida. The sequence goes on from CM062856.1 coordinate 18,992,522, forward strand.
AGTCAATTGTAGCATCAGGTTAGGAAGACCCTGTCTGACAACACCATACCTACGGTGGGGATGTCTATATTCACCGCAAAGGCTAGAGAGTAATTCATTCCACCATTTAGTTTTCTACAGCTCTAAAAGTTTGGGTTCTTCCAAGAGTCAGATCAGCCGTCCTAATAATGGCGGGGTTCAGCCAGTCACCTACACGATCAGGTTCCCTTTATATAATAATCCTTAGGTATAAAAATCACATAGTTAAACTTTCAGAGAAACCTCAAACCTTTCCCAGTCCACGTGTCTTGTGCCATAATTCCAATGATTGCGAGGGGGATGCTAGTTTCTTTACAAAGGTTTATGGTGATTAGCTTATGATCGGTGTCAACAATACTTTCATGCACAACCCAATTTGACACAATGAAATCCCTAATGCGACAAGCATACCGGCCAATGAAGCACAATCCGCTATCTATTAGTTGCCTTCTTGCTTCGGGGAGAGTATATTAAATGCAGTTTACTGACAAACATCGCCACCATTTTAGAAGATTTTATGAAGTCATTTAGTGAGGCAGGTCGTAACCATCAATAATTATTTCCTCATTTGAAAAATGATTTATAGCTGTCAGACAAATAAAATGATATAGTGAAAAGATAGCTTTAGTAAATGAGAATAAGGTCAGACACACTTTTCGATAGCTAGATTTGTGTAAGGAATCTTCTAACAATTCAATAACGAGGACTTCTGGGGTTGCTGCGAAAATACCAAAAACACCAGAACCTGACAGGAGAAAAACTTAGCAATTCTCAGGTTGAAGACTACATACGGTCATAGAAGCCACATTTTTGTTTCAAATCATTTCAAAAATACAATGAAAAATTTGATTAAAAACTCTGAATGATCACCCCTTCATGATACATGTCCAGAATCAAAGTACATAATGAGTGTGCGAGCGCAGGTACTAAAGGACCACAGCCGTCAGATGACAACAGATTGCTTGAGTGTATCCAAACAAATTTATATATTTTTATATCTAACTTTTTTGCTGTTTTAATTAAAAATGTGTATAGTGTATCAGCTCGGGCATGGCACAGTTTAGATGGCATGTATAGTTAATTTTTTTGTGTCCATACAAAAATATATCTTCATTTAAAGTGTTCTTCTGAAAACTATTCTTTAAAATAAAATTAACTTTACTTCCACGATCCGATCTAAAGGAAACTAGGAGCAAAACCTTAGGATACTTTTCAGTGCCAAATATTCAATTCAAATGGTCAACAAACTTTCTTGTTTTGTGCACCGCGTATTCTTAACAAATTGCCACTAGACCTTAAAGGGTCTAAAGTGATTAACGATCTTAAACCAAAAATAACAAAGTGGTTGCTTGACGTGGGTAGAAAGCAAAATGAAACTAATTTGTCATTTGTGCTAACCTAATTACCTACACATTTTTGTCTCTAACTATATTAAAGACAAAAATATTTTTATAACTTTTTTTTACAATAACATTTTATAACTTCTGATTGTACCTTTTTTACATAACTTGATTTACATTATACTTACTTATTTTTATTACGATTGTACCTTAACAATTACAACTTTTAAAAACTGTACAGGTAATTGCTTTAGAACAGATCTAATAAAGTAATTACCTTTATTTTCATATGTACTATTTATGCTACAAAAAAAAATTGTACTGTATATAGGCAATGATTTATTAGTTGACTGCCTTTCCAAATTATGTCAAATATTTTAAAAAGAAAATTATTACAAATTATGTTTGCCCATGTGTTAATATTGGCATTCTAAATTTTTGAAGAAATGTTAGGTTGTAATATGTGCAAAATTATGTTAATTCAAGACATATGGCCATCACATACAAATTAAGACATTTGGGTCTCACTGTTGTAGTACATTAATAACAAATGACAAAATGTGATAAATATTGTGGTTAAGTCGTTCAAATAAGAATATATTTTATTACTTTCAGCCAAACTATGAGCAGATAAAGAATAATTGCAATCTGTGGAGAAATTATCATGACATTGAAGATTCATGGGATAGTATAAAAATGATCATTAATTATTATGGGAAACATCATAAACAAATGGCATCTTACGCCGGGCCGGGCCATTGGAATGATCCAGACATGGTGATATATTTTACGTATTTATATAACAAAAATCATATCGAGTGTTCAAAAAAAATTTCAAGATTAAATTGTAATTGCTCGTAAACCACCAGGGTGAGGTAAGTGGGCGGGGTATTGTTTGACGCACGTGATTTGCGGATTTGCCAGTCGCGATGAGTCACTGGTCGGGAGCGCACCGCGCGTTCGCGGTTGAGCAATATTTAAAGTGTGGTGATTCATTGGTTCGATATTTGACGAGTAAGTGATGGGCCGAGCATGCAACTTATCTGGTGTTGGGTTCAAAAGTTCAGACAAGAAGGGACAATGGTTAACCAAATTCCTCTGGCACCATCAACGTCAACAGCGACATGAATGAAATTATGCGCAATCTGCGTAAATCGATAAGGAAGATTGCAGCCTGTACTGGAATAAAAAACAATAACAATAAAATACAAACTGCAAATTGTGCAGTTTCTCAATGAAAATGACTATTCTTTACGTGAAACCTTAGCGAGAACGATGCTGGAATGTTTTGGAAACATATTGTTTACTGATGAAGGACATTTTCATATCGATGCCTATGTAAATAAACAGAACATGAGACACTGGTGCCCCAGCAATCCAAGGGAACGCCATCAAAAACGTTTGCATTGTCCAAAAACGACAGTGTGGTGTGCAATTTCTGCCCGAGGGATAATTGGCCCTTATTTTTTTAACCGGCGAGAGACAGTCACTGCTGACATGTATTGCCGAATGATCGATGAGTTTTTGGTACCGCAACTGCAGCTGTTTCCCAGGTTCAACAACAGAACACAATTTCAGCAAGACGGGGCCACTCCACACACAATTAGAGTTTCAATTTTTCCCAATAAATTAATCAGCAAGTACGGAGACATACCCTGGGCACCTCGGTCACTGGACCTTACACCGTGTGACTTTTTTTTGTGGGGATACTTTAAGTCGAGAGTTTACAGCAACAATCCTCAAACAATTCAGGCCCTACAAGAAAATATCCACCATGAAGTTGCTGCTATTGAACCAACGCTTTGCTCTCCGAGTCCTTTGAGTCCGATTGCAAGTGTCTTGAGAGAAATGGACGGCATTTAGACTATATTGTTTATAAAACGTTAAATTAGCCTCGTTAAACTCCATTATGTATAAATAAAAGATGAGAATAACATTGTAGTTTTTTATTTTTATTTAATATTAAACTTGAAAATTTTCCACTGGACACCCTTTATCAGGAAATTGTTAAAATCTTTGAAACGTGTGGTGGAATAAAACTAATTTATTGGAATTTTCAACCAAACACTCTGTTGTGATACATGAAATCTAATTGGATATTTTAATTTTAGCTGATGATTGGTAATTCTGGCTTGAATCTTGGTCAGAGTAAAATACAGATGGCTGTGTGGTCAATCTTGGCGGCGCCATTGATCATGTCTAACGATTTGAAAAATATTCCGCAGGAAATGAAAGATATATTACTGAACAGAGAAATTATAGCTGTTGATCAGGACCCTTTGGGAATTCAGGGAGGACTGTTTAAGGTAATCAGCTAAATAGTCAACTTGTCATTGCGGTGCAATTGTTTCTGATTGTGGAACAATAAATATATAAAATAATAAAAATTAATATGTGAAATGATAAATTATCATACAAAATATTCAGTACTATCCAGTCCCATCATTTATTGTTTCATTCCGCCGTTATAGACCATTCCCCATCATACATTTAACAAAACCTTATGTTCCTTATTTATGTATTAAAATAAAGAATATTATATGATTGTGCATACTTATGTGTATGTATACATTTAACAAATAAAAAAATGTTTGGCTAAAATGACTTGGAATGAAATATTACACAATGAAAATTGATTGGGTCCAATTTTAATTTATGTACATATAAAAAGAGTACATAATACCCACAAAAAATCAATGTGCATAATGGTTTTTGTAATTGAACATACACGAACTGTAATAATACACTGTTTGCACAATCATTATGTAATTATGTCATTTTAATTTATTTATATTATCTTTAATCTTGGAAATTATTTATCATTTCAATATGCACTTCTTAATAATATGAAGCTTAAAAGAGTCACATTCTTTTTGCTTTGTAAGTCGTTTTATTAAGAAAAAATATGTTGAAAATGTTGATAAGGCGATAAATATATAGTTATATGAAATGGCGATAAATCATTGTCGTAAAAAGTTTTCATTTGAATTTATTAAATAAAAATAATTGATTTCACCTTTAGCATAAAATGTTATTGTTCACATTGATCGATCGCATATTGGAAAATGTTAACATGGAAAAACCAACACAATTAAATCTGTATATTTTAAAAACAAATGATGAAATTCAAAAATAAATAACAGGCTTTGTTCCGAATTCGTAAACATACTTTTGGCACGTCTTTTCGAATCGGCCGCAACCGTTGTTATTAACACAATTCCGCATCCAAATTACCATCCATACATTTCCTCATGCTCGTCTTGTTAGTGTGAAATGTGAACATGATGCCAGCAGACGTCAACTTGACCGATATTTGTTCGATCTCGACACCGTGATAGCATTCGCGGTGTGGACGTTTCAGCTCCAGTACACCAACAATATATTGTCCTGTGATTTGTGTGCACAATGATATTGTTTGTTTGTGCCGTGGGTGAAATTGTGACGTTGCCGTATTCAATTGGGACCGGAGATCGGCTCATCCGTGGGCGGCGACTACAAGGATTACGGAGGTGTCATATACAAAGTAAGGCGAGCAGTCCTTCCGAATCCCGGCTCTCCGAAATTCACTGGTCCTTCGACTAGAACCCCCTGTCCCCTCACCGACCTCATCCTGTACCATGTTCCCTCCCCTACCCTGCGGTGATTCCGATTTATGATCGGAATTGTCGTATTCCATTCCGCAGGACGCGCGACCCGAAGATTGTGTGTCATTCAGACTTATTACGAAAATGTAAATAAAAATTGTTAAGCGCGCTAATATACAACACGGCATTTTAGTTTCTTGAGATTTGATGTCATTTTAATATTAAAATTTTTAAATAAATTAGGAGAGAATGTAAAGCTGATCTTAGCATAGTGAATAAGATTTAAAAAGGATCACTTAGGTGGTTTGGTCATATGAAACGGATGAATGAAGACAGAATAGTAAGAAAAATATATGATGCAAGTGTTGATGGCACCAGAAATAGAGGACGTCCGCGGATGACTTAACACGACCAGGTAAACCAGATACTGAAAAGTGGTCCTGCTAGAAACCTCGATACCTAATCGACGAACTTATATGAGAAGACGTATGAATTGTGTCAGGACAGAAGAAGAGTGTGGTGCTCTATCCTCTCTGCCTACCTCTGCAGAGATAAGGTGTGATGGTAAGTTAGTCAGTTAAAATTTTAAATTAAAACAAGGTTACTTTTAAGTGCAATATCATATATCAGCATAATTATTGTTACAAATTACACGTGTTTAAAGTAAAACTACCGAATGAGACCTATGATATTTTTTGCACAATAATCTATCGAATTTATTTTTAGAGTACACGTATCCTTTAATTGGCATATTTTTTACGTGGTTCAACCTGTGTGATGAGGAATGGTCAACATCGGCGGAATAAAACAATAATAATAATGTGTTTATTCCAGCGTGATCGAGTTTTTATGAAGACCCGATTCGCCATAAAGATAATACATTTAAGTTACTAAATATTATGTATTTATGTTATGAAAAGAAAAGCAAAAGAATATTTAAAATATATTTAAAGAAATTTAAAAAAAAGTTCACATATATATGTATATAAATATAAACAAAATGTAGATACTACATTTCAGTCACGGCCGTTATTGTATCTGTAGTCATTGTCATTCTTTGGTCAGGGAACCAGCTTTCCATGAGAGCGCCGCTTAAACTAAAGAGTTGGTTGATTTACGCCGGCAACTCGATGTCTCAGAAGCGGATGTATATAAATCCATGTATACGGCCTTTGGCAAACATTGTAGATGCGCTGCAATAATGCGCCAATGCAATAAATGACAGAATATTAATAGTCAAATAAGATGGATCATGAATGGTACAATACCACTCGAAATGAACCTGAAACAGTATGGCACAGTGATTCTAGAGGTGATGATAGGGACTTGGAACCAGTGGGAAAAAAAATGTCTTTTTCATTTTGGTTAATTCGCTGCAACAGGAGGGGGTACGCTGATCGCTAGCCGCGTCCTTGGGAATTCAGTTGCTATGGAGCGTTTCTCGAGAGCGGAGCGTACGTGCTGTGTGCGTGAATTTTACAAAAACAATAATTCTGTCGTTATTGCGTGATGTAAATTTTGCAATCTTTATCGAATGCATCACATAAAGGAAGCACCAAGTACTCAACTCATCAAAACACGGATACAGAAGTTCGAAGAGACGATTAACAATGACCAAACCTTGGACAGGGCGCTCACAGACATCAAGAAATTAATAAAATGTGTGCAAGTGTCTTAAATGTTTCAATGCAGAAAGGCTCAACAACATTTTGTTCTCAGATGAGACACACTTCCACTTTAATGGCCACGTAAATAAGCAAAACTGCCGATATTGGAGTCCAATAAATCCAAAACAAAAACATGAGTGGTCTTTTCATTCACCAAAAGTTGACTAGTTGCGAGGAATAATCAGCCCGTACTTTTTGAAGACCAAAGAGGTCGCACAGTAACCATTCGAAGCGATATGTGGAGATGATTAACAACTTTTTTACACCAGCACTGCAAAATTTTGTTTGGGCTAACCAAAACACTTGGTTTTAGCAAGACGGAGCAACATCTCATACATTTAACATGTCCTTACAAGCTGTTTGTGAAATTTTCCCTGGAAAATTGATATCCCGACGAGGTGACATAAACTGGCCACGTAGCCTCGACTTGACACCAATGGAATTTTTTCCTATGGGGCTACCTTAAATCAAAGGTATACAGTAACAATTCTCCCTCTCTGGATCAATTAAAAGAAAATATCTGAAAAGAAATGACAGCAATCATGTAGAATATAGTTTTCAGAAATTTTGCCTTCTGTTTAGAAGACTACCGGTGAAATAATGGATCACATTTAAAAAATATAATTTTTAAGAAATAAATTCCCAGGAACTGTACTTGTACTGTATGCTAAAAAAACATTTTTTTATTAAACCCATCCATTATTTTAATCGTTCTTCACCGGCATGTATACCTGCGAGCTCTGGTCGAAATACAAGCAAGTGACGTATAACCGTCTCCGAATTCAGTACAACAACTCTTACAGAATACTGTTCGGATTGGCGCGTTATTGCAGCACATCTACAATGTTTACCAAAGGCCGTATACATGGATTCGTTCCGCTTCTGAAATATCGAGTTGCGGGCGTAAAGCTGTGGCTGGAGCTCAAAACCAACTCTCTGGTGCAAGCGGTGCTCTCATGAAAAGCTGGTTCCCTGACCAGAGAATGGCAACACCTACAGAATAGCTACATATACAACAATGGCCGTGACTGAAGTAGTTATGTATGTAATATTTATATTTTGTGTGTATATATGTGTGAACTTTTTACTTTTTATTAACTTTTTATTTTATTTATTAATATTTTCCTTGGTTTTCTTTTTCATAGCAGTATATTTATTTCATAACCTTAATGTATAACATAATATGTATTATCTCTATGGAAAATCGGGTTAAAAAAAAACCTGATCACGCTGGAATAAACACATTATTATTATTATTACAGAATTTTTATTATGAAAAAGACTTTTGGGACACCTTGTAGATCCAATGTATCAAAAAAATAATTCTTTTATTATCAATTTTATATTGTTCATTTTAACATAAATAAAAATGTTTTATTATACCTTTCTTTGATTTTTATTGGTTTGGTTTATTCATTTTACACAATTTTGATACCTTTATTCAACATTTACATGAGTTCTGTACCTCAGTTTGTGTGGGATATTCTAGAACGTATCTTCCAATATTGCCTCTATTTATGCATTTCAAATTTATTGATTTACACAATTTTTTTTTGGAACTTACGTGTACTGAGTGTATCGAGGGATGGTTTAAATGTACTATGAAACCAAATACAGAATACTTCCGTGTAAATATAACAATATTTTTAACCAACAGGATATATATGGCGATTTAAAAATATGGATGAGGCCAGTAATACCTGCGAAAAATTATAGATATTCATATGCTTTTGCATTTGTCAATATGAATTCTCTAGTGGATCAAACCATTATCGTGGATATGAAAGAATTGAACTTGGATAATGTCTATGGATATACTGTTTTGGTGAGTTGTACCACAATTTTAACATGTTTTATTAACATTTATGTATTTATATTGTAAGTAAATTTGACAAAAAAAACTCATAATTTTTTTCTTTTAAAAAATTTGTCAACTTTGGACCATACTGTGTTTCGTCATTCTCACTATAGTAGAATTAATTCTTTTAATTGTCATCTTTATTTATTCTATTTTATTAAACACTTTCCTTGCCGACCACGAGATATCTCATGGTTCAATGACAGATGCCAGCAACTAGTATTCTCGTGGTAGTTTCCTTAGGCCTCTGTAAACGTTTAATTTCAATGGCATTCAGGCCTAGCCACCATCTGATCCTTGGCATTTGAAATAAAATTCCAATTCGAATAGTCGACTATTGATAGTTGTAGTTCTCCAATGCCAATCACGATATATCCCGCCCCTTATTCTTTTGTATAGGTGTTACTTGAGAATAAATCTGTGAAATTGAGTTTGCCGGGAAGATTAATTAAGCAAATAATTAACAGAAATGTCAGAAAAGAATTTATCTTTATTCAATGTTCTTATTGTAGTCTAGTGGTCAGGGGTTCGAGCCTCATTTCAGGAGACCAGCGAGTTATTTCTATTTTCATAGAACAAGCGTTCAGCATTGTTTGAAAATATTATAGTAAGAATGTTGATGTGACACGTTTTCTGCATACGCACATCTATTTAAAAATAAAAGGGCAGGTCTTCTTCATCTTCGTATGGTGGTAAGGTCATCAAAATAGCAATAGTTAATTTTAGATATTGTAATAATTTTTATTTCATCAATAAATTAATGCACAAATATCAAGTAATTCCATTCACAGCACTGCATTGCTTTTCAAATCGTCAGTTTAGAAGGTTCAATCATTCTTAAAAATCTTAGAACACCGACTAGAAAGTATACATAACAATGCAAATTCTACACTGTTACTTACTTTTCTGCGTTATGGTGTTGATAATAATTGTAAATATATCCATTAAATAAATAAATTGCAGTTTTCCAGAAATGATAAACTGAATTTTATTTCATTCGTAATAGGTTGTGCGTTTTTGGTACTTTTCAGCAGCTAAATACAAAGCTTTGGCAGATTTTAGCCAAAGGTGGCCAAAGCCGATACTTCGGTCGGACTTTACTTATTACCCTGGGTAAATGAAAAATATAAACAAACTAGCTGTAGCAGCGGTATATGAATAATCAGCAGAACATGTACAGAACAGTCACTATTCAAATATGCTAAAATTCGTAACTGTCATAAATAGTCTTTCCATATTCCAATTGAGTTCATATTCTACATTGCTATCTCATAGAATATTATTGGGGTCTCTATATAAAATCTTCAGTTCTTAGCTTCTTTATACAGTGGAATCTGAATATTATAATCACGTATATTGTTATCATAACCAGTCGGTCCCAAAACCCTATATATAAAATTTCTTTAAAATAATCCGCCTATTATAATCAAACTTCGGCTATTGTTATCAATACGTAGATACAAAATACGTAAATTTTTAGGAAATTCTTATAAAATGATCATTTTCTTCGAATCTTTCTAAACATAAGTGTCCGACAATAATATAGATAATGATATTGAAGTGATAGCTACAATGACTTTATCAGATATGTAAAGAAGTTACTGATTATGACTCTAAATTATGAAAAGAGATTTTATTCTTCCTATTAAGAAATTTATTCTTCCTCTGTATGTGAATGTAACATCCATACAGAAGAAGAATAAATTTTTAAAAACACTATGAATATAAGGATTACATTAACCTTTACCATACCATGATAAAATATACCCGAACGTAGCCATGCTGTCAACTCGTTATAATAATAATAAAATCAGTTATAAAAATTGTTTTTATTAGCTTAAATGGCACGAAATTACTCTAAATATTGAGCATTCAATTTTGAAAAAATGATTAATAACATAATTTAGACCATTCATTAAGTCCTATACAATGTGTCCTTACTTCTTATCTCTCTTCATTTAATTAGTGAGAAAGAGATAATTATATTTGTATGTTTGTTGTTCTTTTCACTGTGAAAATAGTGTATGATCTCTGTCTTTCATATCAAAAATTGTATTTTTATCAACATATTAATTTTAAAACAGATTGAATGGAAAAATAATCGTTTTTGTATAAGTCCTTTTTCATAATTGGTTTTTCACTAGTCATTCCTGAGCGCTAATATTTTCTTTAGGATTATCTAAAATATGAATTTTATATTGCATGTATTTACCGAAATATTACAGGTTTAATTATGATGGTAGACCCGTGTTACTGCATGGTTTGGGAAGTGTTAAGAAATATAGTTTTAAATAAATAGTTAATAATTTAATTGTATTATTTTTCAATAAATTGTGTTCAATGTACACTCAGTACCAACTGGAAATCGTTCAACTCCAATTAGATTACACAAATATGGACCCAATATATGATCCAATCGGGTAGAGAGCAATCAGAAGCATGGCTATCCAACATTCTAAAATAATCATTATACAGCGTATACACTAATAATTCACTAGTTCTACAACACTCCCACTACATTTTTTTTTATCTCTAATTTTATTCCTGATGAATCTTTTATCTTTCTCGAATTAAATAACACCACAACAGAACAAAAAAAACTGGCTACTTTAACACAGACTTCAGTCTAGCAAAGTAGCCAGGACAACGCTGTATATATCAAAGGTGGCGTCTACTCCATCCCATACAATAAACTACGAGTATTTAATTGCAATATAATTGTATCTAATGTTTATCATGTTATATTATAATATATTCACCTCTGTTACAACAAAAATATGTATGTCAATAAAGGCTAAATAAATAAATAAATGATTATATTTTTAATCTTCTGGTTAAAGTTATCAACCGGCTAATATTATCAAAAGTTACAGGTACTATAGTGATCACAATAAGCGGATTCCACTGTATTAAAATATTTGCTTGCCGCAAACACAACCATTAATAAAAAAACATTGTAGATAATATAGAATTACAATGCATTCATGTTTACTATCACCGGCCGATACCATCATCGCAACTGTAACGCGCGGTGTCTGAGTCAACGAAATTTAACCAGACCACATTTTCACGATACGTAAACAATTAATTATATAGCCACCCTATCGCATGGATCTCTTTCCATGATTAGATGTTGTATTAAAAACAATAAACAAATACTCAACACTCTCACATGACAATAAAAACACTTTTGCAAATGTACACAAAGAAGATTGAACTATAACATAATTAGCTAAATTGTTTTGGTCTTGACCTCTATCACACACAAAGGAGCATCTCAAGTGTCTGTCAGTCACTCAATATTTGTTTTATTAAAGCTAGGGATATAATCAGTCATTTTTGATTGAACATCGTCCTCCTTAGAGGGGGCAGACAACTGAGTCACATTTCTGTTCCTTGTTCATGTTCTTTATCTGATATTTTATTAAGCATTCTTATGTTGAGATTGAATCTTTTTATTATAAAATAAATATTTCATTTCCCTTTGTAAGGACTAAAAAAAAAAGTCAATTTGGTAATTCAAATCTGGTTACTAAATTAACAATTTTGTTTAAAAAGTGATCAATCTAAAATTATAAATACATATATATTGTTTTACCTTGGTATGTAGTAGAACCATGTAGATTTGAAATTTAAGAGACTGGCAATTATTAAAAAATATTTCTTTTTATTTGCAAATTCGAAAATTGCCAAACCCACGAAAAACATGATTGGTGAAGAAACCGTATACATACTTCACGAAAACACTTCATAATTTTATATGAAAGCACGGTTATGACGAATAATGAAAGATGAAATTGTGTGATGTTTGAAAGTGAGTAATAAAATAATATTAAAAAAGCAAAGTACAAGAATATATGTCAAAATATACTCATAAAGCACGATTGAAAAACTCACAAAATGTGAAAATTAGCATAAACAACGTAAAATTCTAAAATAATCAATAGATTAAAGAGATCATAAATGAACCAACAATAAGAAGTTTTTACTTCAAATTGATTTAGTTATGTAGTATTTGAAGATATGGTGCATGGTCAATAAATATTCATTAAGAAAAAAAACACATTCTTATTATGAAGTTGTAATTATTCAGAACATAGGTCTGTGATGCTTTTAATACAAATTAAATGTATTAATTAGAAATATATAAAATCAATTTTATAGAAAAATATTGTTGTTGCTACCGGGATTCGAACCTGGATCTCTTCCAATCAAAATAAAGAAGATGGCTTTCAAATAATGGAACGATAAATGTATTAATTTGAAAAGTGTAACATATAAGTACGAAAATTTGTCATCAATTCACTGTGATTCTATAGCATAATTGGTTAATGCACGTCCCCGGATTGGATATGTATACATTTAATTTGTATTAATAAATATTCAGGTCAAACTCAAATTATTTCAAGTTTTACTAAAATTTACGCGATTTATAGCAATTTTTCAGGATTAGTTGAAAGTAAAGCTAAGTGAGTTTTAAGATCAGCACACTAAATAACAAATCAAAATAATGCAATGCAATCTTCAAAACAAGTGGCGCATATAATATGCAATGAATCGCTGCGATAAAGTCTTTTCCAGTATCTCTAATGATTTTTTTAACGTATTTTAACTGCATAGATTTGCTATCGAGGTACAGAGCGCTGAGAATTATTTGGAGCACTTGTCTATTGGATTAGGGGCAACTGAAATTTATGTAAGATCGGAAAGTTGCACGTCATAAATTTAGATTGTGCGTTTCTTCTTTAAATTTTCTAATGTAAAAATGTAACGACTAATGACTATGTATTATCATTATGAATTATGGGGTTTAGAATTAATAAAGATATTCAAGTATGAAATTGATAATTTGAGTCATGAAATATTTGAACAATTTTGCATTGGTACGAAATAATGAGGTTCTACTATGTATATCAAGATTAAAAATCATCTTATCACATTATACTCAATACTCGTGCACAGGATGGTTTGGACAAGGCAAAAAAATGGTTTGATACAAACCTCCTCTCATTTAACACAAAAAAATTAAAATATGTATGTTTTTGTATTAACGAAAGAACATTGCCACATCGAAATCCTACACTCATCGTACATAACTGCAAAACAAACAAGAACACAGCTTTCTCATGCCAATGTGAAAAATTGACATGGGTTAAAATTATTTGACATCTGGGAGTACTGATCGATGATCATCTTAACTGGAAAGAACATATATTGAACCTAGCTAAACGCATAAGAAAACTATTTAAAGGAATACGATGTATAATTGACTACAAACTCTTAAGATCGGTGTACTTTGCACTCTGCTACTCCTTAATTAATTATGGTATTTTAGTTTGGGGAGGAACAGCAAAAACAATATTAGAGTCGGCTAAAAGAGCACAAAAGAAAATTCTTAAGGTAATAAATGGTCGTCCCTTTAGATATCCATCAGATCTTATATTTAAAGAGTACAATGCCCTAGACATAAGACAAATCTACATGTTGAGACTCGTCCAATATTTCCATGCTAACAACAACTCACCCCAAGCAATAAATCATGGACCAACACAAGACAAACAATGAACATCTACACATCAGTTCCGAGAGCAACGGCATTTTATCAAAGATTCTACATGTTTTTAGCTCTGAAACTGTACAACACACTCAGCACCAACTGGAAATCGTTCACTTCCAATAAGATTACACAAATATGGACCCAATATATGATCCAATTAGGTAGAGATCAATCAGAAGCATCACTATCCAACATTCTAACATAATCATTATACAGTGATTATACTAATAATTTACTAGTTCTACAACACACCCACTACACATTTTTTTAAATTTCTATTTTCATTTTTATTCCTGTTGAATCTTTAGCTTTCTCGAATTAAATAACACCACAACAGCATGAAAAAAACTGTATATTTTAACACAGACTTCAGTCTGGCAAAGTAGCCAGAACAATTCAGTAAATATCAGAGGTGGAGTCTACTCCATCCCACACAATAAACCATGAGTATTTAATTGCAATATAATTGTATCTTATGTTTATCATGTTATATTATAATATATTCACCTCTGTTACAACAAAAACATGTATGTCAATAAAGTCTAATAAATATAAATAAATTATGACGCAAATATTATGCATAACATCATCATCAAACAACATTGGACGTAAATATTTTAGGTGGCATAACTACATTTCAGCTCTATTATTATCCTTTCATCACAAATTCAACATACACAATTGTAAACCCAGCGTATTTATAGATTTTCCTATAGTGGAGGACAAAATCCATTATCTTTGTCAACAATGTCTTTCTTTCCTTTACATTATTTTTTCAGTTTGTTCTGGAACATTTTTAAATATTTGATTTTAACTTTTGCATTCAACTGAATTTTCTGAATATTATGAATCAAATTTATTGCTGGGATGACATCCAGCAAGTTTACATGATGACAAAGGTCAGATGACATGAATTTAGTTCCCGTCTTTTCATCGATCCTGACCAGATCAACCAGAAAACATCTTCGGCTCGTGCAATTTCTTACTGACAAGTCATTATCAAAATAGTTTGCATGATACTTTATATATTATTTTGTAATTATAATATATATGTAATGTATAAGGTACACATATTTTAAAACACGGCCTGGCCTTGAATATTAAGAATTTTGATGTCCGTCGCACATTCACACTCTGTTGACTATAAATAAATATTTGTAAATAATTTTCTAGTCATGTCATATATTTAACAGGTTTACATTGCTCTTCATTGTGATTTTTTAATAGGTGTTTAACAGGGGCGTGCAGTGCATACAAGCAATAAAGCTGTGCATTACTAAAAATTTGGGGAAACAAATATAAATTAAATAATTGGATTAACATAAACGGAAACATTAATTTACAATTAGCGCCATCTTTGTGCCAGTAGAGACTTAATTGATTAGTTCTAAAAACAACCACGACTACTCACCGCTGTATCCATGGTGGTCTCGTGTATTTGCCGCATCGAGCTATTCACATTACTCTGTTCTGCCTTTAAGCTAGTGAATTACTCAAGTTATATAATTGGTTATATACTGAAATTGAAAATTCCTTTCGGTTCATCCGTTTTGTATGGAGTTTTTTAACAGAATAACATTAGAAAGGAAAATAACATTACAACCACGTGCAAATCATTGAAGTGTCTACTTCCTCTTTTACTAATTCGCGAATTTTACTATTTTTAACGTGTTGATTTCATAATTGTTCATTAAATTTGGTGAATGGATTAGCTTTTGATTCGGGAAAAACAAAGAGCAATTGGCAGAACTATTTCCTACGTTAACCTTTAATAAAAATAATTATTTCCTTTATTTATTACGTGTAGGATTTTCAAATAATAAATTAATCATATTCAGTCATAGAAAGTGTTCTTAATAACGTCCATACATTTTTATATGGGTAAGAAGGTATTATTTTACGTTAAAACTGAAAACTTTAAAAACAGCGTGAGTCTGATATTAGTCAAACACTAATGGAAAATAAAAGTCATGTCACGAGGTAAGCAAACCACGCGCATGCGTATCGATAAAATATATATTATTTCAACGGGTAGTTACAAAATGTGTCACGACTGAGCACTTATATTTTTTATGAAAAATTAAAATCATTTAATGGTCCTAAAACAATGTGTGCAAGGTATTAACTGTAGACCATTACAAGCTGACTCAACGATAATTATTGTGATGCTCAAATGTTTTATATGTAAATTTGAATAAGTGACTGGGTCATAGACGTGTGTAGAAAGTTCAGCGCGACATTGTTAACCATTTCATTAAGTTCTCCACCGGACAGGCCCACACTATATATAGATTTAGAAAGTTTTTTTTAACACATCAGTTTTGTCAGAAATATACTGAAACATTTGCATAAATTAAACAAATTTTATCTTATCATTAATATTGAATATTTTGATATTCAGATTGTTAAGATAGAAGTTAGAATAGCCGATACTGATGTCAAAAATACATTTGTTTCCAGTTTCACTATTCACAATTGAAAAGAAATGCCAAATCTGCTGTCTCAAGCTTATGTCATAAAACAATAAAATAGTATGTAGTAAATAAGAATATTACTAGTTTTAATATAAAAATATGCAGAGCACTCATGAGACATATTTTATAAAAATACATTGGTACTCGTTGTTTAACTAGAATAAACTTTTTATTTAACCACTGGTGTTTAATTTTAATAGTAATAAATTTAATAGTAATTAGTTTAATAATTCATCGGCATAAACATTCTGAAACCATTTGGGGTTAAAAGATTAAATACCAGTCTTTAACTACAAAGTTTTATCTAGTTGAATAGTTAAAATATCCAACCCCAATATATTCAATTTATTCTAAGCCTTATATTTCACAATACTAGTGCAAGCTTCGCACTTACACGAGTACCATTATTCAAACGAGAGCTGATATTAAGCTGATTGTGGCATAGTTGATTTGTTTAATAAAAGATAATGATTGTAAACTAGTCAGTAACCGATCAAATCTCTTTTCCTGATATAAATCCACATTATACAGCTTTGTATGTTTCTATAACAATGTTGAATTCAAAATATATGATCTGATCGGTCGCAGAAATCATTGGAATGAAATATAACATTGCTTTGCATAATCCATCCTGCTTTGGATAAAAAAATTCCAAATTCTATTCCAATGAAAATATACAATCTCTATTCTTATCGGAAAAATACATTAGCTTTATTACGTAACATATTTTTGTCTTCAAAAAGCTATATAATTTCTGATGTTTTTGCTATTTATTACTATTTAAACATTTTATACAATCTAATGCATCATAAAACTAGGGTTGAAAATGTTGTGTATTCAATAGAATATAATACAGATTTAAAAATATGAACTGCTAAAAAATATCTATAAATAACTTTTCTATATTAAACACATCAAAACTCCCAAAAGAGATAAAACCAGCTTTCTATACTAATTATAATTTGGGAAAACTTTAAACTAATTGTATAATTGTGGCATCTATAAACTTAAGTGCAATGATTGCCCAGCTTTCTATATAAGTAAAACATTGAGGAATGTTTAACAAATATACGCTTTTCAGAATTTTCCAAACACTTCATTAATTCTGACCATACGTTTAATAGGAATAAAAGTTTTACACAAAAATGGAATAGGTTTGCGCCTTAATAATTTAGATGCATTAGAGATAAATAAATCAATTTATAACAATAGTAAAATAAACTTATCCAATAGTCAGATTTTAAAGTTGTTCCCTCCCACCCCCTAGTTGATACTCTGTCCCTTTCTCTTCTTTTAATTTCTTAACCTTCTATGTAAATATCTGTACCTTAGGTTAGTCTATATTTTGTCCTGAAAAATGTTGGATCCAACCGAAACTAGTTGACATTTGTATACTAATGAAGTGGTTTAAAACTAAATATCCTATTTAATTATAATGTCAAGCCACAAAGTGTTTGCTTTCTTTGAAAATTTAAAAAATATCTGTTGGGTTTGAATCAATCTTCAAAACATCAAAGATGGATTCAAATTCAGTCTTCAGTTGCATTTATGTGATTTTTTTGTTATTAACCTGTTGGGCACCCAAGGATTTAAACATCTTTGTATTAATCGTTTTTTGATATCCTGTATTGTTTTTTTCCCAAAATGCTTTGACCTCCGAAGGAATTAAAAATGTTTATTCCAGATGATTGATTACTTATATTTTTTTATTATTATTTAAGATGTATTTATTCATATTTTATGTGTCATAATTACATTATTTAACAATTTAATAACAGCACAACCAGTCAATAAAATAAATGTGACAGTCGCTTCAAACAGTATTCAATTTCTTTGTCTTTTTGCATTCAGATCATATTCCATTCAGTACTGGAATGCATTTAGCCGAAACACTTGTTTTAACTAATCTAAGAATATCTAGGATACTTGTGGATCAGTTTAGTTAAACATGTCTGATGATGAAATGATGCATTACTCGTTATACAATTCCTCAAATTGCCAATATTTTAATGAACTTAATTTTTTTTTTAATAAATCATTTTTTTCTAGGACCTTTTTACCATTAAGGAAGTGAGAAATATTACTGAAGAGGATAAACTAACAATCATGGTTAAACCGATGGGTATGTTTTTATTATCCAAATATCTTATAGTTACTTTTATTAGATTTCAGTGGACTTACTTTTAAGAATCACTAACTTTATACTAGTTTACCTTTTATTATTCTTTATGTTAATTTTTTTAAGATAGATTATGTTGAGAAGTTAACTAATAAAATACCTCTTGATGTATTTGCATAATTTTTTTGAAAATATTAAACATTTTCTAGGAAAAGGATTAGTTGACAATTTGGTATAAATATAGGGAGAAAAATTTATACAGGTATTACTGTCAATAAATTCAAAATATTCTATAAATTATTGATTTAATATTTTTTATCTTCTGTAATTATCTCGCGACCAGGAAATTATTCACAAAAATTGCATTGTTTCAATTTTGTGGATTTAAATCAGTTGAACTGTTAATAAAGATTAACCCAGCTAATGCTAGAATTTGAACCTCCCAAACATTTCAGAGCTTGTAAACAACTTGCTTTTGAAATATTTAATTTATATATCTCCAAATTTTTCACAATTATTACAAAAAGTAATTTTATTACCCAATCACAAATGTTCACTGAATAAATAAAAAAATTCCTATCACTTGAGATCTTGAAATTCAATCAGCATAGAGGCACGTTATGTTAAAATATACAACATTTTGACTATTAATGGATAACATGGTGTGACATGATGTTTACTGTGTGTGTGTGTGCCAATTTAACTTTCTCTTTTTTAAACTTGTGTTCAGATGAATCATATAGTCAGGTATTCATAGTTTAAGTTTCTCTGGAAAAGCAGAATACTCTTAAAAATATGTAATGTAATCACAACCTATTTACCACAGAAATGAATAATTGCTTTTTATTTTCAGATGTGACATTTTATAAATTTCAATTAATGTAATAATATACATTATATACATTATGCAGAGTAGAAAATATGTAATATTCCGTAGTTTTTTTGTTAATATCATTTGTTATTTTACAAATTAAAGATTCTGATACTCAATTTTGTTTTAATCTTTAATCCTTCCAAGGCCACCATTTTAAATTGCATGCTAAATTTAATTTTAGCAAATATCTTTTTACCAAGTTTTAATACAAAAAATGATTCTTGTCTATAGAATTCTGTAAAATAAACACAAGTACAAAAAAATTCACACTGTGTGTTAATAACTGGATAAACACAGTTTAGCGTAAAAACAAAATGCTGAAATTTATAAGAACATATTGTACAAACCACAAACAAATTAGAATGTTAAATATTGTAAAATATAATTATCAGCTTGTTTTACAAACAAATTTAAAGTGCTCAATAATTTGGTTGTGGTATAAGCATAGGCGTATTCAGTGTTTTGTCTATGCCAAAAAAAATGAAATTTATAGATATACTGAAATGTTTAAATGATGAAAATCTAAGTGAAACTTGTTTTACCAATATCCGCCATTTTGTACATTACGGCAAAAATTGTATTATATATTATTTATACGGAAGATATAAAATAGAGAATAAACCATCCACGCCTTTTCATAATTTAATCTATAAGACAGTGTTTCTTTTAGTTTGTTCAGTTCAGCCATGAAAATTTGGAACTCATTCATGACAGATACTTATTTTATACTGAAAATGTTAGAAAATACTTAAAGCAAGCAAAAAATTTTCAAAGCGCTTGAAACATATAACATCAATATTGGTATTATTTTCCAAACTAGATTTTTTTAGATTCCCAATACTTTGATATACAACCTGCACTTCAGTCACTGGGCGAGATAGCGCTGCCTCAAACTAGCTAGTAAAATATTTCTGGTATTAAGACTTCAAATTTTACATTATTAAATATAAACATGAGAATAAATAAGGTAGATAAATTAAGATATGTCAAGGACAAAAATAACTACCGGGTGAGGAAATTATCTAATTCCTTCCTATAACCTTTGGATCAGCAGGCAAGGGCAAGTTGCATTCACTTAGTCATCAAAGCAATGAATAAATTATGCATTATTATTATTGTGATGGAATTAGTTAATTAGAATAAGTAGGTCAATAAATGATATTTTTATTAATAATCTTTATATTCTTGAAAGTAAAACAAAACATACATTATTAATAATAACAATAAATAAATGTAACTGGATAACAAAGTTTCACGAAAACAAACAAGTTTACTAAAGTGAATGTTAAATTTGAATTGTGACATCAAAGGCGTAATTAAATTTTATTTCATTCAAGATTTGCATATAACTCTACTTTGCACGTAGTGGTCAATAAAATCAAAGAAATACATCTGAGATTCACAATATATAACATTTCTAGGGCACACGTAATAAACTGATAAAATTGCTTCATTGCATGTTATTGTACATATATGTTAGCTACATTTTCCAACAAATCAAATTCTTGACATACTATCACCGGAAATCATTTTGCATCTTTGCACCAACACCCTGTAGAAACCAATGCTCAATCAAAGGCTATCTTAAATATTATGTCTGAGATAAGTTCTCCTGTGAACTTCGTCTACATTGTCCAAGTAGTATGTTCCGGGGAAAAGTGGTTCTATCGGACCGATGGGTTTGTACGGAGCAGTATGACAATTCTTTTCTCTGATCTCCATCAACTGATTAAATTGTTCCGGAGGCACACAAGTCCTCTTCTCTAGTAAAGGCACAACATCACCAAGGTTCTCCAATAATCTCTCTAACTGTGAACCCGCTTTGGAATCTTTGGAAATTGTGATGGAATAAAAGGAGGAAGCTAGTCCCGAACCGTAAGAAAATACTCCGATCTTCTTACCGGCGAGCTCCTCAGCATTCTGACTGACTAATAAAGAGACAAGACCACCATACACTGAGGAAGTGTACATGTTGCCTACTTGGTTGGCCAATAGAAGAGACGGTTTTGTTTTCTCTTCAAATGTGTGTTGGGTCACTGTTATGAATGCCTTTTCTAAATCTCTATCTGTATAAGAATTTTCCAATTTTAAATTCTTAAATTTGAGTAAACCAGGATATTCAGACTCCTTCTGGTCATCCGGAATGAGAAGAAAATCGTTGAAGGACAGCCTAGCTAATGATTTTTGTACCAATTTACAATAAGGTGAATGGAAGACTACAGCGTCCAAACTATTCAGGCCTACATTTGAAGGATCTATTTTCTGGGCTTTTTTTCTGTACAATTGGTAACACTGGTCAAGGGCGCCCACGTAGCACTGGATCGACAGCTTTCCATCCACAATGGGATATTCTGACGATAGATCAGGTTTGTAGAAGTCATAAGCGTGTCTCATGTACGTGGCCCTCAGCCCGCGGTCAAACACGAGAGGAGCACCGGGTCCAATGAGCATGGCTACAGCCCCGGCTCCTCCAGTGGGGCGTGCAGAGCCCTTCGCGTACACTGCAATGTCTCCCGCTATCACAATGGCATAACGGCCATCCCAGGCAGACGACTCTACCCAGGAGACAGCATTGAATAGAGCTGCTGTACCACCGTAGCAAGCATTGGTAGTGTCAATGCCCTCTATATCAGTGACACCGTGAGGCTCAAACAGCTGCATCAACACGGTTTTCACACTCTTACTTTTATCAATGATAGTCTCAGTCCCCACTTCCAGGTGACCTACCTCACTATGCTTGATGTTATTCTTATCCAGCAACTTCTGAAGAACAGTCAGACACAGGGAATTGATGTCCTCTCGGTCGGAGCAGAAGCCCATCTTGGCCTGGCCGAGCCCTATGGTATATTTTCCGGCCGATACTCCATTGTAAACTTCTAATTCAGTTTGATCTACATACTGTGATGGAAATATCATTTCTATCGCTAAAATGCCCACATTATCAGGCCACTGCCCCATTTTGATTTGTTTTAGCGTTTACCCTAAACACGCGACAAGATAGCTAAAACGCGCTCAACCCGGCAGGCACCAGCTCACGCTGACAGTGAAATTTTAATGATCGGAGCTAACCGGAATTTCTATCGTAACCGACAAGCGGTTGTAAATACGCACGGGCCGACAGACACGGCGGATGACCCACTCAACACTGAGTAATTGAATTTGTGTTCTCTCCACATACGAGGAATTCTTACCTACTTATGATGTGCATGTAGGTCATTCGTAAGACATGTGGGAACCACGCGTGGAGGGGAGGTGTTTACGGATGTGAACAAGATGTATCTCCTCGTTTCATTGGTGAATCTATTCCCAAACATTCTTACTTTCACGAACATTACGATCTGAACAATTAAGACATTCCTTTAGGTTGCTTCATAATCTTGAACACTTTCATTTACGACAAACTATATTATTCCATAAATAATAAAGGCATTAATGTATTATAAATACATTCACAAAATTATATAAAACACAAATAACAAGAAAAATTTATTAAATGAATTTCATTTTCAATAAAATATAAAACCGTATTAAAAATCCATTAACCTATACAAACCGAAAAAATAAACTTTGAATGTGACCAGTATTGAAAATATAGAACAAACCACTGCCAAAATGTGGCTCGTAATATAAAGCATAGACAAGAGGTACGTAAAAGCAGAAATTTGATTGTTGGTTAAGTACTTTCAAGGTTATGTCTTGTTACACTTTGACACGAAGTGACGTGAAGATATCACATTAATTAGAGAATTAAAAAAATACAATAAAGGAAATTTCGTGCCTATCTCACGCGAACCGCCATCAACGAAGCCAAATGGCGAGGAAACCGTAGCCTGGGCAAAAGATCTTTGGACGTGAATAATGGCCTGGGGACCGTCAACTTAGAATTGTGTAATAACCATTAAAAAGTTGGCCGTTGTCTTTTGTCGTATAGGATTCATTGTTTTAAAGGGCGAAGTGGATGTAATAATTTACATTCGAGCGGCAGGAATAACGACCAAAAGAGAGAAGTTCGTTTTACAATTACCATAAATTTTTAGGATTCTCTTGTCTAAAAAATAACATTTAAGCTAGGGCCATTCACCAACCCCGACGATAAATCAAATAAGAAGGGACGAGATAATGGCCAATGGAGATTTCTGGCGAGGACATACAATATTGGGCAATTGTTTTTTCAGAAACAAAGGGCGCAAACATGCAATAGACTGCATTGGCTTTTGTTGGGTTGAACACATTTCTGACTTTGATATGGAGAAAATGGTTCTAGGGAACCTCGCCTTCATAAGTACATACGTGCAATGGGTAGAGAAATAAAACAATCAAAATTGAAATAAAGTTTAGATTAAAATACGCTCGTGGTACGCGGACTTGCGCCTACAAAGTACCGCGATTTTGACATAAAGCAAACTAGCTCGAAGTAAATTAGGCGTTTCCTTGAAGGCATTGTCCCTAAAGATTTATCTCGTCTACGGGTGAAATCAGTCGTGGGAGCAGCTCGCCGGCTACCCAAAATAATTGTTCTAGAGTTCATTAGCTCGGGCGAAGGCAATAACGATTAGACAGAAAGAAAAGCGACCTAAAAATAATGACTTCCGAGTGAATTGTCTTTAAGAAACATTACGAAACGAAGTAGCTCGTTCGAGGGTGGAATGCGGAAAAAAAAAGGTCATCCCTTTGTTTAAGTTAGGCAGAAGAACGTGCAAGTAGCCACCACGAACGTAACAAAGGAAAAAAATCTCACTTCGAGAATCGCCCTGGTAAGCTAGCAAAATTTTCTGCGGGAGTAGGCAGAAAGAATAGTGCGTTACACTTATCCACATCCATTGCATCTTGCATCATATGTTTTTCTTACTCATCCATTCGTTCCATATGACCAAACCACCTGTGAGCCTTCAAAAATGCCTTCACTGAAATTCTTTATCTTTACTCGATCATGAATGAATCTGCCACAAATATGCCTAGGCAATCTCATTTTCACCGCATTCAGTCTGCGTTCATACCCTTTTATGCCAACTCCAAACTAAAAAAAACAATACACCGAAGTAGGTACTAGCCAGTTGGCGCCAGTAAATAAAAATAACATAAATCAGTATTAAAATAGACAGTAAGAATAGCAATGCAGATCAAAGAATAATAAGGTGTATTAATAAGTGAGCAAGTTATTGTCATAATGGAAATGCTTTTATGTTTTACGCAGCTATAAATATAATAATGTAATAAGATGAATATGTATGTAAAGTTATGTAATAAATTATTAACCTGCAAAAAAAAATCTTTATAGAGAAGGCCTTCTATTCCATTCCGAAAAAGTAATTATTTTACTTGTGGTTTATGTCGAACTGTAATTTAAATAATGGTTTAATTAATGACTCAGCACTGTTATCATTAAGAAGAGTGCGGAAAGAGTGAGTGACTAAGAAAAAAACAAAAATATGGCACCTTTTCATTCTTAATGGCCTTGTTTGTGTGATGAGATGGCACACATTGGTTGTAAATGTGATTGATAAAAAAGTGAAAGTTGACCATAAAAGACATGCAAACATGCAAACTTTTAGAATAATGATAGTGTTAGAAGATTAAAAAAAAGTGTAAGATAGACTCATGCAGAAGAAGTTCCAGGCTGTATGGCATTCTATCTGCCTATCCTATATGAATATGACACGATAGTAAGATTAAAAAAAACAAAATATTTATAGTATATCTATTCTATATATTTCATCAACAAATTGTTTACAATAATGTATTCTATTGGGTTCTCTTTATTGAAAATTTTCAACAATTTTATTAATACATATGTATGTAAAGATCAATGGGATTATCATAATTTTATATAACAATACATTTTTATGACAATTTTTAAATCTATATGAAGACAGAGTATATTTTCATTACTATGTACTAAAAAAAAGTGGCAAAGGATTTTATGTAATATATACAGTACGACTGGTGAAACAAAATCGTAGAATATTAAAACAAATGTAACATTTAATTTAAAATGAAAAAAGAGCATTTCAATTAGTTTAATTATCATAAATAACAGTAATTATAGAAAAATGATTATAGTATATTCTACAAAAACTAAAACAAAACGCAGATCTCTGGACTGGGTTGAGTCTTGTTGGGTTGGATACGTGATAACTTTCCAGAAATAGCAATAGATTAGATTAGTCCACCAAATTTTTTATATATTAGGGGACAAAGACATTGACTACAATGTTCCTCCTTAATACATAATATGTTCTTTTTTTAAAGTTGCCGAGAGTATCGCATATTTTACATTTTATCAGAAAAAATGTCAAAAGATAACTAGAGAAATTTGAAAGTAAAAAATTATAATTCCGGTATTCTACTTTATAAAACACTACAAAGAAAGATGTTATTATTGTGTATCTTCCAATCAATAATTTTCCTCAAATAATAATTATTTCTAACAACAATTTGGACCGGTTAGGAGGGAGGGAAATGGAAATCACCTTCCCTCTACCTCGACTCCAGGCTGAGATGCACACTGAATTGCAGATTGCCTATGCCATCCAACATCTCAAAATAAATTGAAACAGAGGTGGATGATCGGTCGGATATAAACCTAACAGTAACATTAATAAGTTCTCAAAGTAGGTTTAAAACATTTAACTTTTCAACAAGAAATACCAAAATATTGAGCTAAACGCAAGTTGAGTAAGCAATTAGCAACTATGAATAAGTAGAAATAAGAAGTTCACTAAAATACATACCCCCTTAAAATGATTTGTGAGAAATTTGACTCTAAACAATCAAGTCAATTAAAATTAGAATTTCAAAACTTGCTTTTGATTATATCTGTAAGTATATACACGTGCCAATGTCAATTGGACTAGCTATTAAAAGTTTTATTGTAATTATGTATACTACATATGTGAGGTCCAGAATCAGAAGCGGACATGTCTACTTTACCTGTTTTTGAGTAAAATGCAAAAAAACCATTGTACATACAACTGTCACTTTTGGAATCATTTTGAAAATGACCAGTAACTACAGGTCACGTGACCAAATACTGTTGTCTTATTGTCTGAAAACATATTTGTCTAGGTTAGAATAAATTATTATTATACATCTCTGCGATTGAAGTAATAAGTAAATTTTAAATGCGTTTTAATACGAAATTCGGTGATATTTATCTAATTTCGATAGGATAGTCTTGTAGACATTTATTTTCTTTATATTTGTACACAACTAACTCAAAAACCATAAAAATTAGACATGTCTGATTTTGATTCTATATCTCACATATAATGCAATTTAATACAGTGATATAAAATAAATTTAACATTTCCTGCAAAAAATTTGGTGGGGAAATTTTTATTCTATCTAGAATTAGTATTTCGATCTCCATCACACGTCACAATATGATGCATCTTTAGTAAAGTTACTTTATATATCCTAGTTAAGTATTGTTTATTTAGAGCAAATTTGGTTATGAATATAGTGCATACGTCCGTCCGGCCCCAAACAATGTTTATACATATTTATTAAAAATTTTAAAGTTTGGATTAAAAGTACAACTCACCATTAGTGAGCAAGTTAATAATTTAAAACTATATTGTCATTGAAATAACAATATTGCCATTTTAAAATCTCTATCTGATAAATATATATGCAAAAATATTTATAAAAGTATTTCTAGTCTTAAAAAAATATATGAATTCTTTATTAATCTAAAGTGCTCCATACACTAAATGCTTTTATTTCCTTAGAAAATAAATTAATATGAAGATGTTGATGAGCAAGTATGGGGTAAATAAAATTGATAGAAGATTTTGAATTTTCACTAGTCATTTTTTATAATAAAAAAAGTATCACAAATTTAATAATTAACAGAGATGGTGGATGAGAACAAAGTAGAGATAAAGAGGCAATCTATTAGTAGGTAGCAAAAAAACAATTGATTGTTTCGTTGCCAGGCTATTAGGTGCTGCGAGGGCATGGCCAGTGTCTTTGGAATTGATAAAACAATAAAGAAAGCAATTATGTTGTGTTCTGTATCCTTTGTTCGTGATCCTGTAGAAATGAATGAAGAAATAAACCAATAATGCTAAAAATTAGTACAGTAAGGTAAGATTTATTAAATTTCGAATCTGTCCATTTTCAGAATCAACAAAGAGAACTATGTAATTTTTAAATGTATAATATAAAATAAGCATTATTATTATATTACACTATATAATAAATAATAACAAATAATAATTTTCTATCAGTAACGTAAGTTTTAATTTGTATCTATCTATCATTCATCACATGAATCTATGAACCTCGCATCAAAATAATAATATTGGGGATCATCTTATGATGATTACACATTTACATGTAATCTAAGGGTGATATTGCTCATATAGATCTGATTATATATTATTAGTGGTAGAATATGATTCCAGAAAGCACAAGCTGACGCAATAATGTGATAATGCCGTGATATGGATTTGGAGAAAAAAAATAATCTATACATTAAATAATTAATAATATTATTAACAAAAAATATACATTTAAACACATTCAACAGATTGAACATACAACACGGTGCATTAAGAAGGTGTAGAAGCAGATATACTATGGTATAACATAATTTAGTTTTATGCCAAAAATACACAATTCCAATAACAAATTGTGATTATGCAATACTTTCTTGATATGTAAATCCACTTCTTAATTTTTTATGTTCAAATGTGTTTCTATTGAAGTTTTTATTAAATCATATATAGGTACTTTGCGGTATCCAAATAATCACACTTTCTATTCTACACATGCTCAAATTCAAATATCTAAAGTGCACATATATATATATATATATATTTTGTAACACGATTTGAGCGCGAGCAAAATTTGATCCACAATATCATTAAGGAATCATTTGCTTTTTTTCCGGACCTAATGCACCCATTTCAAAATTGATTGCAAATATACTGTCACACGCCATTGTAACTATCTGATTGAACCATACGCACTAATGTATTTTCTGGATTCTGATACTGATTGGATGTCTCTAATTATTTTAAGAGAACCGGGAGTTGATTAAAGATATAAGACACAGAATACATTGGTAAATTGAGAGATTCAAGTGGTCGCTGCTGCCATCGCTCTTTTATATAGCACGGCCAAAGATTTGGCGGCGAGATTGATCATGTCCCTTCTTGATACTCCAGTAGCAGTTTCGTGCCACTGGCTATGGTGGGTCTGAAAATATATACATATATATAAATTTATGTCATGAGCATCTAAATATGTAACATTGAACATGTTTGTTTTCTACACAATCCAACATCCTTTGACCGATCTAAATTAAATTTTGCATAATTTGTTTTTAGGAGGCTACACAAAATAGAGGCACTCTATTTACTAACCTTGGCCACCCCACTGTCTTTCCTCAATATAAATATGTATTATATTGAACAATATCCAATTAAAATTTTGCATAGTTACTCTTTAGGATCATGTGCAAAACATGTACATATATCCTCCCCCACTGTCCCTGGCCACTTCACCTCAGCCCCGCGATATAAATATGTATTATAATGAATGCCATCTATTCCAAATTTTTCTCAAATGCAGATACTTTAGAACCCTGAGAAAAATATCACCCCACACCACTGGACAACTCACCCTCCTCTGCCTGGGCTAAATTTTGCATACATCATTACTCTTTAGATCCCGTGCAAAACTAAGGCACCATCCTCTCATCTCTTAAATTAATTAATTTTTTTAACTAAATATATATATCACAATTTTAATTCATCGGTTTCATGCCTGGTACCTGAATACCTGGACATTTTATGATGTTTTATTTGCTACTGAATTTTGGATCCACAATTATAAAAACTTAATTCCTTGGCCGCCCACGTCGGATGACAGAGAAAGAGATGGAATGAGAACTGTCAGAATTTAAGTTGGCTATCAAGAGTACAGTGGACAACCACGTGATATTTCGCGAGGTTTATTTCTCACGGAAAATGACCATCAAATAACACATGATATCACCGACGTCGCAGATCGGATCTTTAACCAAATTATTATTTCTAATAGTGATATCGTACGGCGCCCCATAGAAATCAGTTTCAACTCACAAACACAACGAATTATGTCTGAAATCGAGTACAAAATTGACAGTTGGCGTTTACTTTTGCGTTACCAGATCGCATTTTTATTAAATTTGAAAATTTAACACACATGTCGACGTCTTCTATTTTTACAGTTATTGAATTTTCGAAAACTTTTTTGATTTTATTTTTACTTTACAAAATGGCGGAGGGTGACTTATTTCATTAGTGGAGACTGCCGACTTTTTAGACATTCCCAATATGCTCGTTACTACCGCAGAGTTCGATGATGAGAAGGACGCAATAAGTTGGAAAGTATCTGGAACGTTCCAATTTAAATAAATTGTGAACTAGATTTTGATGTACGTTCGCAGTATTTTTCATTTTTGCTGCCAAGTAATTCAAGATATTATTTTTTTAGTTATTAATTAAAATACAAGCGTTTTACTATAAATACAGTGAGTGCGCCGTCAGGCAGCATTGGCCATTTTATGCGTGTTGTTAGTGCTATATAAGTGCGATATGTAATATGTACATATGTAGTCGTTCTTCCAAAAAAACAAATATAAAATAAATAATGTTCTAAGTGTTATGGCCTGACAACACTATCAACTTTAATTTTTTCCTTTTTTTCATCTTATAACTGTACAAAATCGCGGTCGATGGACGCTTATGGTGAAATAGTACCCACATATATTTTTTTTTAGATATACCAACGTTCATGGTTTTTTCGTAAAAATAAAATTCGAAAAAGCTAGCTTGTGAATTTTGACGCCAATATGGTGGCATGATGCTGTCTCATCTACGATTTTTCTGGGCAGCTAACGGGTTAATACATTTACAAATTGTTAATTTACAGTACTTGTGTAATTGTTACCTGTAAGTTGGCGCTCATGTATGACCCAATAGTCGTACTAAAACCAGTTTCCCTGAATTCGTAATCTTCCGGTGTATCACCCTGTGCTGCTGCTATAACAGCTGAGGGAACTGGTGTCATCTGTGTGTAAGTCTCTAAATTAATACCCTTCTCAGGATCAGTCAACACCAAAACTCCCAAGTCAAACCATCTGAAATAATCACAGATAAAATTAGGAAGAGCTTTATTCATTTTGATAAAGAAGTATAATTACCAGCAGCATTACAGTGTTACCATATTAAACATAAAAAATAGCTCAAGAAGATAAGACAATTACAATTAACCCGAAACAAATCAAACTTTTCAAAAAGAAAACTACAGAAACGTGTGGTAAAATTTATCAACTGCTTCCGTGGCATCGATGTTAAATAAGTATTAAATTATTACTTTAATACTGTGCTGAAAGTTATATTTATGAAATTATAATTGACTATTTATTCTAACTGGTTTAGGGTTAAAAAATTGACAGGTCATTATCATGTGAGAAAACTATAAAATATAAATGTGTGCCATGCACTACTACGCATTATTATTATTGTTGAGCAAAAATAGGAATAAAATTAAATCTTCACAATAAATAAGAAAAAATTCAGATTACCATGCTTATTGAATTTTTTCAAAATGTGCAACACTTTCGGAGATATTGACATTTAAAGTTGGGCTTGTTGAAAAACACTTGTATTACCATGTGACGTCACATCGTCAATACGCGCCTGCTAGTGTCGAGTACTGACTTGTTGATTCGGAAGATGTGATATCACATGATAAAACGGTACAAACTAATCGTTTTAAAACACCCAACTTTGAACATCTGTAACTCTGCCATATTTAAAGATATCAAAAAAACTCTTTCAGTTTTGTAAATGAGATTTATCAAAGGGTTTTTTTTTTAAAAAAAAAGACTCACTACCTCATTCAGTAAAAATAGATATTTAAAAGTCTAACTGTTAAATTAGAATTATATATAAAGACGATTAAAGCATCTTTAACTCCAAAATACCTAAACGACTTTCATCAGATTTTTTTTTCTCTGAAATTTTACTGATCTGATTCTAATTTTAGTGCTTAGTAAATAGATATTAATTTTTTTTTTTAACAATGTGTAATAACCCCTTCCATATAATTTCCATGTTATAAAAAGATTGGTACCAGAACCATTTAAAATTATTATTCATTTCACATCTTTTTAATCTTTTACATATTGAAATCAGGCGGCTCATTCATAAAATAATCGACATTCATGTATTGAAATTTTTGTGGCGTGCCTCGTGGACTCACTTAATATGCAAGACAAGATGGAGGTCACAATAAATAGGTTAAGATGTGACTAAGCTCGAGATCAAGATGTAGGTGAGACCTGATTTTTTAAAGATATGTATGTACATACTTCAATCTACAAATCCTGGTTCATAAATTAATATATAAAGTAGAGAAGAATGCAAATAAATATATAGGGTGTTCCAACAAGAGTAGCTGATCCATTGACAAGAATTTTGTTAAGTCAATTTTTGCATTTTTTATGCATGAAAATGAAGATTTATTGACAAAATTTGATGTTTGATATATTCAATTGTTGCGCATAGCGTCTGATGGAGATACTGTTGTCTGCAGCCATACTTAAATGCACAGCTTCAATGTTTTCATCAGAGCGTCGTTCACGGTCACGCGTAGGTGTTCATATATCACAAATGGTTAGCAGGTGCCAATTAATGACCAAAAATTGCACGCAATCTTCTTTAACACCCATAATTGAATCGATACTTTCATAATATGCCTTTACAATAAGTAATTGTTGCTGAACTGTGTGGTGCGCCATTTTGTAATGGCATATTGTCTAAATGGTAGCTATCAACTTCAGTAGTGATTTAAAATCGGTTAAATTTTGATAGACCACTGAACTCTATTACATCTTATTAAAAAAATATATGTTGAAATATACATGAGTTAACTTACAACAACTCAATTACATAATACATATTTATTCCATGAATAATTTACTCGTTTTGAATGTAAAGAATGAATAACAAATAAATGTATTGTTCAATGATAGCATCAATATAAGAATAGGATACACATTTAAATGTTAGTCTTGAAAAGAAGTCGGAGGGGCAAATAGCTACATAAAAATAATTTTACCTTTCGCTGGTGACCTCGATAACAAAGTTCTCAACAGTGACAATAGGCACATTGTCTCCAATTTTAGAGTTAGTGGCGCGCAGTTGACCTATTCTATCTTTGGCGGCAGAAAGAGCAGCTGCGAAGCCAACTGGCTGAGCTGCGATATTTGAAGGTTGTGACTGGAATCCCCTGGAACAAATAAAAAATGGTTATAATATAATTATAAAACATTTTTAATGTTTATACTGTAAACTGTGACATAATTATTAGTTACGGGAGGAAAAATTTGAAGCCTTGAAAAAATACACTAGCCAGTCACTTGAATCTATTTACATCTACTGGCAATACCTGACATCACTTGGAAGATTCATTCGATTTTTACATTTGATGTATTTGACATTTTTATGAAAATTGATAATATGTATACATTCAGCCATGCCCCGTAATTAAATATTTTTTATTAAAGATTTTACACCAAAACAAATCTTTGAAGAAATGTTAGAAAAATTGTCAGACAGCATATGCAATGGTTTAAAAGTGGGTAGCCAAGATTAAACGCAGATGACAGGGTGGTGAAGACGACCCTCACAGTGAAAGGGCATTGTTGCGTAAAAGCATAGATGCCGGAAGAAACAGGATATTCGGAAGGAGGTTTGCACTTAACACAATTCAGTTCTTCTGACACCTCCAAGGTGGACTGTAAATTTATATTTATCACTATCTGCGTTCAGGGGTTCTAGTCCTTTAGAATGCACTGTATTAGACGCGATGCCTCAATTTAATACTATACTCCGATTCACAATAATTTTGGATAATCTCGGCGAAACCTTTTGATGGTCCCCTTTCGACTGGCGGCGGCGTGCCAGGTGAGGAGAGAGAGAGAGAGGGGGGGAAAGTACAGTACATTATTGTCGTTCAAGAATAATCAGCAAATAAATATATGTCCCAAACATCCTGCCCCCTGAGGGGATTGACTTACCTAAAAAGTCAATTCTCAACAAATTCGTATTGTTATCCATATAAACCGAAAATTCGTAAGATGTAAGCATGGCAAATGCCATAGCAATGCGCATAGCAAATGTTACAAGAGAAAATTAGATCATCGTTGCGATGTAACCAAGGAAAACGAAATAACCAAATAAAATATAATATAATGTATATGACTGGATTTCCACGGGAAATACCGACTTAGATCTAACTAATAACTTAACCTAGGTACATACAAACTATCGATGTTGTCCATGATTACGGAAGAAAAGATACAAGATCAGATACAACTTCTAGGTGTACTGCCTTCGTTGCCAAGCATACAAAAACACAAAGATATGCCTTTAATATTTTAGAATTAAGCAACCTGCTTGCCTTTATATTAAAATCCGTACCTACCCCGTCAAAACAATGCGATATTCGAACTAGGTCTGGGGGTAAATCTGCCATTTGAGGCACTGTGGGTTTACCTTTTAATTTGAAGCAAATAAGACATTTAAAAATACAACTACGTATTGCACGTTTCGCCGAGATTATCCAAATTTTTTGTCGGAGAATCGCATTCAATGTGTTCGATCCCGCGTGACAATGAATTTTATGATAATTATTGATTATCAAATCTGTAAGACGGGAGGACTTAAGTAATATAATAGGAAATTTCGCATCGTGTTGTAAATCCGAATGTCGTAATCTGCCGCCAACACGAATGATTCCATTGTTATCCAGAAACGGAAATAACCGTAACAAATGCTTTGAGCAAGGTTTATCATTATGTAAGTTTTCAATTTCTTCATGAGTCTTGTGACTGGACAAACCTTATCAAATATTTGAGTGCTTTGCATGATTCATCAACTGTCAACGGACCTAATCGTTTACATGTACAATTTTTCATATTGTGACTAAAATGTTAACAATATGCTGTAACATTCTGTAATGTTACAAACTAAAACTTTCTAAAAATGTTTCATCCATAGAAACATGATAAGTAATGGCCTTGGTCTTACGAAGACCAGGTAAATCATAATTCTTAGTAAAGCATTGGCTTGGCCAATGTATTGGAGCAACCATTGAGGTCTCCACCAGAGATCGGAATTTATCAGCTCAGATGGTAACATTCCTCGAGATGCAGGGTCAGCGCAATTAAGCTGTGAGGGCACATGCCTCCAAGTTGAAATTTCAGTTAAATTAAAAATTTTCATAACCCGATTTCCTTCATACGTCTGTAGCAAGTGCGGCGACGTTTGCAGTCATGATAGGACGATTGAAGAATCTGACCAACAAATAATACTATTGAACGATATTGCATCATTAAATGACGAAACAACAGTTTTTATCAATCGCTAAAGTAGGACCGTGCCTTTCAATTCGAGTCTAGGTATTGTCAATTTTGCGCATATTGGTGTTACTCGCGATTTCCCGATTAATAGGTGTACCGATGTTTCTCCCTCTTGATTTACGGTTCGCAGATACACGGCGGCTGCGTATCCTACAGACGATCCATCTGAGAAGCCATGAAGTGAAATTTCACAGAAATTATCCGGTAGAATTCTACGACTCAAAGAAATATTACGAATATCTTCCCAATCGCCCGCAAACGTCTTCCATTCTAGCACAATTTCTTTCGGTGGTACTTCATTCCACGGGGTATAAAGTAGCCACAATTTTTGCAAAATTAACTTAGCCTTAAACGTAATTAGAGATCCACCCCAATGGATCAAACGTCCACGCGATTGTAGACAGAATTCTACGTTTTGTGCATTCCTCATCCGACAATATGTTTACCGAATAAGAGAAATGATCTTCAATAGGATTCCACTGAATTCCTAAAACCTTAATAAACGGTTCACTATCTGAATTATCAAAAGATCGTGGATCTTCGCTTATTGGTAAGTTTTTCAAGATTGCGATATTATTTGATGAATATTTACGTAGTTCAAACCCGCCTCAGATTGGAGTTTTATTGCTTCATTCACAGAAGGAGCACCCGTTACAATTTCATCCACGTATATCGCTGTCTTGAGCGCATTCGCCGCGAGGGAATACTGCGTCTCTCCTTTCTCAGCTAGATCATGTAAACATCTCATGGAAGTATATAGGGAACATTTCATACCGTATGTGACAGTGCGCAAAGCATACGTTTGCAATGAATTTTCGGGATCATCTCTCCAAACAATCAACTGATATGGTTGGTCTGCCGGATCTACGACCACTTGTCTGAACATCATCTTAATATCTGAAACTACCGCTATAATATGACGTCGAAAATTAAGAATTATATCTATAATATTCCGCTGCAACTTGAGACCCGCATGTAGATAAACATTTACAGAAAAACCGTTTGCAGTTTTAGTACTTGCATCAAAAACTACACAAATTTTTCTGTGACCCTGTGGTCTTGTAAACTCCGTGATGAGGTATACAATAATTAGCCCCATTCATAAGTGTCCCCTTATATATAGCCATGTGGCCCAAAGTAAGATATTCTCTCATGAAAGCAGAATATTAAATTTTTAATAAATTGTCCCGTTGAAAGTGCCGTTCTAAACTATGAAATCGCTTCTTATTTTGATATGAATCACTAAGTGCCAGGTGATTATTCCTAAAGGGTAAACGAATAACATATCTACCTGCACTATCCCGATATGTAGTTTTCATAAATAAGTTCTCGCATTCTATGTCCGCTGGATCTGAGATAATGCTCTCCGGAACATTCTCAGACTCCCAGAATTGATTCACTAATTTATCCAGAGTGATGTAAGTAACCAGTGACACCAACGACAAATGGACATTAGACTGTTCCCTTGTGTCCGCAGATACGGGACCCATTATTGCGTAACCGAAGATTGTACCAAGAGCGCAAGGTGAACAAGTAGAATTCATCTTAACTTCGGAATTGCGCTTGCCGAAGCTTTACCCTTGGTGGATATCAAAGCTTCTAACACTGGAAATTGACTGAAATTCACAGGAGTGTTTTGACTCTAATTATGACAATATCTTAGCGATTTGTGTTTATGGGTGAAATCAACCAGAGTGCAAACAATAATCGAAACAGTTGCAGCATAGCAGTTCACCGCTTCTGAAGAAGAACAAGTCAGTTTTGTCAGCTGGTAAGTTTTCAGGCTTTAATTTTCTGGGATTGTAAGAGTATTATCATGATAAACTTCTTGAAAAAGGGCAAAATAATAAATGGAGAGTACTAATCCAATTAAGAGAAGAAATCCATGCTGACGAAAGATGTCATCCAGGAGAATTTTCTGCCACTGGCTTCCAATTGATGAGCCATCTGGCTTATTCACTCGATATGGTAACTGTCAGATTTTCACCTCTAGCCTAACTTCAAAATAAATCTCGGCAGGAAGATTTACTTGAATGATAGTGTCATACAGTAGCACAGTGTGAGGCATTATTTTGAAGACTTTGGCGAATCCTTCTACGAATCTGGGATATTGGCTTTGGTACAACATTAGGAACAGTGCATTCAGCTTCAAGATACATTTTTTTCAAGGTAGCGAACCACTTTGATTACGCGGTGATTAACGTCAACCAGTTTCGTTACACTGTATATTAATTTGTATTCACTTGGATATTCATTAAAATTAATAATTATAAAGTGACTGATGTCACGACTTTCGCATGCGGTTGTTTCCAATAATTTATTTACACATCTCTTATTATAAATATGTGATGAAAAAATGAGTATATAAAAAAATAAAGAAATAAGCAAACTAACAGAACTGTAGCCTTCCCAAAAACATTTTGAAATGCATCACGGATAGGAGCCACTTTATCTTCTTTATTAGATGCGACTAAGATCTCCACATCGCCACCAGAATCTAGAAAAAAGAAAAAAATAAATATGTATATTCAATAAAGTGGTTTCATCTCAGTTGCAATTTGTTATTATTTGAAGGTACGTGTTATATTTGTAGGGTGCAAATCTAAACTCACATATGTACTCTTTCATCTGAGGATCGAGAGTTGTGATCATCGAGTCCACGGAGCTCTTGGCCTTTTCGGCCACCCGGTGAAGCAAACCGCCACTAGATACTGCTCCCTTCATCCATGTGAACAGTCCACTACCGGGCATTACATCACCAAACTCTTGGGCCTCGTGGGCGGATTGCAGGGAAGGTTGGGCGCTCTCTACCGAGCTAGGGGTGTTCAGCTCGGAGGTGTCTCCGCTGGGCGGAAGTGAGGCTTCTGTGGGGATACCTTTACTGGGTGGGATCGCCGGACTGGAAAATAATTTACTTTATTAGAATTTTAAATACATGACCATATTCTTTCATGGCTTGTTTGATATAATAATTACCGGTAGATAAATTTTAACCTAAACCTAAATTAACATATTGTGATTGTAAAAAAATATATCAGATTATACAGGTATAACAGACCTAGTCCACAATACTTTTTGGGTGGATAACTGACTAAATTACAAGTCGAAAATGTTCAAGAAATATGTGCTTAATCTCAACCGTGTCAGAGATATAAGCATTTCAAAATAATCTTGTGAAAAATTTATGCGATTATTTTGATTAATAGAAATATTTTATTGATTCCAAATTATATATTGAATACAAAAAATTAAAGGTCATCGAATTTTGAGCGGCTAGATTAAGTTTCATTAGATGATGTAGGGCCTGACGCAAAGGTGTAGATTAATAATTAAACAATTTCGCCAATATTTATTTCGAAGTACGTAGACTTCAAGCGTAACATGATTTTGTAAAAAT
Source organism: Eubasilissa splendida (assembly GCA_031772225.1). NCBI lineage: Eukaryota > Metazoa > Arthropoda > Insecta > Trichoptera > Phryganeidae > Eubasilissa > Eubasilissa splendida. Next base: position 19,030,831 of record CM062856.1, read on the forward strand.
TTCAAATAATATTTTCCGTAACAGTGCAAAATTTGCATACATTCCTTAAACATTTTCGACTCGTAATATAGTCAGGTATCCACCCACAAAGTATTGTGGACTAGGTGTGTTATACCCTGTATTTTATGTAAATATTTAAAAAATTCTGTTTGAGGATAAAATCAGAAGCTAATGACCAACCAATGAGTGTGTGGTAAGTGTAACAAAAAAATATTAGGCATTCTATCCTCTCTGCTTATCCCTTTAGAAAACATACATGTAATAATACATTTTTTAATTACATACATGTATCACATAAAATTGTGAACATTGTGAAGACGTGCGTAAGATTGTGGCAACAATCTTTACAATGTATTAAATTGTTAATATTTGAATTTGTTACTCCAGATGGCAGCTCGTAAGATAATGGAAAAATATGATACAATTAAATTCCATCACTACAGGTTTTATATTTATTTTCTCTTACTATCAAACTAAGCTAAAAGTTTGCCCTATGAAAATAGAACTAACATCATAGTCCCCCGGGATGGGGCTCGAATTCCCAACCACTTGATTACTAGATGAGCACCTTACTGTTAGTCCAAAAAGTATGTGACATTATTACGCGTGTTCTCTTTAACGGTGAGTTTGAATGAATACTGTAATGCTGGAGATTTTTACCTAAATGTTGGTTGCAGAAATTCGCTCGATTCACTTTTTGGCACATGTTGATACGCTGCTGATTGAACATTTTGGGCTGCCGCAGCAAGCTCTTTCTGTAATTTTAATGTTGAAAAATAATAATTATCTTACCAAGAATGATAACATTGGAAAAAAAAAAATGATGATAGCGGGTGAGAAAAATGTTACCACAATAGCCTGAATATAATGGTAAAATATTAACAGTGATGGCTTACACATAGCATTAAATAATGTTTATGGCTAATAAAGAATTGAACACTAACGCTGAAAAAATATTATTATTATTATTATTATTATGATTAGCAGTTTTAATATATATTAAATGATCCGTCAAGGACTAGTCATTAAACTACTGTAATTATGAAAAAAAAAAAAATTGGTAAATTTTGACAACATAATACAAATATTCACATTTATTTAAAAAATGGGAGTTTTATATTATACAGAACACGATACTTAAAATTAACATACAAGTTATACTTTTTTAAAATAATCAAAATGCAAAGATCATAGGGCAGTTTAAAACTACTAAAATTAAAAAGCATTAATTTCCAATCTGTATATTTAGTTAATAACAATATGATGCTATTAATAATATACGCAACATGTGGTTGAATTCTTCAGAAGCTTTTACTTTAAAATTTTAAGCATGATTTATTTACTTAGCGTCAGTGCTGATTTCCAAAATTTTGTATTGCTGCTTCATGTACTGTAAGCACTTCACATTACCTATAGCTATTTTCTGTTGTTGAATGAATGATAATTAAGAGGTTCAAAAGCAAAACTGCAACTAGTCAGATAAACGTCTTTGTGACTGATTTTATAACCAGAATGGAGATTTTAAAATTGAAATGCTTCTAAAACATGAAACTTGTCAACTGAGGCAAGACTAGCGATACACAATGGAATCCTGGTACTGACACAAATATATGGAAGTGGGGCCTGGAGCTGGCAGAAGAGGAGCTGATGAAATTAAATCACTTAAAATCCATTTATGACAAAGTAAATTATGAAAAAATTAAGAGAGAATGTAAAGCTGATCTTAGGGTAGTGAATAGGATTAAAAATTATTGTTAAAGTGGTTTGGTTTTGGAATGAATTAATGAATGAATGAGGAGAGAATATTAAGAACAACATATGATGCAAATGTTGATGGCGCCAGAAGTAGAGGATGTCTCTCTGAACATCTCAATTATTTGCTGTTTCTGCGATTTTTCATAACTTGCATGCGTATTGAAGTGAAGTTGTATTAAGGGTTTGCGATAAAACCTCATTGCTGACTAGCTAAAGGAGAAACAACAATGATTTGCAGGTTTTCATGGCAGTCAAATAATATAATGATTTCAGAGATAGATATTCTGAATTTCTCAAGGGTTTGTTATGATTAACGCTTCAGACCACAGTTCAATATCTATTAAATTTGATGATGAAATGAAAATAAACCGACTCACTAGAATAAATTTTATTATCAATAAAGATGATGCTCATTATAAAAACAAATTTATAACACAGGTACACACACCTTTAGTGAAATGGTTTAAAACATTATAGAAGCATGTAAGTACAGCTAAGTAATTTACAAGCATGCGAGCATAAAACTACTGTCATTCTGACATGATGACTAGATAATATCCCAATATGGACACGGCCATATGCAATGGAATCAAAACTGCTGCTTTCTTGTGAAATAATGTAATAACTGAATATTTGCTTTATGTAGATGAATATCAAATACGATTCAATAAAATAAATTTTGTTTACCTTAATAAGAGCATCAGAAGACACTTGAGGAGCAGGCGTTGTAATAAAGTTTGGCAATGCAGATGGTGGTGCTACACTGGATAAAAGATTTCCAGTTGAACTTGAAACAGCTGGCAGTTTCGGCTTTGGTACATTCGGAATGCTCATTGTGCCAACGATATTATTAAGTTGTGTTATAAATAGGCAAACAAAATTATCAATTCTTTAATCATTCCACTTAGTTAATAAACGCCGAAATCCTTACCTACAAAAAATCTTCTACAGACAATGAGACAATATTATTTAACAACACGTATGCAAACACAACAATTGACAGTTCGACGTTTATCTATGAGTTCGGCTTCACCGTGACGTTAAAATCTATCTGGATACTAATGAGAATAAAGTAAAGTAGATCATTTTTGAGAATACCAAATATTTGAACCTTAATATGATAGTATTTATTAATGGCATGAAGTATCCTTTGTACTCGGAATACCTATTTTACGAATCTTGTATTACTGTTCACGAATGCTCTAATTTCAATTAAGGCCTATCTACACACATAAGATGTTCATAATTACGTTTAAAGGAAAAAGTAATTTTGTTGGGAACAAGACATATATTTTTCGTATTGTTTATGTAAAAATGTTTATAATCTAGCAGATTCAATAGAAACTACTGGTGTTAGTTGATTTTGTTAAAAGTGACGATTCATATAAATTCCTACCTACATTGTGCACAACACTATTGAACGCGAACGCCGAGTTGGTGTTGCCGGTCATAATATGTCGTTGTCATATTCGTTTGATTAGAGGAAGGAGGAAAATCAAATTGGACAATAATGGCTGAAGATATGGAGCCTCCCCCTTTGTTTGAAACAGTAAATATTAAAAGGGACGAAGACGATGAAGATGACCTTTTTGCTTCTGCAGTTCAGGTTTGTCCGCTTTATTAGTTAATATTGGCGTTTATTACAGTTTTTTTTATCGTTTTGACAGTTCGAAATGTATAGTGCATACGTCAATGCATTCTTATCGCACTCTTCCTCCCCTATTTGAACAGTTTTGTTCATGTACGGCATATAATTATTGCTGGACTGTTTCTCTAACTGTTGACTTTGTGAAGCACATATTCTTATTATTGATATAGTGTATTTTTTTTATCTCAATAGGAACTCTACCATCCAGAATGCAATGTTCAATTGAATTTGCATAATTTAATCATGTTTTGATAAAGTTAGAGATTTCTTTTTTTTTGTTAATGTTTTATCATGTTACAAAATTCAAGCACAGCCATATAATCACAATTTAACATGACAATGTATGTACTCATTATCAATGATAGATATGATTAATGTGTTAAATAATGTACAAACTGCAATAACTCACATTAATTAAAATTTACATTACTTTCTACCTTGTTACACTTTTTTTGTATAGGGATGTTATAAAATGGATATGATATGATATTGATATGATTACCTATATAAATATTTTGTTGCTCATAAGATAAGATAATTATCACTTTATTGACGAGACAGCACTAACAAGCGATTGTGAAATACATGATTAATTTTAACGCCAGAAGTGGTTGTATAGTTTCTTAATGTTACTATGTGACGCACTAGTGCATAACTTGTTGGTTTGTAGGATGAAAGTTTTCATAAGTTCAGCATAAATTTTATTTAAGAGTGTTATGATTTATATACGTCATTTATATAAGTCTCATTCTTTTAGTAATATTTTAGAAAATTGCTGCATATTTTATTATTCTGATATACAAATAATAATTTTGATGTAATAGAACTATACATTGAAGTATTTAAAAAAATTACTATTAAATTAGGCATCTGATATTGTGTAAATATAAAATAATTTAAAAGTACGCATTGTTTTGTCAAATATATATTTTTTACTAAAATATATAACATTTAATGTTAACTAAAACATATAACATTCTTTAATAAAAATTAGGAATTTTAATAGAAACTACATATTTTTTACAATTAATAAATAAAAATTACATCAGTAGGAAAATGTAACGAAGATACTTTGGACTTTTATCTAGTCTTATTTCCGAGTGTTTGTTTACTTTGCTGGTTTGAAATTAAAAGTGGTATTAGTCAGGTAAATTATTTCTATTTCCCTCAATATTTTATATTGTCATATTGTGCATTGAGAACAAAAGTTTATGTAAAAAAAATATTTATAAATTCACCATTAAAATATTTCTGAATATGTACTAATTATTTTTCTTTATAAAGATGTTATTTATTATTCTGTAATAAACATGGGATAATTTCTCTCAAATACTTAACTTGTGGGATAACTCCTAACTTGTTTTCTTCTCACTTGAATAAAGCAATTTTATTTTACTGCTCATAAAAATTTCTTTATTTCATCATCCTTTATTGTTATACTCTGTGTGGATGCATCACTATTGCAGCCATAATCTGTGATTTGTAGGAAAATTTGTAGTATTATATTTATTCCGTAATGGAGCTGTCATTAATTTTTAATTGTTTTTTTGAAGTGAAACTTCTTTAGCTATGGTATAAATGTTCTTTAGAAAGATTCTTTTCGTTTAAAAAATTTACATTGATTACCATTGTAACATCGTGAAATATTTCAAATCTCTGCTTGTGCATGCGAAAGAGACAACATCAATCACGATGGTCAAGTCGCAGGCCCACACAGTTCATTGCGCATGCGGTGAGCGAGATTGCATTTCCATATTATGATCTAAATAATTAATATTTTTACAAATGTTTTAATGTACATAATATGTTCTCAAACATGTCAGTTGTTGGAAGAACTTGCTACTGTTTTTTAGTGCTTTACGCTTCATATAAGCGCCCTCTGTGTTCGTTTACATCTTTACTAAAAAATTATATCAAAATCAAATGCAGAGACTAAAGGAATACCGCGAGAGAAATGTGTAAATGAACTACTTAAAGTGAAAAAAATGAAAATTGTGAAGCCTGATGGAAAATGTACGAATTATCTTACCATTTACGTATTGCCTAAAAAATTATATATTAAAATAATCAAATTTATTTATGAAGCTCTGCATACACAATATTTGTAAGATATTTAGATAGATTACAATCAAGAATGTTTGTATCAAATAAAATTATAAACGTATAATTTTATTTTTAATAAAAATAAATATTGATTTTCAATATTTTATTAACATATTATGCTTTATCTAAGTACATACATAATAACTACCTTTTTATATTCTGAGGCTTAGAAGTTTCACTTCAATAGTGCGTGAGCATTTTACACTCAGTTTTTCTTGCTTAATGGTTATACTGAAGTTCTTTTTCTTTTGGATTATTCTGTTGCGAGTCAGCTTTGTTGTAACCGATTTTTCAGACCACATCAACTACATACAAAATCGAGCCACGATAGAATAAAATTATATTATCATTTGATTGCTTAGAAAACCCACGATTCTTTATTCACGTTCATAATATATTATCGTGCATGTTATTTAATATGCTTTCATTTTGTTTTTAGGATATACAAACATCGAAAGACGAAGAAACGAATGGTTATGACAATATTGATGAGTTTCCTAGTTTAAAAATATCTTCTCCTATAAATAATGAAGATATGGAGAATGTTTCTATAAATAATCAACATTCCGTCAGCAGCCCCATAATGGAAGAGGTTAGTCTATTCGGCGGAATTTATTATTCTTCATTTTGTACCACAGTAATTTGCAATTAGAACTATCTCTAGAATAATCCAGGTCCAGTTTATTTTTTTCAAAGCTTTCGCTGATTCTTTACAAAGTAAACATACAATTTGTTTTTAAATACCTACATTATTACTTCACTGACAACAAAACTTAACTTTTACGATTCATTCTTCTATTCAAGGCTATATATAATCTAGTGTTTCTTTTTGTATATTTTTACAATTAGTTATGAGTTATTACTATAGCATGTTTATTACCAGAGCAAGATGCGATAACTTGTTGAAATGTAGGTACAGTTGAACTTGGTTATATTGAACACGGTTATAATGAGGAAATACTTATTATTATTTTGATTCAGGCCTGTTTTCATACAACTCTTCATTGTTATAGTGAGCTCGCTTCACTGATATAATGTACAAAAATTATTGCTAACAAGTGAACAAAATACACTACACTGTCTGAAAACCCTAATTCTTGAGAAGTCATAAAATCGAAAGCAGCGTCTGCCGACAAGGTTCCTTATTGTTTACGATTCCTTTCACGTTTGTGAATTCTTAGAAAAAACAATGAGTGTTTATTTTGTGTGCATAAAAAGTAGTAGTAAGTTTTAAACTTTAAAACAGAGCAGTATTTTGAATTTTGTTAAGAAATAATGTGATTGAATGTAGAAGTTTACTTTAAAATGTTTTTGTTCATATAATTATAAATTTTTGATTTTTCATATGTATTTGACTTGCTTTTAATTTTATTGGATATTAAATATTTTTTGTAATAACGAGGAACGGTTATAATTAGCAAATTTAGCTGGTCCCTTCGTACTCATTATAATCGAGTTCGACTATATTTGGTTGGAACATTTTGTTCCACTAGTTGTCACTAATTTAATGATAATTCACAATATACAGAATTATTAGTGCATGATTAATTTACACAATGATATTAGTTAAATTTTATTTTTTCTTTTGTAGGTCACAACGGAACGTGGAAATAATATTATAATCACAGTAACGGAACCCCAAAAAGTTGGCGAAGGCATGAGCTCTTACGTAGCCTACAGAGTCATCACTAAAACAAATATGCCCATCTTTGCCAAACAAAATTTTGCAGTTTCAAGGCGTTTTAGTGATTTTTTGGGTTTGCATGACAAATTGACTGAAAAATATCTCAGAGCTGGTCGGATTATTCCCCCTGCCCCGGAGAAGAGCGTAATAGGTAAGGAATTATCAATTCATTCTTCAGAATTGATAACGAAAAAAATGTTTTTTAAAGGCAACATTAGAAATAAATTTTTATAAAAACGCGTTAGTTTACTGCGTTTGCGATTTAGTGTGCACTGCCGCTGTTGACATCGCGATTTTCATACTGAAGCATGATGACTCCATTATTTCAGCTTTTTATGTGTCAAAATGTTTATCAAATGTATTTCTCCTGAATAAGAAAGGTGTGTGGTGAGTCGTGACTCTGCAGTCTCTCAAGGCAGCAAAATCACGCACATTAATTTGATTGGCGGTAAAACTCACCTTTTCCATCCGAATTGGTATATTTAAAATGCGCGTGAAAAATAATTTAAAGCTTTTAAATCTTCATGACTCGCTGGCCTTGTTGGTTGAAGATTATTATTTTCCTGCGATTTTTCAAGTTCGAACCCAGAGAGGTATTCGGGATTTGATTTTTTCTGTCAATTTATCTTTGATATCAATTTTTTGTTAGTTTTCAAAATAAGCTCAAGGATTTATACGAATTACAAGATGTTGGTGCCATTTTAAAGAACGAAACGTGAAAAAAAAAGGAATAAAATATGTTAACGTATTTAAATATGAATGATTTATGTAGTTTCTTTAGTATCTACATATGCAAATCGCAACATTTCATAAACATAGAAACTAGATCAAGTGATTCAATGAAAACATTACTTTAACAATAAATCTTATAAAATGCACTATGGAATTTGATGTACATATCATATTACGTACATGAGTTTTGCCATACGTCATATGGCAAAATTCAGTTCGGCACCTGTCATGCCAGCGAGCGGCGTTGTGATTGGCCGGTAAGCGGGGCTAGTTGCAGATGTTTACGAAGGGATGAAGGTCAAATGCCTTCGCGCGAGTTTAGGGATTTAAAAACATTTACAAATGTGCGAATTACGTGAACAAATTATTTCTTTCGGGTGTCAAAAACGCATACAAACTGCGAATAATCATATTTTACGTATTATCAGTAGAAATTAGTATGAAATGTTTTTGAAAAAAGTGTGAATTCCGTAGAAATATGAAATACAGGGTTATGAATTAACTGAGTTTTACTGTATTTGGTTTTATTATCATATCTAATTCTATGTTTAAAATTGAATCCTCCAACTAGTCAATAAATACAAAAATAATGAACCCAAAGGTTGGAATGAAATATTATCTCCATCCTTATCACATGAATCATACAATTAAATTTGTGATTGCAACATTATACTCTCAATATATGCTCCATGGTTCTGTGAATTTGTAATATGACAACTTTTCACAAAGTCGAAAAACAATTTTATATTAAAACATAAAATAATTATAATTATCATTGTAGGCCGTGCGTTGGTGTTGGTACTTTAACTATTGCAATGTTTTAAAATAATTTAATTTGGTAATTTCCGAGGCAAGATGTACCCTGAACACTATTAAGGTGTTTCTTTAACCCAATGAGGCTTAGAGCCGGTTGTGTGATCAGTAGTAACTTTTTACTATAGTAAAAAAGTTACTAAAGTAAAAAATCCATAGTAAACTCATTTTACTCTGCGATATCCGATAGTAAAAAGTTAAATATGGCAGACTTTTCACAGCTGTTCCAAAAGTCATCTGACACATTGATACTTTGAAAGTTGCAGTATACGACAATTCATTATTAAATATTCTGTTATTTTAGTAATGAGAGTTTGTCCGATGATTATCTCAAATACCTTTTGAGTAATCCAATAGGAGATGCTAAAATTAACAATTCATTTTTATTAAATTTTGGACACATTAATACAACTTAATACATTTAATTAGTATTTAAAATATCACAGACCCTCTGTTCTGAATAATTACAACTTCACAATAAGAATGTGTTCTTAATAATATTGTATATAAGCCTGATGAGACAAACGATTTGTGAGTAAAATCTGCGCGATAAAATGTACATAATATTATGAAAGGCATTACACTATGAAGTTGTATAATATTACACGTAAAACAAGTAGTGTGTTAGAAAATCTCATAGTCAATCACTTAGCATTTTGATTAATAAATTTATTCTTTATTTCTTGTCATGGGGACCTCAAATGGTTATCAATTATTATTTTAAAAAGGACAAAATAACAATCCTCGCAATATAATTTTTAATCAAAATAATTTACATTATACATTCTGGTCGGCTGTCTGTCTTATGACAGATGAGGGTTCAAATCCTACCAATAGCTTAGTTAGTTAGTCCTGTTTATCTAGTATAAGGATTTTTATCTTGGTTTGAAAATACATATATAGTAAGAGCATTGATGTGCGTTTCATTCTGACATTTAAAAAAATACAAAATTCATTAATCATTTTTTTTTTTTACGGAATACATGTCACATCAATATTCTAACTATTTTCAGACTAAGCTAAACGCTTGTATGTATTAAGAAAATAGGACTAAATTGCTGGTGTCCTGGAACGAGGCGGGAACCCCTGATCAATATATCACTAGGCCGGCGTCTTAATCACTATGCCAACAAGCCACTCAAAATTATTGAATTATATATTTTTATTTCAAATTTGATGATTTAATTAAGATACTTAATAGCATTTTGTTATATTATTTTTGTGACCAACAGACGCAATAGTAATTCAATTGAAGGGTTTATTTAATATGGATGAAAAAAAACTTTAGGTGAAATTAGTAGATACAAAGATTTCATAATTAATTTTTATTTACTTTATTTTTTAAATATGTTTATAGACTAGTCTGAGATAGATAAATCTTATAATGATCGCATTCTCTCATCACTCATTATGCATTTACATTATTATAATGATTGCGTTATAGGAATGACTAAAATCAAGATGTCTAACCAGTCATCAGAAGGATCTGGAGTATCTCCAGGAGGAGCTGGCAGCTCTGAGTTTGTGGAAAGACGTCGTGCATCACTCGAGAGATATCTGAATCGTACTGCCCAACATCCCGTCTTATGTATCGATCCAGATTTTCGACAGTTTCTCGAAGCAGGTTGTTAGATCTTTTTATCTAATTGGTGTATGTTTTACACAAAACTACTTACTCCTTAATTTGTTTATTAAATATTTTAACTTTATAATTAGATGATTTTGTGATAATCCCCAGTGGGCGGTCTCGATAGATGTGTGTGTGTCTATGCTTCATCCGGTTTTTAATCATTATTTTATGACATTGATAATTATTTTGAGTGATTGTGATGTGAACAAATGACCGAAGTAAAGAAAAATTAATAATTAGCTTATTTTCTAGTTTTTGATACCATTTCAATATTTTTATAAATTAATTGGAAAATGCATAGATATTTTTTACCACGGGTATAAGTAGGTACCTGTTGTCACAGAATTATGACGTGCACTGTATTAAAAAAAAAATAGAATTTGAAAACATTTTTTTTTTATGTAGTGTGTTTTTATTTACTCTTAGAAATTATTATCAGTATTTAAGAACTGAAATTTTGCATATAAAAAACATGATATGTGAAGTACATGGCAGAGGTCCAATTTATGCAGACACAGTAGACTTCTGGTTTTCCGGGATAGATGGTGGAAAAAATCCCAGATAGTCGATTTCCTAGTCTATTCAAAAGCATTGAAAAAATGTTGTAACAATATAGAAAATTTACAAAAATCACGGCCTGTGTGCGTCTACTAACCTGTGCACCGTAAAAAAATTGCACATGTGTACGTTTATGCACGGCACAAATGTTACCTGGGATGTTGCAGAATTGTCACCATAAACAAATATTGTCACCATAAACAAATATAGTCAACAAAATTAATAATAAGAAGAAAGAAAGTAACAAGGGTTGTTTTTTGCCTTTTTGATAGATTCTAATTTGAATACTTCTCTACATAATTTTATTGATTAGAACTCTGTAATTCTACTGTTCAAGTAGTCAAGATTCTGTGTAATTAAAATTGATAGCATAACTGATTTTTTCTGAAGAAGTCCACTCATTTTCCTTTTTGTCCTTTAATACTTCATGGCCAGCAACACTTTTATCTGAACTAAACCAGTCGCATATTGATTGCTCATCAACATCCTGTACGTAATACTAATTCTTCATGATTTTCTTCAAATTCGAAAAATTCTTCCGGTATAATCGGCATTTTAAATTTACTCCGACATAAGATTTTCAGATTTTATAAATGATTAAAACTTATAAGTGAATTCTCGTGCAGCTAGTTCAACACTACTTAGTTTCTTTCCTTGAATGGTAATTTGTCGGATGCTGTGTCTCTGTTTAAACTGTGTTAAACCCGAAGACGTGTTAAAATCACCCTGTAACTTTGATTCATCATAGGAATATTTTGCTTTGCTTGCGAAAATAAAAAAAAGATACTCCTGACAGCAGGCTCTGTTGCCATCATAATTTATTGTAAACTATTGCCTCTATTGTAAACAAGTGACAATAACAATAGTTGGATTGGCCAGCGGGTAACTCTTATATAGCACGAAAATGAACTAAATAATAAAAATAAAATTAATGTTTTGAGAGATCAATTGTTGGCTACAATGAACAGCTGATGTGCTTAACTCTTAATATATGTTTGGCTGTTATAAATATCGTTGAATATGGAACATTTTTGTTTTAAAAATTATTTTTTCAATATCTTTTCAAATTCAAAACACTCCTGCTAATCCGATCCTGGAATATCGTTGAATATATCTGCCGCAATTAAGAGAAATATGAATATTAACCTCATTTTAGTTTTTAAACGCATAGATTTTATTGATGAAATGATGTGGTTGGCTGCATTGAATCAGAATGATATATTACTTGCAGAAATCGACTTACCGAAAGCCACCAGCACTTCAGCATTGAGTGGCGCGGGTGTCCTGAGGTTGTTCAACAAAGTTGGTGAAACCGTCAACAAGATCACATACAAAATGGATGAAACAGATTCTGTGAGTAATGAATATGTTTTTAGATTTGATTTTGTCAATGGGTGTGTGTTGAGCTTGTGCTATAATTATATTTAATAATTTTTGCTAGAAATTAAAATAAATCCTTAGCTTTTAATGTTATACTATGTATATATCACACGATTTTTAAAAGGAATACAATTAAAGGTATGAACTCAAAAATACAAATCAAATATCAATTTGTATTTTTACGAAATCTTGTCTGGTGCAAAAATCCAAGTATCTCAAAATCTATGACTTGAGGATAAGAATCAGTCAGCAATACTGTAATGTTCAGTACATAAAGGCAATTTTGTCATACATTATAAAACATGATGGATGACTTGTTGGCTAATACTTTTGGACAGGAATCATGAAGGATAAATTCCTGAAAAATTTTGTAAGATTACAATCCGTACAGGATATGAATTAAAACCTGGTTTAGTTGTAATTTTATACTATTTTGTAATCACAATAAATCAATATGAAAAATTGAGAGTAGTCCAGGATTCATTGAAATCATAATCACAAAAAATGATAATATTCTAAATCGTGAAAAGTTAGTAATTTACAATATACTATGTATTTAATTAATTAAATATTTTAATTTTATTATATTCATAAATAAGATAACAAAATTCAATTTGTACTGGACAAGAGTCTCAGTGGTCTTCAATGGTGACGTATCACGGATCGCGTATGGAAGCAATATATTCTGCTTTGGCTACATTTTCTATTATTTTTAAAGAAAGTGAAGTGCTCTGCGTATATGTACACGCATATATATATATATGGTTTTCAAAATAATTTCTTATAATTTTTATTTACCACTCTGAAATTTTTCTCAATACTGAAGTAGAAATGAAAAAGTACATGTTAGAGTGCACTCATTTCAAATTAGTTCCATCAAATCTGACCAGTCGTCTGTTGATGCATTTGTTGTCAGCTCATTCATTCAAGACTCTTGAGGGATGACAAGAGACTGAGGGATGCAAAGTGAATTTCGTATTACATTTTTTTGACAATAATATGCAGTTTGTTGATTTGCCTCGAGGGAACTGGTTTGGTGTGAAACAACACAAGAACATACTTCTAGGGTTGTGGAGTCATTTAAAAATCAACTGACTCCGGCTCTGACTTTCCCTGACTGAGCGAAAAACAATTTACACACCTCTCAGATGCAGCATCGATTAGATCTGCTGTATGCGCTAGAGCGGGAGACTGATATAAATTGTGAAAGAATGACAGCCTACATATACACATATATTGATGATTCGCTCTCACCCCAGACTTTTGAAGCATACATATTAATTACTTAATAAAGTACCCATGATGTATACATTGTCGATTAATTAAAATAAAACATAATTTAAAAAAGGAGTTGGAATCTGTCGATTCCTGACAACTCTGACATTACTTAAAATACTGGTATATAAAATTTATAAATATAGAAGTTATTCCGAAACCATAGCCCTGCATATTTAAAAATATGACACCCCTTTCTTATGGTCTATTTATTTGTCACTTTTAGTATATAACATTTTCTTTAAATTTTGGAATCGGTCTTTGGAATTTAAAGAATCATAGCATTCTCTTGTAGCTAGCTTTTGATTTTATATTTATGAACCTTTTTATTTTTCATAATTCAACGAGAGCAGAGGGAAGGCAAGGTAAGGATATTTACCAAGCCAAAGTTTTCAATAGTTTTCAGTCTCGTGTATTTAAATTGTTTTTTTAAAGTGAAACATAGACGCAATGTAAATAGCGAAGTTTTTACTCATTATGCTTGATATTCAGAGCTTCATAGGTATCATTATTCATCACGCATCGCAATATAGGAAGTAGTAATGCGTGTCTAATGGTATAGTTTATCGCCATTGTTTTGTGCAAATTTATTTTTGTTGAAAATAAGAACTTTTTTATCACAATTATTGGCATGAATTGGGAGTGTTATTTAATGAATGTTTATTTAAAAAAAATCTAAAACATGCACATTGATTTTTTAGTGCACATTTAAATGTTGTTTGTGTATTTTAATGATTAATGATTAACTGCATTTAGTCATTTATATTATTGTGTATTATCAGTGTTGGACTAACTTTCTGGATAAATGCTATGCATTTAGATCATCACATATCTAATATAAAACATGTTAACACAGGATTTATTCCATTAATAGGTTATTTATAAATCTTTGGTTTAACAATTAGAAGTTTGTGAACAAGCTCCGTTCCAAGGTGTAGTTCATTATATTTATCATTATTTTTTTATGGCAAATAACCATCAAATAACGCATGATATCACCAGCGCGGCGGATCGGATCTTTAACCAAATTATTATTAAAACACAATAAATAACCTCCATACAAAATTAACAGTCGGCACTCACTTTTGCGTTGCCAAATCGCAATTTCATTAAATTTGAAAATTTAACACACATATTCTCATGTTAACGTCAAAGTGCTGATATTTTTACAGTTATCGAATTTTCAAAAACTTTTTTGATTTTATTTTTACTTTACAAAATGGCGGAGGGTGACTTATTTTATTAGTGGAGACTGCCGACTTTTTAGACATTCCCAATATGCTCGTTACTACCGCAGAGTTCGAGGATGAGAAGGATGCAATAAGTTGGAAAGTATCTGGAACATTCCGATTTGAGTAAATTGTCAACTAGATTTTGATGTACGTTTGTGGTATTTTTCATTTTTGCTGCCAAGTAATTCAAGATATTATTTTTTAGTTATTAATTAAAATACAAGCGTTTTACTATAAATAGAGTGAGTGCGCCGTTAGGCAGCATTGGCCATTGCCGCAGCCGGCGGCATCATTTTATGCGTTTTGTTAGTGCTACGCAAGTGCGATATGTAATGTGTACATATGTATTTGTAAAGTGCTAATATATTTTTGTTTTAAGCATCACATTAAACACAATAATATTAATAAAATCTGATGTCGTCCTTCCAAATAATAAATATAAAATAAATAATAATGTTCTAAGTGTTATGGCCTGATAACACTATCAACTTTTATTTTTTTCATCTCAAAACGATCGATGGACGCTTATGGTGAAATACTACCCACGTATTTTTGTTTTAGTTATACTAATGAGAATTTTGAATTTTGACGCCAATATGGTGGGGGGTGTGATGCTGTTTCATGTACGATTTTTCTGGGCAGCTAACAGGTTAGAGGAATACGACTGTGTGCAAAACAATGAACAGTGTGCAATATTAGCAACAATTGAATGGTCTCCTTTACATGTTATGGGACCAAAATATCATTCTCTCTAGTTCAATATTACCAAAAGTACTAAATAAATAAAAATCGAGGTCTCAATTTTTATTTTTATTAATCAGTCTGTACTTGTACAACTTTTTAACTAATATTATAAGTACATTTTATCATATAATTAACATGCTTTTATTAGAAATTTTAGTTTATGACATCATATCGCACGTAAAGAATATAGCGCGCGTACACAATTTTATATTGATTTATCCTGTATAATATCACCAACGTTTGAACATTGAATCACTTTCTGAGGTTACACAGCCAAGATAATCTTTTTCTAGCTACGCCTCTATTGCCTATTGACGATGTGTCCGAAGTATGCAACTTTCCTTGATGGTAGATATTAGTTCTATCGACTTATTTATGCGTCTTAATACATTTTTATTAATAATAACATTGCCTAAGGGCATAATGCGGCCCTCTATAAACTGTGATTGCATTATGTAGTAGGTGCAGGCGACCTACATACAACTCGGTCCATTTGCAAATTGAAGGAGAAATAGAAAGAACTAAGAAATGTTCTATGAAATGTGACATTTGTTATAATTAATGTTCGTTAATGAGTGTAAAGAGTTACCTGTATTAGTATGATTTATATGAAAATATTACATTTTTTCTTTTTCTTAATTAAAATTATTGATCACAACTTGGCAGCCGGGCATTACATTGTAACTGCCATGTATATTTTATTAAGACTTAACACCTAATCTACTACGACTCGTGTTTGTATGTTAATTTTATAGATTTTATTTTATGTAAAAATAGTTTTTAGTGGATTAAAAAATGCAAAATCATGAGAAATTATCAGTACTAGATCCAATTGCAATAACCGTACACATTTTATCTTCTATAGTAATAATAATAATAATTTATTTGAGTCATAGTACATTGTGTTACATAGTAAATTGTTACAATAAGATAAAACATTTCAGCAAAGTAAGACATGTATTTCGGTACTCTGCCTGCTACACTGGTATATTATTGTATTATATAGCTGACAATGCTTTTCCAGTATATGTATATACAAAGAGTAAAACAAGATGCAATTAGATACATATTAATACAATGTAAAACTTAAACTTAAAGTAAATGCAATGACTCTGAAAAGTTATGGGTTAATAAAAGTATATTTATGAAATGAAGCTTATAACAGATACTTTGACTGTAATAAGTAAGAATGTCATAGTACATTTTTACGAAATTTATATTGTTTTTCTTAATGAATTACTATCCCTCAATGCTGTCAGGTATTCAACACAAGATTACAAATGCTGTATGATTTCAAGTCAACGTTTAACTTTTTAGTTAAATTATAACTTTTTTGGATTTAATGAATCTAGATAATTATATTTTGCACTAAAATCAATATTTTTTATGATGTTACTATTAAATAATATATTTTTGGATAAAACATTAATAAATACGATTTGCAACTATGTATTTGCCGGAAAGAATATTTTCTGATACGGAATTTTATTGGGCTGGTAACATGGGCTATTTCCGGTAGAGCCTAGATTTAGCCATTTAAAAAATCTTTCTTTCCGTATTATGTAGCTACAGTAGAACCGCGTTAATTTGAAGTTCAAGGGACCAAAAAAAATAATTTTAATTATACAAATTTTGCAATGTGATTGCGTAAAAAGTCATGAAAAAGGCTGCCAATTTCGTAAAAAGCATACATATTTTGCGAAATCTTCTCAAAACGCAGTATTTATTATACTATTACAAAATCTTGATGTAATTTATTATATGTACTAAAGAAACTAATTAGGGTGAATATTAGATCTATTTCTCGTAATAAGTAAAGATCCTACCTTCAAATGTTATCAGGAAATTAAACAATCATTAAATAAAATACACAATAACTATAACACTAAATTAAGAATAATAAGAACAAATTATTAATTTTTTAATTGTCAGGCATGTTTCGGCTTGAAAAAATCATTTATTTTTCCTCGTCTCATTTTTTAACACTTCTCGTCTCGGGATTACTCAAAAAATTTCTCATGAAATAATAAGTTAATAATAAATGTCTTTTAATGAAAATGAAGATTATTAACATAACAAACACAGTTATTAGAAATACAATCGTTCATAAATACATACGTGAAATAATACAAAAAGTCATCTCTATTCTATGGTGCAATCTGAAGAAAGCGTACCTGGAATTCACCCATTTTATTGTGACATAATTATATACAAAAAGGAGGTTGCACACACAGCAGGCTCAGATGCGCATTGTGTCGGCAGATATTGCGAAATACATAAGGAACGCTTTACACGGGCGCGCATGCGGTTTTTTGACTGAGGGCCTGAAAATTTGTTTGTACTGCATGTTAACGGGGTTTTCGTGTTGAAGAGGTTGATTGAGTATGAAACTGACAATTTGGGTCTTGAAGTGTTTGAAAATTTCGAATTTTTAAGAAAAGGGGTTAGAATTAACGCAGTTCTACTGTATTGACAAATTGTATCCAATTTGTGAAAATCACAAATCATTATATCTTAAAACTACATACTGGGAATTTCGCATGGCGCGGGAAGTCAATAACTTTCACCAAATTTCTTAATTTATTGCTACATATCAGTATTCATGTTCATATATTAGATATTTGATTTAGTTAAACATCAGTAATTTTGTAAAAGTGCAACTGTGTAACCCATATAAAATTTGCAGTGGTTTGAGGAGAGATGTAGCATGGTGGATGCGCTAGATGCGGCACTGCGACGCCTGCACGGGGCGGCCGAAGCTCTGGCCGGGGGTCGGCGGGAGCTGGCCGTGTTGGCCGGCGGCTCGGCCCGCTCTGCTGCGTCACTTTCTGGGGCTGAAGAACATGCAGCGCTGGCCCGAGCGCTCTCGCAGCTGGCAGATGTACAGGAGAAGGTGAAAAATGCACTTTTATTATTTGTTCATTTTTTATATGCAATAATTGTTTTTAGATTACTGTATTTTTTGTTCTACAAAAAATGAATATATTCAGTTACATGCAATCCAAAATAATATATATTTTTAAAAAATTTATCTTATGCATTTATTTTATCAATCACTAATGTCAGTTTTAATATTAATAGACCAAATTTTTTAATTTTCAAATACCTAACGTTAAGTTTATTTATTTATGATTAAAAAGGTATATAAGAAAATTGTTTTCATTTTCGTCTGATAATTTTTTTTTTTTTCAGAATGTCATTAATATTTTTTATTCTTCTCGGATAGAGCTTAACGAACATATTGAACCTGTTTGTTTTAAAATGTAGTTAATTACTATAAAATTGCATTAATTAGAAATACCACCGTAAACACAAATATTTTTTGTATAATGTAAATATTAATTATTGTTTTACTTTTAGGTGGAAAATCTTCATAATGAGCAATCCAATACAGACTTTTACGTTCTCTGTGAACTGTTAAAGGACTATATTGGTCTTTTGGGTGCAATCAAGGATGTGTTCCATGAACGTGTCAAGGTAATTATATTACAGTAAAACCTCATTATTGCGAAATCCAAGGGACCAAAAAATAAAAATTCCTATTAATGAATTTCTACATATAACGAAATAAAAAAAAAAATCAAATATATATTCTGCGCCGTAGCAAAAAAATGTAGTGTGGCTTTATAAAAGTTGACCCATTGTCAATTTAATATGGAATATAATGTAATAAGGCATTCTGCAAACAATGAAGGATATTCTCTATATAGAAAAGTCTGAATAATCCCATTAGTTTTGTTATTTCAACAGATAAGCAAATGGATAATCATTAAGGGCGCGCTTTCAAAAATAATTCATATTTTCCTGTTTTTTTTTTTACGAAAATGTGGATTTTTATTATTCATTCATATCAGAAGTTATACAATAGATTTGAGTTTTTTTAAAACTATTACTTAGATAGGACCTTTACACTAATGTAAAACTAATAAACTGAATGTTATTAGCCATAATTAAGAAAATACAAGCATTATAAGAAAGACTGCGACCATTAGATTTATTTTCCGCGTGCCACAAAATTGCTTTAATATAGAAAATTCTTGCATATACGAAATATATTTTCTTATAATCTTGAAGCCAAGATTACGGAGACAAATCAGCATTGAACCAAATTAGCAAAATGCTAAAAATTAATAGAGTTATAAACCATTCAATTTGCAATACATATGATCAATTTTTGACATTTTAAAAATACTTTGTTTTAGTGAAAACATACATTTTTAAATAATATATTATATTTACTCACATGCTATGACACTTCAGCTACTATTTAAAATCAAGTTAGATATCAAAAACGCAATAATTCCTTACTAAATATTACTTATATCGATCCTAATAATGTGTATTTTTTATTTTCTTTATTAGCTTTAGATCGCTGATCGACAGCGGCTGTAATGACGTCTAGTCCGCGCTTTCGTAATTTTCGTTAAAAAATGCCGAAAATATATGTTTTCACACATATTTTACCCATGGTATGAATTAATATTGAAATTATTCACAATATTAGTAGCAAATTTCATAAATTAGATGGTCTTTTTTTACTGATTTTAAGGGAAAACAATGTTTTTGTGAACAAAGTAAACATTTTATATACATTATTTTTATGTATGTTGCAATTAAATATTTCGCTTATATATAATACTGTTGCATTTTAAACACAAGCTGTCTGTTTCATAAATAGTATGTAATTATGAAACAGACATATTACCAAAACGATTTTAAATCGATAATATTAAATAAAATAATAAATTGCAACTGTCATAATGATTTTAAATTTAGAACATTGATTTTAGCAACCATCTAAATATATGTAGGTACTTTGTCTGATTTCAAAATATATTCATATACATATATGAATTAGGTGCTCAATAAATTATTTAATCTCTGATGGATTAATTCAAATGACAATACGTTTTTATTTTATTCCATATATCAGTTGTTTTTGACACTTGTATCGAATGCTAGAAAATCAACATTGTTATTGTCATCTCTTTCTATTCCTCTCTCGCATGATTTACATAACAAATAATGTCATTGATTATTTCTCTGGAACTTATAAGAATTTAACTATTAACCTCATATTGAAAGCATATCTAATTTGTGTAGAATTTCTCAAATTTCAAACTGGAAAAATGATAGCTTGCCCTTAAGAAATTAAATTATAGATATTTTATGAAACATATAAGATAACCTAGAATTCGGTGATATTTTTGGAAATTCCAGAATGTCATGCAATTATATTCAACTTGAAATTTTTGCATCGGTCAAACGTATCTTCGTTCTTCTTATTTTTTAAAATTGTAGAGACGAATTCGGATTATCGTATTTTATGACTTACCTGTCTTTACTCTCCACTTTATTGTCGATGTCCTTTAATAATGTAATTTTTTGTCGAGGTAAAATTTTTACGGTAAAAATGTACTTGAAAGAATAAATTATAGAAAGCTAGTATACTTAAATGTCGGTAGACAAATATACGAATTGTCAGATAAACACATAAACAAAAATGTCGTATACAATATTATTGTTCATTGGAATCAATCTAAATGTTCAGTTATAATGTGAAAAGTGACATAAGTTGACGATGAAAATGAAGACGAAAAGTGAAGATTGCAGATAATAATGCGCAGAATTGTAGGCGTTCAAAGCGGACCTGATTCGAGATCTGCGGGTGATGCATACACAAAGACAGACGTGCGCGTGTCCTAAGTATGATGTGCCAATCGCAATTTTGGGGGATTCCTCTTAATTTTATTTTCTGCAGTTGGTTTAGATACAATCCGTTTTTAGAGGCGTGAACACGTGTGTGTTCCAGTGCATGGGAAGGGTGTCATTCTAATCTATTTTTACAATCGGCGATAAAATCAATCTTAGACGACGTAGAGATTATGCCAAATGACTTTACAAGGTCTTATTATGATTCCAAGGATAAGTTTTACAACGGCGCAGTGGGCCGCCAATAAGGCAGTAAAACAAAATTTTAATCCTAACAATTTTTTTTTTCGTTGTATACATTTTCGTAAATATATAACGTGTTTGTAGATGGTAGTTTTTCATATGGGACAAAAATAATTATGTTATACATGTTAATGAAATTTTATTATATAAATTCATTTTTATATGAAATATTGATTGTAGGGTATTCATTTTGAATTTTTTTCTATATACGTAATTTTTCATTATAGCCAGGTTCGTTTCAACAAGGTTTTACTGTATTACTAATTATTTTATTTCTACCTACCATGTACACCCTGTATCTTAATTTGAATTGTTTTGGAAGATCTCATAACACATTGATTGCCGATCATGGCCATGGGCGTTATTATGTTGTCTTGCTAGGTGCTGCTAATGCCAAAGGGCGGACCATTTCTCAACATGTTTATTTGCATCAGTACGTTGCTGGTATCCCCCACAACCTATTATTTGTTTGAGCAATAATATATAATCGGTATTTGTTAACATTCCAGAAAAGAACCGACAGTCAATGGGTTAATAAACATAAAATTATATTCATCTTCATATTAACATCTTATAATACACTTACTAATTTAATTTTGACACTTATCACTATATCCATGGTTACAACTCCTGGTTGGTGTTTGACATTTTGAACTTTTCTTATGTTAATTTGTATGTTTTGACTGTTTTTACATTGCCACGGTTGAATGACTACACAGTCAGTATTTTTATTACTAAATTATTATAGTGATTCAGCAAGTCCCTAAATTTTTTATGGTCAAATTGATTGATTTTGCATACGTTATAATTGTAATATATCAATTACAAATTTGTCTTCAGTTAAAATATGTATTATGTATGAACTTAATTTATCACTTGTGTTTAATAAGCTTCGTATATTAGTATAATTTGTAATTAAAAATGTTGTGTACGTTGTAGGTATTCCAAAACTGGCAACACGCTCAGATGCAATTGACTCGCAGGCGAGAGAACAAAGCTAAAGCAGAATTGGCTGGAAGAAGCGATCGCATAGAGCAAGCTTCATCAGAAATTATTGAGGTAATATAGTAACTAGTTATGTTAAATTGTTTATTATTACTACATATAATTTTTTACATTATGTTCAATACTTTTAGAGATTTTTTTTCATATATTAGAGAACTAAGCATGATTTCTTTCACATTTGTTGACTAGGATCAAATTATGATTGGTTGATTAAGTTTGTTTGTAGTTAAGATTCTTAAACTAAGTTTGAATTAAATGAATTAAATGAAAACAAATGCATATCAAGGAAAAGAGCAATAGGTCAATTAAATTTTTTGCGCAAATGTATTTTCAAAGATTTTAAATTTTCCTTTTTTCATTTTCCATTTAATCTTCTTAGTGGGAAGCGAAAGTGGAAAGGGGTCAGCAGGAGTTCAATAATATATCCAGCATGATAAAAAAGGAGATGGAACTGTTTGAGGTCTCCCGTGTGAGAGAATTTAGAGCCACTATCATCAGATACTTGGAAGACCACATGGCCCACCAAGCCCAGGTTTGTAACATTTTTAACCGGCACTGTCATCCTAATTTTTTAACAACCGGTTAGCTGTTTATTTTATTCATTCAAATAGCGTCTTGGCACATTTTTATTATGTATGTAGGTGAGTGTTCATAGTTTATGTTATTAAACATGCGTAATAAAATACTAAATAATTTAAAATTTAATTGATCAAAATACTAAATTAAAAAGTAAATTTGAGAAAAATCTTACCAATCTTCAGAGCAGAAGGGATCAAAATTAAAGCGAATCATTTTTTGAACGGAATACAAACTCGTATGCCTTTTTAGTAAATAATGTATCATTGTTTGTTTTAAACTGTTAGCTAACTATTAGTTATTTCATTAAACATAGATTATAAATACATATGATACCAGACACGAGAGAAAACCCAAATGGCAAATAAATTGAAGAATATTTGTCATTCAATTTTTGACAGACTTTAAGGCTTCCCTTTCAATAATTATTCATATTTTTTTTTTTACGAAAATGTGGGTTTTTATTATTCATTTATGTCAGAAATTATACACTAGATTAGATTTTTTTTTAGAACTTAGATAAGACCTTTACACTAATTTAAAAATAATAAATTGAATGTTATTTGCAATAATTAAGACAATACAAGCATTTTTGTATAAGAAAGACCGCAATCATTAAATTAACTTTCCGCATGCCACAAAATTACCTTAATATGGAAAATTCTTGCATATACGAAATAAATTTTCTTATAATCTTGAAGCCAAGATTATGGAGACAAATCTGCAATAAGATAAATTAAAAAATGTTAAAAATTAAAAGAGTTTTATTATATAAACATTAAATTTGAAAAACATATTATCAATTTTCGACATTTTGAAAACACTTAGTGAAAACAAATTATTTTAAATAATATATTGTATTTACTTACATGCTTTGAGGCTTCAGCCACTATTTAAAATCAAGTTTTATATTGAAAGCACAATATTTTCTTACTCAATAATATTTATATCGATCCTATTAATGTGTGTTTTTTCACATCATATCTCCGGTTTGAGCGACCATGTTGAATGTCAAATTTACGCTCATAATTTTCATTAAAAAATGTATAAATATGTATGTATATATAACGAAATCCAAGGGACCAAAAAATAAAAATTCGTAATAACGAATTCCCACATATAACGAAATAAATAAAAAAAATCCTACTACTATATGTTACGCGCCGTCGCAAAAAAATGTTGCGCGGCTTCAAAAAAGATCGCAAATTCTGCAAACAAAGGAGGAAGAAGGCCATAGGGAACTGAATACCTACATATTTTTAGTAGTTTTGTTATTAAAACAGATAAGCAAATGGAAAATCAAAGGAATTAAATTAAGAACAGAACCTATTCAACACCAATTGGAAGATATTTTTGTAAATTCCAGAATATTGCAAACACAAAACAATATTTTAATTGTGTTTAAATGTAGAGCCGCTTCAAACATAGTTTTGGGCATGAAACATAAAAAATAATTCAAAAATAAAAAATTTACAGTTGAATCGCGGCATTTTTATAAAATGAGTCGTATATAAATTACGAAAGTACTTACCGGTAACGGCGGCAATCACTTCAAAATATAATCGTTAACATTGTTCACTTAAAATAATCGTTTATTTTCCCTTGTTTAGTTTTAACATTTCTTTCACTGTCTCGTATAATTATTTTAGCCAATGCATCGCAATCATCGAAGCAGATGAGATTTCAGCTTTCCTCATTCAATGTGTCATTTTTGGTTAAAGTTTTGCGGGAATTATCACGTACTGAAGCCATTTTAAGGTTTCACAAAATATTAGGAAATGTACTTTAAATAATAAATTACGCTACACTAGTATGTATACGCAGATTTCAGTAAACACACGAAAACAATAATTAATAGAAACACAAAATGCCGTACAAAAATAGTCCATAAAGTATTTTAACGAATTATTTATATTATTGACGAGTTCACACGAAAACAATTGTCAAACGAAAGTGAATTTATGTAAATATTCAGTTCGGTCGTGCAATAATCGCGTAAAAAGCGGAACAAACTTAACTCTACAGACGTTACACTGAGACTGACATTCCCAATAAGTACATACTGCAACTTATTAATATTGTATTTATTCACAAAATAAGTTGAAAATTCCGTAAATTAGACAGTTTCACACTGATTTTAAGGGAAAACTATGTTTTCTTGAACAAAGTAAACATTTAATGTACGTTTATTTCAATTGTTTATATTTAACACTGTTGTCTTTTAAACACTAGCTGTTTGTTTCATAAATACTACGTAATTATGAAACAAACTGTTCACAAAACGGCAACATGGTGTTTTGAATCGATAATATTAAACAAAATCACAAAATGCATCTGGCATAATAATTTTAAATTTAGAACATTGATTTATTCATCAGTCTAAATGTATGTAGGTACTTTGAGTAATTTCATGTAAATCAATTAGGTACTTCAATAAATTATTTAATTTTCGATGGATTAATTCTAATGACAACACATATTTTATTTCATTCCATAATATTAATATGAAAAAATTTGGATAAGACACAAGTTATTTTAAACATTTGTCTCGAATGCGAGAAAATCAACAATGTTATTGTTGTTTCTTTCTCATAACTTTCCTGTCTAGCAAGATTTACGTAACAAATAACGTCCTCAAGTATTTTGGTGATACTTCTAAGAATTTAACTATTAGCCTTATCTCGAAAGAGTATGTAATTTGTGTAGAATTTCTCGAATTACAATTTGGAAAACTGAAAGTACAACCTTAAGTTCTATGGCCATAAATTTCTGCTTACAAAGTATAAACTATTAACTGGAAATAATTTGAGTATGATAGATCGATCTTACAATATGTGGTTTTAGTTATAATTTTTTGGGGTAGCAAATTACAGTTTGTTTTTTTTTTCTTAATTTTTGGTTTGGAAAACCGACGATGAATTTAACAATTGGTTAGCATGAACCAGCTAGATGACAGCACTGTTTTTAATAATTTTCTTTTCAATTTCTGTGATCATCATAAAGGAATGTCAATCTCTTTAAATTTTTAATCAAATATGAAGGAAAAGTGAAGTGAATGTCTTTTTATAAACAATCAAAATAGGTTGGGAAAGATTAGATAGATGTGGTATAATCTTCCAGTCTATTCTTTTTTTTTATTAAGTAGAACACATTCTTATTGTGAAGTTATAGGTCTTTGATATTTTTAATAAGATATACATATAAAATCAATTTTATCGAAAAATATTGTTGTTGCTACCGGGATTCGAACCTGAATCTCTTCCAATTTGGGGAACATGCATTAAATTAAATGTATTAATAATTAATACATTTAATTTGTTTTATGGTTTTTTTGCCTACTATATATGGATTCCATAAAGCCTGTGTCCTAATCATTTAAATTATTATATGAGTTGAGCAGTCAAGTATCTCGGTATTCCACATCCAGAACTATTATTATTTTTTAGTATCTCAAATTCTTATTCAATAAATATTTATTGCAGATTTGCTTACATATTATTTTTTGAGTTTATTAGCTTCCAAGTATTTAGTCTAATATGCAATATCACATGAATTTGATATATTTTCAGCTTATCAAGTATTGGGAGGCATTTGTTCCAGAAGCGAAAGCGATCGCCTGAGGTTCAGACAAGCTATTAAGTCGTACTCTACATACCAAATGGTGATTCCTGTATATTTGTTATAGATCTTTATGTGTATTCATCACGTTTGTATAGCTGAATATAATTCACGGGCTTCATTCTCACACAGATGAAAAACATCCCGATCATTATTATTTCTTTAACTTTTGATTTACATATGTATAACAAAAAATTATAAAGTACTTTTTTTTTTATAATTATATTTTTACATATCACTTTTTTTTCACTGAATACAAATATTTTGCCTAGGAATTAAGTATGGAATATTATTTTTATTCTTATCTATGTAATCATTACACATTTTTTGTAAATGCAATTAATGATATATCATCACCGTACCTTGAAGTCTTCGATGCATCTTTTTTTTGCATATTCATACTCAATATAGCGTACTTTTTTTATTATATTCTCTTTAATCTTGCGCTTTGCAATATACATTTTTTTCCTGTCTTTATCTGGGGAAAACTGGTTCAACAATATAATATTCTCTTAGGTGCTTCCGTATCTTTAAATCACTTTGTTTCACTAGCGTATGAAAACCAGTAAGTGTATTAGAGTTAGCAGTGAATATTATTATATGTATTTGGTTCTTGTTTAGTGTATAAAACATATATAGAATTTCTAATTGATTTATTGTCATGTGTAACTCCCATTTGACTGACTATATTTTGTGATAAAGTTAATAGCTGGAATGTGAACTGGCATTCCGCAAGTCGCTAAATCACTCGTCTTTCTATTGATATATATGTATGGGAAATTATACTAATATATCAAGTATGTGTGCTCCCATGGACGACCCTATTATATTATACATTTTGTATATCACGTCTGAAAACATTTAAATGTACATTTATGCAAAAGGATTTACTGTTGATTTTAGGCAAATTATCAGGAACCAATAAAGTTCTGTAACTCTTTGAGGTGTCAATAAAAATGCAGGTGTTTTTTTTTATTTAAAATAATTTTATTAAAAAAATATTTACCATCACATTCGATCACTCTTCCACAACAGGAAGACAATTTAAATATATAATTTTTTTTAAATGTATAATTTTTGAGAAATCTCTTAAATTCATATAATTTCTAAACTGTTTTCCGCATGTGATTATCCATAGACAAAAATTGCAGTATTTTTCCTCTGACATTTCTTGCAACATGCGGGCGTGCGTTTTTTTTGTAAAAACAAAATTCAGCTATGTCTCACTAAATATGGCTTTTTGTTTTAATTTGTCATTTACTATTTGTTTTATCACTTGAAACTCTTCAGTAAGCATCAGTTGATATGAATTGAATGATTAGAATTTTTCAACTTCTGTTGGTAATTCATCAATATCTGAACTTAATGGTCTTCCTGACCTGGTTTCGTATTATGAAACAAATTTTTTAAACCGTATCTTAGTGAATTTTGAGATGATCTTTGATCTCGAATTAAACACTCACAAATAAAACTATGGTGGCGCACACATTTTGAAGGGTTGAAATATTACTTTACATTGAAGTTGACATCTCGTAACACAATGAATGGTTAAATTGAACCTTAATTAATGAACATTACATAATGAGTCGTTATATATATATATATATAAACTATATGACTTGACAAAACTTTATTGGTTTTCTAATATGATAAAATTGTCATTTATTCATTATCTAATGCATTCTTAAGGATGTTTATTAGTATAGCGTTTGGAACAATTTAGCCTAGTTTATTTTTTAAGTTTAGCATTTTCAGAATGCATGTACTATCTGTCTATATTTTAAGTACAATATTTTTATTTTTATCCAATTTTATGAAGCATCCTAATAATGTTACACTTGCATATTGTTGTCAAATTATCTCAAATATTTTAATGTAATGTTAGTATATTACATTAAAGCCCTTTGAATTCATAATTGCGATGATCAAAAAATATTTTATTGTAAATTCACATATGATTTTGTTAAAAATATGTAACGTTTTATTTTAATGGGAT
The DNA here is from genome assembly GCA_031772225.1 of Eubasilissa splendida. Classification (NCBI taxonomy): domain Eukaryota; kingdom Metazoa; phylum Arthropoda; class Insecta; order Trichoptera; family Phryganeidae; genus Eubasilissa; species Eubasilissa splendida. The sequence continues at coordinate 19,059,535 of CM062856.1, forward strand.
CCAAAATGTCTGCCAGGAAGGTCAGATATACATGGCAGATTAGCCCAGAAAACTGTACACGGAAGATTTTATTTCAAGAGTCGGAAAATACGGCCATTTTGATAATTTTGCAAATCTTAGACACAATATGAAAATAACTATTGTATTACATATTGACTAAAATGGCCAATTTTTAATGGGTAACTGTTAAAAATCATTTTGCAAACTTTTGAGACAAGATGTGAAAAATTATTTTGAATATGTAAAATGTGTATCATTAAATTCAGATTTGAAAAAAAATTGTTTCTACAATTACAAAGCTGTATATAAAACATGTGCTCAATTTGTATTAAAATTTGGTTAAATATTTTTTTAACTTTAAAAGTCATACATATTATTAATACATTATTTAGTACTTTTTATTTTATATTTTCATTTCCTCTTCTCCCATACAGTATCTTCTCCCAATAAATAAACTAGGAGCATCTGTTAGTATGCTAGAATAATAATTTAAAAAATATGAATTTGTTTACTTAGGGCCGGTTGTGTGATTGTTAGTAACTTTTTACTATGGTCACTTTTTACTTTAGTAACTTTTTACTAACACCCATGGTTAAAATCGTTTGTGGGTTGTTTGAACGTCAAATTTACTATTGTCAAAGCATAGATGGAGATGTCTATAGGTGTGACAAATAATCATGAAATATGCTTTATTTTATGCATTATCTATGGATTTTTTCACCTAGGTGTTCGATATATGTCACTTTGATGGTGACATTTTATCGTATTATGTGTAAAAATGTATATTAAACAACAAGATCATCATCGGACAAATCATCACTAAAATAGCGATATTTTGAATGATAAATTGTCATATACTGCAATTTTCAAAGTATCCATGTGTCAAATGACTTTTGGAACAGCTGTGAAAAGTCCGTCATATTTAACTATCGATTCTCGCTTTTACTATCGGATATCGCAGAATAAAATGAGTTTACTACGGGATGTACTTTCGAGAAGTAAATATTTTTTTACTAACGATGAATCGGCCCTTAGTAATTTTTTATTATTCACTACAAATAAATTCAATGATTATTTCATTTTTTTAATATTCATTTGAATGAAAGCCCTCTCAATGTAGTATTGAATGTTGTAAATTGATTGAAATATGAATATTTCTTAATACAAGTGTTTTTTTAATACCAGTTTTTCTATTATTGTCTCAAAATTTTCCATTTCTTATTAGAGCAAATTTATTTAAAAAAAATATTTAGTGAATAAATTCTAATTTAAAAATTGCTTTTGTTTCTAATTGATTGGTTGTATAAATGGATACGAGCCATCTAAATTTTATCATATCATCATTGACTTTCATAATTTAAATAGGCAAAAATCTAAAAAAAACTCATCACAAGGTATATTTCTTATTATTTTTCTTATGTTATTTTGTTGAGTATAGAGAAATATTACTGAAATAAATAATTATGTGCACTTTATTGTTTTCTGTTCTTTATTGAGTTATTATTTTCTTTGTTTAATAAAACTGCATACATACGTACATTATGCGTTCCCCACATTCAATTGTATTAGCTGACTGAAATTCAGAGGTATATGGATAACAAACACATTTGAAATGAGGATTTGAAAAATATTTATGTGAAAATATATGTACATTTTACTAGAATATGACTAGTATAAATTTATTAGTCCACATAATATATATATAGTATATTGATATATGAGACATTTTGCGAGGATAATATTGTCCGTAAAAGAAATTATAAGATAGATATAGAAGAAATGTATAAAATATTTTTAATATACATAATATTTAAGATGTGAAATGTACAGATTTCGAATTATCAATATAGTTTTTCTGATTTCAAAATTTTTAATAATGTATGTTTTTCAGTATTAGATAAAAGTAATGTTCACTTCTGCCTACACTTAATAAATGTAACAAATTGTTATATATTATTAATATTCAGTCATTGAAGTTTTTACATATATTTTTAGGGTAAAATGAAAACTAGTTCAGGTGCGAGCGATTTTAAGACAATATTTTAAAATTATAAATGTTTGTATTCTTGTTCACAAGTTTTAGGGATTTTTGTTTGTTTATTAAGTGCATACTTTGTAACTCTATATTTTTCAATGTAAAGTCAAAATGTAATGTATGAGTAACGTATTGATATAAGTATATTAAGAGTGTTTGGCGAGAGAGGAAATGGCGATTATAATCAAATCAACAGTAGAAAGGTAAATTGACTTAACTCTTTAAATATTTGAAAATATTTTATTTAGTTGGGTTTGGTAGCTGCGAACAGTTGAGGATTTAATCTTTATACTGTACAATGTTACTTTAGTCTATAGTCACCGTTTTTCTCAGCGCATGATGTTAAGGCCTATTTTGAAAATAATAAGACGATTCAAATTGTTTGCAGTTTTATTTTAATACATACGAACTTGTCTGTGGTTGAAGAAATATACAGTAAAACTCCGTTAATTTGTAACTCACGGGACCGAAATTTAAAAAAAAAAATCCGAATTACAAATCTTTTAAAACGCACTACAGAATTTGGTGTACATAAATATGGCGTCACTCAGTTTGGCTGCGGTCTTGCGAGTTGCGAGCTCTAAGCGCGCCGATCTATTAGGATAAGGAACGGCATCGTGATTGGCTAGGGGGTGGAACTAGCTACAGATGTTTACGAAGGGATGGTGAATGTGTAGTGGCGCGAGTTTGGATTTAAAAACACGTGAATATGCGAATTACGTGAATAAATTATTTACTTTGGGTATAAAAGATGCATACGAATAATAAGGTTTTACGAATTATCAGTAGAAATTGGTATGAAATGTTATTTTCGGGGCTAAAATTTTTGAAAAAAGTGCAAATTACGTGAAAATACGAAATGTGGGTACACGAATTAACAGTTTTACTGTATTAACTAAATGTTGCGTTGGTGAAGAAAATATTTAATTAATAGTATTGGGTATTTGCAATGTTATGTATTCTTTTATGAAAAGTTGACAGTCGCTTACACTAGAAGAATAAATAATACATTCTTTTTCAAATATTTTATGTGTAGTTCTTTTGGAAATTTTTTGTTTTGCAATTTACAAATTTTCTGTTACACCATGAGGTTGGAGCATCTCCTATATGTATTGTTTCAATGTATTTATTAAAAAAATACATTTTTTTTTTTAGTTATAATCTAAAAATTTCAATCATTTTACCTCTCTACTGTCGAATACATACCTAAATATTATATTAAAATACTTTTATATATCCTTTTAGTTAAAATAAAATGTGTATTGTAATATTAATGGTGCCCTTTTACTTTGTAGGTTTTCCAAATTACTATTAAATAAATATTAAGATGATGAGTAATTTTTATAGTTATTTTATTACCAAAATAAATATTAATATTGATGAGAATTATAAGAGATTTATGGTATCCAGTTTGTTGATAATATTTATTTTTGACTATTCATCAAATTTCAAGGAACATCTGTACGTTTTATTGCATTTAAAAATGTCAAACAATTTATATAAAAGCACAATAAACAGTCAACTAGAAATAAATAAACTAATTATTATGCATTCTTTCGCAGAATAAAATTAAAAACTATTTTTATTTCCTGATTGTATTGTGATTTATTTGATTAAGAACTTAATTGAAATTCAAAACTGATGTTCTGAAATAGAGGATTTTTTTAATTGAGGTGTAAGGTCCGGCTGGTATATTTCTACTTCTTTTTAGGTTAACTCAGATTGAAATATCTTAATGTGGTCTGCTCTGAAGATATTTTAATCTGTGCAGGTGAAATTTGAGAATCAGGTGTATGAACGTTTATTACATTTTACTGACGTTATTCTCAATTATGGTGTGATTAAAATTGACCCAATGAACAAACAGGACATTAATGGTCAACATACTGACATTTGAACAACAAATAATATGTGTGAAGTGAGGCGTGAGACAAAATGGCGGCAAATAGCAGTGAGATCGAAGACAAACAAAAGGCATTGAATTACACATATTTATTATGTTTTAACTGCTGCTGGGGATATTTAAATTCATCCAATAAATGAACGTAATATCAACGGTCAATGGACTGACATTTGAGCTACACGCCATTTGATGTATGTGGCCAGTTAACTCGCACCTCAGAAGTAAGGTGCGAGTTAACTAGCCATGCGCTAGTATTTTGAGACTTGGTGTGTATTGGATAATCTAAATTATGACTGATCACCATTTCAATATTATTTTAATTCACAATAATTATTGCATATTTTTATTTTTTTTTATTTACATTTAAGACAATATTAGTTTTAAAATTGGTAAGTTGAAATAAAATCATAAGACAAATACACCTGACAGTTAATTTCGGGTGCACACGCAGGAACATGTTACAGGAGTGTACAAGTCACATGATCCCATTGTGTAAACAAATGCCATACATATGCACTGGAAACGGAATAGAAATGATTTGTCACCAACCATACAGGAATAATTTATCCTTGCGGGCAATATGAACAACCCATTGGAGATATATTGTAATATCTCGGTGATATAAATAACAAATATATTAATTATATTGTCTTTTTTTTGCATTTGGTTCATTAATTTGAGTAAGTATTGTTTTTGTGCCGATTGTACATTATATGCATGTAAAAATATTTACAATGTTCTTATACAACGTATTATATCAATTAAAAGTGAGAAAAGCAGGTAACATTGCATGTACGCTCCCGGTGAAGAGATGGGTAAAGTTGATTGTAAAATGCTTTGTTAGAGTCGGCATCCTGTTAATGAAGTTGACGATTTGAATGTAAACATGGAAATGTGCAATGTAAATCTTAAGTATTTTACCACAGTATGATTGTTGCAAAATGTATTAAATAAAACATGCGTTTAAATGTCATTCGGTTTATTCTTTTTGAAATTTAGTATTTAACTATATTAAAAATTAAATTAATTCATATGAAATTGATGAAATCAATGTTTTAGCGTATAAGGTCATTGGCTGGCTTGGTGAGAACAACAACATGCCTGGTGATTCCAACAGGGGTCTCGATCACGGGCTCGGTGACACTAGTAGGGGCTTCAATTATGGGCTTGGTGATTCCAGTTGGAACCTCAATTGCGGACTCGGTGGTTCCAGAAAGTGTCTCGATTACAGGCTTGGTGATATCAGATGGGGCTTTAATGACAGGCTTGATGTATTCATTAGGATAAGAGCCTAGGCTTTCAACAAATAACCCTGGCGCTCTATCATTGATGATGTTCAAGATGAACTGAACAAGTGGGCTAGATGGTTTAGTTTCCACGACGAGAAGAGGGAAGATGGATTCTCCATGTATTGGGGCTTCTTCAATGGGAAGAGGGAATGTTTTTCCTGGGAGAATTGGGAGTGGCTTGATGATGATTGGCAATTCTGGTTCGACTGGAAGAGGCTTGATGACGATTGGTAATTCTGGTTTAATTGGAAGTGGTTGAATAACGATTGGCAATTCTGCGTCAACTGGGAGTGGCTGAATAACAATTGGCAATTCTGCGTCAACTGGGAGTGGCTGAATAATCATTGGCAATTCTGGATCAACTGGGAGAGGCTTGATGACGATCGGTAATTCTGGTTCAACTGAAAGAGGTTTGATGATGATTGGTAATTCTGGTTCAACTGGAAGAGGTTTGATGACAATTGGTAATTCCGGTTCAATTGGGAATGGCTGGATCGGATGGACCGGTGCTTCAAGCAAGAGTGGAAGAGTTGATGGTCCTTCTGGAATGATTGGGTGAACGGTGATCGGCGCTTCTGGGATCGAGGGGCAGGTGAGTGTTCCCGATGGTAAGTCAAAGGTCCCAATGGGCAGGTTGCTGCTTGAGGCCACCAGGGCGAAGATCAGGAACAGGAGTTTCATTGTGAATCTAGGACAAAATGTATTCCTATTATTACATACATTTATATAATTTAATGTTTTTGTTTACAAACACTGGCTTGATACATTATACAAAATGGAGTTTAACGATACGGATTTTACGTTTTATAAACAATATCGTCTAAATACCGTCCATTTCTCTCAATACACTTAGAATCGGACTCTTAAATTTGCGAACACGCGATAGCAAAGCGTTGGTTCGATGGCAGCAACTTCACGGTGGATATTTTCTTGTAGGGCCTGAACTGTTCGAGGATTGTCGCTGTAAACTCTCGACTTAAGGTATCCCCATAAAAAAAAGTCACACGGTGTAAGGTTCTGTGACCGAGGTGCCCAGGGTATGTCTCCGTACTTGCTGATTAATTTATTGGGAAAAATTACCCTCAGCTTCTCCATTGAAACTCTAGTTGTGTGTGGAGTGGCCCCGTCTTGCTGAAATTGTGTTCTGTTGTTGAACCTGGGAAACAGCTGCAGTTGCGGTACCAAAAACTTATCAATCATTCGGCAATACATGTCAGCAGTGACTGTCTCTCGCTGGTTAAAAAAATAAGGGGCAATTATCCCTCGGGCAGAAATTGCACACCACACTGTCGTTTTTTGACAATGTAAACGTTTTTGATAGCGCTCCCTTGGGTTGTCGGGACACCAGTATCTCATGTTCTGTCACTTAAAGAATAGTCATTTTCGTTGAGAAACTGTACGATTTGCAGTTTGTATGGGTGAAACTGTAGTTTCTTTTTCAAAATAACGTGCACTGTTGATTTTTTTATTCCAGTACAGGCTGCAATCTTCCTTATCGATTTACGCGGATTGCGCATAATTTCACGTCGAACTTGTGCCACATGTTCTGGCGTCGCTGCTGATGTTGATGGTCCCGGAGGAGTTTGGTTAACCATTGTCCCTTGTCTGAACTTTTGAACCCAACACCAGATAAGTTGCGTGCTCGGGCCATCACTAACTCGTCGAATATAAAAGTGAGTACAAAAAGCGCGACGCGCACGAACCAATGAATCACCGCACTTTAACTATTGCTCATATGTGCGCTCCCGACCAGTGTCTCATTGCGACAGGCAAATCCGCAAATCACGCGCGTCGAACAATCCCCCTCCCACTTTAATTTTGAAATTTTTCCGCTAGACACCCTATACTAATAAATAAATAAATATATTATAGTCCAAAAGCGAACTTCCAATAAAATTTCCGAAATGTTTCTAACTACATACTTCATACGCTCTATTTCTATCATTCTGGGGAGTCTCCGATGAATTCTTTCATAAATTGTAAAATATGGTATTAGAAAATATATTTTCTGAATTTGATTATTAATTATTTATGACGGTTAAAATTATGGGAATGTTTATAAAAACGCACTTACCGTATGTTTTCCGATCGTCAGGAATCTATGCTGTAGAGTGTCGCGGAATGGGTTATATACCAACAAGTTTTTATGACAATAATGGTATAGGTAATTATTGTAATTATGATAAAGAAGTTAATAGACGGTATGCGCACAAATTTCGCCATTGAAACATATCCCCCAGATCGCGTCGTAAACTTTGACGGCTTTCTTTTAATATGATAGATTAATTCACACTCTAAAATTAGACATTCTATTAGTTATTTAATAAAATGCTATCTATGAACTTTATAGCGAGAGCAGACGAGTCCTGTAATAATGCCTTCATAATACACAAGTCAACATGATAGACTGAGGGAAAATTATGACGTATATGAGCAGGTAATATTAAGATAGACTTGCAAGAGACTGAACCTTGGAGACGTATGGCGCCATGTTGCGATTGCGGTCACGGACTTCCGAGCCTCATGAGGCCGTTGAAGAAGAAGAATATAATATAATCTGGAAGACTAAACAACCCCCGAATAAGTTCGTTGGCGACAATGAAATGGGTGTCGTACGACTTCTAACTTCGACGAGTCTAACTAATAAACTAACTTACTTCAGTCCTGACACACAGTTCTCGCTTCATCCTCATTCATACATCTTCTCATACAAGCTCAAATTTCCGACAGACCAACGTTCGAAAAAATATAATACATCGTCTGTAAATAGGTAAAAGTCGTAAAATAGGGTATAGAACAGTGATGGAGAATCTATGACACGCCACAGCGTTTTGGGCGACACGCCAGCGTTCACTAATATCAAGAGTTATCAAAGAGCACGTGTCCCGCCACCAGACGTCTACCCGACAACAGCGTTCGAATTTATCGCTACGTACATATTACATAAAAAACAATTAATTTAATTAAGCAATTAATTAATTTTAAATATGAATTAAATATATTAATTATAAAGATATACATATAAAATCAATTTTATCGAAAAATATTGTTGTTGCGCCACCGGGATTCGAACCTGGATCTCCTTCCTAACCGGGGAAGGTGCTTTATCCAACTAAGCTAAGGTAGATGGCTCTTTCAAATGATGGAACGATTAAATGTATTAATATCAAAAAGGTAACATATAGGGTCGAAAATTGTCGCTAAAAATAATGTCGCTGTAGCTTAGTTGGATAAAGCACCTTCCCCGGTTAGGAAAGAGATTCAGGTTCGAATCCCGGTGGCGCAACAGCAATATTTTTCGATAAAATTGATTTTATATGTATATCTTTATAATTAATGTATTTAATTCATATTTAAAATATCACAGACCGTCTGTTCTGAATAATTACAACTTCACAATAAGAATGTGTTCTCCTAATTAATTAATTGACATCGAATCAAATATTATGGGTTCCGTATTTTTTTCCAATTTAAATTTAAATTAAAAATATATAAATGAGTGTGAATTTTTGACACGCCGAGCCCAAAATGTTCGCCATCACTGGTATAGAGTTAAAAATTGTTATTTAGTTACTAATCTACATCATCACGCTATAATCGCCTGAAAAAAAATGTACGTAAAGTTTCTTTCTACATTGCATTATTTGTGTATACAGAATCAATTCTTTTGAAAATTGTTCACGAGTTATGTGAGATGAAAGGAAATAGGGGTCAGCTCTTCGCCTATTAATTAAAAACCTCAAATGTCAAACGAAATGAAAATTTAAAGCCGAATTTTATTCATCATAGCGTATAGATGTATAAATATATGCATTCATTAATTATTCAATAATAATAATAAATAAATAAAATTAAATTATGTATACATAATTATTTTGTTTTAAAGAGTAACATAGTTCTAGTATTATTAGTAATAGTTTTTAGCACTGTTTATAAATCATTGTCATAATCATAATTAAATTTCAGAATACCTTAAACAATTTCGATTACATACAGTGTAACCATTGGAAATAGTCTTCACAATTCAGTTGTGTGTGTCAGCGCGCCTAGCACCGCCGGTTCTAGATGTATGTGCGCGTATGCGTGTGACGGGCTTAAAAGGATGATGCGCGCAGAGCGCGGCCTCTTTTCTCTACCGTTTGTCTCCATGTATAGTTGTATACTCTGTACTGTAAATACTATAAATAGTTTCTCTGTTACTGTTCACGAAAGTACGTAACAGTTTTAAATATAAATTCGATTTACCACATCTAAGTTTTTGATGATTTTAACAGGCGAAGAATTTATGTATATTTTTGTTAAAATATGCAAATACGTTTCTGCATACGTGTGCATATATTATATTTCCCTTTTCCGGGATGTTGATCTTTCAGGAACGTGGTTTTCAGGAACAGGGCATGTCGGGAAGTCGGCTGTCGGGATAATGACCCAATAAATAAACAGTTCTACGGCTTCTTGCGGTGGAAAATCGTGAGTAGACCTCCATATTTGTATTTTCATAATTTAAAAAAAAAGTGGTTTTATAATATATTTAATGCAAATGGGATAGATGGTAATGTAAAAGTGTAAAAAAAATATGTATAGTATATTCACAATATTTTGATCTTTGCAGAAACTAATTACTGGGATTTTATCCCCTGGGGGATTATCATCAAGATATATAGATGTCTCACAGAGACGAAGCTATTATTTTTACATGGGAAGTATGGAAGTCATTGGCAGAGAATGGCAACGCCTACAGAACAGCTACATATACAGTAATGGCCGTGAATGAAGTAGTTAGATATGTAATATTTATATTTTGTGTGTATATATGTGTGAACTTTTTACTTTTTATTAACTTTTTTTATTTATTTATTAATATTTTCCTTGGTTTTCTTTTTCATAGCATTATATTTATTTCATAACTTTAATGTATAACATAATATGTATTATCTCTATGGCGGATCGGGTTAAAAAAAAACCTGATCATGCTGGAATAGCCACATTATTATTATTATTACAGGGCTTACGACCTGTTATCGGCTGGCTTAAGTGATCACTTTACACAATGTAACGTTCACCTATTTACCCGTGCCACCACATCTATCAAATTTTTGGAAGTTGTATATATGTTATCATGTTGAATGAATATCAAATTTTCAAAAAAATCCATACATGGCGACAGTATACAACTTCCAAAAATTTGTGTTATATGTGATAGCATGGATAAATAGGTGAACGTTACATTGTGTAAAGTGATCGCTCAAGCCAGCCGATGATAGGTCGTAAGGCCTGTAATGCCCAAGACTTCCATACTTCCCGTGTAAAAATAATAGTTTCGTCTCTGTGAGAAATCTATATCTATATAATATATTTTTTACTAAGTCATAATGGCCTTTTTTGATTGACTTTGAGAATTATGTTTAAATGTTGTTTTGGTTTTGTTTAAATTAAACAATATCCGATATGTTGGCGTTAGGAGTTTCAAGAATTCTGGTTTTTGGTCTTATCTGCCAATTGTTTGGATCAATTGATTATCCAGCGCGTTATCCGCTCTATTAGCACCGCGTCGCTTTAGCCTAATAATGCACATTGTACTATAATCAGCGGCATAACTGCAAAAATTAACGTCTCGTAGTGTGTATTGCTTAAAGGTATTTGAAATTCATAATAGAATAATACATGTATCAATTGGGAAGACTACATAATATATGTAAAAAAAATTGTCAAAATTGTTATAGTGAAATTGATAATTCGTTTCCCCGGATAGGAAAAGATCCCGGTAGCGAGTAAATATTTTTTAAATAGATACATTTTTTTCTGTATATCTTTCTAATTCATTAATTTAATTTGTGTTAAAATATCACATAACTATTTTTTGAATTTGCAACTTCACAACAAAAGTATGTTACCATTAAAAATAATGTCTATAAATTTAATCTCTCTCTGAACCTACTCTATTGTACATTGCTGGACTTAATGGATTCTGATGTCATCCTAATCCCGTGGCTGGCTTGGAAATACTTGTTCATTCTTCCCGGTCTTCTGCTATATGCAAGATGATCCTGTCATTTATTTTATTTGATCCATCCATCTTGTAGGAGATTTCTCTCTCGTCTTCAATGCTGTCAGTGATTTCTCTTGACTATTTTCATCTTATTGCTCCTACACGACCGAAATATAATACTTTAACCTTCTACACAAGGTGCGTGGTCTGTTTTCGATGTTGAGCTCCTGGAAAATAAACGATTTATGACGAATACAATTGATTAATATTAATTTAGATGTTTAATTTAATTAATTCAACACAATTTTTTCTAGTGTGACAGGCACAGTCTAATATCAATTTTATTAATAATGTTATATAGATAAAATACAATTTGTTTAACCTTTACCATACCGTGATATAAAATAGTCATGTGCAGCCATGCTGTCAACTCGTGTTACCGCAATAAATTTTTAACATTTTAAATGTTAAAGTTCAAATGGCTTTAAAATTATTAATCCTATTAACTTACTCTAAATATTGAGTATTAATTACGAAAATGGTATCAAAATCCTAATATAATTCGGAGCATTCATCAAGTTCTATACAATACTACCTTATTTTTTATCTCTCTTCATTAAATTAGTGAGAAAGAGAGATGTTTGTTATTATTTTTATTGTGAAATTAATGTATCGTCTCTATTTATCTTACCACAAATGGTATTTTTCCCGGCATATTAATTTTACAACTGACTGAATTGAAAAATAATTATTTTTGTAGGATTCGCTTTATACAACTGGTTTTTCACTAGTAAGTTTTAAGCATAAACATTTTCCTTAGAATTAACTAAAATATGAATTTTATGTTACGTATATTAACCGAAATATTACTGAGTTTTAATTAGAGCTGTAGACCTATGTTACTGCACGGTTTTGGAAGGGTTAAATAACATATTTGGATGGGTTGAATGCCGTAGGTCACGAAGTTCACGAAGTTGAGTTCTATTACTAGTACTTATTTAAGTCAGGAATTTTTTATAATACTTGTAAAGTAATGACGAACTTCTTACCATCATAGTAATAGACATGTATGTTAACGTGAAATAAATGAAATAAATATGGATTAATTTTTAAATCAAATTTATTCTCCTTTTAACCATTATTTACCAAAATTTAGAATTTTTAAATGTTACAAATTTTTTAAAGTATCAGAAAATTAACGAATGAGCGCAGTGGCTAGTCTTTAGACTACGGGTTTGGTGATTCCAGCAGGAGCTTCAATCACAGGCTTGGTGATACCAACTGGGTCTTCAATGACGGGCTTGGTGGATTCAACAGGTTAAGAACCTAGGATCTTCATAACTGACTGTGGTTCTCTGTCATTGACGATGTTGAAGATGATCTGCACAAGTGGACTGGATGGCTTAGCTTCTACGATGGGAAGAGGGAAGACGGATCCTCCATGTACTGGGATTTCTTCAATGGGAAGAGGGAATGTTCCTCCCGGGAAGGTTGGAATTGGAAGAGGGAGTACACTAGGTCCTTCTGGGAGCACTGGAAGTGGCTGGATGACGATTGGTAATTCAGGTTCAATCGGGAGTGGCTGGATTGGATGAACTGGTACTTCGGGCAAGAGTGGGAGAGTTGACGGTCCTTCCGGAATGATTGGAAGAATCGGGTGGACGGCGATGGGCGCTTCTGGAATCAGCGGGCGGGTGAGTGTTCCCGACGGCAAGTCGAAAGTTCCAACAGGCAGGCTGCTGCTTGAGGCCACCAGGGCGAAGATCAGAAACAGGAATTTCATCGTGAATCTAGGATAATATGTATTCTCATATTAAATATTATATTTATAGGAATTAATGTTTTTGTTTACAATTACGTGGAATGGTTTTGATTAAACTTAATAATTCTGATTCTTAATCATTTATTTGAAAGGGTTGAAACTAATCATTTATTTTATTTTCGTAACTTTGTGGTTTGACATATTAGATTAAATAAAACACAAATAGTTTGTATGAAACCACGAATATTATTACACTTTCTCTTTCGCATATAATTTTATATTATGTCTCTCTTTATGTTCTGTATAACTGTATAAGTATTCTGTTTATCTCTATTACATGTAATTTTATATTCTATCTAAGTGAACTCTTTTTCTATTTATGATTAGTTTTAAATACGCCCTGACGAAGCTTGAGCTGAGCGAAATCCGGTTGGCGTGTAATAAAATTCGTGGTTTCATACAAAGTGATTGTGTTTTATTTAATTTATTAATTATTTATTCATAATTTTAACAAAAAAATCTTACATATGAAAATTAATTTTAATAAGATATATAATTTTAAAAATAAAACTTACCGTTGTTTGATTCCTCGCTAACGATGAACTGTGATGTTGAACGTTTGCTTTTAGATTTTATACAAAAATATTTCATGAAATGAATTAATATTTTTGATAAGAAGATTAATCGGTGGCTTTGTAAATAAGTTAAATTAAAGTTAAATTGCTTTCGTGTTGTAAATTTGGTAATTTCATGGATCAAGTAATAATCATAATATTTGTAATCTTTAATTGGGATCGAATGATCAGTACAAATGATAATTCGTTCATCTCATTCGTGTCATATGATGCGATGCATTATTATCATTTTATTTATCCACGACATGTCAGAGATGTTTAGTGCATAACTAAAACAAAACAATATTTCAACTATGTATACATGTATAACTATATATACAATATTTTAAGTATGTATACTATAATACAGAGAACAATCATCAAAGTATAATATTTAAAAAAAGATCAACTTTTTCAACACTTTTTGCAAAATTCCCAGTTTCCAAAATTGAAAACATTTACAAAAAAATCTCAATTAATCAATTACTTAAAGTAAATAACACTGTGAAATTTGAAATAAGCACATCATTAAGGTTTAAAAATAACTTTAAAATCCCTAAATGTAACACCAAACACTATCAGTAAAATGTTATATACTTTGGGATAAAAAAATGTAATAGCCTCCCTACACAAATTAAAGAAATAAAAGATATAAAGGAGCTTATAAAGAAATTAAATGAACACTTCAGAAGCACACAAATAGACAATAAATAATTATAGACTAAAAATGTATAACTCTCTATATAAAATTATTACAGTGCAACTGCCTCTCAAAGCACAAGAGCGGCAAGCGAATAAAAAACATGTAATTTTAATAATGTACAATACATAATTAATAACTCATATTATAAAAATTTCAAATAAAAAAAAATGTCTGTTTTTATATATTTAAAGTCCCGTATCGTAAATCTCTAATATAAAATAATAATAACACTACAAAAGTGATCCAATAATAAATAATAAGCTGAATCGTTGCTATTTCTGTTTCCAAAATTTAATAAAGTCCCGTCTGTTGTTCGGTAACATGAAAGTTGTACAGTACAAAACGAATATCGTGGTCCATGACCACGGTATAGATTTTTAGGAGATTTTCGACTCGAGACAATCTCCATGAGATGGTTTAGACAATGCTCGGCTTTCGTATTTACCGTGTTTATAGATTCCTCGTTTTGCATTCATGCTCGTAATGCATGATAAACGTCAAATATCATTGTCTTTAGGTTCGTTATTTGGGTGATTTTGAATCTCTCCAATTGCAGTTAAAACTCAATAATTTAACCCCTTACAATGTTAATATTTAATGATTTATATTCAGTGGCGTACAGTAGGTATACATTTATGTTATGCTGTTACCAATGACATTATACAATCATATATAAGATATGTAATACAATATATGCACTCTGGTATAACTAACATCTTTAGACAAAATAAATCCGTCGTTTATACGACCCTACCATGTATTTATTTGCAATTTTAGAGTACTATTAATTGTATTTTTAAGTTTTAACGTAAAATAATACCTTCTTACCCATATACAAATATATGGACGTTTTTAAGAACACTTTCTATGACTGAACATAATTAATTTATTGTTTGAAAATCCTTCACGTAATAACTAAAGGAAATAATTATTTCTATTAAAGGTTAACGTAGGAAATAGTTCTGCCAATTGCTTTTTGTTTTTCCCAAATCAAAAACCAATCCATGCACCAAATCAACACGTTAAAAACAGTAAGATAGTAAAATTCGCGAATTAGTAAAAGAGGAAGTAGACACTTGAATGATTTGCACGCAGTTGTAAGCTTTTCTAATGTTTTTATTTAAAAAAACAGCATAGCATAAAAACGGATCAACGAAAGAAATTTTCAATTCAGTAAATAACCAATTATATGACTCGAGTCATTCACTAGCTTAAAGACAGAACAGAATAATGTGAATAGCTCGATGCGGCGAATACAAAAGAGCGCCATGGGTGCAACGGTGAGTTGTTGTGGTAGTTTTTAGAACTAAGCAATTAAAGTCTCTACTGGTACACAAATGGCGCTAATTGTAAAATAATGTTTTCGTTTATGTTAGTCCAATTATTCAATTTATATTTGTTTCCTAGAATGTTTAGTAATGTACCGGTTTTTTGCTTGTATGCACTGCACGCCCGTTTTATATAACTTTCAGAATAGATAGTTGCAGGCATCTTTGGTAGTTTTAGGGGATGTTTATGTGCCCGTATCAAACGTACAATGGTTTAAGTTTTCGTCTCTTTCTAATAATCTCAAGAATCTCTCTGAATTTATTTCCAGAATAAAATCTCATCACGTGTACACGACATTGAGATGTATTTTTAGTAAATCTCTGAGAGTGTTTCCTTCCGTGGACCCGGACCTTCAGACTAGTGCTTACATATGTGTTTGAGACGTGCGTACTGGACGTTTTTGAAAGGAAAATTTTGAGGCGTATCTTTGAGCCGGTTTTAAAAAATGAATGGCGCGGTTGCCACAAAAAATAGGGGTTGTAGACTGAAGAAGAAGTGGGCTTAGTGAATAAATTGATATAAAATATTGAAATATAAACAATTTAACGTCTAAGAGGTCATCAGCGTGATTCTAAAATCATAAAGAATCCTTTTAAAATTAGCAATATTAACTTTGTGGTTAAAATTATTAAAATTAAAATTCCATTATCACACAAACATTCAGGGTTTCACTCCATGATACATCGTTTAGTCAATATTCCTATGTCAACAACCAATTTCAATATTGAATTGAATACAATTTAAAAAAATAGCAGTTAATAACGGGTATAATACAGATTTGATAGACACTATTTAAAAAAATAAATTAAGAGAATATAATAATCAATTTTTATATAAATCACAGATAAAACATAATGATAATAATGATTATTGGCATAGGATTTTATACATAAATAACTTTTCGAATCAAATATCTAAACACCTACCACGAAACATTAGACCGGCATTTTATACAAATAATAGTATAGGAAATTTACTCATAAATTCTAAAGACAAAGATGATAAATTTAACAATTCTGGTGTCTATAAACTTAGTTGCAAGGATTGTGCTGCATTTTATATTGGTAAAACGGGTAGAAATTTTAATATAAGAGTAAGGGAGCATTTGAGATGTTTGAACAATAGTGGGTTTTCAGAATTTGCTAATCATTTGATAGAAAATGGTCATGGTTTTGATAAAAATTGGGATTGTCAATTTTGCATATAAACGGTGTTGGTCACAAATTAAATAATTTGGAATCGTTGGAGATAAATAAAGCGTGTAAAACTAATCAAAAAATTATAAACAACCAACTAAATTTAACTACGAGTCCCATTCTAAAAATTTCCTAAAAATTATTCGAGTAAATTTGTATTCAGTAATAATTTGAGTTAGGTACTGAATTTATTTTTTAAATAATTATGTTTTTTTCTTCTTTTTTTAAATATAGATTCTGGTAAATAAACAATAATATATGTTTTTAGTTAGTTATGACATCCTGAAGAAGAAAATGGTATTTTTCGAAACCGGTAGATGTATTTAAACTCAATTAAGTGGTTAATAAAACAAAGATAATAAATAAAAATATCGCATAGAATCATTTATGATAAGACAATTTTATTTGAAAAAGCAATTTTTATGATAGTAAATAAATAAACATAATATTTTATGATAAGTATTTAATGATATGATTGAGTAATCCGCAATAACCTCTGGTTGTACAAAAGTACGAAGGAACTAGTGATGAGGAAAATAAACTACTCTCAACTCAGTGTTGTGATTGTTATGGGTAATTCGATATCAGTGATTGAAACCTGTGATTGTAATCACAGTTTCATTACTAATGCGCGTGCCCCGCACGATATACAATACGCGAAAACATAATTTAGAGTGCATTTATTTATATTATTAAAACCTTATTTGCGTTAAAAACATATTCTACCATAAATAATTCATAAAGATTTAATTTAATGTCATCACAAAGACGATGAAAATGATAAAAAAAAAAGTAAATTTTCGGGTCAAATTCTCAGCAAATATGCGTTTTGGTGGAATCTACTAGATGGCGCTGATCAAATTACAGAAAATCCGCTAGATGGCGCTGATTCAAGTGATAATCGATTTAAACGACGGCGTCAGAAAACCAATAGAATTTTTAACAGAAAATTTTATTTGAATCACTGTTAGTGAGTGTGACTCAAAGATATCAACGGTTGACTCGCGGTTCGTGATTTTGAGCTCATCACTAGAAGGAACGTATGTATGTACTTGTGTTTCCAAATATGCAGACAGAATGCAGTAAACTTTATCAGAGGCGATAAATATGATAATTACCAATGCATAGGTTATAAATATAAAGTTAGAGCGCTGCAATAAACCGCCAGATACGGTAGTAGATAGTAATAATTCACAATTTGAACTCTAAATGATTGTTATCCAAGCAGTCTGATGTCTACGGTCTATAAGGCTTTAATTGCCGAAGTTATCAATAGAAATATTAAAAAGTAAAAAACAAAATCTTTTCAACTCGATCACATGGCAGGTATTATTATTTTAGCAATGTTTGAATATGTCCAAGAACATACAATTACTAGATTTTCACTTACAAAGGCACTGTTATTAAACAAATATCTCATAGAGACGAAGCTATTTTAATGAAAAGATATGGAAATATGAGTAATTATAAGGCTTACGATCTGTCTTCGGCTGGCTTAAGTCATCACTTTATACAAATATAACTTTCACCATTCTCGCCCATTAATCAATCTCCATATCTATCAAATTTTTGGAAGTTGTACATATGTTATTATTATTATTATTTTAATTTACCTTGAACATTAAAATTTTTATATTATTAATAGTATCGGCGTTAACTTTGTTGAGTTTCATCATAGATGAATATAAATGAAACAATGTTATAACTCTACTTGAGTTTATTAGCACTACTTGAGTTTCCAGAGAAACAGACTAATATAGGAGACTAATATAAACTGACTACACACAAATATAGGAGACGAGGATTAAGTTGTAGACATACAAGTAATTAGGCACTGACAGATGGAGGGGGAGGGGGCGGAGTTACTGGTGGACGATGGAAGGGTGGTTGTAACGGGAATATTCCGGCGGATTCTCAAAATTGCAATACTGGAATGAAGATGATTGTTATACCTACCCTCAAAAATAAACAATACGTAAATTAATGTCAGTGTTATATTTGAATGAGAGAGAGTGAGTAAGGGAGGGAGGTAAACGTAACATAATCTGTCAAAACATATAAAATGGCGGCAAGATTGGCCGTAATTCTTCAGTAATGAGGAAATCAATAGGTATTTATGAAACAATCCTTTTTCTGTGAACTTCGAATACAGTATATTGAGAGGAGATAAGATGAGTTAGAAAATGTAATATCGTTTAACAGATACTTCAATAATACTTCACCTGTCGATGAGAGTTACCGTTTCTCTCGAAAATCGAGTAGTGCTAATAAACTCAAGTAGAGTTATAACATTATTTCATTTATATCCATCTATTTTAATTCTTATTAAATTTTATATTGCAAACAAAGTACATAACGAATTAAAAACTTGAGAAATAATTAAAAATATCACTTACAATTTCCCAACGTCCACTTGTTTCCTAATGATTCATATTATAATATAGTTAACCGAATTGGTTGACCAGATTCTAATAAAAAGGTTATAGATTTTTTTATTAAAAATTAATTATACATTATGTCCAGTTTCGGTAAAATATACGAAAGGTGACTGTCATCATCCTTTATCATTCACCTCGATATGGACTCTGGTCTAGCAAGAACAAATGAAAATAACATGAAAAAATGAATGTATTTAATAAAAAATGTTTTAAGTACTAATTTAATGTATTAATTATAAATATAAACATATAAAATCAATTTTGTCGAAAAATATTGTTTTTGCGCTATCGCGATTCGAACCTGGATCTCTATTTCCAA
Organism: Eubasilissa splendida; assembly: GCA_031772225.1. NCBI lineage: Eukaryota > Metazoa > Arthropoda > Insecta > Trichoptera > Phryganeidae > Eubasilissa > Eubasilissa splendida. The sequence goes on from CM062856.1 coordinate 19,079,112, forward strand.
TCCGGGGAAGTACACTACCAATTGTGTTATAACGCCAGTATTTTTCATGACAAATTTTCGAACCTACATGTTACACTTTTTAAAATTAATACATCTGTTCCATTATTTTTGAAAGCCATCTGCATTATTTTTACGGAATCACAAATACCTTTGAGTAAACCGACTGCAGACGCCAGAATTATTAATTCACCACAGACCGTCTGTTCTGAATAATTACAACTCCACAATAAGAATGTGTTCTCCTTAATAATAAAAAATGTAATTATTTACAGTTGTTTTTTATCCACAGCTGTCTCCCAATCTTCGCTGTCCATTGTTATTTGCTGCCACGATTTGAAGATTTCGTTAGTCTAGCGGGTTTTAAGGAGGCCTTTCGACCTCTAGATTCCCCCGGGTACCACGGGATAACTGCATTCGTTCTGAGCGATGTGGCGTGCCCATTGATATTTTACTTTTTTGGCGTATTTAATTGTTGTGGTAAATCTTGCCGTTCTATCCTCTGTATTGTGTCCGGTGTATCTTGGTAGGTATTATCGCAATAAAACTCCGCTTTCCTTACAAAAATTCTAGATTTATTACAACACTTAAAGGTACATGGAATTGTACGAGATTTACGATTCAGAAATAGTATTTACAATTGGAAGTCGCTTAGATGAGAGAGAGCTTCCCAAAGGCGCGGCGACTTGTAAAGGTTCGCCCCCCACACACACATTTACACAAACAAGTGACAGTTCTCACAATTATATAAACTACTATTGTCTATTCTCTTATTGTCGTCCGACATTTATATTTCCATGCAAGTTCATGTTTCGCAGTCATAACAGTACTAGAACCCAAGAAAAAGAAAATTTTTTTTTTTCAGGCGTATTCTAGTATAACGTGTTAAAATTTTTTTACAGATAAACAATATTGCTTTAAATTATTTCAAAAAATAAATTTGATTCTCATTGTGACATATATGCTGTTTTAGAGAAATTAATGATCATATTTAGTCCATAGATGGCGATAGTGTAGTGGTACTCGGAGTGAGTATACATATTAATATATATTCAACTTTAAAAAATTTCATAAATATGGAGATCGATGACAGGTCGTAAGCTCTGTAATTACCCATACTTCCATATATTTTCCATTAAATATAATAAAAAATATATATCTTCGTCTCTATGAGATATCTATTATTTGTTAAATGTCAGTGTCTTTGTAGATGAAAATCCAGTAGTTGTGTGTTCTTGGATATATTTAAATATTAAAAAAAAATCCTTGTTTAATTTTTTGAATTTTTCGCTTTGCGGCGATGTTTTGTTCCCTAATACAACATATTGACGGAGTAGAAATGTGTTAATCGATGATAGACATGTTTTCGTAACTCATGAGAAATTATTTTTATATTATTATTCTAGCTGTGGTGATTTAAAAAATGATGCCACTAGGAATGTATTGTACACCAAATATATTGTGATCTTTTGGTCCTCTATCTAACGTGGACCCAAAAGCTGGACTGCACTGGCATAGTTAGGCCACCGGTTTCGTTTCAATGGTGGCATTACCGATTGAAATAAATGATATTACGTCAGGAAATCCACCAGGTAGAGTGCCCGTAGCCAGTTTTGGTTATTACATCTAGAATGTAGTGTCTGGAGCATTTACAAAACACGAGTTTATTCAATCTTTGCCAAATGTATATACTCGTAGAATCACCGCCTTTCATAGTTTTCAGATAATCAATTTAAACCGAACATTTCAGCGAAAAATTCAGGAATTGAAAATGGTTGAAATACTGGCTAAAATGGAATTTCAGTAATATTGTGAATGCATCAATCGAAAAATTAGTTTGATAACGCGATGAGAGATAGCGCTTTCTATAAATATTGTGATTTTTATATCCATTATCGTATACATCTAATAACATAAATGATGAATTTTTGTCTAATGATATAAATTAATTTAATTGAAATACCTGTATATTGGTATGAAAAATAAAAATTTAATTGTAAAAATTCTATTGTTTATTAAGTATTTTATATATTGTGAGATGCTCCACATAACAATTATAATTTATGCAAGCACTGGAGTATATATAATAATAATAATATGTATTAATTAACTAACTAACTTACCATCATGCTGTTTCTCTGAAGGGGTAAGCAGAGAGGATAGATGGCCACACTCCTCTGTCCTGACACACAATTCTTGCCTCATCCACATTCATACATCTTCTTCTCATATAAGTTCGCCGATTATTGAGGCTTCTAACAGGACTATTCTCCAGTATGTGGTTTACCTGGTCGTGCCAAGTCTTCCGCGGACGTCCTCTACTTCCGGTGCCATCAACACTTGCGTCATATATCTTTCTTACCATTTTATCCTCATTCATCCGTTTCATATGAGCAAACCACCTAAGTGATCCTTTCTTAATTTCTTTTATTCTTTACTCCATATGTTTTACTATTAAGGAGAACACATTCTTATTGTGAAGTTGTAGTTATTCAGAACATAGGTCTGTGTTATTTTAAATTCTAATTAAATGTATTAATTAGAATATTAAATCAATTTTATCGAAAAATATTGTTGTTGCTACCGGGATTCGAACCTGGATCTCTTTCCAAACCGGGGAAGGTGCATTATTCGATTATGCTATACCGACACAGTGGATCGACGACAAATTTTCGAACCTATATGTTACACTTTTTCAAATTAATACATCTATTATACTCCGTTAATTAATATATTTAATAAAACAAATATAAGTCGCTAGCATCGATGCCGGCTGAGATGGCGGTGAATTTGAAATCTGATCTCTACAGCACTCCCCCTCCAGCGACCTAGTCGCTGGTCGAAGGTCGCGATACGTCTGTGTGGTCATGATGGGTCGTGCTGCTACAGCACGGACGGTGGGACGATTTGTGCTGGCGCGGGACTTCACCAGTTTTGATGACATGCACGACGACTGCTTTGACTGACGCTGTCGGCTGAGATGACAACTTGTATTTGTATCTATAGTGGGGCTGTACAATTTAATTTGCACTACTATTCCGTTTCAACACTAATAATATTTTAATGTCATAGGTAATATGTAGAAATGCGTTGTAGAATAATGCAAATAAAATTGTACAGATGTCGCCCGCTATGGATATAAAAACAAATTGGCCGAAAATTAATTTGTACACTAATAAATGACGGAGTCAGGCCAAGTTGTTCTTCGGTAGAATAACGTTTTAATTGAAAATTAAACATCTTTTACAGGAAAAAATTCCATCGAACATCGATCGGAACTTCACCGGAACCAAGGACGAGGGAATAATTTACCTGGCAAATTGGAGATGATTGATTACCATCCCTGATGTGACAGGCTGCGGTAGGCTAAATTGAAATGGTGTCAAATAAGATCTTTGTAATATTCACAAGATCCACGACTCTTAACGATTTCGCAGATTTAAATTTGATGAACGTTCCGGATTCTAGAAATCCTTGTCTCTAATGGACGTATAAAAAAAATCAGTGTAATGTGCTAAAAGCTTTATATAGCAATGACTATATGCTTTTCAAACAAAATAAATATCTATGGACCTATAGGTACATAACTAGTTCTAAAGAAAAACTTTCATAATTGCTGGATATAAATGAAACAATGTTAATACTCTACTTGAGTTTATTAGCACTACTCGAGTTTGGCACAACAACTTAGGTGCATTACTTCTCAATTCAAAGTAAAAAATAGATAACTTAGAAAAAGCGGGGTTTACGAAATTTCACGCGGAGATTGAAATAGTATATATTATCGGACAAACCTCTAGAAATATCAATATTAGATTAAAATAGCATTATCGTTGTCTAACTAGTATCAACTTTTCCGAATTCGCGAATCACATCATGGATAATAATCATTCCTTTTATTCATGTACCATTAAACTTTTTCATCCCGTCACGCGTAAAGTATCATTGAAGTATCTGTTAAACGATATTACATTTTCTAACTCATCTCCTCTCCTCTTAATATTCCCGTTACAACCACCGCTCCACCGTCCACCAGTGACTCCATCCCCTCACCATTCAGCTGTCAGTACCTAATTACTTGTATGACTATCATTTAATCCTTGTCTTCTATATTTGTGTGTAGTTTGTTTAATACTTCACGTGTCGATGAGAGCTACTGTTTCTCTCGAAACTCGAATAGTGCTAATAAACTCAAGTAGAGTAGTAACATTGTTCAATTTATATCCATCCATTATGATGAGACTACAAAATTACCGCCGATTCTATCAATAATATATTTTATAATTGCTTTAGCATCGCCGAATTCAAAAATGAACTATATAAATGAGAATCAGAGTGTTTATTGGTTTCCAAATTACATAAAATAATTTAAGTAATCGACCACACAAACAATATTTAGGCACTAAAAATAATAATACATTTATTTATTAATGACCACCGGCATCTTATTATAGGCATCAAAAACTACTAATTTTAAATCGGAAAGAGATCATTTGCCTTTATATTTGTTAGGTTAGGTTAAATGCTCACATTTTGGGAATCGAATATTTTTTTGGTAGAAAAATCTTTATATTGTTAATTTAACTAAAGACAATTTAGGGTATCTATTTAATAAATATTACTGAACAAATTTTATCATTAAAATATTATTATTGGTAGCAAAAGACAAATATTTGGGGATTAAATCACTATTTATTTGGTGTTCGGTTAAATAGTACAAGGTTGTATAATTTTTAATTTACTGTCTAGATGTAAGTTATAAACGTATTAAACGTGGAAAAATGTTAACGTTCTAAGTTTAAACAATACAAAATATACATCTTGATGTGCGTGTATAAAAAATCGTGCAGTTGAGTGCGGAGTGAGCTGTCGTACGTTGTGTATTGTATTTATACGTAGAATGACCGGACTGATGCATATTAACACTAAACAAACTATCTGAAATCTTCAAAAACTTAATTATGTTAACATGGTTGTATATAATTATTAAATAAAAATGTATGTAATATTAAATCATGTACGTTTAAAAAACTTTAACATGTATTTTTTTGAAAGGTTAAAAAATCATATATTTACTATTATTACATTCAATACAACAGAAATAAACTAACATTATGATAGAACATATAAATTCAACACTATCCATAAAACAAATATTTAGATCAAGTTTATAGTTGGATAATGCACCTTCCCCCGGTTTGGAAAGAGATCCAGGTTCGAATCCCAGTGGCGCAACAACAATATTTTTCGATAAAATTGATTTTATATGTATATCTTTCCAATTAATACATTTAATTAGTGATACTAATTTAATGTATTAATTATAAATATATATATATATAAAATCAATTTTGTCGAAAAATATTCTTTTTGCGCTACCGGGATTCGAACCTGGATCTCTATTTCCAATCCGGGGAAGTACACTACCAATTGTGTTATAACGCCAGTATTTTTCATGACAAATTTTCGAACTTAAATGTTACACTTTTTCAAATTAATACATCTATCGTTCCATTATTTTTGAAAACCATCTACATATTTTTACGGAATCACAAATACCTTTGAGTAAACCGACTGCAGACGCCATTGACACAGATGGATTGGAAATAGAGATTCAGGTTCGAATCCCGGTAGCGCAAAAACAATATTTTTCGACAAAATTGATTTTATATGTATATATTTATAATTAATACATTAAATTGGTATTTAAAACATCACAGACCGTCTGTTCTGAATAATTACAACTTCACAATAAAAATGTGTTCTCTTAATATCATTTAATTAGCATCAGTTCTCATGATCATTTGGCATTTCCTTCTTTCTTCTTCTATGTCGACATCCTTATTGTCTTAGGCCCTGGAGATTAAGCCGAGCCCAGAGTGGACTCGTTTCACGAAGTCGTCACCGAGTATTGTTCCATAATCGGACAAAACTCACCGCCCAATTATCCATCTTCAAGGCTGAGGACGCCAGGCAACTTCCCCCGGCTCCCGAGACCTACGCCATCCTCTGATTATCACTACCTTTCCTCATCATGGTCCGCACTTTGAGAAGCGGATCTCCCGAGCTCTTCCTCTCCGCCAGCAAAAGAGACAGCTCGAGCATTTTGTCTTCTCATAGACGCCTGCCGCTTAGCGGGCATTTGATTGGCCAGCAGGAAGATCGTGGGTGCACATACGTTGAGACCCATTCTGTTTCTTTTTAATAAGATGATGCACATACCTGGGGATGGCTTATTTCTCACGTGACTATGTGTTTTGTGATAAAGGATGATTAGTTTTACTATGCATGATAGTTGACGTAAATCAAATTAAAAATGTCATTAATAAAAAACATATTAGCCGATGGTCCATCCGGTAGAATGACGAATTCAAAATGATATTTTGTAATACAATTTTATTTAAGTATACCTATATAGAGAATGGTAAGAAAGATGATTGATGATACCAGAAATAGAAGATGTCCGCGGAAGACTTGGCACGACCAGGTAAATCAGATATTGTTATAAGTCTCAACCATCGACGAGCTTGCATGAGAAAATGTATAAATGTAGATGAGGCGAGAGTTGTCATGACAGAAGAGTATGGCGTTTCATCATTTTTTACTAGCCCCGCGGAAAAACGTGATGGTAAAGTAGTAATAATTCACATGCGAATATCAATTAAAGCTGATCGCCACTTCTAAATACAATAATTCATTAAAAACTAATTTTATTGTTACGTACTTGTCTTCTTAAGTAAGTCTTCAATGTACACCTCGTAAAGGTTTAAGGTCCAAGAGAAACTCTATGTGAAAATCATATGTTTATTACAGTATGATACAAGGTATATCACTAGTACAAGTCAAACGATAAAGCAGATGAGCACGCAGAGAGAGAGCGCGCCTGGCGCGCGTCGCCCTTTATGTCCCCGCACACACGCCCACAGATTAGCATCCCGCCTCGGCGGTGCGGCCCTCACACACACACACACACACACACATATATATATAATTCCAAGAACATCATAATTATTAATAGGTTTTACATTAAAATTATAGCCTTTGTACCTCGAATTATCAGCGAATAACATAAAATATTACCTTTACATTGTAGCGGTTGATTTTACCAATGCGGTATCGAAAATATTTGAGTATTACTTTACATAATAATATTATGTTGCTGTATTGACTCGGAACATTTCCGCAAAACATGTCAGCGCATATATCGAGATTCCATTTTGAAAAAGGGCTCTATGTAAAAAAAATTTCATTTGTCTGGAAAGATACCTGAAGCCGGTGAGATGTAAAATAGCGGCCCGAGTTAAGATTGAGGCTTTTTTATAACTATGGTAGAGATGGCGTCAGGGTCCGCTCCTGGTTCTATCCAGAGAATTGGATGTGGTTTTCAATCACAGTTTTATCTACTTGTAAATTATTCAGCGAATTTGTAAAACAAATTGGATAGTTTGTTCGTAGCAAGATGATCTCGTCCTCTAGATAAATATACCAAAAAAATAATTGGCAAATACGTTACCCGTTGAAGTGATACCTGCGTCACAATACATTACTTTTGAAATACTCGCTTTATTTCTTAATTTTTTTCTGTCCAGCGGAAAATTTTATGGTTTAATATTAAATAAAAAAAAAACTACAACGTTATTCTCATATTTTATTTATACAAAATGGAGTTTAACGATGCTAATTTGACGTTTTGTAAACTTTGGGAAAACGTTTGAGAAACTGCACAATTTGCAGTTTGTATGGATGAAACTATAGTTTATTTTTTTATTCCAGTACAGGCTGCAATCCTCCTTATCGATTTACGCGGATTGCGCATAATTTCACGTCGAACTTGAGCCACATGTTCTGGCGTCGCTGCTGACGCTGACGGTCCCGGAAGAGTTTGGTTAACCATTGTCCCTTCTTGTCTGAACTTTTGAACCCAACACCAGATAAGTTGCGTGCTCGGCGCATCACTTGCTCGTCGAATATTAAAGTGAGTACAAAAAGCGCGACGCGCACGAACCAATGAATCACCGCACTTTAAATATTGCTTATATGTGCGCTCCCGACCAGTGTCTCATTGCGACAGGCAAATCCGCAAATCACGCGCGTCGAACAATACCCCTCCCACTTACCTCACACTGGTGGTTTACGAGCAATTACAATTTAATCTTGAAATTTTTCCGCTAGACACCCTATATTAATAAATAAATAAATATATTATAGTCCAAAAGCGAATTTACGAAATATTTCTAACTACATACTTCATACGCTCTATTTCTATCATTCTGGGGAGTGTCCGATGAATTCTTTCATAAATTGTAAAATATAATATTAGAAAATATATTTTCTGAATTTGATTATTAATTATTTATGACGGTTAAAATTATGGGAATGTTTATAAAACGCACTTATTGTATTGCTCATATGTGCGCTCCCGACCAGTGTCTCATTGCGACAGGCAAATCCGCAAATCACGCGCGACGAACAATACCCCTCTCACTTACCTCACCCTGATGGTTTATTTATTATTTATTAGCCGCGATTGTTTTTGCAATGCACCTCCACATTTCTCGGTTCTGGATTGTTCCAAAGTCTCTCCAGCCAGATTCAACGCATCCGTTCACCGTTATGCCACTCTTCCAGGTCTTTGTTCTAATGCCGAGGTTAATTTGTCATGGCACACGCATGATGTGCCCGAAAAATTGCTATGCTATTCGTGCGCGTCTATCACGGAATATGCAACATCCTCCTCCAACAGTACATTTCGGAGGCATCTAGTTTTACGCTTAATGTTTAGTTAATAAGATGATTTTCTTAATAAAAACAAACAATATTAGCGTTAATATTACAAAATTCTAGAATTAACTGAACGTATGTTTAATTGAAGAAACACGCGAAGACTGTCATTATTTCTGATAAAAGCGTAAATGGCCGTATTTCAAGATGAATAAATAACCGACAGACAAAGAATATTCTCGAATGATATCCATGCGACATAAAAAGATCAAAGGACGTTCAAAACTCGATAGATGAAATTATCGTATTTTATTATTATTATTATTATTTATATATTCAACTATAAAGTTCGAATAAAAGAAAAATAAGTGGCGAGAGTGAGAGGAGTAGCGGGAGCAAAGATTGACAGATGACCGAAGAGAGCGGCAGTCATTGGGCAATAATTGGATAATGGCTGAAAATGATGTTCGATTGTTGACGTGTATTTTTAATTTATTTGTGAGAATCGAACGGTACAGATATTTAATAACTCGTGACGTAGTATAAAAATAAGACCGGTGAGGTTTCTTCTTAGCTGGATAAAGTGAAAATATACAAATTAGTTAACTAATAAATGGTACATAAAAAGATAAACAAAAAAGTGTTTTTACATTTTTTAAAGAGGAGAGGACGGGGAGGAAATGGAGAAATGATATATATAATATGTATGCGTAGTTATATATAAAAATACGCATACATACACGCATATATATATATATATATACAATTTATGTCAATCGATAGTTATTAAAAAGTTGGCGTAGTTTAATTTTAAAGGGAAGCAATTTATCATTGAAAATGTCATTAGAAGAATTTACGATATTATATTTTGACATAGATCGGGTCATAAAACGATTTTTTAAGTAATTAGTTCTGCCAAAATTAGAGTAAAATAGATTATTTGAACGTGTTGGGTGTGTGGGATAGTTTAATGTTATTATCGAGGATTCCAAATGGTTGGTAGATCCAGATTATGATTGAGCGACAATGTGCTCCAGCCTCCGAGTGGAGTGTATCGGTCTAGGATAGAGACCCCCGGCGATGAGTTGTGCATCAAGCGAAGACTCTCAATGTGTAATAGTAGTAGTATCAAGTCTGCTTTAATATTCTATTTGTATACGTCTTTATCCTTAATTGTTACGAAGCCAGCATTTACAATTTATTTATTAAGCTTTTTATGTACCTACGTAAATATCGATAATGTTGTCAAGCTCGCCGTAAAAGGTTTTAATTGCAACGTTTAAATTCGTATTAGGTAGAACATTGTTCTTCCGGTCGATATTTTATATTTCAGAAATTATTAAGCTATACACGGCTGTTATTTTTTTCTCTCTCGAGGCATTCGTGGGATGGTTCGATTTGCGGACATTTCAACGGCGTTTTCGAAAATTGGATGGTTAAACCTTTACGTGAATCTTTTTGAATGCGACCTTTAGAGTTGCGAAAACTGTTTAAATAGTTTATTTATTTATTTATACAGAGTACACGTAATGAAAACGAAGTACGCGAAGTAAAATAATACATACATAATTTATTGCGTACGTAAAATATTTTAAATGAAATAAATAAGGTCACAAAGGTTAAATAGTTTTTGATAGAAACAGAATTTTAATAAATAAATATGTAGAATGAATAAATAAGTCTTCCATACATTTGAATTGATTCTGTTTACTGAATTAGCTGCACTTTACGTATATTTATATAAAATATCAATATTTTAAATTAAATATTAATTTCAAACTAAGTATTATAGGAGTATATCAATAACTTTATAATGATTACCTTATATATAGTTTTAATTAATTAAACTAGAAGTGGCCCTCCGCCTTGCAGGTTTTGTTTTATTAGATTATTTAATATATAAAATATTATTATATTAAAAAAAAAGGTTTTTTTTTAGACGCCTAACTGCAGGTTCAAATATACTTCTAAAATAAAATATAATTTTAATAACCATCTATACAATTTAATCTACTTTAGATTAATCCAGTATACTAAAGATTTCACAAATGTGCGATCTCATTGAAACCAGGCCAAATTTTAATATGATTTTCAAAATTTGAGTTAGACTCGCAAGAGTATAAAGACAATGGTAATTTATTAAATCGGTGTGTAAATATATTAATAATTAATATAAATTACTCGGTAATACGACTATTGCTTACTTACGCGTCAAAAACCTTGACTATAATTAAGAAAGTAACACGACATACGTGCTCCATCTTCCATGGCCAAAGTCCGACTGCCGAGCACCAAGCGAGCCGGCGCCTAATCGATCATCGCCATCATACAATTAAGATCAAGTTTTACACGTAAGGAACAGTTGCATGGTCCGGCGTTGGACCATCACGAGATGCAGATGATTTCGGGGCATGGTCATTTCATGAGTAAACTATTCGACTTGGGAATTTATTAGGGTGTGGGTCTTCCGCTGGGGATTGCTGGGATGGACGATACCGGGATGAGCAGTGGCTAGGGAGACCTAACGGAGCATTCTACTGGCTCTCCCTCGCACCTCTTGCGACCTCGGCAGGGTGAATTTCTGCCGGAACGTGACCGAGTTCCGCGACTGCAATACATAAATGTGACGTCTGCCCTCCCCTTATGGGGGTGCGTGATTTATATAGCTTCTCTCTAGCTGCCCTCTGAATTTAACGTGATAACGAGTCTCACGTCAAATTGTAGAGGTATGGCGATGATAACGGAGCCAAGCTATGATGGTATTAAGATGTTAATAACTGATTGTAATAAATAAAAAAGTAATATTGATGAATCGATACGAGAGTAAACAGCTCTCAATACGATTCCGGGATAGGGTGTAAAATAAATAAAAAATGTAACGAACGGTATTTTTTATTTGGATAATAAAAAGATTTCTAAAATTTTTGTATTTTCGGAAATACAAAAAAAAAAAACGCTTGTTAATGTTTGGGAATGGTAATTACACATCGCACAGATGAGATTTTTTTTCCCATCCTTTTGTTAGAGAAGACGAAAACCCATAACTTCTGTTAGTTGCTTTCCCAATCCTTTTTCAGAGTTTCTAATCAGTTAGCAGATTCCGCTATTAGGACTACTATTAGTGTACTCGGTGGATACAGAGATAACTTGTATTAAAAGTTAGAGACCCATTACCTACTAATTCCATTTTATGACAGGATTCCTAGAAGTTCTGTGAAATTTATATGAGCAGTATATTTCAATAAATGTCTCCAGCGCCGACACGATAGTTCAGGAAATATTATGAGGTTGGTTGTATATTCGTAGATGTTGAGCGAATAATTTGAATCACCGCAGGTACATCGATATTAGCAAGAAAATTTAAGGACCCTGAATTTATGAACACACTTTATTGAGAATAGAATAATATATTAAATACTAAATACTAATTGTACATATAAAATCAATTTTGTCGAAAAATATTGTTATTATATTACTATTTAAAACATCACAGACCGTCTGTTCTGAATAATTACAACTTCACAATAAGAATGTGTTCTTCTAATAATAAATGATCATAAAGACAATATATTATTGAGGAGAACACATTTTTATTAATTATTAAGTTATGATTAATAAAAATGTTTTAAATACTAATTAAATGTATTAATTAGACAGATATACATATAAAATCAATTTTATCGAAAAATATCCCGGTAGCGCAACAAATATTTTTTCGATAAATAGATTTTTCCGCATATCTTTATTGTTGACTAATTTAATTTGTATTAATTATGATTTCTTTTCTGAGGTTGAATCAATTTACAAGATAATCCAGATAACCTAATTATGTTGAATAAATATTGTTTTATATCAAACCTAAAAAAAATCATTGTTAAAACAAAGACATTCTAAATTTATTCCTTCTAAAATATTGGAATATTAAAGAGATTTCAATATATATCAATTAATTTATATAATTTGTAGAAAATATGATCGAAGAGCAACCGTTGATATCATCGCTGAACACACGACCAACACAGGAACGTGGGAAGGTCAAATCCAAGATGGAGTGACGATGTTGACAAGACATATCCGTTTTAAAAATCCAGGATTGGAGAGAAACAATGTATAATATAATATATATTATTACAGACCAGTGCAAGAAAATTCTCGAGGAGGCAAATTCGCATCAGAGGTTTTAGAGCCAATAATTATAATAAATATGAATTAAATGTATTAATTAGAAAGATGTACATATGAAATCAATTTTATCGAAAAATATTGTCGTTGCACTATCGGGATTCGAATCTGGAGCTCTTTCCTAACCGGGGATGATGCATTATCCAACAATGCTACAGCGACAATATTTTTAGCGACAAATTTTCGAACCTATATGTTACCTTTCTGATATTAATACATTTAATCGTTCCATTATTTGAAAGAGCCATCTACCTTATTTTTACAGAATCTCAAATACCTTTGAGTAAACTGATAGCAGACGGTTAGGAAAGAGATCCAGGTTCGAATCCCGGTGGTGCAACAACAATATTTTTCGATAAAATTGATTTTATATGTATATCTTTCTAATTAATATATTTAATTCATATTTAAAACATCACAGACCGTCTGTTCTGAATAATTACAACTTCACAATAAGAATGTGTTCTTCTAATAATAATTATAATGATTAAAATTTGTGAAAAATTATTATAATGATATAGTTATATATTTTAATGACTTACCCAACACCTGGAGTAAGATTAACAGCGTGCAATGCAGTTCTCGTATTAACACTGAAAGTCTCACTAGGTCTGAAAGGTGTAGCTTAGATCTGAAAAAAAAAGAAAAATGTAGATTTAATGAAATTTCAGCACTAAGAGCCGATTGTGTGATCAGTTGTAACTTTTTACGATGGTAACTTTTTACTATAGTAACATTTGACTAACGCGGGTTTGCGGGTTGTTGATACATTAAATTTACTACTTTCAAAGCATAGATGGAGATGTCTATAGGAGTGACAAATAATCATGAAATATGCCTAATTTTGTGCATTATCTATGGATTTTTTCGCCTACGCGTTCGATATCTTTCACTTTGGTGATGACATTTTTTCGTATTATGTGTAATAATATATATTAAAGAATGAAATCATCATCAGACAAACTAAAATAGCGGTATATTAAATGATTAATTGTCGTATACTGCAACTTTTAAAGTATCTATGTGTCAGATGACTTTTAGAACAGCTGTGAAAAGTCTGCCATATTTAACTATCGATTCTCGTGTTTACTATCAGACATCGCAGAGTAAAATGAGTTTACTACGGGATGTACTTTCGGCAAGTAAATATTTTTTTACTAACGATCGAACAACCCGTTTTCGCAAAATATTTTACTTTTATAACTTTTTTTACTATTGTTACTATTGATAACACAACCGGCCCTAGAGATATAACTTATACCAAAAATAACAATCTTATACAGTTGAGGAAATTGCATAAATTACATATAATACAAATTAAATGAATCAACTAGAAAAATACACAGAAAAGTCTATTTATCGAAAAAACATTTAGTTGCTACCGGGATTCAAACCTTCACCTCTTCCTAGCGCGTTCATCATTTCGCTATAGCACAAATTTTGAACTTGTATTCTGTAATCTTTACAATTTATACATCTATCATTCCACAATAACGCGCTTCCCCAGATGGGACGAGGTGCAAGTTCGAATCCCGGTAGCAACTAAATATTTTGTCGATAAATAGTTTTTTTCTGTATCTTTATAGTTGATTAATTCAATTTATACTAAAAAAAACCACAGAACAACAATTTCACAACAAAAATCCCTAAAAAATCACATTTAATTGTATCAAAAATATATATATGTACACATAAAATGTATTATTGTATGTGTGTGAATTTGTATATAGCTACAGAATTGGACAATTAAGCACCAGAATGGAGAACATTACAGAAAAAAAATCTGCATTTAACTTGCCAGTTTCAGTTGTGTGTTAAGTTAGGTTGGTTAAAAAAATTTCAAGATAAAGTATGTAAACGACAGAGTAATTTTTTTTGGCGCCCATTAAACAAATAATAAGCTTTCTTATTTGGTACTAAAATATTATTTTTATTGCCACTTCAAATATTTACCGACACGGTATTTTAACGATTTTTTTTGAATTGGACTCTATACTATAAATTTTTACTATACACCATACAAGTATTTTTTCAAGATACTAAAAAGATTTTTTAGTTACTCGCTTAGCATTATTTTGGTAATCATTTATATATTGGATAGATGCACAAGTTTTTTTTAAATAAACAAATTATATAAACTAATCAATAATGTATACTTTGTTTAAACCACTCTTTTTTGATAAATCAACATGTTTTGATACGTATGGTATCTTCTTGAGAAAACAATGTATACTCAAATTAAAAATACAAGCATAGATAAAGAGAGAGATGGAAGAGAGTGGAAAATATGAAAATCTGATGCAAGATCAAGAGAACAATGCGGATGTGAAGTAATCTCCCAACCGAGCTTGTAATGTTAGCAGTTATCATGCTGAATAATTAATTAATGTCGTCTTTTCGGACGTTTTTTTTTAATTGCGGCCTCAGAGCGAAAAATATGAAAGTGAGAACTTCAAAAATGGTGGTCATATTCCTCAGGAGTAATTTAAATTTGATGACTTAGATTAAATCACAGTAAATGTCCTCCTATGACTTAACTCTTCGATTAAACTCAAACAAAATAATAAATAATAGACAATAAAACAATCCGATGGCATTAAGTGACATTGACGAATGTCAATTTAAATTATTTTCAAAGCACTTAAACTTTGGAAGACAAAAACGCCATGAATAAGTGTGTTACATCAATCGTGCATCAACTCAATATTATCCGTTCTATTTCAGGGTAATATGCCTTACGGTAAATAGTACCAACACGGATATCACCATGCACGATAACACATCTCACCAGTATTATTTCGTACTGAAGAAAATGATATAGACGATGTATAATAATTATATATTTACATTAAAAAATATTACGAGTAATGTACGTATTCTTGCGCATCAACAAACGCCCTATCCGGACCAAATACAAATATCCACTGAACTCTGATTTGTTCAGATTGAACTTAATAGACTCCCCAATGTGTGAGTGTGGTGCCGAGGAGGAAACCCTTGACCATGTCTATTTTGCCTGTCCATTGCGAATCGCGGGTTTCTTTTATAGTGGTCTCGTCAATGGTAATTTTTAGCTCCCGGTTAACTTCTTTCCCTTAACTCGCCACGTTTAATCTATATAATAACAAGTTTTTTGAACGACAATGGTATTGAATTGTAATATAGTATTTCCTATTCTGTAATATTATTGTACTTTTTTCTGTGAAATAAAGTTTTAACTTGATTAATGGCACAAATCACTCTTGAAGGGTGGATTGCCTATTTAAAATAAATAAATAAAAATAATTATTGTATTTAGTATGTCGTGATCGAAACTATGTACTTAAATATGTCGAATATACGTTGATGCGATAATCATAATTAAATTGTGTTATTTCTTTTAAAGTATCTGAAGATAGTGTTTCTTTTTATTTATGTACTTATCCGATACATACAATGATTAAAAAAATACATTGATGAATGATGGCCTCCCCATGACTCTGTCAATCTTCCGTCTTCCGTCAATCTTTGCCGTGTCGCTCTCACAGCTCCGATAATTTCATCTATCCATCGAGACTTTAAGGACCCTCTTTTCTTTCGCGAACTCGATGTGCATAAATATATATTATTAAATACAATTTAAACTTTTTAAATCGTATACAAACTGTTAAAATATAGTTTATAATATTTATTTTTGTAAATGAGACAGTGAAAATAAAATAATAAGCTGGTGAAATTCTCACAGAGATTTCCACAGAATAATTAGCTTCCCAAAACTGACTGCAGGTGTCAGGTGGTGCTGGAAGTTTTGACAGCAAACAAATCTTTTAGCTACCATCTTGTTTTCTGCGTTCATTCCCACTGTATCGCTACAGTATTTTCCATGTTCTAATTTGTGCAATGTATATTATAAACATAAATATGTCCAGAATATGAGAAAAAAATGTAAAGAAGAAAAAAACCATCGTTAAAAAATAACCTAAAATTAGTAGTACTCTACATGAGTTATCGCGCGAACGCCGTATGACAGAAGCGGGCTACCAATATACTAACAAGGGACTAGAAATATGTATTGAATATATTTTTAAATATTGCTTTATTATCCTCTAGAACAGCGGTTCCCATACTTTTTTGATTCATGGCGCCCTTGGTGCACAACGACTTTTCCACGGTGCTCCAACTGTCCCTCTGCGAGAAGTGTGTTTCAGTCCCGTCCGTGCAAACTTGTCGATATTATCTCCTTGGAAATATTATTCAAATCAGTTGACAATGTGCAATAAAACAGATTTTAGTTCCGAGAAAAAACAACTTCATTGGAGGTCACAAATTGCTGCAATAAGGCCAAACAATATTTGCTACTGTCTTGTTTAATTTTTCTTCTTCATAGTTGTAATTTTTTTCCTAAAATAAAAATATTTTTGAGAGATCTCAAAAGATGTAACGCACCCCTGTAAGCCAAAAGTATTTAATGAAGAATTTCGAAAAAGTCGAAGAAGTTTTATATTCTATGATACCTTAAAAATTCCAACAAATGAGATGGTACTGGTTTGGTTTGAGAAAAAAATATTTTTCTTTATTTAATAAGGGATTCGCTGATTTAAGTTCGGCCGATATTAAGATCGATTTATTTAACAAATAAATTAATACAAGCAAAGAAACTAGACTATTACCGCTTAATTTTCTGTTTAAAGATGCTTTATAAACTGTCATAGAAACGGACACGGTGATATAGTATCAACATTTATGCTAGAGCCATTTAAAAACATTAAACAGTGGTTAAAATCAACGTGAATGCTTTAGAAATTAAGTATGAAACAAAATGAGATAGCGAATGAATGAGTCATAAAAATAATTCTTACCAATAATCATCTTCTAATTAATTTGCCGTAGGTAGGATTCGGTCCAGCTAACAGCCACCGGTACAACTGCCACTTCCTTGCACGGCGTCAGAAATCCAATTATCTGAATTAAAAAAATTAAAAGTATTTTTACATTTGCTATAGCTTAAAAGATTCAACGGCGTATGTGAAAACAAACTAGAATCAATAACTATTTTCACATTTGTGACAATAATATTTTTTTTATAAATTCGTTTACACGTGTTACTACTTTTTAAACTGGGTACATAATATAATATCTATGAAGGTATATCTCATACCGATAGATGTTTCAGCTATAAAACAATCAGCACATTTCTACATTCGAAGAAAACGTTCGTAGTTACTGAAAGTTTATTTAGATTGAACCGAGAAAGTTTGGCGAGATATTTAAAGGCGGGTAATTAATACTTGAGAATTGTTTTGCAGCAAAGACACGCGCTGGCGTGATAATAGAGTAATGGAAATCGAAAACGAGGCTAAAACATAATACAATGTGACTTCAGAATGTTGTAGCTATTATTTCTACGTGTATTGACTCGTGACTTCAACATTGACGTAGAACGGTAATAACAAAACACGCATAACTTCGACAAAATTAACGACTCCGATTCACGCAGACGGTTGGCAAAATATTCTCGCTGAGGTGTCGGGCGTGTCGACTGCGCCCTGAAACGTCGGTTGGGACAGTTTTCGCGAATGGCGGCGAGTTGTCAAAGCCGCGCATGCGTCGCGGTTACTTTTCCCTCGGCCTATTTCCTGCGGGGGCTGGGGGTGAGGGGTGGGGGCGATCAGCCCGGCCAGTCCGCAGCCAGCCGCGCCGCGAGCGGCAGCCCGCCGCAGCGCATCCCTATCGTGCCGCGCTGCGGATTTACCGCCCGAAGTGGCCGCGTCGGTAAAGCAGGTCGCGAGCGAACGCGCGCGCAACTCGCGATTCCATTTTCAAAAAGTGTACGGCCGCACGTCGATCCCGTGGGGCGCCTACCCGCGCCGCCGTCAAAATGTAGCGGACGCATGCGATTCCATTTTCAAATGATGTGTGAATAATAATTATACGTACGTCAATTACACGGGTAGTCCGGCGGTGCGCGCTGACGCCGCGTCGGTTACATTATCGAGAACGCGTGTGGAAAATATTCTATTATCATTTCGTGGCGTTTGATCGGTGTTCGACTTTCAAATATGCAACCTAGTAACGGGTAAATGATTACTGTCTTTAGTTGAAAACTTACGTAGACTAATCTATCTACGTAACGAGCGAGGCCGCTATTTATTGTAATTGTGCAATAATTCTTCAACTTTATGGTATGAAAACTAATTCAAATATGAAGTTTTTTAAATAGATTCGTTTGGAAAGTATTTATAGATCTTTTTCTTAATATTTTCTTTAAAAAAAACATGGAATAAAATGAGCGAGTTTTGATACAAATTAAAAAATTAACAAATATTACGATATGATAAAAGTTTTTTCACGGTTATTTTCAATAAAACGATGATGAGGAAATAATGATAGATTGATTTTCAATTCAGATCATTCGTGGTTATTATTTAGTTTAAAGTATTTTGCATCAGTTTATAGCGAAATTTTTTCATTGAATGAATCCGTAATTGTATAATGCGCTATCCGTAGTATCGACAGCTATATATGCAGTAAAAATATACGTACTTACTTTTAGAAACTCTTAAACAACCGAAAATAAGTAATACGAAAATATGTTTCGTATTCAAAACAAGCTGATTTAGTTATCTGTTTAATTTCGATGGAATGCAACATGGAACAATTACAGAGACATTTAAAAAAATTATTAATATTGATTAATTAAAAAACCTTATAGACATTTACAATCTCCAACTATAGTTAACTATCAATACAATAGTTCGTGTACGTCAAATATCTTCATCTTGTAATTTGTTAGATAGATGATCCTACCTTTGTAACTCCCGCATCTCGTGATTGATCTATACCCAGCCTGTGTGACGTACAGGTGTATCAAAGGTACCTACCTACCTACCTACCTACAAGGGGTCCCACGTGTCTATAACGATTTTATACTCGGGCTCAAAACAGGCCATTAAAAAGTTGGTCAATTTTGTCAGTATCATGTGGATTATAAATATGTTTTCACACGCAGATACACATTTCTGCGTTATCCGTATTTTCCGTAATTTTCTGATCTTCGAGACTTTCAATGACATTTAATATCTTAGACTCTTTTGGAATGTTTGTGAAGTATCTTGCACATTTTGTACGACAGGTAGAAGAGCGCGTTACTTAGAAGTGCAGATCACCTGCTGTATCGTAGAGTTTTATGTTGAAGAAAGCTCGTAATTCTGACGCGTTGATGAAAAAATTTATTAGATATTTAGGTGCAAATTAGATTCTCAATAAAAACTTACAAATTGCGTACATTTAGGTTGATTGATTAAGTTATCATTAGAATCAATAATTGTGTCAATAATATTGGCTGTGTCTTGACAAAGATATTCTCTTTATACAGGGATAGTTCAATGTCAATTTTATAAATAACTTTGTACATAATAAAAACAAAGTAAAAGTTTTAGTTGCTTAAAATATGTAAACTTGCGCGTTATATAGAGAGCTAAATATAATTACTGTTATTGAGATCCGTGCAAAACTTTGAAAATAATAATACATAATTACAATGCACGTATGAAATATCCCCGAAATGCCTATTTATGTGTCGAGAGTAGAACAATTAGAAAGAAAATTGATACATTATACATTGAAGTAACAAAAATTTATTGTGTGAAATTTCTTGGATTTTATTTTATTTGCGAAATGATCCATTTGCGGTCCATCTACGTGGTTGGAATATAAAATCATGTATAATCGGTATAGTAATTTATTCACTCAATCACTTGGAATTATCTCATCAACTCCCAGATGGAGTAGATAAAACGTATATTTGTATATTTTAGATTTAATTGTAGTACGGGTGTGTAAAGTCCGGAATGTAGAACACCATTTCTTTATTGAGAGTCGCTCCGGTACTAAATAATCAGTCGCATAAAATTGAGCGTGATAATTCAATTGAATGATTGAAAGGTAGTTAGTTATTGGCTCATGTGATTGCAGTAGCCCGATTGTTAGTCCCAATTGTGGAATTATCGTAAGCAGTGACCGTGTCTTGACCATACGTATGACTGAAAAAAAAAATTGAAAATAACTTGAGTCACTCTTCACTCTAGTTACGTAAAAAATCTTCAAACAAGTAAAGATTACAAACAACACATCCAACTTAAATAAACAAAAAGATTAACGTTTCGGTGATTTCTTACAATTTTCAGATAAAAGCTTATAAAGTGTGGTTTATTTTATCTGTGACAGGAATCACCACCCTGCTACCGAAAAGCGGTAATCTTATCAGCCCTGAAATTCCAACCCTCTTCTGAATCTGACCATATATATTACATTACATCGAGGATTACAGTTATTTTGAGAAATTGCCAATTATCAAATCGATTGAAATAACGGTGTTGAAATTCAATTCAAATAACGGTATTTGTACGCAATGACGTGTTTCCATTTAATCTTCAATATCACAAACGGTAATCATTCCGACACGATTAAGGTGGTAGATTTTTTAAACTGATGCACTTATTTTCAAGATTGAAGCGCTACATTTTCTGAACACTTTGTCCACGGTAAAATCTCAAAAATACATCATTTCTCAAATAAAATAATACGTCATCAATCATTTTTATTTTTAAAACAATTTTTGATCATGCTGTTTATTGAGTAAAGTATTTTTTCAATACTAATTTTAAAATGTTAATGATTAATTTAATCTTATTAATAAAAATTAATATTAATGTAACAAAATTTGCTTAATACTGATTTTCACAACAAAATGTTCCGACTTTTGTAGGTGTATTTGAAGAGCAAATGACTTTTTAAGAACACAACTTTCTGATGTAAGTTAATACTTCTAAGAATTTTTGAAAAATCCTTTTAAAATAATTTCGATTAAAGTAAGCTATCGCTTTTGTGCCTTACGCTGCTCACCTTCATATCAGCTCCGAGACTTCCATATTTCTTCTTTTTCTGCTCCTTGCTCTCATTGAGAACAATTGTGATCATGGCACTTCGGCTAATTACTGTGGGTGACGACGCGGATGATTTGTTGCCATCTATTCCAGTCAGTGGCATTGGCTCTGCATATAAGTTTAAACTTGTTCTCTAAATCAACTGGTTTCTTTTTCACACTTTCTTGGATAACCAGTTTTTCCATAATTTCCACATGACCAAAATATCTGAGGATCATAGTCGTACAGTTGAAGATAGATGCTGCTCGATGTTTAATTCCTCTATTTATTTATATAAACTCTAAACAATAACAATATATTTTATTATTTTACCATAATTTATCTTGCACATATTTACTTAGTTTCATTTTGAACCTATGTAGTTTCTCCCCCTTTCTTATATCATCTGGCATTTCATTGACAATCTTCATTGCATCGCCGATTTCTGAGATTTAGCCTTCTTCCTGAATGGCAGTCTCAGTCTATCTCTTCTCCTTGTATGGTGTTCGGCATTAGTTGTTCTTATAAATTCTGCCGATATTTTTTAGTGAGGATTTTAAAAATAAATACCATAACATTGGAGTATATTTTCTGCTTAAAAGTAGTCATATATATCCGAGTAGCTATATCTATTTTTCAAATCTTTATTTTGCAGTACTGAAAATTGTTATATTTCTTCTTTATTAGCCAAAAATAAAATACTGCTGCAGTAGTTGATGTGAGGAATAATAACAGAGTTGTATACTATTATACAAGATTCGGTACTGATGAATCTGTGATCGAAGCATTCGTTCTGCGGGCTTACGGAGCTTACGTCGCCAGCACCACACCTCCAAAGTGTCTATCCTTTGCCTTTCCAATCTCTCAGACGCCATGTTTCAATACCATAGAGAAAGATTCTCCAAGACAAGTTCTGATCAGTCTCATTTTTGTTTTCTCGGTTATGCTTCGGCCAATATATACGTTAGTTATTATCATTAATTTTGTCATTGATCCAAATGGTTGATATTTTACGAGTTGCATGGAGTAATTGGACGTATTGGCGTGCAGCATCCAAAGCAACAGATGACTGGTAGATGCAGGCGGTAGACTTTCTTGGCAACGGTTGAAATAATAATGTCCCGTCGAGCTGGCTCTCCATGACTTTGTCCGTTTCACTTGCAAAGCTTTGCGCCCGAAGCGATAAGTTTCGTACTTCATTATTTACGTATTTTTGGACTACCGAGAGATCTGGGTTACATAGATTATTTGTAAGCTGAAACAATTTTAAGTCGTTAAAATATTTATTACGATAGTAAAATAAACGTTGGGTATTGTAAAATGTTGAAATTTGTCTTCGTAAAATTGGTTTTATTCTCTTTTTTACAATCTGCTAAAATATTTTATGTTCATGAGCAACATAATTAAAAGAAAAAGAAAATTACATCCTGAAATATGTTTATATTTTAAGGATTATATACTTATGTTTTCTGGATTAATATATATTTTATTCACTGCCACAGAGAATCGTAATCGTCATAGCGACATTATTTAAATTGTTTCAAATTTAGGTAGCGTAGAATTGATCTTATATCTGAAATAAAAATAAAATATTCTTATTAATTTATCGTAGTTATCGTAGTCTATAAAGATATAGTATCTTAATATTTAAATCTTTTCGTTAATATGGGCACTGAATTTGAGCAGCAATTTTTATGGCTTCAGTTATATTTTTCTTCTTTTAAATAGGCAATCCACCCTTCAAGAGTGATTTGTGCCATTAATCAAGTTAAAACTTTATTTTACAGAATAGGAAATATTATGTTACAAGTAAATACCATTGTTGTTTTAAAAATTTGCTATTATATAGATTAAATGTGGCGAGTTGAGGGAAAGAAGATGACACAAGTTTACCGGAGTTGAAAATTACCATTACTGTAAAAAAAACCTGTGATCCGCAAGGACAGGTAAATAAGATATGGTCAAGAGTTTTCTCCTCGGCACTACTCTCTCACACATTGGGGAATCTATTAAGTTCAATCTGAATAAATGTGAGTCTACCTGGCAATGCCAGATTTTCATTCTAGAGATATTTAATATTGTTCTCTTGGAGAGAACCAGGGGGTGCGGGGAATGGATCTTTGAATTATTTTAAGCCGATTACCCTTATGATTATTTGGATCCATTTCTCACAGTCCAGATAGAATTCGTACATTTTTTACCATATTAAGTCTGTCATACATCGGGATATGGAATTGATGAGGGAAAACTCCGGTAAGAGTGGCCTCCATAAATTCCCTTATGCGCAGGAATCCAAACGAATAGCACCTGTTTATTGTTGCTAGCTATATTCTTGAATCATTAAAAACAATAGTTTAACGTTTTATCTCTTAAAATCACGTACACAGAAATTAAATAAATAAAACAACTTGATTACATAAAATTCGTAACAGAAATATTTCTGTTTTCCAATTCCAATTTTCAAATGTCTGACATTAGAACATAAAAACAAAGATCATATATCCATCCAATTTGTTTATTTCAATTAACACTTCATTCAGATAAATAAATTTTCCTACGTTTGACATAGAAAGATATCGGGATATTATATTAATCTACTTATCTTTTTATTAAAACGTGTATTACACTTTAGAGCAGATTCCATTTCAAAAATTCACCATAAAAATCCGAGCCTCGAAGTAATGTAGTAAATGCACGAATAATTCATTAAAAAACGTTAGAAAATATTGAAGATTATCTTCTTTTAACTGTAGATACAGGACATCAAAGTCAGTGATAAATAATTTCACTTAAAATTTCCCGAAATGTATGAAAATTCTAGTGAGCGTTCTATTAATTACCTTGGCAAGAAGTACAGTTTTATTAACGCTACGTAAACGTTTTGCTAATGCTTTTATTTTTTTTAGTTACAAAAATTCGTAAATTACATTTTTTGTCGCGGTACTATAAATGGAAAGCGATGTTTTAAAAGATAAATGATTTTGGAAATGAAAATACTTATTTAACCACTTTTATTAAAAATTTAACAAAACATTACGAGAAATAAGAAATTAATGTCCTTGTTAGATTGTTCGCGAATTTTGTACAGTTTGCTAAAAGAACCAGACAAACGATGTAGTCCATTGTTATAATTTTAATTTTATTAATAAAAATTGTATGAAAATGAATAGTTATAAGGTTTAGCGACAGCACAATACGTCCAGTGAGAAATTGCTCTTAAATTTGTTAAATCATTTCGATAAATAAAATGTTTATTTTATTCCAAAACAAATTACAACATTCCGAAAAAACAGAAGTTTTTGATGAAAGGTTTCTCTATTTATTTAATTATTTTATGAGACATAATCTCTATTTTGAAGGTGTTTATAATATAATAATATTATGTCAAATGTTAATCAGAAAGTCGGTGAAATATTTGCACGCATACGACGTTAAGGGTAGAATTTTTTATTAAGAGACTGATAATTCAAGAGGCCATATAATATTAGCCCAGAATGAATTACATATTATATATCATCATCACAATCACTACTGGTTCTACAACCCCTGGTGGGTTTTGGCCTCCCCAAGAAAATTCCTCCGGAGGATTTCAAGTCGTCCTTCCAAGTTTCTACATCCTGTTGATCCGGTGTTCAGTAATATTACTTTAGTGTTTGCTGTTCGGTCATCCACTGCACGCGGCTGAACCACCGAAGTTTTTCTATTTTTATGAACATTGAAATGCTTAGCTCATTAAGCATATTTCAGAGCTCATTGCTGTAACTTGTATACCAAAATACAGTTTCCAAAATCGACCAAAAGAAAAGCCTCACGATTTTATTTTCAAAACTGTTAACTGCGCGTATGTCTTTCTTAGTCAGGGTCCATCATTTTAATGTTAAAATTACGTAATATATTCATTTTCAATTTCTGAAAAATTAGATTAGAAAAAGGTAGATTAATGAATTGGACGTATGAAGGGAATGTTTGTTAAAATAACAGTCAAAGAGATATAATCAGAGTGAGAGAGAGATAGATAAAAAAATTTGCCTTTCATTTCTGAAAGAAAATAAACGTAAAATTTACTGAATAGGTGAATTTAAGAATGTGGGGCAAATGAATCTACCGTGAAAATACCATGTGATGCTATAATATATAATGTATTCAAATATATAATATGTTTTATTGCGATAAAAAAGATTAATAAACTGAATTGGAGTCAAATTGTCAAATAAGTTTAATTATTTCAGAATACCCCGAATATGTTCATATTCATACAACTCTTAAAATAAACATTTTTCATACTCGCGTCACGCTACTCTCTAGGGCAGACACCCAGAGAAGTGCTCTCTGACAAAACACGTAAATACATAAACCTGTCTGAGTAATAACTTACCTGTTATCAACTTTTTATAGAATAGGATATTAATTAAAACAAAAATATATTAAATTCTTCGTTGGTTAAGAAAAAATGTGATTTAAAAATAGCTGCATTAAGTTTTCGTGACAACGCAAAGAAATGTGCGGTTAAAAACGAACGTCAGTATTTAAATTGTACAGAATCGACCGATAATTATTATTATTTGTGGATGTACTGTCGAAACAATTCGTGAGACTTATAAAAAAAAACCTGTAACTGAAAAACATTCTGAAGTTTCTCTACATATAAGTTCTGCGTAGATTTCAGTGCTGAAGAAATATTGACATTCGAGGCCCGGCCCGCGGTCCCGGCCGCTCGGGGTGGTAATGGGAAAGTTCACCGGCTGAAGGGAAGCTCGCACGGACAAGTTTCAACAAATACTGAACTCCGCTCGCGAGCCAAACCTGTTCACAGCTAGTGAGTGAGGTTTCCAAGCTTTCACGATGTGCAACACGCGTATTAAATCCGACACAGAGTCAAACTCTTTTATCAAACGTTCCGTTATTTCCCTCGCTTCCGGGAGGAGCGCGGGGATGCCGTGCCCCACATAAAAACAGTGTCGTAAAAAGTGGTCGTTATCCGTCAGCGCGATGCCCACCCCACCTGGACAGGACGCGGGAGACCTGTCAAGCCCCGACATCACGGAAGATGCGTCCATCCGCAGCGCGAAGGAAGACGACTCATCGCTGCATCTCTGCGGCTATGGACCGGCGAAAACGGCCAAAACCAGCGCGGTACAGAGTCCGGAAAGCGTGGACATAGTTTCGCCGGTCAGCGACGTGGAAGAGTCCAGCCTCTTGGGAGAGATCGTGAGGACATTGGAGAGAAATAATCCGGGCGGACTGAGTCCATTGAACATCAGAAAATCCGCTACCAAAAAGGGGGAGCTGAGAATACCCTTAGAAAGTGTCACGTTCGTCGATCTACCCAAAACGACTAGAAATGGAAAGGCGAAAACCCCCGATGATAAAGGAAAAACTACCCCGGGAAGTTCGGCGAAGACGCCTCCGTCAATCGCGTCGGCAAAGACGCTCAGCGATGGCTCCAAGACTTCGGGAAAGGCCACCGTCAAGCCTTTCACAAAAGAGTCGCTGGATCGCTTGGAGACCAAGACGGTGCAGCTGGTGAAGGAGTACGGCTTCCAGCCCAGGAGGAAGCTCAGCGTGGAGGATGGAGCCAGGCTTCCCTTCAAGTACGAGCCCTTCCCGCCCAACCTGTACGGGAGGCCGCTAGAAGAGATAGACAATTTTATATATGATGAGGTAAGTCGAACATTTAATTATTATAATATATTCTTGCTGATTTTCTGTATATATATAATGTGCTCTATTTCAGTTCGTATGTTGTTCATCAAACGTTTTTCCATAAAAATATTCAATTCA
The DNA here is from genome assembly GCA_031772225.1 of Eubasilissa splendida. NCBI lineage: Eukaryota > Metazoa > Arthropoda > Insecta > Trichoptera > Phryganeidae > Eubasilissa > Eubasilissa splendida. The sequence continues at coordinate 19,106,696 of CM062856.1, forward strand.
CTGGGAATAATTCAGTGTTGAAATATTGTTCGAAATGGAAACAATAACGTGTACTGTTGCGAGTGAACTTTATCGCACAAGACAAAACAAAACAATTCGCATTATATTTAGTATGAATAGCGTGCTGGCGAACCAACACCGCCCACGTCTACAGGCATACGAAGGGATTAGGCACTTTCCGTATGACTTAAAACTTGTATTGATTTTTACGGCCGAGCAGGTAAATTTATGGATTTTGTTCAAAGCTCCACGAAGCACCGCCAGTAATGCTCCATAACTTTTCCGTTTCCGTGAAAGAGTCGGTCGAATTAAATTCAGGAGACGTGCTTCCGTTTATCATATTGTTCGCACATCAAAACACCATTACTATTGAATATCAGACAACAATACACGGATGTGTTGCTGATGCGATCCGCTCCGTGTCGAGATTAGTTAACGTCATGTTTACCGAACGTTTTCTGGAATTCAATCACGACTACTCCCATAAAACAAATAGAACTTATCATTAAAAGGCAGCAATACTACGTTGACTGAAGATATTAACGCTTGTGAAAATTAGTGGTCGATTATATCAAATGAGCGTATCCAGATTTTTTACGGATATTTAGAAATATTTAGTATTTTATAAGTTAATAATTTTTCTCCACGTTGTAAAACTAAAGAAATTACATTATAATACAAGGTGTAACAGACCTAGTTCACAATATTTTATGTGCAGATACATATCTAACTTACGAGTCGATAATTCATTATGTAAAATATTATTAAATGAGATTTTTATAGCCTCATGTGATCCATTATTATTTTATATCATATAATAAAAATAGTTAGAGCATAGGAAGTCCAATGACGTTTAATTTTTTATATTCAATATATAAATTGGAATCAAATATAGATTTCAATCAATGGAAATATTCGCATAATTAAATCATTTTTAAAATGCTTGTATCTCTGACATGTCGCAATTAGTTTGTATATTTCCGACTCATATTGTGCATTAGATGTGTTACACTCATACGTAATGTATCCAGGTTTTAAAAAAATGTTAAGTAATATTCGTAATATTTTAAGAATTGATAAATAGGATTAAGATAGCGTGTGATGAGAAAAAAAAGGGCACCTATTCGAGTATTTAATGTAGGTATAAATATATATTTATTTTTTATTTTATATTACATTTATACCAAATTTTGACATAACTTTTTTGTTCATTATACATCTATATAAAAAGTTATGCACGGATATAAAATTCTGTATAAATACGTATTAAATATTAACATTAGATAGCGCGTGATGTAAAATATAACGATATAAAATAATTTATTATATATAATACAAAGTAAGATAAATTTTAGAGATCTGTACATAATGTATAATGATCCTAAATAATTAAAACAAATAAGATACATAATACACATTTGTACACAATATTATGAAATTGGTCTAAGTCATGTTTATTTCGTTTGCGTTTGAATTGATTAAAAAATATTTTAATATTACACAACACAATTTATTTAGTCTACTAAATTTATGATTTATTTCGACATATAAATATTGCATGTGGCTTATGAGGAAATAATAAATTTAAGGTTGAAAAAAATGACTTAACTCTATTATCAAAATAAACACTAGCGGAATACCGTTGAACGTCGTAACAATACGCTGAACAAAACGCTTCAAATGTTTCACAATTTGCAACATATTATATTAATTTAAAGCAATGTGACGCGAAATAATTGATAAACTATTTTTTTCATTTTTTTTTAAATACTTAAATATTGTACATTTGGAATCACAACACGTATGATGTAAGCATTTTATGCTAGGATGTAAAACTGATGAAATATAAATCGCAATATTTGAAAATGTATTAAGCATTCTCTGCACTCACGGAACCTTAACGTGAAATTTATCGGTTTGTTTACAACAAATTTTTTCAACGAGTTTGAATGTAGTGCTGCTAAATACTAAGTATTTTGAATGCGGCAAAACTTATTTTCGTTATGATGCTTGTACTCTCAGTCGGTCAAAATATAATAGACGATGAATGATAGCTTGCTCCGTGCTCAATTCTGTACCGTCCTTTGGCGTTCCTCACATCAAAATGCACCACAAGACTGTACAATATACCATAATATTTATAAACATCGAATTATTGCATTTAAAATTGATATTGGTTCTCTTTTGTTTAGAATTTAAATAAATTTATATACACATATACAAAGATCCCTAGATAAAATGTTACTCTTTTATTACTACATTAATGTTTAAAGACGTACGTAAAAAAATTATTAATTAAAATAATTACTTACCTTCAGTCTAGAAGCATTACAGTGTTTCAATTCAATTTTCAAATCTCTGACAATAGAAATGGACGTATCTTTTTTTTTTTTTTTGCAAAATATACCTTCAGCTAATGCATAGTTTTTAAAGGAAATTACATTTCCCTCTAATGTTATGCATCAGTTTCCTTTCAAATATCACACGCGTGATTACATTCGGATTATATGTATCAGACTTTAAATGTAGAATAATATGTTTTATCAATGGCTTTATCTGTGATAAATGTGTCACAAAACTGCGTTAAAAATAGAATCCTAGAAATAGCGTGTTAGAAAATTTGGTAACATTTTATAGTAGATTCGCGAGTGAGCTTATAACAATATCGTTATGGGTATTTGGTATCTTCGTAGACATCAATGGGGAAGAAATATGAAGGAAAAATATATAAATAAACTTTTGAAATGGTTTAACCATTAAATCATATGTCTTCATTTATCATTATCAAAAAATTTAAAAGTTTTTCAGATGATTTATAGATAATTTATGAATTGATAAATTTGCCAGTGGCAATTTATCTAGCTGCGGAGGTTCGATCTTCGTTCCGGGAGACTATTAAGTTAGTCGTATTTTCATAGCACAAGCGTTTATCTTAGTTTGAAAATAGAAAGAATATTGATATGGTACGTACACCATGTACGCTATTTTCAAAAATTCAATATTTACAAAAATATATTTGCAAAATGCCAAAAAGAAAATCTAAAAAAAGTTGAGATAGGTATTTTAGGCTTAGGGAGGCAGAATAGATTGAAACAAAATATGATATCTGATACGTTAAAAGTGCTGGCTTGGTCAGGATTCAGTCGAAAATAGGAATTTTCACTGTGAGCATTTTTCTTTTATCCGCAATTAAGCGAGAAAACCTCACCTACGCGAGCGCTTTTATTGGGTTTGTTTTCGGTAGGTGCCGTTGTAGAGCAGAATTCAATAAAAAAAATGTAATTGTTAAAAAGAGTAGTAAAGTTGTAAATGAGACGGCTTTCGACACGGTATTGCAAGCCGATACTTGCAATACCGTGTGATCGCATAGTGTGACACTAACATGGTTGTATAATAAGGGTAGAGTTAATCGAGACAGGTTGAAAGTCTCGAGTTATCTCCAAAGAATCTCATGGGAGCAAAATTCGTATCTCAGAGATTGTCCTGTGAAATGAATCTAAATAAAATATGTATTTCGTAATATTTCTATCACAATGATTTATTATATATTATTCAGATTTAAAAATGTCGTAATTTTCTGTCACGTGAATATTTAATTTCGTTTTATTTCTCCAAATATATACTCGCAACTTATTTCAATATACTGCCTGCACGCATCTGACTAACCTAGAGACATCAGTGATTAATTCACAGTTTTTGAGTACATTACTGTTAAAAATATTACATAAAATATTTACGTAAACGTAAGTGTCGATAAAATAGAGTGATAGAATTGAAAGTGAGAAATTCTTACATCTTAAACATTCAAGTCTGACTGGATTATCTACTGCCGTACGAAATTTCACGCTTTTCATTCAGGCATGCTAATGTATCGATATACAAAAAAATGTACAGAAAAAGTTACCGGCTCGAATAAATCCACGCTTCAAGGAGAAGGCTCTTAGCGAACGACGATATGTCAGTATTCCTCCAGGGTTGAACGTGTTCCTTCCATTATGGGTGTCTTCATATTTCAAAGACAATTCCCGGTCTTTTGTGCGGGGTGTATTGTTTTTTAACAAAGAAATCAGTAGGCAGGGTCGCCGGAATGTAGGCAGAGATATGTGCGCCGCGTCAACCGGCCTAATAGAAAACGTAACTTGTGAACAAAGGAAAATATCATATGAAAATAACGGAAATTTCTTATAATACAAAAGAAAAATAATCTGGATCGTTTGCGGAATAAAAGTAGTACAACAAAATAAAATCTGAGACGTTTCTCTTTTTTTATAATTTGTAAATAATGGCGGACCAATCAAATTTCATGATTCTCCTTAAAAGAATTGTGTAAATTATTATTATTTATAGAATTTTTCTTCTTCTAATTAGGGGTCGAAATAGAAAATTAACGAACCGTACTGGTCCGTGTCCACGGAATGAGACACGATGAGATAAATCTAATTAAGATGCATTTCAATATTTTGATTTGTTAATTGGTTTTGATCTGGAGACAGTTTTAATTTAATATATATAACCGAGCGAAATTTAGACATAAGAAAAAGAAAAGACGTATTAAAATTCGAGGTATTCGAGGAAAAAAAAGAAAGATGTGACATTTAATTGTATCTGCGTGGCGCTAATAAATAAATAAGTGATATTCATTAATTTAAATAAATAATAAACTTTGTGTCTGCTTAAATTAATAAATAATTATGTCTAATAAATTAAATAATATTTATATATATTTTTGTTATCGACACAACATTTAGGTGCGAATACAATTAATGAAGATAATGTTTATAAAATTTAAAAAAATACAAAAGTAATAAAAATATAAATAACAAAAAAAATATATATATAAAAAAGTGTTTTATTTTGATTGAAAAATTGTGTTTTTCAAAAATATTAATATAATACTTAAATCATAATAATATAAATATATTGAATTATAATGTACGCGTATCATAAATGAAATGTGAGATCTCCTCTATGCAGAATATTAGGAAACGTTTTACAATGTGAATTTTTTTTTAATGATTCTTGGATTAATAGATATTATGATAATTTTTTTGTTATGTAATAAATAGACTACATTTAATATCATAATAAAACAATTATAAACATTCTATAAAGATTATTCAAGCAAAAACCTCCTAGATTATTTAAGTAATTTAAATTAAATATATTAAGTAAAGTTAGTTCACACTTTCATTTAAACGTGAGTGCGGTGAAGAGGAAATTCAAGTTAAGAGTCATGACAGTTTTTAAAACCGTGTGTAGGGTCCACTTTAATATTTTTTATTTATTTAATTCATAACATAGTGCATACATACGCACTCCTATATACGCTCTAATGTAAACAAGATTAAAATATTTTCTTTTACTAAAACTTATTTTTTACATATTTGGTCAGTTTCATTTTAAATATATTCAATTTCTTCTCTTTTCTTTATGTTTTCTGGCATTTCATTAAAAAAATTTCATCACACTATACATTATCGATTTCTGAGATTTGGCCTTCTTCCTAAACGGCAGTCTTAGTCTATTTCTTCCTCTTGTACGATGCTCGTGCTCATGTTGATTTGCATTAATTTTTCGTGTAAATTCCGCTGATATTTTCTTATCGAGGATTTTGTAAATAAATAACATTATATTAAAATATATATCAATACCCATTCATCCTTTTGTCACCGTACACACTAATGGCTGACTCGAAACCATCCCTCCGAGTCCCCACCCATCCATTCAAATGGCCTGCTAAAATTATTCTTTCATTATTCCGTTTTACATTCATTACATCCCTTACATTCGTCCAAAATTCATCTTTCACTTCATCATTTTCTGAGTATAACCTATGACTAAAAATACACTTGTAATTCCAATTTTAAAACGAATCCACACGAGCCTGGCACTGACCAGTTCATATTCTATCATTCTTTTCGACAGCAACGCTGCAACACCCTGACACGCCCGGTCCTCCTCTGGGACCCCAGACCATAGTACCAGCGTGTCGTTGTACTCCATCTCTCCTTTTCCTTTCTTCATGCTCTCACTAATGCACAATATATCTAGATTCTTTTCATTCATACTATCACACAGTTCATTCATCTTTCTGTCCATTCCTCCTCTAATATTCCACACACCTACTCTGCACTCCGTCCTCCTCTTCGCGCCACCACGGGAACCGCGGCATAATGGGGGGCGAGCCTCATTGATATCTATCGCAATGTCCCCGCGACCTTATACTAATTTAGAATAATATTATCAGTCATCATTCAACATTATCCTTTCATTCGATCCACTAGATAATTACGAAAATTTAATTATATATATTCAATAACATATTCAGATCTTTCAAAATTTCACTGATTCGAGTATATCTATTTTTTCTGAGTATTATTCTCATAGCATTATTTTGCAGCACTGACAATTGTTCCATTTCTGCTTCGTTAGCCAAAAACAAAATGCTGCTACCCAAAATGCATCATATACGGAGTACCTATTATCAAGAATCTACGTTGCCAGAATTAGTTATCTAAGGGGTGTGGAATAGCCGGAGTATTATTATTTGAGCGAGCGAGAAATACTGATATAAAAGAGACCCTCGGAATGGAGTACCCAGTTCTCTAAAAATATCAATTAAAGTGGCATTGACCTGCTTTGAGAATGCCAGAGGGATGATTATACCAACATGTATTTTCTTGGCAACACTGAAGGGAAGGCGGCTCGGGGGGTTGGGTAATTCTAGATAAGCTGGGATAAAAAGTAGCAAAGACTGCGTGAAGATAGATTAGAACTCGATTGCTTAATAAATACCGAGCGGCGCAAGGCAGGGAAAGATGGAAGCGACTTGGCGAGACTGGGTCTCCGACGCTCCTTAAATAAGGGGATGAAAATGAAGATGATAACGACGATAAACTTGTTATCAAATATCAATATAATTAATTTTTCCCAACGTACAATATATAATTAGTAAAATACAGAGACTTAAATATGTACTACGAATCATGCACCACTTGATAACTTGTTCTAATCAGGTTATATCGAAAACAAAACAAATTTTAAGGCGAATTGAGTAGTCCACCCATAGATGTCGTTCAATTCACATTAAACTTCCAAAAACAAAATTACCATTATTCAAACTTCTGTACACAAAAATTCAATTTGCGACCGGCTAATGGTAAAGTACTGTACAGATATGGCCACCAGTGACACTATAATCAACAATGGGACGGAATTTGAATCTCAATAAGGCAATAAATCTTTTCCCGCGAAGTTCTTTCGTCTGCTGCTGTCGGACCATTAAAATGGATGAAATTCTGTTAAATGGCTATAAATAACGCGAACATTATGTGTGTGAAAAAAGTGTATAAATTATAAGATAAGGCTTATTATTTATGGAAGTTTATTTTGGGGAATATCGGTCAAACTGTTTAAATTAATGATCTTTTCTGTTTTTTTTTTAGTAAAATCATTTAAAAATGGTATTGAATAATCCTAAGAGCGAAAATTATATTAGAAAAAAGATTATTTTATGATTAAATTTTTCTTTAATTTCATAAAGATTCAGTCTAGCGCACACCTTTGTAATGAAGAAATTAAATAACATGGTATACAAGTAATTTTACTTATTTGTTATTAGCGTTTCCATATGATAATATCACCATCGTGTCCACATGATAATATCATCATCGTGTCCATCAATAATATCATCGCAATATATTCGACTAAACTAACAGCACCGTGTGTATACAAACTTTTGAGAAACGTATTATATACCGGTTAGTATTCATTAAAAAAGTATTGTATACCTTTGTCGTATTTATTCTCAAGGATTTCTTTCCGTTTTATGATGACCTGTAGGTATTCCACCATGTTAATTTTTTTTCTCAATATCCAAGTAACGGATTTTTATAATTATTAAAGAGTCGTTATTTTGAAACAAGATGAAGAAACAAGCTAGCTAAAGAAATCAATTATTCAGAAAAGTTTGATTGAAATCTGAAAATAACTATGGTTGATATGTATATATATATATATGTGTGTGGGTTTAATTTAAGGTTTTCGAGAGCAATAATGTCTTTTCTAGGTTTGGTTCGCTTTGTTTTTTTAGTTCTACTTGCTTAATGTACGTGAGACGCGTTTCGCCTTATCATTTTTCGCATTATCAATCTCAATGATTGATAACACGAAAAATTATAAGGCGAAACGCTCTCACGGAAATTAAACGAGTGTGAAAATCTAGACTGATGTTTCTACACGGTAACACATGCCATTAGTAATGTAAAGCTGATCTTAGTACAGTGAGTAAAATTAAGAAATGATCACTTAAGTGGTTTGATCGTATGAAACGGATGAATGAAGAGAGAAAGAAATATATATATATAACGCAAGTGCTGATGGTCCTGTTGGAAGCCTCAATCGCAGCGAGCTTACATGAGAAAATGTATGAATGTGAATGAGGCGAGAATTGTATATCAGGACAGAAGAGTGTGGTGCTCTATCCTCTATGCCTACCTCCGAGGGGGAACCGTGTGATGGTAAATAAGTAAGTACATACTTGTTAACGGAGTGTGGTTGATACCATGACAATAAGTAGGGTTTCTATCAAATCAAAATTTACTTGAATTAAAATGACAAATTTCTTATATCCGAACATATTTCACACATATAAAAAAACAATATGTAGTTGTTAAATACGAGTATTATTAGAGTTAAATGTATGAGAAAAAGAAAGACAAAATGAAATAAAAGTTATAAACACAGTAATGAGGAAAATTCATTTACCTACATTTTGTATTTAATAAAATAAAATATAACACATACTCACTATTTGTTCATATCCTCGTATTAATCGATGTCAGAGACATGTCCCGGATGGTATCGACAGGAGCGCGTGACGCATCTAGTGCATCCAGTGCTGTTTCTCAAATTAAAATCAATTTTTACTCCCATAAAATAAACAAACCTTCAACAGATCATCACAGAACCTCCTTTCTAATTTTGTAATGGTGCTGTCTCACAAGTTGACAAGCCTCCAAAAAATCATTATAAAATGGTTTTGTAATGGTATTTAAAAAAAAGAGTTTCTTCAGTATGTGTGTATATATTTTTTATAGATTCTGCAAAAACTTCTGGACAGGTATTTTGGTAGACAAAAGGACCTGAAAAGTCGTAAAGTGCCATGTGAAAAGGGACGCCTGCAGAGAAAATGTCTTAATACCTTATGGCCGGGAGTACTCCTTGAGGTATTTTATGACAAATAAAATATATTATAATGCCTGCCTTACTGAATTGAGGTTCATAATATATTATAATGCCCGCCTTACTGAATTGAGGCATATATTTTACGCAGTTAATCAATCATCAATAAATATAATTTGAAAAAAAAAAACAAAAATATGGAAATGAATTAATGTACTCCTAAAAGTTTAGTCGTTATTTGGTGGGTGTATTTTTGTACAGGACTTTCTCTTCGATTTCTTTCCTCTTTTTATTTTTATTTCATTACTGTTTTATGTATTAACGAGCAAATATATAGACTCCACGAGACCAAATTCTTTTCTATTGTTTTCTAAAATATCTTCATAGATAATAAAAAAGTTGGAGGAATATAAGCGGTATTAATTAAAAATAATAATAATACACACTTTGTATAAACAACATACTAATGTATCATCGTGAGGACTGACGTATACTAACTGATGTAGTAATGGATTCATAACTGGTGTTAAATTAATCAAAGATGATATAAAACGTGTTATTTAAAAAAATTAATAATTAATAACATAATATTAAGAAGATGTTTTGTATTTTATAGATATATAGGTAGTTTATGCATATTAGCTTTATTTATTTATTATTTACATATTTGAAATGCCAAGAAAATAATTTGACGAGACGCCTCGTATTTCGGCCCGTTTAAATGTCAAGCAAACGGAGCATAAACAATGGAAATGTGAAATAGGCGGCCATTTTTTAATTTGCATGAAAACCACACTCTGAAATGTAAGTAATGGTACGTATTTTTCTTGGCGTATTGCGTGCCCTCCCCGACCCACCCCGGGCCCCCCCCCGCCGCATTTCACGGTCGACTCCCACTAATCATTCCACATTCGTCGGCGCCCAGTCAACTTCCAGAAAGTTTTAGAAAAAATGTAAAAAAATCCCCGAGGTGTCGGATTTTGGAGAGAAATATAGTTTAATGGTCCAATTGTTCTCAGGACGTGACTACGTGAGAACAGATCATGTCGGCTTTATCCTTTTGTACGAAACTAATTATTTCTCTGATTTAAAAAATATTTACAATATATGATTGTATTGTAGATTTTATAATGACATTAACACAGTAAATTAATCGGACATATTCTCCAGTTCGTTACTAAGCTACAATTTTTTTTTTACAAAACATTTTTTCTTGAAACCATGTTATTGGTGCCAAATTTAATAATTATTTTCATGTTCCTGTGTATAAGTATGTATTATTTTATGCTTTCAGCTAACTTACAAAGATGGAATAATTTTAATTACATCGACATTTTATTTACGTGTGGGTTTGTTTTGAGGGAAGCTCTATCATTGAAATATAGAGTCTATTGAGACCCCGATCGCGTAGCGGCCAGAATAGCCGCCCGCAGGGATTAGCGGCAAGCAATCGGCAATAGCCGATGAGACCCTGACCACCAATGACCGCGTAGCGGCCACTATCGGGCGCAGTGCGGCCATAACAGCCGCCCGCAGGACCTAGCAGTAAGCAATCAGCGAAGCGAAGCCGATTGCTTATCGGCTAGTATAGATTATTTAACTATGTTTTTAATCATTTAATGAGTTATTTTAGTACAACATTTAAATAACTCATTAAAATGATTTATTTTAAAATTAACATAAGCCATCATACAGTTCAATTTGCAAATATTAAAAATAGTATTAACTTAAAAAAATATATAGAATAATAATTTTGAGAACCATGAAGTATAAAATTAATCTAGTTCTCCAACTTCCATACAATGATAAATTTAAACATCAAATTCTATTAATCATAACTTTAAGAGGAAATAAATGTTATTAATTAAAGTAAAAGTGAATCTAAGTATAATATTTTTGCTACCGAATAACAAACTTATATTTATGCATGAAGAATAAAACTCAAAATATAAGAATATTTTATTTAAAAGCAATTTTTGTTGTTTCTCTGTTCATTTTTTTTGTCGTTAATATAATAGTTATTAAGGTGCTTATAAATGTAAGTTATCGTGAAGCAAGATCTTCGATTAATTAGTGTTAGTTGGGTTGTTTTTCGCATATTTTTTTCTACTAAAGTTCTCAATTCTTCGTTATCAACAATGAAGGCGGACCCACCGTTTACCCAGAACCGATGCATTAAGCTCAAGGCTCCTATCTCGGTTCTACAATTTAAATGGTACTAGGCAGCTATTCGACAGCGCCCCGCATATTGACAGGGCGATACCTCACAGCTGCCAAAACAAGATTTGATCTCATTGTCCCCGGTTGACTCACTTTATTAGTAAATACATAAATAATATTTACAATACATCACGTAAAGACAATATAAAATAATACAATTAACAAGGCCGGAGAGCAGAGGGGAAGTGAAGAGGGACTCCAAAAGAAAAAATACACATAAGAGACTCACCTTCCACGCACCACTGCCGGCAGATTTAACTCACAAAAACAGTACATCGCACATCATATTTGGGTGGAAAAGAAGGTAGAAAAAAAAAACAAAATAATAATGAACGTTATCAACAGTCGTCCACTTCAAGACCTAGGTCTCCGTTCCTAAACATCTCTAATCAACACCTCAGCGTTTATTCAGCGGTTCTTTCACTCCACGCCTGGTTAACATTGCGTGCAAAAATTACACCTAATTCTTCTTATTTCAATCCAATTTCTAAATGATTAAAATAATGCAAATTAAATGCCTGACTCAACAAATAAAGTAGATTCCTAAATATCAAAATAAATAAACAATTTTAAAAGAATATTAGGTTGATGCATAGTTATCTGCAGTTTTTTTTTAAAAGGCGTAGTCACCATCAACGACAATGACTGCTTCCCATTTGCTTGGAAGACCGTCGATGCAGTTTTTTTGAGGCAATCCACGATTTGATATACTCCATCAACTCCTCCAAATCGTCGTAGACTTTGCCAACCTGCCAATTTTTGAGACCGGTTCATGTGGTAGTCCGCGGGGGCCTCGGAAGGAGAGTAGGGCGGATGGGGTAGCAAATCTCATCTTTTATTCGATCACACGGTGTTCGACACGAGAGCGAGCGTTGTCGTGGTGGAAAACGATTTGGTTCTTTTTGCGCGGTCTTTTCAGCTGAATGGCAGATTAAAGGCGATCAAGCTGGGTCAGGTACACGTCGCTGTTAATGTTGTACAGCCTTCGGCCATTTCTGTCCGGGAATCGCCACTTCTGATGCAGTAGCAGTGGCGAAAAACGTCGCGAAAAAAACTGCGGATAATTATTATATATTTCGGAAAAAAATATTGTACTGATTACAGCTGATCGACAGATATAATTAAGACCCTAGTTTAAATGCTCTAATCAAACGAGATAAACAATTCCTAGAAGTTGTAATTATTTAGAATGTTTTTAATACAAATTAAATGTATTAGTTAGAAAGATATACATAAATAATAAATTTTATCGAAAAATATTGTTGTTGCTACCGGGATTCGAACCTGGATCTCTTCCAGTCCGGGAAACGAGCATTAAAATAAAATACAGTAAAAATAAAGTAGATGGCTTTCAAATAAAGTAATGATAGATGTATTAATTTGAAAAATGTAACATTTTTAAAATTTGTCGTCGTAACATAATCGGTTAATGCACGTTCCCCGGATTGGAAGCGATCCAGGTTCAAATCCCGGTAGCAACAACATTATATCTTTCTAATTAATACATTTAATTTGTATTAAAAGCAAAGCAGTTTGAATAATGACGGTGTTCAATTAAATTTATTTACCGGATTATGTGACACTTTGTGGAGGGCGATGTAATAGAACTTCAGAAGTCTCCAGTTATATAATCTAGGCTAGATGTGAATAGAGACTATATATATATAAATTTGATTATACGTCTACAATGAAGGTTTAAGGCGTTGCCTTTAAAGGATACATATTACGTGGTAGACAAAACCGACGGGAAGTAGTGATATTATTATATCTAAAAGACTAAACGTAATGAAAGTCGGTCAAAATCCTGATAACCAAAATTCTGTCGAGCTAAAATCGTAATCTTCCATTTAAAAAAAAGTATTTTAATTTTTTTTTACTGTAATTTTAGAAAATAGTTCTTTGATAATTAATAATAAACTTTAAGTATCAATAGGTACAAAATCTAAGGCATTAAAATTCTGAACTCTTTAATGACAAATTTGAATTTTTTTTTTTTTTTTCAATACCAAGTCTGCCCGAGATTGGCATTCAACTAGTAGGGCGAACATGGCATATTAAAAAAAACCTTCACACGATTAAAACACATTTACCATATATTGTGATATTGCAATTTTAGAATATAGATGACCAAATATTTTTTCGGTATTTGTTTTAAATATAATATAACTAAGTTCAAAAATTGCAACATTACAAATTTTCATTAGTGATGTTACATGAAAGGCGTAATCAAGTGCGAATTGCTCCAACTTTTTTGGGATTCATCGGAAATAACTAATTAATTTCTTAATTATAAAAGACTACGTATTTAAGTTTATAATTTGTAATAAGTTTAAATAGCTAACGTAGTGTAATGGTAACCCATTCCGAGAAAGTTCTGGGTTCGCGTTCCGGTGGTAATCTAATTTTTTTATCGACAGACAAATTTTTGCTATACATGTATCTCGTTGATTCATCCAATTTGTTTTAAAAACCATTTAAGCTTAGCGGTTCACAACGGAGTCCTGGTACCGACACTGATGCATGAAAGTGAGGCCTGGAGCGGGCAGAAGAGGAACGAAAGAAGACTGAGTGCAGTGGAAATGAAATCATTTAGGCGTATATGTGGCATATCCATTTATGATAGAATAAAGAATGAAGATATAAGGAAAGAATGTAAAGCTGCTGTTAGCATAGTGAGTACGATTAAGAAAAGATCACTTAGATGGTTTGGTCATATGGAGCGGATGAATTAGGAGAGAATGGTAAGAAGATACATGACGCAAGTGTTAATGGCACCGGAAATAGAAGACGTCCGCAGATGACTTGACTGGAGGATGGTCCTGTTAAAAACTTCAATAATTGTCGAGCTCGTATGAGAAGATGTGGGATGAGGCGAAAATTGTATGTCAGGACAGAAGAGTGCGGCGCTGTATCCTCTCTGCCAACCCTCGCGAGGAAACGGCGTGATGATAAGTAAGTAATTGTAACTGTTTGTGAATTTGAATAATATGTATATGCATATACGAGTATGTGCAGAAAAATATAAAATAATTTTAGAATCGTAAGAAATAAAACGAAGAATATATAGAAGAGCGACAATTAGGTAAAAACCACTTTGTATATAACAAAAAAAAAATGCTAAAAAAGATTAGAAGTCTCCACGATAAAGAATTGTATGCGCCAATAAACTATCTGCTGGAGAATATCGACCGAAAATAATATAAGTGCCGATCCTTCAACAATCTCGCTGCGGTAATAGCACTTTCGCACTTCACAGTGGGACTTTTGTCAGTTCAATTTACAGCACAGCACTTTAACGTTGTGGCGTTCTTTTCCTTAGAATTTTGGAAATAATTGAATCTAAAGTGTCAATTCTCGATGTAGGGACACCAAACACTTCCAATGGCAATGGTCATTCCCAAACAGCCCCCCCCCCATATTGACGCAACTTACAAAATGCCGTTCTGACGATTTTATTTTTTCACTAAATATTGTATAAAATGTAGGTGCTTTTTTATACGAGTAATGTATTGAACTAAAAAAAAATATTTCTACAAATTTTTACCGGATTTTGGTTTTCATTTTTTAATGTCTATTGAAATTTAAAACACGTTATAAAGGTTACAGGAAAATTATAACAATGTTACATACTGGTTTGTTTTTTTAATTTATTCAATTTATGCGTTGACTGACAGACTAGACATTTGCATATACACTGAAAGTTTCCAAATTATATATTATGTATTGAAATATTAATATTACAAATATCATTATTTAACACATTTTTCAAGAAATTAGTGAACACAAAATTATCTTGAGGGCAATAGTAAACAGATGCGGAAAATGTTTGCGTCACATCTTTCGTAACCATAGCGATAGCATATGAAAACATAGAAGAAAGAATAGAAGAAAGAAACATAGAAGAACGAAATTGTTGTTGAAGCATGAGACTATTGTTAGAGTGAAGCATGAGGCAGTTATTGTTACCTACTTGTCTTCTAAGTACGTCTTCAGTGTACACCTCGTAATATAAAAGTCCAAGAAATACTATTTGTAACAATTACACGTTTATTACAGTAAGATACAATTTAGTTACAAGGTATATCACTAGTACAAGTTAAACGACAGGGCCGATGGACACGCAGAGAGAGAGACGCGCGCCTGGCGCGCGTCGCCCTTTATAACCCCGCACACACGCCCCGGTGGTGCGGCATTCACACACACACCTATGCAATCCCAAAGACATCACAGTTATTGAAGTGAAGCATGAGATAGTTGTTGGAGTGAAGCATGAGACAGTTGTTGTAGTGGAGCATTAAACAGTTGTTGGAGTGAAGCAGATGCATAGACATCTAAGTAAAATTCTTGATAGAATAGGCATCAATGGGACGATAATCTATAGAGCTACTACGGTGTAATTGGTAAGGCAATCTACCGACAATAGAAATATAATAATGTATAATAATTATAAAAAGGTTAGATTAAAATCTCTTGAAACTCTCTTCCGTGAACACGGGCCATGACAGAATAAGGCTGCCGACGGTTAAATTACCTTTCCAAAATGAGGGATGCGCGCAGACCCCGTGATGGAAAACTGAGCATCAAATAGTCAACCATCATCATTATTTGAGAGTCCGCTGAATTATGTAGCCATAACGGCTGATCCTCGCCGCGGGGGAATGTGCAGATGGAAACGAACTTATTTTATACAAATGTTTTGAGTCGAAAATACACAAATCATTTTTATACCTGCATAATCATGAAGCCGAGACCGTTTAACGTTGTGCTTTCATTTCACGTGAGTAATGCGAGTATTGATTTTGGAATGTATAGATTTTATTAATGGCGACTGAAGTAAACATGATACCTATAGATAGGTAAGGAAATTTATTTTATTTTATCTACATTATTAGAAATAACTTCACAAAATAATTAAAGGAATTTAATAGTTTGAATAATCTTGATTTACTAAAAAAAACCCGCTTTAATGCAGTAGTAAAATAATTAAAAAACATATTTTTAATACAAATATATATATTATTTAAAAAAATATACATATAAAATCAATTTTATCGAAAAATATTGCTGTTGCTACCGGGATGGATCTCTTTCGATCCGGGGAATGTGCATTAACCGATTATGCTATACCAACACAGTGAATCGACGACAAATTTTTCAAACTTTATGTTACATTTTTCAAATTAACACATTATTTCATTATTTGAAAGCCATCTTCTTTATTTTTACGGAAACTCAAATACCTTTGAGCGATCCGATAGGAGACGCCAGTATTAATAATTCATTTTTATTACATTTTGGAGACACACTGATACAAATTATATATTTTTAAGGAGAACACATTCTTATTGTGAAGTTGTAATTATCCCGGCTCAATATTTTTGATTAATAATTATATATGGCGTTCAAAATTAGTCGTTCTGATATTAAATATTACAAGTAATTAGAAACTATATTTTGGTATTAATTTTTTTTCCGTGTACCGTAATTCGCTCTTTCATTTTACGAAATTTTAAAGCATCTCGCCACTTCTCTAACACAATTTGTTTTCAACAAAACGATTTTTTAAATAAATATTACATTATGTTCACTTGATTAGTATTTTTTTTAAAATATTAAAATTATTTCAAGAGAGACGTTGATTTGGAATTGAAAATATTGATAATTTTTATAAAGCCTGTTAAAATTATTTGAATTCCATAAGTCTTAAAGCGACATTAACATAATTTCATAATTACGCGGAAAGATGTGAGCATTGGGACGAAACAATAGAGAGCCAGGGTGGTTCTGAAATAATAGAACACATTACAGCGAGAATTTTTTCCTTTCAGACATCTGGCACAGTATTTCACCGATACGAGGGTATTTTTCAAATCAATATCGTAAGCTTTTCAATGATCGGCTTATTTATATAAGAATCATCACATTTTTTGAAGATTATTAAATTAATTACCGACGGACGTATCCAAGTTACCACAGAACGGTCTGAAATTCAAATTCTTCCTTGAACGCAGATAAAAATAATAAAAATTATATAAATCAAATTTTATCATGAACTTCTTTCATAATTACATCAGATTAAAAAAATCTAAGAAAAATTTATAGACCCACACTAGAAAATAGAACTCACAGTGACTCATTACAACTGGAAAATCAGAAAATCACTCGCGTTGAACAATACCTCTCTCATTTATCTCACCCTGATGGTTTACGAGCAATTACAATTTAATCTTAAAATTTTTCTGTTGGAACACCCTGTATAAGGTTACCACAATACAATCGGTAATTTTAAGATTTTGAACAACCTGCGTTATGCTGATGATACGCTACTTTTAGAGTGTGGCTTTGAGGATCTACAACATCTGTTGATTTAAGTAGTGAAGGCGTGTGAGACTTTCGGGTTAGAACTTAATACAAGTGAAACAAAACAAATGCTGTCAGACTTTCGGATCAAAACTTAATATATGTAAAACAAAACAAAACACAGTTGTCAATGAAAGTCTTTGTTTACATCGAATGAAATTTGTTCCATCCAAAATAATAAATTACTTAATATTAATAAGTTATGGGATCTGTATTATGTTGAAATAAAATGTCACATTGAGCAAGGTCGTGCAACCTATATCTGTTCCGCATTTTAATCTCGTAGAAGTAGGGACTCCATCCCTTATCTGGACGCTACTCATTCTGTTCAATAATAATATTTCTGCTACGTTCCTTCACGATCTCACTCTACGTAAGAATCCATATTTAATGATAATATATTGAAATATGAATTAAATATATTAATTAGAAAGATATACATATAAAATCAATTTTATCGAAAATTTATTGTTTGGTTGCGCCTCCGGAAATTCAAAACCTGGATCTCTTTCCTAACCGGGAAGGTGCATTATCCAACTACAGCGAATAATTATTTATTTTTAGCGTCCAATTTTTTGAACTTATATGTTACCTTTTTGATATTTAATACATTAAATCGTTCCTTTATTTGAATGAGCCATTACCTTATCTACTAATTCACATTTAAAATGTCACAGCCGTCTGTTCTGAATATTTCAACTTCACAATAAGAAAGTGTTCTCCTGGTAATATATTGACTTGAATTTGATAAACGACAGTGACCGACTTCAGAGTACAGATTGAGAAAAAACAAACTATCTCTTCAAAACGTCACAAATAGTAAAATCAAGTTCACATTTGATTTGATTTTGGCAGTTGCTATGGTTGTAAACATTTTAATTTAATTAAAAATACTTTGTAACACACTCATATTTTTTGTGTTAGTAATACTACTATAAGTTCTTCGACAGCCACGATCTAAAATTTACTTCACTCGATACCATATAGGGAGAGTGAATAATGAATTAATTTTGAATTGAAATGAAATTCGGAAAAAAACATTAATAACAATAAAACGTTTTCATATACTTCATCGTCCATTATCTATGTTTCAATAAATAATAATACCCCAACGTTTCTTTAGCAACGGTATTTAATTGGGTAAGTAGGCGAAGTTTCATGTGTAAAGTGATCACTTATGCCAGCCGATAACAGGTCGTAGGACTGTAATGTACAAATACATTCACCCATCCCATGTTAAAATAATATCTTCGTCTCTCTGTGAGACATCTATATCTTGATGACAATCCTTCAGGAGATAAAACCCAGTAATTGGTTCCTACATACTCAAAATATTGTATTTAATTTAATTTATTTTACACCTGTAGATAGGAAGGACTGTTCTTCCCGAAACTAGTAGTGTTATTTACTCGAAAATTGTGCGTGTAGTACAAAGTTAAAATAATAATAAAATATATAAATTTAATCCACATTTTTTAGTCAGAAGTTCACTCAATACTCGAGATACTTCTTGAGTAATGTGAACGCCATATTAGTTACTCGTAAGCAAACGCGGTGGATATTCTCAAACTTCGCGAGCGGTTTATTTTTCCCGCGCGATATTTCCACCTCTGGTGAGCCACTGACAGATGACGCCTGGAATGTTCCGCGCGGAGAAAGAAATATTTTCGGTGTTGCCAAGTGGGAAAGCCTGAAAAATGAAAAGAAGTCGTATCGCACGTAAAATGGCACTGTTGTTGTTTTTGACGTGTGACACTGTATATATTCGAAATTCGCGGAGCGGCCCGCGATAAATAATAAGCTTTCAGAATTTATTTAACTTTATTGTCGGGCTTTTCAGATATACTGATTTGTTGGGGGAAAAGGCGTTCATATTACCGACACACTCGTTTTGATTTTGTAAGTATGAAGTGTCACACATTAGAAGTTGATATTCTTTTATATATGTCGCAAGCGGTTTAAGACATGCAAATAAAATTTCGTGTAAACTATTTACCGAGATAAATGGTTAGTATGATATTTTATTAATGTGAATTTTTTTCTTGGTCAGTTATTGAGACGTATTATGATACAGGTATATATATATATATTTTATAAATATAATTAACACTAATTTATTACACAGTAAAGAGTTATAAAAATATACAGTAGTGTAGGTGAATTCTGTATTTCAATGTTAAAATTATAAATGATTATATAAAGTTACTTATAAATTATAACTAAAAATAGAAAGTTGTCTATCACAGTACAACTCAATTAAATCATTTACCAATCAGACATATTTTTAAAATGATCGAAGTATTAACGGAATTTACCATTCCGGTGACAGGTATGCCGCCTGCTGACAAACTTAGTAAGAGGTCTCGCCGCCGATTATTAAAAACCTGCTTTTAAATAAAGCGGTTTGCGTCTTGGCTGAAGAGAACTTAAAATAAATAAAAGCTGGCCAGGTGGGGATTCGATTCTGCGTCAGAACCTTAATCACACGGTTAATTATACAATATTTGTCAAAATGTTGTTCAGAATTTTCTCTGTAAAGTTTTCTGGGCTAATCTGCCGTGTATATTATAACTTTTCTGGCCAAAGTTTGAATCCCATTCAAATATATATGACAGATTAGCTCAGAAAAGTATACACATGATATTTATTGATATTACTGTAATACTAATGTACACCATCGTGCGAAAGGCGGAGAAGGTGCATTATCCAACTATGCTACAGCGACAATATTTTTAGCGACAAATTTTCGAACCTATGTTACCTTTTTATTATTAATACATTTAATCGTTCCATTATTTGAAAGAGCCATCTACCTTATTTTTAAAGAATCTCTGATACCTTTGAGTAATCTGATAGCAGACGCCAGAATTATCAATTCATTTCCCGGTTAAGAAAGAGATCCAGGTTCGAATCCCGGTGACGCAACAACAATATTTTTCGATAAAATTGATTTTATATGTATATCTTTCTAAATAATATATTTAATTCATATTTAAAATATAACAGAACCTATGTTCTGAATAATTATAACTTCACAATAAGAATGTGTATAATCCTAACAATATAATTTATTTAATATGAAAAACATCAAGTCTTGCATTGTAAATTCCTTCTACGTAATATTAGATACCACCATTCTATTATCGATAAAATCGTCACATAAAATTCCGCATACCTATATGTGGTATGAACCACATTTATAAAATTAATATTATCTATGGGGTATATTACGAAACGCGACCCCCACGTCACTCGGCGACCATGAAAAGGTACACAGACGTTAAGTGTTAAGCGAGTAGCTATCGAGTATCAACAGTTGTTTCAGTTCAAGTTTGCGTACTTGTGCCGCCGTACTCGAGAGTACGTGCCGAGCACTATGGGCCGTGAGACAGTTCGAGCAAATTTTTGGTACTCTACGATCGCACGACATAATTCTTTAATCATTTTGTTTAATAAATAATATATTAAACTGTAATCAGGGGTGGGCACTCCATAAATCAGAAAATCTGCACATAATTATAATCTCTCTGAAATTAATCTAAATTGTTACATATTTATTAGATATATTATTATATATGTATAAACGTTCAAGTCCACAAAGATCGCGTGTTTAATTAATTAATTATTAACAGATCGTTAAATGAGAATGACTGGTGAAAGTCTAATTTTTTTTTAAAGTCAATTAGGGGAATAACATGCTACGAAATACATTTTTAATGGTTGAGCCATTAGAAAAATAAAAATTAAAGTTATGTTATAAAATGATAATCAAGAAGTGTAAACAATTTATTTTATTAATTAAAAACTACCGCACAAGTACAGAAGTGCATGAGTTTCATGGCCAACATAGTCTAAACGCGCGACAGTTATCGCCGTTCCAAAGCGAATGTAAGTATTACGCATTCGAATGGCTATTAACTATGTGTAATATTATCTACCTTTTAAACTGAGCCTGTGTCGTGAAGAATATGTGTTAACTAATACTAAAACCAACTAGCAGAAGAATTTAAAAATAACACGTATATTTCGCATAATTTTTCGTAATATCTTTCCCAAATGTAACGCTTTTGTTCTTCTCACCTTTTGCATTGTAATTTAAATATGAATTATAAAAATATGATTTAAATTAGATCGTATTCGACATCTCGCCGGTTGACAAGAGACAAATGTCGTTTCGTACGATGACAAGTGGTTTTCAATTGTTAGTCTGTCAACCGATAAATTGTATTTGTCGGGCAATTTATGGCGAAAATTTCACGTCTCAGTTTAAAAATATTTACGACATTTAAAGATGATTATGTAACATGACATTTTTAGTTTGGTATCAACATGGACAATTGACGACATATTTACGAAAATGATTCAATATATGACTCTGTGTGCGGTTGCAAGCAGAGAATAGAGGAGTTTAAAGAATGTGAAATTTCGGGAACAGTGTATCCCGTGGAAGGTGAAAGAGAGGATACTGCAGTGGGCGGGACATGTAGCGAGAGTCCCGTAACAAGCATCGAGTCATCATATATAAGCTAATATGTTACGGCAGTCCTTCAGGCGGTAGGTGGATGCACAGCGAATTGGATCACGATGAATGTTAAGGGATGTATGGCGCGACCGTAAAAGAAGAAGAAGAAGAAGAAGATAAGATTCTGTGCGCAGTTGTCTACGAGTGTTCTTGTCTTTGTGTGCACTTATCTTGTGTGCAGTTGTCATTGAATTCTTTTTGTATATCACGTACGATGTTTGATAATAGGAAGCTGCAAAACGGGCTCACTAAAATTTTCCCGGTGAAATGTTAGTGGTGTGTCTGAGATGTGGTTACGATAAGTAATAAAGTAGCAAAGCTATGCTATGAGACACTTGCAACATAAAGGCATGAGATATATAGATTCTGAGTTGAGGATGTTGTGAAAATTCCGGAATACAATTCCATAAAATCATAAATAAATTAATTGACAAATAGAGGGAGGTTTGCCAAAAAATTGTACACAAGTGACTTAAGTCAAGTACATACTACCTGTGCATTTTGTCCTTTCAATAAACCTTAATATACCAATTACTTAGGGATTTCGCAGAAACAGATTGCATTTCGACACGAAACAGTCAACATCTGTGTTTCTTTTAACGTTCGAGAGTAGTGCCGTACGTAAAATCCGGACTACGAAAAAGAAGCGGTGTTCGCAGCATTCTGTAGTGCAGTAATATCTCCGTTCTTCACTACAAAAGTGCGAGCCAACTGGAGGTGAAACTTGACATCCAACCAAGGACTGAGATCAAGGTAGGATCAACTATTTATTTTAATCGATATAGTTCACGAGATCTTATCCCACTACGACGTTAGGCAGAGAGGATGGAAGGTCACACTTTTTGTCCTGGCACATAAGTATCGTCTCATTTACATTTGTACACCATTTCATGCAACTTCGTCAATTTATGATACTTCTCGTAGGAGAATCTTTTTTTGGGGATGCATGATTTCTACAGCTTCTCTCTAGCTGCCTTCTGAATTAAATGTGATAAGAAGTCTAATACCCTTGAGTAAACCGATAGCAGACGCCAGAATTAACAATTTATTTTTATTAAATTTTGGATACATTGATACAACTTATATATTATTAAGGAGAACACATTCTTATTGTGAAGTTGTAATTATTCAGAACAGACGGTCTGTGATATTTTAAATACTAATTAAATGTATTAATTACAATGATATACATATATAATCAATTTTATCGAAAAATATTGTTGATGCGCTACCGGAATTTGAACCTGGATCTCTTTCCAAATCGGGGATGGTGCATTATCTAACTATGCTACAGCGACAGTACTTTTGACGACAAATTTTTGAACCTATATGTTACACTTTTTTAAATTAATACATCTATCGTTCTATTATCTGAAAGCCATCTACTTTGTTTTTACTTAGCCGTTTAATCAAGCATTATATAGCCATAATGAAACAACATCCAAGACTTACAAGATATCCGGAAAGTCATAGAAATAGATGAAAATAGATAATATATATTATTATGGATAAATTAATCAATTAGAAAAATATATAGAAAAAATTAATCTATCGAAAAAATATTTAGTCATTTTTTATCCCGGTAGCAACAAAATATTTTTTCGATAGATAGATTTTTGTGTATATATTTCTAGATTATTTATTTAATTTGTATTAAATAATATATTGTTATATACTTGCGTTCGAATTCACATCATCTTATAAAAAGAACACCTGGACTGGACTATTTACATTCGTTATTTGGTCCATTCGCAACAGTTAAATACATTTATTTTATGTATATGTATAACGTTATATTTTTACCACATGCGCTCGGTACCACATGGGCTGAGTAAATATCACGTGGACAAAACATAGATTGTAAATCTGCCTATATAAGGTACAATAGATATTTTTAACATCATTTCTCTGAATAAATTTGCCGTACTACAAAAGCGTGTGTTTTTATTCATTGACTAAACCAGCACCAGAAAAACATCACAAAAATTTAAACACAGTCTTTATTCTGTAAAAGAAATATATAAAAAAATTAATTTGATTCCTTAATAATAAATCCGAGTATGTACCATCATATGCTTTGAGATCCTGGACAAGATTGATACAATCCTCGTATTCTGGTGAGATTTACACCGTAAGGGTAGGAAAACTCCAGTCGGAAAGTTCCCCTACCGATGTGTTACATTATGAAGTAGTAACTCTTCCCTGAGCCGCCCGCCCCCAGCGCCACCCTCCCGCAACACCGACCACCTCGCTGCGGGGAGCTGGGAGTAAATAGTAGACGTCTCGGTAGGAATCGGTTTAGATTAAATATGTTTACCCGATTTCCCCCATGTAAAGAAAACCTTTGCCCTGGGAATTTTTCATTTTTGTCGATCGTGAAATTTTAATGAAACCTCGCTAAAGGTATCCTCACCTACGAGTATTATTATCTTTTGCACATGCTAACTGTGATAACTGCTTAAAATAAAAACTGTGACACAGATCTTTTGAGTTTTTAGGATTTTGGTTCCGTCGCCCATGAGGTGAAAATTAAAAAAAAAAAAATCGCTAATTAAATTAAAGTAATACAGACTGATTTATGATTTTCAATTTGTTATATAATATAACGTAAATATATTATTTGTAATCAAATCAGTAATTGTTATTCAAGAAAAACATATTTTTTAAAGGGCTACTAAAATATAACATTATTTTCTTGTTATTTTCTAAACTGCTGGGATATTTGACATGTTTAAAACAATGATGAAATAATTTTGTTATAAAAAATAAAATTTTTTAACCAAAATCTCAAACAATATTTCGTTGGTACAATATCAATATCAATAATAACAAGCAGAGTGAAGTACTGAACGCGAATTGACTTAAAACTATTGACATTTGTACAAGAATATTTGTGATCTAAATATGTCATTATCTCAACAGACAATCTTTTAGTCATCAGCTTCAGCTGTTTTATATCCATTGCTGGATGCGGGCCTCCCCAAGACTACATTTATTCAACGATTGTACGCATTTTCAATTATATTGAATAATTTTTAAGTACAAGGTGTCCCAAGAGTCTTTTTTATAATAAAAATTCTGTAATAAAAAATGGATGGGTTCAATAAATTTTTATTTTATTTTGCATTTAAGTGCAGTCCCTGGGAGTTTATTTTTTAAAAATTATATTTTCTAAATGCGATCCGTTACTTCGCTGACACTCTTCTAAACGAGAGGCAACATTTCTGACAACAGCTCGGAACGTATTCTCCGTGGTCGCTGTCAGAAAGGGAGGATTGTTACTGTTTGCCTTTGATTTAAGGTAGCCCCATAGGAAAGAGTCTATCAGTGTTACGTGGAGGCTAGTTTATGTCACCTCGTCGAGATAGCAATTTTCCATAGCAACTGAATTCACAAAGACGCGGCTAGCGATCGGCACACCCCCCACCCCTCTCGCTCGTTGCGTTGGTGCAGCGAATTAAATTAACCAAAATAAAAAAGACTTCTGCGACACACTGTATTTACAGTATGTATTATTCAGTAATCGCACTGTTTTATTGCAAGAAACAACCACCAAATAAACATATTCTTATACTATAAAATGAAATAATATTGCGTTGTTTAGTATACAATGTCGTCATATTTTCAGTACTTAATATATTTTAGCTCAAATCGGGTTGCCGAACATTTGACAAAGTTAGCAAGAAAGAAATACATATCAAATATACAGCAAAAGTATCTTTTGATTGGTTACGTTTCGAATAATACCCCATATATCTTCTTTTATGACTATAGCAAAACAAATTTCAATCTCGAAGGATAGACAGCGAGTGATGTGTAGTGTAAATAAACAGATTGGAAAAATACTGATGTGAAAAATAAATATTTTACGATTTATTCCGACATTTGATCATCGGTCATATTTTCGAAGAAGACGTACGGATGCTGTTAATCATAAAATTTGACGACGTAACGTTTCTTACTCGATACTATTTTAAGTAACAATACCGTGTTTAATGCCAGCTGTTCACTCTCGGCGAGGCGTGCGCACGAGACGATCAGTGTCGACACGAGATAAGCGATGAAAGCCGAGAGCTGCAGTACATTCTCGTGGACTGCTGGCATGAGGGTACTAACAGTAAAACCTTGCAACAACTAGTTGCATTCTTTAATATTTTTTCTTCGTCTTGTAGTAATACTAGTGTCTTACATTGCCGCAATATTTTATACTATTATAACAATAATATAGCACACTGTACTATAACTCAAATAAATAAATAAATTGTCTTCTCATATTGTGTTAATTTATGAACATTAAAATATAGCTCTTTTCGATCATTCAAAATCGATATTAATTGTAAAATCGGTTGCTTTTGCCCGCTGCTGTTATATCAGAATTCAACCAATAGCAGTCTTTGTTGCTCAGAAATTAAAATCGTCGCCAGAATGGAAAGTAAATTGTTTTTGGAAGAAGGTGTTGTATTTATTGTGTATTTTAAACCAGATTTTAATGATTATCATGCATATTGTTTTTCAAGCTCCTATCAAATATATAAAATATCAATTTCATTTATTAATTTTCGCCCTTATGGGCTTTTACAAAATTGATTATATAAAACATATGAGCAGCTATACAAGTAGCATCAAACAATAGAAATTGATAGAATATACATATATAGCTTAAAAAAAATAAGGTTCAAGATAGAAAAAAAATTATGTTTAATACAGAATGGCTGAGTATCAAAAAAACTCGGAACAGTATCAAAAACATCACTTTTATATTTAAACATTGAATATCGGAGCCTGTGAAGTCTTTGTGTGGGTGCACTCCTATAAAAATGAGTATATGATGCATTTACATAGAAGAGCGCGCGGGAACGTGGTGTACAATCAGTGCAGTTAAATTAAGGGCGTCCGGCATTCTATTTATTAATTAAATTGTTATCACTAATAATTTTTTTTAAAATAAAATATGAAGCTTGTTGAGATTGCAACTAGTACCCTCGTTTATACCTTCGTTGCTATCATTAAATCGTAAATTTTAATGCTGGGGTAGATCTCCACTATGCAAGATTATTCACTGTGTTTATAATTCGTGACCCTGATTAAAGGGCTTGACCATTGTTTGGTACTAACTGGATCGGTTGTTAATATATTTAATTTTAGTTTAACGTTTAATTTTTGCGCCTTTCAGTTGCCATATTAGATCATAGACTAGACCAGGGGTCGCCAAACTCTTGGATTTAAAGAGCCAAATATCAGTAGCACAACGGTTTAGAATTTTTTCGAGAGAATTTCTACAAATACGATTTATTTTTAATTTTTTATCTATCAAGTTAGGAAACTTTCTGAATTAAACTAATAATGTATGTAATTTAGTAAATAAATAAAAAAATACGTTTTTTTATTGTTGTAATTATATATGCGCGTATTTTTTACAGAACATGAATTACACACAATTAACACGCATTCCTTAAAACTGTTGTGAACAATGACCTTGCATTTCTTTGGACAGTTTCTGTATATTTGGTTTATAACTTGTAGTTTTTAATTTTATCCACGATTCCAAATTAAATTGTAAGTAAGGTATCCATAACATTTATGCAACGACTGACAAACACTTAATGTGAACAATGGCCTCGCATCTCTTTCGAAATTTTGGATAAGTTGGGTTCGCATATTGTTGTTTTTAATTTTAGGCATGATTCCAGGTTCATGTTCCAAAAAGATTATTCGCATGAATATGTAGAACCGAATAGGGAAAGAACACCAATACACTCAAGGGGACAAAGAGTTACATGTGGCTCGCGAGCCACGGTTTGCCGACCACTGGACTAGACCATTCTAGATATTGATATAAATTATGACTTCTTAATGTATGTAAAATTTAGATATTCTAAAACAAGTCACCGTGTTGAAATTACGTAATATTTAAAAAAATATTCGCTAATCCAAAATAGAAAAAAAACATTAACGTGTTAAGGTTAATGTTATTTTGACACGCACTCAATCGTATTAAATGATGTATTTACTAGCACAAAGTCATTAAGCATATTTACTAGCGGAATGTCATTAAGTGTATTTGCTAGCAGAATGTTATTTATTAATCGTAAGTCCCTTTTACTATATCTGTTACAGTGAGACTCCCATGGTCCAATATCATTTTTTTATTGATCTTGTATAGGCAAAATAAAATAAACCAGCAGAAAGTTATAATTACTATTTGTTGCTAGATCTTGCGAGCGTCTACGGCCAGTATTTCTGTAAAACCCATTTATAAATGATAAAAATATACCTTATTTATTATTTTTAAAATGCGTATCACAGTACAATTTAACTTTACCAATTAACGTAAAAAAATACTCAATGAAATATTCTTAAAATGATATATATACATATTTAACATACATACACTCCCTCTCCGAGTACAAGAGCTAGTCTTTTTTTTGAGAGGTAAGCGATTAAAAAAAGATGTCATTTTAGTTTTGCAAAGTACTCAAGTAACTCAAATACTTATCCAAAGGGCGACTGCCGTGCGACACCGCCTGGCAACAGATGGATCATCGCCGTTATACTTGGTATTTATTTTGCCAGCAATGCAGAATATACACCATTCCTGATATTGGCGATTGTAGTGTAATATAACTTTAGATATATTTTTAAGTAGGCTACATAACGCTATTTTTGATAACTTAGTAATGTACTATTTTGATGTTATAATATCGAATATTATCTGCTATAATCTCAGCTGCTGGGAGCTGAGATTATAGCAGAACACCGTTCACGATTTCAGTAGAAAGAGTTTTTTTAAATATTTACTATTCTATTACATTAGCTTTATAAATATTGACATTACATAAGTCTGCAATATATCTCGTGTCTTCAAACTTTAAAATATATATATTTTTTAATTTAGCTGTATAAATATAAAAATTGTAGTTGTACTCCTTAAAAGTTAATATAAACTAGAGAACATATCCTTTTTAACAAATATGTACCTTAGATTCCAGATTGATGACGCAAATCCAAAATAATTTAGAACTGGTGAGATATAAACTATTTTACACGAGATTAGATTTATAAATAACTTACATATCATGATAAGCGTGTTATATACAATATATCATACAATTCTCTGCGTGAAAAAAAAACATGCATTTTGTTAAATTATTTAAAATAAATGTTTTAATATTATTTAATTAAAATAAACGTGTTCATTATCAAGAAATTAAAAAAAATGAGTTTATCAATTATTTCGCGTCACATTGTTTTAAAATTGTGAAAAATTTGAAGCGTTATATTCCATGTATTGTTTGTTACGACGTTTATTTTGATAATAGAGTAAATAAGTCATTTCAACTTTAATTTTTTAAATTTCCTTATAAGTTACATGCAAAATTATTAATCTAGTAGACTAAATAAATTTTGAAACATTGTGTTGTGTAATATAGAAATATTTTTTAATCAATTCAAACGCAAAGCTTTAAATATGTCGAAACATATGTCTGTGTCCATAAACTTAGTTGTAAGAATTGTGGTAGTGGTTTTTCAGAATTTTCCAATCATTTGATCACATTTTTGATAAAAATTTGGGATTGTCTATTTTACATGTAAACGGTGTTGGTCTTAAATGAAATAATTTGGAATCATTGACATAAATAAAGCGTGTAAAACTAACCATAATATTATGAACAACCAACTAAATTTAACCACAAGTCCCATTCTAAAATTTTTTCCTAAAAATTATTCTAATAACTTTGTATTATCAAGTAACAATTTAAGTTAGGTACTAAATTTATTTTTTAAATTATTATAACATATGTTATTGATTAGTTAATGACATACTGAAGAAGAAAATAATATTTTTCGAAATCGGTAGATGTATTTAATTCATTAAGTGGTTAATAAAACAAAGTTAACAAATCTAAAATAAACATGACAATAATGGGCACAAATGTAAAAGAAGGTTTAAATTTTTTTTGAATAAAATCATTTCAATGCATTCTTCTTCCTTTCACCGTCTGACCAGTACTGCCATGTAGTGGCCCCAATCAGATGACACTCGGCTCGAAATGCACCTGACTCTAAGGCCACACTAGTCAAATGCAATGTATCTATCCATCGTTATGGCACTCTTTCATGTCTTGTTTGGCTCAAAGTTGTGCCTAGGATAATTTCCTTTTTAGGCTGCCACTTTGTCGCATAATGTGATTCAAAGAATTGGAAGAATCATTTATTTACTGTTGTAGATAAGGCTCGCTGTGGTTGGATGTGATTTAGGAATTCGTGCGTCGTACTGTCCACGGGCTGTGTAACATCTTTGTCCTGTAATACATTTCGAAGGCATCTATTTCACGATTGTCTCCTCCGCATACATGAGAATTGGAAGGAGAAGAGTGCGAATCAACATAATCTTAGTTGCTTACTTTATCTCACTGTCTTTAGTAATATTCGTAAGTTGGTTCATAATAACTTTAGCTAGTTGTTGTCGCAAGTCGAGTACTCCTCGTGCATTCCGACAATCCAATAAACCGTTATATCTGTCCTTTTCTGGCCCAGAACAGATTAACACACGTGTTTATTTTAATGGTCGAGAGTAACGTAACGGGTGACCACGAAAATGAAGCGGTGTTCTGCAGCATCCGAAAGTGCAGTGAGATCTAAGTTCTTCACTACAAAAGTGCGAGTCAAGTGGAGGTAAAAATTGTCGTCCAACCCAGGAAAGTAGGCTAGATCTATCTGCTATTATTTCCTTTCTGAATCCAATTCGGATGGTGTCAACTAAACCATAATTTTAATCAATAAAATCCACAGGATCTTATCCCACGTTATCCTTTACGAACCGGAATACTGTATTTAATATATACGAACCGGAATTATCGTTTTATTCTGCGATATTAATTTTAAATTCTTGCTTTTGCTTATTATATTAAATTGATATTATAGCTATAGTGTTATGTTAGGAGAACATATTCTTATTGTGAAGTTGTAATTTTTCAGAACATAGGTTTGTGATGTTTTAAATACTAATTTAATGTATTAATTATAAATATGTACATATAAAATCAATTTTGTCGAAAAATATCAATGTGTCCAAAATTTAATAAAAAATAAATTGATAATTCTGGCGTCTACAGTCGGTTTACTCAAAGGTATTTGAGATTCCGTAAAAACAATGTAAATAGCTTTCAAATAATGGAACGACAGATGTATTAATTTGAAAAAGTGTAACATATAAGTTCGAAAATTTGTCACGAAAAATACTGGCGCTATAACACAATTGGTAGTGTACTTCCCCGGATTGGAAATAGAGATCCAGGTTCGAATCCCGGTAGCGCAAAAATAATATTTTTCGACAAAATTGATTTTATATGTATGTATTTTATTTATTTATTTTATGTATATTGTATTTGTAATTTTC
Source organism: Eubasilissa splendida (assembly GCA_031772225.1). Taxonomy (NCBI): domain Eukaryota; kingdom Metazoa; phylum Arthropoda; class Insecta; order Trichoptera; family Phryganeidae; genus Eubasilissa; species Eubasilissa splendida. The sequence goes on from CM062856.1 coordinate 19,138,381, forward strand.
TGCCCACTGTCACAAGGTACGTAATCACATTCTGCTATTTGGAAAGTTTTTTGCTATGCATTATCATGATATAGGTGAAATTATCTAATGCGCTATTTCTAATCCAGTTGTAAAATTTATCTTTAAAAAATCATATTCCATGTTAACATCAGTTAACATGTTAATATATATGATGGTGAATGGCAATCGTCGAAAAGTACTTTAAATCCAATGTAATTCTAAGATCTCTGAAGAAGTTCTTTAAAAAATTATACCATGTTATAATTATAGCAAGTCGGCAGAATTACAAAAAAATCGCTGAGATGGTTTGAGCGAAACGTACGAGCAATGGGAGGTAATGAATGTACACTAGACTTGAAGGTACTAGGAACATCTGAAAGGTAGGGATCCGAAAAGGGCCTAACACGATTAAATAAAGTATTACCAGATGTATGCATGTGAACGAGACAAAAGTGGTATGCTGGGACTAAAAAGTTTGGCATTCTATCTTCTATGTGAACGGGTAAACAAATGATGTGCGCAAGTTAGTAACATTGAACTAATAGTACTAAGCATTGAATTATTTATAATATTTTTTAATTTTATGTAAATAATTATCTTACGTATTATTTTACGCTTTTATACATACTTATGCCATCACGCCGTTTCCTCACGGGGGTAGGCAGAGAATATAGAGCGCCACACTCTTCTGTCATGACACACAATTCTCGCCTCATTCACATTTATACATCTACTCATACAAGCTTGACTATTATTGAGGATCATCCATCAGTATCTGGTTTACCTGGTCATGCCAAGTCTTCCGCGGACGTCCTCTACTTCTGGTGCCATCAACACTTGCGTTATACATCTTTCTTACCATTCTCTGCTCATTTATCCGTTCCATATAAGCAAACCACATAAGTGATCCTTTCTTAATCTTACTCACTGTTGTAAGATCAGTTTTACATTCTTTCCTCATTTCAGTCTTGCCTAGTTGGCCAATGCATTTTAAAATCTGTGTAAAATATATTAATATTATAAAATTAAAAATAATAATACTCCTTGAAGTTTTTCGACTCGTAATTTTGTCAGGTATCCACCCATAAAATATTGTAGACCGGGTCTGTTACATCCTGCTGTATAATACGCACATAATTCATTTTACCATTAAATATAATAAAAAATTAGAACGCCGCGACCCATCTGCGTCAATTACGGCTCCGTACTTTTTATAAAAACTTTTAATTCGCACTTTAGAATTCTATGGAAGAATCAATACACTAGCTGACAAACCCTTACAAACTAAACAGAAGGATTATTTTGTCTCAGTTTTTTTTTTCGTTTAAGATATTTTCCATCCCCTTCACCTCTTTTCTTCATTAATCGCATTTCGCCTTACGCCGCTTTTATTCAAAGAATAAAATCAACGATTTAAGTTGTAAAAATATTTCTTTTCTGTTATTTCTCTGTAATTTCGACGATTTTCTGTACTTACAATATATATTGTTTTCAATATTGGAAAAAAAAAAAGAAATAAATATTTCGTCTAAACGTAAAACGTAAGCTTTGCGCAAATAAATTTATTTAATTTCTCTATTTTCGAGTAATTTTATTAATCCACCCTTCAGAAAAATACTTAGTAATAAAAAAAATATGTTTTTAGAAACTAGAGAATTTCTTTCTTAATAAAACGGTGAAACGCAATTTTCATCAAACAATTTCCATAATCATTTGCTACATATGTTCGTCACTAATATTTTGAAAATCTACATAAAGAAAAGTCCAGTGTATTTTTGCTCAAGTCGGGGGTGAAAGTCGAGCCTGACCTTACTCTTTGTATGATTGGAATCGTGCGTGTTTATCCGCGCCGCAATACAGGGGCGCTCCACTCGAGCGTGGTTCGGCATCGCTGATGTTCCAACACCCCAATCATTAATTTTATTACGCCCAATTTGTTAAAATCATCAATCCGGTGTTCGGGTTTAGAACACTGTTCGCTCACAATTCTTCCCGGCTATAATTGTTCGCGACCGCAATTATTGTTATCCCACAATTCTTTGCCCAGAGAATTGTTCGCCGCTTAAATGTGTAAATTAAAAATTATATAATTACCGTTTTATATACGGTAGCACACCGTAATATAAGATTATGAATTATGAAATAAAACACATATAATAAAACAAAGTTAAATTAATTAACCTAACCTAACTATTATAGAAATAAGTAAAAATGAATACAGAATAGCTTTAGACAAATGCAAAACAATCTATATTACAATATTTTAATTTAAAGTAGCTATTAAAAGTAAAAAGTAAAATCTATTTTTTCAATGTACTCGGCGAACAATTTTTCAATAACAATTGCGGTAGAAAAATTGTGACTGGTCCTGTTCCTGCCTGGTGTGGCAGGTCACTATCCAATTTCTCCTCTCTTCTTCTACACCCTTCTGGGTTAGACAAAATCTTTTTTGCTGGTTCCTGGTCTTTTATACACCACATGACCTAATCAGGGTAGCTTGCCAACTTTGATCGATTGAATCACACTAACGTCATTGTATAGCGGTTATGGCCCGCCCACGCGTGTGCTTTTTTATTAGTGTTTTTTATTATTTATAAATCAGTCTCGACAATAAATATGAATTATTTTGCGATTTACTGCTATTATCTTACGATTTTTCTCATAATTAAACTCATTTAAGCTCAAAGTCACGGTGTTTTAAGATAAGGATAAATAAACACGACAGGGATAGATGAGTAGTAGAGTTAGAAAGCAAAAGTAGGACTTAAATGGCAACAAACGAGCCATATTTCAAAACGTAAAGATAATGAACATGCCTTCGATAGCTGGTTCCCTGGTTTCTGATTAACAATAAGTGCACATATGATATTTGAACTGCACTAACCTATTATTTTTGCTATCTTTCTGGTCCGATGTTGTTGTTCGTTTAGCTGGGTTGTCTTCTTTAGATTTCGACCGACCGAAGCGCGCACTGGTGGTTTTTTTGGACCACTGGACTGGTCGAAGCACGGGATGTTAAAAGAATGACGCCTGTCGGTTACCGTATTCTTAGCTTTCCGAGAAAAGGGCGGCAATACTTACGCACACACAAACATGAACATTATTATAAACCAAGAAATCCAGTGGTGCCAATCGACGTAACAAAGCGCGTAAATAGAACGAATGATGTTTTTGAATAGTCTTAAATGGGCTTAAAAAAGATAAACACGGACTAGAAACGATGAATAGTCACTAGAGTCGACTTTATTCAATAGTGGATTATTGTTTTCAATTTTGTTCTCACTATTTAATAAATAAACAGCGTAGTTTGTAATAATATTCTTATATCTTAAATAAAATACTTATTCAGAGTCCCTTAATTTTGCATTTGGTTATTAGTTACGCCACTGATGTTGATGATGATTCAGCATTATTTTTCTCTTAATTTTTTTCAGTAATGACGCGCGTGTACGTTTAGATACATACGCAAACAAGTCGTAATTAAATAAAATTGTGATGAATGTATATTTTTTTTAATGCGATTAGAATGTTGACCACATCTGGTCTGCAGACGTCGGCCAGGGTGGAAAGGCAGCCTTTTGATGACTGAAAATAGCTGAATTTCCCTTATCGGTTCAGGCATATGATATAAATTACCCCAACAGTACCGGACCCGAAGGGGGTTACATACTACATAAATATGTTATTATGTAAAAATAACTTCTGGTTGTGTAGTAACCGGACAAACCCCGAACAAGTGGAGTGGAAAAATGTCATTTTGGCAGCTCGCTCTTGCCTATTCAACTAAATTTATAAGTAATAAACACCATATTTTGACGCGTAGGCAGCACATTGTTTAGGCAAATTTTATAACCTTAGAATTACAGTAGAACGATCCATAAATTTGTGTTGTAATAAAAATATTACAACCCAGCTATAAGAACAAAGCCATGGCGTAGACAATATTTTGTCAATGCGTAATATATACAAATCAGTTAAAATTAATATTTGGCTACTTTATCCCCCAGGAATAGAATTTTTATAGTACACTTACGTCTATTTGCGTCCGCGCGCGTAACGCGTAGCAATAAAATTATACAACAATACTTTAATTGTGTCACTGAATTTCAAAATTTACACTTTTTTTAACAAATTTAATTTATATATAATATCGTCGGATTCTGAATTCATTTTTTTATTTTAAAATGTATGTTTCATTTTTAAAATATGATTTGTTAGCTAGTTGCTATTTATGTAAATACATATTTATTTTGATCGAAAATAATGCACTGTGCCTTCCACCCCATTCCTTTCCCCTCCTGGAACGTCGCTGATCAGTCGAATAGCGACCTTGAACTAGTGTGGGTTATACGTTTACCTAAACGATTACTATTGTAATTACACTAATTTGAGACTTCGCGTCTATATTGTGAAATACTGTCCACATTTTGGAGATGTCAGCAGAATCTGGATTATGGTGAGTGCCTGTTCCTTCCGTATCCTGAATTTTTCCGGCATCTATGCTTGTACGCAATACTAGCAATATTAAATGTAATGTTAGGGTGATCAAAACTCGGTACAATGCGAAATGACTTTCTAAACCTGGCATGTTTTTTTTATCATACTGAAAGACATTTTTGAGTTCGAATTAATACAATAATTAACGTATATACAGAATAGTTTTATTTAAGATGAAAGTAATTAATACATTTTATAAAAAGTAATAATGCCTGACATTTAATTGTGGCGGATTTGTTTGATTTTATCGAAATTATGAAAATGTGTTATTGAAATTCAGCGACTCGATTATTTTAAACAAAAGCAGACTTCGAAAAAAAAAACTCAGATTTATAGAGAAATATGAATAATATGAGTATGTCAAAATTGTTTTAAGGTTTTTACGGCCGTTCAGAATTTTCTGTGTACAGTTTTCTAGGCTAATTTGCCGTGTATATCTTACCTTTCTGACCTGCTTTCGATACGGTACTGCAAGCCAGTACTTAACCACAATACCAACAGATATAGATCACATCAGACTTGATGATGAACCCAGCAATGGGATCCAAAATTTTAGTACATCAATAGACATATTTTTATTGATTTTTTAATTAAACTATAATTTCTCGCCATATGCAAATTTAACTTATTTTTCTTTAAGAACGTTGTACATGTTGTTGAGGCTTTTTCCGTATCTTTTCATGGTCGCAGCGGATGGTTTATCCACCCCTTTTGGTGGCATCCATCTGTAATATAATATTATTAGGGTAGCTGTGTGTTTATAAGAGATTAGTTTTGTAATTGATATATAGTGGACAAATCTCGTAGTAATTTATTATATCCCGCCTTACTTTTTGAATTGGAGCTCAATTTTTTAGTTACGAATGGAGAAAGCTGGTACAGTATTCAAAATGGCAAAGGAATCACGTTCCTCATCTGCAAAGAACAATCTCTTGTCACCAGAAAAGTGTGCAAATTAGGCACTATTTTATTATTGAAGGGGTTAGTCTTTCTGTGTGGTTAATTGCACGGATTGCCACAGGGAATGTTCGACCACTGTACTTCTGTTATTATGCAGCACGAGCAGGCAAAGCTTGCAGTTTTGGTTGACGGCCTCGAGCTGCTTATTTATTAAAGGGAATCGATCGTCCGCGTCGGCTTTGTGGCAATAAATTGCTGCGGTCGATTGTGATGGAAAATTAACTCGCCCCACCGTTAACTAATCACAGCTAATTTAACATACGTGACGGTAGATTATGACGGCCAGTACTTATGACACAACTAGCCAAAAATAAAAAAAAAAATCAATTTACAGTTTTAATTAAGATTAGATAGTTCAAATTAATAAAACATTTTATTTGAATTTATTTGGCTTTATGAAAATTATTTACTAACGCATTGCGTTAATCCTGATTTTTAAATACGAAGTTTTGTTAAAGGCGTGCTTTTAAAAATAATTAATATTTTCACTTATATACACTAATGTAGAACTAATAAACTGAATGTTATTTGCCATAATTAAGAATAAATAATATACATTAATAGGATCGATGTAAATATTATACAGTAAGAAATTATTGTGTTTTTGATATAAAACTTAATTTTTAAATAGTAGCCGAAGCATGTAAGTAGATATCAAATATTATTTTAAATAATTTGTATTCACTAACACAAAGTGTTTTAAAAACGTCGAAAATTGATCATATGTACTGCAAATTGAATGGTTTATATCTCTATTTATTTTAATATGTTACTAATTTGATTCAATATACATTTACCACCGTAATTTTGACATTAAGATTATGAGAAAAAATATTTTGAATACGCAAGAATTTTTTATATTAAAGCAATTTTGTGGTACGCCGAAAATGAATTTAATGGTCACGGTCTTTCTTACGCTTGTATTTTCTTAACTATGGAAAATAACAGTGAGTTTTAAATGAGTGTAAACGTTCTATCTAAGTAGTTATTTAAAAAAAGTCGAATACAGTGTATAATTTCTGATATAAATGAATAATAAAAACTCAAATTTTCATTAAAAACGCGGAAATATGAATTTTTTGAAAGGGAAGCCTTAATTAATTAAATTTAAAAAAAATCTCAGTTACGTATTTTTATTTTTTAACTACGTTCAGTCTTTAACATATATCTCTTTTTTTCAGCATTCTCTTTTTACAACTCCCTGTCTCCTGTGCTTTGCTTCTAATTTTGCTCAACAACTTGCCTGATTAATTGATTATCCCTATTTTAGGTCATTACAAAATCTAGTTCAATGAATTCAACATCATTATATTTAATCGACTTAAACTAATCATTGTTGAGGTTAAAATACAGATACAGTTTAAGACGATAAGTGTTCACTGGAAGCGCGTTCGAGAAGGCGATCGATACAGAAGTGGTTGCTCCAGGTTGGCTCTCTAAGCGGCTACACTGTCTTGTGTTGTTTTGTTTCGCGGTCGGTTCTAGGCGAGATAATACGACTGTTGCAAGCCTGGCTTAACGGCCAGGTACTATGAGGCGCGTGCCGGGCATCCGCAAATACTTTTCCTGCATGTTGTCGAAAGTCTTTTTGTAATCTTTGACTCCTGGAGGATAGAGACATTTGTATGCCTTGCAGTACACGGGTCCTTATATTGAACTGTCCAATTTATATACAATTTAGCTACATATTCTAAATTCGTTATAAGTCGCAAGATAATCAACAGTCCGAATTGAAAGTCTGATATATTGAATTGAATTTTATCTTCGCTGTATATACGAAACATTATATTATTTAAAAAATATATTAATTTCTTTCCATACATGTATGTACAATACATAAAATGAGGTAGTGGAGTCATTTTTCTCAACATTCAAATTCTCATTTTCAAAACTGAAAGAATTTTTTCGATATCTTGAACAATGGCAGTTACAGATGTTCAAAGTTACGTGTTTTAAAAACGATCGGTTTATACCACACGGAGTTGTGACGTCACATATTACGTGTCGACAAGTTAGTACTCGACACTCTAATACTAATATTGTTAGTAGTGACCGGTACGTACGAGAGATGTGACGTCACACGGTGGATATTGATAATCCGAGCGCTTTTCAACAAGCCCAACTTCGAACGCCAATATCTCTTCTCTGCAAAAGCTCATTACCTCATTATATTCTACCATTAATTATAATATTTTTAAATGATAATTAATTACAGATACAATTACAATATTTTTAAATGATAATTAATTACAGATACAATTACAATATTTTTAAATGATAATTAATTACAGATACAATTACAATATTTTTAAATGATAATTAATTACAGATACAATTACAATATTTTTAAACGATAATTAATTACAGATACAATTACATATTTTTAAAATCGCACATCCATTCTACTAGATGAACATTTATGGCAGGCTTTGAGTTCCTACATATACGGCCTATTGTGTGATCAGTAGTAAATATTTACCATGGTAATTTTTTATAATAGTAACTTTTAACCATCGCCCGTGGTTCAAAACATTTTATGGTTGTTTTTACGTCAAATTTAACTATTGTCGAAGCATAGATAAGAAATTTCGCCTCACAGCGTGGCAAGACAAATAATCATGAAATATGCTTCATCTATGGCTTTATTCGCCTCTGCACTCGACACCTGTCACTTTATTGTGCGAAATTTTTTCAATTTATGTGCTAATGTATATTAAACAACGAGATCACTAAAATATCGGGATATTGACTGATTAATTGTTGCATACTGTAAATTTTAAAGTATCAATGTGACAGATGACTTATGAAATAGTTGTGAAGAGTCCGCCATATTTGGCCGACGATTTTCGGTTTTCACCATCCGATATTCGAGAGTAATATTAGTAAGCCATTGCATTTTTTTACCAACGATTTAACATTACTTTAGTATTTTTTTTAACAATAGTTAAGAGTTACCACTGATCACACAACCGGCCCTTGATTGTTGGAATAATAATGTTATATAAGTAGTTCTAAATTGATATTCTTAAAAATATTCCTAAAGTAAAGGCCCCTCAGAATAAAAGACACACGTGTACATGTACACTCACGGCAAGAAGGTACCTGCGTGGAATAAAATATTTACGAGGCTTTATACAATGGCAACACACCCCTTTACAGGAAATTGTACATGACCTTATTCTGTTTGCGGCGCACGGCAAACAGCCCCCCGCGTCCTTGGTATTCTGCCCAGGCACCCGACAGGGTTGACATTTCACCTGTTGTCTATGGTTGGATTCTTCTCCCTTAAACATACCTATTCTATACACAAATACTTGTAAAACTAATGCAGTTAAAATTTAGATACATTCTACACTAAGGCTTCCCTTTCAAAAAATAATATTTTCGCAGTTTTTACGAAAATGTGGGTTTTTATTATTAATTTATACCAGAAGTTAAAATAATAGATTTGACTTTTTTCAAAATTATTACTAAGATAAAATCTTTACATTAATGTAAAACTAATAAACTGAATATTATTTGCCCATAATTAAAAAAATACAAGCATTATAAGAAAGACCGCGAACATTAAATTCATTTTCCGCGTGCCACAAAATCGCCTTAAAATAGAACATGCTTGCATATACGAAATATATTTTCTTTTAATTTTAAAGCCAAGATTATGGAAAAAAATCTATATTAAACCAAATTAGCAATATATTAAAAATTAATAGAATTATAAATCAACCGTGGACTAGGTCTGTTACACCCTGTAAAAATTGTAGTTTTTCGAAAGATTTTTTCTTTATATCTTTCTAAGTAATTCATTTAATTTCTTTTAACTTTACTATAACATGATTTATAAGCATGTCCCACCACTCCAAATGAAAATTACTGTATATTATATTAACATACCAATTTTGTGTAGGACAATGCATACTTTTTAGTTCATTAACATCTTCTTATCTATTTTTTTTCCCTTGTTATATGTCATTTATATAAAAAAAAGGATATTGTTTATAAAACCTCAATAATAACTATGTAAAAGGCAATTCTTGCCATAAAATTGTCATGCAGTTTGACAAAAAATAAAATTTTAATGTACATATATATAATGTATGTAATAAAGTTGAAAAAAAAAATCAATTTGCAGTACATACGATCAATTTTCGACGTTTGTAAAACACTGTTAGTGAATACAAATTATTTTGAATAATATATTATATTTACTTAATATGCTTTTCAAGGCTTCAGCTACTATTCAATATCAAGTTTTGTATCAAAAACACAATAATTTCTTACTAAATAATATTTATATCGATCTTATTATTGTGTGTTTTTTATTTTCGGACAATTTGAGTTAAATATGCAGTTTTGTAGATTTTTATGTCAGCTACATGCAGAACATATTGTTTATCATAAAAGCCATTGCTATTGTATGTTAAAAATCAGGGTAAGTTCCAAAATACCTTAAATATAAGTTATAATAGTGTAAGTTGCTATTACCCTAAAAATGAAATCAGCCAATCACAACGCTTGTTGAGGATCACGTGATTTAAAATACAGCATAATAAACTGCCAGAACGATATATACAGAAAAAAAATTACATTACAGAATTTTCTCTTTAAAAAATGGTTATGTAAAGACACCCAGTACACCCATCATTACTTGACAGGCTGAAGGCAGAAATTGTGGAGAAACGGCCACATTTGCAGAAAAAAAAAATGTTTCAAGATAATGCGCCGTCTCACACCTCAGCGGTTTAAACTGCTTGACCACTCTCCTTACTCACCAGATCTAGTCCCAAGCGACTCTTTTTTGTTCCCTAAGCTAATAGTTGTGCTTGGAGGGCAGAGATTTTCGTCAAATGAGGAGGTCATCACCATCGTAAATAACTATTTTGTATAGAAAGACTCCAAGTACTATTTGGATAGGTTTAAAGGGATGGGAGCGTCGCTAGGAGAAGTGTATAATTTTTTTTATTTATTAATATGATATAAATGTACAATACTATAATTTTTTTTCACGCTACACTTCTCATGAAAGCATATGCTTGTGTAGATTATTATTATCTATCCTACAAAAGGAACCCTAAACCTAAAGCTGTGGAAATGCTAGTTAGTGCCTTACTAAAAATCCTTAGAGAACGATAACTAAATCTAAGCTTAACTAAAATGATTTGTAGGGCCCGTTTCAACAATTCTGGTGCTTTAAAACGAAAGTTTTTGAGATTTAATTTCCCTCTCAGTAACACCCTCATCATGTCTGCTATCCCAGGATAGTCCTCCCTCGGTAGTAAATAACGAACAATATTTACTTTAGCAAATAATCGCTCACATTATGTGAATAAATTATTAAATAAATATGTTTCAAAATAAATTTTGTACTTTTAATTTAATAAAATATAAACGTAACCATTTTTATTTGTTTCGTTAATACCCTCTTATTGATCTATTTATATAGAAATTTGAATGATTCGTGGACGTTGCTACTTTTGCATTAAGGTAATTGCAGTCTACAATTGGACAAGCGGAAAATGTGACCTTCGTATTATACGTGTTGGAGAAGAATGTTACTTATCCCGTCAATAGCACGATGCACCAATGCTTCGATCATGCAAAAAATTCAACCACTTGCACTTAATACAAATTAAATGAATCCTGACGCGGAATCCTAGAAAGATATACAGAAAACATTTTCATATTATTAATAATACGAAAACACTTTGTTTATACCGCTATTTATTTATACATCAATGTGTTCCGAGACTAATGGTCCTGTCTGAAAACGGAGGTGGGGAAGTATTAGATGCAGAAAGGGTGGAAAGAATTCGAGAAAGGAACACGAATAGGGAACATAGGAGAACTGAAGTACCACCCAGAATTAGTAAACACGACCCACCTGTGAAACGCTACTTCTACTAGGGCTTCTGGCTCCAGGACACGTAAAACGCTGGTCCGCACGAAGTACACATGGACATACACTTTCGGTGATAGCGCGAATGTGTCAAATAACACCATTCACAAACAGCACGACGTACAACACTAATCTATTCGCACGGTAGCGAGAAACCGATTACACACAAATAAATATCAGCCACACAAGCCAACAATTCGTTCCTACATTGGCAGGACGAATTTAGCGGCAGTCCACGCATCCACAATGGTAAACGCTACTTTCAGTTCGAGGGTACAACTTCAACTGAACCAAAATACCACAGAGAACACACCACAGAAAAAATCGACCATAAATCCATTAATAAGTTATAAAGATTGAACAGGTCCCTTCTTCAGGATATATTAGATATATGGGATTATAGGAGGGACATAAACAAAACTATAAATGTAAGTGGCGGAGAGGATAAGAAAGACGGAGAAGAGGAGGGTGGGTAACAAATTAGGAACATCTCTGAAAATTAATTTAAAAGGTGGCTATTTTCAAAAAGGATTTGGTTATTTAAAATGTTTATTTTGCTATTTACACTTATTTAAATACTAATTTAATGTGTTAATTATAAATATATACATATAAAATCAATTTTGTCGAAAAATATTGTTTTTGCGCTACCGGGATTCGAATCTGGATCTTTATTTCCAATCCGGGCCAGTATTTTTCATGACAAATTTTCGAACCTATAGTTTACACTTTTTCGAATTAATACATCTGTCGTTCCATTATTTGAAAGTCATCTACATTGTTTTTACGGAATCTCAAATACCTTTGAGTAAACCGACTGCAGACGTCAGAATTATCAATTCATTTTTATTAAATTTTGGACATATTGATACAACTTATATTATATTCTGAATAATAACAACTTCACAATAAGAATGTGTTCTCCTTAATACTTTATTTTATTTTTAATTAATATAATCGTATACCCCTGGTATTTGTATATAAAATTTCTAAACCCTTGTTAATTTCAAAAGAATGGTATGTTTCCAAAAGATGATTGGCGAATTCAGAATAGTTGTTGCTATTTAAACATCTCAAGTGCTCAATAAATAGCGGTATAAACAAAGCGTTTTCTTATTCTTATCATTAGTATATATTTCTAGTTAATTAATTTAATTAGTATTATAATAGCAGAGAACTATGTTCTGATTTGCAGCTTTACAATAATAAAAAACAAAGATTCTTACATAGAAAAGAAAATTTTACTGGACGCAACTTTAGGACAAAAAAGGCCTGAAAAAGTACCTCACCGGATGGATCGGTTGCAACTGGCTGAAGAGACCAGCTTTGAGGGCGACCCAAGACCGAAATTTGTGAAGATACATTACGAGGCGTGTCTCATCTGATTGAGACGCTATGTGTCAGTGAGAAGTGATCCACCATTTAACTGGGTCCTGGGATCATTCGCCGCCAGGTTGCCATTTATTAACATATTATTTTTACTGTTACATGGCAACCGTGCCTCGCCATCAGACAAATACACCCCTCACTGTCTTCCACTACGTGAAAAATATGAGTTTATATTTATAAATTTATACATTAAGATCATAAAAAACTTTAGTAACCAAAACGATTCGTCAGAATTGGGATGCTTAAAAAAATGACATTATCATTGTTTTTTTTTTTGTTTCCAAAATATAGCTTATGGCATTTTGATATAGAATATGTTTTTTTGTGGGCTTCCCGGGTAAAATGTATCACGGAACTGCGTTTAAAAGGCGCGTTAGAAAAGTGCGTAACAATATTTATGAGGTTTTTAGTATCTATGTACACATCAATCAGGAAGAAATGTGTATTTACGCAAACCAAAACAACGCTCTTTAAATTTGAAATTTAATTCACACGACGTTTGAAGAGACCGATACAAAATACTGTGACGGTACCTTTGGGCCCTAGAGGATAGGAGGCCATGGGGGCTGCCACCGATCTAGCTCAGTCTGGGTCCTCAAGTGAGTGTGTGCGTACTCTGGTGTCGCCTGCTACCTCGGGTCGCATGATAATTGATTCAAAGGCATTCTGATTTTCACATTACAAATTTATTGACAAAACACAATGCACGTAAAGTGTTCTATAGATCTTTCTTCTTCGAGTCAACTTTCCTCTGACGGAGTTCACGTTTATTTATTATATTTACGGAGTTTATCTATTGCCAACATCAGCCAAAGCGGACACACGCCCGCGTCAGGATTCATCTCTTGCTCCAGTACCGGACATCATTTCGTCTCAGCCTTGTCCACAACGCCCATTCATCGGCCATCGCTCGCATGCTGCCTCCTCATTCGTTGTAGCGGAGTCTCTCCTCAATCCGCGGGTGAACCAGACCATCTATCTCCGGTCCCACCGCGGTGACCTTATTCTTAAACTCCGCTATCTCCCGCAGCCATATTCCCGTGGAGCGCGGCTCCACCGACGCGCCTATTTTCGAGCGTTCCCACCCTAAGTGACGTCTTGAGTTCAGGTGCCCGCCAGAGCCGAATTCTCGTCCCCGATTCGTCCATTTAGACAGCCAGTCATCATAGTCGTCAAAGTAGGCTACCCAAACCTCGGCGCGCAAATTCAAACATCACAATACAACGATCTGTATTACGTGCTGGGATTGTACGATACACGTGTGTGAGACATTAAATATATTTTTTTAACGTTTAATTATTTTGATATGATCAATTATCGTTAAAAAGCCTATATTTTTAAAACTAAATTTTGATAGTTCTACGATGACGTGGCAAGTGGCTATTTTTTGCCTTAAAACATTATTTACACGTGAACAAATCAATTTTAGCGTTTTCACACGAGTTTCAAATACGCTTAATTAGAATCAGCATAAAGGTTTATTTCAAAAGGTACAAACTTTTTTCCACGATAATTTTTTACGATCCTTTTTTTTTAAAACAGCCTTATTGTAATGGTACACGTGTGTGCGACTCGAGGAAACTTTCAAAAGTTTACTGAATGCCGTATTAAAATTTTATCAGAAAAATAAATGCGGAGTTTTACCTAAGTTGTATAAACAAGTTTACGACATTTTAAAGGTCAACTGTCGCCTGCCAGCACGCTGTAGTGCAACATAAATATTCTTCTTAAAAGAGATGGGCTCATTCATTCGTGTCTGTTCTACGACGAGGGTTTTGATGCAAGCTTAAAAAAGCCTAGAACGAGATAGCTCTGTAAGTCCAGTAGGTCAGCTCTCTACTAACGGGGTCATGAAGAAAATATGAATGTCAGCTCACAGTATGTACTGTGCTTTGTGTGAGACCTACGTAACTGAAATATTTTGAATTTTTTTATCTCTTTTCTATTATCAGGTTGATGCTCAGACGAGCAAAGGGATTTGGAACATTAGCTGTGGAACGAGGGGCATTCTATAAACATTCTTTGTGGAAACATAAATCCGATAGTTTATGACACATTTATGCAACAGTAAAAGTATTTAATTTCCGAAAATTAAATCATTGTGTAAATAAGACGTATTTTTTACATTAATGCATATTATATTGTCAGCGTTTGAATTTTCGTTCCGATCGAGTCATATTTTAAAAAAAAGTTGCGGAGCTATTTGATTGCGTAGTATCCTAGTGGTGCAGTTTTTGTCCTCTTTCACAGTCGCCAGAAGAGCCCCGTCATCAAAATCCGAAGATCGACCCTTTTCTGACTTGTCATCTAAGCTGAAATCACCAGTTTTGAGGCGAACATACCACTTTGATGCTCTTTCGCTAATCGTTCCTTCGCCGAAAAGATCGTAGAGATTGCGAAATGACTCAATGAAACAGCTGACAGCTTTCAACCCTTTCTCGAAGTGGTATATTTGTGTATATATTATATATATATTTATATATTATATATATATCGTGTATATTTATTTTTGAACGAAAATAATGTGCCTTCCCCCCCTTCGCGTCGATCAGCGACCTTGAGCCAGTACGGTTATACGTGTACGGAAAGGATAACAATATTATACTAATTTGAGACTTCGAGTTTATACTGTGTCGGAACCTTTGACGAAATGGTTAGTCCACAATTTTGGAGATGTCTGCAGAATCTGTATTATAGTGAGTGCCAAACTCCTTCCGTATCCTAAAGCCTTCCGGTATCTATGCTTGTATGCAACAACCTATATGGTACATACCAAAAAAATAAAAAAATTAGTCATACCTAGTACCTACCTTCATCAAGTAAAAAATAAATGTAATACAGTTGTTTTGTTTCCATTCATCCCAGTGAACTGTACAAACAACACAAACATGTTATGTTTGTGCATAATTAACTAATTTCGGAGTCATTGTTACATCAAAATAAAACTAATTTTAAATGGATGAATATAAATAAAACAATGTTACAACTACTTGAGTTTATTAGCACTCTCGAGTTTCGAGAGAAACAGTAACTCTCACCGACAGGTGAAGTATTAAACTCTCGAAACTCGAGTAGTGCAAACACACTCGAGTAGTTATAACATTGTTTTATTTATATCCAGCCATTTTGATGATGAAACTTTACAAAGTAGATGTTGATTCTATCAATAATCTATTCCTAGATATTTGTTATATGATATTTTTAATTTAAATCTGTACAGTAATCTGATATTCCATTATTGCGATAAATAAAAATATTTTTATACGTCATTTCAAGAGTATTTTCTGGGAACATTCTTAGAATTGTGAAATTGAGTCCATAATGAGATTTATTTACTGAAAATTCGATTTAGAATTTTGTGATTGAAATAAATATAAGGGATTTTTTTATTTGTGCGTAAAAATAATAAACCTGACTTTTATTTAAGCTAATTAGTAATTAAAATGGCTCTACGAAATAGTTACTTTATAAAATATCTACATAAAAATGAGCCATGTAATCACATTATTAATCACAATAAATTAATTACAATCAATTATTTGAAAATTGAAAACGCACTTGGACATATTCTTTGAGACAAAACCGGCGAGTTTTTATTCTGATGGGATAAACACAATTGACAGATGATGAGAGACAGTCATTAGCTATAATGGAAATAATGTAATATAATTATTCAATGAAATTTAAAAAAAAAAAATCTACTTTTGTTTTTATTAAAAAATACAACAGTACTTATGGCCTAAATATATACACTGTGGTCTCTTTTTATGCGGTAGATACGTTCTACAGAAAAACGCATAAAAAAAGACTAGACATACATATAAAAATAAAGGGTGCGTTCCATAATTTTCTAAAATCGCATAAAACTAATTCAATAAGTTAAAATATACCGAAAAACGCAAAAAAAAAGTTTATTAAATTTCAGAAAAATATAATCTTAATAAAGTTTATCTTTTTTGCATATTTTTTTTATAAGAATTATGACAATGTTCGGCATAATTTGCCAACTGTTTCGAAATCACTAGAAAAGATAGTCAGATCTAGATCAGATCTATGTTCTGAAGATAATGATTCTTCACAAATAAAATTAGCCTCAACTTCGCATGTTGATTTTTCCCTTTTGATAATATAATCAGTGATTAAACTTGGCGATGACTTTGCTAATATTTCGTATAATTCCTGATATCCAGAAATGCAATTCTGAAGCTCGTGTTGAAACTTGAACACTCGTTTAGAATTATCATCTTTTTTAATGAAATGGTTTCCCGATTTACTGCAAAGTTGAAGACCTTCTCGAATTCACTCGCAGTGAGGGTGGCTGGAGTTTCATTTTCTTCCGATTCATTTTCGTTTTCTTTTTCTTCGACGGTATCAAGAGTTATACCAATGATAGCATTGTCATTCATGACATTATTTTCTGCATCATGCTCGTGGTATATTTCTGAAAACAATAGAGGGGAGAAACGCGCCCAGATCTGCCCAATTTCACTTGGTTTCAGCTGAATTGTACTGGCGCCGACTGTGTTTGTATATACAGATAAAATTCTCCGAATTTTGGACCCTTTTAGCATGTCAAATTGGTCTAAAATAGTTATTTAAAAAAAAAAAGCTTTTTGAAATATAAACCGCACAACTTCAAAACCGCAAACAAATAGTACGCATAAAAAGAGACCCGAGTGTATTTAACAAATTCGAAAAGTAAATAAGAAAACAACAGAGATAACTTACATAAGCATAACATTACTAGACTATAAACACATTAATTGAATTCCTCGTAGAAGTGGGAAGTTCGTTGATATTAAATTGTCATTCAAGGTTTGACTCTAAAAAATTACGAAGAAGAAATCATCGGTTAGAAAAGTTTACAACGTACTCGAGCGCGTAATGTTTATTATTCTGCCGCAAATACTGCGATGTGCTCAGTCGAAGCACTCTTTTGCCGCCAAAAAGGAAAATAAAACGCGTCATTTGGTCGGCCATTTTGTTATCGCGTCGTTCTCATCAGTGTGTACGTTTCTCATCATATTCGAGCTCATTCATCGCCCCATCGCCCCCCCCCCTCCACTCACAAGAAGTGAATAAATATAACACAAATATTATTATTAGACGATCCGAACGAAAAGGATTTTGTTATCGAAATTGGTAATAAATTTTGATTCTTCTTAATAATATGATGATATCTACGTTTTTTTTATTATATTCCAGTATTCAGTACCCGGCGTTGTTCGGAATTTCGATTAAGTTATAATTTAAAATAAGGGAGGGTGTTAATGCTCGGTTAAATAATACTATAATCTATAAGCAATTTTAATTATAGGTAATATATATATATATATATAAATATATGTGTGTGTTATATTTAAGATTTTCACAGGTAAATAGTTTTGAAAAGGACTTTTTTTTTACTCCCGACGTTTCGAGTAAGTATCATTACTCATTCTCAAATACATCCATTAAAAAAACAACAAAATTCCCCTTAATAATCAAAGAATTACTTAGCAAGGTAATAAATAAATTATAATATAAGTCACGTTTCGGTACTATTAGATACAGTTGATTGCGACGTTAACTAGTAATATTAAGCACCCACTAAGATTTTAACTCAATTTCATTTTTGGTTCTTGAACGGTAGTATGAAAATCCTTCTCGGGACTATTCCCCTAGAAAATAATGCGTCATTTATACATTTTATTCTATTAAACATTATCATAAAATAGGACGATTGACATAAATGTTATTTATATACTCGTACATAATACATCTACACCCAGTTGTCGTCTACATTCAGTCTAGCGTCGGTTCTCTTAGAACATAATGTTTTTTTAGTCTGTTTGTTTTGTCAATTTATTTGTATTTAGGATTCAATTCGTAATTAAATATCACAATTTTAAACATTATATTAACAATATTTGAATATGTCCAAGAACACACAATTACTGGATTTTTACCTACAAAGGCATTGTTATTTAACAAATTAAAGATATCTCATAGAGACGAAACTCTTTATATTTATATTATATGAGATGTATAAAGTGATCACTTATGCCAGCCGAAGACAAGTCGCAAGCTCTGTAATACCAATACTTTCATTTTTTGTAAACAACATCTAAAAATGATGTAGTACCTGTATTGTGTAGGCCGATTCTTAACATCACTAATGGGGAAGGTGTAACAGTCTCACGGCATTAGTTCGAGAAAATCGCCTCTTATAATTAAACAACTACCTTAGTTGGAAATTTGAGTAGACACACATACATAATTAGCATCATTACAGATATTGGAAGAGGCTTGTCTAATAACAAAGATAATTTATCACCAAATTAAAAATATTTTTTTATATCTTCTTCTTTTACATATGCAATACACCCATTGAGAGAGATTTGTGCCATCGAGCATGTTAAACTTTATTTTATATAAAAAGTATAATAATATAATATTATTAAGGAGAACACATTCTTATTGTGAAGTTGTAATTATTCAGAACATAGGTCTGTGATATTTTAAACACTAATTACATGTATTAACTAGAAAAATATACATATAAAATAAATTTTATCGAAAAATATTGTTGTTGCTACAGAGATTCGAACCTGAATCTCTTTCCAATCCGAGGAAGGTGCATTAACCAATTATGCTATAGCAGACAGTGCTTTTGACGACAATTTATTTTATGTATATCTTTCTAATTAATACATTTAATAATATTATAGAATAGGAAATAATTTTATTACAAGTCAAATACCATAATCGTTGAAATAATTTGATATTATATAGATAAAATGTGGTGAGTTAAAGGAAAAAAGATGACACAAGTTAACCGGGAGTTGAAAATTACCATTGACGAGATTACTGTAAAAAAAACCTGTTATCCGCAATGGATAGACAAAAAATATGTTATGGCACCACACTCACGCATTGGGGAATCTATTAAGTTCAACCTGAATAAATGTGAAGCTATTTGGCAATGTCCAATTCTCATTCTAGAGATATTTGATATTGTTCTCTTGGAGACTTTCCTTTTGGAAAACCGAGGAGTGCGGGAAATAGATCTTTGAATGATTTTAAGCCGATTTTCCTTGTGATTATTTGGATCGTTCCATCGGGTAGTCCAGATAGAATTCGTACGTTTTTTCACTATATTAAGTCTGTCATACATCGGGATATGAAATTAATGAGCGGCCTCCTTTTCCAGTTTAGCAGCACATTAATTTCTTGAATTCCCTCATGTGCAGGAATCCAAACGAATGACACTTGTTTATTATTACTGACAAAATTAAATAGACATCGTTTGAAGGAACAGCTTATCTTATTGTTAGAGATTCAAGAGCTGCTTGTGAGTCGTAGAATATAAAAGCCTTCTCCACGATTTGATGTCCAAGGCCTATTTATTGATAATATATCTCAATTAATACAGTTAATTAATCAGTAAATAGTAGTGCATATTAATTGTAATAATAATGTAATATTAAATATTAACCGCTCTTGTTTATATAAAAAACTAAAACAACTAATATTGAATTTTACAATAAAAAAAAACAAGAAATATATTTTATTATTTCATGTATTATAATATCATAATTTTTTCGCTGATCTTAATTACTAGTTGAATTTTAATATGTTATTAATGATCCAAAAACAGATTTTTTTATAGCTAACTATGTACAGATAATATAAATGAATTGGCTCTTTGCCATTGAAGTTCTGACTTGGAGAATTTTTTATTATTTTTTTCATGATGGTATAACTTCCACGTATAAACGAAATACAATATTCCGTAATCAATGATTAATTTGGTAATAAAAATTGAATAAAGTCAGTAGTAGAGTATGCATACAAGCAAAAAAGCTGTGTATTACTAAAAGTTCTGGAAAATATATATATTTTTGTCTAGCCGTGGGTTATTTTCGAACCATTTGTAACAACTTTATGCGCATTCTGGTCCGCAATTTGCTAGCACTTAGGTTTTGAATAAACCTGACTTGTTTTTTCAATCCTCATAATAATTGTACTAAACTAAATATTTTCTTACTGAATCTATATCTACGTATTTGTTTGACTTGATAGACTAAACGTTTTGTGTTCTTAGTGTATTCCAACATGTGATTCCATATTTCGGTGTTTGCGTAGATACAATTTTTAGGTTATAATTTATTATCTGTCAAGCGAGCGAATTTGCATTTTTCAGGATATTATTAAGTTAGATTATTAGCAATATTAAATTAAATGTCACAAATACAATTATTTCTATGTCGGCTATGCTAATTTATAAAGCTAGTTATTTAAATAAATGTTTTTGAACGCTCTTAATGAAACATTTTAAATCCGTTATCCGAAGGAGAATATTAAGAAGTATGATTTATGGCACGAGTGTTGAAGGCATTAGAAATAGTGAAGGTTTACGGAAGACTTGGCATGATGAGGTAAACCACATACTGGAAGATGGTTTTACCTACATGAGAAGGTGTATATCGCTACCTCAGCAGCAACATCACATATTTATGAATTGTGTACTTTACAGGAGAAAGACAGACTAGTTTTTAATGATTTTTGTAAAATTACTGAAGAATTACTTACCTTTCTAGAGTTGTAAAGAGTTGCAGATTTTTCCTAAAATGAAACTGAACTAAACTTAGATACAATTCCCGTGACTTGTGCGCAGTTGACAGGGAGGTTACAGATATATGATGAGTAAATTTCTTTGATTTGCACGCCCTTAACGAACGCATCGTAAAACTAGTGATGTAGAACGATTTCCCGTGAAAATTCAAATCTGAATGCGGTGTTGGTGCTTAAGGGACGATTTCGCACACCTAGATCAAAACTAAAACAACTCTAAAAAACAAGAATTTTGAGTTATTATTGTATTCGAATACTCTGTCATATACGCAACTAATTTAGCCCCAGTTCTCTAATAATGCCATTTCAGGATACATTTATGATCTAAAATGTTATTTAGTTTCATAACATAACGCAACAAAAAGTGGAGAAAAATGTTTCTGTTTCTTTGTTGACTGAGAAATGACTTTTTGACTTTTTGTCTTAGTTTTGATCTAGGTGTGCCATATGTATAATATGTGAATGAGACAAGAGTTGTTTATCAGAATAGAAGAGTGTGGCACTCTATTCTATATATACTCTCGCTGAGAAGTGACGTGACCGTAAGTTAGTTATAAAATAACAATTTTAATGTATTAATTATAAATATAAACATATAAAATCAATTTTGTCGAAAAATATTATTTTTGCGCTACCGGGATTCGAACCTGGATCTCTATTTCCAATCCGGGGAAGTACACTACCAATTGTGTTATAGCGCCAGTATTTTTCATGACAAATTTTCGAACCTATATGTTACACTTTTTCAAATTAATACATCTGTCGTTCCATTATTTGAAAGCCATCTACATTGTTTTTACGGAACCTCAAATATCTTTGAGTAAAGCGACTGCAGACGCCAGAATTATCAATTCATTTTTATTAAATTTTGGACACATTGATACAACTTATATTATTAAGGAGAACACATTCTTATTGTGAAGTTGTAATTATTCAAAACATAAGTCTGTGATGTTTTAAATACTTAATAATATATATTTTATTTACAATTAATACATTTGTTCGATGAAGTAATAACTACTAATATTCCATTCTATTTTTTTTTCTACGAATATCTTATTGAAATAATGTACGTGATATAATATACATATTTATCATTTTCAGAGGTGCAACCTTGAGCCTGCTACGCATTTGTATAGAAAAAATATGGCAAAATAAATATAAAAATGTTTTGCGATATTAACCACAGTAATGAAACTTTTCGAGTTAGATAGATGATATATTATTATGGTTCGTGTGACCCATGGAAGTTTCCTTTGGGAAGCCGGCCTAATCCCTACACAAAAATAAATTATTTTGCTTTTACGCTAAGGCCGGAAATTTTACTGTAACAATAATGAATGATTTATATTTTAGTTTGATTTATAATTTATGGTTCGTAAGATACATTTATTCCTTAGTTGATTGTGGACAATGGCACACATTTTCATACATTCAGTTCATTTCGAAACATCGTGACCTTGGAACGTATCAGCTGACATTTAGGTCAATTCTTGCATACAAATTATCTAACTAAAAAGATATACAGAATAAAACTATTTATTGAAAAAATATTTAATTGCTATCGGGATCCAAACCTGGACCTCTTTTTATCCGGGGAAAGCGCGTTAACGCGCTTTTCTATCGCAGAATTATGTTCTGATAATGCAACTTCACAACAAGAAGTTGTAATTATTCAGAACGTAGGTCTGTGATATTTAAATTAATTAGAAAGATATACATATAAAATCAATTTTATCGAAAAATATTGTTGTTGCTACCGGAATTCGAACCTGGATCTCTTCCGATCCGGAGAACGTGCATTATCCGATTATGCTATACCAATACAGTGGATTGACGACAAATTTTCGGAACTTTTGAAATTAATACATGTATTGTTCACTTAGTTGATGGCTTTCAAATAATGGACAGTAGATATTAATTTGAGAATAAATAATATGTATGAGTATGTCTAAAATCAGGATTCAGTTTACTTTTTTAGTCTGAATTTTATAGCGATATTTTTATAAAAGAATCAAATACGAAGAAATAAAATAATATCTTGATCTTCCAAGGAACGATAACCTTATTATTCTAGTGAATTTTTCCGACAGCTTGTTATTCTCGGGTCAACGCAGGTAGAAAAATCACCACTAACCTGGTATTATGAATATTGTTTTTCTGCTCGTCGTGGGTTGTATTGTTCTTTTTTTTTGTGCTCCGATCTTATTACAAATTATTTTAACAGGCCGAAACAATTAAATACCGGAGCCGATTAATAGGTCCTTATCTGGCGGAGTATCGACTGCAAATGTCAATCTCTCCGACTGTGGTTTGAACAGCAATTTTACCGGTCGCAGAAAGCGGCGACTTTCACACTACATTAACCAATCATACCAACATCAAAGAAAACCAAGGGTGCCAGTCGAAGGAATAAGTAAACACCATTGTTGAGAATTGAAAAAACATCTTCCCACTAATCCGTTTGTCAGTTGAAAACGTATCCTTTCCAGAATAGACCTCATGAAACAGGAAGATTTCATTTGTATAAAAATAAATGATATTTCGTGTTTTTACCTTGTTGCATTGTAATTTTTTTACTTATTTCCCGATCAGAGTTATCGCCATTTTGAAAAGATATGATGAATCAGGCCGGCCAATGAATTTAAGGGAGGTATTTACGATATTATTTTTTCAGAAAATTTTGATTGAAATCGCTACGGGAGTTCTCGTCTACACAAAATTCGGTGTATCACAATATATTTATTTTCGAGGTCTCTTGGTCAGACCAAAAAGAGTACGTTGAAATTTTACGGAAGTTGTGACATTATGTAGTATTTCTATCAAAATCAACCTAAAAATATGAAATGAAGAATGTGTATATTTTTAGTCTTTACATTGCATATTATTAGCACAACTAAGGATCCAATTTTTTGGACATGTATTATACATACGAGTATATATGCGACATTGGGCAGCACTAGGTGTTAGCTAGTTTATTATATTTTTAAACGAAGTTTAAAAATACGTCATATTAATGTAAACATTTTTTACATCGAACCAATATTGAAAAATATGAGAGTTGTTTTTTTCTCAAATAATTAACGATCCGCTAAAGTTGTTTATGACACTTTCAATGAGATCATATTTTATAGATATTCCACTCATATACCATTTTAAAATGTAAACGTTACTGTTAACGCTTTTTTTACTTCACAGCTTATTATGGCCCCTGTTCACGGATGAGATTTTAGCTTCAAGACAATCTCTCAGACAATAATTATGTTCCCGTGAGAATTGGAATATATGATGTAGTATTAATGGCGAATAATGAACAAGAATTACAGAGGCTAGTGAGTAGAATGTACTATGTATGCAAGGAAAGCGACCTTATTATGAATGTCAACATGTTGAAAGTGATGGTATTCGAGAAGGAGGAAAGCAAGACAACGTGCTAAATACTTGTAGGTAATGAGTGTTTGGAACAAGTGGATGAGTTTGTGTATTTGGGAAGTATGTTCGATAGAAACGGAAAGCCATCGAAAAGATGGTGACTGCAGGGAGTAAAGTGAACGGTGCTTTGAATGGAATTATAGCTAATGAGAACTTCTCAACTGAGGCAAGACTAGCGGTTTACAATGCAGTTCTGGTACCGACACTGATGTATGGAAGTGAGGCCTGGAGCTGACAGAAGAGGAACGAAAGTAGACTGAATGCAGTGGAAATGCGATGACTTAGGCGTATATGTAGCAGATCCATTTATGACACAGTAAAGAGTGAAGAAATAAGAAAAGAATGTAAACTTGATGTTAGTATTGTATAGTAATGAATAAGAAAGGATAACTTAGGTGGTTTGGTCATATGGGACGGATGAATAAGAAAAGAATGGTAAGAAAGATATATGATGCAAGTGTTGATGGCAGCAGAAGTGGAGGACGTCCGACGTAGACTTGACACGATCAGGTAAACCAGATACTGGAGGATGGTCCCGTTAGAAGCCTAAATAATCGTAGAGCTTGTATGAGAAGAAGATAGAATAGTGTGGCGCTCTATCGTCTCTGCCTACCCCTGCGGGGACACGGCGTGGTGGTAAGTACGTAAGTAAGAGATTCTTCCGAGATAATTATCGGCTATCGTAGTTCATAGAGTGTGTAGGTCCCAAAGACTGCGATGTGCTGGCCATGTTGAAAGAATTCCAGACTCCAGGACATCAAAGGTCATGACCGAGTGGATACCCCAGTGGTAGCGACCTAGTGGCAGGCCAAGGAAGACGTGGGGTGACTGTGCGAAAGAAGACTGGAGCAGGATGGAAGAGTTCGGGAACTGGACAAGAATGGCAAGGGATAGGAGCCGACGAAGAAGAAGAATAAGCCCACGGTGTGTACGTCTAGTCTCAGAGATTTACCGTCTCGCTCTTTACTTCACGCTTGTTATACGTCAAACATCAAATGTCACAGTCCTGTGTCCATTAATGTTCCGTTCGATGAGTGTGTTTAAATCTCGCCATGTAGCAGTTAAATTGGAATAAATGTTTGTAATTTAGAATATTAGAATTAACGTTTGTACGCACGTGTTGCACGTTTTCGTCTTTTCTACCAATCTCATGCTCTGATATAATACGATTTCTGAGTTTATTTCCAGACAAAAATCTCAGCACTCGCATATGGCATTAAGATTTATCTCATTCGGTGGATACAGGCCATTATTGAGTGGGCAGTGTGCAATTCGATTTACACAAAAAAGTAACGATCCATTTCGTGTCCTTACCGGTTGCATTTTTAACATTGAAATATATTTCAAAAAAATTGAATTACCAAATATACTTGAAATACTTCAAACTGTATGTGTGATCGATGATGATAGGGTAAGTACACGTATTATCATTACACGACATTTCACAACCGATAACAATCGCAGTCCGCCGCTAATTGGTGATGTTATGAACAAGTCAAAAATGTATGAGTAATCTTGGCCGAGCGCATAAAAGGTTATTTAAGATTTACCTTTTTCTGTCTCTCTTCCTCTCTATTCCCCGTCTCTTTGCTAATCAGTGAAACCGCTTCTTGACGTTTCGATATAGTGCCATGTGTATATATAGGTTAAATCATACAATGTAATATTTTATGCATATACATATATGCATACTGACACGAGTATAAGTATATTGCGTTGGAAAGCAATTCCAGCATTTGAAATTTTAACACTTCAATCGCAATACGATAAGTTCTAAGGGCACTGTAAAGGGTTTACTAAGGATATATTTTCAGGGTGGATAAATTTTTATGTTTTTTTTGTATGAACATTTAACTTTAATTTACTATGTTAAAAAAAGTGTAACGTTATGTATGAAATAAAGTTGAAATAAAAAAGAAAACTATTGGCCTATCAGTGATCGGTGTGGGAAGGAGGTTATTTAAATAAGATGCTTCACGATTTGCAAAATTTTTAGACGATTCTGATGCATTCTTGAGGTTACTATTTTCAATCTGGTTTATCAGCTAGTAGCTATGTACTTATGTTATTAAAAAATAAATAAAAATAGAGATGCGTACACAGAATACATGTCGCTTTAATATTCTTACTATTTTTAAACTAAGCTCAACGCCTGTGCTATATTTATAAAATACTTCATTAATAGTTGGATAATGCACCTTCCCCGGTTAGGAAAGAGATCCAGGTTCGAATCCCGGTGGCGCAACGACAATATTTTTCGATAGAATTGATTTTATATGTATATCTTTCTAATTAATATATTTAATTCATATTTAAAATATCACACACCTATGTTCTGAATAATTACAACTTCACAATGAGAATGTGTTCTCCTGAATACTTGTTGCAGCTAATCGTGTATATTAACAATTATGATTACTACTTAGTACCTATGTTTGAAACTGTGTACGGTTTTCTCAACACCAGGCTTTACCGACCGTTTCCATCTCCCCACCTTCCAACATTTACCCATAAAAACTTTATACAGGCGATAGAATCCATCAATTTTACGGATTCGGTCTACCCGCAGCGCTGGAAGGTGTCGTAAATTAGTAGAAAATACAAATATAAAATACAACTGGAGAAATTTCAACGCCGAATTCCGTGAGAAAAAGAGTAAAAGCCCGGCGAGCTCGTCTGGAACGGAAAAACAGGAATGCGAAACATAATGATGGAGGTCGTCCGCTGAATACAAAACTAAATCTATTATCGTGCCGAAGTTTCAACTTGTACAAGAAAGCAGAAATTCTAGTCGCACTTCTGGCCACCCGGCCGCCAGCCCGACACAAAGAAGGAAGATGCTTGACTAATACTAAAAATAGACAATACATTTAAAAAAAAAACAGAACGATTTCTATTTATGCGGGAGGAGACAATAATTTGAAATATAAATATGAATAATTTTGCACTCGAAAACTTTTTAATATCTTGTGGCGGGTAGGCAACGACATCTGTGATCTGAGCGGTGAACCTGGTTTGGACGCGACAACAGAGCCAGAAGCAGTGTGTGAGCAAGCCATAGAGGTCAGCGGTGATATATATATATATATATATATATGTGTGAATATCTACAAAAGATAAAACTTATACACGATAACTCCCTCGATTTTTAACAGATTTGGATTAAAAATTTTCTAAAAAATTGACAAGATTTATAATCTAAGACCCGCCATCTAATAAATGGCGGGTCTTGAAAATTAAAAAAAAATTGTTCTCAGAGAAAAACGTTAAAAATTGGTGGATTACCAACATTTTACCACAAAATGGGAAACATTATTTGCTTTCACACACACAAATTGTTATTTTATTATATTTTTATAGTACAAAATTCTTATTCATTCTACGTTTATATAATAAAATACATTATGTATCTGTACAAGTTTGTAATACTAGACAATATAAATGGTTCCCGCATTTATTGTGTTTGGAAACCGCTGGTCTACGTTTGTTGACGTATTTAACGCAAATATTATATCGGCATTATAAACATTTCTGTCAATATATCAAATACACAAAATGATGTGCTAACAATCTGTGCTAGCTCAACATCGGTAGGATGTTAATCACGGGTCGGGAATAGCGTTATAGATTTTTTTTAGCGAGAAATAGGCGCAAAACTTTGATGAAAATATACTATTAATAAACATACAAATTTGAAGCGTCAGATTGTTGGACAAAAATCAAAATTGGCTTTTAATAATTTGTGTAAACAAAAAAATGGAGCGGGTACGATTAGCACTCTCACAGCTATGTGTAAAAAATACATGCGTGTTTGTGTGTTATGAGAACAATACACTGGAAAGGAAGGAACGAATGAAAGTTTATTTATTACATTTACTTTTGATATTTTCATTTATTACATAACGGTGGCTCATCGTGTACTTTGTATGAGTTTAGGTTTTATTTTTCAAATTAAAATTTATACGTATGGATATTGAATTTTATAGATATTCTTTATCTACCAACTGGGACTTGAACGGACATATTTGACTTTAAAACTGTGAAAACGTTAAGTTTGACTTTTACTGGTACTGAAATAAATATGTAATCACCTAGGCTTCATACATTACATATTTTGCGAGACTACTCTGATACGAAAATTTTAAAGAGAGGGGAGGGGGAGGGGCTAATATGATTAAATAAATATTGAACATTAGAATTTTTTTCTGTATATCTTTCTAGTTGATTTATTTAATTTGCATTTATATTGTCTATATAATCCACCAATCTAATTAACAGTCCCGGTTTATTTTCGATTTGATATATAGTATTTTTTCAGTATTACATTTACTTTGATTAGATTACTAATAAATGATAATATTCTGTAAATCTGGCAACGTCATTAATAAAATTGAATTTAATTGTATGCACTATTAATAGTATAATTTTTTTTTGCCAGTCACGCTATAATTGTCAGCAAATTTTAATAATTTCCCCAAAACACACTAAGTCAGATATTTGTATTATATTAAGGTATTACATAAATATAAATCAATTTAGTGAATAATTATCAGATATATTTTCTCGTTCGAACAACTACGGGGAAGTTTTGCCCGGGAAGTCGCCCCGCTCCGTGAATGTACCGCCGTGAAATTTATGGCCGGGGTTGTTTTCCCAAAGGCCCCACCTTCCCCCGCGCACATTCAATATTCATAT
This sequence comes from Eubasilissa splendida, assembly GCA_031772225.1. Lineage (NCBI taxonomy): Eukaryota > Metazoa > Arthropoda > Insecta > Trichoptera > Phryganeidae > Eubasilissa > Eubasilissa splendida. The sequence continues at coordinate 19,167,866 of CM062856.1, forward strand.
TTGTTTATTAAGAGTGTTAGGTTACCCCGGGTTACTCCGTGGTGTTAACTTCGCTTCGTTTTGTTTGCTCATGCCGCGTATCTATAAATGGGTGTAAGGGCGCAGAACCGAACCAGTGTAAAACATGCTGTACAAAGTGCCCTTGGTGGAAAATTAGTGCTATAGGCGCAACACGTCAAATGAGCCACACACGAGTCTGAATAAATTATTATCTCTCTATCTCTACAAAATATATGAACTAGTTGTCGTGTTAGGGTCGGTTATTAGATCAGCTGTCGGTTATTACTACGGGTCAATTTTTAACTCATGGCTGTTACTGTTCCTTGTATATATTTTTTAAATTGTTACAATATAATAAACAGCACATAGATTTGTTTAATATTTAATTATTTTATAGATAGGGAATGAAATATTATTAATTATATCTTAATAATAACAATAATTCAATGTCAATTTTGGGTAAAAGTGAATAGTATGAAACAACACACTGCGCGCGGTGTACACAACCGATACCATGCGTCAACTGACGTGCGTTGTTTCATTACTGTTTAGCGTGAAACGGTCATATAACCTTGTCTCTTTTTCGCATTCCTCTCTGTTAACTCATTTAATTGCTCTATACATCTTGCAAGAGAGCGTCCTCTTGCTCGCTTTTCCTCGACTGCCAACTATTTTTCTGGCAACATGTTCAAAAATTAAAGCAGTTTTCTCCTGCATGTTGTCGAAAGTATGTCTATAATCCTTAACCCCTGTTGGGATCTCGGAGGGGTTCGCGTGAGCTCCTTGTTAAATTAAGAAACAATATTCTCAGATGAAATCAGTACCTAACTGCATTTTATGTAGATGGTTTAAATATATTATGAAACATAAGACTTTGTTGCCTTTTGAAATTTCTCGTAAAATACATTTATTTCGGGTACATAATGGAAGAGACATAGCCGTTTTTTGTTTATAGTCTGACAATGCTTAAAAACGCATAATGTTTGATGTATGTATATTGCTTCCAGATATTAAACGTTCAACGCAACATTTTTGTGAACGATGTTTTGAACAATTGTCTTTCATACTTCACATGTGTACTTTTTTTTCCCTTTACTAAGTGGTTGTGCAGTTTTGAGAAGGACAGTTTCTAATATTTATTACTTTATACCATCATTTACTTAGGAGAACATCAGTGTTTTGTGTTATTTCATTTGCTCAGTTAGCTCAGCTTTGATTGATTTAATAATTATTGTGTACAATTGTATAAAAATGTTAAAAAATTCAACCCTTCTACGGAACACTATGAATAGCTCTGAGATTAAGAGAGCTACTTTTTAAAGTATTGACAGTCCACCGCTGTCTGGAAGATTGATATATTTGTGTGCCTTACAGTCCACGGGATTAGCTCTATTCCCTTAAAACATGTTCTGGAGAAATGTCCTCAAAATGAGTTGAAATAGCAGTATGCAACTCTTGACTATTTGTAATTTTCCATCCGTAGAGATCAGCCTTCAAATTTGAGAACACATAATAATCACTGGATGTCGTGTCTGGGTTGTAAGATGAAATCTAAAGAAAAAAAAATCATAAATATATACATATAAAATCGATTTTGTCGAAAAATATTGTTTTTGCGCTACCGGGATATGAACCTGGATCTCTATTTACAATCCGGGGAAGTACACCACCAATTGTGTTATAACGCCAGTATTTTTCATTTCTATTATTGTAATGTAGATAGATGGCTTTCAAAAATAATGGAACAACAGATGTATTAATTTGAAAAAGTGTAACATATAGGTTCGAAAATTTGTCATGAAAAATACTGGCGTTATAACACAATTGGTAGTGTACTTCCCCGGATTGGAAATAGAGATCCAGGTTCGTATCCCGGTAGCGCAAAAACAATATTTTTCGACAAAATTGATTTTATATGTATATATTTATAATTAATACATTAAATTTGTATTTAAAACATCACAGACCTATGTTCTGAATAATTAAAACTTCACAATAAGAATGTGTTCTCCTTAATAAAAAAAAATCGATTATAAATGACTAGTGAAAAGCAAATTATGCACCTTACAAAAATAAATAATTTTTAATTCCATTCAATGTAAATTTGAGATATTGGATATCAGCAGCGATAAATAATGCGATTTGTAGTAAGACAAAAAGTGTTTCTTCACATATTAATTTCATAGGGAAAAGAATAACAAACATAGAAGTATAAGTACTTATATTATTATTAAACAAATGAAGAGAAGTAACATGAAAAGGTCATGTTGGATGAGACTCGATGAATGCTTCAAATTATATTTATCATTTTTTTACATTTAATAATCGATATTAATAGTAAATACATGAGACTACAAACTATTTTAAAACATTTTTGTCGCGTTTAAAGTTTTAAAAAAAAGTTTTTATGTTTCATAACATGGATGTGTATCTTTACTATACAAGATGTAACAGGCCTAGTCCGCAATATTTTATAGTCGGATGAATACTTGACTAAATTACGAGTTTAAAATGTACAAATTCTGCACCGTTACGGAAAATATTTTTGTGTGAAATTTTTACAAAATCGTGTGTAGCTTTATGTGTACGTACTTCGAAATAAATATTTGCAAAATTTATCCATTTTATATCTATATCATATAAATCATCTAAAATTTAATTTCTTGTATTCAATATATAATTTAAAATCAATTATATATTTAAACTATTTGAAATAATCGCACATTAACGATTTTTTTTAATACTTATATTCTGATATGATTGAGATTAGGCACTGTTGACGCAAGTCGAGTACCTACTCCTGCATTTTGTTCTTCCAATAAACCTTAATATACCTTTCTCATTCTGGCCAAGGAACTTAGGGATTTCGCCGACTGGGGAACAGATTTCATTTCGACACGAAACGGTCAACATCTGTATTTTTTTTAACGTTCCAGAGTAACGCCGTACGTAGAACGCCAGGACAAAAACATCTCTGGAAGTGCAGTGATATCTTCGTTCTTAACTACAAAAGTGCGAGTCAACCGGAGGTGAAAATTGACGTCCAACTCAGGACCGATCTGCCAATATTTCTTTCTTGTCCCAATTCGGATTGCGTCAACTAACCATTAATTTTAATCGATACAGTCCACGGGATCTTATCCCACCAGGCACATATTCCTTGAATATTTTAGACTCATAATTTAGTCAGGTATTCACGTATAAAATATTGCGAAGTTGGTCTGTTACACCCTGTATATACCGTGATTTTCTATCACGGTATAGCAAAGGTTAAATTGACAATTTAGTTGGTCGACAGATAAGAAATTATCGATTAAACCTTTTATCAATGTTAATTTAGGTACAACAAACACCCCCACAACTTTCCCGAAACAGTTTTAGTGACTGATGCGTCCTCGTATCAGGTTCTATCAGAAAACCATCTTCATTATAATTGCCGTTCACTGTTCGTTTAAAGTGGGTTTGACCTTTATTAATAAATAATAGTACATTCATATAATATTACAATGCAGTGCGGTACCTACATATGACGGAGGATAATCAACAAAATTAGGTATAATAGAATTAATAAATATACAAAACTACGATGAATGTATAGGTAGTACCAACCGACATGATAATAGTATTGCGAGCATATCACACACACCCTTACTGGGAAAATATAAAATAAATAAGAATTGTGATTCGTGGTTTCGGAACGACAATTCAATAAAGGAGAGACTGTCTCCCAGTCAAGTTTCCCTGGCAGCAGGGCCTATTAGCATCTCCCAGTGAGATATCCACATCCTGACAAACTTTAGGAAAAGCCCGAGGTTCCTGCCGTTCTGTAATAAGTCATTGTTCTGGCAGAAGGGTAGGAGGGGAAGTTTATCGTATCCTTTCTCGAATCTCGCATAAACTCGTAAGATCAGAGGACACGCTCCAGTGTCCAGTTCCACCCGGTCGCAGGGACACCAAGAGTCAGGGGTGATTACTTAATTAATTAAATTTTAATTTAAGTACAGTCGCATTTGAATTGTTTCTTCTCCTTTTTCTCAAAGGAAATTTCTTTGTCACCGTAGCTCCTCTCCGTTGATTCGTAATCTACGCCAGGTCTTTCATTTTTCGATCACATCTCCATCTCCTCCACCCAGCGACTGGTTCATGATTTTTTTCTCAGCCATCCTTTTCTTCTTTTACTCCTTCCTTCTATATTTTCTTGTATCACTATGGTCACTGCAGCCGGGTCAGACAAACACCGGAACACATCCTACGGAGGCGTGAAATAATGAATGAGAGAAAAAATGCTTGAGGGTTTAAAAGAATTGGGTCACCGTTACCTATGAAATGATGAGCCGATACGTAACAGGCGTAATTTTGAAATATTCTGAGAGTTCATTATAGCATGGGTGTCGCGCTGTGAGATACTGAGAGGAGAGATTTCTGCTAGTGTGGGTTATTAGTCGAGATAAGCCGTCTGCCATCCTCCCTAGGCTGCACCGGAGTGGTTTCCTGTCAGTTGTCGCTTGCTGGTGTCTAGACTAAACCGTCTTTGTGTTGTCTGAATTCCCTTGAAGGGAGAGCTGTTTTATTATTCATGTACGGTGCACTCTCACGATATTTGTGTACATTGTCCTTTTGATTTGTTTTTATTTGAAGATATATATAGATATATTCTCTTTATATGGATTTCTGTCTTTATTCTTGTCGCATGCACAAATATGTTTTTTTCTTTTTTAATTTTATTTATATTGTATTTAAATTTTTCAATAAAGCTATTTGACACTATTTTCGGACAGTGAATGACATTTTTACTAACCAGACATTGCTGCATCGCCTGGATTAGTCTTGAGGAAAAAAATTCCAACCTGGCGTCGAATAAGTACGACCGATATGGGAGCTTTTGCTTATAAAACGGTCATTGATAAGCGAAGAGTTGCCATTCACTGTATAACTATTTTAACTAGTGATGAGAAAAAATGCAACTCTCGACTCACTGTTGTGATTGTGATTGATATTCGATAATATCAGTGATTGAAAACTGTGACTGTGATCACAGTTTCACAATACACGAAATAAATTTTAAAAAAAACATTATTTTGAGCGTATATATTTATATTATTCAAAAAACATTCTAGCATATATAATTTAATTTAATATCATCACAAAGAGAAGTAAAACGCTTAAAAAAGATGAGTTTATTTTTCGAGCAATTCGGATCAGAGCGTAGAGCGGAACGTAAATCGTTTTGGCAGAATTTATAAGATGGCGCTAATCGCGAATTATAATGAATATTTTCGTTTCATTTGCACATGCGCAGAATCACGGTTCACAATCAAATATAAATTAAATAAAAAATGAATCACGAACCAAGATATTAAATCACTGATGGTGAGCGTAACTCAAAGATATCAGTGATTGACTCACGGTTAGTGATTTTGATCTCATAACTAATTTTAACAAATGATAAAAACGGTATGACCGGAATATTTTCTTCTGTTTTCAAGATGTTGCCATTTTATTTCTTTTCCGTCCAACAAATTTTCACCATTCTCCTCCAGCATCACATTTCAAAAGCTTCCATTCTCACTTTACCAATTATATCAATTAGGTTTTCCAACGGGAAATATTTTCTTTTCAAGATATTTCAGGAAAATTTGTCCGTTGGTGATTCGCCTGTTTCCCTGCAATCGGCATAGCACGGTAGGCCGCAACTGTGTACAGCATACCGTTGGGAATATACATACCTTTGATTCGTCTACAATACGCACATCAATTATGTATTGAGCTTCTGATTGGTGGGCTCAAGCAAGGAAATACTTTATTTGTAGTATCTCTGATAGATGTTTTTCAATAGAATTGAATGTATTTTTAAGAAGAACACGATCTTATTGTGATGTTGCAATTTTTCAAAATATAGCTCTACGCATTTTCCATCCCGGTAGCAACAAAAATAATTTTTTTGATAAATTAGTATGTAACTAACTAACTTACTTTCCATCACGCCATTACGCCATTTCCCCGCGGGAGCGCCACACTCCTCTGTCCTGACACACAATTTTTACCTCATCCACATTCATACATCTTCTCATACAAGCTCTGACAGAACCGTCCTCCATTATCTGGTTTACCTGGTCGTACCAAGTCTTCCGCGGACGTCGTCTACTTCTGATGCCATCAACACTTGTGTTATATATCTTTTTCTCCTCATTCATTCGTTTCATATGACCAAACTACCTAAGTGATACTTTCTTATTTACTACTATACTATACTAACATCAGCTTTACATTCTTTCCTTATTTATTCATTCTTTACTCTGTCATAAATAGATTTGCCACATGTATGTCTAAGTGATCTCATTTCCATTACATTTAGTCTACTTTCGTTCCTCTTCTGCCAGCTCCAGGCCTCGCTTCCATACATCAGAGTCGGTACCACCACTAGTCTTGCCTCGGTTGACAGATTCCCATTAGATATAATTCCATTCAAAGCGCCTTTCACTTTACTCCCTGCAGTTACCCTCTTTTCGATATCATTCTCAGCCTTTCCGTTCATCTACTCGTTTCAAACATTTATTACCTACAAGTATTTAGCACGGTGTCTTGCTTTCCTCCTTCTCGAATACCATCCTTTCGACTTGTTTACATTCATCATGAGGTCGCTTTCCTTGCATACATCGTACATTCTACTCACTAGACTCTGTAGTTCTTGTTCATTATTCGCCATTAGTACTGCATCATCGGTGTACAATAAACAGCATACAATCAAATCGCCCATTTTTACTCCTACATTCATACATTCCAGTTCTTTGTATATCTCATATATATATATCTTTGTGTTCGATCTATTAAATTAGTATTGAATGTATTTTATAAAACGAACGTGGAATTATGTTTAAAATTTATTTGTCTATTGATTAACGTACACTTGGCCTATAAGACTATTATGAAAACTCTAGTATTTTCCCCGTTTTTAGACACGAAGGTCAGCAAAGTTGTTGGATATGGTAAAAAACTATGTTGCAGCATTATTTTATTTATTACCAGAATTTAAAAAAAATAAGTAAATAGCGCTTAATCTTACAATGAAAAGCATACAAAAAACAGGCGTAGTAGAAAAATATTACACGCATACATATATATGTTTAATTTAAGGTTTCCGCGAGAATAGCGTCTAGAAATGACGTCTCTTAGGTTATATCGTGTTTTTTTAAACACGTCAATTATGGGAGATTTATATTTCCTGCTAAGAAGTACGGTTTTACCGTAACTTTTTGAGGCAACGTCTTGACAATGGCTATAGAAAAATTATAAATGGCGGCACAGTCACTCGTAACTAACATATGGAGAAATGTACAGATTTGATATTAATGAATTTTATTTATATTTATTTATTTCATATCATATGTTGTAAGTATATTTCGTATTTTAATATCTGCCTCACTGGGCTTCGCCCGTACTGAGGTAAACATTTTACATTTTCAAACAACAAACATATTATACATAATTAGTTTTATCAATTGTAAATTTATAATAAGAAAGAAGGAAAAAATACAATGTGTAAGTAACAAAGTATGATGCAATATTTGATTTTGAGAAATTTATAACCTACCTTAAAGTTATAAGGATAGTACACATTTTAACAAGGTTAAATAATATAGTAAAATTTAATTTAACTCATTGGTGTTGGGTCTGAATTCATATTAAAAAGTTGACTCTGTCTGTGTTGCTCAATGTTTTTTTTATGTATTTAGGGAGAGAATTATACAATTTGGGTGCTACAAAACATAGCTATTTTGTCCGTATGTGGTGCACATCCTAAGAATTGAGTTAAAACACTGTTTTATTCCACTATATTTTATTGTGTTAAACGTTAGAACGTTTTCGGGAACATCTTCCCATTATCAATACTATAATTCAACTAAAATTAAAAACACTTTCAGACAGTAATATATGGGGTGTTTGGAGTTAACGGAGGTGGAGGTGGGGGTAAAGTTAAAATAGATAAGACAGCAGATGTAATGGGCGGTATTTGAATATTTATTATGTTTTATTGTTATTTTTATTATTAAATATTTCTAAATTTTCTAGAATTTCTAACGTTCGTTCTTTGGCGCAACTATATATAAGTTGTAAATTACTATTATTAATGGAGTGTCATTCATTTGATAAAGTAATTTACAACTTATACATAGTTGCGCCAAAGGATGAAACTTAGACATTCTAGAAAATATAGAAATATTTAAAAATAACAATAAAAACATAATAAATATTCAAATGCCACCCATTATATCCGATCTCTTATCCATTTTAATTCCACCCCCACCTCCACCTCCGTTAACTCCTATATATATTACTGTCCATTTACTGCACATTGGCTGCAATCTTCCTTATCGATTTACGCAGATTGCGCATAATTTCACGTCGAACTTGAGCCACATGTTCTGGCGTCGCTGCTGACGTTGATGGTCCCGGAGGAGTTTGGTTAACCGTTGTCCCTTCTTGTCTGATCTTTTGAACCCAACACCAGATAAGTTGCGTGCTCGGCTCATCACTTACTCGTCGAATAATAAAGTGAGTACAAAAAGCGCGACGCGCACGAACCAATGAATCACCGCACTTAATATATTGCTCAATCGCAAACGCGCGGTGTGCTCACGACCAGTGACTCATTGCGACTGGCAAACCCGCAAATCACGCGCGTTGAACAATACCCCTCCCACTTAACTCACCCTGTTGATTTACGAGCAATTACAATTTAATCTTGAAATTTTTCCGCTGAACACCCTATACGTGTATAATATATAAGTTCATTTTCAGAAATCACTTTAATGTGAATTTTTATTAGAATCAAATCTTGATGGCGCATATGATCTCGGTAGACATAATTTTTTCTATAACTTGTTTCGCATTTACGTGAATTTTTTAAGCTCTCCGTAATCGCTGAAATTGATCGATTTTTTAAAGAAAAAACAATGGGGTTTCCACATCAAAAGTCAAGTACCTTCATATTTCTTCCATTTTCATCTGGTGTTGTCGTTTCCGAGGAGGGTTAACGTTTTTACATCACTCACAATATTATCCGTCCTTCTAGAGCAGCACCGGTAATAGCCGCAGACATATTTATGAACGTTACATATACTGAACGAACGATAAACAAATATCAAACACAATACGCTCGTATTATATTACAGTCGTAGAAGAAAAATAAACTGTATTTTTGACTAGTTGCGAATAAAGATGTAACAGTTGGGTAACAAATATATTTCTGACAACAAAATCTTAAAGTAGTTTAAAAAATAATGAAAAGAAAACAATATATTTTTACATTTTATTTAATCAAATGAAGGTAAATTAAATCCTCTATATATATAAAAATGTACATTTAAATGAAATTCATATTTAGTTATCATTATTCAGGTATGTGAGTAGTTTGTTGGTGTAGAGATTAAAGATATTCGTCTAGTGATTTAGTGATCGTGAGTTCGATCCTCGTTCCAGGAGACTACCAAGTTAGTCCTATTTTCATTTAGCATTTAGCTTAGTTTGAAAATAGTAAGAATATTGATGTGACCCGTATTCCTTGTACGCATCTTTATTTTATTTTTCAAGATAGACAGATAGATACAGATAGGGGATTTTCCCCTCCCTTAATGTTCCGTCTATCTGTATATCTTTCATTCGCGTATAATTTTATATTCTATTTCCTTCTTTATGTATATTTATGATTAGTTTCAAATACGTCCCGATGTAGGTCGAGATAAGCGAAACCGGTTGACGTATATAATAAATTTCGCTGTTTCATACAAAGTTATTTTATTTAATATAAATTATTTTTTATTGGATGTGATAATAGTTAGTGCTTGCTTACAAGAAATCATTTTTTAGTTGCATAATAATTACAGTCATCACAGCCGATCGTGTTTCGTGTTCCGTGTGTTGCGCCGAGCCTGTCAGCCCCCCCCCGCACATGTGTTGCACGGCTTATTTACACAATCATCTGTCTACATTTAAGTGTTGTCGATTCGCGTTTAGTTATTTAGCGTCACGGCTCAATATTGTGACTTTAACGACGCATTCAGATGGAGAGTCGTATTTATAGGACAAATAACTGGCCAACATTTACGATGTGTGATTAAGATCGGGCGTGAAGGGAGTACTCAATGCCGGAGGAGCTATAATTTCCCAGATTTACCGTAATAAAATCGTTGAAATGGAAAATACTTACTGGAAATCGCCGTGACTCTTACGATTGACGCTGGCACAGTTCGCGATTAATTTGAACTACCGCTCCACTTATGTTTAAATTATTAAATCGATCAAGTAATTAGATTACTTTTACGATAATTAAATTTTTAAAAAAGGACGCCGTTAAATCTCATGGGTGTCGTATTTTTAAATTATATCCGATAAATTTACGATTGAGATTTTTTAATAAACGTAAAATGGTCGAAATATTGTGGGAATATGATAATTTTCCATTTGATCATTTTTAGTAGGATCGGTACGTTGTTGTGTGATTTTACTTTGTTAAGGAGAACACATTCTTATTGTGAAGTTGTAATTATTCAGAAATAGGTCTGTGATGTTTTTAAATACTAATTTAATGTATTAATTATAAATATATACATATAAAATCAATTTTGTCGAAAAATATTGTTTTTGCGCTACCGGGATACGAACCTGGATCTCTATTTCCAATCTGGGGAAGTACACTACCGATTGACAAATTTTCGAACTTAATGTTACACTTTTTCAAATTAATACGCCTGTCGTTCCATTATTTGAAAGCCATCTATATTGTTTTTACGGAATCACAAATACCTTTGTGTAAACCGATTGCAGTTTTTTTTTATTTTGTGTTGTCCGTTTTGGGATTCTTGTTAACAGTTGTATGAAAGAGAAAATTCAAAATGTCGTCAAATCGCTGCATTAGTTGTCGTAGCCACGACGTTATTTTTCTTTCAGGACCTTACTCACTTACTTACCATCACGCCGTTTCCCCGCGGGGGTAGGCAGATAGGATTCTCACCTCATTCTTATTTATACATCTTCTCATACAAGCTCGACGATTATTGAGGCTTCTAATAGAACCATCCTCCTGTATCTGGTTTACTCGGTCGTGCCAAGTCTTCTGCGGACATCGTCTACTTCTGTCGCCATCAACACTTGCATTATATATTTTTCTTACCATTCTCTCCTCATTCATTCGTTATATATGACCAAACCACCTAAGTGATCTTTTCTTAATTTTACTCACTATACTAAAATCAGCTTTACATTATTTACTTATTTTTTCATTCTTTACTTTGACATAAATCTGCCACATAATACGTCTAAGTGATCTCATTTCCATTTGCATTCAGTCTACTTTCATTCTTATTCTGCTAGCTCCAACGCCTCACTTTCATACATCAGTGTCGGTACCAGGACTCCATTGTGAACCACTAGTCTTGCCTCAGTTGACAAGTTCCCACGAGCTATAATTTCATTCAAAGCGCCGTTCACTTTATTCCCTGCCGTCACCCTCCTTTCGATATCTTTCTTTGTCTTTCCGTTTATATCACACATATTTCCCAAATACATAAACTCATGTACTTGTTCCAAAAATTCATTATCTCTAAGTATTTAGCACGGTATCTTGCTATTCTTCTTCTCGATTACCATCACTTTTGACTTGTTGACATTCATAATGAGGTCGCTTTCCTTGCATACATCGTGCATTCTACTCACTAGACTCTGTTCCGTTCAGGACCTCATCTTCTATTTATCTTGTTGAACAATGTTTGGTACATTGAAACGTTCTAAAGTATCCGAATTTCCGTGACAATATTGTGTATATTATATTTTTTTGGATATGTTCATTCGCGTGTTCAAATGTTGCGATTGAGGCGAGACCCGGAGAGGAAGCGGCTATTTAAGCCGCACGGTGTCACTGGCTGCGTTCACGTGGGTCGCCAGTGTCTACCGCAGTGTTTGGTACGTTTAGCTGCGCTAACCTTTGTTCAGAACGACTCATCCATTCTTCTACTCGCATAAAAACCGAAAAATCATAGCATCACAATCCTTATCTTTAGTTCTAGGTTAAGGTCATGCCCACATAACATCTTTTTAATTAAAAAAAATAAACATAAATAAAATGTACTAATAGAATGTAATTTTTTGATTATGTTAACTTTTAATTTCAGTTTGATATATAATTAATTAAATTTACGAAAGTCTTGAAAGACTGCATTTATTTTGTATTCATTTCTTCTCAAAAATGTAACAAATCTAATATTATTTTTTACAGTATTTGTATAATATAATCATTATTAATCCATGTGCCATTTTGCTCCTCGAGTTTTATTTAATCGAGCCACAAAACGACCGAAGCTACTCATAATGTTAACGGCGGTACGCGAGATCTGCTAAAGATCGTACTTTACAGCATCAGTAGTTTAGTAGAAGTTTAGAACTGGTGATTCGAGCTTCGAAGATAATTAAATGTAACGTACGTCTTTCCAGCTGTGACAAAATTCCATAATAATTGTATAGAACCGACTAGCTATTGAAATTGTGGCTGAATCAAATACAGTTAGAGATTTAGTTGAAGAATCTCGCGTAAGCAATTCATTCAAAGCGCCCTTAAAAATGCATTTAAATTCATCTACACGTATTTACACTTACCGATACTTTTAAATTCGTATATAATTACGTACTTGTCAATGCTAAAAAGATTACACGTTTGACCGCTGTCAAATAATTATTCGTTATTAGGAGAACATATTATTAAATATGAATTAATCATCAATTTTATCGAAAAATATTGTTGTTGCGCCACCGGGATTCGAACTTGGAACTCTTTCCTAACCGGGGAATGTGCATTATCCAACTATGCTACAGCGACAATATTTTTAGCGACAATTTTCGAATCTATATGTTACCTTTTTGATGTTAATACATTTAATCGTTCCATTATTTGAAAGAGCCATCTACCTTATTTTTACAGAATCTCGTATTTAATTCATATTTAAAATATCACAGACCTATGTTCTGAATAATTACAACTTCACAATAAAATTTGTCGTTAAAAATATTGTCGCTGTGGCATGGTTGGATAATGCACTTTACCCGGTTTGGAAAGAGATCCAGGTTCGAATCCTGGTGGTGCAACAACAATATTTTTTGATAAAATTGATTTTATATGTATATCTTTTTAATAAATACATTTAATTAGTATTTAAATTATTGGTAAGTTGGGATTTTATATAATATAGCTATTCGCAGCCAATAGTAATATCTCAATGTCAAAATACTCGATAATCGATAGGTTAATGAACAATGTCAAAATTACTAGTAGAAATTTCTTCTCCATATTTCGAAAAATATTTTGAAGAATATTAATTTATCGATTTAGTACGTGATATTTTAATGAAAAGGTTATACTTCGGGAGAATATTGGTTATGTTATAGCCTCGTTTATTTATCTGTAAAGTACTATAAAGATTTAAAAAAAATTGCTTTTAAATTACAATATTATCTGTGAACAAAAATATATAAATCAATTTTATATGGTGTGTTTATATATATAGATATAACATATACATGGAACATGATTTTGTTAAAATTTCCCAACAATTCTTGACCATTTTCGACTAGTAATTTAGTCATATTAGTTAATATTGTGTACTAGGTCTGTTACACCAATTGTCTGTTACACTTTATGTTTTAAAAATACATTTCATTTATAAAATTATTCATAAATTAAGAGTGTGTATTGAATACGTATACTAACAGCAGCGGAATGTGATGTCATATTCCAATAGTTTCAAAATAACACAAGGAATCAAACGAATATGATGTCACGGACAAACTTATTTAAAAAATATCATCCAATAAAATCTAATTTTATTTTTCAATAAATTATTTATGTTTATTAAAGCGATTAACGTATATTTATATTTTACCGTAATACGCTTACTGCATTTTTAAAATTAAATAAAATGTTAAAATTAATACGATTGACTACGTCCATTTTCACACATCGCTCGTAGGGTTTATCGACGTTTTACGATCCTAAAACCGCTTAGCCACATTATCACATTTAAAGTTGAAGCTCGTGAAGCAGAACTGAACACATAAAACTTTTCAAACTGTAAAGAAAGTTCGCACGTGCATGATAGGGATGATCTTTTACTTGTATTTTTTTTCCGTTAGAGGCGAATGAAGGGGCCCACCCACGCGTGATATCAATCACTCAGTGTTTGACGTTGTTTAGACAGGGCAAAGGGCATACGCAAGGTTACACAATTCACACACTTCATCCAGCAAATCAGTATATGTCACACGAAATTAACTTTTACGGAACTCCATAAATGACGCATTTTTAAAGAGCAAAGTGACGTGTTCGATATTCAACGAAATTTATCAATATAAAATTCTTTGTGAAAATCGCATAAAATACAGGACCAACTCGGGAACAGTATTAATTTTTGATTTGCGATATTTAATCCCCGCACCCATGTGCGAGGGCTATTTTCATTTGTTAGCATTTTTGAAAATTTGTCAATTCACCTCGAAAATTTATTTATTCATGGAATTTTGAAATTTAATAATTTACTTGTTCGAAACATATTTTAACCTAATTTTGTACTGCTGCATTTATGACAATTTTTTTCGTAGAAGGTTAAAAATAGCTAATTGTAATTTTTTATTTGTAATGATAAATTATCGTAATTATTGATATAAAGAAATATATGACATGAGTTACGAATTGCATTTTGTAAACAATTTATTTTTAAAATGTTCTTAAGTTTTCACGGCCGTTCAGAATCGTTTGTGCATAGTTTTCTGAGCTAATCTGACATTTCTGGCCGACGTTTCAAATACCATTGCAGGGTCCACCATCAGGGCTGATGTGATGTATGATTGTTAGTGTTTAGCAGGGTTTATTAAGTACTGGCTGCACTACCGTGTCGAAAATAGGTGTTGTGTGAAGTGAGCGGTGTTGTGTTATATTAAGTTTCATCTACTGATATTTTCAACTTGTGTGTGTTTCATTTATTTTAGTGACATCTGTTATTTATTTTTTTGGAAAACTAATAACTACTTTTCATTGACAAAATCTGGTTCGTAAATCGGCTACATGTTTTAAAAAATATAATTTATATTTAAATATTTATAATAGTATAAATATTAATATAATAAAAGATAAGGAATAGAAAAGGGCCAGTAATTTATGAGTATTATTGTACGTGTATGTTTAATCCCTAGCTGTGGCTTATTTTAATACCTTTATGTAAATTTTGTTTATATTATAGTTATTAATTACTTAGATTATCATTCTGTTTGTGTTATATAATACCTAGGTAACATAATATTATAATCTGTGTATTTATGTTGTTGACGACTTGAATATTTTTACAATTATGTTCAAAATAAAATCATTAATTTGAAATTTATTTATTTACATAATACGTTTAACATAATAGTTATATATATGTACTTATTACTATAGTGGCCCGTGTTCAGATCTTTTGATCATTTTGATCTGCTTGATCTGGAGATAAACTCAGAGATCAGATTGAGATTGGTAGAAAGAGACAGAAACTTAAACTCAATTTGATAACTAAATTCGTTCGAACGTTCCTTGAACACACAACTATTACTATTTCAACTGTCACACAATCATGAAGCATTAAGCTACAAAAAAATATTCCAGCTGCTGAAGAGATTCAAATTCACCAAACTGACAAACAGAACCGAGGAGAGAGAGACTGCGAATCTCTGAGACTTTGCATGTATACGGCCGTGTACTGCGATACTCGAGAGTCTGCAAAGATTCGTTCGGGAACATATCATTGTTTCAGACATTTTGTAAGACGGAAAATTTCTCGTATAAATCTCATCCATGTACAAGGGTCACAATAATATGATTATATAATATATTGCCTAGGAAATCCGAACACTGAGTATATCATTAATTATTTTAGTAGCTAGTGGCAGAAGTATAATAGATGACTAATCGGCAAACTAACGATACGAGAACCAATAATTAAACTAAAGTTAAATAGACGTGGAATTTCGAATATTCAGTCTATTTAACTGTTGTAAATTAATAATGAACGTGACATTAATGGAGTGATCGATAGTTTACAGGTTTGTACACGTCTGTATATTCGCCTGTACTTCTGTACGTGGCGTTTGAGTTTCAGATGTGGTGTGCTTCGAATTAAAACTGATGGTTCATTTACACCAGGGGTTGGAAAATGGCAGCCATCGAGCCAAATGCTGATCATTGGGATCTCGAAAGCGTTGGACCTATCGCGAGCAATATTTTCCAATCTTATAAACGGTAAATTAGGAAGCCAAATTAGTATTTAGAATCATGTCTAAAATTAAATACTTCTATTGAATGCTTCTCTCGGCGGATGCATCGTCCTCAAGTGTAAATGTCGCTTGTGTCGTCGGTCAAATTGTCGCCCGCACAGATAAAATAGTATTTTTTACTCGATATTAAAAATTACGGCGCGTGTGCATGGATGAGATTTCTCTCAAGAGATTCATCTCGAGCCCGCATAATGGAGAGAACAGAGTTGAGTGCGAAGCACACACCGACCTTTACTGACAAATCTCTGAGATGGGAGATCAGTCTCATCCGCGGACACACCATTGGTCAAAGATAACTTTTAGCTAAAGTATATTAGTCAATGTAGGTAGATACTTAATAATATATTTATTTTTTAATGAAATCCCATTTAGCAATATTTGAATATGTCCAAGAACACACAATTACTGGATTTTCACCTACATAGATACTATTATTAAATTAATAATCGATATCTCATAGAGACGAAGCTACTTTTATTAATGGAAAAATATGGAAGTATGGGTAATTGCAGGGTTCACGACCTGTCTTCGGCTGGCTTAAGAGATCACTTTACACAATGTAACGTTCACCATTCCACCCAATCAATCTTCATATCCATCAAAGTTTTGAAAGTTGTATGTGTTGATATGTGGAATCACTTCGAATACCACCACACTATCGCTATCTATAGACTAAATAAATGGTCGTAATTACCTATACTTTCATATTTTTCCATTAATAAAAATAGCTTCGTCTCTATGAGATATGTATTATTTGTTTGAAATCACATTTATTTGTGAAGTTGAAATATTAGTACATCGATAAAAATATATACAATTACCACCAGGACACGGACCCGGAACTTTCTATTGCAGGTAGAATGTGCTACCGATTTTGCCATGCTTTCTTTATATCAATCATGTCAAATTTGAGTTGTATAAATTAAATTTATTATGTAAGAGTATATTTCTTGATATATAGATTTTTTCTGTGAATCTTTCTAACATGTGTCTTAAGATGTAGCATTCCGATTATATACAGTGCACATAATTTAGTATATTGATAAAATATTCAATACAATAGACAAATCAGTATTTTTTTCCCATTTTATTTGTGTATGTGTGTATTTATCTTTAAACAGTGGTATGTGTGTATTTATCTGTAAGCAGTTGTGTTTGTGTATTTATCTGTAAACGGCACAGCGTGGAATCAGATTGGGATGCTCATTCGCGCTGAAGTGAGAGGAATGCACACAATGAAGTATTAATAAAAGGCATCGTATTTATTCAGTTAAATAAAATATCGATACATAGCAGTGTGAAGAATATTAAAATTTTCAATCCGAGAATCATAACATCATGCTTTGAATAATAATTTATTAGTATCAGAGAATTGACTCATGGGTAGGCATCGCGTCACTAACGTACTCGTATGTGCTAGCCGCGTAGTTCGAGTGCACATATATAGTACCATTACATACGTATATGGCAGCCACGAGGGAATAGTCAAAATTATAAATTGTAAAATTGTTTTAATTTTTTAATGAAAACAGATTGTTGTAGTGGAGATGCATTTTCAGAATATGGTTTTGTGACATATTACAAATTAAATTAATTAATTACAAAACGCGATATTTTTTTGTCATATAACGATTATTATAAATGTATATCAATTATAAAAATATACGTTCCCATTTGTCGAAAATTTGATATGGTGAAATATGTTTCCCCGGAGAATTTTGGGTCCGTATCGCTGTAACAAACAAATATTTATTCTTCTTTTCTTCTTATAAATAGACAATCCACCCTTCAAGAGTGATTTGGCCATTACTCAAGTTAAAACTTTATTTTATAGAAAAAAGTACTATATTATTGTAATAATTTACCAAAATTAGGATCATTTTGTAATACGCGAAAAATGCATATAATGGTCGTGGTCTTTCTTATAATGCTTATATCGTCTTCTTCTTCTTCTTCTTCTTTTAAATAGGTAATCCACCCTTCAAGTGTGATTTGTACCATTAACCAAGTTAAAACTTTATTTTATAGAAAATAGTATAATAATATTATAGGATAGGAAATATTACATTACAAGTCAATAAATACCATTGTCGTTCAAAAAATTTGCTATTATTTAGATTAAATGTGGCGAGTTAAGGGAAAGAAGATGACACAAGTTAACCGGGAGTTGAAAATTGCTATTGACGAGATTACTGTAAAAAAAACCTGTGACGCAATGGACAGGCAAAGAATATATCGTCAAGGGTTTCCTCCTCGGCACCACACTTACACATTGGGCATTCTATTAAGTTCAATCTGAATAAATGTGAGGCTACCTGGCAATGCCCAATTCTCATTCTATAGATATTAAATATTGTTCTTTTGGAGACTATCCTTTTGGAGAACCAGGGGGTGTGGGAAATAGATCTTTGAATTATTTTAAGCCGATTACCCTTATGATTATTTGGATCCATCCATTGTACAGTCCAGATAGAATTCGTACATTTTTTTTATCATATTGAGTCTGTGATATATTGGAATATGGAATTGATGGGGGAAAACTCCGGAAAGAGTGGCCACCTTGGTTAGTTTATCAGCACATTCATTTTCATGAATTCCCTTATGTGCAGGTATCTAAACGAATGATACCTGTTTATTGTTGCTGTCCAAATTAAATAGACATCTTCTGAAATATTTATTCTGTATATCTTTTTAATTGGTTAATTTAATTAGTATTGTTTTATTTTTATTTCGAAATATCCTATCAAATTGTTAAAAATAACATTTTCTTAAAATGTTTAAATGAAATTTCATTTCAATTTTTATTAATCTCTTTAAATGAAACATATTTCATTAGTACACGTTGATTCTAAGCAGATTTTTCAAAATTAATTAACATTTTATACTTTACATTTATACGCGTCTTTAAATTAACAGATTAAATTCTAAAGTGGTTCAGAAATACAAATTAAATAATTCACGATTAACCTCAACAACTGCTGCGTGGCGAGACTTAGTGAAAGAAAAGAATTGGAATGGAACAGTGGAGAGAGAATGGGTAAGCCGCGTGGTTCGTGGGGAGAGATAATTTCATCAGCGGATTGGGTAACACGAGAGAAGAAGTTTTCATAGATAAAACCTCTAAATGTTTCAAAGGCGTCGTGGGTGGCGGGGAGTATGTGATTGGTTCCTGCAGCTGGGGTGGGGGGAATGACCCAGAGGTCCAGGACGAGAATAAAACAAACAAAAATAACATTTTACAAGGTCAATGAATGGCACGGCCGGCGAAAATATATATTTTTTTCTATTTACTGAAAACGATATTTAGTTTTCTGACGCTTGAATAGTCCTTTCCAAACAAAGTCTTCTCATTTATTATATAATTTTTTTAAATGAAATTGCTATTTTAAAACACAGTTTTATAATTTTTTAAAACAAAGAAAATAAATCACACAGAAAGATTTCTGGGATAATCTTCCGTGTATATTTGACCTTTACGGCTGATGTTTTGCATCCTATTGCAGGGTCCAGAGCTGATGTACCCTGAAATAGAATCTGGTATATCTGCTCTGCACAATTAGCCCAGAAAACTGTACAGAGAAGATTCTGAACGGCTGTGAAAAATTTTTTAGAAAAAAATCAATCTATCGATAACTATCGATGCGACCTGTCTTAGACTGGTTTAAGTGATCCACTCAATATATATATAACGTAGCTTTGTAAATAGCTTTGTCTCTATGAGATAACTGATATTTATTTAATAACAGTGCCTTTGTAGGTAAAAATCCAGCAATTGCGTGTTCTTGAACATATTCAAATATTGCTAATGCATACTGGTGGTCAAAATAAGTAAATATGTAAAGATATTGATTTTTCAGGCGTATTTTAGTATAATATGTTAAAAAATATTTAAAAAAACATTTATTAAAAATAATTTAAAAAAAATCAGATTCTCATAGTGATATTGTTTAAAAAAAGAAAAAAATGAATTATCAAATTTGGTTCATAGGTAACAATGGTGTAGTGGTACTCGAAGCGAGTCCACATACTAACATATATACGACTTTCAAATAATTGATAATTGTGGTGATTGAGGGGTGAGAATTGGTGAACGTTATATATATATAGTGATCATTTAAGCCAGCCAAAAAGAGGTAATTACCCCGTACTTCCGTATATTTTCCATTAAATATAATAAAACAATGGCTTTGTCTCTATGAGATATCTGATATTTGTTTAATAACAGTGCCTTTGTAGGTAAAAATCTGGTAATTATGTGTTATTGAACATATTCAAATATTGCTTTATTCTTCAGTTAGTCATATCAGCTGATGTGGTTCGTATTGCTCTCATAACTTCATATTAAGTTAATAGCAGATTTTTCAGTAATGGAAATCATCGCAAGTTATTTATTTTTGACTACTTCTAATCTACTTTTTACTCTCCGCTTATACTTTGGATAATCATTAACTAACTAATCAATTCGAAAAATGATTCTCATGGCTGAAAATTTTCTCAACGCTAATGGAGAAATGTTATTTAATTTCTAAATTAAAAATGTTTTTAAAGAAAACCTTTTAGTTCGCAACGTAAACAAGGCAATCCATCAAAATCGACATTAAAATTCAATTTACTTAGGGTGATCTTAAAGTTTCATTCAATTTGAGATATTGAAAAGCTCCCACGCGATATTAAATGAATGCTGCCTGCAAACGGGATGTACATATGCTTCGTTACTTGCAAGCGGGTATCGGCAGACTTCCATCCGAGCGTTGGATAATACCGTGACACGTTGACAGATTGAAAAAAGAAGAAAAATGTTATCCTTTACGTTTAAAATATTTTTTATCTGCACTGCATAGCGGAAAAAAGTACGTATATAGAAATGGTAGCAATTACGTAAATGCACAAATAATAGTTACATTAAATAGATCTTGATATGATACAATTTTTTTGTGGAGTACACATTAATATTGTAAAGTTGCAGTTCTGCGTAGTTCTGTGATATTTGAATACATATTAAATGTATCAACTAAACACACATACTAACAGAAAGAATCAATTTATCGAAAAATTATTTTGTATTATATTTAAAAATGTTTTTTCGATGATTAGATTTTTTTCTGTATATTGTCCTAATTAATTATTTAATTTCATATTTAAAAATATCACAGAACTACGAGTATGTTGTAAAAATGCAACTTCACAACAAAAATATGAATTATTAAATATATTAATTACAAAGATATACATATAAATCAGTTTTATCGAAAAATCTTGTTGTTGCGCTACCGGGATTCGAATCTGGATCTCTTTCCAAACCGAGGAAGGTGCATTATCCAACTATGCTACAGCAAAGATATTTTTAGCGACAAATTTTCGAACCTATATGTTACCTTTTTGATATTAATACATTTAATCGTTCCATTGTTTGAAAGAGCCATCTACCTTATTTTTACGGAATCTCAAATACCTTTGAGTAATCTGATATTAGACGCCAGAATTATCAATTCATTTTTATTAAATTTTGGACACATTAATACAAAATTTTGGAAAGAGATCCAGGTTCGAATCCCGGCGGCGCAACAACAATATTTTTCGATAAAATTAATTTTATATGTATATCTTTCTAATTAATATATTTAATCAATATTTAAAATATCACAGACCGTCTGTTCTGAATAATTACAACTTCACAATAAGAATGTATTCTCATAAAAATATGTTTTCATTAAAAATTAAACGAATTATTAATTAACTTATTATTAAACAGCTTTGATTAATTTGAACGTGTACGTTTATTTTGACGAAGTTATAAGGTTACACGGTTTTGTAACCAACCGATTTCAAACTAATCAACGTGGATAATACAAAGTTACTTGTTTAATTAATAAATGTAATTTATTAATTAAAATAATTTAATATTGAAAATAATAATGTTGTCACAGAAAGTCATGGCATTACATAACTTGGGAAAATAAATTACTTACTCAACACTTTTAAAAAATGACAAACTCTTTAGTCGATCACAATAATTAAAGCTTGTTTCATCTAGCAATGAGACATTCGTCAAGTGACCAAATGTCATTCTTCCCGGGAGACTACTGAGTCAGTTCTATTTTCATATTATTTTTATATTTCATCATATTAATTTAAAAAAATTGTTATTTTATGTACGTAACTGTATTGAAAAATCTCGAAAATACAATATTTGAAATTATAACTCACCGCGATGGTGGACTCGGTTATTAGTTATGGAGTGAGTAGCTAGGACTAACTTATAAAATGTGATAAAATTGCTATGTAGCTATGGACTAACTTAGAAAGTGATAAAATTAAGCAGTTACAATTAAGATTTTCAAAACATACAGTAGATAATACAACGAAGTGTTTGTTTAAAGATGATTATTATAAATTATTTATAATATGCAAAATCTTATCAGTTGACAAAAAAGTAAAAAAGTATGTTTGTTTGTTTGTTTATTTGTTTGTCCTGTATGCGTTCCTATATCGTTCATCCAATAGCGATGAAACTTTGGTGAGTTGTTGTGCACACGCCCGTGAAGGTTTCTGAATTAGTACAACTATTTTACAATAGATGGCGCGCGAGTCGTTTCAATAAATGTGTGTATTTCATATAGTTTATTGCCATGAAACTTTGGTGAGTTGCTGCGCGCGCACGCCCGCGAAGGTTACTGAATTAGTACAACTATTTTACAATGAAAAAGTTCGCCGAAGAAAGCGATCTACGCGCCACGGCTATATCAGTTTCGTCGTGAAATGTCGTGAAATCTGAAATTCGGACACGTTGATTGGCTATTTTTAGGATTCTCTGTGGCGAATTTTCCAAGAATTAGCGCTTTTTCTAGCGACATCTTCGTATATGCACCAGACGGAAAAACAAAAAATATTGTGTATCCAAAAGCACTTCAATAATCAGAATTAAAATACAAACATTTTTTTTCTTCGAGTGACATTGCAACACATGCCGGGTACTCGCTAGTATAGTATAATTTTAGAAGAGGTGATCAATAATGTAAATATGAATAGTGACCCTCCCCATAGCTATTCTGCCAGATCATCGGGTCGAACCGTGAGAGTACCGATCGCGAACAATGTGTGTACGGTGAGAGGACGAGAAAATGACCACCCTAAAATATAAAGTCAAAGAACACATTTCGTATAATTATTTGTTTCCATTTCCAAACTCTTTAATTACTATGTGAAGAGCAATCCTTACCGTGAAATGGTTCTGCAGTTTGGTAAATATTAAAAATTATAATGTATATGTATGTAATAAAGTCGAAATAAAAAAAAATTCCTCGACAACCGAAATATCAGGCTACGACTGAATTAATAAATAATAATATTTTATACGATTATAGACTTTTTTTGGACATAGTTTTGTTACATTTTAATACATATTAAATGTATCAGTTAGAAAGATATACCAGATAAAATCAATTTTATCAAATATAATTTTTGTTGCCACCCGCACTCGAATCAGGAACCCTTCATACCTGGGAAACTGCCCTGACCTATTACACCATGTCAACATTGTAAGTTAACGACATACTTTCGAACTTATATGTTGCACTTTAAAATTGATACATCTGTTATTATTCCATTATTTGAAAAACTGTAATTTCACAATAATAATGTGTTCTGTTTTAAAATATATAAGTTGTATTAATGTTTCCAAAAATTCATTAATTCTGGCATCTCCTATAGATTCTTGAGATCTTTCTTAAATATAAAGTATATTACTTTTACACATTGGAATAACAGATGTATCAATTTGAAAGTGCAACATATAAGTTTGAAAATTTGTCGTTAACTTACTATGTTGACATGGTGTAATGTGTCAGGGCACTTTCCCAGGTAGGAAGGGTTCCTGATTCAAGTGCGGATTTTCTCCCTTGTGTATTTTAATTGTCATAATTATTTGTCCATATATGTAATGTATTGTAATAATTACGGAGTATTCATCAAATGTGTTAATTTTGGGAAACACTTCTAAAATCTCGGATATATTTTTTCGTGGCACAGATGCGCGTCATCGATTTTTAATATTAATATACGTCGCATTTAACTTTCAGGAATAATTGGGGTCGTAAAAAAAATCAGACAGGATCATTATCCTCCGGGAGGATAGTCCGGTAGGTCGACCCCGGATCGTATGATGAACGAAACACAAAAGACCGCGAGTAATTGCTTATTTGCGCCGTCGGATACAGAAATCATCTCGGGAGACGATTTGTCGTCACTCGCTAGCCGATGCCTTTAATTAAAAACGGACCATTCTACGACTCCTTCTCCACAATGACAAATAAATTGAAAAGCAATATTCTAAAAAACTGCGTAGGTAGTAAGAAGTTCAAAGGGAAGATTTTTAAATTAATATATTTTTCTTCGATTTTTAAATTCATTCAGCAGTAATACGACGGTAATTCAGAAAGTAAAGACCTTTTAGCTTTAATAAATTTAGAAAATATTTTACTGCTAAATTTAATATTTTTAAAAATACACAATTCTTTTATATATTTCTCCAAATTATTACTCTGTTTACAATTTAAGCATTTATTATATCGGTTCAGGAGCTTTGAAGTTCCGATGTTGTAGTCGTCCATCGTCATTTAACCCATAATTGCAATTCGTGTCATTACTTTTAAAACATTTATCACCATAGAATCTTACTTAAGGGGAAATTCGCTCGAAGCAAGGTGCGGACTATAGGGCGGATGATCGAATATTTTCTATACAAAACTGCCCAATAAAGCTTGTGATACAGAAGGTAACGAGAGTTGTGATGATAGTATAACAAAATATCAGGCAACAGTTGCTTAAAATTTACGAAGATTACTTAAAATTTTTTGATCACACTCGAGTACTTGCAAGCTACTGTTTCACTGTGAAAGATTCCAATTAAACTGAATATTGGACACGTCTTTTAGTTACCGAAGAAAAGATTTTCGAAGCGGTTTCTCTCAGTGTCTGATGGCAAATGTCCCATGGGGTGCCTCAGGTGACGCTGGCGGCGGTGGAAAGGGGGAGAGGGGGGTTAAAGGTAATGTAGTTGAAAGGCAATTCGACAAAAAAACAAATGCGAGATATACACTATAGAAATAATTTCTACGAAATTTAGAATCATGATGATTTCATTTAATGATTCAGCAAAAACATTGTTATAATTATTTTTAAATTAATTACGTCAATATAGAGTTAGTATTTTTTTCTTCAAGGATTTTACCGCCAGCAAAGCCGTAAGATTTTTCGATGAAACATTGGATGAAAGATCCAATTTAAGAGATGAAGCTAATCATGGAAAGCTAACTGATATCTATGGAAATCTGCATCTAACCTAACCTCCACCAAAACAAAGAGCACATACAGCTGTGGTATGAATATACAAAATTGAAGATTTAAAATACTAATGTAATTATTACCATTATATGTAAATAGGATAGAACAGCGGTTCCCAACCTGTGGTACGCGTTCCACCGGTGGTACGCGAGTGGATAGTTGGTGGTACGCGAAAAATAATCAGTAATGGCGGACATAAAAAGTAAAAAAAAAATCAGTCATAAAAATATCATTTAAACTATTGTATTTTTCCTATAATTTTTAATTTTAATTAATAATATACAGTACAGTTGTTAATATGTAATATGATCGAAAATCATCAAAAGAATTCTTACATTTACCGTGTTTAATTAATTTTATATACATATATTTTCTATTAATATCGGTAATTTTTGGAAAAAAATTGTCTGCGGCGCATTTCATTTTGTTTTATACAAATAATTTAATTTAATTCTATGTATTTATTTTAAATAAAAATTAGTTGTTAAAAAAAATACTTCTTTAAATGTCCTGGTTGTGAATTTCGACAAGAAATGAGCTTCGGCACCTTTTATTTAAAAAAAAACATTGTGATATGTAAAGTTCAAATGTCTCATTTTTATCAGAAAAAATAAAACCTTAAATAAATTGAGTTCTGGGAAATGTAGTCACCCTATAAAATTTATAATGCAAATAGAATAACAATTTTTTCGAAATACAATCATTTTTACGAAGTGGTACAATTAAGCGTGATGTACTACCAAGTGGTACGCGAGCCAAAAAGGTTGGGAAACGCTGGGATAGAACGTTACACTTGTCTATCCTTGCATGCACACAACTCTTGTCTCATCCACTTTTAAACATCTTTCCATGCACACTCTTTGGTTGTTAAAGCTTTAAACATATGAATCCAAAGAGCTTGGTTAGCGCCCAGCGCCAAATAATCCTCACGCAAACATTTTGGCTCCGATTGTGATGATAACTTACTGAAATTGAATATTATTGGATTTTACCCATTTATTAATATT
This sequence comes from Eubasilissa splendida, assembly GCA_031772225.1. Lineage (NCBI taxonomy): Eukaryota > Metazoa > Arthropoda > Insecta > Trichoptera > Phryganeidae > Eubasilissa > Eubasilissa splendida. Next base: position 19,194,565 of record CM062856.1, read on the forward strand.
CTGAGCTATCATTTGCACTATTATTTGATGATATTTTTAATTAGTTAGCAATAATCAACCGTTAATAAAATAAACAATCTATTTCAACGATGCGGTTTTCTTTTGCCGCATTATTCCCGTAAATTTTAACTACGGTGTTTATAATGTGACAACTTTTCAAAACCAATTTTAACTAGAAACGATCGCATGTACCTCAAATTATAAGCAGCTAAAAGCAGATATACTGCTATGTGTGAATATAATTCAACACTGCCGCAAATAATAGACCTCAAAAAGTTTAATAAATGTACATAACCAGGCATGCTGCCCAGCGTTCACAAATATAAACCAATTTCACAGAATCTTTCGAACGCTCCTCGAACGAGAAATATTTTTTTCATTTTAAATAATAAAGTAAATTTTTGTTTCAAAGTATTTTGAAATTATTTTATTTTGATTTTGAAATGCTGATAATTTTAATTCAAAATAAATAAATACACATTAATTAACTAGAAAGATATACACCAAAAATTTGTTCTCCTTAAAACATATTTTTTTATTTAATGTATTATATTGCATTCATTTAAAAAATAATAGACAGTTTAAAAAACTACTTTAAGATGCACAGGAAGATAGTCGTTCCGAACACACTTTTGGCGCATCTTTTTGAATCAGCCGCGACCGATATTGTGTTCGATCTCGACATTGCGATAGTATTTGCGGTGTGGACCTTTCAGCTCCAGTGCACTAGCACTGTATTGATTGGGATCCTGTGATTTGTGTGCACAGTGATATTGTTTGTTTGTGCCGTGGGTGAATTTGTGACACCGCCGTCTTCACTCGGGAGCGGAGATCGGCTCATCCGCATGCTATTTATTGCGTGATCTCAGCGGCGATTGCACGGGTTGCGGAGGCGTCATATACAACGTAAGGCGAGCAGTCTTTCCGAATACCAGTTTCCGAGATTACTGGTCCTTCGCATAGAACCCCGATCCCCTCACCGACCTCATCCCGTACCACGTTTACCCCCACACCTTGCGGTGATTCCGATTTATGACCGGAATTGTCGTGTTTCATTCCGCGGGACGTGTGACACGGAGATTGCGCAATAATGATCAATTAGTGAAATAATGCTATCGAAATATCGTAGGTAGATGTGTATTGTATCAGACATTCATTCATTATACTGAGAAGAATATTGGTAAAACGTGGATGAGGACTGGAATGTGAATGACAGGATAAAAGAGGTGAAAATAGTCAACACTAAATAATGAAATATTGGATACTTAAATACCACGCTGCTCAATATCAAGTCTGCATCTGTAGTGGATTTTAAGGAGACTCCCGAATCTTTGAGAAAAAAGACGTAAAACCAGGAGCAACAGAAAATAAAAAAGGAAAAAATAAAAAAAACTAACAGATTCGATTATGTTCGGTTGCCGTCGGGTATTTATGATTTCGAATACGCCCGGCCCTTTGTCGGGAGTTCTGGGCTCCAGACAGCCCTCTGCACCATTGGTCCGGTTTTTTCGATTGCTGGGGGGTCACTATATGGCGAAGTGCATTACTAAAACGTTATTAGGAGAACACATTCTTATTGTGAAGTTGTAATTATTCAGAACAGACGGTCTGTGATATTTTAAATATGAATTAAATATATTAATTAGAAAGATATACATGTAAAATCAATTTTATCGAAAAATATTGTACTCTTTCAAATAATGGAACGATTAAATGTATTAATATCAAAAAGGTAGCATATAGGTTCGAAAATTGTCGCTAAAAATATTGTCGCTGTAGTATAGTTGGATAATGCACATTCCCCGGCTAGGAAAGAGATCCAGGTTCGAATCCCGGTGGCGCAACAACAATATTTTTCGATAAAATTGATTTTATATGTATATCTTTCTAATTAATATATTTAATTCATACTGAAACATTCTTAGAAAGATTGTATATCGATTTATCTGATGTGACTAATTTACTTACCAAACTTGCTTAACATCACGCCGTTTTCAGTAGGTGTAGGCAGAGATGATAGAGCGTCACACTTTTCTGTCCTGACACATCATTCTCGCTTCATCCGCATTCTCTCCTCCATTCATTTGTTCAACGTAACCAAACATTCTAAGATCAGCTTTACATTCTCTCTTAATTTGTTCAATTTTTACTCTATCATAAATATATTTGCTCCTCCTAAGCAATCTAATTTCTACTGCATCCAGTCTACATTCATCCCTATTTTGCAATTCGATTTAAATGTACGATCTTGGATAATAAATTGAATTTCACTGCATTCAGGGTAGTGACGGAGGGGCCGCGACGCCGACGCTTCGTGCCTTAACTGAATCAGACATGCTTCTGCGGGAAATTGATGATTTTCTACAATTATCGCCGTGTCGTACGTGACCTCACGGAGCCTCCCCAGCCCCGTGAGCCCGCTTGACCCGTGATCTTTGCCCCGAGAAAGCTGCGCGACCCAATTTGGTATTCTTTGAACATGTTTTTGCCGCCTTTTTAAGTGCCCACTTGGTAGGCGCGCTTTGCGAGTCGTACAACACGATAACACCCGTAATAATATACTTTTGAGTACTTATCATAAATTTGAATCGGTATAAACAGATTGTATAATATATTGTTACCACTCTCATGAAATTATACAATATCTGGATTATAATATTACAATTCGCGAATTCCTTTTGGTGTTATTAGTTTCTAAATTTTTTCACGTTTTTAAATCTTACGTAATAAGATGATTATAAACACGATTTTACGCAATAAGTCGCTTAACCTTTCCCATACGGTGCTAAAATAAAAACGCGCGTTCCGGTGCTGTAAACTCAGTGTACATGTAGACTTTTGCGTTTTTTAAGTCGGATAAATATTAATATATATACTTATATTAATTTATTAAAATAATATTTGACACATATATAAGTGAATATTTATATCCATTATGGTGTAAAAGTGCTAAAAATGAGAAAAACTTTGATCATCACAAACAACAGCATAATACACATCTAACTCAGCCAGCGCACGTTCTGCCACTAAGTGACAGTCGGCATCTGGCAACGACCGTCTGCATCACTCCGCACGTACACATACACATATTGACAAATTCAAGTCGGGTTCTTAGAAAAACATGTTTTATTGTTGTATTGTATTACGGAGGTATACCTAAAATATGAACTCTGCTTTTAGTATATTTATAATTATACACGCCCTATTCAGGCATAAACAGAATTTGTAAAATACCAGAAAATTACAACAAAAGTGCAATACACAAAGAAAAAAATTTTATAGTGTCATCTTGTTTTTATATAATCAAAATTAAAAATAAATATAAAATGTGAAGTAGCAATTTATCCGTCACCATTGAGTTGAGACACAAAAAATTGTAATAGTGTAAAGGAAATTCCTATAAAGAATTAAATTAACAGCAAAAATGTCGACAACCTCCGCATATTCATTTCCCAAATAATGCATTCTGGGGACTGCGGAGTTAGCTAGTGCACGAGTTCTGACATTGCCACTGTAATAAAACAATGAATTGTGTCTCGATGACCTCAATTGGCGCGTGAAAGTCAAGCAGACCAACAATCTGGGGGCAGTCAATCATACCATTGATGATCCTGTATAGAAATATAAGGTCGGTCATCGTACGTCTCACTGATAAGTTTAATAATTTCAGACGGCTAAGGAGATAATCATAATCGATATCCTCAGAGCGTATGTTTATTTTCAAATTAATAAATCTTAGAAACTAACATAATTAGAGGTAATGTTAACTCAGTTTACATCATCGGAGAGGAAGGTTAATACATATGTGGAATATACTGGTAGGCAATGTTCCAAATAGCGCTCACACAATTTTTAACAAGACTTCTTCATGCGCCGCCTTCTGTTAAAGGTTGGCCACCATGTTGCAGTATGTTGATATATTCTGTATAAGATTACCAACATTTTGGACATCGAACCACTTTCTGAGAATACACAGCAAAGACAAGCGCTTTCTACTAACGTCTCTGCTGTCTTTAATCTTCCCCTGTGTAATGACTAGTAAAATATAATATTTTTCATTGCGGAGATTGTGTCCGCAGTTAACAGCTTTCCTTGAGAGTTGTTATTAATTACATGCTATAAGGGCGAGTTTTCATTTTTCCAGATTGAAATTCGAGAAATTACACACAAATTAGATATGCTTTCAAGACGAGGTTAATAATTAAATTCTTACAAGTTCCAGAGAAATAATTAATGACGTTATTTGTTAACGTAAATCATGCGAGAGAGGAAGGTATATAATATAAAGATTGTTGATTTTCTCGCATTCAAATATAACTCGTGTCTAATAGCTTATCTATGGCTTATCCGAGATTTTCATATTAATTTTATGGAATGAGTGTTGTCACTTGAATTAATATGTCAAAAATTAAACAATTTTTCGAAGTACCCAATTCATAAATATGAATATGTTTTGAAATCAGATATTTTGATACACACATACATATATTTAGATGATTGCTTAAATCAATGTTGTAATTTTAAATTATTATGACAGCGTATGTTTTCACTAAAACCATTTTTTTTAAAAACGTTAAAAATTGGTAATATGTCCTGCTAATTGAATGGTTTATAACACTATTAATTTTAAGGTTTTGTTAATTTGTTTCAATTGAGATTTGTCTCCGTAATCTTGGCATCAAGATTATAAGAAAATATATTTCATTTATGTAATAATTTACCAAAATTAAGATAATTTTGTAACACGCGAAAAATGCATCTAATGGTCGCGGTCTTTCTTATATCGCCTTCTTCTTTTAAATAGGCAATCCACCCTTCAAGTGTGATTAGTACCATAAACCAAGTTAAAACTTTATTTTATAGAAAAAAAGTACAATAATATTATAGAATAGGAAATATTATATTACAAGTCAATATCATTGTCGTTCAAAAAATTTGCTATTATTTAGATTAAATGTGGCGAGTTAAGGGAAAGAAGATGACACAAGTTAACCGGGAGCTGAAAATTACCATTGACAAGATTACTGTAAAAAAAACCTGTGATCCTTAAGGGACAAGCAAAAGTATATGGTCAAGGGTCTCCTCCTCAGCACCACACTCACACATTGGGGAATCTATTAAGTTCAATCTGAATAAATGTGAGGCTACCTGGCAATGCCCAATTCTCACTCTAGAGATATTTGATATTGTTCTTTCGTTTTGGAGAACCAGGAGGTGCGGGGAATTGATCACCTTTTGGAAACAAACCATTCTTTTGATATTAACAAGGGTTTAGAAATTATACATACAAATACTAGGCGTTTACAGTTAGATAAATTTGTTAATAGCAAGCTAAATATTATAAATAACTAAATTCTCTTTGCAAAGTCACCGTTTAAATTTGTTTTCATATTAGTTCTTACTTATTCACCACTTTATTGTTTTGTTTTTATATATGCTTATATTTTTTAATTTCAGCATACATTGTTTCATGAAGAAGATACCATAGATGTCGAAACATGTAGGATAATCAAAATAGTGGTTTAAACCAAAATTAATTGTGCAAATATTGAAGAAGCAATTTTTTTAGTTTGACGCGAGTGTTGATGGCTCTAGAAATCGAAGATGTCCGCAGAAGACTTGACCAGGTAAAATAGATACTGAAACATGGTCATGTTAGATGCCTCAACACATCGGCAAGCATGCATGTGAAAATAAATGAGGAAAAAGTTAGTATGGTACTCAATTATTTAAGAAATTCTCCCGCAGAGAAACGGCGAAATTAGTTTTTTTAAATAGGTATTCTATTAAAATAATTTAACAATAATAACATTATAAACGGTCAAGTCTAGCTGCTCTAATAATATGTGATATGCAAATTAATAAATTTTTATGAAATACATTTCAGAATTTCAAGCGTGCGTGCATTTAAGGGCGTGCTGCATTATCCTGATTTTTAAGCAAGAAAAGTGTTTTTATTCTTCCATTTCTTGTACCCTATCCGTAAGTTATCACTGTATAACTTATAATCACGCATTTTATTAACATATATTGTAACCAGTATTGAATAAATCTAGTGTTTTCAAGTAAGTACTTTTAGTCCATGCCTCGCTATTGTCTCAATTGATTTCCTCACTGTTGAATCAAGTTGAATATTGTGAATATCCTGAATACAAATGATGGACCTAAGAACGAGGCGGATGTATTATCATCATTGCAAATTCTTCTAGGCTGAAGAATGTGAATCTTTTCCTATACGTTTATTTATTTTTAACAGTATGCAAAATAGTTTAATACTTTTACAGATACTATCATACATTGTGAATCTAATCATCCATTATCACACAAACATTCAGGGTTCTACTCCATGATACATCGTTAAGTCAATATTCCTACGTCAACATCAAATTTTAATATTGAATTGAATACAATTAAAAAAATAGCACTTAATAACGGGTATAATACAGGTTTAATAGACACTATTTTAAAAAATAAACTAAAAGAATATAATAATCAATTTTTATATAAATTACAGATAAAACATAATGATAATACTGATTAATGGTGTAGGATTTTATACATAAATAACTTTTCGAATCAAATATCTAAACACCTACCACGAAACATTAGACTGGCAATTTACCCATAAATTCTAAAGACAAAGATGATAAATTTAACAATCTCGTGTCTATAAACTTAGTTGCAAGGATTGTGCTGCATTTTATATTGGTAAAAAAGGAACATTTGAGATGTTTGAACAATAGTGGGTTTTCAGAATTTCTAATCATTTGATAGAAAATGGTCGTAGTTTTGATTAAAAAAATTGGGATTGTCAACTTTGCATGTAAACGGTGTTGGTCATAAATCAAATAATTTGGAATCATTGGAGATAAATAAAGCGTGTAAAACTAATCAAAAAATTATAAACAACCAACTAAATTTAACTACGAGTCTCATTCTAAAATTTTTTCCTAAAAATTATTCGAGTAAATTTGTATAAAGTAACAATTTGAGTTAGATACTAAATTTATTTTTTAAATAATTATTGTTTTTTAAAAATAGATTCTGGTAAAGAAACAACAACATATGTTTTTAGTTAGTATTGACATCCTGAAGAAAAAAATTGTATTTTTCGAAACCGGTAGATGTATTTAAACTCAATAAGTGGTTAATGAAACAATGTTTAAAAATAAAAATAACAAAATAGTTTAAATAATATAAATTAAATTATTTAATAGTATTAATAACAGACGTGTTAACAAACGAACCGTATTCTTCTTCTTGTAGCCTATCCATTCAACGGACGTCGGCTATCATGACTTTATTACTGCAGCCCGGAAAAGCTGGCCAAACCATTGCCATGATGTTCTCCTTCTTCCAGTAATCTTTCTTTACATTATGAGGTGCAAGATCTGACCTGATAGTGCAAGGATATATGCATGAAGATCTTACGCAATAAGAACAACATAATACATGACGCACACCAATCTATTACAATCATTATATAGCGATTCGCTCAAATCAAATGTCGAAATTATTTAATATTAAAAATGTTTGAATTATTTTTAATGAATTTGAAACACATCGCTTTTTTTTCTTGTTACTAAATAAAGGCCTCTTTTCCACGCAACAATAACACATACAACATTTAACGTTTTACCATTTTTGTAAAATATTATTGTAAATTTCATTTCTCGCTAACAATGTTGCTTTTATAACTGATTCAGCCTGTTTAAAAGACTCTCCTAAAAATTTAATGAAATTTGTATCTGTTTTGGGTTTCGCTACACTTACCCAGTATTTCATTGTTAGCTATGAATACTAGAAGGCGGCAGTGAGGTTACAACACAATCGTTTATCACATTATGCAGGTATAGCCCCACCTTGAGAAAGAAAATGTACCATCGTCGTGATGGTCGATAATTCACATTGGACTGTTCACGATACCGTGGTATTGTATGAACCTATTATTGGATTGTGTTGTATGAATGTAAGAGTACTGTAAAAAAGGATGCAGTGATGTGGACATAAAACGTGATCGTGTAAAAAGGGAGTACTCGTATATTAAAAATTACATTAGTCTTTTTATTTTCTGGTGGTTCTCTCGCGAGTTTCTAACCTTTCGTTGTTTTTGTCAATTTTCCTTTTCTTTTCTCCGCAGCCCGCAGTTCGAAGAGCTATTGCAATTGGATTGTCAGTAGCGTTCTTGATCTAGTTAGTTTATCGAATTGAAGATCGCTCTCTTCCGCTCCAGCCGTACTCATTCATCACTAGTTGGAGAGTAATACAAGGGTTATATAATAAGTACCCGTACTTAACGACTGATGAAACCACTAACGCAAAATCTGTATACCATCTTTCAAATGACGCCTGTCAAAACTTCAGACAGAGTTGTCAAGTAGTTTTGTTTTGATTACTGTTGAACGTGGGCAAGTTTGTGATTGTTTGCAACCATGGAAAAAGAGCAGAATCGGTCAGTGATTAGATTCCTTTCTTTGGATGGGAAGACGTGTGAGGAAATCAAAGTGAAATGCATGTCGTTTATAAAGATCATTCATCTTCGATCACTACCATCAGATATTGGTTCAATGAATTGAAGCGTGGCAGAACATTCGTTTTTAATTGAGGTGAAATATGGTCAACGTAAATGACAATGCCTGTGAGGATAAAAATCCAGTAATTGTGTGTTCTTTCTTACAAAAATTTTGACATTTTGGACAACAATTTGGATATTGTGAATGTAAATAAAAAAATGTATTTCAGACTAATAGAAATCACACAGTATTTATATGATCGATTATCGAAAGTATTAATATTATTTTATTTAGAGTCATCGATATAAAATATAAATGATATAAAAATGTTTATATTTGTGCCGGTGATTTTTAAACGATTAATATCAAGTCATCGGGACACCTACTTACTCGATATCATAGTAACCGGGCTCCACAGAATCGGTTGAGTGTCCTAGGATGCAAGAAATGTAAATGTCACCGGTCAAAATTAAAAATAACTATTATTAACTATTATAACGTTACTAGTTCTCGGTGACACGACGGATCATTAGATCGGTTACTTTTGGAACCAGTTTCAACTTTCGAAATGCAAGTTCGAATTTGATCAATTCCGATTTCTCTTTGCTGTTTGTATAATAATTTAATGGCGTCATTCTTGAGATTCCGAAAGTTAATCAAATATTCATCTGAAATTAAAGTTCCTGCAATCAACGACATCAACCATCGCTAGTTAATCAGGCCTATTCTCAAAATTGCAATATTGAAATGAAGGTGATTGTTACACCAACCCTCAAAAATAGTGTTATATTTGAATGAGAGAGAGGAAGAGAGAGTAAGGGAGTGAGGGAGATAAACGTACCATAATCTGTCAAAACTATCTGTCTATTTTTGAGGGTTCGTGTAACAATCACCTTCATTTCAATATTGCAATTTTGAGAATAGGCCTGAATATTATTTTATATTGAGTCATTATTGATATATAAGTTCTTAAGGAGCACTTTATTGTTGTGGTGTTACAGTTTTTCAGAGCATAGTTGTGTGGTATTTTAATACGAATTAAATTAATCAACTGACAATAAACTGAGAGGCAAAACATCAGCTGATGTGGCGAAACTAAATGACGCGTTTCCACGAAAAGGAAAATATCCAGGTTCGAATCCTGATAGAACTAAAACATTTTTTAATACAAATTAAATGTATCAATTAGAAAGATATACAGATAAAATCAATATATCGAAAAAATATTTTTGTTGCAAACCAGGAACACTTCCTATCCGAGGAAGTGCGCTGACCGATTACACCACGGCACCATAGTAAGATAACGACAATTTTTCTAACACTCCAAATGAATACATCTGTTATTCCATTATTTGAAAGAAATCTACTTTAAATGTAAAAATATTTTTTCGATAATTTGATTTTTTCTCTCACATGTTTCTAGTGAATTAATTTAATTTAATATTTAAGTATTTATAATATTTTTGTATTGAGAGTCCCTGCTATTAAAGCTCCTCCCACCCCCTACTGAGCACGGTACCTTTTCAGTTTTCAGTGGTCGCCTGTTGATATCGCTGTTACTGATCTCTTTTATTTAATCTGAAAGCAAAGTACTTTTCACACTTTGTGGGTTCACCGAGTCGGGTTCGCGACTTGGGTACAAAATAATGCGAATTTATTAATAGTTTTTTTATTCTAACCATAATGAAATAAATATTTAAATTTTTAAGTCAAATAAATGCACTACGTAGTATGTGTTTTTTACGCTTTGGCAATAATGTCTATTCCATACTGATAATATACACATGTGTCCATCATTATGAAAGTGGTCTAAGTCATATTTATTTCATTTTGCGATATTTAAAGGTTTACGTTGAATTGATTAAAACGTATGTTTATATTATATAATACAATCATATTAATTTAAAATAATTGATAAACTCTTTTTTTTAACCATTTTCATTATAATGGGCACATATATATGTAAATAGTACAAATTGTTACCTAATTACTGTTCAGCTACTCTAGTTTAAACAATTGTATGGTGCATGTCAGTTAAGCCATCCAGCTCTATTATAGTCTAATCTATAATTATAAATATATACATATAAAATCAATTTTGTCGATAAAATATTGTTTTTGCGCTACCGGGATTCGAACTTGGATCTCTATTTCCAATCCGGGGAAGTACACTACCAATTGTGTTATAGCGCCAGTATTTTTCATGACAAATTTTCGAACCTATATGTTACACTTTTTCAAATTAATACATCTGTCGTTCCGTTATTTGAAAGTCATCTACATTGTTTTTACGGAATCTAAAATACCTTTAAGTAAACCGACTGCAGACGCCAGAATTATCAATTCATTTCCTTAATATTCTATTTTAAACTAATGAAATGGACCACGGCTGTTAGGCATTTAAGCGACTCCGAGATATAAATATCATTGAGCTGAGACATGTCCATCTAGACAATTAAAATTTTAATTAGTCTACTGATCTCTGAACTCTTGAGAGACCGACATATAATAGCCCGTAATTAAATACAGACTTTATAATGTATAAGCATATTATTTCAAAAGTGGCTTGTGACTTGTTGATGGTTATAGACAGTGATATATGTATCGTAAACTACAGTAGGTACATTGTATTGCGAACCAAATCTTTGGACACTCGGGCGCATACCTTAAGAGCTAGTTAAGTGGCAGGATCCAAATGTATTAATTAAAAAAATAAACATAAAAAATAAATTTTATCGAAAAATATTGTTGTTGCTACCAGGATCTCTTTCCAATCCGGGGAAGGTGCATTAATCAACTGTACTACAGCAGACAGTACTTTTGAGGACAAATTTTCGAACCCATATACGTAACACTTTTCAAATTAATACATCTATCGTTCCATTATTTGGAAGCCATCTACTTTGTTTTTACAGAATCTCAAATACCTTTTAGTAAACCGATATCAGACGCCAGAATTAACAACTCATTTTTATAAAATTTTGGACACTTTGATACAACTTATATATTATTAAAACAACAATATTTTTCGATAATATTGATTTTACATTTATATCTTTCCAATTAATACATTTAATTAGTTTTTTAAATATTACAGACCTCTATGTTCTGAATAATTACAACTTAATGTGTTCTCCTTATAGTGATAGTGAGTGTAACTAAAAGTTATCAGTGATTGAATCACAGTTCGTGATTTTGAGCTCATCACTAATGTTCAGTCATAGAAAGTATTCTTAAAAACGTCCATACATTTTTTTATATGGGTAAGAAAGTAATATTTTACGTAAAAATTTTAACATTAAAAACACTATTAACAGTACTCTAAAATTATAAATAAATACATGATAGGGTCGTATAAACGACGGATTTATTTTGTCCAAAGACGTTGGCTAAAGGAAAGTACATGTATTGTATTACATATATTATATATGATTGTATAATATCATTGGTAACTGCATAACCTAAATCTATACCTACTGCACGCCACTGCTATTAGTCATATTTTATTTGATCTGTAAACTTATATAAATTGAACTTCGAATGAGAACTCTAGAACAAAAAGAAAATTTCATTGGTGGAGTCACAATCAGTTAATATCATGACTTTCAAACAGAAAATATATTTCAATGTTATGGTGTTTATTTTTAAAATTTTCCCAAAAAAATATCGGCAGAATTGAGGAGGCCGGGTATGCAATTTATTTATACCTTACACTTAAGGGTTGAAAATATATGCCGGCATATTTTAAAGCATAAAATTCCTATTTAAAGATAATGATAACGAACACCCAATAATGTGAGAACGTACTATCATTATGTAACTGAAATTAAATATTTGTGAGTTATAATAGATTCTAAATTGAATTTTTCGCAAAATACAAGATACGTGACTTAAAACAAAAATCTCACTTCTAGAAAGAATTACAAGATTCTTCTTCTTCTTAAATAGGCATCCAAAAAGATATGGTCAAGGGATTCCTCATCGGCACCTCACTCACACATTGGGGAATCTATTAAGTTTAATCTGAACAAATGAGAGGCCACCTGTGCAATGCCCAATTCTCATTCTTGAGATATTTGATACTGTTCTTTTGGATACTTTCCTTCTTGAACCAGGGGGTGCGGGAGAATTACAAGATTCATACAGATGAATAAGTACTGAAAGTGAATCTTGTAAAATAGTATACAACTCTATTATTATTTCTTATATACAGGGTGAAACAGACCTAGTCTAAAATATTTTATGGGTGTATACCTGACTATATTACGAGTAGAAAATGTTCAAGGAGTATGTGCCAATTTGAACTGTTACGGAAAATAATATTGTTTGAAATTTTTACAAGATCGTGTTAAACTTGACATCTACGTACTTCGAAATAAATATTTGTGAAATTGTTCAATTATTAATATATATATTTGCTTCAGGCCTTATACCATCTAACAAAAAATAGTCTAGCCAATTGAAATTAGATGATTTTAAATTTTTTATAATCAATGATATATTTTAATTAATCGAAATAATGACAAAATTATTCAGTTTTTGAAATGCTTGTATCTCTGGCATGGTTGAGATTAGTCACATATCTCTTGAACATTTTACCTATAAAGTGTTGTGAACTAGGTCTGTTATACCCAGTATACTACTGCAGCAGTATTTTATTTTTGATTAATGAAGAAAAATATACTACTGAAAAATAAAGCGTTTAGGATAATATTGAGAAAAAATAGATATACCTATTCGAATCAGTACAATGCTAAAATACCTTCATATGTTAACCTTTATACAGAAATATATTTCAATGTTATGTTTATTTTTAAAATCCTCACTAAAAATATCTATATCTAAATATCTAAAAATAACATGCGCAAGGAAAGAGATAGAATGAAACATTCAGGAAGAAAGTCAAATCTCAGAAAGAAATGATGTATAGTGCGGTAAAGATTTTAAATGCCAAATGATATTAAAAAGGAGGAAAAATTACATAGATTCAAAATTAAACTAAGCAAATAAGTGCAAGTTAAGATATAGTAAACAGGTAAATATTTGACATTGTTTATATTATATTAGAAAAAATATATAAATGTAATAAAAAAATATATGTAAATATGAAACCGGAATTTTTGTATAGAAAATGTTGTATGAAAATGAAACAAAATATTTTATCCCATCGCTAGCTATATACTTTTCCCATCTCTCTGGCAATTTGCGGATGCCACGCCAAAAAAACTGTTACTCTTTTGAGGCAAACCAATCATCGAGCCATTTTCGTAATAAGTGAAGAACTGCTTAGCAAATGCGTGTCCCATCGATGCAAATAAGTAATAATCGAACAGAGCCAAGTCTGGTGAGTAAATCGTATGCGAAAGTATTTCCAAAATAAACGCCTCAATCGTTTCCTTGACCGATTTGTTGTGTGTGATGGTGCATTGTCATGAAACAAAATCAGTTTGTGTTGCTTTTTTTTATATTCTGGTCGTTTTTCACGCAAAGCTTGATTGAAATCGATCATTTGTTGTCGGTAGCCTTCAGTGTTAACGGTTTCGCCAGGTTTTAGCAACTCACACCCTTCTGATCCCACCAAACACAGAGCATTGTCTTTCGTCCATAGCGATTTTTTAAACCACTCAAAGCTTTAACATTTTGTAAGCTTCTACAAGCATTCGAAGCGATTCTGCAGCAGTTTTCTTCAAATGTTAACAGAAAATCAGTGCTGTCCGCAAATCGTGGTTTCCAGCCACAAAATTCGACACGTTCAACGCTATTAAAAACTGCGCTGTCGTATGAAACTTGTATTGTTATGAGTTGAAAATCTATGTCAGATGTCAAAACAAGAAAATGGCCCCAATGACGCGGTTTGACTACATTGACAGCTAGGACCATCTATCTTCTCATTCTTTCTTTCTTTCTTTCTCCATCTCATTATTTTTCCACCTCGTCCCGAAATTGTATTTCCAAGATATTTAACCATATTTTACAATATTTCATTGTACTGTTTGATTTGTGTTTGCATTTATTTAATCACCGATTGTTTATAAACCAAATATATGATTTGGTAAATAGAAATAGAACAATAATTCTAAAAGAAATGTTAGAAGTTATTTAGGAATCGATAAACGTATGTAAGACAGTTGGCGAATATTAAATAAGCAATCAAGAGAGGGTTCTCTTTCGTTCTATCGTTTCTGTTTACATATATACATATTTATTTGCTAAATAACGCTAATACATTGACCGATGTCATAGGAACATCATATTGGTTACAAATGTAAATTTATTTAATTTTTAAAATTTATACTTTATTTTGTGAACATAAAACACTTGCTTTTTTTATCAACTCGCTTAATTTACTTGACATGCGTTTAAAATAAATAAACGAAAGGTTGATAACGCCCTTACAAGGCAAAACGCGTCTAAAGTAAATTAAACGAATAGAATAAAAAAAAAACAAGTGTTTTATTCTCACATATGTGATTGTTAATTTTATTTTAAAATTTTTGATCACGTAGGAGTTTAAAAAAAAAGTTACTTTAAGAATATTTTTGCTCAATTGAATTAAATGAATCAAGATTTTTTTATATTCATCAAAAATATGTCTGATAAAGATATTGATTTTTAAACATAGAATTTACTTTATTCAGTGGAGACCCAGTCAAATTTGTCACCAAACCTGTGTTAGAAAGATTCGTAACATTTTTATATGCTCTCACCTTTATTTTATATTTGAATTTAATTTTTACCGGTACCAGGATCGATAAAGCCTCTTGAGCCTCTAAAATTAGTTTTGAAATTAAACATATTTTTTTTGTATTTTGGAGGCATTGATATCGATCTTGGTTACCTTTCACATGTCAATCCAGTCCGCTGTCTTCTTACTAGTTCTTTAATATACTGTGGTGTCATATTGTTATATATAAATGAATACATTTGCAAATTTTTTGTGACAGAATTTACAATTATTAATATACAAATATTTAAATTGATTAAACAAATATTTAACCCCTACTTGTTCGTAAGGAGCTAGGTATTTGTAAACTGCTCTTTTCACATTTCATTGATTTATCGGCAGCGTAATGCTTATTATCCGCGCCTATCTTGCGGGTTATGTTCACACCAGGGATATTTAAAATTGAAAAAAATTTATTTAATTGAATTTATGTATATTTTTTCGAACCAGAAAAACACATTCTATGCAGCAGTGATATAATAAATGTATAAAACGTAACGTAGCGTTAAAAAAACAATACATTTTTAATAATATTTTGCTCTTAAATTATACATTAATTATATTTATAATGATAAAGAGAATTCACGGAGAAACGTAAAGTTGTATTACTTTTCGGTATAAAGAAGTGATCAAATACTAAATTTTCATACAAAAACTGGATTGATGGCTGACTGATTTTATCATGCCATGTGGTGGCTGAAAATGAAAATTATTCCCCACATTTAAAAAAAAACGTAATGCGTATATTTGACGGAATGTGGCAGGGCGTGGAAGCTTTTTTAAATGAAAATATGATTACACAAAAAATATTATTTGTAAAAAGCGCGCCACATTTTGGAAACGTTAAATCCTGTTTAGCTGTATTATGCTCTGAGCGGGGAAAATATTTTAACATTTCTAGAAATAGCTTTAAAAGGTGCCAGTCCACGATAGGTTCAGATCACAGACTCGTGCAGAGAGTGACGATAGGGGACATTATACAGTCTACAGCTGGGATATATCAGTCATTATTTATTAGGTTCTAGTTAGTATATAAAATGACACTTTGTTATTTTAAACATGTTTAAGAAATATTTGAAAAAAAAATACTAACCTAATTAATATTGACCTAATGTAACCAATTCTAACCTAATCTACTGAACTCAAGTGAGTGTATAAATAATGAAAAATCCGCATTAGAACGAGAACAAAAAAGAACAATGTAAACTGAGTTAGTGTATGTTAAGAGTTTTTGACCGATAAGCTATCGGTTCTGACTGAGAGTTACATAGGACGTTGAACATGGTCATCTGTTAATTAAGACAATTGAACTGTTTTCAACTCACTGACGCGTGATGTTACGCAGAAAATCCTTTATTAGTTTAACAGTTATGTATAGAACCATGGACGTCTTGAAAATATACACATTTGTATCAGAACGGTGAAACATGTTTTGATTTTGGCTGAAATAAAAATATTATCCATTTAAACGTTGTTTGTGCATATTGAACCAGCTTTGGGGGTTTGAATACACGAACTATTACATTTTTAAATACGTTGGTCATTTTTAAAATAAGAATTAAAGTAGGCGTTTTGGACTGGAACGTTGAAGGAGAATTGTGCGGCCCCCGTGAAACTCGACAACTGGTTCATTGAACAGGCGAGCGTCTTCTTCAACGAGAGGATTGTCAAGTTCGTCTCCCGGTCTTAAAAATGCTTGAACGTCAACAAGGATTATATTGAAAAGTAGTTTATGACATTTTTTCATTGTAATTATGATGAAAGAGAGTTACAACAAAATGTCACGAGTTTACGAAACGACAAAACATTTTTTTTAAAAACAAGAAGAAGTAATTACTTATTATTTTTTATTCCAACTTTATCAGCTGTCTATCAACAGCAAATGAAAATAAAATAAAACACAACACTTTAAAGGAAACAAATAATTACATGAGAATGTGCTTTTTCACTTTAAATTTAAGGGTAGTCACTGGGGTCTCTTTATTTCTCATGATGTTTAATAAGTCTTTATTGATTTTTGAAACACATTCTCTCGTTCTCTCACCGTACAGATTGTTCGCGATAGATACTCTCACGGTTCGTCCCGAGGATCTGGTAGAATGGCCATGGTGCGGGCCAGTATTCATATATACATTATTTATCATCTCTTATATAATTACACTATATGTACTAATTTTTTGTCAACTGGTTAGATTTTGCATATAATAAGTAATTTATTATAATCATTTTTATACAAACACTTCTTCATGTTATTTACTATCAGTTTAAAGAATTTTAATTGTAACTTTAATTTTATCAGTATATGTTTTATAAGTTAGTCGATTGCTACTCGCCCCATAACTGACAACCAAGCCGACCATCGCAAAGTACTGTGATATTTAATGTCATCGATGACGTGCTTGTTGGTCTAGTGATTAAGACACTGGCCTAGTGATCCAATGATAAAGTATTCGTACCTCATATCAGGACAGCAACAATTTTAATAGCATTTATTTTAAAATAGTTATATCGTCATATCAATGTGACGTGTTTTCCGCGTTTTCAATTTATTTTAAAGAATATTAAAAAAATTAACGTGCAAGTTGATTTACAGTTTAATTTGGTGAAATTGATTTTATAATATTTTATATTGTTGAATATTTATACATATTTATGTTACCAGGATATTTGAAAGTCCTGAAAATAGAATATCTCAATGAAGAATACTTATTGCTTCAGTCGTAAATTTACAGTTTAAATTTCCGCTCATTGAATAATGTTAAATTAAGTAAATGTTATTTCAAAGCCGACAGATTCTTAACAGCCATTGAAATTATAAGCGGATCTATGATTCACTCAACAAGCAAGAATATTAAGAGAAATATCTAACAAAGCGGTCATCAGTTTGGCTTGCACTAATAAACAAATCAAGATACACTCGCGGATATGTAGCTGAACTATAATTCTGACTCATTTTACTCTTTACAGCAAAAATATCGTGATCGGCTGCCAAGTACCAAATATACTCATCATTTGAAATGGCGTTACAGCCATCAAAGGAGACACATTCTTATTGTGAAGTTGTAATTATTCAGAACAGACGGTCTGTGATGTTTTAAATACTAATTTAATGTATTAATTATAAATATATACATATAAAATCAATTTTGTCGAAAAATATTGTTTTTGCGCTACCGGGATTCGATTCTGGATCTCTATTTCCAATCCGGGGAAGTACACTACCAATTGTGTTATAGCGCCAGTATTTTTCAGTATTAAATTAGTATTTTAAACCATCAAAGATGGTTATTTTATTATCAACAAAATGTATGACATTTTTTCAACTGACATTAATAATTTTATATTCAATGTAATATTTTCCACAATTTGTTCAAAGCCGATATTGTTTCATTCATCAAAATTTCAAGTGTTGCTCGGGCTGTGTGTGAGGTGGCACCGCCTCGTTGAAACTACATGTGTTGCAGACCCAATTGACTCAATTCGGCCATCAAGAAGCTTTTACAGCATTGCTTCTTGTATCTTGAAAGAAATAGGGCCCAATGATTCCGCTAGCCCACATGGTGCACCATACTGTAACTCTGCGTGGGTGTATCAATTAAGGATTTTCAGTGCCCTAATTACGGCTGTTTTGTTTATCAACAAAACCCGCCAAGTCGAGTTTCATCGCTCATGATATTTTTTTCCAAAAGTCAGGTTTGTGTTTGTTTTAATAACTTTAACACGCTGTTAAGACGTTAAATGCTCTATAATAAATTGTAATAAATTATTCTCTACGATTACTAAATTTCAATTAATAAATATTTGCCAAACCAAAATGGCGGTCAAACAAAATCGGCCTGTAACATAATATGAATAAAGTTGACATGTTGACATGAGAGTAAGTTTTTATTAAGTATCTAATTATCTATCTAACTAACTAACCATCTCGCTGTTTCTCCGCGAAGGTGAACAGAGTGTATGGAGCGACACACTCTTCTATCTTGACATATAATTCTAGCCTTATCTACATTCATACATCATCTCATGTAAACTCGTCGGTTGTTAAGACTTCTAACAGAACTGTCTTCAGGAAATCCTCTATTTCTGATGCCATCAACACTTGCGTCATATATCATTCTTACCATTCTCTCCTCATTCATTCGTTCTACGTAAGCGTTTTAATAATTAAACTAATTTTACTTTATGCAATGCAAAATAGATACAAATTTAACACAGAAAGTGTTGTATTAAAAAAGTCGCTTGTTTAAAAAAAAACAAAATGAAAAAGTTCGTCAGTAATTTTGTTAAAATTTCTCAATATTGAGAGAAGTTATTTTGTGTAGAATTATTAGTATACTAAGCCAGTTCGTGCTTGGACGAAAGTTTCGTCGGCAAAATAATGTGACAGGCGTTGTGTATAGATTATTATCAAAGTTGCCATCTTCATGGGTTCACTTCACTTCAAAAAGTCTCAAAAAGTCGAGTATCCTCGAAAAACACATGACTACCGTACGATAGACGTACTTTTCTAATAAGGCTGACAATTTATTTCTAAATTTGTTAATTAATGACAATAATGTAATTAATCATGTTAATTATGTAAATTAATTACATCAATTGATGAAATGTGAAAATAAAAGTAGTATTGTATAATGATTGTTATCTATGACGTTATGTTATCTATTAAGTGTCTCAATACAGATCTCAGATATATTATATGTTTTGTCCAAGTACAATATTTTTCTTGAACATTACAAGAGACATTACGAGATTTTAATTAAAAATAGTAAAAATAAAATCATTCTAATTAATACATTTAATTAGTATTTAAAATATCACCTATGTTCTGAATAATTACAACTTCACAATCGTCCGTTATCGGTTTACTCAAAGGTATCAAATAATGGAACGACAGATAATGTCGTTGTAACACAGTTGTTTAATGTATCTTTCCCGGATTGGAAAGAGATCCCGGTGGCGCAACAATAATATTTTTTAATACAATTGATTTTATGTGTATATATTTCTAATTAATACATTTAATTAGTATTTAATATGAAATCATTTATTTTTTACTCGATTTCAATTCTTTAATCAATACACGTATTTAATTTATTAATGTTATTTTCTTTATCTCATCTATTTCTTAATATTTTACATCGGTAAGTAGAATAATTTTTCATTTTCATATTCAAGATAACAAATAAATAGGTCTGAGGCGGCTCAAGGTTGTTCATATTCCAGAAAAGATAAGAAGAGGTGAAGGGAAAATTGACCAAAGCATCACTATGGATTCGGATTACTTAAAATAGCATGACTATATATGTCAATGATCCTAAAAGTCACTATTGGCCGACAATCAGCCAAAATAGCCCCCTGCAGGCTCTAGTACCAAGCAATCGGCGATTGCCGATGAGACCATGACAGCGCAGCGATCACCAATGACCGCCTGCAGGGCCTGGCAGCAAACTAGTAGCACTGTTTGCTGCTAGTAATGTAATACGGTATTATTGGATGGGGAGGAGCATATAAAACTTCAATGTCACAATTAGAAATCACTCAAAAAATGATAATAAAAATTATTTAAAAAAAAAAAGACTATCAAGTATACAACTTTTCACAGATTTCAAAGTACCAAAAATAATACACCGGTCTACAAGATTTAGAGACCAAATTGATATTCCAAAACTAAAATATACCGCAACTCAAAATCACTATACTTATCAAGGCATCAAATTTTTTAAAAACCTTCCCATCACAATTAGAACAATTACAGACTACTATCAATTTGTGTCTGAAGTTAAAAAGATATATACACAGACTAACTGAAACATAAATTATCTCGTACATACTCCTTCTCTATACACGAGTCCTACTCTCATAGAGATGAAATAACAGTTAAATGAAATATATATATATCCTACTGATAATTCTAAAATGTATTATATTTTATAATATTAAAAAAAAAAAGATTACTAGATATGGCGCATGATAACTAGAACAGCTGACTTCAAATGCTAGAAGAATAAAGAAGTATAGCAAATAATTATCATTTTGATAGCTGCTGTAATGGCCCGTGTCTACGGATGAGATTTTCATCTCGAGACAATCTCTGAAACATGCATTATGCTCCCATGAGATTCTTTAGAGACTATTCTCGGTTTTCGTAGTCCACCGTGGTGTACACACTAAGTTTCAGACATTCGAGCACCGTCACCTAATCGCTTAGTGTATATCAAACGTCAAATGTCAGACTTTTGATGTTCCATTTGTTAGTTGGGTGAATTTGAAAAAATGGAAACAATGTTTGTAATTTTATGCCTTGTATTTGTTTAACTTTTAAGAATAAATTGTTGTATCAATAGTTCTAGGTGAGGTTTATGCATATGTGTAGAATCGCTATCAAAACGATGCCGTGTACGCGGGTCGTTACTGAGATTTATCTCAACTAAATCTTTGCGATCTCATCGTGTCTCATTCCGTAGACGTTTAAAGAAATTTTCATTTATTAAAGCTTAGATAAAACATACTTTTAAACAGACAATGATGATAATTTCACACAATGTGACGTGTTATTTCTTTCTGTTTCAACGCAGACCAACGTGTTTATTAAATATATTTATTTAGAATGTGTGTGCGACACTCTTAAATTATATTTATTATATAAACAATGTACGCCTGGCACTTTTGCATGCACCTATATTTAAATCGCGAAGTGTCCCCGTCTACCGATATAAAATCGTATTACATGGGTACCGATGGAAACGAATTTTTCCGGATTTAAACTAAAAAGAGCGGGCTCTTCACGATTGGATTATTAGAGTTTCAAGAATACCAATAAAATATTAAATTCTATTTGAATATTATTTAGTCGGTTCTCTGGAATATTTCACTTGTGGGCTAGCGTACGGGCGGGTGCATTAATCAAGTTCTCGTAATTTGAGGAAGGTTATTCCTAACCACGCTCGGGAATTATAAAGTAAGAGTGGGTACCATGCATGAGGTTCTCAATATATTTATTTCATATTTAAAACAATGCAGTCGTTAAAAGATTTGTTCTTTGTATCTTTCTAAATTATATATTGTGTAATTTGTTTTAAAAAAGTATGTAATGTACCTGTAAACATCTTCTGTGTATATGTGGTTTGTTTGTGCTGACGTGCTTGTGGTCTAATGGTTACGATACTCGCCTAGTGATCTGGTGGTTGGGGGTTCAAGTAAGTTTTATATTCATAGCATGAGCATTTTGTTTAGTAAGAATGTGGCACGTATTCCGTGTATGCGTCTCTATTTTTAATTTTTTTTCTCTATTTTTATTAAAAAGATATACATATAAAATCAATTATATTGAAAAATATAGTTGCGCTACCGGTATTCGTACCTGGATCTCTTTCCAAACCAGGAATTTAATTAGTATTTAAAATATCACACACCTATGTTCTGAATAATTACAACTTCACAATAAAAATGTGTTCTCCTAATAATATATAAGTTGTATCAATGTGTCCAAAATTTAATAAAAATGAATTGTCAGTTCTGGCGTCTACTATCGGTTTACTCAAAGGAATTTAAGATTTCGTAAAAACAAAGTAGATGACTCTCAAATAATGAAACAATAGATGTATTAATTTGAAAAAATGTAACATATAGGTTTGAAAATTTGTCGTCAAAAATGGTGTCGCTGTAGCATAGTTGGATAATGCACCTACCCCGGTTTGAAAAGAGATCCAGGTTCGAATCCCGGTAGCGCAACAACAATATTTTTCGATACAATTGATTTTATATGTATATCTTTCTAATTAATACATTTAATTAATATTTTAAATATCACAGACCGTCTGTTCTGAATAATTACAACTTCACAATAAGAATGTGTTCTCCTAATAATAATAATACTCTTACAATCTGCCGTGCATATCTGACCTTTCTGAATTACGTTTCGGATAAACACAAACAATTGCCATTCTAATTAATGCTGTTGTGGATATTTTATATCCTGGAAATTATTATTGTTATATAATAAAATAATTAATCGGAGTTTTACTGTATAATAAAATTTAAAAAGGTTTGGTACTAAAACGCAATCAACTTCAATATAATATAATAGTTATGCCAAGGAATTATAGCTGTTCTGTATAAATAATACAAAACGCACACCATCAGTTAGTTCTTACACCTTGGGGTGTTTCAATGCAGCGCAAATTGCAATATTAGGGTGCACTTCCGGGGAGGTAATGCAATTAGTCCCGCATTCGGAAGTGAGGCGGGGCCGTAATGGTGTGGAAAGAGCTACACTATCAATGTTTGCGATGAGGGTGTTAAATTGTTATGGAAAACTATGAAATTGAGTTTGCAGGCTAATCTTTTATTACTTTTAAAATTACCAATATTAACTTTGTACTTAAAATTCATATTTTTATTTATTATCTTTTATTGCCGTTCATAACGATTTTGTTAAATTAATGTATGTACGAGTACATATTATATTTTGCTGGTGTTGACCATTTGGTGGAAATATGAGAAGAAAAGGAAGGCACTCACGTTTTCGCCTGCCGTATGCTGGTTCATTTGTTGATTCCTCTCCACCACAAGAACAAGCGTTTGAGCGGAGTATCTACACTGTTAACATTCGCGATGAAATTATTATTTTTATGTAAGCGGAATTAAAGTAAATATTGATTATAAGCATTAGCGATTAAGTAACAAGCGACGGTAGTTAGTCCGTGTACAGTCCAAGCGCACACTGAACTTGCTGCAGTTTGAGACTGTTAAATTACTGCAACACCTGCTTTCATCCTGTGCTTAAGGATAGGTTAAGAAAGAAAGTGACGGAGATACGCAGGTTAAATTTTGGGTAAATAGCGAACTGAAGGTATGCACGAGTGAGGCAACAAGTCAAATCCCAAAAAACTTATATAAATTAATTAACTTAAACAGCGCTAACACCGTTCACAGGAATTATTATAAATGGAAAGATTCTGAATAATCTGTGTTATGCAAATGATGCGGTACTTCTGGCGAGTAACATTGAAGATTTACAACTTTTTCTGAACCAAATAGTGAACACTTGTGAGACTTTTGATTATTTAAACCATTTTGTATACTGTTAATAATAAATTCATATATAGGAAAAGATTCACATTCTTCAGCTTAAAATGATTTGCAGTGATGATGATACATCAGCCTCGTTCTTGTATACAGGATATTCACAATATTCAACTTGATTCAACAGTGAGGAAATTGATTGAGACAATGGCGAGGCCATGGACTTAAAAGTACTTACTTGAAAACACTTGATTTATTCAATACTGGTTACAATATATGTTAATGAAATGCGTGATTATACAGTGATACAGGGATAACTAAGAGTAAATTAAGTGGTGGGTCGCGCGGAGCGGGTTGCTGCTTAGGTGCATACCGGTATGACGTCATACGACGCTAGTTCAGTGTCATTTCAGCATATTCTTTAAGACCGCTATTATTTTTATGTCATAGCGGACTGGAGTACGTAGCTTGGGGTCTAACAGTCTTTTCCACAAAAGTACTCATCCTACTGTTTTATTATCCGTCAGACTGCATCTTCGATAAATAACTTAATTTCTTAATAACCTATTTACCCCTTAAGGCCCTCCGCAGACTACATGTTGTATTACTATTACTATCTACTAATTTTACGACTTATTAAAGTATATGCAATTTATACAAGTTAAATTCATACCTACATATTATAATTGAATTCGTTTCTGTTTTGACTTTAAGTAACATGTCAGGCCAACGAACTCGGTTACTTGGAAATCCACTTGAGATTCCATTGGTATTTAGGTTATATAGCGGATTTAATGAATCCATAAAAACGATAGGGACTAAAATCTTCCCTTAAAACAAAATATATTTATATTAACCAAGGACAAAGGATTATAGATAATAAAAGGCCCGAAACCATAGCTAGCAGATCACTGTGTTTTGGGAATCGGTCATGGGAAGTTCTTCTTAAATAAATTCATTATTTTCTCTTGCGCAGTGTACAGAGGATGCACCTCTCCTTTAAATTCGGCACTACGCTGGTGCGACAAATATAATTTACAGGCTAAAGTTTAGTCTGATCGGGCAGCTTCCTCGCACACCGAGCAAACTAAACTGTATGATTAGTAGTTGGTGCTCAGACTGTCTAAATCGGCCGATTGCTTGTCTACACAGTTGTCAGTCGAAGCTGCACTTAGATATGGAAATGTACTTGATGTTCGAATGAAAGGTAATAAATGAAAGATGATAGCTATACAATTTTAAGCGAATAATACAGACAACATTATCCTTGTTAATTCTTAGGGTTTTTACATGTGTTTTTGTACGATTCTAGTTAACATTTTGTTTTATTTTCATACGTGTGATTATGGAGTTCTGCAAACTTACCTATGAAATAATAAATGAGTCGAACAATATTAAAATTGAATTGGTATTTATTTTGAACTTTTTTTTACAGTTTCTTATTGTCTACGATACTCTGAGTACTCTACGTGCGGCTAGACCACCTGATCTACTACTACAAGCGCATCAGCGCTGATCGCTTTTACACTTTTGCTAACACATTATTGTAATGAATATTATATGTTTTTTATAATAATATATGAATTGGAAGGGTACAAAATTCTGATAAAAAACACTCTAAAATATTTTGAACTGATAGCAGAGAACATCGCCGATCGGATTGTCGGCTAGACTGGATAAGCCGTCGGTCGATCAAAAGTATGTAGTTTGCGGAGGCTCTAAAGATTTATTTCCGTGGCTCGTTGGGTCACCAAGAATTTGTGGCAGATGCCATTTGTCAAGATGTTTTGTGTACCAAGATGTTTTAATTTACCAAATACCTCTGCCTACCCCTAATGAAGTTTCCATTCCTTCCGGAGCTATATTTTATTGTACAGTACTACAATTTTAGATTAATTTTATGAGAAAAAATAATGTTTATAAAACATAGTGTCTACTTATTAAGGAGAACACATTCTTATTGTGAAGTTATAATTATCCAGAACATTGGTCTGTGATATTAGTGATTAATACATTTAATTAGTATTTAAAAAAATAATCTACTTAACTCATTAACTCGGAGACTTGTCATATTTTATTATACGAGATTAGAAAGTATTTAAAAATTTGAGAGCAATATTTCCTTAAATTTTCCAGTTTCAATATTAAAAACTTTTCATATAATTTAAACAAAAATATAGATATAACAAAGTAAGTTAAGTAAATTTGATACACGATTATTGAATAAAAATGTTCTTTCTTTGGAAATATTCGGAAATTTATTCCACGGGAAAAAGGTCAATTTTTCCAATTAAATTCTCCCCACAAAGAGGGCCTCAATAATTCATCGCAAATCGTTGAACTTCCACGATCCAATAGATAGTTTAAATAATAAATTTTTTGAAATGTTAATTTTAATTTCGCGTTTATTTTCGAAGAAACAGTTTTATGAACTTTTCAGTCATTAATAATTTTATTTATTATTTTAGGCCATATATTGCTACATATGGTGCAATAATTGAGAAAATCTTGAATATTTTTAGAATACATTTTAAAGTTAGATCAGTTAGTTACTTAATATCTTGTGGCTTTCCTTCATAGTCAACTTTTTACTTTATTATATAGCATAATTATTATATTCGGTCATTACAGGGTGGCCCAAAAAAAGTGAAAACATCTCGTAACACATGAGTTATTTCAAAACATATTATAATTCTTAATGTAATTTTTTTTGCACAATATTTAGCTAATCAGAAATGAATCATGAAAACACCCCATATTACATAATCTACAGGGTTTAAATCTGGGCTGTTTGGTGGCTACGTGCCTGGCTTGATGAAATTAACATTCTCACGACGAAGAAAGTTGATTGTATTTCTGGCTGTGTGAGGTGAAGCTCCATCCTGCTGTAATGTCCAGTTATGCTGTAATGTCTAGCTATACTCCAGGCTTTGTTTTGAAACTCTTTGATCATTTTCCTAGCACCACGAAGTTTTTGATCAGAATACGGTCTTCTGCAGTAATTTTTGTCATTCTGGGTAACAATTTGAAAAAAGCAATAGGAAAATTCATAATCAAAGATGGCGACCGGAAATTGTTGAATTAAAACGTAATATAGGTAAATAGATAAGTAAGTAAATTAGAAAACTATTTAAGCTATTGTTGATATAGTTAAACTAATTTTAATGTAATTATATCATATTTTACGAAATGTTTTAATTTTTTTTTGGCTACCATGTAGGCATTATCGTACCAAAGCCGCCATACCTGTACAATATTTATCCGTACGGTATCAATTTGACGTGAGGCTTGTTATCATATTGATTCCAGAAGATAACCGGAGAAAAGCTACGGAAGTCATGCGCCCCCCAAAAGAAAAGGGTGAACGTCATATTTGTGTTGCAGTTACAGAACTCGGTCACAGTCCGGCAGAAATTCACCCTGTCCAGGTCACAAGAGGCTCCGCTAGGTTTCCCTAGCTACCGCTCTTCCCGGCATCGTCCATCCCAGTAACCCCCAGCGGGAGACCCATATCCTAATGAATTCTCGGAAACGTCCGAGATTCCTTTTCCGGGGGATCCGATCACTTATTCCATCTAATCCCGCAGTCATGATCTATCTGATATATATATATATATATATATAGATACATAGTAAGTCATGAACGGAACATTTCTTAAAGTATACGTGCCTATGTAACATTTTGTAATAAATAATAGAAAAAGAATCGAGCGATGGCTGAGTAAATATTATCCCGCGGCATGACTTTAGGTAATAGTTTTTATGTTTTTTTCTAAAATGTTGATAGATATATAATATATACCTGAAATCTCAAAGGTGCCGAAGTGTAATCAATATTTCGACCACCCTTGAGTTTTATTAAGTCGCTCGTATCGCAAACGCGATAAAATCTATCGCATCCTTCCTCCTTCAGGCGGCTGTCGTTGCGTTTCCCGCCATTACTGTAGAACACTAGCGCCGCCTGGTGCCGGCCGAGCTGAAACCCTCGCGATAAAAATCCGTTTACGTCACGCCGTGCAATGCTGCATGTAGGCCGCCCCGGGGCAGAATTTAATGGGCGCCGTTGGAGAACAAAAATGAAGACATTTTTACGTTCCTGCCTCATTGTACGGCTGGCAGTGGAATACCAACAGAGTATAAAACAGGAATGTCGACTGGGGAATCGTTAAAATGGTGCTAACGTGTTATGTATCCAGGTTTCAATTTTTTGGAATATGTGAATAAATTGAATCAAAAGGAATTTAGGCACAACTGTAATTATAAATTATTAATTAACAAACAAAGTTAAAGATATTGGAAATTTATAACACATTTTATAATCAGAATTCATTCATTGAACATGTAAAAAAATTAACATCCAATAACTTCCGTTTCATTTATACGTTTTTGAATCCGTAAGCGTAGCTCATTAAATAACTTTCAAATAAAAATTAAACCCTTTTAAGTTTTATAAAATAATGCACACACATTTCCTAAACAGTGAATCATAAATTGGAAATTACAAAAATATATACACCAACATTTATTTTTATTGTTATTATTATTATTTTAAATAGAAATGCGTACACGGAATACATGTCACATCAATATTCTTACTATTTTCTAACCAAGCTAAAACGCTTGTGCTATGAAAATAAGACTAACTTGCCGGTGTCCTAGAGAACGAGGCGCGAATCTCCAACCACTAGATCACTAGGCCAACGCTTTGACCACTACACCAACATGCTACTCTATTCTATTTCCACTATATTTTTTAAAAATATTTTTTGAAGTAATTCATCTAATTTCTTTTAACTTTATTGTAACATGATTTATAAGCGTGTCCCACCACTCTGAATAGAAATTACTGTATATTTTATTAACTTACTAATTTTGAGTAGGTCATTAACATCTTCGTATCAAATTTTTTCCCCTTGTTATATATTTCATTTATATAAAAAAAAAAGTTTATAAAACTTCAATAAGGTAAACTATGTAAAAGGCAATCCTTGCCGTAAAACTGTCATGCAGTTTGACAAAAACTAAAATTATAATGTATATATGTATGTACATATATAATGTAATTGAAATAAAAAAAAAACACAAAATACTATGCGATTCCTTTACAGTACAAATGATGGTGTAAAAAATTGAATTATTTTCCAATCAAGCCAATATTAAAACATAAACAAATACAGTCTCTTGCATAATTAGTTTGGTTTTACGCTTCTTAATTCATATTTAAGATTTTATTTATATTATTGTAAATTATAAAGGTTTATTAGCCATGACTACAAATTTAATTATGTTTATATTAAATCTTTGTTATATCTTAGCGTATCTCGTTTTTGTTAACAATTTCTCAAGTCCCATACACGTACCATAATAATAATAATAATAATAATGGACTCAGGCAGTTTGGTAAGTCTGATAGTGTAAAGTTTAATCTGCGCACAAGTTGTCGGGAGAGTCGAGAGATTTGTAATAATAATACTGATAGTCATTCTCATAACTTTTCACCTTCTTCTGATCTTCACATTTTTTATAACACATTAACCTAAAAATTTCACATGCTTGGTAACAAATTCGGATTTTAAATATATTAATTTCGAAAGATATACATATAAAATCAATTTTATCGAAAAATATTGTTGTTGCTACCGGGATCTCTTCCCAATCCGGGGAAGGTACATTTGACGACAAATTTTCGAACCTATATGTTACACTTTTTCAAATGAATACATCTATCGCTCCATTATTTGAAAGCCAAATACCTTTGAGTAAACTGATAGCGGACGCCAGAATTAACAAATCATTTTTATTAAATTTTTTGGACACATTGATACAACTTATATATTATTAGTAGAACACATTCTTATTGTGAAGTTGTAATTATTCAAAACGTAGGTCTGTAATATTTTAAATACTAATTAAATGTATTAATTAGAAAGATTTCATTTTGACTATTTTTGGTTAGAAAATCTGTTAAAATCTCCTAAAAAAAACTTAAAATGTTCAAAAAAGAAATTGGACTAAGACAAAACATATAACATATCCGAGACCTGTATTGAGACACTTGAACTACGTCATAGATAACCATCATTATATGATACTACTTTTATGTTCATCATCTATCTCTTTCCAATCCGGAGAAGGTGCATTAACCGACTATGCTACAGCACACAGTACTTTTGACGACAATTTTTTAAATGTATATTTTTCTAATTAATAGTGATGTTATTTGTGTATATTTGATGATTATATTTTTACTGTACATTTGGTACTATTAGCACGCAATAAGTTTTAATATCAAATTTTGTTTTTGACAAAATACAGCCACATTATGTGACATTTCCAAATTTGAACGAGGCGTAGCTCTGCTTTCAAAGCATCTCTGATAACATTAACTCGATATATGATGGCTTCGTCATATTTGTCGACTATGGTCCTTTTTAGACTAGACTAACCTTGAAAATTTTGTACGAAATTTTTATTTATTCAACACCCCGAGACCCCTTTTACATTAGATATTACAATTTTTAAGAATTTAAACTATTTACCATAAATAACGAAACACACTAAAAATAAATTCACGATAAGAATAATAAATATATAAGACACAAACAATATACCATATTTACTGTACTTTTTTACTTCGAAAAATGGACTTAAAATTGGTCATTATGTCCGAAGATAGATAAGAAGACAGTTATCTAATTATTTAATTATTTTTTATTATTAATAAATTTAAATTGTGATATTCTGCATGTGTAAACTAAAAACAGTTTAATGGTCAAGGATTATCTTTCATATAATACTTTAAAAAAATTAAACCTGCATTTAAAACAAAATAATAATTACATAAAACACAAAAATAGAGCAAACTAAGATTTTAAGAAGTCACAATTCATCATAGGCGTAAAACAAATATAAACGTTCGATACCACCGATAAATCGGCGTAAACTGGCGCTTATTGGCTCACTCGTGAACGAGATGTATATATTAATGTTTTTTTTTGTAACATAATATATATTTCTAAAATTATCTTATGATCAAGTGCATCCATCTTACACGGTACATATTTAAAAAAAATCTAACATTGGTGTAATAACAATATAATTAGTATTAGGTACGATACAACGTTGTATAATTTGTTTCATTCCTCTATCTGAGGAAGAGTATCATCGTCTACATCTTCAATAGTGTTATAGCTTAAATCGAGTTATGGCTTTCTCAACATTCGCCTCCTTAATACTTCTTCCTCTACTTACCATTTCACTTAATAATTCACTAATAACAGGTTCTTAGCATCACTCTTTGCATTGTCTCCTCAGCGCGGTCTTGGTCATCTAATGAGACTTTTCCCCCCTATCGAGTATTATTTTTGGAATTGTGAATCGTCACAGATGTCTACACTTATCTCAATTGAAATATTTTATGTATTATCCTACCGGCTGCGCCAATGTTACGTACTTGCGCAATAGTACGTCTTCGTTGTACATTTCGATGTTGTTAAAGATCTGAGTAAAACTCGTGGTGACAATTAACAATTTATTACAATTACTATACACGATGTACAACTATAACGAGACAACGGTGGCGTAGTAAAAGAAGGCGCGCCAATTAATACTCTGAGTACTCTACATGCGGCTAGACCGCCAAATCTACTACTACAAGTGCATCAGCGCTAATCGCTTTGACACTTTTACTAACTACCTTATTGTAATAAACATCATAAGTGTTTTATATTAATACATGAATTGGAAGGGTAAAAAATTCTGATAAAAAACCCTCTAAACAATTTACTGGAAGTTAAATGGGAGAGCGCGCCCTGTGTGTGACCGCTATTTATACCCGCACATACGTTCACATTCACATACACGCGTGAGCGGTGAGGCTCACACACGCGTCGGTACAATCCAAGGACATCACATGTATTATGTATTGGGGATGTGGTCATTTTGTACTGACTGGAATGTTCATCATTGTATAAAATTTTCCACATACACGGATCTAAGGTACGCTGCAAGATTTTACATTCGAAGTTGTTCAACTGCTCAACATGTTTCACGTTGCACTTCGCTAAAATATCAAATAATAATTAGTTCATTGTCGCACGATCAACTGATTTAAATTTCAGACAATCCAATCTCTTGCATTCTTATGGGGGTTTGAACTTCTTTACGATTCAGATGCTCTGACTAGTGCATTCTTATTTTTTAAAATGGATTTGACCCCTAACAATTGTCAATTATGGGACTTTTTCATTAAACGGTATTGTTTCATACAACTACATTTATTATTGTTATTTTCTTAATATGTTACGTCGGTAAGTAGAATAATTTTTTATTTTCATATTCAAGATAACAAATAAATAGGTCTGAGGCGGCTCAAGGTTGTTCGTATTCCAGAAAAGATAAGGGGAGGTGACATTCCGTAAAAACAAAGTAGATGGCTTTCAAATAATGGAACGATAGATGTATTCATTTGAAAAAGTGTAACAAATAGGTTCGAAAATTTGTCGTCAAAAATACTATCGTTGTAGCATAGTTGGTAATGCATCTTCTCCGGATTGGAAAAGAGATCCAGGTTCGAATCTCGGTAGTGCAACAGCAATATTTTTCGATAAAATTGGTTTTATATGTATTATATATCTTTATAATTAATACATTTAATTAGTTTTTATACTATATTTTAATTAATTTAATAAGGATGCTTAATTAATTGGTTATATTCTATATATAATAATGCGCTTGTGCCATGATTTATTGATGCATAACATTTCAATAATTAAAAAAAAAATTAATACTATTTTGAGAAAAACTAAATTTCATAAAATTTAACAAATAATACCAAAATAACTTTACTGTAGGGGTAGTTAAATCTGAGAGAACCGACTGGGGTAGAATTAATAATATTAGCAAAGAGCTAAGGGTAAGTCTCCAGCTCAATGCAATCTGGGAAGTACCGAGTTGAAACTATTAGTAATTTGATTATCTATAATGTACGAAATTTCAAGTAGAGCAACATAATTGGACGTGAAAATTAATCATTTTAAAATTAGATTTAGTTAGGACTTGGATTTCGTTATCAAATTAAAAATAATTTTAATTGTTAATTGTCTATTTTCAGATAAATACAAATTTGGAAACTTGATACGTAATTGATATCGATTTGTTTTGTATTTTGTTTACGAGAAGACTTTGAATACTACTTCGGTTTTACGAAAATGTTGTAATTTATTTAAATCAAGATTAAATTTTCTTAAAACAATAAGTTAGATAAAGCCATTGTGATACTGCAATACTGATAAACTGAATATTATTTGTAATATTACATATGACAATATGGGCAAAAATTATTCTCAGTTGGCCAAAAACATTTCAAGTTACAGATATTTCATATATACTCGTATATAGAAAACGTTTTCATATAAATCAAAAGTCAGAATTACGAAGATGAATCTGTATTTAACCTTTGCCATACCATGATATAAAATACCCGAACGCAGCCATGCTGTCAAATCGTGTTACCGTATTTAACAGTTAGAAAAAATGTTTTTATTAGGTTTTATTAGGCTTTAATGGCACGAATTTACTCTAAATATGTATTCATATATGTATAATTCAAATGTCAAATATGCATTCAATTTTGAAAAAATGATTAATTACATAATTTAAAGCATTCATTAAGTCCTATACAATGTGTCCTTCCTTCTTATCTCTCTTCATTTAATTAGTTATATTTGTATGTTTGTTTTCCTTTTGACTGTGAAAATAGTGTGGGATCTCTGTCTTTCATATAACAAATGGTATTTTTATCAACGTATTTATTTTACAACGGACTGAATGGAAAAAAAAATTGTTTTTGTACAATTCCCTTTTCATAATTGGTTTTTCACTAGTTAAGTTTCACTACTAAGCGCTAATATTTTCTTTAGGATTATCTAAAATATGAATTTTATGTTGCATGTATTTAACGAAATATTACAGTGAAGTAATTAATTAAGTAACAGTGTTTTCATCAGTGTCGGTACCAGGATTCCATTATGACAAATTCCCGTTAGATATAATTCCATTCAAAGCGCCGTTCACTTTATTTCCTGCAGTCACCCCCCCCTTTCGATATCATTCTCAGCCTTTCCGTTTCTATCAAACATACTTCCCAAATATACAAACTCATCCACTTGTTCCAAAAATTCATTACCTACTTATTTTTATTATTTGGGCTAATCATAAAAGATAAATAAAAAGTGATAATATCTTACACTTCTACTATTAACTAGTGACTACTAACTATCGTAACTAACTAACTAAGATTTATCGGAGAT
Source organism: Eubasilissa splendida (assembly GCA_031772225.1). Taxonomy (NCBI): domain Eukaryota; kingdom Metazoa; phylum Arthropoda; class Insecta; order Trichoptera; family Phryganeidae; genus Eubasilissa; species Eubasilissa splendida. The sequence continues at coordinate 19,229,136 of CM062856.1, forward strand.
GTCTGCCGCGCGCTGTTTACGGTAATCCAACTTATTCACCCAATGTTTCTATACACGGTCACGTTTTCTCTCTGGACTGGAGACGTGCCCGGCGTGCGGGAGAAGTAAATTAACTCGCGCAGTAGGCCAAGACCGAGTAATTAAATTTTATAAACAGATTGTACATATTTTGTTTGAATCAAAATGTAATTAAACGCAATCAATAACATTTTTACATCATTGGTAATTTAATTAAGAGAAAACATGTTTTTCTTCCACCCAGACATATATATTATGTTATGATTTTTTTTTTTAAATAGAAATACGTACACATAACACGTGTCACATCAATATTATTACTATATATAACGTTTTCAAACTAAGCTAAAATGTTTAAATATGAATTAAATATATTAATTAGAAAGATATACATATAAAATCAATTTTATAGAAAAATATTGTTGTTGCGCCACCGAGATTCGAACCTGAATCTCTTTCCAAACCGGGCAAGGTGCATTATCCAACTATGCTACAGCGACGATATTTTTAGCGACAAATTTTCGAACCTACATATAACCTTTTTGATATTGATACATTTAATCGTTCCATTATTTGAAAGAGCCATCTACCTTATTTATAGAGAATCTCAAATACCTTTGAGTAATCTGATAGCAGACGCCAGATATCGCAGACCTATGTTCTGAATAATTATAACTTCATAATAAGAATGTGTTCTCCTAATAAAATGTTTGTAAATGTTAATGTTATAAAAATATGACTAACTTGCTGGTTACCTGGAATGAGGCTCGAACTCCCGATAACTAAATCACTAGGCGAGTATCTTAACCATTCTACCTTCTATGTCATTGATTAATACTATTTTAATACATCTGTGAACTGTCGGACTAAAAAATAATATTTTTATTTAGATTATTCTCTGTAATAACCTTCTACGTCGATTGTATTACTGGGTACCAGTGGTATTTATTTTAATTTAATTTATATTATTTTCACGCGTTTATGGTCTTTTACAAAATTAATTATTTAAAAAAAAGATGTGCGTCTACACAAGTAGCATGAAATATATATAAAACAGAAATTGAATTAAAATAAAATAAAATGGAAAGTGGAAAACAATAAAAATTTAAATACTAATTAAATATATTAATTAGAAATATACTATTGATTTTATCGAAAAATATATTCTTGTTGTTACAAGAATTTAAACCTGGATCTCTTTCCAATCCGGGAAAGGTGGATAATCCAACTATGCTACAGCAGACAGTGCCTTTGTCGACAAATTTTCGAACCCATATGTTACATTTTTCAAATGAATACATAAATTGTATGTATATTTTTCTAATTCTTACAGTTAATTAATATTTAAAAAAATATCACAGACCTATGTTCTGAATAATTACAACTTCACAATAAAAATGTGTTCTCCTTAATAATAAGAATTTAGGTTAATCACAGAAAAAAGTACTAAAATTAATTATACCTTTGACTTAGAACATGTACAAGGATTACAGATTCGTCTCCTGAGAAATCCTTATTATATTCCAAGTTCCAAGCCATGTGACAATCAACAGTTTATGGAATACTCGAATACACTTCAATATAATACGAGGTACAAGTTACTTGATTCGCATCGGAACAGTAAGAGCGCACTCTCACAAAAACGGCTCACTTATATGTCATTCTCCGCACACGCATACACACACATACACATATCACTTCTCATGTCGCGCGGCAGGACACACCCACATACTAACACTCGGACCTCACATTCCCTAAAAGTGTATCGATAAATATTGGAATATACCCGCTATTATTGTATATAATTTAAGTAGATTGTGTCGTAGGAGTGTTAATGAGTCGGTATACCTACCTTCAGATAGAAAGCTAAATATGGTGCAATAATCCTTAAAATATGTTGTATTATTACCATAAACTATTCTAAGAATGTTTCCAATAAATATGACACTTTAATGTAAACCATTGAAGCCTGATTCTAACAACTCTCATAACACTTAATACTAATGTATATTTTTTGCCGACGGGTACTAGAAAATAGAACTCTGCAGGTTTTTAAAATTAAATTTAGAAATTATCAGCAACCAAAGAAAGGCAAAATATCCCTGACGTGGCTGTGAAACCAGTTGGTGTTATAAAATAAAACTCAAGTGGTAATTTTTATAATCATCATTATCACCTTCGTTTCTTTATCCTCAGTACAGAGGCGCCATGTTGTGTGTCGCCGTGTACATCAACCAGCACAATTCAACTCTTTCAGGGAATCGGAGCCAATGTAGCTGATGTAAAAGGGATGTTATATGAGAGAATTTGGAAACTCCATATATTATCCGTGCAGCCGCATTTACAATGGATTGTAATCTATCCAGCTGAAACATTGGCAGGCCAGCATAGATGCTGTTACAACAGTCCGCACGTGACACCACAAATGACGTCTCCAAATACTTTTAATCTGTCTCAGTTGATAAAAGCATGCACTGACAATTTTACTGATTTGTGTATTCATTGAAAGATCTGAATCAATGTGCTTGCCCAACAACTTAACTGCAGATTTAGCATTCGCAGACATTGATTCCTGTATTAAGTTTTGCCTTCTAAGTGTTGCTGTCCATAGTAGTTTTGTTTTGGATGCATTCAATGTATGTTTGTTTTGTGCCATTCAGTCGCCTATTGCGATATATCATCTATCAATTTTCCGTTTAATACCTCTTGTTACACCCGGCTTACAGAAAAAATATATTTGCGTATCATCTGCATAACAGTGGGGCCATAATCCTGATGATATAATTACATATTCTATATATTTCGTATATTTAATATACAATAGTGGTCCGCAAATAGATCCCTGAGGTACCCCGATGTTAGAAGTAGATGTTGATGAATTAGAGTAAATGTCTTCCATAGTCACAGCTTTTACTGTTTGGTTTCCAAGGTTTAGAGGCAGACAGTGAACAGGATCCGTAAAAAAAATTTACACAAACGTATTTTATATTAGCTGTTAAAATGTTTAACCACAAAGATATTGCTTTGAATATTAAAAATAATATAATGTTATTTCGTGCAGTCTCGCGTTAAAAGACCTTACGTCGTTGTTATCCTCACCTCTGAACACGTTTTTATTTTTTTAGCGGAACATTAACAGACGTATAGCATTTAACCGCCTGCGTACAGTTTGAGTACTTAAACGCAAAGAGGGTAATTTGGTTTATTGTTTAGTACATATCTAAATAAGTAGGTACTAGAATATTTCAACTTTGCTCTTCTCTTTATTAAATGATTTTCGCGATATTGAAATAACGCTGAACTTTCAACAATACGAAAACTTTTAGCTCATATTCTCCGTAATGTTTTATGCTGAGGAATACTCAACATTTCTTTGAACAAAAGAAAAGATTTGTTCGAAAAAATATTTAAAAAAAAATTTATTTACATTATTTGGAAATTTAATAATACATTTTAAAATTAATCTAGGTACGAAAATCTACCAAAATTTTTAATCAAAAGCAAATCTTAGTTTGAAAAAATGTTATCAAATTGGTTGAAATGTATACAATTAATAAAAAAAAGTGTATTGCACATCTTTTTTGTCCTAAGGTACAAATTTGTCTTTGAATTTTTCAGCCAGCTGAAAACAGATCGTAAGCCCTGTAATTACCCCATACTTCCATATATTTTCCATTAAATATAATAAAAATAGCTATGTCTCTATGAGATATCTGATATTTGTTTAATAATAGTGCCTTTCTAAGTAAAAATACAGTAATTGTGTGTTCTTGGATATATTCAAATATTGTTAATATAAAATAACTATATTTATATTATATAATTTTTTTTGAGTAAAGACAGCACTGAAAGGATGCTGGAGGTCTAAATTTTAAATCTAATTGCTAATAACTACATTGGATTTCTTATCTTTTTCGTTTTGTGTTGTAGTCTGTACAAAGCCCTGTGCATAGACGGAAAAGTCTTCAAAATAACGAGGGGTTCCAGTCGTCTCGGACTACCCTTGCCATTGAACTAAACTCTCCATTAGTCCAAGAGTGCCCGTGCATGGTACTGTGCAATACCACTCACACTTTAAACAATCCCACTCACACGCTTCTGTCGTGGCCAACCCAAGAAACCATAGTAGTCGTCATCTTCGTAACGAGGGACCGCCGAAGTCTTCCAAGTGTAACAAATCTTGAGGTGTTTATCTCATTTGTAGCTTATTGTTTGTAACGTTCACACCAAAATTAATTTTCTAAAAATGGCTCAAAGATACGCTTCAAAATTTTCCTTGGAGATCCTCGTAGTCCATTGGCTTCTCATATAGTGAAAACACAATACATCATTCATCCACGTCAGTCCCTCATGATTGAGGATCGGGATCTCCACTTTATCGGCATCCTGCAGATCTTAGAGCTGTCACCGGAGAAGCGCCTGTTGATTTTACCACTTGTTAGTCCAACGGGTCTTCCAAAATTTTCATCTACTGCTCATCTCACCAAGCTTGTCCAAACTATCTTTCCTTCTCGCGAGATACAAAAAAAATTGTAGGATTCGTCTCAGGCAAATATTTAATGCCAGCAGTCCACTCTCGCCGAAGCGAGGCGGCACGAGACGACCCGAGTCGACACGAGAGTAGGCGATGCAAGCCGAGTGCTGCAGTACATTCTCGTGCTCGGCTCCTCTCGCCATGCCTCGGTGAGAGTATTGAATTGAGACATTCGTGCGTCCGTGGTATACGCAACATGCGTCTACAGCACCACATCTCAAAGGCATCAATCTGTCTTCTCGTCTATACATCACAACTAGTGGTGAGCTCAAAATCACGAACCGACTGATGTCTTTGAGTCACACTCACTATTAATGATTGAATATCTATCTGAAAATATCGTGATACGTAATAAAAATTTTTTTTTGTTAAAAATTCTATTGATTTTCCGACGCTGCCGTTTAAATCGATTATCACTTGAATCAGCGCCATCTACCAGATTTTGGAATCTGTTTTTGTTGATATTTTTTTAACCGTTTTGTAGGAAGGTGCATGTATGTGAAGTAATTTTCTACAAATTGTTTATGCTAGAATAAGCTTTCTTTCGCAAATTAAGTTTTAATAATACGTGTCATAGTAGCTGTGATCACAGTCACAGGTTTCGATGACTGATATTATCGAATACCGATCACAATCACATCAGTGAATCAAGAGTAATATTTTTTCCCAATACCAATCACAACACCGCAACATGTGATTTTCTCAAGTCCGGAAGTTTTTGTAATGCGTTTCACTCAGTGAGTGACCTAAGTGGCCTGTCGTAGTATTAAAAGTAAAAAATAAAATAAAAACGTTCAATACCCACTCATTCTTCTTAATCAGTATCTAAATCTTAGACGCGTGTGTAAGCATTGGTCTGATAAACGTTATATATTAAAAAAATTTGATGTTTTTAAAGATTTATTAAATTTTGGAGGCCGAAATAACTAACTAACTTACCATCACGCCACACTCCTCTATCCTGTCACACAATTCTAGCCTCATCCACATTCATATATCTTTTCATACAAGCTCACCGATTGTTGAGGCTTTTAATAGAACCATCCTCCATTATCTGGTTTACCAGGTCGTCCCAAGTCATCCGCGGACGTCCTCTATTTCTGGTGCCCTCAACACTTGCATCATATATCTTTCTTACCATTCTCTCCTCATTCATCCATTCCATATGATCAAACCACCTAAGTGATCCTTTCTTAATCTTACTCATTATGCTAACATCAGCTTTACATTCTTTCCTTATTTTTCATTCTTTACTTTGTCATAAATAGATTTGCCACAATAACGGGCTAATGCGTTTTTGGACATCTATATATAAAAATGTAGCTTGTTGGTGTAGTGGTTAAGACGTTGGCCTAGTGATCTAGTGGTCGGAGGTTCGCGCCTCGTTCCAAGACACCAGCAAGTTAGTCCTATTTTCATAGCACAAGCGTTTAGCTTAGTTTGAACATAGTAAGAATATTGATGTGACATGTATTCCGTGTACGCATCTCTATTTAAAAAAATAAAAAAATGTTTGTCCCGTATGCGATGAAACTTTGGTGAGTTGTTGTGCACACGCCCGCGAAAGTTTTTGATTTAGTAAAACCATTTTACAATGAGAAAGTTCACCGATCAGTTTCATGGCAAACCATATGTCGTGAAATGTGAAATACAGACACGTCGATTGGCTATTTTTAGGATTGTATGTGGCAAACTTTCCAAGAATTATCGCTTTTTCTGGCGACTTCTTCGTATACGCACCGGACGGAAAAACAAAAAAATATTGTGTACCCAAAAGCACTTCAATAAACAGAATTAAAAAACAAACATTTTCTTTCTTTGAGTGGCATTGCGACGCATGCCGGGTACTCGCTAGCCAGTATTATTGTACGTGAATCTTTGCACCGTTTCGTGAGTGCGAGCATCAAATAAAACAACAGTTGTATATAAATAATAGTAGATCGGCGGAACAGTCCGACTGCAAGCGTATTCGGAAACGTACGTCGGCTCTATTGTTTTGGGAAAGCCCGCGCGGTTTTGAAGAAAGGCAGAGAATGGAGGCGTATTTGTAAAGTTAATATGTACCGTGCACACAATGTCCGGATACGAGAATTTTTCATTTTCGAAACACACGGCAGCTTAAACTATACGCTCTCCAGAAACGAATACAGTGAATGGAATATTCTAGTGTTTTCAAATACAAACACAGGGTGAGAGATGAAAACAGAGCAATTTCGCTCTTGTAATATTAGATGTATATGACTGTATCCGATACAAATTATTGGATACAGTTAGGTACTATGTACTATATAACAGCAAATTTCTTGTACGTCAATGCTATTAACTTGTAACGCAATATTCCCTATTCTATAATATTGTTGTACTGCTTTCTATCAAATAATGTTTTAACTTGTTTAATGGCACAAATCACTCTTGAAGGGTGGATTGAATGTTTAAAAGAAGAAGAATCTGATACAAATTAAAAAATATTTAATATCTCTTCGTCTCGTAAATAACAGTACATTAGAATTTTACCAGTCCTAGTTAATCAATATTAAAAAGGTAATATATAGGTTCGAAAATTTGTCGCTAAAAATATCGTCGCTGTAGCATAGTTAGATAATGCACCTTTCCCGGTTTGGAAAGAGATCCAGGTTCGAATCCCGGTGGCGCAACAATAATATTTTTCGATAAAGTTGATTTTATATGTATGTTTGTCTAATTAATATATTTATAAACTTTTTTATTGTTCTTTCTATTCCACTCCCAACTGAGTCACGTGAGGTTATGTGATGTTCATCAGATTTTTCTTTTGTATTCTTCTTCTGTGACACTTTTTTTTTCTAGTTCCAACATTATTGAAATGCAATATTTCTCAGATTTAACTTTAAACAAAATTTGCCAGGACTTTATTTTGCCAATTATATTTTAAAGTTAATGAAATTCAATGGCGTACAGTTCTATATATTAATAATATTCAACAATTTAGGAAAAATGTTAATCAACTCAAAAGATAAAGATAACAGATTAAGCCACTCGGGTATATAGAAATTAGCCTGCAATAACTGCCCCTCATTCTATGTAGGCAAAACTGCTCATAATGTCAATATTCGTGTCAAAGAACATATTAAATGTTTAAACAGTAATGGTTTCTCAGAATTTTCCAACCATTCTTTTAATAATACCACAGGGGTCAATATTCTCCATAAAAAGGGGTTTGGCCTCCGGTTGGACAATTTAGAAGCCCTCGAAATAAAAAAGGCAATAGATAGTGATACGCCAATTCTTAATAACTAAATTAATTTATCTATTAGCACCATATTAGGTATGTTTCCTGTATAATCAATTTAATATCCATCAACACTGTATTTCACCCTCCCTTTCCGTCTATCTATCTATATATGTATTCTATCTCTCTTTCGTGTGATATTCTTGGGATTTTATAGTTGTGTGTGTGTGAGTGTGTGTGAATGCCGCACCGCCGGCGCGTGTGTGCGAGGTTATAAAGGGCGGCGCACGGCAGGGCGCAGCTCTCTCTCTCTCTCACTGCATGTCCATTGGCTTTATCGTTGACTTATACTAGTGATATACCTTGTACTAATTTGCATTAAATTGTAATAAACGTGTAATTGTTACAAAGTGTATTTCTTGGACCTTCACATTACGAGGTGTACACTGAAGACGTACTAAGACAAGTGTGTAACATTTATAATCAGTTTTAAATACGTACTGATGACGCTTGAAATAAGTGAAACCGGTTGACATTTCGTGGTTCCATACAAAGTGATTGCTTTTTACGAAAATATATTGATATTCAGTTCACTTTTTGTTAATGACGCAGCGATTTTTCAAAATATCCATTGTTTTTCGTAATTAAAATAGCACAAATGGTTTCAAAATACACCATTCTATTTAAATTTCACAAATATTTTTAATATTATCTGTCAATAAACAGTGAATATCAAGAATTTAATTTATGTTTACGTTTGCTATTTATTGATTCTGTGGCAGTTTTATAAGAGTCGCGTTTGTTGATACTCCTGCTTGCGATTCAATGAGATCGCTATCAACGAATCATGTAATATATAATATATGAGTTTATACTTCTGGATGGTAAAGAATTACGCGACACAACCCACCCCCGCACGAATCGCAAATTGTCAAAATATTTCCGTCTCTTTCGTTTACATCGTTCTGCATTGTCTCTCGTTTACTTCATTGATTCCATGGGTTCCATGAAATGGTCGCTGTCGTTTCTGTAAATAACTTCAAAGGTGCTGCGGAATAATCACGCGTGATCAAGGCCAACGTCTAATAAAACTGTGTTTGAATATTCAAACGACGAATATAGATTGAATAATTTATCGTCGCCCGTCGCAGTTGACTACAAGCCTTTCTGAACAACCTGTCAAATGGAAACTACATTTTTAAGTACACGCATCCATTTCTGCCATATTTTCATTCACGTGACGGTAAGATTACAAGTGTATTTGATACTTTTAAATAACTTAAATAAGCCGTTATTGAATTAACAGTTATAAATAGAGCACGAAAAATAACGGCGAAATTGTATTACCGGTAAATCAGTTAAATATGAAGTTAATACCGGTTTACCGGTAATTTATTGGTAATTATGGAGGTATTACAATGTTATTATTATGATATTAATGTGTAAAATAACAAATTTAACTTTAATGAAACGAAAGTATATATTACAACAAGTTATTTAAATAATTCTCCTTTAGAAGAGAAATTAAAATGATCCCATAAGGACATAACACACCACTACTGCTGTAAAGAAAGCTCTCTTTGATTTTAGAATAGACTAAAGTGGTGTAATATCGTACATTAAAACCATACTTATATAATTACAACAAAAGAGGAAAAAATACGTATTTTTTAATTGACATGTAATTAGAATTATATTTACCGGTAAATTATGAAGTTTTGCCATTTACCGGTAAACCGGTTTGCGGAAAACTCATAATGCATGCCCTAGTTATGATAGAGATTAAGCTTGATCTGACAATAAAATACGTAAATAGAAATTAGTTTAGTAAATAATAATATCAACGTAGAAGCGCGGAGGCTCAACATTCAGTTGAATATGTATTCTAATTTATAATATCTAGCTTAGAATGATGCGAATTCACACCCGTGAGAAACGAGCTTTAGCTAAGAATTTAAAAAATAGTGTTACAAAATTCGAACGTTAAATTAAGAATGCATAATTTATCTATAGATTTGGAGCTGTAACGGTTTTCCGCCATTTTAGGGTATAAATTTACGGTACACGACACTCAATTGGAGGCATACACGGACTGCTGATACTCCCCGAGCTATCTATCTACCTAAATCAGGACACTACAGAATATCCATCCTGAAAATGTGGAAACTTGGACCGTTGATGAAAATAAATATGTGGATTGGAATATTCGCGTGCGAACCGGTAAATAAATAGACATGAAAAAAGAGTACACATAGGGGAGGGGTTTGGAACATTAGTTGCGGGACGAAGGGCATTCTACACACATTCTCGGTGGATACATAAATTCATGACACATTTATGTAACAGTAAAAATATTTACTCTTAGAAAATTAAATCCTTGTGTAAACAGGATGTATTTTTTACATTAATACGTATTATATTGTCAGCGTTTAAATTTTAGTTCCAATCGAGTCATATTTTTAAAAAAGTCGCAGAGCTATTTGATTGCGTAAGTGGTACCAAAGTGATCACGTTGGTGGTATATGCGATCAGGCGATAAATGTTACCTACGGTCGCAATTAACACATGTTTGTATTAGTAATTTTTGTCCAGTAATAGTGCAATCGATGCAAATCTGTTCTATCTGTATTTGTTTGTGCTGTTTGATATCATTCGATTGGTAGTCCTGGGTTTTATGTTAGCGGTATGCCTGTTTTTGCTCTGTATGACCAGAGTGCCACTTAACTTGACAGAAGGTATCCAGTCGTCGTCGGAATCAGTCCGCTATTAAATATCGCGCATGTGAGGAATTTGTGGAGACGGACCAAGAACATACAACGTCAGGAATTATCAGAGAGTTCGGATTGCATCTGGAGATAGATAGGCCGACTGTTCAGGTTAGTGGTGACATGTCTTACTAGAGTGACACGATTTTATTATCAATAGAAAACCCCAATACTATTTGCGTAAAAATATAACATTTAGATGTTGATGTTTTAGAGTAATGGAGAAAGAATTGTCTTTTTTTACGAGTTTGTATTATATGAGGTGCCGAAATCGTATAGTGTTATTTTTATGTTGTTGTTATTTACAGTTTATGACTTACCATTTATCATGTATCATTTTGTAAAAATAAACAGAGTATTTGTAGAGGGAAGTCGTGGCCTTTGATAAAGTGTATTCACGGTTGATGCTTTACGAATGAAACGAGTAAATAGAACATTTTATGCAAAAAATATTTCTGAATGAAATCTAATGAAAAATTTGTCATTGCAAAGTTGGTTTATAAAGTTTAATTTTGGTGATTTTAATTTGTGTAATAAAAGTCGTTCGGGTTGAATATTATTTACGATATTTTATCAAAAAATCACGAGAGTTGCGGAGAGAGTCAACGTTGATTTATCGACGATTTTTAATGATTTGTTTAAACTTAAAATACTTTCAAAGCTATTGTAGATCTTTTGGTAAAACATAGATTATGATATATAACACTACAAAGATTGATCCATCTTGCCTGGGAAATTCTCCAATTGACTGGGAAATACCACACGAGAAAGTGAGGTATCTTTTTGTTGCCGAATATGTGGTTTAGTTTAACAAAGGCTACCCATTCCGTTTTTTCTTTCTCTTTCCCCATTTCCCCAATATTAGGACTTTCTTAAATATTCTCTTACTGCAGTACCGTTCCTCTAACAATTATATTCGTTTCTTGGCTGCACATTACTTTAGATTTGTAAAGTTCATTTTCAAACCAATACTGGAGGAATATATGACATTGATTAAAACCTAGTTTGAATTTAATCGAATATCACGTGTATAAATAAATTATATTTAATCAATATTTAATTATATTTTTATTTATTTTACATTTTTACAATTTTTTTATAACATGAGTTATTAATTAAGTATTTTCCATTATTAAAATCACATGTTTTTTATTCGCTTACCTCTACAAAAAAGAGACTAGCTCTTGTGCCTGGAGAGGGAGTTACACTGTAATAATTTTATATAAAAGTTATACATTTGTAGTCAATAATTATTTATTGTCTATTTGTGGGCTTCTGAAGTATTAATTTAATTTCTTTCTAAGCTCTTTTATATCTTTTATTTCTTTAATTTGTGTAGGGAGGCTATTGAAATTCTATTGAAAGTATATAAAGTTTTGCTGTTACATTTAGGGATTTTAAAGTTATTTTTAAACCTTAATGATTTTTTTGTAAATATTTTCCATTTTGGGAACTGGGAATTTTGCAAAAAGTGTTTGTGTTGAAAAAGTTGATCTTTTTTTTAATACTACTTTGATGATTGTTCTCTGTATTATTTTTACTGAGTTAATTATATTATTGTATGCTCCTCCCCACCCAATTATTCCATGCTGGACTAGTGAGTGAACAATAGCAAAATATACATTTTAAATATTATTTATACTTAAAATATTCCTTAATCTTATGAATATATATTACATTTTCTTATTCTTTTCACTAATTCGCTATTGTGACTGTGCCATTTTAAATGTTGATCAATAAATTACACCGAGATATTTGATTTCTTTTTTTGGCCTTAAGTTTGTACAGGTAATTTTGTTGCAGTTGTCGTTATGGATTGTAATTTTTATATGAGGCGGTGTTTTAAGACTTTTGATTGAAAAGGGAATGTAATGGTTTTTTCAGAGTTTTAGAGAAAGTAAATTACTATCGAACCAGGATTTTAGTGTGTTCATGACGTTATTTGTATGTTTGTTTGTAGTGTTCCAGTCTTGTTCGTAAACATTGATAGCAGTGTTGTAGGTGAATGATATAATTTTCCGGTCAATTTTAGTTTGAAAATGTCATTGACATAACATAGAAAATTAATGGGTCTTATTTCTATAAGAAAAATGTATTTATTAATATAATACAATTTAAATAAATCACCTAAAAATATATACAAAAAAAATATTTAGTTGATACCGGAATTGGAACCTGGACCTCTTCCTATCCTAGGAATATAACAATTTTAAATAATGGAAGAGTCTTAAATTGCTATAACGAAAGTGGAGAACACGTGTTTGAATCTCGGTAGGAACTAAATATTTTTTCGATAGATAAGATTTTTTTTTTGGATATCTCTCTTGTTGATTCATTTAATTTGTATTAAAATACCACAGAATTACAATATGTTCTGAAAATGCAACTTTACAAACAAAAATGCGTTCTCCATAACCTTTCCCTAGCCACGCAGTAACATAGGTCTACCGAGCCAATTAAATTGCACTTCTATAAATATGCACAATGTAAAATTTACATTTTACCTAGTCCTAAAAAAATCATTTGCACTTAGAAATGACTAGTGGAAAACCAATTATGTAAAGCAAATCATAATCAAAATAATCATTTTTGAATTCAATGCTATATAAAATTGATGCGTTGCAAGCTTTAAAAATATAAATTGTTCTACGTAAAAAAGATCACAAATTAATTTAAATGATGAGAGATGAAGATGAAGATCATGTTAGATGAGTATTTTGACGAATGCGTTACAAGAATGACGTTTGAGAATAAAATGAACGTATTTAATTATTATATTTATAGTAACTATGTCATTAACTATTTTAAAGTCATTTAAGCTTATAAAAGCATTTTTTTTCCAATTTAAAGTGTTAAAAAAAACTCAAATTTCGTGCAGTAACATGAGTTGACAGCATGGCTGAGTTGGGTATTTTTAGCATGGTATGGTAAAGGTATTAATTAACCTATACCTGGATTTTAAAAGTCAAAGAAATTATTATCACCTTTGTGATTATTGTTTAAACATAAATTATTTAAGTGGTGTGACTGAGTTATTTATTAACTTAGTGATTGATTTTGGAGTGGGATGTGCGATGTGTTTAGCTATGTGAATTTATAATATATATACGGATATTAAGGATATAAATTTAATTTTAAAAAAGTAGTACGTTTGAGAACCTTGAAAATAGTTATTATTATTCAATCGAGCGACATACTTTTGCGATTTTTTGAAAGTAAGAATATTTTGAATCTGGATATCTGTCTACAGTTACAGACATTAAAAACGACACGTATGAATTGTAAATGAAATTTGATACTTAAATATTTTGTGGTGGATAGCTACTGAATTGTATTAATATATTATAATTTCAAGTTTATGGGATTTAAAAAAAATATAAATATTTATGTACGTAATAAATCTGGAAAAACTATCTTTAAAATTCCATTTAAAAGATGTAAAAAAACCCTGTATTTATGGCGATTATTAAATAAGTCCATTTTACTTTTATACTTTTCCGAAAAACCTTCGCTGTAAAATTTTTTGCACCCTAAGTTTGTTCTAAATTGAAAGTGGTTAAGTATTTCAAAGACATGCGCGATTAACTTCGATTTTATTAAAATTCGTTTCAAATATCTACTTTCAATGGTATGAGTGAAAAATAAATAAAAATCTTTTAGAAATATTACTCGTTAAGAGAGGTAGATACCTTACTGATATAATATAATATTGAATAAATTAAAGTATTTTTTAATATATATATTAATAATTTATTTTGCCATGATTTTTTAAATACTGAAGAATTACGCCCTGTGAAATTTGTAAGTAACTTACTGTCAAACATTATGGTAATCGTTAACCATCTTCATATCCGACTGATATACGAAAAAATATATTATATACAGGATGGCTCAAAAAAAGTAAGAACATCTCGTAACACATGAGTAAGTCATCTCAGTCGTGAGTCAAAACATAATATAATCAATTATAATTCTTAATATAATATTTAGCTAATCAGAAATCATCAAAACACCCCATATTGCATAATCTACTGGGTTTAAATCTGAGCTGTTCGGTAGCCACATGCCTGGCTCTAGGAAATTAACTTTCTCACGACGAAGATAGTTGATTGTATTTCTGGCTGTGTGAGATGGAGCTCCGTCCTGCTGTAATGTCCAGTTATGTTGTAATGTCTAGCTATATTCCAGGCTTTGTTTTGAAACTCTTTGATCATTTTCCTAGCAGCATAATGTTTTTCAATTCGTAAATTTTTGATCAGAATGCGACCGGAAATTGTCGAAATAAAACGTAATATAGGTAATAGGTAAGTAAGTAAATTAGTAAACTATTTATGCTATTGTTGATATAGTTAAACTAATTTTGATGTAATTATATCACATTTTACGAAATGTATTTTGGACCATCTGTAGATTCCTGTGTTGTATTAGTACAGTGATTCTTAATTTTAAACTCAAATATATATCATATTAAGAAAAAAACTATTATTTCACAATTTACACTTGATCATAGCGCGTAATAAGCATTTCTTAGATAATATAATAAAAACGTATTTTAATACATTATGGTTTTTTTTTTTTTTTTTGAACTCTTGTTGTGGTCTCTAAACTAGCCTTAAGTATTGCCTTGAGTATGCGTAATATATTATGTTACAAAGTGTCATTTTATATACCAATTAATTTATATATAATTTTACAACCAATAGTGGCTGGTAGATAACAAAAAAATATATTTTTTAACCTTTTTGTTGATTGGAATATTGTATTAGCGATGCCCCCTTTTTATACTCGAGAAATAAATAGTATATTAAAATGAATATATATATATATTATAACAGTCGAAGCAATAAAAAATTAAAACAAATGTGACATGTTATCACAATGTTCTCGAGACATACTTTTTTACCCACCCATCTCGTCATTTTAGTTTAGTTTTGAAGTTTAACGGTCCACGTTAATTTCTTAAGCTACTTAGGCTCGGTTAAAGGCTATTCTGGTCGGCAAGTACTTCCTTTGGTGAAGGGAGGGACCGCCGCAACGTGCCGGTAACATAAGTTTTGATCAATAATGTGGCAACACTAAATGTTCGCGGCTTGGAGGTACTTCAGCGGTAAGCACTCTTGGTTTTCTGTTTAATAGTCGGCTATATATTATTCAAGACGATATTTATGTTTTGTGTTTTATAGTTGATTATACATCTTTTTCACTATAACGGCGAAAAGCGAGAAATAAATATTAAATATTGATTATATTAATGTTACAATTTATATAAGCACCATTGAGCACTAAGTCTGAGCACTAAAAAAATAATTAATGCCAAAAAAAACTACTGTGAATGTCGTATAAATTTAATAATCGTCCTCTAGGACTATGTCCTGAACAGTGATTACCCAACAGGGAATTTTTAACTTCCTGCATGCTTTTGAACATTATCCGCCTACCTCAATTCTTGGGCATCCCAGGGGCCGAATTCTGGCGTTTCCTCATATAGACCATACGGAGTGCTCTGGAATAGTTACATCTGTCGACATGTCCTGTCTACGTTAGCATTAGACTTCAACGTTGCTGAGATATTTGTTTGTTGGAGAGCCTCGACAAGCTCAACGTTGATGCGGATGCGGCATTGGCGCTTATCGGTAACCGGTTTAAATATGAGCAATATTTGAATATGTCCAAGAACACACAATTACTGGATTTTTACCTACAAAGCTATTTAAAAAATAGAAACTGATTATCAAATTTGGTCCATCGATGGCGATGGTGTAGTAGTACTCGAAGCGAGTCCACATACTAACATAAATACAACTTTCAAAAATTTTGATAAATATGGAGATTAATGGGTGAAAAACGGTGAACGTTATATATATATATATATATATATAAAGTGATCACTTAAGCCAGCCCGAAGATAGATCGGAATATCTGTAATTACCACATGCTTTCATATATTTTCCATTAAATATAATAAAAAATAGCCTTGTCTCTATGAGATATCTGATATTTGGTTTAAATATTCTCCGCAGAATTTTGTTTTCGAATACTTTTGATAGTCTTTAATTGCTTCACAGCGAGACAGCAGGTTTTCAAATCCGCAAAAAACTATTCCTTTAATGGTCACAAAATTCAAACTCCGCAATTACATATGCTGAATTTTGATAGTACCTTGGATAAAAACAGGCTTTTTATTCCAAAAAAAAAAAACAATGTACTAGTGTAACTTAAATATATTCTACCTGCATAATAATTTACATACTATCACTGAAAGAGCACCGTAATGTAGTCACTGAATAAAACATAATAAAAGATATCTATTCACTGTGTAAGTTGCCAGTTTTAGGCATATGTTAGATTAGGTAAAATATGTGAACGAAATGACAAAATATTTTTTTTTTTGTATTCATTAAACAAATAATGATCGTCCATTATTTAGTGCTCTGGTGCCGTTTTTAAATATTTAATGACCAAGTATTTTAACGTAATGCCAAATTTTCTTTCATTGGTGTTCACAGAATACATATTTTTATATTTTATTAATCTTTTTTTCAGATTAAATAGATTTTCTTAGTAGCGAAATTAGCACATTTTTGGTGCTCATTTATAAATACTTAATATTACTTATTAAAATTAATTTTTGGCTGAACACCTTTTATTAAAATAAATATAATTTTATCAATTTATAAGATATGTTTTCGTTTTCTTCGGTGTTTTTCTCCTAGAAGGAGATTGAAAACTATCACATTTTTGTGGCAACGACTCTAAAGACAGAGTGCGTGCTACGATGGAACCAGTCGATTAATTTTTTTTAACCTGAAGATACTTCTCCATCTAGTCGTCTTCTTCATTGAATTCATCCCGTTATACACTTTTCTAGAATCCTTTCAAATTTTTAACTAAATGAATAATACATCTAGGCACTGAGAACTCTGAACACTTATTACTGATTTTTAAATGAAAACAGATTTTTGTTGTGATTTTAGAACATACTTATGTGGTATTTTTAATACAAATTATATTAATCAATTATAAAGATATACCTACAGTAAAAATCTATACATCGAAAAAAACGCTATCAAGTTTCTCTATTTTACAACAAAAATATGTTTCATTAAAAATATACAAGTTGTATCAAAGTTTATCCAAATCTAATAAAATTTATTGTTTTAATCCTGGCGTATAATTTCGTGTATTACTTAAAGGTATTTGAAATTCATTGCAATATAAAGATGATTGCTTTTAAAATGGAATAACAAGTTCATTTACGTAAACGGTTGACATAGTGGAATGGAATTCAGGTTCGAATCTCGGTGGCATCCTGAAGTATATTTTCGATACATCGATTTTTTAGTCTATGTTTATCTTAATAATTATGAAATAATAATAATTATTCCTCTTTAATTAAAAAAATATATATATTAGCTCCTTTATACATATGAACACTAATAAATAATATCTAATAGTTTGGTGAATTATTTATACAAGTATCCGCAAAGCCTGTCTTGAAATATAATATCTATGTATCTGGTAGGACGGACACGGGGATTATCAGCTTATTAGGCATATATAATATTATGAATTTGCATTGAAAATTATATAAACGTGCATTATTTACGGTATTCTTCTTCGTCTTATGATTTTTGGATTGATTTTAAGTACTCAAATTTCAGCTTTTCATTTAAATTTTGAAAATAATTTGTCCTTCAATTTCATAATATGTGCCGAAAGTAATACATAATACGTAAGAGAAAATAAAAATGGAAATCCTGGTCGATAATGTATTCGTAAATTTCTATTTGGTTACGTTTAGATTCAGGGTTTACTTTTGAGGTAAATTAAATGGTAAAAAAAAAACGGTTTTATACAGGTCAGTTTTTTCCCTACCATTCCAGATAATCAAAAGTCTAATGTGCATTTTAATATTTTAGATATCGATCAGCTACCACTATTACCTAAAATAATAATCTTAATTAGACATAGATAATAAATATTATTATTCTAGATATTTAATTTGGATGTCGCTTAACTTGTTGGGTGGAATAATTTGCTTAGAATTAAAACATTTTTATATAAAATAAATGTATCAATAATAAGATATAAAATCAATTTATCGAACCAGGAACCCTTCACAATTTATCATTAATAATATTGACGTGGTGTAATAGGTCAGCTGGTCAGCGCACTTCCCCAGATAAGAAGGGTTCCTAGTTTGAGTCCGGGTGGCAACAACAATATTTTTTCGATGAATCGATTTTATCTGTTTATCTTTCTTATTGAAATATTTAATTTGTATTAAAATATTACATAACTTTGTTCTGATAAAACTGTAATTTCACAATAATAATGTATTTTCCTTAATAATTCTTGAAACGTATTCAAGTATTCCGTAATAATTAAAAATAATAAATCAAAGAGGATTATATAATAGACGAAACGTGAAATGTAAAAAAAAACACTCGCAAAGGACAGAGTTGATATCTCAATCGAGTGGAATATCGTGTCGAAAATAAGTCTAGTTAAAAATGAACCAAAATCCAATTGAAAATGCCGCAAACTTTGGTGGAGATTTCACGGTTTGGTTAAAGGGGTTTTATTTGACTGCCGACAGAAGTGGCAGTTCAATACTTTATTTCGACGCCCAATCAGTTGGCGGGAGGATTAATCAACGCAGGGGTGCATTCAGTTTATGAGTAAAATATAAATAATCGCACAACTGCAAACTACAAAACTATAATAGTTTATCTTTTCACTATTAGAATATATATGGTTAGTTTAAATTATGTTAATATTTCACTAATTTGTTATTTATAATAAGGTTTTAATGCTGACGCATCATCTTCAGTAATGCAACTAATACTAAACTTAAGACTAAAAGACTTTGTGATATTTAGAGTTGAAGAGTGGAAGAGGGATAAGAGTTAAAAATATCATCAATATTCAAAAACCTTATATTACGCTCTTTTTGACCACGTCCCTATACCTACCTAACTCTAATCCCCCCCCCCCCTCCAACAGTCCTTAACCCTAAGTAGCACGTATTCCTTTAGTCTTAAGTTTAGTATAAGTAATATTACTGAAGATGATGCGTCAGCATTGAAACCGTTATAATAAAAGCAAAGTGTTTTTTTTGGCCTTTCATAAAGTTTTATAAGAAAATTTCGAAAAATAGTTTAAATATATTACCATTTATTTTATATATATATACCACTTTATTTACGTAGGAGTGTAAATTTTAATTTTGGTTAACTGTGGAACCCTGTAGTAAAGCATAAAAAAATAAAGGCTCACGCGACTCTATATAAAGAACGAATTCTCGGTGATAAACCCAGCGAAGTTGTTACTTGAAAAGCGATTGAAGTATTTATGACTTGTGTGAAATCGTACACTGTTGTATGGAGAAAGTGTTTCGTTCTATTGACTGTTTCGTATTGTGTACGTAATAAAAGCAATTGTGCGTAAACTGACAGGAAAATTGATCCTCATGACAAAATTGGCAAAAAATCATTATGAAAGAATATAACGAATTTGTGTTCACAGTGGAGAATTTAACCCTTCCCAAATCATGCAGTAACACAGGTCTACCATCATAATTAAACCTGTAATGTTTCGGTAAATACATGCAACATTAAATTCATATTTTAGATAATCCTAAAGAAAATATTAGCGCTTAGGAATGACTAGTGAAAAATCAATTGTGAAAAGGGAATCGTACAAAAACAAATATTTTTTCCATTCGATCCGTTGTAAAGTAATACGTTGGTAAAAATACAATTTGTGATATGAAAGACAGAGATCACACACTATTTTCACAGTGAAAAGAACAACAAATATACAAATATAATTGTCTCTTTCTCACTAATTAAATGAAATGAGATAAGAAGGAAGGAGACATTGTATAGGACTTAATGAATGCTTTAAATTATGTTATTAATCATTTTTTCAAAATTGAATGCTCAATATTTAGATTAAATTCATGCCATCAAGGCCATTTAAGCTAATAAAAACATTTTTTCTAACTGTTATTTACGGTAACACGAGTTGACAGCATGGCTGCGTACGAGTATTTTATATCATGGTATGGTAAAGGTTAACGAAACGGTATGCTTCAAATGGTACACTATATATTCAGATGAACCGGAATGATTTTATGGGTGCAGATTTTCTACCTTCCTCAGCAGCCCTTGAATACTTGAAGAATTTATGGATAACGGTGGCGATTCGTCTTATTGACAGTTAGGTTAATAAATAGAAGCCTTTTAAATCTCTAGATCATATAAGAATATCAAAAAGGCATGTTGGTATGCCAAGACTTTCCTGCCAATATTTTAATACAACCTTAACGGTTATTGATTTCTTTGGCTCCTGATGCTGGGAGGTATGAATATCTTGCTCGATTTTGGAATTAAATCTTCACATTACGTTACTAAAATATTTAAACCATTTATTTGTATCGCCCTGCCTTGCTGGGGGGTGAATTATCCCTGCCCAAATCAGTCTGCCACACAAAAAAGGTCAAAAAATAAAATCTTAATTTGAGTCGAGCGCTTCGTTGTTTTAATTCGACCAAAGGAACTTTTCCAATTTATTTCCAATGGGTTTAGTATTTTTTGAAGTGCGAATCTTTCGGCTACCATTTTGATTTGAAGGATTCTACACCCCTCAATTTTATTCAGGTTTACTCTAAACTAAGCTTAACGCTCGTGCTACGAAAATATGACTGATTTGCCAGTCTCCTGGAATGAAACTCGAATCCAACTACTGGATCAATTGGCTTGTGTGTTAAGCACTAGACCAACAAGCGTGTCGACTACATAAATAAAACTTCATCATTTCGTTACTTTACAAATATAACCTTAATTAATCAAGTTACTTGTACATGTACAGGGTGAATATTATGTTTCAGGTCGATATTGTTTTTGAATAACTAAGAAATGAAACAATTTTTTTGATTTGTTTATTTACCAATTATGTGATTAATTACAATATGTATGAATATTACATTGGCCAAGTGGCCGCCTCTGGCAGCGGTACCAATGCGTTCTCTTTTAACCATATTTTATCATAACATTCTAGCACACTTCGCGTGTTATTTGAGCAATATCATTCCGAATATTGTCCTGTAGCATCGGAATTGTTGTTGGCTTATTGGCGTAGACCTTTTCTTTCAACAACAATAAAAAATGATTTTGCGAATAACCTGACGTGAATTTGTCAATACGCGTATGTGTACGCGCGGAGTGGTATGGAAGGCGTAGTGCACGGGACGCGGGGTGCCGGATGCCGATCGTCACTATAGTGGCAGAGCGTACGCTGGCCGAGTTAGACGTGTCTTATGCGTCTTTATGATGTCGTTCGTGATGATCAACATATCAGTTATTTAAATAATAATACTTTTACGAGTGCTTTATGTGTGCACACGGAAAATTATTAAAAATATTAATTCTTTGAAATACAACTCACCATTCATCATGTGATTCAAAAATGTATTATTTTGTCGGGCGCATTTATCGGGGGCGCATTTGTTGGGGTGGTTTTGTCGAGGCGCATTTTACGCGTCACCGATGGATAGATACGTTGCATCTGGCTGGAGACCCTGAAGCTGGAGTCAGCTGTGAGGGCGACCCAAGACCGGACTTGTGGAGATGCATTGACGAGTCTTATCCTGCCGAGGCCACTGTATTATGAATGATATTAATAATGATATGAAGGAGATAAGAAGAAGTCTATTTTAGGTGTCTTAAGTTATTTTTGTGTATTTTGTAGGTTATAGTATAGTAAGTGGTACATTTAAAATAAATAAATTATTAACTGCTCGAATGTTCTAATGTTTGACAGAATTGCGACCGTCCAAATGTTGACATTTTTTGTTGTAGGTACGTTTTTTTACGCATAATTGCCATATTCCTTTCATTTAGTAATACCAATGACCTATGAAAAACACAATAGGAAATATTTCGAAGTACATTGAACTTAAACACAGGGTACGCAGAAATTATCAGCGTTGTATAACGTTTATAAACTTGCCCTAAAATATATGTTTGAAAGGTTGAAATTACCTATAAAAATATAATCTTTTCACGATTTATTTTGTTTTCATTTATGCAGATTTTATTGAAAGTTTTTTTTTTCAGACGCTTGTTGATAGTACCGCAGCACATATCAAAGTAAACATCTTAATTTTTATTTTGATATATTTACTTATAAAGTACACAGAAAAAATAAAACAAATCATTATTTCAACTGAGTGAAGATAAAAAAATGTTAAAATGTTAAACACTTAAAATGTTATGTATAAAAGTCTTATAATATTGGAAATAAAACACGTAGGTAATACATTAAATATTCATTTTCGTTATTTTGAATATATCAGTTCGCCAAGGCTCCAGTCTTTTCCAAATTTCTTTCGGCTTTGATACTATTTTGTAAAATTATTAAACTCTAAAAGTCTCTCGTACTCATAAGTCGATATACATCTTAGACTTAAGTCGAAGTATCGAATTTAATGTGTCAAATGTATGATTTTTTTGATATTGTACCGGATGATATATACCACATAAACACATACCAGAAAAATGTAAAACTGTAAAACTGTATAGGTCAGTCGTTCTCGAATTTTTAGGTGATATGTTTTTGAATAAATTCTCTTCTTCTTCTTGTATAAAGATAGACTGCTTTACACATATCGTAATAATACTTTTTTATAACAACAATAAAAATAATACTTATAATAATCATTTTATAAGTTAAAATTCATTTTTATACATTTGTAGGGACGGAAATTGAAATTCAACGCCATCGTCGTCGTCCCCAGCGAAACAAACACATCTCATGAGAGCGACATATGTACACAGGGTTCGGGTTTCAGCAGAGAGAAGCCGTCACCAGTCTGGTCCGATCACTCACTTACAGATATTTGTCAGTTCGCAATATGGCAGTCGTAAATAATTAGTTGATTACAATTTATTATGTAGCATCTAATGCCTCAATAACGTGTTGAAGTCATTAAAACATTAAAACAAATACACACTCGACTTATGGAAAAAAAATCAGTATTTTATTTTTTATTTTTTAGAGAAACAAACAGTGTAACAATAATAACTGATAATTACATAATATATAAAAATAACACCAGTGAAGTTTTTTTAGAAATTAAATAACTAAAAAATAGTATACTCAAATAGACTAATAAACAAAAACACTTTTACATAAAAATAAACATAATAAACTAAAAACTAGTATATATTAAAAAAAAAACTGAAAAAAGAAACAAAAGAGTGATTTTAAACTGAACATACAAAGATGAAAGGGTAAGGAGGGGAGGGAAATGGGATGCAATATATACAATTTATGTTAATAGTTATTGAAAAGTTGGCGTAGTTTAAATTTAAAAGGAAGCAATTTATCGTTCAAAATGTCCATGTTATCAGAAAAATTTACGGCATTATATTAGTACGTCGCTCACGGCGAAGCTTCGACTTGACAAGTTTTGTTAATAAACAAAACAGTCATTATTGGGGCACTGAGAATCCTCAATTGATACACCAACGACCCTCACACCCACGCAGAGTTGCAAGCTGAATCATTAGGCCCTATTTCTTTCAGGGTACAAAAGGCAATGCTGTAAAAACTTCTTGGTGACCCGAGTCGATTGGGTCTGCAACACACGTGGTTTCAACACGATGGTGCCACCTCGCGCACAGCCCGAGATACGTTTGAATTTTTTATAAATGAAACAATATCGGCCTGAAATGTAATATTCACCTTATAGGTTAATTTTATGGTGGAACAATTCGATATTAAAATAATCTCTCGAGCAGTATAACAATATTATAGAATAGGGAATATTGCGTTACAAGTTAATACCATTGACGTTCAAGAAATTTGCTATTATATAGCTTAAATGTGGCGAGTTAAGGGAAAGAAGATGACACAAGTTAACCGGGAGTTGAAAATTACCATTGACAAGATTATTGTAAAAAAAACCTGTGATCCGCAATGGACAGGCAAAAAAGACATGGTCAAGGGTTTCCTCCTCGGCACCACACTCACACATTGGGGAGTCTTTGTATAGGTTTAACCCTTGGTTAAAGTGTATTTTTACATTATTCTCTTAATTTGGTTTATATATTTATTAAATAATGATGTATTTTAAGTCTTTTATTTATAATCAATAGCTACGAATTCATGTCGTGAATAACTCAAATCTGTTCTGATCACAACTTATTAATAAATTAATGTAAATTTTTGATATGGTATGGAACCAATATCATCTCAGTTTTTATTATAGTCTAGAAATGATTTTTCTTTATCTCTCGATTATCCAGGATCGTATTAATGTGGGCAGTAAAAATTTCCAAATATTCAAAGTGTTCGCTCGTCGTTCAGATTCGGTATTTAAGTTCTTTTGATGTAAGTCTAGTGGTTACGATACTCGCCTAGTGAACAAAAACACTTAAATTTAAATTTACAACATGATAAAATTGTGTGTTTTGGGGAAAAGCATAATTTCTGTCGTATTTTAAATAAAAGGTAAATATGTAGGATAATATATTTTTTTGTATGAATTTTTTATTTTTATTGAAATCCATTTTTTTTTTTTCAATATTTCCCCTACCACCTCGGATAATCGAGGGATATACAAATATCTAACTTATAACAATGTATTTGTATTGTTTTGGATGTTACCTACATCTTATCTTATTTTAGATCTCCTTTATAAATTCTAAAATCACATCCTGCAACTTTTAGTATTTGTAGTTCATTTTGTGCCAAAATGGATATACGACTTTCTCCGTATTATAACAGACTCCAATTGTCTTGACTTATTTATTTATTTTCGTAACTGGCTTAGTACTCTGACTCACTGTCAAAGAACCCAAATGATTTAGCCACGGCATAACAATTATTTCTGGGCTTAGTAATAAATTGTGTGAAAATATTTCAATATACCTACGTAAAATTATCTCTCTCTCTCTCTCTATAGTCGAATGCAAAATAAGGAGAGAGCAAAAACAAACTAAAAATTTACTCAGGTCTCTTTTTATGCGGTAGATATGTTACACAAGAGAACGCATAAAAAAAGACTAGACACACATAAAAATAAAGGATACGTTCCATAATTTACTAAAATCGCATAAAACTAATCATAATAATATATTAAAATATGAATTAAATGTATTAATTATAAAGATATACATACAAAATCAATATTATCGAAAAATAAAAACATTGTTGTTGCGCTACCGGGATTCGAACCTGGATCTCTTCCCTAACCGGGGGAGGTGCTTTATCCAACTAAGCTACAGCGGCACTATTTTTATCGACAATTTTTCGACCTTATATGTTACCTTTTTGATATCAATACATTTAATCGTTCCATCATTTGACAGAGCCATCTACCTTATTTTTACAGAATCTCAAATACCTTTGAGTGAATCTGATAGCAGACGCTAGAGTTATTAATTCATATTAATTCATTTCTCCTAAAAATAATAATATATGAACAAGATCGCTTTCAATGGAAAATTGGCTTAAGATAACTGTTCTGCTAAATGATACGTTCGTAAATTACCAATTGTATTTGCGACATACGATACATAAACATTAATATCAACCCTGCCATAAGTAATTAACTCTGTCGTTTCAAATTTGCTTTTGATGAGGGTTCAAAGCCAGTATTTGAGGAAAGGTCACGTGTCCATCTTATTCACGACAGTTCACCGCGTTTACAAGACCTCGTAACGGCGGAAAACGCGATATTATCATGATGCTCATATTACATGGTTATTATGAGTCTATTAGGATTTCTATCGTAAGTATAGGGTGTCCGGCGGAAAAATTTCAAGATTAAATTGTAATTGCTCGTAAACCGTCAGGGTGAGGTAAGTGGGAGGGGTGTTGTTCGACGCGCGTGATTTGTTGATTTTACAGTCGCAATGAATCGCTGGTCGTTCGCGGTTGAGCAATATTTAAAGTGCGGTGATTCATTGGTTCGTGCGCGTCGCGCCTTTTGTACTCACTTATCTGGTGTTGGGTTCAAAAGTTCAGACAAGAAGGGACAATGGTTAACCAAACTCCTCCGGGACCATCAACGTCAGCAGCGACGCCAGAACACGTGGCTCACGTTCGACGTGAAATCATGCGCAATCCGCGTAAATCGATAAGATTGCAGCCTGTACTGGAATACAAAAATCAATAGTGCACGTTATTTTAAAATAGACTATGCAAAATGCAAATCGTGCAGTTTCTCAACGAAAAGGACTACTCTTTACGTGAAACCTTAGCGAGAACGATGCTGGAACGTTTTGGAACAGCACGAACGCTTGCAAACATATTGTTTACTGACGAAGCACATTTTCATGTCGATAGCTATGTTAATAAACAGAATATGAGATACTGGTGTCTTGACAATTCAAGGGAACGCCATCAAAAACGTTTGCATTGTCCAAAAACGACAGTGTGGTGTGCAATTTCTGCCCGAGGGATAATTGGCCCTAATTTTTATAATCGCTCCTGACATGTATTGCCGAATGATCGACAAGTTTTTGGTACCGCAACAGTAGCTGTTTTCCGGGTCCTGTTTTTTCCAATAAATTAATCAGCAAGTAGGGATATATACCCTGGGCACCTCGGTCACCGGACCTTACACCGTGCGACTCATTTTTGTGGGAATACCTTAAGTCGAGAGTTTACAGCAACAATCCACAAACAATTCAAGCCCTACAAGAAAATATCCGCCATGAAGTTGCTGCCATTGAACCGACGCTTTGCTCTCGCGTGTTCGAAAATTTAAGAGTCCGATTGCAAGAGTGTCTTGAGAGAAATGGACGACATTTAGTTGTATATAAAATGTAAAATCCGCATCGTTTACCTCCATTTTGTATAAATAAAATATGGGAATAACATTGTAGTTTTTTTTCCGCAGGACATCCTATATATATGTTTGATTTAAGGTTTCAGTGAGCACTAGTGTATGGAATTGGTGTCTCTTCTAGACTAGTTCGCGTTTGTAGATGGTTTTCTTCGGTGGTTTCTCTTTGCAAGGATAACGTCCGTTGACTAATGCGTTGTGTATCTTCGTATGGATGTATGGATAAAACCAGGGCTACAAACCGGAACTTGAATCGAAAACCAGGAAGGAACCAGAAACCAGTTATTTTTGTCGGAACGAAAACCGGAGCTGAAAAAAATAATATCGGTTTATTTCGATTCGGTACATGTTCAAACACGCGCGTAAACACCATCTTACCTGGCACTTCAGTTATTCTAGTTATTCTATGAGGTAATAGAAATAGTTTAAATGAAAGTACATTGGAAGATATTTTAATAACTAGAACTAACTTTCATCTTTTTTAGTTATAAATAAATGTACCCAAGAATCTTGTGTACTTCAACCGTGAATATACGAATTTGTTTCGTTTAATAAATTATATTATTATCGTAGATTATATATCTCTAGTTCTAATTATTATATATTTAATTCATTATTTTAATTATTATTATATTATTGTATCAATTTATGAAGTATGCTTATTACAAAAGAAGGAATGAAATGTTTTAAATTATGGTAGAATTTTTTTTTAATACAAATGAAAACAATTAAATTTTTTTTTTTTAATTACTCGGTGCTGAACCGAAAACCGAATTCCGAAAAAACTGTTCTTTTTTCCGGAAGGAAAACCGGAGCCGAACTGATATACGTTTAATTGAACCGGAACGAAAACCGAAATGAAAGTATTAACAGTTCGAAGCCTTGGATAAAACAAATACAATTTAATAATTTAAATTGACAAATAGTAATTAAAATTAATAATGATTGTAAAGCGTCATCGAGTACTAATATTTTACATGTTACAATAAATAATAATACATTTATTATCTTAAATAAGCTGTATTTTATTATTGATCCAAAAATAATATAAAATTTTTCGAAATTCAACCGAAAACCGATTATTTTTTATTTCGTCAAAATTTGCCATAACTGGTGCTAAATATTTGTTTATAATAATTATTTTGTTCCTATAGGTTAGTATGTTTCTTATGTGCATTGCAATTTGTTCGGATATATAATGTAATATCTCATTTTAATATCAATACATTATATATCATTGTCAATGCATGATTCATATCCACTATAATATCTATAGACTACATATTTTTATCTAGCATTTATTCAAACTTATCATTAAACTGTTAATGCTCTGTATAATATAAAATAAACATAATAATATGCTGCTAACAATGCCTGTTTCAATACAGATCTTTTTAGTAAGACAGGCACAGTACAATATCCATTGAATAATAATGTAAACCATTCAAAAACATAAACACCATGAAAACTATGTACTTTGCATATGTCCGAAGTATCATCGAATATGCCTCCCAAGTATGGAATCCAAGATACACCACATACATCAATAGAATCGAAAAAATACAGAACAGCTTCCTCAAATATCTTCACTTTCCTAGTTATCGAACCTTATCCAGCACTGCTGAGTCAACTATCATTTTCAAAGTTCTATCACGACAAACATGGCCGATGTCATTTTCCTACACAAAATAGCCGCTTACTATAAATACTTAGACGCATATACATTCGAGTGCCAACCAGGTCAACCAGAACTAATCTTACATTTAACCTTCCACATTGCAACACCAATGTCAAACAGAACTAATTTTTCTACCGAGTACCCCTTTATTTCAATTCATACCTAAATGAAGTAGACATTTTCAATACTCCAGTTACCCCAATTAAATGTAAATTCAACATATAAACTTTAATGGGCTTCATTTTATTTTTATTTTTATCACACAGATTTTATTCTCTATCTCATTTTCCTTTTTATTTTTCCTCACCCTCCCGTTCGCCTGGAATATTTTCTTATTTTATTTTTTATAACTTTTATCTCTCTATTTATATTTTAATTTTCAACTTCTTCCCTCACTTTTTTCTGCATTATAGTTCTTTTTAAATTTTAAATTGTACTCGTTGTATAAAGCATATTATATCTTTTGAGAAAACATGTAACTGGTTTAATTATTGTTTACCTTTAATAATGATTTTTGTATTTACTGATAAATTGTATATTTTCCGAATAAAATAAAAAAAAAATGTCTCATACACATAAATTAATATATGCATTAATATATTAGCTATTTACTCAGAATATTATAATTCTCCAGAAAACTTTAAATTGTATTCCTTATGAAAAAAATAAAATTAAACGTAATTATTCTGGTGTACTAAATTGAAAGCCCCAAGCTCTTATTGCGTGCTTTGACTCATCAGTGACTTCTTCTACGTCTTGAAACCCATAAGACCACGGCTAATGAGCCCGCGTCCCACAGTTGAAGAAGAAACATCAACTTTATAGCTTTGAAACAATTCTCGAAGGGGTTTTGGTGAATAAAAATGTCAACGAGCCTTACTTAAACGTTAAACTTTGTTGTTTCTTGTAGTTGTCTTTTCTGACGTTGGATTCACAGTTTTTCATCTGCGATTCACATTACTTTATTAACAACAATTGCTATTGTTAGATGATGTAATAATTGACAATATAATACTTATAACTAAGTACTTACAGATGTATCAAAGCGGGTCTCAAAGTAAATTTTTTTGTGGTAAGGCCAACAAAGAATACCGTAATTATAGATACGATTAGATTTATTGAATTCAAAATCTATACGAACTTCACTGTAAAACCACAATAGATCTTAAAGTTCATAAGAGAACTTGGGTTGTCACTACATTTACCTATGTAATATCGGGCCAGTCTGAAAAATTGAGGGCTGGTTGCGTATTTAGGGTAAAAAACAATTACCACTAGAATGTTTTCAAGCCTAAAATACATATTTAAAAATAACGTTAATGCTCAACCCCATATACCCTTTCATATATGTATTATTATATAAAGTCTGAAGGAAGTGACTGAAATAAAATATTTGGCACTCAAAATAGATTCTAAATTGAATTTTTCGCACGCGAGTAAAAAGATTGCTAAAAAAATCTCACTTCCGGGAAGGATTAGAAGATTCTAGAAGTACTGAGTCATGTAAAATAGTAAAATAATAATTTTTGGTTAGTGAAGCAGAAATCAGTATGTATTGCGATTATCTATCTATTTATATGATATAATATAATTTATATAATATAATTTTTGGACGTCTAGGATGTATTCAATGTATTGGATCTATATGGCTGGATAGTACTCGATTAAACGGCCAGGTAAATGTTTTCTCTTTTATATATATATTATATATAGCTAACTTACAAAGGAGGGAATATTTTAATTACATCGATATTTTATTTACGTGTGGTTTGTTTTGGACAAAGTTCAAACATTGAGATATAGATTCTATTAACCTTTACCATACCGTGATACAAAATAGCCATACGCAGCCGTGCTGTCAACTAGTGTTACTATAATAAATTTTTAACATTTTAAATGTGAAGAAAGCTTTTATTAGTTTAAATGGCTTTAACATTATTAATCCTATAAACTTCTCTAAATATTGAGCATTAGTTGCGAAAATGGGATCAATATCCTGATATAATTCGGAGCATTCATCAAGTCCTATACAACACTACATTTTTTTCTTATCTCTCTTCATTAAATGAGTGACAAAGAGAGATCATATATTCGTATGTTTGTTATTATTTTTATTGTGAAATTAATGAGTCATCTCTATTTGTCTTACCACAAATTGTATTTTTTCCTGCATATTAATTTCACAATTGACTGAATTTAAAACTAATTATTTTTGTAGGATTCGCTTTACATAGCTAGTTTTTCACTAGTCAGTTTTAAACGTAAATATTTTCCTTAGAATTAACTAAAATATTAATTTTATGTTGCGTATATTACCGGAAATATTACAGTTTTAATTGGAGCGGTAGACCGATGTTACTGCAAGGTTTTGGAAGTGTTAAGATCCTGACCGCACAGCGGTCACCGATAGAGGCGATATCTGATTGCTCACTGCTAGTATTTCAGTATTATGGTGTTTATTTTTAAAATCCTTATTAAAAAGTACCGTTAGAATTAATAAGAAAAATTGAAGCAAATCAACATGAGCACAAACATCATACAAAACGAAGATATACAATGAGACTGTCGTCATTCAGGAAGAAGGCTATATCTTAAAATCAACGATGTACAGTGCGATAAAGATTTTCAATGAAATACCAGATTATATAAAAAATGGTAAATTGGATAGATTCAATTTAAACTAAGTAAATATGTGCAAGTTATGTTATAGTAAAAAGGAAAATATTAATATAGTTTATATTAGATCATAAATAAATATATATACTTCATAATATGTACATATTATTACGCATGTAATTCATAAGGCGTGCACCAAAATGCCAACTCTAATACATGTTATTCCACAATTCAAATATAAATAGAAAAAAAAAAATAGAAAATGTTACTAATTCAGCAAAGTAGGACCGGAAGTATGTGTTGTCACCGAAAACGAACGAGACTTGGGAAGACGCGGGACTCCAGTAACAATTTAACACAATACTATACTCCAAGACATTCTGAAATGTGATTATTTGATAACAATAACTAACTAAACTTACTAGAATGAGACGTCTCCCGCGCAAATGTCAGATAACAAACGAACGCGTCCTTGCTCGTACGAGAAAATATTTAGGTACTAGCGCTGAGTCTGAGACAGTCTTAAATACTGAATCGGATAATTTAATAAATACACTATGACGTACGAAAATATTTCATCACATAATATATCAATACCTTATTTTGCAAAGCGGCTAAGTCTGTTTTTCTAAAATGTTCAGGAGCAACCTAAAACTGATTAATTTTGTAATTAAACGGATTACGAAAATTACAAAACACGCTTTGGTAGATTGCTTGTGCAAAAATAGGGTGTCAGAAATTTTTTATTGATATTTTGATTTATCTCGTACTTAAAGGGAATATTTGGAGTTGGCTGAATTTCTTTAACAAAATTGTAAAGCATTATTGGGAGTTAGCTGATTTTCCTTGAAAATGTAGTATAATCATTATAATTTCCGCGGACGTCTTCTATTTCTGGTGCCATCAACACTCGTTTCAGGTGAACATTTAAGATTTTTGCAAGAATAAATCTAAGGTTTTTCAGTACGTATTACTTATTTATTATTTTGAAACACGTGATTTCACGTGCTTTAAAATTGATGGGAATTTTTGGCTTTTAGTGTAAAATAAAAGAGTAAAATGATCATAAAATATTGTTAATTGGTTTGGCAGTTACTTCGTAGTGTAACATTTTAATAAAAAAAAAAAAAAAAATATTTTCACTTTATACAACACACATACACAAATTTTTTGAGTTATATCACGACTAGTTTCCCAATGAGCAGTCCTTTCCATCTACAATTGTAAATTGAACTAAAATTATAAATAGTTGGCTATGACGGGGTACGTAAGGATTGGCTTTAAACGTTGATAATAGCGGCGAAGGATTTAAATATGTGATATTGTTAAAAATAAAAATGATATATTCTTTATACATACAACTTTGTGATGAACGAACACACCGACGCGCCAGCACACTTTAATAACACCCAAAAAGCGGTATTACAAAATACACAAATAACTGATACAGGCCACCAATAAATTATCAAAACTCCCAAGATTTCTATATTTATCTGTTATGAACACGGAGTATCTCTAAGCGCGGGGCGGATGCGACCTTTGCTCCTGCCTCAGGCCGGCCCTGCGTACATGATCATTAATTTCACTGTCCGAATGTCAGTCTGATGTGTGTTTTATACATTATATATTAGAAAAAATATACCTGTAAAAAATTGTGAAAACAAAAGAAGGTTGCGAGTGATATTTTACGATTTCTTTGATAAAAAAAAAAGATTTAAACGTCAAATCTGTACTTGTAGTCTAGTAGTTATGATGATCGCCTAGTGATCTAGTGGTCGGGGGTTCGATTCTTGTTTCAGGAGGTCATCAAGATACTTCTATTTTCATAGCACAAGCGTTTAGCTTAGTTTGAACATAGTAAGAATATTGATATAACATGTATTCCGTGTACGTACCTCTATTATTATCTGTACTTTGTTGTGCATGGTCACTAAATATGGATCTTTACTGAGAAGGTTAAATTAGAAATTAAAAGAGAGTAGCAGAAGTAACATTATTGAACCGAGTGAGAAGTATCGAGGCGAGGCATCGATAACGTGACCATACATCTCATTTAGAACGGGACTATCCCGTTGTCCCAAGTACAGCTTCGGGACGCCGATATGTCCCGTTTTCAGAAAGAGAGCAACTCACGGTAACAATTTTAAAAAAAATGCGCGAAATTTCTTAAAATCCGACGTTAGCGGCCTAGTAGCGCGGCGATGACGGCATGCGCAATATATGTAAGTAGGTGAGAAGCCTGCTAGCTCGCTCGCTCCTCGGTTGCGAGTACGCGTGACATTCTCGACTATTAATTAGTCAACTGATTTATTATATTATTAATTATATTGATTTATGAATGGAACAATGGGAATGTTTCAACCAAGAGTCGTCCATGATTTGAATCACACGAACTTTCGTATAATTATTGAATATATTTTATGTCTGCCTGGTACTAATGCGAAAAAAACACAATTGCAAAAATTAATAGACAGATTAGATTTGATTGAACGATTCCGAAGCGACCCAAGATAGAGGAAGATGGAAGAGCCTTGTCGATACTTTGGGCCGAAAAATAAGAATTTTTCTCATCGTGTACTTACACGATAATTTATAATGACCTAACGATCTGATTTTCAATGAACTTCTCATAAAGTCTATCTCCGCTTTGACAACAATACCGGGGTCGCTTCTTATCTGCTAACTTTGTGTGGAAATTAGCAAATTGACCAAATAAATTGTGTATTGTTGAAGCCAGTCATTTCTGGTTTTGGCCGACGCTTTGTAAAGGAATAAATTGGTTGAAATCACAAAGGATAAATTCGAGGCAATTACATTCTGAATGGACGTTGCCGATATTACAAATTGTTTGAGAGTGCTCGAGGAAATTTCTGAAACGTAGTAGTCCAATTATGCGACAGTATTGTTAAAACTTTATGTGAGATTCAATATGGACCCATTATTGTTTATAATTAGGGTAAATGTGCATTTCTTGCAAACTAACTAAATAAAAAATAAACATATTCAAAATATTTATATGATGTCATAAAAGTGGAATGAAGTTTTAAATAGGAAATAAAACGTATTAAATATTCAGGAATATTAATGATAATAATATCTATATATTATATTCATATAATATCTTCATTCGTAACACTATCCATCCAGCATATTTTGAGCATTCTTCTGTAGATCCATATATCCAAGTCACTATATAATTTCTTCGGTAAGGGTCCACGCTAACCGATACGGAACATATTAAAAAAAATAAAACCATTCGATCGAGATTGCGAAAGATATCTCTTCAATGTTGCCACATGAATAAATGAGCTTTTCACGTTGCGGTCAATGAAAATTACCTACCTAAATATTATCACGCGGCCACACTCAACTGCCGTACGTTTCATTAAAAATATATTTTTATTACACATTTGAATAATGGAACGCTTATGCGGCAGCGTGGAGGGTTTCGGTCGGTCCTCGCTCGGCAAACGAGAAATGTGCACAGCGTGTCGATCATTTCGCGGTTTTTATTTTCCCGCGCTGAGGTTGCGCGCCGCCTTTCGACGAAGTCGTCTCCGTTTGCTCGACTGCCGCCCGCCGTCTCGGCGCAGTCGAGTAAGCTGCGCGCGCAGTCTGACGTCATATCGTTGACACCTTTCCCGGGCAAAATATTCTTTGGTCAACAGATGATGGCGTGTTTTCTGATGTAAACTTTACGTGAATTTTTTTATTCTCTGTGGCGTGAATATAATCAGTAAGTTTCTAAAAACGATATTGAAGCTAAATTATATATTTTAACGCGTGTTTTTTTCATGCGTAATTTATTTGCTCGTTTCAAATTATTAATTTATAATAATTTAAGTATTTATTTAGTTCACATTACACATTTTACAGAATCAAAATTCTGATTTACGTTTTATTTTGGAATATTGAATTAAATATGATTATCAATACCACATAAAAACCGTATTAAAGTTAGTTGTCTCTTTTCAATGGGACTGCTTGTTTATAATTCCCGCAGTAAACAGTAGAATTTGCGATTCTTACGTGATGGCACGTGCAGGTTTCGTTCATAAGTGTATCTATCAATTTACCATATTGATCCCTCAGAATAACAAGGTTCCATCTGATATTGACACTGTTTTGAGATAATGAGCTCAAAAGTGTTGATTGAATTTCAACATATATTCGTGTATTGCATGTTTTGAGTATGCAAATATGATCAGTTTTAAGATCTTAACTTATTTTCAGTATTATCAATGACTACTGTGAGATGAGGGAAATTAAAAATAAATAAAAACATTGTAAATTAACAATAATTGAATTAAATACATTGAAATAAATAACTGATGCAGTTGGAACTTTCAGCTCTTGTTATTTCCTTTAATATCCGTTAAATAAAGTTGGTGTATATATAGAAGAAATGAAGAATAATACATTTGGAACCCATTTAACGCAATAACTCAAAAATTAGCCCAAAATGTTAGTTGGAACCTTGTTATTCTAAGGGGTCGATATATTAATAAAAAAAATATTTACATTGTTAAACATCAAATATTATGCTTCTTGTTTTCGTTCTTATGTATAATCAAATTCACTTTTTTTGTCTCACGATGCTACTTATTTTTGCTATACATGAGATTAAATTTCACAAAGCTGGTTAGCGCTATCCAATGATTAGTGTATTCATATATTATCATACGAATAACGAAACTTATATCATACCATCCCTGCATATAATATGTTTTTTTGGTTCGAAATTACTATTCGTAAATTTAATAAAAAAAATCTCCCCGACGGAGAATTCAACCCCGGTGATGGGCAGGGTTACTAATTACTACGCAATTGATATATACTAACGCTCTTTAATAATTAAGCTTGCTAAAACGTTCACCAGGAGTTGATATACTTTTAATAAAATTCATTATCTCTATTGAATTTTTATGTTAAGAATGAACAATGTTAAAATATAAATTATAATTATAATACATATAATGCTGAATTTTATTATACTTATATGACAATTTGACACAGTTTAAAGGGGGGGTGTAACAATATAGTAGAACGCTCGTTTAGCGTATGATGGAGGGTAGTGGGATCGATCTTCAAAATATTTTTGATTTCAAAATGGTTTTCGAAACGTAAATCCCGATACCGGTAAAGTTGAAAATAAAACATAAGGTGAAAAAATTACATGATACAGGATGTAACAAATCAAGTCCACAATATTTTACGGGTGAATACCTGATTACATTATGAGTCGAAAATGTTCAAGCAATATGTGCAAATTCTGCACCGTTACGGAAAATACTATTGTTCGAAATTTTTACAAAATCATGTTAATATTATTTGTAAAATGTATCCATTATTGATCTATATCTTTGCATCAGGCCCTAAATTATGTAAAAAAAAATAGTCCAGCCGCTCGAAATTCCATGACCTTTAGTTTTTTTGTATTCAATATATAATCTACGATCAATAAAATATTTAAATTAATCGAAATCATCGAATAATTACGATTTTACACTTGAACATTTACCTACGACTAGTAATTTAGTATCCGCCCATAAAATATTGTGGACTATAGTCTGTTACGCCTGTATAAAAATTTAATGAATTTTCCAATGCGTAATTTCTAATGCATTTTTCGTGACACATTTTACTGGGTTACCCGCTGAATTAACATAGTCTGTTTTAAAACTTCTATCGCTCGAACAATGACCGGAGTACTCGCGTGAAAAATGTGTCGGGACATAATACTTTGCAAGGGCATTATTCAGGCGCAAAAAAATTTTACGTGACAAATTTTTAATGATACTATCTTTACATGTGTTGGTGCTAAATATAATTGTGTATATTTCTATTTAAGTCACACAATTCCCAAGTATTTTTGTATTGATAATTTGATTTTTTATTTAAATTTATTCAAACTTTTAGCGTAAAATTTTATTTTTATATGTAATTGACATGAGCGTATAATTTGTACCCACTGTAGGAGAGTGTCGGTGGGAGTATCAAATTGTAATACACGCATACGATGAGTATTTGTAAGTTATTTTTATTGTCATTTCATAAATGTTTAAATCCTTAACCATTAGTATGCAGTCTATAACTGAAATGACCTGTGCATAATTAGAAAATTCTGTATTAAAAACCCATCTGATAATATAATTAACGTTAGTTATTATCCTAACAATTTTACCTCCAAAGGCATTGTTATTAAGACAAATTATAGATATCTCGTAGAGACGAAGATTATCAGGGAAGTATGGAAGTACGTTTAAATGTATTTTTATGTTAAATATATGTATCTGAGATAATTGTTTTATCGTGATCTTGGAACGAGAAAGTATCATCTGAAATGTTGGACAACAATTTTCTCTTTTAAATTGGGTTACAAACATGTCGTATTTCCTGGTAGTTTAAAAGACAATAAAAATACAAAGCTCTTTTATTAGCATGTGCCGATGTGAATATTACAAATTAAATGTATGAGTTGTATTATACAATATACATTATAATACAATTTACTTTATACCTCTAAATTATACAGCGACATTTTTGTAAGAATTTTACTTCGCATCAAATTTCTGCCGAAGAAATCAAAAAAATAAAATTCACAATTTTAAAATAAATAATATAAGATGACACTTTATAGCGATTATGGTATGATAGAATAGTCACACCCATGGCTACAGGCCATAAAGACTATAATTCTAGGAAGTTCACCCAACAGGTACGTTTAGAATAAACACTGGTTGGAGTTTATTCAACAAAGATAAAAAAACGTATTTGATTAAATAATGTGCTTCACGGAGTAGGGTTGAAAATATCTTAAGTTCTTTATTAATACTAGCTTGCTACAAATTTCACCAAGGGTAACGATATTTTAAATAAAAGTCTAAGTCAAAATTAAATATAATTTAATATTAAAATAATAATTATGCCGTTTTTCCGCGGGGGTATACAAAAAAGATAGAGCGCCACACTCCTCTGTCCTGACACACAATTCTCGCCTCATTAAACATTCAAACATCTTCTCATGCAAGCTCGTCGATAATTGAGCCTTCTAACAGGACCATCTTCTAGTATCTGGTTTACCTGGTCGTGTTAAATCTTCTGTGGATGTTCTCTATATCTGGTGCCATCCACACTTGCGTCATATATCTTTCTTACCATTCTCTCCTCATTCATCCGTTCCATATAACCAAACCATCAAAGTGATTCATTCTTAATCTTACTCACTACGCCAAGATCAGCTTTACAATCTCTCCTTATTTCTTCATTTTTACTCTGCCATAAATCATATCAATAATTAATATAATAACATATATCAATGCATTATATTCTGAAACAGATTAACAATCTTAACACTGAATAATTTTTAAAATTATTATTAAACTTATACTGTATCGCTAGTTCGCTGGTAATTTAGAAAAAAAACACGTAATTAGTTTAATTTATTGTTGTTGTTATTAGGTATTTACGATATCTATAAGCTGTACGTATTCCAAATAAAATATTGAAGAAAATTTGACACCACAGTCAAATGGGGCAGTAGCAAGATGATAGAGCGCTCGCTTATTATACGAGACATACCGGGATCGATACTCGAATATGCGAATTTTTATTTCAAAAAGAAAAAGGAAAATGTAAAAAATGACACATCATTTTTATTTTTAATTCGGTGTAGTATTCGGAACAGGCTCGATTTAAAAAATGTAGCACGGCCGTATGTTGAACGCTTTATTAAAACTAAAACGATTTTTCAAACATGATGGGATTGACTTCAATTTGATGTTCGACATTGTCCAACACGCACCGCCATTAGGCGCAGGAATTGGGGTAAAAATGGCGCAATACTATATCGGCGCGGCGGGCGACCTGGTTCCATCGAGACCCGGGTAACGAACAACGCAAAGGGGGCTAAAAATATTTAAGGAAATTCCAAAATAGAAAAGCATTACGTAACCAGCGCAGCGGCCAGAGTATGACTGAATAAGGAAAACTTCACAAGAATTGATAAATGTATATCATGCAGCATGTTATCAAATTTAAACATGCACGCATGGGGTATAATATATTGGGTTGATGTGTAGGGATTGTGATTGTAGACTGCGATTGACTGGTGAGGATCTTAATTGTGCGATCGTATCAGAAGGTTTTGTGCATGGTGATGCGTGTCGCGGTGTGTATGAATGTGCGTGTGTGTGTATGTGTATGTGTGTGATTATTTATTAAGGTATTTAACACATCCTCTGCGGTGGTGAATCAGATCTGACCCGGGTGTCTGTTTAAATATGCATTACGCTACAACTACTGTTTTACTTCTAGCTAATCTTTTATTATATATTTACAAATAATTTGAGATACAAATAAATGTTATCTGACGAGATTCAAGTGAGTTATTGATAAAAATGTGATAAAACGCTCAAAAACTGACCTATGACAGTCGCTTTTATGGGATTGAATTTCAGCTCTTACGCCGAAACATATATTATCAACATTTTGAACATATTTTTTACAGCAGGTAGACAAAGGATACCAGATATGCGTCCATTTATTATTGTATAGATTTATATTGTTACTTGTTTTAACTTATTTTAATCTGGCAGCCCCTAGACAATGGCAGTAATATAACTATTTGAACTTGTAAGTTTTATGACCCCACCCTCGGATTTTCAATATTGTTGTTACAAATATCAGTAGATGTTTGTATTTTTGCTGTGTGGCGTCTGTTGATGCGTGAGAATACATACATTATTGGTATAATTTTTCAATTTTTAACTTTAATTTTTTAGCAGAAACATTATGGCACATCATGCCATTTCTTTGATTCACATTTAAAATTAAAGATCTATAAAAAATATCCCACAAAACAGTTGAAAAACCGAAAACATGAGGTGGGTCTAAAATGACCCACCACCGCCGGACGTGTTTTGTTTTGATCCACCGGGCAGTAAGCGTTAAATAAAAACAGAACTTGCAAAGTTGTCGTTTATTGCAGGACGATTTACAATTAATATTAAGTTAAGTTAAGTTACAATATTAAGTGCGAATAAAGTTGAAGGCTCGAGTGGCACACTTGAGATGTTGACGAAATAACAGTCTGCGGAGAAGTGATAGGCTAGCTCTTAGGACTCAATCATCGGCATATGCTTATTGGCCTTCTTACTTATGGGGTACATGCGGGATCACTACAGATGCGTAAGTTCGATTCATTTGTTCGAAGATGGTATCATTCTGTTGAAATCAAATGTATTGAGCAAGCTCGTGCGACCTTTATCCGCATGAAAATATATTCTACGGAAATGATCTCATCCTTAGATTACGAATTGGAATGGTCAGATACAATGTGTTCTCGGTATTATTTTATTGAATGGAAGTATGGACACTTACCGAAAAAATGATAAAGCGACATAAAGCATTTAAGATGTTCATCAGAGCAAAATCCGTATCTTATAATGATTGTCTCCAGTTGAAAATCACTTAAAAATATCTTCCACGGAAACGGGTCATAAAAGGGTCGGAACGACTCGACAAGACGGCTCCACCTTCTTTTATCTTGTGTCGGTACTATAAAAGTTGCCCAGTCAAGGTACAATCTGTCTTTTGTCTTTTTTTCCTGTTTATCCCAGCTTGGCCAGGAGAGACTTATCGGCCATCTTACCTCCGGAGTACTTTTTGGTAGCCGTTTATCTGGCATTCGCAAAACGTGTCCAAGTCACCTTAACCCATTAATCGTGTTCATAAATACTTATGACATCTTTCATACGCGGCACTATTTGGCGGCATTATAATTTACGACTTTACACTACGATAATGTAACAAATTTATGATTTGTTTTTAAAAAATCGATAGCAAAGATTCTCAAATATCCTCACGAATATAAACAAATACATAAATTTGAACTATAATTACAAAATAATATAAACAAAATTATCCATGAGACAACAGTGTCCTACACCATCACTAGCGCCATTTGTGGTGATATTGATACGTACTAGAGTAAAGAAATGATCTGCACAGGTGCTGATTTCTAAGACTAATGCACACTATTTTCAAGTTTTTAAATACTGACATTAAATTTAACTCTATGGTTTGAAACGCATTACATTCAACACGCATAAACTGAGTTTGAGAATTTGAATAACTGAGCAATACTGGATGACACGAGGACTTTTATTATTTCGTGTTTGTTTATAAGATGGCTAATAACATCGACAGATTTCGGTAGGATAAAGATTCCAAATAATTGTAGTACGTTTTTCACCGCTCCTCAGCGCGTATGTACGCACTAGCGGCAGGCGAAACACGGCGACTCATATTTGAGTCACCCGCGCTGTGGGCATGTAAAGCGCGACTCACATTTGAGTCATCCGCGGGGAATGGGTTAATTGCGATATTTATATATGTAGAAGTAGGGGCTCCCTTATTTCTTCTTCCACTTCTCACTCGGTCTAGTAATGATACTCTTGCTACTCATTTAAGATAACTCATTCTTTATCTTACTCTTTCCGCCTCCCGTTTGTTTTTCTTATGTTGGTATTTCCTGGTCGGTTTAATAATGTAACTCCTGCTGCTTGGCAGTCTTGATTCTTGATCCCATTCTCTTCGTTAGGATCCATTTGGTGACGATATATTAAAGTTAACGTGTACACGGCTTAAAATAGTAGTTTGGTCTTGATACTTGACTTAACTCGGATTTATTTATCGCCGCTCTATAAAGGAGCCGTAAAACACCACTAGCTATAGAATTTTACTCCGAGGTACTTGAATTTGTCGTCTCGCTTTAGCTGCACCCCTTGAATTCTAATTGTGCACTGCGAGCATTTTAATTTAATATTTAAAAAATTAAATATAAGATAAACCTAAGCTAATCAATAATATTATTACATAAAGACTGTATTTCCTTTTATTTTTATTCTTCATCAGGTGTTGTTTTTTTTTTAATAATAATAACAATACAATAAAATAAAAACCACCAAGGAGTGTTTGCTAGTGATGAAGTCAAAATCACTAACCGTGAGTCAATCACTTATATATTCGAGTCACACTCGCTATTAGTGATTGAATATCTGGGAATATCGTGATTCGTGACAATTTTTTTTTTTAATTCTATCGATTTTCTGACACCACCGTTTAAATCGATTATCACTGCGTAATTTATTGGAATCTGTTTTTGTTGGTAATGCTTATGCTTCCTGGTAACTTAATTTTATTTTGTTCGTATTTTTATTTCACATTTTGTTAGTTATGTGCTGTGATTTTCTACTAATTATTTAAGCTAGAATACGATTTTTACACAAATGAAGTTTTAATAATATAAATAAATACAATTTTTTATATTTATTTCGTGTATTGTAATATCAGAAACTGTGATCACAGTCACAGTTTTCAATCACTGATATTATATTATACCGATCACAATCACATCAGCGAGTCAAGAGTAGTATTTTTTTCATCACTAGCACGGCAAATTTATC
This sequence comes from Eubasilissa splendida, assembly GCA_031772225.1. NCBI lineage: Eukaryota > Metazoa > Arthropoda > Insecta > Trichoptera > Phryganeidae > Eubasilissa > Eubasilissa splendida. The sequence goes on from CM062856.1 coordinate 19,272,284, forward strand.
AACAGAACTGGTTAAAACATCTACAGGCGTCTTATATAGGTCGATTATTATTCCTGCCTGCGTGGTATTTACAGGGTATGGTGGTCGTGACACATAAGAACACGTGTTTCTATGATCGGACGCAGGTGTTGTTTTTAACCGTACAACATATATATTATTCTGCATTGTTTACGATTGACTCCCAAAGCTCTAGAAAATATTCGATTCCACGCCTGAAGAAATCTAGTGGTTTGGAGATGAAAAAGTCATTATTAAAGGAGAAAGAGATATATAGAGAGGGGAAAACATGAAAATCTGATGGAGCAAGATCAGAAGAATATGGCGGATGTGGAATAATCATCCGAACGAGCTCTCAAATAATGTTAATAGTATGCAAACGCGTATTGTCATGCTGAAAAATCACTTACTGCTGCCTTTCTGGTCATTTTTATAGAACTTTGGTATTTTTATTGAATTGAAAGCGACAGAGTTATTATAAGTTATTAAGAGTTATGATAAGGCGGATGTGGAATAATCATACGAACGAATTCTCAAATAATGTTAATAGTATGCAAACGCGTATTGTCATGCTGAAAAATCACTTACTGCTGCCTTTCTGGTCATTTTTATAGAACTGTGGTATTTTTATTGAATTGAAAGCGACAGAGTTATTGGCAATAACATAATAATCATAAGATTATTAAAATCAACAGATGACGTAAATGTTTTTTTCTTTTTACTTGATACTCCATTTTCTTTAGCCAATAATTAACACAAAAATTTATACAAATTAAAAAAAATCAAGTCGTGTTTTATAAAGCAATACTATGGCATTAAACAGACATTGAAAGGTGTATATTTTTCATAACACAGGCTCGGTTCAAAAGCAAATTCGTTAGTAAAGCAAAGCAATTTCTAAATTATATCTTACTCAGATGATACCCGCTCGAGTGTGTAATACATGCTCACCGTATAAGTACGCACCACTTCGTCAGCAAACGCCGCGCACTGTCGCGCGTCACGTGTTTTGATATCATTAACTTTGAAGCCATGTGTTTACATTGCACGAATTATATTTAAGATATTTTGTTCTTTTTGCTTATTTGTAACACTTTATTACGTGTTTGGCTTTACGTTCATATTAGATTCTCATCTGTTCTATATTCATATTATATTTTAATATAACTTTGTAGGACTATCATAGATAGTCCCAATTAATTTTGTTATAAATAAAGTACAAGGAATTTAAAATACATTATTTAGTTTATTTATTTTATGCCAATGGTGTATCATGTGTGTGTGTGTTCTATCTTGTACTTTAAGGGTTGATTATCTATTATATTAAAAAAAAATAAAAAAAATCAGAACGCATCGTTGAATCTCTTTACGGATTATAAAAAAATTTGTCACTTTTCGTATTACAATTTAAAAAAAATTTCTTAAACAGAATGTAATGCTATTATTTGATTTGATTGTAAATCTTGATATAATCCACATAATATTTACAAGTGTAACAGTGAAGACATTCGAAAAGCAATGTTTGAATTTTCGCAATGGACAAAAATTATCATACGTTTCCCTACCACGTAGATAGGCTTTATACATTATTCATATCTTATTTAATCCTAGCACACGCGTGATGAAAATCTCAGACACAGTTTCATTTCATGTTGAAGGGATCAGAAACAGACGATAACCACGAAAGATTTGACATGACCAGGTATAAAGATCATGCTGCCAGATAGAAGAATCAAAAAACGGCATGGCGTTAAGTATTTATTTACGACAAAATGGCGGTTGTCCATGGATGAGATTCGACTCGAATCCGCATATAAAGACTAATGGGAGTTATGCACTTTCGCATCGGTTCCACTCAGCACGGCAAACGCCGAAAGGTTATTTAGCAAAGTTATATAGGTGAAAGTGTGATTGTAACGAAAATCTAAAATATTATAAAGTATCACAACATCATTAACACATTAATTATTCATTCTTTAGTATGAGAATTAGTGATGAAGTCAAAGTCACGAACCGTGAGTCAATCACTGATATCTTTGAGTCACATTCACTATTAGTGATTGAATATCTGGGAATATTGTGATTCGTGATTATTTTTTTTTTGTTTAAAATTCTATTGATTTTCTGACTCCACCGTTTAAATCGATTATCACTTGAATCAGAGCCATCTATCGAATTTTTCGTAATTTGATTAGCGTCATCTATTGGAATCTGTTTTGTTGGTAGTGTTTATGCTAGCTTGCCGGTAACTTAATTTTATTTTGTTCGTATTTTTATTTATGTGTATGTATGTGTAGTAATTTTGTACTCATTATTTATGCTAGAATACGATTTTTACGCAAATTATGTTTTAATAATATAAATAAATACATTTTTTTATATTTATTTCGTGTATTGTGATATCAGAAACTGTGATCACAGTCATAGTTTTCAATCACTGATATTATCGAATACCAATCACAATCACATCAGTGAGTCAAGAGTAGCATTTTTTCTCATCACTAGTGAGAATGCATTTTTGATATTTTCTCAAGATATTTTTCTGATAAATTCATTTCATGGACAAAGTCTCACTTCGTTTGTAAATCGGTATTATATTGTTAAATAAATAATTGCAAATTAAATTAATTAGTAAGAAAGATATACAGATATAATCTATCTTTCGAGAAAATATGTTAATTTAGCTGCTACCGGGACATGAACTCGGAACTTTTCCTATTCGGGGAAACTTCTTTTGGCGAATATTGAACTATTATTATGTAGTCTTTTTTTAATAATCGATTAATTTATTATTCCATTTTTAAAACCAATCAACTTTATATTGCCATAAATTCCAAATATATTTGAGTAAGATACGCTCGGTGACATCAGGATTAAATCAATTCGTTTTTATTAAATTTGGATAAACTTTGATAGATGATTTCACACGTTTCCCGGGACATGAAAAATCCCGTTGGCAACTAAATTATTTTTTCGATAAATACATTTATTCCGTATATTTTTCTAATTGATTTGTTAAATTTGTATTAATAATACCAGAGATCTACGTTCTGAAATTGTAACCTCATGACAAAAATTTGATCTCATTGAAAATAAATCAATAATAAAATACTAAGAAGAGACGATAGATAGACGATGAAGTGAGATGTGATATAAAAATAAAATAATTGGAATCAGTGAATAATATTTTATTCTGGTATTTTTTGCAGTAAAGGTAGACAAATAAAACTATCTATATCTGAATATTTAGTTTCATTGATTACAAACGCGAATCGGCATTATTTTGTATTTGAGCAATATAAATAAAAAACATTCTCACAAATGTTTATTTCTTAAGTATTTCATTGAATAAATTTATGATCTGGAAGGGTAGAAAATTCCTACCGAAACCCTCTAAACATTTTACTGTCATCAAAGCGAAATAAAAGTTTTCAAGCATTTTGTAAGACGCAGATATTTTATACAAAAAGTCGACTCAATCTAAAGTTTTTAAATTGCTATGACGGTATCCAATTAATTCATCTGTGCGTGTTATAGATCACAGCTTCTAACGGTCTTTTCTTCACAAATACAAAATAAATATTACCATGTTAAAATTTCCATCTATTTCAGATTCAGTGTTTTTGTCTGAATACTAAAAAACGTAAAATTGCCATATACATGTAACGCAGTTATTCACTAAACTTTTGTAAGTAAGAACTTCAATAGTCTTACATTTTTCTGCTACAAAGAAGAGTGGAGCAACACGTGCGCTGGGTTCGCCAACGCTTTCCTAATATTCTGCCGGAGGAAACATCCAGTGGCGGGGGGTCTGCGGACTGCGGAGTAGGGGTTCAATATATTTGGGGTGAATCTCGTGACGTACTCGGCTGAAGCCTCACTGCGGTAAACATAGTACCTCCCGTGCGGGGCAGCGGGTTGGACGGAAATGGAAAAAATAGGGGTAGATTGCTCTTGATTCGAATCCCGTAGAGTCCAAAAAAATTATATATTTTTTTAGATAAACATGTTTTTTACACCACGAATATATGTGTATCATCAGTAGAAAAGTGAGACTACAGATAAATGCTGTTAAAACAAATCACCATTATCGCTATTCATCGTGAGAGACCAAGCTTATTAAGATTATTATCTATCATGAAGAAAAACTTTATACTATTAAGGGGTTTAAATACTAATTATATGAAATAATTAGAATGATACACATATAAAATCAATTTTATCGGAAACTATTGTTGTTGCGCTACCGGGATTCGAACCTGGATCTCTTTCCAATCCGTGGATGCTGCATTATTCAACTATGCTACAGCGACAATACTTTTAACGAAAAAATTTTTAACCCGTGTGTTACACTTCTTCAATATAATAAATCTAATTTGTTTTTACGGAATCTCAAATATCTTTGAATTAACCAATAGCAGACGCCAGAATTAACAATTCATTTTTATTAATTTTTTGGACACGTTGATACAACTTATATGTTATTAAGGAGAACACATTCTTATTGTGAAGTTGTAATTATTCAGAACAGACAGTCTGTGATATTTTAAATACTAATTAAATGTAATAATTAGAAAGATATAGATATAAAATCAATTTATTTTATGTATTAATTTGAAAAAGTGTAACACATGAGCTCGAAAATTTCCTATCAAAAGTACTATCGCTGGATAATGCCCCTTTCCCGGATTGGAAAGAGATCCAGGTTCAAATTTCGATAGCGCAACAAAATTGATTTTATATGTATATCTTTCTAATTAATATATTATATAGTAAAATATGAATTAAATATATTAATTAGAAAGATATACATATAAAATCAATTTTATAGAAAAATATTGTTGTTGCGTCACCGGGATTCGAACCTGGATCTCTTTCCTAACCGGGGAAGGTGCATTATCCAACTATGCTACAGCGACAATTTTCGAACCTATATGTTACCTTTTTGATATTAATACATTTAATCGTTCCATTATTTATATTTAATTAATATTTAAAATATCACAGACCGACTGTTCTGAATAATTACAACTTCACAATAAGAATGTGTTCTCCCAATATTATATAGTATTTATACATGATAAAATCAGTAAACTGCTGTAATCAAGGCTGTTGTCATAGAATCTTAATTATTAAATGATATACAACGTTGATATAACTGATTGTTCTAAGTGGGTGTGATGTGTGGTGTCTTGCCAGGTTGTCAAATCAGTGTGCGGGTTTTCGAAAATGAAGTCTTGTGAATGATTTATGATCCAATACGTAAATAATCTAATCTAACCTGAGAATGGACTAGGTTTAAAAACTCGGAGCTTCGTGAATGGTGTGATGACCCAGATATCATGAGAAATATGAAAGCAAGATAATCTTTCTCGGTACGTATATGCAATTTTTCCATGTAAATTTTACAATTATAAATTATAAGTGACATAATTATTACAACACGAAGAAATCCAAATACAAGTAGCACCCCACACCTATGCCAAAATGAAAATGTAAATTGATTCTTTTATATTCTTGGATTTGATTGTCAACAATTGGAATACAGTGAAAAAATCAGTAGCGGCTTTATCAAATATTACTAACTCGTGCTATTTTAGATTCAGAAGAAACGTGAAATTCTATTATCTGCACAAAATACTATTATATATATTTTCGCTTGTTCAATATTTGCAAAATTACTTTGTGGCCTCATTTAAAAACAAAATTAAATGTTATCTATGCTTGTATTTTTAATTTCAGTATATATATTGTTTCCTGAAGATGATACAATAGGTACATGTCGAATAATTAATATATAGTGGTTTAAACAAAGTATTTTGTATATAATTATTAATATTATATATGTACTTGATTCTCATCAAAATTAAAGCAATATAATACTTTTGAAATTAGCAAATAATAATATAGGAAATTTACTCGTAAATTCTAAAGACAAAGATGATAAATTTAACAATTCTGGTGTCTATAAACTTAGTTGCAAGGATTGGTAAAACGGCTAGAAATTCTAATATAAGAGTAAAGGAGCATTTGAGATGTTTGAACAATAGTGGATTTTTAGAATTATCTAATCATTTGATAGAAAATGATGGTTTCGATAAAAAATTGGGATTGTAAATTTCGCATGTAAACGGGGTTGGTCGCAAATTAAATAATTTGGAATCGTTGAAGATAAATAAAGCGTGTAAAACTAATCAAAAAATTATAAACTACCAACTAAATTTAACTACAAGTCCCATTCTAAAATAGTAAAATTTGTATTAAGTAACAATTTTAGTTAGGTACTAAATTTATTTTTTAAATAATTGTTTTTTTAAAAATAGAAAATTCTGGTAAAGAAACAATAATATATGTTTTTAGTTAGTATTGACATCCTGAAGGAGAAAATGGTATTTTTTGAAACCGGTAGATGTATTTAAACTCAATTAGTGGTTAATAAAACAAAGTTAACAAATAATAATATGAATGCAATATAACTGGCTCTATTATATTTATTGAATTATTAAAATTTATATTTTTTGTTTGTTGATAAATTGATTTTTCCTGTATATCTTTCTAATGGATACATTTAATTTGTATTAAATTATTATACATTCTACGATAAACAAAACATTCGTTTTGGACCCTAGAATTAGATTTAATAATGTTTTAAGAAATGTTAGTATTCGGATGGATAGAATTGGAATGTTGCCTGCGTGCATACTTACGCTACAGCGAACGGTATATGAATACCTCATATATATTTAGTTTCCATCGCTCGGTTGTATTGCCTCTTGGCAAGTGTGCCAGGCAATAGAAATGTGCCTCTCTCTCTCAATGTCATAAAGGCATTATAATTATTCTCTCTCGCGAGATTATTATACTTTTTTTTTTATGCATCTGAATAAAATTGAGAAGATAAAATGTCTCGAGGTATTGTGGCCGAGCTCCCCCCGACCCTTTTCGGAAATTGGCTCAGTAATTTCGGAATAAAAACACACTACGCAAACCCAATACGGTTAATAATCGTTTGGAACAGGTACTGGGATAACAATATTATCCTTATGGAAATAAGTGTCGTTTGGCATTATTGTAAATCCTCCTAAGCCCCGGAACAGGGGGAGACCATTGATCCCATGATATAGTACGTCCCCGATTCGTTCCGAATATTATGCACGTTAAGATAAATTTCGTAGGGGTGAAAATGGTACTCATTTTGACGCTGGGTTCGGTTAGGTTAGATGAAGTTACATAAATTACTTTAGTAGGTAACGTTACCTACGTTATATCAGTTACAAAATTCTATTTGAATTATTTACAAACAGCGTTTACTTTTTTGATAAGAAAATAATATTAATTTCAGACATTGTCTTAATTTACGTCATTTAGAACTAACTAACTTAATATTACGCCATTTCGTAGGTGGAGAAGATAGAGCGCCACACTCTTCTGTCCTGATACACAATTTTCCGCATTCATACATTTTCCCATACAAGCTCGCCGATCAACCTTTTCTACCCCGAATTATTAAATTGATGTGCCTAGCAACGGTATATTGTTTGTAGTATTCTTTAAACATAAAATAAGCAATTTGCGATGGAAAATTAAAAAAAATCCAGGACTATAAATTATATGTATAGGAATATTATTAATTATAATTTGTGGTATATTTTTAATTACAGTCAAATCTTACATGACGTACACAAAATATAAAAAAAATATAACAAAGTACAAAACACATGAAATAAATATTCTCAAAAATTAAAAGAATAGTTGAAAATTTAAGAAAAAAAATAACTATTAATAATAACAAGGACTACAAGCGTGTCAAACTGATAGGATACTTGTAACAATTGATATTTCAACAAAAAAACAACTATTATTAGTAGTCTAAATAAATAGAGTAGACTATTATTTACGTAGTATGGTTAGAGAATTGAGACCACAGTAAGGTATATGACTTGATGGTACTTTAAAGTAACGTCAGGGTAGAAAGCCTTCTAACAGGACTATCCTCCAGTATCTGGTATCCTGGTAGTGTCAGGTCTTCCGTGGACATCCTCTGTTGCTGGTGCCATCAACACTTGCGTCATATATCTTTCTTACCATTCTCTCGTCATTCATCCATTCCATATGATCAAACCATCTAAGTGATCCTTTCTTAATATTAATTACTATACTAAGATTAGATTTACATTCTTTCCTTATTTTTTCATTCGTTATTGTATCATAAATAGATCTGTCGCATATACGACTATGCGATCTCATTTCCACAGGTTAGTATTATTTTTAAAGAATTCGTTATTTTTAACTTATTATTCGATACTCAGTGTGTTCATCTCCACCTTGGGAGGACGTTTTATTATGCGATTTTAAAATTTAGCCGTATTCTAGATCGTTTATCAAAAACATTCTTAAAATAGGACTAATTTGATACTAACAATACCAACATGAACACATGAAGAAGAAGCAGCTGTGAGTTCCTTGAAAAATAAATATGTACACTTTTGAGGATTCATTATAATTTTTATACCATTGACGTAGCTACTAGGCAATCGCTCAAGGAGCCCGGAATTAATAATTTCAATAATTATTTAAATTTTATTTTTTTATTTTAAAGTACATTTGAAGATTTATTTTTAAGTACATTTGAAAAAATAATTTCTTTACTAGACGTGGACTATTTTATAGCAATTACCTGTACAGTTTTCAAAAGTTTAAATTGTTTAGAGGTAAGTAAGTATAATGTTAAGTAAATTACAAAAAGTTATGTGAAAAAAGTACAATCAGAAGTTATAAAATATTATTGAAAAAAAATTATAAAAATATTATTGCCTGTATAGGTAGTTAGGTTAGCACAAATGACAAATTTGATTCATTTTGCTTTCTACCCACATTAAACAACCACTTTGTTATTTTTGGTTTGAAGTCGTTAATCACTTTAGACTCTTAACGGTCTAGTGGCAATTTGTTAAATATTCGCGGAGCACAAAATAAAAAAGTTCGTTGAGCGAATTTGGTATTAAATTTTGGCACTGAAAAGTATCCTAAAACTTTGCTCCTAGTTTCCTTTGGATCGGATCGTGGAAGTAAAGTTAATTTAAAAAAAAAGTTTTAAGATTGCTCTGGTAAACAGTTGTCTTATATCCAAAACTTGGAAGGATTTAAACAGTTCTAAATTCTAAATGGCCTTTTTTAATATTATATTATAATATAATTATAGCGTAGATTTCAAAAACCTTGGTTACGACCGAATAGGTATATCTTAAATTTATATATAAAATGTTTTTGTGATGCCATCGACGAGTTGTATTAAACCTTTGATTGTTCAAACAGATTTATTCGTTTTAGGACTTAAATAGTATGCATAATACATGAAATAAAATTTAAAAAAAATTAAGTATAAAAAATATTTGAAAATTCTTTTAAATTAAAAAAAAAGTAGAATAAAGTGTGTTCCTTTTTGAAGATATTCGCGTTTATCCAGAGGCTCGGTAATTTATTGCAACACCACTGATTTAAACTATTCTATAAATTACTGATGCCGAGTTGAGTAAGAAGAAATTGAGTGTCTAGGATATTTAAGGAAATGTATTTTAATCTACTATTCAGATGCAGTCATTAAAATAGGAAGGTGACATGCATTTGGACGACGTATGCCATTGTCTGTGTTTGTCAAGATACGACCCGCAGTATTAGTTATCTTGAAATATGGTTCAATGAGAGTGCCTACAGGACGTAGAATCAACCCCGCTCTGGTGGTAAACCCAAAGCGGCTACCCGGACCGCGAGGAAGGGGTTCATTGAAAACCTTTGAACGACACAAACATTATAAATAAATCAATTTTCATCTGCAGGCGCTGTGGCCAAATAATGGGAATTGGAAATGGAACGTAGGTAGTGAAGGCTACGGTTATGTTGGCTAAGATTTATTCACTGTATTTTATGATCAATGATCTTGATCTGATTTATTATCGAATACCTTAAAGTAGAAATAAAATGCTTAACACCCTCGAGATGTGGTGTTAGCTCGCATGCTGCCTATGTCGTGGACTGCGAAACGAACGAGTCTCCTTTCTACAGAAACTCAAACAATTAGGAAAGAGTTAACGTTAGGAAAGAGATCCAGGTTCGAATCCCGGTGGCGCAACAACAATATTTTTCGATAAAATTGATTTTATATATATATCTTTCTAATTAATATATTTAATTCATATTTAAAATATCACAGACCTATGTTCTGAATAATTACAACTTCACAATAAGAATGTGTTCTTCTAATAAAACAGTTTTTCAACTCAATTTACAAAATAATCATAGAATTCCACAAAGTTTCATCAGAAACCATTGAACAGTTATTAAAACAATGTTATAACTCTACTTGATTTTTTTGGCACTACTCGAGCTTTGAGAGAAACAGCAACTCTCATCGACAGGTGAAATGTTAAACTGACAATACACAAATATAGGAGACAAGGCTTAGTTGTAAGAAGATACTGACAGATGGTGGGGGAGAGGGTGGAGGGTGGAGTTATTGGTGGAAGGTGGAGGGGTGGTTATAACGGGAATATTGAGAGGAGAGGAGATGAGTTAGAAAATGTAATATTGTTTAACAAGTTTATACCCGAGTTTAAGTTGCTTTTTATTTCTAAACTTTCAAAATTATTCATTTTATTACTTTTACGCATGACGGGATGGAGAAGTTTAATGGTACACGAATGAAAAAAAAATTATTATCCATGATGTGGTTCGCGAATTTGAAAAAGTTGTTACTAGTTAGACAACAGCAATGCTCATTTAATTTAATGTTGAGATTTCTAGAGGTTTGTCCGATATATTTACTATTGCAATCTCCGCGTGAAATTTCATAAGCCCCGCCTTTTTCAAAGATATATAATATTTTTGACTTTGAATTGAGAAGTAATGATGCTCTGGAGAGCTCTAATAAGTTAACGCCGATTCTATCAATAATATTCTTACAGATTCCCTGAAGGTTCGGTGAGACGTCGGTAATAGAAATAAGAGACCAACGTAAAGATAGTTAACAATTTATTATTTACGGTACACCATACTACAATGTAATATATACACAATAAGATATGTTATATTGAGAATCGAAGAGTATTGAAAAAGAGCGCAATTGCGCTTCCAGCGTCTTTTAACACTTTCCGGCTCCCCACTCTGCGCGCCCACTTGGCACCCGTCAGCCGTTCCACACACTCCACTCTCCCATCTGTCACCAAGCTGCCACACACAACATTGTCAGATGTAAAATATCTCATAATAAATTAATTAATACGTATATGAATAAAGTGTATTGTATTATTTCATGTTCATCTCTGATGTAAAAAAATTAAATAATATATGTTAACCTTTCCCATACGGTGCCAGAATAATAACGCGCGCTTCGGTGCTGTAAACTCAGTGTACATGTTGACTTTTGCGATTTTTAAGTCTGATAAATATGAATATTTTACATTTATTACTTACATTAATCATTAAAATAATACTTGACATACAGAGTGGCCCAAAAAAAAGAGAACATCTCGTAACACATGAGTTATTTCAAAACATAATGTAATTAATTATAATTCTTAATGTATTTTTTTTTGCACAACATTTAGCTAATCAGAAATCATAAAAACACCCCATATTGCATAATCTATTAGGTTTAAATCTGGGCTGTTCGGTAGCCACATGTCTGGTTTGATGAAATTAACATTCTCAAGATGAAGAAAGTTGATTGTATTTCTAACTATGTTAGATAGAGCTCCATCCTGCTGTGATGTCCAGGTATGCTGTAATGTCTAATTATACTCCAGGCTTTGTTTTGAAACTCTTTGTCTTCTGCAGTGATTTTTGTCATTCTGGGCAACAGTTTGAAAAAACCAAATATATGGGAAAATTAATGATCAAAGATGGCGACCGGAAATTATCGAAATAAAACGTAATATAGATAAATAGGTAAGTAAGTAAATAAGTAAACTATTTAAGCTATTGTTGATATAGTTAAACTAATTTTGATATAATTATATCACATTTTACGAAATGTTCTCACTTTTTTTAGGCCATTCTGTATATATAAGTGAATATATATATCAATTATTGTGAAAAAACATTTTTCATAAGGAACGACAGCATAAATACGCATAAGACACGTCTAACTCGGCCACTAACTAAAATGACGATCGGCATCCGGCACCCCGCACATTACGCCTTCCGCACCTCATCGCATGTACACATACATGTATATATTGACAAGTTCACGTCAGGTTCTTCGAGAAAACATTTTTTATTGTTGTGTATAGTAAATTCTTGTGTTGTAATTATTCTATCGTATACATAAATATATTACGGAGGAATATCTAAGTCTGTATTTAATATATTTACAGAGATATTCATATAATTAGAGGCAATGTCAACTCAGTTTACATCACCGGAGAGGAAAGGTTAATAAAGATTATGAATATGGTTTAAAATTGTGTCTACGTGTTAAGTATGCCACTATACAAGAACCACATTTTATTTAAACTGCGTATGATTCGTTAACAAGTTTATAAATTATTCAGATCGTGTGCATTGTTAAATACAAAACATATTAGTGCCTCCCATCCCAAATAAACCAAATTAAATAGAATGGACAATGTGTAAAATTTCCACGTTTTGAAAGTCTAGATTTTTATTAAAAGCGTTTCAAATTTGTAAAATATGGGGTTAAGTTATACGCAATACCATTATTTAAAAAAAAAAAATCAATTCTTAATTATCGAGCTCTTCTCTACAATTATACTGTCAAAGTATATTTGTTTTTAATCTCAATCATCTGAAAAAAGTTTTCCCACGATTATTGAACAGCAAGATCGTGCAGTGTGATATTATACTAATTTATTGCGATATAAAAATTACGTTCGATGTAGACTTTTAGAATGTATTTGGACGAGGTGAAAATATATCATAACCGCATGTCATCGAATTAAGAAACATTATTTTCATAACCAATCCCGCAGTGCTGGTATGATAAATCACCAGAGATTGTTTTGTAGTTGATGTCGGAGGCATGGGGTTGTTTCAGCTGTGAGTTTCCATGCCCCTATTTTCAGGTGTGGCGGTTCAGCGGGGCGGCGGAGGGGGGAAAGTTAGGGGAGATTCGCTGACACGCAAATCAGCCATACGTCAAAAACCGCTCTGGGGAACGGAACCGAGGCGGACTAAACACCAGGGCTGGAGAACTCGAGCATTAATGCATCCGGGACGTATTAAAGGCTCACATAATAATGTTTAGAAAATATAAATCTACGGTTTGTAATGATTTTTCCGGGAATAAAACATTCAAACAATAATTCAATTCCAACACAATACAATATTTGTGTACGCTGTTCAGAGTTACAGTCCAAACAATCTTAACCAAAATAAATGATCTAAACTATTATGGGTCATGTGCTTCGGCAGCCATAATATGATTGCCGTGATCCAGAAAAACAAGAGCAGATAACTCGAAATAATATAAAGCCGGCTATGTAAATATCGCAAGGCAAATATTGAATGATTTACACGCGGCAGATCAAAATTGACACATATCGCGATTCGGCACTAAGGAGTCGTACCCAGTGAAGATCACGAAAGAAAGTCCATGATCTTCGGTTTGACGTGCGGAACTTGCCTCCCTACACCCGACTTTGGGACGCCGTGTCTTATTCGCGTAGTTCCACGTCTCGGCTGTCGAGCTTCGGTGGGTCGAAGACAGGTGGTACCAGTATTCTGCCACAATTAATTTTATTTCAATTAAAAATATTTTCAAGCAGAGGAGGACTATCATGCAAAACAAAACTTTGTAAGATAGTCTTCCACTGGTATGTTACGGCACTTTCAGTAAGCACAGAAGAAAAAGTTGAGAGGAGAAAATTTTTGCAGAAAATATAGACTTATAAAAAAAAAATGAGAAAAAGAAAGCCTTTCAAAGACAAACAAAATAATACATGATAAAAAAGGCAAAACGTAAGTCGTTGTGCCTTTTTTCAGGAGATAGGCGAATATGTTGTTGAGGACGCCGCACTTTTCTGTGTCGAACACAATTGCTGTTGTCGCACAATTATCGAACTGCTCCTTTGCTCTCATTCTATCATGCAGTCTGTCCTATTTTGAAGCTTTTGTCAAAGTCATCTTCCAGCATCCGATTTACATACATGACAATGGCATTTTGTCTCCTTTCTGTTACGGCCGACATAATAAAATTTGCCATCTTTATACCATATTGTTAACGTTACTACATCCAGAACTGATGAACTCTTAACACAAAGCAGGTAGTAGTTTCTCAAAGTACCGTAAACTTTATCTAGTCATATATCTTACTGTGGTGTCGATTCTCTGATGGTACTACTAAGTCTACGTAAATAATAGTCTACTCGATTGTGGCAGGTGAAATGTTAGATGCGCACTGTTACAAGGTTAGGTTTGACGCGCTTGTATTCCTTGTTATATATTCAACAATTATTTTCAACTCATTAATGTTTTGGAATATTTCTTTCCTATGTTTTGTACGATGCTATATATTATTATTTTTTATGCACGTCATGTAAGGTCTGACTATACTTAGAAGTGCAACAAATTATAATTAATAATATTTATATATCTATAATTTTTTTTTTTAAATTTTACATCAGAATTAGATCATTTTATATTCGAAGAATACTACAAAAAATATACAGTTGCTAGGGCACATAATTTGGTGTAAAAAGCGTTAATTTAAAATTACAAGACACGATAAGATTATTTAAAATAAAATAAAATTTACATTATGGGAAAAAAATTAATATACACACCTAATAATAAAAAATATAACAATACATACTTTATGTGTAGTTGTAATTTTCATTTAATATAAATCAAGAAATCTCATCGGCGGTGTTATATTTCGCAGAAACAAATTGAGTTCGTTAACAGAAAAAATGTTGACAATATTTTTCAAAGGAACATACTACCTATTTAAATTTTCTCTACTAGACCGCATTTTGTTAAGTTTGGGTCATTTCAGATGCCTAATTCGCGAATCCCTTGGGAACCGCAGCAAGAAAATCGAAAAAATCGTACCCAACGTTGACTCGCGAAATCGTTTTACGTTTAAACTGAATTGTTTTCTTTCAAATTAAAGATTGGAGATTCAAAAAATTACACAATTTATTTTTTATTAGAAGATATAATGAGATATAATACATTTCTAAACATAATCAGTAATTATATATATTTAGGAGAACACATTCTTATTGTGAAGTTGTAATTATTCAGAACATAGGTCTGTGATATTTTAAATATTAATTAAATATATTAATTATAAAGATATACATATAAAATCAATTTTATCGAAAAATATTGTTGTTGCGCCACCGGGATTCGAACCTGGATCTCTTTCCAAACCGGGGAAGGTGCTTTATCCAACTAAGCTACAGCGACAATTTTCGACCCTATATGTTACCTTTTTGATATTAATACATTTAATCGTTTTTTATTTGAAAGAGCCATCTACCTTATTTTTACAGAATCTCAAATACCTTTGAGTAAACTGATAGCAGACGCCAGAATTATCAATTCATTTTTTTATATGTATATCTTTATAATTAAAATATTTAATTCACATTTAAAATTATATATATATATATATATATATATATTTCATTTCACATTTTTTTCTTCTCTATGAGAGTCGAGACTCGTGTGTAGAAAAAGAGTATATAATTTATATGTCGGCTAGTTTGTATACATATTTTTAGATTTCAGATACAAATTTATAATAATCTAGTTTTTCTAATTGTGATAGGGAGATTATTTAAGAATTTTATGCCTCGATGAATATAGTGATTTTGGGTTGTGGTTTATTTAAGTTTTGGAATATCAATTTGGTCTCAAAATCGTGTATATCAGAAGTTGCTCTTAATATTAAATGAATTTTTAATTTAAAAATATGGATTTTTGAATTTTTTTTTGTATATGTCAATTATTTTTGATACTTTGAATTCTGTAAAGAGTTGGACATTTGGAGTCATTTTTTTTAGAATTATTTTTATCATCGTCGTTTTAGTAATTTCTAATTGTGATATTGAATCATAAATTATTACAATCATCATATTTTTCACTGCGCCTCATCTTAGATTTAGATTTTGAAACTGCGAGTGTATCTACAAATGTTACCTCTTATTATTGAGACATCTATTTTTTGTTAAAACTTATATAATTAGTAACGTTAAATATTTTCTGTCAATAAAATAAACTATAAGTTCTGGCACCATCTATAGGTTCTACTCGAAGGTTGTTGAGAAACAAAAATTTTGTAATGTAAAAGACGGTTGCTTTCATTGGGAATACACAGATTCTCACAATTAAGGTAACATTATGTTAATGTAATCTAACGACATTGTATAGTAACAGTGGCTTATTTAAAGTTGCACAGGTTCGATTCCTGATAGTGGCAATATTTTTTCTTAAAGTAATTTTGTGATGTTTTCAAAACCCGCAAATAGTCTAAAAATACGAATATAAAAAAATATGGTGGAATTTAAAACTGAATATAAAGTTTTATCCAGGAAAGTGTTTTATTTGCCGCAATATAAACTCGCGTCTGACGGGAACTCGCTTATATGGAACTTATCGATATTCGAAGGAGGCTATTTAACATACAGATAGGTCTTCTAACAGGCATTACCATTGACACGAGGACATCAGGAAATGGATCAATCCAAGATACATAACCAGAATGTATATAATACAGATGTTTAAGTACATACTTACTTTTCAAGTCATATCAAGAATCATCAAAATGTGGACTGTATGTTTAAATTCACTATTTCGTCTTTGGTTATTTTAGACGATGGCGAGTTCCAACATTGTATAAACGCGAAGTCTCAAATTAAACGTATACCGCACTTGTTCAAGGTCGCCAATCGACTGGTCGGCGGTGTGCCGGGAGAGGAAAGGAATAGGGGGAAGGCATAGTGCATTATTTTCGTTAAAAATAAATAAGTATTCAAATAAACATATGTCCCAAACAGTAATGTTCAACTAATTATATTTGGCTTATATAAGTAGTGCCATTAATTAATGCGTGCTGTCCAGCACAACTCTTGTAAATGCGTAACATGAGTATTCGTGGTGTGATTTTAGTTATTCTTTTCTTAAAACCCTTAAAACATTTATTATTCCCAACATTAAACCCTAAAAAGGTAACGTTTATGGGGTAAGGTTTTGAGGGGATTATCCATTTTTAAATCTATTGATCCTCTCCTTTCCTCCGTCATGTCATTATTGACATATAGTGATCTCAATCAGATGCGGTTCAGATTGTAATGCATCTCCATAAGTTCCGGTCCTGGGTCGCCCTCACAGCTAGCTGACTCCAACTAGATGTAAGGTATCTAACCACCGTTGTGGCATTCTTCAAGCTCTTCTTCGGCCCAAGGTTATTTCTGATAATTTCCTTTTCTAGGCTTTTAATTTGACGTAAAATGTGGCAAAAGGATTGAAATAATTCTTTGTTCATTGTTGTAGATAAGGCTTGCTGTTGTTGAATTTGTTGCAGGGTTGAGTATAATATACATCCTTTCATACAAATTAATTAATATTTATTAACTAATGGCAATAATTAGAGAGATATTTATATACAGTAGTAATATTGTTTTATATTTTCGTACAAAGCAATCACTTTGTGGTTTGACATACTATATTAAATAAAATAACAATCACTTTGTATGAAACCACGAAATTTATTATACGTCAACCGGTTTCGCTTATCTCAAGCTTCATCAGGACGTATTTGAAACTAATCAGAAATACAAAAAGAGTGCACTTATATACACTTAAAGAGGGAGAACAATTTAGAAGCCCTTGAAATAAAAAAAGGCAATAAATAGTGGTACGCCAATTCTTAATAACCAAATTAATTTATCTATTAACCCCACATTATGTATGCTTCCTTTAAGATCAATTTAATATCCACCAACACTGTTTTTCCCCTCCCTTAATGTTCCGTCTGTCTGTATATGTATTCTGTCTCTCTTTTTCGCACATAATTTTATATGCTGTCTTCCTTGATACTTACTTTATTTTACTTTACTTTCTTCGTCATTTTCCTCTAAATCTAAAATTTTATAAGAAAATGGCTTAAAAATGTATTTAAACAAATTATATTGGCTTAAATTTAGATATAGAATATTTTTTGAGAAATTTGTTTCGCTCTGCATCCGTATTAATGGCACGACCGTTACATTATTATATCTTTCTGTCTATAAATTGTTATTCATCAATCATGTTAATTGACAAAGAAATATTAATCGCAGAAAATTACAAACAGGACAGTACTGATCGTTTATCACTGAAGGGCTTAATATTTCAGCTTCCCGTGATGGATTATACGTACTAAAATTAAAAATATCTTTACAATAAGATTTTCTCAAGGATTAGGATATTTAAATAAAAATAAAATACCAAAATAAGTATTTATATATATATGCCCGCCTGTCTCACATGACAATATAAAACAAAGATAAATAGTTAGACAAAATACTTTGTTTAAACCACTATTTATTGAATATTCTACATGTTTTGATACCTATAATATCTTCTTGAGGAAACAATATTTACTGAAATTAAAAACACAAGCATAGATAAAAACAAAACTAAAAGTGGTGGGTAACAAGTAGGAACTAATATGAAAACAAATTTAAAAAAATTTGATTATTTATAATATTTAGCTTGCTATCAACCCTTTCTCTTATTTTAAAAATTTCAAATTCATCTAACTGTAAACCCCTAGTAATTGTATGTATAATTTCTAAACCCTTGTTAATATCAAAAGAATGGTTTGTTTCCAAAAGGTGGTTGGAAATTCCGAATAGTTGTTGTTATTTATTATGTTGAAACACGTAGAATAATCAATAAATAGTGGTTTAAGCAAAGTATTTTGTCTAATTATTTATGCATTTATGCTCGTAATTTTGCAAATATGTATTGAAGAAGTGAAACAAACATATAAGCTGTCCATATTACACGGTAACATACAATAAATTAAATCTGCTGTTAATTTTATCACGAGCAAAGTAAAAGAGTGCGGTTATCACGTCAAATATTTTAATAATTATTTCTAATTACACAATAATTTTCCTAGGTACTGTAGATTTAAAAAAAAATAAAACACTACTACTAAGAATTCTACATTTGAATGTATCAAAAATGAGGTTATTTTTCTCGATTTCTTTTATCCGTGTACCTGCTCTTACGATGCTACTATTCCTTTGAGGCTTTCTTGTCTTTATAAGGCTTGATATTACTTTTTAAAGATGTTTATGTTTATGTTTATTATTATATTTTGTTATTTTATGTCATAGTTTAGACACTTATGCAGTCATTCATGCGCCGTTCAATCCATGAGATATGCAATATTCTTCTCCAGCGATACATTTTGAAGGCATTTATTTTACGGTTTTCATCATTACGGACTGTTCAGATTTTAGGTGCATAAAGATTGGAAAGACAGGCGTATAAATAGCATAATTAGTGACATATTTGGTGTACATACAGAGTTGCCCAAAAAAAGAACATCTCGTAACACACGAGTTATTTCAAAACATAATATAGTTAATTATAATTCTTAATGTAATATTTAGCTAATCAGAAATTATCAAAACACCCCATATTTCACAATCTACTGGGTTTAAATCTGGACTGTTCGGTGGCCACATGCCTGGCTCGATGAAATTAACGTTCTCACGACGAAGAAAGTTGATTGAATTTGTGGCTGTGTACATGTCCAATGTCTAGCTATACTCCAGGCTTTGTTTGGAAACTCGGATCATTTTACTAGTACCCAGACGTTTTTTAATTCGCAAATTTTTGATCAGAATACGGTCTTCCGCAGTGATTTTTGTCATTCTGGGCAACAATTTGAAATAACCAAATATAAAAAATAGGAAAATTAATAATCAAAGATGGCGACCGGATATAAATAAAACGTGATATTTAACTATTTAAGCTATTGTTGATATAGTTAAACTAATTTTGATGTAATTATATCACAATTTATGAAATGTTTTCACTTTTTTTGGGCCACTCTGTATATATAAGTGAATAAATAATTGATATATATATATATCAATTATTGTGAAAAAACATTTGTTATAAAAAGATATTGAAAAAAAGTGGCAATTTATTAAATATTCTCGGAGCACAAAATTAGAAAGTAAGTTGAGCGAATCTGGAATTAAATTTTGGTACTGAGTAGTATCCTGGTTTCTTTTGTATCGGATCGAGGAAGTAAGGTTAATTTAAAAAAAATAATAATTTAAGATTGGTCTGGTAAACAGTTATCTTATATCCAAAACTTGAAAGGATTTAAAGAGTTCTTCAGAGTTATGTCCAAATGACCTCTTGTTTATTACTTTGATGACCCATTTCTGACCCATGTTCAATACATATCATCATTATCAATGATTTATTGTAAATGGTATATCTGTGTATGTACACCCAAGCAGCAACACCGCACATGTCAATTTTTTGTCAAATTAAGATATTTAATCACTGGATTTGAATTTTCTCGGGGAATCATTCTATATCATTAGTTTCACGATAGGGGCGTGCAAATCAAATAAATGTCACATATCTGCAACCTCCCTGTCAACTGAGCACAAGTCAAAAGAATCGTATCTAAGTTTAGTTCAGTTTCAGTTTAGAAAGAATTTGCTCCTCTTTAGTAATTCTAAGGAAATAATTAAAAATTAGTTATGTCTCTCTCCTGTAAAGTACACAATTCTTAAATATGTGGTATTACTGCTTTGGTGACGATTTACTCTATTTTTATGTATCATGTTCAATACCAAGTATTTACATTCTTATTGATTGAATTATTGTATGTATTTACTCATATTTTTTATTTTATTTACACATATGTTAACTAATGTATTTATCTATATCGATAACAACTGTAACTAACCTATTGCAAATGACACAAGAGAATAAATGAAAATAATATAGAGGGAACACATGGAATAGTGAATGTATTAAAATAAATAAATATGCATAATACAGTAAATACTTTTTTTTAGTATCGGATCGCTAAAGAGCAGTAAAACCATGTTACACTTCCTATTGAAAGTTAAATGACTTCAAATTTCTAGAAGGTATTTCATAATATGGCCGTATTCGCTCTCTTGAACCACGTCAGTTGCGATATACACCACATTTTCGATAAATACATCATAATAATAATTGATTTTCCATTTGTATTTTATGGGGATGAATTTATACATAACCTGAGCAATTGACCACTGTATTTTTTACGGTCAGTATCAATATCAAAGTAGATACTGTATAATATTACACATGTGTTGTGCGATAGAATGCTGCGCGATTTTTAATCATAAGATTTTTTTATTAGGTTCCTCATTTTTGTTGTAAAAATTTGTATCGAAAGAATTAGAATTTAACGTTGACTCGTATTTATTTCATTTTTAACCCTTCCCAAACCATGCAGTAACACAGGTCTATCATCGTAATTAGACCTGTAATATTTCGGTAAATACACAGCACAACACAAAATTCATATTTTAGATAATCCTAAAGAAAAGATTAGCGCTTAGGAATGACTAGTGAAAAACCAATTATGAATGATACAAAAATGATTATTTTTTACGTTCAATCCGTTGTTAAATAAATATGTTGGTAAAAATACCATTTATGATATGAAAGACAGAGATCACACACTATTTTCACAGTAAAAAGAACAACAAACATACAAATATAATTGTCTCTTTCTTACTAATTAAACGAAGAGAGATAAGAAGGAAGGATACATTGTATAGGACTTAACGAATGCTCTAAATTATGTAATTGATCATTTTTAAAAATTGAGTGCTCAATATTTAGAGTAAATTCGTGCCATTTAAGCTAATAAAATCATTTTTTCTAAGTGTTATTTACGGTAACACGAGTTGACAGCATGGCTGCGTTCGAGTATTTTATATCATGGTATGGTAAAGGTTAATATACATATATCACAATAATGCACAATTTACGTTGCTTATGCATGTACATGAATGTATCAGCGGCGTGAACTAGGCGTCGATAACTTATTTATTTATTTATCTCCATCAACGCCCTTGCGAGCTTTTACATGAGAATAATTTATTTATTTATTTTAAATATAACGGTACATTTTTAATTGACATTTAAATATAATATAAAAAAAAACCTAAGTATAAGTTACATACAAATATTTCTTCAGTTAAGTATGCTCCTGCAACGAAAAATGTTAACGAAATTCAACTTGTTACCAAGTCGATGCATCCGCGATATTGGCGAGTTAACAGCATAATTATTTATATGTGTACATACAAAGAATACTTCATGTTGTCTCGTTTGAGTTGGTACTTTATACGAAACCATTTGTATCAACTCAGGGCAGTCGAATATGCCATTGATGATTTTATATAGATATACTATATCGCTCATATCTCTTCTCCGGGCTATTTTTTTCAAATGAAGTAGACTCATTAAATAATCGTAATTTATATTTTCTATCGGAATATGTAATTTAAAATTGATAAATCTTAGAAATGTATGTTGCACTCTTTCGATTTTTATAATATGTGAGCCATAGTAGGGAGACCGCAGAGTGGAATTTAATCCCAGCGTATTTCTTACAATAAATGTATATAGGTGTTAGAGAGCGGAGCGAGTTAAAATGCTGCCTTTAACACGAATCCTAAGGATTTCATCGCTTTGTTGCAAATTTCGTTGTAATGGTGAATAAATGACAGTTTTTCGTCGAAGAGCACACCCAAATCCCGCATCACTGCTTAGGTTATGTTGCTAATAACTATGCTATAGAAATAAGCTGTATTGCCGCTAGAGGTAACATCCATCTCCACTTCGCAGGCACTTAGCTTGGGAAAAAATACACATTTCAGAAGTATTTTGTTATAAAAAGGTATACATATGAGAGTTAAATTCCGCTCATGAATATATTCATTAACATTATTGCTATTGTTATAGATTATTTTAGGGAATTTCTTCAAGTTAGTAGGAGTAGTTACAAAACATTTAGCAATACGTCAGTTCAAGCGATGACGTGTATCAAGAATACCATGCTGCGCTACTAAGATACACTCTCGTATATTACGTTTTGTTCTAGTTTTTTCATAGCTTTATTTGTTATTTCTAAATTCTTCCGCTAATTGATTTTACTTAACACTTTAAGGTGTGAATTTTTAATAAAAAAATTTTTTTAATAATAAACGTGTATAGTTTTAATACGTAATATATCAAATAAGTAAATAATTTAGATTTATTTCTCATAAATTACACAATAGTGTGCACAGTTTTTTGGGTTGTGTAAAATGCACGACCTTAGAATTGTGCGTGTGTGAGAATGTATATGAGCGTGTTGGTGTACATACGAGTAGTGATGGAAAAATCGTTATATAAACCGTTATTGTGACTGTGATTGTAAAGATGATTGATAACTGATTAATGTAATCAGCAATCAACTGAGATGGGACACATCCTGTGTCATACGTCATGAAGACACAATTGAACATAAAGTGCATTGCATGGATTGAATTCAATATTCGAAAAAAAACCGCTGTGCATAAATTATATTATAATTATTAGGAGAACACATTACAACTTCACAATTAGAATGTGTTCTCCTAATAATAAAATTGTATCAATGTGTCCAAAATTTAATAAAAATTAATTGATAATTCTGGCGTGTGTTATCAGATTACTCAAAGGTATTTGAGATTCTGTAAAAATAAGGTAGATGGCTCTTTCAAATAATGGAACGATTAAATGTATTAATATCAAAAAGGTAATAGGTTCGAAAATTTGTCGCTAAAAATATTGTCGCTGTAGCATAGTTGGATAATGCACCTTCCCCGGTTAGGAAAGAGATCCAGGTTCGAACCCCGGTGGCGCAATAACAATATTTTTCGATAAAACTGTTTTTATATGTATATCTTTCTAATTAATATATTTAAATTATAATTAAAAAAGTTTTGGTAAAAATACGGAGCACGCATTTAATTCAGCCAACAATCGGCTCCGCCCGCTCAGCAATCAAAGAGTGTGCGGCGCTCCATCCACATGAATAGTTAGCGTGACGTATATAACTATGTGTAATATATATTTTCATCTCATGTCTTTAATCACCCGAAATGGCCAAAACCACACTGCCCGTAATGGCGGTTAAACATGAACTATAAAAATCATTAATATGTTGTGAAACATTGAACAGTTTATTTTTTACACCAATCACAGACAAGAAGAATGAGGGGCATTTATTAAAGAAAACTTTTTAAATTTAATATTTAATAATAATGTTGTTATTTTATAACACGCATAAACATATTATATACTATTTTAAAAAATAAATTAAAAGAATATAATAATCAATTTTTATATAAATCACAGATAAAACATAATGATAATAATGATTATTGGCGTAGGATTTTATACATAAATAACTTTTCTAATCAAATATCTAAACACCTACCACGAAACATTAGACCGGCATTTTATACAAATAATAGTATAGGAAATTTACTCATAAATTCTAAAGACAAAGATGATAAATTTAACAATTCTGGTGTCTATAAACTTAGTTGCAAGGATTGTGCTGCATTTTATATTGGTAAAACGGGTAGAAATTTTAATATAAGAGTAAGGGAGCATTTGAGATGTTTGAACAATAGTGGGTTTTCAAAATTTGCTAATCATTTGATAGAAAATGGTCATGATTTTGATAAAAATTGGGATTGTCAATTTTGCATATAAACGGTGTTGGTCACAAATTAAATAATTTGGTATCGTTGGAGATAAATAAAGCGTGTAAAACTAATCAAAAAATTATAAACAACCAACTAAATTTAACTACGAGTCCCATTCTAAAATTTTTTCCTAAAAATTATTCGAGTAAATTTGTATTAAGTAATGATTTGAGTTAGGTACTAAAGATAAATAGATTTTTTAAAAATAGATTCTGTCAAAGAAACAATATATGTTTTAGTTAGTTATGACATCCTGAAGAAGAAAATGGTATTTTTCGAAACCGGTAGATGTATTTAAACTCATTTTAGTGGTTAATAAAACAAAGATAATAAATAAAAATATATTATATACCTTTATTATAATTTTATTAAAATGACTACATTTACACGTGCTTACATATATAGGTACAGTGGTGTATTCTAGAACGGATAACAAAAATGTATATATTTAGGGGTGATATATTCCAAGTCCACAGTCTAGAGTGAAGTTACCATTCAACACAACCATTTTAACAGGAAGTCCCTGACACGTTGACACGTCATTGCGAGCGAATGCTACGCAAGCCAATGGTATTTTATCATGCGGTTTGTTGAACCATTTGTGTTTATTAAAAACAACTTATAATATTTTTTGTTGTAGCGTCGTTCATTGTAGCATACCCGATTGAATTTGTAAATGATATATTTATCTCCTAGTATCTAAAAAAAAATAATTTATTTTTAACAAAATAATTGTATATTGTCTCCACCGGGATTCGAATCCGAAACTTTCTATTGATGACCTTATAGAATGTCATCGAAATTTATATACGCTTTTTATCAGTGAGACATATATTTATACTATTGAAAGATATCATCTTTTTAATTAAAATGATTCTCAAAACTTTGGGTGAGTAGAGATCAGACTGACAGACATTGATTTTTATACTCGTATAATATAGTAAATTAATGTACAAAAACAGTGTATATTTTGTAGTAAAGGTGTTTTTTTGTAAGTTTGTTTTTCGAATTGGCAACACTTTTTCCAGCGACAGCCAATTCGACAGCGACAGCTGATTTGTGCTCAGTTTAGTTTGCCATTTCACCATGAATAGACTTACACCAGAATAACGTTTGCAGAATCAAAACTTACCGTCCGTTTTACGGTCGACATAATCGTCCATCCGAGCAGGTAATTCGAATAACTATGGATTGTTTTTGCACCACGCATACTCTAATTGATAATACGCATCCGCAGAGATGTCGTACAGTGCGCACCAAAGAAGCTGTTGCAGCAGTGGAGCGTAGAATTGAAGAGGACCCGGATGAGTTGATTCGCCATCGTGCACAGCAATAGATCCATGATTATTGAATGCCATTAATATGGAAGAGCTGTGGTTTTAACAAGACGGTGCGACATGCCACACAGCGCGCGCCACAATCAATTTATTCAAGGATACGTTCGATGAGCGCATAACTTTGCGTAATGAACCTGTGAATTGACCTCCAAAATCGGGTGATTTAACACCTTTGAACTGTTTTCTGTAGGGATATGTAAAGTCGCTAGTCTACGCCGATAAACCAGATGACTTGGAAGCCAACATTTGTAGCGTTATTGCCGATATAGGTGTCGAAATTTGTACTTTCAGATTGCGTTTTATACGAGCCAGCTGCGGCGACCATATGCGCCAAATCATATTTAAACACTAATGGCATAAAATTATCTATCCAATAAAGTCAATACCGTGGCCATTACCACGATTTTGATTTCATTTTAAAAACACCCTTTATTTATAATGTAGGAATATATATATATATTTTGTTAATCTATAACGATATTTGATATAATTTAAATAGCTCGAAAAATCTGGTAACACAGAAAAAAGTCCAGCAAAGTAGACAGGAAAAGCTGAATTTATCAAAAGTGATACCTTCTGCATACGAAATAAAAAAAGGATTTGTAATTTAAAATTGCTGAAGATGTCTTATTTTACTAAAAAACTGTTAAAAAACTTTTATCTTATGTATTATTATTCTAACTAAACTAAAACATAAACTTAAAAATACCTACAGATAATCCTAATATTATCTTGAAGTTGTTTCATTCTAGATAAAATATCGTTTTCTATTTAAATTTTTCTGTTGTATTGGAAATGTTGAAGTCAGGTAATGTAAATAAAACGATTCGATGTCTTTTCTGCGGGAAATATCTCAGCGAAAAATAGTCCATGTTTATAGAACTAGAAAGAATATTTCCGTCAATCCAAATAGTCAGCACCGCCGTCCTTTGAATGGTGTCGATCTGTGTTTGCCAAGTCCGTATTAAGACATTCAATTTATTAAATTGGCAATTCTTCTTTAAGTTATTCCGATCTTGTCTCGCAATTGTAACCTTTTTCTGTTGACAAACCAAACATTCTCACGGATACGGCAAGGAAATAAAAATTATTAGGAGAACACATTCTTATTGTGAAGTTGTAATTATTCAGAACAGACGGTCTGTGATATTTTAAATGTGAATTAAATATATTAATTAGAAAGATATACATGTAAAATCAATTTTATCGAAAAATATTGTTGTTGCGCCACCGGGATTCGAACCTGGATCTCTTTCCTAACCGGGGAAGGTGCATTATCCAACTATGCTACAGCGACAATATTTTTAGCGATAATTTTCGAATCCATATGTTACCTTTGTGATATTAATACATTTAATCGTTCCATTATTTGAAAAAGCCATCTACCTTATTTTTACAGAATCTCAAATATCTTTGATTGTAGCATAGTTGGAGATCCAGGTTCGAATCCCTGTGGCGCAACAATAATATTTTTCGATAAAATTGATTTTATATGTATATCTTTCTAATTAATATATTTAATTCATATTTGAAATAAAAATTGTTTGCTAGTATTTTGACAACGGCATAACTTAGCTCATGCGACTTTTGCGAGTGCGCTTTTATTGGATTATCATGTGAAGTATTTAATAAAAGAACACTGTACTACCGAGAATAGGAGGGCAATTCATAAACAGGTTTTTTTTTCAGTGAAAGAGATGATGTCAACAATCTGCTTTACGAGCTGTATCAGCTTGCAAGTGACGGAGAGAAGAAACGATAAGAAAGATAAGAAGGATAACTAGAATGCGAGCGTATTTAAGATTCCAATCGATATTTCATAATACTGAGTAATATTATATAATATTTTACGGTTTGGAGAGATTGGCATACCAATTAATCCATTCTGAAAGAACTTGGAATCCAGAACTATCCATTCTGTAACTACGGTGTACCTTTAACGTTGTGGACACGTTTTTATGCCAAAAAAGAAAACGTTTTGAAAATTTATGGTCATTTACAAAGTGGATGGTAAAAAAAATAATGAAATAAATGTATGTGATTTGATTCTTCTGTTTATTTAGCTTTTCACATTAAATAGTTGTATGTATCTAAGATTGTATGTGTTATTTGTACGCATTTATCGAGTCTCTTTATAATGTCGAACGTCATTTACACGGGTTTGAGTTTGTCCCTTTCTACTAATCTCAAGCTGATCTCTGGGTTTATCTGCAGATCAAAATCTTAACACATGTAAATGATATTGACTAAACTGAACTTAACTAATTCTCTGATATAATTCATCGTATCTCCTTCCGTGGACACGGGCCTTAAAAAATGATCTATGGGTAAGGTGGGTGTGAGTATATATATAGTATAAAAAGGATTATGCAGGTGATGTTTTGAATGATGAGACGCACTTAATGCGACGTAGACGTGGTGAAAGCCCCAATATTCATCCATAACTCTCATGTCCACTTGATAGTCGCGGGATGTAATGTGTATGTGGCCAGAGCAGGTTATAAAAATGATAAACAATTTGATGTATTATTGGGCATAGTTAACAAATATGTAAAAGTGAAGCTGTACAATAAATGTAACAAAGCGCGAATAGTTTATGGAAGCGATTCGAGGTAGAAAGAGTTGCGTTCAAGAGACGACCACCTTCCAGACGGTTGTTAGCCGCATTAGTATTGCTACATTACATGGCATCGGTACTGAGTGAATTTACGGCTGCTAGGAGTTTGGTTTCATGCACCAGTATGTGCAGGATGCGTTCCGTATCTCCGTGCGGTGATGTCAAAAGTGGAGGCGAGCACGCATGCGTGGCTTACACCCGGTAATGTGCTGATCGTGGCAGATGATGTTTAATGTTACAAAAAAAATTAAGTGATATTTTTCAATGGGATATTGGCAATATTTTTCGATGAAATTATGCGTAATGTCCGTCGACCCGCCGCGGTGTCGGTCGTTGGGAGAAAAATGGTCGGGGGGTCTTTCCAATAATGGCTTTACCGTGTTAATCCTACCCCTCGGCCCGCGTACAACACAGGTCACCAAGAGCGTGATAAATGTGGTGATGTTGCTTCGTCATCACAGCTTTCACCTTCGGGTAATGTAGTGTCACTGTATAAACAAAGAATACGTTTCAAACAATGAATACTATACATATTTAAAAAATGTCTGCATTATATTGCACAATACGCACTATCTCTAAGAGATATAATTGAAGATAATAATTACTGCAACCCGTGTTCATGGAATGAGACACGATGATATAAATCTCAGAGATATAATTGAAATAAATCTCAATACCACGCACGGGTGTTGGTATTTTGACATGAAGATAACTCAGATCAGCTTGATATCGGCAGAAAGAGACAAAAACTCAAACCCGTGTACACGACCAGAAGGTATTAATTTGCAACACTTGTTTTGTTTTAACTTTAAATTTCTGGGGAGATTCAAATTCACCCAACTGACGAACGGAACGTTAATGGTCCGTGGACTGATAATTGACGTTTAACGTACAATGAGCGTGAAACGAGGCACGAGCGGTGAATCTCTGAGTCTTGAGCCGTTGAGTTGTCTCCAAAGAAAATTTCACGGAAGCACAATCTATATCTCAGAAATTATTTTGAATTTACGTCTGAAAGAATTGACAGCAGGTCTTATTTATTTTATGTTGGCAGACGACTTAATATCTAGATATAGATTTTTCACAGAGATGAAGCTATTATTTTTACATAGGAAGTATGGAAGTCTTGGGCATTACAGGGCTTACGACCTGTCATTGACTGGCTTAAGTGATTATTTTACACAATGTAACGTTCACCTGTTTACCCATGCTATCTTGGACTTGGTCGCTTGGCTTATAGAGTACCGGAACCGACGGGCTCCCTTACTCTTTTTGTTATTGTTATTATTATTATTATTGGAAGGGGGGGGGGGAGGTGCGCTGATGCGTCTGTTTAACGATTTAACGTTTATAGCTACGGATTCTATTATTCGTTATTACGAAAAAATATATATAGAATAGTATTCAGTGGCGTGCAGTAGGCTTAGATTTAGGTTATGCTGTTACCAATGATATTAAGTTGAGTCATAAATAACTTCCGTTTTTTTTTTTCACACATTTAATCTAAAATGTTTTCTCCATTATTTGATACGACTTGTTCCCATCTTTTTTTCAATTTATCGATTTCTTCCCCATAAAATTTGGCTGGTTTGGAATGGAAGAAGTCTCAAACAGCCTCATTTACTGCCTGGTCAGAATTGAAATTTTGGCCATTTAAAAAATTCTGTAAGGAGCAGAAAAGGTGGAAGTCTGTTAGAGAAAGATCCGGTGAGTATGTTGGATGAGATAAAACGGACCAGACATTTTTTTTTTGGGAATGCGCGTATTGTTGCGTTCACTGGGATTATGGGATACCTGTACGTATTGAGCTTCTCTGCTATCTATCTTGTTGTTTGATATGGATTTTGTTACAATATTGTTTTAAAAATGTCGTCATCTATGTCTGCAGGCCGACCCGCCCTTGGTTCGTCTTTCAAGGTCACGTCTCCAGAACGAAATTTGACAAACCATTTTCTAACTGCCCAATCGGTTATCACCCCTTCACCGGACACACGGCATATTTTTTGAGCCGTGGCTGCAGCACTATTGCCTTGTTTAAACTCCCAAAGCATCATATGGTTAAAGTGTATTTTTTAATTCTCCGTTTTTAAGGTTAAAGAAAAATTTAAATGTAACATACGTAACACTAGACAGCTGTTTAAAGACTAACCAAACTGTTGACAGTGTAACGAATACAAGAATCCCTTATCTGGGTAACCCATTGTGTGCGAAAACAACAATAGTAGGTATGATCTACTTGGGCGGAAGTTATTTATGACTCAACCTGATATTATACAATCATATATAATATATGTACTTTCGTTTGACCAACGTCTTTAGACAAAATAAATCCGTCGTTTATACGACCCTACCGTGTATTTATTTATAATTTTAGAGTACTATTAATAGTGTTTTTAAGGTTTAAGTTTTAACGTAAAATAATACCTTCTTACCCATATGAAAAATGTATGGACGTTTTTAGGAACACGGTAAACCGCGAATTGAATGTATGCATGAGGCAACAAGTCAAACCCCAAAAAACTTAATAGAATTTAATTAATTTTAAACGGCGCTAATATATACCACACTCTTGAACTACTTTCTTTTTATATATGTGCATAGAAATATAAGTTATAATTATATTTTTTTTAAATACACATTTTACAAAAATATATTTATTCAATACGCAGCGAACAACTTTCCAGGTGAAAAATTGTAGGAATAATTAAGGAATGAAGGAAGGGTGAAAGAACAATGTCCCTAGATACATATTTCTCACAATAGCGTGTTCTAATTTACAGAGATCTGGTGTTAAATTCAATTCTGTGTTTTTCACATTCTTTTTCATTCATTCGTACGTACAAATACTATACTTTATACTATATTATCGATTTAGAGAAGATACAAAGTATTGTATACCTAGGTTGCAATATTAATCAAACGTGAATCCTTTTGTTAAAATCAAACGCCGCGTTGAGCAAGCTCGTGCAACCTTTATCCGCATGAAAATGATGTTCCGCAGTCATGATCTCAACCTTAGATTACGAATGAGAATGCTCAGATGTTACCTGATCTTGGTATTATTTTATGGAATGGAAGCATGGACACTTACCGAATAAATGATAAAGTGACATGAAGCATTTGAGATATTGATCGACAGAAGAATACTAAAAATAAGCTGGATGGAAAGAGTTACGAATGAAGATGTTATGGTTCAGAAAAATAAATATTTAAAACATAAATATAAAAATTCAATATCTCGAATACGTGATGAGATATCGAGAGAAGTATGAGATCCTGTACCTCGTAATGCAGGGATAGATTGCTGGAAATTGGGGGCCTGGAATAAGGAGAACATTATGGCAGAAGAACCTAAAGAAATGGTTTGACCAGCTAACGTCCGTTAAACGGATAAGGCACGAGAAGAAGAAGATTCTTATGTTAAAAAATTATATAGCTATCCTTTTCTACATATTACCTACCTCTGGCATACCCATATGACATTAAAATATCATTAGTGTTGAAACAGAATGGTTACTTAAAATAATTACAATTTTACAAAAAATTCAGATTCAGAAATTCAATGAATAATATTGTCTCTTTTCATCTCATGTAAATAAAATTGTACAGCTGTCCTTTACTCCAGATTACCATTAATATAAATACAAGTTGTTTAGTTAAATTGTTAGATTGATAATGCCTTTACAATGCGAAACGTGTCTCATTTCAATTAAACAAGTAGAATAAAAAAAATGTGTTTGATTTTCACATAATCATAAGTGGCATCATATTTTGATCATCTCTGCTGCCTGATTACTGTCTCGCTCAGTGTAGTTCGCGAGACCCACACGAACATATAATGGTAAAACGACTATGGGGGCGGATTACCATTCCTATTCCTTCATTCCGATGGCATTACAAATTTACCCCAAAAATGGCGTCCACATTTTACAACCTCCATAATTGGTGACATGCGCACGTTTAATTGCAAAGAGAAGAATGAGATTTTTCAGGGAAAGATTGCTGAAAATCGGGGACCTGGAAGAAGGGGAACATCAAGGCTGAAGAACCTAAGAAAATGGCTTGGCCAGTCTACTGGAAAGCTTTTCCGGGCCGTAGTGAACAATGTGATGATAAAAAACAAATATCTCACAGGGACAAAGCTATTTTTTATTATATTTAATGGAAAATATATGGAAGTACGGGGTAATTACAGTAATTGTGAATTCTTGGACATATTAAAATATTACTAATGTAATGATAGCTGACGTCTATTGAACGGATAAGGCACGGAAAGAAGAAGAAGAAGGTTATTCGAATTCCTATCGCATTTACAACATTATTATGTTTCCAGCAGCTGTTCCTCCTGCCATTTGTTGTCGTATCTTCACTCACAACCTTGTACTTCCACGTATCATACAATACTAACACTAAACAGACAACCAACATGTTTATTAATTCACGTTCATTCCGCATTAAACGCGAGTATTTGAAACTACCGCGTCTTATCTTGATGGCATTTAGTAATGTATGTACATATCTAAAAATGATAGCAATTTGCATGTCTATCTTATTCGATTTGTTTTTGTTGAAACCGAATCGATTTGCTTTTGAGGCGCTGTGAACAAATGGAAAATCGATGACACCGGCGATAAGTACCCCCATACTGAAAGCACAGCCTTTCAGGCACGCGCAGGTTCTGACGAAATAAACACATCGCTTTACTGCGGCGGCAGGTCACAACTTATCAAACCATTCTCATCGTGACTTCCGATTTACTTACGCATCGCCGACGCAGTGCTGAGGTATCACGACAATTTCATAACACTAATTTGATGCATGAAATGTCATTTATCTGGTTACCCCAACAAACGTCATCATGCTTTTTAATCGTGTCTCAAATAACTGAACTGTTTCATTTCATAATTTACAAAGTGTTAACAGTTCAATGATACAATACCTAAAAAATTATGGCATATTTTATACAAATTAGAAAGATATACAACCCTTCCTATCCGGGGAAGTGCGTTAACCATGACATCATGTCAACATAGTAAATTAACGACAAATTTTCGAACTTATATGTTGTACATTCAAATTGATATATCTGTTATTGAATTATTAGAAAGCAATCTATTTTATATTTACGGAATCTCAAACACTTTTGAGTAAAATGCGATATTAGACGCCAGAATTAAATTAATTCATTAATTGTTATTAAATTTTGGAAACATTAATACAACGTATAAGTTGCAGTTTTTCAGAACATAGTTCTGTGATATTTGATTACAAATTAAATGTATCAATTGCTTTACCTTCGTCTAGGTAAGACATGACTCTGAGAACGTCCAGTCTCTCCGGATCCCATCCAGCCAGCCAAGATGTCGCGATCTTTTGATGTTCCTTCTCCCTTTTGATTTATTAAATGGTTGGTGCGCCCCTAATGAAGATTCTACTATGAATTGAATATATTAATTATAAAGATATACATATAAAATCAATTTTATTGAAAAATATTGTTGTTGTGTCACAGGGATTCGAACCTGGATCTCTTTCCTAACCGGGGAAGGTGCTTTATCCAACTAAGCTACAGCGGCATTATTTTTAGCGACAATTTTCGACCATATATGTTACCTTTTTGATATTAATACATTTAATCATTCCATCATTTGACAGAGCCATCTACCTTATTTTTACAGAATCTCAAATACCTTTGAGTAAACTGATAGCAGACGCCAGAATTATCAATTCATTTTTATTAAATTTTGGACACATTGATAAAACTTTATTATTAGGACAATACATTCTTATTGTGATGTTGTAATTATTCAGAATATAGGTCTGTGATATTTTAAATATGAATTAAATATATTAATTATAAAGATATACATATAAAATCAATTTTATAGAAAAATATTGTATATGTAAATATTGAAATAGCTGTAACTTAGTTGGATAAAGCACCTTCCCCGGTTAGGAAAGAGATCCAGGTTCGAATCCCGGTGGCGCAACAACAATATTTTTCGATAAAATTGATTTTATATGTATATCTTTCTAATTAATATATTTAATTCATATTTAAAATATCACAGACCGTCTGTTCTAAATAATTACAACTTCACAATAAGAATGTGTTTTCCTAAATAAAAAAGATTCTACTATTGGCCAAATGAGTGGTCCATCGAAATCGTTCAACCCCGATAAATTTGACGACGTCAGATTCATCGTAGAACTTATAAATTTCGAGATTCTAGAGACGATGCCAAGTATCGGAAAATCAACAGAGCTCAGTCTTTAGATTTCTGTTCCGTATATTAATACTGGTCTAAGAGGGGTTTTGTACAGACAAATTATAGTTATTATAGTAGACAAGAACTAACGAAAATTATTTGTTTCAATATTTTCGTTTTGGTGTCACTCACGCGATCATTTTCGTACCATTTGCGCGATCAAATAGTTCCGCAACTTTTTTTAAATATATGACTCGATAGGAACAAAAATTAAAACACTGACAATATAATATACATTAATGTAAAAAATACGTCCCGTTTACACAAATATTTAGTTTTCGAAGTGTAAATTCTTTTACTGTTGCATACATGTGTCATAAACTATCGGATTTATGTTTCCACCAATAATGTGTGTAGAATGCCCGCAACTAATGTTTCAAACCCCTCTCTTATATGTACACATTATTTCATGTCTATTTATTTACTGGTCTGTGGTGTAACGCGATAAAAGTGGCATATATCGACTGATAGAAGCTGTCTTGTTATTTCACCAGTCTGATATTGTCATCTACCACCGATCCTAGACTCTTCGGCATTTTACATATAAAATAAAAACTTGGACAAAGAAATAAAAAAAACTCCGTAGATCACTAAATTTTTAATGAATTTAATGATTTAATATTTTTTTAAATGATTTTTCAATTCACTCGAAAGAACGGAACACAAATTTGTCAATGAACTGACATTTGACGTAATGCGCTAGACGGGAAATCTTTGAAACAAGCCGAGAGTTGTCTTCAAAGAATCAGCAAAATCCGTATCTTCGACATTGTCTCAAGTCGAAAATCTCATAAAAATCTCTTCCGTGGACAAGGACCATGAATACTGAAAGAAAAAAAATTGAATTATGGATATATTAACAATGTTACAACAACTTTTAGAGTATAATTTATTATATTACAGTGTGTCCCAAAAGTCTTTTTCAATTTTGGTTCATTCGCCGCACCAACGCAATGAGCGAGAAAAGGGTGGGGACCGTGTCTTTACTAGTTGTTCGTAAAATTTTCCCTGGAAAATTGATATCCTGACGAAGTAATATAAACTGGCCTCCAAGTAGCCCCCGATTTGACACCAATGGACTTTTTTTATGGAGCTACCTTAAATCAAAGGTATACAGTAACAATCCTCCCTCTCTGAACTAATAAAACGTAAATATCCAAGAAGAAATGTCAGCTATCACGGATAATACGTGTCGAGAAGTTTTCAGAAATGTTTGGTTCCCATTTAGAAGAGTGCCAGCGAAATAACGGATCACATTTAGAAAATATAATTTTTAAGAAATAAATTCTCAGGGATTGTACTTTTTTTTCCAGTATTTGAATACAAAATTTTTATTATGAAAAAATTTTTTAGGACAACTTATATTTTGCAATGTGACGAATGTGATCATCCAAATATCAAACTTTAATTGTGTCATTAATAATATTTCTAGAACACATTCTTATTGTGAAGTTGTAATTATTCAAAACATAGGTTTGTGATATTTTAAATATGAATTAAATATATTAATCAGAAAGATATAATAGATTTTATTAAGAAATATTGTTGTTGCGCCACCGGGATACGAACCTGGATCTCTTTCCTAACCGGGGAAGGTGCATTGTTCAACTATGCTACAAGCGACGATATTTTTAGCGACAAATTTTCGAACCTGTATGTTACCAATTTGATATTATTACATTTAATAAGGTATGTAAGGTATTATATAAAATTATTGTAGTATAACTCCCTCTCCAAGCACAAGAGCTGGTCTCTTTTTTGGAGAGGTAAGCAAAAGACAAACCATGTATGTATGTATGTAACCATATATTTAAAAATTGAATTTATTTTGCCATTATATTTTCGCTAAATTAAATAAAAAAAATCGTTCCATTATTCGAAAGAGTCATCTACATTATTTTTACGGAATCTCAAATACCTTTGAGTAATCGGTGGCGCAACGACAATATTTTTCGATAAAATTGATTTTATATGTTTATCTTTCTAATTAATATATTTAATTCGTATTTTTTTATTATTCTTTAATATTTTACGACAAATAAATGAACAATTTTAACCCATGTCCGTGGTCCGTGGTAAGCATATTGATTCATGTTTATGGTACTTTAGTTGGGTCAATGACGCTAGTTGTTTCATTGATTATTTCAGATTGCCTTTTGTGTTGTTCGTGTGAACCATTTTAATTGCCCAGTGACATGTGTATACAAAACTAAAAATAACGATTTTCGTAATTTGTAGAATAGTCGATAAATTATTTGTATTCATGATAATAAATAATGTTGCTGGTTGATGTATAAGGCGACACGCAACACGGCGCCTCTGTATCTTCAAGAACTTTGTATCCCAGACAATTTGAATGGTGGACGTCAAACTCTCAGGTCAGTCTCTACTTCAGCTGCAGGAAGGGTTGTAGAACCGATCAGCCGTTGCCAGAAGTCTAAATTTAGTGAACGGGCATTCGCAGTGGCAGGCCCAAAAGCGTGGAACTCTTTGCCCTCCGTTATTAGAAACAGTGCATCAGAGACTTTATTTAAGAAGAAACTAAAAACGCACTTTTTCAAAATATCATTTCCATAAGTGAAAATAACGATTTTTTAATTTTTAAAAACATATTATGTGCAAAGCGCCCTTGAGGTGAAAGTTTTTACGAAAATTATCCATTATTATTATTATTTACATTTGTCGTATAAACATTTTTTTTCTTTTTTATAACCCGAAACTTGTCAAACTTTAAATATCCATAAACATTTTTTTTCTTTTTTATTACCCAAAACTTGTCAAACATTAAATATCCATATAACACCAGCCACAAGGTTCAATTTCGAAACACATCACAAAACAACCCATGTTTGAGATAATCATAATCATATAATCAACTTGTGACGTACTCTCCGAGAATCGAACTCGGAACCCCCGGAATGAAGAGCCATCACTTTACTCTCTAACCGCGTAGGAGTAATATTGAACTTAAAATAAGCAAAGAAAAAAGGAAATATAAGAAATAAATTGTTGTTTACCCGCAAACTGCAGAATACATTGGAAAGTTACTGAATCTATAAATTATTATATTACGCTATAAACGCCAGTACTGCGCATAGTATATGCGATGCACAACGGTCTATATAAATTGCTGCCAGACGATGTCGCACAGGCTTTTGGCTATTAAACGTGGCGGATTATGTTACTACCGGAACGGTACATTACGTAAATATCTAATTGGGTATTTTATGCTTTAATTGGTTAAGTTAGATTGTGCTGCGGTAGATGTTTTCCCTCATTTGATAATAAATTGTTTTAAAAATTAATAAATAGGATTTACGGAAACACTCGTGAGAGGTGTGACGTCACTTCTGTAACAAAATTTCGTTTCATTTGTCGGTTGGTGATGGTGTGTTCTAGGACGTTTAACATCAAAAAGATTTTGACTTCATTTTAAGGATAGAAATTTAAAAATAAACGAAATAAACTGTTTACTGAAAATTATTGCTGTATAATCAAGTCCTCAAATTGGACGTGATTCCTAATAGTACCAAATATAAATTCGTCAATATATAATTATTATATAGTTGCGTAGCTCGCAATCAAATATTTGTTCTACCTTAATTTGCTCTAGCACCTCAGAGAATTATTCGATCAACTCCATATTTGAAATATAGATATATATCTGAAGTATGACTGATATAATTGTACCTCAAAAACTACCTACTAAATTATTTCATTTCCAGGTCTAGAATTTCACAGCAGTAAGTTTTAGAAATAATTTGAATTTTATATTTCGTACTTGTAATCCAGTACGAATGATATAAAAAATACCTTATTACAGTAATCGTAAGAATCAGATAGATTTTGAATTTTTTGTACGGCTGTCATTTTGAAACAATATGACGGATTGCCTAGTCAATTTTTCAGAACCATTTTTAACGGAAAGTGGTTCGGATGTCCCTCGGTCGTGATAGATTTTTTTTTTGAAATTTACTGGATATTGCGTCATGTGGTCATCTTTAGAAATTTATCTTAATTAATACGATGAAATAATTAACAGGATAAGAATTAATAACTTTAAATAGTATGACATACTATTTTATATATATATTTATTTTGATTGTCATATTTTCTTTTTACATTATTGTTGATTTATAATGTGTGACAATTGAAAGTAGGCACCAGCAAATAAGTTTTCTTTTTTGTTCATTTAAGTATTGCATGTATCTATATTCATAGTATTGTTTTAATTATAAAAATGAACACCAAGAATTAGTAAGATCACTTTGTGGGTCTAATTTTTAAGATTGTGTAAAAAAAAATAGTTAATTAAAAAAAAAATAGTAGATTGGCGACGCCTCTTCTCACTACTCACATTCTGTTTACATGATGTGTTTGTTCTACACGAACGATATGTATTCAAGGTTATTATATAATATTATGGTATCTTCTGGGATACCAAATATATTATTTGTAATCCAATTTTTAATAAAACATAAATCTAATGTGATTTTTTAATTTGTTTTTTTAGTCTACGATACCCTATTACTACTAATGCATTAGTGACATTTGCTGTGACATTTTGACTAACTACTTTATAAATTATAAATAAGTATTTAATATTATAACATGAATTAAAATTTGGTCTTTAAACTAAAACGTATCTGATCTGATTTTATCTGACACAAACACCTACGTGGTAATTAATCCTAGTATATGTGTAATTAATTAAAAAAATATACAATAAATAAGTGGCATTCGATTTAATTATCAAGGATCGATATGTTCTAAAGGATCTCAACTTTACCACTAAAGGTGAATTCACAATAAAATTTTCTAAATATTCACTGCGGATTTAAATATAATATAAATCATTAATATGTAATGATAATATAATTATACGCTGTGCATTATAAAATTTAAATTTATTATAAAAAATTCGATTTACATAGAATAAAGCGTTACAAAAACCTTTATTTATAATACTGAAACGATTAGGATAACCATTACGAAAAGGTTTTAATCTCCCAAACGGATATTACTCTCCATAAAAAGGGATGCAAACAGATGTGGACCAACCCCGACTCCCAAATTACACTATACTGTAATTAATAGAAGTACAAATGAATTAAATCAACGCCAAATTATAAAAAAAGGCCAAAGCATTAATGACCTTAAATAACGTGTAATTCCCAGAAAGCTGTACTCATTTATTTAGTGAGAAAGGAAGGTCATAACTATTATTTATTTCATTTTGCCTTTAATTCACTAATAGCATATTTTACCGTTCTCGGCATTATTATAATAATTTCTTTTTTTCCGTACATCTGTGTCGCATAGCAACATTAAATATATATTGATAGGCAACTGCGTCGTATTCTACAATGTGAACGTGCACGATTATCATCCAAAATAAAGTAAATTATTTTATTGCTGTATTTAAGCTGATTTTTAAAATAAGTTAAGATAATGAAAATTATTTATTCTCAAATAATAATAATTAATTACCTTACTTCAGTCCGTATCGTATAAAAATATACTTTCAATTCGATTACATACAAGTTTGTGGTGATTGGGTCAAACAATATAAAATATTTTGCTATATTGTATTTTTTCAAGGTTGTATACAAATTTCTTCAATATTCGCAAAATTACTTTGTGGTAACATATAATATAAATAATAAGAAAAACACTTCGTTTAAAATCACTATCAACATGTTTCAACACCTATGATATCTTCTTCAGGGAACAATGTATACTAAAATTGAAAACAAATTGATGTATTAATAAATGGTGGTTTTAAAGTAAGTATTTTTCATTATTAAGAAGAACACATTTTTATTGTGAAGTTGTAATTATTCAGAACAGACGGTCTGTGATGTTTTAAATACTAATTAAATGTATTCATTAGAAATATATACATATAAAATCAATTTTATCGAAAAATATTTTTGTTGCGCACGAATTTGAAAGCAATCTTTTTTGTTTTTACGGAATCTCAAGTATCTTTGAGTAAACCGATACATGTATTAATTTGAAAAGTGTAACATATGGGTTCGAAAATTTGTCGTCAAAAATACTGTCGCTGTAGCATAGTTGGATTATGCACCTCCCCCGATTTGGAAAGAGATCCAGGTTCGAATACCGGTAGCGCAACAACAATATTTTTCGATAAAATTGATTTTATATGTATATCTTTCTAATTAATACATTTAATTAGTATTTTTAAGTATTTTCTTATTGCAATATTTGAATATGTTAAAGAACACACACTTACTGGATTATATATATATCTTAAGCCAGCCGGAGATAGGTCGTAAGCCCTGTAATTACCCCCCATATTTTCTATATATCATTTCCATTAAAATTATAATATAAATAGCTTCGTCTCCGTGAGATATCTGATATTTATTTTTCTTATTATTTATAATATATAATATAAGTTATTAATTCTCAAAAGATTTTCTGTCATTCTTGATGGGTTGTATTTAGTCCATATATAACATTTTTAAATGATCTCTCACTATACCACATTTATATACCATAAAGTATATTCAAGTAAATGCTTCACGAATAAAAGAGGATATTAAAAAAAAATAGATGAATTACTTAGAAGAATAAATAGAACAAGTATACAGTTACATACATCTAGGACTCGAACCCGGAATTATATCTTGATGGGGGAATGCACTGGTGTTAACAATCGACGGTGTGCAGTTAGTACTTTGAAATAAGCGCAATCTGCGAAATAAATCGAAATAAAATATATATTTCAATTATTATGGATACTTTAATATATCATCATATTCTGTCTGATAAATATGTATTCATTCGTTATATCCCAAAACATATAGTTCCGTACAGCTTATTTCATTGTACTGACTGCACGCGCCTAGTAACAATCTATTTTATCTATAGATTTAACTGTTTAGCCTTCTTCTAAATAAACTTATTTAATTTAAATAATAAATAGTTAATTTACTTTGTTTATAACCAATGTGAGTTTATGATATCACTAATCGATTTTAAAAATGATATTTTAATTAAAACCACACGTCAAATTGTTTTTATGTTGTTAAATTATTATTTTTTCAAATATTAGGAAATAATTATAAAATTTAAAAAAAAAAATCTAGTACCTGATTAAAATTGTTATGATGATGAAAAATGTGGAAATTGACCTAATGTTCAATTTTTTTATTTACATATTGGTTTAAATAAAGTTAATGAATTATTTATTATTAAAATAAATGGCAATGTTTGCGTTAAATATTAAAAATATCATCAATTTTTTTTATTTGTTTTTTTTTTAAACTTGCAACTTCACAATAAAAATATGTTTTCAATAAAATATATTCCTTGTGTACTGATCGGCGAAAAAATAAAGACAGTATTTGATTTTTTCTTCTTTGTTCGGCGATACGTTTGATCAATGTGATATGCTGACCTTTCTTTACTAGTCCAATGCCCCTGAACTCGTGACATGGCCCCGGGAAAGTGTAGTTTTGGTGTGTCTACAGGGTGTACATAATGCTGGTCGAAGAATTCGGCACTTGCGTAAGGATTCCTTCTATAATCCCCGTTTATACATCAAATATGCACATCGGCTTTGCCTACTTTGGTTGTGAGTCATCCTTCTCCGTGTCTCTTGGGAAGGCTAAAGTCGGGCTGCTATTTCGACGGGTTTACGACATTTTTTTTATTTTTCATATCTGCGTCACCAATCTACACTTATTTTCCACGATTTCTACTGTACACCGTCAGTATAACAAAATCCAAAAACTATAAACTTCATGAAAAATTTTAGAGCTATGACTAGAACAATATTTTTCATTTAAATTATACACTAATGTGTTATCGGTAAAAGTTCTACTCTTGAGAATACTTCGTTCGTTGATTGTTGACACCAACGTTGAAAAGTCTACGAATAGATGCGAAGATTATAATATCATTATTTCCACACACTACCATATGTAGATATGAACTGTGAGGTCGCCGCTTACCCGAGACCGTTTATAAGCAAAAGCTCCGGTATGGTCCTATGGCTGGTTGGCATTTTCATAATGCTAATAGGCAGCTGTGCAACTTCGTCTCGCACATATTGCGAGACGGAGTCGAATAGCTGCCATCTCAAAAACCCTTACAGTCTCCGATCTTTATTTATTAAGATTTACATTACAATTGATTACATTGATGAAATAAAATAATGGAAACGGTATACTAATATTTTAGAAATATATATGAAAATATGAGAAAATAACACAAAGTAAGCAAGATAATAATAAAAGATTACAATGTCAACTGTGTCAGTATTTTACTTTGGCCAGGGAGCCGAGGGAGAGAAGGAACACGCCCCCGAAAAAGGGAAAAGGACAAAACAAAAGATAAACGATCTTACCAGTCTTCAGAGCACCACTGCCGGCAGTTCTCATCCCAGACTAAAAAATAATAATACAAGTAGTAAGAAAATAAAGAGCAAAGTATAAAATAATGATAATAATATATAGAAAAGAACTAACGCAAATTCTTTGTTTCAATATTTTCAATTTGGTGGTAAAAAATACATCTTGTGTATACAAAGATTTAATTTTCGAAGAGTAAATACTTTTACTGTTGCATAAACTATCGAATTTATGTTTCCACAAATAATGTTTGTAGAATGCCTTTCGTCTCGCAACAAATGTTCCAAACCGCTCTCCTATATGTACACTTTATTTCATGTCTATTACCTACCCTGAAACTTTTCTATTGCTGGTAGACTGCTCTATAAACTGAGATATAACAGCCTTGTTTATTTTGTAAGTTTGTCTCTATGGCATATTTTTTTTATTCGAATAAAAGTTTTTTTTTTCCAGCCACCGTTGTACTTTGGTCTAACATTACATTTCAATTCCTGACGCCTCATATGAAAATTTTCTGCTCTCAAAGTTTAATAGTTTTATTTATATATATTTAAAGCATGTTGGGAATATGTATAAAAAATAAAATTTAACAGTAGAATGCGTACATTATTTTTTCTTAGATATTCGGAGCAGTGAAGGGATTTTAATTTGCTATAAATTGGTGATAAATGTTTTATCACTTTCCATATAGATTGTGCCACTCCACTAGGCTAATAGTCTGCAACGAAATGGCTGTAAAATAATATTTAACGTACGTATAATAGTTTTGTTTAATGCCACTGAAAATTCAGTACACTAGTTGATTTACGATACATAGCAAAGATAATATATTAAGCGTGTGTTGAAGGAACAGATAAAACCAGGTAAATCAGAGAACAGACCTGTTAGAAGCTACGATAATTAAATATTGTGCATGAGAAATTATATGTAAGTGATCGAGGTAAGTGCGGTTTTTCAGGACAGGAGATAAGTTCGACATTCAATCTTCTCTGCCTACCCCTATTAATTAGTTAGATTCAGCATCTTTGTTACATGTTGTGAGTAGTCGTTGTGTAGATCTTCTTCTTAAATACGATTATCTTTTACAGTTGTTCTGTATATTCAAATCATCAAGAAAAATATTTTTCGTATATTTTCGCA
This sequence comes from Eubasilissa splendida, assembly GCA_031772225.1. NCBI lineage: Eukaryota > Metazoa > Arthropoda > Insecta > Trichoptera > Phryganeidae > Eubasilissa > Eubasilissa splendida. The sequence continues at coordinate 19,316,813 of CM062856.1, forward strand.
TCAGTGCGAAAAATTACTGTCCATTTATAAATAGTCTTAAACGTGTAAAAAATAGGGTACTTAACTAATAAATATGTATACAGATGTCTTACACAAGTATTTTTTTAGAACAAATTAAATATTCTAAATAATCCTTTTATGAAAATAGTCACCTTTCTTAATTTGTTCCTGATTAGTTACCCACCACTTTTATTTGTATAGTTTTATTTTTGTCTATTTTGAATTTTAGTATACATTGTTTAGGGGGGACCCATTGGTCTTGAACCGAAAAATGATGATAAAATTTATTCTAAAAAAAATCACTATCCAAGTATCCAACTCTTCACAGATTTCAAAGTACCAAAAATAATTGACATATACAAAAAAAAATCCATAATCCAAATTTTTAAAATTAAAAATAAATTAAATATTAGAAGAGAATTCCGATCTACAAGATTTAGAGACCAAATTGATATACCAAAACTATAATAAACCGCAATACAAAATCACTATATTTATCAAGGCATCAAATTTTTTAACAATCTCCCCATCACATTTAGAAAAATTACAGACTACCATAAATTTGTATCTGAAGTAAAAAATATGTACACAGACTTACTGAAACATAAATTATACACTCTTTTTCTATACACGAGTCTTTCTCTCGTGGAGAATAATTAAATGTTAAAATATATATATGTCCTACTTATTATTTAAAAAATGTATAATATCTTCTAATATTAAAATAAAAAATATTTTGCTGTAATAGAAAAATGCAATTACAAATATTAAACAAAGATGATCCACACTAACAATTGTTCCATTTCTTCTTCGTTAGCCAAAAACAAAATACTGCTGCGGTAGTCGATGTGAGGAATAATAACAGAGTTGTATACTATTTTACAAGACTCAGTACTAATAAATCTACTGATTCTTCTTCACTTTGTTTCTATTATTATTTGTTAATAGTAAAAATATAAATAAACGATATCTATACTGAGCTTTGTTCTGTTTGTTTATTCTGTAGTAAAGACAGAAAAGTTGTGCCAGCGTCGTAAGAACTGATGGAGATATCATGATGATAACAAGATTTATTAAACCACCTATCAGCAAACCCTTTACGCTCATCTTGTTTGAAGTAGAGCCAATGAGGTTACAGAAAAAATAGAGATGTAGTGTATATTTTTTTCCGGTTTCATCATCCTAATATTTCAAGTTTATCGTTTTATTTTCCGGTTAGTTCCAGCGGCCCTACACTAAACCCTACTTAATGGGCGGCCAACGCAGTACAACTGACCTAATCCAGTGGGGTAATATTGACTTTGGAAAATACCTGCGCCGAGCTCTATCAAAAGGTCCTTTCACTCTTACTTTGGCGGAGATGAAGTTTTAATATTTGACAAGGTAAAGGGATTTACTCCGACCCGCCTGTTTGATACGACCTTACAAGTGGGACGTCCTTTGCGGTTGGGTGTTTACCACCCTTGTTGGTGAGGCTGGCTAGCACGCCACTAGTTAGTTGCTTTATGACCTTTTTAAGACTAGTAAATATAGTTCAAAGATTCTTCTAAACCACAGAACAAAGTAATATCTATACTACCAAATGAGATGCATTGCCAACACGTCATTGTATCAATGAATCGCTAAATCAGTCAATCGATATATCAATAAATTTCTATACCATGAAGTATACATACAATAAATTTCTATACTATGAAGTATACATAAAATAAGTCTCTATAATCGTGTCTCAAATTACTGAACCGTTTTATTTTATTATTTACAAAGTATTAACAGTTCAATGATACAATACCTAAAGAATTATGGCATATATAATTCAAATTAAATGTATTCATTTGAAAGATATACATATAAAATCAAATTTTGTCGAAAAATATTGTTGTTGCTTGACATAGTGCATACATAAACACTCCTATATATGCTCTTATATAAACAAGATTAAAGTATTTTCTTTTACTAAAACTTATCTTTTACATATTTGGTCAGTTTCATTTTAAATCTATTCAATTTTTCCTCCTTTCTTATGTTTTCTGGGCAATTCATTAAAAACTTTAATCGAACGATATGATATGATGTTTTAAATACTAATTTAATGTATTAATTATAAATATTTATAATTAATACATTAAATTAGTATTTAAAATACCATTATATTAAAATATATTTTCTGCTTAATTCAGATCTTTCAGTATTGCACTGATTCGAGTATATATATTTTTTCTGAGTATTATTCTCATACCTTTACTTTGCAACACTGACAATTGTATAATTTCTTCTTCGTTAGCCAAAAACAAAATGTTGCAGTAGTTGATGTGAACAATAATAACAGAGTTGTATACTATTTTACAAGACTTAGTACTAATAAATCTTTTGATCTTTCCCAGAAGTGAGATTTTCTTAGAAATCTTTTTAGTTTCGAACCTGGATCTCTTCCAATCTATTCCCCGAATTAAATGCCCTTCCTTTCATCCCAGTGAATTGTACACAAAACATATACATACGTACTAATTATATTGTATTAATTCTCTTAAGATTTTTTATAAACGATAATATTTTCTCCATTTTAGTCATAAGTTTACTTAACACATTATTTCTGACAGTTTATTAATTATGTGTGTACCCGCTAAATATATTCACAGATTGACGTACGTTAAAGTAATATGTATTTATTGAATTATAAATTAACGTCGACAAATTAACGTCTGAACGCGCAGTTGTTTAAACAGATTCAAAACGAAAACAGAAAATGGATATTAACTGAAATATATCTCACATATGGGAATGTTAAAGGCTAACTTTTAGATCAAAAAGGATAGAGAAAATCTTTCAGTAAAACAAATTTAATATTGAAAAGTCTTTTGAAAAGTTAATTTGAATGGATAGAAGAAAATACAAAAGGAAGAAATATACCATACAATTGGACCTCCACGCTTTTCCAGAACCGTCATAGAGTTAGAGACTCACTCAGCAAATCTAATGTAGATATAATAAATCGCGACTAGATTAAACAAAAATATGTACAAAATTACTTGATATTAATCCAATTGCAGTATTTAGCAAACTTCGAAAGTAAGAAATAAAATAACAAAAAATATATATTAAGAAAAAAAAAAATTTTCAAGTGCAATGATAAACCGAGGTATGGCAAATACTGTAAAATTGTCAAAAATAACACAGTATGATCAAATTACATAGACGAACCAAGGAACATAAATTAGTTCAGAGAAACAAAGATAGGAGAGAGAAGAAAATAAATATGTAAATAAACAGAGAAGAAGCGATATCGCTCACTGGCAATACCGTGTAATAACTTAAGTACAATTAAAGACATAGATATGTATAATTATGTAAGGTGCAAGGTAGCCATTTAAGGACTAAACCATCAAAACACTCCCAAAGTGGAAACTGCATCATGGTGGTGAGTAAAGGGAGTTTAGAGACGTCAGACTTGAGGTAAATTGAGTAACTTTCTAATTATGTATCCACTAAGGTTTCTCTATACCCGGACTTTTTTCATTCCCGGGACTCGATTCGCAGCTCTGGATCATTCCCGGGATTCCGGGTCTCGTGATGTGTTAATAATATTTTTTTGAAATAAAAGATTTTATGTTTGTTTTTTAGAAACATTGTTAATTTTATTTCAATTAAATTATTATTATAAATTAAATATATATTGACAAAAAAATACTATTTCTAAATAAAAATACACGTATAATAAATTCCTAATATTAAAATAAAAAAACATTTAAAATATCTAATGTACATATTTACAATCAATCTATTATGTATTATATTAACAAAAATAACATATTTAAATTGAATACACACATTAAAACAATTTTATTTAAAATAGCATTTTAAAAATATCATAATGTTCAAATTTGCATCCGATAGTCTGCTTCTCAATTTTGTATTATCTCCTTTGCACGAAATTTACACCGGACATAGTTGACATTGTACCATTTCTTCATTCTTGAATTTTATGAAATGCTTTCAAACTTGCGACTGATTTTACATAATTAGCTTAAAAATAAAAGAAAATTATTTGAGAATAAAATTTAAAAATACTTAATTGATAATAATATAATCGTAAAAAAATATTTAAAGGTTCTCCAGAAACGCAATGTTCGTTTGATGAACTAACAAATTTCTGCAACGACAGTACGACGGCTAAGAATTTCTATTACCGAATGACTTCGAAACCGTTACAAGCCAGGGCATAATTCTGTAAAAAAATTAAATTTTATTTCAGCGAAAGCACTCACTCATGTATGTACTCGTATTTTTATTTCACTTCACCGACAGTCGTCAATGCTAGCAAATTTCCAAGAATTTGTAACTCTGTATTTTGCGACTAAATGATTTATTATTTTCCCCACCCAACCCATTCGAAAAGTATGCTTTATTTGTTTTGACCCTAACATTTCTTTTTAACTGCATTCGTAAGACAAAAAATTTAAAATAAATTATTTTATTTACACTCTTTAAAAGTTATTACGAATCTCGGGACTCGACATAAGCATTCCCGGGACTCGATGCATCGAAAATCCCATGTATTTCCGGGTCGACCCGGATCAGAAACCCTATAATTCACTATTGAGATTATTATGATATTCCCTTAGTATGCGGAATTAGGTCCATGGAATAAGCGTACTATGTAACAATAGTATTTATTCCTTGATACTTTTATATAATTAATACTAGTCAATAATATGTGTTCCGTATAACGGTTTGGAGACGAGAGTGGCCGCGCCGACCGATCTTAAATATTATATCTGTTTACTAAATATTATATCTGAAACTTAAATAAATAATAAATTTATGATTTTCAAAGAAAGAAAACATGTTGTGGCTTGACAATATAATAAAATAATATAATGTTTAGTTTTAAACCACTTTATTATGTACATATACTAATGTCAACTAGTTTCAGTTGGACCTAACCTTCTTCAGGACATGTCATATATATATATATTTCTTATATCAAATTATAAACGCATCTTTAAAATTTATTTTGATAAAATTCGTCAAACAAAGAAACCCATTGCAAATTTTCTCCGTATAGTAACACCATGAGATATGCATTTCAGCTTCTTCTCATGTAACAGGTACATTGCTAATAGATAAATAATTAGCAATATTTGAATATGTCCAAGAACACACAATTACTGTATTTTCACCTACAAGGCACTATTATTAAACAAAAAATAATAATTAGATTCTCATTGCGGCATACATGCTGTTTCAGGGAATCAAATTTAGTTCATTGATGGCGATAGTATAGTGGTATTCAAAATGTTTCCAAACATTAACATATATACAACTTTCAAAAATTTAATAGATATGGAGGTTGATTGGGTGGAATGGTGAACGTTACATTAATATTTACATAATAATAGAGTTATATACTATTTTATAAGACTCAGTACTAATAAATCTTCTGATATATGATTGATAGGTGAGCTCTTACACGGCTTTATCTATGGGAGCGTGTAAGGTCACCACAATAGGCACTTTGTACCGTACCGAGACTGATATAGGATATTATAATTTTAATAAGAAGGGAATATCTAAAAAGTATGTTTGACATTTATGGTTACTGAATAAAATATGTAGTCACTGTGGTAACATTCTGGTATTAAAAAGCATACAATTTTATTAGTTGTATGTATTATAGATGAAATACTATTTCTGCGGTGTAATATAGGGTGGATTAAGTTGTAATTGTTCGTAAACCATTTGGGTGAGGTAAGCAGAAGGAGTATTGTTTGACGCGCGTGATTTGCGGATTTTCCAGTAGCAACGAGCCACTGGTCGGGAGCGCACTGCGCGTTCGCGGTTGAGCAATATTTAAAGTGTGGAGATTCATTGGCACGTGCGCATCGCGCTTTTTGTATTCACTTTAATATTCGACGAGCAAATGATGGGCCGAGCACGCAACTTATCTCGTGTTGGGTTCAAAAGTTCAGACAAGAAGGGATAATGGTCAACCAAACTCCTCCGGGTCCATCAACGTTAGCGGCAATGCCAGAACATGTGTCTCACGTTCGACGTAAAATTATGCGCAATCCGCGTAAATCGATAAGGAAGATTGCAACCTGTACTGGAATACAAAAATCAACAGAGTACGTTATTTTTAAAATAAACTACAGTTTCACCCCCACAAACTGCAAATCGTGCATTTTCTCGATGAAAATGACTATTCTTCACGTGAAACCTTAGTGAAAATGATGCTGGAACGTTTTGGAACAGCACGAACGTTTGAAAACATATTTTTTACTGACGAAGCACGTTTTCATATCAATGACTATATTAATAAACAGAACATGAGATACTGGTGCCCCGACAACCCAAGGGAACGCCATCAAAATTGTTTTCATTGTCCAAAAACAACAGTGTGGTGTGCAATTACTGCCCGAGGGATAATTGGCCCTTATTTTTTTAACCAAAAAGACGTGTATTGCCGATTGATCGACGAGTTTTGGTACCGTAACTTCAACTGTTTCCTGAGTTCAATAACATAACACAATTTCAGCAAGACGGAGCCACTCCACACAGCTAGAATTTCAATGGAGAAGCTGAGAGGAATTTTTCTCAATAAATTAATCAGCAAGTACGGAGACATACCCTGAGCACCTCGGTCATCGGCCCTTACACCGTGCGACTTTTTTTGTGGAGATACTCTAAGTCGAGAGTATACAGTAATAATCCTCGAACAATTCAGGCCCTACAAGAAAATATCCGCCGTGAAGTTGCTGCCATTGAACTAACGCTTTGCTCTCGCGTGTTCGCAAATTTAAGAGTCCGATTGCAAGAGTGTCTTGAGATAAATGGACGGCATATAGACGTTATTGTTTGTAAAACGTTAAATACACATTGTTAAACTCCATTTTGTATAAATAAAATATGAGAATAAGATTGTAGTTTTTTTAAATTTATTTAATATTAATCTTGAAAAATTTCCGCTGGACACCCTATATACTGATACGTGTTCGATATAAAATATTCCAATGTTGTGAAACGCAACCACATGTAAATGTTGCCTGTCGCGTAGCAGTTTCTCTTGCCGGGTAGACTGAAAATACAAATCATTTCTTGAACTGTTAGCGCGTTGCAAGAAATAACTAGAAAACCATTGAAGTGACGTTGCATGTCCGTCTGCATGATACATAAACACGATAGATGTCATAGAGTGTTTTTATTAAGTTGGCACACTGGAATAGCTTGGATGAAAGCGTAAAAAATACATACAAAAATTAAAAGAAACAAGGCCTCTTGAAAGTTTTTAGAAGACACCGCTGCTGCAGCACTGTTTCAAAAAATAATAGGTGATATAAAACAATGTCACGTAACGCCTTCATCCATCAAAGCCTTCAATCGTCAGTGACGTTTTACTTCAGTTTAAACAACGTAAACGTCACCAAGAATTTTTTCACAGCATAAAATATATCCCTTAATAAAAAAAACAACCTCTTAACAAATTAACAAAAAAAAAAAGATAAATGAAGGGTCCGTGGTGAATAATAAATGTGAACAAAACTAGTGATAGGATAATTCATTCTTTTGAGTGCAAGGCACGATTTGCCACACGCATACTAATCGTATGAAGCACAGCTGAGCTTGGAGATAAAATAATATTTCTTATTGTAAATTCATCTCAACACTTGAAGTTATTAAGGCTCATTTTGAATTCAGCTCAGATTCAAGATTTGATAAATTTCATTTGAATTTTTTTTTCCAAATCAAATCCGCCCTTCGTAATTTGAACAAAGAATTGAGACGCTGCCAAATGTCTTTCTTAGGGGCTAATCGGTGGAATATTTAATGTGAATGTTCCAGCTACCCTTAACTCTACATCCCGATATGATACAAAAAAGTAATTTTAATTTGTTATGTATTAAATAAAGTTATAATGCAGTCAGTATAATACACGAAATGCAGTGATAAGAATTATTTCATAATGTAAAACAGTTCACTATCTTGTGCCAAAACTAAACAAAACTTTTGAACAAAAATTCCATTTGTTTCTAGCACCAAAAATATACAAGGGTCTAAATGCAAAAGTTAAAGATGACAACCATAGTCTTGCATATTTTTCATGAAAAGTGCAGTTCTGGCTCCACAAAATGGGGAGAAATTACGCCCAAGAACTTTTAAAGGTCCAAACCGGAGAATAAAACTGCTACGACAGTATATTGAATTACCTAATTGCATCTCTTGATTAACTGTTTATATATATATATTCTGTACATTGATCATTGCACTTTACTTACTATTATATCGGAGGAACACTAGTGTAGCAGGCAGGGTAAGCAAATAGATGTTTCCTTTCTTACTAAAATGTTGTATTTACTTAGCCAAATTTTATATGCATACCCTCGGTACATTTGTCTGATATTTGAAATATTACGCAACACTCGTAGTAATTAACTAGGTGAAAATGTATACTAAATTAATATTAATTTGGAAGAGTAATACGTCAGACCGTTAGACATTATTTATCAATGTAAATACATAATGCATGTAAAAAGTGAACCTAACAAATGTATTATTATTATTAGTTTACTCTCAGTATCTGCTCTACCTAATTTTAACATTCAATTTGAAACATTCTTTTTAAAAGCTTTAATGTCACGTAAAGTTTTAATATTATTTTAAATTTGATTATATATTCTGGGAGATCGAAAAATAACTATTCTTTAACCAAAAGTGGTTTTCATTCTTCGTAATGTCACAATATATATATATATATATTGTGACATTACAAATTAGGGTCACGTTCGAAATCCGTTTACAAGGTTATAAAAACGGTCACCGTCTATGATTCTCTTTCAAATCCTCGAGCAGAGCTGTCAAATTTGCGCGGTTTATTGCTGCGACCAGCGTTATGTAACTTGAGCAATCCTATGTAACCAAAGGGTAAATATTTTTATGTAATTATATCACTAGTGCATAATTTACTATAATTTGTTGATCTAATCGCATGGTGAATAATCTTTATAGAAAACGAGATGTTTCCCTTTGATTACTTTCGCCTTGGTGTTATTATTACCACGGGCTACTTTATATCTGATCTTCTATAATTTCGCATACGCGTCGGTCTGGATGCTGAGGATTAACCGCGATGATGGGCCAAGGAGATGGGATGCTCGGACGGGCATGAACCGGAGTGATGCCATCTATTATAACATCTGGTTGTCACCTGCCTGCATGAAGGATGTCGAACTCGCGCGCAACCCAATGAAATGAGGATTTGTCAAGGGGAATTGTATTTAGATTTTAGCTTCCTTTACGTTCTTTTGTCATTTTATCATGATTAACGCCTTTTCATTTATTACCTACAGGTATAATTTATAAATTAATACATTGATACAACAGAATATGACAAACTAAGGTGGGTATGTGTTTGTGAAGTGAAGAATCCGCGGATCTTGTGTTCACCACTGACTATCCGGTGAAAGGGTAGAACGCCAGTATACTCGCACAATATATATATAATATGTATTATCTTTTTTTTAAGATATAATTAATTAGAAGCGCAACATTGTGTAAAGCCATTACTGTGTAAGATGATCATATTATTATTAACATGTAGTGATCTCAATCAGATGAGATTCGGCTCGTAATGCATCTCCACAAGTTTAGGTCCTGGGTCGTCCTAACACAGCTAACTCCAAAGTATCTTCAGCCAGATGCAGCGCATTTATCCACCGTTGGGACGCTTTTCCAGGTCTTCTTCGTTCCAAGGTTATATCCAGGATAATCTCCTTTTCTAGACTGCCACTTTGCCGTACAAAGTGGCCAAAGAGTTGGAAGAGTATTTTGTTTGTGCACTCTTTTTGTATTTATGATCAGTTTTAAATACGTCCTAGTGAAACTTGAGATAGGCGAAACCGGTTGAAGTATAATAAATTTCGTGGTTTCATATAATGTGATTGTCATTTTATTGAATATAATATGTCAAACCATAAAGTGATTGCATTCTACGAAAATATAAAAAAAAAATATGTTATCGTCTGATTCTTTATCACATGACTGGATATAAAAAAATATTTCTCACTGGATGTAATCATCTCAGCTTTGCGTATCCAATCACAACCTGCGCGATCCATACAAAAATAAAAATAAAGATGGCCGCTTGAAAACTTTTATAAAACTCTAAAAGCACTATTTGAAAGAGTAATAATATTAATTTTGGTTTGAAATGGTGATGAAATATGAATTTTTCTCAGTAATATTGATTTAAAACTATAATTTAAAAATAAGATCTTAAATGAATTAATTTACTAACACATAAGCTCGCGAGAGTATGAAATATCAGAAAAACAAGTTGAAAATGACATTAAAAAATGTGATTATTATTTTTCATACGTATCAATTGTTCGTAAATATTAATTTATTAATTTAGCCCAGATTTTATAACATTTTATAAATGTTCTGTTATCAATTTTATTTCTGACACGTTTTTTAGAATTGTATAAATTAATTAAAATTAAATTAACTATTTTTTTTAATAAAATCAAATTCTCGTTTTCGGCATACAAAAATATTAATATATAAATGTAAAAAGGGTGCTTAACCCCTTCCGCCTGTCTTAGTTTACAAAGAAACTACGATTGTGCTGTTTGTTTTCCATTTTTCAAACCGCAGATAAAATGTTTTAAATTTCACATTTATTTCTATATCTCGTGTATATTATTTCTTTTATTTTTATGTGTCCAACATCATGTGTTCGAGCATAATTTAATTCGATGCTAGAATGTAGGTAGGTATGTACCTTCCAATTATTCTATGTAAATTTGAAAAATGATTTGTTTCCCGTCGGGATTTCACCCAGTTACTAAAGTAATATACCAAAAATATAATATTCTTATTATTTGGGTGCCAGGGGGTTAAGAATTATCCGCTCTTCTCTTTTGTGAAAAGATTCTAAACGTCTCTGACAATTGTTATTCAAGTAACCCAATCGTACCATGCCAGGAATATTATAATAATATAATATCATTTTGCTGACAGATTTCATATCGCTTCAAAATGAAATACTGTCCGCTTTCATTTCTCTGACATCAATGGCTACTTATTCAAAATGGTAAGAGTGAATTGATATTAGTTTTCGGGATAATATATAATGGATATTAAGGTCTGCGTCCGTCGAAGAAGAGATTTACTTAAAATACGTCTTAAACATCATGTACACGATTTGAGATTTTGATCTGGTGATAAATTCAGAGATACGCTTGAAATAAATAAAAACTCAAACCACGTTCATTATGGTATAGATGACTCACAGAGATGAAGCTATTATTTTTACATGAGAAATATGGAAGTCTTGGGCATTACAGGGCTTACGACCTGTCATCGGCTGGCTTAAGTGGTCAGTTTACACAATGTAACGTTCACCTATTTATCCATGCTATCACATCCATCAACTTTTTGGAATTTGTATATATGTTATCATGTCGGAACATTTCAATTATTTATTACCAAGAATGCTGTCGCCATCTATGGATTTTTTTGAAAAATTGATATTCATTGTCATGTAACAGTATAGATATCGCTTTTTTTTAAGTATGGGGCTATATCCTTTATGTATTCCTATATTCAAAAATAATAGCTTCGTCTCTTTGAGACATCTATATTTTGATGACAATCCCCCAGGGGATAAAATCACAGTAATTAGTTCCTGTAAAGATTTGGACATACTTAAAAATGTATGGATATTTTTAAGAACACTTTTTATGACTGAACATGATTAATTTATTGTTTGAAAATCCTTCACGTAATAACTAAAGGATATAATTATTTTTATTACGGGTTAAAGTAGAAAATAGTTCTGCCAATTGCTTATTGTTTTACCCAAATCAAAAACCAATCCATGCACCAAATTTAAAGAACTATCATGAAATCAACACGTTAAAAACAGTAAGATAGTAAAATTTGCAAATTAGTAAAAGAAGAAGTAGACACTTCAATGCACGCAGTTGTAACCCTTTCTAATGTTATTTTGTTAAAAATAGCATTGGACTCCATAGCACATAGCACTCCATACAAAACGGATCAACCGAAAGAAAGTTTCAATTCAGTAAATAGCCAATTATATGACTTGAGTAATTCACTAGCTTAAAGACAGAACAGAGTAATATGAATAGCTCGATATGGCGAATACACAAGAGCGCCATGGGTACAGCGGTGAGTTGTCGTGCTAGATTTTAGAACTAAGCAATTAAAGTCTTTACTGGTACACAGATGGCGTTAATTTTAAAATAATGTTTTGTTAATCCAATTATTTAAATTATATTTGTTTCTCAAAATTTGTAGTAATGCACAGCTATTTTGCTTGTATACACTGCACGCTTCTGTTATTCATATAATACAGTAAATTATTACAACACATAACAGATGAGAAATACGTAATTAAAAATTAATAAGTACATGTCTATCATTGTGTACAGCGAATAGAAAACATATTCAAGGTCTCACGCGATGACACCGTGGCGGGCACAATTCAGGATGGCCGGTGGGAGCAGAGGGGTGGACCTGGAGGAAAAACACTCCCTTATGGGGGAACAAGACAAAACAATTACAAGCTTACGTCATACAACTAGATTCGCAGTAATTCGCGAGCATAATATGCTATTTCAAATGCTGCGAAATACCGTGTGTTTGATATCATTGACCCTGAAAGTTATGTAAACTATTGTGCAATAATTATATTTATGGTATTTTATCATCAGTACTGAATATTAATATATTTTATTTTTAATACAAATTAAATTAATCAATTAAAAATATATAAATAGATAACTTTCTAATTGATTTATTTAATTTGTTTTAAAAATACCACAGTACCACATACCGGTTAATGAATAGACGTGAAATAAAGTATACATATAGGAGAGGGGTTTGGAACATTAGTTGAGGGACGAGGAGCATTATACAAACATTTTGGTGTGGAAATATAAAAATCCGATAGTTTATGACACATTTATGCAACAGTACTCTTCGAAAATTAAATCTTTACGTAAACAAGACGTATTTATTACATTAATGCATATTATATTGTCAGCGTTAATATTATCGTTCCAATCGAGTCATATATTTAAAAAAAGTTTCGGAGCTATTTGATTGTGTAAATGGTACCAAAATGCATTAATTGAAACAAGGAATTTGCGTTAATTAATATTTAGTAGTCTGTGTACAGTATCTACTATATGTATTCTAAAATTGCAACTTCACAACAAAAATGTGTTTTCATTACACATATATAAAACTGAAGCAGCAGTTATGTATTACGTAATACGTAGCAACAAGACGATAAGAGAAGCGATGAAACGTTAGTTAGATATTCTTGTCTTAGCAATAAAGCAATTATTACAATGTCATGACACAATTAACATGTTATACTTCTAATACAAATTAAATGTATCAATTAGAAAGATATACATATAAAGTCTAAATAAATCATCGTATGCAGCAGAAACATGCATGTATTTATTTTAGCTTATCTCTTATGTTTTGTAAAGCAATTTTCTTTTATCTAGCATCAAATCATTTACTATCGCGCATAAAGAGACCGGTCCAGAATGCATTTTATATTTAATGTTGTTTTATCTCGGTTGCAATGTGTGTGCTACAGCGTTTGAAAGAAATACATCTGTAATGTAATATATTATATAATGTAATATATTATAATATAACGTGATAAACATAAGATACAAGTCTGTGTTAACCCTTCCAGAAACATCCAGTAACACAGGTCTACCACTCCAATTAAAACTGTAATATTTCTGTTAATACACGCAACATAAAATCCATATTTTAGTTAATTATAAAGAAAATGTTTATTCTTAGAACTGACTAGTGAAAAACCAGTTGCGTAAAGCGAATCTTACAAAAATAATTTCAATTCAGTCAGTTATATAATTAATATGCTGGGAAAAATGCCATTTGTGGTAAGACAAATAAAGATGGTATATTAGTTTCACAATAAAAATAATAACAAACATTCGAATATATGATCTCTCTTTCTCACTAATTTAACGAAGAGAGATTAATAAAAAAGGTAGTATTGTATAGGACTTGATGAGTGCTCCGAATTATATTAGGACATTCATCATGCTCAATATTTAGAGTAAGTTTATAGGATTAATAATTTTATTAGGAGAACACATTCTTATTGTGAAGTTGTAATTATTCAGAACATAGGTGTATGATATTTTAAATATGAATTAAATATATTAATTAGAAAGATATACATATAAAATTAATTTTATCGAAAAATATTGTTGTTGTGCCAACGGGATTCGAACCTGGATCTCTTTCCTAACCGGGGAAGGTGCATTATCCAACTATGCTATAGCGACAATACAATTTTCGACCCTATATGTTACCTTTTTGATATTAATACATTTAATCGTTTTTTATTTGAAAGAGCCATCTACCTTATTTTTACAGAATCTCAAATACCTTTGAGATTTTTAATAATTTTAATGCCATATAAACAAATTAAAGCTTTCTACACATCTAAATTTTTAAAATTTCTTATGATGACACGAGTTGACAGCATGGCTGCATATGGGTATGTTATATCACGGTATGGTAAAAATTAAAGTAGACAGTTTATTTCGTGCTGTTTTTGTGATAATCCTGCCTATTTCATATCTCGTCTCGCTCTACATCTGAAGTGATCCTATCTTTGATTTAATATAGAATACTTCGTAGTTATCTTGATTACACAGGCACTAGTTTAATCTCGAGTTACTCAAAGGACCCAGCTACATTTCTGTAGGACTCTTGTTTTTAGTACCGCGGACATTTTGATTTTCTGTTTTTACATCTGAATTAGCGGCGCTGCGGTCCTGAAAACAGTTATTCGCTTTGAGGCCTTAAAAGTTAGCGCCTCTTCGGCATCACCCCAAATTTATGACACCATTACGTGAATTGAAACGCTTAATTTGTACGACCGACGAGTTAAGCCGAATGGCACTGCTCACGTTGTTGAATATTTCATGTGGTACATCCGCCTATAAACATTGTTAAGGGCGATGTACCGTTAAAAAAATGTTTGTGTTGGATAAGGGAAATAATTTAACTATATATTTACTATGTTTCTGTGTTCTAGTGCTGTTTAAAATATATATAAGTAATAAAGCAATGTATATACGGAATAAAAAAAAATCAAGTCGTTTGTGATAATTATATAAATTGGGTTGATTCATAATATTTATTATGAAAAACCAGTTTGCTTTATGAAATATAATTATAATAAAGTAGTTTTTGAGTAATCCAAGAAAAAAAATACATTTTCTTTTCGATTTTACTACATTCTCTTTACTCACCGGACCTTACCTCAACAGATTTGTACTTGTTAAGGACAGGTACTGCAAAATGCATTGAATAAAAAAATGGTGTACGTGATAACCGCACGCTCTTGCGTTCTAGAACTGACAGTAGTACATTTTATTTATTAAGGAGAACACGTTCTAATTGTTAAGTTGTAATTATTCAGAACATAGATCTGCGATATTTTAAATACTAATTAAAGGTATTAATTAGAAAGATATACATATATAATCAATTTTATCGAAAAATATATTGTTGTTGCTACCGAGATTCGAACCTGGATCTCTTTCTAATCCGGGGAAAGTGCATTATCCAACTATTCTACGGCAGACATTACCTTTGTCGACAAATTTTCGAAACCATATGTTACATTTTTCAAATGAATACATCTACCGTTCCATTATTTTATTTTATCTGTTTTATGCTGACATTTGACAAGAACAGCTATCATTTTATGCTTGTTTTATTTTGCTATGTAACACGAACGGACGAAAATATAGAAATTATTTTAGATCACAGTTAGTGATTCTAGCAATATATACAAACCTCATCTAGGAACAACAAATCTGTCAAGAGACTCGAGTTATATATATTGTGACGCCGTCGCCTATATGTGATGGGTAATTGTCAGGATAGTACGATAGGATACGTAGCCATGTTTGCACAACACCGGCTTGCTCAGAGGTTTGCATGGTGTGCGTGGGTTCTAGGTTACAGAAATCAACACAATTTCTTGCCTTTCACTTCAGCCAGCATTCTCAGGGAAAAATAAAAAGATTATTACAAATTTTATCACTAAGTTTAATACAAAAGAAACAAGAAAAATATATATTACGATAGAAATCATTAAGCATTACACCATAAATTGTGATTTGATGAAAGAGATGATCTCGGCAATTTTACCACATAAAATAATAAAGTTTACCATTTTTTTCCAAAACTAAATGAACATAAATTGTCACCTAACGGTTTGTCGGGTCAAGTATAAAACAGAAAAATAGACAAATAGATTGGTTAACACGAACAGGAAAATCACGAGTTTTAAATAAAGTAAAGAAACAAATATGCTACAATGGAAAAATATTTGTTTTAAATGAGAATATTAGAAGAAAGATTAATGCTACATAAAAATAAATCATAGGCTTTAAATTATTCGTACACAATAAAAATGCATTTTTACAACCAGTATTCGCGTAGTCATTGTTCATTTCTGCAGAGATTCACAGTCTTCTTCAATTCTAGGTGTTACTTATAACTTTTTCCCAGTTTAGGATGAAAGTAGAATGTGACAAAAATATGGTGGGTGTGTGTTTCTAAAGTAAAGAAGCCGCGGATCTTGTGCTATTCACTGACTAGCCGGTGAAAGGGAAAAACGCAGGTTTCTATCTCCACAACATATATAAATGCTAAATTATAAAGTCGTGTTGCTGTATTGTGACATATTCAAATATTGCTGAAAAAATTTAGGATTACTTTAATTAACTATGTTAATTACGTTAATTGAAGGAAAACGCTAGCTGTAAAACAACTATCCAGTTTGGCAAAATATAACAATTGCTATGTTATACGTGTGGAATAAAGTTGTAATAAAAATATATAAATTGCGCACGGTGACGCGCACATCATATATTGCGATGTAACTATTAAAATATTAATTAATATTATATTAACGATGCGCGGTAAAGCGACGTATGCCCGGTACTGACAGTAGATGAGTTTAAAATTAATTCACTTCAGAACTCCATCAAGACATTAATAAAAATGTCAGCGTCTCCTTGTACATTATTAATTAATTTATGCAATCTCGGTATGGAAAACTGAGCATGATTGATAGGTAGTTTGGTGCTTTATAGTAAAAAGTATAATATATTTTGTAGGTATGCAGATGTTGATACTAAGACATAAAACATGTGAATTAATAATTCGTCTATCTGGCAATTTAATTAAATTGATTTTTTTCATCGTGAGCTCGTTATTAAAACATTCAATATATAGTGGCGTTTGTAAATGATATAATTAATAATAAAATGATATCATTTAATTTTTTCTATAAATACGAGCAATAATACTGATGGCTAGAGCAAAAAAACGTCCTTGTGCATTTTGTCTTTCCAATGAATCTTAATATACCTTTCTCGCTCTGGCCATCTAATGACTTCGCCAACTGGGGAACAGATTGCATTTCGACACGAAGCGGTCAACACCTGTGTTTCTTTTAACGTTCTAGAGTAACGCCGTGCGTAACGCCAGAACCACGAAGAAGCGGTGTTCTAATATCTCCGTTCCTAACTACAAAAGTGCGTGTCAACTGGAGGTGAAACATGACGTCCAACCCAGGACCGAGATCAAGGTTGACCAGATCGATCGGCCAATATTCCTTTCTTGTCCTAATTCGGATAGCGTCAACTAACCATAATTTTAATCGATACAGTCCACGGGATCTTATCCCACCGATAGTAATTTGAGGAAAATTAATTAGCATTTAAATGCATTAGTCGATTTCATCCAACTCGTTATTTTAATATTTCCCTTCAATCATCTGGCAACGAAGATTTGATGATTGATCATACGAGCAATGCTCACGGCTTAATAAATTCCGTGCCGAATATGAAAGGCCGAAGCAAATGTATTTAAAAAAAAGAAATTAAAGATATTTGAAAAAAATATTTTTTTAAATATAATAAAGATATAATATATAATAAAGACAGTCGCTAATAAAACCTTCCATAATAATTGTCAAATATGCAATTTATAACAAAAATATCGATACAAATCTAGTAATCCATTTATCCACCAGGTGAAATTAAGGTACAGTTTTTCTGGCGTATAGACATTACTTTTTTTTAAATTAAATAATGGAGATTTTAAATACAAATTAAATGTATTAATTAGAAAAATATACTTATAAAATATATTTTATCGAAAAATAATATTGTTGCTACCGGGATTCAAGCTTGGATCTCTTCCAATCCGGGAAACGTGCATAATCGGTTAACACACATTCCCCGAATTGAAAGAGATCCAGGTTCGAATCTCGGTAGCAACAACAATATTTTTCGATAAACTTGATTTTATATGTATATCTTTCTAGTAAATATATTTAATTAGTATTTAAAATATCACAGACCTATGTTCCGAATAATTACAACTTCACAATGAGAATGTGTTTTCCTTAATAATATATAGGTTGTATCAATGTGTTCAAAATTTAATAAAAATGAATTGTTAATTCTGGCATCCCTTATCGGTTTACTCAAAGGTATTTGAGATTCCGTAAAAACAAAATAGATGGCTTTCAAATAATGGAACGATAGATGTATGGACTGATATATGCGAAAATTTGTCGTCAAAAGTACTGTATTTCTAATTTGTATTTAAAATATCACAGACCTATGTTCTGAATAATAACAACTTCACAATAAGAATGTATTCTCGGAATACGTATACTGTAGTGATATATATATATAATATCATACGATACCCGAACCCCAAACTATTAGTTTACTAGGTGAGTGTCATGACCATTAGACAAGCTATTAATTGTAGCTGTAATTTTTTTCTAATTTATAAAATAGATTAACTTCATACCGGAAGTTACGTACAGAAACAATATTATTCAAAAATATGACTCCAAATATATTTGTACATACAAAATGTAAGCGTGCGTCGTGCCTAGTAGGCTAGTAGCTTAATATATTCTAATTCAATGAATTAAATAAATAAAATCAAAAAATTTCTAAGATTACTCAAAATGCCTTAAATTATTTATAAATCCAACTGAGGAGTCTCTTGGAGTTATACAAACGTAAAGTCCAAAAGTTAAAATGGCTCTTCATCACAATGTATCTTAACGACGTCTTCGCCTGTAATAATCCCGAAGTTGCCGAAGTTTTCTCATCGTACCACGCCTTCGTTTTAACCCGTTTATAAATGCGAAAAGTTTACAATTATAATTATTCTTTAACTGTTTAATGTATCTAAATCCGAAATTCAACTACCTATGAAATCTTTCAAACTTGACGGAAACCACTTATATTAAACATTTATTTATGAAAGCCAGCAGCTTTGTAAAGAATTTAAATAAAAAATATAAAATTAATCATTGTAAAAAAACCGGTGAAAAGAATCAAGGTTCTGATTTCAAACGTAGACGTGAGATAATATTTAACGCATGGGTAGAAAAATAAAATAACATCAAGCTATCAGTGGTGTGAATACAAAAGGATGAATATGTGTATACCTACACAAAACGTCCAGGTATATTATATTTATTCACATTAACAAAAAAATTGGGATGTATACTCGTATATCCGGAATACATGTCATATATATGTTTTGCTGTTTTCAAACCAAACATCAGTTTTTTTTTCTGAATTTGCTTAAATTATAATACCTAAAAAATATTTATTCATAAGTAGAAAGAGATACAAATGAAAAATTTTAGAATAATAATATGATTGCCAGAATAAGAGACAGGCTGCTGAGATCAACCGTTATGATTAATTTTCATAATTTATGAAACGTTTTCTATGCATTATTGATATAATCCAATTACATCATTTATAAAACGTTTTCTTTACATTGTTGATGTAATTAAATTACATAATTTATAAAACGTTTTCTTTACTTTGTTGTTGATGTAATTAAATTACATAATTTATAAAACGTTTTCTTTACATTGTTGTTGATGTAATTAAATTACATAATTTATAAAACGTTTTATTTACATTGTTGATGTAATTAAATTACATAATTTATTAAACGTTTTCTGTGCATTATTGACATACGTAATTCAATTACGTAATTTAATTAACGTTTTCTTTGAGTTGTTGATATAATTCAAATGCATATTTTTTACTTCTTTTATTTACTTTTAAAAAACGGAAAAAAACATCATTTATTAAACTTTTATTTGAAATATTGAAATAGGTATGCATAAAATAGATTGGAATATGTGCTTAGATACTCGAACAAATTTGATGTTTTAAGAAAATTATTATATATATTTAATATGTTAACAGATGTAGCGGTAATATTTGGATGTGCATATATCTTGAATTTATGAAAAATTAATTATCTACCAAAATAGATTTATCATTTTGAAAGATGTATTGAAAAAATCTATCAAAAAAATATAGTCACCACCAGAACTCGAACCCAAAACTATATATTGTCGATATACAGCATTAATCGATTAAACTATACGGGTTGACTAAATCACGAATCGAAAATGTTCAAGGAATCTGTGAAAATTCTGCACAGATACGGAAAGTATTATTGTTCGAAATTTTTACATAATCATTTTAAGCTTTAAGTCTACGTACTTGCTTTGAAATAAATATTTGCGAAATTGATCCTTTATTAATCTATATCTATAGTCTGGCTGTTTGAAATTCGATGACCTTCAATTTTTGAATTCAATATATAATTTGGAATCAATAAAATATTTCAATGAATCAAAATAATCGCATAAATAAGTAAGATAGAATAATTAATTAAATATATATTTTTTGAAATGCTTATATTTCTGACATGGTTAAGATTAGTCACATATTTCTTGAACATTTTCGACTAGTCATGTAGTCGGGAATCCACCCATAAAATATTGTGGACTAGGTCTGTTACATCTTGCATTATGTGTTAAATAATGAAGAATTAAAAATATATCAGAATTATATTTATTGATTTGATAAATTTCACCTTTTACAAACAAACAAAGCGTACAATCTTCACAACATTGTTATTAATTTTGGTTTTAAATTAAATAAATTACAATCACTATGTATGAAACCACGAAATTTATTTAATGTTATATGTTAAACCATAAAGTGACTGCTTTCTACGAAAATATAATTTTGGTTTTGATTCCGAAATGACATCTGGTTTTGGTAACTACAAATTTTAATTCAAATGCAATGCAAAATAACAGGTCTCAACAGCTTACTTACTTACTTACCATCACGTTGCCTCCCCGAGAGAGTAGGTAGAAAGGATAGAGCGCAACACTCTTCTGTCCTGACACACAATTCTCTCGCCTCATCCACATTCATACATACTTTCAAAGAAGCTCGCCTGTTATTGTGGCTTCTAACAGAGCCATCTTCCAGTATCTCGTTTACCTGGTCATGTCAAGTCTTCCGCGGACGTCCTCTATTTATGGTGCCATCAACACTTGCATCAGGTAAACATATCTTTCTTACCATTTTCTCTTCCTTCATCCGTTCCATATGACCAAACCACGTAAGTGATCCTTTCTTATTCTTACTCACTATATCAGCTTTATATTCTTTCCTTATTTATTCATTCTTTACTCTGTTACAAATGGATTTGCCATATATACGCCAAAGTGATCTCATTTCAGTCTACTTTTGTTCCTCTTCAGTCAGCTCCAGGCCTCACTTCCATACATCAGTGTCGATATTAGGACTCCATTGTGAATCGCTAGTCTTGCCTCGGTTGACAAATTCTCGTTAGCTATAATTCCATTCAAAGCGCCGTTTACTTTATTTCTTGCAGTCACCTTCCTTTCGATATCTTTCTGTCTTTCCGTTTACATACACAAAACGCAAACTAATCTACTTGTTCCAAATATTAATTTCCTACAAGTATTTTGAAACTTTCTTTCAACAAATTCTGTGTTAATACATAATCATTTATTGTCAACTGTATTCCCGGAGTGAACATAGGTGTATCTTATAAGGTACGTGCTAACAACTTCACAGTGAGTGACGAGCGCACTTTGATGTCTACTTGGGGGGGTATTTAGATGCTCGCGATAATTAATTTCAGTATTTGAAGTTTACGAGTAGAGACACAGTGTTGATCTAGGTAATTGCTTTTCACTTTCAATAATTAATATTTTTTATTTATTTTACAGAGTCATTAATGCTCCACCTCTGAAAGAACCGGTTGTATGTTCAGTAGTAACTTTTTATTATGGTAACTATTTACTATTGTAACTTTATGAAAATAATATAACGATAAAAATCTTTTGCAGCTTGTTATACATCAATCTTATTGACTTTGTTTTATGCATTATCTATTGAATTTTTCGCCCACGTGTTCGAAATCTGTCACTTTAGTGGTGAAATTTGTTCGATTTATGTGCTAATATATATTAAACAATGATATCATCATCGGGTGAACTTTCATCACAAAAATAGCGGGATATTGAATGATTAATTGTCGTTTTGTATCAGATGACTTTTAGAACAGCTGTGAATAGTCCGCCGTATTTAACTATCGATTTTCGTTTACATATATCGGAGAGTAAAATGAGTTTACTACGGGATGTACTTTCAAGAAGTAAATTTTTTTTTACCAACTATCCAACGACTAGTGATGGTAAAATCGTTATTTAAACCGTTATTTTAACTGTTATTGTGACTGATTATGTTTGATTGTAACGACGATCGATAACTGATTAACGTAATTATTCGAGCAATGACTGGTACACTAGAAAGTAAACCTCCAACAGTTAAATCATTGTTATATCAATCATCGTTAAATCTCAGTTACCAATCATCGACACAATCAATCACGTAACGGTTTACCATCACTACCAACAACCCGTTTTCGCAAATATTTTTACTATAGTAAAAAATTACTACTGATCACACAACCGGCTCTCAGATGTACATGTTTGATAGTCGTGTCGTGTCGTGAGAATCAAATTATCAGAATCTAATTCAGATTTAAAGATTTGATTAAATAATTATTTTAGTTAAATATTTGGTCAAATAATTAAATTATTACGTTACTTTTAAAATGTTACTTTTATTCATTACATCTACTACAAGATGCACTTTTGCTCGGTAATCATATAGATCCAAGATCGATTCTAAGCCGATTGATGACTTGGAACTGGACTAGAAGCCAACAGTCGTCGCGTTATTGTCGATATACGTCCCCAGTCCCAATGGTCGAAAATTGAAATTCCAGATTCCGCTTACTTCGAGCCAGATGAGGCGCTCTATAGCGCGGCGCTAATGCACTAATGGCATAAAATTATTTTTCCAATAAAGCCAATACCGTGGCCAATACCACGTTTTTATGTATTTAATTTTATTTTAATGTTCCATACCTCTAAAAAACACTCTTTATACATCATTAGAATCAGACTTATTATTTTTATTAAAAAATGTATATTTAATTTTTAAAATACGCTTTGTTAACTAACAATATTAAGTGCAATGTTAGGGTAAGCAAAACAAGGTACAACGCAATGTGACTCTAAAAATCTGCCATAATTTTTTTTATCAAATATGATGAAATACAAATATTTGGGTTCAAATTAATACAATACTTAAACTAAATTAATTATAATTTTAGTTTAGATGAACGTAATTAATACATTTTCTAAAAACGTAATAAAGCCCGTCATTAAAGTGTTGCAGTCTTGCTTCTCGATATCATGAAAAGGTTATTAGTTATTTTGAAATATATTATAATTATAATTAAAAAAATATAAAGAAAAACTACATTCATCGAAAAAAATAATCGATTGCCACCGGTATACGAACTCGGAACTTTTCCTATCCGGGGAAATGTGTCGCTATTTCAACCGATTATATTTTCTACAAATTTGGAATTTACATTATGTAGTCTTTTTATAAATGATGCGTCTATTATTTAATTTTAAAATAAAAATATTATTACATTTATGGAAATTAAAGAATGTCTTACTTGATTTCTTTTGAATTATTTTTCTGCAGTTATTTGTCGTAGCCGACGTTTCGGGCCCACATTGCAGTCTTATAAACAGAATGGACCATAATTACCTGAACTATACGAGTCGGACAGAATTTGTAAACTCGATTGCCAGTGATTTAGAAAGATTTAGGTATATGGGATTGCGTTTATCTTACCTGTAAAAAGAGAGCGATGGAACATGAGAGGGCGGACAAATTCACTCACCCGGCAAAATCTGCGTTGGAAGAGAATTTATAGACTTTTTTTTTCAGCCTACGGCCTTTAAAAGATAAGCCCAAAATTCATCACCAACATCATTTAATAATCTAGATAATCCATCAGAGATAATGGCCTGAAGCAGAAACAAAAGCGCTTTAGAGAGATTTGCAGTGTTGTTGTTCAAGTCATGGATACAAACCCAACATAAAAATATTCTAAATATGAATTAAATATATGAATTAGAAAGATATACATATAAAATCAATTTTATCGAAAAATATTGTCGTTGCGCCACCGGGATTCGAACCTGGATCTCTTTCCTAACCGGGGAAGGTGCACTATCCAACTATGCTACAGCGGCAATATTTTTAGCGACTATTTTCGAACCTATATGTTACCTTTTTGATATTAATACATTTAATCGTTCCATTATTTGGCAGAGCCACCTACCTTATTTTTACAGAATCTCAAATACCTTTGAGTAAACTGATAGCAGACGCCAGAATTATCAATTCATTTTTATAAAATTTTGGACACATTGATACAACTTTATTATTTAAGAGAACACATTCTTATTGTGAAGTTATAATTATCACAGACCGTCTGTTCTGAATAATTACAACTTCACAATAAAAATGTGTTCTCCTAAAAAATAAAAATATTCAATGAAAACATCCCCTGGACCAGCGGCATCAAATATCTCTGTATCACGCTGGATTTCAAGCTCACGTGGTGTAAACATATCCAAAGTAAGTAGAGCGCTGTATCTCGTAAAAAAATGTTGTTTCATACATTTTAAGTCTTGGACACGGTATAGCCGACGTATCAGGATGCACCTAAATGTTTACAACACGGTATTGCCAGGCGATGGATAACTTTTTTTTTAACGGACAAAATATTTTTCAGAACATAGGTCTATGGTATTTTAATACAAATAAATTGAATGAATAAGAAAGGTATACAAAAAAATCTATTAATCGAAAGAAACCCGGGAATTTTTTCTATATATCTTTCTAGTTGATTAATTAAATTTGTTTTCCAATAACTTTTCAACATATCAACATTGAAATGTGGTCAGAAAACTGATCTACAGTAGAATAGTCTAGAAGAAATTTTATAATCATTTATCTGCAAAAAAAAATCATAACATATATTTTATACACATTTAAAAATGCTTTGCCCAACTAGGCAAGCCTGTTTCAGGACACATTGGTAAACTAATACATTTTACAAAACCAAAACTCATCGAAGGTATAACACAATAAAATCAAATACGTAACATACAAGGTAAGTAAACGATAAAATATAATAAAAAAATATATAAAAAAGAGAGAAAAAAAATATCAATGTGCAATACATTATGTATATAGATAAAGGGAAATATGCCAGAATAAAACGCACAAATAATAATTATTTTAAATACTAATTTAATGCATTAATTAGAAAGATATATGTGCATTAACCATCTATGCTACAGCAGACAGTACTTTTGACGACAAATTTTCTAACCCATATGCTACACTTTTCAAATGAATACATCTATCGTTCCATTATTTGTTTTTACGGAATCTCAAATACCTTTGAGTAGTCCAATAGAAGACGCCAGAAATTTGTCGTCAAAAGTACTGTCTGCTGAACCATAGTTGATTAATGCACCTTCCCCGGATTGGAAAGAGATTCAGGTCCGTATCCCGGTAGCAACAACAATATTTTTCGATAAAATTGATATTATATGTATATCTTTATAATTAATGTATTTAATTAGTATTTAATCTTATTATGTTCTGATTAATTACAACTTCACAATAATAATGTGTTCTCCTTAATAAGAGTTATTTCATTAAATAAAAAAGTTTATTCTCAGTATCTGCTCTTCCTAATTTCAACAACCAATCTGAAACATTTATTTTAAAAGCCTAAATGTCAGTTAAAATATATTCTGGGAGCTTGAAAGGTGAATAATCTTTGACTAAAAGCAGTTTTCATTCTTGTAACTATTTTTCATATAGTTTGTAATTCGTTACACACGTTTGATTTACGCTATAAAATGAGCAATTTTACTGCATAACTCGCCATTTTTCATTTAAATAACGATAAAACAAATTTTACAGAAAGACGTAAAACTTGTTTGAAAAATTGTGGTGCGATGTGTATACGATGTGCGTCCAGAATGGACACCGTGAACTGGTGGGTTTTGGATCTAGACGATCCGAGCAACATACAAAAATGTCGTTATGCCTTCGCCCATATGTGCACCAAAGGGCTGCGGCGATGGCGTGGTAAAAATAATAATAGTCGCGTGTTGAGAATAATAATGTCCATGTGTACCTCTTGTGGAAGTATTTACCAACATAAATAAGGTCGATAAAGGCCGCGTGGAGCCCCTGGCACACCTGGTATTAAACAAAATGCGAATTGTCAGATTTAACTTTTTGTAAAACTCGGTTTAGTCGGATTGTGAATGGGGCGAAATGTCCGATTTAATGTAATCAGTTTTTATTTTTTTTCACCTTAACGCGGCGTGAAGCGGGCTGCGCACGTGATCGATCCGGCTACACCCGGTCGGTCGCCCTACCGACTCGGTCATCTGTGTACAAATTGCAACCCCCTATACCTGACTCATTTTATAATATTTACTTTTAATGGTTTGCACTAGAACACCACTTTCAACGCGTGATATATAAATTCATAGCTATTTATATTAAAATGAATTTTTACATAAACAAAATACTAATCACTTCTTCAATATTATCAAAATTACCTTGTTGCTACATATTATATGAATAATAAGATAAAACACTAATATTACTTATTTTAAATTGTTAACTTTGTTTTATTAACCACTTAATGAATTAAAATACATGTACCGGTTTCGAAAAACATAATTTTCTTATTGTGTTATTGTTTAAAAAACAATAATTATATAAAAAATAAATTTACTACCTAAATTAAATTGTTGATACAAAATTATTAGAATAATTTAAGAAAAATTTTAGAATGGAACTTGTAGTTAAAGTTAGTTGGTTGTTTATAAATTTTTGATTAGTTTTACACGCTTTATTTATCTCCAAGGATTTAGAATTATTTAATTTATGACCAACACCGTTTACATGCAAACTAGACAAAAAAACAACTGATATTACTTATTGATTTATCAATGAATAGTGGTTTAAACAAAGTGTTTTATCTTATTATTTATAAAAAACTAATCAATAATAACTTCATATTTCCCTGCATTATTTACTTGATTGATTCCCAGCATTCTGTGAGTTTTTCAACTCCACGCCTGAAGAAATCCTGTGATTTGGAGACAAAGAAGTTAAATTAAAAGAGCGACGTCGTTATTAAAGGAGATTTCTCAGATATTGTTAGATAGAAAGAGGAAAAAATAAAAATCTGATGGAACAAGGTCAGGAGAATAACCTCCCAACCGACTCTTTAATAGTTTTTCTGATGCCCTACCTCTTTAGTATAACTCAAACAAAAGTACATATATGTCGGAAATATTATTTTTATTGTATATTATACGCTATTTTCTTTGCCAACAACTAAAATTAATATTCTGCAAGTTGAAAAATTAAAGACCGATTCAATTAAACTGTACTATGGTATTAAAATGACATTAACATACATTATGTCAAAAAAAATTGTTTTCAAAGAAGTATTTCCACGAATATCAAAAACGCTACAAATTTGTGTATTAACCCACTAAAACAAAATTAATTATAACCTCAAAAAATAATCCCATATTGTTAAATAAATAACCAATCAAAGGTTTTTGGTGAAACTTTGTGGAATTTCATGATTATTTTGTAAATTGAGTTGAAACACTATTTTATTCCGCTATATTTTATTGTACTAAACGTTAGGACGTTTTCGGAAACATCATATTATCAATAATATAATTCAACTAAAGTTAAAAACATTTTCAGACAGAAAGTTAAGTGTGGTGGGGGTGGGGTTAAAATAGATAAAAGAGGGGATGTAATTTTCATATTGTTATTCTTGACATTAAAAATTTATAAATTCTCTAAGATGTCTAACTTTCATCCTCGGGCGTAACTATGTAGAAGTTCTAAATTATTATTGTCAAATAAACTACTTAACAATACACATTTTAACACAGAGTATGTTTTATTGGAGGCTTCTCGGGTAAAAGGTGTCTGGTAACAGTATTAAAAAACGCGTTAAAAAGAGCGCGTAACCTTTTATAAAAGACTCGCGAGTGGGCGTGTAATATTGGGTTGATGCGCTCGAAGTTCATGGGGAATCGTCACTGATTTAAGATGCCACAGTATTATTTAATTTAACATGTTTTGAATTTTTCAATATGTAGAAAATGAAGTGTCAATTACAAAAATAAACATTTCCAACATATATTTTTGTTCGAGTTTAACCGGTGAGTTAAGGCAAGAATTGAACACTGCTACCAATAATTGTATGAATTGCTTCCGATGAATGTAACTTTTGAGGTTTATTGAGGTCACAATTTAAAAATAATAATTACGTGAATATAAACGCTATGAACCAACACATAAGAATGTTTAAATAAATTAATTTAAAGAGCATTTAGTATTTTTAAGGAGAACAGATTATTAATTTAAAATGCAGTATTTTAGAACATAGGTTATGTGGTATTTTTAATACGAATTAAATGAATCAAATAGAAAGATGTACAGAAAAAAAATATACATATATTCCGGTAGAAACTAAAATAAATGTTTTTTCAATAAATAGATTTTTTTGTATATCGTTATATTTGATTAATTTCATTTGTAGTGTTTAGTATCGCTAAAGACACTAACGTGGGAGAAATGTTTTCACAAAACAAAAGAACACCATTTGAACATGTAATAAAATTCAGACGCTGTTTGAAAGAACCAAAACAGAATACAACGATCTGTATACGAGGTGAGGCGGGGAGAATCAGAAAACGTATTCCATGCACGAGTGGTATGATACGTGTGATGCGATATTTTTGTTTTCTCAATTTTGTAATATATTTTAAGGTTAATTAGATTTTTCACGTTCTCATCAATTTTCGATTAATTTGAAATGAAATAGTAATAGGCGTTCATTATTTTCTAATTCTACTTCTTTTACGGCTTCTTCGAACTCGTACGTCCATGACTGCAGATACTAGAGTCCATGCATCTATATATATATATCACTGTTTTGGTCTAATTTGCTGGACTTGAACCTTTTGTAGATCAATCTTGACATTATCCGTCATCCACGTCTCGGCCGTCGCTTGTCTGTTAACTATGTAAAACAAATTTGTCTCGCTTGTTGGTCTAGTGATAAGACACCCGTTTAGTGATTAAGTAAGTGGTCGGAAGTTAGACCCTCGTCCTGGAGAATTTGCTAGTTAGACCTATTTTAATAACGCAGGCGTTTAGCGTTTTGAAACGTGATGTGAAACGTGACACGTTTATAAAAAAAAACTACAAAATTCATATATTTTAAGTTTCATGAAATGTAACGTAGAATTTCAACTACATCAGCGATCATCGTTATATTTATATTGGAAAAAAGTCTACAAATTAGATGATGTTTTAATATTACAATGAATTTGGTCAAAGCGACTTCAGAGTATAGAAAATAAATATTTTGCAAAGTTTCCTTTGAAGTATGAAAACTTTGATTATTTTTATAAATGCGTTGCTGATTTACCATATAATTTGGAAGGCAAAAGGCCGTGTTTTGTTATTTAGTAAATGTCGTTGCCCAAATATCGTTTTCATTTGCAACACCATGTAATTTGAGTTTGCCGATATTCTTACGGTTAAGTTTGTTAAGTTCAACCCCGCCTTGATTTTATGGACACGGAGATTATTCGTAAGACCCCTCATAAGCATCAAATAGTTGATTAATATCAGAAAATTAATGGTTAACTCAGAAATACTTTCGGATTAGTTTTTGAATATTACATATTATTACAACCTAGACATAATAGATTATAAATTATCACTAATTTGGAAATACAATTCTACGTATATTAGAGACAAACAATTACGTATTTTCTGCTATGTGTGCTATAGTTTTTTTGTGTATGTAATTGTAGGGTAGTTCTAAGGGTGGATTTACGCTAGTCATGAGAAAAAATGCTACTCTTGACTCACTGGTGTGATTGAAAACTGTGACTACGCATGCTCGGCACGATATCACAATACACTATCATAAATAAAAAAAACATTATTTTTTAGCGTATTTACTTATATTATTCAAACTTCATTTAATTAATGTATATCTAATCTAATTTAATACGAGTATAATTACAAAGAGAATGAAAACCCTTAAAAAAATGTTCAAATTCTCAGCATTTCAGGTAAAATGCGTAAAACGTTTTGGCACAATCTACTAGATGCCGCTGATCACGAATTATAACGTAATTCCTTCATGAATATTTTTGTTTTATATGTACATGCGCTAAATCACAGTTCACAACCAAATATAATATAATAAAAAAATGAATCACGAATCACGATATTTTCATATATTCAATCACTGATAGTGAGTGTGACTCAAAGATATCAGTGATTGACTCACGGTTCGTGATTTTGAGCTAATCACTAATTTATGGTACAGGGACTTGTATGACCTAACATTTTGGAGCACCTTGTAATGAGATAAAGGGTCTCTAAATCATAACAAATATCATAATACAACGAGAACTATGAATAACACCACAAATATAGAGACGATGTTTTTGGTTAAACCATCAATTATGACAGACCTAAAATCTAGAACACCCAAGTCATGTGGCTACAGCAGTATTATATTTTTACCTAATGAAGAAGAAATACAACAATTATCAGTTCTTAATGCAAAATAAAGCTTTGAGAGTAATATTGAGAAAAAATCGGTTATGTCATCTCGGTCAATCAGAACTACAATCTACAAAATGCCAAGACAACTCGTGTAAATAGGCGGAATGCCTCGTAGCAATTCTTTATATTCGATTTTAATTTCATAAGTTATTTATTAATCTATTTTACGTGCATATATATTTATTTAAACATGTTTTATTTTTTTGATTTTTATTTGAAATAAAATAATTTTGGAAATTTTTTGCCGTTTAAAACGTTAATTAATTTTAAAAAAAATCTTTGTATAAATTACTTTGATGTAAACTTGAGTTGCCTCAGAAATAATTGTTTTTTTTAATTTTCTAACCAACTTTTAGAGACAGTCAAAATGAAAACGGCTTTGAGATTTCGCCTTTAAATAATAGAGGTATTATATAATATTATATAATTAAGAAATGTATAAAGCATGCGAAAAAGCAATTAAATTTAACAAATAATCAGTTATTTAATATCTTCCTCGTTTCAATGTCGTTATTTACTTAACCCACTCACCACGACTGAGGCTACGCTCTCTCAAGACAATTGATTTATTAACTTTTTTTATTGTATGGATCAGTTAGTTTGCATCCATTCTAATGAAGATACCGAACGACAGTATCGAAACCAGTCGACGTTAAATTAATCAATGCGGATTTTATAAAGTCCGTTCATTTAAAAAAAAAAAATTATTATAGATAAGCTTGTCGTAAATAATCTGTGGTAAATAAAATCAACAAAAACATTAATTATAAATATGTGCATCAGTCGATATATATATAAATTTTTAATTAAAAATCTTGATAGACGTTTGTCTGTAGGTACATTTATATCAATTTTGTTACATTTTATAAAATCAAAAACATAACAATTAATCAGTCACCGTTTAACAATTCATTTAATTTTTACATGTAAGACATGTTATTATCGATAAGTCATTTTTCGATCACGTTTTATTAGAATTGGTGAATTAAATATATTATATCGAATCTAGTTGTTGGGCAGATTAAATGTGCCATTTTTAGAATTAAGAAATATTAATTATTTTAATATTAATATATTTTTTATGGTTGTAAAAAATATCACGTGATGTTAAAAATTAGTCGATAAATTATGCGCTTCGCGCATTTATACTTACCACGTTACAGAGAATCTACCCGAAAATGTGCGAACTCGTATGTAAGTCATGTAATATATTTTGCACGTACGAGCAGGAAGATTGGAATGGAGTTTCTAACTACTTACATCGGCGATATAACTGATGTGTAAAATATGAAAGTTGATTGGAATATTCCGAGATAAATCGAATTTGGCTTATTTAAGTGAAAATTAATCTACATAAGTATAAATCCGATGTGTCAGTTATCACACATCATTAGACTTTATAATTTAAATACCACAGTTACATTATATGGTAATTAAATACGTTAAAATGCTTAATGACATTGTTGACGCAAGTCAAATGTTACCTCTGTGATATCTTTCGTTTCAATAATTCCGTCACGATGTATACTCGTCTCTGTATGGTTAACCTTGCACCTGGGCGCATAAATTCTAGTGTCGAAGGTCATGCTTGGTATCGCCGTGCTTTAACGTTATTCGTACCGGGAAAGCAATGCAGCGAAATCTTCTTCCTTTAGTGCAAGTCGAGGAAAGTGCAAAGTGGCGATTGAGATCAAGGTAAGACCAGTTTCCTTCTGTCCTTATACCTTTCTTAATCCAAATCGGGTTGGGTCAAATAAACGATAATGGCAGAGATACAGTCCACCACGGGATCTATTTCCCACCACACATACATATAATATTTTCAATTTACATACACGTCTTTTAAACCACAGAGCTATAATGGGATGAAATGTACATACAATTAATATAATATTTATATACTATATTATTCTTTAGGAGAACACATTCTTATTGTGAAGTTGTAATTATTCAGAATATAGGTCTGTGATATTTTAAATATGAATTAAATATATTAATTATAAAGATATACATATAAAATCAATTTTATCGAAAAATATTGTTGTTGCGCCACCGGGATTCGAACCTTCCCTAACCGGGGGAGGTGCTTTATCCAACTAAGCTACAGCGACATTATTTTTAGCGACAATTTTAAATTTTTTGGAACGATTAAATGTATTGATATCAAAAAGGTAACATATAAGGTCGAAAAATTGTCGCTAAAAATAATGTCGCTGTAGCTTAGTTGGATAAAGCACCTCCCCCGGTTAGGTTAGGTTAGGTTCGAATCCCGGTGGCGCAATTTTATATGTATATCTTTATAATTAATATATTTAATTCATATATACTATATTATTCATAATCGCGTGTAATGGATGTTGTATAGTCTGTATTTATCTGTTAATTTTAAGCCAGCAACTTTATATATATTAAAAAAAAAGTTAAAACACAAACAGCTTTGTTTAAAGTATGATTTTAAATAATCGCCGCCAGGGTGAGAGTGTGCAATCTGCCACAAGATGGCATTAGGTCATGCACGTCACCGGAATGATAATCGAAATGATTTGGTATTTATTAATTTACCTTGTTCTGTGGTAGACTACTTCTTCATTATTGATAAAATTTAATTATATTTTCAACTTTTAAATAAGATTTTACGGAAACACTGTGGCGGCCATACAATTTAAAATCGCAATAGTCGTATACCGTGATTTATTATTTATATATTTTTCGGCATTGTTAATACAAAATGTGGATTTTTTATTACTGCTCAACGGAACATGTAAATATTTTAAACGTACGAATATATGGTGTTTTAAAATTATAATATTAATTAGTTTGGTTAAGGTAAGTTGCTAGCTTGGTTACCAAAATATTGATATTTTAATTCTTGTCTCGGAAAATCATTATGTTTATTATATTTTATAGTAAATAAACGATAAGTATTCAACCAAAAAAATATATCGCCACTAAAAAATTCAATTCATCAAAAGGCGTGATTGTGGTCTAATGGTTACGATGCTCGCATATTGATCAAACGGTCGGTGATTCGAGCCTCGTTTTTCGTAGTACAAGTGATTAGCTTAGTTTGAAAATAGTAAGAATTTTGATGTGACACGAAATACGTGTCACATCAAAACGCATCTATATATTTTTTTTTATTAAGATTTAAAAAAAATCTAAAATTCACTTTCCAAAATGTATAGCTGCCATAGGGACTTAAACCAAAAATTTTTCAATTGCTGTTCCATACCATCAGTTTCATATGGGTTATACCAGCCTAGTTAATAATTTTTTATCAGCTTTGTTCTTCGATTTTATTGCAACATCTATTGTATTCAGTAGAAAGAATTAATGCTCCTCAAATTTAACTCTGAACAAAACTTGTACAAAATACTTCAATAAAAAAGAGGTCTTAATGTTTCTAATAAAAATATTGCTATATAATAATATTATTTTTAACTAAAAATTCTTCTTGTTCTTCCTTTAATCTTTACAGTGTTAATTAAATCTTAAATTTGTTATATTATATCTTTAGATGTTTTTTAATCATTTAAATGCCACCCTTATAAATCAAGATCACTCCAATTTGGAAGAATATACAATTAATGTTGTTTAATAATTATAAAAATTAATTAATTAATTTAATAATTATAAAAAAACTAGTGGTTATAAAAATTATGTTTCAGTAATGAAAATAATCAAATTAAATGTATCAATCAGAAAGATATACAGAAAAAATTAATTTATCGAAAAAATATTTTTGTCGCTGCCGGGGTTCGAATCTGGATCTTTTCCTATTCGGGGTAATGTGTTTTATTTCATTTGTATTAAAATACCACAGAATTATATGTTCTGAAAAAAAACTGCAACTTCACAATTAATGTGTTTTCTTTATAATCTTATCTTTTTTGTTAGGAAGTATTTGTTAATTTTTATAACCCGAGTATTTTAACTAAACTAACTTTACAATTTAATGATTAATTCCCCTTTTCAAGGAACGCAATTACCCCAAATTATTTTCGAATTCGTGATCCTCGAGTTAGACTAGCGCGAGTTTATTCTCTATATTTGTTTATCAGGCTTATTTATTACGTTATATACCTTGAGTACTGAGTAGTCGTAATGTTCCGAGAGCATGTAATGTGTGTGAGCCATTGTTACAGCCTGAAGATTACGATTTCCAGTCGCGTATATTTGTGGTCCATTTTCTAAGTCTCGTAAAGACGTTTTAATATTCAGCTGCTATTCAACTGAAGAGTAAAGGGTTCATATGTTTTCATTTTATTATTAGATACTTATTATATATATAATTAGTGTAACAAAACACATTAAAATTCCATCAAATATATTTAACTTTTTTATTAAGTTGATGTATGAGTGTATATGTATACATTAATATTTTAAAACATTTTTATACTTTATTTTGAGCTGGAAATAGTAGTTTATAGTACATCTTCATTGGCCGTAGACAATTGAATTTTTTTAATCAAGTTTTTCAAATGTTAAAATAATACTTAAGAAATAGAATGCTGCGAATGTGCATGTTCGGTTATTGTCCATTCTTGCTATGTGGTCAGCTTAATACTTATAGTACTGTGTGATGTTTTGTTCTTGTGGGTTAAATCTGCCGGCAGTGGTGCATGGAGGTTGAGTCTCTTATATGTTTTTCGTTTGTGCCGTTTCGTTACTCGGAAGGGAGTGCCTCTTCACTTTCCCTCTGTTCCCCGGCCTTGTTAATTGTATTATTTTATATTAAATTTGTGTTACGTATTGTAAATATTATTTATTTATTTACTAATAAAGTGAGTCAATCGGGGAAAATGAGGGCAAATCTTGTTCCGGCAGCTGTGCGGTATCGCCCTTAGCATTAAAAATGCCAATCAGTACGACCGAGATAGTCTTGCCTACAATAAGTAAGGTACAATTATATATTCGGATATTACTTATTTCTATACGAAGGAACGATGGGATAAGAGGGCCCTGTTCACTAGTGACTCCCTCTTATATACTACTATCCCACTACTCATCTCACACATACAAAAGTGGCAGTTATCACAATTAGTCTGCTTCAACAGCACGAACTGCTTCGCTAGTCGCGATCCTAGACCTTTTTTAGTGCGAGGTTCCGATCTGTCCATCTTGTTGGAGATTAACCTCTCGCCCTCCATATTTATTTATTTATTTATTTATTTTTGAAGCATAAACACTACATATGAAAATAAAGGTAATTACTTTATTTTACATTGTCTGTTCTAAAGCAATTGCCTGTACAGTTTTTAAAAGTTGTAATTGTCAAGGTACAATCGTTATAAAGTAAGGTAAGTAAGTATAACGTAAAGTAAGTTATAAAAAGTACAATCAGAAATTATAAAATGTTATTGTAAAAAAGGTTATAAAAATATTTTTGTCTGTAATATAGTTGGAGACAAAAATGTGTAGGTAGTTAGGTTAGCACAAATGACAAATTAGTTTTATTTTGCTTTCAACCCACATCAAGCAACAACTTTGTTATTTTTAGTTTAAAATCATTAATCACATTAGATCCTTTAAGGTCTAGTGGAAATTTGTTAAATATACGAGATGTACAAAAAAAAGTGCATTGACCGAATTTGGTATTAATTTTTGGTACTGAAAAGTATCCTAAGGTTTTGCTCCTAGTTTCCCTTTGAATCGGATCGTGGTAGTTAAGTTAATTTTAAAAAAAAGTTTTAAGATTGCTCTGGTTGTTGGAACAGTTGTTTTATATCCAAGACTTGAAAGGATTTAAAGAGTTCTTCAGATTTATGTTTAAATGGGCCCTTGATTATTTCCATTATTATTGCCTCTCATACTTCTCAGTGATCACCAATTTATCCAGGATATCTTCATCTCCCAGCAATTTACTGCAAGTTATGGAAATACATTTGATCATCTCGCAGTCCAAGCCGTTATGATATATTAATACATTAATTGGAAAAATCTAAAATGATTAATAAAAACTCTAATCAAATATTTTTTATATATTTCGATACTTATATATTTTTTACTTTAAAACTCGAAAATTGCTAAACCGTTTTTGATGTGGCTTTCTCCAGCGTATTGGAAATTTATCAGCAAAGGTTTTAAGACAGGTATATATCATCGTGGTACTACACATATATCATCATGTAACTACACCAGATGGCTAAGCAGTGATGAAATATGATGCCCAACAGGAAAAAAAATGTATGTGCGGAGTATCAAGTTCGATACACTGGCTAAACTCGAGACATAATATATGGATACAATTTATAAGAATGTTTTGGGTTTAATAGTTTTCTAAAAACGTACGCGTAAACATTTATCCCAGATCACCACATAACTCACATAATAATATAAATGTTTTGTATACAATCCGGTTAAACTAGTTTTCTTGATAGTTGTATTATATAAAGAAAATTTAGGGTCTACATTACATGAATATATAATCACATTTGTTAATATAAATTCAACAGCAACATCAGTTTGTTATCTAGGTTGGGCACTATTAAGTGATTTTTTCCAGTTGGGGGTAATAATTTTTAAAGATAATATATCATGTTGGCCCCATTCTGCTATTCACAAATACGAGGAAAAAACTAACGAGAAACATAACGACGTCATTGTTTTGATTTAAACAACAGTGCTCTGAGGAGAAAATATTCGGAAACTCTTTGAGTATCTATGCTATAAATTTATCCCCGAAAAAATGCAAAACTAAACTTTAAACCATTGTAAAGAACGACTAATAATTTGAAAAAAGTTTGTATAAGTAATATCAAACTCAAATGTATTTGAGATTTGTCACAATATTGATCGTTTTTAAAAATGGAATGACGTATAAATTTGAAAAAGCTATAAAATATAAGTTCTAAAATTTGCCCTAAAGCTACTTAGTTGTTATCCGAAACTGGATAATGCATGGCAAGGGTGGTCCGAGACGACTGGAGCTCCCCGTTATTCTGCAGCCTTTTCCGGTCTATGCTCAGGGCTTTGTATAGATCCCGATAAAATATATATATATTAGTATTATTAAGGAGAACACATTATTATTATTATACATTATTTAGGCATTAACATAATTTGTAAAATAACAGAAAGTATCATCAGAAGTGCAATACACAAATAAAAAAATGATGTAATGTTAACATGTTTTTTCATACTCAAAATTAAAAATAAAAAAATATATAAAATGTGAAGTAAAGCAATTTATCCGTCACCATTGAGTTGAGATATAAAAAATGTTATAATGTAGTCCTATAAAGAGTTAAATTTACATAAAAAATGTCTACTACCTCCGCATATTCATTCCCCAAAGAATGCATTCTGGGAACTGAGGAGTTGGCTAATGCATGAATTATGACATTATTACTATAATAGAACAATTAACTGTATCTTGATGACCTCAATGGTGCGTGAAAGTCAAGCAGACCAACAATATGGGGGCAGTCTATTATACCATTGTAGAAATAATAATTTGGCAAGTGATGATTGGAACACTAGTAACTAGAGTAATCCTAAACAAATATTGTCTGCGTGAAATGTCCGAAGTCGAAGATGTAGAACCGCCATCATGGCAGGTTCACAATCCAGCGCACACAGAAAAAATGGAACAATAATAATACATGACCATGGGTTTGGGACGCGCTTCCTTCACTTTTTGAATACGTTACTTATAATTCCTTGTCGCCGCGTACTGATTTGAAATGAATGATGATGATTATAGGCCCTGGTCACCCGCTATCCTAACCATCCACATCCCATTTGCGACATCGTCAGTTCCGGAGTTTTTCATCCCGCACCCAAGAGGGAAATATAATATATCCAGTATCCCATTATGGATATATTAATTTACACGAACCTAAATTAACTCGTTCTATGGCCGGCAGCACCATCCTGGCGGCCGATTAAAACCCACCCGCGATTAACGTGGTTAACTGGGCCTGACGCGACAACCTATCTCGCAAGTGTGAGTGCTGCCATTATTAAAAATTTATTATCCATCCGAAGTATTTAGATGATTTAAATAATTCACCTGCTAAAGTATTTATAACGTTACAGCATATATAAAAATACTTATGTATGCACTATATTATGAATGAATAAATAAATAAATATGAGTAGCATTAAATGAACAACACCTTTTTTATATTGATATTCTAAAAATGGACGAAACAACACAATTGAAATATTAAATTCAATTTGAGTATTCGCTCAGGACACTAAGCATAAATTATTTACAGCGCAAACACACTAAAAAATGTAATGAATTTCATGTATAGCGTTTTAGCTTTCCCTTGTCTGGCGCTTCGGGCAGTCGCCTATTCAGCCGTTGCCTCAGTCCCCCACTGAATGTAATGCTTGCTAAGGCACCATTTAATAAGTACTGTAAAAATTTAAGCATATTTTTGTAAAGCCAACGGTAAAGAGTGTTTTGATAATGAGCAGAACGTGCCCGGAATATTCCTCCAGATTATGAACAAATATTTTGTACACGGGTTGGACAAAAAAAATTGTTTAAACTACCACGCCATGTAAATAAGACGATTAGAATAAATTTTACATAATAAAAATTATTGAAAAATTAATAGGTACACGGCAGAGAAACAAATTCATTAAATTTTAATTGAATTTTTTTGTTCCGCCACAAGTTATATTTGGTGTGACTGGTTGCTGGTGGACTAGGCAAGTGTCAGTATTTTGCAAAATACTATGATACCATCCCTGTAACAACACTGTATATCGATTTTGGGCAGAATTTAGTTGTGAATACCATTAACTTGTATATCTTGATGGGCGTCGAATGGTGTACTAAGCAACCATATAAAATAAATAAAAATACCATTAAACAGAATGTGACAAGGTATTTGTTATTATTAAGGAGAACACATTCTTATTGTGAAGTTGTAATTATTCAGAACATTGGTCTGTAAAAATTTAAATACTAATTAAATGTATTAATTCGAAAAATATACATATAAAATCAAATTAATCAATTTTATGTTCAAAACTCTTACAATTTTCTATTTAAAAATGCAGTACAAACATATAAAATTTACTATTAGTTTAGAAGATAATAAGAAAATAGAAATTTTAGTAGCACTTGTAACATTTTTCAGAACAACTGTTGATTTGTATATAAAAAAAT
Organism: Eubasilissa splendida; assembly: GCA_031772225.1. Classification (NCBI taxonomy): domain Eukaryota; kingdom Metazoa; phylum Arthropoda; class Insecta; order Trichoptera; family Phryganeidae; genus Eubasilissa; species Eubasilissa splendida. Next base: position 19,357,022 of record CM062856.1, read on the forward strand.
ATATAAATACATTCCTAAAATTAGGAATCGGTTTATTTTTTTAGTCTAAATTAGAAAGCACCTTTTTTTTTTAAAAAAATTCGCCTCATAGACTATGAACAAAACTACGCCGGAGATATCGAAAAATTAATATTCAAAGTTTTCGAATCTTATATATCAGTTTGATGTAAATGTCAGATGATACTTTATTGTTCCAAGCGTACGATATGTAATAAAAGAAAAAGTAAGCAAACAATATAGCAAATAAAAATTCAGCAGAGACACCAAGTACATATCAATTCTCAATATTGAATATTCAACAATTCAATATTCAAATGACTTTGATTTATTGTAAATACCTAAAGGTTTTATTAAAATATCCAGATTTTCCTCAGGCAAATCGTAATTGTTAGTTTGTATATCTGCATGAGTGATATCGCTGTCATTTAACCCTAGATTAGTATCGTAAAAAAAATATGACTTGGTTGCTATCGATACGTAAAATTTACGTGTTTGGGTTTAAATACATTTGGTACATAAATATAAATATATTAGAATTAGTTTAGAAACAAGTTTAATATTAAAAAAAAAACATTTTACAATTAAAAAAGATAAATAAAAATAATGAAAATACGTTTAGAAAACAATTATACTTCGTATATTATTTGGTGCATTCCACAGATGGCTTTTCCACACTTGAAGTAAGTGGTCATCATATTTTTCTTTGCAAATGGACAAAATTCACAGTATTTTAGAATACCTTGTAATTGCACTTGTAATCCTGGGGCCGGAGTATCTTGCTCACCAATAACTTTCAAAATGAACCCATGAAGCTCTCTTCTCAATTTAGGAATATTTAGCCTTGATTTCAAGAGTTGCAAAGCGACTGGCCTGTCAGGTGTTGTATCAAGAGTCAGAAAAAGCACTGCTAGAGTGGGGGAGATGTCAGAGTTGGCATGTAGGCGGAGCAAATGATTTTGTTTGAACAACACGTAAAATGTACGTACGGCACTAATCTAGGGTATTTACAGTAAGGTGCGTGCGAATTAGCGAAACTTTTGTCTTGAAACTCGCGTGAAGAACTGTACAAGCTAATGTAAGCTGTCATTCGTTGCCTATTGTGTTTTGCACTCAATGTAACTGATACGTACTGTCTACCATATACTTGTAGCGATAACAAGAGCGAAGTTTTAATCATGGACAGAATCCTTAGTATTGCAAATTGTGACAAACAATGAAACAATGAATTATTGATCTGCAGGATGACTATTCATTTGAAGAGTGGTAGATGAAAAGTACGGGGATTCCTTATTGTACGTATCGGCAGTATAGGAATACGACATCAAAAATAATCTAAATAAACAAGCAGAAGAATCGATATAATTATAGATAATTTTATAAAGGCATATTAAATAATAAATGCATGTAATCCTTCATTGAATTACGGTGCAAAGCTATTACGCCAGTATCAGTGATAGTGTATACTTTGTATATGCATAGCAAGACGGTACCACGGCAGTTGCTCTTTGGATATGAAACGTTCCGTTACGCAAGTGTTATCGCCAAACCGGTATATTACGTATTTAGATAGATTTTCAGAATTTGTAAAAATGGACAAATTAAAAATAGTAAGAAAAAAACACTGTTTAAAGTAATTTATTTATTGATACATCAACATGTTTTTTTTTTAAATATATATATTTTAATATTAGAAGATATAATAATACATTTTAAAAATAATCAGTAGGATATATATAATATATACGTTTCTTTTAATATTTATTTCTTCTCTATAAGACTCTTGTATAAAGAAGGAGTATATACGAGAGTGTATAATTTATGTTTAAATTAGTCTGTGTACATATTTTTTGACTTCAGATACAAACTTATAGTAGTCTGTAATTTTTCTAATTGTGATGGGGAGATTGTTAAAAAATTTGATGCCTTGTTAAATATAGTGGTTCCGGTTTATTTTAGTTTTGGAATATCAATTTGATCTCTAAGTCTTGTAGATCGGAATTCATTTAATTTGTATTAAATATATTTTAAACATTGCAAAATAGGGTTTATGGAAACAGTATCAGTTGCAAAACAATTTTTTTAATCTGGATTTAATACAGTTTTCTCTCATCGTCCAAGTGATTAATGTAATAAAATTTGTTACAGTAAAAAAAATAAGATTACGTTATAATTTTCGGGCAGCCACAGGTCGAGGTTACCGTCGCCGCGTGGGTTGACATGTGTGGAATTTGGCCGACAAAGCAGCGAATGCCTCAAAATATTTGGAGTAGTACCGGACTATTGTTGTGGCCAGCCGTGGAATTGTTTCACATAAAATGTACATATATAGTTATGTGTAGGCGGACGCGGAGCAAAGTTTCCTTTAAGTGTGGCCTTGTGTGACAAAGGTGGCCATTGTAGCGTGGTGGAGCTATTTTGAGAACTAATAATGGGGAAACATGTATAGATTTTTAAATTGCCTAGTAATATTTTCTGTTGGGAGTCCTGTAATATAATACGTTTTATATTTATTCTGAAATAACGACCAGTGCCTGGTGTTGCTCGGGATTCAGGAAAGGAGTTAGAAGGAGGGGGGTGCCATTGTTTTGCGCAGGCAAGAATAACAATGTATGCAAAATTTGGTCAAGGCAGGAAAAGGTGAGATATCAGTGGATGTAGGTGACTATATTTTCCTGAATATAATTTGGAACGTTTTCTGATTTATTTTTGTTTCATAATTACATAATATATTGCTTTATTTAAGAATCATCTACACCAAATATACACATGGTATTTCAGTGTGCCGTCGAAAGAAAATGGCGCTCATGAAATATTTTCATAAAATTAAATAAAAAGACGTTTTCCATTAAGATTAGTACAAAATATTGTGGATCAAAAGTGGTGGCTAGGGGAAGCATGAGGGAAGGTTTTTATATTTTGTGCTGGTTCCTAAAGTGTAAGTATGCAAAATGAGGTTAAGACGATCAACGGGTGTAGGATATTTACATTTCGAATATATGCACGCAAGCTAAGGAAAAATTTGTTACTCTAATTTATATTTCTCGTTGTTGTCTTTGTTGTTTAAATGGAATAGTCAAGTTATAAACCAGTCCTGACAAAGATACGTTAGTATTGAAACCGGTTTACGTAAAAACTACACATAAATACAATTTTAGATTATGTCTAACCACAAAGTTAACGCTAAAAACATCAACAGTATAATATTCGAATGCAAATTGCTTCTAATGATTATATAATATTTTATTTTATTCAGAAAACATACAGTTTATCAGTAAATAAGAAAATCAATAAAAGCTAAACAATAATTAAACAAGTTACATGTTTTCTCAGAAGATACAAAATTTAAAATTTAAGAAGGACTATAAAGGAGAAAAATGTGAGAAAAACGTTGAGAATAAAAATATTTAACATAGAGAAAAAAGTTATAAATAAGAAAGTAAGAAAATATTCGAGGGGAAAGGAAAAGGAAAATGGGATAGGGAATAAAATCTGAGTGATAAAAATGAAAAGAAAAATAAAGAACTTGAAAGTTTATGTGTTGAATTTAGATTTAATTGAGGTAACTGAAGTATTGAAAATATTTAGTTTTTTATTTGATATTAGTGTTGCAATGTGGAAGATTAAATGTGGGATTAGTTCTGGTTGACCTGGCAACCAAACCAAAAAAAACGTGCAATTAGTGATAATTTTTTTTATTGTATCACAAATTGATACATCGTAAGATTCCATATTTATTTAAAAGCTATCACTTTTTTATTGCGAATACCTAGTTCGAAAAATAATCGCTAGGAGACGCCAGAGATTTTTCAATTTTATTTTATTAATTATTTTATTGTTATTTTTTTCCACTTCCTAGAGAGTTATTAAATCTCTACGCGAACGTTTTCGTCGACCATCCTTTTCTTTTTCTACTCTATTCTATGTAAAGCGACTATCCCGCATAATAATAGTTTGATGTATATATATATATAGCTACTTTTGAATAATTCCTTAAATACTGTACTACCGTTCCCTAAAGCCTGGAATCTTGTGAACTCCGCGGAAGAAAAATATCAGCATTGTCGTCGCTTCCCCCAGGTTGATAACTTTGCGAACCCTGCATCAAAGTTAGATTATTAACTGTTGTCAAGTAATTGTCTTAAAACTATCTCGCAAATGTTCGAAATATTTCAATCTTCAGACATTTACGCTTACGACAGATGAGTTAGACATTTAGATTGATGGGTTCAACTGTCAATCTATTAGTGATAAATTGCGTAGAAACCGATAGTTTTCATTTATCATTATTATTCAAACTGTGTTAAAAATGTGCATTTTAAATATCGTAATAATTTATATATTCTCATTTTTACATTGGGTTTTATTTTCTCCTTTACCAGTAAAATCTTATTGAAGTTAAAAAGATTATTAAGGCACCGAGTATTGATACTTACCTACACCCCTAATAGACTGGTGTCAAATTTTTATCTAAATGTATAACGCTACTTTTTGAGTTAGAATTCAATACACTAATTTAAATGTTTATTGTATCTTATTATTTTTAATTTTTTTAAAGAATATTATTATTTATTCTTAATATAGTGCATACGTAAGTATTTTTATATATGCTCTAATATAAATAAAATCAAAAACGTTTTTTTTTCCCAGAACTTATCTTGCACATATTTGATTAGTTTCATTTTTAATCTATGTAGTTTCTCCTTCTTTCTTATGTTTTCTGGCATTTCATTAAAAATTCTCATCGTACCGTATATCATCATTTTCTGAGATTTAGGCTTCTTCCTGAATGGCAGTCTCAGTCTATCTTTTCCTCTTGTACGATGTTCGTGTTCATGTTGAAATTAATGAATGAATTGATTAATAAAATTTAAATAAATATCATTACATTGAAATGTATTTTCTGCTTAAAGATCATCATATACAGATCTTTCAACATTGCACTGATTCGAGTATAACAATTTATTTATTTTACTACACTGCCAATTGTTGCATTTCTTCTTCATTAGCCAATAACAGAGTCGTATACTATTTTACAAGACTCAGTACTAATGAATCTTCTGATCCTTTCCAGAAGTGAGATTTTTTCTTTTTAGTCGCGTATCATGTATTTTGTGATAAATTCAATTTTGAATCTAATATTATCAAGCCAGTATTAATAAAAAACTTAATATATTTGCATTCCTCTTGTATTCCTCTGCAGTGTAGTGGTAAGTATTCGCCCTGGATGACCGAGGTTCAGTTCCCCGCTAGGTAAATTGAAATTTATTTCTTAAACAGAATTTACGAATATTTTTTAAACGAGTACCACACATTCTTTGCAGGAGCGGTACGATACATGTTTGTGGAACATGTAACTTTTTTTTTTGTAAGTAAATTTTTTGTAAATTTTTTTAACATTGTCAATTATTTATGACATTACAATGCTTAAACAAAAAATTCAATTATCTACCGATTTTCGTACATCCAAAAGAAGCTCGGATGAAATTATATCTATGGCGTGGCGTTACTTTAAAAAGGGTTGATTTATTTATAAAATCCAATTGTAATTACTGGATTCTAAATATAGTGTGTCGTGCTGGGATACAGGAATGTATTGTTTGTACATTGATTTATATAATATATTTCCATTGTGATTTAACACTAAATAACACTAATACATAAAAAGTGCTCTCATCCAACTAATAATAAAGAAAACGTATGTCTATAGTATCGATATCGCCCTCAGTCAATTAGGTGTCTGAAGCCGTGCATATCATTATTTTGATGTGTATTTATAAATATATTAAAACAAACTCTTAAGAAATTATGATTTGCACTATTATATGATGGCGACTGTAGTAATAATTAATAAAATCCGCGGCTACAATTTATAGGAGCTACTTGGCGTCGCACCAGTCGAAAAAGAAAGGAAAATGGGCGACACGCCACTGAATTTGTAACTCATACGTCAATCAGAACAATGAAATGACTGACTGGCATAAAAAATTGCATTATTGCGTGAACGTGCGAGTTGACCATAGAATCAAATTCATTGGCTTATTCAAATATGTAAAAAAAAATTCACGTCGCAGATGCATTAATCAGAGTATAACAGACCTAGTCCACTACATTGTATGGGTGGATACCTGACTAAATTACGAGTAGAAAATGTTCAAGGAATATGTGCAAATTCTGCACTGTTACCAAAAGCACTTTTTTTAAAATTATTACAAAATTGTGTTAAGCTTTAAGTCTGGAACTTCGAAATAAATATAGTCTAGCCGTTTGAAATTCGATGACTTTATATATATAATTAAGAATCAATAAAATATTTCAATTAATTAAATTTTTATATCTCTGACATGGTTGAGATTAGGAACAATACGTCTTGAATATTTTCGATTCGTAAATTAGTCAGGTATCCATCCACTCATAAAATATTGTGAACTAGGTCTGTTACACTCTGCATACATAATATTTATTTCTCGCTGGTACGACGCCAAGTCTACAAAGATATTAAATACGTAACAACGTATGTATTTAGTATATTTGCAGTAATAACATTTTTGTACATATCTCCCAACTCACAAACTTGGTATAAAATGTTACGAAATATTATAATTTCTCGCTATTATCATCCACGTTGGTCTCTCATGATTAAAGATCGTGATTTCCGTGAACTCCCGTCCTATCGACTATGGTCCTACAATTTTCTCGGCATCTTGCAGTGATTGAATATGTGGGAATATTGGGAATTCGTGATTCTTTATTTTATTTTATTTATATTTGGTTGTGAACCGTGATTCGGCGCATGTGCATATGAAACGAAAATATTCATATATAAATGACATTATAATTCGTGATAAGCGCCATCTAGTAGATTCTGCCAAAACGTTATTCGCATTTGACCCAAAATGCTGAGAATTTGACCGAAAAATGAACTCACACTTTTACATGCTAGAATATGTTTTTTATGCAAAAGAATTTTGAATAATGTAAGTAACTACGATTAAAATTATGTTTTATTTATTTATTTCGTTTATTGCGATATCGTACGGCGCACGCGTATTAGTAATGAAACTCTGATCACAAATCACAGCTTTCAATCACTGATATTATCAAATATCAATCACAATCACATCAGTGAGTCAAGAGTAGTATTTTTCTCATCGCTACCGTCATCAGTAATTATGAACCCAAGATAATTGAAGACCTTGATAGTTTCAAGGTCTTGAAGGACATCTTTCCATACTATTATATTAATTACTATTTCAAACGCAGTTTTTGATATTCAATTTGAGTCGCACAGCGGTAGACTGGCCCAAGTGAAAATTTTCATATTTTAAGTTACCTATTGTGATTTTACAGATAGACAACTCTGCCGCTGTACGACTCATTTTTAACATTCTGAAACAAATGTTAAAACTTGTACGGAATTAAAATAAAAAATAATTTTTAAATACACATGTGACGCGTTCAAAATGTCATAAATTCCGCCATCCGATAGAGAGAACAACGATAAAGGCTCGTCCGGTAGGGTAAAGCTTCGCGAATAAGCTTCAAAGCGCCGCTTCTCTTTCAGTCAGTAATGCTGAAAGCTTTATACTCATCTGTTACATCTTTTGTTACAAAAAAGTGTTGACTGTGTTTCAGTCCGCTAGTTAATTCTCTCTCTAAGTACTCTCATTCTTTGAATATGGAAAGTCGTTGTTTTCCCGTTTGCATGTCGCTCGGATTTTGCGCATGGCACGCTTTTTATGTTACAACCCTTTGCAAGAATAGGCACATCTCACAAAAAAAAAAACCTATAAACTGTTAACAACATTTACCATAATTATATTTGGAATATAAAGATATATTTTTACGTTAAGAGATTGTGAGATTTTTGTAATTCTTCGAGTAATCACCACTACACTAGAATCTAAAACTTAAACAGTTAAATCTCAATTATTAATCATTATTGCTATCGCGTACTAATCACACAATCACGGTTTAGTTAATCAATAATCGGAAGAACCTTTGTTGAAGATCAGCATTCAATATTTAAACCTTTATCTGCAAACCACCACCATTATAGAAAAATATAGGACGTGTCTTCAAGGGATGTTTTTCACAGATATTTATTTATATTTATGAACACTGGAGTTAAACTTAGCTATAAAAATTGTACTAATTTCTATATTGAAATAACAGGTAGAAATTTTAACAGTCAAGAGTTTAGATTTTAGATTGAAGTCAAAGAGCATTTAAGATGTTTCAATAATAATGTTATTTCAGAATTTTCCAATCATTTATTAGAAAATGATTATAAAAATTTGGTACTGTCTTTTTTACATGTGAACAATGTTGGTCTTAAATTGAATCATTTAGAATCGTTAGAAATATGTAATGCATGTAAAATTAACCAAATTATTATAAATAACCAACTATCCTATTTTAAAAGTTATCCTAAAAAAATGAATTAAGTCAATTTTCACATCTTTCATCTCCGTAACAATTTAAATTATTTTATAATAATTAATAGTTAATTTTTTTATCATCCTAATAAAAAAAATGTTGTTTTCGAAACCGGTTAGTGAATAATGTAAAATTTTATTTAAAATATACTGTAATTGACATCTCTACTCGTTAAACCTTAATCTGAACTAACCTAACCAGACCTGACCCCTTATAAATAATATTTCTCACTTTTTTTGCAAGACATGTATATTTTATATATGTGTGACAAAAAAAGGTACAAAACAGCTAAAAACAACAGGTTTTAGAAGCGTATGAGAGTTTTCTTTGAACACAACATCATTTATTATTCCTGAAAGAATAAACACTTACGGTGCCGTGTAAGATCCTGCCATTCCGCGGTGTGCATTGTTGAAAACAGTTTTATAAATAAATGTTGGGTCATTACGCTTTATTACACTTTACAAGATTTGTTTCGTTTGCGTTCGCTCCGTTTGTAAATAGGTTTCGACATTCATTTTATCACAGCCTTTACATGTCGTTGCACGCAATGACCTAAATATCAAATACGCTGAATATTCCTGCTCATTTTCCACCCTTTCATATAAATAATTTTTCCCTATTTAATTTTTTTTAGATTTTTTGCGTATTATATCATATGTAGGTATACACATTTTAGGATGCGTTTTATTTAATATATTATATCACGAATATACATATATTTTTACGATATAACAATTGTTTTATCTAAAGTACGATGCATCCCCAGTTTTGGTTTCTTACATGTTTGCACATGGGGTGGAGAAACGGGTTATATGAAGGGTAATAGGAATTCAGCATAAGAACAGAAGGCACGGAGCACTGTGATCCACAATAGCGGTTTCGGCACGCACACGCAAGCAACCGAATACACTAGCAAAACAAGTAACTTTACCAAAATTGTAAGTTGGTGACGAGCACATAGCAAAACATCCAATCTCCTTGACAGTTCAAATATCATAGACGATAATACATTGAAAAACTCGTGTGGAGGGGGGGACGACGACAGATAGGTAGATAAACATAGTGGAGCACCTACACACGTGTACGGCTATCTGTGGATCTGTCATAAATTCTTAGCACTACGTATGTTCAATAAAATGATTTTAGTTATCAAAAAGTGGCTATACAGAAAGCAGCTAATGGCTATAGAGGCTGCTTTTCGGCCAACTGTGATCTCGGTCAGAAGTTTCGGAAAACATTCATCTCTAGTGCAGAGCGATGCTTTTGGGCAAGTTTTTTTCTAAAGTTATTATTGTACTTAATATTTCGCCTATTCTAAGAAGTCATAGTTAAGCAAGTTGTAGGACGTGGAAAAAAAAGGAAAAATAAGTTGTTACAGAGAATTTTTTTAAATAGAAAAAGGGTTTAATCTCGCATAAAAAACACAAAATGTTATATATATCACGAAATACCTCCTAATATTTGTATCCAAATACAGCGTCACATGACAGACACACATTTTTGAGCTTTTATTATACCTATTGATTATAATTTAGCGAATTCTTGTATCATCTCCGTGCGAACTCTGATCTAGTGTAGTGGATATTAAATGTATTAAATTAATGGAAAATTTAAATAAATAAATAAGTCTAATTATATTATACACAATGATAAAAAGGGAACTACCAACAAACACTGCATCAACAGAAAGTAAATGATGTCATCAGATTTTCTTACAAACAACTTTTAAATAATGCAGCCCACCTCGATACAGGATCACCATAGTGAGGGGGCATTGCTAATATTTTTAAAATTATTGTTAAATGTTAATATATTGTAATACGAGGAGGGGTGGGGTGGACGGAATCCCACCCCTTGGTAATACACGTATTTCACCATTTTATCTTGACGCAGTTTTTTTTATGATGCGCCTCAAACTATTATTTTCATAAACACAATAGTTTTGCCGGTAATAAAACCATTCCCAAAAATTCCTTAAAAACCCCTAAAAATATCGCTTTAATAGCCAAGAATGTCCGAGTATTTTTTAACTTTCCCATTCCCTTGACCCGAGCAGCTGTCCCAAAGATTGCATCTACGAATTTATATCGCCCCAAACGAATTTTTGCGAAATTCGTCACAATATATATATATATATATTCTTAGGAATAAATCGCTATAAAAATTCCATAAACGATAAAAATCGCCATGAACCGGCAACGTCAAATATTTTATTAATTACAACATTTCTGTAGAGGTAGAGAATAACGCCGCATTACAGCCTTTTGGAAAATAAACAGCGTGTAGCTATGTGTCGTGGAGTATTATGGATCCTATGTAATACGGTCCCAAGGGACACATTCGTTTGCAGGCGTCGAGCACTTTACGTTCCGTTGATACGTTTCCTGAAAGTACAGAACCCACCATTGATTCTGTGACAGGCGAGTGAGAAAGTTTTCAAAGAGAAGCATACTTTTTGCTCAACGTGTTGCTTTTAACTTTCTCGCATTTCTGGGGAAGAGAAAGTATTGAAATTTTAATGTCAATTATTTATTAATTCCCCGCACCCGAACTTTTCGTGGCATACGGTGTGGCTGCGGTAAATGTAGGTTCCCGGATGTTATCTGTGTTTCTATTAATAATATAAAAAAATATATATATTTAACGCAAACTTTACGTTGTGGTTATTCATTTTAATATTTAATTATTTATAAATTTAGTTTTTTTAAGAATTTGAAAATATTAGAATAATTTGACATACGGTTTTAGTTTGTTTTTTTTTTTCATTGAACCAGTCGTGTTATAGCTATAACCATTATATATATATAAGAGAAATATTAATACGTACATTAAAACTTTGTTCCTTAGAACGAATTATTTGTGAAATAAAATAATTCAAATTTAGCAAGGATAAGTTAGCTTAGGTTAGGTTAGGTTAAGTTTTTTTTTATTGAACAAAGACATATTTATTTTGAAAAGAACACATTATTATTTATCAAATTGTAATTTTTGCGTTTAATTTGTTTTAAAAGACTGGTTTCGCATAGTTCAATCTTCGTCATGATGTATTTATTGTTAGTTTTAAATACGTCCTGACGAAGCTTGAGCTAATCGAAACCGGTTGGCGTGTAATAAAATTCGTGATTTCATACAAAGTGATTGTATTTTATTTAATCTAAAAGACATATATATATATTTAATGTTACAAATATTTCGTTTTATGTAACAAAGTATTTATTTTAATATGCATATCTATTTAAATAATTTCCTGTTAAATTGTACCCCTTATATAATAGTGCATAGTAAATTTATAATATATAATTTAATTAACAAAGTAAAATTTATTTTTCGCTCAAGTTTTAACTTAATTAAGAAAGACATAGTTCACGTTGTTAAATTTAATGTATTGTGATTTAAAAAAAAAACGTAAATACAAAAATACACAACACTTTATTTCAGTAACTAACTACATATATCATCATCACTATCGTTAGCAGCGGCGTGCAGTCAGTACTTTGAAATAAACTGTAATGAACTAGAGTTTCTGCGAAATAAAATATATATCTCGTAATATTCCTATCACAATTATTTTCATACTATTCAGACTTTAATATATCATCATATTCTGTCAGATAAATGTGTATTTATTCTTTATTCCCAAAAATATATAATTCCGTACAGCTTACTATACTATACGCGCCTGATCGTTAGCCATTGTCAGTTAACTGTTAGATAAAGGTCCATTGCCGATTTTTAATAGAGATAAAAGCGTGTTTTATCTCGGTCTACACTTTACTCCACGTGTTTTTATTTTCTGAATCTTCTGGTGATTTCTCCATACTACGCTATGTCTTGCGGAGCTTCTGAGTTAGCTTAGTATTCATAGTCCAGATTTCTACTCGTATTATTTGTTTATTAATTTTACATTGGATTGTATTGGAAAATAATATTGTTTATAGGATTCTTTTTAATTAATTAGTTGAAATATAAATGTTATGTTGTGTGCATTTATGGAAATATTACAGGTTTAATTGGGATGGTAGACCGTGCATGGGGGAAGGGTTAATCACACCACACGCAATCCAGCTATTATAGTATTATTTCCCTTGTTATTTTTTCTTGAAATATTCTGTTTAAGGAGGAAACTTTCCTTAAGTATGTGAATAAGAAGACCAATTGTAAGTTCACGCCATCCACTATAATGTAAACAAATTTTAAGCTATTCTGCAAAACTTGCAATTTCTTTATATTATTTTTAATCCAGCAGTTTTTCTTGTAATAGCCAGTTCATTTTGGCAACTTCGCGTATGCATATTGATTATTTGGAATATTTAATAATTTTCGCCAATTTTGTGTGCCAATTCGTATAGTCTACAAACATTTCAGGTACTGTTCTCGTGAATGCCTTCGACAGCTTCCCGGGTTTCATATTTATATTATGGTCATATATGCAATATGAACATTACAACTAACCTTTGATTGATAGTGCTGGTTCTCTGGCGTCGTGGCTGTTGTTGTTCTTCTTCATCTCTCTGGGTAGATTTCCGACCGAGCAAAATACGCACTCTCGTCGCTCGAATTATTGAGAGCTCCTTACCGGACGATGTACCGAATGCAATTGCGCTCCGCTAGTCGTTTTACCGCGCTCCTTCAATCTCCGAAAGCGGCAATATTCACACACATAAAATGACCAATATCAACAATAAGAGATCCCAGGGGTGCTAATCGAAAGAAGAAAGGTACGTAAACATAATAATTAATATATTTGTGTGTATAGAAATGTAAAACTACAGACTTGTTCAAAACTCATATGTTCAACATTCAATGTACATAAAACATTTTCTATCTTGAAGTAAAAGCGACATGGTCTTTTGTTGGAATAAGAAGTCTTTCCATTTATCTTAAACTTTTTTCTCTTCAATGGAGTAAATTTAATGTATCCCAACGGTGTCTTCCTTACTTCATAAGTTTAATTAAATAAAGTTTTCCACGCTTACATTAGATACATTTAATAAATGAAACGTCACTAAAGCCATTTCTCGAGAAAAGAGGTAGAGAAATAAGTTAATCAAGACACACACAATAATACGTTAAAAACTGTTGTTTTTTAATGACAATTGTGATTGAAAATAAATTAATGAGAAATTTATATTTAGCTACATGTAGTTTATAATATTTTTTGTGTTCTGTAATATACATAACTTAGAAAAATATATGCATTGGTGCTACGAAAATAAATAACTAAATTAGTCCGATTTAATAAATAACGTAAATGAGGATTTAACCACAGATTCTTTGAAAATAGCATGTAGAGCTAAGCCCATAAAACTCTTTAAATTAAATTTGATATCTTTGTACTAATCACCTTGTCCGACAAGCCAGTATAAAATGTTCTCGTGATACGACCACGAGACATCTCTAATAGTTGAAATTTTAAGATTTACTCAATTTGATGATTATCTACTATCCCACCATATAATCAATATGTATGGTAGGTAAGTAGGTTAATTTAGATTATTTTGCGATGTTGAAATTACTTTTTACTAACGTTCAAGCGGACGCGCGATCTTTTGAAACGGCAGCGGTCACGCGTAGTCGTTTCGACCTTTTTCATTTTTAGGTATTATAAAATACAAATTAATAAAATAATCATTTATTCATTATAATATGAGACGTAAATTGCTCTGGATCGCACGTACGAATACGACAATTCCGGTCGTAAATCGGAATCACCGCAGGGTAGGGGAAGGAAGTAAGGAAACGTGGTACAGGATGAGGTCGGTGAGGGGATAGGGGTTCTAGTCGAAGGACCAGGGTTCGGAGAGACTGCTCGCCTTATCTTGTATATGACGCCTCCATAATCCCTGCAGTCGCCGCTGAGATCACACGAAATGGCACGCGGATGAACTGATCTCCGATCCCAATTGAATACGGCGATGTCACATGTTCACCCACGGCACATAAACAACAAACAATACGTGATCAAAACACAATATCTCAAAATATAGTGCTGGTGCACTGGAGATGAAAGGTCCACACCGCGAATGCTATTGCGATATCGAGATCGTACAAACATCGATCAAGTTGACGTCTGCTGGCGTCAAGAGATCACAATTCACACTGAAAAGACAAGTATAAGGAAATGTATGGATGGAAATTTGGATGCGGAGTATCAATAACAGTCGTCGCGACTGAATCGAAAAGAAGCGCCAAAAGAGTGTTTACGAATTCGAAACAATTAGTGATTGTTAAATCGTTATTGTGACTGTGATTGTGTTCGGTTGTAACTATTATATGATTGGTAACAGATTATTCGTAAGTTTTCGAACAATTACTGGTTTACTAGAAAGTAAACCTTTAACAGTTAAATCTTATTATCATTGCCAATCATCGTTAGATTTATGTTAACAATCAGCGTCACAATTGCAGTCATAACTTAAGTTAATACATTAAAAACAAATACTCAATCAGAATGAATGAATTACCGTTCCGGCGACACACGTGCACATGGCTAACTGCGACACGGCCGCAGTTATTTTCAGAGTCTCACCGCCTTCGTGGCGACTATTTTAAAAGCAGGCTCAAAGCTGTTTGTGTCTTGGCTAAATAAATAAGTGAAAATATAAGTCGATTCAGCATCCCCAGAGCCTGCATCAGATATATAATTTATATTAGATGTCTCAGCTCTCAGACAGTTATGGGTGACGTGTTGATATTACTGTATTTTAGTTTCGACAACAGTATGCTGTACGCAATACACGTTGCATTTATAGCACAATATAGTTAAGAATAGTACGTACAATATTCCAGGATCGTTACATTTTCGTGCTTACGATAGACGAAAATATGAGGAGCATAATTAGATCGAGGGCAAGCTTGTTCCTCCTTGTTCCTTCGTCCTTTGTTTCCTTTCTCTTTCCCATTGCCTACTCATTACTTCCGGCTGGAATTCACGTCTGTGTTCGTTAATATTCTTTACCCTACTCCATTTCTCCGTTCCTCCTTTCTGACCTTTAACAGCAAAAGCTCTTTGTCCGCACAATATCCGTATACATATACGTTCATTTAAATAAGTTTTTTTTGTCTGTGTGATAGATAGCATTTTGTTTTATTGTATGTAATTTACTACATTGTCTCTGTCATGAATTATTTATCTGGTAAATCAATGAATAGTAAGATTAAAGATTTTGTATTCAAGATCGTGTTACTCCAATCTCGTCCATTGATATTGCACGGTAGCTCACTAGAATCAATTATTTTTCTAAACAAATAATATATATCTCATAGAGACGAAGCTATTTTATATTAATGCAAACATGTGTGAGCTACGTCCCAGACCACAGGGGAAAACCGACTGTTACCATAAAGAGAATCACAGCTTTCTTTCGCCTTCTAGGGCATACATACAAGTTTTCACTATCAATAATTAAATCCGCAACAGCCCCACGTCTAAAAAAACTGATGTAAATATAAGAAAATAATAAATAAATGCTACAGTTTTAACACACACGATCCTCGAAATGTATTAATTTCGAATATAAATAAACAGATCATGGGATATCATAAAGACGCCAAACAATGAGAGTACCGTTCGCAAACAATGTGTTTTTTTAATAAAATCAATAAATAATAATTAAACATTATGGAAAATAAAGAGACATCGGTGAATACACTCAAATATAAAGTCAAACTTATTCATATCAAATTATTTGATTTATCTCTTACATTACATTTAAAATTAACAAAATTTTAAACAAATAATATATGTCTCATAGACGAAGCTATTTTTTATTAATGGAAAAATATGGAAGTATGTGTAATTATAGGGCTCACAACCCGTCTTTAAGTGATCACTTTACACAATGTAACGTTCACCATTCCACCCAATCAACCTCTATATCTATTAAATTTTTGAAAGTTGTATACACTACAGTGTCGCTGTCTATGGACTAAATTTGATATTCATTTTTCCTGAAACAGCATATATGTCACAATGAGAATCTAATTATTCTATATTCTTTATCTGTAAAATGTTTTCAACACATTATACTAGAGGCTCAAAAATCAAAATTTTTCAATTTTTATATATTTTAACTAGTATATTATTAGCAATATTTGAATATGTCCAAGAAAATACAACGAAAACAGGTCGTAAGCCCTGTAATTACCCATACTTTCATATTTTTCCATTAATAAAAAATAGCTTTGTCTTTATGAGATATCTATTATTTGTTTAATAACAGTGCCTATGTAGGTAAAAATTCAGTAATTGTATGTTCTTGGACATATTCGAATATTGCTAATTATTTTTCTGGTTAAATTGATAATATAACAATATTGAAAATATATATTTTTAATTTTTCAACATTATAGGAATTAAAAGAACTCAAAGAAACCCATTTAAAAGTATTTTAAATAGTTAAATGGACTTCCCGGATAAAATGTGTTACAAAGGTACGTTAAAATAACGGTTTAAAATGATTCACTGGAAGTTCGCGGATGGGAGGTATAGTATGTGGTTACGGATATTTAGTATTTAGTAGACAAGGAGGAAAGAATTGTACACACAACAAAATAACACCGTCTGACTTGTGACAATATTCAGACGAAATTTGAAAACACAAAAAAAGTACAAAGAATTGTGTATACGAGGTATGATTAATTTGTTTAAAATACAAGGGCGAGTCAAAAATTATCTACACTTTCGCCATAACACACCTTCAAAGTTGTCATACTACCTTCTGCGTATGCGTGCTTAGACATAGTACGACTGCGGTCACGTGTGCGAAATTCGATCCCGATCGCGTATTTTGCCTTCCGGCTAGTACAATGTAAACATGTCCGTTACGCTAACAGTTCACACCAAGGAGGAACAGCAAGCAGTGATTCGATATCTCTGGTCGGAGAGTGTGAAAGTGTTTTTTTTTTGTGGATCGAGAAGTTTAAAAGTGGCCGGACGAGTGTGACGCACGAAGAGGGAGCAGGACGCCCGTCAACCTCCACCACAGACGACAAGATTCAGCAAGCTCGAGAGATGGTTCTGGCGAGTTGCCATCGTCTTCTTTGAACATCAGTCATGGTTCTGCTCATCAAATCATCCACGACGAGCGTGGCTTCCGTAAAATCTGTGTAATGAAATTGTAGAACGAAAAATGTACATCATTTTTGACTCACCCTTGTATATAACGTGTTTTTGATGAGTTAAAAAATACAGATGTTAAAAAAATAATTGATGAAATGCGCTTTGTAATGCCGTATTTTAAGTGTTGAATTATGTATAATGAATCTGTGAATGAACAAATGTAAAAAAATCGGAGTCGCAAATAAACTAGTCGCATTTTGGTTACCGGTATTAGTTTATAGTTACTGTAAACAACAATTGTAAGGACATATATTGTCTGTCGCAGCTAATTAGAATTAATATCCCTCCACATTATATCCGGATCGACCCGGCAGTCCGTACTCTTTCACATTCCTGAAAGTTGTTCGTGCAAATATCACGAGAAGTTAAAAGAAATTGACTTTTTTAACATTGTCCTTACTACGCTAAAAATTATTCTCTCGTGAACTGTTACATTTCAATTTGAACCAATCATTCTACCCACCAGCATATTTTGCTCTCAGATGGAAGATATTAAGTAAGTCCAATTTAATATCAGAAACATTATTACGCAGAATTTAATCCCCATCTTCCCTTGCCTCTAGAAATTTATTTTTATTTTTTCCTTCTCTTAATTTTCTTTTTTTCAACTCCTCCAGTAGAAAAGATAGTTATTACTCTTTACATTGTCTTCTTCACTGATTAACATTATTTTTTGTTACTGCTCCCACCCTGTATCGTATTGTTGTATTCAATGATTCAGAGAAAACATGTCATTGGTTGAATTTACTAATATATTATTTTTGTTACTATCTTGTTGTTGTTACTAGTGTTGATTGACTGTATATTTTCCTATTAAATAATGGACGAAAGATGTCAGATGCCATATGTTCTCGATATTATTTTATTATGTGTATTATGAGTTCTGTGTGTGTAGAATGCACGATGTATGCAAAGAAAGCGATCTTATTATGAATGTCAACAAGTCGAAAGTGGTGGTATTCGAGAAGGAGGAAAGCAAGACAGCGTGCTAAATACTTGTAAGTAATAAATGTTTGGAACAAGTAGATGAGTTTGTGTATTTGGGAAGTATGTTTGATAGAAACAAGACGATAGAGAAATATATCGAAAGGAGGGCGACTGCGATGGAATTATAGCTAATGGGAACTTGTCAACTGAGGCAAGACTAGCGGTTTACAATGGAGTCTTGGTACCGACACTGATGTGTGGAAGTGATGTCTGGAGCTGGCAGAAGAGGAACGAAAGTAGACTGAATGCAGTGGAAATGAGATCACTTAGGCGTATATGTGGCAGATCTATTTATGACAGAGTAAAGAATGAAGAAATAAGGAAAGAATATAAAGCTAATTTTAGTATAGTGAATAAGATTAAGAAAGGATAGGTGATATTAGGTGGTTTAGTCATACGGAACGGATGAATGAGGAGGAATGGTAAGACAAATATATGACGCAAGCGTTGATGGCATCAGAAGTAGAGGACGTCCGCGAAAGCCTTGGAACGACCAGGTAAACCAGATACTGGAGGATGGTCATGTTAAAAGCCTCAATAATCGTCGAGCTTGTATGAATGTGGATGATGCGAGAATTGTGTGTCAGGACAGAAGAGTGTGGCGCTCTATCCTCTCTACCTACGAAATGGCGTAATGGTAAGTTAGTTAGTTCTAAATTATTTAAATTAAGACAATGTCCGAAATTAATATTACTTTCTTATCAAAAAAATAATTTGTAAATAATTCAAATAGAATTTTGTAACTGATAAAACGTAGGTAACGTTACCTACTAATGTAATTTATGTAACTTCATGTAACCTAACCGAGAAACGGCGTGATGATAAGTATTATTTTTTGGAATGGAATCATAAACACTTATCAAATAAATGATAAGGCGACATGAAGCGTTTGAGATGTGAATCTATGAAAGAATGCTCAAAATAAGCTGGATGAATCTTGAATTCTCTGAAGTATCAGGTCTTGTATCTCATAATGCAGAGAACGATTGTTGAAAGTCGGGATCCTGGTAGAAGGAGAACATCATAGATTAATTAGACAATGGTTTGGCCAGTCTACTGTAGAACATTTCCATGCCGCAGTAAACAGTAAGTGATGGTAACCAACATAATATCCAACGTCTGTTGAACGGATGGGGCAAAAGAAGAAGAAGAAGAAGCAAAAAAATATTTCTTTCTATTGAAAGTGCTTACGTAAAAATAATTTGTTTGATAAATTTTAAATATTTTTGTGACAATAAATATTATGTACGGAAATATACATACAACAAACAATATTGTGCTATCATTTCTGATATGTGAAGGTAGATGGTTATCGGTAAACAAAGGAAATTTTCATGCAATTGATTTTGTAAATAAATTACGTTATAAAAAATAATAATTTTCCATCATCAAATTTCTAGATCTTCATAAATGATATTTAAAAAAAAAAATTTTTAATGCATTTAAAGATAATGAAATTAAAATAGTTGCCCATATTCGATCATTATTAAATGCATGGCTCAAACTCTCATTAGTTTCAGAGCTGTTGGTGTAGTAACATTTTTAATTAAATTTGAGACTATAAAATATGTTTGGTATCAAATTGGCAGAATTTCGGCTGCCAGTATTTCAGTATCGATTTTTGCCAGTGGCTGGTACCAGCACCAGTACCGGTAACGGAAACCCTAATTAGCACTTGGAGTCTCAAGTGAGAAAAGGTAATTATATTTTGCCCGTCTGATGGAAAATGGAGGCTTAACTGGTTGGTTAATTGATTACATCGAAATCCCTCGTGACGTATTTTAAAGAGGTTGAGAGGGTTCGATTAGGGATGAACGATAGCCCATATTGATTAATATGATTAAGAATTTTTGAATTACGTAAAATTTTTAGATAAAATGAATGAATTACTACGGCTCAACCTCAATGTTTTGTTTGTTTTTTAGTTTAGCATCTTTTTTGATGTGAGACATTCTAGTGCGCACCGAGTAGAATAAATCGCCGAAAACTGACAAATGAAATGAAATCTTGTTATGGGAGTGACATCACCAGTGTGTTATTGTACATAGAACATACCTATCAGGCACGGTCGCTTCATATATGCTTTGGATGCTCCACATCCCTTGTACTCGAGAATTAAAAAGCTTTGGACTATTTATTTCTAGCCGAAAACTCCACCGCTGCAAATAAATTCGTCCTTACACTCACTACTACGACACGGCGCGCAGACCTATAAATGTGTTCACCTTAATAATTCCTCTTTTTGCCACTTTTCTTTTGCAAGTGACTGTTCAAACATACTTATTTTAAAGTTATTAATAATATTCCATAGTTTTAATTAAGACTAACTTAACGAAGTCCATCTTGTGCATTAAAAAAATATTACTTTTCTCAACGCTAATAAATTATAAGAGGTACTTTCAAGGGGGCCATAAATAGATACATAGAAATTTAATAGCTTTTTAAAACAAACTTGTGTATAATATAAATTGTAAAAGTGTCCATAGTAGTTATTGAACAAGGATTTAGTTGAAAATAGGGAACACAAAAATAATGTGTTTTTACTGGGTTGGAATATTTTCATAACACTTCAAGATTTTTCATTTAGATATTTATATATTTTAAATTGTAATTAAAATTGTAAACGAGAGCATAAATTAATCAAATATCTCTAGAATGAGAATTGGGCATTGCCAGGTAGCCTCACATTTATTCAGATTGAACTTAATAGATTCCCCAATGTGTGAGTGTGGTGTCGAGGAGGAAACCCTTGACCATATCTTTTTTGCCTGTCGATCACAGTTTTTTTTTATAGTAATCTCGTTAATGGTAATTTTCAACTCCCGGTTGACTTGTGTCATTTTTCCCTTAACTCGCCACATTTAATCTATATAGATATATTAGCAAATTTTTTGAACGACAATCGACTTGTAATATAATATTTCCTATTCTATAACATTGTTGTACTTTTTTTCTATAAAATAAAGTTTTAACTTGATTAATAGCACAAATCACTCTTGAAGGGTGGATTGTCCATTTAAAAGAAGAAAAGTACAAATTACATAAGAGAATATAATTTAGACATAAATTATTAATACCAGTATTTTAAAAAGAAACAGATTTCGTACAAACCGGATTATTATGAGAACCGCTATGTCTTACTGTACTGTAATATTATTTAGATATCCATTATATGGTGCTTTTAGGGTATATTTCTATCATATAAGTTATTTATAACGAAAACACATTTTTATTGTGAAGTTGCATTTTCCGATCTCAATAGTAATAAAATATTCTTTCGATAAATTGATTTTTCTTGTCTAGCTTTCTAATTGATTAATTTAATTTGTAAAAAAACAAATATCAGATATCTCATAGAGACAGAGCTATTTTTTTATTATATTAATAGAAAATATATGGATGTATGGGGTAATTACAGGGATTACGACCTGTCTTCGGCTGGCTTAAGCGATTATTTTTTATATATATAACGTTCACCATTTCTCACCCCTCAGTCTCCACATTTATCAAATTTTTGAAAATTGTATATATGTTAGTATGTGGACTCGCTTTGAGTACCACTACACCGTCGCCATCTATGGATCAAATTTGATAATTCATTTTTGTCCTTTTTTTAAACAACATATATGTCATCACTATGAGTGTCTGATTTTTTTGAAATTATTTTTAAGCAATATAATTTATCTGTAAAATGTTTTTAAACATATTATCCTAGAATACGCCTGATATATCAATATTTTTCAATTTTTTATAATATCATATAATAAAAAAATACCTTTGTTTCTTTGAGATATCTGACATTTGTTTAATAACAGTGCCTTTGTAGGTAAAAATCCAGTAATTGTGTGTTCTTGGACATATTCAAATATTGCTAATTTAATTTGCATTTATTTATTCTTAATCTGCTGCATATAATTATATGCTCTAATATAAACGATATTAATATATTTTCTTACTTTAATTTATAATTTTTCCTCCTTATATTATTGGACATTTCATTAAAAATCTGCATCGCAGTCTCATTCTATCTTTTCCTCTTATATGATGCTCGTGCTCTAGCTGGTTTTCCTAAATTTTTATTTTTAATTATTGAGTTATGATTGGTTCAGTAAAACAAAAATTACATTTGGAATAGTAAAATTTTAACTTTGTTTGTTTGTCACTTTTCCAGCAAGAAGTTTCTCAATACAAATGTCCTATATTTACATAACCTTAGTATGGAAACTAAACATTGACTTTTGGCTTCGTAATTTATAGCTTTCTGATAACTCCCCCACTCCCTTATAAGGTCAACTCCTCCGCGCTTCGGTGAGCATCCCCTTCGATGATTTATACAATCTGTGCGAAATTGGGGATTTCCACACTTACTTATGGTTTACATTCTAAACAATTTTATTGTTTTTCTGTTGTATTTTTCCAAACTTTGGACTATTTGTATTTTGAGCAAATTTTCAATGAAAATATTTTATAGACATTTATATATATTTATTTGACAGAGTGAATAAGTTTTTGTTCTTTCTAGACTAATGGTTGTACCAACATTTTTAGATTGGAATCAGAAAGTTTGAATAGATTCAGCGTATTGTTTAGAAGTTGTCTCAAACTATTTTTGTTCCATTTTTCAAGTTGTTAAAATATATTGTACCCCAAATACAAGATTCTGACAATGTTCGTTGAATTCGACATTTCTTATATTAGTTATAATTTTTTGTGTTCTTCAGTATTCAAGTAACATAATACAACTACATTCAAACACATAAATTAAATGTATTAATTAGAAAGATGTACATATAAAAACAATTTTATCTAAAAATATTGTTGTTGCGCCACTGGGATTCGAATATGAATGTGTTCTCCTAATAATATATAAGTTATATCAATGTGTTCAAAATTTAATAAAAATGAATTACTCAAAGGTATTTGATATTCCGTAAAAACAAAGTAGATGGCTCTTTGAAATAATGGAATGATAAATGAATTAATTTAATAAAGGTAACATATAGGTTCGAAAATTTGACGTCAAAAATAATGTCGCAATAGCATAGTTGGATAATGCACCTTCCTCGGTTTGGAAAGAGATCCAGGTTCGAATCCTGGGGGTGCAATAACAACATTTTTCTATAAAATTGATTTTATATGTATATCTTTCTAATTAATACATTTAATTTACATTAAAAATATCACATACATTACAACTTCACAATAAGAATGTGTTCTCCTGAAAACTTATAAATATACTGAAAAGTTGTACCTTTGCAATTTGTCTGTAGATTTGTAGATGAAGCTCGAGATAAGAGAAACCGATCGACGTACAATAAATTTCGTGGTTTCACACAAAGTTATTGTTATTTTATTTTATTTAATATGTCAAACCACAAAGTGATTGCTTTCTACGAAAAAATATTTATTTTAGAACACATTCTTATTGTGAAGTTGTAATTATTCAGAACATAGGTTTGTGATATTTTAAATATGAATTAAATATATTAATTAGAAAGATATATTTGATTCATATTTAAAAAATATTTAGTTGCTACCGGGATTCGAAACTGGACCTCTTCCTGCCCGGGGAAGTGCGTTCGCTACCTTCGTTAATACATTTTCAGAATATTACAGAATATAAGTTCAAAATTTGTCGAAAATGTATTCGAATACTATAACGAAAATGGAGAACGCGCTTCGCTAAATAGGAAGAGGTCCAAGTTCAAATCCCGGTAGCAACAAAATATTTTTTCGATAGATAGATTAATTTAATTTGTATCATGTTTATGTGTTCAAGATAACACATATATGCAAATTTTGAATTTGTTGTCGACGATGTTGAATTAATTTTGATCGCAATGTTATCCACAGTGGTGGTAAAGCGGCGGCGAGCCCTCAGTTCATAACCGCTGATCACCCCTGGACTACGAGCGCGACGGCAATCAAATATTCAGTATATTGTCAGAGGGCGGACAGTAATAAAGATATAGTTTTCAAATAAAAGGTGTTGTGGAAATTTTCGGTCCCTTAGTGAAAATAAGCAAGGATCGATATTGATTCGGGCCTATCTAATTTTTACCACTCGACAAATGCGTGCAGGCCGATTTGGGAACCGAGCCTGGCCTCGAGTCACGCGAGACTCCTAGTAGAGGTCACGCGGTGCTGATTCGGCCCGTTTCGGGGCAACCTGTGCGGCGCGGTGTAGTATGTGGACGGCCCGGAGGGTTGCGTAAGGGTTGCGCGTTGCACGGGCTTAAAGTTTCAAACATCATTTATCACAGCATTGGATTTATTGCGAATCTGGGAATTGAACCCGCCGAATCGTTACTCAATATTCAGATATAATGAGAATTTATTTCGTCAGAATTTTATATACGTATATTTGAAGTACGAGTTGAATTCTTCTCGCACAAACACCCCTGGTGCCTGTCCCGTGGGAGGTCGGAGGACTAAGGATATGTGACGTGATACAAAAAAAAAAAGTAAATATTGTTTAATTGGTCTGCAAAGCAGCTAACAACACCGATCCAAAAATGGTCAAATGGTCAAAAAACCGTTTCAATAAAGACCTATCAAACATTTTTTTAAATGGTGAGAACCCAGTGACTACCTTAAAATACAAAGTAAAAGAACACATTATTATCTAATTTTTTATTTCTTTGTTATATTATATAATATTCAGGTATCCACCCATAAATACTGTGTACTAGGTCTGTAAAAATTGTATATCTTTTCGAAAGATAGATTTTTTTCTTTATATATATTTATTACATTTATAATATACATATTTTATTCTTTATATCTTTCTAAGTAATTCATCTAACATCTCCTTATCTATTTTTTTTACCCTTGTTATATTTTATTTATAAAAAAAATGTTTAACTGTGTAAAAGGCAATTCTTGCCATAAAACTGCCATTCAGTTGGGGAAAAAATAAAATTAAAATGAAAACATTAATTACTTTTGAAATTAACAAAATTAACTTTGTGGTTAAAAATCATTATTATTATTTATTAAACTTGTTTTATTAACCATTTATAAAGTTTAAATACATCTACCGGTTTCGAAAAATACAATTTTCTTCTTCAGGTTGTCAATACTAATTAATTCGTTTAATAATAAAATACAATTTACATTAGAAATGGAAAATTATTCGAGCCTAAATTTTTTGGATCTAACATTGATTGAAAATAATAATAAAATTGAATTTAAAATTTTTAGAAAACCAACCTTTACAGATACTATCATACATAGTGAATCTAATCATCCATTATCACACAAGCATTCAGGGTTCCACTCCATGATACATCGTTTAGTCAATATCCAATTTGAATACAATTTAAAAATATCAGGTAATAATGGGTATAATACAGGTTTAATAGACACTATTTTAAAAAAGAAATGAAAATAATATAATAATCAATTTTTATATAAATTACAGATATTAACTTAATGATAATAATGATTATTGGTGTAGGATTTTATACATAAATAACTTTTCGAATCAAATATCTAATATAATATACGAAACATTGGACCGGTATTTTATACAAATAATAATAAAGGAAATTTACTCATAAATTCTAATGACAAACATGATAAATTTAACAATTCTGGTGTCTATAAACTTAGTTGAAATGATTGTGCTGCTTTATATATTGGTAAAACGGGTAGAAATTTTAATATAAGAGTAAAGGAGCATTTGAGATTTTTAAACAATAGTGGGTTTTCAGAATTTTCTAATCATTTGATAGAAAATGGTCATGGTTTTGATAAAAAAATTGGGATTATCAATTTTGCATGTTAACGGTGTTGGTCATAATTTAAATAATTTGTAATCGTTGGAGATAAATAAAGCGTGTAAAACCAATCAAAAAATTATAAAAAACCAATAAAATTTAACTACGAGTCCTATTCTAAAATTTTTTCCTAAAAATTATTCGAGTAAATTTGTATTAAGTAACAATTTGAGTTAGGTACTAAATGTATTTTTTAAATAATTATTGTTTTTTAAAAATAGATTCTGGTAAAGAAACAACAACATACGTTTTTAGTTAGTATTGACATCCTGAAGAAGAAAATGGTATTTTTCGAAACCGGTAGATGTATTTAAACTCAATGAGTGGTTAATAAAACAAAGTTAACAAATAAGAAAATATATATAATAGAGAAAAAATAAAATAAATATTTAAGTATTTTATTATGGTACACTAAAAGCCAAAAATTTCCATCAATTTTAAAACACGTGTTTTAAAATAATAAATAAGTACTAGGTGAAAAAGGCTGAAAAATCTTACATTGATTTTTGCAAAAACCTTCAACACCTTCCCCTGACACAAGGGTTGATGGCACCAGAAATATAGGACGTCCGTGGAAATCACAATGATTGTATTACATTTTCATGAACAATCAGCTAACTCCCAATAATAATTTTACAATTTTGGTAAAGAAATTCAGAAAAACTCCAAATCTTCCCCATAAGTACGAGATAAATCTAAGTATCAATAAAATTTCTTAGCCACCCTATAACTGCATAAACAATCTACCGAAGCGTGTTTTGCAATTTTTGTAATCCGTTTCATTACAAAATTAAACAGTTTTTTGTTGCTAGTGAACATTTTAGAAAAATGGAGTTAGCTGCTTTGCTGATTAAAGTATCTTGATGTATATTTTTGCAAAATAAATGTGACAAAATTGTATTTATTTGATAACTAACTAGTGCAATCCATAAAATAATAAAAATTTCAAAAACAACAACCAGCCGTTTGATAAATATGCTAATATTTATTTAATATATGTGATCCGTATGGAGCGGGTTCCATTATCCTATAAATAATTAGTGCTTTTCACCGTCGACCAAAATTTAAAAAACTGAACGTTTCTTGTCTCTCGCTTATGCATGATATTATAGTAAAATACTATCCAAGGACGAGCGTGTATATATGACACACTTCCAATTATAAAATATCTGACAATAATATAACAGAACTGGACTTGTTTGTTTAGAAAAATTTATTTTCAGAACAAAAAGTTACATATCCATCTAACTCACACATAAATAACAAAGGATATTAAAACTTATTCTTTAGTTTCCTTTAAATTCCTACAGTTCAGTAGTTCCTACAAAGCAATCATCCGTCCTATACTCACTGAAACACAATCGTTCACAGAGAATCAAACATACCCTCACTCAAACAGCACTTACATGTGTCGTCTAAATTTTATTCTAAATTAATTTCCATCCCAAACCCTTCCATAAACTCGGCCTATATGATCCTTCGTCCGATCCCCGTCATCTTCGTCCCATTTCACTTCTTTACCCTGAATCTATTGAATAAAATTTATAAAAAGATTGTATAAAAACTTTATACTTTTAAAATTAGCAATATTATCTTTGTTGTTAAAATTCATATTTTTATTTATTATCTTTGTTTTATTAACCACTAAATTGAGTTTAAATACATCTACCGGTTTCGAAAAAATCTATTTAAAAAAAAAAATACTATAGGTACTAAAAAACTTTTTTTTTCTTCTTAAAATAGATTCTGACAAAGAAACATGATATATTTTTTAGTTAGTTATGACATCCTGAAGAAGAAAATGATATTTTTCGAAACCGGTAGATGTATTTAAACTCAATTTAGTGGTTAATAAAACAAAGATAATAAATAAAAATATAAAAACTTTCACTATATATAACAAAATCAATCCGAAAAAGAATGAACAAAATGTAAAATAAAATAAAAAGTATTATACAAAAAACCTTACCCATTTTTGCTACTATTTTATACAATTAAAATTACCCGATATCAAAAAAAAAAAATATTCACCATACGCCCCGCAATAGGGTCCCAAAAAAAATCTTACGCCATTGTTGTTACCTCATATGTCGGAGACAAGAGGGCTCAGCCCTTATACCTTCTCCCTTTAACAATCGAATGAGAGAGTTTTCTTTCAAATTTTCCTTAGTGTGAATGAATGAGGATATCAGAATTTTATATATAAGATAAGGCATTTTGAGATCAATTTCGATTCGAGTCTGGAAAATCAGCATAGTGTAAATTTTTCTACTAGACATATGAGGATCGATCCCTCGTTTAGTGAATAATTTATTTATCCAGTTGAATTCAATTTATTTTACCCTCATGCAATTCGAAGGCAATTTAAAAACAATTTTATTCCTTTCATCTTTTCTTCTCCGTAAGACTGTTTGTATTCAGTCCTACCATTTATTTCTACGGCAATCGGGATATCAGAATGCATGAGAAGGTAACAGGAACACCTTCTCATGCACGGTAACGTTTCTGTAATATTCCCACTGTTAGGAGCATCTCCGCTTTCTTATGATAGCCTGGCAGCGGAGATATCGAGCGTTTCGGGAATTTCAATATGGTTTGGTATCAAACACGTTCAACATGCTTACGGAAGTAATGCCATTTTAATATTTTGTACACGAAGTTTTTAATCTTTTATCACTTTATGTTAGATTTATTATATGGATTTTATTTTATATGTACATGTGTCTGGGCGAATATGTAAAAAGATAAACAATGAAATGGTAGTATATCTACTTTTAAAATTAGCAATATTAACTTTATGGTTAAAATTCATATTTTTATTTATTATCTTTGTTTTATTAACCACTTAATTGTGGTTAATAAAAGAAAGATAATAAATAAAAATATGGTAGTATATCTGTGTTTGGCAACAAATTACCCCAGTGAGCTCAGTTATTCGTCTTGGCAATTTGGATAGACGAGATGAGGTGTATTTTACTCAATCATTCGACGTAGTTCTTTCGAAGATATTTCTGAATTTCTGCATTATCATCAGTGGCGTAGCTACAAAAATTGGGCTCCAATGCAAAATGGAAAAAAGAGCCCCATTAATATATGTTGTATATAAAATACACTAATGCATACATCGATAATGTTCTAATTTTTCGTTTTCATTCTCTTAATTTTTTTTACTCCTTTAATATAAGAACATTTTTTCACTCTTCATTGTTTTCTACACTACGCAATATTAATGTTTATTATGAAATATATACTGTATCATCAATTTGTTATTAATTCAGAGAAAAAATATGATTGGTAGAATTTATTGTTAAAAAAAAAAGGGAATGAAAAAAAACAATCAAAATTAAATATATATATATATACAAGATGGCCCAAAATGTGATATAATCACATTAAAATTAGTTTAACTATATTAACAATAGCTTAAATAGTTTACTAATTTACTCACTTACCTATTGACCTATATTACTTTTCATTTCGACAATTTCTGGTCGCCATCTTTGATTATTAATTTTCCCATTGTTTATATTTGTTTTTTTTTCAAATTGTTACCCAGAATGATAAAAATCACTGCAGAAGGCCATATTCTGATCAAAAATTTGCGAATTGAAAAACATTGGGGTGCTAGGAAAATGATCAATGAGTTTCAAAACAAAGCCCAGAGTATAGCTAGACATTACAGCATAATTGGACATTACAGTAGGACAGAGCTCCATCTCACACAGCCAGAAATAAAATCAACTTTCTTTGTCGTAAGAATATTAATTTCATCGAGCCAGGTGTGTAGCCACCGAACAGCCCAGATTTAAACCCAGTAGATTATGCAATTTGGGGTTTTTTGATGATTTTTGATTAGCTAAATATTGTGCAAAAAAAATTACATTAAGAATTATTATTAATTATATTATGTTTTGAAATAACTCACGTGTTACGAGATATTCTCACTTTTTTGGGCCATCCTGTGTATATATATATATATATGTATAAGTCCCTATCAATCCACTGCAGGATGTAGGCCTCTCCATTATGTCTATCCGTTATGGAAACTACTGGAGTATTTCATTCGTTCAACGATTGTATATCGTTACTCTATCCACACGACAAACTCATTTAAATTTTAAAATATTTAACTTAGCGTTTGAGTCTTTAATATCCACTCATTGCGCTTACGGTATTTTCTAGTGCAACCCAGCATTCTTCCATAATTTATTGTTTTATTTGGAGTTTTTGTTCCTCATTATATTAACATCCATATTTCATTTCTCTGCGCATGGAATGGAATTCTAATCACCTATTAGGTTTGCGGTTGATAATCGCATCATAAATTGAGGAACTTTAAAATCAATTTCAAGAGTTGGCAGATGCAATCAAAAGTGCCGGATTCCATATGAATATCAACAAAACCAAAGTCATGGTAAATAGTTTCGCAAACATCAGACCAATTCAGATAGCTGAAATTGGTTTGGAACAGGTCCAGCGGCATATTTATCTTGGACGATTTATCTCGTGCATGCAATTATAGGAAGAATGAATCTGGTATTGAGTTTCTTCAGTTGACTAAATTACACCTTTAAAAACAACTTTCCAAATTGATTTAAAACCTCAAACGTTAGGCTACAGTTTCCAAAATTTATCTGAATTTTAAATTTTCTAAGATTACATATGTAACCTTACAAATAATATGTATATAACACTTAAATATGTACTAAATACTTAAATAATATCGATCTGGCGTGTTATTTCTACAAATACTAATGTTTTCAAAGTCTATACCGAGACAAATGTTCATCTAGTAAAGCAGAAATTATAGTTTATTGTCATTGTAATTATATGTATGGAAATAAGTAAATGAAATAAATATATATTATAGAAATAAAGTGAACATTTGTTCACTAATAGAAAAACAAAAATAATTTTAAAATAGACTGAAAAAATTAACTAAAAATAAATAAAAATTAAACACAGAATAGCTGAAAGCCTTTAATCAATTATACCAATATCTCAATATAGAAACAAAAACATGATTTGGTCCAGAATAGAGAGAAACAGGCTGATAATGATGATGAATATGCTGTTTAAAGTAAATAGATAGGTAATTCACATTCATATTAAAGTGATTCCATTTCAAAATAAACCTCTCACCCGAAATCTCAGCTCGTATGAGCACATTAGTCTGATACCATTCAGGTACAGACATTGAATTCTCGGACACTATTTCTTGAAGTAGAACAACGCTGGACTGAGGTGCACACAAGCTGACAGAATTGAACAACCAAAAATGACTTAAAAATAATATTTAAGTGTAATTTATTATAGTTTTTCAAATTGGCAACACTTTATAACTGATTTGATAACTGATGACAACTGATTTGTGCTCAGTTTGGTTAACCATTTTACCATGAATAGACTTACGCCAGAACAAATTTATTTCGATAATCGTGGTTCAGTTCGCGAAACTTACCGTGCGCTATGTCTATTTTACGGTCAACATAATCGTCCATCCGAGCAAGTAATTCGAATAACCATGGATCATTTTTGCACCGCGCATACTCTAATTGATTATACGCATCTGCAGAGATGTCGTACAGTGAGCATCGAAGAAGCAGTTGTTTCTTCAAAAATGATGCCGGTTAGAACGTTACAGTCAATGGAGAGCACTATAGATCCATGATTACTGATTTTTTCGTTCCTCAATTGAATGGTATTAATGTGGAAGAGCTGTGGTTTCAACAAGAAGGTGCAACATGCCGCACAGCGCGCGCCACAATCAATATATTGAAGGAAACATTCGATGAGCGCATAATTTCGCGTAATGGACCTGTGAATTGGCCTCCAAGATTGTGTGATTTAACTAACACCTTTGGATTATTTTCTGTGAGGATATGTGATGTTGCTAGTCTACCCCGATAAATCAGAGATGATAGACGAGTTGGTAGCCAACATTCGTCGCGTTATTGCCGATATACGGTCTCAGCTGCTTCAAAAAGTGATTAAAAATTGACTTCCAGATTGCAATTTATTCGAACCAGCCGCGGCGCTCGTATGCGCGAAATATTATTTAAACACTAATGGCACAAAATTATATTTCTAATAAAGCTAATACCATGGCCATTACAATTATTTTTATATGTTTTATTTCATTTTAAAGTTCTATACCTCTAAAAAATCACCATTTTTATGTTTATTATTAGACATTTTTACCTTTCCAGTTCATGTATCACTTGTGATGTATAATTATAATGTGTTTAGTAAAAGTGTTGAAGCTAATAGCGCCGATGCACTTGTAATAGTAAATTAGGCGGTCTAACTGCATGTAGAGTACTCAGAGTATCGTAGACTAAAGAAATTGATATAATAATTATATATAATCTCGATGTACTATAAAAGAACCACAGTAACAAAGGAATATCCCTTAAAAAGAAGAAGAAATAAAATTTGTCTGCATAGTCTGCAAAGTAACTAAACACGGACAACAAATTTCTCGAGACACTTTCATGAAAATATAGCGCTACCGCAAGTCATTTGTCAAATAAGTTATTCATACTGTTGACTGTAAAAATGACTTCAGCAAATGTAAACGTAAAATAAGCATTAGGAAAATATGGCAGCGCTTTTCTGCCGCGCCAGCCTCATTTGTAATTCTGCTACCTGCGTGGGAGGCGCGTTCACGCGCTACGTCGGCTCCTGATACATTAAATTATTCGGGAAATACGACAATAGTATTAATCATCCCCCGAGTCATTAAGAGTTGAGAAGTAATTAATTATCATTAAGGTTCTAACGCGGCTGTAGAGGGTGTCGCTGCCTCGCCTGGTGCAACATAACCCTGTAACAACATCATGAGACGTGCACCACACGTAATTTATTTATTTTTTAATCGCCGTTTTCCTGTACCTTATAGTTTTTACTCATTTTTGGGCTTAAATAAAACAGTATCAAATTGAAAATAATGAAATGGTCATCAAAGGGCTGAACAGGAAAATTCTGTCGCATCCACCCCACAGTCCGACAGTCCCGACCTCCCTTTGTCGGATTATCTATCACCTTTTCGGTCACTCTCCATTCAATGAGTGGCGTTAGTTCAACAACGATGATCTCAGAAATTGGCTCGATAACTATTTCGATACCAGACTAGCCGATTTTTATAGAAAAGGCATCTACAAATTGGTTGAAAGATGGGGTGAAATCCTAAATAATAATGAAGAATACACTATTGACTGAAATGTTGTAATTTTTGATTTTATAATAAATAATTGAACAATTCACATATTAGACAACATAATACTAAAATATATATAAATGTGCAAAAAAATTACATGCATAATATTAGTTTAACACGACGTGAACCAGATTAAAATATTGTATCATCTAAGTGTTCCTGCTGCGAAGATAAACAACGTAAAAGCAGTTATTTAGTTTATTAAGTTTCTCTACGTTTTCAACGAATTTGTCTTTATAATAACAGTTATAATTCATTCCCACTTTTCAGTCGTACACAATACACTCGTAATTATACAATAAATTAAATTAAAATAGCAGCAGCGGCAGGTTGCTGATACGTTTCTGCGTCTGACAGTCCAATTATGCAAGGAATTGCCGGAATTTTTTGCAGGTGACGCTTGGCATTTTACCAGCAGAGGCCACATCAGCAGTGCGCCCGAGCGCTGAACAATAATACTATTAGATAGTGCAATAATTAGCTTTGAAAAAACAGCGATTCACATATTTTTAATGGCACATGTTTGCAGCTCAGACATTTTTTTTAAAATTTATTTATTTCACATTTTACAAAAATCGTTATTAAAACCGTTATCGCGTCTGTGATTGTATTCGAAAGTAATGATGATTTGTAACTGATTATTCGTAATTTTTCAAGAAATGACTGGTACACTAGAAAGTAAACCTCTAACAGTTAAATTTTAGTTATTAATCACATTAAATCTCAGTTTTCAATCATCATTACAGTCGGTTTACAATCACTAATAAATACACTTCACAAAATAATCTATTTACCTATTATGACATGTTATATGTATATGCCATTGTAAATTTACGTGTGACATCATTCACTAAATATATTAATTAGAAAGATATACATATAAAGTTAATT
This sequence comes from Eubasilissa splendida, assembly GCA_031772225.1. Classification (NCBI taxonomy): domain Eukaryota; kingdom Metazoa; phylum Arthropoda; class Insecta; order Trichoptera; family Phryganeidae; genus Eubasilissa; species Eubasilissa splendida. The sequence continues at coordinate 19,391,460 of CM062856.1, forward strand.
TTATGGAAAAAATTGTTGTTACGCCACCGGGATTCGAACCCGGATCTCTTTCCAAACCGGGGAAAGTGCATTTATCCAACTATGCTACAGCGACATATTTTATGAATATCAAATACGTTTGAGTAATCCGATAGCAGACGCCAGAATTATCAATTCATTTTTATTAAATTTTGGACAAATTAATACAACTTATTTATTAGGAGAACACATTATTATTGTGTAGCTGTAATTATTCAGAACACAGGTCTGTAATATTTTAAATATTAATTAAATGTATTAATTAGAAAGATATACATATAAAATCAATGTAATCGAAAAAATTGTTGTTGCGCCTCCGGGATTCGAACCTGGATCTCTTTCCAATCTGCGGAAGGTTCATTTATCCAACTATGCTACAGCGACATATTTTATGACGACAATTTTTCGAACCTATATGTTACTTTTTTTCAAATTAATATATTTTTATCGTTCCATTATTTGATTAAAAGTGATTTTATATGTATATCGTTTTAATTAATACATTCAATTTGTATTAAAAATATCACAGATCTATGTTCATAATAATTCCAACTTCACAATAAGAATGTGTTCTTCTAACATCATTAATTATTATCAGCTATTTGCTATCCAGTGCTGGATGCCAATTCATGTCGGTCTCTCATTGCGATCTTCATAAACTCCTGCCCTTATGACTATACTCATCTACTTTTCTCGACATTCTGCAGATCATCACAGCTTATCTAATCTATCTTCACTCCTCGAAAGATGCCCAAAAAAATTGAAGGATTCATCTCAGGCAAATGGCTGAGAATTCAGTTCCCGCAGAATGGAGACATTGTGTGTCTCGCCGTCCATGGTATGCACAACATGTGTATCTAGCACCACATCTCAAAGACATCAATCCATCTTCTCTCCCTTTCCTTCAGGGTCCATGGTTCCACACCATGTAAAAATATAATGAAGCATTGAGACATTTACTTTCGATCCTACTCTGCCACCAACAATTTCTGACAGTTCTTGCAATATATTTTGAAGGTCATCTGAATCGTTTAAGACGATCACAATATTTTGTGCATTTGTACAAATGTCTTTCTCCTTCAAATCTAGTCGCCTGAATAAATTTAATTCAAGAGTGGCCGTAAATAAATTAGGTGAGATTGTGTTACCTTGTTTGGACATCTTTCTTAATAAGAAATATACGAGATGATTTTTGTAGATCAATGGTTATTAACTCATTCATATGTGTATGTATTGTATTGCACAATTTTTAATAAATGATTTATATGCAAGTTGCTTTTCTAATATTTAATCTTAAGATTATTTAAGAAATTCACAGTTTTCATATCTTTTCTTCACGTTAATGATTCGTGGTTACGAATGAGAGTTTTCTCGGAGATTCTCAGAGTTTTGCATAAAAGACAGTTCAGCATATGAGAGATTATTGTGAACACAGTCCTTAATGCTGAATTGAGGCTGTGAATTGGATTAATTTAAATAATATAAATATTGTGAAAGTAATCCTTAAAACAGACTTCTTGAACTCGGCTTTAAGTGCCTACACGAAAAGTTGTATTGTCCACTTAAATTGGAAGGGAAAAACTTAAGAAAGCCACTAAAAGTTTAGCCTTCCAACCGCTTCAGCCTTAAGTAGGTTGGTGTACAGCCTTATGAACTCTACTTTGTCGTCGTTTGGGGAGCAACCCCGTTAACTAAACTCTTAATGGTTTATAGAGTTTTGACTTGTTTATAAAATAAACAGCTTGAACCATATTACATTATTCAGATTTCACAAGTGTACGGGTACCTACCCTGGTTGGATCCTGATAATGTATGTGTCAAAACTCCCAATATGATTGATACAGCTAGAATATAATAATTAACATTGAAAAATGTTTTGTTGTTTGTGGCTTGTATGCAGAGTCGATTACTGTGTATGGCGCTATGTTTAAAGTCAATCGCTGTCTATGATGATGTGCGTAGGGTTGATTTAAAAAAATATATATCTATTTAAATGTTTTATTTCCATCAACCCTTGTATCATAAGAATACAAATTTTAATATAACAGTATATTTTTAATTAACATTTCAACATAACTGTTATAGCAGATTTACGTACAAATATTTCTTCAGTTCAGGTATGCTCCTGCAACGAAAAATGTCAACGAAATTAACCTTGTTACCAAGCCGATGCATCCGCGATATTAGTGAGTTAATAGCATAATTATTTTTATACAAAGAACACTTCATGTTGTCTCGTTTAATAATAATAATAATAATGGATAATTTGTATAGCGCCATTTTCGTAAAAACTTTCACCTTAAGGACGCTTTACACTTAAACTGTTTATTTATTGATTAGTTCTACGATTATCTTTGTTTTTAAGTTGTTATTTTCACTTATAGAAATTACTTTTTGAAAAGCTGCCTTTTTAGTCTCTGATGCACTGTTTCTTATGACGGAGGGCAAAGAGTTGAGTTGGTACTTTATACGAAACCATTTGTATCAAATCAGGGCAGTCCAACATGCTATTGATAACTTTATATAGATACTGTATCGCTCACATCTCTTGTTGTTGTATTGTACGTGGCATTGCGATTTCGCGAAACCTTCTGTTACGTAAATACGAAAATAATCATGGTTCATTACAGTCTCATCTATTATCTCATATTAGTCTCATACGCCATTACACAGTAACAGATTATTGATTCTTCTTCTTATTCGTTGTACTCTTGGCAGAGCAGTCGCCGTCGCTATTGTTTATTACAAATGAAATACATTAATTATATATGTAGAAATATTTGTAAACTGCATTTCATAAACAAGACCAAATCAACAAAAAGTAAAATACCTAGAAACATACCACACTTGAATTAAATACATCTATTTGATATATTTTTTTAAATAATCTGTGAATAAAATCAGTATTTTTATGCTGGTGAGAGACGGTCTCAATACAAAGAGCTTACAACAAGAATATTGAATACACATGTGACTAGAAAAAGAGAGATATTTTCATATTTTTTTCCTAGCAAAAATAAAACGAAAAATAAATAGCCATTATTTAATTTTATCGCAAGATGTCTGCAGCCATTTCAGTAGCTGTGTTATTTATGAAACGAAATGTCGAATCTCAGAATAAATTTCTAAAGTTCAACAGACATTTTTGCATACTGTTTTTATGAGTGCAGTGACCTGTGTAAAAGCCCGACGCGCTAACGACGCTGTGTGGGGGTTTTTAAGTCTTTTCGGCACAATGTGTATTTTAACACCGTTACAAATAAAATACTTTTTTCAATTAGTGGATGTGAAAACTTTTCTGAGAATTTTAGTCACATAATATTTAATTTTTAATGAAACCGCATTTAATTGTAAAGTTGCAATTTCTTTGATGTTTTTTGATAATAATAAAAATGGACTCGAGTTCCCGGTGTCACGTAGCAGGTTCTATTTGTGAAGGCCCTGAACGCGCCTCACAGTTAGTTACCTGGTCGGTAAACCAGACTCGTATCAACCTTAATCATCGATCATCATGACGCTACGCCGCGAGCCAGCCATGACCAGTCACTTCTCTCGCGGCCGGCTTCCTAACCAGACCACCAATCAGCAGACTGTGTCTTGTGCAACTACTTTCAATTAACGACATCAGCTGTAGGATACGTATTATAGTGATGAGAAAAAATGCTACTCTTGATTCACTGGTGTGATTGTGATTGGTATTCTATAATATTAGTGATTGAAAACTGTGACTGTGATCACAGTTTCTGATATCACAATACACGACGTTAATAAATATAACATATCTTTGAGCGTATTTATTTATATTATTTCAGCTTCATTTGAGTAAAAAACATATATTAGTAGAAAATTAGCTAGCATAAACATTACTAATAAAAACAGATTCCAATAGATGGCGCTAATCAAATTATGAAAAATCCGGTAGATGACGCTGATTCACGTGATAATCGATTTAAACGGCGCCGTCAGAAAATAAATAGAATTTGTAACAAAAAAAATTGAATCACGAATCACGATATTCCTAGATATTCAATCACTGATGGTGAGTGTGACTCAAAGACATCAGTGATTGAATCACGGTTCATTATTGGGAGCTCATCACTAACGTATTATTTGTTCCATCTGCCCTAGCCACATCTACACACGCACACTCCGTGATATCTTACTCACCTGATCATCATTCATGGCCACTTCTTTCTTTCGTCACAACACATACATTGCTCACCTATATACTCAATGGTTTTTAAGAAACATTGTAATTAAAAAGATGATCGCTCTGAATGGGAAAAAAAATTATTACACTTAATAAACGCACGTATATGAAATATACAAACATCCTTATAAGGTATCATTGCTTAATCGGTTAAAGCTATCTATCAGAAAAATACCTGTTTCTGATTTGAGTCTCGGAGATGACTATACACATATATTATTTATATGTATCTTTCTAAGTGATTTACACAAGTCAAATCAAACAGATTTCAGATAAAGATAAGTCGACAAAACTCGACATTTATCTGATTAGTATTGATCTTCTAGTCAAGTAATCTTTCTAAAGAAGTGTCATTTACATTTGGGCGTTAAAGTTGCCATCGAAATGACTGGTCATATCTTGAACGGCATTTTTATCTCCAGCACTTCATCATAAGGCGAAGTCGCAAAAAATTATCTTAAAGTTTTATCTTCGACCCTCGATATTATGGGCGGCTTAACATTTATATTTTTTCTGGTTTACGACTACTGTACTACTATATATGATATTAAATTCACTTCATTCCAAATATAATCTTACTAAAAAAAATACATGAATGTCGTTTTTGTCAGGGAAATGTTCACCTGTACTCTGTTTTATAAATAACTAAATATAGATTGAATCCCATTTCGCACTTTTTAAGACTTTTTTTATGGAAAATTTTGATGTAACATTTTGTAATAAATAGATAGAACCTAAATAAGCATTGGAAGCTTCTTTAAAATTTAACATAATCAATATTGTACCTGGGATGATAATGCATTGATTTTTGGCGATGATATATAATAAAATAAATACTAATTTAATGTATTAATTATAAATATATACATATAAATTCAATATTTTATAATTAATACATTAAATTAGTATTTAAAACATCACAGACCGTCTATTCTGAATAATTACAACTTCACAATAAGAATGTGTTCTCGTTAATAATAAAATAAATAATACAAATTAAATTAATCAATTAGAAAGTTATACAAAAAAAATCGTATTTATCGAAAAAATATTTAGTTGCTACCGGGATTCAAACCTGGACTTCTTTCTATCCGTGGAAACGTGTTAACCATTCCACTAGTCAACCAATTACGATTACGACAAATTTAGAACTTATATCTATATATTTCTACAATTGATACATTTATTTTTTAATTTTTAAAAGCAATCTACTTATTATTGCGTTGAATCTCAAACACCTTTGAGTAAATCACGCTAGAGAACGCCAGAATTAAATAAAATAATCCATTTTAATATAAATATATTTTTAAGGAAAACATTTTTTTGTTGTGAAGTTGCGTTTTACTCATAGAAAATTACATTCAGTAAAATTATAATTTTAAAAATATAACACAGACTTGTGTTTAACCGCTTACCAAATTTAATGAAAATATACGAACACAAAAATATAATCTCTATTGGTATATATGATCTCTGTTATATTATTTGCCACTAAAAATACTTTTTGTCTTTGTGTTCTAACCTAACCATACATAACCCAACTAAATGTTCACAAACGTAATTTCGTAAGATTTTTTTAGCAAATTGCATGTGCCAATTAGTCTTGTTCTATAGTAATTCTACTTCCCACTCACTAAAATGATGTTTTTCGTATTCATCAAAACGTTTGCCAGGGATTGATTGTCGTAAGTTTTAAATTCAATTCTGTACTACACCGTTTCAATTCAGTACTATTTTTGGTGAACATTTACTAAATCTGGTATCTCACAAATATTTTAGATATTCATTATTGTTTTGGAGTACAGCGGTTCAGAGTTTAATTTGATTTTTATAATATATACCAACTGTGTTGTTGTCTATTTGGAATCTAAATAAATTGGTCCATTATGTTACGTTCAAGATTTGAAATTAATATGCTATTTGTAATAGTTATTGTAGGATGGTTCCATTAATCTTCCGCAGTGTTCGTCGCAATATGCAGAATAATGATGATTTATCCTCCGTTTGTTGTAGTTCGTTTTCGGGCTCCGCTCATTTGAAAGTTGCATATTAGCGCAAGAGGTATATGCATAAAATAATATTTTTAAACGATAATATTTGTTTGTAAATAAATAAAAATATAGGTATGTTAATTTTTAATGAAAACACATTTTATCACAATTTTTAAATATTCTTAGTTCTTCGATAATTAGAACAAATGGTAAAAAAACTTGGTGGCAACACAGATTTTTCTGTGTATTATAGTATAGTATAATTTTCTATAATAATATTATATTATATAAGATTTTTTCTATACTTAATAAATTATGAATATCTTTTATTTTAAAAATAAAATTGCAAAAATTGATACACATATTATATTATACACAAAACTATACAGATTAATCAATTAATTGTGTTCTGTAATTGAAACAAAATTGAAAGTTTTATTTTGTTTATCAAGAAATTGGCTTACTGCATTACATTACGTGTAACGAATCGCTTTTATTATAAAACAAAATGTTTTCGATAAATTTTCCACACAAAATGTCCGCCATGAAAGTTGCCGTTTCGATAAAATTGTAATAAAATTTAACCGAACAAACATCCTGCCGGGGGAAAAATAATAGTAAATCGAATTCTGCGTGGGAGAAGTGCACACTAGTATGGATACCGGGTGGTGCAATGAAACTGCTACGTTTTGAAATAATTAAAGAAGCAGGATTGATAAAAGTTCCATTATTTTTGGTCAATTCAGTACTAATTGTGATTTTAAATTAAGTGAGAATGCAAAAAAATCGTGTCAGTTTAACCTTCAGTTGATTTCCTCTGACATGGAGTATGTTGGTACCCGAAGCAGCCATTATCACTAATGACTCTGCAATCCCTTCAAGAATTTTCCCTTATTGATCCCTATTTTAGCCATTTCCGTTCTGTTATATTATTGGTAGAATCGGCGTTAACTTTGTAGAGTTACTGTTTCTCTCGAAACTCGAGTAGCGAAAATAAACTCATATAGAGTTATAACAACGCTTTATTTATATCCATTCATTTTGATTTCTGTCTTGAATGATTCAATATGGTTCTAATGTAATTGCTCTTGCAGTAGGCATAACCATAGAAGAATGGTTATGTACAATTGAAAATTGAATAATTTGTGAAAATTTTTACCAGCTTGGTGAAATATTTTATTTAAAATACTAATTAAATGTAGTAATTAAAAAGATATACGTATAAAATCAATTTTATCGAAAAATATTGTTGTTGCGTCACCGGAATTCGAACCTGGGTCTCTTTCCAAACCGGGGAAGGTGCATTATCCAACTATGCTACAGCGATATTATTTTTGACGACAAATTTTCGAACCTATATATTACACCTTTTCAAATGGACACATTTATCGTTCCATTATTTGAAAGAACCATCCAAATTAAATGTATTGATTTGAAAAGGTGTAACATGTAGGTTCGAAAATTAGTCGTCAAAAATAATGTCGCTGTAGCATAGTTGGATAATGCACCTTACCCGGTTTGAAAAGAGATCCAGGTTCGAATCCCGGTTCCGCAACAATAATATTTTTCGATTAAATTGATTTTATATGTATATCTTTCTAATTAATATATTTAATTATTTAAATTATTTTGTTTGATCATAAATAACATTTTCAACCATTTTTTAGAAAGTCTATCAGGTGCTGTGGGGAAGCCACTATAGCTACCTGCACGATCTACAAAGTAGCAATCGGTTGACGCCGATTACATTCTGTTTGTCATGAATGAATGTCACATAAATTATAAAAATAAACTTTTGATAGTTAAACTTTTATCTTTAAAGAGATCGCTCTGAGAGTTCCATAACTTCTAACGTAAGAGTGTAGAAGCTTTATAGTTGATGCATTGTATAATTATTTCAATAAGATATTTTATCACTTGTTTTTTGATTTTACACGTTTGATTTAATTGAGATGCGTTTCGCCTTGTAATGGCACAATTTAACTCAATAAATCGATAACTGTTCAAAGGTTTTTGGTGAAACTTTGTGGAATTTCATGATTATTTTATAAATTGAGTCTTTTATTCCACTATATTATTATATATATTATATTAACTCCAAACACCCCATATATTACTATCTGAAAGTGTTTTTAATTTTAGTTTTATTATGATATTGATAATGGGAATATGTTCCCGAAAATATTCTAACGTTTAACACATTAAAAATTTAGTAGAATAAAACAGTATTTTAACTCAATTTACAAAAACAACCAATAAGTATAAAACTATATTTAAAACAATAACAATAGGTATACAATTATATTTACATAAGATGAAAAGCGACAACGTTATTCTTTGGAATTCTAATTATTCTAAGTAACCATTCTGTTTAAAAAAAAAAAATATTTTGATGTCGTAGGTAATATACGTAGAAGATTATTTTCATATGTGTGATTATTGAGTAATATTGATGTAGTATTGAAGAGTGTATAAAAAAATATTATTAAATACGACGAAAGAATTGGGGTGAGTGGTTTCGAGCGAACGCCGACATTACAAAACGCACCCGGCGACGCGGCACCTGACACACCGATGCACATTAAGCGACCCGCCTAAACGCACCCAGACTATATCTATCGATGTTAGTGCGTCACCAGTTTTACTCGCATCGACTACAACTCAATTGTAAACTTGTATAATAAGCTCAGTGCCGTTTTCTCTTGATGATTCCTGCTACCTGCTTACTGTCTCACACAGTATACAGTTCGCTAGACTTGAACGAATACATAATGACAACAATAACATCTTTGGGTGCGGATTACCATTCTCGTAACATTCTTCTGATGGCGTCACACATTTACTCCATAATTGGTGACGCGCGGATATTTTTCGAGTTTATCTCCAAAGAATGATTTATGCTTTTTATTACAGTGGAACAGATGATTTTTCCGATTGGTGGCACTTATGACGTGAAATCTGGATAAGGTTAAACGTATGAGGTCAGATATTTTAATGGCGACAGTAACGTTCTGCTAATTGAGTAGCTCGGGGCATATCGCTCGGGTGCTTGGATGCTCCGCCGTTTGGCTCGCCTCCAGTTAAAGAACTTCCCCTATTTATAACAATTACTCGACAGCGAAATGAAGCGATACAATTTACAGGCACTGTTAATAGACGGTTTGGATGGGTACGCCTTGTCTAAAGGAACTCCGTTTTCCGCATTACTCTGAGGGATAATTGAGAGTTTCATTAAAGAGATGTACAATTTATCCGATATGTCTAATCTGAGTTTGTACAGTTGTTCTGTCCCCCAGCAATCGCGCTAATTGTGCTACAAGGAAGTCCTATTTTATTCTAAAACGAATTAGATTAATCACTTAAAAATATATGGAATTCACTAGAAAAAATGGTGGAAAAAATTATCACCGGAACTTGAATCCGGAACATTCTCTTGACATGAAAATTAGTAATTTTGATGATGTTTAACTGAATTATAAGGAAAACATATAACAGTCGAAAATTCGACATTCGAAAGTACCGGGTTAAAGTCCCGGTGGTAACTATATATTTTTTCGATAGATAGAGTTTTCTGTGCATCAAAATTTGCAAATTGACAATAAAAATATATTATTATACTTTGTTTATTTCAATTGTTCATTCTACTTTATAACAGTAATGAAATGTTTTTAAATATACACGTGTATTCGTTAATATTTTAATATTCTATTTAAAAGAAAGAAATCTATTTTTTTTTACTAATTCTAATAATATTTCTGATTGCACTATATTAGTATCGTAATAATAATAAGAATTGGAAAGAAACATGTCTGTACTTAATCTGTCACGAATGAAAATCAGTGTTATAGAATTAATGATAATGTAGGCTCCTTTTTGTAAGTTTTTATTTATTTTCTTTTTCTTATACTGCTATTCATTAACTGATAGTTATTTGAATTTTGTTCTGCTGTCCGGAAGAAACATTTAAAAATTACCCATTACACATTACCTATCTGAAATATGATTTCTTGAAATTTGAAAGGAAACTGATGCACTACATTGGAATGAAGTGTCAATTTCCTTTAAAATGATATAATTAGATGGATATATGATTTTTTATTCTTAAGGTACATTTCTATTGTCAGAAATTTGTTGTACTACAGCGAAGCAAAGTACGTCCTATAAACGTCTTCCGCGCCCGTCCTATGATTAGTTCTATTTTTTCTTACATTGTATATAAAAATGATTTATTAACCGCATTAACAAACACCGGCAAAGATATATACTATGTATCTTGTTATCTTATAATTTAAGAATTATTTTTAAACACACAAATAATATAGATAATTAGAAATTTATATTACAAATTAAATTTATATATTATTAATTAGAAATTTATATTTCAAATTAAATTTATATATTATTTATTAGAAATTTACATTACAAATTAAATTGATATATTATTAATTAGAAATTTATATTACAAATTAAATTTATATATTATTAATTAAAAATTTAATATTACAAATTGTTAGTTATTAGAAATGTGAAGGTGTTAGTAAGTTTTTAACCAAACATTATTCTGCGTCCTCGTGTGAATCGGTGTTCGTTTATTTTTAGAAATCAATTGAAATGTTATGTTGAGGAATTATCTAAACACCGGACCGAGAAAAACATAAAAACAGTATTCGGAAAAGCGGAACATTTCCATTAAGTAGAACGAAGGCTGTATGAGAAACTACCATCTCCCGATCAGCCGCAGAAAACCCTAGGGATGAAATAAGTAATAGAAAATAGTCAACGCTCACGATTTTTCCAAAAATACGGGTAGGCTCCAGTTACAGGCACTTCCATACTTTATAGTGATTTATGAAGGCAAAATGTGGCCAGGAAGAACTGTGTTAGGCAGAGAATGTGGGTCGTTGTGTAGGGGATGTTAAGGTACGGAAAATACTGAAAGTGGCCTATGGAAGTCACCCCATCAATAATCTATCCTTTCAGCGCTCGAAAATTGTGAAAGAAATTTCAGGGCATCCAATCATTTCTAGACTGAGTGGCGGAATCACAATATTTTTAGGTGCCGGGTGTAATAATATAATGTCAAATTAATTTTTTATTTACTAAAAGCTGTCTTTGTCTGGAATTTAGATTTAGTTGTTATTTAAATACACAGATGGAATGTTAGTTTTGTATTATAGAGGGAGGGTGAGATGTTCGGCAGATGAGGTGGGGTGGTTATATTCTCCTCAGGATCCGAGAGTGTAACTTAGTAAAATTTGGAAAGGATGGCATTCAATATAATACACATATATGTATTTCTAGGGAAAGTAGTGAGAAGAAGTAAAAATACCTATGTTTTACGAGGAAATTTGATTTAAATCTTTAAAAAAAATATAGAATTGTATGTGTATTTTTTTGCATGTTTAAATAAATCAATTTATATAATTCTAACATAATAAAATCAGCATCTTATACTTACTTGTATGAGCATTAAACTCCGCAGTATAAGGGGGCAATATTAAGATGGTAGAGAGCTCGTTTATCATATGAGAGCCGGATCGATACTCGGTGTCTTCAAAATTTAACTGGGCTACCCTTTAAATCTCACACGCATATGCTTAAAATGAAAAGTGACCAAACTAAACCTAAATAAAGTTCTACCACACCAGTTCAAAAGCAGCAACATTTTACATCTAAGGAAAGATACTAGTATCTTCTATGACGTCTACATAGTTATGAAAAACGTTAAAATATATTATATTTTCTTAGTACCTAGCACTAGTGATGGTAAACTGTTATGTGATTGTGTCGATAATTGGCAACTGAGATTTATCGATGATTAGTAACTAAGATTTAACAGTTAGAGATTTACATCTTTCTAGTGTACCGGTTATTGAATCGAAGAATTACGAATAATCAATTACTACTCATCCTTACATTTAAATAACAGTTTAAATAACAGGTTCAATAACAGTTTAAATAACATTTAAAATGACTATTTAAATAACCGTGTATATAACGATTCAATTAAACAGTTTAAATAACTATTTTAATAACAGTTTACTAACTATTTTAATGATAGTTTATATAAATGACTATTTAAAGAACTGTTTTAATAACAGTTAAAATAACTATTTAAATTACAGTTTGAATATCTAACTATTTAAATAAAAAAGTTTAAATAACTATTTAAAAACAGTTGAAATAACGATTTCCTAACTATTTTAATAATAGTTAATATAATGACTATTTTAATAACATTTAAAATAACTTTTTCAATAACAGTTTAAATAACGATTAAATAACAGTTGAAATAACGGTTTAATAACTATTTTTAATTATAGTTTATATTAATAACTATTTTAATAACAGTAAATGACGATAACAGTTTAAATAACGATTTAACCATGACTACCTAGCACCCTTCCGATCAAATGGTCTTAGGCGCGTGATTCTTATGTCTTTATCATTTGACGCCGAAAATAAATCCGCACTTTGTAAAAGTAACAAGCTTGTTGGGGTCGAGGTATCACTCGATAGCCCCCCCCCCCTCCCGCGCACCCCTGCCCCCTAATTGAATTCCACGGTTGAATCTTCGGAAGGCCCCTCATAACTCCGGATAAGTCACGGATAACATCGGGGAATCCCGCGAAGAAGGAAACACAGCCCGCCGAGAACCAATCAATTTGGCGCGCCTGTCAGTTTTGGCGGGAAATCTTTCCAAGGTTGCCAGATTGGTTGGTTGTTAGCGCCACCGCCGCGCTTGCGGTGAATTTGAATAGATTCGATACAAATACTACTTATTATTAGAAGTATATTACGCAACTTTCGGAAAAATTGGATGCACTTCTTATTTCGATCGTAGGAGATTTCTAAACTATATATAAAATATTAAACACAAATTAAATGAAAATATATTATATCTTTAAAGAAATAAGTATATAAGTTGAATTAAAGTTTATCCAAATTTGATAAAAATGAATAATTATTTAATTCTGACATCTCCTAACGTGTTTTTATTTGATTTTTTTTTAAAATGGAATAACAGATGTATCAATTAGAAACATTACAGAATACAAGTTCATGATTCCAGGTTTTAATCCCGGTAGCAACTAATTTTTTTTTTCGATAAATAGATTTTTTCTGTGTATCTTTCTAGTTAATTAATTTAATTTGTATTAAATTATTATTGTTGCTACCGGGATTAATTATGTTCTGAAAATACAACTTTATAACAAAAATGTGTTCTCCTTAGTAGCTATATTATCGCAGTATACGTATGCCAAATTTAATCTTGATGGGTATTTATGGCAGATCGTTCATTTTTGTAAAGGCAAATTTCTCAAAGATTGCAAAATTTCGAATAACTTCTAAACCGTTGAATTTCAGACAACCCTATTTGAGCTCAATGGGTTTCTAGTCCCCTAACCATAGGCTTTGTTTAGACTTGTCTCTTGGATATATTATTTACATTTAATATATAGGTCTTGGTTTAATATAAGGGTTTGTATCATCATCAAAATCTTTAGCTCTGCAACTTGGTATCGGTTCTGATTGAGGATTCTGTGTCGAGACAACCCGGGAATAAATTAAATTAAATTAAAGTTTCATTATTTGATTCCTGGGAAAATGTTGGCTCTCGAGTCCCGGGAATTGAAAAAAGTCGAGAATATATAATTCCTAGTTCTGACCTCAAGAATACACCTGGACTCTACACTGGGCTGCTTTTCGTCAATGGCTGACGCCAAGAGTGGAGAGGTTCTATTTATATTTGAATAGGTTTATTATTGAGCAGCCATTTTAGGAGTTGTACATTACTCATATATTCTTCATGGCTTAGTCAATAATGCCCTTCTAATTTCATGAATTTAGTGGCTTTTGGTTCATAATATAACGTCAACTCCATTTTCTTTAACAGCTCCGAAAATTCTTTAGAGGATTTTTTCAAATACATATAGTGTATACATGTTTATTGTTCGATCTTTATAACAAGATTCTATGGATCGCCGATCGCCGTCTTGCGCGCATTTGAACGCGACATATAGAATGGTTCCTTTCCGTTACCCACCAATTTACCGTACATTTACGTATACCCAGAATACGATATTTTTACAAATACGTGGTGTTCTCTATGGTTTTGGATCAGTTGGATTTGAAATTGGACAGTTGACGTTTTACCATTGGGCACGTAGAATTATGAAAACTGTGTCATTTATCTTCCTACCATGCAGAAATGATAAATTTACTGAGAGTTAACGTTTGACTTTCGGAGTTTGAAGGAAGTGCGTTGATTGCTACCAAGTTTTTCCAGCCATATGGGAATAAATCATTGGCTTGTAAATTATTGTCCTACTGTATGTAAATGATAATGTACTACTACATAGTGTACTGTGCGTGCCGAAACCTGTACTTCTTGCTTGTTGTATTACACTTCGCGCCAAAAACGAAGTGTGAGTTCAAGAGCACTTCGTGCGGTTTTGAATCCAGATGATCTGTAGATCCAGTGGATGAAGGAAATTCAGATACCTAAAGAAGCAACTCTCAGGTGGGTCGTGTTTCTTCTCGGTATCTGGTTGGTTCTGTGAGGCCCCGTTTTCCTTACCGTTCTATCTCTGTACCAAATTCTTTCCATTCTTCCTAAATCCCGTTTTACCCAACCCCTTGTTCAAAGATATATATTTTATTATGTAATAAATATGGGTCTTATACTAATAAAGGTTTTGTATACAATTACCCTTTTAAATAGTCCAGTTTACTTTATTGGGTGAATCTTGGTTTTACTTGATTAAGTGCTAGGCGCTGGAGAAGAACGCCGAGTGACAAAAAGCTTAGTTTATACAAAATATAGCCGGGTACAAATTATCTCTATAAAACATTTCATTACGAAAATTGAGAGAAGCGTCTCCACCGAAGGAGAAATATATTTTTTATTTTACGTTTCCCCCGGCAGATGGAGTCGGATAAAACTAGTCAAACGAGAAAATAGCGACGGGAATTAAATTTGTTACGATTCTCCTGGCAACACTGGGCGTCCCAAATGAAAAGTCATGTCTGGAAGCTATCAACCGCACAAAGTGTTGCCATTGTGAAATTTACACTTTTCGCTGTTTCGTAAAAACTTCACGTTCCTTCGTCTCTAATCAGAACTCCTGGCAACTTTTAAAACAAAATTGATTTATATTCATGTTTATACATTTATTATGGTCATATTATATTAGCGATAGACTTTTAAAGATTCTGCAAGATCACGATACTACATACTATATAAGAGTATTTTACAGCGAGATTATATAACTATTTTTTAATTTTAATGTATAGCATACGCGTAATAACATAAAATATGACTTTATTATTTCTTCAGTCTTTAAGCTACGCTTCATCATATAGAAAAGGTACTATTTTTACTACATTAATAGAAAATTATTTGTCTAGTGAGAGCACCATAACAAAGTCATCATAAAAGGTCTGTTAAAAAACCTGGTAGTAAACCAGTAGAATATCAAATATATAAATGTAGACTGCAACTAATAAATGGCCGTACTCTCAAGCAAATCCAAAACCTCGAAGCTGTGCAAAGATTTACTTTCATTGGATTCTTAATAACGAGTGATAATTCATAACACTATAGGAAAGGTCTAAAATAGTATGTGCTAATTAACACTATTGCCTTTTTTTAAATTCAGATGTATCAATTTAAAAGGGCAACATATTAGTTCGAAAATTTGTCATCAACTCACTGTGTTAATGTAGTATAATCGGTTAATTCATTTCCCCGGATAGGAAGAGATCCAGGTTCGAATCTCGGTAGCAACAGTGATTTTTTTTCGATACAAATGAAATGTATCAATTAGAAAGATATACATATGAAATCAATTTTATCGAAAAATATTGTTGTTGCTACCGGGATTCGAATCTGGATCTCTCCCAATCCGGGGAATATGCATTAACCGATTATGCTACAGTACAATGCATTGACGACAAATTTTCTAACCTATATATTACACTTTTCAAATTGATACATCTATCGTTCCATTATTTGAAAGCCATTTACTTTATTTAAAATATCACAGACCTATGTTCGGAATAATTATAACTTCACAATAAGAATTTGTTGTCCTTGATAATTTTTTAGATAAATTAATTTTATTTGTATAACTTTCTAATTAATATTTTTACCGTCTTATAATATTTTTATATCGTTACCATTAATTTATTGTACTTTATTATAAGCTAGTTATTGTAAACAAAATTATTAATATGTAATCCTCTTTTCTGCACAAGTATATGCTTTTTAGAGAAGTTGTAGAACTAAAAAAAAAACTTAGTATTCTATTGTATCATTATAATTATAATAGATTAAAAAATAAATAAAAATAAAAAACATAAATGAAAGAATAATTTATATTAAAGATATTATTTCCGTTTATAAAATAAAATAAAATACCGATAGCTGTTCAGAAATACGGAAATCAGTTTTTATTTATGCATCTGAGATATGTACCTGCGCTGACTGACTTAGGGCT
Source organism: Eubasilissa splendida (assembly GCA_031772225.1). NCBI lineage: Eukaryota > Metazoa > Arthropoda > Insecta > Trichoptera > Phryganeidae > Eubasilissa > Eubasilissa splendida. The sequence goes on from CM062856.1 coordinate 19,408,181, forward strand.
GGATTATAAAACGAATTTTGGCGTAGACGCTGTAAGCTAAGCTTCTCAAATTTTATATAAATATGAAGATTTTTGTTTGGAGTTTTGTATGGAGTTGTTATCTATGCTATTTTTGAACATAATAACATTAGAAAGGCTTACAACTGCGTGTAAATCATTGAAGTGTCTACTTCCTCTTTTACTAATTCGCGAATTTTACTATCTTACTGTTTTTAACGTGTGGATTTCATGATTGTTCTTTAAATTTGGTGCATGGATTGGTTTTTGATTTGGGAAAAACAAAAAAGCAATTGGCAGAACTATTTTCTACGTTAACCTTTAATAAAAATAATTATTTCCTTTAGTTATTACGTGAAGGATTTTTAAACAATAAGTTTATCATGTTCAGTTATATAAAGTGTCCTTGAAAACGTTCATACGTTTTTTATATGAGTAAGAAAGTATTATTTTACGTTAAAACTCTAAAATTATAAATAAATACATGATAGGGTCGCATAAACGACGGATTTATTTTGTCTAAAGACGTTGGTTAAACGAAAGTACATATATTGTATTACATATTTTATATATGATTGTATGATATCATTGGTTACAGTATAACCTAAATCTCTTAATTATCTAGGATACGGAAATGAATTATTCACGATTTTCCTTTAGAAGTAATAGCTATCACCCATTTATGTAACAACTTCATAATAGTTTAGACAAGCAAGAATGCATATAAAATTAAAATGAGCGCTATGTTTGTATATACCTTGTATTTGTTTGAACAAAGTGTTGGAGTTGGGGTTTAAAGAGTTAAAGGAATTTGGTAGAGGGGGAGGAATAGGAAACATGGAGGCCGAATGATCAACCAGACACTAGAAAGAAATACGACCCACCTGAGAGTTGCTTATATCTGAAGTTTCTTCTTCCCCTGGATCTACATGTCTTGTGACTTCAGAAACACGTACTCCGTTGAATATATACTTAGGCGATTGCGCGAAGTGTCATACGATAAGCACCATGCATAATAACAAGATTAAAACACTAATCGTACCTACGGTAGAAGAACTTGGCAACATCGCATTTCAATCAACTCTGAATGTCAAACGTTAACACTCAATTTATCATTCCCACACGGCAGGAAGATGACTTAGACAATTTTCTTAGCACAACGTATCCAATTATGATCGCAAATCGTACAATTTCAACTCCAGCTTTCGACTGATCCAAAACCGTAGAGAACATCACAGAAAAATGTGTTCTGCTATATGGAAGGGGGTAATAGATATGCAGTAGACATGAATCATTGTATATACGTATGTCACGTTCACATGCGTGGACACGGTGACCGGCAATCCATGAATACATTATAAAGATAGAACAGTATTGTTACAATTTTAATCATTATATTTATGATTAATTTATTTAACTCAACGTTAGTGAGAGTTTTACCTTAAGGTTACTTTACAGAATTAGATGTTGAAGAAGTTAGTCGTTAAGAGTTCAGATAAGTTTAGCCCGTTCTCTATAATTCTGGTACTGGAAAGCTGCTTCCAGTTCCACCGCGCAAAGAGCACGACCTGCGAACTTTGTTCGTTTTGATATCACCTTAAGCTAAGAGACTTCTATTGAACTAACTGATCGTGACGTCAGTTAGATATTTAAGTTATCAGGGACGAAGGAGTCCACCGCGTAGCGATTATGAACTATTTAAATATATATATATATATTTTATATAACATAGAAATGTTAAAATAAAAATAATATATATATTATTCATTCAATGGCGGTTGAAAGACTCCAGAGAAAGTATCTGAGATTCATTAAATTTAAATTAAATATACGCTCTGAGGATATCAATTATGATTATCTCCTTAGTCGTCTAATCTAAAATTGTTAAAATTTTCAGTGAGAGTATATTTTTACACAGGATCATCAATGGTTTGATAGACTGCCCCCAGATTGTTAGTCTGCTTGACTTTTACGCACCGTTGAGATCATCGAGACACAATTAATTGTTTTATTACAGGGGTAATGTCAGAACACATGCATTAGCTAACTCCGCAGTCCCCAGATTGCATTCTTTGGGGGATGAATATGCGGAGGTAGTCGACATTTAGGATTTATTACATTGTTTTGTGTCTCAACTCAATCTTATCAAAAACGACCGTAAACAACAAATATGAAAACTAAAAAAACTCACGAAACAATATGACATTAAATGACACACAGGTATACTATATATAACCTTGGCTATTGATACGGTGTGACCAGCAAAACAGCGACACAATGAGCTTACACGAATTAGTTCAAGTTTTGTAATGTGGTCGATGCCCTTCACCGATTCGGCGGACTTCAAAGGACGGGCGGAGAGATTATATTATTCAAAGGCTTGAAAAGGTGGCGGTGGGCGGCCGCCATTTCCGGTGGACGGAAATCCCAAAGTGCCGCGTCTTCCGGCGCTAGTGCAAACCGCATGAACTGAATTGTGAATATTGTGGCACGGGAACCTGTGGCGTATTTGAGTTAAATTACACATGTTTTCATTAGTTAAATAACACCTGGCTGGTAAAATCGCGCCAATTACATTAGTAAGTCCTCATTATTGTAAACCACCTGGTATTCTTTCGTTATTCTGATGTAAACGAGAAAACCTTTTTACCAGTGGCGTAACAAACTGTACACTGGGCCTCTTCCCCTTAAAATCGTGTGATTAATTATTACATTTATTTTGCATTAAAATACCCCCGTACTATGTTTCGAAAAAACAGCAACATCACAATAATAATGTGTTTCCTTAACCTTTACCATACCATGAAATAAAATACCCGAACGCAGCCATGCTGTCAACTCGTGTTACCGTAAATAACTGTTAAAAAAAAAAGTTTATGTTAGGTTAAATAGCTTTGATGGCACGAATTTATTCTAAATATTAAGCATTCAATTTTGAAAAAATGATTAATAACATAACTTAAAGCATTCATTACGTCGTAAACAATGTGTCCTTCCTTCTTATCTCTCTTCATTTAATTAGTGAGAAAGAGACAATTATGTTTGTTGTTCTTTTCACTGTGAAAATAGTGTGTGATAACTGTCTATCATATCACAAATTGTATTTTTAACCAACGTATTAATTTTACAATAGTTTGAATGGAAAAATAATTGTTTTTGTACGATTCCCTTTTCATAATTGGTGTTTCACTAGTCATTCCTAAGCGCTAATATTTTCTTCAGGATTATCTAAAATATGAATTTTATGTTGCATGTATTTGTCGAAATATTACAGGTTTAATTATGATGGTAGACTTGTGTTATTGCATGGTTTGGGAAGGGTTAAAAAAAATGTTCATATTTAATGTTTTCTATTAGGTACCCATATTAAAATAGTCGATGGAAGGTACAAAAAACTATTACTACCACTGTTTTCCTAAAACTGGTTTATCAGATTGGACGTTAAAGGGTTAAAATACTCCTTTATTTTAGATTTTTAGACCTGTGCTGCGATTTATTGCGATTGTTTAAACTTGTTCAGCGATTCTGGCCCCGTTGGGTGTATTGCCTCCGAACAATAACAGGTGATAGCAACGCATCTGATTTTTATTTACATATTGCGCAACCGTTTGCTTATCGTAATTGTTTTGTTCTTTGAAATGGTGTATTTTTTTCGTGTTCAAAAATTTTATCCAAATAATATTTAAGCAATATAGGAATTGATATTTTTGGTTCATTATATCTAGATTAATAAAAAGATTATAACGTTAATAATGATAGTTTTAAATTAAACAGTTTTGCTTTAAATATATGTGTACTCTCCAATTAAAAAATATCTTATTTTACACCGCGTGTAACAAACCTAGTCCACAGTATTTTATGGGTGGATACTTGACTAGATTACGAGTCGAAAATGTTCAAGGAATATGTGCCTAATCTTAACCATTACAGAGGTAAAAGCATTTAAAAAAAAAGTAATTATGCGAATATTTCGATTAATTAAAATATTTTATTCATTCCAAATTACACATTAAATTAAAAGAATTTCGAGCGGCCGGATTATTTTTTGTTAGATGGTATAGAGCCTGAAGCAAAGTTATTGATTCATAATGGAGAAATTTTGCAAATATTTATTTTATAGTATGTAGTCTTAAAGCTTAACATAATATTTGCACATATTTCCTAAAAATTTTCGACTCGTAATTAAGTCAGGTATCCCATCCACCCATAAAATATTGTGGACTAGGTTTGTTACACCCTGTATATAAACTCAAATTTGAAAGAAAACAAACATGTTACATCTGTATCGAATTCCTTCGAAATAGATGGATATGCGACTATTTAGTTAGGAAGGTATATTTTTTAAATATATTTATTTATTTATTTGGAATTTAGAACACTGTCATCTTGCTAGACTATTTTTTTTGCGATACGTATATGGAATACGTGTCACTTCTTTCACATTCTTTCTTACTATTTTCAACTAAGCTAAATGATTGTGCTATGAAAATAGGACGAACTTGCCGGTCTCTTGAAATGAGGCTCGAACCTCCGACCATCGGATCACTAGGCGAGTCTTAACAACTTGATCAACAAGCACATCAACACCAATTAAGTAATAATTATTCAATTCATTTTAATATCTTGTTAAAGATATAATATTTAATTACTCACTATATGTAAAATCATTTCATCGCTTCCCCAATTCTTTTCCGACTGACAAAAATAAAGAAGTAAAATGTTTTAATTATATTTTCCTCGTCACCTTTTGAGTGATTTTGATAGAGATTGATACGGAAACAATTATATCGAAATACAAAATTGTGTACCAAGAAACAGGCGAGAATATAAAAAAATAAAAAATGTTTGAAAATAACCATTATTATTTTCATGCTCTAGTGAATTTAACCTCGTGAAAATTATTCCAGGAATTCTTGGTAAAATGTCCTAAAATTGACATTACTCTTCCATATTCCATTATAAATCTAAGGTGCCTATACAAATAATATTACATAGATTTTTTACTTTTTCTAAAAACTGTAATTGTTAAATTGTCTTGTAATTGTTACGTCGGCGACGTCATATAATTTTATTCCATTGCAAATTACATTAAAATAGTGCGTTGGCATATTTTTGTTCTAGCCGGATTTATGTGGTTGTTTCGAGATATACAAGTATTTTTGGTTTGTGTGTTTATTTATGAGTTTTGATTAATTCAATTAGTGATGGTAAAATCGTTATTTAAATCGTTATTGAATATAAATCTCAGTTACCAATCATTGACACGATCACAGTCACGTAACGGTTTACCATCACTAGATTCAATGTCCTTATGTTCTATCGCATCATTGGCAAGCCTGTGCATAAATTTTGTTATCTCACCGTTAATGTTGTAATTAAGGTATATAATAATAATTACATAATTTTATTGAGATTTTCGGTAAAAGTATTCAATGAAAACACCCACTTTAGACAATGAACAAAAACATTATAATAAAAAATACTGCATGACGTTTTCAAAAGAAATTTGCTAATTTCTAATTACTAGAAATTTTTTTTGAATAGTTATTAACAAAAAACAAATAATCGAAACATAAAAAGCCGACTTGTATGCCGATTATGAAATGCTTTCAAAATACTTCGACGTTGATTATTATCCAATATTCAATCCTAAGTCTATTTATTCTCCTTTGATTCTTCATTATCATCATATTTTGGCGTTTTCTTCATGCACTACTCGAATTGTTTCTTTCTAGTTTGACAATAACTGGTCTAAATATATCAAAAAAAGTATTTATATGTCTTGATTGATTGATTCTATTGTCGTATTAATAGATTATTTTTTTAAATACTTGTGTTTAACATGATCAGCTTTATTATTATAAAAGTGAGATATTATTTTTCATAAAATGTATCATGATTAAATATATTGTTATTAAGGAAAACACATTCTTATTGTGAAGTAAAAATTGAAAAATAAATGTATCAATTGTAGAAATATACAGATATAAGTTCTAAATTTGTCGTAATTGTAATTGGTTGAATAGTGGAATGGTTAAGCAACTAAATATTTTTTCGATAAATACGATTTTTTTTGTATAACTTTCTAATTGATTAATTTAATTTGTATCATTTATTTTATTATTAAGGAGAACACATTATTGTGAAGTTGTAATTATTCAGAACAGACGGTCTGTGATGTTTTAAATACTAATTTAATGTATTAATTATAAATATATACATATAAAATCAATTTTGTCGAAAAATATTGTTTTTGTGCTACTATTAATTTGAAAAAGTGTAACATATAGGTTCGAAATTTTTTTATGAAAAATACTGGCGCTATAACATAATTGGTAGTGTACTTCCCCGGATTGGAAATAGAGATCCAGGTTCGAATTCCGGTAGCGAAAAAACAATATTTTTCGACAAAATTGTATATATTTATAATTAATACATTAAATTAGTATTTAAAATATATTGTTATAAATCTTAAAAAACTCAATTGATCACATTGCCATACATCCACCGATACATTAATTAAAATAAAGTGATAATTTTATTTTTTAATTAGGCTACAAACATAAATGTGTCCATTAGTTTTCCTAATAAACGTAAATAAGTTAAATAATAATTTTAATATCCTGACTGAACTCACCTCGGATTTTTTTCAAATTGAAACATTTTCCCGTCGACTTTAGGCATCCATTCGAAACAATTAACACTTTGATATTAATTACTCGCATGATGTTTCAAAATGTCCGCAACACGCAGACACACGGTAAAAGCGCCTTCTCATGAAAAGTAATTTCAGAAAACAGAGATTGGTTTAATTTAAAGCAAACCGTTTGTTTATGGTCGGCTCGGACTCAAAATCCATAGAGAATGACTTTAGCAATACAGAAATGTAATTTTCCGCCTCGAAATAACGCACAACCCCAGTGGCGAGAAGTCAAACTGTTATTTATAGTTTTAATTAATTTTAATATTGTTTATTTATTTTATTTTCTGATACAGTAATGCTGGCCTACTAATGTTTCAGCTGGATAGATTACAATCTATTCTAAATGTAGCTGCACTGATTATATATGGAGTTTCCAAATTCTCTCATATAACATCCCTTTTATATCAGCTACATTGGCTCCGATTCCCTGAAAGAATTGAATTTAAATTGTGCTGGTTGATGTACAAGGCGACACACAACATGGCCCCTCTATTCCTTCAAGAACTTTGTATCCCAGACAATTTGAATGGTAGACGTCAAACTCTCAGGTCAGCCTCTACTTCAGCTGCAGGGAGGGTTGTAGAACCGATCAACCGTTGCCAGAAGTCTAAGTTTAGTGAACGGGCATTCGCAGTGGCAGGCCCAAAAGCGTGGAACTCTTTGGCTTCTGTTATTAGAAACAGTGCATCAGAGACTTCATTTAATAAAAAACTAAAAACGCACTTTTTCATAAAATCATTGCCATAAGTGAAAATAACGATTTTTTAATTTTAAAAAACATAGATAATTGTAGAACTATTAACAGTTTATGTGCAAAGCGCCCTTGAGGTGAAAGTTTTTACGTAAATGGCGCTATACAAATTATCCATTATTATTATTATTTATTAACGTAATGTGAGAGATGTTCTCTATCTCTAGAACGATGTCTGTGCTAATGATGACAGGTTCATCCGTTATATCTAACAATATAAATATGAATTAATTAATTTGTTTTTTAAACTAAACTTCCCATGATTTTTTTTATTTATTTGACTATTTCACAATTTTTTATAACATGAATTAAGTATTTTACATTTTTAAAATTTCATGGTTTTTATTTCGCTTACCTCTCCAAAAAAGAAACCAACTCTTGTGCTTGGAGAGGGAGTTACACTACAATAATTTTATATAATACCTTACATGTTCTGTTCATTGTCCATTTTTGTGCTTCTGAAGTGTTCTGTAATATTGTTTATTTTCCAATTATGTGTTTTTGAAGTGTTTATTTAGTTTCTTTCTAAACTTTTTTATTTCTTTAATTTGTGTAGGGATTCTATTGAAATTTTTTATCCCTAAATATATAATTTTTTTTTGATAGTGTTTGGTGTTATATTTAAGGATTTTAAAGTTATTTTTAAACCTTAATTATGTGTATGTTTCAAATTTTACAGTGTTATTTTCTTTAAATAATTGATTATTTGAGATTTTTTTTGTAAATGTTTTCTATTTCGGGAACTGAGAATTTTGCAAAAAGTGTTTGTATTCAATCTTCATATTATACAAAGAAGGGAGTTTGAAAGAAAATGAATAGAAAAATAAACAGAAAATTAAAGTAAAGAAATGTTGGTCCGTTCATGTAATCATTTAGGTCCATAATTCTTTGCTCAGTTTCCTCCGTCGACACCCAACCAGTTCCTGAGATAGTTTACCCATAGATAAATTGTGAAGTTGCAATTTCACTACAGAAATATATTTTCCTTAAAAATATATAAGTTGTTTCAAAGTTTATCCAAATTTAATAAAATCTATTGAATAATTCTGGCGTCTCCTGGTGTGTATTACTCAAAGGTATTTGGGATTCATCGCAATATAAAATTGATCGCTTTTAAAAATTGAATAACAGATGTATTAATTATAAAGAACTACCGAATATAAGTTCAAAATAAGTCGAAATTGTTTAACGCGTTTTCCCGGATAGGAAAAGGTCCAGGTTCGAATTCAGTTACCAATCAATTATTTTTCGGTAAATTGATTTTTCTTTATTTATTAATTTTATTTATATTTATTCATATTTTATTAGATTAGGTCAAGTATACTAATTATAACTATCTCAATTATTATCGATAATTATGCACTAGGCGACATCTGTTTTTAAATTTTCGACATTTTGCAATATTTATTTTCGGTTCCGTGTAGATTTGGGTGTTTATTAAATTAATATAATCTTTTAAGAAACTTTTAGCAGAGAAACTCTCTTTAACTGGATGTCAAAGATTTTTAGCAGAGAACTGCACCTCTACTGTGTGCACAGTAAGTAGTTTTATGTGTCGCTAATTGCATTAAGCTTGCAACTTTCAGTCAATTTATTTATCGCGTCCTCTGCTTCATGAACGTATCATAGCGTACTCGGGAGTAATTCTCACTAATTGCAATTATTCGGTATTGCAAGCAGTAATTCAAGCACAGATAATTATATCAATTTTTTATTTTTATTACCACGGAGACATTAAACAGGGTATTTTATTATTTTTATTTTTGAGAGAAACAAATAGTAAAATAATACTAACTAAAAATAACATAATATAATACAAAATAAACTAAAGAATATAGTACATTTAAAAAATAAACAAAAATATTTTTACACAAAATAAACATAATAAACTATAACTAAACTAGGGTATGAGCAGGCTTCAAGTTTAAGATGTTTTGAAAATGAAGATGAGTTGTTTGTGTTATTTGCGATATGTAGGATGATATCAGAAAGATAAAAGGATCTGCCTCCATAGTTGGTTTACCATTTTATGTTTCTGTAGATGTGTCGCTAAGTCTGCTCTGGTTATTGTGTGAGATGATGACAAACAGTAATACCAAAAAAGGTAAATACAATTGAATATAAACAAATACTCACTGAATTTATTTACATTAAATTACAACGGTTGCTTGAAATGTATTGTTAGAATTTCCACGGTGAAAACGGAGTTCGAACTAAGTACTGCGATAGAAGCGAAAGTCGCTTTGGCCTACGTGAGACGCTCGGTGTCGCTGGCAGCGTTTAAAAAAATATATTTAATCGAGACCAAACCACTTTATAGGAGAGAATTGAACACTCAATCGCCCTCCTGTTCATGTTCTGCTCTGAGATATTTATACATCCGTGAAGATACTGGGTAACATAAGTTTTATTTGAAATATACAGGTAACCCCCGTTCATCGCGACCCCGGCGAATGCGGATTCGTTATATCGCGATCTTTTTGTAAATATTTTTTTTTTGTTTCAGCTATATTTTTTTCTCGCTTACTCACTTCATATACATGTGCATATACGTAAAATTACGAGTGTGAATGAGATAAAAGAACGCCGGTACGCCGGTGTGCATCATTTGGGTCTATCCTTCAGTATAACCTTAGCTGAAGTGTCAAACGCACACTAACTAAATTGACAACTTATATATTTTTTATCACTTTGTAATTTTTTAAATTTGAAAATTGAATTGAAATAGACTGCCATACTGTGTCCTAAGAAAATGACAAGAAAATGAAAGTGTCAAAATCTCAAAGATTTATTGTAACGGATTATTTGACAGTTATCGGCAAATTTTGAATAATAAACGCAGGGAATCTAGATTTTTTTTTGCAACGCGGAACAAAATTAATGAATTATGTATGTTGTTATATATGACATTTTATTTTTTTATTAATTATGTTAATTTTATTAATAAAGTGTTTTATAGAATTTAAATTTAAAAAAATTAACGTTCGTCGCGAAATTTCGCTTATCGCGACCATGTCTAAAACGTGTCCGTTACGTAAATCAACTGGAGTTACCTGAATTTGTGTAATTAAGTTTTACTATGTAATTAGTATTTAATGTTTCCGAGGTAAGTTTGTAGAACTCCATACTCACATCCATGAAAATAAAACGAGTGTTTTTTATTCTACTAGATTAATTTACCTGAGATGCGTTCTGCCGTATAACAGCATTATCAATCTAATAATTTAACTCAACAACTATAATGGGGGACAGCTATAAAATTTTATTTGCATGAGATGAAAAGGGACAACCTTATTCATTGAAATTCTGAGGATTTCCATACATTTTGAATGCTTCTAATTATTCTATGTAACCACTCAACCGCAATACTAATGATATTTTAATGTCAAACGTGTCTCAAAAAAAGTAAACAAGTAGAATAAAAAAAATTGTGTTTTATTTTCACATATTTATATTATTAAGGAGAACACATTCTTATTGTGAAGTTGTAATTGTTCAGAACATAGGTCTGTGATATTTTTAATACAAATTAAATGTATTAATTAGAAAGATATACATATAAAATAAATTTTATCGAAAAGTATTGCTGTTACTACCGGGATTCGAACCTGGATCTCTTCCAATCTGGGAATCGTGCATGAACCGATTATGCTATAACAACACAGTGCTTTGACGACAAATTTCGAGGATGTATATTTTGATAAAAACAAATAATAGATATCTCATAGAGACGAAACTATTTTTTATTATATTTAATGGAAAATATACGGAAGTATGAATAATTACATATTATTAGAGAGGAAGTTATTTTTAATTATATTTTCCATTAAATATAATATAAAACAGCTTCGTCTCTATGAGATATCTATTATTTATTTAATAACAGTGGCTTTGTAGGTGAAAATCCAGTAATTGAGTGTTTTTGGGCATATTCAATTATTGTATATCTTTCTTAGTAATACATTTAATTTGTAATAAACGTATGTATATTATTACAATTCGTAAAAAAATAGTTTTATATGAGGCATATGATTAAATATTATATTCTTAAAAAGTTCGGTAATACATATTCTTAATTTAAATGTAAACTAATTTTTAGAATGTTATTTAGTTATCTGAAAAAAATTCGTTGCAGGTTGCATTGTCAGGGCTGATGTCGCTGATGCGATGTATGATTATTGGTGTTTTATTAAGTGTTGTAATATCATTTCGAAAGCAAAGTGTGCCTGTTTATGTGTGTAGGTTCCATATATTCCAAGATCATAATATACGAGTCACCTTGTAAGGCTGAATACCAAGAATATCTCAATTTTAGAGCGTAGAGTGCCTCCTCGACAAAGCGAGTGTAATGGCAAAAGTGCTCAGTCAATACTTATTTTACGATTTTTTGAATATGCTCATTGATTCTTATTTCCTTCGAGATGAGAGATTTTTTTTATATTTAACCGCATAAAATATATACAAGTTTGTTTGTACAGGGTGTATATTATGTTCCAGCCCGATGCTGTTTTTTAAATAACTAAAAAATAAAACACAATTTGAAATATGTCATCGGCCAAGTGGCCGCCTCTGACAGCGACACAAATGCGTGCTATTTTAATCATTTTGTTCATAACATTCTCGCACACTTCGCGTGTTATTTCAGCAATTTTATTTTAAATATTGTCTTGTAGCATCAAAATTACTGTTGGCTTATTGGTGTAGACCTTTTCTATCAAGTACCTTCACAGAAAAAGTCAGGTGACCGGAGAGGTCAGTCGATATCACCACTTTTTGACATAATGCTGGCGTGAAAAAGTTCTCGTAAAATTTCAAGCGTAGCTCGGGCATTGTTCTGTTGACCATATTCGGCCACCGAGAAGTTTTACATCATGTGATGATAGCGATCACGATTAATGGTTACAGCATTGCCTCTTGTGTCCTGAAATAAATAAGGCCCAAGGATTCCGCCGGCCCACATGGCGCACCGTACGGTAACTCTGCGTTGGTGTATCAACTGATGATTTTTCCCAAATAACGGGTGTTTTGTTTATTTACAAAACCCGCCAAGTTAAAATGAACTTAGTAGCTCTTGATGATTTAAAAATTGGAGTCATCAATCTGCAAAACATATGCTTTTGGGTGTTATTAAGACGTTAGACAATCAATAATGAATTGTAATCAACTATTCTCTCCGATTACTAAATGTTTACTGACAAATGTTTTCCAAACCAAAATGGCGGCCAAACAAAATATTTACCCTTATAAAACTCCGATTATAAAGCATGTTAATAAATCAAAAGTTTTCGGATGCAAAGTTTCAGCATCAAATGTATTTTAGGTAGCAAAGGTCTTAAATAAACTTATTATGCTTCCTTCAAGTATAATAATTATTACAATCAAAACATAAAATGAGATCCTCGTTTAGTGGCTGGTGTGTGGATAAAATCTCGAAGATATTACCACTCTCTTGTCTGGTTCAATATCAGCCCCTCGTCCGAAGGGTGAGTATCAATAAGGATTTTAGAGATCTTGGACGGGCGCCAGATGGCATTAACTGGTAATGTACCGAGGTGACGCCGAATGTCTTATAAATACACTTATCAGAATAAATTGGAATTTCGGGCCATCATTCTATCTTTTGTAAGTATCATTTCTTAATATCATTATTTAGTGTCATATCTTTATTGGCGTACTTAAAATATCAATAATGGTTACGGTTTTTATTTTGAGATATCTCTTAGTTAATGAAAGTAATAATAATATCTACTGTACGCAGTTTCATGGAGGATATATTCATTGATAAAGTTTATTGTTTTTGTTATTATTTTCACGTAGAAATATAAAAACACATTATCGTCTTTCACGACCCTTACATTACGATTCATTGATCTTTTGAAGCAGCCTAAATTACATTATAATATTTATAGAGCCACTGATCGCAAGATTTTCAAACTGATTCTTGTTGATTTTTCTCAATGTTCAGGAGTTTTTACTGAAATTGGATTTACTCTGGAACCACCAGTTCCGATTAAATTCATATTTTAAATAAGTCGATTATTTATTGTTAGATTACTTATTCATAAAATCTTCAATAGAGTAGATTTTTAACATATATATATATTGGATCTCACATTCTTGTGTGCTTTCATTCGGGTATGGGTATCGTTGGAGCTCCTTGGGTGGGTAGTTATGCTGGCCTGCGTGGGTGGGACTCCATCTAACCTAACTCTTACTCTCCATACCTCGTATTTTGCAACTCCGTTAGTCTGTTCGTGTAAGTGTGACTCAATCAACTTTTAGGAGTGTTTTTGATGAATGGATCCCTGAGTGTCTGCCTTGAACTACTGCACCTTAATATTACATTAATTTTCCATCGGTATGTAAAACTATGTTCTATGAATTTACGTTATATGATTTTTTATGAATAAAGACAGCACTTAAGGGACGCTGGAGGGTCTAAATTTTAAACCTTAATTGCTAATAATCACATTGAATATCTTCTTCTTTTTTGTTTTGCTTATACTTAAATATGTAATTGAATTAATGTCGCGTATTTATTAGCTTTTATGAGTAAGACCGACAAGGAAGCACTAGTTTCTGAACCGGTCCCAGGAAAGCGTGGGTCTTCCCCCCCTCTCTCCAGCTGTCCTTTAGTAAAGACGTCATCATTGTAACGAGGGATCGCCAAAGATGTCAATACTGACACGAAGAAGAACAGAAGAAGAACGTAACAAACTTGTGGTTGTGAGTGCTTCAAGAGATCGGGAGTCGAGGAGTCAGCGACATCATCGAGTGAGTCGAGCTTGTTTCCTCTTGTGTCTCCCGTCATTCCTTGCAATCTGGTCTCCTTTTGGATCATGTCCAAAAAAATTCTGTAACAAACACACCTATCCAATCCCGCACTATTTTATTATATTTTTTATTTTTGAGAGAAACAAATGGTACAACAATAATTAACCGATATATAAAAATAACACCAGTGAAGTTTCTTCAAAATTAAACAAAAAAAAATATCATACAAACTAAGAAATAGTACATAAAAATAAATATAATAAACTGATAAACAAAAAGTGTTTTCCACTGAAATAAAAACAAACACAAAAAAATCCCTTATCCCTTCTACTCATTTCCCATGTATATTTTTTAAGGTAAATTAGATGAAAATTCTAATAATACTCACTGCTATCCTACTTATTAAGCTCCAGCCGCTACTGGTATTACAGTGCTCGAGATATTAAGTAACAGACCCTCGATATTAAGCGTACCTATTTCATTTATTATAATCATTTGTTATTTTTACATCTCACATTGTATATAGAATTTCTCTCGGAAATTTCATCATTGTTATCTCTTTATACAGTTAAATATGCTTTTCTATGTTATAATAAAACTATTTGTCTATAAATAGAGAAATGCGTAGACATATTCTGAATAAAATATTAATATTACATGATTTGTGCAATCAAACATGTTGTTCCGTATTCTAAATTATTTTTTTAATAGGCGAATACATAATTTCTACATATATTTAATGACTTGAAACAAAATTATTATTGTTACATCTAGTATTATTGTCACCAGTTTTTAGTTTTTTTTATCTTGTCACTTATCTCATTCAAATTGTTCCTTCAACTCGATTGGTTTGTTTTCAAATTCATCAAGATTTGGTGAGGAAGTGTCCTCGTGTGATCATTTCTTGTTGGATCACTAGTTCAGTATACATCTACGATTTGTTCATTTTTTGTACTTGTGAACCACGTCAACCAGGTGGGTCGAGGTATCCTCCGGTTCCGTGAGTCCACCCTGGTCTGCTATCGAAGGATTCCCTCATCCCTCATTTCCAATGATCTATTTCCCATCCACCCATCCTTTCCGATTCCATCACCACCATTGTGATTGGCGACTTGCGTCGGTCACACGTGTTATTTGAAACTTTTACAATTAATATTACATATTTTTTATTACTGGTTAATTAAATAGATTCTGATTTATTAATAGATTTTGTAATTAGAAATCAAATACAGTAGAAGTCATTAATCCGCAAATATCTTATATATAGCAAATTAAAACCTATTTAAAAAAATCAAATTTATGCACAAGACAAATATTAAAATTCTAGTAATAGGTACTTATGCTTCTCTTTAACCATATTACATCAACTTTAATCATTTAAATAGTTAACGCGCTAAACGTAGCACATCACACCAACCCATAATCGTGATTACATGTACTTATCGACTTTGCAGAGACAGAATTAAACAAGATTTTCAATGTCGTTTATTTGAAATCATTCTGTTGTTTGTGGACGATAATTCCCATACATTAATAGACCTTTTAAGTCAACTCACTTTAAGCCTAACCCTATGTTATGTATGTGAACCCTATGTTAACAAAGTTAGCAATCAAAAAGTTAATTTTAAACACGGATCTAATGACACTCTAATAAATAATTAATCTCTCACAAATCGACTTAAATACCCCTGTCGGATCACTGAGATCTCCAACCCTATTTCACAACAAGTTTTACAATACAAATCTAGGCTATTTCTCTCCTCTGTCTAGAATGATAAATTACTACAGCAAGATCTCATCAATAAACACTAACATGAATACATTCTTCATGATACAGGCTCAATTTAAAAGCGAAATTGTATTATTCAAGTGTGACAGACGATCTATAAATCAACGCTCTTAACGTTAAAGACTATAGTCATAGGTATATCATGGGATTATTAGATTTCGTCGACCTTGGAACCCACGTGCTTCTGTGAGGTAGTTTTAATAATATATTTTTGTACTAATTAATTGTATTAGTTATAAATATATACATATAAATTCAAATTTTTCGAAAAATATTGTTGTTGCGCTACCGGGATTCGAACGTGGATTTCTTTTTCCAATCCGGGGAAGGTACATTACCAACTGTGCTACCGCTATGCTATAATTTTCGAACCTATATGTTACAATTTTTCAAATTGATATATCCGTCGTTCAATTATTTGAAAGCCATCTACATTGTTTTTACGGAATTTCAAATACCTTTGAGTAAACCAATAGCAGACGCCAGAATTAAAAATGCATTATTATTAAATTTTTTACACATTGATATAACTTATATATTATTGAGGAGAACACATACTTATTGTGAAGTTGTAATTATTCAGAACATAGGTCTGTGATATTTTAAATGTATTAATTACAAAATTATATATATTAAATTGATTGTATATGTATATCTTTATAATTAATACATTTAATTTTACATAACATTTATTCTAATTTTTACAGTATTTTTAAATGTCTCAACCATAGAAAGATGTATATTGTAACATGTTGTATCCCCAATTATCTTAAATATTTTTTTATTATACTTTAATGACATACCTAGGATTATCTATCACGATCCTCAACAACCTGTTGATAGCCTGCACATGAGAAAATAAAAGCATTATGATAAAACCATATTTAAAAAGGCTTCTCACGTTGATGCTATTCCTCTTTTTATTTGAAAACAATTTAAAACATGAACAATGTGTTAAAATATTAGGGGTTGAACTTTCAAAAATGAAAAGTCGACAGTGATTATCTGCGCCCACGTTACGTCACACCATTGCCTGGAGCGGTTGATTGATCGGCCGGCCCGCACGCTGCCACTCAGCTTGGTCACGGTCCCGTAGAAACGTCTCGAAAAATATCCAATTAAATAAATCAACATTAGGAAAAGAGAAAATGTATAAACTTTTAAAAAGTTTTGTTGAAATTGGTGGATGAATTTTGCCTCCTAAACTAATAATATCCAAAATCAAATATTTTAATCGAACTGTTGGGTGGATATAACCAAAAATAGTCAAAAAATATAAATATAATACATAGAAAGTAATATAGTAAAAATACATTTGAATAAATTGTGTAATATAGTACAAAATATTCATAATAAAATAAGAAATTTATTATAATGAGGTTACATTTTCTGAACATAGTTCTATGGTGTTTTTAATACAAATTAAATGAATCGACTATAAATATATATAAAAGTTGTATCAAAGTTTATTTAATTTTGTAAAATTCTACTAATAGCTAAATTTGTTACGCATTGAGATTTTAACTTTTTCACTTTTTCTTCTTTTTATTTTCCTATCAAAACCCTTTTTATGGTTTTACAAAGTGTATTGAAGATTTTAATTATTTTTTAAATCTGGAAATTGACAACAGAGTACTGCGTCTCTGCAAGGTACGTTTGCGACCGTGCGACAGCCGGTGCGGGTAGGCTAGTATATATAAAAGTTGTTTCAAAGTTTATACAAATTAAATATAATTAATCCATTAATTTAATTCTGTTAATTTAATTACTCGAAGGTATTTGAGATTCGCCGCAATATAAAGTTGATTGCTTTTAAAAATGGAACAATAGATGTGTGAATTGGAAAGATTACAGAATATAAGTTCAAAATTTGTCGAAAATGTTTCGATTACAAAAGCGAAATTGGTAAATGCGCTTCCTGAGATAGCAAGAGGTCCAGGTTCGAATCCCGGTAGCAACTATTTTTTTTTTTCGATAAGTAGATTATTTTCTGTTCATCTTTCTGAAAAATTTACAATCTCGCAAATAATAAATAATGTGTTCCCTTTAAAATAAATAATTAATTACCAATATTTGAATATGTCCAAGAACACACAATTACTGAATTTTCACCTAAAAAGCCACTGTTATTAAACAAATAATAGATATCTCATAAAGACGAAGCTATTTTTTATTAATGGAAAAATAAGGAAGTACGAGTAATTACAGAGCTTACGACCTATTTACCATACTTCCATATTTTTCCATTAATAAATAATAGATTCGTCTCTATAAGGCATCTATTATTTGTTAAATAATTAATTAAATACTAATTAAATGTATTAATTATAAAGATATACATGTAAAATCAATTTTTTCTAAAAATATTGTTATTGTGCTACCGGGGTTCGAACCTGGATCTTTTTTCCAATCCGGGAAAGGTGTATTACCAACTATGCTACAGCGACAGTACTTTTGAGGACAAATTTTCGAACCCATATACATCATAGACTTATGTTCTTAATAATTACAACTTCACAATAAGAATGTGTTCTCCTTAATAAAATAATTAATTGTTTAGATATTCAAAATCATCAATAACTTTGGCATTTTGGCATAAAAACAATAAATTTATAATATATTTATGTAATGAATAATTATCACTGAAGAAAATCAAGTGTTTCCCTGAAAAACAACTAATGCATTTCACAATCAAAGAAATATTATTTTAATTATAAAAGTTTCCTTCTACAAACTTTCTTCGTTATTTTCATATTTTCCATCGCACGAAACTATTCATATTATGCCTTTTAGAAAATCGCTTTATTTCCGTTAGCGCGCGAAGGGGAAGCAAGGGAGACCAGGCGGTACAGGGTGAACGGCGACAGGGTTGGGTTGGCTTTATGTTTATATATCTAAATTGTTGAAGATTCCTCGAGCACCTTTGCAAAACCTCGATGGTCCTTCGAGCCTTTTTAAAAATTTCAATGGTCGCTAGAGACGATTATTAAAATATGAATAGTTCTTCCAGCCTTTACTTTAATTATTGACAGTCCTGCGTGTCTTATTTTAAAAATATCAATGTACCTTTAAGCCTCTTATTAAAATGTTAACGGTTCGACGAGTCTTTACTTTAATTGTCGTCAGTCTTTTGAGCCCTTTGTTAAAATGCCTAGGATTCTTCGAGCCTCTTGTTAAAATATGTTTCAAAGTAAAATATTACATCTATTTAAAAAATCATTATATTTTCGAAGAAAGCAATCACTTTATGGTTTGACATATTATATTAAATAAACACGATATTTTACATATTATATTAAATAGACATATTTTATTTTATTAAAAATCATTAAAATCATTCAAACTACAACATTATGTTTTTCCACTGTAAAGACTAATCCAGCCATTTGAGTTTTATTGTCTATGCACTCTCCGGTATACACGTGAATGTTATTCTTGTTCTCAAATTCTGTATTTACCTATATAGGCTGACTTTATATTTGAGATCTCAGAACCATGAAAACGAAAATGAAATAGTTTACATTTTCTTAATTTTTTTGTTTATTTAAAAATATTACAAATATTCAAACACCAAACATGACACTTTATAAATTAAATTATCAATGTCATTTTTTAACAGTTCTGATATTTGCGTACTTTGTTCTGATATTATTGATATATTTTTATTATTTATGAAGCTATCTAAGAAAATGATTAAATTTATGAGCACATGTGAACGTAAAAATACATCGTTTATTAACCATATTCAATAACATTATTTAATTAATATATAAAAAAAACAAATGGAAAGATATCCACTTTCGTCGCGTGTTATTTCCATTGATATATATTGAAAATGGTTAAAAAAAATGATGTTACAAACTAAGTTTTTCAGACAAATATTTATTGCCAACTTTGCTGATTCACGATGAAAAAATAAAAATCGTTCACATTTTATTTCATACTGCAATATAAATTGAAAACAGACCTATTTTCTACTATTAAGTGCAATAAAACTGTGTATTAAAAACCTGGTTTTATTACCAATTTCTTTACTTCTGTGCAGAAATGGCATAGAACGAGGAAACTTTCAAGGGAGTACTCTTCCCCAGCGCTACGTTTAATTTGAAAAGAAAGGTATCGAAACGAATATAGGTAAAAACATCGAAACGCAGGCTTATTTCACCGGGGTGAATAAGGCTGGAAAAAAATAGTTCAGGTTAAATTCTATTGTTTTCACAGCCGCTATAAGCCTTCGGTTGTTGTAGAATCAGATGATAAATATTCCAGGCCTATTGGACTATATTTTTGGAATGTTTTGCGAGGATAAACAGAAATAAGAGACATGCAACCTGATAGATTATTTAGAGTTAAAACGAAGGGTTGGAGGAGCGTGAGGTTTGATTGATAAACTAACACTAAATAGTAGGTAAAATAATTGAGGTTGAAACTGTAGCGTGCTTGTTAGCACTGTCACTTTTAGTTAAATTCTTTCATCCATCTTGCCAATCATCATATTTTTTAAGTAAAGTTCGTCGTCTAATAATACAAATTGAATAATTAAAGTAAAATAATTAAATTATTAATAGCCAACCGCTTTCGTTTGGCTCAAGCTTCGTCAAGGCGTATTTAAAACTAACAATAAATACAAAAATAGTGCTGTTTATGTAAATGCCTTCGATAGCTGGTTCCCAGGTTTCTAATTAACATTAAGCACACATATAATATATGAATTCCACTAACTTTTTTAATTTTGCTGTTTTTCTGGTCCGATGTTGTTGTTCTTTTAGCTGGGTTGTCATATTTTGATTTCGACCGACCGAAGCGCGCACTGGTGGTTTATTTGAATCGCTGGACTGATTGAAGTACGGGATGTAATAAGAATGACGCCTGTAGGTTACCGTCTTCGTAACATTCGGAAAAAAAGGGCGGCAATACTCACATACCCATATGTGCACTATTATAAACCAGGAAATCCAGTGGTGCCAATCGAAGTAACAAGGCGCGTAAACAAGAGAGTGACAGAATATAAAATTACAAAGGAAACATACCTAATATATGGCTTATCTATTAGCCCTATATTAGGAATGTTTCTTTTTAAGTCTTAGTTTGTCTCCCTCTTTTCCATACAGGTGTATGTATTCTGCCTCTCTCTTTTGCATGTAATTATATATTATGTCTCCCTCTTTTTGTATACATAAGTGCACTCCTTTTGTATTTATTGTTAGTTTTAAATACGCCCTGACGAAGCTTGAGCTAAACGAAACCGGTTGGAGTTTAATAAAATTCGTAGTTTTATATAAAGTGATTGTGTTTTATTTAATCTTATATGTCAAACTATAAAGTGTATTGTAATCACTTTATTAGTATTTTGTCGATCAGTAAATTTTACTTGTACCAAAGAGCTAAATGAGCATCTATAATTCAATCACAACTCAAAGCAAAGATGATACTTACTCATCGCAATACTAAATTATCAGAAGTTTAAACAAGGTAAAGATGTATTAAGTTATATTCTAATATTGGATCGCGAAACGGGCGCTGAATGCTGGCTAGTGAAGTATGCCTAGATCGGCCAGACAACGAAATGCAATTAGTGAAAATTGTACAAACTCAACAAATGCAATTTTAAAATATTCACTAATAAAACATAAAATATTAGTAATTATATAATACAGATATAATGCGACATGCGAAGTATAGAGTTACAAAAGGATGTTAGAAGAACACATTCTTATTGTGAAGTTGTAATTATTCAGAACAGACGGTCTGTGATATTTTAAACATGAATTAGAAAGATGTACATATAAAATCAATTTTATCGAAAAATATTATTGTTGCGCCACCGGGATTCGAACCTGGATCTCTTTCTAACCGGGGAAAGTGTATTATCCAACTATGCTACAGCGATAATATTTTTAGCGACAAATTTTCGAACCTATATGTTATCTTTTTGATATTAATACATAATTATTACAATTGTTGAAGAGATTGAAGGAGCTCGTCATATTGCTACCTACGTTAAATTTTTTGTTAAATGAATCGATCTTACTGTGAACAATGATGTGCAGAACGTTCTTCTCTGATGCTGTGTATCTATTTTGTAATGATATTTGTGTAACTTTCCGCTGTTAGAGCATAATTTGAATGTCAGAGTTTTCAGCGTATTCTAGTGCTTTAAATAGCATTTTGGATTTGTCCTTTTTTACTCGTAGTAAATATTTCGTGTGGATGACTGCGTATGAGAGGAGAATTCCAATATATTATCCACTTGAACGACGTATGCAATGATAAATGTTTATGATTTTGAGAAAGGCCATTTATGATAAACGTGAATTTTTAAATCAATTAGAAAGATATACATTAAAAATTTTATTATCGAAAAAATATTTTTGTCGCTACCGGAATATAAATAATATTTTTCCGACAATTTGATTTTTTCTGTATATCTTTCTAATTGATACATTTAATTTATATTAAAATACTACAGAACTGTCTTCTGAAAAAACTCCGACTTATTCTCTGTATTCTCCTTAATATTTATTTATATGTACATTTTTGGGGTATACGTATTGACACTATGGAAAGAAATGAGAATTCAGAAAGATTTTGAAGGTTATGTTATAGATGATGTGATTAATGTCATTATGGTTGCCCCAATATTTCATCTACCACACTTGTGTCCGTTCGATGTTACGGAGTGTATTGTATATATATGAGTGCGGCAGGCTGCATGTTATGAGAAAGAAACCACTTTAATTCGCACTGAATTTATTGTAGTTTAACTTTACAAAAGCGGAAGTGTGTTTAGCAGTAGTGTCTTTAAGGCTGATGGGAGATTCGTTTTGTGTATCGTTACTTGTTGGGTGTGTTCACCTTCGCCGGGTGGTGATGATGAGTGTGGAGGCAATAGACCTCCGCCCATTTATTAATGCATATTTATTTATACATGTACAATTTGTTAATACATATCGTATAAAATGACAAGTGTAACAAAGTGATTTATAAAAATAAATATGAACATTGTAACTGTGTTAAAAAAAAATAAAGCATACTGTAAATATAAAATAAAAATATAAAAACAATAAAAAAATATTCTGATGTCTAAGATTTTTGATAAAGTGCCAAATAAACAATCCGTGAGCAAATGTAGAGCTGTTTGCAGCATAGTAGATATGATATGTATCATATCGACTATATAGTAGTGATGAGAAAAAAATGCTACTCTCGACTCACTGATGTGATTGTGATTGATATTTGATAATATCAATGACTGAAAGCCGTGACTGTAATCACAATTTTATTTCTGATATACGTGCACCCACAATATCACAATAAATGTAATAAATAAGTCAAACATAATTTTGAGCATATTTACTAATATTACTCAAACTTCATTTGCGTAAAAAATATGTAAAAATGTGAGTTTATTTTTCGGGTCAAATGCGTAAAACGTTTTATCATAATCTACTAGGTGGCGCTTATCACGAATTATAACGTCATTTCTATATGAATATTTTCGTTTCATATGTGTATGCCCCGAATCACAGTTCACAACCAAATATAAATAAAATAAAATAAAGAATCACGAATCACGATATTCCCACGTATTCAATCACAGATAGTGAATGTGACTCAAAGATATCAGTGATTGACGCACAGTTTGTGATTTTGAGATCGTCACTAATAAATAGTATTTGAAATGATTTGGTCATGTAGAACGTATAAGCGAGGAGAGGTTGGTACATAAAATATATAAAGCATGTTTTGAAGCCAACAGGAACAGAGGGGGTGCGGTGGTATGACCAGATAAACCAAGAACTGGAAGACGGTCCTGTTAACCTTCTCGTAGGTAATTTAAAAATAATAAATTTGAAGGGAAATAATGTAATGTATTAGACAAATATCAAATATCTCATAGAAACGAGGGTATTTTTTAATATTACATTTAATGGAAAATATATGGAAGTATAGGGTAATTACAGGGCTTAAGTAATATAAGCTCGCTATATAGTCTTGAAGTGATTTACTGAAAACAAAATTCTACGAGAAGTATTATAAACGACATATAAGGGTTTAATATACGAGCGAATTGAATAAAAATGAATGAGGCAAGAGTGGTGTACTAGTATAGAAGAGTGTGGCGTTCTATTCTCTCTATATACCCCTGCGGGGAAACGGTGTGGTGGCGAGTTAGTTAGTTAGCTAATGGCCGAAACTAGCATGTATATTAAATGAAACAATTAGTTTTAATGACTTTAAATTTAGAACTGACCGTTATTACAACGTACGTCAAGCGTGAAATTGATTTTAACACTAATCTGGAAATCCTCAACTAGCGGAGCCTCCGGCAAACCGCTGGCCCTTGCATGGCCACCCATTATTCAATAATCCCAAACCGCTCATGTTAATCGCCCTTAAGCCTGTCTCGCAGGTTTCGAATAACTCAAATCACATACTGTTCAACCCTTTCATGAGTGGAGGTTCGATATTACTGCAAATTGCCTCTTTTTACAGGGAGTTATTCAATTTACGATCGTGTTATTCGCTTTTGTAAAAAGGTTTTTTTTTTAAATATCTACGTCGGTTTATTTGAAACGAACGAGAGCTTTTAAAGAGAAATGTTTTTGTATAAAAATGAGATACTTACTACGTGTCTAAAATTTCAAACCAATATTTTGAATATGTTTTAGAACAAACTGGTGTGCAAAATCTGGAAATAGTAATTTAATACATTGTTTGTTATTATATGGTAAGAACAATTTAAAAAATGCGTTGCACTTTACAAACACGTGTATCATACTACCCCTGCATTAAATATGATTTTTTAGTAGGAAACAATATTCACAAATTCAATTAAAAGAATAAAATAAAAATAAAAATCTTACCGGCGGAGAATCAAACTCCAGCATCCCGCGTGACAGGTGACTAACGGGTAACTATTGACTGCATTTCCGATACGTGCACAATGAGACAAAAAAATAGACGTTTACAAATATTTAAAGCTGCTTATTAATTAAGCTTGTAATTTTTATAAAAATAAAATTTAATATTAGCTATATAGGGGGGGTTACGTTTTTTTTTTTTTTTCCAATTCCTTAGAGTCTACGATACTCTGAGTACTCTACATGCGGCTAGACCGCCTAATCTACAACTACAAGTGCATCAGCGCTAATCGCTTTGACACTTTTACAAACTTCCTTATTATTATAAACATCATAAGTGTTTTATATTAATACATGAATTGGAAGGGTAAAAAATTACTGATAAAAAACCCTCTAAACAATTTACTGGAAGTTAAGTATTTCAAATTAATTAGGCGCGACACTTTATGTACAGTGCCGCTTTATTCTAGCATAATCCTTAAATATTTAAACTAAAATAAATACTACTAGACTTAAGAATATATTGTTTTTTATTATTTTACATATCATAAATTGGAGAGTTCTCTCGACGCTGTCCGCTTCTGTGTGCAGCTCAGTCCGGAGGATCGAGCGCGTTGCTTCGCCGCAGGAAATAGTGCCTGGGCAATCTATATTTGTATCTGAAAGGCATTAAGCTGATCTTGTGCTCGTACGAGCCGAGATTCCGGATGAGAGGATTATCTTGAGAAGGATGGGAGCAAGATTTGTGGAAGCTGGGGGTTACGTTTGTGCGGATTTAACCAGTTATAAGTAAATAATGTGGAATGAATTAGTGTGGTTATATGTGTCGATCAAAAGATTCGATACGTGGATGCAGGGGATCTGTATGTAATCTGCATCATATTATATTAAATTAAAACAACGTGATGCGAAATAATTAATAAATTATTATTTTTTCAAATAATAAGACAAAACACTTTGTTTAAACCAGTTGTGACCGACGCAAGTCGCCGGTCACCAAAAAAGGGGTGTCGGGTGGTGGTGGACGGATGGGTTAGATAGGAAGTAGGAAATCGGACGAGGGAGAGAACGATGAGAGGATGGGTACCTTCGATAGCGGACCAGGATGGACTCACGGAACCAAAGGACAGCTCGACGCACCTGGTTGGTGATTCCGTCACGTTGCACTTCCGGAAATTTACGCCGATGTAGTAAATGACACCGCACAAAAAAATCTGATGTCACGTTTACCGTAACAAATTCACGGCGGTGTGCGAATAGAGATTCATCACGAAGAAACACGCAATACACTTTCTCTCTTCGACCCCCAAAAGGCAACCAAGGAATAAATTTAAAACTGGTGACAATATACCACTAGGTACAATATTATAACTGAAAAAATACGCGTTAAAATATATGTAATAATTAATAATTATAATAATTTAATTCAAAATAATAATTTATTTTGTTCATTACGAATTACGTAACACCACTATTTATTGATACATCAACATGTTTCAATACCCACGGTATCATCTTCGGGAAACAATGCAGGTACATAAAAATTAAAAATACAAACATAGATAAAAACAAAACTAAAAAGTGGTGGGTAACTAAGTAGGAACTACTATGAAAAGTGACTATTTACAAAAAAGATTTGGTTATTTATAATATTTAGCTTGCTATTAACACTTTCTCTTATATCTAAAATTTCAAATTTTAAACTAATTGTAAACCCCTAGTGTTTGTATGTATAATTTTTAAACCCTTGTTAATGTCAAAAAAAATTGTTTATTTCCAAAAGGTGATTAAAAAATTCAGAATAGTTGTTGTTATTTAGGCATCTTAAGTGCTCCTTAATTCTAATATCAAAATTTCTGCAAGTTTAAACAGAGTGTTTTGTCTTATTATTTATATAATATGTGCTAATTTTTGTATTTTTTTTCTTCAATTTCTTGACTTATACCACTTTCATAATTATGGGCACATATGTAAATTAGGCAAGCAATAATGATAGTAAGTGAATAGAATAAAAACGCGCATTTACAGTTTACACTGAATTTATTAAAGCTAGGTCATAAAAAAATACTAGTTGAAATGGTGTGGTGTCTGGCTGCTGCCGGGACATATAGCGAGCTTGGTGAACTTGGGACAGTCATTGATTGCTACACCGAGCATTTGCGTTGACGTCCCTCAGTGGCGACTAGGGTAGGTGCCGCACCATCGGGTGCATTCAGCTGCTCTGATAGGTGCTCGGAACTGTGCACCGTTCGAAACAAACACCGTCAAACCACCGAACAAATGAATTCTTTATAATGTGGTTGACATTTCTTATTTAATGTTTCGCCGTTTTAAACAAAATTAATACATTAAGGAGAACACATTCTTATTGTGAAGTTGTAATTACTTAGAACATAGGTTTGTGATGTTTTAAATACCAATTTAATGTATTAGTTATAAATTTAAACATATAAAATCAATTTTTGAAAAATAGATCCAGGTTCAAAAACAATATTTTTCGACAAAATTGATTTTATATGTATATATTTATAATTAATACATTAAATTAGTATTTAAAACATCACATACCTATGTTCTGAATAATTACAACTTCACAATAAGAATGTGTTCTTCTTAATAATATAAGTTGTATCAATGTGTCCAAAATTTAATAAAAATGAATTGATAATTCTGGCGTCTGCAGTCGGTTTACTCAAAGATTCCGTAAAAATAATGTAGATTGATGAGCAATAACTTCTAATAACAGAAAATTATGCCCTAATAATGGCCCTAAAACATTTTACATAGCGCCAAAAATGTCACTGAAAGTCATCTTTACGTTGCCAATGAGATCGAGCTCCAATAAAATTTTAAATAGCCTGGGTATAATGAATTCAATAAACATGTATATATTTAACAAAAAAAACGTACGTAAACACTAAAAATACCAGAATCTTAGATGATTATAAAATATCAATTCCTAAAATGCATATAACATACGGTCAAAGAAGTCGTATTTTTGTTGCACTCAAGGTATATACGAGGCGCATTTTTTAGGTAAATACCGAATTTTTTTTAAAAATAAACACATCATTTTTATAACACTTTACTTTCTTCGAACGCTAC
This sequence comes from Eubasilissa splendida, assembly GCA_031772225.1. Taxonomy (NCBI): domain Eukaryota; kingdom Metazoa; phylum Arthropoda; class Insecta; order Trichoptera; family Phryganeidae; genus Eubasilissa; species Eubasilissa splendida. The sequence continues at coordinate 19,436,164 of CM062856.1, forward strand.
ACACCTTAAACTACTTCTCAACATAGTCGCCTTCATTATTAGAGCACTCGTCATAACGGGGCACCAATTTTTGTATACATTTGTCATAGAACGACGCCGCCTGGGATGAAGACCATGTTTGTACTCCGTCTTTGAGTTCATCATCGTCATCAAAACAATTGCTATCAACGAACTGCTTCAGATGAAGGAAAATATGGAAAGCACTTGGCGCCAAATCAGAACAAAACAGGATACACTTGGCGATGAATGTCAGCTGGTTTCATGTTTCGTGCACTCAAGAAACGAATCACGATCGGCGGGTTGATTTATTGTCTTGAACATTTCAACCACTCACTACAAGATGGCCACACTATGTGAAGGTATCTAACGTTGCATGTGGTGAGTCAAAAGATGAAGGAAACCATTGCGCATGCGCAACATCGCAACCGCAGCGCTACACCGGAAATATCCAGCAACAGAACTTACTTAAACAACCCGCCTCGTAATTCACTCCCTAAGTATATAAAAAGTATCGAGAAGCCTAGTTATTTCAAACATGTGATTTTTTTTTTACGAAAAACTCAAATCGAGCATGTGTCCAAAGTATGATCACCCCTCCAACCTGATAAATATCCAGACGGACTAGAGTCTGTGTAATTGTCAATATAATTCATGAGAGACTATTACAGATACTTACTCGGTAGCATTAAAAACGTTACCAATACTGTGTATACTTTGAAAAAAAAATCTAATATATGTAATGTAAAATGATGATCAATCTTGAAATGTAAAATATCTGCTTCAGCACGGGCAAAACTCGGTGAGGCTGGAATTTAAATAATTGTTTGTAAAAAAATAATTTTTAAGATTGTTAAGTGGTTTGTTTACGCAACTAAGTGTAATGAATGAATGAAAGTATTGAAACACAAAATAATACATTTTGGGGAATTATTAACCCTCAATTGCTATGGCGGAATTAATAATTATTAAATCGAAACACTCGCAAAATAAAATGGTATAGTCCACTTAAAATACCACAATTCTTTTTTCTCCGTATTTTCCTTCTGTAAAGCTTTTATGATTGTCCTTACATGCGAAACCCTCGAAGGGATGGCTAACTTTCCAACCCCAATTGATGGGAAAACGATTGGGTAGGGGATTGTCCCACAGTGAATTGTTCCATTTCCAAATGTTTTTGTAGATTGAATTATTTATAAGTGACAGTTAAAAGGTGAATTCACCAGAGTAGCACTTTTATCAAACTGTTTTGACAGACAATTGAAACATTGTTATGTAAACATCTTTGGTTTGATATTAAAGCAATATTCTTTATTAATGCAGAATAATATTCCATTAATCGATATATTCAGTTTTAGACTTAGTCATATAGATTTGTAATCTTTACGTATTACTAGAATCTTTTATGCATAGCTATGAACATCTTACATTATACGATGGCAATTCAGAAAGTAAATTCTATTTAGTTTTAAAAAATTAAGAAAACATTTTATTGTACAAATTTAAATTTTTTAAAACACATCTGTTTCCTCACACATTTATCGTATATACCCATCAGTATGAAAGTGGTCTAAATCATGTTTATTTCATTTCGAGATATTTAAAAGTTTGCGTTTGAATTGTTAAAAAATATTTTTATATCACACAACACAGTGTTTCAAATTTTTTTTAGTCTACTATATTTATAATTTATTTCGACATATAAATATTGCATGTAGCTTATACGGAAATAAAAAAAGTTAAGGTTGAAATGACTAAGATTGAAATTATCAAAATAATCACTAGCAGAACACAGTTGAACGTCGTAACAATACACTGAATATTTAATTAGTGATTATAAAGCACAAGCAGCTTTCAGTTTTGTTATTTTTATTTTCTCTGATTTTACTTGATTAATATAAAAATCTATTTGCAAAAAAAAAATGTCTTGAGATATTGAAATTTTCGGATTGTTTTGTATACCGCTTCAAATTTTTCACAATTGATACAATTTGCATCATATTATATTCATTTAAAACAACGTTACGCGAAATAATTGATAAAATCTTTTTTTTCAATTTCTTGACTTAGACCACATTCATAATAATTGGCACATATGTAGGTTTCATCGACTTCACATTTATTTAGAGTATTAATGATGTTAAAGAAATATTGTTAATACAAATGGTGAATGCGTTTCTCCAGATAAGAAGAGGTCCAGGTTCGAATCCCTCTAGCAACAAAATATTTTTTTGATATTTTTTTCTGTTTTCATTGTAATTGATTCATTAATTTGTATTAAAATACCACAAAGCTATGTTCTGACAATGCAACTTCACATCAAAATATGTTCTCTTTAAAAAAAAGTATAAAAATATTTTCTTTTGTTTCAGGTAAGAAAATGGAGAAGGTACCAATTGATTAGTCGACCAAATATAGATAGTAAGTTTTTATTCTTAATAATTTATTAACTGATACTTAAAACTTCTTTCTTTTATGTTACATGGTTAAGTGATAGATATTTTAAAATAGTGTTCAAGTTTCGTAAATATTTTTATTATCGATATCATGTGATAAACATCGCTCTGGATGTTTTAAAAATATTGAAAAAAGTTTACTTGATTTAAATGAATATTTAACATATATTCAAACAAAATATTTAATATATCGACTCTTTTCATGTAAAGTATAACTAATAGATCATTTTTAGTTACAGTTTTAAATGGCAGTATTTTTTTATATCTCGTGTTCAATAGAATACAATAAACAACAAAAATACTGCCACTTAAATTACATGCGAGATATTTAACTTTAAAATTACATTATTTAAATAATATTTCTTTAATATTCATAGCAGAATCCGTAACATTTAGTTCGGTAAGACATTTTAACTCGTTTCGCATTAAAATAAAGAAGAAAAAAATAATAGTTTTGCAATTATTTTAGGCACATTGCGCTTTGTCCTAACTGTTTACAAATATTATATAATCTAATAATTAAAATAATAAACGGCGCGCTTTATCCAGCGAAAAACATTTTTAATTACAAACGTTAAGATTAAATGCAAGCGAAAAATCCCATTAAGTAAATATACCGTTAAAAATCGTGTTAAAAGTTTACCGGCCTTTTCTGTTATCGCCTTTTCATACAGAGTAGACAAAGTAAACGTTAAACTTTACAGCTATAAAAGTGACTTGAAAAGTGTTCATATTTCTAATACGTTTTGAGTTTATAGCGCGTGAAGAAAGTAGACTTAACTCTAAAGTGACTTTGTGTTTTGAGCTAGTTTTATTGAAGCTTTGGTTTTAGTTGAAACATTACTGAAATTAATATTTCTGTGTAGTATTATATTTAAACGCATACTCGATTATTTTTAATTTTTACATTTTTACATTTGTCCAAAAACTATTCGATTGTTAACGGGGTCCTTTCAATACTAATTAATATTTTCGCATTTTTGTTGTAAATGTTAAATTTAAAAGAGAAAAAAAAATCTTTCAATTTACATTATTTATTTATATCATTTTTTTATTGTTTTAAAAATACTTCGTATTCGTATATATATATATTTTAATAAATCGTTGTATTTCAATTATTGTCTTAAATATTATATAGTTTATTAAGTTTTACTTTTTAATGCAATTTTTTTATCTTAGTTATTGTTTTTATAAAAATTTATTCTATTATATAACTTCTGATGTAAATTAATAATAAAGACATACACTTTTGTAAAAAACGCAAAAAAATTAATTAGAATTGAAAGGCTCCCCTTAACAGTTAATCTAAATACAATAATACTAGATAAATATTATAATCTTTCTAATGAAGTTTTCTGGGCTATTCTTTCGTGTATCTTTGACATTCATTAATTTCGGATCCTATTGCAGGATCCATCATCAAGGCTGACGTCACTGATGTTATAATTCGGAGATAAACAAAAAACCAATATGTCTAACCTTGAATTGTGGAGCATTGTGGTCCCTGATCCATTTAGAATTTCGAGAACAATACGTGTACATACCTCACGGTCTGGAGCTATGTTAATTGCAGCGTTTAAATAGAATCATGTTAACTTCTTTATTGGATCTATCCTATATATATTATTGACGAGTTGTGAAGTTATGCAAAATTGATAAAAACTCGTACAGCTTTCTTCCACTACACCCATTTAATTAATTTACGCTTTGACTGCATTTAGCCTACTTTCATTTTTTCTTTGCCACTTCTAAGATTCTTCGGAATAACATTATTTGTCCCATTTCTATAATTTGGTTCTCTTATATAAATATAATAGAACAAATTCATAAATCTCCTAATTGAAAAATGATACTTTACACTCACGAATTGTCCTCGTGATTGTGTGGCGTTGTATGTGAGATATTTGAGAGATTAATACACAATTACTCTGGAAATAAATTAAAAGAAATGTTACGAACTAACACATCTACATTGCTTTTACTATGTGGTCTTTATGCAGCTACTATCGTTGCGAAAATGTTATTGTCACATGTCCACGTCTATATTTCCATCCTCGATCCATTCCCACTGCTCGACCTCAGTTTGAGTCTGGCTCCTAGTGCCAATTTAAGCTCGACAACGGCGATACCATAACGACCAGTCATGTCCAGTACTGTTTTTCAATGTCGATTTGGGGATTATCGTTTTGTTGTTTGCGTATGCCATGGGTAAAATCACCGTCTTCATTTGGGTGGAGATTTCATGTGACTACAGGGAGGGAGACGTCATACTTGAGGCAAGATGAACATTCCTCCCAAATCCCAGTTCCTCGAGACCACCGGTCATTTGATAGAATCCATTCTTCTCACAAACCCTTTCCCATCTCACTATTTTACTTCCTCACCTGGCAGTAGTTTCGACTTACAACCGAAAGTATCGTACAGACCCTAAGTAACATACATAATCTAAGTACAGTTTGGTATCTATCTATTCGTGTAGTGTTAGGGCGCGGAAACAGGTGTGGGGAGTTTCGGTCGTTAACGGGACTATGGAGAGTAAGGGTTGAAGAATTAGGAACGTGATGTTGTTAATTAGTATTTTTTCTTAATTAAAATTTACGTTATGCATTTTATGTTTATAGCTATCAAAATAATGGTGAGTATCAATTGTGAGACTGCCATCAGTACTGGAGTGAATCTTGGATCATAGACGATATTTTAGAGTCTTCAATATAAAAGTTCAGTTAGAAACATTCAACATTTTCTGTACAATTGAAATTGCAATCAGATTTACAGACACAGAGAAGAATGTCTTCATTTAGTAGATTTTTCACACAAATTCAAACGAGTGAGATATTTTGAGAAATGTGAACAAATGTGCGAATTAATTCGTAAAGTTTGTGTCACGTAGACTTTAATATTTTCCACCCTCTGATTGTACTTTTCTTTACTCCAGTAAAATGGTGTAATTATAAAGATCTAAAATACACGCATTTTCGTACGCCCTCACGTCTCAGTCCTGGCACATTTATCTGCTCCGCTTAATTTCCACGCATGATCGTCTGACACGTTTGTCTTGTAAAGCTCCCGAATTTCTCTCAGAATTTCTAACCAGCCACCTCCAAACACAACACACTTACATTTTTGTTTTACTCCTACAATGTATATTTTAGGCAGATTTCAATGGAAATACTACCCAATGTAGGAGGGTCTCATGACGCAACTACTAACCAAATGTTTCACGAAAGCACGTTTCAGGATTGCAATAATAATAACAAAAAAGGTATATAACAAACGAAGTTTTATAAATCCTTTTTATATTAAATAACACACAATCACTTTGATTGAACGCCAACCGGTTTCATTTAGTTCAAATCAGGGCGTATTTAAAACTAACAATAAATACAAAAAGAGTGCAATTATATATACATAAAGAGACAAATTACACGCGAAAGAGAGAGATATAATATATATATATATATATATATACATTTAGACATAACATCAAGGAAGGGGGAAGTACAAGGGGGAAGTAATGTTGATGGATATAAAATCTATTGAAGAAGAAACATACATAAAATACAAAGTTTTATTTAATCTAATATGTCAAACCACAAAGTGATTGCATTCTACGAAAATATATATATTTTTTAAAAATCATTATTATTATTTTTTTTATATTACAACATTCTTTTATTATTTTCGATTATTTTATTTTATTCTATTCATACATTATTTTAAATCATTATTATATTTACTTACATATTTCGAAGCTTTAGCTACTATTTAAAATCAAGTTTTATATCAAAATCATAATAATTTCTTACTAAATAATACTTATATCGTTTGTGTGTTTTTTATTGTTTTTTAATCGGCGATTTGAAATAAAAAAAAACAACAATTATTTATAATAATTTGTTTTCACTAACACAAAGTGTTTCAATAACGTTGAAAATTGATTGGCATTTGAAACTATAAAGGATATCCCATAAATGTATATACGCTTTGAAAGGCATAAATTCAAAATTGATGAAGCTAAATTTATATATTTTTATTTCAAATTAAATAAGATAAACGTATATTTTTTTAATTATCTGAAACGTTCGAAATTGTCCATTCTGGACTAGACATTTTTGATTACCCTAATGGTATATTGTATTTGGATGCATTGTACCTTAACAGCTGCCTTTAATTCATTAATTTATATCAACTTTGCAATGGCGCGAAATCCGAAGAATGTGGGGCATATAGTTTATCCCTGACCAATTCATCGGTTCGGCAAGATGTTCATCAAAATAGGTCCCTATGTCACGATGGTAGTGAGGATGTGGTCATCAGTAACAATAATAATAATGCGTTTATTTCAGCGTGAAGATAATACATTTTATATCATTAAGGAGAACACATTATTATGTTGTAATTATTCAGAACATAGGTCTGTGATATTTTAAATACTAATTAAATATATTACTTATAAAGATGTACATATAAAAACAAATTTGATTCGAGCCTGGATCTCTTCCAATCCGGGGAACGTGCATTATCCGATTATGCTATTCCAACACAGTGGATTGACGACAAAATTTAATAAAAATTAAATGTTAATTCTGGCGCATCTATCAGTTTACTCAAAGGTATTTGAAAATCCGTAAAAACAAAGTAGATGGCCTTTAAATAATGTAACGATATATGTATTAATTTGAAAAGTGTAAAAGTTTGCATACATTCAAAAATTCAATATATAATTTGGAATCAATAAAATATTTATATTAATCAAAATAATCGGATAATCACAATTTTTTTGAAATGCTTATGTTATTCCTTGAACATTTTCGACTCGCCATTGAGTCAGGTATCTTACTTACTTACCATCACGCCGTTTCCTCGCGGAGGTAGGCATAGAGAATAGAGCGTCACACTCTTATGTCGTGACACACAATTCTCGTCTCATACACATTCATACATTTTCTCATACAAGCTCGAAGATTATTGAGGCTTATAACCATACCACCATGCTGTATCTGGTTTACCTGGTCGTGCCAAGTCTTCCGCGGACGTCCTCTATTTGTAGTGCCATCAACACTCGCGTCATATATCTTTCTTACCATTCTCTCCTCATTCAAGTTATCCTTTCTTAATCTTATTTACTATACTAAGATCATCTTTACATTATTTTCTTATTTCTTCATTCTTTACTTTGTCATAAATATATCTAGATCTGCCACATATACACGTCTGAGGGATCTCATTTCCACTGCATTCAGTCTACTTTCGTTCCTTTTCTGCCAGCTCACTTCCATACATCAGTGTCGGTACCAGGACTCCATTATGAACCGCTAGTCTTGCCTCTGCTGACAAGTTCCCATTATCTGTACTTCCATTCAACGCGTCGTTCACTTTATTCCCTGTAGTCACCCTCCTTTCGATATCTTTCACATCGATCATATCGAACATACTTCCCAAATACACAAACTCATCTACTTGTTCCAAACACGCATTACCTACAAGTATTTTGCATGTTGTCTTGCTTTCCTCCTCCTCGAATACCATCGCTTTGGACTTGTTTACATTCATATAATAAGGTCGCTTTCCTTGCATACATCGTACATTCTACTCACTAGACTCTGTAATTCTTGTTCATTATTCGCTATTAATAATACTGGTATCCACTTATAAAATATTGTGGACTAGGTCTGTTACACCCTGTTTAGTAATATGATATGGGCAATTCTTCGTTGTTTTGGTCATTTAGTTCTTAAACAATAAATGTGACTGCATTCGTCATCATTCCTTGAAGGAATAAATCACTAGCCGAGCAATCAGCCATGAGGAATAATTCTGATATTCCCACATTATACAATAACTTACAATAAATGCAAATGCATCGAAAAGAATCTTCATTATGTTCTTAAACCATCAACATTAGACCTTTGAGAACGATAAATTCAAGATATTTAAACCATTCCTCGCCATTTTAGCGCGGCAGACAGAATCCGACACTCATATTTAGCGCGAATATTATTATTAAGGAGAACACATTCTTATTGTGAAGTTGTAATTATTCAGAACAGACGGTCTGTGATGTTTTAAATTTATAATTAATCCGATGAGTGGAAAATTGTATAATGATACGAATGATAAAAACTACAAAATACATATTTAAAATGTGATTTTTTTTATGAAATACATGAAAAGTTCTGGTGATTAAATGACGAGAAAAAATATACGTTTTTATGGCAAGAATACTTCAATTTTAGGAAAGAAACGAAAACAAACCAAAGCAGAGAAATCTGAGCGAGACTTTAGCAACGTATAGTTTTTTATTTTTTTATTAATATTAAAAATGTAATACAATTTCAATAATTAATAAAATATTTATATTAATCAAAATAATCGCATAATCACAATTTTTTAAATGCTTATGTTGAGATTAGGCACGTATTCCTGGAACATTTTCGACTCGCCATTTGGTCATGTATATTACTTACTTACCATCACGCCGTTTCATACATTAAATTAGTATTTCGAATATTATTAGGTCGTTTTTGATAAACTGTTAAAAAAATAACTTTTCTATTAACATCATTCTAAAATATTCAAGAAAATGTATTTACCTCGCACAGATATTTCTTGAATAATTAGTGTCAAGTGAAGAAATGGGTAACATCAGCCCCACTCGACGTGAAGGTGGCTAACCCGTATATCTGTCCTAGCTACATCACGACTGACGGGAATATATTATCATAAGATTGCGTCTGATAATTATACTGGTAAAATAAAATAATATTATTAGTAGGAGAACACATTCTTATTGTGAAGTTGTAATTATTCAGAACATAAGTCTATGAATTTAATTAATATTTAAAATAACACAGACCGTCTGTATCAATGTGTCCAAAATTTAATAAAAATGAATTAATAATTCTGGCGTCTGCTATCAGATTACTCGAAGGTATTTGAGATTCTGTAAAAATAAAGTAGATGGCTCTTTCAAATAATGGAACGATTAAATGTATTAATATCAAAAAGGTAACATATATTGTCGCTGTAGCATAGTTGGATAATGCACCTTCCCCGGTTAGGAAAGAGATCCAGGTTCGAATCCCGGTGGTGTAACAACAATATTTTTCGATAATATTGATTTTATATGTATATCTTTCTAATTAATATATTTAATTCATATTTAAAATATTATTAGTCTTATCAAACATCTTTAAATAATTTAATATCAATCCACTAAAATAAACCAATGACACGAATTAATTATGCAACTTTTTCCATAATTATTCTTCTTCTTCTGCCAATTTCGTTCCCTAGCTGGAGCACACAGCCGCCACAAAATTTCTACATTGACTGTTGTCTTTCGCGTTATTCCGTATCAGTCTCGTGGCCCTTGTTTCACGAAGTACAACCAATGTATAGGCATTACAGGATGATCAGGATTCAACACAAAAATTAAATTCAATACAACAATAGTATTTGATATTGGTTCCAGAGAAAATTGTTAAAACATACACGCAGACAAAATATCTTATATATATTCCTTGAATTATTCATATATAAAATAAATATTAAATAAGCTGATCTTAGTATAATGAGTTAGATAAAGATTTTGTCACATAGAACCGGATGAATGAGGAGAAAATGTTAAGAAAGATATAACACGTTCCTGTTAGAAGCGTCAATAATCGGCGAGCTTGTATGAGAAGATGTATGAATGTGGATGAGGCGAGAAACGTATGTCAGGACAGAAAAGTGTGGCATTCTATCCTCTCTGCCTGACTTTTAGTGAAACAGCGTGGTGGTGAGTTAGTCAGTTAAAATAAATTATTTAATTAAATATAATAGATTTCATACTTTAAAAGTAAAAGTTTGCGAGTAAATATTATGAAAAACTCTCTGATAAATAATGTTGTAATAAAAAAAAGTGAAAAAAGTTTTCCGAGTTAACTACCTAATACATTACAAAAGATAATTTGTCTTCATTACGTTCTATTAAGGGTGATTCCCTCAGGATTCACTTTATTTCGGGAGCAAACGGAAATAACAATTTATTCTATTTGCAACAATTCTCTGCTGTCTCCATCTTGTCAGTGTTTGTCGTAGTCGACGTTTCGGAAGTACTGCGACTGGCCCGTGTGATGAGAAATAAATAATGGTATTATAAGTCACGAAATTATTATAACTCACTGAAATGTAACTAAGGAATTCAGAAAAAAGTATACTATCGATCGATAGCGTATTATCTCGATTGTAACACGCCATCGATTATAAGACGCACATTTATATTTATATACCAATAATAAAAAATCAAACAATCACAATAAAAAGGATTTAAAAATAGACATATTATTTATATACTATCACTATCATCTAAAATTTCTTCAGATTCAGTGTCCGATTTTTCTGAATCACTTTACGACTCAGTTCTATACATGTTGAATAATGAATAAATAGTGGTTTAAAAAAAATATTTTGTCTTTTTATTTATATAAAATGTGGCCACAAAGTAATTTTGCTCGTAATATTGAAGAAGTAAAATTAAATAATCTCAGACATTTATATCGAATCTTTTCAATTTTTAATTGATGAATTTTAATTGATTAATTAACATATTTAGTTTTGGTAATAAATTACTACATTCGTTTGCAATTCAATTTAATGCCATGTGAAGTGCACCTTGTAAAATATTCTCGCAAGGGTAATGAGCAAGGGGGGCGGATGGGTTCTGTTATGTGTCAGTGCATTTAAGGCACTGCTTCTTTGTTTGTTTACATTTATCAAAGGTTATGGTTAGTTGGTGGCATCTCGGTGCTTGAAACTTAATTTACAACTCGGGGGCGAGTTCTCATTTAAGTTAAGGGGGCTAAAATAATTTACTTTTCATTAGTGGGGGTTCAGAGACACCCCAAAACTTTTGGGCCATGGACAAAGAGCTTGTTAAATCAAGGAGAACTTTCTTAACCTATTTCGTCGCAGATTTCTTATCAAAATAATTACGTTAAAGTCTTTTTGTTGGTAAAAGAGTTTGTTTTGAATGACTAATTTATATAAAGGCTTTTTTAAATTATTAATATTTTAACATGGCCGTATTAGATATCTTAGAAACTGTACTATAGAGGAATAGCATGTCAGTGATGCCCCCAGAAAGGGGGGCAGCCTCCCCCTCCATAAAAACAAAATAAGAAATATAAAAATTTCCTACTATCGAGCGAATCCTTATATCAGAATTACATCTTTATCATACGTTTTTTAAATTTTTATTTCTTCTTTATTTTTTGACAAACTGCTTGGCAGCTTTTCGGTAAGGATTGCCTTGAGAAAAATTAGATAAGGAGATGTTAGATGAATTACATAAAAAGATATACAGAATAAAAAAAATATATGTATGAAGAAAAAAATCAATTTTTCGAAAAGATAAACAATTTTTACAAGTTGTAACAGACCTAGTCCACAGAATTTTATGGGTGGATACCTGAATATAATATAATACAACAAAGAAATAAAAAAATTATACAATAATATGTTCCTTTACTTTGCATTTTAAGGTGGTCACTGGTGCCGCATCATTTTTTTATCTATTTTGTTAATTATTCTTGGCACAATACATTTTTTCGTTCTCTCACCGTACACATTCCTTAACCCTTGCTCGTGTCAATTTTTTTAAACTTAATTTTCCATTTCCGAAAAATAGTCTTCATCGTACGAAAAGTTTTCAACATTTATTTTAAAGTATCCTGCTGTGTAAAAAGGTTTTTTTTTTAAATTACGAGTCAAAAAACACACGCAAAGTATTTTATTGAACTATTTCGTTAAAAAATCGAAAAAGTTTGATTCAGATTTTATTTTATTAGAAAAACATACAGTTTATCTATAAAAACAAAAATAATAATGAAAGTAAAACAATAATTTAAGTAACAGTAAGTTAACAGTATACTTTAAATGTATTATGTTATTAACAATGCCGACGCTATTAATATTATCAATACCGATTTGGACTCGATATCTACAATTGCAGTTCAGACAAATCCATTGGATTATCTAGATAAAACTACTTTCTTTAAATATAAATGGTTTAAACAATTCTCTGGTTAAGCCTGAAAAAACAAAGTTGAAAGCAAACAGTGAGGTTTTTTTGGCGCCTACTTATATTGGAAAATATTTTTTTGTGGTCGGTAAAATATAACCTTTAGAGGATTATCGTAATTATTGTGATTTTTCATTTGAATAAAAACCATTCGCCAATGCAGGAAATTTTTGAGCTTTTTTAAAAACGAAAATTTTAAACATTCTGCCAAACCTATCTATACCTCTCTGGACATTACAAAATCAAATTTTAAATGCATCCAATGAAATCATTGTGAACCGTTTGATCAATAAAAATGTAATTTGACGGTTATACACATACAGATTAAAGTAACCACGACCGAAGTAATTCAAGAGCTTTGTAATAAGCACAGACCAATAAATGAATAGACATGAAATAAAGTATACATATAGGAGAGAGGGTTGTAACATTAGTTGCGGGACGAGGATTGACTATGACACATTTATGCAACAGTAAAAGTATTTACTCTTCGAAAATTAAATGTTTGTGCAAACAAGACGTATTTTTTACTTTAATGTATATCATATTGTCAGTCTTTAAATTTTCGTTCCAATCGTTTCATATATTTAAAAAATGTCTCGGAGCTCTTAGATTGCGTAAGTGGCACCAAAATAATCACGAGGATGACACCAAAATGCAAATATTAAAACAATGAATTTGCGTTAGTTCATGTCTATATATTTGGTAGCCTGTGGTAATAAGAAAGAATGGTGTATTTTATTATTTAAATACATTTTTATAATCACTAAAAATATATTTTTGATTTCCAAATTCCTAATATCATTCGTATCATTTACAATCTAACCATGCCCACACACTAAACTTACCTTTAACTGTAGGCTATGTTAGAACTACTATATCTGAGATACCCTGTCTTTCTGTCTTTTCTCCATAAATATACTCTACTCTTTGATTAATCCAAACCAAACTTTGCATAGTTACACTTTAGAACTATGCGAAAAACTTAACTTTTTTCACATTGTTTTATAATTAATAATAAAAATAGTCAAAGGTACACAATGCCGGTAACCGAGTAGTTATAAATTGGTATACACATTTGATAGGTATAATAGTTACAAGTAAATATTTTTTAAATATTTGTTTTTGTTCAAAAATCGTGAAAATTTGATGTGACACTTTGATTATGAAATTAATTTTTATTCACTAAATCCACCGGGTAGGTTTCTCTTCTAAATATGCAAGTCATGAATTTGAAACCCAAACATGTTGAACCTACCCCAGTCCGGCCCCTTCGGCTTGTACATACAACATTTAGATAATGGCACGGTGCTATGTAGGTACCTACCTGCGGGCGTATAATATTTAAAACGTATGGCAACATCGTGGGCCGTTATCTTTCGGGTAACACATGCTACTTTTGCCGCGCATGCGTAAATTGTTTTGACGCGAGCGCGCGCTCGGAACATGTTACGAGGGATGTTAGATGCTTTTAGTAAAAGGGTATTCATTAAATACCTATTCACCCCGATCACAGCCGCAGTAATTATTTATACTTTAGTATGAGGTGATATAAATTTAACGTCTGTATTTCGAGCGAGATGTGTGTAGATTGGCCGTAAACTTGCAGTGAACGCGTCTTACCATACATCATGAACCCGAATGGAGCACAAATGGCGATGAATTATGATTAAGTCACCGCTTAAGTAATAATTAATTGTGAATTATTTAAGGAAGCACTACACTTGATGGAATGCCGTGAGTGCCGCAGTCTTGAGGTTTTTGAATAAATTTTTTAGTACATACTTGTTTATCAAATGATAATTTTAAACTTTTGTAGTGTTGAGTTAAGGTATAACCTTTTATATAGTTCAAAAGTGTATCTGCTCACTAAAAGCAACGTGTGATCTTGTGTTCAGTAATTAGGATTCAATTAAGACTCACTGTTTGAGGAATGCCAGCTTCTTGATATTTGACAACTCTATGTAAAATGACTGATCCTTTATTTTCATTCCAACAAAGAGCTTCATCAATATCCATCACATAATTATGCTACAAGATCAAAAAAGAATAGATTCACCGTGAAGCCTAAAATGAGAACAAGCTTTGGTCAATCCTTTCGTATATTTCTGGCCCCCATGGCCGACATCATGAAACAATTCTCGATGGACAAACTAAAACACCATCTCGGGAGCTGGTTATTGGGCGTTAACAAAAAGGAAACTGAGCAAAGATTCATGGAAATGATCACATCAACAGAACATTATTTATTTATATTTATTTTCTGTTTTGCATTGTGTTTCAATCATGGGATAGCGAGAATATTTCACTTATATTATTTATTATGTTTTTAGAACTTCATTTTTAATATTTATGGTTTAGATAAAAAAAAATATATATATAATAATGGTTTCATATTTGTTTTGATAGATATATATTTATAACGGATGAACCTGTCTCCTTTAGTACAGACATCGGTCAAGTTAAGGAGACAGTGAACATCTCTTACATTATGAACCTTGTTCGCCTTTTTTGTATACTTATAATAATGTTTATATACGTATGTTAAAAACATAAACAAAATATATAAATTAAAAAATATATATTTGATCTGACAAAAACGTTAGGCGTGGACCACACAAAAAAAAATTATACATTAACCGTTAAAAACTCGTCAAGTTTTGTTTATTATATTCGAATGCTATAGCATAGTCGTCGGTTAATGCACCTTCCCCGTATTGGTAAAAGATCCAGGTTCAAATCCCGGTAGCAACAACAATATTTTACGATAAAATTTATTTTATACGTGTATCTTTCTAATTAATACATTTAATTAGTATTTAAAATATTTATGACACTGCTGTAATTATATGTTTTATGTCGTTTTATATATTTCGAAAACACATTTTAAATGTTTTCAAATCATTTACTGTTATTCTGTTTTCTATGTTATATTATATTCACAATGTTTAATGAATGTATTATATTAATATATTAAAAACGGCAGACTTTTCAAGGTAGGTTCAGAGATTTGAGCAGTGTTGGAATTCCAGGAAGGGATCTTCACGGCACGGATGCTGGAGTCACAGTAGGTAAGTGCAATTTTCATGTGATCTGTACGCATAAATGTAAAACAAATGCTATTCCGTATCGTCTTCGAAGGGGGAAGCTGTGACGACGGATCACCCACGCATAATATCATGCTTGATGTGTTTTTGTTTGTGTCGATGTTGTCATGTCTCCATTGTGTTGTGTGTTTAATATATGTTTTCTCTCTTTCAAGCATTCGTTTAACCGATATGTACGTATAAAACTTACCGTTATGTAATGCCACTTGACACAGTATAAAAGATTGTATTTTCACTAATTTTATAGTGAAATTATTATAGATAACCGTAGTATAAGTCAGCATCAAGTTTCACTCCCAATATAGTACTAATCAATGAAACAAAAATGTGTAATTTTACCTACCCCTAATTATGCTTGTATATTTAATCGGAATACCTTATTTAGTGCGATAAAAAGTACCTACTTAATGCATTTATTTAATGTATATAATTTTAATACCTGAATTGCTTCTAGTTCAGCATGGGTTGTATTAAAAAATTATGAAATCAATTTTGTAAACAACTTAATTAGAGAAATAAAATCACCGATTAACTAATTAGATATAGACAATAAAAACCGTAAGATTAATGTAATTAATTCTTAGATAATTCATAATGTAGAAAATAACATTTTTTAATAATTAAAACACAGCTTTGAAAATAGATTAGAGCTTACAAGATTTAAAGTTTATTAAAAAAATAAGTCTTTTAATTTGCAATTTTATTTTGTATCATATATTTCCAGATTTCGAATCATATTTTCATACTAAATTATCATTTAGGTATTCATTCTCATTTTGCAATGAATTGCAGATTTAAAAACTACATCATGTGGTTCACCAGCGGTAGGTATATATTTATTAAATAAACTATACTATTATAGTATTTTTAACGCAATGCAAATGTAAATAGTTATTTTCCTATTTACTTATATAAATACATGTACAAGTGTTACACGCAAATAAAAATATTTATTATTTCATTTTAGTAATCACTCGTATTATATTGCACCAATAATGAACAATATTGATACAAATTGGAAATAATACACTTGAATGTATGAAATGAATAAATTGGATTGGCACCACCAATAAATACTCCACCAACTGATAATTATCACAAAATTCAAATATGATTTATTAATAACCGTACACATGTATGTAGATTGTTGTAAAAAAAATTAAAATGTTGTAATTTTTAGATACTACAATAGAGCATAAATATGTAGAACTAAGAACCTGAATAGTACCTATAAGATAAATTTTCTTTAATCTTTTTTATTAAAGTGTAGATTTAGAAATAAATTATAAACTTTTGTCTATGATCAATAAAAAATATTGCAGTAAACCTTATTAACCTCTGAATATAAAAAATATATATTATTTCTTGTCTAAATCACAATACGTTAACAAAAAATTGAGAATTGGTGAACGTTATATACGAGTATATATATATAAAGTGATCACTTAAACGTAAGTTTTGTAATTATCCCGTACTTCCATATATTTTCCATTAATTATAATAAAAATAGCTTTGTCTATGAGATATCTGATATTTGTTTAAAAATTAATAAATAACAATATTTCTTTATTCCGTCATATCCACTTCTGCACAATTTAAAAATAAAATTATAAGCTTATGATAACTAAAATATGATTAAAATATTTTGAATACACAATGTATTTAAAAATCTCGCAAATAATTATTAATTGTTACGTTAAATTTCATCATAATTTTCATCCCCTTATCCTAGGAGGATGAAAATGTTTCCATCTTTCTCTATTTGCGCCTCTTCATAAAAGAAACAAACTTTTGAAAGTTTAAATGTCTTGAATTGGTACAGAAATAAATATAGACCACCCATATATTCAACCCCAAACAAAAAAATTAAGAATTATATGGAGAAGTCTGAAGGCAAAACGTAACAAGTCTTTGGATGTTCATTTTCCATGGATATAATAATTGAATTGGATATTACAATTTAAGGTTTAAAGAATTGCATTTGAAATATTTCACAACGTTGCTACGGTGTAAGCGACGTGAATTTTTAAAGATATATTTCTGTAAAATATCCATACTAATATTACGCTTCCCCATCTATATATCTATGACTTTCTGGATGTGGTGGCTTTGGTAGTGTCATTATGGCTGTATAGTGCTTGATTAAACGACCAGGTCTGTGAGACGCGAGCATAGCAAAAACGAACGTGTTTTTAATATCTTGTATGTTAAGATTACTTAAATATTTTATCTTTTATATATTCAATAACAGTACGTAAATATATTCAATTCAATTTGAAATGAAGAGTACATTGTCTTTATTACCGACGAGTAAGAAAAAAAAACGTATTTTAGCGAAATCGTACCTTAACACCTGTCATATTTTCTTCTGTAATAAGATGTATGGTAAGGGAGGAATCTTACTTTCCATAGAAATTGTCTATCCACGATCTGTATATGTCATTTTTGTTCGTTTTGAAAGCTAAATTACAAAGATGGAATAATTTCAATTACATCGAAATTTTATTTACGTGTGGTTTATTTTGGGGAAAGCTCTAACATTAAAATATAACCTGGCCGCTCAGCGGTCACCAATGGCCGCGTAGATTGCTTATCTGCTAGTTTCAATGATTTCATTCCAAAATTATGTAATTTATCACAAATCCGTATGAACACCAGTTGAAATGACTGCACTGGGGCTAAAGAAATTTAATTTCAGGAAAATATTTCCCAGCAAAGAACGTTCAAAATTATAAACGTATATTTTCGGAACAACCTAATATAAACCATAATTATTGTAATCACAATATTCAATACAAATAAATTATTGTTGATGATTTTTAATAACAAGCAAATGAAAGTGAAAATAATAAATATTTCCTTTTGTAAGTAATTTTAAGGTCGCTCGCAAAACCTCGCGAACTCTGAGGGTGGGTACATTAACCTTGGCGCTCTCGACGCCCTTCTAAAAGGAGAACTCCCGTCTATTACATATGTGTGTATATAATAAAATATTGTTATTACACTAATCAAGGCTCCTAATGGCGTCGTCAACAATATGTTACGCAGGAACGTATGGCAGAATTATATAGTACATTATTTTTAAAATCATGAACAGTACATTGCTGTAAGTATCATTCATGTGGTCATTTAATTTGATTTGACATGACATTACTTTAATATTTCAATGTATAAATATTGTACTTAGACACGCCTCATTTGTCTGCGGGACAGATGCTGTTATGAAGTAAAGGAATCGGTTTTCCTATGAATAATTCAATAAAATAATCTTGGAGATCGTGAAATGGGAGAACCATAGTAATACGGCGATCGCAGTGGCGTAGACAAACACGATGACATAAAATATTTCGGCTCTTATTCTGCTTGCGATTTATGGAGTGTCGAATTATAAAGGTCCCCCCGAATCGCTGAAAAAAGGGAAGTAAAATCAGGAGCATCAGAAAAAGCGAAAATAAAAATAACAGATTTTAAAAACATTCTAAAAAATTAACAGACGCGATTGTGCTCAGCTGTCGTGGTGTATTAATGACTTAGTGTAGCGCTCAGTCTTTGTTGTGTTGGCTCACGAGCTGTAAGCTGCACGTCTGTTATTATTAATGTGTTTTAACCTAAAATATTGCTAAACATAACATAAACTATCGTCAAAAAAATCTATTTATAGAAAAAATATTTTAGTTGCTGACCATAGCAATACAGCGAGTGGTGCACGTGAATAAATTTTTGTAGCTTCTAACGACTAAATAATCGAAATATATGGTCAGCTATAAAGATTCTGAAGGGAATAGTTTTGTTGCTTTGTTCAAACAGGGGATGTGAAATGTAATGTACATATTTAAGATGAAATCGTGTCATCTTTAGACGATACAACATTAAGATGAGATGAAATTAATTGAAAAAGGTTAGTAGGGGACTTCAGTTTGTCATTGATTTTGATTAAATATATAACTTTATTGTCTTCCGATGTGTTTCTTGATCAATTATATTATTTATATATATTTTTTAAGTTGTTTGTATTTGGTAATTTTTATACATTTTTTTAATAATTTTTTTGAAATGTAAACTTAAGTTCATTTAAAAAAAATACTAATGATTATTTTATCAAGCAATTTTTGTTTGATTTAATATGGATAATATCCCTAATCGATACTGTATAGCATACATATGAATTTATTAAAATATATCTTTTTAATTAAATAAAATTCCCGGAAATTCCCGGGACTTGAAAATTTTGACTCTTAGAGTTGCGGGAATTAAAAAAGTAATGGATACAAAATCCGTAGTTCTGACCCAATACGCTCTACTCGGAGACAAAAATATGAAGTGCTCCCGAATTTCTTCTCACATTGTCGCTTCATCTCGGGTCAGTCAAGAGGTCTCCAACCAATATCCTTCAAGAAATACGGTTCAAAGCACGTTCCGTATGCATGCACACTATGTGTCCTGCCCCTCTTAGCTTTTGCAATTTTACCCCACCAACTTAATCAGAATTTTGACAAAAATCTTTTATCTCTAAAATTGTTGCGAGTACGCCACTGACCTGGCTGATTATCTCTCACTGGTCCATATATTTTCTGAGAAATTTTCATTCAAAAACATTTAGTTTCTTATAATCCCCGAATATATTTACCTAGGCAGCCTCTAAAAAAACATACTCTTACTTTGTTTACAATTGACTCGCAATGTTCTGACAGTTTTTCGATTCTACGATTGAAGAAATCCGGTGGCTTGGATGTAAAGAAGTCGTTAAGTTGGTTTTGTAGAGCAGCGTCATTATTAAAGTAGATTATTTGTAAATTGTTGCAAAGATAGCGAAAATTACGAAAATCTAAGAATAGTGGAATAACCTCCAAGCCGATTTTTTCATTTTCATTTTATTTAGCCACAAGAAAATAAAGGTGGTTCGTCAATTTCTGCTTCTCTCAACTGGCAAATAATGATGATGATAAGATCAGAAGAAATTAAACACAAATTATATTATATGTAGGGACACTACGGCAACTTACTTGTATTTATTTTTATTTCAGTTACAAACAATATTTCAGCGAGCAACGCAAGACGTATTTCATCAAAAAATGAAATTAATCTCACGTTTTTCTAGCGCCCCGCTGATAATTCACAGTAAATATATCATTTTATTGGCGTCACTTAGGCGACCTCTCAATCCTGCGCGATAAACATACAATATAAGTAATGCAAAACAGTCTTTAAAATATTTTCGCTCAATATTTGTAACTTTCTGCTACATTTAGGGCAAATTTTGGAATTCTGATGTTAAAAAATACTGCCTTGGGGGCGGCGAAATCTTCGAGCCATTTTTGTATTTCCGCCACGTCTCGAAACCGATGTCCGGCTAAAGCGCGCTGTATCGACCGGAACAAATGGTAGCCCGAAGGGTGCCAAATCAAGTGAGTACGACTAACCTCAACAAGAACAAAGCAAACTGGTCACGTGCTTTAGCAGTGCTTTTTCTTGTTGAAACTTACCGAATTCAGTATCGAATACAAAGCTTTTCTTCGTTCATTGTGTTCAATATCATTTTGTAAGTTAGTATTAGAATTTAAATTAATTATACCAAAATGAAAAAAAATTGTCTTACGCATATAAGTTTATGTATTTATACATCGTTGGTTAAGGATGGAAATTGATTAACTTTAATTTCATTATTCAGAGATAAATTAAATTAAGTTATTTCTTTTTACTTCAAAAAAAGTATATTTTTATTGAATGCTGCAAATTTTGAATTTTTATTTTACTCTGGTATTTTTTATACGAATTAAATGGATCAATTTAGAAAGATGTACAGAATATAAGTTAAAAATTTCAAAACTAAACGAAGTCGTAGCAATGTAGCGAAATATAAAATAAAAATATCAAGGTTTATCCAGACTGCAATCAAATATCATTCTAATTGATTTGTATTACGTTTTTTCTGTTCACTTTAATTTTGTGTTTATTTGCTTGGGATTTAATACAGGATGTAACAGACCTATTGCACAATATTTTATGGGTGGATACCTTACTAAATTACGAGTCGAAAATGTTCAAGAAATATGTGCAAATTTTGCACCGTTACAGAAAATATTATTATTTGAAATTTTTACAAAATCTTGTTAAGCATAGTACTTCGAAATAAATGTTTGCGAAATTGTTCAATTATTAATCTATATCTTTGCTTCAGGCCCTATATCATCTAACAAAAAAATAATCTGTGTTCAATGTATAATTTGGAAACAATAAAATATTTCAGTTAACCGAAATAATTGCATAATTAGAATTTTTTGAAACGATTATATCTCTGACATGGTTGAGATTAGGCACATATCCCTTGAACATTTTCGACTCGTGATTTAGTCAACTATTTTGGAGCAGATTTGTTACACCTGTATATCGTCATATAGTAATAAAATTATAACTGCACCATTATTGATTCAACTTTATACCTTTGAGGTTAGTTAATATGTTAACACAATCATCATCCTTCTACAACTTTGTATGGGGTTCTGGCCTCTTCAGGAATGCATCCCTCTGGTCTCTGCACCAATAATGTATAGGTCTTTATTTAAGTATTCTATTGATTATGGTTCCACCACCACCACCCCATTTTGGGTCTATCTGTTTCTGGCAAATGCGGTGCATTCGCGTTAGATAGGGGCCCAGAAGGTCCGCACCCTAAATCACCACAGTAAGAAATGGAAAAAAATCATTTCTCATGTGTATTACGTGAAAACATTATCGATGTATACAGTAGTACTGCTACGGGACCACTAATGGACTATTAGGAATAAAATAATCGCCGGAAAGCAAACGTCGTTGTAAAGCTAAGCTTCGAATTTTTTCAGCGGAAAAACACACTCTATTTTTTCTCCATTAAAATATGAATTTTATAGAACACAAGAGACCAATTCTTATTATTCAATGAATAAAACCTACATAATATACTCAATATTCTTATATTTTAGATATATAATAAAATATATATTGTTTGATTTCAGATTTCCACGAGCACTAGGAACTGGCATTTTTCTAGGTTAGATCGCGTTTAGTGTAGGCGGTTTCTTTAGAAAATCTAGGCCGATGTTTCTGCATAGTAACACGTGCCATTGTAAAGACGGTGGGAAATTTATATCTCCTGTGAAAAAGTACCGTAAATTTTTTTTTAAGGCAACGCCTTAACAATACCTTGTGATAATAGGTTTCCCCAAAGAAACCACCTATAAAAAATGCCATATAACCTAGAAGATGCCAGTTCCAAATATACATATTATATCTATTATTATTCAGATATCCATCATATCTTATATTTAAAGAGTATAATGTCCTAGATATAAGACAAATCTATATGTTGAGACTCGTCCAATATTTACTCACCCCAAGCAATAAATCATGGACACAACACCAGACAAACAAATAATCTACGCACCAGTTCCGAGAGCAACCGACATTTTATCAAAGATTCTACATGTTCTTAGCTCCAAAGCTGTACAACACACTCAGCCCAACTGGAAATCGTTCACTTCCAATAAGATTACACAAATATGGACCCAATATATGATCCAATTGGGTAGAGATCAATCAGAAGCATCGCTATCCAACATTCTAACATAATCATTATGCAGTGCCTACACTAATAATTCACTAGTTCTACAACACTCTCACTACATTTTTTTTATCTCTATTTTTACTTTTATTCCTGTCGAATCTTTATCTTTCTTGAATTAAATAACACCACAAGAGCATGAAAAAAACTCGCTACTTTAACACAGATGGCAGTCTAGCTAAGTAGCCAGGACAATGCTGCATATATCTAGAGATGGAGTCTACTCCATCCCACGCAATAAACAACGAGTATATACTTAATTGCGATATAATTGTATCTGATGTTTATTATGTTATATTAAAATATATTCACATATGTTTCAACAAAAACATGTTTGTCAATAAGGTCTAATAAATAAATATAAAGAGGGTCCATTTTTCACTGGAACACAATTTTTTAATTACGTCACTGAACAGAAATTTCGCAAGTTCTCAAATTTTTTTTTTCTTTACATAAAAAAGTAGACATGTTAAAATAGCCGGAACGTCGTAGATTTTCATTATCTTATATTTGACAGTAATAATTGTTTTTTTTACAAAATCAGTTTAAAACAAAAACGCACATCACACACTCCGGTATAATATTTTATATTTTGATGCCAAATCAATTAACAGTCGGCATTCTGTCATCATTATTTTAAAATTCACCGCTTTCTCAATCGGCGGTGATTCGAGGCGGAATTATTTCATGTCCCATTCCATAGATGTCGCTAATCTGCGAAGGGCTTCACACGACTTCCGCTAACTTCCGCTCCCGGATTAAATCGGATAACAAAACGGAATCAACAGGCTAGGCCCGGCTGGATGGCGGCGGGGCAGCGGCTAGGGGCTATGGGCCAGGGGCGGGGGTGAAGAAGCTTGGGTAAGTTGCTCTGTTTGCTTTACGTCACGTAGATTAGATACTTAGATGCTACCGTAGAAATTACTTTGTGTATTACCATGTTGAAACAGGTCTCCTTTTTACTTCTCTCTTCTCATGACGTCCGCGGATATTTTATATCTTTACAGACTTCATCACATTGTATATATTTTTATTTTATGATATACAGTGTATTGACAGTTCAATTACACAAAACATAAAAAATATGATTTTTATTATAATTAAAAATATAGTAATTAAACCTTTTAAAAATGCTCACCGCTGCCTGCAAGTATGAATCGTGCATTGACAATAATATACAATGTACATAAAAATGAAATGTTACAGCATATATCTGAACAAAATGCAAAAAAAGTATAAAATAATACATAAGTAGATAATTATTACAGGATGTTAAAAAAAATTATATATAAATATATAGCAGCTATATACAGAATGAATATAATATTCCATGCTGATGTTGTTTTGAATAATTAGTAAACGAAACACAGTTTTTTAATTTACTTTTTATTTATCAATTATTTGGTTTATTACAATTATGTATGGAATATGACATCGGCCAAATGACTGTCTCTGGCAGCGGCACAAATGCTTGCTCCTTTAACCATATTTTTCATAACACTCACACTTTCAGCAATTTTATTTTCAATATTGTCCTGCAGCATCAGAATTGTTGTTGTCTTATTGGCGTAGACCTTTCCTTTCAAATATTCGATATCACCACTTTTTGACATTATGCGGTCATGAAAAATTTCTCGCAATATTTCAAGCTGTGTGTGAGGTAGTTTCGTTCTGTTGAAACCGCACATGTTGCCGACCCAATCGACCCAATTCGGCCACCAAGAAGTTATCCAACGTGTGACGATAGCGATCACCATTAACGGTTACAGCATTGCCATTATTATTTAGATACAAGGGTTAAATGTCTTCAACACGGCTTCAGATACTCCATAATAAATTGTTATCAACTACTCTCTACGACTACCGAATACAAACTTACAAATATCTATCAAACCAAAATGGCGGCTAAACAAAATCAGCCTGCAACATGATATTCACCCTGTGTACAAACATTGTTTCACGAAGAAGTGTCGTGTAAAAGTATTTTGTAGCTTAGTAATGATTTGGAGAATATGAACTAATTTTCTATGTCAATGTCATTAAACAATTTCCATATTCATGTAATCGGATTAAAGAATGCATATTAATATGTTATTTTAAATCATCATAGAAAGATTTATTTAGGTAATTAATTATTCATATAACTCATTCTAATCTATCTTTACAAGCTTGAAACAAACTTATCATAACTGTGTGAACGAGGAATTGTGGAAATACGTGATGTGTAAAGGGTGGAAGGGAAATTTTGGGAGAAGAACTGATGGGCTTAAGGACCACCCAGAATCAGAAAACACGACCCAACTGTGAATTTTGACTCCAGGACACGAACTCCGCTGTTCCGCACGTACGCAGTACTCTTGGACATATGCTTTCGGTGATAGCGCAAAAGTGGCATGCATTAAGCACCATGCACAAATAGCAAGATATGCAGGATTCGGCACGCACGGTAGCGAGAAAACCGAACACACACAGTACACTCTCCGTCAATTTATCATTCCCTCGCAGAAGGACAATAATTCACAATTTCAGTCTATAGTACAATTGGTAAACGATAACTATCAGTTCAAAGATTTAACTCCAACTGATCCAAAAAACTATAGAAAATATCGTGTTCTGGTATAGGTAGAGGGGGTAATGAGTAGGTAATGGACAGGAACTCTTTTATACTTCGCGTTAATATTTGCGCAAAATGGCGGTCGGCGATCCATAAATATTTATATAAATAAACAATTACGCTTTTAAATAATATCAGCTGGCGTATTATTCCTATAAATAAATGTATACAATGTTTGCACCGAGACAAGTGTGGTTTACCTAATAGATTCTGAGGCTGGCCCTTCGATTCAACTAGTAGGTCTAATATAGGATTTATAAAATATATATAATTATCTGCAATTAATTGTAGGTGTTAATTGTGTGTACAGACATGTATGGAAATAAATAAAAATATAAGATGTGTAAGAGAGGCTCAAATCAGAATAGAATAAAATAGAAGCAATTCAGATTTAATATGCACCTGTGACAAGTGACACCTCATTTGAAACAATGTGAAAATGAGTTCTTCTGTGTTACTGAAGTAGTCACATTGAAATAAATTAATAAATTCAGTTTTTACAAATTTAATGTTTAACCTCAAATTTTAAGTACTTTAAATATTATTTTTTTTGCATTCAGCAGTTTTTATTTATTATATTAGTAGTGTTGTTATACATCTCTTCTTTTTTTTTTTTTAAATTAGTAAAATACCTTGTTATGATATTGAATGTAGGAATTTCGTTAAAACGCTTGAACAATTGACATGGGAGTCCACCCTAATATTCCCTGGAGAGTGGATAATTTTACGTCGATAATATGTTTTCAAAATACTTAGATACTTTAGGCTAAACGTCAAATATGACCGATCATTTCAATATTTAATTGAACAGTTTTCTTTCCAACTTCAAAAGCACTCCGTTTATCTGAGAATTTTACAATTTTCACAATATTTATCAACAATTTTAATCGTAATTACGCTGTATTGAGAGCGTCCAAAGTTTTAAACTTTATATAAGTTTTATATCAATTTCAGAGTTTACTTTCGCGAGTTAACTGTTGAATCATTTTTCATCAGAGCGGTTTTCTTTGATACGGTTGCATTAGTTTAATAGAATGTCTTAATCAAATTGGGTAAAATTCCAAAATTGTTGGATTTAATTAAATTCTTGAATTTGGACAAGGATTTATCGGTTTTGATAAAATAAAATATAGAAAATCAAGTATAAGTCTGTTATTTGGTCATGGCAATTCAAGAACGTGTTGTATACCGAGTATTATTATTAAGATTTGATTAATATTATTTAATTCCCTATCCATAAAATAATTTAACATTAAACAAATCTATGGATAGGGAATGAAATAATATTGATCACATCTTAATAATAAGGAATGTTGCGTACAAGCATTGATGCTGGAAGAATTCAGATACGGAAAGAATAGGCACTCACCATAATCCGGATTCTGCAGGCATCTCCAAAATGTGTCAAAGGTTCCGACACAGTATAGACGCGATGTCTCGAATTAGTATAATATTGTAATCATGTATAACCGTACTGACTCAACATCGCCAATCGACTGGCGTGGCCGGGAAGGAATGGTAAAAGGGGGGGGGGCATTATTTTCGTTTAATAATTAATATTTATTTACAAAAAAATACATGTCCCAAACAATAATAATCGGTGCCATGACCAAAAATCGACCTGTAATCTTGCATATAGGATTCTGTCATCCCTATCAGTCCGTCCACATTCTATAGCAATAAAAAAATACCAGATACAATAGAAAACCAATTAAAATTATTTAACTATTGTATTTTCATTGGTTTTTATTAAATTATTTCTTCGTTGATTTTTTCAAAAAATTGTGCGCTGTCGGTGTATAGCTTGTTGTGCGTCTCTCTCCTAGATACTACTCAGAAGTTGTCTGTGCGTATCTGCATGCATTATTATTATTCAATTATATTTCTAAGGTATGCGTCATATCATGTTCTCGAAATATCCTCATATCATATCTTTTCAAAATATAATATATAATACTAACTAGTTCACGGT
Source organism: Eubasilissa splendida (assembly GCA_031772225.1). NCBI lineage: Eukaryota > Metazoa > Arthropoda > Insecta > Trichoptera > Phryganeidae > Eubasilissa > Eubasilissa splendida. The sequence goes on from CM062856.1 coordinate 19,463,973, forward strand.
AAACATTAATGTTATATGCTAAGTATCCAGGTATCCCTTTATTTAGTTAGTTAGTTAATCTTAATACTACTGTGGTATCAACATCATTAATATCCGATATATTTGTATGGATATATTATGAATGTCAACAAGTCGAAAGTGATGGTATTCGAGAAGCAGGAAAGCAAAACACCGCGCTAAACACTTGTAGGTGATGAATGTTTGGAACAAGTAGATGAGTTTGTATATTTGCGAAGTATGTTTGATAGAAATGGAAAGGCTGAGAAAGATATGGAATAAAGCGAACGGCGCATTGAATGGAATTATATCTAACGGGAACTTGTCAACCGTGGCAAGACTACACAATGGAGTCCTGGTACCGTCACTGATGTTTGGAAGTGAGGCCTGGAGCCGACAGAAGAGGCATGAAAGTACACTGAATGCAGTGGCAATGAGATCACTCAGGCGTATATGTGGCAAATATATTTATGACAGAGTAAAGAATGATAAAATAATGAAAGAATGTAAAGCTGTGGTTTGGTCATATGGAACGGATAAATAAGTAGATAATGATAAGAAAGATATATGACGCAAGTGTTGATGACACCATAAATAGAGGACGTCCGCGGAAGACTTGACATGATCAGGTAAACCAAATACTGGAGGACGGTTCTGTTAGAAGCCTCAACAATCGGCGTGCTTGTATGTGAAGATGTATGCATGTGGATGAGACGAGAATTGTGTGTCGGGACAGAAGAGTGTGGCGCTCTATTCTCTCTGCCTACCTCCGCGGAGAAAGGACGTAATGGTAAATTAGTTAGTTAGATATATCATATATCAAAATACATATTAAAGTATACCTTGATTGGTCTTAATGAATACACATAAATTTTATAAATTTATTAATTTATTTATAAATTTAATAGAGTAGAATATTTCAATACACAAAGCCACTCTTATTGTAATTTAATTCATGCTGATTTATACGATAATAAATTATATTATATTAACAAAAATCTATCAACAAGGCAGTGTTAATAGTTAATTTAGTTTATATGGAGACATTTGTGTGACATTGGCGGTTGCTTAGTTTACCAATTGGTATTTGTAATATGCAATTTAATTAATATAAAGAGATTTTGTTTTATAAAAAAGTGAATTGTGTGAACCGAAAATAAGATAGGGATTTTAATATACGATATGTTTTTTTAAAGGTAAAATATGGAATGAAAATCTGTTAAAAATGTGCGTAAGATAGATGAGGCCGACGGCGAGATTTGATACGTGTCCATAAACGTCACCTAAAACTATCACACATCCCTTCATCAAACTATAATATCAACACATGGCGTTAAATCACAAACAATATATACCCCCTCATAAATTCCCACAGTCCACTATCCCTACAAAACAAATTACTCTTGTACAAAGCAATCATCCGTTCTGTACTCACATATGCGAGCCCCGTCTGGGGTTAAAGTAACACAACAATTTTAGAATCCAAGCAAAACTACAGCACAAACTCACCCTGGTTTGTCAGAAACACAATCATTCATAGAGATTCAAACATACCCTCACTCAAATGACACATCGTCTAAATTAACATCCGTCCCAAACCCTTCCATAAACTTACTCGGCCTATATGATCCCTCATCCGATCCCCATCATTTTCGACCCATTTCACTTCTTTACCCTGTTCTTGACCCTATTGAACAAAATTTATAAAAAGATTCTATAAAAACTTTCACTAAACATATAAAATCAATCAAAAAAAAAATTAACAAAATAAAGTATTATTTAAAAAAACTTTACTCATTTTTGCTACTACTTTATACAATTATATACAAAGTTAAAATTACCTGATATTAAAAAAAAAAAACAATTTCACCATGTTCCCCGAATAAGGTCCCCCAAAAAAAATCTTAAACCATTGTTGTTACCTCATATGTCGGGGACAAGAGGGCTCAGCCCTTATCCCTCCCCTCTTTAACGATCGGATCAGAGGAGATCGTTTTAACTGCTACTGGGGAGATTCAAAATCTTCCAACTGACGAACATGATGACAATAATATTTGATGTTTAACATACGAGCGTGAAGTAAGCCGCAAGATGGCGAAATCAAGGTGCATACGAAAGTTGAGATTTGTCTCCGAAACATCTCATGGAAGATAAAATCCATATCTCGGAGATTGTCTCGAGTCTACAATCTTCTAAAAATCTATTTTGTGGACACGGGCCGTTGTGGCACCTATTTGAAATCCGTAATGTGTATTTTTTTATCAATCATCATATTTTGTATCTATCCTCATTAAATATTTTTCTTTGAGACATAAAATGCCATTGATTGGATTACGCTAAAAAAAATTCTCACTCGCCTGGAATGTAAACTCTTTTTTAATTTTCCTGTCGATGAATTATTCCGGTTATGTAATAGAAGGCTTCTTTTATTTGAGTGGTCAATGGTTTGCCTCCACCAGATTGTTTGCTTGAAACCAACGATGAAAAAAGTCAATTGTAAGCGAATTCTAACAATTTCAACTGAATTAAAAAGTAACAAAATAGTGATTGACGATTCACTAATGATTTATAAATAACAATAAATCCCAGTAAAAGTAACGTTCAAAGAATATTTGTGTACAATGCCACTCACCTAGTATCGGAAGGCAATTTGTTCGAATCGATTTTAATGCTTAAGTTTTCACTCTAGTGAGTGTAGTTTACATTCTAGAGAATGTAGCTAATAAAACTTGATTATAATCAATTAAAAATTAAAAAGATGGCAATCGTGTAGTGGTACTCGAAGCGAGTCCACACACTAACATATATACAACTTTCAAAAATTTGATTAATGTGGAGATTGAGGGGTGAGAATTGGTGAACGTAATATATATATATATATATAAAGTGATCACTTAAGCCAGCCGAAGACAGTTAGTAAGCTCTGTAATTCACCCATACTTCCATATATTTTCCATTAAAATATAATTTAAAAAAATAGCTTTGTCTCTATGAGATATCTGATATTTGTTTAATAACAGTGCCTTTGTAGGTAAAAATTCAATAATTGTGTATTCGTGGACATATTCAAATATTGCTAATTAAAAATATTAATATTAATCTTATACTTAATTTATATAGCTTATACTTAACCTAATGTTTTATTTGAAATATACAAGTAAGTACTCGAAAAAAGCATTAATTTCTTTTTATCAATATTACCGAGCAAAACACCCCTTGAATCGAGCGAACTCCAAGATATTTCTGATTATTTCGGTGTGGTATCCGCTACCCCCTGCTCTCGCATAACATCCCTCTCCGGGCGCATTTCAACCTCCTCCTCCCGCGATCGCGTAGGCTTGAAAAATAAATTTCCTTCCCGCCAAAAAAAAAAGACAAATTCCTGAACTGCCGCTGATATTTTTTAAGGACTGTGGTTTTAACGCGATGTTTTTGTATATCTGCTAAAGTAACATTTTTGAGAGGCTTCACAGGATACTGTAAATGATCAGCAGGGAATCAGGGAGGGTTGTTTAACGCGTAATGATCCGTAGAACATGAATATATCTGAAAGATTATGACTTAACTTTTATATAATTTGGTGTATTGCAATATATTTTATTTTACAGTATTCAGTAGTATAATTTTAGTACATACGAAACATGATAAATTATGAATATGTGGAAAATGATTAAACCCATTTTAAGAATAAAAATATGAATGATATTTCTTAAAAGTTTTGGGGTGTTGTGTATTGTTTTTATAGCCCGTGTTATTTGATAGTGCATTACGCATTCACGTTACGTAGTAACAAAAACAAGTACGCCGTGAATTTTTAATTTTATTTGGTGAAGAAACAAATAATTATTAAGAAGAACACATTCTTATTGTGAAGTTGTAATTATTTAGAACGTAACATATATAATAACGCAATTGGTAGTGTATTTTCCCGGATTGGAAATAGAGATCCATCTTCGAATCCCGGTAGCGCAAAAACAATTTCTTTCGACAAAATTGATTTTATATGTTTTATAATTAATACATTAAATTAGTATTTAAAACATCACAGACCAATGTTCTGAATAATTACAACTTCACAATAAGAATGTGTTCTCTTTAATAATATAAGTTGTATCAATGTGTCCAAAATTTTATAAAAATGAATTGATAATTCTGGCGCTTGCAGTCGCTTTATTTTGTATTTGTGATTCCGTAAAAATAATATAGATGGCTTTCAAAAATAATCGAATAACAGATGTTTTATTTTGAAAAAGTGTAACATATAGGTTCGAAAATTTGTCATAAAAAATACTGGCGTTATAACACAATTGGTAGTGTACTTCTCCGGATTGAAAATAGAGATCCAGGTTCGAATCCCGGTAGCGCAAAAACAATATTTTTCGACAAAATTGATTTTATATGTATATATTTATAATTAATACATTAAATTAGTATTTAAAACAAATATCACTTAGACTTATTAGGGTGAATTAATATAATTACTTCTTCAATATACTATTAAAAATAAAATTTAGGAGCACTTGAGATGCCTGAATAACAATAACTATTCAAAATTTCCAAACACCTTTTAAAAACAAACAATTCTTTTGATATTAACATACTAGGGGTTTACAGATAGATAAATTTGATACTTTTAAAATAAGCAATGTTATCTTTGTGGTTAAGATTCATATTTTTATTTTTTATCTTTGTTTAATTAACCACTAAAATGAGTTTAAATACATCTACCGGTTTCGAAAAATACCATTTTCTTCTTCAGGATGTCATAACTCATGTTATGACATCCTGAAAAAAAAAAAAAAAAAATAAAGATAAATTTGAAATTTTAGAAATAAGTAAAGGTGATCATAGCAAGCTAAATATTATAAATAACAAAATCCTTTTTGCAAATAGTTACTTTTTAAATTTGTTTTCATATTAGTTTTTTACTTATGCACCACTTTTCAGTTTTATCTTTAGCTCTGTTTGTATTATTTAATTTCAGTATACATTGTTTCTTGAAAAAGATACCATAGGTATCGAAACATGTAAAATAATCAATAAATAGTGGTTTAAACAAAGTATTTTGTCTAATTGTTAATATTATTAGCTAATATACTGAGACAATTTTGAAATAGGTTTCTGTGTTCATGTCTGTTTCGTTTGTAAACTGATTTAAGCAATAATTATTTAGGATTATGAATGCTACATTATACTTCATATCGTTTTTTATTAATAATATACGTTTTTTTTTTGTAAATATATTTATGTTAGGTTAGGTTAGTACAAGTTTCCTTTACTTCTAACTAGAAAAAGGTTGTTTTACTATGAGAATTGTTGAATTGTTTAAGTAACAATTTGAGTTAGGGGTACTAAATTTATTTTTTAAATAATTGGTTTTTTTTTAAATAGATTCTGGTAAAGAAACAATAATATATGTTTTTAGTTAGTATTGACATCCTGAAGAAGAAAATGGTATTTTTCGAAACCGGTAGATGTATTTTAACTCAATAAGTTGTTAATAAAACAAAGTTAACAAATAAAAATATAATATCAATATTATTATGATAAGTTTACGGGATAATGAAATGTATTTGTATAATATATAAATTTGGGATGGACTATAGGGACCTTCGAAGGACCAGAGTCAATGGGGCGAAAAATGTTGGAAACATTCGACTTACCTGGTTAAATCTTCTTTCACTCCACTCAAACGTTTGACCTCACACAAATTTTCAACATAGTGTTTACTTGAAAATTCCCATAAATAAATTGGATGACCCTCCTGTACATCTCATCGAACTTTACGAAACACTATACGAATTTCAATGTTTATGCCAGCTTGTTGGAAGGGCGACGAAGTTAGTCTAATAAATACGATAGAGTGTTAACACAAAATCAGTCCGCAGTGGTGTTATATATATGACAACTGGCAACTTTTAGTTGAGAATAACCAAATATTACTTCTCAACCCTTCCGTGGTAACTGGTTTGTACAAGTTGAGCGAGGGGAAGGGTGACTGACAATTTGAAAAACAATATTCAAACAAGACTTTCACCTTTCACTTATAAACTTCTCTGAATATTGAACATTATTTGTCTATTCGAATTGTTATACCACCTGTTGACAAGCTCCTATATTTAAATAAATTTAATATTTTACTCGTAGACAAGTAAAGAGAAAATAATTATATAAAATTTGGGAATATCGCAGTGCATTGTATCACAAAATACAGGAAATATTTTAATTGATTAGTAAAACAATATTTCAGCAATGACAACTGTATTGATGGAGTACATTTTGTATGGAAATCAGCAATTGTTTTGATGAATGAAAGAACAAGAAATATTGAATATATAAAATATTCTTTACGTTTTTAATAAATATAAATATTATTATCAAACAATGAATAACAGTAGCTGGTTGTCGAAACACAATGTCTAAATTAGGTATTTACTAGTTGACTGTTCAAGAATGTACACATTTTTATTTGAGATCTTTTAAGATATATATTTTTTCGACAGCGTTTAGCCTTGTTGTGAATTAAATCATTATTAGCTACAATTGAATTTTTTTGCATTAAGTATGTGTAATATATGTATAATATTTATTGTTTCATACATCGTTGTGAGAAAGACCCTAATATGCATTTCTTTCTTATAAATATAAAATCACCATTGAATTAGCCATAAAAGCAAATGAAAAATTAGTATATACAACAAAAGAATATGTTGAACTTTCGAGCGGGTAATTGCTCAAAATGTGTAGTTTACCCAATTCCTTGGAGAGCAGTGCTTATTAATGCCTAAATTTTGGAGACGCATCCTTCAATGTTTTGGACACACATTGAAAGGACAAGAAGAAGACAACCTCCAACTTGCCTATTGCAAAAGCTCTTCGAACCTCAGGCTATGAGAAAGATGGAGGAAAATCGTCAAGGATATTACGAGTCACACTCGGGGATCACGATCTTCAGTAATGAGAGAACCGACTGAAGAAGAAAAATATAAGTCCGCTCAATATTTAAAACTTTGTATATTGTTTAGAACTAATGGTTATTGCAGATTACTATGAAATATTAGATACGGTTTGTACGAGGTCGAGTTAAAAATTATCTACACTTTCACCATAACACACCTTCAAGGTTGTCATACTGCCTTTTGCGTATGCTTGCCTAGATTTGGTACGACTGCGGCCACGTGTGCAAAATTTTGATCCCGATCGCGTAATTAGCCTTCCGTCTATTAGAGTGTAAACATGTCCGCTCCGCTAGCAGTTTGCACCAAGGAGGAACAACGAGCAGTGATCCGATTTCTCTGGTCGGAGAATATGAAAGGGGCTGAAATATCTCGTAGACTTTTATAACAATAACGTTTTTTTTTTGTGAATTGAGAAGTTTAAAAGTGGCCGGACGAGTGTGATGCACGAAGAGAGAGTAGGACGCCCGTCAACCTCCACTATGGACGATATGATTCAGTAAGCTCGTAACGTCTTTTTTGAACATTCGTCATGGTTCTACTCGTCGACGACCACGACCTTGGCTTGTAGATAATTTTTGACTACCCTTGTATATTAGCCAAAAGCACTATCTCTGTTGGTTGTGATGGCGAGAAATTGATCAGATCCACTATGCTATGCTAGGTCAATACAGATTTCTTCAAAATTTACAAAAAATGTCTTACCTTCACTGTTCTCTTTACCAATGTATTCATATATTTCATCAGCAAAATACTGAAACTTCAGAACATAGCCGCAATAAGATTATGTAAATGTTGTTGAATGTATCATGTTGACCCAACAAAAATTACTTTTCGGTTAGGAGTTGGTTTTAAGAATTGAAGAATTATATTTTTTAATACAACGAAAAATTCACTGGTCTTTTTCTCGGAATAATTTAGTCAAAATATAAGGTAGAAAAAAAAAGGAGATTTTTAATTAATTAATTAATGTGGATACATATTTTTATATATTTAGCATTCGTGGCGTTACGGCGGTTAAGAATTCGTGTGTAACTGTGAATGATATTGGAAAAAAAACATTTTTTAATCCGAAATATATTACATTTAAAACACATTTTAGAATACAAAAGACGATCGTTCTATCGTGTAATAAAAACTTGGAAAAAATATTGAAAACAAGATGTTCTTTATGATGTTTGAAAAGAAAAACCATTATTGTTGCAAAACTTTTGTTCTATTTAATTTATGGATCAATTCTATTGAAAAATGTGAATATTTGTGTAATTCTAGCGAAAAGAGAAAATATATTTCAAAAGGTTGAAATGGTGGCTTTTTAAGGTACTAAATATCTGTTTTAAAATCTCACTCTAATGTTTCAGCGCCTCTGGGGTAAATAAAAATATATTTAATTTATAAATTACATTAAAAATTATAATTCAATCTTTGGTCTAAATTTCATTGATTGATATTACATTTTAGATATGAATTCCTAATTCGAATCAAGATTCATCACCAGTAGCGTAACTACCCTCAATGCGGTGCATTGGGGCCCATATTAGACTGGTTTACTCCTTACAAAACTTTCGGCATTGGTACTTTTCTATGTGGACTAATAATTTTTAAACACACAATAACACGAAATATAACTATACAATTTAAAAAATCATTTCTCATCTCTATTACGATAACACATAAAAAGCGAAGCGTGCGGCTCTTTTCATAGGCATTTGCGACTCTTCAACTCCAGCTCATATTTTCAAGTACAATCATATTTAATACATGGAATAGTTTGCCTGTAACACATGATACAATATAAGATCTAGCATTTGCCATTTTCACAACCTTTGGCTCTACCTATAGCTATTTATGCGAACAAACATTATCTTCTATGAATTAAATAAAAAATAAGTTAAAAAGCAAAAGAACCGACGATAATTTACAGTGATGCCTACAATTGAACAATTAGTTACTCGCCAGACAAAGCAAAGCTTTAGAAAGTGATGCAATAAGTAAATATTATCAAGCCTAAAAATTATTTAATTATTTAGGTATGAATTAAATATATTAATTATAAAGATATACATATAAAATCAATTTTATCGAAAAATATTGTTGTTGCGCCACCGGGATTATCAGTTTACTCAAAGGTATTTGAGATTCTGTAAAAATAAGGTAGATGGCTCTGTCAAATGATGGAACGATTAAATGTATTAATATCAAAAAGGTAACATATAGGGTCGAAAAATTGTCGCTAAAAATAATGTCGCTGTAGCTTAGTTGGATAAAGCACCTTCCCCGGTTAGGAAAGAGATCCAGGTTCGAATCCCGGTGGCGCAACAACAATATTTTTCGATAAAATTGATTTTATATGTATATCTTTATAATTAATATATTTAATTCATATTTAAAATATCATAGACCTATGTTCTGAATAATTACAACTTCACAATAAGAATGTGTTCTCCTAAAAAAATTTATTTAGGTATTTGTTTTATAAGTAAAGCACTAGACTACTGAAGCTTATATTATATTATTCTAAGTAGCTTATGACTGTATTGTGAATTTGAGTTCTAAATAGATATTTTGATTTTACCTCGTTGTTTCGTCAATAAAATGAAAATGTATGTTGCGGCTCTATGAAAATATTAAGATTCTGTTTACTTAATATTTGGTTCTTCTCACTAGAAAGTCTGCCGACCTCTGACCTATACAGCAGTACCCCACTAATGCTTAAGGTTAGGTTAAGTTAGGAACCATACCATCGCCGCAAAATAAAAATGTGTATTCACTTGTGTTTGTGCTATTCACATATAACAATTTTTAAAAAAATACAACATATATTAAGAAAACAAATAATTCGATGAGAATGTGTTCTTTCACTTTACATTTAAGAGTGGACACTGGGTCCCTTTATTTTTCATGATATTTAATAAGTCTTTATTGAGGTTATTAAATATTCGTGGCACATATTATTTCGTTCTTATTCAAATGATAGTTGCGCTTGAAAAAAAAAATTAAAACCGTTTAAAAAGTCTAATTATTTAGGTAATCAGTAAATGAATATTACCCTATTGTAAGTACAATAAATAACACTGGGCAACACACATTTTAGTGCCAGCGATTTTTTAATTGTTTCTAAGTAATTTTTGGATGCAGAATCTAAAATGTAAAACCTTTGTAAAAACACAGTAATGATAAAATAAAAATTCAATTTAAAATAAAATCTTACGGTCGCAGTATATTTATAATAGACCAGACCACTTCGCACGGGAAGCTACTCCTTGCATTACTTCTTCAATTTTCCTTTTCTTTAAACTTGTTCTTTGTTCTTCCCGTGTCACGTGTCTGCCGTGAAAGCCTTATCTCCTCCTCTCTCCCCCCTCTCTTGTCATAGCGTCCCCCGGAAATGAAGCCTTACAGTTTCGCGCCTAACAGACGTCAGTTCCGGCAAGGCGCCATCTTATTCTGGAGCGTCAGTTATTGTTATGGAGTCATTTGTTTCTGGAGAATTATTCAAATTCATCAGGTAATATTAATAATAGATGTTTATACAGCCATACCTACCGTGTAGGCGTATTGTTTTATTACGGAGCATTAAGGCTGTTATTTTCATGTTTTATTAATGCCATTTATTGCTGTTAATGAAAAAGCTTTTTCTTCTTGCAAAGCTATAAAAAATACACATTTCATACTATTATATATACACTTTAAGCTCTAAAATTATGTATTTTATTTTTATTTTATTCGGAAAACATACAGTTTATCATTAAATACGAAAATCATAATAGAAGCTAAACAATAATTAAACCAGTTACATGTTTTTTCAGAAGATACAATACAATTTTTACAGTGGGTACAATTTAAAATTTAAAAAGGACTATATTGCAGAATAACGTAGAGAAGAAGTTGAGAATAAAAATATAAACAGAGAAATAAAAGTTATAAAAAAGGAAATAAGAAAACATTCGAGGGGAATGGGAGGGTGAGGGGAAAGGAAAATGAAAATGGGATAGGGAATAAAATCTGTGTGATAAAAATAAAATGAAGCCCATTAAAGTTTATGTATTGAATTTAGATTTAATTGAGGTATCTGGATATTTAAAATATCTAGTTTGTTTAGGTGTGAATTGAAATAAAGGAGTGCTCGGTAAAAAAATTAGTTCTATTTGGCATTGGTGTCGCAATGTGGAAGATTAAATGTAAGATTAGTTCTGGTTGACCTGGCTGGCACTCGAATGGATATGCATCTGAGTGAATCAGGACAGTCAACTTAAGAGTTGGCTATTTTGTGTAAGAAAATGACATCCCTTCGAATTTGTAGTGATGGAACTTTAAAAATGATAGATGAATGCTGGTTCGATAACTACGATAACTAAGATGTTTGAGGAATCTGTTCTGTATTTTTTCGATTCTATTAATGTATGTGGTATATCTTGGATTCCAGACTTGGAAGACAGGGTATGTTAACACTTTCTGTGTCTGTGGAAGAAAAATTACTAAAAAAAGTTACAAATATGAATAAAAGTAGGCGCAGGCTATTTATATACAGACTGATTATATTATATTTAAGTAATATTACGTTACCGTAAATAAAAGTTTTCTGTTTTCCTGATTCATTTTGTTAATTAAAAAAAATTCTAAATTACTCGACAAATTAAATTCTTATTGTCAAGGCAATTTTTTAGGTACCTGCGTATATTTGTCATGATTTTTTTTATAATTTATGTGAATTTTCTCCAACAAGAATTACATTTATGGATACATGGGGTCCACGGGTTACCTCATAAACATATAAATAAATATCTCGGTGGCGCAACAACAATATTTTTCGATAAAAATGATTTTATATGTATATCTTTCTAATTAATATATTTAATTCATATTTAAAATATCACAGACCTATGTTCTGAATAATTACAACTTCACAAAAAGAATGTGTTCTCCTAATATAAATAAATATATATACGTATTTTAAGAAAGAGTAATAGAGTAATATTTAATTTAACATATAAAAAATTGCATATGATGTTTGTTGGAAGAATTTTTCAGATCATTTAAATTATTTTACGTTTATTTATTCAAGATTTATTTTTTAAAATACACGTTTTTGTTCGATGAGTAATTGTACCAATTTATAAATGAAATATGACAGGAATTAATAATATAATATAAATTAATAATAGGAATAAATCGCGTTTCTTGTATTGTATCGTATTTTTGTACCATAAAACGCACCTCTTTTTATATAGAAAAATCAATTTAAAATTGTTCGCAGTGTCTCCATGATATAAAGCATGTATACTCCTTTCAATTTAAAAAGAACAATTGTATTATGTAGTGTGAGTTATTCCATACGTAATATGTACATTGTAAGTATTGATGCCGCCTAGCGTTTTAATTGGTCAGTGGGCGGAGCGGGGTTGTCGTTTGAAATTAGTTATAAACACGGTATCCACAAAAAGGATGTACGAAATGATTGAATTTTGTAAATTTATGTTTATATCTGTTAATTTTTAAAATATATTAGTTGCCTTTTTGTGTTTTAATATTATTACCAACATTTGTCTTAGTCAAATGCATTTGTTCATTTTTCAATTGTTACTTATCATATATTTAAAATAAATATTCTTAAAAGCATTATATTTTCCAATTAACTCTTTTTTTTCCCTGTACATAAATATACTTAACTCTATTTTTATCACATATATAAAGGGCGACGGAAAACATAAAAAATATATATATGTACATAAAAATTTTAGCTCTATATGTATTGTGTATTCTATTTCCTATGAGTTTTCTGGCACCATGTATTTATTTAATATTTAATAAATTAATAATTAAAAATACATGTTTCTGAAACGGGCTGTTACACACACTGATACAATTGTTCTTCCTAAATGAAAAGTAGTTTATATGGTAGTAATATCTCCTGATAAAATATAATTTAAGCTATTAAAATAAATTTAACACCTAAATGCACTTCTTGTATAAACTATACATGTTTTTAGGTTTTTAATACTCCTTTCCAATGAATGAAACCTAATTCGGTATTTAATTTATAATAATATATGTGTTTAAATATTATTACGTGGCAAATTATTTTATTTGATAAATAATACTTGCAATAAATTGAACATTAATTATTTTAACATACCAGTATATGTAAAAACACTACGTACTCAATAAATATTCTAGTTGAAAGCGTACCATGCAAATTATTTCTTGTTCGAAGTTAAGTAATTAAAGTTTTGTAATTAAAACTGTAACTGTAAAACAAAAGTTATGCCATTAAGAGTCTAGCAGAAAAATCGCAAGAATTTAATGTTTATATGTATTATATTTATTTTCATCAGGCAATATACGTATACTATAGGAATAATTTTAGCAAGCTACTTGCAAATTTTAAAAATGTTTTTGATGTACTGATTTCTTACGTGAATGTTAAGTAAGAATACTTGGTCTGCAGCGGAGAGGTAAGGTATTTTCGCTCGTGAATAATATTTACAAGAACGTTTATTATGCCATACACAAATTTTCCAATATTTGTAAATATCCGACCGCGCTATGAAAACCAAAAAAGAAGCACTTATTTTTACATATTATCAAAAACCCATTAAAATGTATATATTTTGCTTTAGCTCCAACCATATTCTCGTATAAAATTGTCTCATGGGGTGGAGCGTTTAAGAATAATCTACTGCTACTTTAAATACTTCAATGGAAGTCATTGAAAATAATTATTGAGAAACCCAGAGATTTCCAATCTGAAGCAAGTTATCGACTGAGAAATTTTGGCTCCGATAAAAATACCTAATGTTAATACAGTTATGCCGATAATAAATATATAGTGATCAGGACATAGTCCTGAACTCACCTGCCGGAGCAGTACCTAATCACCATTGAGGGATGTTGGCTAAACGTCAATAATATCGTCGTATAATACAACAATTAAATGTCATCATGTAATTGAAAACATCGATCGTTCGCTCCAGTCATTAATACCTACCTAATCCTCACAAAAAACTAAGGTGAATATTGCGATATTTACGAACACCAATGATAAGCTGACTTGGAGGCATATCTTCATTCAAATCAAATTATTTTGATCTCAGATCACACAATACATATATTTAATCCCCTCAAATACTTCTACTATATTCTCACTTTCATAAGTATAAAGAAAACTATAAAATATATATATTTTAAATTACAACGATTTTTTGATTCTAATTCTAATTTTGTAATTCTCTTGAGCATGTAATAATATTATACCTTACTCGAATTTAAATATTATAATTTATTCTTATTTAAATATTACAATTTACTAAAGTGTAAATGACCTTTAAACTTGAGATTTATTCCTTAAAGAGAGGCAGCGCTTCACAAAAATCATTGGTTGTATAAAATCTAATCTTAAAATTAACACTTGTACATTAAATTAAATGATTTACACTAGGATTCTGTCCCTGAAGAACTAACGTGTAAATAATATACGTAAATTGACGCCAATCGTTAATGCGTTAAGTTCTTAAAAATAGGCACATATAATACATTATTGTTATATTTAAACTACTCTCTACGACTGCTGAATGCATATTAACAAGAGTTTGCCAAACCAAAATGGCAGCTAAACAAGATCGACCCGGAACATAATATTCAACCTGTAGTTGTACTGAGACACTGCAGTATACATCGATAATATTTTTACACGAGAGAAACGATTTTTTAAATTTGATAATTTGATTTCTTACAGACAACAAGCTCCTCTTATACAAGGCCGTCTTAAGGCCTATACTCCTATACGCAGCCCCCATCTGGGGTCACGTGGCTCCCACTAACATGAAAAAACTACAAACCTTCCAGAATAAGTGCATCCGGTTAGCGATGAACGCACCCAAATGGATAAGGCTTTCACAACTTCATCACGAGTCGGGCATTCTCCCCGTAAAAGAGTTTATTACACAAATCTCCAAACGTTTTTACGATGGACTCGAAAAGCACCACAATCCAACCATCAATTCGTTAGCTAAACACGATCTGAGCGTACCGTCGCGATATAAACGTCCGAAATCTGTCCTCTTAGAGACTTAATTCACTGCGCCAGCTAGCAGTTCTCTGCAACATGATTAAAAGCAGATTTGTTACCTTTTTGTTATAATTCTAAAAATAAAATTTATCAGGCCTCAAAGGCATACTACGGATAAAGGGGCAAGGGGTCCAGCGGACCCGGTACCCTGTAAGCCAAGAAATCAAAGTCAAATTCAATTTGATTTCTTGCTGTAGATTACTATTAACGCTGAGAAAGGTATGGATGCACGCAAAAATATCAATGCCAAATGGATTGTAGGGCCACTGCTAGAACTCCCGACCACCATATCACTAGGCGAGTATCTTAATCACTAAACTAACAAATTCGCACACTGGCGTAATAATTTAAAATAAATAAAAATCTTCTATCCGTAGATTTATTTGTTTTTAACAGTGAATAATAATATATTATACTGGGCAAGACATTAAAAGTTTTACTACCAATGAACAAACTATGTTGGATTTTCATTATAAAGCTGTACAATAGAAAATGAGTATTTTCATTTATTCATTATTGTTTAATGATGGATTAAATAACATTTTGATGGCTAAACTTTGTAATAATGAGTTATAAACGCAGGCGGTCGAAGATAAAAATAATAATGGTTTCAAGGTATATATTTAAAAATGTATAATTAATTATTCATATAGAAATCTTACCGGATTAAGATGTAATGTGAACTTATATACATTAAACAATCAATGATTTAATATAGACATAACACAAAATTAAATTAAAAATAACAATAACAATATAGCGATAGAGAGACGCAGAATTATTTTATTAATTAGGGATTTAAATGCGTTTTACGACGGCAAGGACGACGTATGTAATTGTGATGTCCTTGGAATGGTGTGTGTATGCGTGTGTGTGTGCCGCACCTTCGGTGCGGGTATATGTGGCTCTTTTATCTGCGGTTCATCGGCTTAATAGTTTGATCTATACTAGTGATATACCTCGTACTAAATTGTAATAAAAGATTAATTGTTAGAAAGACTATTTCTTGGAACTTCACATTACAAGGTGTACACTAAAGACGTACTAAGAAGTCAAGTACGTAACAGTAATTAAAAAATTACCTGTCTACAGTATAGTTTTAAAATTTTCATAATTTTAAGATTAGAAATAGATTTGTTTTATATTTTTTTATTACACCTTTATTTCATTCATTTTATATAACAATTTTTATTATTTGCCAAACTGCATAGCAGTTTTACGATAAGTGTTGCCCTTCTATTAAAGTAATTAACATAGTAAATTTAAAACTAAAATTTTATCAGCAACAATTTTTCTTAAAAATGTAATACAATAGAGAAATCAAATAATTAGATAATAATGTGTTTGACATTATATTTTTGTGTGTTCACTGATGTCTCTTTATTTTCCATAATTTTTAATAAATCTTTACTGATTTTATTAAAAATTCTTACCACAATACATTCTTTCGTTCTCTCACCGTACACATTGTTCGCGATTGATACTCTCATACTTCGTCCCGAGGATCTGGTAGAATAACTATGGTGAGGGTCATTTGTGCTCAGTTTGGTTTGCCATTTCATCATGAATAGACTTAATTAATTAATTTCGAAAATCGGAGTTCAGTTCTTGAAACTTAGCGTGCGCTACGTTCATTTCACAGCCGACATGATCGTCCATCCGAGCGAGTAATTCAAATAATCATGGATTGTTTTCGCACCGCGCATACTCAATTTATTATAATTTTTTTTTCGCGTAATGGACCTATGAATTGGCCTCCAAGATATATGATGTGAAGTCGTTAGTCTACGCCGATAAACCAGACACGAAACATGACTTGAAAGTCAACATTTTCCGCATTATTACCGATATATGGTCCCCAGCTGCCCCAAAAAGTGGTCGAAAATTAGACTTCCAGATTGCGCTTTATTCGAGCCAGCCGCGACACCCATATGAAATGCGAAATCATATTTAAACACTAATGGCATACAATTATCTTTCCAATAAAGCCAATACCATAGCCATTACCGCGATTTTTATGTGTTTTATTTCATTTTTAAGTGCTGTATTACTTTAAAAACATTATGTTACTTTTTTGTCAATTTATAAAATTTTGCATATTGTTAATAATTTTTAATATATTATATGCCAATTATTAATTGTAACTTTTCAATTTTATCAGCATGTTATATATTATTTGATATTTTAAATACAAATTAAATTTATTAATTAGACAGATACACATATAAAATCAATTTTATCGAAAACTAACTAGATGGCTTTCAATTAATGGAACGATAATTTGTAAAGTGTAACATATAGGTTCGAAAATTTGTCGTCAATCCATTGTGTTGGTATAACGTAATCGGATAATGCACGTTTCTCGGATTGGAAGAGATCCAGGTTCGAATCCTGATAGCAACAACAATATTTTTCTATAAAATTAATTTCATATGTATAACTTTTTAATTAATACAGTTAATTTGTATTTAAAATATCTAATCATTTTATAACTAATCCTTAATAATTTGCACAATTGTTCCATTTTTCATCTATATCTTTACTTCAGGGCCTAAATCATGATACAAAAAATAGTCTAGACGCTCTAAATTTGATGATCATTAATTTTTTGTGTTCAATATATAATTTGAAATCAATTAAATATTTCGAGTAATCGTAATAATCGCGCAATTGCGATTTTTTTTTAAATCCTCTTATCTTAGGCACATATCCCTTGAACATTTTTGATTAATTTCATCAGATATCCACCCATAAAATATTGTGGACTAGGTCTGTTACACCTGTGTAATTATGAGAGAACTAATTGTACTCAATCTGTTTCTTATCTACAGTCCATTCATGAAAGACAAATTGTTTTATTTTTACTAAAGATTTTACTTTATTTGTGGACATTTATACAATCTCTTCCGGTGCAGGTGTGTTTCCACGGTTTGCGCCCTTGATAAACGATATTTTGGCCTCTCGACCTCTGCTTCTCAAGTACATAATAACTTACTGTTATCTGAAGGTTTGAACAAGTTGTGTCGCCAGTATTTACCACCGAAATATTATTGCTTGATAATGGTTTCGACATCTCTGTATTTTTCTTCTGCACAACATCACGACAAAAGAAATAGATGGTACCTTGATAAAACATGTTATTTTCTATATGGATTTATACAAAAATCCATGTGTATTACCAGAAAAAGATTGTCAAAGATATTAATAATTTTATTAAATATTTTCACAGTTCAAAATTCTTGAAATTTGAAAGAAAATTATTAGAACAGTTATTCATATTCACGTCGGCGGATTGATTGCGTATATTTGCAATTATTTTTTAAAAATATATTTTAAAAAAATAAACAAAATAGATAAACTCATCAATAACACATAATCCTACGTTTACGAGTGACTGTCAGTTTTATGTCATCTTTAGATCCTGAAGAAATCCGGTGATTTGAAGATGAAGAAGTCGTCAATCCAATTTTGTGATAATTGTTGGATAAAGAGCGGACAAGATATAAATCTAACGCAGTAAAATCAGAAAAATAAGGCAGCTGTGGAATATTCTCCCAATTAATCATTTTAATAACCGCTTTTGTACTATTTCGGTGGGCGGAAGGGCATTATCATGTTGAAAAATCACTTGGTGGTTACAAAAATAATTAATAGAAATTAGCAATAAACTTCAGAAGTGATAGTTTAGCATATAGAAGCAGGTGAGACAAATAAGATGTCACCTTATTTGTCTCACCAGATTCACAACATTACACCAGCTTCTGCAAAGGGAGTTTTTTTAATTTTTTAATTGACATACCTTTTTTTTAGCCAACAATAAACAAAAAACTTTTTACAAATTGAAAAATTCAAGATGTATTCAGTAAAACAATTTTGCGGTACAAAAAAGATTGACATATTTCAAAAAATTTCTTAACCTGAAATCCAAAAAAGCTGCGAATTTTTTGCATCAACCCTATTGAGTATTTGCGATAGTTGACGCGGTGGACATATATGTATGACTCATGTATGTGCGAATTTGTATTGATAATTTTTTTTTTCCCGCCAGTCAGTCGCCTAAAACTCTCATCTCTGCGTTTTGAAGATCACTGAGTATAAAGTGCATTCTGCGGCCTCATCCTGAATTCATTATTGTGGAGTAACAATCTTGATTCGTGCAGACATGAAAAGCTAGTTGCTGTGAGTGCTTCGAAAGGTCAGGAGTCAAAGAGTCAGGGTTGTCATCGGGTAAATCAAACTTATTCCTTCTTGCATCTCTCTTTATTATTCACAATCGGGTCCTTTTATGTGATGTTTGTGGAATGAGAACGAGTGACAGGCGCACGCGCGTACGGGACGAAACTAGGTTTATGCATGTATATGCGAATGGTATATGAGGTATATTAGGGAGAATGCGCTCCCGACTAGTGACTCATTATGACTGGAAAATCAGCAAATCACGCGCGTCGAACAATACCTTTCCCACTTACCTCACTTTGATGGTTTACGAGCAATTACAATTGAATCATGAAAATTTTCTGCTGGACACCCTATACGTCACTCTAGCAAAGTCAGATAGCCACTAACCTGGACAGTCGGCCATCTCCCAGATGTAATCCGTACTGATAGTTTTGCTGGCCGCTCTGTTGAACCCTCTGCTGATGTTGTATATACTGCATGTCTCCGTAAATTTCTCGCATGCCCGCCGAAACTTTTTAGAGCGTATGAGTGGGCCGACCCCGATGACGGCTGTATTACTTTTGACACGGGTTAAGTGGCACCTCCGCCAATACTACACAGGCCTACATTGTCACCAAGAAAAGAAAATTAAAAAAAAGAGCGGTGTAAACAAGTTC
Source organism: Eubasilissa splendida (assembly GCA_031772225.1). Taxonomy (NCBI): domain Eukaryota; kingdom Metazoa; phylum Arthropoda; class Insecta; order Trichoptera; family Phryganeidae; genus Eubasilissa; species Eubasilissa splendida. Next base: position 19,483,829 of record CM062856.1, read on the forward strand.
AAGTTTAGAGATTATTTGTCGATTTTGTGTCACCAATTGATTATACTCCAGGCCAAGGATATGTTAACATCAAATAGTTAACGCCAATTTAAAAATTCTCACTTTATCTCCAGAGTAATTTGATTTTTTTTTTCACATGGCATGAATCGGACGCCACGGCGTATGTTAGTTATGCTTGTGTAAAATTTTATTCGGGGGTTTATTTTCAAATTATGGTCCAGTTACCCTTACAGAATTTTTAATGTAAACAACAGCTGGCAGAGCGTAATGTTTTTGAGCGTCAAATTTATTAATTTCAGGAGAAGGTTCCATCTCCAACTTTTTACGACCACTCATTCAATTTTAAGGCTTTCATAACGTAGCCCATTTTACTAAGTGGTTATTGAATATAAATCTCATACTTATATATGTATATTGACATAACTAACATTCGATATTTTCAAAAAGCGGTCGGAAATGTATAAAATATTTCAAAATTTTCATGTTTGAGGCATATCGTGCCCTTGAATCAAAAAGTATTCAAATTGAGATATTAAGCTTCAAAGTTTTAAATATTCATTTTTAGATTTCTTTAACGGAATTTGTTTCATTACCCATGAGGTGAAATTTAACAAAGTAAACTGATTCCTGATTTCGGCCACGTAATTTTATTTCTTTTCAATTGTCGTTCTAAAAATATTGCTAGTTCTATAAAAATGTAACCTTATGCATCCTTAAATACTAGAAGTCATGTTTAGAACATAGCTTTGATGAAGAAACCGATACAAAAAAGTCAGTTTTTACCAAAATATTTTGACAATATTTATGTCCATATCTTTGTAGGAACTAATTACTGGGTTTTATCCCCTGGGGGATTTTCATCAAGATTAAGATGTCTCACAGAGACGAAACTATTATTTTTATATGAGAAGTATGGAAGTCTTGGGCATTACAGAGCTTACGACCTGTCATCGGCTGGCTTAAGTGATCACTTAACACAATGTAACGTTCACCCATTTACCCACGCTACCACATCTATCAAATTTTTGGAAGTTGTATATATTCAATCAAGATGGAACATATTATATTTTGATGTTCCAATATCTAGAAGCAAAATAGAAAACATAGATACATATGTACGTAATATAAAAAATATATAGATTTAATATAGAATGTTCAAAAAAAAATTTACGATGGCTATTAATCAAATTTACATTTAGTTGTTCCATTTACGAACTGCCATTCTGAAGTCTCAAACATGGTTAGTTAAGCGATATGCGTGAAGTTTGTGATAATACGGTATGTTACAAGACGTTTCGTTATCCGACATACATAATCCCAAATTACGTTATTCAATCAACAATAGGATTCTAACCCGTTTTACCAAATATAATGCTCTATTTCATTTATTATATTTAAGCCTAATAATAATATAATATATTGATGAAGAATATATAAATTAATGTTTTCATACAAAATTCTTTGCTATTGATCATTTCATATTTAAAAACTCTTTTTTTTATATATAACTAAAGATAACTGTTTAACAAATTGTACCAATGCTTCTTCTTTTTTTTCTTATCTATCCTTCTATCACTGTGATACCAGAGAATATGATCCAATTTTTTAAATTCTATTTTTTATCATCCTCAGAATAAGTCTATTTTACTCTATTTCTTCCAAAATTTCTACTTTCCGTCCTACGTCATTTTTAATGGATTATAATAATTATGTAAATTACTTACACCAAAAGAAAAGATAACTGAACATCAACAGATTTTTAAAAAAGGCAAACATGTTATGACGCAAATGAGCTGTAAAATGTAGAATGCAAAAGTATTTTAATTATGTTTCACCTTAAATATTATTTTTTATTATCCTCCTGAGGTTTTTATATTATTAAATATAAAAATTAATAATCTATAATAATTAATAATAATTAATAAAAATAGTGGCTAAGATTACAAAAATGTACACGTATGTATAACATTTTATTTTTGCGGTTAATTTAATTCTTTATAGGACTAGACTATTACAATATTTTGTGTCTCAACTCAATGGCGATGGATAAATTGCTACTTCACATTTCATATTTATTTTTAATTTTGATTATGTAAAAACATGCTGACACTATGTAATTTTTTTCTCTACGTATTGCACTTCTGTTGTAATTGTATGTTGTTTTACAAATTATATTAATGCGTGTATGATAATAAATAAATAAACATTATCTCGGAGATTTGGCGGAATAAGTCGCTATTCATTTATTGATATCCAAGCGATGAATGTAATTTATAATTATTAGAGTCTACGTAGATATATACGTTTAGCAAATAGAACTTGCAATCAATTTAAGCTTGAGTTAACTAACTTATAATGAGAGTCGAAAGTGATGATAAGACACAAAAGAGTGTCTAAATGCGATTAATGGTGAATAATGAATACTTAGAATAAGTGAAAAAGTTCGTGTATTTTGAAAGTTTGTTTTCTACAAATCTGTTATCAGCACTTTTGTACTTGGAACGGAAAAAATAAAATTGAAAATATACTGCATATAGTGAACTTGCGGTCGCTCAGGCGTGTGGCAACTCAAAAATTATCTACATTTTTCGTTCTACAATTTATTTACACATACCATGCCCGATGTTCAAAGAAGACGATGGTTGCTCGCCTATTTGCTAGAACCATCTCTCAAGCTTGCTGAATCTTGAAGCAGGTTGACGGGCGTCCTGCTTCCTCTTCGTGCGTCACACTCGTCCGGCCACTTTTAACCTTCTCGATCCACAAAAAATACTTTTACGTAATAAAGCACTGTCCCCGTATTGTGATCAAAGTCTACGATGAATTTCAGTCCCTTTCACACCCTCCGACCAGAGAAATCGGATCACTGCTCGTTTTTACTTCTTGGTGCAAACTGCTAGCGGAGCAGACATGTTTACACTGTAATATTTGGAAGGCAAATGATGCGATAGGGATCAAATTTCGCAGTCGTATCATACACAGAAGACAGTATGACAACCTTGAAGGTGTTTAAATCAATTTATCGAAAAAATATTATAATTGTTTTTTTCTGTATATCTTTATATATTTAATTTGTATTAAAATACCACAGAACTTTGTTCTGATAAAAACTGTTCTCCTTAAATAATCTAGCTGTGTGTGGAGTGCCCCGTCTTGCTGAAATTGTGTTCTGTCGTTGACTGCTGCAGTTGCGGTACCAAAAACTCGTCGATCATTCGGCATTACACGTCAGCAGTGACTGTCTCTCGCTGGTTAAAAAAATGAGGACCAATTATCCATTGGGCAGATATTGCACACTACACTGTCAAAACCAAACTGTTCTTAAAAAAATGAAATACATAAAATTATTAAAGGGTTTTTTATATTATGTTTAAATGAATGTTAAATGTATTTAAACTTTGAAACCGCGTATGGCATGGGTATAGTATATTATATAGAGTAATAAATATTTGTATAAAGTATAGATATATTTAATATTCTTGTCTTTTCTATTTTTAACATTGGCGTTAAAAAATCCGACGGCACGTAATGAACTTGCGAAATAAGTAATAATAATCAAACGTAAGATTAGGATATTAGGTAAACCGTAAAAGTTTGAAACTAATAATAATTTACCACTCGCGTAAAGAGACTTCGTCTGGGAGAAAACCCATCAAACTTCCGCCACGCATTAGTCAGTCTGTTGAAAGCAGATATTTACGTTATACGCCGGTTAAATTTAGAGGTTATTTGGTTATTATTAATTTCTAGACACGTTCTATGTCATGTTACTGTCATCTCAGCATCCGTAGGGAAATGATATATCGATCTTTGCAGCAAGAGTTAGTACTGAACTCCCAACCCCGAGATATTCAAAGCGAGTCCGTTAGCGAAATTACAATATACATAGTTAACGATTTAAACTGAAAGTAACTTCATTTAATAGCACGAAAAATGTAATGATTTTAATTATATTAGTTATGTGAACTTGAAGTAGTTTATTACTTCAACGTGACTGGAATATTTTACGTCGGACGTTTACGACTTTACTTAAATTCTGCCTTTTTGAATTATAAATACAAATTAAATGTAGTAATTAGAAAAATATACATATAAAATCAATTTTATCGAAAAATATTGTTGTTGCTACCGGGGTTCGAGCCTGGATCTCTTCCAATCCGGGGAACGTGCATTAACCGATTATGTTATATCAACACAGTGGATTGACGACAAATTTTGGAAACAATATGTTAAACTTTTCAAATTAATACAACTATCGTTCCATTATTAATTAGTTAATTCTGGCGTCTCATATCGGCTTACTCAAAGGTATTTGAGATTCCGTGAAAATAAAGTAGATGCCTTTCAAAAAAAAAATTGTTATATTTTTTTTTATTCGAAAGTGTATTTAACAACTGCAAAAAAACATTATAAAATGACGAGAAATAAAAAAAAAATTGAAAATCTTTTTTGAAAATTGTTCTTGTTCAATGTTCTTTTTGATATATCGTTTTAAGGCGTTTTTAAGTGTAAAAGCCTTTAAAAAGGCGAGAGTTTAATAAATATTTTTTCCATCTAGATTTTTCAGCTACATTTTCTTTTATCCAAATAAAACCCTCATTATTCAAAATCCCCTTTTTTAAGTTCGGCAATTGTAGCCAATCCGAGTCGTACAACCAAGATTCCTGTCTTTTTCATTTAATACCTTATAAATTATTCATACGCCTACTTTCAAATTGCTACACAAATTCATCTATAAAATATTATGCAGTATCCGTTCGTAGCAATCTTGTGGTGTAATTCTCTACGGCATCGGAGACTTTTCGCAACCCTTATTCTCCATTTGATATGGAAGTTTTGTTACGATGGGTAAAATGTTTTTCTTATCTTATTTATTTATGAAAAGTTGACAAACGTCTGTTTAATAATCATTTAAATCAAAATTGAAATTATTTTCACAAATTTGACATTGAATTTGTAAACCATGGGATCAAAGTACATGCTGAAATTAATAATGGTAGTTGATGTAGTGGAATGGTTGGTAACACGCTTCCCCGGATAGGAAAAGTTTACGTTCGAATCCTGGTAGCAATCAAATATTTTTTGGGTAAATAGATTTTCTCTGTATGTCTTTCTAATTGATTAATTTAACATATATTAAAATTAATACATCTTTTTTATTATTATTATTATTTATTTATTTTAATTAGCCACAAAACGTCTCACTAAACGTTAGTCTGTAGGTTCAATTATATCAATTTCATTACATTTAATATAATCAAAATATATCACTTCAGTCACAGTTTAAACAATTCATTTCGTGCTTACAGGTAAGGCAGATTATTTTCGATAAGCCATTTTTTTATCATTTCTAAATTGGGAGAAAGCGTGCTCTTTTGTGAAAATCCAGGTAGTTTATTTTTTAGTGTAGAAACGACAAATTCTAATGTCTTCGATCCATACTCGTTGGTGATTTTGGGAATTGTTAAATTCAGATTAGCTACCCCTCTTGTATTTTTTCCGTGTGAAGCCACCCCTATTTAGAGCATCGTTGTTATAATTGTATTTTATTAAAAGGAACAGTAACAGCCCGGAAGAAAATAACAATTTTAGATTAAGCCTCAATTTAAATGCATCCAGGCTTGCATATTTTTTTCACTGTGGCTATTTGAAGATTTTGTATTTGTTTTATATTTGAGTTACATGAGTGACCCCACGATCGGATCCCATATCTTAATAATTACACGACCAAAGAAAAATAAATTATTCGTAAAACCGGCTTTGGGATTACGTAATGAATTTTGTAGAATCTTCCTAACAATGACTTAAAATATACAATATATCTTCAGCAAATATATCTGATATGTCAGAATTATTAACATTTTATATTTTGCGTGATTTAAGATATTAGAGAAGTGAAAGGAATCTGTTGCATATTTGTTACTGGATATGTAAGAGATGAATATTGGGTTTTTTGAAATTCAAAGAAAACAGGAATGCAAGGAGATGCGTTTGGGACATATATTTATGTGTGTATAAATATATTAATTTTTGAAAAAAAATAATGCACTGTGCCTTCTCCCCGCTCCTTTTCCTTCCCTGCCTCGTCGCCGACCCAGTCGATTGTTGACCTTGAGTCAGTACGTTTATACGTGTACGGAACCGTTTACAATATAATACTAATTTGAGACTTCGCGTCTATACTGTGTCTGAGTAAAATATACAGTCCACATCTTTAGAGATGTCAGCAGAATCCGGATTGTGATGAGTGCCAATTTACTTCCTGTCCTGAGATTGTTGTCCTGTGCTGGATAGTTAAAGACTATTGGCTAGTAAATCGATCGTAAGTAAGCGTGTGAGAACAATAATATGTTTGTATTCTAAATACTTTCATCCAAAGTATCCGCATACAAAGGCCCGAGTTTTATAAAAATATAATTTGTATTTAATATTCAGTTTATCTGATAAACATACGAGTATAGACACGTGAGTACATGAAACATACCCAACATTAAAATATATCTAGTTTAGAAAATCTATTAAATAAAACCCTCATAAAATTTCCCACCCCACAGGGGTGTATTATATTCAAGTTTTCAACTCAAACATTCTCCTGAAATAATGTTTGATTCTGTAATATGTAATTGGGATGTAGTTAAATTCACACATTAGCGGATTTAAATAATTATTCAAACCAGAATGTTATCAGCCCCGTTGAATAATCCCCAGCATAATATAATATATTATACGTATCTTACCAAGTGTACAAATTTTCTAAGTAGGTACGTGATTTTCAGGGGCGTGCAGTGCATACAAGCAAAAAAACTGTGCATTACTAAAAATTCAGGGAATCAAATATTAATTAAATAATCTATAATATGGATCGTGAATTTATTACAATTATCTCCATTTGTGTACCAGAAACTTTACTAGCCTAGTTCTAAAAACTACCACGACAACTCACCGCTGTGGCCGTAGCGCTAGTAGCTACAATGCATCCATTGTAGCTATTCACATTACTATCTTCTAATTTTAAGCCAGTGCATTACTCAAGTGGCTATTTACTAAATTGAAAATTCCTTTCGGTTGATTCGTTTTGTAAAGAGTCGTTACTTATGCTGTTTTTTAACAGAATAACATTTTAAGGCTTACAACTGTGTGCAAATCATTGAAGTGTCTACTTTCTATTTTACTTATTCGCAAATTTTACTCTCTTACTGTTTTTAACGTGTTGATTTCATGATCGTACTTTGCATTTGGTGCATGGATTTGTTTTTGATTTGGGAAAAACAAAAAGCAATTGGCAGAACTATTTCCTAATTAACCTTTAATAAAAATAGTTATTTCCTTTAGTTATTACGTGAAGGATTATCAAACAATAAAATAATCATGTTCAGTCATAGAAAGTGTTCTTAAAAACGTTTGTACATTTTATATATTGATTTTTATATGGGTAAGAAAGTACTATTATATGTTAAAATTTTAACTGTTAATAGTACTCTAAAATTACAAATAAATTCATGGTAGGGTTGTATAAACGACTGATTCATTTTGTCTAAAGACGTTGGTTAAACGAAAGTTTATAATCCTATGAATAACATATATTGTATTGCATATATTATATGTGATCGTATAATATCATTGGGAACAGCATATCCTAAGCCTATACATACTACACGCCACTGGTGATTTGTAGATATTTACATTGAACTGTTGGAAATTAACTTTTTATTCTAATTGTACCATGCAAATATACACTGATAGAATGCAAAAGACAATTCCTTTTCAAAAACTAAGATACCATAGGGATGGAATTAAACCTGGGACCTTTCTATTACCAGTAGACTGTTCTATCCAACTGAGCTATATCGGTCATGTGATGATCATATCCGCCAGACATGGTTGCTGAAAATAGAATGAATGGTACTCTGAACGTAGTTATTGCCAATAATACTTTATCATCTGAAGTATCTGAAAACTGTCAGTGCAAAACCACCGATGCAGTAAGAAGGTGAAGAGGATTTTGTTTAAATCGTTCTTCACAAACATGTATACCTGTGAGCTCTGGTCGAAATACAAGCAAGTGACGTATAACCGTCTCCGATTTCAATACAACAACTCATACAGAATACTGTTCGGATTGGCGCGTTATTGCAGCGCATCTATCATGTTTACACGAACCAATGAATCACTCAACCGCGAACGCGCGGTGCGCTCCCGACCAGTGACTCATTGCGACTGGTAAATCAGCAAATCACGCGCGTCGAACAATACCCCTCCCACTTACCTCACTCTGATGATTTACGAGCAATTATAATTTAATATTGAAATTTTTCCAATGGACGCCCTATACCAGTGGTCGGCAGAAGCGAATCGCGAGCCACATGCGGCTCTTTTCATGGACGTTTGCGGCTCTTCAGACATAAACTCCAATTTCACCTCATCTCAAGCATCCTTATAACTTATGAAATAGAGTCGCCGAACAAACATAGACTCGTAAAGAATACTCTCTACCACACTTTAACGCACATGACCATATTTTTAGCATTTGAAACCTATGGTGTAGTATTGGACTCCGCATTCGCAGAAGATATTACAAATGCTATAGAAACATATCTGGAAAACACTGGGATTAACCTTAATAAAATAGTTTCCATTCCTACTTATGGAACTAAAATATAACGGGCGTAAAAAATGAGTAGTTTCAATTTTAAGGAAAAAAATTAAACATGAAATTCTCACGTCTCACTGCGTAATACAACAAGAAGCTGTTTGCGCCCAAACATTTCCCGAAGAAATGGTTACGATAATGAACTTCGCTATCAAAGTAACTAACAGCATCTCGGCCAAACCACACTATCATCGCCAATTTAATATAATCTTGGACGAAATGGATGGTGAATACCTAGATTTTCAACTGCACAATAAGGTTCGCTGGCTTTCTAGAGGTAACATACTGAAACGCTTTGCTTCATGTTTAGATGAAATAAAATCATTTCTACGCGAAAAAAACATCAAACATCAAGAGTTGGAAGAAGACACATGGCTACAAAAATTATATTCCATGGTCGATATTACTTCACATCTTAATACTTTAAATATATTAATGCAAGGGAAAAAATCATCGCATATACATTATTCGAAGAAGTAGAATGCTTTGAAAAAAAAACTTTAAGTTCTCACCGAAGATATAGAGAGGGGTGAATTACTTCACTTCAAAAATTTAAGACCGTATCGTGACGAAAAAAGCACTTGTTTTGATTCGATTTATTTCAGCAGCGTATTAGAAAAAATTAACGTTTTCAACAATTCAGAACAATTAAGACTACACTAGCTTTCATCGTACGTCCTCTTAAAACAAATGTCAATAAACATAACTTAACACCGTTCGATACAATCCTACTACTACAAATTCACATGCATATGCATATGTATATTCCATATATGCGGCTCTCTGGGACCTTTGTTATCCTGTTTCCTTGACAATTTGGCTCTTCTCACTTGACAAACTGCCGACCCCTGCCCTATACGATAGGATGAAATATGAACAGATTAAGAACGAGTATTGAGCGAAATCTATTTGTAGCATAATCGATAAAATATTTTAAAAAAGGATCGTTGAGCTGATTGGTCGCATGTGGAATATACGAGTGAAGAGATGATTGTAAAGAAAATGTTTAAAATGAGATGAAGGCAACAGGAACAGAGCGTGTAAGACCTGATACGATCAGCGGAGGACAACCCTGTTAGAAGCTTAATATAAGAACGTGCATGACAATATGTATGAAAGTGAACGAGGTGGCTAATATTTTTCTGTAGTATTGAGTGCCCTGATTTCTTGCTGTTGATATTGGTCATGTTTGTGTGTGTGAATATTGCCGCTTTCGGAAATTAGGGTGCGCGGTAACACGAACAGCGGAGCCCAATTACATTCAGTTCATTGTCCGGTAGGGTGGTGTTTTCAATAATCCGAGCGACGGGAGTGCGCATTTAGGTCGGTTGTAAATCTACCCAGAAGAAGAAGAAGAACAACAACATCGGACCAGCTATGACGCCAGAGAATCAGCATATATGACATATATGACCATGAAACCCGGAACAACAGCTGTAGAAGTCATCCACGGGAACAATACTATTTGGGTTAATTTGATTAGTTAAGTTAGGTTGGTTAATTTAATTTTATAATCCGATTATACCCACACATATTGATGGTAGATTTTTTTATGAACGTGAAATAATTTTATATATTTTCGACATTTTCAAGGGTCATTTTTGCATATTTTGAAAGAGGATACTGCATTTTATTGGAAACCACGCATTTTTCAGAAATCCGAAAAGTTATCAGTTAACCATAGATAAAGTGTGTCAAATGTCAAAAATTACTATGGTGAAATTTCGAAACTTTAAAGTATCATAACTGTTTTAATATAATACTTGCGACTGGGTAACTCTTTATTTAAATCAGAGCACACAGTTTTACAGAAAACTATATATTTTGTAAAAACACTAAAAAACAGATTATCCTCAATATATACTGGTATAACACAATTGATAGTGTACTTCCCCGGATTGGAAATAGAGATCCAGGTTCGAATCCCGGTAGCGCAAAAACAATATTTTTAGACAAAATTGATTTTATATGTGTATATTTATAATTAATACATTAAATTAGTATTTAATATGATATTAATAATATTTTTTATAGGCTTTCCAAATACTTTATAATGATTTATTAAACGTTTAAAAATACATTATAAGGTCACGGTTGTATAGTTAACCTATTTCTAAGAAATAAAACGGTACCGTAAATAAATATAGATTCAAAACAAAAGTATGCAATATACCATATATATCTTCACCCTTCGGGACGAGAAAATTCAACTATAGTACACTTAGATCATATTTCAAAACTTACCTTACGCAAGAATCTTGGCGACAACCAAATATACGGTATTTCTCCCCCGAGTCGAATAGTTCAGAGGAAAATATTTTTTCGGATAAAGAACCGCCCATTCGTTTGAAAGCTCGCACCCAAATCACATAATTTTTTTCTTCTTTTCTACCCCTAACGCGAAGCTATAACAAAACTTATAAACCAATATTCAAATACGTCCTATAATGTCAAATCTGCTCCAAAATATTATGTGGCTTTTGAAAAAATATGGTATGTATTAGTCTCACGACTTGAATTTTAAAAAGTTTATTCAACACTCGTGAAATTTAAATGGAACTATCTAAAATCCAGTAATTTTATTGAGCATATTGAGTTAAAATATTTAGCCCTTTAGCGAGAATAAGTTTTTGTCAGTGAAACGCTTCCCACAATTAATTCCCTTAATTGCACTCTAGAATCCTGAGTTACCTCACCTCTATCTTCTTCTGCTCGTCATCAAGCCTGAAGAAAATTTTACACATATCGTAACTCCTTAGAACCTGTGCAAAACATAGGCAATCCCTTCCTCCTAATCTCCCTGAATTCCTGGCAACAGCATATTTTTATAATAATTAGTAATATGGGAACACCGCTTAAGTAATAATAAATATTTCATTATATTGTTTTTATTTTTAAATTATTATTGATATTTAACAAAATAAATAACACTCATACGACAAGTAAGCTTGATTAAGAGGACTGATTGATATAACCAGTTAGGTATCTACCTACTTGTCAATTACTTCCCGCATGAGAAAATAGTATATTATTATTTATTTATTTATTTCCAACAACGTCATATAACAGTACATAGTTAATATAACATGTCAACATAACAGTTTAAATATAACATAAAATAATAAAACTAAGTATAATTTACTTATAAATATTTCTTCAATTCAAGCACACTTTTACAACGAAATTCAACTTGTTAACAAGCCGATACATCCGCGATATTGGCGAGTTAATAGCGTCATTATTTATATGTGTACCTACAAAAAACACTTCATGTCTCGTTTGAGTTGGTACTTTGTACGAAAACAACATGCAATTGATAATTTTATATAGAAATACTATATTAAAAACTTCGGGCTATTTTTTTCAATTATTGTTCCCATTTTGTGTCGCAGCTGACAATTCCTTGTAAGGGTCCAGGTTTAAGATTCTGTCTGTCTGGATCCTCCTCTCAATTGACCCTTGCCTCTTCTAGTGTGTATTCTACAATACTCTTTATGTACAATCTGTTATATCACATCACGTGACCGTTCGCTATGCTTTTTTTTTACATTCATCATTAAATTGATGATTGTTCTTTTATTTTGAATTCTTAAAGGTTTATAGTTTATTTAATTTTTTAAGTAACACTAGTGTTAAGCATTCATAAATAAGAATGGTTTAGAATTACGGGGGTGGCTTAGACATTTATATAAAAACATGATAGTAAATTGTAATGGAAAAAAAATTAAAATACCGCAAACGTCTTTATGTCTTTATACATCACGAGAATTTTTCAAAACGGAAATAGTGCATAAACTCACCAAGAAAGTGTAAAAGAAGTGTGATAAAAAAAAATTCAAAAAAATCATAAAAACAGGTGATGCAAAAAAAAAAACGGAAATATAAAAAGATATTGTAAACCTTTAGCTATCACCAGAATAACACGTAAATGAAATTATTAATTACATTTTCACGTATTTGTTAGTTAATTTTCGAATTCTTTATAATGAAAAAAATACGGAATGAAATTTCCATATAAATTTAAGCCAATACAAATCTCGTTTTCCGCTTAATGCGTTTTTGAAGTTACATATAATACATCAAAGTAATGTTTCATATTACAGATTATACATAGGTAATAGAAGTATGATATGATTAATCTTGTGCAGGTAGCAAAATATATCTAAGAGCAAAATGTTATTTTGACATGTCAGCGACTTAAGTTTGAAATAACCCTCTGTCTGTCAACTGCGTTTTCCTTGTCTAATGTCCCAAAACACCCTTATTTGTATACTACTGAGAACGAACAACAAGATGGCGGATAATTCAAATCTTTAAATATTGCTACTTGTTCATCTGTTGGGAATACAGAGTGATTATAATTATACAAAAAAACATTAAAACAATTGTGTGTGTTTTTTATAATTCAACATTAACAATTTCTCTTTCGTTCTGTTCATAGGCATTACTTTAAACTCAACACACAATCCGCACAATCAACCAGAAAAATATTTTTCCATTTAAAGGTAAACCCAAAAACCGGAAGCCGGCATTAATTGCTGGTCTCTTGTAATTATCTCTATTATATCTCTTGTCTCGTGTTATTATAAATAATTATTGTATTGACGGATTTAAAGATACAACTTAAAATTAAGGATGTAGAGGACGGCCATTCAAATTCATCGCCGTCTCAGCCGTTATCGACACCAGCGACAGCTGCATGCAATACCTAGCCGGCGGCACAGTGCTGCCTCCACAGTCTGATCTACTATTTGTATTTCTCGCTCCACTATTTCCACTATTCGTATTCTCCTTAACTATCTGTTACACCAATAAACGAACTACAATAGAAAAACAAACAATTGTAAAACCACGGCAGGATATATTAATATTATTATATTAAACAGGAGGTGTATTTTTTATTATAGTTCAGATAAGGAGGTAAATATAAAAGTTATGCAAGGCAAGTGAAATTTTTTTTATTATGGTAAGCAGGAGATAAATATTATGCGAGGAAAGATAATTTTCTTTTTATTCATTGCCCCTTTTAGCCACCTTCCCCGGAATGGAAAGAGATCCAGGTTCGAATCCCGGTAGCAACAAAAATATTTTTTAATAAAATTGATTTTATATGTATATCTTTCTAATTAATACATTTAATTAGTATTTAAAATAATTGTTCAATACTAACATTTGACTTACTAGGTTTTTTTAAATGGTGGCAAAGTATAATAACGGAAAATAAAGATATTTAAACTAAAAGTTGAAATAATATCATTTTAAAATTAAATAATAAAAAATTGGAATATAATTAAAATAAATATAAAAGTTCTACGAAATAAAATACTTAAAAAGAAATATTTTATTTATTATAAAGCAAATACACATTTCAGTAAACGTGTTTAAAAAAAGTTAACGAATAAAAAATGAAAACAGAAAGTAATGAAAGGAAGGGGATGGTTAATATTTTGGAAAGGGGGGGGGTTGGGGGGTGGGGGGTGGTTGTGTAATTTGCGTTGTACACTCTTGTGGAATGCCATCAAATTTTGATGAAATATATCTGGTACGTTATTAAATTTTATATTAGATCTACGTTTAGCATATCCACAGCAGAATGGATGCATTAAATGGTGCATTTATATACATAAATAACTATTAATTATAGTTTTTTTAAATACTAATTTAACGTATTAATTATAAAGATATACATATATAATCAATTTGATCGAAAAATATATTATTATTGCTAACGGGATTCGAACCTGGATCTCTTTCCTATCCGGGGAAGGTGCATTAACAAACTATGCTACAGCAGACAATACCTTTGTTGTCAAATTTTCGAACCCATATGTTACACTTTTTAATTTAATATATCTACCGTTCCATTATTTGAAAGCCATCTGGTTTGTTTTTACGGAATCTCAAATACCTTTGAGTAAACCGATTGCAGACGCCAGAATTGACAGTCTATTTTTATTAAATTTTGGATACATTGATACAACTTATCAATGTGTCCTAATTTATGTTCACAGATTTATGTTCTGAATAATTACAACTTCACAAACAGAATGTGTTCTCCTTAATAATATAATGATTTTACTTTTGATACACTATCCAAATTTGTTTATCTATTATTAAAGTAGTCTGCGTTATTTATAATGTTGTGTCATGTGCTGTTATCGCTCATCCTTGAGAGAAATTAAATTAAATTCTTATTTTTCAATTCACGTCCATTGTTGAACGTTCCACGAGCTACTTTTTACGAGATTAGGTTTTGTGCGATTCTCCTCCTACAGAAGCCACCGATTTTCTTAAAATCGGCATCTACTTACTTTGCCGAGCATTCGACGCCCAAGGGTAGCATGTAAGGGTAGGGGTAGAGGTAGGAGGAGGGGAAATAAATGGGTTTGCACATCATACTTGTTGTTATAATACAATCGGTGCCATGAACAAGGGGATGATTTTCACCCTAATTCCGATTGGATTTAAAATAAAGTAACCCATAAATATAGGCTAACCGGTCTCGGAAGACTAGTCAACAACGTGATGTCTTAGCACCGACTCTTTCTCAAACATTATAATATTAATAACATTATAAATTTTTATTTAAATTTATAAATTCCATATTAATATCACTGATGCATTGTTTTTTATTAGTGAGGGAAAACAGTTCCAAGACTTTAGGCCTGTAGCAGCTAATTTCCGCTTTCACTGAACTTAGATTTCTAGAAAATGATTGATTGATTACAGTAAAGACTAATAACCTATAAGCAAAAGCTTCTATATCGATCCTACTCATTCACCGCCAGATTGGCATTTGTTATGTTAAACGCAGCTCAGCGTATAAGCGTCCAAGCAACGATGCCAAACCAAAACATTCCTCATTACACCTATGACCCCAAATAAAAATGTTTATTTTGTAAAATATACAATACACGGAATAATAATAATGTACTAATAACATAAAAGCCGGGTGACAGAGGGGCAACTAGGGGAGTGCATGAAAACACTACCTCACGGGAAACAAAACGGGCACAAAAATAAAAAGACGTGAAGTTGATTCGCTACCCGAGCACTACTACCGACAGATATTATCCAGGAAACAGCACATTAACTGAGTTTTATGTTTACGACTAAATTTGTATGGAAATTTAAGCTGCTGAAGATACAAAAGCACCATGTTTGTGTCGTCTTGTACATCAGCCAATATAACATAAACATATATTCTACCTGACTACATGTCTCACCGCAGCCTCCTTGCTCCCTCCATCCCTCCCGCCCACCCTTCCTTCATCGTGATATCTGGACGTCATACCGTTCCCGAAGTTCCAAGTTTTAGTCTCCTCTAGTCTCTGGTTAGGTTATTCTGTTTTTTAAATTAATTAATGGTGTGTACGCTTTTTGTGTAAAAGGCCGTAAATTTTATGAAAACATTTTAAAATTTATAATATACAATGCATTTAATTTATTTCAATTATTTTTTGCAGTAATGACATTATTATTTGATGTTATTTACCTTACCTAATCACTTAAAAAAATAAGAACATTACAGTAATAATTTATTTATTTATTTAGACTTTATTGACATAATTGGTGAATAAACAAGAATAAATATAAGATACAATTATATTGCAATTAAATACTCGTAGTTTATTGTGTGGGATGGAGTAGACTCCACCTCTGATATATACAGCGTTGTCCTGGCTACTTTGCTAGACTAAAGTCTGTGTTAAAGTAGACAGTTTTTTTCGTGCTGTTTTGGTGTTAATTATCATCATTAATTGTTTATCTTTTAAGCATTATGCTTAACCTTTCCCGTACGGTGATAAAATAAAAACGCGCATTCCGGTGCTGTAAGTGTACGGAGTCGGATAAATATGAATATTTTATATTTATTACTTATATTAATCATGTAAATAATAGTTGATATATATATATGATGGGCCGGAAAATGTCGTTTTTTAAATGAAACAATTTGATTTGATTAAAATATTTGTTTATTAAAATATAGTCCTAAATATAATTTCCATCATTTGATTATGACCAGTTTTCACTAATTTGTCAATTTTTTAATCCCTTTTTCGTAAAATTCCGCTGGTTTTGAGGCAAAATACTCAGATATGCCATTCGTTATGTCCTTGTAACTTCTATATTCTTTGCCATGAAGTACCTTGCTGATACATATGAGTATTTTTTTGAGATCTGCCCAAGTACCTACATATGTTCTATACAATGTTCTACATTCGCTATGTCATCTGTATTAACTAACTAACTAACTTACCATAGTGCCGTTTCCCCGCGGGGGTAGACAGAGAGGATTGAGCGCCACGCTATTCTGTCCTGACACAATTCTCGCCTTCTTCATACGTCTACTCATACAAGCACGCCGATTGTTGAGGCTTCTAACAGGACCATACTCCAGTATCTGGTTTACCTGGTCATTCCAAGTTTTATGTGAAATATATATTGAAGGTTTTAGCTTTGTGTTGATTACAAATAATTCTTACAAAAATCGGACTTTTGTCGTTTGCATACGATACGATTAAAAAAATCGTCTGAAATCAGGCCAGCTGTTAACAGCTTAACTCATTTTAAATTGATGTCAGAGCAATAGACGGTAAAAGGCTTCGTTTTGTTATTCCGTGCACGGGATCCATTTATCATCCTGGACATCCGAGGGAGGTGGTGGGGGTGGGTGCCGGGCACATCACCCTTCGGATATCCCTGATGCCTCCCGTTCTTTTTCACGGCTGACCATTCAATCATAATTCAACACCTGTTACTCTATAATGAGAACCTCTTTATCGAATGCAGGGATGCTCAAAGTGCGGTGAGCAGGCGACGTCTAGGTCCGATAACCGCACTTTTAGTTATTCACGGTAGTTACTTAGCTACTTACTTACTTACCATCACGCCGTTTCTCCGCAAAGATAGGCAGAGAGTATAATGCGCCACACTCTTCTGTCCTGACATTGCAATGACAATTCTTGCCTCATCCACATTCATACATCTTCTCATACAAACTCGACGATCATTAAGACTTCTAACAGGACCATCCTCCAGTATCTGGTTTACCTAGTCGTGCCTAGTCTTCCGCGGACGTCCTCTATTTCTGGTGCCATCAATAATATATATCAATCTTACCGTTCCATCCTCATTCATCCGTTACATATGACCAAACCACCTAAGTGATATTTTCTTAATCTTACTCACTGTACTAAGATCAGCTTTATATTCTATCATTATTTCTTCAATATTTATTCTGTCATAAATGGATCTGCCACGTACGCCTGAGAGATCTTATTTACTCTGCATTCAGTCTACTTTAGTTTCTCTTCTGCCAGCTCCAGGTCTCACTTCCAAAAATCAGTGTCGGTACCAGGACTCCATTGTGAACCGCTAGTCTTGCGCTTGCCTTGCCTTTGCGCTAGTTTCCATTTTTAAAATAATAAAAATATTTTTTAAGTTTCTGAAAGAATCCTCAAACACATTAATAAATCTAATATTAGTAGCACAGCAAACAGGATTGAGAAAGGATTGAATTAAATAGTCCTGTTATTGATCACAGTCCAAAATAAAACAAATAGTGCTATACCTTTGGGGAAAAAAAATCTCTTTTGCCCGATTCATGAGTTAATTTTTATTTTATTAGCTAACTTCGACTCTTCATACTATAAAAAAAATACCACGGTAATCTGGCAAGTTATTTAAAAAAATTACATTGCTATTTGCACTATTTAAATATTTAAAGGGGCGCTAGAAGGGGGAACCGGAACCCTTTCCCGGAATCGTTGTAGAAGTTTCAACTTCTTTTATCGGTTCCACACACAGTGCTACAGAAACGCAAAATTAATAAATACAAAAGAAAGAAGAAAAACAAAAACTAATGTAAGAGATTTCAAAACGAACCGAGAGCTTAATTTAAACCTTCCTGCGCCCTTTCAAGTAATATCTTTATATATTTTTAAGATTAAGATATGCAACAACATTATAAACAAACAGATAATCAAGTGTTGAACAGATACAGAAACAAACAAATAATCAAATATTATTAAGGAGAACACATTCTTATTGTGAAGTTGTAATTATTAAGAACATAGGTCTGTGATGATAATTCTGGCGTCTGCAGTCGGTTTACTCAAAGGTATTTGAGATTCCGTTAAAACAATGTAGATGGCTTTCAAATAATGGAACGACAGATGTATTAATTTTAAAAAGTGTAACATATAGGTTCGATAATTTGTCATGAAAAATACTGGCGCTATAACACAATTGGTAGTGTACTTCCCCGGATTGGAAATATAGATCCAGATTCGAATCCCGGTAGCGCAAAAACAATATCTTTCGACAAAATTGATTTTATATGTATATATTTATAAATAATACACTAAATTAGTATTTTAAATAATCAAGTGTTGAACAGATAATCAAGTGTTAATCAGTGGGAAACAAGTATTTCCACTATTATGAATTTAGTGATAATCGACACCTTTTTCGAGTGCCACAGCTTCAAAATTCCATATAATAAGATTCTAATTTTTGTTACGCCACAAGTCTAATATAAAACTAAAAATGTCAATATTTCGAAAACTAACAATTTTTTACTAAAGTCTAATTTTGATATTCTGATCGAGGTTTCTGAGATTTCTCTCATAGATCTGTCTCGAGCGCACATAATGACGGCAAAGAATTCATCACGAAGCGATCATCACTATGAATCATCGCATGTATATTTTGCGCGTGAATTACAATGATGAATACTAGTACCGGAAGAACATGAGAAGATGTAGAAGAAGTGAGAGTTGTGTCAGAACATAAGAGTGTGGCGCTCTCGATGAAACGGCATGATAAACCAATATTTTTTCATACCCAATCATGTATTAAATAGCGTACGTTAATAAATGCGCGACCGACGTACATACGGCTAGAACTATTTCTACGATTATGATATTTAAACTTTTATATCGGGGTACATAGTACAATAAAATTTTATCAAACTGATGTTGAGTGGTGGAAAATAGTTTCATTTTTAAAGACCTCATTCATTTTTAATAGCTTTAATAAATTATACAAAATTTTTCAATAAATGCCCTTCAAGGTAAATATTCTCGCGTATAATGAAATGCTCAAAATACTCTACACAAAAATATAATTTAATATAATAAAATTAAATTACTAAAAACATTCCTAATATATAATAAAATACAAATTAAAAAATTATTTTTCGAAAATATGTAGATACGTCTCATACAATAAATTTACAATTAAATTATTTGTGCCTCGAGCAGATGAGCTTTACTAACCCCATTGAGATAAACTTGTTTTCGTAGTAGAGCGAGATTTCTCTTATGAACTCTCATCATCAGTCAAATATCGTTATTTATAGTAGTCGAAATTGACACTAATTTCTTGGTGGACATCTCTCATTTTTGGAACGATCGCGGATATTACTAATTATTAAATAATGATGGCATTTAAAATGACACATTTTGATTGTTCAATTTTAAAGTAATAAAATTAAACGCTTCTGAATAATTTACTTTTGATTATTCTTATTTTTAGAATAATTGTTATAGTCCTCTAATGAAAATTTACCTGTTCACGTACAGGCTATTTAAAGCATTATTTATTACAAGGGACCTGAATGGAGAAACAGCCTGATTTTTAAGAGCCTATTGAACTAGGGTCCGTCACGTGTATACTGGATAGTAAAGGGCAGAATAATACACTCTGTAGAAGTAGCATTTCTGAATCATTGGTTAATGTTTTTCGGTAAATTCTAATACTTGTTATTAAGTAGTATAAAGGTTATATAATATAAATAGGAGCTCAAAATCATAAAGTGTGAGTTCAGATATTTGTGAGTCAAAATCGCAAACAGTGATTGAGTACCTGAAAGTATCGTGATTTATCATAAATATTGTTATGTTAAATAGCGCCATCAAATCTACTAAAATATTTATACTGGCAAATTATTTCAATTTTTTTCGCATTATTTTAATATGGTGTTTATTTATTCAATAGAAGTATGTAATCTGAACATGACTGTAAAATATTCTTGCACATGCACAAAAAGTTCACTGTCTAATGCATTTGGTTTACGATTATTTCAGAGTAAACATGTAATCGGTTAAATTTTTATTACACTTTTATAATGATTTTTGTTTGTATCGATTAACTTTTTGTTTTCTAAATAAATAACAAATATCAATAAATGTATTTTAAATAAATTAACAATCGCTTTGTATGAAACCACGAAATATATTATACGTCAACCGGTTTTTCTTATCTCAAGCTTCATCAGGACGTATTTAAAATTTGTACTATATTTTCTCCTCCCTTAATGTTCCGTCTATCTGTATATGTATTCTGTCTCTCTCTTTCACACGTAATTTTATATCCTATCTCCCTTTCTATGTATATATAAATGCACTCTTTTTGTATTTATGATCAGTTTTAAATACATACTGATGAAGCTTGAAATAAGCGAAACCGGTTGACGTGTAATAAATTTCGTTGGTTCATACAAAGTGATTGTTATTTTATTTAATATAATATGTCAAACCATAAAGTGATTGCTTTCTAAGAAAATATATATTTCAGCTTACTAGTTTTGCGATTACTAAAATAAATAAAACCTTAAAATATATTAGAATTGAATGGGGAATTAATACATTTAATTCATGAAGAGTATCAAATTCTTTAGACATGTGATGGTTACGTGACCTTTTTGTTCTGAAGGTTAGATTTTGAAATAGTAAACAAAAAAGTTTATTATTTAATATTTGAAATTTATTACATTGCAATGTTGTTGTACTGTACTTTGGTGATTACAATTAATAATACAAATATTTTATATTTCAAAACATCACACTATTTTTCTAGTTCACAAGATTTTGATTATTAAATAATGTTTACGATATTTAGTTGTGGTATTTCATTAACATGGTTCAGTCCAGAGCTCGACAAAGTAACGATATTTTAAACAGAGTGCGTTCGTAAAATGTTGAAACAAACGCAAAACTTTAAAATACGGTTTTCGTTATTGAAAAGTGTTTGTGGTGTTTAATTAATATGGAAGAAGATCCACTTTCGAACATGGTGATCGCAGTAACAGTTTTGAATCGTATCACTGATATCTTCCAATACCGATTACGCTCACACCAGTTAGTCTAGAGTAGCAATTAATCTCTTCAATGAAGGAGTAGGGAAATTGTGAAACAGCTTTACTGTTGATTGTCTTTGTCTTTATGGTCAACTCCGTGTACATCTGTCAAAATGGACACTCTTTTTCATAACAGTCATAGTTGCCAGATTCGGTGAGAACCGCAAAAATGCTACCTTTATTTGAGCGCGTGTACACAGAGTAACTATACTTTAGAAAGTCGCCTGAAAGACAATTCAGGGCTGCGCACAGAGTGAGTTGTCATTCGTTATCTATTGTGTTTTATACGGAGAGTATACTAATCAACTGATGCATACAAATTTTTACCGCAAAATCTCTGAGATCGCATAATCATGAAAGAAAAGCATTGTCTATTTCCCTCTTAGAGAAAAGTCTACACTCAATGAGACTTTGAATAGTATAGTATTGTTTGTAAACATACGTACGTACTAGATATATAATTCAAATCCGCGAGCAAAACAACGATTTATAAATCAAATGATGGAACGATTAAATGTATTAATATCAAAAAGGTAACATATAGGTACGAAAATTGTCGCTGTAGCTTAGTTGGATAAAGCACCTTCCCCGGTTAGGAAAGAGATCCAGGTTCGAATCCCGGTGGCGCAACAACAATATTTTTCGATAAAATTGATTTTATATGTAGATCTTTATAATTAATATATTTAATTCATATTTAAAATATCACAGACCTATGTTCTGAATAATTACAACTTCACAATAAGAATGTGTTCTCCTAAAAAAAAAAAAGATTTATAAATCATTGCACCATATGTTTTATATCTTTGTAATCCATTTTAGTCATTAATTCAGATACACTACAATATTATTATATAATTATCTAACATTTTCCAAAACAACACAATCTTTTGTGTTTGTGCCATGAAAATAATATATACTTAACAGTTTATTCAAATAAAAATTAATTAATAACTTTAAAACAAAATAACGAAAAATCTAATTAATTTTTTTTTTCAATTTTTATTTACGTTCAAGGTTACCGATCAAAACGTTCTAGGATTTCTCTTAATCTGGATAAAAAATACTTTTCTTAAAGTGTTGTAATCTAAAGCCGTTAAAAAATGCGGGGGTGGAACTCGCAGCTTGAACACCCGGTACGGGGCCATTAGAGAGATTGCAGAATAATTGAACGATTCTTTTATTTTTTAGTAGTCCGATGTTTTAATTGTATAAATTGTGTAAATTGGCTGATCCAGAACAAAGACGAGACTGATCCAATTGAATAATGCATTACTTTAAGAATAAATACATTATATTCTTTCTCAGCTACAATATTAACTTATGTTCAGTAAAACGATCACGTCAATAGTAACACTAATAACGCACCCAAAATCGAACTGATCTTTAAAGATCTTCTTAAAATAACTATTATGTAGCCTAAATAAATATATGATTAAAATGGGTACAGATTTCATGTTTATTATTTGATTTGGCAGACCTGGGATCTGCAGAATGCAGAGAAAATTGGAGGAGCATAATCAAAAGGGCAAGAGTTCATAGAGATCGCGATTCTCAGTCACGAGAGACCGACGTAGATCATTTACAGTAGCTATTAGGGATATTATTCGTATTTAATCAAATAAAAACACAAATACAAATTAAATGAATCATCTATAAAAGTATAAGGAAAAAAAAATCTTTAAAAATATATTTAGTTGCGATCGGGGGATTCGAACCTGGAGTTTCTTTCTATCCTGGAAGCGGATTTTCCATGTTCTCCTTGATTAATAATAATAACGAATAAAAATTGTTTAATAAAATAATTATTACTAGTTTTCTTAAATGAAATAAAGCTTATATTTATAAATTGATCAATAAAAATTACAAAACACAAACAATTAAAAATATATATATACAATTAAAATAATTGATAAAGAAATACATCGGAAGACGATTACGTATATATTGGTCAAAGTTCTCTAATACCTCTTTTCAAATTATTTAATCTCATCTAAATTTAGTTTCGTCAAAAGATGACACGATTGTATCTTAAATATTTCAATCATATTTTACAAGGAAACATAATGCCCCGTTTGAACAAACCGATAAAACTATTCCCTTCAGAATCGTAGTTAGAAGCTACAAGAATTGTCACACGTGCACCGCTAAAGTATTTTTTCGATAAATATATATATCTTTCTAGATGATTCTTTTCAATTAATAATAACAAGAAAAATCAAAATCCGGTCAAGAGAAAAAATACGGATCTCCCGCGAATTAGTCCCCGGGTTGTCTCGATACAGAATCCCAAATGTATCTACACATATTGAGATTTCGATTTGAGGATAAACTCAGAAATCAGCTTCAAATTGGTAGAAAGAGAAAAAACTTGAATCCGTCTACACGATGTTCGATTTGATAGCGAAACTCGTTAAGTCTGTACAAACGTCACTTAAAACCATAGGTATGGATAACTTTATATTTTAAAAACTTGGACAGAAGGCATTAAAATTACTACTACTAAAGCCGAGAGTCGTTCGTTCAAAGAATTTCATAGGAGCATAATCCCTGTCTCAGTCATTGTCTCGAGTCGAATATCTCAACACGGGCCCTAAGAATTAGTCAACATCACTGATAAGGTAAATATTGTACTCACTCGGTGCCATTTATTAGTCAGGGCACGACCAATTTTCTGAATGCGCTCAAAAACGGATAAAATGAGACATTCGATATCTCTAGAATGAGAATTGGGCATTGCCAGGTGGCCTCTCATTTGTTCAGATTGAACTTGATAGATTCCCCAATGTGTAAGTGTGGTGCCGAGGAGGAAACCCTTGACCATGTCTTTTTTGCCTGTCCATTGCGGATCACAGATTTTTTTAACAGTGGTCTCGTCAATGGTAATTTTCAGCTCCCGGTTAATTTGTGTCATCTTCTTTCCCTTAACTCGCCACGTTTAATCTATATAATAACAAGTTTTTTGAACGACAGTGGTATTATATTTTTATTTATTATCTTTGTTTTATTAACCACTTAATACCATTTTCTTCTTCAGGATGTCATAACTAACTAAAACATATTGTTTCTTTACCAGAATCTACTTTAAAAAAAAAACAATTATTTAAAATAAAAATTTAGTACCTATCTCAAATTGTTACTTAATACAAATTTCCGCGAATAATTATTAGGAAAAAATTTTAGAATGGGACTCATAGTTAAATTTAGTTGGTTGTTTATAATATTTTGATCAGTTTTACATGTTTTATCTCCAATGATTCCAAATTATTTAATTTGTGACCAACACCGTTTATATGCAAAATTGACAATCCCAATTTTTTATCAAAACCATGACCATTTTCTATCAAATGATTAGAAAATTCTGAAAACCCACTATTGTTCAAACATCTCAAATGCTCCATTACTATTATATTAAATTTTCTACCCGATTTACCAATATAAAGTGCAGCACAATCCTTGCAACTAAGTTTATAGATACCATAATTGTTAAATTTATCATCTTTGTCGTAGAATTTATGAGTAAATTTCCTATACTATTATTTGTATAAAATGCAAGTCTAATGTTTTGTGGTAGGTGTTTAGATATTTGATTCGAAAAGTTATTTATGTATAAAATCCTACGCCAATAATCATTATTATCATTATGTTTTATCTGTGATTTATATAAAAATTGAATATTATATTCTTTTAATTTATTTTTTAAAATAGTGCCTATCAAACCTGTATTATACCCGTTATTAACTGCTATTTTTTTTAATTGTATACAATTCAATATTGAAATTGGATGTTGACATAGGAATATTGACTAAACGATGTATCATGGAGTGGAACCCTGAATGTTTGTGTGATAATGGATGATTAGATTCATTGTGTATGATAGTATCTGTAAAAGTTGTTTTTTTTTAAATTTTGAATTCAATTTTATTATTATTTTTATACTTGTAATATAGTATTTCTTATTCTATAACATTATTGTACTTTTTTCTATAAAACGAAGTTTTTAAATTGATTAATGGCACAACTCCCTCTTGAAGGGTGAATTGCCTATTTAAAAAAAGAAGAAGAAGAGACGTTCGGTGGTGACGAGAAGGCATTCTTCTCTGCTAATCCGACCTCGTCACAACTAACTTATTCCTAAATCTAACCTCACCTATCCTAAAACTTCTCATACTTTTCATTATATTTACAACCATGTGCATGAAATTGGACTATAAAAATAATATTCTCGTGGTAGGTATCATATCCGAAAAATTTATATGATTAATGTATATAATATTTGTCTGTATATCATGTAATTTTTTAAAAATAATTGTATACCTCTCATTTATATATTGTCTGAAACGTGTGAATTTTTGATAAACCAAAATAGTGCCTTTCAGTCACATGTGTTGATATAGAAAGTTCTCATTTTCTTGTTTGAGCTTCGCACTGAAGAAAATGAGGGATGCAAACAAAACACGGGAAGAGTGTCAATTGAAGCTGTAGAAAATTGGAATGACGTCTTGGATATGTCACGGTACGGCAGGGTGTTATTACATTAAAAACAGTGTCATATTAATTTGATACCAGCTTTTTTTGAATATCTTCGAGATGAACGTTTCGAAGAACAATTCATCAAAAGGGATATCAGCGAATTTCATGATTAAATTGTAATTGCTCGTAAACCATCAGCGTAAGGTAAGTGGGAGGGATATTGTTCGACGCGCGTGATTTTGTGATTTGCCAGTCGCAATGAGTCACCCTTTACAAACGTTCTGTTCATTTAATGTGATTCATGGTTATCAAGATCAACTATTACTGTAAATATCATGTGCAACGTTGGCCGCAAATCAGTTATAATATTGGATGTAGGTGCTCGCGCGGCTTAGCGGATAAAAGTTAGATGTTTCTACAACTATTTATTATTAACTACTAACTACCCATATTCGTAGCTAGAACTTTTTAATCAACTACTTTTATCCCAGGCTGTTACAGCTATAGAGAAAATTTATATACATATATCACAATTTAAAAAATAATACTGCATGAAAAATGTCGCTTGCGTAGTTAGAGAACAGAGTAAGAATTTTTCATAGAGCTCGTTTTTCCTAATGGGAATGCTACGTAAAGGTTTCATGTGAAAAATTGTGTGGTCAAATTTGGAAAACATAAAAATATCTTCGATATCTTTTTTAAATTTAATAAATAAACTACATTTATTAAGGAGAACACATTCCCATTGTGAAGTTGTAATTATTCAGAACATAGGCCTGTGATATTTAAAATACTAATTAAATGTATTAATTAGAAAGATATACATATAAAATCAATTTTATCGAAAAATATTGTTTGTTGCGCTACCGAGATTCGAACCTGGATCTCTTTCCAAACCGGGCAAGGTGCATTATCCAACTATGCCACAGCGACAGTACTTTTGACGACAAATTTTCGAACCTGTATGTTACCGGTACAAAAATATTTTTCGATAAAATTGATTTTATATATATATATATATATCTTTCTAATTTAATTTAATTTACATTTAATAAGTATTTAAAAGATTTGTTAATTTTTTTTTCTGTAATATATTGCGCATTGCAATTAATTTTATTCATTAACAATCCTTATCTTTTCTTCCCGGTCTTCCGCTGCGTGTAAGGTTGCGCAAAGTGATGGTTCTGTCATTTATTTTATTTAATCCGTCCATCACGTAGAGAATCGTCCACTTCCTCACACTGTCGAATATCACCGGCTCCTCCAACATTTCTTTTCTGGACAGCGTGTCTTTGTTGAGCCCCTGGAGAAGTGACAACTTTAGCCGTCAGATACATCCACATCCACGCCAGTACCACATTTCAAATTTATTCAGCATATTTATTTTAATTTAAATTTCAAAACTGTAGTGTCTAATTCAGTTGAGACTTTTTATAAAGGAATTTGGTTCTGTTTTAAATACAAAAGGCGCGGCGTGAACCTTTAAGTATTTTTTCTGCCATTCCATTTCGAACCAATCTTCATTAGAAATAAATTATCTTCAGCTAACGTCATCGAAGAAATTTACGTTATAGATTTTATATAGATTTTTCCCGGAATTCTGCCTCGGCGAACGTTAATGTTCGGAGTAAGACAATTTGCCTAAGTTAAAATCAAGTTAGGGCTCCGAAAATATTATTCTTCAGGATAAAATACCAAGCTTTTTTTTTATTACCGAACTAACTTTCACTTCTTCATTTGTTCGCTGTGTTTGTTTAACAAATTTCATTATAATTATGAAATTCTCAACAAATTATTAATGATGTTGAAATAAACGAACTATTAATAATTAATTATTTCAATATTTTTATTTGCAAATCATTACTTTTGTTCCATGATTTAATTAAATAAATATATATACATAAGTGTCCAAGAAACAGTTGTTCAAACGGAGCCTACGGTTAGGAAACATTAATAGAAATCCATAGAGTTTCAAATTGGTTATCTGAAATTCAACTGTTTAACAATAGTAATAATAATAATGTGTTTATTCCAGCGTGATCAGGTTTTTTTTTAACCCGATTCGCCATAAAGATAATACATATTATGTTATACATTAAAAATATGAAATAAATATAATGCTATGAAAAAGAAAACCAAGGAAAATATTAATAAATAAAAAGTAAAAAGTTCACACATATATACACGCAAAATATAAATATTACATATATAACTACGTCAGTCACGGCCATTGTTGTATATGTAGCTATTCTGTAGGCGTTGCCATTCTCTGGTCAGGGAACCAGCATTCCATGAGAGCGCTGCATGCACCAGAGAGTTGGTGCTGAGCTCCAACGGCAGCTTATGCCCGCAACTTGATGTCTCAGAAGCGGAACTAATCCACGTATACGGCCTTTGGTAAACATTGTAGATGCGCTGCAATAACGCGCCAATCCGAACAGTATTCTGTATGAATTGTTGTACTGAATTCGGTGACGGTTATACGTCACTTGTTTGTATTTCGACCAGAACTCGCAGGTATACCATGCTGGTGAAGAACTATTTAAACAGGATGCTCTTCATCTCCTTAGCAGTAACGGCGTTTCTAGCGATCTGCATCTACGTGACAGCACATTTGCACGAACGCTCAACTGTCTCCTCTGCCGTTCTATGTCATCATCGTCTTATCTATCTTCATCGAATATATGGCCAAGGTATTTGAGAAGGTGGTTTAGAAGTTATTCAAATTTTTATTGTCATTTTTTTAAATGATTTTCGTTAAATTTGCAACTTGTCTTTACAAAAATGAGTACTGTGCCATAAATACTCAATATAATGTGATTAAATTTGACACACGTATATTGTGATAATGTAAGTATCACATAAGCTATAAACTACTAGATTTATGTTTACGGCTAATAAAAACAACATATTTCATATGTAAAAGAAATTTAAAGAATGTTCTTCTTTCTTCTTTTATATACAGTGGTCTCAATCTCACATAAGACAAGGTTAGTAATGCACTTCCACAACTCTCAGTCCTGTATCATCTTCATAGCTGACTTCAGGGTATCTTCAACCGGATGCATCGCATCTACCCACCGTTGCGGTTTACTTCCAAGTCTTCTTGATTCTAAACGTGTACCTGCAATAATTTTTTTATACTGACACATGATGTAGTCACAAACTTTAAAGCTCTTTAGTTCACTACCGTAGATAAAGTAACACGTAGATTGATTTATTGCAGGATTGAGAAATTCGTGCGTCATACTGTCTGTGGGATATTTAACATTTTTTTCCAGCAGCACTTATATACATTTTTGAAGGCGTATTTTTAACACTTGTCGCTATTGCTAACTCTATAGAATTGAATGTAATGAATGCTTATAAATTATTTCAGAATATTAACTAAACTATTTGGGATCATAAATTTAATCAAAGCATAAATCTGTTCATTGGAAATAGAGGGATTCTGCGATTAAATCGTGGTATAATGTATTTTATTTTATGACAAATGATATTGTTTGGGACATATATTTATATATGTAAATACATATTTATTCTACTGTGTCTTCCTCCGTTCCATTATCTTCCCGGCTTCGCCGCCGAACCAGTCGATTGGCGACCTTGAACCAGTGCAGTTATACCTGAACCGAAAGGATTACAATATTATACTGATTCGAGATTTCGCGTCTATACTGTGTCGGAACCTTTGACGAAAGAGTGAATTAGAATACAGTCCACACTTTGGAGATGTCTGCAGAATCTGGATTATGGTGAGTGCCTGTTCATTTCGTACCCTGAATAAATTCCAGAATTTATGCTTGTACGCAACAGGTATCCTTCTTCAAAAATACAAACAAAAAAAGGGATTCTTTTTCCATTTTTTTAATTAAAAATAGAGATGCGTACATGGAATACTTGACATATCATTACACTAACTAAAAGTAAAATGTTTTAATAGGATCTCCGGATAGGAAAAGTTCCTGGTTCGAATCCCGGTGTCAACAAAATATTTTCTATTAATATATTCAATTTATATTAAAAAGAAAATATACCTTATGAATTTTCTAATATACGTAATTTTTAAAAAATCGGTAAATGACGTATTTATTTGGAGAAAGCTCAATTTTCGTTTTGCCTGGGGCGCAAACACTGTTTGAACTAAGCATAAATACAGAAAATATTTTCATAGAATCTGAGAAATTTTCTAAAAACTCTTTGTATGTAAAAGGACAAATTCCTTCCAAAACAAAATCATCCATTTTAAGAGACTTCAATGACATGGTAATTCGAATTTTTAAATTCCTTGCAAATGTTTCACAAAATTGTTTACTTTGATTAGAAATATGTCAACATATTAATATTATGCAATATAACTTGCGTATATTTAAAAATCATTATTTACTTTTATAAAAAATGTATTTTAAGAAATACGGTTTATTAAGTACACGCGAAAATCTTTTTCTATATAATTCACTAAAAATAGAGACCTAACCATTTTGCAAACTGAGCTAAAACTTGTATTTTGAAAAATAAGTTCAACTTGGTTTTTTCTCGGGCGTTACTCAAATTTTTGACCACTTGTATTTTAGATAATTCACGACTATTAACGATTCCACTCCATATTAAAGCAGTCGACTAGGTAAAAGGTCGACAAACCACGGCTCGCGAGCCGCATGCGGCTCTTTTTATAGGCATTTGCAACTCTTCAACTCCAGCTCATATGTGATACATGGAATAGTTTGCCCGCAACATATGACACAATAAAAAAAACTAGCATTTGCCATTCTCACAATCTTTGGCTCTACCTATTCATGCGAAAAAACATTATCTTCCACGAATCAAATAAAAAAATAATTAAGAAGCGAATTATTCGACGAAATGAACTATGCCTAAAATTGAACAATTAGTTGCTCGCCAGACAAAGCAAAGGTTTCAAATGCGATGCAAGGTCACCGTTCTAACTAGTAAACTTAACAAAGGTTTTCTTGTTTTATAAGTAGAGTACTAAGCTACGGAATCTTATAACTACCATATATTATACACTGGAGAGTCTGCCGACCCCTAGACTAGGTGATGGCATAGATACTACATTTTTATCATGTATACACATGGCTTGTAAAAATATTTCCCGTCAAAAAATGCGTATATTATTTGTTGTTTATTTATATATAGGATAATATTATTATACATTAGGTAACGCAAAAATACTACAGCGAGATTTGATACAATTAATCTGGTATATTCATTACGGCACAGTTTAAAAGCGAAATCGTAATGTACGAAGCGCATTTTTAAAGTACGTGTCGGAATTTTTTTAAAAGAAACACAACATCATTTTTAGAAAATTTTACTTTTTTCGGACCTTAAACTACTTCTCAACATAGTCGCCACCATTATTAAGGCACTTGTCATAACGGGGCACCAAATTTTTTATACCTGCGTCATAAAACGATGCCGCCTGGGATGAAAGCTATATCTGTACTCCGTCTTTGTGTTCATCGTCGCCATCAAAACACTTGCCACCAAGGAACCGCTTCAGATGATGGAAAGGATGGAAATCACCTGGCGCTATAATAGGACACACTTAACTGGTTTCATGTTTTGTGCTTCCAATAAACGAATCACGGACTGTATCTCACAGCCGGAGGGCTGGTATATTGTATTGAACATTTCAAACACTCACTACAAGGTGGCCATACTATGTAAATGTTTCTAACGTTGAATGTGGTGAGTCAACAGACGAAGGAAACCATTGCGCGTACATTGCAACCGCAGCGTTACACCGGGAAGATCTGTCAATTTATTAATTCAAGCGATAAATATATAATGCGATATCGTCGACCTTGGAAGCCATCTTTGTAACCATATGACAAATAAACATCTTGTTTATTCACCTAAACTATCAACCACAAAAAAGTGGAGTCTGTAACAGTTCATTTTCTCAACATCTCATTTTTTAATTACAATAATCGACTAACATGCCAAACCATGCAGTAACACATGTCCACTATCATAATTAAACCAGTCATATTTCGGTAAATACATGCAACATAAAATTAATATTTTAGATAATGCTAAAGAAAATATTAGCGCTTAGGAATGACTAGTGAAAAATCAATTATGAAAAGGGAATCGTACAAAAACAATTATTTTTTCCATTCAATCCGTTGTAAAATTAATACGTTGGTAAATATACAATTTGTGATATGAAAGACAAAGATCACACACTATTTTCAAAGTGAAAATAACAACAAACATACAGATATAATTGTCTCTTTCTCACTACTTAAATGAAGATATATAAGAAGGAAGTACACATTGTATACGACTTAATGAATGCTCTAAATTATGGTATTAATCATTTTTTCAAAATTGAATGCTCAATATTTAAAGTAAATTTTTGCCATTAAAGCCATTTAAGCTAATAAAAACATTTTTTCTAACTGTTATTTACGATAACACGAGTTGACAGCATGGCTGCATTCGGGTATTTTATATCATGGTATGGTAAAGGTTAATAATACTATTAAATAATACACACTTAACTTTAGCACGTCTCTGTATGACTATATATTATGGTCGTTGACGGAACTTTTGATTAACGGTCTTCTTGAAATAAAATAAATAGTGTTAGTTTAACACTACCGTTCCGGAACGGGGTTCAACATAACCCTAAAAATCTTATTTTTAGAACTATTTATAAAATATTAATGATATTGAGCTGGTATTCATTGTAATTTTCATAAATATCCCAAAAAATGCAACGCGCAAATAAATATATTACAATAATATATAGTATAAGGTAATAAAAAGTAAAGAAAAGATAGACAATCGGGACCATTTTATAAGGTAATTCTCACGCTTCTGCACGCATTCTGCTTACGTACCTTGAGTCGGCCCGGCGCTTATGAGTGATGCCACTTCAAAATACTACGGTTTCTTATAAAATGACGACAAAATTAGTAGTATCTTATTTGCATTCTATAAGAAGTTTAATTAATGTGATGAAAACGCAAATTTGAATGGAGTCACTTTGTACCCCGCTCCGGCCCTCGATCCTATTTTCGATCTTCCGGTACCCGAAGGTTAAATGTCAGATGTTTATTTAGACTTAAGTCGCCAGACCTTTGCTTTAACTTGAACTAACAAGTGTAAGGTTTGTGGTAGTAGACTATTATTTACTAGTATCTTAATTGTGTGATCGTATTAGAAGATTTTGTGCATGGTGAGACTGAAACCCCTAATCTCTTCTATTCTCACGCGTGTTGGTGCATGTCGCAGTGTATATGAATGTGTGTGTGTGATTATTTATGCTTTGTCTAGATCAAAGTATTTAAATAAAAATAACTTGCAAAAGTTGGGGATGATTTACAATAGCAGGTATGACGAGTATAGAGTTAATTGCGCGTGTGGAGTTAAATAATGGAGTGGCTCGCTTAAGATGTTGACGAAAGAACGGTCTGCGGAGAAAAGGTCAGCTAGCTTTTAGGACTCGTCCGTCACGATGTATTGGCATCTGCTTATTGGTCAGTTCGTTTCGGCTCTATATGGCTGCCAGGTGAGTCCCTACACGACCATGTCTGTAGAGGGCATGCAGGACCATCACAAAAATAGTTTCGATTTTGTGCCGTATACCGTCCATCTGTGATCTCGTCATACAGCCAACCTAACCTTATGACAGTCGTTAACCTTTCCTCTCCGATGATGTAAACTGAGTTGACATTGCCTCTAATTATATGAATATATCTGTAAATATACTAAGTACACAGTTCATATTTTAGGTATTCATCCGTAACATATTTATGTATTGGATAAATAATTACAATATGTTAGTATTTACCATACGCAACAATAAAAATGTTCTCTCGAAGAACCTGACGGGAATTTGTCAATAAGTGTATGTGTATGTGCGGTGTGGTATGCGCGGGGCGCGGGATACCGAATGCCGATCGTCACTTTAGTGTCAAAGCGTTAGACGTATCTTATGAGTCTTTATCCTGTCGTGTATGATGATTAATGTTTTTTTAAATATATATATATATATATATATATGTATGTCAACTATTATTTTAATGATTAATATAAGTAATGAATGTAAAATATTAATATTTATATGACTTAAAAATCGCAAAAACCTACATGTACGCTAAGTTTAGAGCACCGGAACGCGCCTTTTTATTTTAGCACCGTAAGGGAAAGGTTAAAAAACAACGTCAAAATAATTGCAGATTCCGGATCTTAGCCATTTACTGCTCGAATTACGACTGCGCAAATTCCCCAGTATTTTGCCCCGGATACAATGCGGACAAAGCCCGCCCACACTACTTCTTGCAGAAACAAACTATTTCTCTCGGTTTTGCGAGTACTTTTTACGGGCGAA
Source organism: Eubasilissa splendida (assembly GCA_031772225.1). Classification (NCBI taxonomy): domain Eukaryota; kingdom Metazoa; phylum Arthropoda; class Insecta; order Trichoptera; family Phryganeidae; genus Eubasilissa; species Eubasilissa splendida. Next base: position 19,518,461 of record CM062856.1, read on the forward strand.
AAAACAAACAATCCCAGGTAAGGGATGTTCCCGGCCGGGGTGGATATCTGCATAAACACGAACCTCAAAATGAAGTAACGGCACCGTTTCTATGATGAAGAAATATTACATGCAGATGTAGACAAAAGAGTGATGAAATGTAGAATAGTGTCGCCGCTCACTCATCCATTGTGAAACATACTTTAGGGCAATTGTTGAAGTTCGCTTATATCGAGGATTATATTGGGTGTTATAAATATATCGAAATATATGTGGATACGAATATGGAACAGGTGGTAAAACAGAAACTACTTATGGACGCATAAAATTATTAATGCTAAATATTAATACTAGGTGCGCGCGTTGTGTGTCAGCTAGTTTCTGGATCATTAAATTCTCATCAAATTAAATTAATTTAGGAGAACACATTCTTATTGTGAAGTTGTTATTATTCAGAACAGACGGTCTGTGATATTTTAAATATGAATTAAATATATTAATTAGAAAGATATACATATAAAATCAATTTTATCGAAAAATATATGTTTATCATGTTCTGAATAATTACAACTTCACAATAATAGTGCGTTCTAATAATAAAGTTGTATCAATGTATCCAAAATTTAATAAAAATGAATTGATAATCTGGCGTCTACTATCAGATTACTCAAAGGTATTTGAGATTCTGTAAAAATAAGGTAGATGGCTCTTTCAAATAATGGAACGATTAAATGTATTAATATCAAAAAGGTAACATATAGGTTCGAAAATTGTCGCTAAAAATATTGACGCTGTAGCATAGTTGGATAATGCACCTTTCCCGGTTAGAAAAGAGATCCAGGTTCGAATCCCGGTGGCGCAACAACAATATTTTTTGATTAAATTGATTTTATATGTATATCTTTCTAATTAATATATTTAATTCATATTTAAATTAATTTGTCTAGAATTACCAGTCGGATCGAGGAACGTATTGTTTTTCATTTAGTCCTTCTTGGAATTAAATGGTCAAAGGACAAAAAGATTTATATTTATTTTAACGCATAAAAATTGTTTAGGATATCTCTAAGAAGTCTTTTTTAAAAACAAAGTATTTACATTAAACTGAATGCAGTGGAAATGAGATCACATAGGCGTATATGTGGCAAATCTATTTATGACAGAGTCAAGAATGAAGAAATAAAGAAAGAATGTAAAGCTGATGTTAGTATAGTGAGTAGGATTAAGAAATGATCACTTAGATGGTATGGTCATATGGAACGGATGAATGAGTGTTGATGGCACCAGAAATAGAGGACGTCCGCGTAATACTTAGAACGACCAGGTAAATCAGTTAATGGAGGATGGTTCTGTTAGAAGCCTCAACAGTCGGCGAGCTTGTATAAGAAGATGTATGAATGTGGATGAGGCGATAATTGTGCGTCAAGATAGAAGAGTGTGAGGCTTTATCATCTCTGCCTACCCCCGCTGGGAAACGGCGTGATGGTAAGGAAGTAAGTAAGTACATTAAACCTAGATAAAGGATTTAGAGTATAAAAAACACGAACGATTACTATGTTTTGGATATCGGTTGTAGACAGAGTGAAGCATCGTGTCACGTCCTCGTCCGGGCGCAGGCTGTCGCGTGTATCTTGTTACACGCAATTAATATCCTACGTCTTTATTGCTGGTGGAAGTTAGGTTGTAAGTATCGCTTTGCTGCGCGCGTTCAGCTTCATTTTGCGGTCTCTATGAAGGTCATCCATAAAATAAACATTATTGGCCCTTATTGGCCCGTATATATTTTAATTTAAAGATAGACTCTGAGATCGTCGCTTAATATGGTAAAAACAATCCGTGTACGTGTCGTTCGATTTGACGGTGAGGCTCGACACGTGCGCACAATCGTCACCTAGTAACAATTTATTCTAAATAGTTGAACAAGATTGAATTTGATTTTAAGATGATTGAATTTGGTATGCAAAAACTGTATCATAAATGTTTAATAAATAACAGAAAAAATCTAATTACTGAATTTATTGAGTTTGTGTATGATAATGTGTTTTAGTATAATGGTATGTATGAGAGGTATACGAGAGAGATTTGTTGCACTGTGTATAATTAATTACTTAAATAAGATTTTATTTTTCAACTTAAATAAACTGTCGTAAATCAATTTTTTTTCACACTTTATGAAGCTGCTTGTGTCATGATTTATAGGCGAATTTAACTTGTATGGGTAACATTTCGCGCTTCTACTCTCTCTTAAATCACCAATCTTTATTACCCGAGCTGAAATATTACACATTTTTGGTTGTTGAATAAAGTAGAAGAAAACGTTGTTGTAAATAATTATGTTTGAAAATGCATTCAGTAGTTGCGTGAGGCATAATATGCAGTTAGATGTTTTGTCCGTAAACAACAATAAAAATTGGAAATGACAGAAAGTTAAAAATCCTGTTACATATAGGTTCGAAAATTTGTCGTCTATCCACTGTGTTGGTATAGCATAATCAGATAATGCACGTTCCCCGGATTGAAAGAGATCTAGGTTCGAATCCCGGTTGCAACAACAATTTGTTTAGATAAAATTGATTTTATATGTATATCTTTCTAATTTATCATATTTCACATGTATATCTTTCTAATTTGTAAGCGTTGTTCTGGCATAAATCTATTTATGGTGAAATGGCAAACCAAACTGAGCATAAATCAGCTGTCAGCTGTCAAATTGGCTGTCGCTGAAAAAAGCGTTGCCGATTCGAAAAACAAACCTCCATAAAGACATCATATATAATAAAATATATCTATCAAAATTTGACTGTTTAAATAAATATTGATTATTAACATTATTTATTTAAACAATCAATGATTGACGGGTTAGACAGAGTAAAGAATGAAGAAATTAGGAGAGATTGTATAGCTGATCTTAGCATATTGAATAAGATTAAAAAAACAATCGCTTAGATAGTTTGATCATATGGAACGGATAAATGAGGAAAGAATATTAAGAAAGATATTTGACGCATGTGTTGATGGTACCAGAAATAGAGGATTTCGCGGAAAACTTGGCACGATTATTTAAACCAGATACTGGAATAATCGACGAGTTTGTATGAGAAGATTTATGAATGTGGATGAGGCGAGAATTATGTGTCAGGACAGAAGGGTATGGCGCTCTATCCCCTCTGCCTATCCCTGTGCGGAAACGGCGTGATGATAAGTTAAATGGTTAGTTTGACGGATTACTAATAGTAATATTAGTTATTTATCAACTTGGATACTTATTCAAGGTGTTTTTTAAAAAGCAAGTGTGTATAGATATTCAGTCATTTTCTTTTCAATTAAGATTCTTAAGTGTTTTTATTAAACTGTACTAAGGAAAAAATTGCCAAAAATATATTTTTTTGTTTATTTTACTGTGCAATATAATATAGCAACAAAATTTAAAAAATGATAAAAGTAAAAAATAGTTAGATTAATTCAAAATAACGTAAGCTCACCCACAGAAAATTATTCTCCACACGCTCTTAATATATATACGAGTATATACCACTTTTCCCATGCTAGTAACGATTGACGACCCCTTTTACAATATTTATAACAATTGACTTTATTCAATTGAATCGTATTCTAATTCCAGTGCCTGGTTAGTAGGCAAATCACTTAACATGGATGCTGTGCCGAAAGAGCATGGTGTATTATTAAATAAATTAATTGATTGAAATAATTTTTACGAATTGCTGTACAAACTTAATAGATTATAAACGCAATTATAAAAGTGCTATTTTAAAAAATGTTTTAAAAAAATTATGTTAATAATTACACAATATTTTTAATTGCATCTTTTACCGTAACCTTTTTAAAAAAAACATAATTTTCATAACTTATGAGACCTAAAGCTTTGAGTTCTCTAAGTGTGTCGTTCTTTTTTTAATGTGTTTAACCTTTAGAGTCCCGGACTACATTTAAATCAGACCAAATAATATTCACAGGATTTCTCGAAGGTAATTGTGGTGATTTTGGTGGAGGTGGAAGTGCTATTTGATTATTGGACTCATCCCAGGTAGATTCATAATCTTCACTAAACTCATGATCTTCTTCCTGGGATGCTTGATAAGATTCTGTGTCGGCATTGCTAAAATCGCTGCCATTATTACTTACAAAAGGTGTTTCTTAAGTACTGTAGCTCTGCGGTTGCGATGTTGCGCATGCGTAATGGTTTCCATCATCTGTTGACTGACTACATGCAACGTTAGAGACATTTACATAGTGTGGCCATCTTGTAGTGAGTGGTTGAAATGTTCAAGACAAAAGATCAGCCCGTCGACTGTGAGATACGGTCCGTGATTCATTTCCTGAATGCACGAAACATAAAACCAGCTCCAATTCATCGCTAAATGTGTCCTGTTTTGTCTTAATTTGGCGCCAAGTGATTTACATATTTTCCTTCATTTGCGGTTCCTTTGTGGCAAACGTTTTTATGACGATGATGAACTCAAAGACGGAGTACAGACATGGTTTTCATCCTAGGCGGCGTTATTCTATGATGAAGATATTCAGAAATTATTGTTCCGTTATGACAAGTGCCTAAATAATGGTGCCGACTATGTTGAGAAGTAGTTTAAAGTGTGGCATCCGAAGAAAGTTAAGTGTTGTAAAAATTATATTTTGTACCTTTAAAAAAATCCTGTGCTTACCATCTTTTTATTGTGATGTTTTAGTATTACGTAGACTTATCCTTGAACTTTATGGACTATAAAAAATACGTTTATAAATATTGTAGAACTGCACGATTCTCTCAAAATCTTTTGAAATGTTAGCAGGTAAAGCAAACACCAGCACGGATACGTCACTTACGATGCAAAAAACGGTAACTTATACAAACTTGTTGACGCGTTGGAGTGGGAAGAAAAATATGAATGGCCGGTAGTAAGATATATCCCGACTGTAAAGCATATTTGAAATTTATTATTAAATGTGTTCTCTTTAATAATATAAGTTGTATCAATGTGTCCAAAATTTTAATTTTAATTTTAAAAATGAATTGATACTTCTGGAGTCTGCTATCGGTTTACTCAAAGGTATTTGATATTCCGTAAAAACAATGTGGATGGCTTTCAAATTATGGAATGACAGATGTATTGATTTGAAAAAGTGTAACATATAGGTTCGAAAATTTGACTTGAAAGATACTAGCACTGTAGCATATTTGGTAATACACCTTCCCCGGATTGTAAATAGAGATCCAGGTTCGAATCCCGGTAGCGCAAAAATAGTATTTTTCGATAAAATTAATTATATATGTATATCTTTATAATTAATATTCAAATTTAAAATGTTGGTGATTTTTAATCTGCTCGTGAGTCGTGGTGTCCCATTGGAACTTAAAGGGTTAATGTAATTCAGCAGAACACGATGGCGCAAAAATAATGAAAATTGTCATTTGTGTGTAAATTCCCACATTATTTCTCCAAGTACAAATCGCTGGTTGAATAGGACTTACATTTTATGATCACACTGTAGAAGATGGACAACGGAATAAATTATTATTACCATATCCAAGAATTTAATTCAACCCAGATAAAACTTCACTATTAAAAATATCGGCGATAAAAATATTTTAAGGCTATGACGTAGTAGTTTATTTTTGGATATACAGTTTCAATGCAGTCGTGCTTCTAGGCGGGCCCACGTCGGGGGTTGGAGGTATGGTAAAACACAGGTGTCGTTTCGGTTGCCGCATTGAAATTTACCTCTAACCCCCCGGTCCCTCCCTTCGCCGGCCTCCCAGCCAGCCACCATTTTCCACCCCCGCACGAATGTAGGCTATGTTTCAATAGTTAATGCGCGTTTTTTTAAATAAACGAATTCCGATGTTGTGATTATTTCGATCTAATAAAAGCCAGTCTGTAATATTATTTGTTAATGTGTTAATAATGAGCTACAATTTGAAACCCTCTGAATAAACCACGATGCCTTACTATTAATACAGAAAATACTGCCTGCAGATTAATAAATTATTAAAGAAACGCCCTTGTATTACTACATTTTTACAAAAGGGCTTCAGTTCAAGTTCTCTTTATCCTCAGGTATAGAACTAATATATCATTTACTGGTAGTGATTACCTTTGGATAACTACATTTAACATAGAGTATGTTTATTCAGTGGGTAAAATTTACGAAAACTGTATTACAAATACAATAATAATTATACTTTTAAAATTAGCAATATTAACTTTGTGGTTAAAATTCATATTTTTTTTATTCATTATCTTTGTTTTATTAACCACTAAATTGAGTTTAAATACATCTACCGGTTTCGAAAAATACCATTTTCTTCTTCTTGTTGTGTTAGGTACTAAAAAATTTTTTTTTTTTTTTAAATTAGATTCTGGCAAAGAAACAATAATATATGTTTTAGCTAGTTATGACATCCTGAAGAAGAAAATGGTATTTTTCGAAACCGGTAGATGTATTTAAACTCAATTTAGTGGTTAATAAAACAAAGATAATAAATAAAAATATAATAATAATTCGTAATATTATTATACATACGAAAATAAAATATTTGTTTTTTGATTCTACTCGTTTAATATACTTGAAACGTATTTTGTTTTGTATCTAATCTAACAATTTAACTACTTATGTTAAAAAAATATACAGCAATCATTTTCTATATATTACCATTAATATGGAATTAAAATATCATTAATATTGAAACAGAATTGTTTCTTAGAATAAATTAGAATCGTGTGCAAAAGTTTATATAAACTCTTAAAATTCAAATGAAACTTTTCATCTCAAATAAATAAAATTATGTAGCTGTCCTTGACTAAAGATTAACATTAATATAAATAAAAGTGACTTTGGCATACCACAAGGTACAGTACTTGGACCATTGTTATTTATTATATACTCTAATGATATATTTAACCCTTCCCAAACCATACAGTAACACAGGTCTACTATCATAATTAAACCAGTAATATTTCGGTAAATACATGCAATGTATGTATGTAATGTATGTAAAACTAATCAAAAAATTATAAACAACCAACTAAATTTAACTACGAGTCCCATTCTAAAATTTTTTCCTAAAAATTATTCGAGTAAATTTGTATTAAGTAATGATTTGAGTTAGGTACTAAAGATAAATAGATTTTTTAAAAATAGATTCTGTCAAAGAAACAATATATGTTTTATTTAGTTATGACATCCTGAAGAAGAAAATGGTATTTTTCGAAACCGGTAGATGTATTTAAACTCATTTTAGTGGTTAATAAAACAAAGATAATAAATATATTATATTCCTTTACCGATAATCTTTTTGAAATCAAAAAGGTTTTCGAGGGTATCGATTCTTGTATCACTTTAAATATTAATTTGTTATATATATATATTTGATATACATTTTGAATTACTTTATTATTATACAATTTTAACATTAATTATACAAATGTTTTTTTTTTTGTAATAAGCTACCCTATTGTACATTACAATAGTCTTATTAATTGCGCAACATGGTAATTAAAATAGATTTTTAAATGTAACAAAACATTTATTATGAAATATTTCACTAAAACAACTAATGTATAGTTTATTTTAAAACACGAATGAATTTAAAATAGTTAATAAATTGATGTCACAATCGATATTTCAAAGGTATTCCATGTAAAGTATTGACGGTAAGCAATTTACATACCATTTGTTTTCATGGCTGCACCCAGACTTCACAGGCTCAATCCATTTTTGATGTCATGCACCTTGGTTGAACATTTAAAGTTTAAATATAAATTATGCATTTGCCAAACAGCAAAACAGTTTTGCGGTAAGAATTGTCCTTCACGTAAAACTATTACTAAAGTATAACAATATAAAGTTTACGAATTAACACAAAAATGTAACTAAACTAAGCCTATAAAATCCTAAAGTATTTTAACGGGAAATTCATACATTTCATTGAAAGTGCATGCAATATCTTTCTGTTTTGAAGGAACCTTTTTTTTATTATTTTTTTTCAAAATAGTAAACAAAGAAATCTATTATTAAGGAGAACACATTCTTATTGTGAAGTTGTAATTATTCAGAACATAGGTCTGTGATATTTTAAATACTAATAAAATATTTTAATTAATTAATTAATTTGTCGTGAATGTACTATGTTGGCAAAGCATAATCGGTTAATGCTCGTTCCCCGGATTAGAAGAGATCCAGGTTCGAATTCCGATAGCAACAGCAATAATTTAATTTTCGATAAAATTGATTTAATATGTATATCTTTCTAATTAATGCATTTAATTTGTATTTCAAAGAAATCTATATTCATATTTCAGAAGAAATGGAATGTAGCAATATGCTGTAAGGTGATTTAAGTTAATATAGATTTACAATAATAAGATAATTTATATTTAACGTAGACACCTAGGTGATAATTATAATTATTTCATTATGATTGATTTTCAAAATTAATACTTCATTAATATATTTATTTTGACATTGGATATGAGTTGAATATCAAAAAGTATTTGTAGTGTTTTGTTTGTGATAATCCAATAATATGAAATACGACCCAGTTCAGAAAAAGCGACGCTTAGATAAAGAAAAACATAAAAAAAATAAGGATACATTAGTATTATGCTCTCATGCTTCGACACACATAAGATGACATTATACAAAATACAATAGACAATGAATGAAACGAAAAAAAGTATCGCAGTCACAAGATTCAGGACACATAATTTAATTTTATTTTATAAAGATAATATTAAAACAATTTAGTTTTCAAATACTAATAAAATGTGTTAATTAGAAAGATATACATATAAAATCAATTTTATCGAAAAATATTGTTGTTGTTATCGGGATTCGAACGTGGATCTCTTCCAATCCGAGAAACGTGCATTATCCGATTATGCTATACCAAGACATTCTTTAATAATTAAATAGTTAACATAGTATAATTTGTAACTCATTCTCCCGTTAAGAGAAAGTTCTACTCTCAGTGGCAACTGTATATTTTTTTCAAAATATTGATTTTTTCTGTGTCATTCTAAATTTTGTTTGATTTATTATAAATCTTTTATAATAGGTATTAACATAGGTTTCTATTTTTTTTGTAGTATAGTGAAATCTCGATCGATCGTTCCTCGAATAATCGTTTTCCCGCATGTGCGAACGTCGCTGAAGCCTAGGTAATTTAAGAGTATGAAAACTTTAGGCATGGATGACTAAGAAAAAGTTTAAAAAAAAATTTAAGGGACATTGACTTATACTTACTTGAATACTTTATTAGCAATATTTGAATATGTTCAAGAACACACAATTACTGGATATTAATGGCACTTGAAGCGAGTTCACATATTAACATATGTACAACTTTCAAAAATTTGATAATTTTGGAGATTGAGAGGTGAGATTTGGTGAACGTTATGTATATATATATAAAACGATCATTTAAGCCATCCGAAGACATGTCATAAGCCCTGTAATTATCCCATACTTCCATATATTTTCCATTAAATATAATAGAGATAGCTTCGTGTCTATGAGATATCTGATATTTATTTAAATATTTTATTGTTTGTAACAACTGTGCAGCTCGCCCAAGTGATTCTTGAATTGAAGAAGACAGCAGAAGAGGTTGAAGATGAAGAGAATCCGTCGCCTGTACATTTGTTTTCAGAAGCATGTAAGGCCTTCGAAAAATTAAAACGTTTTACTTTATGCACATTCAATAACTGATGACGCAAAAAATGTCATTTGCAACACCGAAAAAATACTATTTTCTTACGGTAATTATTGCGGAACGGAACAGCCAAAAAAGCAATTGATGATAAAGGATTATGTATAATACAAAGTTTTATTTATTTATTTTTTGTTTCCGTGTAGGTTTTCAGTTTTATATGTGTAACATATTCATTTCCATTCGAAATATGTGTATTTTTTTAGAATATGATATATGAATGTAACTTTTTGTTTTCCCGTATTCATAAATTATTTTAGTAGGTCGCTTCAAAACCGATAGAGGTTTCAAAAATCAACTTTCATTAAAAATGTTGCTCTTTAATATAATATTGCATATTGCACTGTAAATTCTTGCAATATTTTTTTCTTATACACTCGTAACTCAATTGTTGACATTTTTGTATAAATAATCATTAACATCACTCAGTTCACCAGAGTAGAAAATTATATCATTCTTCGTTTTATTATTATTTATATATTATTTTATTTTTGAGAAACGTACAGTAATAATAATAATAATAATAACTGACGTAATACATGATATATAAAAATAATACCAGTGAAGTTTCTTCGGAGTTAAACAAAGAAGAGTATCATACAAACTAAGAAATAGTACATAAAATAAAGCTAATAAACTAAAGAATTGTATATATTAACAAGCTGATGAATAAAATTTTACTTTACTTTTAAAGTAGTTCTCTGCAAAGCTCCTATGTGCAGAACGATGTAAAATATATTACACATACCAAAAAAGTTAATCCTCTGGATTATAGTCACAAAAAACATTTATTAACTGTGTTTTATTATTATTTAATATTAGAATATATAATACACTTTTTAAATAATCAGTAGTATATATATATGTATTTCTTTTAACATTTATTTCTTCTCCATGAGAGTAAGACTCGTGAATAGAGTATATACGAGAATGTATAATCTATATGTCTATGTTAGTTTGTGTACATATTTTTTGACTTCAGATACAAATTTACATTAGTCTGTAATTTTTCTAATTGTGATGGGGATATTGTTAAAAAATTTGTTGCCTTGATAAATACAGCGATTTTGGGTTGCGGTATATTTTAGTTTTGGAGTATCAATTTGGTCTCTAAATCTTGTAGATCGGAATTAGCTTCTAATATTTAATTTACCTCATTTTATTATATATTTTTTTACTTCAACTTGGTTCTTTTATACTAATTACTTGATCTTATATTAAGTTTTTATTTATTTTATCATGTATTTGTAGATATTTCTTTAAAGATCATTAAAATATTTGTAATCCACAGACCACTAAATATATAGACATGAACTAACGCAAATTTCTTGTCCCAATATTTTCATTTTGGTGTCACCCACGTGATCATTTTGGCACCACTTGCGCGACTTTTTTTTAAAAATATGACTAGATTGGAGTGAAAATTTAAACGCTGACAATATAATATGCATTAATGTAAAAAATACGTATTGTTTACACATAGATTTAATTTTCGAAGAATAAATATTTTTACTGTTGCTTAAATGTATTACCACCAAGAATGTGTGTAGATTGCCCCTCGTCCCGCAACTAATGTTCCAAACGCATCTCCTATATGTACACTTTATTTCATGTCTATTTATTTAGTGGTCTGTGCTGTAAACATATATTTTTTATTTTATGAACAAACAAATATTAGGTAACAAAATTAAATGTAAAATATTTTTAGAATAATTCTAATTACGGTCAAAAAATTCAAAGTTTTATTTTAAATTATATTATTCCTAATACTCCGATACAAATATAAGTAAATGGTGCAGTTTAGGTAAAATATCTGTGGTGGTGGTCTATTACCTCCACAATCAGCAACACCACCGCACTCTATACATAACTGGGTGTAAAACTAGGCCCTCATTAGTCTCAAAATCACGCCTGGTATTACTTTAGTAACTTTTTAGTAAAAAAATGATCACACAACCCCGAACCTTAACATACCAAAAATTATACAGTTAATATTTTTTTATAATTTAGATCGGTAATATTTTTCCATTTCTCGAGTATTTAAAAGATAAAACATGTCAGCGTGTCTGTATAATTTTTCAAAATACCGTTCAAACCATATCTAAATTGCGATCGTAGAACAGCCTCAACGGTTTTAATTAAAACCGTGAAAATAAACCGACCGCTATTAGAATAAGTTTGCGGCTACAGGCTTCATACGTGGAACATTACAATTCCACCAAACATAAACACGAAGCTCTTACACAAATGATGAATTCTGGTGTCATTGTTTCATTCGTTGGGGTCCGTTTTGAGAAATTTCGAGCATATTTTACAGATTAATCTGTTTAATATTACATTCCGGTTGATGAAATTACAAAAATCCTTTCGCGTGAAGCTCCCCATTTTCATTATTGCTTTTTCTTACATTCAAATATAAGAATTCTGTTGTTTAATAATAAATTAAAAAAAACTCGTTCGAAATAATACGGGGTGTTTTGAAAAGGTCAACACGACATGAAATCGCTGTATCTCTGTAACCACGAGCCGCCCACGAATGAAGCTACAACAACAACAATATTTTTCGATAAAATTGATTTTATATGTATATCTTTATAATTAATATATTTAATTCATATTTAAAATATCACAGACCGTCTGTTCTGAATAATTACAACTTCACAATAAGAATGTGTTCTCCTAAAAAAAAAAAAAAAATAACAGTAATCATTTAAAACTCTATCCCTCACATTTTTAAGTGGTAAGAGGGTAAGAGTTTCTTCATTCGTGGGCGGCTGGCTCGTGGTTACAGAAATACAGCGATTTCATGTCGTGTTGACCTATTCAAAACACCCTGTATTACTTCGAACGAGTTTTTTAAATTTATTATTAAACAACAGAATTCTTATTTTTGAATGTAAGAAAAAGCAATAATGAAAATGGGGAGTTTCACGCGAAAGGATTTTTGTAATTTCATTAACCGGAATGTAATATTAAACAGATTAATCTGTAAAATATGCTTATATTGCTTAATATTGATTTTATATGTATATCTTTATAATTAATATATTTAATTCATATTTAGATTACTGTTAGATGTCTTTTCTAATAGCCCTATATACCATCCAATATTTGTATGAACAACATCGAGATGATAAGTGTTACCATTCCATTCCAAAGTGTTTTATTACACTATAGTCATCTCTGCCATATATTTTTTTTTCATACAAATATGGTACAATAACATGGTTGTTCCGTGTTCGTAACGATTATTTTTTTATTAGGCGAACACTTATACTTGAACAAAAATAATTATTGTTAAATGTAGTATTTTTTTTTTTTAAATACTAATTTAATGTATTAATTAAATTAGCATTTAAAACATCACAGACCGTCTGTTCTGAATAATTACAACTTCACAATAAGAATGTGTTTTCTTTAATAGTATATTGACACTGGTTTTTAGTTTGTTCCTACCCCTAAGTCTATTTACTATCAGAACACATTGTTCCTTAGGCTAGACTTAAGTTGTGAACGTTGAAACTCATCAGAGTTTTTGTGCTGTGGCAGTTTCGTACGTTGGGTGAATTTCCGGAAGATCATCGACCTGGTGAGTCGAGCTTTCCTTCAGTTCCGTGAGTTCATCCTGGTCCGCTATCGAATGTCTCTCATCTCTCATCAATTCCGTATTTCGATTCCCTCATTATGATTCCCTATTTTCTCATCCCTCATCAATTCCCTATTTCCATTCCCTCATTTCCCACCCTTTCCGATTTCATCATCCACCACTTGTGATCGGCGACTTGCGTCGGTCACAATGGTCTTTGACTTTTTCTCACAAGAAAAAATCGTAGGGTGTACTCGTAATGTTTGGAGATCTTGGGGGCCAAGAGTATAATGCTTATTTTGGGGTCCCGTGTGTGTTGTCACAATGTTTACTTTAGAAAAGTTGAACCTGCAGGTGCTCCATATTGCTGAAAAATAAATTCATCGGAATCTTCATTAAGCTGTGTAAAAAGCCAGTTTTGCAATATTTTGTGATACTGCCCCATAACTGTGTTTCTCTGAAATTACTGAGACTAGGAGCAGTTTGTGTGATTGAATCTAGTGGTAATGAAACTCTGTCCCCACTTAGTCAAATAGTAAGAGTTTTTATTCATGAACGGTTATCGGTTGCAGAGATATAGCGGTTTCTAATCGGGTCCATCTGTTTGAAACATCCTATACAATAAATAATTACATTTGTCTCGAGGCTTAGAACTCAAAGCCTACCGAATTAATTACAAAAGTTTTTACTGCACTGCTTGCATTTGTTTATTTGTTTGTGTTTATGTAAATGCCTTCGATAGCTGGCTCCCAGGTTTCCGATTAACAATAAACACACATATGATATATGAACTGCACTAACCTTTTTATTATTGCTGTCTTTCTGGTCCGATGTTGTTGTTCTTTAGCTGAGTTGTCTTCCTTAGATTTCGACCGACTGAATCGCGCACGGTTTCGGATCGAAACACGGGAAGAAACCCAGTGGTGCCAATCGAAGTAACAAGGCGCGTAAATAGTTTGCTTATTATATTATGGTTAAAATAAAAAGATATACCATAGAATATCCTAGTAGAAATATAAAAATTATTTCCATTGTATTAATTAATTACTCAAGAATTGTGTAGATTTTGTCTACTTGTGTATTTTTTACAGAGTATGTAATTTTTTTATTATTCCAAACATTATTAACTGTAGAAGACAAACGCTAACAAAAATGTTTTACATAATAGTAGGGTACAGCCATGTAAGCGCACATAATTACCATATATTATATCCAAACAGACTGACTTTGCTTTCAAGCTCGCAGAACCGTGGAAAGTAGATTTTAATTTTTTTGAAATTTTCGACACGCCACTGACAATGACACTTTAAAAAAAAACAATTTGTACTTTATGTTGGTGATTTATTTATTGTTTGTGACGACATTCTCGAAAACAAGTACATTTATGTACACATGGTGTTTACGGGTTGGCTCGCATCAAATAAAGTAACTAAACTGTCGTCGTGTGTTGTTGGGCTCGCTCCTCCCCTATTTTGTTCGGCCGGACTCGCCCGGGGGCAAACATGGCCTGAATGGTGGAGTGCCGAGTCTTGTTTGTTCTCAAGTAAACGACCGCAAGCGATCTGAACGCGAGGAAGGCTCGTGGCTCTGACACAGAAATTTGCATATTTTATTTTTTCAAATTTATTATGTCAAATGTAAAAAAGTAAACTTATATATAAATGATAGTGATTTAATTAATGTGGTCAATCTCTTAAATAAAACCGCAAAATGTAAACATTAACTCTTGCAATTGTGCACTGGGAGTTTCGAATCTTACCGGCTGCGAGTTTTTTTTTTTTTTTAGCTTTAGCTATTCATATGTTTACTTTATTTTCATGCAATTATTAATACCAATATTAAATTTATTACTTCACTCACTTCATTGTTACCAAAATCCGCACGTCACGTATTCACTACATCCAGATACATCTCATATATAAAACAATAATTAAACAAGACAATGTGGGCTACTAGAAAGAAAAATATTTTGTAGATAAGCTTTATAGCTGTTTAAAATAAGAAAACTAATCTACCTACAATCTTTCTTCTTTACTTATTTGAAAAATATACGTAATAACTGGATTAGTGTATTTATAAATGCAGAAGATTAGAAATACTAATTCTGTATTTTTAGTTATTATTTTCGTTTTAAAAAAATTAAAACACATTATTGTTGTGAGTTTCAATTTAAAATCGAATCAATTAAAAAGAATTGGTTGATACTAATTATTTTTGGATAAAACAGCTACAGAATATAAGTTCCAAAATTTGTCGAAAACGTAATCGGTCGATATGGCAAAATGGTAACGCATTTCTCTGGATAGAAAAAGCTCCGTGTTCGTATCCCGGTTGCAGTCAAATATTTTTTCGATAGATAGATTTTTTTAGATCTTTCTAATCGATTAATTTAATTTGTATTATTATTATTATTACTTTTTTTTTTCGATGTTAAAGAAACGTATCCATGAAAGGATACACAATGAGACAATCTTAGATATTTAGTTGAGATACATCTTAGTGTCTCAAGTATATATCTAAAATGAAAACACTACATTTACATAAGCTTGTGGAGAAAAGTGTAATCAACATTGGCCAATTAAAATATTCATGATTTTGTTATGAAGATAAACTCAAAGATCAGCTTAACACGAGTATAGATGTAACAGTGAGGTTTGATACATCCCACAGACCACCAAATATATAGACGTGAACCAACGCAAATTTTTCATCCCAATCTTTTCATTTTGGTGTCACCTATGTGCCGCTTACGCAATCAAATAACTACGCGACTTTTTTTAAAAATATGAATATGGCTGAGAATATAATATGCATTAATATAAAAAATTCGTCTAGTTTACACACAGATTTAATTTTTTCGAAGAGTAAATACTTTTACTATTGCATAAATGTGTCATAAACTGTCGGATTTATATTTTCACAAAGAATGTGTGTGGAATGCCACTCGTCCCGCAATTGATGTTCCAAACCCCTCTCCTATATGGTATGTGATACATTCACACAAACGTCACCTAAAACCACCGTAGATCCATACAACTATATATTCTAAAAAGTGAGTATAAGTTACGAAACATTAATATAAAGTGTTAAATCACTTTTTGCTGCTACTGGAGAGATTCAAAATCACTCAATTGACGTTTAATGTACGTGACTAGCGCGAGACGGTTAATTTCTGAAACATGGTGTATATGTAAACATGGACTGCAAAAACTGAGAATTAACTCCAAAGAATTTCATGAGAGCAAAATCCGTATCGCAGAGATTGTCTTGAGTCGAAAATCTCTTAAAAATCGCATACATGGACACGAGCCATAATAGCTCCAGACCCACAATACTCGTCTCATGTCATAAATTCACTTAATATAAATATGTAAAAAATATTTTCTAACAATACTACAATGTACCTACTTTAATTTAAAAGGACAAACCAAAAAGTACTGTTATTAATACCGGTATATTTTATTTATCATGTTACATAATACTACACCAGGCTATAACTCAGGGTTAATGGTTGAGCCTTAACTTTATCTTTGTTTTTTGAATATGTAAAGATAATTTAACTTTAACCTTGAATAAAATAATACCATAATATTTTATTAATTTTCACCGTGTTCAGGAAATTGAAAATACTGTTTTACTAGACTGCTGGATATAATATGTATTGTATTTAAGTAATATAATATTATGGAAGTGATTATTTTCGGCGAAATGAAAAATATTTTATTTAATCTTGATATAAGAACGTTAGTTTATTAAAGTTTATAGAAAAAAATGCGTTATATATATATCACCCCGGCCTAGAATATGTTTATTTAGTTCGAAAAAATATTCATGAACTCAGTTAAATAAATAAAATTAAAAATATATATATCTCGGTGTCGAATCTGCGTGATACTAACCATTACGTTACCGAGAAATTAATGAGTTGTGATTAAATAGCAGCATACAAATATCTTATTATTCCCATATAACGTATTTATAGATTTATAGTTTTAATATTTTTTAAATATTATTTTTCATGTTTAGATTGTGTAAATAATAAAAGTAATCAAAAATATAAATTAATGGAAAAAATCATATTTATAATTTATTACTTATATAACAATTTGACACCACAGTTTATAAGAGAAATAGCAAGATGTCAGTGAACTTACTTGACATATGAGAGATACTTGGTGCCTCTGAATAATTTTTAATTTCATAAAGGCGTCTGGTAATACCAGTAAGGTGAAAATATAACGCAAGTGAAAGTATTTTAAAATATTTCGATATTTTCTAACGCAGGTTTTGTGACATATTTTTCTAGGGTAGGTACCTGCTGATAAACAAATTCTGTGTTTTCGAAAAACACGTTACATGTCTCAGAAACGTCTATCATACCGTCCTTACGTAGAATATATTTTCTGGTTCGTCCTGCACCACCTTTATTATGAAATATTGTATTTTTTTAATAGAGACGCATACACAGAATACATATCACATCTGTTTGATATCATTCGATTGGTAGCTTCGGATTTTATGTTGGCGCTATGCCTGTTTTGCATTGTATTGGCGGAGCGCTGTTACTTGTGGCCAGAAGATATCCAACCGCCATCGAAATCGGTCCGCTATCAAAAAAACGCTCTAGGAAGTTTTTTTCGACGCAGGAATTAACAGAGGATCAGCCAACAGTTCAGGTTAGTGGTTATATGTCTCACTAGAGCGGCACGGTCTTATTATCAATAGAAAACCCAGAATCAGAATTCATCGCTATCGAAGGAGTTTTACACACACAACTATATTCAAACTAAGTAACAAACTATTCTAACTAACTTACTTGGTTATCTCCGAGAACGAGACCCGAACCCCCTATCACCAGATAACTAGATCACCAAGAGAGTGTCTCAACCACTAGACCAACAACTTATCTAAGTTCAAATGGTGTTCTTTTGTTGGAAAATAAAAACAATATATATTTATTTTATACATTGCGTATAATTGTGTAACATGTTACACACTTTTTAATGCGTATTTTAAACGCAGGTTCGTTACACATATTACCCGGGAAGAAAGAAGGGAATGGAATTGAGTAAAATGTATTTTTTTGTACTGATAAAAGAAAATTATTTATTACCCTGTAGATATAACTGGTAATTGTACGAGTATATTCATAATATATTATTGTGTATTGTTGGGCATTCCTTGACATGTATAATGGATATGAATTTTAAAAAAAGGTTTGTTTTCAGATTTTGAGAAAATAAATTTCATATTTATTATAGAGGTGTTATTTTTAAACTTCTCTCAACCGCAAACATTAAATCATTTGGTTTCAAGATAATATTCAAAGCATGCTTATGCATAGAACGCTGTTCTGGTATTATTAAATAAATATATTTATATATAATAGAAAACTTACGTCACCGGAAAAAAGATATATATTTATTTAGAAAAAAAATATTTTAAATAATATTAACGCAACTTTAAAAATAAAAAAAAACACATTACATGGCTCAGTCACGTGTATCATACCACTCCTGCATAGAATATGTTTGTCCCGTCCCACCTCATGTACAGATCATTGTTTTTTGTACTGGTTTCATCGAACGTCGTCTGAATTTTATTGAAATTTATATCTTTTGTTGAAAATAAAAACAATAGATGCTCGTATTTTATTTAACACTTCGCATATTATTCTATATTTTTTTTATTCCATGTTAAAATACTATCGATTCTAATTTGCAATCATGAATTTTCTATCATTTTTAGTAAATACTTTTTTTTTTAAATTGGCCGATATTAACATTGTCATCAGTCGTTAAACACGGGTACTTATCATAGAGCCTTCGTTTAAGGGGGACAGGGTAAATATTTTAAAACCAGTTTTCTGGAATAAATCTAACGTGTAACAACCTAAGATTTTATTGACCAATTACATTCTGAATGTAGTTGGTCAATCATTATCAGTCAATTAAAATCATATTATTCGGTATTTGTAATAGATCCACAGATCGCCGATGGTCATTCGTGTGTGGATGCTTCATTAGGTTTACTTTATCTATCTGCCACTCCTCCCCCCTCCATATATCCTATACCACAGAGCTCGACTTTTCTATGTATTGTCTATGACTTTTTAACTGTCAAGAAGCGTCAACGTCCTATGTGCTTGTTACATTAATTCGATTATATAGTGACTGTGTTTCGGTGAACGGGCGAAGTTGTTCCTTAAGTTCAGGAGAGCTGTGACTACAGCAGAAAAAATCCAGGTAAGTCGTGCTTCCTGGTTAGTCCTCGAGTCCTTATTGTTCTGTCCCTATACCAAATTTTGAAACACATTATTCGTTCTGTACGTAACTATGATCATTAGAATAGTAACATCTGTTAATTTTTTTAAATATAAGCTTTTGTGTTTTTGTTTCTATTATCCGAGAGTTGAACACCCCAAAGTTTTCTCTTCGCTCGATTCTCCCTGCGGCCGACCGAGGTTTGCTGCTCCCATTTGTCCGAGTCGTCGAAGCCTCCCCACAACACACTCGGGACTCAGGGAAATTCCTCAACTGACGCTAACTTCCCTTACCCAATGTCCCAGGGAGCCACAAATATGTCTCAGATCGGAAACCCTAGTTACCTTATTTATGAAGCCTTAATGGTTAACCAATTTTAATTAATTTAAACGCAGTTTAATCATTTATTGCATTATAACATATATTATATGTATATATACGATCGTATGTCCTGTATGGCACACGTAAGAAATTTTTAAAGGAAATGAACACATCACTTTGGAGTGAAGTGTCAATTTCCTTTAAAATATAGAAAATTATGTGGATATGTGACCTTTGTGTTCTGAGGTTAAGTTTTTAAGTATTTATTATTGTTGAAATTTAAACATTGAAATTGGAAAACAGTAATATTTCTGATACATACGAATGTTAGGTTATTATTAAATTAAATTATTATACACTTTTAAAATTAATTAAGGGCGATCAGATAACTGCACACACGGCTACTACATATATAGACATCTGCACACAAAGTTACAGGATATCAACGTATGTTGCTTCACGATAGCTTACATACTTTAAATGATAGCAAGTCATATTAAGTTATTTAATACAATATCATGGCGGCACAGTAATGAGCTGACAATGCGCAACTATTTATGTGTGCAGTTGTCTATATATTCAGTTATGTGTGTGCAGTTATCATGGAATATTTTTTTAGAAATGTATTCAAAACGACCGTTTTTCAAACTTTCGGTAAAAGAACATGAACGGCGAAGATAGCGATCTCAGCAGAACAATGAAAGTTTAAACAGACTGCTCAGAAAGAATGTCGATAGAATGACAAAATAGCGTCGCGCACAAGAAAAGATTTATTTAATGGGCGATGTTTAATTAATACGGAAGAAGACTCGGTTCAGAGAATACGATACTCAAACGATGTCTTAGGACGAGTTTTAAGCACAAGTTTTCAAATATCTCCTTACACTGTATCATTAGACTACCCGTGAGCAAAACTAGGTGAAGTGATTAAAGAACGATGAAACAACGACAAAAGTCAAGTTATATATTATATGCTTTTAATAGAATGCAGAAATAGATGATGTATAATGCGATAAAAAAAAATTATGTATATAATATATAAGTGTATTTTTGTATTTATGATTAGTTTTAAATACGTCCTGATAAAGCTTGAGATAAGCGAAACCGGTTGACATGTTTTATTTAATCGTATATATTTATATATATATTCCAGAAGCATTTCTTTATAATTTTCTGCATTCCGGTTTTATTACGTCTATAAGTTATTCAATGTTTCTTGAACGCTTCTGTTGGATATCAGACTTAACTTCTGGTATATAACCGAAAAATTTGTTCCTTTATCAGGGCTGAATGAAGCATAGCTTTGAAGATAAATTAGTAGCCAGAAATTCTAATAATTAATTTTAAATATCCTTGTACGTAACTTGTTGGGTTTATTTATTTAACACCAAAAGGTTTCGAAATAACGTCTGTTCCTTTGTTAGAGGAGAATCAAACCAAATCATGTTTTATCTTCGGTTTCGTATATTTTCTAGTCTAGTTCTTAGAATTCGTTTTAAAAATTTGCACTATGAAACGCAAGTTCATTTTACGTGTTGAGAAAAAAATATCACATGTACTAGAATGAAATGTCAGATTTATTTTAGAATTTAATTCGTAACTAATCATCTTCATGATTATCAGACGTTTTCTACGTATTACTGGATGAAAGTTTCCCCATATGTTTCCCATTTTTCTCCATCCATTGTTATTTACTACCACGTATATCCGCAGAATTTGATGATTTCGTCAGTCCGACGAGTTTTAGGGCAGCCTATCGGTTTTTTCATTTCCCTTGGATATCACTGGATGACTACTGGAGTGATATGGTCCGCCCATCGCCACTTTATTTTCTTGACGTATTCATTATGTCAATACAATACTCGTGTCAGTTTCGCATGTATCTTTTACTGTGTCTCCATAATGCCAAATATATATCTTTTCATACCTCTTCGCGTATTTTCTTTAAGTTTTTAAACATCTCTTTTGTTATGAGTCCTGTTTCACAGCCATACGGGAGCACCAGGTAGGGTTATTTAAAAAAATATAAATAGTAAACACAAAATTATATACAAATTAAATGTATCAATAAGAAAGATATACAGATAAAATCAATTTATCAAAAAAAAAAAATTATTAGTTGTATTTGAATATGTCTTAGAACACATAATTACTGGATTTTTACCTACAAAGGCGTTGTTATTAAACAAATATCAGATATCTCATAGAGACAAAGCTATTTTTATTATATTTTATATTATATTATAATATGTTAAAAAACATTTTACATATAAAGATAAAAATAATTTCAAAAAATCAGATTCTCATAGTGATGACATATATGCTGTTTAAAAAAAGAAAAAATGAATTATCAAATTTAGTTCATAGATGGCGATGGTGTAGTGGTACTCGAAGCGAGTCCACATACTAACATATATACAACTTTCAAAAATTTGATAAATGTGAAGCTTGAGAGGTGAGAATTGGTGAACGTTATGTATACACAAAGTCATCACTTAAGCTGACCGAAGACAGGACGTTAAACCCTGTAATTACCCCATACTTCCGTATATTTTCCATTAAATATAATTAAAAAATAGCTTTGTCTCTATGAGATCTATGATATTTTTTTAATATTTTTTATTGTCACCCGGACTCCAACCAGGAACACGTCAAAGTTGTAAGTTAAAAATAAATTTTCACAAAAATATGTTATGAAAAATAGCAATTTCACAATATTAATGTGATATCATTAATATATGATTATATATAATTTTATTCTTCTTTGATGAAGGAGCAGACGTATGTCTTTGTCGTTTATCTATTCTATTATATCTTCAGGTTACCCTCGGTGTGAGATAATACCGTCATCCAGACACATATGAGTTGTGCCATATCTGCTTCCACTACAAGGTATTAATCACCATCATGATCATTCTTTACATACCTCTTACCACAGATCCTTTCAAGTGGGTCCAATATCTACGAGCCAGTGACACGCTATCTACGATCTTTCAAAATTATACACATTACATCGCATGCAAGCTATGGTGAATCATTTTATAATTATATCATTTATTTAATATAATCAGTTTCATTTGATATATTCCTACTAATCATAGAGGGCTGAAAAATCTTATAAATTACTAGCTACCCGTATCCGGCATTGCTCAGGATTCAGAATTAGTTATATTTTTAGAAAGAGGTTTATGTGGTCGGGTAGCCTAATATTATGACTATATTACGGCGAGCAGTCGAGCCAGACTGGAATTCACGAATAGATACAGATGTCGCTCGTATTTTTGGTCGACTGGGGACGGCGACGACGGAGTTGGAGGTGTCCGTATATTAGGTTGATGCATAATTCCCGCCGTTTTTTTTGCGACGTTTTGTTTTTTGAATTTTTCGTTTAATTGACATTTGTCATTACGACCCCTTAGAATAACAAGGTTCCAACTAACATTTTAGACTAATTTGAGTTATTGCGTGAAATGGGTTCTAAATACATTATTATTTATTTCTTTCATACACAACAACTCTATTTAACGGATATTGAAAGAAATAGCAAGAGCTTAATGTTTCAACTGTATCAGTTATTTATTTCAATTTATGGATCATTATTGTTAATTTGAAATGTTTTTTTTATTTTTAATTTCCCTCACAGTGGTCATTGATAATACTTAAAATAAGTTAAGACCTTAAAACTGATCATATTTGCATACTCAAAATAAAATATACATGAATATATGTTGAAATCCGATCAACACTTTTGAGCTCATTATCTCAAAACAGTGTCAGTGCCAGATGGAACCTTATTATTTTGAGGGGTCGATTATAAAATTCTTTAATAGGGTTAAGAAATTAATATACGAATCGCAAATCATACATATTTACGCCACATTATACTGTGCCACTTGGGAAAGGGTGGAAGTCTGTCATTTCAAAGCAACCATCACAAGGAGTCATTTCGCGATCTCAACGATCTTTTCGGCGAAGGAACGATTAGCGAAAGGGCATGCCGAGAGTGGTTTGTTCACTCCAAAGCTGAAGGCAGCTCAGACAACAAGTCAGGAAAAGATCGATCTTCGTATTTTGATGAGCAGACCTTTCTGGCGGCTGTGGAAGACGACGAAAGTTACACAACTAGGACACTGGGTGAAAACTTCAACATCGATCAGCCCCCGAATGATAATTGAACATAATATATTTTGAGTTTGTTATCGTTTTTTGATTATGTTACAATATAATAATACAATATAATTTATGTTACAATATAATTCTTAAAAAACGGCAATTAATTATGCATCAACCTGATATATATATATTTTTGACACGGTAATGCGTTGCCTACTTTTTCGTTGAGACGCCAGTTACATACACTAGTGCTCGCGGAATCCTCAAGTTAAACATATACAGGGTGTAACAGACCTAGTCCACAGTATGTTATGGGTGGATACCGAACTAAATTACGTGTCGAAAATGTTCACTGAATATGTGTAAATTCTGTCCGGCTACACGAAATTCGATGACCTTTAATTTTTGTACTCAATATATCATTTGGACCCAATTAAATATTTCAATTAATCAAAATAGTCGCATAATTGTGATTTTTTTTTATATGCTTATATCTCTCACATGGTTGAGATTGGGCACATATTCCTTAACATTTTCGACTCGTAATTTAATCAGGTATAATCTAACTCATAAAATATTGTGGATTAGGTTTGTTACACCTATATTTATGATTCTTCTTTCTTTCTTCATGTTAGTATTGATATATATGTATATAGATAACAACTAAAAGAAATGATAAAAGTCCTATTTAAAATAGTTAAATTAAGAAAAAAAAATCCAATGCAAGTCACGTCTAATTTTATAAAAAATAACAATTTATAAAGCACTCATTTCATTCATTCAAACATTGAAAAAACACGGCGAAAGGATCCCAAACATCTTTGGAAGAAAATTGTTTTGTGGAATTTACACCCCCGTAAATTAAAATGTTGTCCGGAAACAGATATAACGCTGAATACTTAAAACATGCAGATGTCAGTATGGTCAAATTAATTATAAATTAGAAAACTATGCAGGATGGAACACTTGGATTGAATAAGAAACCAAAAACCGCCAAAAAAAATTTTGATCAGTGATCCGAAACTGAGATGGCCTTATGATGCGGTAGTGGACTTTCGTGCTCTGGGGATGATGATATTCAAGAAAGATTTTACGAATAGGGAAAAAAAGATAAGAAAACTCACCCTACTCATGATGATGGGGATAAATAACACAACTTTTATAGATTATCTGAACGAGGGATTGGGGAAATACGGAATGTAGAAAGAGTGCAAAGAATTTAGTAGAGGAACAGGATTAGGGAACAGAGTGGGTTGAAGAACCACCGAGAACCAGAAAACACGACCCACCTCTGAAGTTCTCCTTTAGGAATAAGGATCTTCCACTGAATACACAGATTTTCTGGCTCCAGGATACGTACTCCGTTGTTCCACATGAAGTATTCTCGGACATGAACTTCGGTGATGGCGAGAATTGTAACCCAATAAGCATAATGCACAATAGCAATATGTACAGGATTTGGCACGCACGGTAGCGTGAAACCGAAACACACATAAACAATATCAGACCTAGACAGCAAGATGATAATTTACACAGTTTTACTGCCTGCCGTACCATACTGGTAAACGATAACTGTCAGTTCAAAGGTTCAACTTCAACTGATTCAAAAATCCATAGAAAATATAACCACAGAAAAAATTCGTGTTCTGTAGGGAGAGGGGGTAATGGGGAGGTAATGGAGAGGAACTATTCTATTTGTCGTATTCATATTTGCGCAAGACGATGATCGACAATCCATAGAATTTTTTAATATAGATCGAACATAGATAATGGTATATAATATGAAATAATCAAACATGAAATGGTTTTCGCAGTTAAATTTAATGATTTTAGTTTATGATAATGTAAAATACAAACCAAGAATTACTGAAAACTCATACACAGAAGGTTTAATTGTTGTATGATAAATAACTTGCTAACTCAGTGTTGCCAGTTTAATATTAAATTGCCTTTTGTGCACGTTTTGAAATTAATGTATTACTTACATAAAACATACCCATTTGTTAAACTTCCTAACACGACATGAAATCATGTATACAATGTAGGTAACAGAAATTTGTACATTCTACAAAGGGTTGTTGTGTGAAAATATTAAAATCTTAAACATTTATCTATGGTTATTCAAGGGATAATCTTTAATTGTTTTACGCTATAAACCTCTTGGATGGTGCACTTGCCAATCAGTGTGCCAATCTGTTGATAGGAGGGCTTCGCATGGCTATAAAACGTGGCGCGCGTGTGTCACCACCGGGACGGTACATTACGTATTTAAATCACTTAAAAATATATTTGATCGGTTAAATTAGGTTGTCTTATGGTAGACCATCTTCTATTTCTTTATAAACTCTCTTTCTCTCGGTGTTTTTTTAATATGGAGTGGTTCTTCTATGTAGATTTTGATCGATACATTTTGAAAGAATAAGTTTGCTAAACGCGACCGCGCATCGGCCACCTACAAGCGATCCGCCGCAGTTGCCGATTGCTTTCTGCTGGTAACGTGAATATGAGAAGCGTTATACAGCTCGATCGGGATCAACTATGAAGTTCTAAGTAGTCAAGATAGTCTTACTGCTTCCTCGCATTTCGTACACACGTAACACAGATATCGCGGATTTCACGGATCAGTGTAGACGATATAATCTCAGTGAGGTGCTTTCAACAGATTCCGTGGGCTGTTCAATCAGTGTTGTACCATAAGCTAGCTGAATTAACGTGAGCCAATACTATTCTCGACCACAATACCTCGCTTCATAGACACGTGAAACTAATACTGGAATAAATTATCTCCTCCTATATATAGCCGAGATCAAACAACTTACAATTCAAATCTTTATTTTATATGCCACTCAATTTAAAATACATGTTAGTATTCATGTAACAGAACTAGTTCTCAATATTTTATGGGTGGATTGACTAAATTGCGAATCTAAAATATTCAAGGAATATGTGTTTAATCTAAACCATTTCAGAGATATATGCATTTCAAAAAACAATACGATGAATTGAAATAGGTTATCGATTTCAAATTATATATTAACTACAAAAAATTGAAGGTCATCGATAGTCCATTTTTTTAGATGATTCAGGGCTTGAAGCAAAGATGTAGACTTAATTTTGTAAGAATTTCAAACAATAATATTTTTTATTTTTTTAGGAGAACACATTCTTATTGTGAAGTTGTAATTATTCAGAACAGACGGTCTGTGATATTTTAAATATGAATTAAATATATTAATTATAAAGATATACATATAAAATCAATTTTATCGAAAAATATTGCTGTTGCGCCACCGGGATTCGAACTATGGATTTTTGACGACAAATTTTCGAACCTATATGTTACACCTTTTTCAAATTAATACATTTATCGTTCCATTATTTGAAAGAGCCATCTACTTTGCTTTTACAGAATCTCAAATACCTTTGAGTAAACTGATAGCAGACGCCAGAATTAACAATTCATTTTTATTAAATGGCTCTTTCAAATAATGGAACGATAAATGTATTCATTTGAAAATGGTTCAGGTTCGAATCCCGGTGGCGCAACAATAATATTTTTCGATGAAATTGATTTTATATGTATATCTTTCTAATTAATACATTTTAATTAAAATTTATAATATCACAGACCTATGTTCTTAATAATTACAACTTCACAATAAGAATGTGTTCTCCTAATAATAATATTTTCCGTAATGGTGCAGAATTTGCACATATTCTTTGAACATTTTCAACTCGTAATTTACCCTTTTATATATATTTGAACACAAAATACTCATTATAAAAAATAGCCAACCAATATCGTAATCACACCACACTACCTAAAGAGTTGGTATAATATAAAGTTTGCTTTTATACCTAGAAGGGCTGGAGAATTTTCGTCATCCCTTTGAAAATTTCGTCAAACAAACTTTTCACTTTGTTGAAACCTGCAGAATACGGCGCTAAATCATTCATTTGTCACTTTGTGTTAGTCAATTTATTTATTTATACCTTACTTAGTACTTGTAATGTGAGAACTTTCAGGAAATATTGGGTCGATACATTCCATTCATAGCATTTTTATTAAACTTTAATTTTTTTTATTTTAATTGAACTAAATATATAAAATAATCAACAATATATATGATTGTGTCTCAATGTTCTAGCAAGTTTTCGATTTCATGCCTAAAGAAATCCGGTGATTTCGGGGTGAAAAAGTCGTCAAGCCAATTTTGAAGTGCGACATTATTATTACTGAAGAAGTTATGAACATCTGATGCAGCAAGATAGAAGAGAATAGGGCAGATGTGGAATAATCTCCTGTTCGATCTCTTGAATGGCCGCTTTGAAATGTTAATGGTATGCGTACGATCATTATCACGCTGAAATATCACTTACCGTTTTCCCGGTAGTTCTTTTTGAATTTAATACACTTCATAAGTGATGGTTATATTCCTCAAAATCAATTTATAGTATACGTCAAAATTTATAGTAAATGGTTTTAGCGACATCAGATGCCTTAACTATTCGGTTAAATTCAAAGGAAAATATATGTCGATAATTGACGTTTTATATGACGTACACTCCATTTTGTTAGCCAACACTCTTGTTGCAAATTGAAAAATTTAAAACTTTTTCAATTTACTATAACTATTGAAATTCTATCTGGTCTGCACAATGGATGGATCCAAATAATCACAAGGGTAATCGGCTTAAAATAATCGAAAGATCTATTCCCCACACCCCTTGGTTCTCCAACAGGAAAGTACAGTATCAAATATCTCTAGAATGAGAATTGGGCATTGCCAGGTGGCCTCACATTTGTTCAGATTGAACATAATAGACTCCCCAATGTGTGAGTGTGGTGCCGAGGAGGAAACCCTTGACCATGTCTTTTTTGCCTGTCCATTGCGGATCACAGGTTTTTTAACTCCCGGTTAACTTGTGTCATCTTCTATCCTTTAACTCGCCACATTAGAGCTATATAATAGAAAATTTCTTGAACGTCAATGGTATTAACTTGTAACGCAATATTCCCTATTCTATAATTTTTTGTACTGCTTTAACTTGTTTAATGGCACATATCACTCTTGAAGGGTGGATTGCATGTTTAAAAGAAGAAGAAGAAGAAGAACTATAGAAATAAAATTCCATCGAATTTATATGTCAAAAAAAGTCATTTATAGAGCACTCTTGCCTCGGAAAACGAAAACACTATGAACCCAATAGTAAGTATACACATATTATGTTTATATATTTCAATCAATACACAAGTATTTTAACGCTAGACCAAGGCGTATAAAAATCATGAATAATAAAATTTAAGTATCTAAACTCGTAGGTATATAATTTCCTTTGTCTGAACATTTGTTACACTTTTTTTAGTGAAGGCCTTTGAAATCTATTATCATTTGGTAAAACTTATACTTTCTGTCACATGGACTGCACTGCTAACTCTAAATGCCGATAAACCTAATTATATAACCTTCTCTGTAACAAAAGTAGGGCAACCGACTAACGAATATAAACTTATCTTACATTACTGTGATTGTGTTTTTGTAACAAACTCTATTTGTCAATGTAACTGTAAAACCAATATACAAAGATCAACTAAGTACAAATATTAAGGATTTGTCCTAGATAATAATTTAAAATTCAAAGAACACATAACCCTCTTAAATAATAAATTTTGATTCTACTTCTATATCTTTAGACAATATTGTAATTTTCAAACTCTTAAAATGATGTTTCATGCATCAAAATAAATTTAAAAATACATAGTTTTGAGCGCATTTACTTATATTATTCAAACATCATTTGAATAATATACATATTCTAACATATATAATAAATATATATCTAATTTAATATCATCATAAAGAGAATGAAATTTTTTTTTAAAATGTGAGTTAATTTTTCGGGTCAAATGCGTAAAACGTTTTGGCGGAATCAACTAGATGGCGCTTATCACGAATTACAACGTCATTCCTTCATGACTATTTTCATTTCATATGCACATGCGCCGAATCACGGTTCACAACCAAATATAAATCATGAATCACGATATTCCTAGATATTCACTCACTGATAGTGAGTGTGACTCAAATATATCAGTGATTGATTCACGGTTCACGATTTTGAGCTCATCACTACTTTAAAGTATGCCGTATTAGGCTGCTGTCTGTAGTTACGTAGCGCATCGGAACGCCACTTTGTATGCTCGATACAAAAGTTCCGCTATATGTGACATGTGCGAAATTCACGTAAAGAAGTAGAACACCGTTATCTTGGATAGTTCTGGTGTTCAACAACTGTAGACATGTTAAGCACTTGCTGACATGATGAGTTACGATTTAACTTGGTGCTGTCATCAAAACTTTCCACCTATTTGAGATTAATTGGGGCAACCCTTGTCATTTGCTGTTGGTTCTGTAACTAATTTAGGGGTTAAATTTATAAATGTTTTGAATTTATGTTTATTTTGTAAGTTGTTACGGTATTATGCGCCCAGAATTTATCTTCTGATGATTTAACGGTCTTAACCGGGGGATAGTTTGGGGTTTATTTTCTATGATGGTGATATGTTTGGGGTAAAATTATTCTTCGCTGTCGTGATAATGTCTCATGTTTTCGAAATTCAGTTTACTTAGCTTTTTAATCTTCTCTTTCATTTCGTAATATTTTTGGTTCAATCAAGCCAATACAGGAAAATTTTCAACTTGATTGTTTACAAAATGTGCGATTTAGCTCAAAATCTAAAAAGTTCGAAGGTCTGGCTGATGTTATTGATTGGTAAAATCATTATTTGACATCATCAGGTGACAACTAGTACAGTTTGGTGTAGACCTATTCAGGTAGATGAGCGGGGCATGGAAAAAGAACGGGTTTTATCAGTCATTAATGGGAATATGGATATAGTAAGTATTAAGGAATGTGATGTTATTAATTAGTATTGTTTTCGAACTAAACATAACATAATTGAAGTGTTAAAAGCAGTTAGGTCACAGGAAGCAAATAATCATATATCAAATGTATGGATTTTAATAGTTTTAAGTTGATATTTCTTAATCAAAATCTGAAATATTTGGGTTAGATTAATATATCAATATTCAATACGTTCATATTTATATATATTTTAAAAAGTAAAAATGCACATTTATTAGAATGGCTATGGATATGACCTTGTGTAGTTAATGAAATTCAGTCAACCCACGTGTTCTCACAGTGTGTTTTGGAACAAATCCTTTTTTTTTGGTTAGACGTTTATGGGTAGTGTACTGTATTTTCAAAACACATTTTAGCGCGTTTGTAATATCGGGCGCGAAAATTATTGTTATCACATTGTGTGCACGGTATATATTGTTTGTGTGTGCCGTAGATGCAAACTGACATTGCCGTCTTTAGTCGGGAACGGAGATCGGCTTATCCACGTGCTATTATTGTGTGATTTTCGGCAGCGACCACGGGGATTAAGAAGACGTTATACTCAAGGTAAGGCGAGCAGTCCTTCCGAATCTAGGTTCCCGAAATTCACTAGTCCTTCAACTAAACCCCTACCCCCTCACTGATCTCTCTCTGCACCACGTTTTCCTACTACCCTCCCCTACCCAGCGGTGATTCCGATTTACGACCGGAATTGTCGTAATCCATTCCGCGTGACGTGTGACCCGGAGATTGCACAATTCATTTTGATGAATTGTCTAATCTAATAATTGTACTAATAAAATATATAGTTACCATAGTAAAAAGTATGACGTATTTATCGAGTCATTTTAATATTTTATTTGGTCTTGAGAATAATTTGATACATATTTTTCGGTATATACAAAAGTACAATTTGATAAATTGTCATTCCATTAAATAATGATTCAAAATCAAAATGAAATGAAATCTTTTAAAATTATATAATATATACAATATATGTAATTACAAAAAATATAATAAACATTTTCTATGTTCGTGAAAATAAGCCATTAGAAAATATTTTTTTCAAACAAGCCGATGCACTTGTACTGTAAAAAAGACTTGTTTAGCCACTGGTGAGATTTAAACGCTCAAATCTGTATTATCAAAGGTTGTTGTTTGGATATTTCTGCTACATTTATTATATTTAAAAAAGTTTGTGATTAACTTTGTGGAAGGAATAATAATTTACCTTGCATTTAGAAAATTGTATTTAATTGCTGTTAAAAGATACTGTTAAAGATAACACAGCGAATGTTTAAACCTCGGAAATAAATCTTTCAAATGGACGCCGTTAAAACTCATTTATCTTTTTCTTGACGATTAATTATGACAGAAGACTAGAAAAAGTGGCTGATAAAAATTTGTACTTTTCGATGAAAAAAAAACACGGATATAAAATTATATAAAAGAAAACTATAAAAAAATTATCATCCAAACGTTCCTTGTAAAAGTCTGAATAATCCGATTATTTGTGTAAACGTGGAAAGTTTTTATACGTTTTAAAATAGTTACGAATACTTCCGTGCAGGCTTTTGTGATGATATCTATGTTCTTTTTTATGGTTCAGTCGTATTTCCTTTTCCGCCGACATTAAGCTGGGGAAGTGACGATCGCGGTGGTGGCCGGCGAGCCCCCAGATCCGAGATACCCGGCTTCAGAAGAGGAGTTCAACACGAGGACTGGCCGTTAACGTAGCGGCTCGTACGCCGCACTTGATAGGCGTAAACGTAGCGCATATAAATGAATCTGAAACGAAATGGAGGCAAATTAACGTACTTGAATGTCGTAATAATATTTATAAGGTTGTTAATTTAATATTTAAAAGCTGTACGATATTTTAAAGAGCTTACTTAAATATTTGTGCATTGTTCGATACATCCCTTGACATCGCTTCCGTGATCCAGTCCGTCCTCCACCCGTCTGCCTATTGCAGGTCTGTCAAGATATTATCCACCCATCTTTGCCTTGTTCTTCTTTATTTTCGAAGACCTGCAACCTATTTTCTTGCGCTAGAGTGAAACTCCTTTTAGGGATTAGGTGAGTTATTCAGGCATTAACATAGTTTGTAAAATAATAGATAATTTTATCAGAAGTGCAATACACAAAGAAAAAAATATATATATAAAAAATTGTTATGATGTTAAGAGTTAAATTTACAGCTAGAGTGTCGACTACCTCCGCAAATTCATTCCCCGAAAAATGTAATCTGGGGGGAGTTAGCTAATGCATGTGTTCCGATATTACCACTGTAATAGAACAATGAATTGTGTCTCGATGATCTCAATGGTGCGTGAAAGTCGAGCAGACCAACAATCTGGGGGCAGTCTATCATACCATTGATGGTCCTGTTTAGTATGATGATTGTAGGTAATATCAGAAGGATTTGTTTACGATGAGTCTGAGGGTCCTAATCCTCTTCAGATTTCACGCGTGTATGTAATGTTGTAGTGTATATAAATGTTGCGAAGCGTGCGTATGAGTATTAGTGTTGATGTTAGCGGCTAGAGCAAGTTAATGAAATGAAACAAGACTTACAATCGATTAACATTTGTTGTGGAATGATGCGCAAATGAAGTAACACAGTTTAAAGTTAAACTACAAGTTATCGTTGATGCCTGGTAATGCTCACGATAAATGCATTCGAGAAAGTGGCCAGGGAAGATGTAAGTGCTTCAACTGGCTTCTCGAACCGATTGCGTTACAATGTATTGACGTATAGATTTTCGGTCAATACTGTAGGGACTTGAATGACTGTAGAGCACCTGGCTAAACGGCCAGGTCAGTGCGGCGCGTTCAGGACCTCTACAGACTCAACTTTACACCTGTATAGAACGATCGGTTACATCAGTGTTGCATGCAGTTTAATCTTTACAGTTTTGTGACAATAACCGTAATGACAGCAATTTCTGTAAAGCGAAGAAACAAGGCACAAAATAAAAGTGATTTATTTCTTATTAGATATCATTATTCCTTATCACATTTGTTTTGGAATATTTAAAATGTTTAACAGATTCAAATGCTTGGCCTCTTAATAAGCTACAAATCGCATTAAACAAGGGCCAAGATCGCGAAGAGTAAAGGACCGCGATGCTCATATAAGTATAAATATTTACCTTTTTAAATCCTAAGTCTAACCTATCTTTGACATATTTATTAAGTTTAATATATAATATTATTAAGGAGAACACATTTTTATTGTGAAGTTGTAATTATTCAGAACATTGGTCTGTGATATTTTTAATATAAATAAAATGTATTAATTAGAAAGATATACATATAAAATCAATTTTATCGAAAAATATTGTTGTTGCTACCGGGATTCGAACCTGAATCTCGTCCAATTCGGGGAACGTGCATTAACCGATTATGCTATAGCATCAGAGTGCATTGACGACAAATTTTCGAACCTATGTTTTACTCTTTTCAAATTAATAAATTTATCGTTCCATTATTTGAAAGCCATCTACTTTTAACGTGCATTAATCGTTCCTCGGATTGTAAGAGATCCAGGTTCAAATCCCGGTAGCGTAACAATAATATTTTTCGTTAAAATTGATTATATAAGTATATATTTTTAATTAATACATTTAATTTGTATTGATATAGAATACATCATTTACTTTTACCCATCTTATGTCCTCATTGAAATCTTCATCGTACTGTACATTATCGATTTCTGAGATTTGGCCTTTTTTTCTGAAAGATGGTCTCATTCTATTCTCTTGTACGATGCTCGTGCTCATGTTAATTTGCTACAATTTTTCTCATAAATTCTTCAAACATCATAAGGTCATCATATTAAGGTCTTTCAGCATTATGCTGATCCGAGTGTATCTATTTTTGCTCAATATTATTCTCAAAGCTTTATTTATTTCTTCTTCAATTACCATAATTGAATATGTAACTCAGAGGCTGGGCATGAATTCACCCAAGAGAAGGGACTGCAATATACAAAACAGAAGTGGTGTCTTGACAGACATATTGAAATGAATGTTTTAACCAAAATCAGAGAAACCAGAAAAAAAATGATGATAAAGTTTGTAAATATATTCGTATATTAGATCTTTTATTTATTTATTATCTTTGTTTTATTAACCACTAAATTGAGTTTAAATACAAAAATACCATTTTTTTCTTCAGGATGTCATATCTAACTAAAACATATATTATTGTTTCTTTGCCAGTATCTATTTTAAAAAAAAAAACCTTTTTTTTTTAGTACCTAACACAAATTAAATAATTTGGAATCGTTGGAGATAAATAAAGCGTGTAAAACTGATCAAAAAATTATAAACAACCAACTAAATTTAACTACGAGTCCCATTCTAAAATTTTTTCCTAAAAATTATTCGAGTAAATTTGTATTAAGTAATGATTTGAGTTAGGTACTAAAAAAAAATAGATTCTGGCAAAGAAACAATAATATATGTTTTAGTTAGTTATGACATCCTGAAGAATAAAATGGTATTTTTCGAAACCGGTAGATGTATTTAAACTCAATTCAGTAGTTAATAAAACAAAGATAATAAATTTTAAAAATATGAATTTTAACCACAAAGTTAATATTGCTAATTTTATCTGTGTTAAAAAAAAATTAGAAGCTATTATATCAACAATCTTTAATTATACACAGAAAGTAATATTTGTAACAATTTTGTAGATAAAGTTAACAGATTTGGATCGACCAAACTTACGTAAAATTCTGCGTCGATTTATGAGAAATATTATTAGTTGGTTGCGGTATGGAAATAATAAATATCACTACGTAATATAGTTTAATGGTGAGGTCGTAACACGCGCGCCTGCAGACTCAAATACCTAGGAGTTTTAATCTTAGCGATCACCGATCCGCCCACTGCCCACGAAATATTTACTACCCTAATCGTACGTCAACCCTAGGCGTATAATTTTGAATAAGTATGATAACCATCTCATTTATATATTATAAAAAAATATATCTTTGCTGTAGAAACGCGATCGTTATCTGTTTGTTGTATAAATGCATTCGTTATGTTTTTGCTAAATAAATGCAATCGTTATCCGGGCATGGTTTTGTCGCTAGTTATGATGCAAGATTGATCCATCGCAAGTTTTTGGTTCATCTATCTCGTAATGCTCATTATGCTCTTAGCAAAGCAGTTGCGGTCGCTTGGATAACGACAACGCCACAATCAAAACTATCCGGTGCTATTCTGATGGTTTCCCGGAGTCATTGGTGTCAGACTCACCAGATCCATATATCTAAAGCCTCGTATCCACGATGATTTATCAATGAGACTGATTTCTGAGAGATACGTTTGTACTGAATACAATATTCTAATCTGAAGGCAAAACATATGCGATGACGGTACTGTTCTTAATGCGCGCTCGAGACAAATCTCATCCGGGACATAATCGGCGATCTTCCGTGGAAGCGGGATCCATTGATTCTGCCTTATACCACCAGTCTTTTCAATGCATCCATACGTCTTGTAACATGTCCGAAGTACTTAATAATGCGTGTTTATATTGTAGACAATATTCTACATTAATTTTTTGTAAAATGGAGCAGTTATTTTTTATGACCACTATTATTATATACGAGGAGCGTTTTTTAAGTACCGATTTTTATTTAAAAGAAACACGACATTATTTTTACAACACTTTACTCTCTTCGGACGCTACATACCTTAAACTACTTCTTAAAATAGTCGTCACCATTTATAAGACACTTGTTATAACGGGGCATCAATTTTTATATAGCTTCGTCATAGAACGACGCCGCTTGGGATGAAAACTACGTCTGTACTCCGTCTTTGAGTTCATCTTCATCATCAAAATGTTTGCCACCAAGGAACTGCTTCTGATGAAGGAAAATATGAAAATTACTTGGCACCAAATCAGGACAAAACAGGACATACTTAGCGATGAATGTCAGCTGGTTTCATGTTACGTGCATTCAAGAAACAAATCACGGACCGTATCTCACAGTCGGCGGGCTGATCTATTGCCTTGAACATTTCAACCGCTCACTGCAAGATGGCTACGACGGTACTTAAAAAATGTCTTAAGGAATTAAACTACGTAATTTTTATGCCATGCTTATTATTTTTACTGCAAAGTATTTCAATACAATGAATCATTTTTCATATCATTATTTGATTTGCGCGGAGAAATCGACAAAACTTTTCGTAGAAAATGCGAAATTCGGTCGATGATAAAAGTATTGTATTAAAATCAAATATCCATTATGTTTTTGTTTCAAAAAGTTACAATGTCAATTTGTTTTCATTTTTTTTTTAACAAAAATTGAATGAAAAAGTATATTAACTTCTTATTTGATTGATTAGATTTATTATTAGAGCAAATGTGTTTTTACGCGTACGTTTTACTCACACCTGAAAAAATTCTCTGTTTCGGTTTACGGCAATTTTCGCTTTTCTGCAGCGATCTAGTCCCTGATTCAAATTTATATCGCGGTACCGCCTATGTACTACATAATGTGTGTCAGAAATGTAAATGAATAGATATATAGAAGGGGTGTTTGGAACACTATTTTCGGGATGAGAAGCATTCTACACACATATTCATAACACACTTAACACTAACTGGAAATCGTTCACTTCCAATAGATCCAGTACATAGTTTATCTGGTTATGCCGGGTGCTTTTTGTTCATGTTTACTTTAACTCTAGCTCATACGTTCCGCGTGACTAAACCATGTCCACATTTACGCTTATTTTAATATTCCGTAATTAATTTGCGATATTCACATTAAACGATTTAAGGATTTTTGACAGAAAACCATCGGTAAACATTATTAATTCCCCTCTCATGCAAAAAAAAAAAAATTTACGTGAAAATTGCCCGACTGTATTTTGTTATCAACATAATCCCTGATCCTTCCTGTTTAATTTTTAAAAATTTTGAATTATAAACTTTGCGATCCTTAATCCCTTATTTCGAGCCTAAAGTCCATAACAAAGACTCGGCAAGTGAGGGACACGGAGTATATTATAATATAAGGGGTGTTGAAAAAGTGAGGCCGTGCGGAAAGCTCGCTACCATAAAGCAATTACCATTAACGCCGGCCTCTTTGATGGCAGCAAAACTGTAGAAAATGCCCTACCCTCGCTGGTAAGTACATAAGGGAGGATTTTGTTTGTGTCTCGTCGTTAGGTTGTGTTTTATGGCGGATTTCTCTGTTTGTAATGTCAAGAATATCTGGGATTGCTCGGAACGACAAAAATCTCACATCTCCGCGATATAATTTGACAAAATTTTCCAACTTCAATAATTTAAAACAAATTTATACTGTAAGTTTCGTCATTAAATGTGTGTCGCCTGTAATAAATTTATTTCATTTCCGATTGGGCTAAATTTTATTTGATCATGTAAAAGCGATATATATATACATATATATATATATACAAGTAGGTATACATTTATTCTTTTATTTTTATACATTGAGCATTACATATTAAATAACATACCTGTTATACATGTTATTTAACTAAATCTTCTTTTTAACCTTATAATTTAGAATTATTATTTTTTTAAATTGTATATATATTTAACTTTTGTATAAACCACTGTGAGTTACTTTTACATCAATCGGTTTCGATACTCGCGTATCTTCGTCAGGACTGGCGAACAACTGAACTATTCCATAAAAATAAAATATTTAAACGACATCAATTTCGGGCCGAGGGCGGAGATTTAGTAGGAGTGGAGAGGTGATTGACAGGGAGACATTGAAATAGGAAATATGTTAAATAACGAGTTGTTTGTTAGGTGTAATTGGTTATTTATTATATTAAACTTAATGTTGAGTAATTTTTTAATTTCTAAAATTTCTTAATTATTCAATTTAATGCCGGGTTGGGACTACTAATATCTACATATATAAAACTGAAATTGTCCACTTATATCTTCTCTATACAATACTAAAACTTTTGACCATATTTTGCGCTGTTACTATTTAGGACCCTGGGCAACACTTTTCCTCTTTCCTCTGACCGACCCACCCCTTCCCGCTATATAAATGTATATAATATTGAATGCTTCCAAAATTTTGTTTAGTTGTACTTTAGAACCTTGACAAAAATATACTTACCCCATCCCACCCCCTGAACATCTCACCCTCCCTCTGTCTCGATCAAATACTCCACACTTCGTTATTCTTTAGATCCCGTACAAAATAAATCTTCTCTGCACACCCCATAATTCAAATAATAGTTAAGTCTGAATCCCAAGTGACGAATGGTACGGAGCGCTACTTTCATTAAAAAATTGTATGTTTTTTGCAACTCACTGTAAATCTAGAGTACTAGAAAGCGAGTGAAAGAAAGTACATATTGATTTTATTATTATATTTCCAATAATAAAATGGACTGGAAGTTCTGACACCACCTAGCTGGCTTCACTCAAAGATTTTTTAGAATTGTTGTAATTTTTAAAAAGCAGGTGAAAATAGATGTCTCACAAATAAAGCGATACATGTAGATGTCATTAGATTACAGTATTACTACATCCTAATTGATTAATGTTAATATATAATGTTTCTTTTTCCGTCCATCTTTCTTCGTGATTTATCTAAATATGTTATTTGACATAGAATAACGTTTATAGAACATAAACCAAAATGATGCGTTTGGTTTATGTTCTATAAATTCTAAAGAATCGCAACTTCAATAATAAAACTTGAATTTAATTGTAGAATTATTTGAATACTGATAGTTACATTACATAATGGGAACAATTAGTACTAAGAATGGAGCAAAACTACTACTCAAAGGTAGAAAACTATGGCGAGTATATTCAAGGAATATCATATAACTGATTAAAGAACTATTTGGAAGCAGAGTTCAGCAGCTTAATGTTAATGTTTGCATAAATGATAAAAGGTTAACCTCGGAGTACCGCAAGGTATAGTTTTAGGACCCTTATTATTTTATAAATAAAACATATCTGTAGATTTTTCAGGGAAGATTATCAGTTTTACGGACGATACAGTTATCGAATCAGTGGTATTTGGAAACAGGTCTTTAAAGAAGCGACATAGGAATTCAATGAATGAATCTATTATAATTTGTTCTCTAAATGCAGATAAAAATTTATTTTAATCGTTTTATCGACGCACTTGTGGGCTTTTACATGAACAAAAATATATTTTTATTTAGATATAACAATTCCCGAGAATGGAAACCAAGAATTTTATTTAATTTAAAAAATGTATATTTTAAATAAATATTTATATGTATCATGTACAGTAGCTATTATGG
Source organism: Eubasilissa splendida (assembly GCA_031772225.1). Taxonomy (NCBI): domain Eukaryota; kingdom Metazoa; phylum Arthropoda; class Insecta; order Trichoptera; family Phryganeidae; genus Eubasilissa; species Eubasilissa splendida. Next base: position 19,558,658 of record CM062856.1, read on the forward strand.
AAATTATCCGTATTTAATCTAATAAAAATTGCTTATTAAAATAATTATTAGCAGAGTTTTTAAATGTAAATTAAGCTTACATTTATAAAAATTACAAAACACAAACAATTTGTTTAACTATACAAAAAAAAAAACAATTGATAAATAAATACATCGGAAGACAATAACGTATATATTTGGTCAAAATTAATGACAAACTGAAGTTTCCCTAATAATCGTTTTCAAATAATTTTTAGCTTTATAGCTGACCACATACAAGATTTGACACTCGTGCATCGCTCACCGCTCGTTAGAAAATGGTTAGAAAACTAAAATATTTTTTCGATAACAAGATTTTTTTCTATATATATCTTTCATGTTGATTCAATTAATTTATATAACTTAACTTATTTAAAATGAATAATATATATATTTGTTTTAAATTCCAAACAGCAATAAAACATCGGATTCCCGGGTTGTCTCGACACAGAATCCCAAGTAACTACATAATTTTAAAACTAAGTATATTCCAAGTACAAACACAGTTCAGGTATGTTCTTACAATGAAAAATGTTAACGAAATTTAACTTACCAAGCCGATGCATCCGTGTTATTGGCGAGTTTACAGCATAGTTATTTCTATGGGTACCTACAAATAACACTTCATTTTGTCTTGTTAGAGTTGGTACTTTATACTAAACCATTTGTGTTAATTCAGGGCTGTCCAACGTGCTGTTAATATTTTTGTATAGAAATACTATTAATCTCTTTTTCAGGCTATTTAATAGAGTAGACTCATTAAATAATCATAACTTATATTTTCTATTGGAATATGCTAATTTAAATTGATAAATCTAAGATATTTGTGATAAACTTATCTGTTATCTTTTTTTTGTAAGATTTTAATTTGATCAATTTTTTGTTATTTTACTCTATATAATTTAATAATTAATTGTTAAATTTCTTTTTGGTGATATTTTACATAAATATCTGAGTCACCATCATGTAGCTCAAAAATTTTATTATAAAAATTGTATTTTACGTGTGTATTTTATATTATATGTGGGGCAAAAAAAAACTAAAAATAGGCATACATTTTTTTTGAGTTGCTACTTTTTTTTAGATTTTATCTTGATTAATAAATTCGGTGGGCAACATGTTAAATATTAAATAATATTAGACTTCAGCTGCTCGACCGTTCGCCGTTCTAAATGTTGAATCAGTTTTGCGTTCATAACCCATTAATAACAGACAATTTGCTTTATAAAATGATTGGCAAAACGAAGAAACGCTTCACGTTATCTTAAACGGAAACTCCGAGTTAGTTAAACACAATTGATTTTTTCTGCTTCATATGATAAATAAGTAAGACATTCAGCGTTAGTTTCTGCATTTCTCTGTACAACATTCTCTCACATATCGAGAACACATAGCATCTGATCATTTAACTTTACCTACATATTAAATACATAGGTAATACCTACATTAAATTAATATTTAATTTCGCAGAAATTATTATTATGCATAGCGTTTTGATTGTACAGAGTGCACGACCCCTATGGACAAGAGATTTTTTGCGTGAGATAAAGACGAAAAATTTTATGAAATAAAAATTTCCTAAAATGTTGAAAATTATATTCAACATCTAAAGCGGATCTGGAAGTATTCAACATCTTTTTTAAAAATCATGCAGTATTTATGATAAGGGAGTAGTGTTCGGAGACAGCCATCTTCCGGTCAGCGTCCCGCATTCAACCCTTATAGGCAGACAAGAAACGGAAACTTTTCGTCCTTATCTGACATCGTTATCGTAATAAAAATAACTACACCGTTTCAAATAGCTCCCACGATTATCTAGAATACGCCATTATTATTTTATTATCGCGTAGAAAATATAGCGTATACGAAATAAACAAGCTGTTAAAATATTATTAATGCTATTAGTTATAGTTCTGTGGTATTTAATATAAATTAAAACAAGATATACAGAAAAAATCAATTTTTGACCTTTTCTTATCCGGGGATCGACAAACTTATGCGCTGCAGCCCTTTCAAATTTATAAAAAATACATAAACAAAGCAACTAAAATATTTTTTCGATAATTTGATTTTTTCTGTTTGTCTTTTCAGTTGATTCATTTAATTTGTATTAAAATGCTTGGTTTGATTTATAATTTTGAAAATATAGAAACTCAAATATTTAATGAATATCGTTTGGCATCATTCATAAATATGATGTCTTATTTGATTTTCACGGAGATGTTATGTCATCATTTGGGAGTTCAAGCTTGTTTTGATTAAACAACGTGTTTATATTCTAAACAATTATTGATTTTATGATTTAAATAAATTTTATTGAGTTAAAACACTGTTTTATTCTACTATATGTTTTATTGTGTTAAACGTTAGAACGTTTTCGGGAACATCTTCCCATTATCAATATTATAATTCAACTAAAATTAAAAACACTTTCATATGGTGTATTTGGAATTAACGGAGGTGGGGGTGGGGCTGGAGTTAAAATGAATAAGAGAGTGGATGTAATGGGCGGTATTTGAATATTTATTATGTTTTTATTGTTATTTTTATTATTAAATATTTCTAAATTTTCTAGAATGTCTAACTTTCGTCCTTAGGCGCAACTATGTATAAGTTGTAAATTACTATTATCAAATTAATGACCCTCCATTCTTGCGTGCTCAGCCATTTCGGAGTTTAGACTGAGGTTTTTTATAGCTTTCTTATGTTCTTTCAATCTTTTTCTTTATTCTTCTTCCACTCTGTCCAATATAAAATTCGTCACAATCCTTGCAACTCAACTTGTAGACTCCGCTTTTTTCTTCTTGTGATATTTTTGATTTATTATTCAAAATTTATTTTTTAATATTATATTTTATATAGAAGGCATGGTTATATTTTTATCTATACATGAATATTATACATTATTCTTCTCGTAGTTTGGTGGTCTGTTTATAAAAATTTAATATCACTCAAAATCCTGCTGACGTGCAAACATTTTTAAGACCGGAAGATGAACTTGACAATCCTCTCGTTGGAGAAGTTTGGCGCTTGTTCTTGGACCAGTTGCTAACACTTTCGTGGGGGCCGTCATCAGTCATGTATTTAATTTTCTGGAAAAGATGCAGGTTCAGATGGTGCCAGATCCGGGCTGTATTGAGGTTGGTCCTGTACTTAAGTAACTTCTGCAGCTCTTCTGCCGTGTTTCGAGCAACGTGAATGTTTAAAATGAATCACTGATTGTACCTCGCAATCGGTAAAATTAATGATAGACATGGTTAATAAAATATAACAGATAAATTACGTATGACGCATTTATAGGCTCGGAAATAATCGATAATAGTGATAGTTAAATTGTTATTTCAAACGTGTTCAATTTTAACGATGATTGGTAACAGATTATTCGTAATTCTTTGACCAATCACTGGTACATTAGAAAGTAAAACTCTAACAATTAAATCTCAGTTATCAAACATCGTCACAATAAGCCATATAACGGTTTACCACTATTAATAGATAAGGTTATAAGTTCCTGATAACTTTCCTATCCAAAGTACTGATAGACAAGTTCCTGATAACGTACTTGTCCAAAGTACTGGTAGACAAGCTATGATAATTTTCTGATAACGTTCTTGTCCAAAGTACGTAGACAAGTTAGGACACGTTTCTAACAACGTTCCGGTCCAATGTACTGATAGACAAGTTATGATAACATCCTGACAACGTTCCTATCCAAAGAACTGATAAACAAAATAGGACAAGTTCCTGTCCAAAGTATTAATATACAAGAACCTGAAAATGTTCCTATCCAAAGTGTCTTACTTTGTTACGTTATTAATATACTCAAACGACTACTTAAAAAAATGACCTACGTAATTGTCTGTACGCAAATGCGTATAAAAATTATGACGCGCGTCTCTCTTTATTATATTGTCTCCATGCGTGAAGGGTGTGATCGAGCGAATCTCTGAAAGGGCTCGCACCAGTCCCATTAGTGTTTGGAGCTTAAAACTATCCATCAAATGTTCAAACTCCACTTTATACCCTTTAACAGATCCAATCTCTCTGCGTTAATTTTTCCAGCTTAGGAAAATGGTTTTGTTTTTCTGTTTTCATGAATATTTATAATAGAAATATATTTAGCAGCCGCACACGACGCTGGCCCCGACGCCGTTACGGCGCTCACCTCCCAGGGGGTGGTTTTCTACGGGTTAATTAGGACTTGTTTCATTTAATGTTCAGAAAAATAACGAAACTCATCATTTGAGGGATCGCCGGAACAAGCGGGAGCGTTTAAGAGGATTATTTCAGAGGTTTAAAAGTTGTGTAGACCTAACGTTAACAGCTTCATATTTCACCCTTGGGACATATTCTTTCAAATATTTTTTAAATATTATATTATAATGGAAAATTTGTGAGACAGAGTGTACAAAATTATAAGCATTGTGGAAAAATATTTAAATACTAATGCTAAACCCGCCGTAGGACAGAAGCCGAAGACGTACGCACCAACATGGGATATATTAAGGTTAAAATAATTATTGCCGCTTGTACTTTAGTCATACTTTTAACAATTTTACTATGGCATTTGTAGGTGTATTTTGAATAATGTAATTGAGCCCATGCCCAGAATAATGTTGTATCTAACACAAATATAAAAGTTGAGTTATTGATAGAATAATGTTAGGTATGTTGCTACGCATCGTATAAGGTAGGTATTATGGCAAGGAAAACAATTTTAGGCTTGTGGCAGAATTTTTAAATTATTGGTTTGTGGAAGAACGTTGTCTGGTGTTTGTCAAAATGGCGTCGCCGTCTGTCAATCGGAATAAAGGGAGAAAACGGACATCTAATGTTTTAAACTGGAAAGACATCAAAGCCAAGAAGCTGAAGGATGCAGGAAAGGAGTATTTATCCAGTAGGACGGGAAGATTGGCTACAGTTCGGAGGAATTTCATGCAGTCAGGGAGCCTGGAACTCACTCCAATGTACTCCAATCCTCTGCCAATCAAGGCTGCTAAGCTCAAAGATCTCAATGACATGTGTGAATTCATGTTAATTAAGCATGCTGCTTTCTATAAGGCACTATTGAGTGAAACAGAATAAATAAAAAACATTGTACGGAATAACGTTATGTGTGAATTTTTCATATACAACATTTTTCCAGTAATTCACTATGTTTTTTTGTAATAAATTCAAATTGAATTGCCTTTTGTCCTCACTTAATTATTACAACACTAAATTATTGTATGTTTATTATTTTTTAAATATAAAATGTAAAAAAAACAACTGGTTTCATTTTTACCATTTTTCTCAGAATGAGAATATTGTTGGATACAACGTTATTCCGGGCGAGGGCTCAATTATTTAATCACTTGATATGAATAAATATTGCTCTCTGGACATTCCATTTTTTTTAATGAATCAACAGATTTTGCAACCAAACCACAAGGTAGGCACCTACCACCGATTCTGTGTAAATTTGATTTTTCCTATCATTTTTGGCAGATTTATATATAGTAATTTAATTTAATTACCGACTCAAGCGCACTTCAAAAACTTACTAACCACAGTACAGTAGCATTATAGTGTAGAATTTCCTGGGATATTTTGTTGTGTGTTTCCTGACTTCGACGGCCAAAGTTTCAGATCCCAATGCGGGATCCATCAGGTGAGTGTTGATATTTTATAATTTTAAATATTGTCTAAAAATGCATTCAAAAATAAATGGAATAAAATATCTCTAACGGCTAAGAAAGGATCAATAGCCAGATGGCTAATAGAGATGGGTCGAGAGCGTTCGGAGCTACTCTTGACACGTATTATGAGATGACTGATGGATAAGTTTTTACCTCATGTATCGACATTTTTATTGTTTGAGTTTTTTCAACTAATGTATCCATGAATTTATTCTACTTTTATTTATATTTTTTTAAATATCATGTTCAATATCATGTATTTACAGCCTTAGTAATTAGTTATTGTAACTCTTGTATTTAATTTAATCTAATTTTTTTTTTTTTATTTAGCTTTTTTAATAGTGTATAGACCTATATCCATATTTACATTTTCCGAGGTAAGTTTTCAGAACTTCATAATCACGCATGTGAAAATAAAACACTAAATGTTTTATTTCACTGTATTTTATTGTGTTAAACGTTAGAACGTTTTCGGGAACATTTTCCCATTATCAATATTATAATTCAACTAAAGTTAAAAATACTTTCAGATAGTAATATATGGTGCGTTTGGAGTTAACGTAGGTGGGGGTTTAACTCAATTTACAAAATAATCATGGTTATATGTTTTATTTATTTGAGACGCATTCCGCCTTGCGAGGGCTTTATCAATCGAGATTTATAATGCCGTTGCAATTGAGTTTTATTTTACATATGTATCTACATCCATATTGCTTGAGCCACTTTAACCAACATATTACAAATGATAAAAATTACCGATGTAAATGATCTAGAGAAAACACTGTCCATCTCGATACAGGCACTGATCTAGTGAGATGGACAGGAAACACATTAAATATTGAATATATTAAAGTTTTAAATAAATAAAATATTAGTACCGACATATTTACCGCCTTTAAAGAAAATATAAAAAATAACACTCTTATGAGTGAGGAGAAAATTAATTACAAAAAAAAAAAAAAAATATTCGGCCGTGTTTCGTATCATCTATTTATAGTATTATTTTTATAAATACATACTACTTATTTTAATATACTTACACCTATCCGGATAGGAAGAGATCCAGGTTCGAATCGCGGTAGCAACAATAATATTTTTGTATAAAATTGATTTTATATGTATATCTTTCTAATTAATACATTTAATAAAATATGATACTACAAAAATTGTGCTTATTTTAATATTTCAGATGTTCAAGGATTATTTCAATTATTGATGAGTTTAACCATTATTGTGACTGATTGTGGGATTTATATTCGATGATTGGTAACTAAAATTCAACTGTTGGAGGTTTAGTTTCTAGTATACCAGTGATTAGACGCCAAATTACGAATAATTTGTTAATAATCGTGGATACAATCGAATACAAATCAAACAGTTACAATCACAGTAAAAAAATACTAATTACACGCCACTGCGCTATGGGGATAAATTAGCTTAGTTTTTTTTGCGGAATATTCCAATAAATTTGGATAAAATTCCACCAAAACATTGAATTATTTGAGAAATAAAACATATTAATAAAAATTGAGGCAAAGGCGTATAGCCTTTAAATGCGATTTTTTATTAATTATATCGTTGTAAATCAACAAATTTTTAAAACATCTAAATCTCCGCCATTGTAATAGTATATGTTTATATCTCTAAAACGATTGAGATTGCACATTTTCGGCACAAATTTATTGGAATTTGTATCACGACTCCATATTAAAATCTGTCTGTGTACCATTCCAGACCTTCTGCGTGGTGTCCAAACGCTTCCGGAAGAACTACATCCACCGCTTCACGGCCACCAGCTCGTTCTTCTGGTGGTCACCTTGGTCTCCGATGCGCAGGGCTTGCATCTATCTGTGCACCAACCAACTCTTCGATTATGTCGTCATGGCGACTATCCTGCTCAACTGCGTGTTCCTGGCCATGACCGAGACCATCGAGGAGGCTGAGTGAGTACAATCTCATTAATAAATATTTTTTCTTTCACTTAAAGATCTGTATTATTTTAGGCTGTTACCAGATCAACAAAATTGATCCGACACCAATAAGTATCTCTGTATCTTTTGGATCTTGTAAAATATCGAAAATTTACGTGTTCCAGAAAGCTCTTATGTTATTTACTCTGATGTTAATACTTATTTTTTATATATAATATAAAGTAATTACCGTACGCCGAAACTTTTCTTTTGATTAGCTTGCAAACGAAAAATAAACATTTTTTTAATACACCCGGTATATAATAATCTAGATTAGTTATGAGTTTAACATCACAAACCGTGAGTCAATCGCTGATATCTTTAAGTCACACTTACACTATCAGTGATTGAATATCGGGGAATATCGTGATTCATGATTTATTTATTTATATTTGGTTGCGAACCGTGATTCGGCGAAACGAAAATATTCATGAAGGAATGACATTACAATTCATGATAGACGCCATCTAGTAGATTCTGCCAAAACATTTTACGCATTTGACCTGAAATGCTGTGAAATAGATCCGAAAAATAAAAACACTTTTTTTTTACAGTATTCAATCTCTTTGTGATGATATTAAATTAGTTATATATTAATTACATATGCAAGAATATTTTTTTTCCCTTTATTTATTTGTGATCACTGTGATCGCAGTCACAGTTTTCAATCACTGATATTATCGAATATCAATCACAATCACACCAGTGAGTCAAAAGTAGCATTTTTTTCTCATCAATTTAATTCACACTCAAAAAGCATCATTTCAACATTTATAATTAACAATAATTACAGACCACCATTATAATTAGGCTGGAACTGAAAAATTGGCGTAACATAATTTTTATTATATTTCTCTTTTTGGAGAGGTAAGCGAATAAAAAATATGTAATTTTAATAATATACAATACTTAATTAATAACTCATATTATAAAAAAATTGTAAAAATTTCAAATAAAAAATGTATATAATGGTTATAGTTAATAATAATATATATAATGGTTAAAGTCAGAAGAATAAGTAAAATCATTTATTCAATAAATCAGCACATCACAATTACCATACATTATAATACGAACACCATTAACCACTTAGGCACAGAAAACACTCCAATGATCTTCCTTAAGAGATTAAAGCACTCCAACGATCTTACTTCTAAAGAGCTATATCACATTTAACAGAATATAAATACACTTATATATAATATATCAAAAACTCGTTAAGTAATTAAGAATAAAAGGAACATGACATGGATCTCTTCGAATAGAATAAAATAAATTTAATATAATTTGTAACTGATTTTAGCCATACATTGAGATATCGCAATAAAACGATTGGAAAACAACACGGTAGACTGTAATTCAAATCCTATTTCAGAATGAAAATATACCATGACGTCCATTAAAATGAGTTTTTACATTCTCCACACACGTAAAACACCATGTGATTGTCTAGGCGATAGCGGAATCAATTTTAATTGCCGTTTTCTTCTACATTTTTGGTAATATTTTAAGCTATATATCATTATGGTCAACTTAAAAATGAAATTTTGTCTCGAGACAATCTCTGAGATATAGATTATGTTCTTATGATATTATTCGGAGAATACTCTCAGCTTTTGTAGTAAATCGTGTACATTCCGTGTCTCAGAGATTCAAGTACTGCTACTTACCGCCAAATAGGTTATTTATTTTATCTCGCGCCTCATTTCACGCTTGTTGACTCTTGTTTGTTGTCAAATGACAAATGTCAGTTTAATGACCGTTGTCTGTTGGATGAATTTTAATATTTTCTGAATGTAGTTAAAACGGAATAAATATTCATAATTTGATGTACTATTATCAGAATAAATACTTTCAAGTATCCATGCTTCTAGATGACGTTTATGCGCACGTGTTGAGTCTTGCTGTCAAATCGAACATCTTGTCGGGTATGAGTTTTGTTTCATCCTACCACTCTCAAGCGGTGATCTCTGAGTTTATCACCGGATCAAAATCTCAACATGCATAAACGGTACTGTGATTTGTCTCAACTAAATCAACTAAAGGTTCATTTCGTGTACACTTGCCATAAGATATGTATCGTTATAATATACGAGAGACCTTTAGGGTTTATTAATTTAATTAATCTTCAAATCATAAGGGTATATCGTACGTCGGTATGGGTATATATTTCAGATCAATAGATAACTTATAATTCAATTGAAATGTTTGACTACGGATTGTAAAATTTTTGGACATGGTTTTGTAAACTATTATTTTGATTTTTCAGAGTTTGCGCACTATGTGGAAAATTTCATATAATAATTAATTAATTTCATGATAATATTTTGTTTTACTTCTATTATTTAAATATTAAAACAACAATGGATTCCGTACCTGCCTTTGGCATATAGTACATAAGTGAAAAGGTAAGAAATAGAAATATAATCAAGAATTCTAAAAGTATATAGAATAAGCACTCGGTAAAGTATATAGAAAATTTAAATTATGGCAGAATATAATATAAACGATACACACAAGATTACAACTATATGCTGTAACCTATCAGTACCTCTAGTTTTTGTGAAACTTAGCCAAATACTACGGCTTGAGATGTCTGTAGACATTTATGGCTATATAGAAAAAAACATTATAATAAAAACATAATATAACCTACCAATAATGACGGAAAATAATAAGTTTTCATTTTTAATTTATAAAAAAATGAAATCATATAAATATTACAAACAAATTAATAATGAGAAAATAAACGAGATATTATAAATTATAATATACGTAACGTAATTAACAATTTTATCTTAATTTATATTTTAAATACCACAGTAAATGTATTGATGGTCTATGATTAACAGACAAATGTGTCGTAAATATAAATGCATTTAAAAAAAAATGCATTTATACTTTTTGAATCATATTAAGTGGCAGGTTCGAATTCTATGCTACAAATTTTTAATTTTTAATAGAAATCATTTACAAAAAAAATCTCAATTAATCAATTAATTAAAGAAAATAATACTATAAAATTTGAAACAAGCACATCATTAAGGTTTAAAAATAACTTTAAAATCCCTAAATGTAACACCAAACACTATCAGCAAAATTCTATATATTTAGGGATAAAAAATTTCAATAGCCTCCCTACACAAATTAAAGATATAAAGGATATATAAAAGAGTTTAAAAAGAAACTAAATGAACACTTCAAAAACACATAATTGGACAACAAACAATATTACAGAATACTTCAGAAGCACACAAATGGACAATGAATAGAATATGTAAGGTATTATATAAAATTATTGTAGTGTAACTACCTCTCCAAGCACAAGAGCTGGTCTCTTTTTTGTAGAAGTAAGCAAGAGAAAAACCATGTAATTAAAAAAAATAGTAAAATACTTCATTCACGCTATAAAAAAATTGTAAAAAATGTCAAATAAATAAAAAAATAATTTTAAAAATGATTTTGGTATACCATTAATAACAATGTATAAAATCAATAATAGCCTCAACCTAAAAGTAAAAAAAAGGAGACTTGTATGATGCGCGCAAGTTGGCAAGAATGACAGCGTGGAAGGGATAAAAGAGCGTCGCGCTCTCTCTCTCCGGAATCGTAGATCAGAACATATCTCTTATATTTTATCCATAATTGTGAGAACCGTAATAAACTATTGTTGTACTGCCTGAATTCCCGCACACAAGAAGACATCACTGTGTGCAGCCGCAATAGTCGGGTTTAGGATATAACATTGTACTAAAGTATTTATGAAAAAATAACAGCGTATGATTATGCAACTTGTGTTGGTCTCAAATTATGCTAGTATCAAATAAAACATAACAAAATATAATACATATATGTATTAAGTATTATACGCGAAATACTAGAACAACTTAAAACACGTATTTGTTAATTACGTTGAATAGTAATGGTAAACCGTTGTGTGATGATAGTTGGTAACTAAGATTTAACTGATGAGGTTTAATTTCCAATTTACCAGTGATTTTTTTTATTTTTAAGTATATAATACAATGTAAAAATCTGTTTGGACTGTGCCCGTCTCACTAGAGAAATTCTGTGTCGAGACGGGCATAGTTTACAAGCAATTGTACAATTAATTAGATTTACAAGTAGTAGATAGAATTACATTTATTACTATATAAAAGGTGTATATGAAGAACAATTTTAAAGTGGACTTTATTTTTGGATCACTTTGTAGCAATAATTAATATAGGTATGAGTCGATATGTTTGGGTGAGTGCACCAATACTGACTCTACTCATATTACGAATCCAAGTTTTAATATATAGTTTCATGTTCTTGGAACAATTCAATTGATTTAAATCTTTTTGCATTCTATTAAATAGTTTAGGTCTAAAATATTTGTAGTTCCTTTGACCATATGTTGTATGTGCTCTTGGAGTTTGTAGGTTATTTGTATTTATCCGTGTGGAAATTATATTTTGAGTTGTTTTAAAATGTGTCTGTTTGTATTTATATATGTATTTTAGAGTAGTATTAGCGTATATTTGTCTTATATCAAAGACATCGAATTTATTAAAAATTTCGTCAGTGCTCGTTGTGATTGGGGATTTGAGGATAACTTTTAATATAATTTTTTGAGCTGCTATTATTGGATTAATTGCAAACATAGTTGCTCCACCCCAATCAATTATACCATGCTCTATGATTGATTGACAGATAGCGTAGTACTCCATTTTAAGAAGCTTTATATCAGTTACCAATAATCAGTTACAAAACATCGTTACAATTGAACACATTTAAATAACGATTTAACCATCACTAACGTTGAATACTAGAACTAAAAATACCTATTTGTTAGTTAAATATTTTACGTGGGAAGGATCTATACGTATGCAATAGTAACGTCAACCCACGAGAATCAAATGTCGTTGCCTCATGTATTTTCAAAAGTATGCCCCTTTAGTTTATAAAATATTTCCTGAAAACGTGTCACGAAAAGTTCAGCCTGGTACATGGTTAACCTCTCATGAATTTTAATGGGAAAATGTTCCACAGCCATGACACTGTCAATGGGGCTTGACTGTATGTTAAACACTTGTTTCACCTTTGAAATGTAGAGATATGTTTTTTTCGTTACTTATTTATTTTATAAGAATATAATTTTTACATCTAGATAATAAAGGATGGCCCAAATTGAACGCCGGATTTAAATTGAAAATAAAACGATGTCTTTATTGAGTACTAAAGTGCACACTCTCCGTGGCGGAATAGGATCGACGACAATTTTCACCTCCACTTGACTCGCACTTTTATAGTGAAGAACAGAGATATCACTGCACTTCCGGATGGTGTAGAACACCGCTTCTTCGTATTTCTGTTATTATACACGGCGACAATTTCGATCCACAAAAAAATCCTCTTGACAGCTCCGCGTCGAAATGCAATCTGATTCCACGTCGGTGAAATCCCTAGTTAGTAGTGGGCCAGAAAAGGACAGGTATAAAGGTTATTGGAAAGACGGAATGCACAGGGAATACTCGACATGCGTCAACACTCAGATTAAATAAAAAAAATTATATGTCGGATAAATGGCCACCTCAGCTTCCGTTGCTAATCTTGATTTTCAATTTCAATCTCTGATCCATTTCATCGATAATACAATGTCTGATCTATTTCATTGATAATACGTCGGATTTCGTTATTGAGGTAGTCAACTCTTTGTGGATTGCTAGCGTAACCCCACAAAAAGAAGTCGCACGATGTTAAATCACAAGATCTTGCTGGGCAATTGATTCAGCATAAATTGTTGGTGTAATAAATCAAATATTGCTGTATGGCGGGCGGTGCCATCTGGCTGGAACCACATATTTTCAAGGTCCATGTGTCTACAGTTGGTACCAAAAAAACTCCATTATCGTTGTGTTATGGTAACGATCTCCATTCACAGTTACCGCAATGACTAATACCAGAATGAGCCTGTCACGCCAACTGACCAACTAGCGAACTGTCAGCAGTGAGAATAGTCAGCAAACAAAACGCATTTTTTCAAATCGGATGACTCATAGATTATAACTATCAAAGTATCAGAGTTACCAACCGCAAAACAAAAAAATGGAGCGAATTTTAAATCCGGCATTTAATTTGGGCCACCTTATTCTTATTGTACTATACCTGGTCTCGCTGTGAGAATCTATGTTAAGACTGACAAAGTTCAATTTATTTCAGTAACAGCATGTGTAATATTTTAAGTACACAGTATTGGTTTATTAAATTTACAATGTGATAATTTTAATGCAAATAAAATGTATTAATTAGAAAGATATACATATAAAATCAATTTTATCGAAAAATATTGTTGTTGCTACCGGTTAATGCATGTTCCCCGGATAGGAAGAGATCCAGGTTCAAATCCCGGTAGCGCAACGACAATATTTTTATATCTTTCTAATTAATACATTTAATTTGGATAATATATGATTCAAATAAATTATATTACACCGACATAATAGAGTCGGAGTTGTTTATTGGAAACTAAACGAAAGAAAATCGTGTTTTCTAATAAAATTAAAAGTTTTCAACAACACGAATACAAATTATGTTGCAGCTTAAGTTACTAACGCGAGCAGGGCTCCAAAGTTTGACAAGGCAAAGAGTAAAAAGAACAGATGTCTCGCTTTTTGCAGTGGTAACGGTTAAATGAAGGGCACACTGTTTTACTACATTTCTTAAATTGTTGTACTACTAAACAAATTATTACTTCATTGGGTAAAAATTTTATAATCATTAATATGTATTGCTTGATATAAATTAATATCATTCTCCTAGACGATTGATTAACCCGTGTTATTAGTTTGAGAGTATAAACAAAATTTATATCAATCTCCCAATAAAAACCCCATTAAATACAGCAATACCGTACCGTAGCGAAATGTCAAAACTATAACATTTTCAGACGTGTTCAAGTCATCTTAATTAAGTTTTTTTCTTTATGTTGAAATGATGTTACTCCCGCTAATTTCCTAAGGTAGCTCATCATTCTCGATCTTACTCTATCCGTAAATAACCATATTTGGTGACCACATATTGTATTAAAGTGGGCCTGTACGTAGCTTTGAACTCGAATAAATTCAGTTTGGTTATTAATATCAAGCACTATAAAGAGAACTTAAACAGCAATAATAACCCGTAGCACAAGAATCTGAGCTGCTAGTGACGTATAAAATAATATTAAATAAATAAACGAACTATTAGTTGGAATTTAATTTCTACACAATGTAGTATTATAAGAAACTGATATTATTAGTTCTTTGAAGTAGTACTATTTTAATACTGTTTTTAATTACGGTATTCTGTACATTATGTGATTTTCTAATAGAATAACAAACGTACGAATATAATAGTCTATTTCTCACTAATTAAATAAAAATAAAAATGAAGGTTGTATTATATAATGCAACCTCTTATACAAGACTTGATGAATGCTCCGAATTATAATATTATATACATTTTTTATATTTAATGCTTAATATTTATAGCAAATTTATGGCGTCAACCATTTTTTCAAAAGCATTATTCACATTTCAAAGACTAATAGAACTCTAATTTTTTACGGTAACACGAGTTGACGGCATGGCTGCTTACGAGTATTTTATATCATGGTATGGTAAAAAGGTTAATAACATGGTGTTATTCACGTTTTAAATATTGTTATATAAGGCTTTTACCTATTTAATTTATATGCGATCGTTTCATTTTTTCATTCTAACGAGTTTGTTCATAGTGTATACGTATATACTAAAAAAAATATCTCAATACAAATATTTTGAAACCGTACATATTTCATCACTGACAAGCTCGATATCCGTTGTTGATTATATTACCATCGGCCTGACAAATTAATTTTTCGTCCAAAAGTCATATTCGGTTTAGCAATTTGACCTTTAATTGTGACTAAAACTGTCATACATGCTATCAACGGTTGACATTAAGCTAATTATACTAACTAATGGCTTAGCAAATTATCTTTGTACCGTGGACATATTTTTAGATATATGTCGTGCGCTGTTTTATAGCAAATTTTATATTATTTGAAATGTATTTTAAAACATTTTTTCCGATTAAAAGCGACACCTTTTTAAAATGCTATCTTTCTCAAATTCTTTTAAGAACACATTCAAATAAAAAGTACTATAGTTTAATTGGAAAAACATTCTACTGGTAATGCAAATACTATGGTTCAAGTCCCGATAGCATTATAATCATATTCTTTCGAAAGATAGATTTGTAACCTATTTTTTTTTAATATCTGTATAAAATAAATATTGATTCAATACATAAGTTCGTAGCGTTTTTTTTTTTAAGACAACAATGCTTTGGATTGATTTTTAATACCAAAGAATTATTTTATTTAATAAGTCTAGAATTCTTAAATTTGAAAAAACAGTAATATTTTTTTAATAAATAAAATAGAGTATCAACTTCAAAAAATGAACATTTCTGACATTCTTATGTTTGAGTTTAACCGAAAGATAAAGAAGGTGTCATCTACTGTGAATTTTTTCCGAGAAATGTAACTATCTCTTCTAGGGTTTATCGCCAAAAGCTCAGATGCCAAAATTCAGAAAAAATTACCGAGAAGATGGCACCAAGAGATTTTACAGCATAATAATGCCTGTCCCGGTGGTGCTAACATTATAAAAACAGCTATTTGGGAGCTCGGTTATTCCACATCCTTCATATTCTCCTGATCTCTCTCCATCAGATTTTCATATTTTTCGCTCTCTATCCAACAATTTTTAATTAATCTTCTCTAATACGGCGTTATATTTAAAATTGGCTTGACCTCAAAACCGCCAGAATCAAAAATCTGCCCGAATGGGGGGTGGGGAATGCATTGCCGAAGAATATATTATTAATACAAATTAAATGAATCAACTAGATATAAAGATAAAATAATACGTAATCCAATTTCGCTATATCTAGCAAGTGGGTTTACGAAAATAATTTTTATATTCTGTAGCTCTTTAAAATTGACACATCTGTTATTTCATTTTTAAAAACAATCAACTTTATATAGGAAAAGATCCAGGTTCGAATATCGATAGTAACTAAAAAAATGTTTTGATAAATAGATTTTTTCTGTATAACTTTCAAATTGATTAATTTAATTTGTAATAAAAATACCACAGAGCTATGTTCTGAAGAACCGCAACTTCACAATAATAATGTGTTTTCCTTAAGAATATATTATTGAATAGTTTATGTAATTTAGTTTATTAAAAAAAATAATAATAATCATTAGGAGAACACATTCTTATTGTGAAGTTGTTACATTACAATAATAAAGTTGTATCAATGTGTCCAAAATTTAATAAAAATGAATTGATAATTCTGACGTTTGCTATCAGATTACTCAACGGAACTTGAGATTCTGTAAAAATAAGGTAGATTGTTCTTTCAAATAATGGAACGATTAAATGTATTAATAACATATAGGTACGAAAATTGTCGCTGTAGCATAGTTGGATAATGCACCTTCCCCGGTTAGGAAAGAGATTCAGGTTCAAATCCCGGTGGCGTGACAACAATATTTTTCGATAAAATTGATTTTATATGTATATCTTTCTAATTAATATATTTAATAATAATCATGTTGCCAACTTATGCATCGACCCAATAAAATATATCTTATTATGATGAGGCTGCGCCCATGAACACGTCATGAATCTTCGTGCAAGGGATGCACAACACTGTTAATTTATTAGCTGTTGGACTTGCTAGAATTTCCCGGGGAAACATTTACTTCAGCACTGTCGCTGAAGCGTGTAATCTAATAGAGACAGCGGATTGTTTCAGTAGTCGCAGACAGCAGCTGTGACGTAGCGCCCGTCGGGTAGAAATAGAAATTGCATATTGTATAATTTAGCTAAATTGTGTCTCTGCATTTTTGAGCAGATTTGTCGACCTTGGAGGAAACGGTGGCAAGATAGAAGAGCGCCCACACGGCTGCTGAAAGAATAGCTCAGCGAGAGGTGGTAATGAATAAATCATTACGGAGCCCTTTGAATGTATGAGTGTACTATTGCACGAGGTCACTGCCAGTTCTGGAGTGGCGAACGTCTCATGAAATGGTGAGATGCACATACATTTTTAAGAGACTCGACTTCGACATGTGTGGAATTAATATCAGGTCTAAAACCGTGCAACTGATACATGTATAGTGGTGGCTGGTATTTTAAAAGAATAACAGTAGGTTGCGTGTGCATAATCCGAGCTCTTGTATATTTAAAGTAGCAAAATTGGCATATTACGTCGCACTAGCCATTTCGCAACAAGCCCTCAGGTGTTTTTTTAGTGTTCTCAACTGCAGATAATAATGTATGGATGACTAGAATGCCGAGTCGCGGCCCCGCTGGGAGATAAACATGCTTCTTCTTCCACACGGTGGCCTTCAGAACGAAAGCAAATCCTCCGATGTTTCATTAATATTTTATCGATAAATAGATTTTTTAAACATGGATTAAATATATTAATTAGAAATATATACATATAAAATCAATTTTATCGAAAAATATTGTTGGTGCGCCACCGGGATTCGAACCTGGATCTCTTTCCAATCCGGGGTAGTGCATTATCCAACTATGCTACAGCGACTATATTTTTAGCGATCAGTTAATCGTTCCATTAAGGTAGATGGCTCTTTCAAATAATGGAACGATTAAATGTATTAATATCAAAAAGATAACATATAGGGTTCGAAAATTTGTCGCTAAAAATATCGTCGCTGTAGCATAGTTGGATAATGCACCTACCCTGGATTGGGAAGAGATCCAGGTTCGAATTCCGGTGGCGCAACAACAATGTTTTTCGATAAAATTGATTTTATATGTATATCTTTCTAATTAATATATTTAATTCATATTTAAAATATCACAGACCTATGTTCTGAATAATTATAACTTCACAATAAGAATATGTTCTCCTAATAATAGATTTTTTCTTTATATGTCTTTCTAGTTGATTAATTTAATTTGTATTATAAAACTTTTTGACATACTCTTGCATGGTTTATTTTCTGATTTGCAGCTACCACGGCCAATAATTATAGATCTAAGATAATTAAAGTTCTTGATAATTTGAAGGTCTGGAAGAATATCCGTCCAGGGAAGCTGGTTGTATATATCAATGAATTAGCTATGTTTTAATCTATTTTCTGCTTTTTTCTTCAATGCGACCGAGTAATGCATCCATTTCGCATTATATAATACCAATTTCTTTCGATTTAATATAATACCAATCAAAATATGATTTATATAGTCATTATTATAAGATATCAACCAAAAAAAAGTCAATTATTGTTATGTCACATTTTTCTTGCGGGAGAAAAATTTATGGACGTTTCATAAATTTAATGAAACTTATTTGGATAAAATCCCACAAAAAACTAGAGTTTTTGTAAATTTTGATTATAAACGATTGAAATTTTAAATCGAATTATCTTCATATTAAATTTAATTTATTTGTTTTGACTCTAATCTTGTTTCAATTTAGACTCACATCACTAAATTCAAACTTATTTATGTCGACATTATTTTATTTAAAATTTGTTATAAATTTAAGACAAATTTCAGAGATTTGGGGTTTGTTAAAAAAAACTATTTTATCCCTATTAATACATATAATATAACACAATCCCTTTGAAGTGAAACTATTTTAGACACGGTTTTGTAATTTCAATTAGTTACTATTGGAACATTGTGAAATATTTCAAATCCATTTCTTTACTCTTGAATCGTGAGATCAAAATAATTTATTATTTCCAGATGCGTTAATAAAATAGGCGAGTGGGTGGCACAGAATAGACTTACATTGAATCCATCCAAAACAGAATTACTATGGACAGCAACACCCAGAAGGCAAAACTTAATACAGGAATCAATGTCTACGAATGCTAAATCTGCAGTTAAGTTGTTGGGCGTGCACATTGATTCAGATCTTTCAATGAATACACAAGTCAGTAAAACTGTCAGTGCATGCTTTTATCAACTGACACAGATTAAAAGTATTCGGAGACATCTTCCTCTTGAGGCAGCCCGTCTACTTATAAATGCATTTGTGGTGTCACGTGTGGACTATTGTAACAGCATCTATGCTGGCCTCCCAATGTTTCAGCTGGATAGATTACAATCTATTCTAAATGCGGCTGCACGGATAATATATGGAATTTCCAAATTCTCTCATATAACATCCCTTTTACATCAGCTACATTGGCTCCGATTCCCTGAAAGAGTTGAATTTCAATTGTGCTGGTTGATATACAAGGCGACACACAACATGGCGCCTCTATATCTTCAAGAACTTTGTATCCCTGACAATTTGAATGGTAGACGTCAAACTCTCAGGTCAGTCTCTACTTTAGCTGCAGGAAGGGTTGTAGAACCGATCAGCCGTTGCCAGAAGTCTAAATTTAGTGAACGGGCATTCGCAGTGGCAGGCCTAAAAGTATGGAACTCTTTGCCCTCCGTTAGAAACAGTGCATCAGAGACTTTATTTAAGAAGAAACTAAAAACGCACTTTTTCAAAAAATCATTTCCATAAGTGAAAATAACGATTTTTTAATTTTAAAAAACATATTATGTGTAAAGCGCCCTTGAGGTGAAAGTTTTTACGAAAATGGCGCTATACAAATTATCCATTATTATTATTATTATTATTTATTGAAATGGCAGACATTTTTACACGAGTTTCCTCGAAGGCGCTTGTTACTTTTCGACTTCAAACATCTCCATACAATTCATAGAATATTTTTGGAGCGTAAAATAGAAACAAACTTCATGTGGTGAAAGTATTTCTGTCTTATTTTAACACATTAAAATTTTCATAAGTTTGTTTCATTTTTTACGATATTTTGTTATTTTTTATTAGTATTTTATCTCTTTTAATTATTCTGAGGCCAACAAGTTTCACATCAAACAAGCACTATTCACATTTGTTTATAATACATTCATTTCTGTATAGCTAATGTTTAATAGAAATTTTGCTTCGGTAAAACGAATAACGTAAATAAATCGATTTATGCAACATTAGAAGAAGAAATGGCTACACTAGTCTGTCGCATTGAAGAAGAAAGTAGATCATCGATCATTAGCATATGTTGATGATTTTTTATTCTTGCATTTGTGCGATTCGCTGTCCGTGGTATGTGTAAGAAGTATCTCCAGCACCACATCTCAAATGCCTATCTTTTTTCTGTCTACTTAATCTTATATATTTACCCAATAATTAGTTTTTGTTATTGTGGATAGAAAAACCTATCGGTAGGTACCTATTTATCGGTATAACCAATTGTATAGTTGACCACCGACGGTAACGAATGGAGTTCAATCGCTTCACTGTCAACCCGTTAAGTTCACTACCAACAATATACACATCCCGCATCCTTACTGTGACTACAATTTCCCTTAGCCGCCCTTTCCGGATGGGTTAGTCTGAGGGCTCGGCGATCCCAGGGTAAATAAGGGATACAATCGCCAATTCCTATCTGTGACCGTCCGAACTGTCGTTAATCCTCCACTGTTATGTGCAGGACCAAGAAAATGTTCCATTATTTGTAAGGGTATCCTGTTTGCACCACATTTTGCTAATCATTGATCATTGATCGCCAACTTTCACGAACAAATTCCCTTCCAGATCTTGAAATTGTCAAGAAATTCAATTATTTCGTTTCCATAATTACTGACGGCGGTAGCTCCAAGCCAGAAATTAAACGACCCATAGGTATGGTAAAAAATTCTACCAGTATGTTCAAACTTGACAAAATATGAAAGACCGCGGTATTTCCATGACAACAAAAATCAGGCTTGTACAGTCTCTGGTGCATTGTATATTTTTATATGGGATGGAATCATGAACCCTGAAGGCAAGAAAGAAAAGACGAATTGATGCCTTTGAAATATGGTGATGTAGACACATGTTGCGCATACCATGGATGACAAGACGCATGAATGTCTCCATTCAGCAGAAACTAAACATCAAGGATACACTCACAACCATTTACCTGAGATGAATCCATGAATTATTGGGCATTTAGCGAGAAGAGAAGGACAAAGAAGAACCGACCAAGTGAAAAAGGCAACAGGCACTTCTCTAATTACAACCCTAAGATCTGCAGGGTGCCGAGAAAAGTGTAGAAGCGTAGTCAAGAGGATTTCAAATGATTTAAATGAAATAATACTATATTTATAAATATTGTTTCTGTCTTTGATAGTTAAATCAAACTAGATTGGATTTGACTGAAAGATACACAAAAGATTGCTAATAGATTACTTTTTCATTTAAGCCATAGTAACCCTATACATTTTCTTAGGATTTTGATCTATATATCTTACTTTTTTAGCGAGACATATTTTTCAGTTTTTTTACTGTATACATAGAGAATTTTCTCTCTTTAAAAAACACGTAATCTTATCTCAAATTCCCTGAACCGAAATCCCATTAATTATTTGATCCACCGCTCGGGGTACGCAAATCGAAAAAGTATTTAGTTTAAAAACCGAGCGGGACGCCATCTTCCGTAATATATATTCTAGACTCACTGAGGTATTTTTTTATATTTAAATATTTACAGCTGTTTGGTTATAAATGGTTTTCTTAGTTTCATGGATAATTTACGAGTGACATACTTCAGTATTTCGTATTTCACATGTTAGGGATTACTATTTTACAAAAAAATCAATTTGCTAAGTGCCTATTATATCAAAGCACTTGTATATTTGAGAGCCATATTTATGTTATTGTACTCAATTAACAAATTAACATTATCAGTAATAATTTATTCAATTGTTCTTCTTCTTCTTCTTCTTCTTCTTCTTCTTGTGCTCTATCAGTTTAATGGACGTTGGCTGTCATCACTTTTAAAAACAAATTAAATGTATCAATTAGAAAGATACACGGATTCTCTAATACTTTTGAGTAAATTGATAGCAGACGCCAGAATTAACAATTTATTTTTTATTAAATTTTGAAAATATTGATACAACTCTTGTTGTAAAATTGTAATTATTCAAAACATATGTTTTAAATACTAATTTAAAGGTATTTAAGATTTCGTAAAAACAATATAGATATCTTTCAAATAATGGAACGAAAGATATACTACTTTTAAAATCAGCAATGTTATCTTTGTGGTTAAGATTCATATTTTTATTTATTATCTTTGTTTTATTAACCACTAAAATGAGTTTAAATACATCTACCGGTTTCGAAAAATACCATTTTCTTCTTCAGGATGTCATAACTAAATAAAACATATATTGTTTCTTTGACAGAATCTATTTTAAAAAAAAATCTATTTATCTTTAGTACCTAACTCAAATCATTACTTAATACAAATTTACACGAATAATTTTTAGGAAAAAATTTTAGAATGGGACTCGTAGTTAAATTTAGTTGGTTGTTTATAATCTTTTGATTAGTTTTACACGCTTTATTTATCTCCAACGATTCCAAATTATTTAATTTGTGACCAACACCGTTTATATGCAAAATTGACAATCCCAATTTTTTATCAAAATCATTATCGAAAGATATACTAATTTGTTAAAGTGTAACATATAGGTCCGAATAATTTGTCGACAAAAATATTTGGTAACGCACCTTCCCCGAATTGGAAAAGAGATCCCGGTAGCGCAACAATAATACTTCTCGATAAAATTTATTTTATATGTATATCTTTATAATTAATACATTTAATTAGTATGTATTTAAAACATCACAGACCTATGTTCTGAATAATTACAACTTGACAATTAGAATGTGTTCTCCTTACTAACAAATTAAATATGTCAATTAGAATGATACACATACAGATAAAATCAACTTATCGATAAATATTTTGGCCGCCACCGGAATTTGAACCAGAAATTTTTCACATTACACCATGACAGCCTAAATAAATTGACGACGTATTTTTGAACCTATGTGTTGCAGCTATTTCAAATTAATACATCTACTGTTCCATTTTTTTTTAAAACTATCACCTTTTATTGCGAATACCTTTGAGAAGACGGCAGAAATTTTTTTATTAAAATACCACAAAAATACGTTCCGAAAAAACTACAACTTCACAATAATAATGTGTTTTCTTTAAAAATAGAAAAAATATTTGGTTTCTACCAGGACACGATGGGAAAACGTGTTATCATTTCGCTTAGATAGGTTTTTCTGTATATCTTTTTAATAGACTCATTTTATCTGTTTAAAATATCGCAAAGCTATGTTCTGAAATTGTAACTTTACAATAAAAATGAGCTTTTATTAAAAATATGTATAAACAGACGGAAGTTTATTGTTTTTTTTTTTTAAGGAAAATTACAGTTACAGTTTCAGAACATAGTACGGAGGTATTTTTAAAACAAATTAAATTATTCAACTAGAAAGAATCTATTCGTGGAAAAAATATTTTGTTACTACCGTGGTCGATATGACATCACCCAAGTGGTCGCCTATGGCAGCGGCAATTAAATACGTGCTCTATTAACCATATTTTTCAAAATACTCTCGCACTTTGGGTGTTATTTCAGCAATTTAATGTCTAATATTATCATATAGCATCGGAATTGTTGTTGGCTTATTGACGTAGACCTTTCCTTTCAAGTACCCCCCACAGACAATAATCAGGAGCCGTCAAATCAGGTGATCGAGGTAGCCAGTCGATACCACCACTTTTTGACATTATGCGACCGGGAAAAATTTATCGCAAAATTTCAAACGTAGCTCGGGCTACGTGTGAAGTGGCACCGTTCTATTGAAATCACGCGTATTGCAGGCACAATTGACTCAAATCGGCCACCAAGAAATTTTCTAAGCGATCACCATTAATGATTACAGCATTGCCTCTTGCATCCTGAAAGAACCCACATAGCACACCATACAGTAACTCTGCGTGAGTGTAAGGATCGTTGGCGTATTAATTGTTGATTTTCAGTGCCCCAATAACGGTTGGTTTGATGTCGAAATGATGAATTTTTTCCAAAAGTCGGGGTCATCAATATTGAGGTGCAAAACATGTGCGCTCCAATTTTGTCAGCTGTAGATACTACCTAATAAATTGTAATAACTCTTTATTTAGGAGAACACATTCTTATTGTGAAGTTGTAATTATTTAGAACAGACGGTCTGTGATATTTTAAATAATTTAATAAAAATGAATTGATAATTCTGGCGTCTGCTATCAGTTTACTCAAAGGTATTTGAGATGGCTCTGTCAAATGATTGAACGATTAAATGTATTAATATCAAAAAAAGGTAACATGTATGGTCGAAAATTGTCGCTAAAAATAATGTCGCTGTAGCTTAGTTGGATAAATCACCTTCCCCGGTTAGGAAAGAGATCCAGGTTCGAATACCGGTGGCGCAACAACAATATTTTTCGATAAAATTGATTTTATATATATATCTTTATAATTAATATATTTAATTCATATTTGTAATAACTCTCTACAAATAATGACAAATATCTGCCAAACAAAAATGACGGCCAATATAATCGGTCTGGAACATAATATTCACCCTGTATTACGTTTGCGTCTTTAATATAATTTATAAGTAAGATATTTACATTAAGTCGTATCTGTTACCGCGCTAAATCTCAAATATCTGAGTTGAATGACTAATTAGCCAATTAACAACTGATAAACCTTAATCCCTGTTTACTTAAACCGCGGCCGGTTTGCGTCACGTGAGAAATTATCTGATTGATACCGCAAACTACTTCCTGCGAATCGATATGCCTCTAGACGGGGATTATCCGATGGAACAAATTATGGGAGAACATAGATCAACGGTGAGAAAAATAAATTCCTAGAATGAGAAGCTTTATAAATCCTTCCATTCCCTCCCTGCCTTTCCCCGCCCTGCCCTACCCCCGGAGCAGGGAGGAAAGGCTTTAATTACTTTCCTTGAGAAATCCACCATTCTTATTCATAATTAAAAATATGAAAACGTGAAGGCGTTTGCGATAATCATTCTTATTATTGCAGGTTGTTTGCAAGATAATTTTATTCATTACAGAAAATGCCGCCATTGTTTTACGTTACGTACTACCCCATAATATATTTTTTTCAGTAGTAGAATGAGATTATTTTATTTTAATTGAAATAAGCAACAGCTACATATAAAATGAAGTACTGAAAATAAAATAACAATCAAAAATATAAAACAGATATTTAGACAAACGCAAGGTACGGTAAAGATACATAAATAGAAGCGGTGATGATTTAAAGATGACTTCGCGTTGAATTCTGCATTGTTCTTTACGCGCAGTCAAGCTGGATCGCGTCAAATCTCATTCGTGGACATGGGCCTTAACAACTATATCAAGACAAGTTATAAAAGCACGCTTAAATCAAATCAATCCATTTTATTAAATTTGGGTAAACTTTATTAAATTAAATTAATCAACAAGAAATGTGCACAGAAAAGAATCTTTTAAAAACGAAATAATTGATGTGTCAAATTATACAGAACTACAGAATATAAATTCAAAATTTGTCGAAAACATAATTGATTGATATAGCAAAATTAGTAACGTATTTTCCCGAATAAGAAAAGGTCCAGGTTCGAATACCGGTAGCAGCTAAATATTTTTTCGACAAATAGATTATTTTATATCAATCTAGTTGATTCCATTACTTTGTATTGAAATACCACAGAACTATGTTCTGAAATTGCAATTTCACGACAAAAATATGTTTTCATTTAAAATAAACTAAGACTCTTTATAATAACTCTTATCTGGAAAGATCTCCCACGCGTTGGCAACAGACTCTTCTCTGGTGACTGCCCTAAAGTCAAAAAAGTGGAGGAGTATCTATAGTCAAGAAGGCGGGAGGTAATGAAGATGACGATCTTCAGTTATGAGGAATCGACGAAGAAGAAGAAGAAAAGTTGAATACATGCATACCGGTATACTTCTAAACCGTTATTTTGCAAATGTCACTATCTCATGTCAAAATTAAACAAAACTTTTGCACAAAGATTTCATTTGTTTCTAACACCAAAAATATACAACAGTCTAAATTCAGACGTGAAAAATTGCAACCATAGTCTTACATATTTTTCTTGAAATGTGCAGTTTTGGCTCCACGAAATGGGGAGAAATTACGCCCAAGAACTTTTAGAAGTCCAAACTTGAGATTAAAAGTGCTAACAGTACCAATATATTGAACAATTTTTTATATATTGAACATTACAATTTCACATAAGTACACTTCATATATATTATTTACTCTTACTTTACTTACTCTTTTTTATTTTTGATACATTGAACATTGCATTTACTTTAAGTTTTACGTTGTATTTATATGTTATCTAATTGTATCTTGTTTTACTTTATATATATTTATACATTGAACATTACACTTTGATTACTACTATACCTGAAAAGCACTGTCAGCTATAATACAGTAAAATACTAGTGTAGCAGGCAGGGTACCAAAATACATGTCTTACTTTGCTCCAATGTTATCCGATTATAACAATATAACACACTGTACTATGAATAAAAAAAAAATATTATTATAATTATTTCGTCCAAATATTATTTCTCCTCAGAGTTTACATCTGCTTTCACAGCTTAATTCAGTTAGTAAAGAAATACGCAACAGGACTCGTAAACTGAAATTGTCTTCGCGTAATGATTGCTTACCTAGCCCTGCCAAGGGTAGTTAAGCTTGATAAATTACACTGGGGTTGGAAGAACCCCATATAAAATTAATATTGTTCAAATATTAGCTGAGCGTAGCCCGGGGAAATTGAATGTAAAATTAATAGGAAAAAGTGAACTTTCATAATCTAATACGGTTTAAAATATTGCACATTATTCTTTGTTCCACGTGATAAATATATTTTTTTGTGAAAGAGAATTAATGTATACCTGTGTATTTAACTCAGTACGCGTTTCAAAAATCTGATTAAACTATTTTTATTTCTAAACACATTGGCTGCCGAATTTTCGGTGAAATTATATTTAAGTGTTTCGTGTTTTTTTGACATTACAACACGTAATTTCTATACGCACTGCCAAGGCTCTAGATAGAAAAACAAAATCTAATATATATCCATAAATGGATCATATCACAAATGCGATTAACGATCTAAGATGAATCAATACTAGGTATACCGTTTTGTATGAGTATATATATAATCTTATTTTAGCAGGCTTGTTTTGCCGGACATTTTTTGATAAGTTTAAGTAGGTAATTCATTGCATTTGGGCTGCAAACTTGTAGATATATATCGTAGATCTTTTATTTGTCTTGGAAAGATGTTAAACCCCGCGTGGTTTTCGTTGTGTTTTTTTAAGTATGTTGGACCTACTTGGCTACGTAATTCACTTATCATATTACAATTTAAACGCGATTCAGCAAGGGTAATGTTAGGATAACATATTTTAAAAATCAAATGTGGTCAAACGCGATTCAAATTCGACGTACGACGAGCATGACTTGAGACGCGAGACAGCAAATCTTTGGGACACGGTGTGTACACGGAAACAACAAAAACTAAGAGTTGTCTCAAAGGAATCTTTAAAGAGCAAAATCCGTATTTCAGAGGTTGTCTCAAGTCAAATAATTGGACACTGCTCATAATACATCTACATACGAGGGTGAGTCAAAAATTATCTACACTTCTGCCATAACACACAGTCAAGGTTGTGATGCCGCCTTCGGCGCATGCGTGCTTAGAGTTGGTACGACTACGGTCACGCATGCAAAATTTGATCCCGATCGCGTCATTTGCCTTCCGGATATTACAGTGTAAACATGTCCGCTCTGCTAGCAGTTTGCACCAAGGAGGAACAACAGGCAGTGATCCGATTTCTCTAGTCGGAGGGTGTGAAAGAGGCTTTTATCACAATACGGGGACAGTGCTTTATCGCGTAAAAGTGTTTTTTTTGTGGATCGAAAGATTAAAAGTAGCCGGACGAGTGTGACGCACGAAGAGAGAGCGGAACGCCCGTCAACCTCCACCACGGACGATAATATCGAGCTCGAGAGATGGTTCTGGCGAATAGGCGAATCACCATCGGTGAGGTAGCCGTCTTCTTTGAACATCAGTCAAGGTTCTGCCTATCAAATCATCCGCGACGAGCTTGACTTCCGTAAAGTATGTGAAAATAAATCGTAGAACGAAAAATGTTGATAATTTTAGACTTGCCCTCGTATATCATGAATTGACAATTTAATTCACGGAATATACTTATAGACTTATTGCACACTAGTGATTACTATTGAGATAATACGTTTGAGAACCTATCTTACATTGTGTTAGATATCAGAAATACATATTGGAAAAGTCTCCGTCCTTTCAGTGCGACTTTCAATTTTAGCAATAGCCATAAGTTATACCGAACTAGTCAGGTGAGTAGTTAGAATGATCTAGACTAGACTGCTCTAAATTGTAATCGTCCATTTATGCGCACACAGATATATGTAACCCTTTCAATAGCTAACTAGCAACTGGCTCTATCCGTTTAATATTTACACACGTATTAGTTCAAACATGTTTCAATTCGAATATTTACGTGATTTTGATATATTTGCAACGCGGCTATTCCCGGAGTTAGATTGTCACAATTCCCGGGGTTAATTGTTAAATTCAAAATATAATTACTAATATTTTTCTTAAAATACCTATTTAGTATTTCAGTTATACAGAATGTAACAGACCTAGTCCACAATATTTTATGGGTGGATACCTACTAAATTACGAGTCGAAAATGTTCAATGGATATGTGCCTAATCTCAACCATATCAGAGATATAAGCATTTCAAAAAAATCATAATTATGCATTTATTTCAATTAATTGAAATATTTTATTGATTTCAAATTATATATTAAATTTAAAAAAATAAAGGTAATCGAGTTTCGAGCATCTAGATTATTTTTTAAACGATTAAGGGTCTGAAGCAAAGGTACAGATTAATAATGGAACAATTTCACAAATATTTATTGCGAAGTACGTAGACTTCAAACTTATACGATTTTGTAAAAATTTCAAACAATAATATTTTCCGTAACATTGCAGAATTTGCACATATTTCTTGAACATTTATGACTTGTTATTTATTCAGGTATCCACTCATAAAATATTGTAGATTAATTATCCGACCAAGCGAAGTTTGAGAATTTTATTCCCGAAATGACTGTTATCGCCTGCGTCACCCGTGACGTAATTGTATCAAAATCAAGTAAGTATTCCATATAATTATGTGGAATGTAAATGTATGTATTTGTGGGTTTAAACGAGTACACGTGCACTTGACATTACAAATTGCAAACATGAAATACCGCGGAAACAATGTATTACATTGCAAATGTGTCCGCAGAACAAAACCGGAAAGTTTCTCAAAATACCAAAACGTGCATAAGATTGTACAAAATAAAACAAAGCGAAACTAACAATACTTTTTAAAGAAAAACGTTCAATGTTCAGTAATCACTTAAATATAACGGAAGTTTCTAGAACATTCCAGTCGCTCACTCGAGGTTTGCTGGAAGCTATCGAAAGGAATGACTTTTACAAATAAAATCAAATTGTGTTCAATAAATGCCGAGATGTCCAAAATAAGTATGTATTGAAATGAAACTTTAAATATACAATATTATTATTACTTCGATAAAGCACAATACGTTAACAAGACGTAAACGACAATAAGTTAAATTTCATTTAAATGAAGATATAAACGAACACAGTGATAAAATGTCGTATCTTTCGCATATCATTTAATGCATGCTATTTTTTCATTTCAAATAATTCCGTGTGACGATGGCCTTAAAGACCGATTGAAATTACTACACCATGTCTAAAAAAGTTTCACTTCAAAAATAGTTTTCATTGTCAATTAAATTAAAACAATATTAGATCAATTACTTATTAGGAGAACACATTCTTATTGTGAAGTTGAGAAGAGAGCCATCTACCTTATTTTTACAGAATCTCAAATACCTTTGAGTAAACTAATAACAGACGCCAGAATTATCAATTCATTTTTATTAAATTTTGGACACATTGATATCACAAACCTATGTTCTGAATTATTCAGAACAGACGGTCTGTGATATTGTAAATATGAATATTAGAAAGATGTACATATAAAATATTAATTAAAAATTGTATCAATGTGTCCAAAACATAATAAAAATTAATTAATAATTCTGGCGTCTGCTATCAGTTTACTCAAAGGTATTTGAGATTCTGTAAAAATAAGGTAGATGGCTCTTTCAAATAATGCAACGATTAAATGTATTAATATCAAAAAGGTAACATATGGGTTCGAAAATTGTCGCTAAAAATATTGTCGCTGTAGCATAGTTGGATAATGCACCTTCCCCGATTAGGAAAGAGATCCAGGTTCGAATCCCGGTGGCGCAACAACAATATTTTTCGATAGAATTGATTTTGTATGTATATCTTTCTAATTAATATATTTAATTAATATTTTAATTACTTTTAATTATGTATCGAAAAAATATAATCATCGCTTGAATACTTAACATTTTTTTGACAGTTTAGCAAACGTATCTAGATGAATTTAGCGACTAAATTCTAAACATGGATTTGTAAATCTGTAAGATCTGAGCACTCTGACATCCAACAAAATGTTGAGCAATTTAATTAGACATACATATACTTTTAATTATTTAACTATAGTATTTAAATTATTTCATATTTCTGTCTTAGATTGAGATTAATTGTTTCTTATATTGATTTATATCTTACTGTTAGATATAATGGATAATCTTGTCTCCTTAACACAAACCATGATCAAGTTAATGAGACAGTGAACATTTAAAATTAGCAATATTAACTTTGTAGTTAAAATTCATTTTTTTAATTGTTATCTTTGTTTTATTAACCACTTAATCGAGTTTAAATACATCGATTTAAATAAACAGTTATGGTTTTGATAAAAAACGTTGGTTTGTCAATTTTGCATATAAACGGTGTTGGTCACAAATTAAATAATTTGGAATCGTTGGAGATAAATAAAGCATGTAAAACTAATCAAAATATTATAAACAACCAACTAAATTTAACTACGAGTCCCGTTCTAAAAATTTTTCGAGTAAATTTGTATTAAGTAACAATTTGAGTTAGTTACTTAATTTATTTTTTAAATAATTGTTGTTTTTTTGAAAAATAGATTCTGGTAAGGAAACAATAATATATGTTTTTAGTTAGTTATGACATCCTGAAGAAGAAAATGGTATTTTTCGAAACCGGTAGATGTATTTAAACTCAATTAAGTGGTTAATAAAAGAAAGATAACAAATAAAAATATTTAAAATTGGAACTATTTTTTCATGGAGTTATTATTGCTGATAACATCCGTTTATTTACAGAAATGTCATTATACTATCACCCGATCCGCCGCCATGTTATTACAATGACCAACCCAACACAACTTGCTAATAATTTATATTTACCTAAACTAACCTAATCAATAATATTTTCTAAAGAATTTACGGTTAAAATAAAGAGTTTCAGAGTGGAAGTCATTGATATAGGCTGGAATAATCATTTTCAATCTAAAAAACCTTTCAAATATATTGTAATATTATAATGTGCCTGAATGATCCATTACAAGATAAAAATAATATTTTCAATTTTGGGTGTACTATGTTAATACGCTTTTTTTTTTAAATATTAGTATTATACAGAGTGAATATTATGTTTCAGGCCGATTTGGTTTGACAGATATTTGTCAGTTCGCATTTGGTAGTCGTAGAGAGTAGTTGATTACAATTTATTACGGAGCATCTAATGCCGACAAAATTAGAGAGCAAGTGTTTTGCAGCTCAACATTGATGACCCCGATTTTTTTGTTAATAAACAAATCAGCCATTATTGGGGCACTAAAAATCCTCAATTGATACACTAACGATCCTTACACTCGCGCAGAATTAGTGTATGGTGTGCCATATGGGTTTTTTCAGGGTGCAAGAGGCATTTCTGTAATCATTAATGGTGATCGCTATCGTTAGATGTTAGAAAATTTATTGGTGGCCGATTTGGTCGATTGGGCCCGCAACATATGTGATTTCAACAGAACGGTGCAATTACACATACAGCCCGAGCTACGTTTGAAATTTTGCGAGAAATTTTTCCCGATCGCATAATGTCAAAAAGTGGTGATATAGACTGGCCTTCTCGATCACCTGATTTGACGGCTCCCGACAATTTTGTTGTAGAAGTACTTGAAAAGAAAGGTTTACGCCAAAATTCGAAATAAAATTGCCGAAATAACACGCGAAGTGTGCGAGAATATTATAAAAAATGTGGTTAAAAGACCACTCATTTGTGGCGCTGCCAGAGGCGACCACTTAGCTGATGTCATATTCCATACATAATTGTGATATCCAAATTATTGATAAATAAAAAAAAATGTGTTTAATTTCTTAGTTATTCAAAAACAACAACAGCCTAGAACATAATATTCACCCTGTATATTCCCAAGTTCTGTACTATATCCTTTTCCCAGTGGGACCTAAATATGATACATTCGTTCATTCATTTATTATTCACACCCTTCTCGTGTGGTACAATTGAACATAGGGTTTCCAAAATCTTTATTGAATATCGTACAAAAGATATATATGATGTGCAGATAAATCTCGACATCTGTACTGATTATCATCCCCTCTTTCACACATTTCCAACTTCTACTAATAATTATTATTATTTCGGGTAACACTTCATTTCGTATATTTTTTAATAAGTCACCGCAGAGCCATGTAAATTATTTTCAAAGTGACAGATGTTTGTAGGAAATCAAGTGAAAGGCAATTTAAATAAATCTTTACTTAGCGCGACCGCCATTGTGGGTAAGTGTATATATTAATGTTTATTATAATATGAGTGTATAAATGTTATATTACAGTATAGCTTATTAGTAAATTAAGGGGAATACAACGCCAATAAGATGAACACCTCTAGCGGTGGATTTTGGAAATCGATACTTGACAGCTATTATTCCGAATTCATTAGTATATTTTGGCGCGTCTTTTAAAATCAGCCGCGACTAATGTTATTGACATATATTCCGCGTCCAAATTCCTACCCTCGACCATTTTTCTGTTTTCTTGCTCAGTGTGAATTGTATCCTTGACGCCATCAGATGTCAACTTGATCAATATTGGTTTATTCGCGTTGTAGACCGTTCACCTCCAAAGCAGTGAAGCATTGTTTTTTATGATTGCGTATTATTTGTGTGTGCCGTTGGTGAACATTGACATCGCCATCTTCAGTCAGGAGCGAATATCGTCACCATCCGCGTGCAACTATTGTGTGATTTCGGCGGCGAGCGGGAGACTGCGGAGGCGTCATACTCAAGGTAAGGTGAGCATTCTTTTCAGATCGCTGGTCCTTCTAAATCCATTTCCCCTCACCGAACTTTTCCTATACCACGTCTCCCGATATTTCTTTCCCACCCTGCTTTAATTTCGATTTACAATCGGATTTATCGTAATCCATTCCGCTGGGAGTGCGATTCGGAGATCGCACAGCTATGTAGACAGTACCATTACAAAATGCAGCGCTACACGGTTCACCAGCGATTGTTTACTGTAAAAGTATATTATGAAAGTAACGAAACAATTGTGGATACCGAATATTGTGTATATTTTTCGGTCGCCATTTGGCACCAGATATGTAAGACAATTTAATTGCAAAATTGAAAAAAACCGGCTGCGTGAATGACGCTCAGATTAAAAAAGTATTTATACGCAGTGAAAAATAATTTATACAAAAATAATATTTAACTATATACATACATTATATATTTAATTCATATTTATAATATCACAGGCCTATGTTCTGAATAATTACAACTTCACAATAAGAGTGTGTTCTCCTAATAATAAAGCTATATCAATGTGTTCAA
The DNA here is from genome assembly GCA_031772225.1 of Eubasilissa splendida. Lineage (NCBI taxonomy): Eukaryota > Metazoa > Arthropoda > Insecta > Trichoptera > Phryganeidae > Eubasilissa > Eubasilissa splendida. The sequence continues at coordinate 19,593,248 of CM062856.1, forward strand.
AATTTAATGAATTAATAATTCTGGCGTCTGTTATCAGATTACTCAAAGGTATATGAGATTCTGTAAAAATAAGGTAGATGGCTCTTTCAAATAATGGAATGATTAAAAAGGTAACATATAGGTTCGAGAATTTGTCGCTAAAATATTGTTTCTATAGCATAGTTGGATAATGCACCTTCCCCAGTTAAGAAAAAGATCCAGGTTCGAATCCCAATGGCGCAACAACAATATTTTTCGATAAAATTAATTTTATATGTATATATTTATAATTAATACATAAAATTAGTATTTAAAACATCACAGACCTATGTTCTGAATAATTACAACTTCACAATAAGAATGTGTTCTCCTTAATAACTATTATTATCACCTATTAAATATTTGTATTCCAGATTGTTAACTACGTAAGAATAACAATTAAAAAATACTGAGTTACTGTTTTTGCACGTCCTTGAATGAGCTTTTTAGATAGTTTGAAATAATATTGGTGTTCAATTAAACCATAAAAATTTGAATTATTACATTTTTGGTTATTTTTATTTGTTATAAATTTGTGATGTTTTAATCAATTAACATGTTCTTATTAATAAATATGAATACATTTTAAAATAATTAATGATCCTTTGGAAAGGCATCTAGAAATAAGCTTTATATTTTTGTAAGTGATAAAAAATAAACAAAACTTAACACACAACTTTAGCTTTAGCATAGGAAAGCCTAGTTGAGTTGAGAGGATGATCCCGTCTTGAAATAACACCTCTTTTTTGGATAAACTTCATAACTTGGAACGAATTTATTTGTATTTATATTATATGTGTGAGAACATTAATATTATAAATATTTTTATGCTACAAATTTCAAATTTCAGAATTCTAAACTTTTATTTATTACGTAAAATAAACCATGAATAATTTTAAGAATAAAATAAATAATAAATGAAAGTCAGCAATTGAACTTGCTGTTGCTATGTTAGATTACCTATCCCTAAAAAATGGTTCATTGCTACAAACGGATATAACGTTAATATTTTTATGTTGTGATTTTGAAGCATAAATACATATCAATATTTTTTTATTTGAATAGTTTATTTACATTCATATTTGTTTTTTGGATTTCTTATTTAAAATAACAAGATTTAAAAATTAACCGGAATAAAATTCAGATTTTTTTATTTAAAATTATTATTTGAATTTGATGTCTGGGAGTAAGTTTTCTCTTAGATGGCTTTCCATACATTGCATTTTTAATTATTTTTAAAAAAAATGCAGCGTTAATATTTCCCGCCGACTGCAACTGTGTCCCTCGTTTCCCGCATTATTCCCTAGGGCATCGTATTAATTAAAAACTACTGCACTCTGAGTCCGCCATGTTTAAAAATGGTTTGCTTCTCCATTTTTAAAACATTAGTTAAATTTCTCGCCTAGACTTGAAAACTTAACATTAACCTCAACACATAAATACTAGGCAAGCGTAATTCTTATTTAATGTCATTTTTCAAACGTGTGGAAGAAAGGCTATTTAATTAAACCTATCATTTGTACAGAGTGGATCAAAAGTAACTTTATTGTTTATAAACTAAACTGTCAGTTTAATTTTATTATTTATTCATTTATCTTTTACACGATACACAACGACATTTATCTACACGTGAAGCTCGCATTTATGAAGATAAAGATGGAGGTCATTAACAAGACATTTTTCAAAAATAATAGGAAATCATACAAAAAATATTATTTTCTAAGATAGGTATAGAACAAAGCTATAAAAAAATTATTTCATTATAAATGATAAAACGTCTTTTGGCCCACCCTGTAATATGTCAAGAGTTTATGTTTCTGGTAATTTGACATTTTCGTATTTATATGCATAAAGAAGTACAATTTCCACGATTTTTACTCGATCCCAAGTGGAGGATATCTTGAAACCATTGATTGTTCAAGAATATTTAATAAATTTTACATAAATCGAAGTTTAAAAAGCCTTAGTTTTAACGCTGCTTCTTCTTGAAGAAAAACACGCATAAAAATGTAAATATATCAATTTTTAATGTAAAATAATTTTTACATATCTAAATCAGTTTTATTGTTTAAAATCAATACGGAACATTATCTATTCATTCATCAATGAATAAAATGAAATCTAAATATATAATTTTGACTTTAGTTTAATTTAGTATCTAAGTCTTAAACATATTAAAAGTAAATCTGAGACGAGGCATTATAATTTGGAATTTTATTTATATTAACATGGAAAGGAGTAAAAGTCTACTTCATTAAAATCCCATTATATACATGAATCCTAAAAATGTATTAAACTAAAATAAATCTAAATGTTTGTAATAGATGGATATAAATCATACAATTTTATAACTCCACTTGAGTTTATTAGCACTACTCGAGTTTCGAAAGAAACAATAACTCTCATTAACAGGTGAAGTAATAAACTAACAACACTCAAATATAGGAGACAAGGCTTAGGTTTATTATTTAGGTTATTTAGGCTTAGGTTATTTATATTCATCCATTATGATAAAACTCTACAAAGTTAACGCCAATTCTATCAATAACTAAATGTTTTTATTTATTATCTTTGTTTTATTAACCACTAAAATGAGTTTAAATACATCTACCGGTTTCGAAAAATACCATTTTCTTCTTCAGGATGTCATATCTAAACTTAAATAATATATGTTTCTTTGACAACTATAAACTAATAATGTTTTCTTTAACAGATTTATTGTTAATAAATCTATTTTTCTTTAGTAACTAACTAAAATCATTACTTAATACAAATTTACTCAAATAATTTTTAGGAAAAAATTTTAGAATGGGACTCGTAGTTAAATTTAGTTGGTTGTTTATAATTTTTTGATTAGTTTTACACGCTTTATTTATCTCCAACGATTCCAAATTAATTTAATTTGTGACCAATGCAATTATATAATGTTTATATGCAAAATTGACAATCCCAATTTTTTATCAAAATCATGAACATTTTCTATCAAATGATTAGAAAATTCTGAAAACCCACTATTGTTCAAACATCTCAAATACTCCCTTACTCTTATATTAAAATTTCTACACGTTTTACCAATATAAAATGCAGCACAATCCTTGCAACTAAGTTTATAGACACCAGAATTGTTAAATTTATCATCTTTGTCTTTAGAATTTATGTTTTAGTTGTCAAAGAAACAATATATGTTTTAGTTAGTTATGACATCCTGAAGAAGAAAATGGTATTTTTCGAAACCGGTAGATGTATTTAAACTCATTTTAGTGGTTAATAAAACAAAGATAATAAATAAAAATATGAATCTTAACCACAAAGATAACATTGCTGATTTTAAAAGTATAATAACTAAATGTTTGTGTTTAAGTTAAGATATACAGTTGTTTGAGATATCTGTATCTGTAAAATTGTTATTTGTATATTAACTAACCATAAGCAGCCCGTCAATAATGACCGAAAATTAAAAATAATAAAAAATTATGCCACTTAACGATACAGTTACTGTTAATGAACATTTGTTTTAAGATACTGCTTTACAAAAAACTGACAGCTATTGTTTATTTTATATTGCTACGCGACGTGAAAACTAATCATAGTCATTAATTTTTTGTCTGTATTTTTCGGAAGAGAAATTAATCATTTTTAAATTTTCGATAAAATGTTTACTTTAGTTAAATTATTTATCAAAGAACGAACGTCGTAAAGAATTGTAACTTTACTAATAAAATTGTTTTTTTTTTCATTTAAATTTTTAAAAAATATTTATTCAATCTTAATAAAATTTTATGTAATAATTTTATATATTTATTTTTTTAAAAAAATATGTTGCTTTTTAATGAATAAAAATAATCAAAAAACTTCCTCACAAATCTGAGAAAATAAAGTGAAAATGTCAGCAATCGCTGGAATGGTCGAAGGCTTGGGAGAAATACGACAAATTAAGGAATTGTAAAATATATATAAAATATTTCGTTCTTTTCTTGATCTAGAAAATCAAACGTATTATAAATATGAACCAAATTTTTTGCCAAACTCATTTTTTTTTTGTTTTAATAAGCTTACCGTTTACCAGTTAAATAGGGCGTCCTTCCTTCAATAAAAAGAGATCACTTCATTACAAAACTTGTGATTTTATAAGATGAATGCCGTCTTCTTTTCATTTGAAGACAGTCCCTTATTACAGAGGCTCCCGATTCCAATGTGACTATTCTACCAACACGATCCTGGATATGGTGAATTGTTGAAGAGACTAAATTGCCAGAAGACTAATCTCACAATTGCGATTCCGTATATTACTGGGACTTATCGCAGAAAATTTCATGAAGCAACTTCCGGAAATTACTTTCTTCGGTCACGACCAGGAGGCTCTGAAACCAACCTCCGTTAAAAAGCATATCTATATACACAAATACGGGACATAACCAATTTTATAGATGTTAACTCTCATCACATTTTGATCAATCTTTTCTGAAAAATTTACCGTAAAAATATCTAGATTAATTTCGTTAGTTAGCCAGCCTGAAAATAGTGATTATTCCAAAAATTTATAAATTCGTTACTCGTATTGGTTTGACGATAGGTACCAACCTACAGAGTACCATAAAACTAAAAAAAAAAATTCCTTTTACATGCAAACGAAATTTTACCCGATTCTTTTTTTATATTACAAAAACCATTCAAAAATATATTACTCTTACTCTTTCACTAGAATAAAATTTTCATTATCTTTTACACTATGTAACATTAATTTTCATTAATACTGTATCATTAGTTTATTGGTAATTCAACAAAAACCTTCAAGTGGATGAATTTTTTGTTATATCTTTATCACTGTTTTATTCATTATTATTAACTGTTTATTTCAAAATAAAAATAACGCTTAAATAAATTAGTTAAAAATGTACAATTTATTCCAGAATGCTGAAGTTGGTCCTAATGTTCGGAGATTTTATTCTTGCACGAATAGATGGAGTTTATCGTTGAAATAATTTTATTTTTGAACACTTGTAATTAGTTTAGAGGGCAACACTGCACCCCCGCATTTAACCCCAGAGTAGAAAGGATAGCGCACCACATTGCAAAGCGTAAACGGGGCATATTTATTCTCGCGCTTAGCTCAACAATTTCCAGAACTCTACACGAAACCAGTCACTTGCAAGTGATTTTACAAATATGCCTATATATATATAGTTCTCATATCTTGAGCTTAACTTTGTAATTCTAACCTTTTCAAATAAACCGCGAAAACCGTAAGTTCCTATTTGAGATAATTCTCCATATTACGGTCGAATGTATATATTCCACGACCTCATAAATAACATGACACTGATGTATGGAAGTGAGGCATGGAACTAGCAGAAGAAGAACGAAAATAGACTGAATGCAGCAGAAATGAGATCACTTAGGCTTATATGTGGCAGATCTATTTATGATAGAGTAAAGAATGAAGAAATAAATAAAGAATGTAAAGCTGATCTTAGTATAGTGAATAAAAATAAGAAAGGATCACTTAGGTGGTTTGGTCATACGGAACGGATGAATGAGGAGAGAATGGTAAGAAAGATTTATGAGGCAAGTGTTAAAGTGTTGATGGCACCAGAAGTAGAGAACGTCCGCGGAAGACTTGCCACAACCAGATAGATGCTGGAGGATGGTTCTGTTAGAAGCTTGAAAGATGGTCTGAAGAGCTTGTATGAGAAAATGTATGAATGTGAATGAGGCAAAAATTGCATATCAGGACAGAAAAGTGTAGCGCTCTATCCTCTCTGCCTACCCCCGCAGTGAAACGGCATGATGGTAAGTAAGTAAATTAAGTTCGTTTTTTTAATAATATTTTAAATATTTCATTTTTCTTGGCGTGATGGTAAGTTAGTTAGTTAGTCATAAATTACGATTTAAGATAATTAAACTATTTTTTTTTAAGTATTGAGTTTCTTAGTCCACCGAATCAACGGTAGTGGCAGAAGAAACAAAATAAGGCGGTAGCAGATAACCCAAATGAGGATATTTTCATATCAAAAGTAAATCTATTTTTCTCCTTTTTGGATACTAACCGCTTTGTTGTATTTCCAGTTGTTTCCGAATAAACATTTATTTATGCATGTACAACCAATACAAAACCGATATAAAATCTGTTTTAGAGAAAGTCTAAACAAAAGAATAAAACCAAAATAAACGTTTTCTCGGTCACGTGGGAGCGATAAATCTTCATAAATGTCAATTTTAATTTTCTGTGCGTTACTAATTCACTTCTGCTCCATCCGTGCCTCCGTCCTACAGTAATAATTGGGTATAGGGTCTGGCTACATCGCGTGACCTTCACATGGAGGCTGTGTTTTGGCAAATCGGACCACTCTCACGTCGTATCTTAGTATTCCGACCCTCCCGCCTAAGGGCACGCGATTGATTGGTTATTTCACATTAATCGAGCGATATTTTCAAAGGAGCTTGATACGCCTTTATTATATTTATCTATCAATACGGGAAAGAATTATTAATGTAATATATAATATTAATTATAAAGATATACGTTACCAGGATTCAAACCTGGATCTCTTTTCCAATCCGGGGAAGATGCATTACCAATGTTACACATTTTTCGTTCCATTATTTGAAAGCCATCCACATTATTTTTACGTAATTCTCAAATACCCTTGAGTAATCTGATAGCAGACGTCAGAATATTAACAATTCATTTTTATTAAATTTTGGACACATTGATATAACGGATTGGAAAAGAGATCCAGGTTCGAATCGCGGTAGCGCAACAATAATATTTTTCTATAAAATTAATTTTATATGTATATTTTTGTAATTAATACATTTCATTAGTATTTAAAATGTCACAGCTCTATGTGCTGAATAATTATAAGAATGTGTTCTCCTTAACAAAAATAACCACGTTTAATAAATCTTTCATTTCAAACCTGTGTTGCTCTATGAAGTCTGGACGTTAAAAGAAATCAGAATAAAAATTCTGAAAACATTTGAAACATTTTTACTTGCTTTGTATGTTACGTATTCTATATGATTGTGTTTTGCCATATGACTTTTAGTTTTGTGAAATGTAATTTTTCTTACCAATTTGCCCTAAAACAGGCTTGCCGAGTTAGGCAATACATTTTAAAATGTGTGTAAAATATATGTAACAAACTGTCCTTTTTTTGTCGGTGTACAAATGTTATATATGTCTAAATAAATTAAATTAAATTAAAAGAAATGTCTTAACCTTGAAAAAGAGGTATGTCTTGAGCTTGAAAAAAAAGCTACAACAAGGTATCATTTGACATTTACATCAAACCTTAAATTGTAATAACTTTTTAAATACTATAGATTATACTGACGCGTTCATAAAATAGCTGTGTTCTATTCGCTAATTCTGGTATTCCCACTCGATCTCAAATTATTTTTATTATTTATATGTTGACACCCCTGCACAGAGATATCGTACATATTAATATTCTCGTAAGGTTAGACATATTTTTGAAAATATTACTCAAAAACACAATGCACAGAATTGTTCAAATACGACATTGCGTACGTATGAAAAACAATTCCTTTCAAATATCTCGGGCTTTTCAACAACAGATTTTTGAAATATTTATGCCTAGAGATATGTAAAGTACGGAGATGCCTTCCGAAGTTTCATCTCGCACGACATCTCTCGGGAGGCAGGAATGTTCTGTAGCAACTATGGAATACAGCCATTATTGTCAAGTTCTGCCTCAGGAAATTCCTTTCCAAGTGTTTGGTCGTTTACATTTCGCAATGGTGGTCGGGTATTGTGTTGATTTCCAATTGAAATATAAATATTTGTTATCATTATATTTAAGCACAATTAGTTAACCTTTTTATCAAAAATTCGACCCCTTCGAAATATACCTACATTACTTAAAATAGCACTATCAAAATCAAGTCAATCGTAAATTTAATTTATTTTTGTGATTAGACTTTTATTTTATTTATTATTTATTTTCCATACACATCATGACCCAAAAAAGTAGTCTAAATGGAGCCTACAATTAGGGGATATCATGAGGTTATACGAAATTCAACAGTTTAGAGCAAAAAAAATTATAAAACAGTTATTTTAAATATTTTTAGTTAGCCGTTAACGAAAAACCTTAGCTTATGTGATAGCGACATTATCACAGCATATATGTGCCAAATTTAATCACAAGACGTTGAGTATTTATAATATAGCGCTCATTTTTGTAAATACATAATTTCAGATAGCTCCATTTGAGCTCATAGTAATGTCCCCTAATCGTAGGCTCCGTGTACTGTCTCTGAAATACCTTATATATGTGCACAAATAAAATATTTTTAATAATATTTAATAGCAGAATGAATATTATACACCTTCAACTCTTGAATTATGGGGATGGCTAAGACATTTATATTATATAAAAATTTAATTAAAATTTATGAAATTTAATAAATAATTATATTCAGAGAAAAAATTATCAAATTAGAACTTATTTATTATTTATTTATTTCTGTTGAAAACCTAAGCAATTTTAGGGCCTTTAGGGAACGATAGGTGTATTCATTTGAAAAGTGTAACATATAAGTTCGAAAAATTGTCGTCAATGCACTGTGTTAGTGTAGCATAATCGGTTAATATACGTTCCCCGGATAGGAAGATATTCAGGTTCGAATCCCGGTAACAACAACAATATTTTTCAATAAAACTGATTTTATATGTATATCTTTCTTATTATTACATTTAATTTATATTTTAAAAAAGATATAATACGTCAAATCAAGGATACTCGCCGTATATGACACGCGTGCAATAATTCTCCAACAGCCAATGAGTGAATAAAAATAAACATTTCTTTTCAGATCGATAACTATTTTGCATTGCAAATTGCTCATTTGAAATTAAATTATGTCGGAATAAAACTAGTGTATAATTGCTATGGTGTTTTCTTTCATCATAAATGGTTGCAATAAATCATAAAAGATATTCGTAATAATAACTTTCTGAGGGAAAACTATTATCATTTTCAAGGGTCTCGGGATATCTAGCGTATAAATTATGACGTTGTCTTTGAACAAGTCTCTTTCTTTTATTAATCTAGAAACTCCTTTCACATCTTCTGTATTTTTTCCTTAAACTTTTTCACAGGACGTGAAGAATCCTCGTTAGTCACAGTGGCTGGTCTAGTGGCGTACAACTATTATAACATCTTGTGAATGTTCACTAGAAACAATCCACCAATAATGACGAGATATTATTCGAGAATTAATATTTTCGATAATCTTAATTTGTTTCAAAAGTCAACTAAAAAACAGTAGCAAAATAATTTACTTCGATTTGATGCGAATTCATTATTATTGTAATAATTCTTGAAAAGCTTATCCCATTGTACGATGGAGACCACTCCTGCAACAAAACTGTATATCGATTTTGGCTAGATCTAAGTTATGAATGCATATGCATTGTATGTCCTATAAAATAATATCCTCCCATATGAAATCGAAACAGAAAAAAAATGTATAAAGCCTTTAAATCGCAAATCAAACAAATATTAGAAAACTCCGACAGCAATTACAAGTTCTAATTGATTATGTTTATGTATATGTATTTAATAATTTAATTATATATTTATATCTTACTTCTATATCTACCTTTACATTATTTTAAAATTTAAATACTCCCCAATTCAAACACGAGAATTGATTTCTCCACTGAGTTGGGTAATTTTGTGTAAAAAATAAATTATCATTAAGTAAGTTATATGTATATACAGGCTGGTCCAAAAAAAGTGAGAAATCATCAAAAACCCCATATTACATAATCAACTGGCCCATAGATACGCTTCACAAATTTTCTTTCAAAAATATTATTCCTATTTATTTATTTGTAATTGGGGATCCAAGGTACGTGAGTCTTTGTATCATTTCGATGTTTTCGCTTCTGCATGAGAGTACTGCCATCTGTTGGGCCGACCCAACAACAGTTTATATTATATTCACTTGAAATGCCTAAATAGCAACAACTATTCTGAATTTTCCAATCACCTTTTGGAAACAAACCATTCTTTTGACATTAAAAAGGGTTTAGAAATTACGCATACGAATACTAGGGTTATAGTTAGATAAATCAAAAAATTTATAAATAAGAAAAAGTTTTAATAGCAAGCTAAATATTATAAATAACCAAAACCTTTTTGCAAATAGTCACCTTTTAAATTTGTTTTCACGGTAGTTCTTACTTAGCTACCCGCCACTTATACTTTATAGTTTTGTTTTTATCTTTGCTTGTGTTTTTGATTTTAGTGTACATTGTTTACTGAAGAAGATACCATGGGTATTGAAACATGTTGATTTATCAATAAATAGTGTTTTAAAGAAAGTGTTTTGTCTTATATTTATATAATATGTAGCAACAAAGTAATTTTTCTAATATTGAAGAAGTATATAATATTCTGCTGTTTTATTACTAAACCCATATTTTTGCGGATATTTCTAGGTTTATGAAAATACTTCGTTGTCTCAGGGGCTTTTGCTATAATATCAATGTCTTCCCCATGGGCCATGTAATTCATATATTACATAAAATAATTAAGAATTAACAGTTAACAATAGACCAGAATGCACTACTCGATCGCATTGTGGAAAATTAGGCCTTGAGAAAAACAAGGAAAAAACAAAGCTATGATCCTCGATCGACATAACTAGCTTTCACGAACAGATGCCTTTCCTGACCTTGAAATTGTCAAGGAGTTCAATTATCTCGGGTCCATTATTACTGACTATGCATAGGTATGGCGAAAAGTTATAGGTCCAGACTTGAAAAAATATAGAAAGACCGCGGTATATCAGCCAAGGTCAGGCTTGTATAGTCTCTGGTGCATTCTAAATGTTTAAATGGTGTGAAATCGTGGATCCTGAAAGCAAGGGATAGAAATGGATTGATACCTTTGAGATGTAGTGCTGGAGACATATAATGCACATATCGTGGACGCTTCTACTTCAGCCGCAGGAAGGGTTATAGAACCATCTAAATTTAGTGAACGGGCATTTGCGGTGGCAGACCTTATTTAAGAGTGCATCAGAGACTTTATTTAAGAAGAAACTAAAATTGCACCTTTTCAAAAAATCATTTCCATAAGCTGGAAAAACAATTTTTAATTTTTAAAACAATGATAATGTAACTATGAACAGCCTAGAACTCTTGAGGTGAAAGTTTTAACGAAAATGGGGCTATACAAATTAACCAATATTATTATTATTATTATGACGGTAAAATGCAAAAATGTCAATAAAAAAACTTGTAGAATGACAGAAATAAAGCGAAACTTACCATTTTATTTATATTTTGTACGTTACAAAACGAAACTTACAAAACTTTCACACTGGTTAATTGGCTGGCGGCGGGTGGGAGGAATTACAAAACATCGTTGCGTTTCACAATCAAAACAAATTGCTGAAAATCAAAATGCTTGAAGGCGTTTTCGCCGAATACTAACCCGCAGTAACTCACTGCGAAGCATTAATCATTTCTTTATTTCGATTGTGGCCCCTTTCAATATGCTCCCTCTACTCATTTATCAATTTGGCGTTAAATAGCGCTCTGTTCCGAGGTGACGCTACGTTGTTGCCGGTCTATTTGTATGTATTTTTGCGCGCCTTTGTACTCGATGCCGTGAGTTTTGTTTCCAGTGTTACCAGTGTGACAGAAAAAAACTCATGTTTCGGAAATCAATGCTTTTGTTCTCTTTTTTGTAGAATTTGTGCCTTGAATGGTATATTACAATGATTGAAACGATTATTAAACACATTGGAAACAATCATTTTACATACGTAGTGTTTGGATAGTTCTCTGTATTTAGAAATGCGGTATGTAAATTCTTAAAAAAATATGCGGATTTTACGTTTTATAAACAATATCGTCTAAATGTCGTCCATTTCTCTCAAGACACTTGCGATCGTACTCTTAAATTTGCGAACACGCGAGAACAAAGCGTTGGTTCAATGGCAGTAACTTCACGACGGATATTTTGTTAAGGAACCTGAATTGTTCAAAGATTGTTGCTGTAAACTCTTGACTTAACGAATTCCCACAAAAAAAAGTCGCACGGTGTAAGGTCCGGTGACCGAGGTATCCAGGGTATGTATCCGTACTTGCTGATTAATTAATTGGGAAAAATTCCCCTCAGTTTTTCCATTGAAACTATAGATGTGTGTGTTCTGTTGTTGAATCTGGGAAACAGCTGCAGTTGCGGTACCAAAACCTCGTCGATCATACGGCAATACATGTCAGCAGTGACTGTCTCTCGCTGGTTAAAAAAATAAGGGCCAATTATCCCTCGGGCAGAAATTGCACACCACACTGTCGTTTTTGGACAATACAAACGTTTTTGATGGCGTTCCCTTGGGTTGTCAGGCCACCAGTATCTCATGTTCTATTTATTAACATAGTCATCGATATGTAAATGTGCTTCGTCAGTAAACACTATGTTCCCAAGCGTTCGTGCTTTTTTGAAACAATCCAGCATCGTTCTCACTAAGGTTTCACGTAAATAATAGTCATTTTCATATATATGAAAATTAAACACTTGTTTTTTTTATTTTACTCATTTAATTTGCTTGAGACATGTTTCACCTTGTGAGTGCGTTACTAGTCTAACAATTAAACTCCATAACTTATTTTTATATTCAATATCTCTATCTATAGTGAAGGACAGCTTTTATCTTTATTTACATGAGATGAAAAAGACAACATTATTCATTGGAATCCTGAGGGTTTATATATATTTTTGCACGATTCTAATTTATTCTAAGGAATAATTCTGTTTCAACACTATTGCTATATTTTAATTCCATAATGCTCTCACAAGGCGAAACGCTTCTCAAAAAACAAATTTGTTATTTTCATATATTCATCGAGTTCTAGAAACTTTCGGTAAATCATGATTGTACAAATTTTTATATATATTTATTTATTTTAAAAACACACAACACTATTACATAAAACATCTATTCATCCATCTTATTGTACTGGGCGTATCTCAATTAGTTAAGAGATATACTGTGATTGTGACTGTGATTAATGTTTGATTGTAACATTGATTGGCAACCGTGATTTAACGGTTGGGGGCTTATTTTCTAGTAGACTCCTCTCATAGATAAGAAAGCCTGTTATATTAAAAAAAATAACATTGTATTCTGACGTCACTTCCTTATTACTTCTAAGAATGTTCACCTCATTATACACTTTCTCGACATTAACCATTTTTCATCACTTTGAATGGAAAATTTTTGCTCGCACATCTCCGGTGGGCGACATTTTCCATTCTCATTTCGACAATGAATATTCACTAAAAGTAGTAGAATATTCGTGAAAAGGTGCATCTAAAAAAAAACTCATCCATTCTGCTCGGGCGACTCATAGAATGGAGATTAAAACAAATTTACAATTCGAAATCTGTGAATATCCATTCTTTGTTAAGTCAGCCTTTTTAAAAAGGCGTTTATTACAGTTAAGGGTAGGGGGATGATTATTCTGAGCTAATTTACCCTGCGGGTATCGTTCATTGTACGAGGCGCAGTTAATATTATTCTTCTAGACCCTACTAATAAGAAAAGAATCTTCTAAAATTGGCGATCTAACGAAGAACATCACCATAAATTATATTATGATTTATTTATTTATTTAGACTTTACTGACATACATATTTTTGTTGTAACAGAGGTGAATACATAATAATATAACATGATAAATATAAGATACAATTATATTGAAATTAATACTCGTAGTTTATTATGTGGGATGGAGTAGACTCCACCTCTGATATATACAGCGTTGTTCTGGCTACTTTGCTAAACTGAAGTCTGTGTTAAAGTAGCCAGTTTTTTCCGTGCTGTTGTGGTGTTATTTAATAAAGATTCGACAGTAACATTGGTAGACGCTTATAAAAAAATTGAGTGAGTAATTAGTACACTTATGGTAACTAACTGACTTACCATCACGCTGTTTCCCCGCGGGGGTCAGCAGAGAGGATAGAGCGCCACACTCTTCTGTCTTGAAACACAATTCTCGCCTAATTCCATATTCATACATCTTATCATAGAAGCTCACTGATTATTATTGAGTGCCAAGTCTTTTGTGGACGTCTTCTATTTCTGGTGACATCAACACTTGCGTCATATATCTATCTTACCATTCTCTTCTCATTCATTCGTTCCATATGACCAAACCACCAAAGTGATTATTTCTTAATCTTATTCACTATACTAAAATCAACTCATAGTTTTGTATAAATATCAGTGGTAAAGGAAAGAGTGATATATTATTATTTTTAATAAAAAATAAATAAAAATTATTGTGAAGTTGCAATTTCAGAACATTGTTTAGTGATCTTTAAAATAAATTAAATTAATCAATTAGAAAAATGGATATGAAATTCCGAATTCGTATACCGGAAGCAATCAAATATATTTTCGATAGATAGATTTTTTCTATATATCTTTCTAATTTTAAATATTTGTTAATTTTCTTTGACATTTTAAAAATTCACTTCGTAAAATTTCAGAAAACAGTTATTTCGCAATATACATAGTCTGTGTAAATAGGTACTAGGTATGTATTTTATTACGATATTTTTAGATGGGTACCGGAACGTGAAGAGATATATTTTTAAAATATTGTTAATGTTAGTAGCGTTAACTTTGCGGTTAGACATAATTTAAAATTGTATTTATATTTAACTTTATTTAAACCGGTCCTGACGAAGATACGTTAGTATCGAAATCGGTTGACGGTTGCTTAAACAAAGTTAAATATAATTATAATTTTAAATATATTTTTATATTCTACAGTTTTAAAGTTTAAGTATTTTTCTTCTTCTTATCGTGTACTTTATCTATCTGAAATTTCATACACAATACCTGCATGGAACCATATTAAGGACCCTTTCTTAATTCTTCAAACAGAGCGATATTCGCTCTAAATTCATTCTTTATTCGATTTTCCACACATGAATTATCGCATTTCCACTGCATTCAGTATACGATTGTTTTTTGTTGCCAATTCCAAGCTGCACTTCTATACATTAGATACGTGTGAGAAGAAGTCTACAAAAATGATATCTTCAATAGTGTTGACTTCGCTTTTGTGTATTTACATACACTAAATTGTATGAAACTTAAAATCAGGTAAATGAAAACATCCCCACCTTTTAAAATCCGCACCGCAGCCTCTCCGTGATGAGTAGCAGAAGTAGAAAGCTATTTCTATCTGGCGCAATGCCGATCTTTTTGTGCGCTTTGGCTCCCCTTGAGAGCTTTTTCCTCCTGACACCAAGGGCAGGGGTAGGTTGTGCAAACCACCCTCACTCATACACGGAGCGTCCGCAGCTTTTTATGAACAGCCTTTATATTCAAATCTTCTTTACACAAATCTTAAAGTGAAGTTTATTTCTGAAAAAGTATTCTCAACGTTATGCGTACAAAAATAGTTTGAAAAATGTGTTTTCTTCCTAATTTCATTCACCTGGTCCGTGCAATTTTTTACTTGTCTTTAAAATAATCACTGATGGTTACGGCAGTTAACTATTTTTACATAACCTTTAGGTAGTTAGATATATGGACGTAAATCTGTCAATGTAGTGCACTCCTATAGCATACTCGTACAAATCATTTACCACTATTTGTAAATCACTAATTAATAGTAAACTATAAAATATATTTAATACAAATTTGCAAGTAACCCATATGTTTGTGTGTATATATATATTATATCCCACTATTGATTATTATTATATTCTATGATTGTGCCGTAACTTTTTTGAGACAAAGCCTTGACAATGGCACGCATTACCATACCAAAATCTACAAAAAACGAGATCTAAGTTAGCAGAGGCACCAATTCGATACACTAGTGCTCGCGGAAACCTTAAATAAAACACACATATAATATATATATACATATATACAGTGCTTTTTTCTGGAGTAACGCACCGGAACAGCGTTCTGGCACCTATTTTCTGGAGTAACGCACCGGAACAGCGTTCTGGCACCTATTTTTCTGAAATAACGAACCGGAACGAAGTTCTGGCACCTATTTTTGGCGGTTATTTTAAATGTTATGTTTAAAATGTAATTTTTTTAATAATAATAAATAATGTCCCCAAGTACATAATTGCAATCAATTCGTACAATTGGAAAAAATTATAAAATATGCGTTATTGTGAACGTGCCGAAGTATAAATTTCATTAAAATTAAGATTTAAATATCATGTTCTTTAATAAGCTTAACAAAATGTGATACATAAAGCATTCATTATGTTAACACATAACCGTAAAATTAATATTCTTGAAAAAAAAATTTTTTTGTTTTAAATATTGCTCAAAAGCAAAATAACATGCACGACGTGATAACAGCTCACTCTCACATGATAGAATAACTTTGTTTTATTTTTATGTAACTATGCGATACGTAGAATTACATATTGTTATTTAAACATGTATAGATATTTGAGTTAAAAATGTTAAAAGCGAATACAAATTTTTTTTACGTGTAAAGCGGAATTGACCTACAAAATTTCCGTTTGCATGGATATTAAGTCGGTAAATGAGAGGGGGGGAAAGTATTAAGGTCAGGTTTAATAGACTGCGATAATCTCATCGCTGCCTGTATCGAGTCATGAAACCATCCTTAACACCAGCAATAACGGATAATCACTTGTGGCCTTTGTCCTGCAAATGTTCCAAGAGTTTCTTAAAATACGTTTTTTTATCCGCTGTATAGTCTCTGAAGAGCGTTCGCTTTCGGTTGATACCCGAATCGGGTGACGACTCATTACGACTCGTAAAAATATTTAGCTTTTCAAATTTAATGAAAATATCCATACAAAGAGATACTTCACCAAATTTTAGACCATATTTAAACTTAAAGTGCTAATCCTACTATACTATTAATTAATCATATTATTATCTTTACGATTCAATTCATTGAAGTTCAAAACAATATTCACAATCCAAGGTTCACCCATAACGATTATACTAATATAATATTTATATTATATATAAGTACGTTCAAAGAACAATATTCTGCAATCGCTCGAAGATTAGGAACAGACCCTTACCCTTTGATTTGTTAATCCTTTAATGCATATTGTGATAGAACTTCAACATATAGTTCAACGCCTGAAAGATCGTTTGAATTTAAAACATGGTCACAAACAGAATTCAGCGTTATGTATAAAAAAACATTTTTATTTGAATTTGATTTTACCAATGTGGTCTATGGAATCTAACGAAGTAATGACGTTGATGAAATCATTAAATTACCATCGTCCAGTATTGTAGTGACGTGATTGTATGACATTATTTAGATAATATTTTTACAAGTTATTTTTTAAGCTTTAAAAATGTAACAAATATCAGTAAAGTTATGTATGTTCAAGAATATTTAAGAAATAATAACTATGTAATTTTTTTTAATCGTTGTAGTATTACAGCACAATGCATGATTTATAATTCGTGTTAATTATATTCACCGACTGGTTCAGAAAATATATTTACTACTAAGGAGAACACATTCTTATGGTGAAGTTGTAATTATTCAGAACATAAGTCTGTGATGTTTTAAATACTAATTTAATGTATTAATTATAAATATATACATATAAAAACAATTTTGTCGAAAAATATGACCAATATATATATATATATAAATATATACAGACCTATGCTCTGAATAATTACAACTTCACAATAATAACGTATTCTCCTTAAAAATATAAGTTGTATCAATGTGTCCAAAATTTAATAAAAAACGAATTGATAATTCTGGCGCCTGCAATCGGTTTACTCGAAAGGTATTTGAGATTCCGTAAAAACAATATAGATGGCTTTCAAATAATGGAACGACAGATGTATTAATTTGAAAAAGTGAAACACACAGGTTCGAAAATTTGTCATGAAAAATACTGGCGCTATAATACAATTGGTAGTGTACTTCCCCGGTTTGGAAATAGCGATCCAGGTTCGAATTCCGGTAGCGCAATAGCAATATTTTTCGACAAAATTGATTTTATATGTATATATTTATAATTAATACATTATATTAGTATTTAAAATAGATTTACCTTCATCAGGATGATGAAACACCAACTGAAAATCTTCTTATGTTTTTATATTCAAGTTTAAAAATATTAGGAAAATTAAAAAATAAATCTAGTACCTACCTGAGTAAAATTGTTATGATGATTAAATATGTGAAAAGTGACTCAATGATCCGAAATTATTACTATGGTTATTATTATTGTTAGTAGTAAGTAAGTAGGTAACCAACTAAAATTAACAAAAAGTCCTAAAATTTCTAATAATTTCGGATCATTGAGTCAATTTTCACATATTTATTTCATCATCATAACTAACAGTGATTAAATACAAAGTTAATGAAGTATTTAATTTAAATATGAATTAAATATATTAATTATAAATATATTTAATATATTTATAAATTTAATATATATTTTATATAATTTTATATAATTTATATTATATATTTATATTTTATATAATTTATATTATATATTTATATTTTATATAATTTATATTATATATTTATATTTAATATATTTATAAATATATTAAATATATATAATTATATTTAATTCATATTTAAAATATCACAGACCTATGTTCTGAATAATTACAACTTCACAATAAGAACATAACAAGAAAAAAAAAAAAAAAAAAGTATTTATTATTAAAATGAATAAAAAAAAACGTGCTTACGTTAAATATTAAAAATAAAATGTAATATTTTGGTATAATGTTATATATGTTGGTATTGGTTATATTATTACTACTACATTCTCCAGGCCTCTCTGTTTTGAGCTGTAGTTTCTCAACTGGAAATTTGTAGCCTATCTGCATCCTTTCGTAGATCCACCCGTCTCATTCTTGAGCCTCCCAGAGACCGAGTGTCCGTTAGAGTTCGCTCATAGACCTCACGGAGTGCTCTGATCATATTTGACAACGTGTCACGCCCATCTAAGCCTTCTCGACTTCAATATTGAGACATTTAATTGTTGGAAGGCCTTTACAAGCTCAGTATTTATGCGGATGCGCAATCGGTGATTCTCTTAACTGATCCAAATATTTTTCGGTGAATTTAGTTTTCTCATATTTTTAGAGACTTTAATTGCTTCTTCGTGAGGCTCCATATTCATATAGTACCATTAGCTAAATTATCACATTGTTAATGTGGAATTTGATTTTTCTCGATGCTCTAACTTGGATCCGAACCGTTTTTTTTTAAACATAATAGGCCACATTTTAGTTGTTCATTTTTGTCAGATATGTTGTATCCCAGGCACTAATAATATGAAGTATACATCAAATATATTTTGCATTAAACGATCGAAGATGTGGATGGTTCTTGAGGAAATATGAGTCTAACCACACTTGATTGGACTCCTAAAAAGGCTTTGCACTGCCACAGTTACAGTCGGAATGTTACTTCAAACAAAACTTACATTAAGAAGGAAGTAAGATAAAGATGTATACTCTCGCCATTACCAGAAAAGAAGGTTTCACAAGGCTGATGGAAAAATGATCACCAATCTACGTTTCGCTGATGACAACACGCTGGTGGGCGTAGAGAGATTGAACTGTAAATCATTTTTCGAAAAAATATACTTCGCGAACAAGCGGTTGAGTTTAGAAATAAATCGGTTTAAAACGAAAATACTGATTGTAGATCGTACTAATATATACGTAGCAACAAGCTTCCCAAAAAGTGGGACGCGAGATAGTTCAAAAAGTAATTTATTTGGGCACGCTGATCACGAACACTGAAATTTAAATAAGTAAATACGCTTATAATTTAAATAAGTTAATAGCTAAAGTTGCTACGGAACAACTTCCGAGAATATCGAAAGACAGTGAGCGACCAAAATTATGTCGGTTCACACTATTATCTTACCAATCTTCGTGTATGCAGCGGTGACCAGGACAGTTCGCAATAGTGACAAGTGTAAAATAGACGCCTTCGAAATGTTGTTACGATGCGTTCTGACTCCTGCGGATAGAACGCCAGGGTAACGCCGCCGGCGAGACAGTGGTTGACATGAAAATATGGGTCCGGCTGGAATTGAGTCCTTCACCTTTCTTTCACCTGTGGTAAATTTATTTCAGTGTTGTGTAATTTGGACTACGAATCAAAGTTAATTAATGACAGAGGTTGAACATTGTTTAATACAAAATAAATATCAAATAATCGATCTCTCCACGCTGGCGCACAAATCGTGACAAGGATGTGTAACAATAATAAACCCAACATTGTAATCACGATTCCTGTGGCAAGCCTCTCGGATATGTACCAAGTCAAATCATCACTGTAAGATTGACTCCGCCTCTACGGTGGTGAAATGATGGTCACGTAACCTCGAAATCCGTGCGCCGTAACAACTGCACACACTTGATCCTCCATGGTATCGTGGATCGGATCGTGGCCGTCACGCTGAATGTGCCGAAGATTCCTCCATCCCAAACGGAGACTGCCTTCTATCGCACATGCCAGCTACCCGTGACGCCAACTCCAGATTAAAACCGGGTGCCCTTAGCCCGGGGCCCGAAAAACAAAATTGTTATTTCTGCATTAGAAGAGAGTACAATACAAATTAGATACTACAATATTCTACAGATCTAAATCTAACCCTGAACATCTAATCGAGTACGCAATGGATTCTGTCGCGGTCGGCAAAACGCCGACCTGCGCGCGCGCCCGTTGGGCTCGCCTCTCCGAGAAATATTTGAATATGTCCAAGAACACACAATTATTGAATTTTCACCTACAAAGGCACACTGTTATTAAAAAAATTATAGATATCTCATAGAGACAAAGCTATTTATATTTATATATTATATGACAATTATGGAAGTATAATTACGAGGCTTACGACCTGTCTTCGGCTGGCTTAAGTGATCACTTTAAACAGTATAACTTCACCAATTCTACCCACAATCAACCTCCACATCTATCAAATTTTTGGAAATTATATATATGTTAGCATGTAGAAACATTTCAAGTACAAATTCGCTGTCACCATCTATGGTTTGAAATTTAATTCCCCCGAGACAGCATAGATGTCACTAATAAGAATCTTATAAAATATGAATTAAATATATTAATTAGAAAGATATACATATAAAATCAATTTTATCGAAAAATATTGTTGTTGCGCCACCGGGATTCGAACCTGGATCTCTGGAAGGTGCATTATCCAACTATGCTACAGCGACAATATTTTTAGCGACAATTTTCGAACTTATATGTTACTTTTTTTTGATATTAATACATTTAATCGTTCCATCATTTGAAAGAGCCATTTACCTTATTTTTACAGAATCTCAAATATCTTTGAGTAAACTGATAGCAGACGCCAGAATTATCAATTCATTTTTATTAAATTTTGGACACATTAACATTCACAATAAGAATGTGTTCTCCTAATAATCTTAATAAGGTAGTAAGCCCTGTAATACCCATACTTTCCATATAATATAATATAAATAGTTTTGTCTCTATAAGATGTCTATAATTTGTCTTTATAACAATGCCTTTGGAGGTAAAAATTACAATAATTGTGTGTTCTTAGATACACTCAAATGTTGTTAAAAAAATATTAGATTCTAATTACTAATAATGACGATCAGCATACCACTGATCATATTTTGGCTAAATCAAGTACAAAATCATAATTAAAAAATATAAATATCTATGTAAAATAATGTCACAATACGTTTAACGCATTTTGAATCACGTGTGTTGTGTTAAAAATACCAAACAATAACGCCACCAAATTCAACTAATACTAATATCATCCAACTCGACGCGCGCCGACATGATGGACCCCCCCTGGTAGTCTGAATGAGCTATATTTCCTGAATGACCACTACTCAACGTCGCCAGATAAAAGAGACAATTTATCTTCACTTCCGGTTACATTATACATGGGCCATTATCGCCGGAGCCTGTGTGACCCTTCGGGTGACTGAATAGAGGCTTTTTATTTTCCACTAGGGTTATAAGCATCAACGATAAAGGTAGTATTATCCATCATTTCATTGGGCAACCCCCAAGCAACTCGATGGGATGAATTCCAAATGTCTTCAAATCATTGTGAACAATTTTTGATTGAAACGATTTGTAATTTATGGATTTTTTAAAGGAGGAATAGAAAAAATTAATAAAAACAATTTTTTAATCATTAAAACTACACAAACATGTTTTATTAAACTGATTAAGGCACAATTGATAGACGAGATCTTAACCTTTTCTCTCCAATGATGTAAACCAAGTTGACATTGCCTCTAATTATATGAATATCGCTGTAAATATACTAAATACATTAATATTTCAGGTATTCCTTCGAAATATACTCATGAATTGGATAAAATAATTACAATATGTGAGTATTTACAATACGCAACAATAAAAAAGGTTTTCTCGAAGAACCTGACATGAATTTGTCAATACATACAAATATGCGTATGTGTCGAGTTGTGCGGAGGTGCAATGCGCGGGGCGCGGGTTCCGGATGCCGATCGTTACTTTAGTTAGTGGCAGAGCGTGCGTTGGCTGAGCTAGAAGTATCTTATGCGTTTTAATGCTGTCGTTCGTGATGCACCATAATTGATATATATTTATAACTATTATTTTAATGATTAATATAAGTAACAAAATACATGTAAATCATTTATATTTATCTAACTTAAAAATAGCAAAAAATTTACATGTGCACTGAGTTTACAACACCGGAAAGCGCGTTTTTATTTTAGCATCGTAAGGGAAAGGTAAATAGCATTAATTTTATCATTGGAGTATATTTTGATAGAAATAATAAGTATGGCAGACGGAAGCAACTTCCGGAAAATTTCAATACATTTTTTTCAATCACAATCACGAACACCCCCCATCAAAAAGGTTATCTATATAATGTATTATATATAGCTAAATTTATTTTGTGAACAAGATATCTTCCAGTTATTCTCAGATTTCGATCAAACTTTTAAGAAAAATTGGCCTTGCTAATATCACAGCTAAATTTATTAGCTAACCTGATTCTCCATTATAAATTGCGGATTTTTAAAGATTTTAAAAATGTATAACTCTATTGAAATTGGTCATTGAGAAAAAAAATATTCTGTAGAAATTGAACCGCAATTAATTAACTCATCATCACGTCGTTTCCGGGGGGTAGGCAGTGAGGGTAGAGTGCCATATTCTTCTGTCCTGACACCCAATGAGGCTTCTAACAGGACCATCCTCCAGTATCAGATTTACCTGGTGGTGCCAAGTCTTCCGCGGACGTCCTCTACTTCTGATGCCATCAACGCTTGCGTTATACATCTTTCTTACCATTCTCTCCTGATTCATCTTTTCCATATGACCAAACCATTTGATTTTTTTAAATATTATTTTTAGATGTTATAAATGAGATATATACATTTTTAAACATAATCTATAATTTATTTTAACATTTTTTTCTTCTCTATGAGAGTCGAGACTCGTGTATAGAGAAGGAGTATATAATACATAATTTATGTGTCTGCTTGTCTGTATACATATTTTTTGATTTCAGATACAAATTTATGATAGTCTGTAATTTTTCTAATTACAAGTGGGAGATTATGAAAAAAATTGATGCCTTGATAAATACAGTGGTTTTGGGTTGCGGTATATGTAAGTTTTGGAATATTAATTTGGTCTCTAAATCTTGAAGATCCGAAATTGCTTATTTCTTATCTTACTCACTATACTTACTCACTATCAGCTTTACATTCTTTCCTTACTTCTTCATTCTTTACTCTGTCATAATAGATCTGTTAAGTGATCTCATTTCCACTGCATTCAGTCTGATTGCGTTCCTCTTCTGCCAATGGTACCGTAAAGTGGACAATATTAATTTTATTCACTTTCACACGAAAAGGATTTTTTTTATATGAAAATGGCGAACTGAATTACCAAAAAAAAATTGATACTCCTCCCGAAATATAATTAGCCTCGATCCTTCATCGTAACTGAGTTCTACCCTGGAGTGATTAAAATGGTATATTTCCCAGATACGTTTCTAAATGTACGTATCTGCACTTTTATCATTCTCCCCTCGCTGGACATAAGTCCCGCTTATCATGTGTTTCCTTTCAAAACTTGTGCTGGCAGTCCGCGTGCTATCTTGAAACGGTTCTAAGGGATGCTTTATTTCTTCAATTTCGCGGTGCAAACTTTAGTTCCCCTCCTCCGGCGGTAAACAACCCCCGGCCGGCAAAACTTTTATTTCGGTAGCAGCCTGTTTACGCCTTTGTACGGAAAAGATTGGCCATTTGTATCAAAATCTGGCGAGCGACTGACAAAATGGGGGTCTTTGTTTTTTTCAGCATTATCTGCGACAAATCGGCGAGCACGAGGGGCATTTTATGAGGTTTTTAGTGTTGTCTGAAAGTGTTCTCATATAAATGTTTCTAGATATTAAAAATATGTAGTGTACTATTGGCCCACCATGTGCCATTACGTCAAGTAATCATATTTTCAAATAACACTGTTAGATACCTTGTTATGTAGTCTCGCCGGGGAGCACATTCTCTGAGTGTGTGAGATTATGAGAAGCGCCAGGGAGGTTATGCTCGCGAAATTGGATGTGGTAGGTCATCGTCGAAACGAAAGGAATTTCGGACCTTTTCGTGAGTTCTTGTGTGTGTGGGTGTCTCGCTGAGAGATTTTGAGGTCAGGTATTTAGGAAGAGGGTGAGGGCCATTCGCCCTTCCCCTTCTCGCTGAAAAATTCTTAAGTTTAATATCTGTCAGTCCTGGCTTGCCGGACGGAAACATTTTGTTTTTTTTTGTATTGTATTTTTTTCCCTTTAAGGTATATGCGGGGGACTCTCGGTGCCTCTATTCGTGTGTATATTTTATTTATTAATTTTGTGCATTTTCTTTATTTCTGCCTTATGTTGTTTTACTGAATAAATATCTTTTACTGCCCTGTACGGACAGTGAATGGTCTTTAGTTGGTAGCCTGTCGTGTTACATTTTTGCTATGCGGTATTGCAGCAATGCATGGTTGCCATGCAGTGTTAAAAAATGCCAACCTGGCGGTGAATGTGAAAGACCAATATGGGAGCTTTTAATCATAAATAGTTCCTGGGTAAGTACTGGGTGACCATTCACTGTTGCTTGAAAGTGTTCTCATATAAATGTACATATATAAGAGCTAGCGCACACCGGTGACTTTCTATCGTAAGACAGTTCTATCGGGATGGCAAAGACTATGGGAATCTATGACAGGCCACACACTGACGACTATATCTTCAAACGATAGAACCGTCGGCTATGCACCCGAACAGGTCCTCGACGCGCCTCACTAAACATACATACGAGCGCACACCAACATACATACAAGCGCACAGCAACGCACATACGAGCGCACACCAACGTACATACGAGCGCACAGCAACGTACATACAAGCGCACAGCAACTCACATACGAGCGCACAGCAACGCACATACGAGCGCACAGCAACGCACATACGAGCGCACAGCAACGTACATTCAAGCGCACACCAACTTACGTACGAGCGCACACCAACGTACATACGAGCTCACATCAATTTACGTACGAGCGCACAGCAACTCACATAGGAGCGCACAGCAACGTACAAACGAGCGCGGACACCAACGACTAAACTGTCGTACGCCGCCACCGACACAATCTGATCACGTGATCAGCAGTGAAGACACCGTGTTTTGTTATATTTCTGCTGCACGGAGTCACTGAATTGTTATGTGAGGACGGTATAGATATTTTGATAGGTTTGGTGGAGAAGCGACCGGCCACTCACAATAATTAATTAATAATGCTCATTGGATATTGTCAGCCTATTGAGCTTTATAATTTATCGAA
The DNA here is from genome assembly GCA_031772225.1 of Eubasilissa splendida. NCBI lineage: Eukaryota > Metazoa > Arthropoda > Insecta > Trichoptera > Phryganeidae > Eubasilissa > Eubasilissa splendida. Next base: position 19,619,190 of record CM062856.1, read on the forward strand.
TGTGACAACATGAATAAAAATTTCTAGGCTTTCATAGAGTAGGTATATAAAATTTTATTATTGTTAATACATCCACCAAACATCGCCATTTTATTTTCTTTCTTGACCGCATGATCAGAGAACACGCTGCCATCTCTATGAAATTCATTTTCATACTAATACCAAATTACTGTCGTTAAGACTAAACTATTCTGTTGTACGTCCAGCCCGACAACGGCCAAACTGTCGAACGACTATTTTATATGTGTGTATGTACTGTTTTTAAAATATATTTATTACTTCCACATCTATGTCTATATGAATCTATTAAAAAATCCCAACAGTATAGTATATGAAATAAAATAGCTATTAATAAAACAAAATTCTAATTAATTAATCTAATATAATTTAACGTAACTCAGGCTAACCATTGTAAGTCAAAAATGTGCATGGAACCGCTTTGGATAAATGTAAAACAATCCGTTCTGAATCCAAAAAAAACATTGTAAAACAAAACAAATACATTTATTAAAAATATGTTTTTTTTTAACATATTCGGTTTTACAGACAAAGAATTGTGGAATGAGCACGAACAATTGCGGCTTGGAACAATTGTTAGCGAACAATTCTGATCGAAAAATTGTGGGCGAACAATGTTCCGGACACTAGACTTTTATCGACGGTACTTGGCGGATATTTGAGAAGGCTATCTATGAGGCAGAAGCCTATATCCGTCAAGTGCCGTCGATAAAAGTCTGGTGTCCGGAACATTATTTGCCCACAATTTTTCAATTCTTCCCTTTTCAATTTTTCCCTTCTTCTGAAGGTCTTGTAAGAAATCAAATAGCCTTTATTGTGCAAAGATATAGTGATTCTATAAGATTGCATGGAAAGTCTCCAAGCACTACAGACCCGAGGGATTAATGCATATTATTATTATTATTATACACGTCCTTTTCCGGCATTAACATAATTTGTAAAATAACAGAAAATTTCATCAAAAGTGCAATACACAAAGAAAAAAATTACATATTGTCAGCATGTCCTTTCAATACAAAAAATGAAGTAAAGCAATCTATCCGTCACCACTGAGTTGAGACACAAAAAAAAAAAAATTTACAGCAAAAATGTCGATTACCTCCGCATATTCATACCCCAACGAATGCATTCTGGGGGAGTGCGGAGTTAGCTAGTGCATGAATTCTGACATTACCACTGTAATAGAACAATGAATTGTGTCTCGGTGACCTCGATGGTAGGTGAAAGTCAAGCAAACCAAATCAATAACAAACAAAACGAAATATGTGATGGCGGATTGTACATAGACGGAATAAAACTCGGTAGAATAGAGAAAATGGTTTCACTGGGAAGCAAAACTCTTATTAAATATCGTTATTAACAAGCTCGATCTGTATTTTTTGGTATCGGTGGTGTTGCCGCGGGGTATTACGAAAGCAGCCGCCACTGCATAAAGCGGACCTTCGATTATCCGGGATGAAAATAAATTGTTTTGTTTTTCATTTCCGGCTTTGTGTCAATATTTTAACGGCCTATTTTGTTATAGCTTTGAGAAAAAATATTAATATTGATGAATATTTTATTTTTTTACCATCTTTTTGTAAAGCGTTTCATTTTATTGCTCATTACCACAGAAATGGATGAATATAAATGAAACAATGTTATTAATCTACTTAAATTTATTAGCACTACTCGAGTTTCGAGAGTAACAGTAACTCTAATAAACTCAAGTAGAGTAATAACATTGTTTCATTTATGTCCATCCATTATGAACTCTACAAAGTTAACGCCGATTCTATTAATTATATTACAATAGAAATATTATAGAAATTTATATTTATCTTCATTACTGTCATATATAAACATCTACAGACTTCTAACAGGTATTTATGAGTGACAAAACAATTTTTTTTTAATAGCGAATATCTAATAACCGTTAATTCAACATTTATGTAGTATTCTCAAATAAAAAAAATGTGTAAAGTTAAATATTAAAAACAATAAATAGTTAATTTGTCTGTTAATAATTATGCCGTTCGTGTTTGATTTTAAGGTCGCTCATTAATAAAGACTAAAGCAATAAACATTAAACTACTTAATAACATATAACAGCGACATTAATTATTTATTGGAAGCGTTTAAAAAACTTTATGTAAATCCCTGTTAACGTATGAAATTAAATTGTAAATTGCCGACTGAATAATTCCAGTAAATATAATGTTCTCGGTCTGAACATTCAGAACGTTTAAAAGTCTCCTGCGAACAAATGCCATGTGCATGCCTATTTAGATTAAAATAATTCTATAATCGCCTGGCAATAATTATAGTATATCACTATCGCTATCAGAAGTTGGATTTGAAGACGAATGAAATGAATCAAAAAGGCAGGAAATAATTTACGAATTTCCCTTATTATTAAATGAAATTACTGAACAGTTGTTTTTTTTTCACATATATTTTTTTTTTGAGGTTGTATTGATTTGTTACGTGAAAAAAGTGCTTGCATAATACAACAATAACAATAGTAACAAAAAAAAATGAATATATTGTAACGTAACGTGTCTTGTACAAAGATTATTTAATTTAACCTAACCTAACCTAACCTAACAACTATTATGTGTGAAAAAATAATAGATATCTCATAGAAACGAAGCTACTTTTATTATATTTAATGAAAAAAATATGGAATTATAGGTAATTATAGGGCTTACGACTTATTTTCGGCTGGCTTAAGTGATCACTTTTTATAAATATAACGTTCACCATTCTCACACATAAATCAATCTCCGTATCTATCAAATTTTTGGAAGTAATATATATATATGCTATTATGTGGAAACATTTCGAATACAATTACAATATCGCCATCTATGGACTAAATTTGATATTCATTTCCCTGAAATAGCATAAATGTCACAGTGAGAATTTGATTATTTTTGAAATCATTTAAACCAATATTCTATATCTGTAAAATGTTTTTAACATGTTAATACTAGAATACAGCTGAAAAATCAATTTTTCAGTTTTATATATTTTCTTATTTTGACCAGTATATTATTAGCAATATTTGAATATGTCCAAGAACATAAAATTACTGGATTTTCACCTACAAAGGCACTGTTATTAAACAAATAATAGTTACCTTAAATTCAAAATTAACTCAAATTCAAATATTGCTATTCTGTATAAACTTGAACGTACCTTTGATTTTATTCCCGCAAACTCATAAACATAGTTGGAATGTTTATGTGATGAAACTTGCTAGACTAGTACTCCCACTACGAGAACGTAGACAGTTCGATATACACTTTGTTTAAACCACTATTTATTAATAAATTAACATCTTTCGATACCTATGGTATCGTTGCCGTAAATACTTCGATAGCTAGTTCTGGGATTTCTATAAGTAATGTTGAATACAGTAATTCAATCTATACAAATCCAAAATAAACAAACCTTTGTGAACCTGTGCTGGTAGACGCCGACGTCGCTCTCCTTGTAGTCTGATGGTCCTTAAATCTGCTGGTCAGCCACCGAAAACCTTCTCACAACCGATAATCCGAAAATATATAATACAAAATGTTTTTACATCGCCGCCGTAAAAATCCGTCCGAATCGCAAAAATCTTTTCCCAGTATCAGCTTCGCTTTTGTTTTCTGTTTTTAAATCCACACAAAAAGAACACACATATTCAAAATTTTATACCAAGCCTACCTATCGATGTATAAAAGCGCGTAAACAGGTATCTTCTTCAGGAAACAATGTACACTAAAATTAAAAATGCATGCATAGATAAAAACAAAGCTATAAAAATGGTTGGTAACTAACTACTGCGAAAATAAATTAAAAATGTGACTATTTGCACAAAGGATTTGGTTATTTATAATATTTATATTTCTATTAATACTTTTCCTTATTTATTAATATTATTATTATCTTATTATTTATATAATATGTGGCCACAAAGTAATTTCGCTAATATTGAAGAAGTTCGTTAATAGTTTTCGATAATATTATAGAGATACCTAACTTTTCATTAAGATTTCCAATTCATTCTATCCATTTTTTTCTTCTTTATTCCCTTATTTTTCCCTAGAGTCAAGTACCCGTGTGCCATGCATCCCGTTTCATGATTAAATATGACCATGTTAAGGGTGAATCGGTATTTCTTCGAAATTCAAAGGCAAAGCCACAACACTTTTCAAGACAATTGTTGGTACCTACCATCGCCGATCCATAATTTATGAACGAAAATTAATATGAATTATTAATAAAGATTAACATCGTGGACGATGCTTACTTAGTCTTGGTATGTTGACATCGTGGCATTAGTTCAGCAACCGAATATTTAAACAAAGGGAACTTGGGACGTTGTTTAATCCAGACCTGGCAGACTTATCCCAAGGATAAATTACGCTCTGCACTGCAGATCAGCCTTGTCTGATGATGCTGTAGGTACAGATCCTGGGAATTAAAGAAATTCAATTATTTAATAGCTTTAGTTACAAATTAACAGTGATGAAACTAAAATATCTAGAAATTTGCAAAAATAATTTTGAAAACCACATATTATATTTCAACGAGAAACCTCTCAGTATACCGAATGCCATATATTTTCGGTATACATGTTTAAATGATTACTTAGGATAAAATTAAATTTATATTAACACCAACGTTTGTATACTTTTTTAATGTTTGTTTTTATTAAATAACATTTTTACATATTCTTAAAAAAATTGACTCACAAGTGCATCTCTTCAGGTTCATTATTTGAATTAACATACATTAAATTAATGAAAATTAAAATAATATTATGAGTGTATAATTGTATTAAATGAATAAAAGGAAATAACTTCACTGTAGCTAAAAATGAACACAATATTATGAATATATAAATTAACAAAAACAGAAAAGCATGGTACATATCATTAAAATTGTCGAGTATTAAATCAAAAAATTAATTTAAATTTAAGTATCAAAACAGTAAAATATTTGAATAGAATAAATCTCGTATTAATGTATGAAATGTTCTTATTTTTTAACTCCACTTTTAACCAACCTTTTTTGAGCGCCTATAGAACGTTAGGGGTTTATTCGGTTAAAGAGAGTGGTCAGGGATTCACGACTCACCCCGGGAAACCTTCAAGTGAATGTATTCCGTGTAGACATTACATTTTTTATTTTGTTAAAAAATCTATGTATTTTGGTAAAAAAGAGAGCTATTTGATAAAGACGAAATGTGTTATAGCTTCTCATGGATGTTTAAAAGACTTTTATGAATATATTTGATTTTATCAAACGTGCAAGAACCCCATATCATGTTGCACAGTTGTATATTTATTGTATAATAAAATATATTGACGCATTTACGAGAACCAGTCGTAGTGTAGCGGGTTGAATCATTGGGTTTAGAAATTAGAATCAGATCCGGAGATTACGGGATCGAACCCCAGCAAAAGATTTCTATCTGCCAGTGATAGTGAATGTATTCTCCCAAAATACGAGAAAACTGCGATTCTCAACATAAAAAATATCTCTACCATCTCAAAGATAGATTTTATTTAAAATGTTATGCAATGGTTCAATTAGCTAGATGGTTGGTACTTTAACTAGGTTGGTAATTTAACAATCGGTTTTCACGAACTAGTGAGATCCCTTGAGGGCGGAAGAGAGAGGGGGATAGCATTGTGTGTATTGTGTTATGCGGCATTCGCGAGCTGTCATTAGCTGTGTATTGTGCTTTGAACGTAGAGCAGAATAGCCAACTGATTCATACGGAATGTTGTCGCAAAGTCTCTGAAACTTTATCCATATACACGGACCCTTTGAAGCACAGAAACTCTTAACTAACTAATCAGAGAGGATAAAACACCACACTCTTCTGTACTGGCATACCACTCTTGTCTATCCCACTTTCATGCACGCTCTTTGTTATTGTAAAACTAAAATATACCGCAACTCAAAATCAATATACTATCAAGGCATCAAATTTTTTAACAATCTCCCCATCACAATTAGAAAAATTACGGACTATCATAAATTTGTAACTGAAGTAAAAAAAATATGTACACAGACTAACTGAAACCTAAATTAACTCGTATATACTCCTCTATATATGAGTCTTACTCTCATAGCGAAGAAACAAATATTATATTATATATATCCTGATTATTCAAATTGTATTATATTTTTAATATTAATAAAAAATTTAAAAAATTTAAAAAATTAAAAATTATAACAGGGCTATTTTCGAATATCTGGCCTATTTGAACATATCAGGACTTTCACGGACGCCCTTTGTACATACAACATTCTACTCATATATTTTCTATGCCGTCCTCTCCTCACTCGTACGTTCCACATCATCAAACCGACTCAACGACTCTTTCTTAATTATTTTGTCTATAGATGTACCAAAACGTAATCTGAACAATAATTACATATTGAGCTCAATACTAGTATCAATAAATATTTGTAACAATACTAGGAATTTACGGAAAATATATTTTTCTTCATCAGGATAATTAAAAAACTAACAAAAATCATGTGTCAAAATATTATTATGTTTTCATATTCAATTTTTGAAAAAATAATTATTAAGCTTACATAGTTACGATGATGAAAGATATATAAATTCCTAATGAAGGAAAAGAAATTTTCGGTAACCGGTTAATGAATCTAAACTAATAAACTAGTAATGAAATTAATAAAAAAAGTACTTAGTTTAACACCACTCTATTTTTATCTTTTTTTTTTATCAAAAATAAAGTGGTGTTAAATAAAGTAAATTGTTATTAATTTAATTTATAATCAATAATATTGTGTTAAATATTTAATGATTGATTCTTCAAATTATATAATTAAATATACAAATTGGTAAACAAACATTTTTATTTTATACATAAATACACAAATTTGGACATTATTAAAGCTATCGATACTTTCTCCTGTGCTTTTGTTACATAAATGAACAGCTTTGGGAAACAGTGAAAACGACTGTATCGTGGTGCAGTGAACACCTAAATAACAAGGTAAATACAGGTTGTATAATCTGGAAAACATTGCAGTGGACTATAGAAAATTGTATAAGGTGTACCGCAGGGATGTTTTTGGGTCCAAAGCTTCTACTACCCTATAGCATTCTAAACGGAAAAATATTTTTTCTCACAATAGTCTAATAAAATAGGCGCAAAAAATATAATTTTATGCTAAAAATCGTGGTCAGAATCAATATATCAACAAAATATCATTTTGAGATATCAAAATTAAACAATTGAATTACGCTGAATTATAGTTCATATCCACAAAATGAGACACGATGAGTTAATCTCAGAGATTTTGTTGAAATAAATCTCAGTACCATGTGCACATGTTAAGATTTTGATCTGCAGGTAAACTTAAATCAGTTTTATAATGACGAACAGAGACAAAAATACAAATCGGTGTACGCGAGATTCGATATATGCACATAAACCTCACTTAGATACCTACAACTATTTATTCTGAAAGAGAGAAAACACAGAAAGCATTAAATTAAAAACATATATTTCGTTTTAACTGGTTTAATTCACCCATCAATAAACTGACGTTTGACGTACAACAAGCGTAAAGTGAAGCGTGAAACGGCGAATTGCCGCAGGCATTTTTCTCGAATCTGGCACCAAGGTTTTGAAACACTCCAAGCGCGTGGATCGAATATTCGCCTTAAGTTGGGTTATTTTGGCTGGTTTATCATTTATTATTATTTAAGTTGATCTTGGTATTGCCATAGCAGCAGAACACGTATTAGTCGACAAGCCCGGATCTTCTCGTACAGAATCGTTAACTTGCGTGACATTCTCTTCGCTTCTCCTGCTCCGTGGCCGCCCGATTTTCGTCTTATTTAGCGTTGAATCGGTCTCCTTAAACTTTCTGAGCCATGATTTAATTAAATTAACACTCGGATTCACACTGCGTAATCAATAGTAAGCGACGAACAATCACATAAGAATCATTGTTTTTGTAAAGCTATCTATTGCGACTAAATTCCTGCGCCAAAATGTACTATTACCTATGTGTGTATTATAGTCAAAACTTAACAGTAATCCTTTATTGTTATCTCGAGGACATATCGCCGGATGGTCTCGTACGGCGTCAATCCTTTGTGACAAATCTGTAAGTGATCGGGGCCTAAGGAGATAATATTGAAACATGTTACAAACCAATTTGACGTCACATCGTGACACGTACACGTACAATCTTCGATACACCATTCCACAATTTCCGCAGTCAATTTGTAATAATCTGTGAACAATTTTCGGATAATTTGGGAGTATTAAATTTGAACTTATATTTTATTTACGAAAATTAGTATTCATACAAACCAATCATATTTACATACATACTTATACTTAAAATAAATAATTGTAGTACAACATAAGAATTAAATATCACAGACCGTCTGTTCTGAATAATTACAACTTCACAATAAGAATGTGTTCTCCTAATAATTATAGTACAATTTTTACAATATTTTACAACCATTTTTTAATGAAAATGGAATGAAAATATATAGAGATGATAAGAAAAACGCTTTGTTTAAAACCAAAATTTATTAATACATCAACATGTTTCGATACCTATGGTATCTTCTCCAGGAAACAATGTATACTAAAATTAAAAATACAAGCATAGATAAAAATAAAACTATAAAAGTATAAATGGTGAGGTAAATAATTAAGAACTACTGTGAAAACAAATTTAAAAGGCGACTATTTACAAAAAGGAGATGGTTATTTATAATATTTAATTTGGTATTAACACTTTTCTTATTTCTAAAATTTTGAATTTATCTAACTATAAACATATGTGTATGTTAAATTTATAAACCTGAATGAATGTCAAAATAATGTTTTGTTTCCAAACGATGATTGGCGAATTCAGAATAATTGTTGCTATTTAGATATCTCAAGTGCTCCTTAATTCTATTATCAAAATTTCTGCAAGTTTTACATATATAAAAATGATTGCAATCATTGCAAATTAATTTGTAGACCCCCGATTTTTTTTAAATATCGTCCTTATCCTAGTATCATGTTGATGTATTAATAAATAGTAGTTATAAATAAAGTGTTTTTCTTATTATTTATATAATATATTGCCACAAAATAATTTTTCAAATATTGAAGAAGAAAAAATATATCATTATCAGCCGTTTTCCTCTTGACTTTGCCTCTCTGCTGGGCTCTCTGCCAATAATCTGATAATTTCCTCTCCCAAATGTGACATTGGGCGTTCACTTGGTCATATTTCATTTTGTGGATACCATTCAAGATTATTATTTGTCAAGTGTCGTGTGGAAATCATTAGAAGAAACAGTAAAAGAAGAATATGCGTTAGAACCTAAGTAATGGATTTCATGTTCATTGATAAAAACTGTAAATTGTAAGACGCTCAAATGAATTAATACTTATTCATTTATACTATCTTTATTATTTTTTGCTTAACTTCAAATGTCGTATTTTTACAATTTTAATATTTTGTGTTATCTCATTTCTCATTACGCTTATAACTTGTCATTCAATATCTAAGATTTCAAAATAGTTGCTATTATAAATATGAATTAAATATATTAATTAGAAAAATATACATGTAAAATAAATTTAATCGAAAAATATTGTTATTGCGCTTCCGGGATTCGAATCTGGATCTCTTTCTTAACCTGGGTAAGTGCATTATCCAACTATGCTACAGCGAAAATATCAAAAAAAAGGTAACATATAGGTTCGAAAATTTGTCGCTAAAAATATTGTCGCTGTAGCATAGTTGAATAATGCACCTTCCTCGGTTAGGAATCCAGGTTTGAATCTCGGTGGTGCAACAACAATATTTTTCGATAAAATTAATTTTATATGTATATCTTTCTAATTAATATATGTAATTCATATATAAAATATCACAGACCTATGTTATGAATATTTACAATTTCACAATAAGAATGTGTTCGCCTACTAGTTGCTATTAATTTGTTTTACATATATAATAAAATACTTATTTTGTTTTAATTTCTCTATGGTTCTTTTTAAATATTTTTATTAATATGTTTAATTTCACTTTTTTAATATTAATCTATAACTGATAATTGTTTACATACCCATAAACAAATAAATAATGTCTTTATTCGGTAATACACCATACATTGTATATGTTTGTATACAATTACATATTAATACTGTAACACTTCTATATTTTTAAATAAAAAATAATAATTCATCTCAGATTTCGAAATAACAAATTGACAATTTTTTAAGTATGTACCGGAATTTTGTGAATAATTTTAATTACTTTAATATTTTAACTACACTGAATAGAGGCGAGCAATGTTAAACTTTAATTTTATTGTATGTTCCATGAATTATTCGGACAACTATATCTCTCACTTGAATTCACCATAACCAAAAAATGAGAGCCAGTATTTCACGTTCCCAAGGCACCGTGTCACGTATATTCTTAATATAATACACATGCGCCCCAAATGCAATTTACAGAGCCTCAAGAGTCATGTTTATTATTAATTCATTGTATAATTATAATTCACTATAAATATTCCATTTTTTTTATATAAAATAATATAAATAGTGCAAATATTTAAAACGAATTCCTAGAACTAGACTAGAAAATATACGAAACCAAAGATAAAACATGATTTGGTTTGATTCTCCTCTAACGAAGGAACAGACGTTATTTCTAAACCTTTTGGTGTTAAATAAATAAACCCAACAAGTTATGTACAAAGATATTTAAAATTAATTATTAGAATTTCTGGCTACTAATTTATCTTCAAAGCTATGCTTCATTCAGCCCTGATAAAGGAACAAATGTTTCGGTTATATACCAGAAGTTAAGTCTGATATCCAACAGAAGCGTTCAAGAAACATTAAATAACTTATAGACGTAATAAAACCGGAATGCAGAGAAATGCTTCTGGAATATATATATATACGATTAAATTAAATAAAATCACTTTGTATGAAACCACGAAATTTATTATACGTCAACCGATTTCGCTTATCTCAAGCTTCATTAGGACGTAGTTGAAACTAATCATAAATACAAAAAGAGTGCACTTATATGTACATAAAGAGGGAGATATAATATAAAATTACATGTGAAAGAGAGGCAGAATACATATAGTTAAATAGAACAAACATCAAGGGAGACAGAATATAAAATGATTATTTTTATTAAACATTTAAGATGTTCTTTGACACGAATATTGACATTACGATCAGTTTTGCCTATATAAAATGAGGGATAGTTATTGTAAGTTAATTTATATATACCCGAGTGGCTTAATTTGTTATCTTTATCTTTTGAGTATATTAAAAAAATATATAAATTGTTGTTTGTGTATAACCTTGGCCTGACATTAGAATACAAATACAAATAAATAAAAATGATACAAAGTGATTGTTATTTTATTTAAAATGATCTGTTAACAGTGCGTAAATCGTACCAAATGTTATTATTTAGTTTTCAACTTAGGATTAACATTCATCCACGTACTTGTGTATACCATATTCAACATTGTTAACACTCGCCTGATATCATTCTATGGATACATACATCAATGTCATTCACATTAACTTATTAAAATATTTATTCCTACTTAATAATATCTCAAGTACTTAAATAATAAAATATAATATTCCAAAAATCGTATTTGCTCCTTTCATACAAATATTTTTTGACAATGGTATTTGTAAATGTATGAATTTTAAAATCATAAAAAAATCAAATAATGTCATTGAATTTTAACAATATATTGTATAATTCATTTTAACATTTAGATAATTTCATAAATCTAAATTTATTTTCCAAGCCTTGATTTTGGACCAATAAGAAAATATATTCTGCATTATATATGATTTTTCCGTACTTAGAAATTTTCTGGCATACTGGTCGCGGCCTTTTAATTAATGCCTATATCATCTTAATTATAGCAAATGAAATTCTGTTTATTAGTTTTATATCCGTGTAAAGGTCCTAAGTAAATGTTTTAAAAATGTATAATCTAGTGTATAACTTCTGATATAAATGTATAATAAAAACGTGTATTTTCACAAAAAATTCTGAAAAATGAATAAGTTTTGAAAAGGGGGGAGGGGCCTCATCGACAATATGTTTAGTGAGTTAACAATGTCCATTAATATCAGTAACGATGTCTATTTTTTGTCAGTTTGCGAAAGCATTATCTGACATGAAAATATATCTTTCACCACCCAAAAATAGTTCCAACATTTCACACGTTAAGAAATAATAATACGGGTTTATAAATCCCACACGTCACCGCTTACTGAACGTTGCGCAGTGTTATTACCTCAATGCCTTAATAAATCAGTGGAATTTTCCATCAAACCACCTGAGATTTCCACCCTACTTTATCTGGACAATATTTCAATCTGGCAGAATCAATAAATTTATAGCTTAAACGGAGCAAGCAATTTATACATTTAACCGAGAGATATATTTGCAATGCAGTGCAATATTTACGTAATACTTTTCGTGCAGTACGAGTTTAATTAACGTATATGTTCCAATAGGCGTGATTATTCATTCCTCACAATTCTCTTCATTATACTCCATCATATTACAATTACATCTATAATACAATAGCCCTGTATTAAGAAAACCTATTTTTCTCGTCACGGACATTGATAAATGATATTCTTGTCAAGGTTTGCTCACTGTTTTCCTCGGTGAGAAGGATTTCGCAACATGTTCATGATAACATCGTATTATATTATTCAAGCCTGCCACATTCCGTCTCATTGTAATTTGATTTCAACATTAATCATAAATATATAAATAAATTACGGTGATCGGAAGGAAAATCCAACTGCCAGAGCAGATAACATATCGCTCAACGTTGTTTGGGACATATATTTTTTTGTGTAAATACATATTTATTATTGAACGAAAATAATGCACTGACCTTCTCCCCTCCTTCTCTTCCCCTCCCGGCCGCGCCGCCGACCAGTCGATTAGTGACCTTGAACCGGCGAGGTTATGCGTGTACGGTACAGTTTACAATATTATACCAACTCGAGACTTCGCGTCTATATGAAATAGTGAGTTTAAACAGTGTACAGTCCACATCCTTGGAGATGCCAGCGGAATTCTGATTGTGTCGAGTGCCAAACTTCTTCCTGGCCTTCTATGCTTTGTACACAACAAACGTCAATGAAGAAAATAAAAGATCTCTTTGAATATCCTATTGAAAAATAAGAATATTAGTGATGTAATTGTTAATTGGCTACAGTTTACACAATTAATAACAATAATGATGTGTCTGTTGGTGATAGGTGATCCAGTGGTCAGGGCTTCAAGTCTGATTATAGGACACCAGCAAGCTAGTCCTATTTTCATACCACAAGCAAATTTCATAGCTTAGCTTGTAAATAGTAAGAATGTTGATGAGATACGTACTTAATTTCGTGTACGAATCTCCATTTATTCTAAAAAAAAATGTAAAATATATAAAAATCTTTTTATCATCCACTACACTTTGAAAAGATGGCATAGACTTAATTAAGTAGCAAAATCATATTAAACATAAAGATGAAGTATAACAAACATCTCAAATGACATATTTTTCTAATACAATTTACATGTATCAATTAGAAAGATATACATATAAAATCAATTTTATCGAAAAAATTATTTTGTTACTACCGAGATTCGAAATATGACCTGTGGTCTGAAAAATTGCAACATCACAATAAGAATGTGTTCTCCTTAAAAAAATATTTTTCTGTTTTAGTTAAGAAGACTTATACATTTTGCATTATAAATTTGGCGACGATGCCATCATTCTCTAGATCATAATCGATTATTTGGTTCAAGGTAACAAATGCATGCAGGACTTTATTATTTCTCAGAAACCATATTATTTTTGTTAAAATTGTTCTACTACTACATAGATCTACTCTAGAGTATTTTGTTTTTTTTTTTACTTTTCGGGTCGATCTGCTTAGAATTTATGATCATTATGAACAGTGAAATAACTAAAAAAAATTGGGCCCCAATGCAAACTGAAAGGGTGCCCTGTATTGTGTCTATATATAATATGAGTATCCTAAGTGCTACGTTATTCTATTTATTAAATAATACGATCAAAACTGGTATCGTATCTTCTATAATATTTATATTTTCATGAAAAAAACATGTATGCACTCGTAACTGAAAAATAATCCTTGCTTCCCTTTGTGGCGATGGTCTAGTCCCTAACCCGTCATATTAGCGGGGCACTGCTCTGTATACATCGATAATGTTTTCACGTATTTTTGTAATAATTATATGTAATAATAATTTAATAATCTTCTTTTTCTTCGGATGCCAGCTTCAGTGGTGTCTTGCTTAAACGGCCAGGTCTGTGAGACGCAATACTGGTACCAAATAACGTGTTTTTCATATCTCTAGGTTCAGATTACTTAAATGTATTCTCTTTTATATATTCAATAACAGTACGTAAATATATTTTTAATTATTAATGGAGTGTACATTGTAAATCAAAACATTGCGAAATCGTACAAATTTTGAGCTACCATCTCTCTTATCTACGATCATCTCGCGTCTCATCATAGAAGCCATGAATGAAATCGTACGATTTTTTTCTATGGTCGCACTGTCAAAATATTAACGCATCATTTATGTAAACATGATCTCAGTTTTTTCAAGAATATGGTCGCGTTGTCAAATATGACGCGAGATGTTAAATGTTTTCTCTTTTCTTATGCATTACATTATAGTTGAAATATTCATCAATCCGTGAGGTTTTATTTACGATTAGTTAAATGCTCGATTCATTCGAAATTAGTTACATTGCATTATCTTCAAATCACCCTGATTGCGACCAGCAATCTGTTTTGTATTCCGCTGTTGGTCTGTCGAGTATACAGATATCGGAAACTCATTCATGCTCCTCCTCCCCTATATCATCCCATAAGCACCCCTACATCATCCCGCAAGTGTTCCGTCACGTGACTCGCGCGTCAATGGGACTTGCGGTAGACTCGGCACCAATCAATGTAATATGAAAATATCGAAACACGCTAGTGTCTAGAATCGGGATAATGATTTACTAATAACTGAGCATGTTGTTATTTGTCTGTTCATTGTCTATTGATTTTTCATACATCGGTGATTTCTTTTCTTTTTTGTGGATTCTACTGGGATTGAGAATAATTTTTATTCATCACAAATGCATTTTAATCCTTTGTAATTTGATGGCGTACAATTACTTAATAATACTTTAGATGTTGATATTTATATGAGAAAATATTATTAATTGTCAAAACATGCTTCCATTATCCATAAAATTATTAAGCTTATTTCAATTGATGGTGATGCTCCTTGGAGTATGCGAGATTGGATCGACGAAATAATACTCGTACGTTGTAACAAAGAATTTATTATTAATGCCTAATGCAGTGCAAGTCAATATTATATGTTATCAGTTCAACGGTTCGGAGTCGAGAGCGATACATTTATCTCTTTTACGCGCGTCATTTTTGCATCTCGCATTTGTACCATAGATATATCACCATTTTTATTGTGTATTTTTTCTTTAGTCTTCTATTTAGTATTAATAATTTAAATTTTTTCAAATCATTGTCGTCAAAAATATAATTTATTTAATAATACCTACAAAACTAAATACTAATAATTAAGTAATTGTGCAATTATGAATAGGCTTAGTAGGCGACATTAATAAAAAAAAATTATATAAAATATTATTCTTATCTAGATATCACTAAAATCTACATAAATAAAATGTGTTTTAATAAAAATTATAACATTAGTGGTAAAAAAAAAATCACATTTTAAATAAAATAATATTTGCAATGAACTAAGAGTATATTGTACCTTGAATTTTCTTTTTTTTAACAAGATTATTTTTATTATCTTGAAATCTAAAGGTACATTTTTGAGTACTCTTCAATTCAAGTCGTAAAAAAATTTCATTTTGGCATAATCAATGATTAAATATAATTAAAATTAATCAAAGATGTATTTTCACAATATTTTTAATGTCTCTGCTATTTCAAACACAAAATTAAATTAATAATAAAAATGTTACAACATTTTCTAACGCAGTTTTCATGATAAATTTGACTAGAATACCGGCTGAATAAACGCATTATTTTTATTCTAGTGAAATAAATCAAGGCATATTAAAAACAGAAAACTTTAAAGAAACAAGATAACCAAAAAGCAGAGGTGCAGTACTTTGGTTTACAAGGGCTTAAGATTGCTTATTTCCCACAGCCGTGAGATTTCAGGTGTTCGGGGGTAGACTATTATTTCTCCTCCCTTCTGAGATAAATCTCCCTTTTCTCTTCTGCAAAGAAAATTACCTCCACCGCCACCATCTTCACTCGCAAGGGTACATCTGTGATTGCGTACATACATAATGTATTTCATTTGGTACAACGGCTTCGATAGTCAAGAGCGGTGGAATTTTAAAAAATCCGATGAAATGAAATGTTTTATTAGTGGCACAGTATCGCTCTGACTGTAGTGAAATTCATATGCATTTTTTTAAAGACGTCAATATTCTTACTATTTTTAAACTAAGCTATACGATTGCACTATAAAAATAGGTCTAACTTACTGGTTTCCTGGGCCGAGACTCGAACCCCTGGATACTTGATCCCTATGTAATTATAATGTATCAGATAAATTAGTAGTATACACAGAAAGCGTGTTCAAAAACGTTCAATAATATTTATATATATATTTTCAAAATACATCTACCTAAAAAAATTATAAAAATAAATCTTAATAATTATTAATACAAATAAGTAAATTATAACTTCTTTTTTTTTAATAGAGATGCGTACACGGAATACATGTCACATCAATATTATTATTATTTTTAGACTAAGCTAAACGCTTGGTACTATGATAATAGGACTAACATGCTGGTCTCCTGGAACGAGGCGCGAACCCCCAACCACTAGATCACTAGGCCAGCGTCTTAACCACTAGACTAACAAGCTACTCGTTACACGATTAAACGAATGTCAATTGACAGTTAATTATATTTGAATTTTTATTTTTTAATCGTATCATATTATATTATATTAGTATATCTAAGGCTCACTATTGTTTACGAGTGTGTGTAAAAATGTAGTCCGTTTCTTCGGTAATATTTTTGATTCGTTTAATTTTAATTTTTGTATCAATATAAATTTTTTTATGTAGGTACCACGTAACTTTAATTGTTGATATAGGTATTTGTTTTTAAACATATCTTTTAACATAAAATACGCCAAATTGGAGTCAGAACTAAGATTATAAGGGTGCGCGTACACGTATAAGCCAGGCGCGGAGCGAGCTGTTGTCCGTTACCTGTTGTATTTTGTTGAGCAGAATGACCAAATTCAACGCATGTTGCATGAATTTTGGTTACTTCAGTGCCTTAGATTGTGGAACCAAAATATGTATCACTTTAAATATTTAGATATAAATCACTTATAAAGATTAGAGATGAGCTCAAAATCACGAACAGTGAGTCAATCACTGATATCTTTGAGTCACACTCACTCTCGGTGATTCGTGATTAAAATTTTATTTTGTTAAAAATTCTATTGATTTTCTGGCGCCGCCGTTTAAATCGATTATCACTTGAATCAGCGCCATCTACAGAAGTTTCCGTAATTTGATTAGCGCCATCTGTTTTTGTTGGTAATGTTTATGCTATTTTTTTCGTATTTTTTTTTTAAATTTGTATGTATGTGAATGTATGTGCAGTAGTTTTCTACTAACTATTATAATTATTTATTCTAGAATATGTTTTTTACGCAAGTATAAATAAGTACGCTCAAAATTATGTTTTTTTTTTTAAATTATTTCATACATTGTGATATCAGAAACTGTTATCACAGTCACAGTTTTCAATCACTGATATTATATAATCAAAAAAAATCTCTCGAACGTTTTATTGACGGTAGTCATTCTAGTGATTCAAACTAACTGAAATCAATAAGATATTAGCATTTTCATTGTTGACGACAATAATATGCGCTGGCAGCCGTCCAGCAAGTCGGTATTTTTCTCTCACTCACTTCTCTCTCAGCCGGCTTCCCGATCAATTCCCCAGCACGATTCACGTTTTCATTGCATATATTTGATCTGTAATTGTGCACCAATCAGTAATTAACGCATATCAACTGTATGCAGTCCTTATTGTTCAACCTGTTCTAGCCACATTCGCGCACATACACACTCCGTGTTATTAATCAAAAGAACATGTGAGCGCTGGTGTAATTTGGGGAAACTAAGCACAAACATATAACCTTCTGATCCACATTTGATATGACACTTCATCATCTCTCGATCTTCTCAGTGTATCAATCATCAAATAAGATATTAAGGTCTACTGTACGTAAACGCACAAAATTAATTAAATTAATAAAAACAATCACTAAATTGTTTGTAGTCTCAAATGATCAATACCTTCAGATGGTATTTTCCTTCCTCAGTGGAAACTTTTGAAGTTCCGTTGTAAAGTTCCATGAGCCAGAAACTTGCCCCTTCAGGAAAGTAATAAAACATCTGTACTCGGGGAGGAACAAGCGACTGTTAATCAGGGGGAGAAGGCACTTTAGCAGCAGTACCTATCTGCAGGCACAAAAAACGCTTCACGCCTTTTTCCAATGTATATAATGTATTATATACAGACTCGTGTTTAAAGAGGCATGAATTATCTTATATATATATAAAATCCTTGCCTTTCAGAATGTAGAAAAATTGATAATTTCATTGGAGTGAAGTATCAATTGCTTTTGAAATATATGACTTTTTTATTCTGGGAGTACATTTTTCAAAATAGTAAACAATAATGTCTATTTATATTGTTATTAATTTGAAAATTGGAACTGTAATATTTCTGATACGAATATTAAATTTATTTTTCATAAATATTCTTCTATTCATAACGATTATTTTAAGTTATATTTCAAGACGTTAATAAATAGTGTTTAATTAATATGAAATATACCGTAGTTTTAAGTTACATCCCATGATGGTTTTTAAAGACTAGTTTTACTAAAATCAATTAAATTAATCACTTAGAAAGATACACAAAAAAAAATATCTATAAAAAAAAAAAAAAGTGACCACCGGGATACAAACCCGGAACTTTTATCTTGCCGAGAGAATGAGTTACCAACTACTTTATACGTATTCCTTCTAATTAAGTGAAAAATCGATTATCTCCTATTTAAAGCTAAGTGATTCATCTAATTTGTTTTAATAATCAATGTATAATATTCTAAAATTGCAAATTTACAATGAAAATTTATTTTTATAAAAATAAACTAGTTTAGAATATAAATCATTTAATGTTATCAGAGATATGTATCAGAGGTGAATAAAACTATTTTGGCTTCTTATTATATTGTATCGAAATTCAATTTTAAAATCTTCACCATACAACCCGAGTTCTTATGATACTTTTAGAAAAAAATTAATACATGCCAATACTACATATTTTGCACTTCACCTGGTATGCTGTTATTTGGATTATATCTGCCGGCATTGGTGCTCAGGTAGAGAATCAACTTTACGTCTTTTGTTTGTGCCCGTCTTATTTCCCATGAGAGTATTTTGGGATTGCTGTACTTACTTACTATCACGCCATTTCTCCACAGTTGTAGGCAGAGAAGATAGAGCGTCACACTCTTCTGTCCTGACACACAATCGCCTCATCCACATTCATACATCTTCTCATACAAGCTCGCCAATTGTTAAGGCTTCTAACAGAACCATGTTTTAGCTGGTCATGCCAAGTCTTCCGCGGACTTCCTCTATTTCTGATGCCATCAACGCTTGCGTCATATATCTTTCTTACCATTCTCTCCTCATTCATTATGATTATTATTAAATTTACTTATTAAATGTATTAATTTTAAAGATATACATATAAAATCAATTTTATCAAAAAATATCGTTACTGCGCTACCGGGATTCGAACCTGGATCTCTTTTCCAATCCGGGGAAGTACACTACCAATTGTCTTATAGCGCCAGTATTTTTCATGACAAATTTTCGAACCTATATGTTACACTTTTTTAAATTAATACATCTGTCGTTCCATTATTTTTGAAAGCCATCTACATTATTTTTACGGAATCAGTATACCTTTGAGTACCTGGGAAAGGTGCATTACCAACTTTTTCAAATTAATACATCTATCGTTCCATTATTTGAAAGCCATCCGCTTTGTTTTTACAGAATCTCAAATGCCTTTGAGTAAACCGATAGCAGACGCCAGAACAATTAATAAGATAATTATTATTATTGCTGTATCTTTATTAATATTGTATTATTATCATTCAGTGCATTGTATATGTCACACAATAAAGATTTTTACATTTTATCTTATACCAACGTAACTCAGCGCACAAGCGTCCAAGCAACGACGCACGGTCGCCAACCAAAACATCCATCATTACGCCTTGACTCCATGTAAAAATCTTTATTGTGTGACATATACAATGCACTGAATGATAATAATACAATGTTAATAAAGATACAGCAATAATAATAATTATCATTAAGGAGAACACGTTCTTATTGTTCTGGCGTGCAGCCACGGTCGCCCGTTTAGCATTAAAAAATGTAAAAATTCTGAATGTGTTGTACCGACATAGGAGCATTTCTTTATTAACGATCTTGGATTAGTGTCAATAGTGATCACGGTTAATTAATGATAATTATGCACCTATGTTTCAACATCTTGTGCTGTAAAAAATATGAGTCCACGACTGCATTTCGTTCCTAATCTATTTCATTCTAGCCGGCATTGTTCAGTCTTTTTGCGGTTTTTCTCAAAATTTTAACTCCCCTTTTGCGTGGGCATCCAAGACATGAATATACAATCTTAATTGCGGCTGGTGTCAAATCAAAACCTTAATCTTTAGGTCCGTAATTGAGTATACACCAACCAAGTCGTTGAACAAAAGACTCAAATCCTTTGTTTTTTATAAAAGCTTAAATTTGTCAGAAACAAAGGGATTTTTTAATAAACATATTTTTCATTTCCTTTGAGAGTATCATTTTGACGCGAGTAACTTTTCCTGGAATCTTTTCCCATAGTTAAAAAACATGCCGTATCGACACCCCTGAATAATACATAAACCACTTCACGTAAAACCCGTGCATATTCATTTGCGATCACTTTAAAAATGTTACATAATTCTTTTGAATAATATTTTTAAATATATTAAATGTCTATTAACAATATGTAAATAGTTTTCCCGTATTATGGTTTTTGTGTTCATACCTTCATTTTAAATCGTTCTATGTCTTTTTTGTAACGTTTTCTTATTTAAGTGAATTTTTTTTTTTTCTATGGCCAATGTTTAAATTATAATACTTACTTATATTTGTGTTACTTCCACAGACCAGTAAATGAATAGACATAAAATGAAGTGTACGTAAAGGAGAGGGGTTTAAAATACGAGGGGCATTGAGACTGCGGTGGTTCATAAGAAGAACCCTTTGAACGTAGTGAGGCTAATGTTGAACAAGTCAATTTCTGTAAATTTCTCATTATGGTATTTGCATGACCGGTGAATTAATGAATTTTGTATGTGAGATGTTCTACGCCATATTTTGCAACAGTAAAAGTTCTTCGAAAATTATATCTTTGAGTAAATAAAACGTATTTTTTACATTAATGCATGTTATATTATCAACGTATAAATTTTCGTTTTAATCGAGTCATATATTTTTAAAAAATCTCGGAGCTATTTAATTGCGTAAATGGTACAAAAATGATCACGTGAGCGATACCAAAATGCAAATATTGAAACAAGGAATTTGCGTTAGTTCATGTCTATATATTTGGTAGTCTGTGGTTATTTCCAATTAATTAATATAAATACTAGTATTTAAATACAAATAAAATGTATCAATTAGAAAGATATACGTATAAAATCAATTTTATCAAAAAATATTATTGTCGCTACCGGGATTCGAACCTGGATCTCTTCCTATCCAGGGAACGTGCATTAACCGATTATGCTATACCAACACAGTGCATTGACGACAAATTTTCAAACTTATATGTTACACTTTTCAAATTAATACATTTATCGTTCTATTATTTGAAAGCCATATTTTTTATTTTCTAATTAATACATTTAATTTGTATTAAAAAATATATCACAGACCTATGTTCTAAATAATTAGAACATCACAATAAGAATGTGTTCTTCTTAATAATATATAATCGTGTGTCCAAAATTTGTTAAAAATGAATTATTAATTCTGGCGTCGCCTATCGGATTACTCAAAGGTCAAATAATGGAACAATAGATGCATTCATTTGAAAAGTTTAACATATAGGTTCGAAAATTTGTCGTATAACCACTCTGTCGGTATTGCATAATCGGTTAATGCACGTTTCCCGGACTGGAAGAGATCCAGGTTCGAATCCCGATAGCAACAACAATATTTTTCGATAAAATTGATTTTATATGTATATCTTTCGAATTAATACTTTTAATTTGTATTATTGATTACAATATTGCCACTTTTATTGAAGTGACACAATTAAGAAATCCAGATTAGATTCGGATAACAGAGAATGTATAGACAAGGGCAGCTTCTGGGAAACGCACATCAATTAACAAGTGTGGTGCTCAACAAAGGGTTCAAAACGTAAATCTAAATTAATCAAGAATTAGCAAGGAAAAGTCACGAAACCAGGTATAAACTATATGTTTATCAGATTCGTCTATTTTGACATATTTTATTAATCGAAACGCTGCAGGCTTACCCTTATAATACAATTACAAATCAATTGGATTCTAAATGATGAACAACGTGTTGGGGCGGGCTTATCCAGTGGCGTGACTAATACCAATGCAGTGCACTGGGGCCCACGTTAGATAGGGGTCGAAAAGCTCCGTGTTCTGTAACACAAATGATATCGATATTTGTCTCAGCACTTGTAAGCACTAGTTATTTTTAAAATCCACCACAGGAAACATTATCGATGTACTACTAGGGTTTAACGAAAGTTAAATAAGCGAAGACAGGTTTTTCTTAAAATGCTTAAAAACATACTTTCGACTTTTATTCATGAATATGTGAATTTAGTAGAAGGCAAGACACAATTTTTTTTTATTAGTAGTAGTATTTAATAGATCAAAATGCGTAATACTTAAAATTATTATGTGTTTTATATCACACATGAGGCCCTCTTTTCATTTTGAATTTAAGTTAAATTTTTTAGTTACGCCACTGGGATAATTATACCTTAGACAATTAATAAACTTTTAAATTGTAACTGTATAACTGTATCGTATAAAATAAAATGGTTCGAAGTCGTGTAACAAAAATGTTACGTCTGTTCGACTATAATTCCTATACCCTAATGACGTTACTGTATGTTCACACCAAGTTAGGTGTTTCTTCTGTGTTGCGCAGATATTCCCGTAGTCCCCGGGATCGATACATCCGTGACTGGATACCTGGAGCATTCCTGCTCCCTCCGGGATAGCATCAGGTATTCTATTAGCTTCGATACGGCCATATAGAAATGGATTAGCCGTGCAATTTCCTGAAAACCATCAAAAGCAAATTTTACTACATTTTCAATATTTATTTAGTACTGCCTTTACTCATTAAATTGGCAGATTTTCACATTTTAAATATATACTTAATCTCATATATTATATTTTTAATCTTTTTTTATGACAATTTTAATTCAAAATCTAAATAGTACTTTTTTAAATCCATACACAAAAAATATTTAATCCGGTGAAATAGACCTGCACACTTAAGAACTGACGGTGGAACTGGACAGCATATAAAAACCACCAAATATGGTTAGTTGTTTGCATACTCCAATGATAAAAATGGATGAGTGGCATAAATTCAGAGCATTTGTAGTAGTGTATGAAAGGGTTTCAGTAGACAAGACACCCCTTGACCGTCCACACATAAGCTTGTACGAATTTTTTTATAACACTATTTGTACAACCTGTAAACTAAAGGTTCCGAGAACACTACAAAATATTTGTACGAGTGTAAATTAATATACCCATCATTTTATACCCTAAGCTACGACTGTATACTTTATACGACAAAACCGACGTTGTAACAAACCACAAGCCACTATGAAAGAGATATTTATAAATAATTAAATTTCATTATATTTTAAAGGGTGTTTTATTCAGAGGTTTGTTTTTCGAATTGGCAACAATATTTCCAGCGACAGCCAATTTAACAACTGACAGCTGATGTGGACTTAGTTTGGTTCGCCATTTCACCATGAATAGACTTACGCCAGAACAACAATTGCAAATTGTGCAAATTTATTTCAAAAATCGTGGTTCAGTTCGCAAAATTTACCGTACGCTGTTACGTAAATTTTACGGTTGACATAATCGTCCATACGATCAAGTAACCATGAATAGATTTTGTACCACGCTTACTCTAATTGATAATACGCATCCGCAGAGTCGTCGTACAGTGCGCACCGAAGAAGCTGTTACTGCAGTGGAGCGTCATATTGAAGAGGACCCAAATGAGTCGATTCGCCATCGTGCACAGCGATAAATCCATGATTACTAACTTTTTCGCTCCTCAATTGAATGGTGTTAATGTGAAAAAGCTATGGTTTCAACAAGACGGCGCAACATGCCACACAGCGAGCGCCACAATAAATTTATTGAAGGAAACATTCGATGTGCGCATAATTTCACAAAATTGACCTGCACATTGGCCTCCAAGATCGTGTAATTTAACACCTATGGTTTATTTTCTGTAGGAATATGTAAAGTCGCTAGTCTACGCCGATAAATCAGAGACGATAGACGACTTGAAAACCAACATTTGTCGCGTTATTACCAATATACGTCCCCAGCTGCTCTAAAAAGTGTTCGAAAATTAGACTTCCAGATTGTGCTATTATTCGAGTCAGCCGCGGTGCCCTTATGCGCGAAATCATATTTAAACACTAATGGCATAAAATTATCTTTCCAAAAAAGCCACTACATGGCCATTATAACGATTTTTATGTGTTTTATTTCATTTTAAAGTATTATACCTCTAAAAAAAACACTCTTTATATTTCATTATGTTATATAATATAATAAAATTGAATTATTTTACGTTATTTATAGCTCTCTATAATATTAGTATATAAAATTCTAAACAAAATATATAGCTAAATATTTACGTAAATTTTTTTCAGCGCGTAGAATAACAGTGTAATATGAAAGTTTGCGCAGCGAAGTTTGCGATGAAGCCGAGCACCATTTTTTCATAATTCTTGCACTTTAGGTTGCCCCAAAAAAAAATAGGGGGCATTTTGTTAAAAATACATTAAAAACTGACAGTTTAATAACTTATTTTCTAATTTATTTTGTCCGGAATGCTATAAAAAGTTCGTAGATCTTCCAAGAGAAAAATTGAATATATTGTATCCTCCTGGTACAATGACTCCACGGATTACAAAAATGAAGAATTTACATGATACATGGCGCGTAACCTTACACTACACTGTACATACACCTGTATACACATTAAGTATATCCATTTGACATATTCTTAGTTGGGGATCAGCTTATAATACTGGCCTGATTCCAGTAAAAAATGTACAAAAACTTATCATATAAATGTTATTATTACTTTTAAGTAATACTAAAAGAACCAAAAGATCATCCGAATTCAAAGTACCAACATTTTGTGATCTACTTAAAAGAAATTATATTATTCAAATACAAAATAGAAAAAGAAAAATATCATTTTATCACTGAAAATCGTACTAGGTTTAAATTTGTATTTTCATGCTCAACACTCACTATACGCAGATTGAAAAAAAAATTAACAGCTTACCCAACAACATCAGGAAGATAACAAAAACATAATCAATGCTATCAAAAAATACTTTAAAGATAAACATGTACCCCGAAATTTATAATATTTGTATATCGTTGCTATTAATATATTGTATTTTAATTTATTATAAGCTAGTTATCGTAAACAATAATTATTAATATGTAATCCTCTTCTCTGCACAAGTACATGCTTTGTATAGAAGTTGTAAAATTAAAAAAAAATACTTATTATTGTATTGTATCATTGTAATTATAAAAAATTAATAAATAAAATAAAATAAATTTGCACAAAGCATTAATATATAATTATTTAATATGCAAACCTATAAATGTTTATATTTTTTAATGATTCTTCAGTTACCAAAAAAACAATATTTTTTCTTGTTTTATATAAACTGAAATGATAGGCGTATGATTCTATGTGTACCGAATGTGAATGACAACAAATCTATTTTATTTTAATATACAATGCAAACATGTTGTGGTTATTTATTTTTATAATAAATAATTAATTAATTTTGTTTTTAACCACTGAGTATATATTCACTAACCGGTTTCAAAAAATACATTTTCCGTCATCAGGATAATAAAAAAATAACTAAAACCACATATTAAATTATTCTTATGTTTCTAAATTCAATTTTTAAAATATATTTAAAAAATATTTACCCTGATCGAGAAAACGGTATTTTTCGAAACCGGTTGGTGAATATAATTAACTCACAGTAGTTAAAAACAAACTAATTAATTATTTATTAATACAAATTAAATGTTTTAATTAGAAAGATAGATAAATATAAAATCAATTTAAAAAAATATTGTTGTTGCTACCGGTATTCGAGCTTGGATCTCTTCCTATTCGGGGAAATGCATTAACCGACTATGCTACACCAACACGGTAAGTTGACGACAAATTTTCAAACTTATATGTTGCACTTTCAAATTAATACATCTGTCTTTCCATTATTTGTAAGCCATCTTCTTTATATTTACGGAATCTCAAACACCTTTGAGCAATCTGATTAATTTTTGGAAACATTAATATAACATATATAATTTTACGGATATCACATTCTTATTGTGAAGTTGTAATTATACAAAACATATGTCCGTGATATTTTGAATACAAATTAAATGTATTAATTAGAAAGAATGTATATCTTATATGTATAAAATTAATTTCTTGAAAAAAATATTGTTGTTGCTACCAGGATTTGAAGTTCTCATTAAAAATAAAATATAAAAATTAATAAATTATTATTAAATCTATTTTAAGTATTTTATTCGGGAAAAATAAATTATTTTAATAATGTGTAATAGTTTTTACCCTGATACAGTGTATTTCAAAATTAAAATACATGCGCAGTATACCAGATATTTATTTTGCTTAATTTCGACATTATCTCCAAATTATATATAAGATATTTAGTCGTTTCTTGACCGATTCTGGAAATTGTATAACATTCTTTATTTTCTGGAAATAATTAAATGATACTTACCGTGCTGTAGCACCATCCATTTACAGCTTTAATTTACGCTTAGCTTGCTAATGTTTTTTTTCCGTTTTTGTTAAATTTAATTTTAAAACAAAACTTAACAAAATACAGCACTTTAAACCAGACAGCTCAAAGGGAAATATTTGGAGATGACCAAAGACGTCCTAAGAGCTTACAAGCATGGCGTGATGGATGACAACCCACGTAAAATATTAGATTCTACAAAGCGTTTCCCCACAAATCTCCAGGGTCGGCCTTAAGCGCCTACAGCCTCTCGTTATGTTTGTCGCTGTCAAGACTTGTTGCTAACATTTATCTTAGCCAGAACATTGCAACACTTCCAAAGGAAACATGTTTACAGAATGTCTTTAAATATGCATAATATCTTTAATCACGTGTGTAAGGCCTCATATACGACATTTCTTATGTGCCGTATTTAACGGGAAAAAACAAAACACCTGCACCCGAACATCCGTTCTCACATTATTTAATATATGTGCCCATTATTATGAAAGTGGTTTGTCATGTTTTTTTCGTTTCGAGATATTTAAAGGTTTGCGTTTGAATTTATTAAAAAATGTTTTTATATGTTACACAATGATTCAAAATTATTACATATTATTTATTTCGGCATATAAATGTTGCATGTAGCTTACAAGGAAATAAAAAAAAAAAAATTGAAATGACTTACTATATTATCAAAATAAACACTAGCGGAATACCGTTAATAACAATACACAAAATATAACGGTTCAATTTTTTTATAATTGTTATAATTTGCATCATATTATATTAATTTAAAACAATGTGACGCAAAATAATTGATAAACTCACTATTTCCATTTTTTGACTTAGACCACGTGTCCTTATATAATATATCCACACCCTGTAAATAGCACAGGAATAATAATCTGCCTATATAAGACGTCTGTAAATATATTTTAAGCAGTTATCTTGATAAATTTTCCGTGCAAACTGCAAACTGCAAACACAACTTGAACTTTTATTTTATTGGATTATTATTATTGAAAAACTACCTGAGGAAGAATAAAAACAACTAAAATACAGACTTTATTCTGAACGTAATAACATGCTTGAAAATTAGAATGATATAACATAAAATAAAAATTCTTAATATTTTAAATCGCGCGCTTGAAAATTAGAATACTTGCATATTACATCAAATCATTACAGTAAGCTGTAGGGTACGTGGATTGTAACAGTGAGATAAACTCGAGGTACATAACGAAGTTAATCATAATATTTAGGTTTAGTGTGAAATAAATGAAGAAGTTACGAGTTAGTTTACGTCCGTAGATATCCTCAGAATGCTGTTTGTGTCGTGTTCATTTCGGTCTTATTCATTGTATGGTTTACCTCGCTAATTAAAGCGACGTTCTGTGCATCATAATGAGTTAATCGGCGTTCTGTGGACAATTTCTACAAATATCTTCTTCTTCTTCTTCTCCGACTCGTGCTATATCCATTCAACGGACGTTCGTATCATGACTTTGTGTACTGCTGTCCCGAAAAGTTCTACAGTAGAACATATTATGTTAACGAGTTATTTTTATTTGGAT
Organism: Eubasilissa splendida; assembly: GCA_031772225.1. NCBI lineage: Eukaryota > Metazoa > Arthropoda > Insecta > Trichoptera > Phryganeidae > Eubasilissa > Eubasilissa splendida. Next base: position 19,648,164 of record CM062856.1, read on the forward strand.
CAAAATATAGGGTATTAAAAAAAAATTGATCGTTAACTTTTCACATTTAGTTTATTTTATTCATTATCAGACATCAGCTGCAAAATATTTATCAGCACAATGAAATAACTATACTAACGAAAATCACGTCATTTATTGTATATAATCCATAATAAGTAATATTACGCTTCCCCATCTATGTGACTTCAGTGGTATCATTATGTATAGTGCTTGATTAAACGGTTGGGTATTTAAAAAAAAAAAAAACGAACGTGTTGAACGAACGTATGACGAAAAGCAAACTGGATCGATGACATAACAAAAGTGCGTATTTCAAATAATTACGAAAAGTTTATTAATTAAGATACACTACTTTAAACAAATTATTGATATCTCATAGAGACGAAGCTATTTATATTATATGGGAAGTATGGAAGTATGGGTATTACAGGGTTAACGACCTATCTTCGGCTGACTTAAATGATCAATTTACACAATGTAACGTTCACCATTCGACACAATGAATCTTCATATCTATTAATATTTTGGAAGTTGTGTATATGTTACAATGTAGAAACACTTAATGTTTTAACTACAACTTCACTATCGCCATTTATGATCTGAAAATTTGATATTAATTTCCCTGAAACAACATAGGTGCCACTGAGAGATATCTATTATTTGTTTATTGGGTAAAAATCCAATAATTGTGTCCACACTACATTGTTTAATTTTTAATTATTATAAGTTACATTCGCAAAATATATTTTGTTCATGATTTTAAATTACGAATAGAAGAAAATTAATTAATTAAGTTTTAATAATAACAGTAGCAGTGCCTCAAACAAAAGATATCTATAACAATAGCAGTCTTAGAAGTGCACGTGAAATTGAATTAAAGTGATGTTATTTTTAAATATCGGAACATAAAATAGTTATTCTGGATACTTTAATGGTCCCCTTAAAAATATTATTTTATGAATACTGGGTGGGTCCATAATACATGAACATATCTAATAACTATTGGGTCGTCTAATGAGTCTTAGCTGATTTTTTAATAAATGTTATTTTTCCGCTATTTTATTTTTTGTGACAAATAATGACATGCATAACATGTTTTCATCTCTAAAACGTCAGTGTCGCCGTTTTCCTGTATCTTATAGATTTTCTTAATTTTTGGTCATAAATAATGTAGTGTCGAGTTGAGAAAAGCAAAAATTTTCAACATATACTTCTTTTCACCTTTAATCAAGGTTAAAATTTTAATCTAGGAGCTCAACTGAGAAATTCTGCCACACAGTCCTGACCTCGCGCCGACAGATTATTACATTTTTCGGTCGTTCTTTAATAAAATGCGTTGCGTTACGTTAAACAATGACGACGACCTCAGAAATTGGCTCAACGACTATTTCGATACCGTATCAGCTGATTTTTATCGAAAAGGCATCGACAAATTGGTTGAAAGGTGAGACAAAGTCCTGAACAATAATAATTATTGATTGAAATGTTTTAATTATTATACATTAAATAATTTAACGAAACCGCGAATAATTATTAGACATCTTAATATAAATAACTTTTTCACAATTTCATAAAACTATTGTTTTGTTCAGATCTATCTTGACTTATTGAAATGATACATTTTATTAAATTTATAATATAACTCAATTTTCACAAACTCAATTATTTCATTTCGTTCAATAAATCATAGATCAAACTTCTGACAATATTTAATATCATTCACACGGTTTTTTAATCATTTTTTTATTACTTTTTTAGTATTATACAATTATTACTAGTTAAAAACAACTTTTTTTTTTAATTGCAATGTTTTTCAAACACCTTTAAAGCAAAGTGGTCCCGAAAAATGTTTAAAAAATAGTCTCGGTGGCATTTCTAGGTATAGATTTGATCTTTGTATCTGTCAGGAACATCTAGTTAAAAATTCACAACTTCACAAATAATGAAAATTATTAAGAACACATTTTTACTGTACGTATACACGAAAAAATCTATCTATCGAAAACATATTTCGATTGGTATAGCGAAGGTGGTAACTAAATATTTTTTCGATAGATAATTTTGTCCTGTATGTCTTTTTAGTTGATTCATTTAATTTGTATTAATAATAAAAACGATATTTTATTAAATAACATGTTTCATTCTCGATTAATTTTATTCAATTACCTTTTACCGAACCGTAGAAAGGGTTGATACGTCAAATTCTATAGCGCTGTACCCTAATGATCTGTAATACTGTTTAGCATCAACATTGACGTGAGTACACCTCGTTATGTGGTGAAAAATTTCCCTCTTCACATGCTAGTCACGTTTGTTGCCCCGCAAATGGCGGTCTATCGCGGTACTCTGTAAGGGTAATCTCTTTATAAATCTTCACCGTTCTACCTCTTCTCGCCTATGCGCTCCGGAAGCCGAAATTCATTAAAAACGTATTATTAACGTTATTTTTTTTAAAAACAAAACATCAAAGTTTTAAGAAGAGAGTTCACAATTGTAGACGTTGAATAAAATAGTAAAAGGTGACTTACAATTCTTTGTTTTAATAAAGCTTTGAAATTGACACGATATTTGCGTGCTTCTCGATTTGAGCAAAGCATTTGACCGTGTCGGATACGACAAATTATGGATGAAACTGCGCGATCGAGACGTTTCCCATCCAGTTGTAAATATACGGCACAGGCAGTAAGAGAACTTAGTGCTGCGGGAAGGCGCTGACTCCGAGCTATTTTACCTGCGCCAATTATTATTTAAACAAAAAATATGATTTAGGTTTCACATGAAACTTCTTCTTTTACGTAGATTTCGACAAAAATATTGAAAGAGTCTCATGACTCAACTTCCGTAAAATTTCAATTTCAAATCTTTAATCACGACCCGACCTACCGAAACCACCTTTCGATATAACGTTTTTTGTGGGATGATAACTCTTGTAGTTCTTAACAAATATCAATCAAACTTTTCTGAATAATTGACATTAATAATATATCGGTTAAGTTTATTAACTAGCCTGATCAATCATCCTGTTTCAAAATAGCCGCTATTCAAAAACATTTAAAATAATACCTAGAGAAAAAGTAAAATCATTTTCTCACAAATTAATCTGCATATTTCCCGATTACTACCTGTTTATTTTTCCTACACAAATAATAAATTGAAAAATAAAATATATTTCTCGCAGTTACGTTAAAAATCATTTTATTTTTATAAAAATAAATTATATATTTCCGAAAAAATAAGTCATGTTTACATCTTTCCAACGCTGAGCACTTACGTACGGGAAATGAATTTTAGTTGAAAGCTATCAAATAATGTTGTCCGCAGTCTGCAAGCGGGTAGTATTGGGTAATAAAATAAAGCATATTAACATAACTCTATGTAAACATTGTATATACCTATAATCTATAATATCATATACTCAACTTGAAATTACTGCTTCATATACGGTTGTTCTAAACCCGATAAGGAATGTAATTGGCAAAACAATCAAAGTCGAACGTTGGAAAAATATTATTATTTATTTTCAAGCATTTGTTGACTTATGTACGAGTAATACAAAAATGGTACGGGAAAGTACTCCACATGATGTAGGTTGGTAGCAAATGGGGCAATATAATTGGCTTGTGTGGTGTGTAAATATCAGTGTACCATCGTGAATATCGCAGTTCCCAGTTTACACTTATTGTGGATTAATATTTTCGATATTATTTTCCATTGCATTAAGTTTTTTGTAATTCTTGGCGCATGCCGTTGAAATATGTAATGAAAGAAACTTGATATTTTTAATAACATCTAAGTACTATTTTTCATTTTGAAAGTGCAATTGTTTTAATGCCCGTATAAAAAACATGTAATACTTTTAAATATATAAATGATGTCGGAAAAATCGTAGTCCATGTATTTTTTGCTTGTCCATCGCGGATCACAATTTTTTTACAGTGATCATGTCAATGGTAAATTTAAATTCCCATTTCCAACCGAGCATCCATTTCATGACATGAATAGAACGTCAGGCTCCGAGCTTCACGTCAACGGCTAGTACAAATTTTGGGTTCTTACCGGATAACATCCATGGGTCAGAGGTTCTTTCGTCTGTAGGGGAGGGTGAACACACAAAGATAATAAATTTAACAATAACATATTTCACAACCACATACGCTTCACTTTTTACTCTTCAAGCGTGCTTTCTTCTTAGATGAATCTTGCACATCAGAGACCCTGGAGATCTGAGCTGTCTCATCTTCTTTCTCTCGACTCACCTTAATCTATATAATATCTAAATTTCAGAACGAGAATGGTATTGACATTGGTGCATATATCCTAAGTGATTTATTATTTTTATTTAAAATAGTAAATGACATTCATGACGCCCCTAATTTAACTGATCTAATTATATACCACGTTCCTGCGCTGAGTACCAGATCGTCCATTATATACAATTTTTTATAGGAATGCACACAAAGACCTCACAGCCTTGAGAACGATTTCATTCATGTAGATATATTCCGATATTCTATGTTTAAATATAAGAGTGATGTTTTTGATGCTGTTCTGAGTCAAAGATACAACTGATTTTGATACTCTTATTTTTATAGTTTTTTCTGTCATGAACCTTAAATTTTATAGTTCGTTTTGCTTACTTTTTTTTTTAAGGCTATATGTATATAATTTATCAATTTCTATGTTTATATATATATATTCCATGCTACTTGTGTGGCTGCTCATGTTTTTTTTAAACGAAACCAACATTGTAAATGCCCATAATAAATAAATAAATAAAATTCTCTAGTCATATTGTACTTATTCTATAAAGTGTAATTTTAACTCAATTAATGACACAAATCACTCTTGAAGGACGAATGGACTAGAATAAGATTTATTACTGTACATCTTTCTAATTATTTCATTTCTGTTATGTGATATATTGTGTATATCATATTCCAAATTCTGCTGAGTTATTTAATACAATTTCAAAAATAATAAAGCCCGTTCATGTCCGTACAGATATTGCACATTTTTCAACCTTATTTTTGCAACATTGTCCGGACATTTACCTTAGCGACTGTACCGGTGACATGGTCGCTAGAGAATTTAAAACTAAGTATACTGCAATGCATATCACAAGAATTGAAATCAATAAAAGTGTACTCAAACAGAAAGGTATTTATATAGAGTACCTGTGAATATCAGATCGAAGATATGTATCTATAAATAATACGTTCTATCATTTTCTAAAGAAAGATGAGACAGCCGTAACGACATTTTTTCAATTTTTTTTTTATAACAGTTTGAGATGGGATGTAATTTATTATAATGATATAACTTCTATTGATTCAAATAATATTCTTGTAAAATTGAAGTTCTGAAGCATCTGTGATATATAATCTATCATTGAAAGCGTCTGTTATGTGTAAGTACTAGTTAATAATAATATTTTGAAACGTGTGATTATGGACATTATTATTTTTAATGCACAAAATATATATTTTATACTAGTTTTAAATAAAATACCATTAATCGATATATTTAATACTGTAATTATTAATAATACTAGAGCATGGTTAATTACTATAATCATTATTTAGTTTTTTTTTTATTTCTTTATATTACAAGTATTTTTCAGATCGTGTTTTTGTTTAATATTCAACACCAAAATAATTTTCGCCGTTTGTAATTCGGTCATACTTTTAATAACGTTAGCCATTTTTAGAATAAAATATGTAATTCTATTGTATAATCGTCTGCCATTTTATCACTTGACTGAAAAATACATATACACTCCCCTACTCTCTGGACGTTACATCTTTTTCTAATGACTCAACTGAGCCTAGCGTAGTCAACCTAGGTAGGTACCTACTTCCCCATGTATATTAATTTAATTCCATACCAGAAGGAGGTACCTACCAACAATTCTGTGTAAAGGTGAAAATTCTTGTATTCTAATAATCAACTGAGCATTGAGTATCCAACGTGCTTCCCATAAATTCAATAATAATTTAATTCGACTTTTGAAGATCCCACTAACAATTTTATAAGTTGAAAATATAATTTTGTAATGTTAAAAATATGATTTTTTTCCTGACATTATTACGGGCTTTTGCCTAGTATATAACTATAGTAAGAGCCCAATCTCTGTTATATTACGCTATACCCGGGTATAATCATCTCAAAATGGAACAAATTAAATTATTTTAACAAATTTGAAAAGGGAATACTCTTTACACTTAGTACATTTCTTTATTATAAATATAATAATTAAAAATATTCTCATGTTTTCGCGGTCGGTAAAGTTTGGACAGTTCTATGTCCATCAGAGTTGTTGTTGACCAGAGAGATCGAATACGCACGGCAGAGTACCCCAAAAAAAAAAAATGCTAATACTTTAAATGAAAATGTACTTTATAATTTTGAAATTGTCAGTTTTTAATATAATAAAAGCCCAAAAATATGTGTGTATCGTGTGACGCTGTGCCTAGGTACATTTTTATGGATTGTTCACGATATATGGAATATTTTATTGTCACCTGTTTTTTTTTGCTTTTCTCTGTTAGATGAAGCACATTTTGTGTTTTTAAAATTCTGGTAATCGATGAAATTCCGCCGCTTTTCTTCATCTTTTTCTGTCACCATATCCAACAACCTGTCTATCACGTTTTAGGATGGGTAATATACTAGTAATCTAATAATACTCGAATTGAACATTCACTTAGAAATGATCAAATTTAGCCTTTTGAACGTCGTGCGACATATTTCAATAATGTAACAATTTTTTATTTTTTCGTAGAAAATAATCACTTTGTGGTTTAACATATTATATTAAATAAAATAATACTGTACTTGTGTGAAACCGCGAATACATCATAAAAAGTGATTGTTATTTTATTTAATATAACAAATTTTGTTCAATTTCAATTGTCCAACACCGTGAAGTGTTCAATTCTTCCCTTCGCCGAACTAACCGAGGCTGTATTATTTATCGACTTAACCTTCGTGGGGCAACAAAGGTTAAGTGACGCCCCGCCATTGTGTATTTTTGCAAAAATCAAGGATAAAGTCACGACGAAAGATAAATTGACACGCTCGAGCAGAGAATAGATCCTTAAACACTGAAAAGGTGGAGCGTGCGAAAGTCGAAGCAAACAGCCTCTCCCTGCCTCACAAACTGCGAGTGGCATAATGTTGAAATAAAATGTGTTCAGGTATTTTACGGCAAATCTAAACATTAACCGAGTATTTCGTTTGGATTGTAAAATGCTCCAACTTCAACCAGTTAACTCCGTAAATCTTGTATTTCAAAAAGGTAAAAGATATCACTGCCACCGCTGGAGTTGTAAAGCGCGAAAGATAAACAGAATCACGGGGAGGCCTTCATCCGGCAGTGGATCGACAGTAACATGATTCAAATGTAATTTTATATATTTTTATTATTATTATGAGGGACGAACTTTATAAGAGGCCGTTTCTGAGGGAACAGCTCTCTTCCATCACAGCTTCTCCTGAATAACTAGTCTATCTCTAAAGTGTGTAATCATTATTGGCTGTAAATACGTTGTTGTAATAGACTTAATATTGTTACCTGGACATACTGAGTTTCACTTTCGAGAAATCGGGACCCAAGAAATTAGTCATTAATGAGAGGATAGAACACCTAGGGAATCTGGTGATACTTGGAAAGTTATCAGAAATGGAAAAAAAAAATTAAAATGAAGGAAAATCATAAGGGTTTAGTAACTGACTGCTGGAACTTAGATAACTGCTCTAACTTTAAAATATACCCTAAAAACAAGCTTTAAAATATTGTAAAATATTGCATGCGTTGCTTTGTTGAGTGGAATCGAAATGAGCGTAAACAACTCTCAAAACGATTCCGGGATAGTGTGGGATCCTTTGGGGTTTCCTTCATAATGGATAGCACTACGCATATTGTGATAAATCTTGAATTACCACCAGATTCCTTTGTGGTTCTATTCTCTGCTTACTGTCTAATTACTTGGGTTTCAATTCATTGTAATATAAAACTCAGTATGTCCGGGTAACAATATTAAGTTTATTACAACAAGTATTACAGTAATTATAAATTATATACTTCAGCGATAGACTAGTTATTCCGGAGAAGCTGTGATGGAAGAGAGCTGTTCCCCCAGAGACGGCCTCTTATAAAGTTCATCCTCGACCACTCGTCTACTCACTTTAATGACACACACACACATATACACATTGACATTTCTCACACATATACTCTTGAATCCTGCAACAAATTCAACCACAGTAAGCCCTATTATCCACAGCAGTGAACAAAAGATTGCAATAACAATATTTTTCGATAAAATTGATTTTATATGTATATCTTTCTAATTAATATATTTAATTCATTTTTAACAAAAGATTCTTCTAATTTTTTTATCACATTATGCGTCAAAGTGACAGCCTATAAAAAGAGGTTATCCTGGGTACAACTGGCACTGGATGAATGCCACAAGATGGATAGATTCATCGCATCTGGCTGTAGAGACCTTGGAGTCAACTGTGAGACCGACCCAGGACTGCAACTTGTAGAAATGCATTACGAGCCGAATCTCATCTGATTGTTTCCACTGTATATCAATACTGACGTTTGATGGAGGAATGAAGAAAAAATATAATGTTAAACGTAAACCACCACGTGCCATCGTACGATGGTGTATTTTTATTCAGCCACGACAAAAACCATCTTTTTATTGTACGTCCTCTAACACATTTATTAAATCACAATGGAAGAAGAATATAAAATATTATTTAGTCAGTTGCTGGCATATATGTGGCAAGTCCATTTATGATAGAGTAAAAAATGAACAAATAAAGAGTGGTTGTAAAAGCCTTAGCGCAGTGAATAGGATCCAAAAAGGGTTGCTTGGGCGGTTTGATCATGCGGAACGAGTAATAATGGCACCAGAAATAGAATGCGTCTACGTAAGACTTCGCATGATCATGTAAACCAGATACTGGACGATGATACTGTTAGAAGTCTCAACAATAGATGAGTTACACAAGAAATTTTAGAATCAAGACGTGCTATAAAACAGAAGAATGTGGTGCTCTATCACTTCTATCTAGCCCTGCGTAAAAACTACGTAATAGTAAGTAGTTAGTTAGTTATTAATACTATAACAAACTAACAAAAATTGTTTAAATTTGAATGTTTTGCACAATATGCAATTGTACAAAATATACACATTTTCACGAATTATTATAATTTTAAATTCATTGTACGTATTGTTCCATCAAATGACACGTAGATCGACGATTCATGTGCATTACCTACCCACTACCCCCTCCCCCTATACCAGAAAATGATATTTGATGATATTATTGTGCATGGTGCTTGTCGACATTTCGCGCTATCACCGAAGTGTATATTCAAGCGTGCTTCGTGCGGAATAACGTAGTACGTGTGTTAGAACCAGAAGACTTCTAGAAGGATCTAGTGGAAGAAGATCAAGATACCGAAAGGAACATTTCACAGGTGGGTCGTGTTTTCTGGCTTTCCACCCTTTCAGCGTCCAGTCTTTCCTCAATCTTTCTTTCAGACACCTATTATATACAAAGTGTACTCGTAAAATAATCACAATGTGTCTGGTGTACTTCTGTATCACTTTTGATGTATCCGGGAATAATGACATAATTATCATTATTTCATAGAATAGCGTTTCATTTATAATTTATTATAGATTTTAAAGTGTGTAAATTTGATGCACATTACACTTATTTACAATAGATATATTTTAAAATATACAGGTATTAGAATTCAGATATATACTTAGATACACATATATTATTTCAATTAGTCAGTAAAAACTTATGAATTTTTAATAAATAATGGTGTTGTAATTATGACTCCACGTCGTCGGCGGAATCGGAATTAATGATTGAAACTCAATGAAATAACTAGAATCGGTAGGAAAAATCGGTATTAGAAATAAATAATTAAGACAAATGTAAGTCTATGCAAATGCGATCAATGACGTAGTTATGATACTCGCCTAGTGATCTATTGGTCGGGGGTTCGAGCCTCGTTCTAAGTCCTACTTTCATAGCACACGCGTTTAGCTTCGTTTTAAAATAGTAAATGATGTGGCACGTATTCCGTGTATTTTTATAGTATATTTTTTTCAATTTTCGTCAAATGCAATATTACGTAATGTTAAATAAAACAATTGTAAGAAAGTCCAAAAAATGTTTGTGTTTCCTTAAAAAATGTATGTACTATCATAATATTTACACTAAATTTATATTCCTTTATCAGTTATTTAATATGGCATAATCGTTTAGGATGGAACACTTAACAACTTACCATCAACCATCAAAAGATCGATGTGATCTTTGCATTTTTCAGTGGCATTGTTATTTTATTTATCTTGCATGATTTAAATAAATATTTTTAATGTAATATTTCGACGTAAATAAGAAATTCATGTTTTTTTAAAGAGGCGTACATTTTTCTAATATTCATTCAAAATTCGTGTGTATTTCGAAATATAAATTAAATCTGTAATGCAAGAAGATGAGAAAATACGTAACAATCTAATTACTCTTTTATACAGACTTGATTGATGTGAAGATAAATTAATTATTTTTTGTATATTAGATAGTTATTTAATCGAATATATACTAAAAATCCGTCGTCCTGGTCCCAAAAAGTTAATAAATCTCGATGTTGTCAAATAAACTTAGTTTCAGATTCGAAAAAACTAAAAACACGTGTTCGCACTTTCTACTAATGGATTGCGCTGGACATAAATCCTTTTCTAGGGAAATTGGGACCTAACAATCTAAATTTCGTTCAAACAATGTTAGCGAACGGAAAATTTAAAGCAGTTTTTTCGCGTAACTAGATTAAATTTTCAGTTTGCCTTCTGTTCGGTAAATTCAATGATTCGAGTTTTTGTTTTAATCTGCATAGTTTTACCATAACTTACTTAATTCTAATTGGTATTTCCATTAGTTATTATATATTAAATGGTTGACCTTCAGTACATTATTCTGTCCTCTATAAAGAACAATATTTAATACTGTTCACGAAGTGCGCACTAACAAATTTGCCAAATTCGTACTTATTTTCAATTTGGACGAATCTACATGAAATACTATCTGTATTTGGATATTCACAGGCTGAAATAAAATTATTTGTCACTAATAAACCAACAAGATTTCTTTATAATAAAGTTTAAAAAATATATTTTCCCAAGTCGTATTGCTGACGTGCTTTGACTGGTAAAATGCCAAATATTTATAGATACGCTTAGTAAATATCGTTTCTTGCAAATAAATATGTAGGTAGCGTCATTTCAAAAATATTTCATACCAAATAGCGAAATGTTATGAACAAAATTCTTTGAAAATCAACGAACATCTCATGTGGAGTCGGCTGACAGATTTTTCTGTTCGAAATGAAAAATTGCGGTGGAAAAAGGAGAATGAAAAATGCAATGAAAACTTCACGAACAAGTCTAATAATATAAATTTACCATAAAATAAAATATATTTTATACCTAAAGAATATATTTATTTGACCCGCGATTTAAATAAAGGCAAAACTTCTAAAGTGGCAAACTCTTTGTAACAGGAGAGCATACAATGTTAGTAGTTTAACCGTACGTACTCCTTACTCGGCGTACAGCGCGGTAGCTAGTATATTATATCCGTCTGTTCATCTGCCCGCCTGGTAGTGTTATAAATACACGGAGAATTACACATCACATCAAATTAATTAATTATTTTCACAAAGTCACTTTTAAAAAAAACTCAAATAGCTTGATGGCTACGTCAAATTCAAAATCAATTATGTTTACATATATTTTTTATTATATTATTGGTACCTATCTATCATTCGAATGATTTATAATTCTATCCGCATACGCGTTGTGTGTGTTACTTACTAGAAATGAATATCGATATTTTAAATTCGACAGCATAAACTAAAACCGTCACAAGTACAGAGAGTTTCGTTCACTGTACATTATTAATATATTTATATATACCATACTCTCATTGTAGGTATATATATCTAAGAACTATGTAAAACATTGTACTTTTTTTATCCTTTGATCTGTGGTTTAAATGTATTATAATAAAAATGTACACTTCCTGGCGACATCAAGTAACAATGAAAAAAATATCACATATGACATTTATATTTTTCAAGTGATCATTAAAATTAGGTATAATCTTATTGTTTATTATTTTATTTTAATTGTCTATAAAATAAGATTATTAGGGCTATATAATATACTTTGTTGCATTCTTTATATCATATTTATCGAAATGAAGATTGTGAATACGGCGTTTATGTTCAGATCAGCGATTGTAATTTTCAGAAATATCAATAAATTTGTGAAAGTAGACTGGGATTAAAATTTTCAGCTTAAGGTCGTTTTTGTAGTGTTTCCATTTATGTTATACTTACTTAAAATTATTACAATACCTTTTAAAATCGACAATTGTCGTATAAAACTACAATAAATCAATTTGAACCGCTGTCAAACTATTTATTTTCTATATTCAAAGTTCATTGACGTTGACTTCATCTCAAAACATGGTGCATTGTTCCCAATGCTGTTGACTTTCCACTCATCTGCCAGTCATACGGAGTCAAAATCTGCCAGTCGTGGAGAGTTGAGCACTCTAGAACTTAATCCTGCCATGAAAGCCTTTAAGCTGGTCTGATCTTCCTTCTCGAATACGGAGGGGTGGCATTGTTCTCTTTGTATCTGAAGCCTAGAGTGGAACAGTCTCCGCAGGCAGGTTGATCCGTACATGATAGTACTAGCACCAATCCTGTCCAAGATGGAATGCCTGATCTAGATTACTTATTCTAAATTTTATGTCTAAGCTATTTTACCAACATTTTTGAACCAGGGATATATCATCTTTTCACACAATGCTTTCTTCAAATTTTATCATGTATTACGAATAATACTCATTTTACTTCAAGATAAAGATTAATGTAGATTATTACTCATAATTGATACTCATAGTTGATTGAAGAACGGTACAAGAAACGCACAAGTTAAGATAACAGTTAAGAGATCTATCACGGAACAGCGCGCTCAGATTGCTCATAATAACGGTCTGCTTTGGAATAAATCAGTTCATTCTTGTGGAACAGTGTTCAATTTATACCTCGATAATTTACTACTTCTTTGACTTGTTTCTGAACTTTTTTACAGTTAATTGATACTCCTGAAACGTGCTGTGCGGAATTTTTCAGCAGCTTATTTTTACAATCGTGCTTTTCTTTTCTGCATCAGAACTTCATGCCGTTGGAGATGGAATGAATTTATAGAATTTCACACATTAATAATCTTTCTATTATATTTTTAATTAAATAGGACAATCTTGGTAGTCTCTCAGAACTAGGTTCGGACCCTCAATAACTAGTTAGTAGGCAAGTAACTTACAGCTAGACCAAACATTACACTAAATGGATCAAATCAAATCCCATCAAATGCCGTCTGTTGTTCAGAAACACAAATATTTAAGTATTAAAAATGCTCACCAGATCAGTGCTTACCTACGCGTCAGAGATATGTCATCCGAGCGTGCATTGGACGTTTTCGAAAACTCTAACGAGTTGTAGAGATAATAGTTATAATGATGGTGAATAGATGTTATGTCCAATAATTTTTTAAATTAATTTGAAACTTCCAATGAGTCAATTAACTATAACCGATTTTTGCAGAGTAACAGCTGTGTGGGTATTCATTACTTAAGTACACATTATTTCTGGGTAAGTAACCCTTATCCGTTATACCACAGGGTCAAACGTAGTGATGAGCTCAAAATCACGAATGGTGAGTCAATCACTGATATCTTTGAGTCACACTCACTATCGGTGATTGAATATCTGGGAATATCGTGATTCGTGAATCATTTGGTTGCGAATCATGATTCGGCGCATGTGCGTATGAAACGAAAATATTCGTAATAAGCGCCATCTAGTAGATTGTGCCAAAACGTTTTACGCATTTGACCCGAAATGCTGAAAATATGACCCGAAAAATAAACTCACTTTTTTAAGGGTTTTCTTTGTGATTATATTAAATTATATATGCTAGAATATGTTTTTTACACAAATGAAGTCTGAATAATATATATTGGGATATCGTGCGACGCACGCGTATTAGTAATGAAACTGTGATCTCAGTCACAGTTTTCAATCACTGATATTATCGAATATCAATCACAATCACACCAGTGAGTCAAGAGTAGCATTTTTTCTCATCACTAGTCAAAAGCTATCGAAAGATTCCAGGGATGGAATGTGGCATCCCTGCCAAATAATGTCAATAGAAGTTGTGCGTGTCGAATATAAAATACGTTCTTTATATAAGTATTAAGATAAGAACATACTTTAATTCTATACTTATACATCATTGTTCCAAATCCACAAAACAAACTCGTTCATACAAAGTCTAACATTAATATTTCGGAAATTTTGTCACGTTTCATGAATTGGTTTTTGCGGGGGCTAACTGAACCGATGCCGGAACCAAATGTGATGTTAATATAAATATTTTATCACAAACTCGGATAATCTCCATTTTTTTTATCTAGCATAAAATACAATATGTATTAGATGAATTACGGTTTGTCGTGTACGACTGCCACTTGCTGTATCGTGGAGTGTGTTATGGGAATATTTGTGTAGAAGTAATCAGGCAGCAGGAATTATCAATATAAAACGCTACTTACTGTCGCACTGAGTTTATTATATAAGTTATAATCGAGTATTAATTCATTTAACTAATGGTCTGGTGGTTACGATACTCGCCAAGCGATCTAGTGGTCGAGGGTTTGAGCCTATTTTCGTATCGCAAGCGTCTAGCTTAGTTGGAAAACACTAAGAAGATTGAATATTGGAAAGCGACCTTATGATAAATGTCAACAAGTCGAAAATGATAGTATTCGAGAAGCAGGAAAGCAAGTCAACATGTAAAATACTTGTAGGTAATGAAAGTTTGGAACAAGTAGATGAATTTGTGTATTTGGGAAGTATGTTTGATAGAAACGAAAAGACTGAGAAAGATATCGAAATGAGGGTGACTGCAGGGAATAAAGTGAACAGCGCTTTGAATGGAATTATATCTAATGGGAACTTGTCAACGATTCTACTGGCATCTCCAAAGATGTGGACTGTATATTTTAACTCACTATTTCGTCAAAGATTCCGGCGCAGTATAAACGCAAAGTCTCGAATTAGTATAATATTGTAAACTGTACCGTACACGTATAACCGCACCGGCACAAGGTCACCAATCGACTGGTCGGCGGCGAGGTCGGGAAGGGACGGAAAGGGGGGGGGAAGCAAAATGCATTATTTTCATTGAATAATTAATATTTATACACCAAATAAACATATGTCCCAAACAGAGAGAATGGTAAGAAAGATAATCAGAAATAGATGACGTCCACCGAAGACTTGGCACAACTAAATACTACCAACTGTTAGAAGCCACAATAACCGGCGAGCTTGTATGAGAAGATATGTGAATGTGGATGAGGCGAAAATTGCGTGGCAGGACAGACGAGTGTGGTGCTCTATCCTCACTGCCTACCCCCCGCTGAGGAACGGTGTGATGATAAGTAAGTAAGAATATTTATGTGACACGTATTCCGTTTACGCATCTTTATTTTTTTTTAATTAAAAAACTAGTTTGCGAAATAAATGATAAGATCGACGTCGATGCAAGAAAACTATTGAAGAAAGAGTGAGTTGCCGCTAGAAGCGTTCATGCGGATCGCCTGTTCTGTCCGATGTGTATTAACTGCGGTAAAACATTGCCGGATGCGTTCAGCAATGTCGTAGAGCGTTAACTTCTGAGAAGTATTATTATTAAGTTATTTTTTAATAATTAATCAAGTAGGACTAGATTTTGTAGTTTTTATTAATACATTTTTTTATATAATCTTAAAATAGATAGACCCACAAAGTGTCTTATGGACGCTTCTCTGGTGATTCATATTTTCAATTGATACACGTTAAAACAAAAACTTTTTAAATCAATATTAAAAATATATCATATTTTTAATGAACAAAACGAAAATCAGATTTTTGATTTAACATTCAATTTTATATTTGCAGATGGACTACATAATTTAATACAATGTATTTCCTTATTTCTATCTTAAAGTTTGAAGCATGGTACCGGATATTTATTGTTCAACGTGGGAACAATAAATTCCCTTTTAGATCGACACAAAATTAAGTACGCATGTAAAAATGTGAAATTGACAGTTTATATATGTATTTATAACATTTAGCATGTATCGACATAATATATATATATATTTTTTTATTTTTTTTATTTATTATCTTTGTTTTATTAACCACTAAAATGAGTTTAAATACATCTACCGGTTTCGAAAAATACCATTTTCTTCTTCAGGATGTCATAACTAACTAAAACATATATTATTTCTTTGACGGAATATATTTTTAAAAAATCTATTTTTAAAAAAAAAAAGTTTTTTTTTTTTTTTAGTACCTAACTCAAATCATTACTTAATACAAATTTACTCGAATAATTTTTTGGAAAAAAATTTAGAATGGGACTCGTAGTCAAATTTAGTTGGTTGTTTATAATTTTTTGATTAGTTTTACACGCTTTATTTATCTCCAACGATTCCAAATTATTTAATTTGTGACCAACACCGTTTATATGCAAAATTGATAATTCCAATTTTTTATCAAAATCATGACCATTTTCTATCAAATGATTAGAAAATTCTGAAAACCCACTATTGTTCAAACATCTCAAATGCTCCCTTACTCTTATATTAAAATTTCTACCCGTTTTACTAATATAAAATGCAGCACAATCCTTGCAACTAAGTTTATAGACACCAGAGTTGTTAAATTTATCATCTTTTTCTTTAGAATTTATGAGTAAATTTCCTATACTATTATTTGTATAAAATGCCGGTCTAATGTTTCGTGGTAGGTGTTTAGATATTTGATTCGAAAAGTTATTTATGTATAAAATCCTACGCCAATAATAAAAACCGGTAGATGTATTTAAACTCATTTTAGTGGTTAATAAAACAAAGATAATAAATAAAAATATGAATCTTAACCACAAAGATAACATTGCTGATTTTAAAAGTATATATTTTTTTAAATAACTAAAATTATTTTGTACTTCGGCCTGTTCGCCAAAACTGTATATTGCTGTATCTGGTGATGTCCTTAAAATATCTTACTTATATATTTTTATAAATGAACATTTTTAACGATTAGAGGATGCGCAGACTTTCTCTATTTATTTGTATTATTTCATTTTAAATTAATATATTTACTTGTATATAATTAATTGTTGATAAATTCTTATTTGTTGTTAGATCAAACTTTCAATAAACTGGTATTATACACATGATATATAAATATATATATATATATATATTTTTTTTAATTGGTATATATAATATATGATTTAAATATTTTAGATAACTATAGTAACGACAATTAAATTCCTTATAAGATTGCTAGATGAGCTTGAAATTTATTATTATTTGCTAATTTATGAAAACAAGTTTTTTCAGATTTTAAATAAGTTTTCGTGTCAATCTGTAATTTGAAATCAATCAATCTGAAGATTTATATTAAAATTCTAAAATATTGCTACATTATATTTTATATTCGCATTTTATTAAACTGTTGTATTTTATTTCTTATACTTAACGTTAAAGTATTGGCATACCAAATCAAGTGACCTTATAATTGTTATTGTAGGCAAAACGAACCTTTTTTATGTTTATATAAATTCATTGTGATATTTAAATCACCTTCTGGAAGAGGTCTTTTTAAAGCATCATGTATCAAACAAAAATTTCTGAATTTATTTCTTTGTACAAAAAGGTCATGCTCTCTTCATGTCAATGGACCATTTTTTGTCCTATTTATCAATAAAAATAATTTTGGAAATATTAATTCGAAACGAATATCAAAAATTACAAAAAAAAAGATTTTTTCTAATAGAGTCGAAATATTTTTGATTTGGTTTAGATCTTTTTACGCCGATATGTGCTTGCCTCTTTTCTACATAGATTTCTTTGATCTTCATAAAACATGAAACAGAATGACTAAAATAAAACATAAATTTTTTTTTTTTTAATTTTATGGAAACGATACACTTACTTATCATCACGCCGTTTCCCCGCGGTGGTAGGCAAAGAGGATAGAGTGCCACACTCTTCACCGCACTCACCACCCAGCGGCCGGAGTCGAAACTAACCGGCCAGTCGAATGTCGCCGCATAATGGCCGACAGAAATGGATCTCTTACACTTAGGGATATTACGGGCATAGTATTGTTTTATTATCATGTTTACTGTATCTTACATACTACAAGATTAGGCGATCGCCTGTGATATATTTGTTTTCGTTTAATAACCAAAAAAATACAAAATCTGTAATTCATATGAAATAAAGATATAAACATTGTGACATTATAAATTAAGGTCGCGTACAAAATTGCCCCGTCTCTTGTCCTATTGCCAAGCACCTCGAAATGACAAATAATTGCCTTTACGTTGGTATCGCAATCTGTTTCGGAAGTTACAAAAACGGTCTATGGTTCGTTTTCAAATCATCGATAGAGCTGTCAGATTTGGCGGTTCAATAGCCGCGACCAACGTTACTAAGATGTAACCGTGTGCGATCCAGTATAACCGGAGGGTAAATATTTTATGTTATTCAATCACTAGTGCTTAATTTAATTTAATCTAATCGCATGTGGTAATCTTTACAAGAAACAAGATGTTTCCCTTTGGTTTCTCCCTTGGGTTTCTCTCTCTGCTCTCCTCTGCTTCTCCCATTGGTCTTTACTCCCACAACATGTTAAATCCTTTCACGGATGATTGCTTAATATTATTCCATAAAGAACTATTGGTCAGGGTGCCCTTGGGAATCGATCTTTTCACCGACATGGCTCCGCGCTCGAAGCTTTGCGCCCAGCGAGTCCCTACTCGGCGGCCGACCGCTTCCAGAGCCACCCGCCGGCGACTGCCTCCGAAACGTAGAATCCTGTGTGGCGCAACAGTCCATAAGAGAATTCATTCAGTTGGTAGATTCCTAACTTTTTTTTTTCAAAAAGGTTTTTGAGGCGCTTGGTAATTGTAAATGTAAAAATAAAACCTAAGATAAAAGTAAGAATATGCAAAAAAAAAACTACGAAATTTTCGAACGCGCTGTTTCGCTGAAAAAACATTAAAATTATATCTACAATATATATTGACATTCAGTACCTACCTATGTGCGTTACTCAAATTATTTAGCGATTGAACTTTCTCGAACTTGATTTTTTCGACTTGATTCCAAGATTTTTTAAATTTTACATAACATTGTATGATTTTTTTTGTGTCAATACTTTGTTTAAATGGTTTACTACTTCAGACAATATTATTTAAGAATTTTAAAATACAACAAGACATTGTATTCGGAGACTGTGAAGGAATCATCATGATAAAATGAATATTAAATTTTCGGCTTACCCAATTTCAAACAAAACGGTATTGTCAAGTTACATACATATTGGGATTAAGGCCGTTTTCTGGATTTCACTCCGACCTTAAACCGCTTACCCATGAATTGGTACTGTCGTAGTTATACCGCCAACATGTCGAACACCTGACCCCTGTCGTCCGAAGACAACCGCCCTATCACTTAGCCACACAATCCGGGCAGTAATCATTTATATGACTGAGATACATACATGAGCTAGCATACAATACGAGATGGAGTGTGGCAGTTAACCCAATACCCACGCTTCGGTGTATCACCAATGTTCCGCGAATTAATAATACGCTAAAAATAACAAATCTTTGTTCAATGAGATAAACATTTCAAAATATAATACAATATGTACTAAATAGTAAGATTTTTATTTTTATTTTAGAGGAAAGAAACAAAACTGAGCACCGTGAAAATTTATATTATGATTTAGTTATATTACATTTACGCACTTAAAGCTTACTTAAGGCTTAAATTATTTTAAAAAAACATGTGCAGCTTGTACAAAATCATACACCACAGTAAGTAAAGTACAGTAGAAGTACATAAGTAACATCGGAATATATAAATATAAAAATAAAATAAAAATTTTAAATTATCAGAAACAAAAAAAATAATGTTACTTACTTATGTAATGTTACTTGACTCCTTAGTACGCCTTTAGTGTACATTGTTAAGGTCCAAGAAATAGACTTTGTAACAATTAATCTTTTATTACAATAAGTTACAATTTAGTACAAGGTATATTACTAGTATAGGTCAAACTATTAAGCCGATG
The DNA here is from genome assembly GCA_031772225.1 of Eubasilissa splendida. Taxonomy (NCBI): domain Eukaryota; kingdom Metazoa; phylum Arthropoda; class Insecta; order Trichoptera; family Phryganeidae; genus Eubasilissa; species Eubasilissa splendida. The sequence continues at coordinate 19,668,484 of CM062856.1, forward strand.
AACAGCAGATAAAAGAGACGCTCGCACTCCTGCGCGACGTATTTTTAGCCACACATACCCGCACCGGCGGTGCGGCACACATACACACATCATCCCACCATTCCAAGTACATCACATGTATATTATAATATTAACTTGAATAGAGTATATATGTGAATAATTAGAACAGAAAAATATAAAAAAATTTAATAAATATTAATAAATGAACAATTATATACATCACTTCTTCAAAATAACCAAATTCTAGTCACCTTATAATTTTATTTTTATAGTAGTTCCTACTTTATAGTTTATAGTTTATCACTTTATAGTTTTGTTTTTATCTATGCTTGTATTTTAAATTTTAGTATACTTTGTTTCCTAATAAAGATACCATAGGTATCGAAATATGTTGATTTATCAATAAATAGTTGTTTATCTTATTATTATTCTTTTTTTTTTTGTTAAACACAGAATAGATTATATACCTTAATCAATTATACTTTTGTCTCAGTACAGTATCAAAAACATCATTCTTATATTTAAGCGTTGAACATCGGAATATATCTACAAGACCAAAATCGTACCTAAAAATTTGGTTCACATTTATAATATAATAAAAAATAAACAAATTACGACAGAATATAATGCCGACTTTAGCACAGTAAGCAAAATTAAGAATGAATCACATGATGTTGTAATCATGTAAGATAGATGAATGAGAAGAGAACGATACAAGAAACGAGTGTTAATATTTATCAATATTTAAATATGTCCAAGACCACACAATTAGTGAATTTTTACTAACAAAGGCACTCTTATTAAACAAATAGATATCATCTATGCTGTTTCAGGGAAATAAATATCAAATTTAGTCCATAGATGGCAATAGTGCAGTTGTACTCGAAGTGTTTCCACATAATAACATATATACAACTTCCAAAAATTTGATAGATATGGAGATCGATTAATAGGTGAGAATGGTGAACTTTATATTTGTATAAAGTGATCACTGAAGCCAGCCGAAAACAGGTCGTAAGCTCTAATTACCTATACTTCCATATTTTTAGCATTGTCTCTATGAGATATCTATTATTTGTTTATTATATCTTTAACTCGTGCTAATTTTGATGTTGACTCGTTGTGTGCGGGATTTGTGTCGTCAAAATAATACCCGTTCGTGGTAACAAAAGTATTTATTTTCAATGCTTCGATACAATGTAGTAGAGGTCAATATAATATAAGATGATTACGAGGCAAAAAGATTTATCTCTTTCACACACTCATTTGTACCAACCTTCACGCATTCGCGCATTCGTCCCATAGATACATTACAGATTTGTATCGATTGGATGAAGGGAAAATAATGTATCAGAACTGAATAGTATGGCGTTCTGTCCTCTTTTGCTATATCTGCGGAGTCACAGCGTAGTTTATTTATTTTTATTTAATATAGTCAGTTTTTATTTTTCAATTTAAAGCATCGCTAATGTATATTTTAAAAATGAAATGGATCCAAGGTCGCCACGCTAACGTTCAACTAAAATTCATTTTCGAGATCCATTTCCCTAAATGCCTTAATGATTTCTTGGAAACATCTGATTAGCTTATCATTTCTCATCTCCTTTTCTCTCTTGTCGCTCTCGGTTTAATTAGTATATCCTTAGAGTGGGGTTGACATCTCAATGTCTTTTACATTGTAAAAACATACCAGATCTAGAATATAATGTATTAAACAAATACACGTACATGTCGGTTTCAGTGCCGATAATCGGCGTTTATTTTTATAACAATTGCAGCTATATAAAAATCCGTAGTACAAGTATATATACTAATTTAACGTATTAAATATAAATATACACATTAAATTAGTATTTAAAACATCACAGACCTATGTTCTGAATAATTATAACTTCACAATAAGAATGTGTTCCCCTTAATAATTTATTTTTTATATATCAAATAGGAATGACTCGTCTAATATTTTGCGTAAATAATAAATTAATGTTAAATAATGTTGCGCATTCGTCGCATCCCTTAAAATGAATCCCCTTGACACCCACCGATGGATAAGACGTAAACGATTCCATATATAGATATAATTTGTTATATCCTACTCGTAACAATCGACCGGGATTGCGTGCAGACGCGCTCGTGTCACGGACCCTACCTAAATAGCGCATGTTAAAGTTGGTAAAGAACTACGTAACAGAAGAAGAATTTTCCTTAATTATGTTTTATTTTCACTATTTATTTATTGCCTAAAAACAAATACTTGACTTATTTTTAATTTATATTGTAACTTCTTAAAAATGCTTGATAATGTTAAACGTTCATTAACATTTTGATGTCATAAAAAAAAATGAAACAATAATTCTACAGTCCGCTTATAAAAATCAAACATTTTTTTTATTGTCTGGCTACTTTAACACCGACTGTAGTCTAGAAAAGTAGCCAGGATAATGCTTAATATATCAGTGGTGGATGCCTACTGCATCCCACACAATCAACTAGTAAGTATATTATATTAATGTGTGTTCACTACTGACGTACTAAAAAAACTTAATTCAATAAAGGTGTATCTTATCTTATCTTATGTACTTAATAATAATTGTACGATTCACATACAGTTAACTAACTTACAGTACAATATCACAATGAATACAAATCACACATTGGCATTATGTTACATATCATAATTTGTGTTGCAGTAAACGTCTGACAAGCCTAAATTAAGTCGAAAATTAAGATTATTCAAATTATAAACAATGATAATTTATCAGCATTAATAGTTAATTCAAACATACACTGGGCGTAACACACCTAGTACACAATATTTTAAAAGTAGATACATTAACTTTTAGAAAAATTAATAAAATAATAAAATAAAACGTAACGTTGTTAACTTCACACTATAACACTTTAATTAAAAAATCTAATTTAAACGTGTTCGATGTTTACTGTATCGTCCAACATACTGTATATCTGTAACAACCGTTTATGATATGAGTTGAAAATTTTAATTTTCACATCCAATTATTGTTCTATAAACACGTTGGGTTATTGTCACTACGGTGGCGTATGGCCGCCGCAAAACATTTCCATTGGCTGTGATTCCGTAGTTTCGCCGAGTACAACTTATATATAGTCGTTTCAACCGGGACACAGGTTTCCTACTTAAACGTATGAGAGTCACGCTCGGTTCACGCTCCCGTGGGTATCCACAAAACGTATCCCAGTTATGTATATGTACTCCCCTTGATTACAGTCTCGATATATGTATATCTGCGAGCTCCAAACAGTTTTGAATCATATGTTATTTTATGGACCAATCCGTACTACTAGTCCTTTTTAGATACTACTGACCGTAAAAATGCTAAAATATTGCAAAATAAGATTATTTCCAGACGATGCACTCATATATATCGCGGGAGATAATTATATAACTATACTGAATGAATTAAACTTGACTTAAATAATATAGCAATATGGCTGAAGAAAAATAAACTGAAACTAAATGTAAACAAAACTAAATTCATGAACATTTGAAATAAAAGAATACCAATCACTCCAATTGGATCCAATCATAGATGATGAAAGTCTGAAGGAAGTGAGTGAAATAAAATATTTGGGAGTCATAATAGATTCTAAATTGAATTTATCGCAAAATACAAAATACGTGACTAAAAAGATTGCCACGAAAATCTCACTTCTGGGAAGGATCAGAAAATGTATTAGTACTGAGTCTTGTAAAATAGTATACAACTCTGTTATTATTCCTCACAGCATTTTGTTTTTGGCTAACGAACAAGAAATTCGACAATTGTCAGTGTTGCAAAATAAATCTTGAGAATAATAATAAGAAAAATAGATGTACTCGGATCAGTGTAATGCTGAAATATCTGAATATGAAATACCTTTAAGCAGAAAATATATTTTAATAATAATGGTATTTATTTATAAAATCCTCAATAAAAAACCATCAGCGGAATTTACACGAAAAATTGATGCAAATTAACATGAGCACGAGCATCGTACAAGATAAAGAGATATACTGTGACTGCCATTCAGGAAGAAGGCCAAATCTCAGAAATCGATAATGTATAGTGCGATGAAGATTTTTAATGAAATGCCAGAAAATATAAGAAAGGAAAAGAAATTGAATAGATTAAAAATGAAACTGACCAAATATATAAAAGATAAGTTTTAGTAAAAGAAATAGGAGTACATAGGAGTCCTTATGTATGCACTATGTTAAGAATTAAATAAATAAATAAGTAGTGACGATACTCCCATTAATTTAAATATGTGACACGATACTTATGGTATCTTCTTCAGGAAACAATGTATACTGAAATTAAAAAATACAAGCTTAGATAAAAACAAAACTATAAAGTCGTGAATAAGTAAGAACTAATATGAAAACAAATTTAAAAGGTGACTATTTGTAAAGAGGATTTGGTTATTTATAATATTAAGCTTGCTATTAATACTTTCTTATTTATAAAATTTCAAATTTATCTATCTGTAAACCCCTTGTATTTGTTTATATAATTTCTAAAGCCTTGTTAATATCAAAAGGATGGTTTGTTTCCAAAAGGTGATTGGAAAATTCTGAATTGTTGTTGTTATTTACGCATCTCAAATGCCCCTTAATTCTAATATCAACATTTCTGCAAGTTTTACCTACATAAAAATAATTGCAATCATTGCAAATTAATTAGTAAATTAAATTAATTTTTTTTAAATACTTTAATTTGTTATTAGTGTTATTTATTTTGTCTAATTATTAATATTAAAATGAGGCAACAAAGTAATTTTGCAAATATTGAAGAAATATTTTTTAAATTTGCTATAGGTTTAATTTATTTTCTTTATTCAAGAAAGCTAAATTCACCATAATTAAAATTACCAACACTTTCATATTTATTTTCCTTAAGTTCATACGATTATGATAATACGATGTTAAAACATTATCAGCTTTCCGCACGAAATGTGACTGATTTTAATAAGAAAATAAACTTAAAACTGTCAAGTTTTTCATTGTTTCGTTCTAAATACCTTTATTTTGACATTTTTCATAAAAAATTCTTTATTCCTTTGTAAACTTTCTCTGTAATTTGACAGCTCCGCTACAAATCTGCCACCTGCCGGCGGTGTGCTATATTGCGATATGAAAATACCGAGTCAGTAAAAAATACGAATTATTGGTATCTCAAAGAATTGAAAGTGATTTTATGTTTGGTGCTTGCAAAGTTGCTGAATACAGAATACTTAATGTTGTTTCACTGTATGAAACCGAACATTGAAGTTTTTCGATGAATTTCTCTATACAGCACTCGACACATTCTGTCACCAATTACTCAGCGAATCCAATTCCGAGCCAAAATAGTAAAAAGTCTCGGGATTAAAGAATGCTTTATAATTTTTTTAGAAAAAACAAACACAATTAATGTATCTTCTGTGTACAGTTTTCTGAGCTAATCTGTCATGTACATCTGACCATTCTGGCAGACGTTTTGGATCCCATTGCGGAGCTGATCAGGGCAGATTAGCCCTAAAAACTGTTCATAGAAGATACCGAACAACCGTGAGCACTAAAAACATTTTTAACAATTAATGTAATATATTAAATACTAATTGAATGTATTATTTAGAAAGATATACATATAAAATCAATTTTATCGAAAAATATTGTTCTTCCGCTACTGGGATTCGAATCTAAATGTATTAATTTGAAAAAGTGTAACATATAGGTTCGAAAACTTGTCGTCAAAAATAATGCCGCTGTAGCATAGTTGAATAATGCACCTTCCTCGGTTTGGAAAGAGATCCAGGTTCGAATCCCGGTATTAATAACAATAATTTTCCATAAAATTGATTTTATATTTTTCTAATTAATATATTTAATTAGAATTTAAAATATTACAGACTTATGTTCTGAATAATTACAACTTCACAATAAAAATGTGTTCTCCTAATAATGTAATATATTTTTTTATATAAGTAAGTAATCTTTGAACACAAAATAGCTTAAATAATAATACAATTGGCAAATAGCAATTTGAATATTGTAAAACAATTTTATTATTATGAATAGTATGGTAGTATTTGGTACCCCGAAATTAAGACAAAATATTAATCTCGAATGTTTCGAGATTATACGTACTAATCCAGGGATTCGTAAATATTGTTAACTGGGCTGGGTTCCGAAATCAGGTGGCCCTAGATACCTTACTTAAAATAAATATGATTAATAACGTGAACAAAAATCGCCAATCGTATGTCTAATACTCGTCTATATATGAACTACATATTATTAAAACTACTAACTATGAATTAAATATATTAATTATAAAGATATACATATAAAATCAATTTTATCGAAAAATATTGTTGTTCCTAACCGGGGAAGGTGCTTTAGGAAAGAGATCCAGGTTTGAATCCCGGTGGCGCAACAACAATATTTTTCAATAAAATTGATTTTATATGTATATCTTTATAATTAATATATTTAATTTATATTTAAAATATCACAGACCTATGTTCTGAATAATTACAACTTCACAATAAGAATGTGTTCTCCTAAAAAAAAAAAAAAAACTACTAACCACCACAGATATTGCTAAATGTCACATCATCTCATTTTCAAAGAATAAATCTAATTTGTCGTATAATTATCAACTAAATAGTAACAAACTTAACGTCTGCACTCAAGTGAAAGATCTTAGTATAATTCTAGATTTTAAATTAACTTTTATCTCGCATATAGAGTCACTAATTTCTAAGGCCTATAGACTCATTGGATTCATTACTAGAACGTCTAACCCATTCCAATCACCTTTTTCTCTTATCAATTTATATTTCTCATTTGTACGCAGTCAACTTGAATTCGGATCGGTAGTTTGAAACACACATTATTCCACCTACAGCGACCGACTTGAAAATATTCAATATAAATTTTTTAATATATTAAATCCCATTCAGAAAGTGAGCGTTTCCATAAAATCCTCCCCCACCACCCTCTTAAATAGAAGAAACACACAAGATTTATCTTATCTCTATAAAATATGAAATAACTTAGTTGACTCGCCTTATTTATTAGAACAAATTTATAAATATTATAACTGTCCCACACACCCAAAACGATCAAATAATCTTTTTTACCCAAATTTTGGCAGAACTAATTACATAAAAAATTGTTTTGTGATCCGCTCTACGTCAAAACTTAATGCGTAAATTCTTCTAATAACTTGACATTTTCAACGATAAACTGCTTTAAAACTAAACTACGCCAACTTTTCAATAACTATTAACATAAGTTGTATATATTGCATCCCATTTCCCTCCCCTCCTTACCCTTTTCACTTTGTGTTTAAAAACATTTTTTTTTTTTTAATATATATTATTTTAATGTAAAAGTCGTTTTGTTGATCAGTTTGTTTGAGTATACTATTTTTTAGTTTATTATATACTATTATTTCATTCCGAAGAAACTTCACTGGTGTTATTTTATATATTATGTTATTATTAGTTATTATTTTTACACTGCTTATTTCTCTAAAAAATAAAAATAAAATATTTCACTACAGCTCGTTTGCATCTATTAGCAAATGAGTTTACAATGAAATGAATATTTTTACTTCTAATATGAAATGTTTCAGTGATCTACTATCACTAATGTAAAATTACTTTACGACTATGATTTACTTTTACTGATTTACTGATTGACTATGATACGGATTCTGACAAACTCTTTTCAAAACACGTGATCTTTCAAATAAAAACATTTGTTTTGAGTTAATCGAAGTCCTTTAATATATGAAGAGGGTGTTGAAAGTAACGGTTTTGTTACAAGTTTCAACAATCGATGTAAGTATGCATGATATATATTAACCCTTCCCAAACCATGCAGTAACACAGGTCTACCGTCAAAATGAAACCGGTAAAATTTCGATAAATGCATGCAACATAAAATTAATATTTTAGATAATCCTAATGAAAATATTAGCGCTTAGAAATGAAGGAATTATGAAAAGGGAATCGTACAAAAATAATTATTTTTTCCATTCAATCCGTTGTAAAATTAATACGTTGGTAAAAATACAATATGTAATATGAAAGACAGAGATCACACTATTTTCACAGTGGAAAGAACAACAAACATACAAATATATTGTCTCTTTCTCACTAATTAAATGAAGAGAGATAAGAAGGAAGAACACGTTGTATAGGACTTAATGAATGCTCTAAATTATGTTATTAATCATATTTTCAAAATTGAATGCTCAATATTTAAAGTAAATTCGTGGCATTAAAGCCGAATAAAATCATTTTTTCTAACAGTAATCTACGGTAACACGAGTTGACAGCATGGCTGCGTTCGGGTATTTTATATCATGGTATGGTAAAGGTTAAAGTGAATGTTAGGACAGAAGAGTGTGACATTCCAACCTCTCTCTCTTTCTATCTCTCTGACTATTCCTGCAAGTGCCCTTAAGTAACACTTCAATACACATATAATTTCAATTTCTAAACTAATCTATCTGCGAATTGAGTTCCACAATAGATTTCACAAATCGGCGTACAGATAACCCGAGCGAGCTGGAAACAGATGTCAGAAGTTTCCGGCAGTTCAGCCAATATCTATTTATGATCTGGCAACCGACGGAAGAGTCCAGATGTTGGCTACCTCGGCTTTGGGTAGCACGAACTTACGTTACCTAATCTTACCCACGAGTTTGGAGTTCATCCAAATATAAAATGTAGGTCCATATTTAGCCGTAGTACATCCTGTACTTACACATCCATCGCTCTTTACTGATAAACGTGGATTAACATCGAGTACGAAATCATTACTGTTTGAATATTTAAACCAGAAATGGACACCGATAACCGTACTGTCCAATCGAACTAATAATAGGGAGATACATACGTGTTTTTTATTCATATTTACATAAGGGTTATACTATTCAAATTGTTAGTAATCTATATGTTTGAAATATTTCTAGATGATTCATACATCTAACCAGTAATAATAATTAGAAAGATATACAGAAAAAATCTTTTGGTTGCTACCCGGATACGATAGAAAGAATTCCAGGTTCGTATCTCAGTAGCAACCAAAATATATTTTCGATAGATATATTTTTTCTATATAACTCTCTAAGTGATTTATTTAATTTGTATTACAAAAATGTGTTTTCATTACAAATATAAATAATATAATAATATTAAGGAGAACACATTCTTATTGTGAAGTTGTAATTATTTAGAACATAGGTGTGTGATATTTTAAATACTAATTAAATGTATTAATTAGAAAGATATACATGTAAAATCAATTTTATTGAAAAATACTGTTGTTGCGCTACCGGGATTCGAACTTAGATCTTTTTTCCAATCCTGGGAAGATACATTACCAACTATTCTACAGCGACAATACTTTTGACAATGGAACGATAGATGTATTCATTTGAACATACGTGTTCGAAAATTTGTCGTCATAGCATAGTTGTAAAGAGATCCAGGTAACAATATTTTTCGATAAAATTGATTTTATATGTATACTTTTATAATTAATACATTTAATTAGTATTTAATATAATAATAGTTCGTCTACATAAATAATATAGCTCTTATCCTCAATCAGATTGCAAGGATATTTTTACAAAAATATCTAGAAAATTCATAACATGTATACACATATTAGGGTGAAATGAAAACGCAATATAAATATAAGTTTTCTAATAGGTTACAAAAGTTGCTTTTTGGAACAAGGCTGTAAAATGTGTAAATTGTTTGCGGCACCTTAAAAACCTTTCTGTTAACATTTTATAATACTAGTCAAAGGCAAGTTTCTATCGCTAACAAACATTTAAATCAAAAACTTTTTCATTCCACTCCAATGTACACAAATTAAAAATAAAACTTTCCATATTGACGATGAAGATGAAAGATTTTGAAGTTCGTACATGCTAATGGATAAAAGACGACACTCCTCGCTATCCTGTCTTCCACACGTACCTGCTTCCTAAAATTCTATTTATGTCGTCGCATATGATATGTACATTATTTATTTATGATTAAATTTTATGTATGAAGTTTTAGCTCTTTTTAAGCTATATATCATCACGATACGCCATCAGGTGGCTGAGCAGTGGAAAAATATTGATCCGACAAAAAACACAAAATGTTTTTTATAAACGATATGTCAGTGTTGTAGATGAGAAAATTAAATTATAATATATGTTTTTTAAAATAACAAACAATACATGAACCACATTTAGAACCCCATAAGGGCGTGAATACAATATAAATATATATGCCGCAATTTTAGTGATGACAGTTCGTCCGATAATGGTCTCGCTGTTGAATTTATATTAGCATGTAGACTAAAAATTTTACGCCAGCAAATTGACAGATTTCGAACGAAGGGGTGAAAGCCATAGAAAAAGCATAAAATAGTGCATATTGCCAATGGTGAATATTTAAAATAAATCAAAATTGGTATAATTGATTCATTTAACGTCGAAAGGTTTCAAAACTACTGTGTCTTCGAGATGCGTACTAGGGATACGTGTCTCATAAATATTCGTACTATTTTCAAACTAAGCTGATCGCATGTACTATAAAAATAGGACTAACTTGATGGCTACCTGGAACGAGACTCGAACCCCCGACCACTAGATCACTAGACGAGTATCGTAACCACTAGACAACAAACACATAATTATTGCCCAATACGTGATAACCTAACTGAAGAATGAAGAAGGTTAAAGAACTTGTAACCTCGAGAACGGTACGCTGCTCCAGATATCTTGAAAAAGGTGAAAACAAGGAATCTGCAGTGGGCGGGACATGTAGTGAGAGTAAACGAGTCCCGTAATACTCACAAAGCTCTTGTACATAAGTTAACAGGATCAGACCAAGGGGAAGACTAAAACGAAGGTGGGCAGATAATATTAAGACAAACCTGGAAGACGTCAACGTAAGAAATAGATGGCGTTTTGATGGTTATTAACTCTCCAGTACCATGAAGCCGTTAAGGAGGTCACTACCAAGAAAGATGAAAAAAAAAACATTTTTCATTTTATTGTTCTAGACTTTTTTTTTGTACAAGAAAATTCAATCCGCACATTTCTCCGATAAGTAGAATTGCTTTAAATTTTGGTATGAACCATAATCGTAGCGGTGAGCAGTCCGTGTTCAAAGTGGAACTTTTTAGTTTTTCGGCTCTCCTGAAAAGTTTACTTCTTTGTACATTAGTCCCATTATTTTGGAAACCATAAAGGATATTGAGGTTTTTTTTCAAATATCTATGGCATCACTGACTGTATTCCTAACTAAGGAAATGTTAAACGAATCAGCTGTTCAATTATCGCCTTTTTTCAAACAGAGAAAAAAAATATCCAAATTTGCAAGTAGGTACATGCTTTTATTTTTGTTTATTTTTTTAAACCCTTAACTACATTAACTTATTTAATACTAAATCAGAAGTGTGCAAATTTTAATTTAAATTGGATTAGCGGTTGCCGAGAAAATGGGTCTTACTTTTCAATGTAAACGGTCCTCGGTAGTGACCCCCTTAAAGAAGAAGAAAAAAAATAACATTATTATTGTTAAAATGTCAGAATAATAATATTTCATAATTATGTGTATCAGTCACAGCGTCAAACCAACATACAAGTAAAAAATGGTAAATCATTATATTAGTAACTTAATATTCCGTGTTAGAGCAATTCGGTCATAGATCTCATCAAATGACTTTGATTAAGTAATCCCCTAAGAGTGCTCGCGAACAGAGGTAAAAGTCAACTTTAAATGTGGATCAAATTGACACTGAAATGTCATCCAATAAAATAACCAGACTTTAAATAAACATGTTTTATTTATATTCATCTCTATAAATGATACAAAGGTTAAAAAAATACAATTAGTGCCTACGTTGTATCCAAAAGTAACGTTATTTGAGTGAGTACTATAATATTTTAAACATTGACTTATTTTTTATCTTCCACAGCACACGTCCCAGGGTGGGATTTGGCCTTTTACACGTTTGTTCTCCACTGACTTCTATCCTTGGCCATTGTTGTCCAATACCCGGACCTTCTCACTCTGCTCCAGTCCTCTTCCACATAATCAGCCCATCTCCTCCTTGGTCTGACAACAGGTCCCTTCCGCTGGGGTATTCAGGCGGTCATGATTTTAGGTGTCTGTTATTCTTTAAACATAGCCAACCTATCGCAGCCTCCGAAACCTTTTACGAGTGCTTCTTGCTCGATTAAATGTTCGATCTCGTGGTTAATTTTTTTTCTGTAAATGTCTGTTCTATAATTTGTCTTAGTATTTTACGTTCAAAAACTGTTAATTTATTTTCTTTGATTTGTGAAACGCACAACGATTCACAAGTATAAATAACCAATGGTGTAATATTGTATTATATATTAACAGTTTGCTTTGTTGATTCAATATTTTCCCTAGAAGGCGGATTTTTAATTCATCCATTTCGTAATAAATATTAATATTTTATGAACAATATATGAATATGTTCCAAGAACATACAATTACTGTATTTTCACCTACAAAGGCACTGTTATTAAACAAATAACAGATGTCTCATAGAGACGAAGCTATTATTTATTATATTTAATGGAAATATATGGAAGTATGGGCAATTGCAGGGTTTACGACCTGTCTTCGGCTGGCTTAAGTGACCACTTTACACTATATAATGCTCACCACTCTCACCCATTAATCAATCTCCATATCTATGAAATTTTTGGAAATTATATATATGTTAATATCAAATTTAGTCCATAGATGGCGATAGTGTAGTTGTACTCGAAATGTTTCCACGTATTAACATATATACAACTTACAAAAAAAATATGTATATTGAGATTGATTAATGGATGAGAATGGTGAACGTTACATTGTGTAAAGTGATTACTTAAGCCAGCCGAAGACAAGTCGTAAACCCTCCAATTACCCATACTTCCATATATTTCCATTAAATATAATAAATAATAGCTTCGCCTCTATGAGATATTTATTATTTGTTTAATATTTTATATGATATGCGTTCTACATTTCGTAAAAATTTCCAATTAATTAAACACCAAAGAAATACAATTCCACGCTTTACATACAAATATCCCGTCGCTGAACTTAGTTAATCGGTTCCACAACTCGTTCTACAACTCGGGGATTATTTGAGAATTTGCCACATTTCATTCGACTTATGCGGAGCTCTTGAAGACAGAGAAGCGACGTATTACATGTTGTCTTATACACTTGACGTAACCTAAATTGATCCGTTTTCATTAAAACATGGCTAACAATATATATGTAATCTAATTAATTATCCAACATTAATTAATTTATAGTTTATCAACTTTATTTTTAAAAACCACTATGAGTTATTTATATTAATCAACCGGTTTTGTAAAATACCTTTTCCGTCATCGGAATGATAAACAAACTACTTAAAATCATGTGTTAAAATCAATTTTATATTTATATTTTCTATATTTTAAAATAAATAAATTATAATATAATTTTTTTTTAAAATCTAGTACCTAACTTAAATTGTTGTTACTACAATGAGAGATGTAGAAATTGACTTAAAATTTATGACAGGACTTGGGATTAAATTTAGTTGATTATTTATGATATTTTGGTTATTTTTACACGCTTCACATATTTCTAACGTTTCTAAATTTTTCTAATCTTTGATTCACATTCACTATCAGTGATTAAGTATTTGAAAACATCGAGATTCGTGAATTGATTTTTTTATCATTATTGATGCACTTTTATTTTATAAAAGGATTTCATTAATTATGCTAGAATATGTTTTTAATGCAATTGTAGTTTTAATATTACGCTTGGTATTTTTTTTGTTTCTTTATTTATTTCATGTATTGTGATATTATGCGGTATTATATATCTATTACATTAGCGATGAAATAGTGATCACAGTCACAGTTTTTAATCACTGATATTATCGAACACCAATCACAATCACATATGTGAGTCAAGAGTAGCATTCTTTCACATCAGTAGTCAAAATATAGCGGTGTATAAAAGGACCGATAAGTGGTGCCAGGGCCCTATAATCTCCCAGCTGTCCACTATGTTCACAATAAGATATTACGGAGTGTTTATGTTTTTAAGGTTAACACATTCTTATTGTGAAGTTGTAATATTTCAGAGCATAGATTTGTGTTAAATTTATATTAAACCAATTAAATTTATATTAAATAATATTTGACGGTTGAAATATGTTTATTGCAGTATGATGCATAATACAGGTAAAATGTACAGTCAGTACGTATGAGGCATCTGCTGTTAGTAGAATTGTACGGGAAGCCGGCCGGCAGAGGACCGGTGCTAAAAGGTCGGTTTGCTAAGCGGCTTTCCGCATATATTCTATAAAGTACATGAATTAAAATTAGAAATGATTTAACATACATTTTTAAGGTTTTTTAAATAACTTCAAATTGTGTATGACTAATAACTAAACTATAGTAAAATGAGTGTTATATTAAAAGGATGTAGTGTTCACTCACCACAAAGCTTTACACTCCAACTCGCGCAATGGACTTTACAAAACTTTTGCACAAAGACTTTATTTGTTTCTAGTACCAAAAATATACAACAGTCTAAATGCAAACCTAAAAAGTCGTAACCCTTGCCTTGCATATTTTACAGCAAATGAGAAATTCTGGCTGTGGAGTCAGAATTTTATGAAAAAGGAAGGAAATCAGAAACCAAAGCTTTTAACGTCTAGACATAATATAAAAACTACTGCATCAATATACATTAAACTGCTACAAATTTTAATTTAACTTTTATTTCGTATTTATTTTCATCTCTACTTTAAATTAAAGTTATTAAACTGAAGCCTGTTTTATTTTTTTGATTTTTGCATCGATATTTTTACATTGATTTAATTATTTCAATATTAATATTTGTAGTACCTATTATATCACAAATGTATTGTCTTCTATAATACAGTAAAATATTAGTGTAACAAAGTGTTTTTCAGCAGCAATGCTGAATTTCAGTATGTAATGTATAAAAATTCTGAAATTTAAAAAATACATATATCATCATAGAATTAGTGCCGAGCAGGCTGTCATTCAGTGTTATATTTTGTACGCAAAATGACAGACTGATTCGTACCGCCTTTACCGCCAAATCTTTTAAACTCGAGGGTAAAGACTCATCCATGCACACACTCCCACAGATCTAGTTTAAAAATAACACGAATCAAAATAAAATGTTCGCGCATATTGCGAGGAAAGGAAATAATATTTTAGCAATATTTGAATATATCCAAGAATAGAAAATTACGGGATTTTTACCTATAAAGGCACTGTTAATAAATAAATATCAGATATCTCATAGAGACGGAGCTATTTTTATTATATACATTTATAAGAGTATGGAGTGATTGCAGGGCTTACGAACTGTCTTTGGCTGGCTTAAGTGATCACTTTATATATATTCTCACCCTTCAATCTCCATATTTATCAAATTTTTGAAAGTTGTATATACGGTATTACATAAACTCGCTTCGAGTAACACTACACCATCGCCATCTATGGACCAAATTTAATCATCCACTTTTATTTTAAACAGCAATTGGTGAACGTTATATATATATATATAAGACAGGTCGTAAGCCCTGTAATCACTCCATACTCCTATATATTTTTTATTAAATATAATAAAAATAGCTTCGTCTCTATGAGATATCTGATATTTATTTTTTATGAAATAATATTTTCCCGTTCACGTCAAATCGTCATAAAGTTATTTGATATTTACGTATAATTAGTGATGATAAACAGTTATGTGTCTGGGATTGTGACGATGATTTGTAACTGAGATTTAGTAATGATTGGTAACTAAAATTTAACTGTTAGAGGTTTACTTTTTAGTATACCAGTTATTGCACGAAAAATAATGAAAAATCAGTTAACAATTGAGTACATTCTCAGTCACAACAATAGTTTAAATAACGATTGAATCATCTCTATATATAATACATTTAGTAGCTTATTGGCCTAGTTGTTAAGATGCTGGCCTAGAGACCAGAAAGTTAATACGATTTGTTTAGGTTAGATAGAAAATAATAAGAATTAATGTGACATGTATTCCGTGTACGCATATCCATTTAAATATACATATATACATATATAACGTGATGTGGTGGTTTCGTATTTATTCACATAGTTTTTTAACCTTTACCATACCATGATAAAATATACCCGAACGTAGCCATGCTGTCAACTCGTGTTACCGTAATTAACAGTTATAAAAATTGTTTTTATTAGCTTAAATGGCACGAAATTACTCTAAATATTGAGCATTCAATTTTGAAAATATGATTAATAACATAATTTAGACCATTCATTAAGTCCTATACAATGTGTCCTTACTTCTTATCTCTCTTCATTTAATTAGTGAGAAAAATAAAATCATATTTGTATGTTTTTTGTTCTTTTCACTGTGAAAATAATGTGTGATCTCTGCCTTTCATATCAAAAATTGTATTTTTATCAACGTATTAATTTTATAACGGATTGAATGGAAAAATAATGGTTTTTGCTAGTCATTCCTGAGCGCTAATATTTTCTTTAGAACTATCTAAAATATGAATTTTATGCTGCATATATTTACCAAAATATTCCAGGTTTAATTATGATGGTAGACCCGTGTTACTGCATGGTTTGGGAAGGGTTAAATATTTTAAAAAGGCGTGCAGAAAAAGTCAAGATTGAAAAGAAATGGTGTGAATATGCTTCAAACACCGATGGTTAATTTACGACCTGCCGCAAAATTCTATCCTTCGTATTAGTTGAAACTCTCCGTAACAAAAATACCATTTTATATCCGGAAAATAATTCCTTGAAACGGCCAGTCAATGAGGCCCGATCGATTACGATTGCTTCAGGCACGCCAAATCCTAGTTTCGTGATTGGTTGATATTATAAACACGCCATGACGTCACAGGGCCATATTCCGTATTAGAATCGATATTTAGGCCCGAATGACAAGAACATAATTATCGTTAATGCTTACAATTTTTAAAACTAATCAAATAACTTAACAATAGAATTATGTTTTGTTCATTTTAATTTAATTACATCTTAAAGAGAACACATTATTATTTGTGAAGTTGTAATTTTTTTTCAGAACATGGTTCTGTGATATTTAATACAAATTAAATGCATCAATTAGAAAGATATACATAAAGATGAACTCAATTTACCGGAAAAATATTTTAGCTGCCACCGTGATTTGAATCAGGATCTCTTCCTATCCAGCGAAGTACGTTATCCAATTATACTACGTCAATCCTGAAATGTTCTGAACGTCCGTGAAAACTTTTATTAATCAAATTATTTCTACAATTTATTTTATCTGTTCTGATTATATGCGTCTTTTTTACAAATTGGTGACTAAGATTTGTTTAAATAATACATTAAAAAAGACAAAAAAATCATTTTAAGTAGACTTGAAATAAAATATTTCGTCAAAAAATTATTATAATTTTTTCGAAAATTTTTCTAAAACTCATCTCATACATATTATAGTAGAAAGTTCCAGTGACAATATTTATCTGCGGAGTTGTTTAGTACTTGTACAGTAAATATGAAAATATTTAATTTATTTTCAGAACATTTTAACCACTTGTCTTCCCGATATGTATTCACCCAGAGGCAATTCGAAAAAAACAAAATAAAAAATAATTAAAACACCTAAATACATAAGTGATATGTGAATATAATTTTGTGAACGTATATTTACATATTTGGCAGTCAACCTTTTGTGATGATTTTTTATCTTATTCGATATTTATCAGATTTAACGTGTGTTTGAATGGATTAGATTATAAAGATTAAGAAAGTGTGTAAATAATTCGCCTCCAAGTCGGTTTTTTATTAGTGTTCATGTATATCGGTACTCACCATGGTTTATTCTATAGGACGATGTAAGTATGCACAGTAAACCAACGGTACTTACGTGAAAATCACAGAGTTTATTGAATTACGATTACAATGATTTCGCGGGACTATTAATGGAGGTCGGAACGAAACGTTGTTCATCGGCTCAGTAACGATGGAATAGTTTCAGCTTGGCATATAGCATACAGCCGGCTAATGGCGCGTCAGTTTTATGCTGCTCCACTAGGTGCAGTGTTCAGCTTACCATGAACTCAAAACTCACATAAATAAAAATCACCCTTAATGTTTTTAAGAAAATAAAGAGGTACATATATATTATATTTGAAAGTTTTGGAGTCTGATGAGTCATACAATCCAACGAGCCGAAATCTCGAAAAATTAAAATTTCTACGACCCTAATGTAGTTTTATAATATTTATTTCTGTGGTTGAGTTAAATATTTTTGATCTCAAAGAGTGATAGATACACATATTTTCTTTTAAAACCATATCAGTTTGAATTATTTCTGGTCGATTTCTATATTTGTGGCATTATTTTGGTCTATCTTGCCCAGATTTTACCTCTTTAGATATTGACCGACAAAATTATTTTTAAAAAATTTTTAGACAATTTTTTTGTATTTGTATTTTTTATTAAAAAAAAACAACATTTTTATGACTTATTAAACGAATTAAAATCCCCCTCTTACAATCTTTTACAGAAAATTAGACAAGAAATATACAATATAAACTGTCTTAACGATACTTAAAACTAAACTGTCTTGAACGGTTTAAATTGATTGAACGAGGTTATCCACAAATTTTTCACAAGCGCAACAGAAAATTTTGCCTTCAAAAACAGGCATCTGGAATATTAATTATATCTCGATGTAATAATATTTATATTCTCGGTTATAATCTAAAATTTTGGCTTGGCATTCTGTGGCGCTTGGCTTAAGGCTCTACCGTACTCTGGTAGAATAGTTGCGCTAGTAATATCGGTAGCCCTTCAGTTATTACTATGGGCGCAAACAAAGAAGTGAATTCTTTATTTGTAATATTTGAAGCAATAGCTTTGAGATTAGATATGTTAAGAATTAATATAAATTAACTTTGATTACAATTTATTTCGGTCACAATTCAACAACGGGTTCGAAACAACGGCTATTACTTTAAACAAAATCTAAATTTACATTATTTTATCTTTTTTTTTAGATTATTAACTTTGTTTTATTAACCACTTAATGATATTTTTCGAAACCGGTATATGTATAACAAACTTAACAATCTTAAAAATATTATCTTTTTTTTCCCTAATTATCTCGAAATTCACTTTTAAAATATATATATAATGAAACCCTAGTTCTCTTTCACGTTGAGAAAAAAATACATTAGTAAGAAGTGGGCCTTAACGAATCGAACCAGACTAAAGTGTTTATTGGAAAAATTCTTGGATGAATAGTTAAATTCGGATGGCTGTTTATAATATTTTTCTTTTTTAAGAGCTTTTATTATTTCTAATGATTCTGAATTATCAAATTTAAAATCTCCCTTGTTTATATTCAAGACAGATTATGCCGAATAATCTTTGATAAAAATTTGTTAATTTAATTGAATTCTTCACTAGAATAAATACATATCATTAATTTTCTTTTCAGTCGACCTTGTCAAAAAATACTGCCTTCATTATAATTCACACGTTTCATTACTTTACGACGATCTTGGTCAATATGAAATTTGTCTTTTAAATTATTTAAATCGGCACTTATATCAATTATTATATGCAACTGGCAATAAAGAAATTTATTACCCAATTTATATATAAATCTTTTTTTTTTCTTTACAATGTTTACTCTTTCTTTCCTACAAGCGTTGCTATAACTTTGCACGTTAAATCATTTATTCTAAAGTAATCAAAAATGTATATTTTATAACGACCTTAAGTGATAATATTTCGATCTTCCGTTATTTTCACACACATCTGATAAAATCTATACAAAGCAACACGTGAAGCAATATTATGTTACTTTTAAAATTAGCAATATTATCTTTGTGGTTAAAAATTCATATTTTTATTTATTATCTTTGTTTTATTAACCACTAAATTGAGTTTAAATACATCTACCGGTTTCGAAAAATACCATTTTCTTTTTCAGGATGTCATAATTAATTAACATATATTATTGTTTCTTTGTCAGAATCTATATTTAAAAAATCTATTTTTAAAAAAAAAAAAAATTTGAGTACCTAACTCAAATCATTACTTAATACAAATTTACTCGAATAATTTTTAGGAAAAAATTTTAGAATGGGACTCGTAGTTAAATTTAGTTGGTTGTTTATAATTTTTTGATTAGTTTTACACGCTTTATTTATCTCCAACGATTCCAAATTATTTAATTTGTGACCAACACCGTTTATATGCAAAATTGACAATCCCAATTTTTTATCGAAACCATGACCATTTTCTATCAAATGATTAGAAAATTTTGAAAACCCACTATTGTTCAAACATCTCAAATGCTCCCTTACTCTTATATTAAAATTTCTACCCGTTTTACCAATATAAAATGCAGCACAATCCTAGCAACTAAGTTTACAGACACCAATTTAGTGGTTAATAAAACAAAGATAATAAATAAAAATACAATATTATGTTGCCTATGTGTACGAGCGTGCATTACACGTAATAATAATAATAGCGTGTTTCTAGTTGCTGGTTGCACATTGTTACATTGAAAGACCCCACCAAACCATAACTAATAGCGATGCTTGCATACTAAGATTGATCGCTATAACGTAAACATCGCCATATAGCAGCAGTGCCTGCAACTCTTTTCGCGTGGCAACACTGTATTGATACGCATAATGTATTTCTTAGTTTGTTCATATAATTTGGCGTAGGTGTCGACAGTCTGTCATCCGTTAAAAATATGAAAAAAAAAATACCTGGAAAAAGTATCACACGTTTTAACTTCCGTGACTCGAGGGTCCGGCGGTGGTTCTTTAATACGGGCCCCAATGCGGAAACAGCAGTCAAAACTGCCTTCTATCGTTTTACTTTATGTCTGTATTTAAACGGCGATCGAAGAAATGATAGCCAACACGAACGAACGTTTATTTTGGAATCTTTATTCGGAAACCTTAAAACAATTACATTCAAATTTTGATCAAGAATTGATTCGCACGTATGGTGCTAAACAAGCACTCACAACTATCACGAACTAGAACTGATATATACCATCATTAAACATTATGCCATTCGATCAAGTCAAACCACCGAACTTACTGATTTTTCTTTAATCCTAATATAAAAAATCTATTAATTTTTGACCTAAAATAAAAACCATGAAACATTTTTTAATAGAATTGAAAAAAAATGTATCTATTGTTGACGTTTGTAGCGTTAACTTTGTGGTTAGACATAATTTAAAATTGTATTTATATTTAACTTTGTTTTTAAGTAAACCGGTTTCGATACTATCGTATCTTCGTCAGGATTGACGTACAACTGAACAGTTACATAAAATTTAAATGACATCCATTACGGGGTGTAGGTGAAGTCTTGGTAAGATTGAAGAGGTGATCGACAGGGGGCATTGAAATAGGGAATATATTAAATATCGCTAATTAATGCATTCCCTAGAACTTAAACATGAAAGTGATCCCAATGTGGCTGATTTGAATTAGAATTGCGCTTTTCTAATGTAAATTATTTAAAACTTTGTTTTTAACCAGAGTTAAATTGAATACACCAACCAGTTTCGAAAAATATCATATCCTTCATCAGGATGTCAAATAAACTAACTGAAACCATACATGAAAATTGTTATAATTTTTTTAATTTCTATTTTTAAAAATATATATATACTATTTATAAAATAATAAATCTAGTACCTGACTTAAATTTTTACGATAATGAAAGATGTTGAACTTGACTTAATGATATAAAGTTATTAGAAAATAATCTTGTGGTTATATTTAGTTTTAAATAATTTATATTTATAGTTTGCAATATTAAATATTAAAAATATTATATTTGTACTGAAAATGCATTTACATTTATATAACAAAACGTTATGATGAATTTCTATTTACCTTGGAGTATATAGTGATGCAAATTTGCATTCAATTGGTCGTCTCTTTAGATATCCATCAGATCTTATATTTAAAGAGTACAATGTCCTAGATATAAGACAAATCTTTATGTTGAGACTCGTTCAATATTTCCATGCTAACAACAACTCACCTCAAGCAATAAATCATGGACATAACACAAGACAAACAAATAATCTACGCCCCAGTTCCGAGAACAACAATGACATTTTATCAAAGATTCTACATGTTCTTAGCTCCGAAACTATACAATACACTCAGTACCAACTGGAAATCGTTTAATTCCAATAAGATTACACAAATATGGACCCAATATATGATCCAATCAGGTAAAGATGAATCAGAAGCATGGCTATCCAACATTCTAATATAATTCATACAATACCTACACTAATAATTCACTAGTCCTACAACGCTCCCACTACATATGTTTTTTTTTTTATTTTTACTTTTTTATACACATTTTTAACTCTCTTTTTATTCCTGTCGATGATTTAAATAACACCACAACAGCACGAAAATAAACTGGCTACTTTAACACAGACTTCAGTCCAGCAAAGTAGCCAGGACAACGCTGTATATATCAGAGGTGAAGTCTACTCCATCCCACACAATAGACTATGAGTATTATGTCTTATGTTTATTATGTATAATATATTCACTTCTGTTAGAACAAAAATATATACGTCATCTAATAAATAAATAAATTGATTTAAGTATTAAAAAAATACTAATTGCTTCTTTTGGTGAAAAAAAAAATTTACACATTAGTAAAATATATAACTAAAAATGTAAAATAAATCATATATTTTAGTTTATATAATACATAAATCATTTACCAAATACCTTACGTGTAGGCATCAAACATATCGTAGCACAATACTTATATTTACACATGGGGTGGGGAAACGGGATGCAGGAAGGGTGGTACTCGTCATAAGGACAGGGTAATAAAAACTCGAGGGCCGACCAGGAAGAACACGACTTGCCTCAATTTTTTCTCCTACAGTCACAGCTTCTGAACTTCAGAAACCTTATTCGACGATCACCACTGTTACAAATAGCGGTTTTGGCATGCACACGCGATGTAACTTTACAAAACTTCAAGTTAGTGACGAGCACATAGCAAGACATCCACTCTCTTTGACAGTTCAAAAGTCATAGACAATACACACAGAAAAATCATGCTCTGAGGTGTAGAGTATTGGAGGGGAGGAATGGGAGTGATAGGTACAGTAAACATAGTGGAGCATCTACACATGCACACGGTGATCCGAGAATCTGTTATTAAATATCGAACAGCTTATTTCATATAAAAATAAATATTGAAATTGTTTGAGACATGTATTTACTTGTGTAAATATATATTTATTCTTGAACGAAAATAATCGGCGACCTTGAACGAGTGCGGTATGCGTAAATCGAAGGATTACAATATTATACAATTGAGACTTCGCGTCAGGCAATGTTTAAAAGAACCTAAGACGAAAATAGTGATTTAAACATACAGTCCACATTCTGGAGGTGTCTGAAGAACTGGATTGTGGTGAGTGCCAAACTCCTTCCGTATATCCTGTTTTCTTCCGGCATCTATGCTTTTACGCATCAGAAATATATAAAATATTTGTTTAGTTACTTAAATAATCTGGACATATGTTTTTTTTTTAAATTCATAAAATAAAAAGTTAAATACCTAATCAATTAAGTAAAACGTGTATCTTAGAGAAAGAATAAGGATTTAATTAGTTTGAACTTCGTATAAAAATTAAATCAAGCACGTATTTCCGCAGCATACTAATGTCATCCGCTGGGGCATATTTATTAAAAACTTGGGTTCATTTTAATAATAAATTATCGTCTTAAAGATTAAAAGTTATTTGTGAATTATTGGTCTTTCGTGCGATGGAAGTGCCGCAACCAGTACTGTCTTCCAATTATAATTAACTCGATCGCTCTGGCATCTTCATACAAGTCGTACAGATCCACATTATATATTTGTCTCCAAACATAATTATCATTTACTTAGTGCCGTAAATTCATTAATTCATTGTATATTAAGCCCGTAAATTCTACAAAGAATTTTTCTTTCAAAGATGTTCAGTACTTTTCATCGTATTTTGTCAGTGTCCAAGTTTTCGACGCGCACATGAGCACAGATCTTGTGGGTGTTTTATATGGAGTAGGCTTTCTCTTTTTTTTTAGAACAGATGTGACACGAGTTGGCAAATAAGTTTAAAAATTCCAAAAACACTAAAATTATAAATAAAGGGTGGGCCATAAGTTTTGCTCTTTTTTGAATAGCTACTGCGTGGGAACCGCGCAAAGGAGAGGCACGCCGGCGACAGCAATAGATCGCTTCACAGTATTACAAAAATTTTTAAAAATTACTTACTTAAGTGATTGTTCAGCGCCTGTTTCGCGCTCACTAACAATAACACAGTGTGAATCAATTTA
This sequence comes from Eubasilissa splendida, assembly GCA_031772225.1. Classification (NCBI taxonomy): domain Eukaryota; kingdom Metazoa; phylum Arthropoda; class Insecta; order Trichoptera; family Phryganeidae; genus Eubasilissa; species Eubasilissa splendida. Next base: position 19,692,992 of record CM062856.1, read on the forward strand.
ATTAAATCGTGAATCAGGAAGTTTGAGGAGACCGGTTCAACGCTAAATAAGAAGAAAACCGAGCGGCCACGGAGCAGGAGAAGCGAAAAGAATATCGCGCATGTTAACGAGTCTATACGAGAAGACCCGGGCTTGTCGACTCGCAAGCGTTCTGTTACTATGGAGATACCAAGATCAACTTGTCATCAATCAATTATCATCAATAATTATCATTTTCATTCCCTTATCCTCGGGTCTTCGGTGTCCCAAAGTCTTGATAAGCATCTTTGCATCTTCCTCTGTTTTGCACTGCTTCGGTACGTATTGACTAATCAAAGCAAATTTGTCTTCACAGTCTTTGTTGCTGTTTATCTCAGTTAATTCTAAAGTAAACATCTTCCACTACCTTCTCTCCGGAGTTGCCAAAAAGTTACATCGTGATAATTTACATTTGAAAGACATCTCGAAGGTACCTTAATTAAGATATTTCTTCCACTACCTTCTTTCCCTAAGAATCTATATTTGGTGGCTAGATATTGAAGTGGACCTATACAAAGTTTGTAATTGACACTTAACTCTGATTTCTTTTTCACCGCACAGTAAAGAAATCGTAACCACTAATTCGCGGCAAAAATAAAGTTTTAATTTATTAGTATTTTTTCTGTGTTTTCATGTATAACAATTGATTAAATCATAACAAATATCATGCCTCTGTGAGAAGTAAAGTAAAGACTATGGTAATAACGAAATTCCATCCTTTACATTTTTAAACAGTCATATTTTTTCAAGAGACCTTTATATATAAAAGGTGTCCAACGGAAAAATTCCAAGATTAAATTATAATTGTTCGTAAATCATCAGGGTGAGGTAAGTGGGAGGGATATTGTTCGACGCGCGTGATTTGCGGATTAGAGCAATATTTAAAGTGCAGTAATTCATTGGTTCGTGCGCGTCGCGCAGTTTGTACTCACTTTAATATTCGACTAGTGAGTGATAGGCCGAGCACGCAACTTATCCTGTGATGAGTTCAAAAGTTCAGACAAGAAGGGACAATGGTTAATCAAACTCCTCCGGGACCATCAACGTCAACGGCGACGCCAGAACATGTGGCTCAAGTTCGACGTGAAATTATGCGCAATCCGCGTAAATCGATAAGGAAGATTGCAGCCTGTACATGTATTGTCGAATGATCGACGAGTTTTTGGTACCACAACTGCAACTATTTCCCAAGTTTAACAACAGAACACAATTTTAGCAAGACGGGGCCACTCCACACACACAACTAGAGTTTCAATGGATAAGCTAAGAAGGATTTATCCCAATAAATTAATCAGCAAGTACGGAGACATACCTTGGGCAACCTCGATCACCGGACCTTACACCTTACGATTTTTTTTTTGTGGGGATACCTTAAATCGAAAATTTACAGCAACGATCCTTGAATAATAGATCACTCTATAAGAAAATATCCGCCGTGAAGTTGCTGCCATTGAACCAACGCTTTGCTTTCACGTGTACGCAAATTTAAGAGTCCGATCGGAAGAGTGTCTTAAGAGAGATGGACGGCATTTAGACGATATTGTTTATAAAACGTAAAATCCGCATCGTTAAACTCCATTTTGTATAAATAAAATGTGAGAATAACATTGTAGTTTTTTATTTTATTTAATATTAAACTTGAAATTTTTCGCGTAATACTAATAATATTGTCGTAATAAATTATATACGTAATAAATCTCGTAATACTAATAATATTGTCGTATTAAGGAGAACACATTATTATTGTGAAGTTGTAATTATTCAGAACATAGGTCCGTAAAAACAAAATAAATGGCTTTCAAATAATGGAACGGTAGATGTATTCATTTGAAAAATGTAACATATGGGTTCCAAAATTTGTTGACAAAGGTACTGTCTGCTGTGGCATAGTTGGATAATGCACCTTCCCCGGATTGGAAAGTATAAAAAAATTATTATCGTAATATTCTGTCAAATAAATATTGAGTTGTTTAATAAGTCTTTGCGTTTTTTTAATACTAATTTCCCTCTACTTTTTTTGTGACAAAAAATGACAGCATTTTTTCTAATCGAAAAGTGTATCTTTTATGGTTTTTCTTAATTTAAGGCTTAAATAATGGAGTGTCAATTTAAGAAAAACGAACATTTTCAACATATACTTCTTTTCGCCTTTAATCAAAGTTAAAAAGTTCATCCAGAAGCTGAAATCTGAAAATTCACCAAACCTCGCTCCGTCAGATTACCACTTTTTTTGTCGCTCTCCAATCAAATGTGTTTCATTCAACGACAACGATGACCTCAGAATTAGGTCGATAACTATTTTTCGATACCAGATCAGTCGATTTTTATATAAAGGGCATTGACAAATTTATTGAAAGGTGGGATGAGGTCCTGAATAATAATAAATAATTGTACAAAACCACTAAGCTTCTTAGACAATCCGATATTTAATTTCGCTTTATTTCTCATAATAAATTTAGTACAGCTTATTGCAATGTACCGAGTACGTGAAGTTAATACAAAGTCGTAGCAAATCTCAAGAGACGAAACTACATTTGCCGGCAGTTTTCTGTTTAAAGTTTCAAAGTACCTACCCTACTCTTCCAGGCATCGTCCGTTACCTTTTAAAACCGTCTCACCGCATCCCATACATTACCTTTGTAACCCGGGCTTATATCCGAAATGACTCGGCCATTTCAGAGTCACGTGATAAAAATGAAAAGCCTAACCGATTAACCTTCATGGGAAGCAGTCCTGCAGCCTTTCCGGGGCACGAAGACCTTCCAAATCCAGGACGGGTCCTGAATCTTCAATGTCCTGTCTGAAGCTCAACATCAATTACATCAAGTTGCGGATATTACACAAATTAAGCTTCACCTTAAATGTGGTCATGAAGTACTTCTAGTATGGCAAGCGTACGTCGTATAAGGTCGTGTATTATGTTATTACAGAGTGAATATTATGTTCCAGGTCGATTTTTTTTGACCGCCATTTCGGTTTGGCAAATATTTGTTAGTTCGAATTTAGTCGTCATAGATAATAGTTAATTACAATTTATTATAAAGTTTTAACGCCTCAATAACGTGTTGAAGTCTCTAAAATATTTTATCTGAATAATCGTCGACTTTTGGAAAAAATATCATTAAGAACGATGAAACTCATTTCGACTTGGCGAGTTTTGTTAATAAACAAAACAGCCATTGTCGGGACACTGAAAATCTTTAATTAATACACCCATGCAGAGTTACTGTACGGGCTGGCGGATCTCTGGGTTATGAAAGTATTACTATCTGACCCAACCACTGGATCACTAGGCGAGTGTCTTAACCACCAGATCAATAAACACGTCATTTAAATAAATGACGCAGAAAAATATATCTATCTACAACAATTTCCATCACTGAAGTACAACACCGGAACTTAATATTAAAGTTTCCAAATTTAATCTAGACTTGGACACGTTTGCTAAATGAAACATCTGTGTTTTCCCGTTGCAAGAAAAATATTGTGAATAATCGTAACTTTACAAATAATATCCATTCAGATTAATTGTAAAAATTACCTTTTTCAATTTTTGAATAGAGACGAAATCAAAAAAACAATAAAATATAAATTGGAGACTAGAATAGTTAATTTTATTTCAGAAGAACTGGTTTATTTTGTTGACATGCAACGGAACGCCAACTAGCCGTGTGACTATTACTTACAAAATACAATGTATTTTAATATTATTTTGTCGTTGAAAAATTTCCTTCAAGAATACAAACATTAAAACGATGAAAGTATGTCATTACATTTCCCAAAATATATTTTTAAGTTGCAAATTCTAAAGCCAACATAATGCTGTAGACATTTGCTATTTTCATTTTTGGCCTATTAACCTAAACGGCTCGTGCTACGAAAATGGAACAACTCCAATGATTACTGTCATCTTTGTTAGTAGGCGAATAAACTTATTTCAAAATACAGGTTGTGTTAAAAATAAGTCGGGAAGAACCACTTTCACTTTTCACCGAAACCCCCCTCTCCCCAACAGCACTCACCTCTGCCACCCACCACAATGTAGTCGATAGTCTTATCTTCTAGTTTAAGTTTTAGTTTATTACTGACGATGACGCAGTAAACGTCAAAAATGTTTTAATTAATATTTCATTAAAGTGTTGTGTGAAGTAATAAACGTTGTAGTTTATTATAATAATTAATTAATTTGAGTTACGTCTTTTAAACGTTCATTACAATGATCTTTCTCAAAGAATCACGAAAATTCAATGTTAAATGTTGCGTCATATATATTATTTTCAACTCGTAAGACTGTTTTATAAACTATTGCTCGAAAATTACAATACGTTTCTTAAAATCGATTCAATTGTTTCAGATACATCTTTCTCGCCATCTATACTGCAGAGATGATCATCAAGTCTATAGCGAAGGGTTTCATACTGAACAAATACACCTACCTGAGAAACCCTTGGAATTGGCTGGATTTTGTGGTCATCACGTCAGGATACGCGACCATCGGCATGGAGATGGGGAATCTGGCTGGACTGCGAACTTTCAGGGTTCTGAGAGCTCTGAAGACGGTCTCCATCATGCCAGGTTAGTTTTATGGAGGATTCGATTATTGCATGTTTAATTACGATCAAATAAGTAAAAGGTATCCAGGTAAGTGGGAGGGATATTGTTCGACGCGCGTGATTTTCGGATTTGTCAGTCGCAATGAGTCACTGGTCGGCAGCGCACCGTGCATTCGCGGTTGAGCAATATTTAAAGTGCGGTGGTTCATTGGTTTGTGCGCGTCGCGCTTTTTGTACTCACTATAACATTCAACGAGTAAGCGTTGGGCCGAACACGCAACTTATCTGGTATCGGGTTCAAAAGTTCCGACAAGCAGGGACAATAGTTAACCAAATTCCTCCGGCACCATCAACGTCAGCAGCGTCAACATGTGGCTCAAGTTTGACGTGAAATTATGCACAATCCACATAAATCGATAAGGAAGATTGCAGCCTGTACTGGAATAAAAAAATCAACAGTGCACCTTATTTTGAAAAAGAAACTACAGTTTCACCTATACAAACTGCAAATCGTGCAGTTTCTCATCGAAAATGACTATTCTTTAGCGAAAATGATGCTGGAACGTTTTGGAACAGCGCGAATGCTTGGAACCATATTGCTTACTGACGAAGCACATTTTCATATCTATGGCTATGTTAATAAATATAACATAAGATACTAGTGCCCCGATAACTCAAAGGAACGCCATCAAAAACGTTTGCATTGTCCAAAAACGACAGTGTGGTGTGCAAATTCTGCCTGAGGGATAATTGGTCCTTATGTTTTTAACCAGCGAGAGACAGTCATTGCTGACGTGTATTGCTGAATTATCGATGACTTTTTGGTACCACAACTGCAGCTGTCAAAAGCTTATTCAAAAATATTCTCATTTGTCCATGTTTCAAATACAATACAAAGAAGAGAGTTTAAAATTAAACGAAAAGAATGAAATAGAATGATGTTCTGTTCATGTGATTATTTCCATGAATCTTTGCTCAGTTTTGTTTCTGCCAATATATGTCTTTATGGCCCCTAAAGCTTACAGCATCTTTCCGAATAATCATCACTCAAATAACATCCCAGGAGCTGGTCATATGAGAAGATTGACCAAAGCTCATCTTCATTACAGTGAGCCTATTCTTTCTTGCTCTAGTAGCATAATTATGCAATAGGTATTAGCCCTTTATTATAGTGAAAATTATAGATCAGTATTTTTACATAGAGCTGTTTGATATCAAGAAACTGGCATTCCTCAAAGAATGAAATCTATATGGTTTTCTGTAAATGATTCTGAGAATTGACTTTTGGGTAATTTCTAATTGGTCAAGAGCAGTTTTCCGAACTTCACCCCGACCCATGATCGTGTAGCTAAGGAGGGACTGACAGAGATAAATATATATATAGTTTTTAACATACGTTTCTCTAACATTCCTTAGATTTCTGAAGAAAAATGTCAGCTTTCTTAATTTGCCGATATGCTCAAATCATTTTAAGAGTTGGTCAATCCAAATGCCAAGATATTTAATACTTTTTACACTCTCTAACTCCTTACATTCGCATGTTGTGAACGATGAGCGTGGTATGTAATGAAACGTTCATAGATAGAGGAATATTTAAATTGTTCACAAAAGACAAGCGTCAGATCATTTCGCTGCACAACCGCTGTCCTAAGACCCGACGTTAAATACTGATATCAGATCTAAAAGTTAAATTGTTTTAAAACTGTATTCAAGGCAAATAATTATTATCCCGACTTTCCAGATAACTGAAATCACTTTTCTGATGTCGTTTGTTTGTCGCTCACATTACCCGCAAACTCATCAACATTTCCAACCGGCATCCCTTTGTACAGAAATTTCGCCCCTTTTCAAAAATGTTTTTTAAATGCCTACAATACGCCCGGCGATTTAATTCCATCAGATTTATTAGTCGGCCATCATCTGAGGCTGTTAACCAGATTTAATGGTACGCGAAAATTTTTCCTTTTATTAAAATTGTACAGGGTGTTGGGGAATAAAATAAATCGTGAACATTAAATATCTATAGCAAAACTCATTATTATAAAAATGCCGGTGTGTCAAACAATGATAAACCTTTACGTCCAATCGTTTAAATGTAAGCGTTCATCAATGTTGTAACATATTTGAAACATTAAACAAAATAGCAGTTGTAATACTGAATGCCTGAATCGGCTATTTTTTTATGAATTATTTTTCCCGACAATTTTTAGGGTGTGCTATGGTTTTCTTAAATAATGATCGATGACGGAGTAGAAGCAACCTTGTTTCACCCGTAGTAAAGATTTTTTTATTATTACATCAAATAAATTTCTAAAAATTAAATATACTGGTACATCAACCGATTACGTTTTCGACAAATTTGGAACTTACGAGTATATTCTTTAAATAAAGCTATATAATTTTAAGTACTTAAGGTAATAATGGGAATTTTGGGTTTTTATATATTGGCACGATTCTAAGAAATAATCATGATCTTTTAATGAAAGCACTTAAAAATATACATAAATAGCTGTCTGTTTTCAATAGATTTCATATAAATGCAAATTGTTAAATTTGAAATGGTTAGATTGATAATGCTCTTATAAGGCGAAACGCGTCTCGCGGAAATCAAACGAGTAGAATTATAAAACAAGTATTTTTTTGTATTTTTTTCAGAACATAGTTCTGTGTTTTTTTTATTATTATATTTATTTTATTATATTTTAATTAGAAAGATAAGCTCAATAAATTCAATTTATGGAAAAGAAAATTTTAGTTACTACGGGGATTTTTTCGATAAATTTAATTTATCTGCGTATAGCTTTCTAATTGATGCATTTAATTTGTATTAAAATATCACAGAACTATGTTCTGAAAAATACTACAACTTTACAAATAGCAGTTTGTTGGTGTACTGGTCAAGACGTTGGCCTAGTGATCTAGTGGTCTGGGGTTCGCGCCTCGCTCCAGGACACCAGGAAATTAATCCTATTTTCATAGCACAAGCGTTTAGCTTAGTTTGAAAATAATAAGAATATTTATGACATGTATTCCATGTTCTGCTTAAAAAAAAGTGTTCTCTTTAAAACCTATATAAGTTGAATTAAAGTATATCCAAAATTTTAATAAAATGAAATTGGAAATTGGCTGACGTAGTGTAATTGGTCATCACACTTCCCTGGATAGGAAGAGATCCTGATTCATAACCCGGTGGCAGATAAAAAAAATCGATAAATTGAGTTTATCTGTATGTATATCTTTCTAATTTAATTTAATTTAATATTCATTTAATTTTCATATGTGTGATTATGAAGTTCTACAAACTTACCTCCGAAACAATCAATTCCATAGACTTGTACAATTGTTACGTATATTATTCAATTTTTAAAAGCAATCAACTTTATATTGCGATATGGTAAAACGATAACGCGTTTCCTCCAGGTTCGAATCCCAGTAGCAACTTTTCTATATATCTTTCTAATTGATTAATTTAATTTGTATTAAAAATACCACAGAACTATATTCTGAAATTGTAATATTACAACAAAAATATGTTTTCATTCTAAATTGTACGTTTGGTGTGAATACATATCTGGCAGTGAGTGTAGGGAATGGTGTGTTATGACAGGATACAGGATATAAATAATTCCATTAATATAATTCTTCTCACACTGTAAACACATGAAAACTGTTATCTTCGGGAATAGCGGAGAAACAAGCGAATTCAATTTGTGAATGGATGATACCTTTTCTTATTTCTGTTTTTACCTTATGTGTATTTTTGTTCTCTTTCAGATGTTTCAATTCCTAGGAGAGGAAAATAAAAAAAAAAACTGAAATTCTCACTTATTCTACCCTTTGCGAATTTGTAAACTAAGGGAACGGATGCCTGCCGACACGTAATAAAATCTATTGTTTATACACCCTGATAAAAAAAAAACTGCAACATTTCGAACGTACCTTATGGTGCAATTTTATTTACAGCTTTTGTTCATTATCCGATATTACTCGGGATTCAAACTTAGTTACGATTTAAAATAGGAATTTAGGGGTAGGTTGAGATGTTTATATTTTTCTCATGTTTCTAGACTGAGATTGAACAAAATTTGAATGGTGTTCAATTTAATACACACTTATATCGGTCAGTGGCCAGTGAAGGCGGTATTTTACGCAGGCTCCTAAAGAGCAACAATGCAAAATTTGAAATAAAGAGCGTTAAATTTAATACACATTTATATTGGAAAATAGATGGGTTGCCCAAAAGGAGGGGATAGAGTGTCTATATATTGGTGTCTATCAGGGGTGTGCAATGCATACAATCAAAAAAGTTGTGCAAAACCAAAAAATCTGGGAAACAAACATAAATTTAAAAATTGGATTGACATTAACGAAAACATTATTTTGCAATTAGTGCTATCTATGTACCAGTAGAGACTTTAATTGATAAGTTCTAAAAACTCACCGCTGTACTCATGGCGTTCTTTTTTTATTCGCCGCATCGTACAATTTACATTACTCAGTTCCATCTTTAAGCTAGTGAATTACTCAAGTCATATAAATGGCTATTTACTGATACAGTCATTACCTATGCTGTTTTTTAACAGAATAACATTAGAAATGGTTACAACTGCATGCAAATCATTGAAGTGTCTCCTCTTTTACTAATTCGCAAATTTTACTATCTTTCTATTTTTAACATGTTGATTTCATGACTGTTCTTTAAATTTGGTGCATGGATTGGTTTTTAATTTGAGAAAAACAAATAGCAATAGGCAATAAAAATAATTATTTCTTTTAATTATTACCTGAAGTATTTTCAAACAATAAATTAATCATGTTCAGTCATAGAAAGTGTTCTTAAAACGTCCATACATTTTTTATATGGGTAAGAAAGTATTATTTTACGTCAAAACTTAAACTTTAAAAGCACTATTAACAGAAATCTAAAATTATAAATAAATACATGATAGGGTCGCATAAACGACGGATTTTTTTTGTCCAAAGACGTTGGTTAAACGAAAGTACATATATTGTATTACATATGATTGTATAATATCATTGGTAACAGCATAACCTAAATCTATACCTACTGCACGCCACTGGTGTCTGTTATAAAATTTTATTAAGAACAACTAGACATTTAGACACATTTAGTTTTATAAAATTTATTAACTTTTATGTAGATTTCGATAGAAATACTATCCATTGGAGAAGGTATTGTAATGAAACATCCAGAATGTCAATGCTACAGTAAATATGTTTTTTCATATACTACACATGTAGCGCCTGATTCCAAAACCCCCTAAAACAGATTTCGTATAATTTGAGTTAAATATTCAGTTTTGTAGATATTTTGTCAGCTACATGCAGAATACATTGATATTGTATGTTCAAAATTAAGATTAGTTCCAAAATACCACAAAGCAGACAGAGTATAAGTTGGCATTCCCACTAAAATGAAATCAGTCAATCACAAAGCTTGTAGATGATCACGTGATCTAAAATCCAATGCCAAAACAATATATGCAGAAAAAAAAATTGCGACGGGCACAGTCCAAACACTATTATACATATGTATTGTATAGAAAATTAAATAAATAAATACACGTACTCATTTTAAGTCGATTTTTTCACGAGAAATGAAATTTTACTAGTAAGCAGTGTATACTTACATACCCAATTTAGTATAAGTTGGCATGCACAAATAAAAATGTATTAAATATGAATTAAATATATTAATTAGAAAGATATACATATAAAATCAATTTTATCGAAAAATATTGGTGTTGCGCCACCGGGATTTGTTCTGAATAATTACTACTTCACAATAAGAATGTGTTCTCCTAATAATAAAGTTGTATCAATGTGTCCAAAAAGTTAATAAAAATGAATTGATAATTCTGGCGTCTGCTATCAGTTTACTCAAAGGTATTTGAGATTCTGTAAAAATAAGGTAGATGGCTCTTTCAAATAATGGAACGATTAAATGTATTAATATCAAAAAGGTAACATATAGGTTCGAAAATTGTCGCTAAAAATATTGTCGCTGTAGCATAGTTGGATAATGCATCTTCCCCGGTTAGGAAAGAGATCCAGGTTCGAATCCCGGTGGCGCAACAACAATATTTTTCGATAAAATTGATTTTATATGTATATCTTTCTAATTAATATATTTAATTCATATTTAAAATATCACAGACCGTCTGTTCAGAATAATTACAACTTCACAATAAGAATGTGTTCTCCTAATAAAAATGCATTAATTAAATTAACACTTTTGCTAGTAGATGTGTTCACTGCCCTTATAAGCTTCAAATTTGATGTGTCAAGCCTGTTTTCAAATGTTAAATTAAGTAATAGTGTTACAAATAGCGCATCAGAAAATTTCTAAACATTTTATAGAAGTTTCGATGGTGTTATGTAATATATAATAATATTACGGAGGGTATAAAACTCTAAACGTACGACAATTGTATCGCGGGTCGCCAATTAATTATACAGGATTTTGGATATGTAGGTTAGGTAGGTATATATTAATCAGAAGTATTTTGATATAAAGTATGACGTATCGCCTCCAAATCTCAAGCTAATATGGCACATAACAACGCAATATGAACAGTAATGATATAAATATGATTTTCTATGTTAAGTTATATATAATAACAGATCTCGAGCTTAGAGCTCCCGAATTATATTTCTCGCACCAGCGTAGTGCCGAATTAAAAGGAGAAGTGCATCCTTTGTACACTTCGCAAGAGAAAATAATGAATTTATTTAAGAAGAACTTCCCATGACCGATACCTAAAACACAGTGATTTACTAGCTATGGCTTCGGACCTTTTATTATCTATAATCTTTTATTCTTGGTTAATATAAACATTTTTTGTTTTAAGGGAAGATTTTAGTTCCAATTGTTTTTATGGGTTCATTGGACCCGCTGATTAACATAAACACCGATCCTTGTTATCTCAAGTGGGCTTCCAAATAACTGAGTTCGTTGGCCTGACCTGTTACTCAAAATGAAAAAACAGAAACGAATACCATAATAATTTGAATTTAAATTGTATAAAATGCATCTACTTTGATAAGCCTTAATGTAAGTAGGTAGTAATAGATATAAGTAATAGTATTAAGTAAGAAGTATAAGAAGGTAGGTAGCCGGAATATACCACCCGAACCGATCAGACTAAGACCGATCGAATAAAGTCATAAATACTCGGCTTCAGCCGAGTACAATTGGATCTACTAGTATTTTTAAAGCTAAAACATTTAGACCTTATTTTTCAAATTCTTTTTCTTTTCGCTTTTTTTTCCCTATTCTCAGTGATTCGGGGGCCCCTTACTTCAATCTGTCGCTGATTCCATGCAAAGGTGGTTCGACACATGTAATATGATTTTTTTAAATTTCAACCTAAAATTAGACTGGCGATATTATGAATGCATTTTCTGGTTAATTAATATTAATATGTGTACAAAATGTAAATGTTCCCTGTCTCCTTCTCGAGCGAAGTCTGTGCTAAAAGAAACAGGTTCATCCGTTACATATAATAGTGCAATCTATACAATGATTAATATAAATTAATAAACAGGTTACAAAACAGAATTATCAAAAATATAAAACAATTTTAATAGCAAAAATATTATTGTGTTATTACAAAAATGTGAACATAAAAGATAAGGAAAGGTAAAATAAAGTACTGTACGCATCTTCTGTGTATAGTTTTCTGCATTAATCTGCCGTGTATATCTGACCTTTCTGGTCGACGTTTCGGATCATTGCAGGTCCATCATCAGGGCTGATGTGATGTATGACTGTTAATGTTGTGGTTAAGTACCGTATCGAAAGCAGGGTCTGTCGTTTATTTGGTACTGTAATACTACTTTTTAATATATGTACTGTGCTTTTTAATGTAGGCATTATCAGAAATCTGTTTTGAATTTATTTTCTACTGATACCCAAACAATACAATGCAGCCCAATACAATTTACATATTTACTGTAAATTATACAGATATAAGTATAATACAAGAGCGCTGGACATAGAGAAAAAAAAATGTGACAATTTACTTACTTTCTAACGTATTTTAAATGAATAAGAAAGCGACACAAAAAAATCATGGTAAGTCATGTTTTTTTAGAGATATTGTACTTTAAAATTAAATAAATAGCCATGGTATTGTCTTTGTTAGAAAGATAATTTTATGCCATTAGTGTTTTATTATGATTTTTCGCATATGGGCGACGCTGACTAGCTCTAATAAAGTGCAATCTGGAAGTTCAATTTTCGACCACTTTTTGGAGCAGCTGGGACCGTATATCGGCAATAACGCGACGAATGTTGGCTTCCAAGTCGTCTATCGTCTCTAGTTTATCGACGTAGACTAACCATCTTACATATGCCCACAGAAAATAATCCACGAAAGAGGTAAACATTCCCAGTGCCGAAACTACTATTCTAAAGCATCAACCGCGATTCACAGATTATGATGGATTACGTATGTATGGATGATTCACGGTCTCCCAAACAAGTTATATTTGCGCTGCGCAGCTATCACGGCAAAAGATAATAGTATTGGCCGAAGAAAATATTGAAAAATATCCTGATTGCGAATCTGAGCAGATGTCGATGCAATCGAATGCAATCAAAAAGTACATCGCGCCTGAGAAACATACGAATGGAAGAGGGCTGCGCAAAAACCGAGAAAAGGAGGAAGATCCGTCCCTCGGAGCCCCCCGTGCACAACATGTGGAAGTGTGTGCAGTTTAATGATAGAGCTCCTAAGTCGGACTCATAAACGATAAACCATCGCAGACGTTATCCTCGTAATGGGGGACCTCCGAAGATGAAAGATCAGTGAAGAAGAAGAAGAAAAATGCAGGAAAAACTGGAGAGAGAGACTAAAGACAGGGATACATGGATTAGGACCTGGACGGCTCGTAGCGTCAAGCCGTGATGACGATTTATCAAAACGTTGCCGCAACTTCTGTTTTTCCTTTAAATTTATTCAAAATAGTTTGCAATATGTTGAGAGATAGATGTCCAAAACATAGCAGACATAAAATTTCATTATGTGGTTTTACGGTTGGTTTAAAACTCGAAGCGAATTTCTCGAACATGAAATCAAATTAATATAGTCAACTTACAACTCAGTTATCCAATTAAAGTCGTCGTCTTTGGTTTACTTTACGATAAACTTCAGAAGCCACAAGGTTCCGTGTTGGATTTAGTAATATTCTCCGAATAATGTTACAAAATATCGAATGAGTAGTAAGAATCTACGAATTTGTAGATTTTACAATTATGTGTGTGCTAATTTTTACTTTATTTTTAAGATAAAATAAGAGTGCAATTTAAAAAATTGATTTTTGATAATTATTTTTCGTAATAATTTCATATTAATGAACAAAAAACAGATCACCGAAACATTGTTCGCACGCAGTTTTTCTAGCACAAATGTTCGCGACCACAATCATTGCTCCTCCTATACAAGGCCATCCTTAGGCCTCAACTCCTGTACGCAGCCCCCATCTGGGGCCACGTGGTCAAGACACACATGAAAAAACTACAGACCTTCCAAAATAAGGTCATCAGACTGGCTCTGAAAGCCCCAAAGTGGATTAGAGTCACACAGCTTCACCACGACGCCGGCATACTCCCCGTCATGGAGTACATTAAACAAACCTCCAAGCATTTCTATGCGGAACTCCCCAAACACCGAAATCCCATGATCAATACACTTTCAAATTATGATATAAACGTCCCATCTAAAATCAAACGTCCCAAAACAGTCCTCGCCTTGAGGCTACTAAATCACTGCGCCATTAAGCAGGCATCATGCGCCCGGTTAAAAGTTTAAAAAAAATTTATTGCAGTATAATAATAACAACACTAAAAATAAATTTATCAGGCCATTATGGCAAACATTGTGATGAAGGGGCAAGGGGTCCAGCGGACCCGGTACCCTATTTGACAAGAAACCAAATTCCAAAAAAGACCACAATTATTATTCCACAATTCTATGCCTGGAACTTTTTAGCTTAGTTTGAAAATAGTAAGAATATTGTTGTGACATGTATTCCGTGTACGCATCTCTATTTAAAAAAAAAAAAAAACTTTCCGCTTAATATATTTTTGATAAATGTGAATGTTCATTTATAATTTATTTGTCAGTTTCAATATAAAACTGATAGAATACTTTTTCTTTTTATAAGGGTTCCGTTAGATTAATTTCAATACACATTAAATAGATCTTTTTAAATGATAAATAGAAAAAATTTATTTATCGACAAAATATTTGGTTACTACATAATTGAAATTTTTTCGATAAACAAATTTTTTCTGTATATCATTCTAAATTGATTCATTTAATTTGCAAACTTCATAACAAATATATTTTTTCATCAAAAACACATTAATATTAATTCAATTTAAACTTTGATTTATTTATATGTATTTTTTTCAAATACCATATTGTTGTTCTGTCCTTTTTTGTAAATTTATATGTACAAAGATATAAAAGCAATCATTATATTTATTTAAATATACACTTTAAACTCTATAAAATATATTCGCTGTAAAGAGCGAACAATTATTCAGGCGAAGAACTGTTGCCGGAAATAATTGTGCGCGAACAAAGTTTCCAGATCCCAAAAAAACGAGCTAGTACATTTTTAACGCCACAAATTAAATTTTTAAAACATACTATCACAATACCATAATGTAAGTTCTGCATAGACATACATCAGACGCGTTGTTAAATATTATGAATGCCAGTGGCGTAACTACAAAAATTGGGCAACAATGCAAAATGGTAAAAAGGGCTCCTTACATATATATATATATGAGTAGTATTGAACTTCACACGCGTCATATAGAGTTCATAAGAAGGCGAAGTCAGTTCCTTATTTTCTCAAATATAATAAGTCCAAATCCCTAGGCAACACACAAGTCCAAAAAAAAACGAAAAAAACATTTTTTTAAATACAAGAATAATACGAATGCGAAATGATGCACAGCAAACGAAGAGCGTAATGTACTTCCAAACGCAATAACAGACAGAGGTTTGTCAAACGGCGTCACTATCTATTTCACTCTAACTCATATCAAACGACATCACTATCTATTTCACAATAACTTATCTCAAACGGCGTCACTATCTATTTCACTCTAACTCATATCAAACGACATCACTATCTATTTCACAATAACTCATCTCAAACGGCGTCACTATTTATATCGTGTCAAAAGGCGTCACTATCTATCTTAGTCTAACGCACGTCGAATTGCTTCACTGCAAGTCACTCAGACTAATTATCAAAATAATTTCACATCGAGCTTCTTTTGCAGTAAAATAGCAATATCTTTTTTTCTAAAGTAAAACATAGCAAATGTAATACCACTTTAAAAACTACACTAAATAATCCAATTTTTAAAATAACTTATCAGGTTAGCGTAGTGATTTTTTTTTACAGTACGAAGAGTACAAGTTAAATTAACTCATGAATCTGGCAAAAATGTTTTTATTTCTAATCTATAAGTTTTATTTTCGACTGTGATCAATAGCAGAGCTATTCAGGGTTGCGTAACAAAAATTATACTAAATACTAATTTAATGTATTAATTATAAATATATACATATAAAATCAATTTAGTCGAAAAATATTGTTTTTGCGCTACCGAATAATTACAACTTCACAATAAGAATACGTGCTCCTTAATAAAAATTATATATTTGAATATGGAATTTTGTAACTGTGGTACTCGAAATACTGCACTAAGGTGTCAATTTTCACAAAATTCATAAAAGTGCCAATATCTCGAAAATTAACGTTTTTTTTAAAAACGTCATATTTTAATATTATGATCAGTCATGACGTCGACTTTTGGGACATCTGTATATGTATTAGAACCCTATAAAAACTACAAACAATTTATTGTATTTGCAGTAGTGTAGTGTGTTCATTCACTGAGTACCTAAATAATTTTACTTTTAATTTTCTTTACTTTTTTTTTTCTAGCGCAATTGTCTTATATGTGAACATTTTTGCTTTGCGGCAATGGCATGGTTGATAACCTAACCTAACCAAATGTTTTAGCGGAGTACTACTAAATAGGTACATCGATAATCTTTTTATGTGTTTTCACAATACTCATGAAAAAAATTTTTTTTAAATTTTGGAACAGATTTTAAAAAAGTATTAATCATCTATATACAAAAATATCAATACCAAAATTTTTGTACGGCGCAAATATTTTGGGCCCCAATGCACCGCATTGACGTATTTACGCCGCTGATGAAGACTACCACAAATATAATATAAATATAAATTATGTACACTATTTCTTATGTAACGTGTCACTTTATAAATATGACGTACAAACAGTTATATAAAGTCACACATTTTAAAAGCTTTTCTGTCTAAAAGCGATAAGTTTCAATATAAATAAATTTCTTTCATGTTACAAATAATAAGTGTTCATTTTACGAACACCCGACAGTAACGCACTGTTTAATATATAATGTGGTTCAAATAAATTGATAATCTTTATAAAATTCTCCTAATGAGACTAGATGACAAAAGACTAAGGAATTTCTAAAGGTAGGGAATTTAATATGATGATAAAAGATTATACGAAACGAACTATTTTGATGGCTCGACCTTTGTCGGGTCAGAATTAAATCTGCTTTGAACTTTGTCTTGCGAATTTATTCCTTATGTAAAAGGTCGTACGGGCTTTTTTATTGTGGGCGCAATAAAAATGATCCCACAATTTTAGTCTTTTAGCTGTGCACAAAAAATTTTGACGTGATTACAACAGTACTATGGTTTCGTTATTCTTAAGTTTTCTTAAATTTAATAATTTTAGAATCTTTCAATAAAATTACAGCCATTGTTTAAATTATCTAAATTGTTTAAGCAAATTAAATTAGCCAATTACAATGTTTATATTATAAAATAAAGTATATCGTTGTATGAATAATATAAATTTATTTAATAAAGCACTCTAAATGAATAATTCGTGCCTATTGAAAACAAATCACTAAATGCAGGTGTTCTACAGACTGCAAACATGAATAATGGTCAAATGCCTATCATGACGCAGTACATTTATTTTAGTCGCTGTAGGTAGGTAGGTAGTATATACTTACGTTAGATAAATTTTTATTTTGAATTAATTCAATTTTGATCAATAGATGTTCTAACTTTAAATTTTGTTTTTATTTGGTGTATCATCTGGTATCCCTCTGGAACCTTCGCCTGTTGTTATGTATAGAGATCGAAATAGTATGTATATAAGATTGCGACTTGCCATTGCTATATATAATATAATACTTTCCGATGCTCTTAAACAGTGGTACAGTGTTCAGAAAATATAACGGTTTTTATGAATTGATTTAAATATTATTCATTACGTGATATGGAAATCAACAATATATGATATGCATTTGTGGTGTCACGTGTGGACTATTGTAATAGCATCTATGCTGGCCTACCAATGTTTCAGCTAGATAGATTACAATCTATTCTTAATGCGGCTGCACGGATAATATATGGAATTTCCAAATTCTCTCACATAACATCCCTTTTACATCAGCTACATTGGCTCCGATTCTCTAAAAGAGTAGAATTTAAATTGTGCTGGTTAGGCAAGGCGACACACAACATGGCGCCTCTATATCTTCAAGAACATTGTATCCCAGACAATTTGAATGGTAGACGTCAAACTCTCAGGTCAGCCTCTACTTCAGCTGCAGGAAGGGTTGTAGAACTGATCAGCCGTTGCCAGAAGTCTAAATTTAATGAACTGGCATTCGCAGTGGCAGGCCCAAAAGTGTGGAACTCTTTGCACTCCGTTATTAGAAACAGTGCATCAGAGACTTTATTTAAGAAGAAACTAAAAACGCACTTTTTCAAAAAGTCATTTCCATAAGTGAAAATAACGATTTTTTAATTTTTAAAAACATATTATGTGCAAAGCGCCCTTGAGGTGAAAGTTTTTACGAAAATGGCGCTATACAAATTATCCATTATTATTATGTATTTTGTAACATTCTGGTTCATTAAATCGTTGATGAATATAATTCATAAATGAAGTCTTCGAGTACATTCCAATCGAAGATTTGTTTCGAAAAAAGCATCAGAAATATATATTAGTACCGCATTCCAAACGCATATATTAGATTAGAAATAACATTTTTGTAACTATTTCAAAGCAGAGGATTTGTTAAACTTAGTGATGGTAAAATCGTTATTTAAACCGTTATTTTAACTGTGATTGTGTTCGATTGTAACAATGATTGATAATTGATTAAATATGAATTAAATATATTAATTATAAAGATATACATATAAAATCAATTTTATCGAAAAATATTGTTGTTGCGCTACCGGGATTCAAACCTGGATCTCTTCCCTAACCGGGGGAAGTGCTTTATCCAACTAAGCTACAGCGGCATTATTTTTAGCGACAATTTTTCGACTCTATATGTTACCTTTTTGAAATCAATACATTTAATCGTTCCATTATTCGACAGAGCCATCTACCTTATTTTTACAGAATCTCAAATACCTTTGAGTAAACTGATAGCAGACGCCAGAATTATCAATTCATTTTTATTAAATTTTGGACACATTGATACAACTTTATTATTTTTAGGAGAACACATTCTTATTGTGAAGTTGTAATTATTCAGAACATAGGTCTGTGATATTTTAAATATGAATTAAATATATTAATTATAAAGATATACATATAAAATCAATTTTATCGAAAAATATTGTTGTTGCGCCACCGGGATTTGAACCTGGATCTCTTCCCTAACCGGGGGAGGTGCTTTATACAACTAAGCTACAGCGGCATTATTAATCCCGGTAGCGCAACAACAATATTTTTCGATAAAATTGATTTTATATGTATATCTTTATAATTAATATATTTAATTCATATTTAAAATATCACAGACCTATGTTCTGAATAATTACAACTTCACAATAAGAATGTGTTCTCCTAAAGATAATTGACTAACCTAATTCGTCAAGCAATGACTGGTATACTAAAAAGTCAACCTCTAACAATTAAATCTTAGTTACCCAATCATCGTTAAATCTCAATTACCAATCAGTGGCACAATCACAGTCACTAGTTAAACTGACCAAAGAAGCTTAAGAAATAAAAATGAAGAATTTTTCTAATTTGTCGCCGATAATGGAACCAACCATTCATTGTACATTTCAATTGTTGTTTGCTTTTCTTATAAAAAGAAGAACAGAAAAAATGATCATATAAATCTCAGAGACATTTTCGAGCGCAAATGGCAGACCGGAATAAAACATTTTGTAGCAGGAGCACAGCAGATAAGCGGCTGTGGCCGAGACGTATAACATAGATCTTCACGCATCGTTACCCAAAGTGGATACTAACGAAATAACCAATCCCGTGCCATTACGAGTTACCTTACCTCCTTATTACTTATTGTCGCCTGGTAGGTTTTCTATGGGCGTTCCATCAATTTTACCCAATTTTCAATCATAGTTATTTTGTAATAGAAATAAAATAGCTCTTTCTTCGTCTGTGAATTTTCATAAAATATTATTTATAAAAGGGTGTTTTGGATATGAAGTAAATAATAATTCTGTTTTTAAATAACTACGTACAAACTATAAATTTAAATTAAATATTTATGTTTCCATGATTAGTTATTTTGTCTAGACAGTGTTTTATAAATATGAAATGCTTTCAAAGCTAAATTAAATACAAAACTTTTCTAAATATGAATTAAATATATTAATTAGAAAGATATACATATAAAATCAATTTTATAGAAAAATATTGTTGTTGCGCCACCGGTATTCGAACTTGGATCTCTTTCCTAACCGGGGAAGGTGCATTATCCAATTAATTTTTTATAAAATATTTTTCTATAAAATTGATTTTATATGTATATTTTTCTAATTAATATATTTAATTAATATTTAAAATATCACAGACCGTCTGTTCTGAATAATTACAACTTCACAATAAGAATGTGTTCTCCTAACAAAATTTTTCTATTTAAAAAACTTTTTAATTTAATATGTAAATTATTTTATATTTTTCTATTACTTGTGTATTATACACATAGCTAATGTAGATACGGACCTTGATCTATTATGATGAGCTGTGATATTTTGTAGTGTAATTTATATAAATATATATGTACATAC
The DNA here is from genome assembly GCA_031772225.1 of Eubasilissa splendida. NCBI lineage: Eukaryota > Metazoa > Arthropoda > Insecta > Trichoptera > Phryganeidae > Eubasilissa > Eubasilissa splendida. The sequence continues at coordinate 19,713,748 of CM062856.1, forward strand.
GAATACATATATAATAATTAACTATAATAAGTAACTGCTTCAAAAAAATTAAATTTAAATTATTTGAAATCTTAGAGGACGACAAAAGTCTGTTAAATTTTTAATTATACTGAATTATACTTGAGTTGACACGACCAGCTTTCATGAAAATAAGTAAATTTTGAGATGTAAAAAAGTAAAAGCTTTACAACCCCTTATTAAATCAGTAATACTGGCTCGAATAATAATTAAGAAATTTTAATACACCATCCAAACGTGTTTCTTTTAGAGGTATAGAACTTTAAAATAAAATTAAACACATAAAAATCGTCGTAATGGCCATGGTATTGGCTTTATTGGAAAGATAATTTTATGCCATTAGTATTTAAATATGATTTTGGGTATATGGGCACCGGCTGGCTCGAATAAAACGCAATCTGAAAGATCAATTTTCAACCAATTTTTGGAGCAGCTGGGACAGAATATCGGCAATAACGCGACGAATGTTGGCTTAGTCGTTTATCGTCTCTGGGTTATCGGTGTAGACTAGCCATTTCATATATCCCCACAGAAAATAATCCAAAGATGTTATAGTTATAACACACGATCTTGGAGGCCAATTCACAGACCCATTACGCGAAATTATGTGCTCATCAAATGTTTTCTTTAATAAATTGATTGTGGCGCGCGCTGTGTGGCATGTTGCGCCGTCGTATTTAAACTACAGCTCTTCCACATTAATACCATTTAATTGGGGAACGAAAAAGTCAACAATCATGAATTTACAGCTCTCTCCATTGACTGTAACGTTTTAGTCGGCATCATTTTTTAAGAAACAACAGCTTCTTCGATGCGCACTGTACGACGTCTCTGCAGAAGCGCATTATCAATCATCAACGAGTTAGCGTGGTGCGAAAACGATCCATGGTTATTCGAATTACTTGCTCGGATAGACGATTATGTATTTTTGCAAATCAAACTGAGCACAAATCAGCTGTCAGCTGTCAAATTGGCTGTCGCTGGAAAAAGTGTTGCCAATTCGAAAAACAAACCTTTAATAAAACAGCCTTTATAATCTCTTTTGAGTCTCCCATTTGTCTCCTTCGATTAGATTCAACCTTTGTATGCATTCATATAATGAGTAGCGACCTTGTGACTATTTTATTTAGATTTAGTCAAACAACTTTTAACACTCTTTATATAGATGCTATATAATGTATCCGGCGTTGTAAGAGTAAAAAGTTGTCGGTACTTATGAACCTTTAAGAACCATCTTGTTTACGCGCTTTTATACTTCGGTAGGTAGGCCTGATATTAAATTTTGAATATGTGTGTTCTTTTTGTGTGGATTTAAAAAGAGAAAACAAAAGCGAAGCTGCCACTGGTAAGAGACAGGTTTTGCGATTCGGACGGACTTTTACGGCGGCGATATAAAAACATTTTGTAATATATATTTTCGGATTATCGGTTGTGAGAAGGTTTTTGGTGGCTGACCAGCAGATTTAAGAGATAGTGACGTCGGCGTCTACCAGCACAGGTTCACAGAGGTTTGTGTACTTTGGATTTGCATAGATTGAATTACTGTATTCAACATTACCTATAGAAAATTCAGAATTAGCTATCGAAGTATTTACGGCAACACATCTAAAAATTTCACATAAATTCTTCAATCTAGAACCGCATATTTTCAATAAACCTCTCCTCCATCCTGCTGCAGTATATTATTAAAGTGGGACTAATGTTCAGACGAATGCTACAAAAATTTGTTTTTATATATCTTAGCTAATTATCCGAACCAATGTGTAATCACCTATTTATATATGTCTCAAACCCCTGCAAAATTCATCTATTCTGATTGGCCTATGTTATCCATCGTTTTAAAATGCTTATGTTAAACCCATTTCTCTGCCCTTAGAACATTATATTTGGTACACTGGAACATCGCCATATTTCATGTCACCGTTGTTATAAACGTGTTATTTTCGCAATTATAAATATTGAAATAACCGTTAGTTAGTTAACACCGAATAGCTTTTATTACCTATTAAATTCCTTCAACAGAAAATTGTCCATAGAGAGTATAATATTATTTTTTAAACGCCATAACAATTTTAATAAATCTCTTACAAATGTACTTATTTTTCTCGTTTTTCACAAATATTATTTATTTTAATGGTGTGAAAATATTTTTTTCTACGAATGATATACGTAGTAAATAGCTTGTGGGCCTTTGTGTTACGGCAATTATAACACTGAAATTATACAACAATATTCAGTAAACATTTTTTTTAAAGCTGGTTTCTTATCTGTCAATAATTTTGAATGTAGATTATCTGTAAAACTATATTTGTAAAACTTATCTGTGTAAAACTAATCAAACAATTATAAACAACCAACTGAATTTAACTACGAGTCCCATTCTAAAAATTTTTCCTAAAAATTATTCGAGTAAATTTGAATTGAAGTAACAATTTGAGTTAGGTACTAAATTTATTTTTTAAATAATTGTTTTTTTTTAAAAGAGATTCTGGTAATGAAACAATAATATATGTTTTTAGTTAGTATTAATATCCTGAAGAAGAAAATGGTATTTTTCGAAACCGGTAGATGTATTTAAACTCAATAAGTGGCTAATAAAACAAAGTTAACAAATAATAATGACAATAATATTAGTTAATTTAAATTATTTTGTTTTAATTGCAATAAATTTCCGCCAATATTGACGGGATATATTTTAAATATATTAAGGTTTACCAATATACATGGATACACAGTTGTTGAAGAGTATATTTCATAGACCACTAAGTATACTGAATATGGGAGAAACTTTTAAACTACCCTTTTTTGTGTTTGATCACGTCTCTGCGTAGTCTAAAAGTACGTGGGAGGTGCCATGCCCGCGGCCTGGTATTACATGTAAAGATTGGCGATTTAACTCGACAACTGAAATTTTCGAGATTTTACGTAAAAATTGTATTTTGTTACTAATATTTATTTACTGATATACTAATTAAAAATAATTCACGAAAAGGGGTACGATAATTTTTTGACTTTTTTTTATAATGCAATACATGCCTTAGCCAAATGTATCAAAGCACCCCTACATATAATGTTTATCAAAAATAATATTCATAAATTCAGTTGAATAAATAAAATAAAAGTCCTCCTGGCGGGGAACCGAACCCCAGGTTCCGGCGTGATAGGATGGAACAACCGAGGAAGACAAGCTACACGTGAAAATAGCAGTTTATAAATATCTGTAGCACTTTAAATACTGACTTATTCAACGGGATTAACTGTTTTTTAAATTAAATTAATATTACTTTTTAAATTTTATGTTACAATGTAAAAATTATATAATGTAGGTATATTAAAAAGATAATTCTAACACTAAAATATAATACAACAAATATATTTTTTTATCGAAATTTAATAGTGCGCTGCTATTTAATATAATTGACGGTCTTCACAACTCGTACGGCGAAGCATTCAGTAGAAATGTCAGTTTTCGGGGAAATACAATTTTGAAATAATTATGAAAATAAAGCATAAGGAAAAATTTTAAATTTTCTAACGCAGATTACGTGACAATAACCCTGTGAGTAAACTTTTTTTCTCGTGTTTTTTTACAATGATTTCGTAGTATTTTCATTTAATTTTTGTTGTAAAAAAATAATAATTTGAATGATTCCAGCACACACAACTTATAGTATTATTACATTTAATTAAATAATATAATATGTAGTAAAATAATTTAACTTCATAACTTTAAAAGTATCTTTCGCAACAGTTATGGCTTACGTGCGCCGTTATTTCGGGCTGTCAGATGCCTAGTCAACAGACAGAGAGCAGGAAATGCTTTTATTGTATGTACCAAATGCTAATTTGTACCACCTAACCGAATTTCATCTCACTATCTTGTTAAATACAGGCGAATAATTTTCTCCCAGGAAAATTGTTAAATCGCGAACTTTTGGGAAGTCACCGAGATTCGGAAGATTTTCTTACAATTTATTACAAATGTCTGTACCTTTGCTCCGTTTTGTCTATCCCTTCTCATTGTGACTGTTGGAAATTTATTTCAAAATCTTTTTTTGAATTTAACAAATTATTTTAATAATTTACATTTTCTTAGTCTCCAATTAGTTTGCTCATTTATTAATATTTATATTATTTGCCTTACACCATTCATTTATGAACTGGCTAATGCCATACTGAGGTTGGCATTATGATGGCAAATATTTTATATATAGATAATTATAAGTAATAATTACACATAATTTTAAAATACACAATTGAAATAATATAGAACAAAACGGTGATTGTTTTTTAATCGGCGATTTGAAATAAAAAAGAGCAATGATAAATACATATTTAGTACGAAATTATAATGTTTTTGATATAAAACTTAATTTTAAATAGTAGCTGAAGCCTCAAAACATGCAAGTAAATATAATATATTATTTAAAATAATTTGTTTTTACTATCACAAACGTCGAAAATTGATCATATGTACTGCAAATTGAATGGTTTATAATTCAATTAATTTTTAACATTTTGCTAATTTGGTTCAATGCAAATTAGTCTCCGTAAGCTTGACTTTAAGATTATAAGAAAATATATTTCGTACATGCAAGAACTTTCCATATTAAGACAATTTTGTGGCATGCGGAAAATAAATATAACGGTCGCTATTTTTCTTATAATGCTTGTATTTTCTTAGTTATTTAATAATTATTTACATTAGTGTAAAGATCCTATATAAGTAATAGTTTAAAAAAAAGTCAAATCTATTGTATAACTTTTGATATAAATAAACAATAAATACATACATTTTCGTAAAATAACGCGAAAATATTAATTGTCAAAACCCCTCAAATATGAATTATTTAATAATCTAATGATTTCTACACAATGAATTTTTACAACCCAACAATGTATTTAATAAACTTTGCTGGTCCTAAGTTTTAGTATAAATATTAGTTAACGAAGCTGTGTTTAATACAAAACTTAATTGGGTATAAAATTTCTTAAATAATACAATATTAAACTAACTTATTAATATTAATTATATATATCAATTAATACAATATTAAACTAGCTTACACCAAGATACAGATAAATGATGTAGTCAACTGCGCACTGACGGGATACACATAATAACGAGTTACTAGTGGAATAGATTCTGTAGAATTTTGCTACTTCTCAATATAATATTTCTATATTACTAATAAGTATTGTATTAATGTTACGTTATCATATTGAGTATGTATTTCAATTAATTCCGATGAGTTATTGGGGGTGTTAATACAATAGAACAGTGTTATAGAAAAAATTCTTGTTGATCCTGTGGTTAAGACACTCGCTTAGTGAGCCTCGTTCCAGGAGACCAGCAAGTTAGTCCTATTTTCATAACACGAGCGTTTAGCTTAATTTGAAAATAGTAATAATATTGATGTGACACGTATTCCGTTAAGGCATTTCTATTTTATTTATTTTAAAAAAAAATGTCACTTATATTGTTTATTATACAATATTTGTCTTAAAAAGAAAAAAATTAAGTCAATGTCTCGTAAATGTGTAAAATTAAGAAGATTGTCCCACGCGTTAAACGATATTAAAATCGGGTGTTTATTTTAATATTTCTATTAGAGAATTAGCCTTTTTTTATACGTTATACTTACAATAATGGCTTGCGAGCGTAAGTCATACTCATACACAGATCACCATATGTATAAACATAAACTAACGCAAATATTTTCATTTTGGTGTCAACCACGTGTTCACTTTGGTACCATTTACGCAATCAAATAGCTCCGCGACTTTTTTTTAAATTTTACTCGAATGGAACGAAAATTTAAACGCTGTCAATATGATATGCATTAATGTAAAAAATTCGTCTTGTTTACACAAAGATTTAATTTTCGAAGAGTAAATACTTTTACTTTTGCCTGAATGTGTCGTAAACTATCGGATTTATGTTTCCACCAAGAATAGAATGCTCTTTATTCCTCCATCTAATGCTACAAACCCCTGTCCTATATGTACACTTTATTTTATGTCTATTCATTTACTGCTCTGTGTATTTGTGCGTTATTCGTATACAATAATTCTAAAATAAAATTAAGTGAGCTTCGCGTATCCAACCTAGGTTGGTATATACTTTCCATGAATTCAATAATAACTATATTATATTATATACATGATTTGGAAAGGTAAAAAGTCTAATTACCGTCGCACAGTGCGATCTGTCATAATATATAAAAGTCTGCTTATTAATTTCTGCCCACCGTGCACATTGCGGTGTGCTGACGTCACGCCCGTCATGGCGGTACCGCCGGTGTAGAAAGCGCGCGAACCTTTAGCGGTAAAACGGTTTAATAGTGAAGTTTCCGGTCCGCGCTGTGAAACAAACCGGAAATTTATGATTACCTCACGTGGATGTGGCGGTACCCAACATTGCGCTCTCTGCGCTGCACACGTGCGGCACACGTACCGCACAATCACAGGCGTATTTATCTGTTCGGATACAACACAATAGTGATGAGAAAAAATACCACTCTTGACTCACTGGTGTGATTGTGATTGATATTCGATAATATCAGTGATTGGAAACTGTGACTGTGATCATAGTTTCATTACTAATACGCGTGCGTCGCACGATATCGCAATATATTATTCAGACTTTATTTGCGTAAAAAACATATTCTAGCATATATAATTTAATATAATCACAAAGAGAATGAAAACCCTTAAAAAAGTATATAACAATACACTAAATAAATAAATAAAACATAATTTTGATCGTGTTTACTTATATTGTTCATACTTCATTTACGTAAAAAACATATTCTAGCATATATAATTAATATATGTCTTATTTAATATCGTCACAAAACGAATGAAAATCTTTAAAAAATGTGAGTTTATTTTTCGGGTCAAATTCTCAGCATTTCGGGTAAAACGTTTTGGCAGAATCTACTATTATAATTATAACGTCATTCTTTCATGAATACATTCATTTCATTGCACATGCGCCGAATCATAAATCAATAAATTAAATAAATCACGAATCACGATATTCCCAGATATTCAATCGCTGATAGTGAGTGTGACTCGGAGATACCAGTGATTGACTCACGGTTCGTGATTTTGATCTCATCACTACAACATGACAACAAATTTTAACACGTACGCGATACAATTTTATTTATTAAATTCCTTCGTGCAGGTGTTACAGATGTTCGTCATTCAGATTAAATTTGTTTTGTTAATGAATAGCTGTAGCTGAACAGATTTTAATATATTAAAATAAAATATATTTTATCGATGGCTCCCCATTAAAATCTTTCCCAAAAATGCGTAAAACGATAAAATAGAACATTAGAGATGATAGCGCATTAGAAAATATCGGAACTTTTTATTAAAATTTCTGCACCGTTGTGGATAATATTATTGTTTGAAATTTTTACAAAATCGTATTAAGCTTTATGTCTACGTACATCGAAATAAATATTTGCGAAATTTTTCGAAATTTTTTGCTAACAATAGTCTGGCCTTTCCAAATTCGTTGAACTTTAATTTTTTTGTATTGAAAATATAATTTAGAATCAATAAAATATTTCCATTAATAGAAATAATCGAGAAATAATTTATTGAAAATGCTTAGGTACCTCACTGACATGATTGAGATTAGAGACATATTCCTTGAACATTTTCTACTAGTAATTTAGTCAGGTAATCCACCCATAAAGTATTGTGAACTAGGTCTGTTACACCTGTATATTTGTAAACAAAAACATTAAAAAATATGAAAAAAAAATCATATTCTTTGCAGGGTTGGCGTGTTACATATTTTTGAAATATGTTACGCATTTTTATTAACAATTTATTATTAATTAAATATCACATAAAAATATGCAACAGTCAAATACTTACTTACTTACCATCACGCCATTTCCCTGCGGGGGTAGGCAGAGAGGATAGAGCGCCACACTTTTCTGTCCTGACACACAATTCTCGCCTCATCAATATTCATACATCTTCTCATACAGTATCTGGATTATCTGGTTGTGCCAAGTCTTCCGCGGACATCCTCTACTTCTGGTGTCATCAATATTTGCGTCATATATCTCTCCTTATTCATCCGTTCCATATGACCAAACCACCTAATAGATCCTTAATCTTACTCACTATACTAAGGTCAGCTTTACATTTTTTCCTCATTTCTTCATTCTTTACTCTGTTTTAAGTGGATCTGCCACATATACGCCCAAGTGATCTGATTTCCACTGCATTCAGTCTACTTTTGTTCCTCTTCTGTCAGCTCCAGGCCTCACTTCCATACATCAGTGTCGGTACCAGGACTCCATTGTGAACCGTTAGTCTTGCCTCAGTTGACAAGTTCCCATTAGCCATAATTCCATTCAAATCACCGTTCATCAAATACACCCAACAATCATTATATTAATTTTTTCTCTATTGAGCAGTACTGGTCTTTTCTATCAATTTGAGAAATATCAAACTTTTAATATAACTTGCAACAAATAATATGTATAAAAAATGGAATCCAATGTAAAAATGGGCTGAAAGGGTATAAAAGTGGTTTATTTTCAGAACTCGTCCATTAATGTAATCTGCTATACCGGTTATTATTTCCGTCCAGCTAATCTCAAAATTAACTTAATATTTTGCATAGCTTATGGCACTGGCGCTCGAATTCCACCCCTGGTAAATTCCATCCGGTCATTTTAAATATATCATCCGCCCCGCAAAGCTTTTGTCAAAATATTACAAATAACGGATGTTGAAAAAATTGCTCTGTTTAAGGTGGTGCACGTGATCAAATATACAAATTACAAATCCTAACATAATTTTCACTGTATCCTTCAGGGCTGTCAGTATTCTTGTAAGAGTCGGTAAAATTTATTAATAACAAAATAACTAATCGGTACAGTACAAACATTTCGTTAATCATATTAAAATTAAATTAAAAAAGTGTATTGGTAATTATACTATACTCGTGTACGCTAGACGTGTACAATTAATAAATGTATTCATGTAAACGCCCATATGGACGTTGATAAATAAATAAATTATTATAAAACCAGAGCCTTAAAACATTTTGTTAAATAGGTGAAACTTAATAATTAACCCATACCTGCTGATTGGGTATTGGCAGAGGAGAAACCGAACAAAGATTTATGGAGATGTTTACATGAACTGAACATCTTTAGTGTACTAAACATATACAATGACCCGTGACTAGAAATGAATTTTTTAAGATATTTTCAACTCGAGACAATCTTTAGAGATACTTACTCTCAGTTTTCATAATTCCCGTGTCGTGCGTCAAACATCCAATGTTACTGTCGTTCGTCAGTCCAGTTGAATCTCTCCAACAGGAGATAAAAAGGGATATATGTTTATATTATATATATGTTTATATTAAAGGGATATATACAGTGAAACCTCTATATTCGTCAGCCCCTATATTCGACACATTTTGATAACAAACAAATGTTTTTCGTTAATATTTTCTATATTTGTCACTTCCACCGCCCGGCAATGCTGTCTAACTGGGCCAAAACGCAAAATATGGTCGAAAAGTGGCACCCAAATGTTGCCATAGTCAACTAAACTAAAATTAATTCAATGGTAATGTGATTATTTTTTATTTTATTTATTTATTATCTTTGTTTTATTAACCACTAACTAACATAATGGTTAGTTATGACATCCTGAAGAAGAAAATGGTATTTTTCGAAACCGGTAGATGTATTTAAATTCAATTTAGTGGTTAATAAAACAAAGATAATAAATAAAAATATGAATTTTAACCACAAAGATAATATTTATAATTTTAAAAGGGTAATGTGATTGGTGCGACCTCACGATGGTTTTAAAAAACAGACAGAAACAGGCAATCTTGGGCAAGTTCTTTGTTAAATCGAGTGCTACCCGATGTTTAAATTGAATCCTTCTAAATATTAGTAACATTTCCCCTCTTCCGCTTCTACCATCATGTCTTCTCAGCACAATAAAGATAAAGTTTTGACATAAAATTTATACATTCGTGTACTACTTGTGGGGCTGGGAATGAATTAATTTAATTTCTGTTATTTGTTATGAGAAAAACTATATTCTTTCTATATTCGTCAGGTTCCATATTCGTCAGGCCCTCAGGACCGGATTAATGTCGAATGTAGTGGTTCTACTGTATGTCGAATATCTCTATCAGATCGAATGTCGTGTACCTTACATTGACTAATTATCTCTTTTTACCCATCTCAAACTGATTTAGAACAAAATCTTATCGCGTATACATGGTATTGCAATATATTTCATCTAAAGAGATACTTCAGCGATCCATCGTTACGAGAACGGGTCGGCCTCACGATCGAGCCGGAACGTCGTTCCAGTATTTTTTTCCACAACCGGAACGTGTTCCGGTACTATTTGTTAGAACAAAACATGCGTGTGTTTTGCGTACATTTCAGGAATAGTGGTGTCACCGTGCCGATTCATTATACGACATTTTTCAAAGAACGCTTAAATTCTAAGCTGAACCTGAATACACTGTATACGACAATAAATAAGAACAGATAAATTTCATTCGAATTACACTATCACATTATTTTATATCGAACCTTGAATGACCTAAAATTGAATACTTTAATATTCAAATAACTTCAAGGTGTTTACTACGTTTTTGTGTACCTACTATTTAATTGTGTTAAATCATTTTCTTTCACTAAGAAGTAAGAAATTTTTCGTTATTGTTTGAAGACTTATATAGATATGTATATATATATATGTATATACTTTTCCGGTTCCTTCTCGCGCTCAGAGCGCACTCTCATTGGCTATACTAAATTTTCTATTAATCACCATATTATTAGGTACCTGTTGTTTGCCGTAGATACTTCTGGAACACTTGTAATCTATACTATATATATTACGGATAAAATATGTATCGAATACAAACGCATTGTATTTTGGCATTATACTTCCAAATCTACTACGGAAAATTTATTTTAAAATTAATAAACAACGTTAATTATATAATTTATTTACAACGTTTTGCTTATAGCGTCATCCCATAGATAGGAGTTCCATCAGATTTGATATTAGCAGGCAATAAAAAATCTCAGAAAAAAGCATTAAAATTTAATTTATTTGAGTAAATTCATTATTACAATGCGACCTGTTTATTGCCCGGCCACATCACTCTAACGATGGACAGTCGTTGGACAAACGTAGTCATCCAGCGGTACTTGAGGAGAATTTAGAGGCCGATAGGTTTCCCTAAAATCCGTTAAAATCATTAAACTCTACGGAAATATGTACCAGCTTATAACAATGGATGGAGGCCTTCATCCGCTGATGATGATGATGATGATATTTATCGTAACTTGAACGCGAATGTATTACCTACTAAAACACGAACATGAATGTATTACCACTAAAACACGAACATGAATGTATTACCCACTGTAACACTGACCCCAATGTATTATTACCTACATTGATACGAACGTGAATGTATAACCTACTGTAACATGAACGCGAGTGTATTGCCTACTGTCTTCTTTTCCGCCGGTCTCTTGTTACTCGGCGTACCGATTGTGAATTACTTACTGTAACACTGACTCAAATGTTATCCACTAGCCCTAATGTATTACCTAGCGGAATCATCTGATCCACCTACCTCACTTAATGACCAACCAAAAAGAAATTGCCGGTGCTCACCCCGGTACGTGTTACACTAGTCTAAACCCGTCTTAATAGACGATTAGCGTTGTCGTGTACGGAGAATAGTCTCCGTAACCGTGGAAGTGCCCACGTAATAAATTTGCACCCGAATCAACCGGTATCACGAGCATGTGCAAAAACCCTGAGCATCCAAACCTTTCAGGGCCTCAGACAAAGATCGGAACAAACGATGCGAGTCCCCGCAACGGTGGGGCGCGTCGGGTCCTTATCTAAATTGGGCTCGGCATCTGGCTCCGTAATAATCGTCCGACCGTGGGGACCCAACACTGCTAACGAAATGCCGGGCTCCGGAAGCAAACAGAAAATAAACGGCAAAAACTCAGTTTCTTTTACACTTCGGTGCGGTCGCCGTTGTTAACTGCCATGTTTTTATTCCTGAGTAACGAGAAATACAAGTTATCACTCGAGGGACGAGAGAAAACATATTTATGATGACTTTAGTGCTGTATCTACGTCATTCGGAGTATTTTCATTTCATTATTTTTTTGTTGTGATATATTTTTACGCGAAATTCATATATCGTGCGCCATACCGTGAAAATACTATCAAGTTTGAAATACTAACAAATGACAAATTATACAAGAGAATGGTTTAAAGATATTCCTGCTCCTAAAGTGTTTTTATTTTTTTTATTTTAGAAGATATAATACATTTTTAAAATAATCAGTTGGACATATATATATATATTTCTTTTAACATTTCTTTCTTCTCTATGAGAGTAAGACTCGTGTATAGAATACATACAAAAGTGTATAATTTATGTATCACTTATATGTTATCACATATTTTTTGACTTCTGTAGTGAGTAGTCTGTAATTGTTCTAATTGTGATAGGGAGATTGTTAAAAAAATTGATGAATACAATGATTTTGGGTTGCGGTATATTTTAGTTTTGGAATATCAAAATCTTATAGATCGGAATTCGCTTCTAATATTAGATTTATTTTTAATTTTAAAAATTTGGATTATTGAACATCTCATTCTAATTATTATAAATATTATACCTAGTAAAAAAAATGATTTTTCATCAAATTGATTATAAGTATTGTGTTTAATCTAGTAAAAATTGTTTATTATTATTATTAACCTTAATTCGTGACGCAAATGTTGATGGCACCAGAATTAGAGGACGTCCGCAAAAAGCTTGGCATGGCCAGGTGAACCAGATACTGTAGAATGATCCTGTTAGAAGCCTTAATAATGAGAAGATGTTTGAATGTGGATGAGGCGAGAATTTTGTGTCAGGACAGAAGAGTGTGGCGCTCCATCCTCTATGCCTACCCCCGCGGAGAAACGGCGCGATGGTAAGTAAGTAACCATAATTCGTTTTCTGATCTATTACAAGTAGGGTAGACCGGGACAAAAAATGGTATGTCAAGATAGAAAAGTGAGGTGTTTTATTTTATCTGCTGTTGCAGAGAAACGGCGTGATGATAAGCAAATTTAGGAAAAATATATAAAAAAAACTTAAATAAGTAATAGCTGAATAATTATTATTTTTTATTATTATTTTAATACCCTACCGTGCTAAGGGTGCAAAACGTGCTTAGGTAAAAAAAAACATGATTATTTTGAAAGGATACAAATTAACCTAAAAGCAAAAAATTTTGTTCGCAGCATAGAGCTTAATAATAAATTGAAAAAATATGGAAGGGGGGGGATATGAACAGGATGAAGCAATAAGCGAGGGTTTTGGAATAAAAAATTGTAATCTTTCATTTATTATGCACGGCGAGCGGTAAACCAGTTGAATGGCCATTGTATATTAAAATGTTGGGGAGAAAAAGGAATTTTAAGAAATACCACAAAATTAAAAATAATACACCCGTGTTGTTAATAAAATTCAATGCTCTCCTGACTCAACAAATGACAGCGACTTTTGTTGTCACGTGTTAACCTACTTTCATTATATCTCACTAATTTATCAACTTTTATATTATAATTCTGACTGTTTTATAGTTTGGTAGTTTTTTCTACTCATTAATTAAATCATTTAGTATATTATTGTGACTTGACTAATTAAAAATTTCAATGAGAGTTTCAAAAATTTATTATCTTTTTTAAACAAGAATGAATCCGCAGACCACTAGATATGAAATAAAGTTTGCATAAGGAGAGGGGTTTCTACACATTCTACACACATTATTTGTGGAAACATAAATCCAATAGTTTATGATACATTTATGTAACAGTAAAAGTATTCACTCTTCGAAAATTAAATCTTTGTGTAAACTAGACATATTTTTTGCATTACTGCATATTATAATGTCAGTGCTTAATTTTTCGTTCCAATCGAGACATATATTTTTAAAAATTCGCGGAGCATTTGATTGCCCGAGTGGTACCAAAGTGATCACGTGAGTGACACCAAAATGCAAATATTGAAACAAGGAGTTTGCGTTGGTTCATTTTTAATTGGGTAGTCTATGAATGAATCTAAAACGTAGTTAAACGACGCGGTCACATAAGTGCAATAAATCAAAAACTGTTTTTTCGGTGAATTTTTATATTTAAATAGGTATTGTTAATATGAATCGCAAAATTGTATAAAACGTTTGTTTAAGTATTTAAATAGCATAGTTTACGCGGTGGTTTGAAATATCAAAGAATTATTAACTAGCATCACGCAAAGAGGATAGACTGACACAAAACTCTACCTTCATTCGCATGCAATGGCAATGGTCGGTAATCATCATTTATTAGTTCTGCTTCGAATATAATAAAATTAACATGGCACGTTTCGCACTAATTCTATATTGTCCTTTACATGAGTTTTGAGAGCATGAGAATATAGATTATCTAAATCTTTTTTAAACTAATCTATATGTACAACATACTTAGCACCAACTGAAAATCGTTCACTTCTAATAATATTACACAAATATGGACCCATTTGGGTAGAGATCAATCAGAAGCATCGCCATCCAATATTCTAACATAATAATTATACAGTGCCGACACTAATAATTCACTAGCTCACAACTTTTTTTTCTCTATATTATTTTTATTTTTATTCCTATCGAATCTTTACCATTCTTGAATTAAATAACACCACAACAGCACGAAAGAAACTGGCTACTTTAACACAGACGCCAGTCTAGCAAAGTAGCCAGGACAATGCTGCATATATCAGAGGTGGAGTCTACTCCGTCCCACACAATAAACCATGTAATTGTATCTTATATTATCTTATATATGTGTTATATTATAATCTATTCACCTCTTTCACAACAAAAACATGTATGCCAATAAAGTCTAATAAATAAATAAATTATGAAAAATTAGACTAATTTTATTTTCCCGAACGAGGATCGAAACCACTTAACCAAATAAACATTTAATGTGTATTACGATTATTTACATTTTCTTTAAATTTGAACGCATTAGGCGATAGTATTTCACAGTAAACACTATTTAGGATTTTTCTTGTCTGCGATAGCATGTTTGTATAAACATCTAAATCAATCATTTCGATCCTGAAGAACGTCTCAAAAGACGGAAAATGTGACGAACCTCGGGGTGAAGCGTGCTCACGCTGAGGGGAGAGTGTAACAGAGCCTCCCAAGAGCCTCTCGAGCGCACACTCTTCGTTACCGCGCTGATTCATTGTTCCGAGGGAGACTGTTTACTTCGACACTGAAAATCTCGCATATTTTCATCACCTGAAATGTAAAATGACTTACAGAGAAGCCATTATTCGTTACATGTTTATTTTGTGATGTGCAAATAGAACACGTTAAGTCTGTATTTCGAAAAATAGATCATTAAAAATGATAGAACACATTTCGTATTATTAGGAGAACACATTCTTATTGTGACGTTGTAATTATTCAGAACAGACGGTCTGTGATATTTTAAATATGAATTAAATATATTAATTAGAAAGATATACATATAAAATCTAGCGTCTGCTATCAAATTACTCAAAGGTATTTGAGATTCCGTAAAAATAAGGTAGATGGCTCTTTCAAATAATGGAACGATTAAATGTATTAATATCAAAAAGGTAACATATAGGTTCGAAAATTTGTCGCTAAAAATATCGTCGCTGTTGCATAGTTGGATAATGGCACCTTCCCGAGAGATCTAGGTTCGAATTCCGGTGGTGCGACAACAATATTTTTCGATAAAATTAATACAATTGTTTCTTATTACTTTTTAATACCGTTTAAACAGTTCGTTATTTGTGGTCAGTCGCTTTTATTTTCATAGAAAAGATTAACTAAACATTTATTGGATACGTACAAATTTTGTAATTACGTGAATATTTCAAAATAGCCCAATTTGTACGCTTGTAAAGTAGCGAATATATAATAATCTTTAGATGTTTGAATAGATACAGTTGTTTAACACACCATAATAAATTCCTATGAACTGTTGTTAATTTTTTTTATTTATGTTTTACTCCAAAACATGAACTGTGAGATCATTTGATTACTAAAAACTGTTATTTACTTGTAACCGTTAACTAAATTGGCAAAAAAAATGTTATTCTCGGATTAAAATTATTATATAATAATATGTCAGCAAAAATACTAATGTCGTAATTTTTTTATTAACGAATCCTGTGTTCTGAAGAAGAAGAAGTGTATATTGACCAATATTATATAGTTTAAAATAGCGTTTATTTGTTTTATAAAACAGTTAGGAAAGACAGTAATTAATGCCTTTCGTTAAAACAGAAATACGTATGTGAGTAAATATATTAAGATTTCATAAAACATTGTATTATTTTCTAAAATAAAAATAGTCGCATGTCTCAGGAATGTCGTAAAATTTTATGAAAAAATCCTCACTTGAATTCACTTCATATTACTTGGACCCCGAAAGCCTGCGCTCCTTCCAGTCCATAGAAAAACCTTTACCCATAAATTCATCTTCCCAGCGCCTGGACAATTTTCCATTCTAAAAGAATAGTCGCACACCGTTAAAAATCTCAGGCCGAATAATTTTTTCGCATAAAATTGAGTTTTCGACTTAATGTTTTTCTGATAACGGACACTAAACCCTTTTTATATTATCCTACTTTATCCCATACAGCCATTTAAGTCAAAATACGATTTATTTCATCTATGTGAGAACAGTAGGGATAGAATTTGGATATTGTTTGCTACTTTATTCAATACTGAAACGCATTTTTGATTATTTTCATTAGATCTTTAGCTTTTATTATTTGAGGTATTCGAATTCTTTACATTATCTTCAGCTATGCATTCCACTGGATTACTCCCAAGACCAAGAAAAACAATTTTATAAGAGTTTATGTCATTATAAAAATGTTTGTATATTTGTCTATAATATACTTAATAATAAATATTATTTTTTTGGAAGTTAATGTAGTGAATACCATTTATGTAAAAAAGAGATGATGGTGTGTAGGTACCAGCTTGCGCGATACACGGTATGGCAAGGAGGGGTAGTCGGTTGTGTGGCACTACTGCGAGAGCAAATCTATGATCTGTGAAGTATGCTGACTATTAAAGGTAGCGGTAGTGTTCTGTGACGATGTCAGAAGGTTAGGATATTAAGTGTAAAGCCAGGTTCCTATTTAGTGTACGGTGTGAAGATGTCGCCAGATGTATGTGCTTGGTTATTCATGTTTGAGGATGACAGGCAGTAATGGCATAACATTTAGATATAAAATAGAAACACTAACTTACATGTTGCACTAAATTTATTCAAGTTATGTCAGTATAATAGTTAATAGGAGAACACATTATTATTGTGAAGTTGTAATCATTCAGAATAGACGGTCTGTGATATTTTAAATATTAAATAAATGTATTAATTAGAAAGATTTACATATAAAATAAATTTTATCGAAAAATATTGCTGTTGCGCCACAGGGATTCGAACCTGGATCTCTTTCCAAACCTTACAACCTCACAATGTATCCAAAATTGAATAAACATGAATTGTTAATTCTGGCGTCTGCTATCGGTTTACGCAAAGGTATTTGAGATTCCGTAGAAACAAAGAAAAAGTGTAACATATAGGTTTGAAAATTTGACGTCAAAAATAATGTCGCTGTAGCATTGTTGGATAATGCACCTTCCCTAGTTTAGAAAGAGATCCAGGTTCGAATTCCGGTGGCGCAACAACAATATTTTTCGATAAAATTGATTTTATATGAATATCTTTCTAATTAATACATTTAATTAGTATTTAAAATATAATAGTTGAATGGCACGGAGTGAAAAGCGACAGCTGCTGATGGAATCGAAGCCGAGAAGAGAGTCGCAAGCTGGCTGGCATTCAGGTGCGTGCACTGACAGCTTGGTATTTCTCAAGCGTTTACCTGCGCCGAACTCTGCACGGGTAGAATCACCATGATTGTAATATGATAATACGATGCCCTCAATCAGTCTTCCCCCGTCCGCAGGTCTGAAGACCATCATCAACGCGCTGCTGCACTCCTTCAAGCAGCTGGCCGAGGTCATGACGCTGACTATATTCTGCCTGATGGTGTTCGCGCTGTTCGCGCTGCAGGTGTACATGGGCGAGCTGAGGAACAAGTGCGTGCTGAACATGAACAACATGGACAACTTCACCCTCACCAACATGACACACCACGCGTGGAAAGAGTGAGTAACCAATTTGATTTTCCATTAGGTACTAATTTACTACACATATTTGTTTTTCTATATTCTTTCTTTACATACCACTAGGGATTAGCCCACCCTAAGACGTTGGGTCTATCCTCTAAAGGATAGATTCTAAAATCTAATTTATAATTCTATTATATAATGTCTACATACGTAAAAGTTAGCCTGTCCTAGGGCGTTGTAATTAATTAAATATATGTAAATAGATTAATCAAATAAAAATAGAATATATTATATATTTGCTTTTATAACTTTACCATGATAATTTAGATTTACAATTCCAATTTCTAAATTAGGACAGTTGAAATTAAGTCGTTTGTTTCTCTATTTGAAAAATATATCCACTAAATTCATATTACGGAGAAATTGACACTTTAATCCGATGTAATGTATTATTTTCAAATTCGCTTTAAAAATCAAAGTGTTGAACGCAAAGCTGTGTGGATTATGAT
The DNA here is from genome assembly GCA_031772225.1 of Eubasilissa splendida. Classification (NCBI taxonomy): domain Eukaryota; kingdom Metazoa; phylum Arthropoda; class Insecta; order Trichoptera; family Phryganeidae; genus Eubasilissa; species Eubasilissa splendida. The sequence goes on from CM062856.1 coordinate 19,732,559, forward strand.
TAGAAAAATAGACAGAATGTGGAAAACCTACCAACCGAGCGTTATCGTGTTGAAAAATCACTTTATGCCTCAACTATTCGGATAAACTCTAATAAAAAGATATGTCGGAAATGTTCATTTTTTTTTTGTTTTAGTTAACAATAACAAATGGAAAAATGTATTATTCATTTGACATTAAAATGATATTAACATGTGAAAAAATGTATTTCCAAAACATTATTTTCTTGCAAAACAAAGACGCTACAAACTTATACGTCAACTCAATGTGATAAATCTAAACATTTAACTTTTAATGTAACATTAAATAAATATAAAAAACTATACACGGTCAACCGCACGGTTTATTTTTGAACGGAATTGTTTCAATTTATGTACCTCCCGCGTTCGCGCTATTCCGTGCATTCCTGTTGTTACGAACCCTCCAATCACAAATCACGCATTCGCGGGAACATCCCGCTATCTATTCCGGTGCTCCAGTAAATACGTGCATAAATATCGGAAAATTGTCGTTTTGTAGGGAATATCACAAAAAGTGTTTTTCGTTGATGGTAATGTATCCACTTTTTACCATAAACGCTTTGCGGAAAATGGTTTTTGAGCCAATTTGAATAATACTAGCAGATAAGCAATCGGCTTCGCTTCGCTTAATTTGTTTTAATTAAAAAAATAAAAACTGCGCTCCAAAGTTGCACCATCGCAATAAAATGTGATTTCATTAAAAATTAATACATTATAATATTTTTAAGTTTCTGAAATCTTATTGATTTTACAATATCGAAATGATCTTGCTAAAGTTTATAATATGAAGTACTTTATAGTAATTAATGGGCTTGTTCTGTAAAGTGACACGTACAAAGCATTACAAAAAATCAAAATATATTTTTATAAATCGAAATTTTTTATTTAAATGTATTTCTTTAGTTTTTAGATTTAAGAAGTCAGAAAGAACGGGATGAATTAGCTATTTAAATAATATATTATCTTTGGTGTGTATTCACATGTACATATGTATATATAAGGAGTATCTAAAAATAATGTCGTTTTTATAAATAAAAGATTTGAAAATTTTATTTTTTTAATTTGTCCACTTGTTCACAATACAATTGTGCATTTATCGTTTGTCCAGGTTTGAGAGCTTCAAAGTGAATAATGAATGGCCTTGCAGTCCCACCAAACAGACAGTTTTGAGTTTTTCCGTTGTGAGACCGGGCTTAGCGGTAAGTTCGCTACCTGACCTTTCGAAAGCCATTGCTTTTGCGTCCTCGGTTCGAGTATAGCACCGATTTCTGGTCTCCAATTATCAGATGTTGTAAAAATGGCGTTTCTGATTTAATTTCACATGCGTGTATTCGATCGCCTGGGTGATCTTCGCTTAGTTCCTGCGGTATCCATTTTCCTTGTCTCCACACTTTGCCGATTTTATTAAGATTCTGTTGAACGCTTGACCATGAGTATCCGAGTTTGTCCGCAATTTTTTCAATGGGTAATATTGAATTATTGTCGATTTCGCCAGCCAGTGTGACGTCATCCATTTAGGTCTTCCACTTCCATGGATATTTTTTAAATCAAAATTTCCTGATAGTGAACATTCTTTAACACTTGCGAACATCCTAAACATCTCCCAGTACATCACAAATATTATTAGTGGTACTAGTTGCTGTCTCTTTCTTCAAGAAATGATATAACATCGAATTTCTAATAAATTCTTCGTTCGGTACAAATTGATCCACTGTAAATAGGGTTTTAAATTTCAATTTTATAAATTGCAATTCACTCTTGGTATGTATAGTCACCAGAATAATACAAAACACGTCATATAAGGGCGCCAGGCAAAGCGCAAAAGGCAAAGCGTTAAATACAGTAAACAAAAAAAACATATTATTTTTTGATCCACTTAAACGAATATATATATATATATATGTTAGTACCCCAGCTATTGACTTGCATTATAAACATAATTATTTCCTACTACACGAGCTTCGACTGTCATTAACAGAAAATATGCAACCCGCATACCAAATGTGTAATTAATACTGATAAAAAAATCACTACTGGATTATCGATTGAATTATATTTCCTCTGTTATATTGAAACACAATCAGATTTGCTCTCAAAAGGGACAGCAATGTTTCAGAGAGACTGTTGTAAAACTGATACAGAAATACCATTTATCCAACTGTATATTTTTAACACTCGGCGCTCCATCCAATTAGTTCACCCTTAGAAGCGAAGATATTATACAAGGTGTCCAAAAAGTATTTTTCATAATAAAAATTATGTAATAAAATAATGGATGGGTTTAAAAAATATATTTATTTGGCATTTAAGTACAATCCCTGAGAATTTATTAATTAAATTATGTTTTATAAAAGTGATCCGTTTTTTCGCTGGCACTCTTCTAAACGGGAGGCAAAATTTATGAGAACTACTCGACACTTATTCTCCGTGATCGCTGCCATTTCTTCTCGGATATTTTCTTTTAATTGGTTTAGAGAGGGAGGATTGTCACTGTATATCTTTGATTTAAGGTAGCCCCATAAGAAAAAGTCTATTGGTGTCAAATCGGGGCTACGTGGAGGTCAGTTTATTTCACTTCGTTGGGATATCAATTTTCCAGAAAAAATTTCACGCACAACTGGTAAGGACACGCTCCACAGCGACTGAATTCCCGAGGACGCGGTTAGCGATCGGCATACCCTCCGTTCCTCTCTCGCCCGTTGCATTGGTGCAGCGAATGAACCAAAATGAAAAGGACTTGTATAACTTTTGCTACCAAAATATAAATAAAATACGCTGTGTTCTATAAATGGGGATGGAATATATTTTCAAAAAATGTCTAGTGTTGAATATTTTTATATTTTGTTCATAAATCATATTAAATATATTCTGTAACGCCCGGTGCAACTCCACCGGGAGTACTGAAATGTTTAACTGATAATAGATTTCCTTATTCCAAACATTTCTAAGTTCTTTCTTATTTTCTGCTCTCAAAAAATGTCTTGACAGATGAAATGGATTCTGCTCTGACTTAATTACATTTCGTCTTGTGTGCGATAGTAATATTAAATTAAATTATATACATGTGTGTGTGTGTGTGTGTGTATTATACAAGCAATTTTTTTGTTGCCAATTATTTCTTCATAGTCGTTTGCCTACATCTGCTTGTTTGAGCTGCTGCTTGAGGATTGTAGCTGTATGCTCAGTACGATGATCTCAGAAGAATTAGATGGGAATTAATATTCCCTCTAATTTTGAATCACGCTAGGTGCACAAAAAACCGTTAGTGCAATTTTAAGGACAAATGCTATCTTTTGTGCACTGAGGGAGAAAATAAAGGGCGGAAAATATAAATTTTAAATAAAACACAGTTTTTTTTTGAGAAAATACCTAAATGTTAATTTAATCATAAAGTAGACATATGGAAATTATGTAAGGAATAACACGTCTGATAAATGCCCTTCTCGATTTCGCTAGCACATTTGCGCTCTCTTAACGAAATTTTTAATCACGGTTTGTGTATTTATTTTTTTAACCTTTACCATACCATGATATAAAATACCCGAACGCAGCCATGCTGTCAACTCGTGTTATCGTAAATAACAGTTAGAAAAAATGTTTTTATTAGCTTAAATGGCTTTAATGGAACGAATTTACTCTAAATATTGAGCATTCAATTTTGAAAAAATGATTAATAACATAATTTAGAGCATTCATTAAGTTCTATACAATGTATCCTTCCTTTTTATCTTTCTTCGTCTAATTTGTAAGAAAGAGATAATTATATTTGTATGTCTGTTGTTCTTTTCACTGTAAAAATAGTGTGTTATCTCTGTCTTTCATATCACAAATGGTATTTTTACCAACGTATTAATTTTACAACGGATTGAATGGAAAAAATAATTGTTTTGTACGATTCCCTTTTCATAATTGGTTTTTCCCTAGCTATCCTAGGCGCTAATATTTTTTTTAGGATAATCTAAAATATGAATTTTATGTTGCATATATCTACCGAAATATTAGCGGTTTAATATGATGGTAGACCTGTGTTACTGCATGGTTTGGGAAGGGTTAAACTAGACCCACAAAACGTCTTGCTAGACGTTCGTCTGCAGGTACATTAATATCAATTTCATTACATTTAATATAATCAAAACATAACTATCAACAGTCACAGTTTAAACGATTCATGTCATGCTCACAGGTAAGACAGGTTATTATCAATAAGCCCTTTTTTTATAATTTTTCCAAATTGGGAAAAAGCGTACTCTTTAGTAAAAATCTGGGTAGTTTATTTTTTACTTTTGAAATAAGCAAAATTAATTTTATGGTTAAAATTATTAACTTTGTTTTATTAACCACTTATCGAGCTTAAATACATCTACCGGTTTCGAAAAATACCATTTTCTTCTTCAGGATATCAATACTAACTAAAAACAAATATTATTGTTTCTTTACCAGAATCTATTTTTAGTACCTAACTCAAATTGATACTTAATAATAACAATACAAATTTACTCGAATAATTTTAAAAAAGGAGCATTTGAGATGTTTGAAGAATAGTGGGTTTTCAGAATTTTCTAATCATTTGATAGAAAATGGTCATGGTTTTGATAAATAATTAGGATTGTCAATTTTGCATATAAACGGTATTGGTCACAAATTAAATAATTTGGAATCGTTGGAGATAAATAAAGCGTGTAAAACTAAACAAAAAATTATAAACACCAACTAAATTTAACTACGAGTCTAAATTCTAAATTGTTTTCCTAAAAATTATTCGAATAAATTTGTATTAAGTAATAAAGTGATATTTTTTTAAAAATAGATTCTTGTAAAGTAAATAATAATATATGTTTTTAGTTAGTATTGATATTCTGATGAAGAAAATTGTATTTTTCGAAACCGGTAGATGTATTTAAACTCAATAAGTGGTTAATAAAACAAAGTTAACTTATAAAAATATATTTTTTAGGAGAACACATTCTTATTGTGAAGTTGTAATTATTCAGAACATAGGTCTGTGATATTTTATATATTTATATTTATATAATATATATATTTAATTCATATTTAAAATATCACAGACCTATGTTCTGAATAATTACAACTTCACAATAAGAATGTGTTCTCCTAAAAAATAATAAAGTTGTATCAATGTGTTCAAAATTTAATAAAAATGAATTGATAATTCTGGCGTCTACTATCAGATTCACTCAAAGGTATTTGAGATTCTGTAAAAATAAGGTAGATGGCTCTGTCAAATGATGGAACGATTAAATGTATTGATATCAAAAAGGTAACATATAAGGTCGAAAAATTGTCGCTAAAAATAATGTCGCTGTAGCTTAGTTGGATAAAGCACCTCCCCCGGTTAGGGAAGAGATCCAGGTTCAAATCCCGGTGGCGCAACAACAATATTTTTCGATAAAATTGATTTTATATGTATATCTTTATAATTAATATATTTAATTCATATTTATAAAAATATAGTGTATTTTTTAGTGTAGAAACAACAAATTTTATTGTCATCGATCCATACTTATTCGTGATTTCGGGAATTGTTAAATTCAGATTAGCTACACCTCTTGTATGTTTTCCGTGTGAAGCCACCCCTATTTAGAGCATCTTAGTTAATATTGTATTTTATTTAAGAAAGGGCCTTCCTTTTCTTCCTCATATTTCCACTACGTTGCCAGAAATCACCTTGAGCAATCAGCCACAATGATAGATATATAAGTCTCCAAAATCATCTACATTGGAAGCGACCACCTAACTGTAATAATGATTTTTCCTTACCATACAAATTAATTCATTTATAGTTCGCATTCATAAATCAATATTCCATTATCGTGTACCCATTATCTGACTTAAACATATATAAGATGGAAATTTTTAAAATAAATCATATGATATTTTTCCGTACATACTTTATCAATTTGTAACATATACGTAATATATAACCTGTATACACTAAATCGCTCCCCGCGTCAAAATCAATGACCTAATTAATATCGTCAAATATTCTGATATGACGTGACGGCCGCGGACTCGTCTGACAGTAAACAGGAAGGCCGTCAATTAATTAATATGTTAAAAATCGATCATACTATACATCGATGTAGCGTACTCGTATTAATATGTATGGCGCGCTTGCAGACCATACGTATCACAACCGTGAGAATTCGCTAAAATATCATAACCCATTTAAAATATCCATTATCGTAACCAATGATTTTCGTATTGTAAGTAAGTGCATCTCCCCGCGCACGTCATACGTTGGCATTGCTACATTGAAATTCGTTTGGCCACGTATAGAGAATGCGAGACTCGGTAAAATAGCAAACTATAACTAAATATATAATCAAAATATGAGACATCATTTAAAGTGTAGTATTTAATTAAGTGAACACGACTATTACAACAGTGTATTGAGAGTAATATTTTAATCAAAAATCTTTAAATTCTGGGAACAACGTTACGAAATAATATTTTATATTAGCATACATTTATTAAGCTTCAGAAAGCCTTCTGTTATGTCACTTCGTGTCTGTTTTCGTTGGCACTTTGTAGAATTGAGATAGTTGTGTGGGTGGTTCATGGTATGTAGGATGATATCCAAAGGGGCGATGGTAATCCGCTTTCAAGTCGGTTCCATTTCGTCTTTGTGTAATATGTCGCTGAATCTGTCTCTTTGTACTGTGTGAGATGATTTCAAACAGTAAAGGTAAAACGGATTAGAAATATATACTTATTATTTTACACTATATTTATTTGTGGTCAAATTACAAAGGTTCGAATCTACTGATTGATTGCACACGGTGGTGAACAGAGGAAGCGATAACTTTGGCCTGCACAGTTGTGCATTCAGCTCGACCGTTGCTCGGTACAGCTCACCACAAATTGTTTCTAAAAATTTCAGTTCATAGGCGATGAACCGAACCATACCGTAGAAATACAATTAATAATATTCAAAACTTTGCGAGTCAATATCTCAGTTTGACATAAATATCTGACGATAGCTTGTCGTTCAACGTCAAATAATAAGAGTGGAAATAGAGGTGGTACAAGACCGACGCATTGAAGAGAGAGTATATTAAAGGGGACAAAACTTTAATTTGTTTTCAAAATGTATTTTTACTAATAATCAATAATTGTTCATGCTTTATGACAAATTATCGATCCAAGGGTGCGATTTTCAAAGACATCTCTCAAACATTACATTTCACGATGCTGTCTAATCCATGTACCGCAAATTGTAACTTGTTCCTCTATACGCACGACCGCAAAATCAGCTCTGTGTGCCTTTATTACCACTAGCAATCTATTAACTGCCGTATCTTCAGACCATAAAAAACGCTTCCGATTCACTGCAATTTTACATGTCTCTAAAATATATAGTAGTGCAATTTCAGTACGGGTTTTAACTACAGTCAGTACGTAATATATATCTCTTGAATTCTAAACCACTGAAGGCAAACTCTCAGAAAAGGAGTACTTTGATAATATTTTTCTTCGGCAAATATCAGATGTGTGGCTGAAATGAATACGGACTACATTCGCTTTCATTCAGCTGCAGGCGTTTGGATGAGCCAGATAAGTGAATCTTCCATTACGACGTATGGTATTCAGCAGGGCCGTTACTAGGTAACGTACCGCCCTTAGGCGAGTGATAAAATGACGTCTATATCTACATATCCACGTATTTAATATTTGAAAAAACTCAAAAGTATCAAACAATTGGTTAATCTATTTCATAAAGCACTTAAATTTATTTATCGTATGTTTGTATGGTATATTATAATGAAAAAAATAAGCTGCATTAAAAAAATTACAAACTAGGATGTTTCAAGAAGACTGCAAGAAAAGTGGTTCATAATAAATATTATTAGAAAAATATAATTGAGGGAAGAAGATAGAAACAATGAACAGAGGCAATTGCAAACTTCTGAAAGGTGTCCAGGACAAAGACGCATGTCGAACATTGCACCAGTTTTTAAATATGAAAAAAAAGATTCACACACCTTGCATCACTAGCTGTGGCAAAACAGTTCAGGCGTCCGAAGAATCCAATCAAGTTTTTTTAACGTTATGGGTCGGTTGAGTGATCAGTAGTAACTTTTTACTATGGTAACTATTTATTATCGTAACTTTTTACTATGGTAACTTTTAATATCGTAACTTTTTACTATAATAACTGTTTACTAACGCCCGTAGTAAAAATTATTTGCGGATTATTAATACGTCAAATGTACTATTGTCAAAGCATAGATGGAGATATCCATAGGTGTGACAAATAATAATGAAATGTGCTTTATTTTATACATTTTGGTTGTGTAATCTTTTCGTATTATGTGTGATAATGTATATTAAACGACGAGATCATCATCGGACGAACTGTCATCACTAAAACAGCGGGATATTTAATGATTAATTGTCGCGTACTGCAACTTTCAAAGTATCCATGTGTATCAAAGATTTTCTGCCATATTTGACTATCGATTATCGTTTTTACTATCAGCTATCGCAGAGTAAAATAAGTTTACTATGTACTTTCGTGAAGTAAATATTTTTTAGAAGAATAATAAAGTTGTATCAATGTGTCCAAAATTTAATAAAAATGAATTGATAATACTGGCGTCTGCTATGGCTCTTTCAATAAATGTATTAATATCAAAAAGGTAACATATAGGTTCGCAAATTGTCGCTAAAAATATTGTCGGTGTAGCATAGTTGGATAATGCACCTTCCCCGGTTAGGAAAGAGATCCAGGTTCGAATCCCGGTGACGCAACAACAATATTTTTCGATAAAATTGATTTTATATGTATATCTTTCTAATTAATATATTTAATTCATATTTTAAATATTTTTTTACTAATGATCAAACAATCCGTTTTAGTGTTTTTTTTACTTTAGTAACTTTATTTTACTATAGTAAAAAGTTATTACTGATCACACAACCGGCCCTAATTATTTACGTTATTTTCATGCAGTCATTTTTTAATTGTTTTTCCATAATCATCTATTATTATTATATATTATTACACTAAACACCAGTAATGATTGTGTGTACTCGTTCAGTATCATGTAAGTGCAATAAATTAGGATTATTGGGATACCGCAAGCGGTTAGCGGAGTTTGATGAGACCGATTAGTAAATACAGTAATAGCTCGAAGTTTCTAGATAGGAAGGACTGACGAAAATCGCTTAACTCGAATTCGCGTTAAGTCGGGGTACAACTTTGCATATAAATACATACAATTTTGTTTAATTGGGACCAAGGACTAACAAAAACACTAGTTTAGTAGAAAAATATTTAATAAAATTGCAGTTCTTTATACATATTAATACAAAATACTTAAAAAAAAAAAAAACGATTTACGTAAAAAAGTCATTTCGATGTCGATGGCTTCATTTAATTTAACGAATTCGTCTAACGATACAATGCTTTATTTTTTTCACGCAGAATTTCTTTGTAGCAATCTATTAATTTTTTTATTCCTTGCTTTGTAGCGTTCTTCGTTGGAATCTGTTTTATAAAATTTTTAAGCTATTTTCAATTGAGTAGAGACCTTCTATCAAGCTTGCAATTATCATGTGCTTTTCTGGTGGAATCGGGTCTGAAGTGTCTCCATTGTCGTTTTGCTTACGCATCTCTATGAGCTCATCGATTGTTAGCTCCTAACTAAGTGAATCCAACAGCTCGTTGACATCGTTAGCATTGACTTCCAAATCTAATTGCCTGCCAAGATTAACAACTTCTACCGCATGAGCGATATCAGTTTCTAGCAATCACAGTGAGAGAAACACTGAATATAGCGGGCGGCAGTCTATCGGCAGTGTCGCCAAACGAACCGCGTAACTCTGAGTTCGCGTAAGTCGGAGTATTATGGGTGTATGTGAAAAAGTAGTATACGATACGGTAAAGATTGACAGAATTGACAGCTTGTAACAGTTTCGCCATGTGGAACGTATGAATGAAGAGAGAATGGTAAAGAAAATATATTAGACAAGTGTAGGGATTAATGGACAATGTCCACGAAACAGCATTCCGAGCATGCATAAGAAGATGAACTAAAGCAAACGAGGTAAGATTGATACATATTTATATATATATACACGAGTACATATTTCAGTAATATACCCTTATACGGAACTTTCTTACCATTTTTTTTCAGTAATACATCCGTGAATGTGTACTGATACTGATGATACTACTTTAATTAAAAGATATAATATAATTATCAACACATGAAAAGAAATGATAAAAATTATCTTTTTTATTTTTTATTATTTATAGTTTTATATCATACATACAAAAGATAGAATAAGACGAAATACATATTGCAGCAATAATAATAACACAAAATATCTAAGTAACTAAGGGAGTGACAGTTTGCACCTGATGTCACTAACGCATCCACATCCATCCCCCGAATGGGGAGACGGACGTGACGTCACTGTCCAGGTCGCAACACACCTCGGGGATAGTTCTGCAGATTATTCCACCCTTCCCAACGGCCAGTCTGTCTAACGTCTTCCGACGGGAGACCGCAACCTTATTAATTCTCGGAATAATTCTTCCAATTCGTAAACCTCATTGTTCCAAGGGGAGCGATGATCCCATAATTCTCGACCTGTTGGACTGCTAATTTAATTAAAAACAGACGTTTACGAAAGGTTTATGCTTCAAAAAAAGTATTACAATCCTGGGTAGTTCTAAAATTTTGAAATCGTCCAAAGAAAATTGCCCGGCCTACGCTATAGACCAGCAGTCGCCTAACTTTAAGACCTCTCGGACCACTTAATTCATCATTTTAAATCTCGCAGACCACTTTTTTAAACGCAAGACTTTTTAAAGTTTTAAATATATTTAGAAAAAAGTGATCAAATAACACCTAGTTAATGCAGTAACAGCTAACATGTGTAATGCAGCTAGTTACACGTCTTACAAGATTGATATGATTTCATTCGTGCAAATCACTTATTTTTATGGGTTGTTTTGCTGTGGATTAAAAAATGTAAATAATGTCCACATTTCTCTGCGGACCAGCGAAAGTTTCTTTCTGATCACCACTTAGGCGACCGCTATAGATGGGAGGACGACAAATTGACTTCCAACTGGGCGCCGACCGTCTATATCTTAATTTATACATTATACAAACAATTAATGTAATTTATATAGCTATATTAATAAGTTGACTGTATTTTGTCTCTCTGATCTCTGTGGGCAAAAATGGGCGATTTGATTGTATGCTGTTTATTGTACGCCGCTGATACAATACTAATGGCGAATAATGAACGAGAGCTACAGATGTATGCAAGGAAAGCGACCTCGTGATGAATGTTAACAAGTGGAAAGTGATGGTATTCGAGAAGGAGGAAAGCGAGACACCGCGCTAAATACTTGGAGGTAATGGATGTTTGTGTATTTCGGAAGTACGGAAAGGCTATGAATGATATCGAAAGGAGGGTGACTGCAGGAAATAAAGTGAACGGCGCTTTGAATGGAATTATATCTAACGGGAATTTGTCAACCGAGGCAAGGCCAGCGATAAACAGTGGTGTCTTGATACCGACACTGATGTATGGAAGTGAGATCTGGAGCTGGCAGAAGAGGAACGAAAGTAGACTGAATGCAGTGGAAATAAGATCACTTAGACGTATATGTGGAAAATCTATCTATAACAGAGTGAAGAATGAAGAAATAAAGAAATAATGTAAATCTAATGTTAGTATAATGAGTAATATTAAGAAAGGATCACTTCGGTGGTTTTGTCATATGGAATGGGTGAATGAGAAGAGAATGGTAAAAAAAATATATGACGCAAGTGTTGATGGCACCAGAAATAGAGAACGTCCGCAGAAGACTTGGCACGACCAGGTAAACTAGATAATGGAGGATGGTTCTGTTAGAAGCCTCAACAATCGGCGAGCTTGTATGAGAAGATGTATGAATGTGGATGAGGCGAGAATTGTGTATCAGGACAGAGGAGTGTGGCGCTCTACCCCTCTACCTACCCCCGCGGAGAAACGGCGTGATGGTAAGTAAGTAAATCAAATTTTGCACAGTTGCCCTTTAGGACCCTGCGCTAAACATAGGCATTCACCTATTGGCCACCCACTACCGCCCTCGATATACATGTGTATTAAATTGAACGCTGTCCAACTCTAGGACCCTGAGAAAAATACACCACTTTACAGCGCTAAACAAGGGATGGTTAAAGAGTTTTGTCGTAGCTTTGGGCCCCCGACGCTTCTAGAATAAGGGGATGAAAATGGTGATGACACTTTAATTTGACAGATTTCTCAGCTAAAATACCAGCTTGATCCGCCATCTTTTATCAAAACAAAATGACGGCTGTTCAAAAAGATAAAAACTTTTAAAAATTAAAAATACAAACGAAATTCACCTAATTCAAATCTACCTACCTCTCGCGGCCAATGCCAGGAGGAATTTTTAAACGCAATATTTATCAGATTAAACTTTGAGCGAAACCCGCTAGGTGGCTCCAAAATTTCCATTTTGTATTTTTTTCTGGAATATTTTAATTTTATCAAAATTATTTTTAATATGTTTTTATACATCCAAGTACCGGAATTAATTCCCCAGCAAGATTGGCCATATCAAATGCGTCGTTGTTATTTCTTATTGTCGGTTTTTACAACCGAGCCATTGTTTTTTGGCGGTCGCTTTGTCTCTTGGCCCCTAGCGCCCGACACAGGCAACTACAGTTCTGAAAATATACCAGTTTACAAGATGGAAGCTTAAGCTTAACTAAAGTTATTTAGATTGTATTATATCCGCGGCGCCGGCCGCACATTGTTTACTGAAATGTTCCCAAAAGAAATGCATTCTAGTGGCTTACTTCTGCTCCGTTAAGAACCGCTGGCTCGAGAAACGAACAATCCTCCATCGCGCGACTTGAATAATAAAACGAAAGCGAACGAACTCGTCGTTTTCAGTGCATTACTAAGAGCTAAAATATTTTGATGTGACTTTCGGAGGAATTCGAAAAGCGTTCAAAAGTTTCCACATTCCGTTTAACTTTTAGACATTTTTATTCACAGAAAAAATAAATTACCAATTTTCTTTTAAAGTAGGTAACTAACTCGTTTAAACTGTGAAATGTTTTAAATTGGTCATTTAAAGTGTTTTTCACCAAATTTAATGTTGCTTTCTGCATAATTTTCTTGTTACTATCCAAATAGCCAACCTATTAATAATTATTGACATAAATATTATATGCATGCGTGTATATGTGTATCTATGCATATGTATATATATTTATTTATTTAATTTTGTTATAATAGAGGTGAATACATAAGATACAATTATATTTCAATTAAATATATACTCGTAGTTCATTGTGTGGGATGGAGTAGACTCCACTTCTGATATATGCAGCATTGTCCTGGCTACTTTGCTAGACTGCCGTCTGTGTTAAAGTAGTCAGTTTTTCGTGCTGTTGTGGTGTTATTTAATTTTAAAAAGATAAAGATTCGACAGGAATAAAAATAAAAATAGAGAGAGAAATGAAAAAAAAAAATAGTGAAATTGTTGTAGAACTAGTGAATTATTAGTGTAGGCACTGTATAATGATTACGTTAGAATATTAGATAGCGATGCTTCTGATTGATCTTTACCCATTTGTATAATGAATATATATAAGTATATTTGAATATACTTTTTTTTAATCCTTCAAGTAAATTATATCGCATCCCATTTCCTTCCTCTCCCCTCCCTTTCCTCTTTGTATGGTTTTAATACAACACTTTTTGTTTTTCAGTTTATTAGTATGAATCTACTATGCTTTAGTTTATTCAGCTCAGAAGAAACTTCACAGGTCATTTTTTCATATATTATGTAGTATGACATAAGTTATTATGTATTATGTACTGTTTGTTTCTCAAAAATAATAAAATAGTATATTTAAATTAACGGACGTTGGATATAGCGAAGACTATGATCTGAGATTGTGTTCGACCAATCATAAGTAAGGAATGACTGATACACCAGAAACTAAACTTCTAACAATTAAATCTCAGTTACCAATCATCGTTGCGGCCCGTATACAAGGACGAGATTTCTCTCGGAGATTAGACTCGAGTTTGCGTGAAGAACGGTACAGAGTTCATGATTTACGCGCCAATTAGAATGACGCATACGCACATACTGACCTTTAGAAACTCTCACAGATCAAAGTCTCGTTGAGATATCTGGGTGGACATAGGCCATTATAATCAAATTATAATCATTCATTATAATCAACAAAATTATAGTCACAATAATGGTTTAGCTCCCCATCGCGTTATTTACTGTGGCACGAAAAAGCTCTACAGCAGACTGGTCAAACCATTACCTCGAGATTTTCAACCACGACGTTGTCCTTCGTTCCTTCTTCAGTCTTTTCCTGCATTATGAGATGCAATTCCTGAATCTTTTCTGGATGTTAGTCAAATAAAATAAAAGTTATCGGATTTTAATTGTTTGTATTGTTTAATTTTCCTTATTCATCCAAATCATAATGTCTTCATTCTAACTCTATCCATTCATCTAATTTTGTGCATATTTTTCTAACATTTACCATTTCTCTGGTAGGTATCAATGCTTTCATTCCATAAAATTAAACCGAGAACACATAGGGCCGATTGTGTAATCAGTAGTAACTTTTTACCATAGTAAGAAAAGTAACTAAAATAAAAAAAATTGCGAAAACGGGTTGTTTAGTCGTCAGTAAAAAAATACTTACCTCTCGAAAGTACATCCCGTAGTAAACTCTGTGATATCCGATAGTAAAAACGAGAATCAATAGTTAAATATGGCGAACTTTTCACAGTTGTTCCAAAAGTCATCTGACACATTGATACTTAGAAAGTTGCAGTACACGACAATTAATCATTCAATATCCCGCTATTTTAGTGATGAGAGTTCGTCCGTTGTTCAATATACATTATCACACGTAATACGAAAAAATTTCACCACCAAAGTGACAGATATCGAACGCATGGGCGAAAAAATGCATAAAATAAAGCATATTTCATGATTATTTGTCACACCTATAGACATCTTTCATCTATACTTTGACAATAGTAAATTTGACGTTCGAACAACACGCAAACTATTTTTACCACGGACGTGGTAAAATGTTACTAATGATCACACAACCGGGTCATAGTATACGTCTCATTCGTAATGGCGATCATGAATCATTACCTGCAATATTTTTAGATTAATTTTTGGAGCAGCACAAAATTGCGAAATCCTTATTTTTTATCATATATTGAACGGGGAATGGAGTGAGACTTTTAAGTGTCGAAAGTTTTACAAATCTAGTTTCAAAAGTAACATTTAAACGTGCACCCTAAAAACGTTTCTTTAAAATGCTTGTTTAAAGCGTTGGCCAACTTTGAAGACTAGGATATAAGTATCATTAGTTAAAAAAACTTATAAAACCCCGGGCATACGTTTAACACGTATACGTGTATAAATATTTATTATTGTAACTTTACAAATTAAACGAAATCGTTGCTGTCTAAGAAATTGTTATTTTTACAGTCATTTATGTCGCTACAATAAATATAATTTTTATTTATGATGTATAGTCAATAATTTTCATTTCACCTTTGTGAACTCTAGTTGGATAAGATTTATAAAAAAATCTCGTCACATGTCTTAGATTCATATAGCATACTTCTTCTTCTTCTTTTAAACAGGCAATCCACCCTTCAAGAGTGATTTGTGCCATTAAACAACATATAGCATACCACCCCTGTGAAGTATTTTATTTTTATGCATTAACTTGTCATAAAAGTAATATTAAAAAACCAAAAGATTATTATAAATGAATATATGTATATTTTTTTAAGAATTAATACATTTTTATTGATAAAAAATTTGTATACTATGCATTTATTCATTTCAATATGCCATCATTAGTTGGGGATCAGCATTTAATACTAGCCTTATTTCAATAAAAAATGTACAAAAACTTATCATAAAAGTAATATTAAAAAAATATTTATATATAAATAATATTTTATTTTATTGTAAGCTATTGAAAATAATATTTTTTAGTAATATATGCATTGTATCATTGCACTTATAACAGATTAATAAATATAAAGTTTGTGTATTTGGGAAGTATGTTTGGTGGAAACGGAAAGGCTGAGAATGATATTGAAAGGAGGGTGACTGCAGGAAATAAAGTGAACGGCGCTTTGAATATAATTATATCTAACAGAAACTTGTCAATTGAGGCAAAACTAGCGGTGCACAATGGAGTCCTGCTACCGACACTGATGTATGGAAGTGAGGCTTGGAGCTGGCAGAAGACGAACGAAAGTAGACTGAATGCAATGAAAATGAGATCACTTAGGCGTATATGTGGCAGATTTATTTATGACAGAGTAAAGAATGAAGAAATAAGGAAAAAATGTAAATCTTACCTTAGGATAGTGACTAAAATTAAGAAAGAATCACTTACGTGGTTTGGTCATATGAAACGAATGACTGAGGAGAGAATGGTAAGAAAAATATATGATGCAAGGATTGATAGTACCAGAAATAGCGATCAGGTAAATCAAATACTGGAGGATGGTCCTGTTAAAAGCTTCAATCAGCGAGCATATATGAATATGGATGAGGCGAGAATTGTGTGTCAGGACAGAAGAGTGTGGCGCTTTATCTTCTTTGCCTACCCCCGCAGAGAAATTAGTTAGTTAATAATAATAATTATGCTAGGCCAATCTTCGTGTTCGACCAATACCTAACTTTTAGTTTTAATTAAGAGGCATTAAAATGATCAAAGGACATTTCAATTATAGATGAATCCAGGTCCAAGAATCATAAGTACCATAAAGAATAAAAACCAGTTTAGTATGTATGTATGTGGCTGTGGCAACCATAAATCGCAATAATTTAATTGTGATTTTAAAAATCGCGTCGCACGTCTCAGACACCCTTACATAAAATATGTTTTCCTGGCTTAAAAAATAGTCATAAATTAAGTCATATTAATAACAATTCAAACATCATTAGCGGGGTGCCGCACCGTAGATCAACGGAAACAAATGTTAAATTATTTATTTAGATTTAGTTTTTTTCTGCCCCAAAGAAGAAACACACATTATGGTCGGTAAAACATATTTTGTATTATCATGTTTTTTTATTTAAAAATTAATTCATTAATGTCATCAGCATTATATTTGTATATGAAAAATTGTTACGGAAAGTAGCTGTTCGCTTAGAGTGCGAATGGTACCGGAATCGATACTCGAGGCACGACCTAAATCTTTTTGATTTCAAAAATATTTTAAGAGCGCCTAGAATCGATCCCGATACCGGCAAAGGTGAAAATTAACCACAGGGTAAAAGAAAGAGTATTTCAAAATTTCTACCGTTCTACTTCTAATACAGTTACCGCTAAATAGACACATTCTATATTATTAAATATTCCTCAACAAATTGCATGAACAAATATTACAATTTTATGATGAAAATTATATTCTTACTTTACAGCAAACAATTAAGAAAAGAAACAAACGCTGTCACATGTTAAAATTACTTTCAACATTTAATTTCTCTTTGAAGTTTATAAATTTAATTTTACCACTACACTTCTGAGATATAATTCCAAATTTCATTTAGGATTAATTAAGTTTATTTTATTTTAATTGGCGAACAAATAAAAACGTAAAAAAACTAATTAAAATTACCTAACATGTTCCAGCAACAGGTTTTAATTACGGTCTCGGCAAATTATTTTTTTTAACGCGGATAATATATAAGATATATTTTAAATAAATTCTAATATAAAATTGAGGTGAGGTGAGTGTTTAATTAAAACTGAAACGAGTTTTCATATATATTTATATATAATTGATTCAGCAAAATAAAATGACTTTGTAAAAAATATGACGCCCTGGTTTCATTTATTTTGGTGTATGATTTACACTACAAACTTATGTTGTAAATTCAGTGAAGCATAAAAAGAAATGTATTAAAATATTGCATTTATATATTAATAACGTAAAATATATCGTTTAATTTATTTTAACATTGAGATGAGATAATTCTTTATGTAGTGGAAGTTCTCTCCTGAACTGTGGGTATCTTTATCTCTTACTTACTCAGCATCGAAACAATGTGGTTTAATTCATACATATCTCCCCCAGTAGGCACAACAATCGGCAGATTGGTTCTGTGTATTGGGAGATGAAACAATCTCCACCGATGCTGCCTGAGGTAGTTAGGTAGCAGGCGTGATATAAACTTGTGTGGTACAATGGCAGAGTTCTCTTATCAATCAATATTGTGTTAATTCCTTCTCTACTGTAAACTATAATTTAATGTATTCGGTTGAGTTAAGCCATGTTGTAAGTTCATGCTTTGTAGGACTTTCTTAGTTGAAATTGTGAGAATTTCTCCAGCATAAAGAATTATGAGGACCCCATATCATTGACTAACTTTAGGGCCTTTTTATATTATATTTTAATATCTTAGAGCTAGTTACGAATAGAATTTTTGATAATATTTCGTACTATGAAGTAAATCTTTGTTTATGCACTATATATGCATATATGAATATCGCATTTTATATTTTTAAAAAAAACCAAATGGTTTGGTTTTAATTTATAAAAAGTATTCCGAACTTACAGCGGTTTGGTGCGTATAGAATACACTGCTCAACACAGTTTTACTAAAATAAAAATGTAATGGCTAATGTCCACTATGATCTCTCGATTAGGCATTGATTGAGTCGGTAAAGGTGCGTGTGTACTAGATGCACTAGTCTAATTTGCTGGAAATGACACGCAGTGATAGATAGGCAGTTCAGCTTCACGCTGAACTTTGTGCCGTTCTTTACGTGCATTCCAGTCGAATCTGCGAGAGAAATCTCATCCGTAGACACGGGGCCATAAGACGAAATTTAATTTTTCGCAAGGATCTGAGACATGGACAAGTTAGGTGATGAAAAAAGTTAGATGAATCAGAAAAAAAGTGCATATTCCATTTGAAAAATTAATAAATTATACAACACTACCTTCCAAAATACAACTGTGCATACTGAGATACTTTAGGCGTGTCGTTAGCAATGTTCTCTCTAAGGTGTGCCCACACAATTTTCCATCATAAAAAATACTTCTTCATGTGTCGCCTTCTGTCAAAAGTTGACGTCCGTGTTGCGGTATGTTGATATATTGACATTTTTGACATTGAACCACTTTCTGAGGTTACACAGCCAAGATAATCTCTTTCTACGTACGCCCTGCATAATGAGTTGTAAAATATTTAATTTTTTAATTGCGGAGAACATATCCGAAGTATGTATGAAGCTATTATTAGTTCTCTTGATTTATTTATGCGTCTTAATACATGTAATGTGGCCAACTGAGGCCCTACCAGTAGCCAAATACTGGTATAGTAATATTTACTGTTTCCGAGGTAAGTTTGTAGAATTCCATAATCACGCATATGAAAATAAAACGCTTGTTTTTTTATTCTACTCGTTTAATTTACTTGAGACGCGTTTCGCCGTGCAAGGGCATTATCAATCTTAACAATTTGAACTCAAAAATTTGTATTTATAACTATAATGGGGGACAGCTATGCAATTAATAATATCGTCAATTAAAACTGCATTAATATTCGATTAACTAGCAATGCCGCTACAAATTTGTTCATTTATTACCAAATGAAACTTCGAAATTGGTACACTCAAAATTTAATAATATTGTTGAAAGAAGTATTTCATTAAATTATTTTCTTAGAAAAGTTATTACCGCCGATAATACAGAAATTATCATTTATCATGTTGATTGATTTAAATAGCCCATAATAAAATTCTAAATTTAACGATTCAAACGAAAAGTTGAAAAATTACATCGGTAATATTTTTTAGATAATAAATTGTATTGTTTAATTATTAATTAAAACAAATAACAAACTGTGTTAATACAGCGTAGTTAATACTACGTTGATGTATCTTACATGCGTCAGCATAGACATACATACATTAGCTAATCCGTAACCGTACATTAATTAGCCATCGGTCGGGAGTGAGGCCGCAGTCGACATGGGAGGGAGGGAAATAAATATATTATATAAAGAATTATATTTTTATTAAGGAGAACACATTCTTATTGTGAAGTTGTAATTATTCGGAACAGACGGTCTGTGATGTTTTAAATACTAATTTAATGTATTAATTATAAATATAAAATCAATTTTGTCGAAAAATATTTTTTTTGCGCTACCGGGATTCGAACCTGGATCTCTATTTCCAATCCAAATAATGGAACTACAGATGTATTAATTTGACAATGTGTAAATAAACACGAAAGAAAGAAGAAAAATAAAAGCTAATGTACGAGATTTCAAAACGAACAGAGAGTTTAATTTAAACCTTCCTGCGCCCTTTCAAGTAATATCTTTATATATTTTTAAGATAAAGATATGTAACAACATTACAAACAAACAAATAATCAAATATTATTAAGGAGAACACATTCTTATTGTGAAGTTGTAATTATTCAGAACAGACGGTCTGTAATGATAATTCTGGCGTCTGCAGTCGTTTACTCAAAGGTATTTGAGATTCCGTAAAAACAACGTAGATGGCTTTCAAATAATAGAACGACAGATGTATTAATTTGAAAAAGTGTAACATATAGGTTCGAAAATTTGTCATGAAAAATACTGGCGCTATAACACAATTAGTGTACTACCCCGGATTGAAAATAGAGATCCAGGTTTGAATCCCGGTAGCGTAAAAACAATATTTTTCGATAAAATTGATTTTATATGTATATATTTATAATTAATACATTAAATTAGTATTCAGAATTATATTTATTTGATTATTAATGATATTTTCTTTAGTATTATGTGATTTCTTATTTCTAAGACTTATTTTGTCTACGTGTAAAATTTCAATACCGTTTTCTTTATCAAAAGCGTAACCTGTCTCTAACAAATAATTATAAAACTTTTATTTTATTATATTATTGAAACTACAGGCCGTTCCACCAATGCAAAATATGTTACAGGCATAAATGCGGGGCATTTGAACAACATACTTCTAGAATGAGAATTGGGCATTGCCAGGTGGCCTCACATTTGTTCAGATTAAACATAATAGACTCCCCAATGTGTGAGTGTGGTGCCGAGGAGGAAACTCTTGACTATATATTTTTTGCCTGTCCATTGCGGATCACAGGTTTTTTTTACAGTAATCTCGTCAATGGTAATTTTCAACTCCCGGTTAACTTGTGTCATCTTCTTTCCTTTAACTCGCCACATTTAAGCTATATAATAGCCAATTTCTTGCACGTCAATGGTATTAACTTGTAACGCAATATTCCCTATTCTATAATATTGTTGTACTGCTTTCTATGAAATAATGTTTGAACTTGTTTAATGGCACAAATCACTCTTGAAGGGTGGATTTCCTGTTTAAAAGAAGAAGAAGAACATCATCTAGCTGTATGATGTAGTGTCGAAGCGGACATTAGACGATCAAACATCAGAATATTTTCGCAATAAAACTGAGGCAGTGGCATAAATAATGTTTCAACATTTGTTTTATTGAATATTCTCTGTAGTTCGCTACTCAAATTAAACATATAGATATTATATTTAATAGTGATGGTAATCCGTCACGTGACTGTGATTGTGCCGATGATTGGTAACCAAGATTTAACATTCGGAGACTTACTTTCTAGTATACCAGTCATTGCTCGAAGAATTACGTAAATCAGTTATCAATCATCGTTATAATCGAACAAAATCACAGTCACGTTATTGTGACTGTGATTTTGTTCGAAAGACTGTGATTTTGTTCGATTTGTTGAGTTAAAATACCGTTACCGTAGTTACCGCCAATATTTTGTATTTATCATTTCCATTAAAAATATACTAAAAATATCTTTGTCTCTATGAGATATCTGATATTTATTTAATAACAGTGCCTCTATATGTAAAAATCCAGTAATTGTGTGTTCTTTAACATATTCAAATATTGTTAAAATAACTGTTGAAATATCGATTTTACCATCAGTAACTTGCAATTTAAAAAATACTTTCTTATCTAAATCGATTTTCAATTTATGGCGATGGTCTAGTGCCTATCCCGACATAGCAGCGGGATACTGCTACTGAATACAATAATAATATTTTAAGTGTTTTCGTAATTTCGTAATATGAGAGAGAAACGCTTTATTAATTTTATGATTCCTTTTCTTGCCATAGATTTTTTTAAATAATATACGGAAAACATGTCACTTCAGTATACTTACTATTTTTAATATGTGCTATGAAAACAGGACGAACTTTCTAGTCTCCTGAAAAGAGGCGCGAACCCTCTACCACTAGATCACTATATTAACGCTGGTAAAGTATGAGCACTGCCAAAAATATACTAAAAATGGATTCTAGGGTGCAAATTTTTGGGCCCCTATCTAGTGTGGGTCTCAATACACTGCACTGGCGTAGTAACACTACTGGTAAGAATGATACACAACGCGGATGTTGATGTCCCCGACAGACGTTATGCCAGGGTAAACCAATTAATGAAAGACGGTCCTGTTAAAAATCTTTGTATACATTTTTTTTTGCTATTTCTTCGTCTGCTGCGAGATTTTTTCGCATTGTAATCCGGTCAAAATAATTCACCCACCAAAATACAGCTAACCATTCTCTTCACGAACTTTTATATGCTTGCTACGTGATTTCTATGTTCAATTTAAGAACTTACTACGTCTTTAATGTCGTTCTTATTTATTTAATTCTTAACATAGTGCATACGTAAGCACTCCTATATATGCTCTAATATAAACAAGATTAAAGCATTTTCTTATCTTAAAACTTATCTTTTACATATTTGATCAGTTTCGTTTTAAATCTATTCAATTTCTCCTCCTTTCTTGTGTTTTTTGGCATTTCATTAAAAATCTTCATCGCACTATACATCAAGGTCATCATATTCAGATCTTTCAGCATTGCACTGATCCGAGTGTATCTATTTTTTCTGAGTATTATTATCAAAGATTTATTTTGCAACACATTGTTACATTTCTTCTTCATTAGCCGAAAACAAAATGCAGCTTCAGTAGTTGATGTGAAGAATAATAACAGAGTTGTATACTATTTTACAAGATTCAGTACTAATAAATCTGATCCTTCCCAGAAGTGAGATTTTCTTAGCAATCTTTTTAGTCACGTATCTTGTATTTTGCGATAAATTCAATTTTGAATCTATTATGACTCCTAAATATTTTATTTCAGTCACTTCTTTCAGACTTTCACCATCTGTGATAATTTTTAGTGTGATTGGTTTTCTTTTATTTCCAATGTTCATGAATTTAGTTTTAGTTTATTTTTCTTCAGCCATATCGCTGTATTATTTAAGTCATAGTTTAATTCATTCAGTATAGTAGCATAATTGACTCCCGCGATATATACGAGTGCATCGTCTGCAAATAACCTCTTATTATGTAAAACCTAAAGCGTCCTTGAGGTGAAAGTTTTTACAAAAATAGCGCTATACAAATTGTTCAATAAATCAACATTTTGATGCAATACCAATAAATTTCATGTAATGAAATTTATTTTCATATTCAACACATTAAAATTAAATTTATTAGAAAACGGTTACTTTTTACGGAAATTTTGACGTTTACCGGTACTGAATAAATTATATATTCACCATGCTAACGAGTGTGACGAGTATTTTAAATCACTCTTTCGTCGCACACATTTCTGAAATTAGATAGGTGTTTGGTGTGTGGTACTGAATAAAATGTATACTCACCATTGTAACGAGTATTACATGTCACTTTTTCGTCGCACATATTCCTGATATTAGATTGTCGTGTGTCACGTTCTATATTGGAAAACACTCCCCGGAAGTACACAGCAGATATAATAGTAATTATTGGAAACATCTCACAACCGGCTTGACCCGGTTCCCCGATATTGTACCGACATGGGTCGGCATTTAGTCGCAACTAGGAGTAAATTGCTTAATCGAGTGAGAAAACTATTTGCTCAAACTGTTGCGACCGATAAACAGGCGATATTCATAACCGCCCGGTATCCCTCCCATGACAAACAATAAACATGATTTTTTAATAAAATAAGCAAAATTGCATGAAGTCATTTATTTATTCATACATTAATATTATTACACACAATTGGATGCTAATTTATGAATCAATATATACGTATAGATTCTTTTTAAATGCACAATTTGAATCATTTATCAAATTAAGTACATCAATTAAAACGTTTGATGTATAAAAATATAAATAGATACATTTATTTAAAAATACACTAAAGTGAAAGTATTAGGTTGATGCATAATTATTTGCCGTTTTTAAAAATTATATTGTAACCTAACGAAAACAAACTCAAAACAATTATAACATATTTTTATTTATTAAACAAAGATAATAAATACAAAAATTTGGTACGTGGATTGATTTTTGACTTTTGACATTTTTATTTTTTATTTTATTTGTTTCTTACATTCTTACATATTATACATTATAAACAATTCTTAAAGTATATAAAAAAAGTGAACAATCTTCACAATGTAAGATATGTTCACTGTCTCCTTAACTAGACCAAACTCTGTACTATAGTTATTACGTGAAGAATTTTCAAACAATAAATTAATTATGTTCAGTCATAGAAAGTGTTCTTAAAAACGTCCAAACATTTTTTATTTGAGGAAGAAGGTATAATTTTATTAAAAACACTATTAATAGTACTCTAAAATTATAAATTAATACATATAAACGACGGATTTATTTTGTCTAAGGACATTGGTTAAACGAAAGTACATATATTATATATGATTGTATAATGTCATTGGTAAATAAAATTTATGCCTACTGCACGCCACTGATTATATATGAATATAATAAACACACTGAGGCAATCTGGTGTTACCTGAAGGCTGTACTCGCTCATACTTATCGTCGCACACACTATTTTGACTCTGAATGTACGAGTATATTGTGTCGGAGGGTGTATGAGTAATTAATTACTTTGACTCTGAATGTGCGAGTATATTGTGTCGGAGGGTGTATGAGTAATTAATTACTTTGATTCTGAATGTACGAGTATATTGTGTCGGAGGGTGTATGAGTAATTACTTTGACTCTGAATGTACGAGTATATTGTGTCGGAGGGTGTATGAGTAATTACTTTGACTCTGAATGTACGAGTATATTGTGTCAGAGGGTGTATGAGTAATTAATTACTTTGACTCTGAACGTACGAGTATATTGTGTCGGAGGGTGTATGAGTAATTACTTTGACTCTGAATGTACGAGTATATTGTATCGGAGGGTGTACGAGTAATTACTTTTTTAACGTGAAATATTTCGTTATAGAATTAGATTCAGATAAATAATCTAAATAATATTATAATCTAGTGTAATTTGCTGATGTACTTGTAGAAATAAATTTGTACGCATATCTATATATTCAGATTACTTTTAATATTAACTGTATATTTATCTTACCCCTTCTCTCGTAACTTCATCCTTTTAACGGTGCAAGCTCAGGTGGTTTCACTTTTATACTATCATTATAATTATGAAAGATCTGAATTAAAACAGTTGTACAAATTCAAATACGTTAGGTATAAAACTTTTGAATTATGTACATTTTAATTATCACTAGTAGTAGTTTTCTGTTCACTGCTGAAAGCTTTCCCAATTGTCTCATTTTTCTCTCTCTCGTTATTTTCTGCCACGTATTTCTGCACAATTTGATGATTTCATCGGTCCAACGGGTTTCAGGGCGGCCTATAATATTCTAACTAAATATATATGGTTGCCACGCAGATTTTTTCCTACAAACGTCATTAAAATATTGTTATACATAATTCTCGATAAAATATTATATCCGTAACATACTTTGAGTGTCGAATAAGCATAATTAATTGTACATTTCGTATACATGCACAACAGTTCACGACAGTTCGACCCTGGAACCTCCGATACTAGTGATGCGCTCAAAATCACGAACCGTGAGTCAATCACTGATATCTTTAAGTCACACTCACCATTTGTGATTGGATATCTGAGAATATCGTGATTCGCGATTAATTATTTTATTTTATTTATTGATTTATGATTCGGCGCATGTGCAAATGAAATGAAAATATTCATGATGGAATGACATTATGATTTGTGATAAGCGCCATCTAGTAGATTCTGCCAAAACGTTTTACGCATTTGACCCGAAATGCTGAGAATTTGACCCGAAAAATAAACTCACATTTTTAAGGGTTTTCATTCTCTTTGTGACGATATTAAATAAGATATATATTAATTATACATCCGAGAATCTGTTTTTATCGTAAATAAAGTTTAAATAATATAAGGAAATAAACTCAAAATTATATTTTTTTAAATCTATTTCACAGATTCCAATCTTGCAAACCAAAATCACTATTTTGCAAATCAAATTTTTCTCAACCTTTAATAAAAAAAATCTTTTCAAATGTAAATTTGATTTAACTAACTAACTAACTTACCATCACGCCGTTTCTCCGCAGAGGTAGGCAGAGAGGATAGAGCGCTATACTCCTCTGTCCTGACACACAATTCTCGCCTCATCTACATTCATACAACTTCGTCAATTGTTGAAGCTTCTAACATAACCATCCTCCGGTATCTGGTTTACCTGGTCCTGCCAAGTCTTACGCGGACGTCCTCTATATCTGGTGCCATCAACACTTAAGTCATATATCTTTCTTACCATTCTTTCCTCATTCATCCGTTCCATGTGACCAAACCACCTAAGGGATCCTTCCTTAATCTTGCTCATTATACTAACATCAGCTTGATATTCTTTCCTTATGTCTTCATTCTTTACTCTATCATAAATAGATTTGCCACATATACGCCTAAGTGATCTCATTTCCCCTGCATTCAGTCTACTTTCGTTCCTCTTCTGCCAGCTCCAGGACTCACTTCCATACATCAGTGTCGGTACCAGTACTCCATTGTGCACCGCTAGTCTTACCTCGGTTGACAAGTTCCCGTTAGATATAATTCCATTCAAAGCGCCGTTCACTTTATTCCCTTCAAATTTTTGAAAAATGTTATTGTACTTCAGACAGCTATATGGTCCATGTCCACGAATGAGATTCGACTCGAATTCGCTTAATGAACCAGTTTAGCGTTCAGCATGAAGCAATGTATGAATCATCAGCCCATATGTATTTCGCGCGGATTAGAATGACGCTTACTACAGTGCGCAGGTGCCTTTACCGACTCTCAGACATCAAAGTCTCTATACACGTGCCATTAGAACAAAATGATTAATTTTTTATGCGTTATCTAAATATAAATAATTATAATTAGCTATAATTTTCTGTGTACATTGTGTTCGGAACATGTATTTATTTGTGTAAATACATATTTCTTTTGAACGAAAATAATGCACTGTGCCTTCCCCCCATTCCTTTCCCCTCCCGGCACGCCGCCGATCAGCGGTATACGTTTACCTAAATGATTACAATATTATACTAATTTGAGACTTCGCGTCTATACAATGTCGGAACTCACCGTCGTCTATAGGAACCTAAGACGAAATAGGGAATTTAAACATACAGTCCACATTTCGGAGGCGCCAGTAGGATCCAGATTGTGGTGAATGCCAAATTCCTTCCGTACCCTGAATTCTTCCGGCATCTATGTTTATACCCAACAAAATGTTTTCTGAACAAAATTCTTCATACGACGCAGACATTTAATATCAGAAATTTCTTGTAATAATTTACTGGAAGTTTTCCAAACAGAGTGTTGTTTGTATCTGGCGAATGGTCTCGCTATTATACATTATATCGAGAGCCCTTAATACTTTCAGTTTACTTTTGTAAGACTTTCTACATAAAAAGACCACCGCGCTCCGTTGCAAGCAATAAAGCGGCGCCCGCACAAACAGCCCTCACACCCGGGGAAGAAAAGTCTGGCCGCGGCGTGGCACCCCCCGGGGTGTTGCGGTGTTAAGGGTGCCCACGATATATCGTTCGACGACTTACTCGCTAGACGTGCCGCGTTCTTGAAGCATCGAGATAAATCTCGTAATACAACTTGACGTGCACCACGTGTTGCGAGCTCGAGTTTTGTATCCTTTGTTTTATGTTTTTTTTAAGGTCATTGCATTCACACATCGATATTAGCTCGTCTATTTTAAGCTAGAACCATAGTTTCACCATAGCACTCACTATATCATCATCCTCATCATCAGTGTGTCTCTTCACTGCTGAGAATGAGCTTTAGTCAATCCTCCGATACATTTCCAACCTTCAAAACCAACAATATTTGCCGATGATAATACTCAAATACCATCTCAGAACCTGGTTATTGTGTGTTGGCAGAGAAGAAACTGAGCAAAGATTTATGGAAATGATTACATGAATAGAACATCATTTCTTTATTTCAATTTTCAACTTTTTTTTCTTTTCGTTTTATTTCAAACTCTCTTATTCGTATTGTGTTTTTATTTTTCGATTTTGAAATTTAAATAAATACAAAAATATATACATGGTGGCCCAAAAAGGTGAGAACATTTTGAAACACATGAGTTATTTCAAAACATAATACAATCAATTATAATTCCTAATGTAATTTTTTTTTGCACAATATTTATTTAATCAGAAATCATCAAAACACCCCATATTGCATAATCAACTGGATTTAAATCTGGGCTGTTCGGTGGCCACGTGCCCGGCTAACGTACAAAGAAAGTTGATGTATTGAGTATTTTTGGCTATGTGAGATGGAGCTCCGTTCTGCTATAATGTCTAGCTATACTTCAGTGTTTGTTTTATCTGTTTATATGTTATGGTAGTTATATTAAGGTTATACTGTAAAAATTACCTCAATATAATGAAATAAAAATGAAATGATCTACCCCTACCTTACCTAATAACCTTCCCTCATTCCAGGTGGATCAGTGATGAGAACAACTGGATCTACAACCTCGGCGGAGACCCCGTGATCTGCGGCAACCTGACGGGCGCCCGGCACTGCCCGGTCAACTACACCTGCCTCTGCATCGGGCCCAACCCTAACCACGGCTACACCAACTTCGACAACTTCCTCTGGTCCATGCTCACCACCTTTCAGCTCATCACGCTGGACTACTGGGAGAACGTCTACAACATGGTTAGTGCGTCCTATTAAATTAAATTGTGTTTCCGATTACATACATATATTATTTATGGTACGTACAGAAGTAATACCTTGACCCATAATATTTTAGTTTTCATTAATTAGATTGAGAACGTTCAAATTGTATGTCAAAAACATATGTAAGCATTATATCACATTAAGCTGTAGAGGCTTGTCACCCCTAAGGTAGGATATATTTTATACACTACAAATTAAATTAATCAACTAGAAAGATATACAGAAAATATCAATTTATCGAAAAAATATTTTATTTGCTACCGGGATAATGTAATATAATGTAGAATAAATAATGTAACAATTTCAAAGAGCTGCACCGGTATATATATACATCTGTTATTCTATTTTTAAAAAACTATCACCTTTATATTGTGACAAATCTCAGTGACCTAGGAGACGCCAGAATTAAATCAATTCATTTTTGTCAAATTTGAATAAACGTTGATATATCCCGGTAGCAACTAAAATATTTTATCGATAAATTGATTTTTTTCTGAACATCTTTCTAGTTGATTCATTTTGTTTGTATTAAATACCACAGAACTATATTCTGAAAAAAACTGCAACTTCACAATAATGTGTTCTCCTTAAAAAAATCTATATAATTTTAACTACAATCATAACAAGTACATAAGAAGGCGCAGTCGCTTCATACATGCTTTGGATGCTCCGCATCCCTTATGTTCTAGAGTTAAAAACCTTTGGAACTTTTGTTTCTAGCCGAAAACCACAAATAAATTCGTCCAGTCCTTTAGAGACCAATCATAACATACATTATGACTCTCAACTTTCTAACATTTATGAATCGCGTAAACACACAGACACCAGCAACAGTGGATTCTATCATTCGTTCCGTATCTACAAAGTTTGAAAGTATCCGACTCTTGCGTATGCGCATTCGGTTCCGCCTGTCAAGGTCTTCGAATACTGTATACGCATTCAACGTACAAAAAAAGATTTAAATGTTTATGGGTATAATGCACAGAATTGCATACATATTGCGATGCGAGCGGATTGTTTTGAGAAATTTGTTTGTGTGGCGCATTTTTGACAAATTGGCTCGAATACTTGAAGCCGAATTATTGAAACATACTTCGATTATCTATTTAATTTATAATTTAAATAAAAAATTAATACAGAAAATAACACGGATACTTCACCGACATGTTATAATGCTGTAAACGAAAATAGTGTATTGAATAATTATTGTGTGAAATTTTTGTGTCTCGATCATTTGCGGGAAAAAACACATTCTGGATACTGGAAAACCGACAGTATTCCTTCTACAAAAAGTCACCCACCGCCACTGGTACGCACCCCAGTTTAACTCGAGGTTTATTTATCTGTTGATTACAATGTAGCTTCAATAATTCACACAGCAGGAAGGTAAAGTTAATATTTAAGTGCGGTTCGCAATGTGGCGAGATCAGATACACGGCGCTGCTCCGCTGGCGAGGTCACAGAGAGTGTTGGTATCGTTGTATGCCTCGCGCCGCCCGACTCGCTTGTGTGATTATGATTGGTATTCGATGATATCAGTGATTTAAAACTGTGACTGTGATCACAGTTTTTGATATCACAATACACGATATATATTTTTTTTAAATATAATTTTGAGCATACTTATTTATATTATTATAACTTAATTTTCGTAAAAAACATATTCTAGCATAAATAATTAGAATAATTAGTAGAAAATTATTGCACATACATAATGTAAAAAAAAATAGCATAAACATTACCAACTGAAACAGATTCCAATACATGGCGCTAATCAAATTACGGAAAATCCGGTAGATGGCGCTGATTCAAGTAATAATCGATTTAAACGGCGGCGTCAGAAAATCAATAGAATTTTTAACAACAAAAAAAATTTGAATCACGAATCACGATATTCCCAAATCTTCAATCACTGATAGTGAGTGTGACTTAAAGACATCAGTGATTGACTCACGGTTCGTGATTTTGAGCTCATCACAACTTTAGAGCCTCTTTCTCCGCGCCCCGTTCAATCCAGCTCCGATAGACTACTGATAGATGGCACTACAAGTCCGCTATATGAACATCTAAGATTTTTAATTCATTTCTAATGATAGATAGAATCTTCTTCTTCTTCTTTTACGGCCTCGTGGGTCTTTCTAAATAAATGTTAAATAAAAAATACATATATATATATATCCTATTGATTATTCTAAAATTGTATTATATTTTCTAATATTAAAATAAAAAATTTAAATAATCGCGTCACTGCAGAGAGCTCATTTTCCAACAATTTTCCGTGCATTTGTCAGATGAGTTAGTTATGTTTTACTAGACTCGTATTACCGATAGATTTGAAATAAGATATTACCTAAATTAAAGAATAATATTTTGCGTACTGTTAGTATTTTTTATTTAAAAATAATATTACATCAAAAATAACATGTAACAAATAATATGCATTATACCAACAGGGTTATGAAGATTTCTCCATCTCAACTGCAATAAAAATATTAGTATAAAACATAGTAATAGATGATACAAAATATAATAAGAATCACATAAATATAATTTTGTGTCGGGATCAATTTTTCCGTCATAAAGTAAGGTCCACATCCTCGGTCTATATTTGAGTGTTTGAATGTGAGGTACTCGATCTGTTTTTAAGTGTTTGAATAACAATCACATCCTCTTTCAAAATGGGCTAGATCGTTTGCATAATCTAGATGTAGGTAGAAGGAATAATTATTTCTGTCGATTCAAAGCGATAACGTATTATTAAAGGTATCCTTAGGGTGTGCGTACACGGATGAAACTTGTCTCGAAAGTCGCGTAAAGAACAGTAGTGTTGAGCACGAAGCGAACTGTCATTTGTTCTTATATTGCCTACTTGTCATACTTTATCTACGACAAAATGGCCATCTGATGCGACTTTAACCGCCAAATCGATCTTATGTGCACGATGATCTCTTCAATGAGATTTTGATCTCTGAAAGTCTGTAAAGTATGTGGCATATGTACTGAATACGTCATTCTAATCTGTGATCTAAACACACGGATTGATAATTCATTTACGCGCACTCAACTCGAATCTCTGAGAGAAATCTCATCCATGAACACAGATCATTAGTACAAATGCAGTAAGGCGTGAATAACTTCATTATTCAATTTTCTTTATTGCCTTTAAAAATATCCCTACTGAATACCCATACATGTGTGAATCGACATCACCCGTGTGTGGCACATTTTATAAGATATATTACGGAATGGAAATTTGACACGAAAACGACTTCAATCAAATTTGCTTCAATCACAAAATGTGACAATCAAATAAACAAAACTGCAAACGAAACGTCTCCTCTCGCTCTTTGTATTATCCTCGCACGACATTGGCTGACTTGTCTCTTCTATCTGCACACGATCTCACTCTACCCTGTTGTATAATATAATATTATCCCCACAGCTAACATTTGCATCATGGCATTATCTTTTCCGCTTCACATTTTCGTTATTCAGCGAGCTTTCAGCGATGGTTGGGTTTTCAACAGCCATGCATATATTTATCATAATCGCGACAAGGATATGACATCGACAGAATAGTAATCGGATTGTTTGATTGCTTTAGCATAAATAACCATAAACTAAGCCTAAGCTTTGGCTAAGTAGTGGTCACCTCGCCAGTGTTTCAATAAAATATATATTTCAATTTATAAATCAAGTATTTTTTAATATTTAAAGCAAAAACTATTTACTTTGTTTTATGAACCACTATAGGTTATTTATTTAACCGGTTTCGGAAAAATACCTCTTTCTTTGTCAGGATGAAAAAAACTAACTAAAATAATGTGTCAAATGTTCTTATGTTTTCAAATTCAATTTTTTTTTTAATAATTATAAAATATAAATTTGAACATTTTGACTAAGAATTTTACTAAATTAAGACTTTTCAATACAGAAAAAAATCTATCAATCCTAAAAATATATAATTATCACCGGATAGAAAATGAATTACTTAGATATGCATAAAAACTATAATAATCTAAAAAAAAAAATTTTGAGGGGAACGCATTATTATTGTGAAGTCGCAGTTTTTCAGAACATAGTTCAAAATTTAATAAAAAAATTAATTGATTTAATTCTGGCGTCTCCTATCGGATTTTACTCAAAGGTGTTTGAGATTCTCCGTAAATAAAAAAGTAGATTGCTTTCATATAATGGAATACCAGACGTTAACTTACTTTGTTGACGTGGTGTAATAGGTCAGCTCACTTCCCCGGATAGGAAGTTCGGGAAGGTTCAAGTCCGGGTGGCAACAAAAATATATTTTCAAAAAATTGATTTTATCCATATATCTTTCTAAATGATACATTTAATTTGTATTGAATAAATATGTGATTACCACCGGGGTACGTACCCAAAACTTTTCTTATCCCCGTAGAGAAAACGCTCCGGTTTTGTATCTCGGTGGTAACCAAATATTATAGATAGAATTTTTTCTGTATATTTATCTAATGTATTCTTTCAATTTGTTTTAATATCACAGAACTACGTTATGAACTTGATCTGAACAATTTTTTAAAAAATCTACGTAATCCTTTTTTAAAATCTTCCTAATAATGCTTTTAATCCAATCGGACGCTTCTTTTTACGTCGTGTACAAGCCTGTGTTGGTTCTGAATATTGGCTGTTTTAGACGATTCTGGTGGAGTGGTTCACATCCTCGCTCGGGCTCGAGACTCGAAGGTGAGTCTTCCCTACTGCCGAATTGCCCCGAGGTTTTCCTCGGTTTGTGTAATCGAATAATTAATTGTATCCGTCTGACTGATAAAGCCAAGCTTAGTTTTAATAAGACCTTACGCCTTTCACGCGGATATTTAAATTCGCTTTATTTTATTCAGCAGTAAATTTATGGCACTTTTTATGGAATTAAGCAAAGTTTATTAGCAATTAAACAAATTAAAAGCGAAAACACAATCTCGCTATTTTTAAAGCAATTCTACAAAAAAAAAATACCATTCTTTTCGTACACAGTATCAGATCTTACAAACTACGCAAATATCTGTTAATTACCATTTTAGAATTAAGTTTCCATGTCAATCTAAAATGTCGTGTAAACGATAAATAATATATTTTTTAAAATGCCTTTTCATGTGTATGAAAAGAATAAATAATGCAACTTAAAATATTTTATAAAAAATGAATAATCAAATAATAAAAATGGCATAGTAAAGTTTACATTGTTTTATCATAAATATATTAATTCTACCTTAATACTTTTTTATAGAGAAAATACCCGCTATATCTTTAAACGTTATTGGCTGTGTAATTATGATTTTAAATTCGTGTCTTAAATAATTCAATTTGTATTTATTATCACATCTTAAATTTCCGATCCAAACAATGATATGACGGGCAGAGACGTAGCTAGAGTATTTAGCGCCCGGGGACAAACTATACAAATGAAACTCCTTATACAAAATTATACACATTAATTATTAAAACAATTTAATGTTATTTAATGCAATTATGTTATGTAACATTGCGCAATATGCCGTAAAATAATTAATATCAAAAGCTGAAAAATATACTTAACGTACCTTAGATTTCAAGTGAAGAGTTCCAAGAATAACGCTTTAATAATTTCGCTCCAATTCCATGTTTCAATACAGAAATAACAGAAGATTGAAACTGAAGTTCTCCTTAGTAAATGATGGTACAAAGTAATAAATATTATGAATTGTCTTTCTCAAAACTGTGCACGTGTGAAGTATGAAGGATAATCGTTGAAAGTATCGTTCACAAAAATGTTGCGTTGAACATCTAAGAACATTTGGAAACATCGGCGTTTAAGCTTTATTAGAATTATAAACTAAAAACGGCTAGATCTCTTTTATTATGCTCTCGAAATAAATGTATTTTAAGAAATTAAAAAAAAAATTAAAACTCGCGCGAGCCCCTCCATGCCTCCTTCAGCCAACCCCTGCTCCTAGAATAAGGACACGATGATGAAAACAGTAACTTGCAAACCTCCGAATGTACTGAATATTCCAGTTTTTTTCCCAGGTTTTGTAGACTTATGCGTACGAGAGATAATTTTATATAAAAAGTTCGAGAGAGTTCTCAAACTTACTTAACTCACTAAACCAATATTTCCTTTGAACTTGTAAGCCTGTGTATACCATAAATCGCGTACTTTTTGGTGTG
Organism: Eubasilissa splendida; assembly: GCA_031772225.1. Classification (NCBI taxonomy): domain Eukaryota; kingdom Metazoa; phylum Arthropoda; class Insecta; order Trichoptera; family Phryganeidae; genus Eubasilissa; species Eubasilissa splendida. The sequence continues at coordinate 19,767,959 of CM062856.1, forward strand.
TAAACATTTTGCGCCCTCTTGACAAATTTCGTATTGGAATAGTCTCACAAAAAAAATGACACGAACAAATACGTCATACTCATTACCGCGATGAGTATCCAGTACCCATAAACGTCAAACTTGCATTTTAACACTTTTTATAAATTCGCACATTTGAAAATTAAAATATGTCCTTTCATTTCCCGGTAAGCGGGTAGGTAAGAATCTATTTGTGAATTCAGTACCTACATAATATAATATTCAGTACATATATATCTACCTTCATAAAGTACAACGCCAAATAATCGTTTTCTAACAAATGAAATTTTTAAATATCAAAAATAAATATAAAAAAATGTATTCCTTCCTTCCTCGTGAACCTACGTGCGTACCTACTAACTTAATATACAGGTTGGCCCAAAAAAAGTGAAAACATCTCACGAGTTATTTCAAAACATAATATAATTAATTATAATTTTTAATGTAATTTTTTTTTGCACAATATTTAGCTAATCAGAAATCATCAATACACCCCATATTGCATCATCTACTGGGTTTAAATCTGGGCTGTTCGGTGGCCACGTGCCTGGCTCGATGAAATTAACATTCTCACGATGAAAAAAGTTGATTGTATTTCTGGCTGTGTGAGATGGAGCTCCGTCCTGCTGTAATGTCCAGTTATGCTGTTATGTTATGTTATGTGGCTTTGTTTTGAAACTCTGATCATTTTCCTAGCACCCCGACGTTTTTTAATTCGCAAAGTTTTAATCAGAATACGGTCTTCTGCAGTGATTTTTGTCATTCTGGGCAACAATTTGAAAAAAAACAAATATAAACAATGAGAAAATTGTAAATATGTAATTATATCACATTTTGCGAAATGTTCTCACTTTTTTTGGGCCACCCTGTACATACACACTTAAACGATTATCAGAAATCTATTTTTGAATCTAATATTTATATTAATTTTCAATCTTATTTTTAAAATCAATATTTTTAATATTATGTTTAATGTTGAATATTAATAACATTCTTAATATAGTCTTCATAACCCATTTTATTTCACATATTTGTTAATTTTAATGTTATTTTTTTGCATGTAATACGAGTACATATATTTTTAATTTAAAAATAGCATGTTGCATTATTTTATGTTGGTTAGAGAATGCTTTAATTGCGCGTGAAGATCGATTTTAGATTTTTATTATTAATATTGGTAATAATATATCTTATTTCAAATCTATCGTTCGACTCTACTAAATACGACTCTACTAAAACGTAATTAACTCATCTGACAATAGAAAATCCATATTGAATTTACAGCACAATAGTAATTCATCTTTGACATTTAAAGTTCTTAATGTTAATACTCATTATTATTTTTTGCTAATCTGCACTGCCATCTAGCGGATTTATAAAGAAAAGAGACACTAACATTGGATACAATTGATACCTGACGCAACGATAACGTAACGCATTATCGTGTGCAGATCCCTAACCAACTGATAAAAAAAAATCAAATGCCTTTTCATTCGTCGAACTGAACCCGAAAATAATAACCCAGGAAACAAATCATCGTTTAGTTGAAAATCTTTAAATAATGTTGTACCTACTCGACGTAAACCGAACTTTTTACGGATATCAGCAACTGAGGTGAAATATAAAAATATCACATTTATCGTTTTTTGCCCACACACTCCATATATCCATACTCCACGTATATATGTGTGTAGAGTATATACGTTAATGTGTATGTGTGTGTGTGTGTATGTGTACATATGTACCGCCTTATTCAATACCAGAGTAATTCAAAGACCAGGAGAACATAGTCGAGGGATAGGTCGGTGCGCGCGGAACAAAAACCAATTTCCGCTCATATCAATTTCATGGAAAAACCAAGCGGATGTTTTATTTATGGATATGGCGAAACCTTCCGAGGAGTGTGGGCGCCTCGACAAACCTGTCAGCGATGTGTCTGATGCTTGAGCAAGTATTTAGACTGTAAAAAAATACCTAATACCCGCAATATTCTCCACTGGTGTTAATTTACAATGAAATCCATCATCTTGTGTTTACGATTTGACATTAAATATCTAACTGATGCCGATTGAAACTAAAATAAGAAAGTGCACAAAGCGACGAAAGTGCTGTTTGTTTATTTCTTGTTTTTACATTTATATTTTTTAATTAAATTTCAAATACATTTTACTAGTCGATGCACCCGACGTTCCACGGATTGTAACTTGTAACTAGTGATGAGATAAACCGTTATTGTGACTGCGAACGTGTAATTGGTAATTAAATTGTAACAATGATTGACAATTAAGATTTAATTGTTGGAGGTTTAGATTTTTGTGTACCGATGATTGCTCGACGAATTGCGAACAATAAGTTACTAATCATCATTGTAGTCGGACACAAATCTTCCAATCACGGTTAAAAAATAACGGTTTATTAACGGTTAACGGCCCGCTCTTTCCCCTGTCTTTTCTAAAAGTTTCGCGAGTCTTCTAGAAACCCCTCTCGACATAAAATATTGTTATAATCTTGGCTAATGATCATAACCTACATTCGACCCTGTATTTCTCAGACCCTACCAAAGATTTCTCTGCTGTGTCAGATCAATATTATCCTCCGTGAAATGACACCCCTTAAAACCTTTAAATCTCGCCAAACATCGCGAGTATATATATTTATTATATTTATATATGGACATTCTAAAATATACATAAAAATGAAATAAACGTCTATTTTTTCGCGTGCTTCTCTTTGTTTTAACTAATTCATTCTCGTAGCTAGAAGAAAAGTATAGCTCGGTATAACCTAGCAAAAGCAATCTACAAACCCGGTTACATTCTGATTTAAATTATTGTATTTTTAAATACCAATTAAATGTATTAATTACATACATATAAAATGAATTTTATCGAAAAATATTATTATTGCGCTACCGGAATTCGAACCTGGATATCTCTTTTCCAATCCGAGGAAGGTGCATTACCAACTATGCTACAGCGACAGTATTTTTGACGACAAATTTTCGAATCTATCGTTCCATTATTTGAAAGCCATCTACATTGGAAAAGATATCCGAGTTTGAATCCCTGTAGCGCAACAACAATATTTTTCGATAAAATTGATTTTGTGTATATCTTTATAATTAATACATTTAATTAGTATTTAAAATATCACAGACCGTCTGTTCTTAATAATTACAACTTCACAATAAGAATTTTTTCTCCTTATAATAATAATAATATTATATTTTTATTTTATATTTCTAATTCTACTTAGAAGATCACTGCTGAACTGAACTACGAGAGTATCCGAATTGAATATCAAAATGCCATGTATGAATTCTTATATAATATTCTTTGCGTTTTCAGGTGTTGTCGTCTTGTGGTCCGATGAGCGTTTCATTCTTCACCGTAGTTGTCTTCTTCGGGTCTTTCTACCTCATCAACCTGATGCTGGCCGTAGTGGCGCTCAGCTACGAGGAAGAGTCTCAAATAACGCAAGAGGTGAGCTTTTATTGTGTGCCTTGTGTGAAGTGAATATACACTCATGAAGATATTTCTCCCATCTACTCACGATAATGCCAGTTATAAGCAGTGGCGTGCAGTAGGTACAGATTTAGGTTATGCTGTTACCAATGATATTATACAATCATATATAATACATGTACTTTTGTTTAACCAACGTTTTTGGACAAAATAAATCCGTCGTTTATACGATTCTACCATGTATTTATTTGTAATTTTAGAGTACTATTAATAGTGTTTTTAAAGTTTAAGTTTTATCGTGAAATAATACTTTCTTATCCATATTAAAAATGTATGGACGTTTTTAAGAACACTTTCTATGATTGAACATGATTAATTTATTGTTTGAAAATCCTTAACTATAGGAAATAATTATTTTTATTAAAGGTTAACGTTGGAAATAGTTTTGCCAATTGATTTTTGTTTTTCCCAAATCAAAAACCTATCCATGCACCAAATTTAAAGTACAATCATGAAATCAACAGGTTAAAAACAGTAAGATAGTAAAATTCGCAAATTAGTAAAAGAGGAAGTAGACACTTCAATAATTGTAACAATAACAGTTGTAACCCTTTCTAATGTCATTATGCTAACAGCACAAGTAACGACTCCATACAAAACGGATCAACCGAAAGGAATTTTCAATTCAGTAAATAGCCATTTATATGACTTGAGTAATTCACTAGCTTAAAGACAGAACTGAGTAATGTAAATAGCACGATGCGGTGAATAAAAAAGAGCGCCATGAGTACAGCGGTGAGATTTTAGAACAAAGCTAACTAAACACATATGGCACTAATTGCAAAATAATGTTTTCGCTTATGTTAATCCAATTTTTTAATTTATATTTGTTTCCCAGAATTTTTAGTTATGCACAGCTTTTTTACCTGTATGCATTACACGCCCCTGGTTATAAGGATCAACAATTAGTACCCACCCCATAATTATTTCGTAGTAAACTTAAATTTTAAACTCTAATAATTATTTTAGAACAAAGTTAATTTAACTTTAAATATTTTAAATATTACTCACTTTGGCCCGGTAGCTAAATGCTTTGTTATAGATATAAAGTATCCGGCGGCCGTGAACTAAATATAAAATAAAAAAACGTCTGTAAAATTTCATAAAAACACGGAAAGAAAATATAAAATTTTTGATCTGTTTGTTTAAGTGTAAAAATCATCATGAAATAAATTAATTAGTCTTAGTAAAAATCTATGGTAAGCTGGACACAGAATGACATCTGTGTATGCTAAATTAAACTAGCAACAACACGTCAGAGTGCGGTACATCGAGCATGACTGGCGCCACGTAGCGGGCTACTAAACGCGATACTCATCTCTATCGCATTCCTAATTTACAGTCGCGTAACATTATGATCTCTTATTGATTGATTGATCAAGTGTTCTCGTGTAAATATTATTTGTTACTTAATTTATTTTATTCCTCACTGCAAGCCAAGTTAAATACTAAAATATCTGAATGGTGTTCCGAATTGTGGAGGCAAATCATCATAACATATGCTTCTGGTACATCTCTTCATAATATACCTCCATAAGTCTAAAATATTACGAAATACACCATTTATATTTAACAGATCATTTTCTGCCATTTCCTACAATATTTGAGCTACACCGGCGCCATCTGCTGTCAGTAGGGCGGTTTGCCGCCGTAAATTATTCCCGCGGAGCAACTTAAAATGCATCCGACTTTGGCTAAACAGTGCTGCTTTTCCTCGAATTGCTTCTTAGTAAAGTTGCACACCAAAAACACAAACCGCAAAGCGTCTCGTTTAGTTCTGTGCGCATATTTCATTCATCCCGGAAATATACGTCATTGTAATACAAAGCGACGACTGTATAAAAATGGAAAAAATGTAACTTTATAGCTATTTTTTAAACTGAACACGCTGTTCCACTAGCAATATGATCCTTGAATAATATTTTGAATTATTTTTGTGTTTAAAAGAATTTGAAGTCTAACATAAAATAAAGGACAAGAGCGAAGAGTTGCAAGGTAACATAAAAATACAAGCTACAGATTTGATTAGCAGTCACCAAAAAAGTGCCTGCTGCTTCTTCCACTTGGTCGGTCCAAGGGGTGGGGGATTTTCCTCTTCCTCAACATCCTTCGACCTAGCCCACCACACCATATTTCTCCAAGTACCTTCTCATTTTACAAGATGTCCAAAAAATTGGAAGATTTGTCTTAAAGAATCAATTGTTTAGAATCTTTCAATAGTTTGACAAACATGCATCTGAAAAAGTGAATGCTTTTCGCTTTCACACCATCGATATTAGCAGGGGCGTGCATTGCATACAAGCAAAAAAGCTGTGCGTAACTAAAAATCCTGGGAAACAAACATAAATTAAATGATCTATAATATGGATCGTGAACATATATTTACGGATTTATTACAATTAGTGCCATCTGTGTACCAATAGAAACTTTGATGGCTCGGTTCTAAAAACTACCACAACAACCCACCGCTGTAACCGTGGCGCTAGTAGCTACAATGCGTCGATTGTAGCAATTAACATCATTATCTTCTATTTTTAAGCTAGTATATTACTCAAATCATACAATTGGCTTGTTACTGAATTGAAAATTCGTTTTGCATGGAGTCGTTACCTATGCTGTTTTTTAACAAAATAATATTTGAAAGGCTTACAAATCATTGTAGTATCTACTTCCTCTTTTACTTATTCGCAAATTTTACCATCTTACTATTTTTAACTTGTTGATTTCATGATCGTTCTTTGCATTTGGTGCATGGGTTTGATTTGATTTGGGAAAAACAAAAATCAATTGGCAGAACGATTTCCTACGTTAACCTTTAATAAAAATAATTATTTCCTCTATAAATGATTTTCAAACAATAAAAGAATCGTGTTCAGTCATAGAAAGTGTTGTCAAAAATATCCATACATTTTTTATATGGGTAAGAAGTAATAAATACATGGTAGGGTCGTCGTATAAACGACGGATTCATTTTGTCTAAAGACGTTGGTTAAACGAAAGTTCATATATTGTATTACATATATTATATATGATTGTATAATATCATTGATAACAGTGTAACCTAAATCTATACGTACTGCACGCCACTGGATATTAGCAGCAAAACCTATGTCCATGCCCAGTGCACGCCGTTGCTTGTGTGCAACATCCCCTAGAGTTAACAACCCCCCGAACGCTTCCGAAACAATCCGACAAACGTGCTCAAATTGTAGGAGTAGGACTAAACCGCCTCGGTGATATATTAACTCGCACAGACCCCGTTTTCTTTTCGCACCCTCGGAACAGTAATATTTACGGCAAACGAAGATTTGAATGTTCGTTTTTAGATTTCTTAATTCGTCGCCCGTGAGTGATTTTTTTTTTAATAGCACTAAATAATTTACAATAATAAAATAAACCTATTACTAATATAATTATTGTAACTCGTTCATTCTATCTGTATTCAAATCAAAAAATGTTCTAACTAATAGTGCTACTGTTATTGCTAATTTCAAACTGAAAAAATAAAAGAACAGAAACGCTGTTTTTAATAGTTAATTATTGTAAGAACGTGAAATACAAAAATAAATTAAATATGACCAAAATCACGACTTAGTAAAATTCGTATTATCAATTTCATCTCCATCTTTATCATACTATGACCTTTTTTTAGTAATCAAGTTAGTTTTAATGCATCTCCCATATAAAGTCAACATTTATTAAAGACATTTCAAGTTAGACCGAATTTTTCAAAGCAGAAGCTCGTTGCTCAATTAGAAAAATAATGACAGTACGTACCTGCGTACACACGAATGAGACTTGCCTGGAATATATCTGCGTACAAAATACAATTGGCGACGAGTCATAGCTCTCTTCGCGCTCAACTGTGCACTGTCCTGCCCGAGTCCCGTCCGCGTATGAGACTTAGCGCTCACATTTCATACTGCTCTGCGTAGAAAATACAACAGACAACAAATGATGGCTTGCTCCGCGCTCGACTCTATACTTTCCTTTACGCGAGTTTTGAGACATGTCTCACCCATGTGTACGCACCCTAACTTTTAACCAAATGACCCTCACTATTAATAATGTATCGAAATGATTAGCCTCGTTTCGTGGCACCGAACACAATATTGATTTATTTAATTGAAGGCCGATTTAGGATACATTAGGCAAAATAAATTTCTGTTTTAATTTACTTTACATAGTCATTTTTTTTTTTTTAATTTTCTGAGCAATTAGTGTCATTTACTCGAAAACATTACACCAAAAATCAATATTGAGCTCACAACCAAATTTAACACTTTTACAAAAAATACATTTTTTATTCCAGAATTAACATGACGTCCCTACTTTTTGATATAATTAACATCCCGATCTGTTTGGAACGCTATGAACTTTGTCCAAACTCAAAACAAATAATTGCACAATCTGGAAAATCTAATAATATCATAATCAACATTTGACAATTTGGTCATAATTAAGCTTTTTTATAAAATTTTCTTTTTAAAAATGTATCGAATTTTCTAGAAGTTTAGGAAGAAAACAAAGTTTTATTTTAGTATGTAGCACTTGTAATATTTTTTAGAACATCCGTTGATTTGAATACAAATAAAATGTTTCAGTTATATTAAATAACGTGTCTGAAATCTGGAATCAGTTTTCTTTATTATTCTAAATTATATGGCGACATCTATCAAGATACTGGGAACATACAACATTTAGAATAATCAATTCTTTAAACGAACTTCAACTCGAATATGCTAACCATAAAAATTATCATAGCTGGTGATATTAATATCAATGTTATTAATATTCCCGAATAACATACTTGCAAATACAACTCTAATTTAAGAACACATTTTGTCACATTGTCTTATATAATAATGTTTTAAAATTTTAAACGGACCCAAAAAAAAGTATGTATGTAAAAAAAAATTTAAGAAACGTGTTCCTCGCCTTGCAGGAAAGAAAAAAAGATCTAAACGAACACAGAGACGACTCGATGTTCAGTTTCGACCCGGCGAACATCAACGTCAAGATCCTGGCCAAGAACCATCAAAAGAAGATTGACGCCAGGAAGGGGGTCCTGCTGGCCTCGTACACCAGGAAGAAGACGAGGCGGAGAAAAAGGGGAAGGAGCAATGCTCTGGTCGGAGGACTCCCGGAGACGACCAACGGCCAGCAGACGGCGGTGGCGGTGGCGGTGGTTGCGCAGCAAAAAAACGGGTTTGTTGCAATTTTTATCAAATTTATTTAAAGATTAGGCCAACGGATAAATGTGCCGAATGGAAATATCTCCTTTGTATATAAAATGTATAATTATTCGTTATTCTTTAACACCCTTTCACAGTGGCGTAACTAAAAAAAATGTAGGTCCCAGTGTAGAATGGAAAAAATGGTCCCCTAAATAAGTATTGTGTATAAGATATACGAATATTATCACTGCGTGATTTATCCTTTAAATAGAGTACTGTAGGGGTTGTGGTTGTAGAATATTATTTACTCGCGAGGGTCTTAATTGTGTGATCGTATCAAATGGTTTTGTGCATGGTGAGATTGAAGCCCCTGACATCTTCTGGTCGCACGCGTGTTGATGCATGTCGCAGTGTATATGAATGTGCGTGTGTAATTATTTATGCTATATCTAGAGAAAGATATTTAAAAAAAAGAGAACTTACAAAAGTTAGCGTTTATTGCGAGATGACTTACAATGGCTGGTACGACGAGTGTATAGTTAAATGCGCAAATAAAGTTGAAGACTGGAGTGGCTCGCTCGAGATGTTGACGAAAGAACAGTCTGCGGAGAAGTGGTCGGCTAGCTCTTCAAACTCGTCCGTCACGATGTATTGGCATCTGTTTATTGGTTAGTTCTCTTCGGCCCTATATGGCTGTCAGGTGAGTCCCTACACGGCCATGTCTGTGGGGCGTGTGAAGGATCACCACAGTATGAACAAAATTAGTATCTCATCTCATTCATATACTTTCATGAAAAAAACATACGTGTTCTTAGCCATTTGTATGGTCTTGCAATTTTAAATATATTTTCTTCACCTTTACGGCGATGTTCTGGCCCCTAACCCGACGTAGTAGAGGCGTACTGCTGCAGTATACATCGATAATTATTTCAATTACATTTTTTGCTGTTAATTACTATTAACGCTGAGAATGGTTTTGGTATTCACAATGCCAAATGAATTGTAAAGTGCGAACTTTTTGTGTCCCTATCTAATATGGGCCCCAATACGCTGCATTGGCATAGTTGCGCTACTGTCTTTTTGCATTTGTCAACTCCATACAGCACCTTCATTGAATTATTTCACACAAATTCTGGACTCCGTATTTTTCGGACGTTAAGACATACCTACCCCAAATGTACGAGATAATTAAAAAAATATGCAATGAAAAGTGAAAAAGAAAAATATACACCTCATTTACGGGCGAGCCAACCAGCACCAGTTTATGTAGATTTATCGGTGGGGTCGGAGCTCTATATATGTTTAGCATGGTAAATTAACTGTCAAATAAATACGGTGAGATTCTGTCAGTCAGTCAATCATGACACTACTACAGCCCAGGGTGGTCCTTGACCGCCTCGAGGAGATCCCTCCATCGATGCCAAAAACATCCAGGTGCCTCCGGATCCCATTTAGCCATCGGGGTCAAGGTATCCCAATGCTTCGTCTCCCTTCTGGTTCATGGAATATCAAGTGCGCATATGGTGAAGACTCTTTCATCCGAGACAGTGAACATTCCTTACATTTATGTACTTATATTATTGTATCAGAAAGACAAATTAAAATTAATTTAAAAAAATATATATATTAACTATACAATATAATATAGAACCTTTATCCAGAAAGAAGGCTTCCGGGATAAAAGTCATTTCTGGAGGACATATTGATTAAAAATACAGTTTGTTACCATTTTCTAACTAACTAACTTTTATTGCCATCGTCAGATCTGTGACGCCAAGCCCCAGCCCGTCGCCCAGGCACGGGAGCTCGCCACGCCACAGCAGTGTGCGCGCCCCCTTGCCCCCTCCGGTGCCTCCGCGAACTCTACAATTGCAGCAGGGGAAACTGCATCCTGGAAATGCCTTGGGTAAGTAAAATTACACTCTGGTGGTTCTGAATATTAATCCGTTGACCAATGCCACAAATATTAAAATCGGGACCCAATGCAGAATGGAAGGGTCCCCTGGACATGTATTGTATAGAAAAGGTCTAAAAATATTGTTCACGTTTGTTATTCTACAATTCTTCACCGCACATTATATTGAAATATATATTTTAGATAAATGTACATATTATTTATTTCTATGTCTATGTAAATACGAATTTTTTATATTAATAAAACAAAGTTCAAAGGAACCCATCACAAAAAGATATAAAAAAAGGATACGGAATAGTTTTTGACAAATATCAACAAAAAATCTGTTTAAATTAAAACAAACGAAAAAACACACTATAAATTAAAACAATCACATTTTTCAAAAATATAATTTTTTAATATATTCGGCAAACAATTTCCCAGGAGACGAGTTGTGAGAAAATAATTGTTCGAAACAACACTTTATTTACCCGATGGCCTCATCGAGATGTTACTTCACCTTCCACCACATCTTTATACTCACTACAAAAATGACAGGGTTCTCATCCTCGGTCACAGAAAAGTTGGTACACATGCTCTTCACAACATCACAATGCACAATACACGAATCAAGTTAATTAAAAATAGGCCACAATATATACTAATTTATTATGTTTGTTAAGCATTCGCTATGCGTTAGGCTCACCAAATAGCATATGACTTTAGTCGAGCGTGGGAGACAGAGTGGGGGAAAGTTTGAACAATATCTCAAGATGGCATAATTTCATTTTTTATCATTACGAAAACCGAACACCGATATTACTTCAATTCGAAATGTCACTCTTTTGGTCAAATTAAATAAATCACCATCTAGCCACAAGCACATAAATGTTAGTGAAAAACAAAATATCACTAAGTGTGAATCAGTCACTGATATCTCTAATAACTGTGAGTGATTATCTGAAAATATCGCGATTCGTGACTCTTGTCTGAAAACATTGCCTAATATAAATTTATTTCATTAGAGAATTTAATTCATCGGTGGTTTGTTATTTGATTTTTATTTACTTATTTACACTAGAAAGCTGTGCAAATTGAATACATACTGTTAAGAACACATTCTTATTGTGAAGTTGTAATTATTCAGAACAGACGGTCTGTGATATTTTAAATACTAATTAAATATATTGATTATAAAGATATACATAATAAATCAATTTTTTCAAAAAATATTGTTGTACCGGATCTCTTTTCCAATCCGAGGAAGGTGCGTTACCAACTATACTACAGTGACAGTATTTTTGATGACAAATTTTCGAACCTATATGTAATACTTTTTCAAATTAATACATCTATCGTTCCATTATTTGAAAGCCATCTACATTGTTTTTACGGAATCTCAAATACCTTTGAGTAAACCGATACCAGACGCCAGAATTAACAATTCATTTTTATAAAATTTAGACATATTGATTCAACTTGTATATTATTAAGGAGAACACATTCTTATTGTGAAGTTGTAATTATTCAAAACATAGGTCTGTGATGTTTTAAATACTAATTAAATAAGCGCAACAAAATTGATTTTATATGTATATTTTATAATCAATACATTTAATTAGTATATGAATACATACTATTTAGGCATTACTTTTTAGTTAATTTATTTTGTTATTGTGATATTATTATTACAAAATCCTACTTTTCAGCAATCAATATACATATTTACTTGGAAGTTACTTTCATGTATTGTAAAATTTTATCACAAAACGCTTAATAGACTAATAATGTCTTATTAATTATGATATTTCTAGTGCCTCCATACAGAGGGCAGCTGGGCACAGGCAGCAGGCAGGCAAGTGGATCAGATAACAATAGGGAATCGTCCCTAGATGACTCCGGAGTGGTGGACGACCATGAGGAACCAGACCAGCCCTTTGAAGACCAAGGACAACACGCTCATAGCCTGGTGCAGGTAATAGTTAGTCAATCTTTGATATTACTAGCATGTTCACTTTAATTTCTATTTCTTCAACTTCTAACCGATGTGAACTATGTATATTTTGTCATTTTGCCATAATGGACTTAAAAAGTTCTTAGAGATTCTAGAGCCAAAGAGACACTTCTAACATTTTCTCAGTGAAATGTTCATAGAATGCACAAATGCTGGATGATTTTGGATTTTTCTCAACAGAATTACTCGATCTATATCTTTCAAAGAGTTTACAAATTAAAAAAGCATTTTAAGTAAATCATAAAGTCAGTAACATGAAATGATTTCAGTTTAACTATTGATGAGTGACTGAGAGTTTCTATTTTAAAAGAATTTTCGCTTGCACCAGTCAGCATACAAAACAAGCTTGTTTGCTCTTCTAGTTACCGAGAAGTCAGAAATGTGATCGTTCAGGTGTATAGATAAGTTAGTCTGAAAAATAATATTTATATCGATCTCACGTTTTATCGTATACTTACACATCTCAAAGATTTTTTTCAAATCTTATAATTACTAATTTATACATTAATATTGCTTAGATAATTTCGTAATTTTCAAACTACACAGACTACCAGACTTCAAATGTAAAAATCTTTTATTTCTTAACAAAATAATTTTTACTTATTGTGTTTTATTTTAAGCTAACAAAAGGCAATTATCTATCACTGATTCTTGTTGTTCTCTTCATATAGGGCAACTATAATGTTTTAATTTGTATTTATCATCATGTTACGAATTTCAGATTAAAATAATAACTAATATTTACCCATTTTTCTATAAAAATATCATTGCAATCTGACTGTCATCTTATCATTCTGACTTTGTATGCAATTTCTCTGCAGATATCAAAACCTCATCACCTTTTTATATAACTCTAGTCATTTCCACATTCATAAATATTGTCATGTACCCGAGTAGTCTATCTTCCAGTATCAGGTTTTTCAGGATATTCCAGGTTCTAGGTATTAAGAGATTCCCTCATTATAAATAAATAAAAAATATGATTTTATTTGTAACTTTGATTTGACCTGTTTTATTCTCAAAAATTTTCACCAGACTTTAAAATTGATTAATTACATACTATATTTTAATACCTGGGTTTTCATTAAAGTTGCAGAGAGCTGAAGCAACTCCGGTAACAGTTGCGCTGTCTCCACGATCTGTACGGGTGATCAAGTGTAATGGAATAGCGCAAGCAAGGCGCGTAAGGCACGCTCATTCCACGTACACCCTGCATCCCGATTATTTATCACAGATTGTCGTACTAGGTAAGTAAAATATGCGACTCCACAGTCAATAATATTCTAATAGAAACTTATAAATAAATCACCAACTTGAAGAATACATAATTAATTATCTATTTTACTTACAACAGAGCATAACAAGACGAATGCTTCGAGCTTCCTTTAATTATCTGTTATTTTATTTGATGGCCACAAAAAAGATAATACATGAATCTTTCTGCTTTAGTAATTGGAGAATTTTCCTTCGACCTTAGGGAAATCTGTAGATTGTCTGTAGTTTATAGAAAACTCTTCACATATTCAATATCAAACACAAATATTTAGACACTTCTCGATCCAGCACTGCACATTTCTACAATGTACGCAATAATATTATTACTGGAGAAACTAACTTGTTGCGCATTGCTGGCAGTAAAGAAGCAAACCTGTCACATGACTACTTAATTAGATTAAAATTAATTAAATATGAGCATTGTAATTATTGTAAAATACTGTTTCTATTAATTATAATAACTCACTTTTCTTAACACTGGTGTTTAGCTACACGACAATATGTTGCTAATACTTTATTCATTTTGTTGTTAACACATTGAACATTCACAAAAATTTCACAAATTAGATCACTAACAATAATTTCAACTTAGATCAAAAATAATGCAATTATAAAACAATAAAACGTTTGTCATCTTTTCAATTATTGTTATAGTCGTCAACATTGTAAATTCTTTTTTCTTTACCAATTCATCAAATTCAGAACATTTTCATTATATTAATTCTATTTATAGTTTAATCTTTCTTAATCTTCATTTCTTCTAGAATATGTACTCAGTTTCTGTTTTTTCTTTGATCTTTTTAAGACTATTGTATACATTATTATACTGAGCTGGCTTAAGCTTGGCGTGCATTAAACTAAAAGATTAGAATGACAGGACATTAGATAATTAGGCAAATTTATCATTTATCCTGCTATAAAAAACGAAACATCTTTTGGGGCACCTGTCGTAAAAGATTCGGTTGTGGAAATATCAATCTACCGGTTCAGTCTTTGTTTCGGCATCTAAATGAATCAAAACGCTTGAATGGAGACTGAACCTAGATCTTGAATAATTGTAATGCTTTCAATTCCTACTTGGAGACCCAAATTAATACTTTAAACCTTCTAAATTATTTATCCCTGAAAAGGAAAATCAGAAATTTTTGGTATTTGTTTGTAGTTTAGAAATTATGGCATGTGTTTTGAAATAATGTTTTTTTTAACTAAAATTATGTTATGCAAAATATATTTAAAAATTATTTGAAATGAATGCCTTGATATATTTACACAGCTAATAAAAATACATTGCAGTATAACACAACTTCGGAAGAAATTTGCAGTGAACTAGCTTATTGCATTAACAAAAAGATCAGAGAAAATACTTATTTTGTTTTAAAACAATCTTGGGTCTCCAAGAGATAATTTTTGAAAAAAGATTATAGAACTTTTTTTAATCATTCATTTGAAATAGGTTCCTAGTCACGAGTGGTGCACTAAGCCTGCACACAACATCATCTAAATATAAGGTTCTGATTAGAATATTAATAAAATAATTGGTGTTATCAGAAACCATCGTTTTTAATGTTGGTTCAACCTTTCCTGGACACAATATTTTCATACGCATTAGAAATAAATTGTGTACAGTTAGTTCCCGAGTTACGTAACACGTGACTTACGTAAATTCGCAGGTACGTAAAAAGAAATTCTCGAAAATTAGAAAAAAATACCCTTGCTTTTGCGGGTTTTGAAAATTCTAATACTTGGTACGCATAAATAAATGGCATTGTATATTGTATAATATTATCTCGTTGACTGCTTCAAACCTCGTTCCGGGTTATTCGGCTACTTTAACGAAGCTCCACGAAGATCGTTCAGGGGTATAGATGTGATACATTTTAAATCTATCAGTATTTACACGGTATTCGTGTTGAGAGGTCGTGCGTCGTTAGTTTAATATTTACGTTTATTACAGCTACATAGTATTCATTGTTTATTTACCGTTAGAATGCAATCAAAATGTCAAACTGAATGCGCTTGTAATAAACCTAAAAAACAAAGGACTGCAATTATTATAAAAGAAAAGTTATAAATAATTTGTATGTATGACGACGGGAAGATTATAACAACAATAGCTCGGCAAATAAATCGACCTATTTCAACAGTGAAGGACAAATTTCACATTGTTAGAAGCATAAAAGGTGTGACATTCGACTTATATAAAATTCAAATTACGTAAAGGTCTACGGAACGCATTACTTACGTAAGTCGGGAAGTGCCTGTATTTGTTTTTAAAAAATATTGGTGAAACAATAATAATACAAATAGGGAGTAATTATTTTAATTTCACTAAATCCCGTCAAATGTCAATATATTCCACAATACATACCTTAATTTTCAAAATTGCTTGTTTTTGGTAAGTGGATAAATATTATTTCTGGTTTTCTAAATAGTCGGTGACAGTATTCGCATTCAAAATAATTTTATATATAACATATCAATAAATATTTGATAAAAATCTCACAATTCTAATTCTCACAATTCATCCATCTTCATAAATCTCTCCTTAGAAGAGTGTGCATTTGCATTCACCATTAGCCATCTCACAACTAGTACTTCTGCATATTATATAATTAGAGAATGTCACGCTTTCGCTTAAGCGCATCTTTGCACTTTTCGTTCAATCCAAACAAACTGAAATTATCATCAGGGGCTGACTGGCCATACCGACGTCCGGTAGAGTTACCGCCGGAGCAAACACCTCTGCCTCTCGCTGACTTGTGTACAGACAAGACAATCAAATTAGTTCCGGCCAAGGATAACATGCTATTGTCCTTTTATTCAGGTGAGTCGTTGCGAATGTTTAACAATGTCCCACAAAAGGATTTGAAAACCCAATTGGACATAATTTATAAACAGTATTTGTGATGATCATGTAATGTACCATTCAAAATTTAGTTATACATATTCATTTGCCCTTAACAACGCAATTATAATGATTATTTAAAAAATCTAATGTCAAATTTTGGATATTTGAACAAGTGTTTAAAGAAAATCACAAATATGACATAGAATTCAGAAAGTTGAGTTTTCAAATTCATCGAAATCTATTCATTATCATCAATTTTTGGTGGATATTCGATATTAACCTTACTTAACTAACCTACGATATATCCACTAGATATTGACGATTATGTATACTTCGATCAATGGTTTTATAATATCACTATGAATCAGTGATGTGTTGCATTGCTCAAAGCTTGTTTTTGCATGTTTCCTTCACTTCCTTCTTGCTCTATTAATGTTTGACTCTGTTTGCATACTGAATGTGCTGCGTGTTACTATTTTGAGGCTTTTCCATTAAAGATTGAACTAAATTTACTAATTTAAAACTCTAAAATCGATCAATAAACAAATCAATCCACATAATTTTAATTTAACTGAATATTTGACAACAAAAATCTATAAAGTTAAAACTACGTTAACATTTGATTGATCTATTTTTCCTATCTAGGTGTTTCTCCAAAGATATGAAATGTTATGTTGCTAAACATCTACAATAAAACAATTGAGATCTAAATCATTGAAAAAACGAACAAACTGTATCTAACTAAACTTTGGCAATGATTTCAGAAAGAGAAGAGATTTTGACAATTCGTCTACAAACATTCCATTTTTGAGTGCTTTGAAATGCCAATATTTTCATTTAAAATAAACGTGATGGATTAAAATATATTTTAAAAAGATTGTGACTGTATGATAAATAAAATAAATTATTTTAAACACACAATACTCTTGAAAACATTGCCAAATTACAATGAGAGTGCATTGATGGT
Source organism: Eubasilissa splendida (assembly GCA_031772225.1). NCBI lineage: Eukaryota > Metazoa > Arthropoda > Insecta > Trichoptera > Phryganeidae > Eubasilissa > Eubasilissa splendida. The sequence continues at coordinate 19,785,676 of CM062856.1, forward strand.
TCCATGATTCCAGTTTTTTTTTTTATCATAATAACAAAAGCATAAAACTAACAACCAGTGAAAATGTTTGAACATTCAAATATGCATATAAGATCTATGATTGCTTTAAAAAATACATGTTTGCTTAAGCACAGAATGTCTTCCGGTCACCCATTTTTCTAAGCTTTGCAATAATATACTGTTGAGCATTATAATATGTTCAAGCTTGTTGTCGCACAATCCATATGCATTTTACCCATCTAATACGGCAACCCAACCCATTATTGCTTATGAAATTAATTTTAACTTAACATTATGTCACGAATATAAACAATAGTGTACAAAGATGTTCAGAAATACTAATTTAGACACCACGTCTACAATTTTCTGCAGAGCAAGCTTTCAAGTATTGTACAGTTGTAAGAATTTGCAAAGTACATGAAATGAAAAATTCACAGACCACACCTTCTATTGATTCATAATTTCTTTCATTTAATATCCATACAACCTGACATGTGGAATGCTCTATATTTTAGCATGTAGATGTACATATACATCGGGTCCGATTATTTATCGACAAAGGTATCCAAGACATTTGATATTGAAATTTCACCGCTGATAGAGTAGTCAAGCATTTTTTATGAACAATATGTTCAACACATCCAGTTCAAAAACATAATTGTTTGATTACTCAAAATGTTTACAATAAACATATTTTGAAGTGTGAGAGGATCTTTATTTGTATTTGATTATGTAACAACAGTTAGTAAAAGATTAAAAATCTTTAATTGTACATGTTTGATTATATATGTATAACAATATTCAGTAAAAGATTCCAAACAAAGATATTAAGAGCGCAAGAACTTAACAAATGGAATTAAAGATTCTCATCAATCTTACCAGACTAATCATCAATTTGTTATGTATTAAATAAACATTATTTCAACGTATTAAATAATAATGCGCAATTGGAACGACATGAAGGTAATTTCAAAAGATATAGTGTATGCATAATCGCATTGTTATAATGTGAACAACTATTCGAAATTAGAAACAATGTATATTTAATCATAAACCCTTTCTATAAACTATAAATACTGGAAATAGAATCAATGTACAAAATGTTATGTATGTCAAGTGTTGCTTTGGTGTTCTGTTTTTAAATTGTGTATTTGAAAGTTTGTTCTGTAATTACTGTCAACTGTTTTCAACAAGTGTGTATTGATGTTCATTAATTAAATATTATGATTTGTGTCTCTTGTTTCTGTTTGTTTTCAAATTTACAAAATAAACGGATAATTCTAATAGATTTGTAAACATTTATTTCTAGACGAGCTCCCCGACAGAAACTGTGATAAATGCGTCTCGTGCTGTATTGACTACGAAGGATGGCTGCAGTTCCAGAATTGCCTTTATAAAATAGTGAAGGATCCCTTGTTTGAGCTGTTTATAACAATGTGTATTGTTTTGAATACACTCTTTCTGGCGCTGGAGCACCACGGGATGAGCGAGAGCATCCGCCGGGCCCTAGATATAGGAAACAAAGTTAGTGCCAACGTTCATGTTATCGCACTTATTTTATTTTTATACTCAAAACAAATCTAAATACAGTAGCGTCTCTATTATCCAGGGTCGCATTAACCTGATTGCAATGCAGGTTTAAAAGATTTTAAATAAAATTTTGAAACATTTAAAAAATGTAAAAATAATTTTTCATTCGACTACATAATACGTACCAAAAAATTTTATTGGCAAAATTGTGAACACGTCATCAACCGAAAATCCTGGTCGATGATGTGTTTTTCATGATTTACGACATTTACAAAATGACATTCAGTATACTAGTTCGTTCCCGTAAATGCATTCGACAGCTGTGGTTCCCGGGTTTCCTATTGATAATATGGTCAGATATGAAATATGAATACTAACTAATCTAACCTTTGATTGGGCGCGCTGATGCTCTGTCGTTGTAGGTGGTCCGATATTGTTGTTCTTCTTCTTCTGGGTAGATTTCCGACCGACCGAAATGCTCACTGATTATTGAGATCTCTTTACCATACGGTGTACTGGATGCATTTGCATCTTGTCGTTTTGAGCGCTCTTCAATCTTCGAAAAAGGGCGGCAATATTCATACACATATTTGACCAATATAACAAGAAATCCCAGGTGTGCCAATCAAAAGAATAAAGACGCATAAACCTTTATTTAAAAATGGAACAATAGCACTCTACTGCATGAGGTTTGATGAACATGTAATTTTAGATGTTTTTAAACTATTTTTTGTGCTGATTTCAGATTTAGTATTTGTTTCTGTTATCACTTTTTTTGCTAACCAAGTAAGTACTTTATTCCTTAAAACGTAATTTGGATACATTTTTGCGAGGAAACAAACAGTTGGCAAAAGAATATAAGTGAACCAACTGTTCAACCAGACAAGATACTATTACCTTCTCTTGACATAAAGTTTGGCTTTCACAGTTCACTAAAGCACTTCCAAAAGATAGTGGCTGCTTCCGATACTTAGTAATAAAGTTTCCCAAAGTATCTTCTGAAAAACTTAAAAAAGGGATCTTCATGGGGCCGCAGATCAGAAATTTAATGAAAGCATTTGAATGTACAATAGATCCAGTACAATAAAGGGCTTGGGTTTCATTTATACAAGTTGTGGCAGATTTTTTGGATAACAAGAAAGATCTGAAGTACAAAGCCAATGTCGTGAATTTCAGGAAATTAGGCTGTAACATGAGTGTATAGCTTCATTTTCTACATTCGTACTTCGATTTTTTCCTTGAGAGCATTGGAAATGTCAGCGAAGAACAAGCAGAACATTTCTATCAAGACATCAAAGACATGGAAAAGAGGTACCAGGGAAGGTGGAATGCTAACATGATGGCTGACTACTATTTTATGCTGAAGAAAGACGGCACTTGTGACTGACGAAAATCAAGGAAAAGCAATTTTAAACCACCTGAGAAAAAAATTAAAAAGTTAAATCAGCGTCAGATAGAAGAAAATTAATTTGTGGAAATATAACTTTTTTACTTTTTATTTTGCCCTCTTAACATTAATTAGCAATTTTTAGTGCATTTATGCCATTGTCTACACCAATACAGTGTGATGTAATACTATTCTGTTATAAAAAGCATGCAAATTTTTGTAAAAGTTCAAAAATAATTTGTGCAAAAACCTTACGAGATTGAGAAAAACAAACTGCAGATCTGAAATCAGCATGGAAAGTACTATTAGGTTCACCTTATTTGAATAAAACATTGTTCTAAAAGTTCAAAAATGCAGCGTGGTGAATTAATAAATATGGAGCTGGGGTAACCATCCTAAATTTCATAAATACTTAATTTATTGAAGTGTGTTTTAAATTAAAACAATCTAACTATTTTTACAAGCTCCCTGCTATCTTCTCCCGCAGTATCAGTAGAAGAAATTAATATTTAAATAAACTCTCAAATGTGTCATCAAATTTTCAATTGTGATTGTTCCAGGTCTTCACATCCATCTTCACACTTGAGTGCTTCCTGAAAGTCTTGGCTCTAAGCAAAGACTTCTTCGCGTGTGGATGGAACATCTTTGATCTTATCATAGTATCAGCTAGTTTGCTAGATCTTATTTTTGAACTCGTAGATGGATTATCTGTTCTACGAGGCCTTAGACTGGTAATGACCTACTTTTTTATATAAAAATAAACCATTGTCATCTTTTAGCTGGGCCAAAAAAAAAACTGCTAACAATAAGAATATGCATATATTGATTCTGTAAACTACAAAAAAATTACGCAACAAATAGGTCTTAAATGAAATTAATACAAATTCGCTTTGTTTAAACCACTTTATTTTAGGTATCACTGTTCCTTCTTTAGGGTAAACTAGATCCTAACTTAACATTACAAATTACATTACAACAATTATACATTAGTGTCAGGTGTTAAAGTGAACCGTGAACCTGTGACCGCACAGTCCTATCTTAAATATGTTCCCATTCACCATATCATTTATCTCTTTCCCTCCCCCTGATACCTGAAATAAAGTGGTTTTAAACAAAATGAATTTGTGTTAATTTCATTTATAACGAACCGCAAAGTGATAGCTGAATACAACAGTATAAATAAGTCTTCATTAAGTCTTAAAATAAATTACCTACTACCAGAAATTCAGTCCTCTTATTTCAAGCAATTAAAAAATATATTTAAAAAAATAGGTACTTCACCCATAAAATATATTGTACAATGACTCTGCCATGTAAATAATTGTGAGTAATGTTTATATACTTATAGAGAATATAATAGATTGATCAAACTTAAGTTAAGTTAATTAACGAGCAGTAATATGCTATAAGATATGTACAGTCGATTCCATTTAATTGTAAAAATTAATAATACCTACAGTGATCGAGAAACGTCAGATTTCGGTATCCCCCAAGAGACCGTATTAGAACCAGTGCTGTAAATGACATTTTTTTCAATCAATACATGATCAAATTACTTCATACGCTGACGGCACAGTCCTAATAATAAGTGAAATTAATTGGGAAAGTATAAAATTAAAGGCCACCGAAGAAATTAATACAATTAAAAACTTTTAAGATATTAATTTAATATCATTAAATAGTTTAAAAAAACCTTTGTTATTCCGTTTGCAATAAAATCAATTGATTTTTCGAAAAAATTCGACATCATAATTCGATAAAAATCTTAAATGGAAAAATCTAATTTGTCAAGTAGTTAAAAAGATTATTATTTTTAAGAAACAAAACATAATCGATAAAAAAATTGTATTTAGTATACTATACATTTATTCAAGCCATTTTACAATATGCCATCGTTAGTTGTGGATCAGCTTATAATACTAGCCCGTATCCAGTAAAAAATGTACAAAAACTTATCATAAAAATAATATTAAACAAACCAAAAGATTATTCGACAAAATTACTTTTTGAAGAATTCCAAGTATCAACATTTTATGATCTATTTAAAAAAATTCTATTCTACAAATATTAAAACAAAAACAAAAATATCATTTTATTACTGAAAATCGTACTAGGTTAAATTTGTATTTTCATGCTCAAAAATCAACACATCATTTGCACAACACCGCTATACGCACCTAGGAAAAAATATATTTAACAGCTTATCCAAAAACATCAGAGAAATTAATGATAATAAAGAACTAATAAATGCCATTAAAAATACTTTAAAAAGAAACATGTACCCCTAAACTAAACATTTATATATTGCTAATTATTATTATTGTATTATGTACGAGTTATTGTTTTTTTAATATACAGTCCACTTCTCTTTAATATACAGTACACAAGCAAATACTTTCAAGAGAAGTAAAACATGAAAAAAAAAAAATTGTATTGTATTATGGTACTTTGATTAATTAAAAAATAAATTTAAAAATTGGGCCCCTGGTTAATTGGGCCGCTTTTTTGGGCCAAATCTCAAGGAACAGAAACCAATCCAAGAAACTAACAGTAATTTAAATTGCTTAATTGGGACAACACTCCGGTTAATTGGATCAGTAAATTTAAGATCACAATACATATTATACACATAACTTCAATGTTTACAGTCACTTCGGTTTGGCAGTGCGCCGGTTGCCTGATGACCTACCTACCGTCCTGTACCGTATTCAATTACCGCCTAGCAAATGCAATGTATCTTTTGTACTATAATATAGTTTGTCGCTGACATTTGACATCATCAAAAATATGAATTATATGAAAATATTATTTGTTCAAGAATTTAATAATTCAAAAATATTCATTAAGAAAAATATCAATTCTACGCTCGCTTTGATGAATTGGGACAGCCACTCAATTGGGCCTAATTAGGGTTTCTGGACCTGACCCGACCCGACCCGATCTGGACCCGGTCGGGTAATGACCCTAAAACCCGGGTTCAGGTTTCTAGCGAATTGCTGCAAAATATTGAAAAATGACTGAATGATCAAATGCATTTGAATATTATCAATTTGTTCAAGGCGCTTATAGACCCAAATTTAAATCCTTCAGACAAAGCCTTAAGTTTGGCTACACAACTGATGAGCAGGCTTTCCAAAGTTCGGTTTCAGAAATCAATCTATGGACAGTATAAAAGATTCAATATTAATTGACGATAAGGAAAAGGTATTAACAATGGATGAAGAGTTGGATCTCATTTTGAAAAATGCTGAAACACCGGAGAAACAGGAAACGGACAATTTTAAATGTTTAAGGGAAGAATTTGTCCTGTTTAAAAACAATGAAAAGTGTTAGTTCAATCTTGAGAGGCTCTACGACGCGCTTTGCATAGTGAGACCAACTTCGAGTGACAATGAGCGAAATCAGAATTAGGGGATAAGTCCCTCGCTGTATTAGTATTCATAAAATATTATGATATAAGAGATTCTAAACAAAATAACCTATAAGTGCTGTAACATTATTTGCAATAAACATAATAAAATCGTTTATTTTTTTATTCTTATGTTTATACTATAATGATTTTGGACCCGAACCCGGACTCGAACTCGCCGGATTTCCAAAATATTGGACCCAGACTCGGCGGGTTTCAAAAACCCTAAGCCTAATGTCCTGGTCTCAATGTGTCCCAATTAAGCAGAATCAACTGTATATATATATATAAATATAATAAAATTAGAGTAGATGTGAGCTGGATGGATATTTATTGTAATTTTGTCTTGGCGGTCTCGTAAACTTAAAAATTGTGCCTGTAGTAATAATAAATAATTGCTTTTCTAATCAAAATCAGTTATAAAATGATTATTTTATTAATTTCTCAAGTGTGGACATGAAGATTAATATTGATATTGAAAATGTACACATTATATTTGTTTGTCTTTACCAATCAACATTACATTGCAACCCGATCTAAATGTCATTTCTTTTTTTCCAGTTAAGGGTGTTAAAATTAGCTCAGTCATGGACCACGATGAAGGTCCTCCTGAGCATTATTATATCCACTATTGGTGCATTAGGTAACCTTACGTTCGTGTTAGTTATTGTCATATACATATTTGCTGTGATCGGTATGCAGCTATTCTCTAAGGATTACACTCCTGACAAATTTGATCCCGACCCTGTGCCAAGGTATGTTACTTACCTTCTAGTCTGATTTAATATTTAAATAAGAAGTATTTGTTATGTTAGCTTTAAATAATCTGTTCAGCTTAATAGATTCAACTATGAAGACCAGTTGACATCTGAATGCAAACTATATTTTGTGGAATTGGTTTTAGCTTAGATTGGAAATTTGTTTAGCTGAAGTAATGAAGCTATGTCCTCTTTCTGTAAAATAAAACATTTGTGGTTTCAGGCTGTATGTTACATTACATTACGGTAGATTTATTAAATACTAATATAATACATACATTTCTTAATCTAATAATATATTTCAGGTGGAATTTCAATGATTTCTTCCACTCATTTATGATGATATTCCGAATCCTGTGCGGGGAGTGGATCGAACCCCTGTGGGACTGCATGCGGGCAGAAGAGGTTGCGGGGCCGGAAACGTGCTTCTTTATTTTCTTACCTGCATTGGTTATGGGCAATTTCATGGTGCTCAATCTCTTCCTTGCCTTGCTGCTCAACAGCTTCAACAGCGAGGAACTCAAGAACAAGAAGGAGGTAACAGTTGATACACCTATAATATCTCAAGCATGACTCAAATTTACATTATCGTCAGTTATTAGATTATTATTTGATTGTCAATTTACATTGATCTTTTCAAAATTTTGATTTCCAGGAAGTTGGCGAGGATTCAAAATTAGCGAGAAGTTTTGAGAGAATACGATCAATCATGAGAAAAAAGAGAAATGCATTTAGCAGTAAACCTAAAATAGAAGAAAAAGCCTCCCAACTCGAGCAGCTAGTTAATGAAGTAATTATACAGAAAAGATTAAGTGGCGAAAAAAGGTTTTCAACAATCAGTGAACATCGATACTCCGGTTCACTTCAAGAGACCATCATTGGATTTCCTCATGATAACATTTATAATCATAGCTATCAGGAAGCACTCAACAGGTACACAAGAACGCGATATACATATATTAGGCTCTATTTACATGGAAAAGGGATTAGGCACCATTGTTTTTGCTATTTAATTTGCATTTCAAAATCTTAATATTTACAAATTAACGCTACCTTTTTATTCAGCTGTCTGTGAGGTGAATTCTTCAGGAAGATTTAATCTATCTCATTGAAGAAATATTTTAAAAACTACGGGCGACAGCACGCAGAAGTTTGGTCTATGGAAATTTAGTCGCAATGGATTGCTTCACGGGGGAACAACACGCATTCTGCGTAAAACAATTTTACAAAACAATGATTCTTATATGATTGTTCTGTGCCTGTTTTGCGCTCACTCGTCTGAGTGCTAATTTAATTAATCGTGGTTCAGGAAGTTAAAGGAGACCGGTTCAACGCTAAATAAGAAAAAAACTGAGCGGCCACGGAGTAGAAAAAGCGAAGAGAATGTCGCGTAAGTTAATGAGTCTGTACGAGAAGATCTGGGATTATCGACACGTAAGTGTTCTGCTGTTATGGCGATATCAAGATCAACTTAAATAATAATAACAGTCACAATAATCCAACTTAAGGTGAATATTCGTCAAGAGATAGCCAACATCCATGCGCTTTGTGTCATAGAGTGTTTCAAAACCTAGGTACCAGAAGACGGTGGACATCTAGACAATATTATTTTTAAAACATGATTTTCCCAATAAACAATCATTATCGTACAACTTCAATTTTTTTCTATTGAATTTTCTAAAGTTCAGAAACTTACCCATACTGAAAAATCACAAGAAACGTTGCTTTTTATTGTAAAACTGTTTTACGCAGAACGTACGTTGTTTCCCCGGGAAGCTATCAGAAGACCAAGTAGCGTTTTAAAAGGTCCAAAAACTTATGACCCATTGGGCCTGTACTATTGTTATGTCCTTACGGACTAACCTATAAAATGCAATTGAAATTTCATGACGAATAAATAAAAATGTAAATGGTTCTACGGTTTGTGGAAAAGACATGTTGCACAATCCCTATTCTGTATAAATATGTAGTACAATACAAAATCAGTCAGGCATACCATACATTTAGCTTTAAAAAATTATAACCTTCACAATTTTAACGAAAAACAATATTTTATTTTTATTTTAATAAATAGAATTTTTTCAAAGTATTACACACTTAGAAAGTCTTAGAAGCTAACCCACTTGTTAAAAATGTAAACTTGATCATTGATATGAAGTGAAAATAGAAATCATTTCTTATTAATTTAAATCAGTACAGATCTCTTTAAAGACTGAAATGATTCATTAACTCACTTGGCAGTTGATAGCATCGATTTGTTTTTCAAGCTCCGGCACTTATCACAGCACCGAGTAAGCAATGGGTCACATACAAATTACGCTTACCAATTGTAGATTGTAGATATTTCATTAGCATTAGGCTAATTTAGACGCATAGAGCTTGCGTAATATGTACTTAAATTTCAAGTTTAAGCTCAGTGGCGTAACTGCGCCAATGCGAGCCCAAACGGTCCGCGCTCTACAACACATTTGTTATCGATACTTTTGCGAGTGTCGGTAATTTTTCCAGCACTAATAATGAAATTATTTTTATTATCCACCACAGCAAGAAATGGATTATGAAATACAGGGTGGCCCAAAAAAGTAAGATGATTTCGTAAAATGTTATATAATTACATCAAAATTAGTTTAACTATATCAACAATAGCTTAAATAGTTTACTAATTTAATTACTTACCTATTTACCTATATTACGTTTTATTTCGACAATTACCGGTCGCCATCTTTGATTATTAATTTTTCCATTGTTTATATTTGGTTTTTTAAAATTGTTGCCCAGAATAACAAAAATCACTGCAGAAGACCGTATTCTGATCAAAAATTTGCGAATTGTAAAACATTGGGGTGTTGGGAAAATGATCAACCAGTTTCAAAACAATGCCTGGAGTATAGCTAGACATTACAGCAGGACGGAGCTCCATCTCACACAGCCAGAAATACAATCAACTTTCTTCATTGTGAGAATGTTAATTTCATCGAGCCAGGCATGTGGCCACCGAACGGCCCAGATTTAAACTCAATAGATTATGCAATTTGGGGTGTTTTGATGATTTCTGATTAGCTAAATATTGTGCAAAAAAATTACATTACAAATTATAATTAATTATATTATGTTTTGAAATAATTTGTGTGTTACAAGATGTTCTCACTTTTTTTGGGCCATCTGTATATAGAGTAGTGCTCTGCTATATGTATATTGGGTTAAACAGGCGGATTATCACCTATGAAACTAAGAGTTTATTTAAAAATACACATTTGTTTTTTAAATGAAATGTGAATATTACAAAAGGCAAGAGATCAATCTTAATTAATTAATTAATAAATCCATGTTGTATTTAATGCTCTTATGTACAATACTTAAAGGCAAGTGAAAGATGTAGTGCTTGAAACACATGTTATGCATACCGTGGACGGCGAGATGCACAAATATCTCCACTCTTCAGGAGCTGAACATCAAGAACATTTGGCTAAAACGAATCCTTCAATTTTTTGGGCATCTTGCGTGAAGGGAAAATAGCTTGGAGAAGCTTGTTGTGGTTGGTCACGTTGAAGGACGAATAGGAAAATAAATACATCCCACCCGTTGGACTGACCAAGTTGAAAGGGCAATAGACACTTCTCTGGTGACAGATCTGCAGGATGCCGAAAAAAGTGAAGGAGCATAGACAAGAGGGCAGGAGTTCATAGAGATCACGATCCTCAGTCATGTGGGACCAACGTCGATGGATGGATATACAATACATGTACAGGGGTTTTTTTTTCATTTCGTATTGGGGCCCAATTTTTTTTAGTTGCGCCACTGTTAAACTAACCAATCAAAGTTAGAGCCGAGAAGTTCAAATTTACTGTCTGAAAAATGTTTAAATTTCTATTCAAATATTTACAAAAAACTCGGCTTGATTTGATTCCTTTCTGACAACTCTGACCGATAAAGTGAATCGTCCAGTGACCGAATCATTCAGTTTTTAAGATATCGCATATGTAAATTGCTTAATTATGCCCCCTCAATAAATTAGATGCCTTAACATGACAAGAATCTAATAACTTTAACTAAACAACACAATAAAGAAATTGTAAAATCACCACTATAGTTGTAGCTAGACCAACAATATTATATACACATCCATCCCATAGTAATTTGCACTAATTTTTAAATGTTGGGTCTATTATTTCACATTTGTAGGCCTGTATCAGGTTCTGATTTTTGCTATTCTGCCGGTGGTCTATTTCACCAAAGTGCCGCTTACAACCACGGGAGTCAGGAGACGTTGAAGGATATAAAGGAGATCGGAGGGGAGTGCAAGAGGTACTCCGCCACCATTCGGGAAGACTCTAAAGAAGCATTGGAAGTGTCTCCAGAGAAAGAGATGAAAGAGTTTGCCAACAAACAGCTCCTGCAAATGCAGTTCTCTTCAGGCTTTGGGACACAGCAAAAAGATAGTAAAGGTAATTCTTGTAAGCATCAGCTAATTATTTTTACTTATTTTGTTTATCTGGAGCATAGTATTAGACCGCTCTGCTATGAATGGTTCATGAAGATATGGCTATAATGCAAACCAATGCACGATGAACATTAATAGTGTTTTTAGCACAATATTCAAGATCCATGTTCAAAGTGGGTCAAACAGAATCGGTGATCACTTAGTTTTCCGTTAACATTTTTTCTTAATTTCTTTCCCAGCTCACAAATAATAACATTGGTCCTTAAAATTGCACAAAAAAAATTTGCGCATACCGTGATCAAAAATTAGAAAGAACATTGAAATTCGAGGTATTCTGTAAATATTTCATACTCTTTCAAGACAGTTAATTTATTAACAATATTAACTAACTATGAATGTGTGTTATGTATATAAATTTTGGTAGAGAGAATAAATTTAATACAGAAAGATGAGAATAAATTTATACATAATATAATTTATTTAAACAAGCTGACAGAAAGAACTAATTTCTCAAGCTTTTATTAATATTTATAATATTATATGATGGATTAATATATGTGTTTCCAATCCAAATAATTTATTCAAGTATTTACATATGAATGATGTTTAAATCGTTATTGTGACTATGATTATGTTTGATTATAATGATGATTGGTAACTTATTATTCGTAATTCTTTGAGCAATGACTGATGCACTAGAAAGTAAACCTTCAATAGTTAAATCGTAATTAAAAATCATTGTTTAATCTCGGTTACCAATCTTCGTTATAATCAGTCACATAATGGTGTTACTAATAATCACTACTATATATACATTATAATTTTTAATCATGTCCAATCAACTTCCAGACGAAACAGGGACAGAGAGCATTGAAATGGAAGTTTTAGAAAAAGGTTCGTCCAAAGATACAGAAACTGAAGAAGGAGCCCAATTGCCGTTCAGTGATAATGAGGAAGTGCCTGTGGAAAAAATCAAAACAGTTACAATAAAGGATCCCCTCCCCAAAGAGGAACCGGAGAAAAGCACAGTCAAGAGACCATGGCACGCACTAGTGTCCTACGTGGACGAACTGACTGTTGGAGGCCGGCGGAATTCAAAAGGACAATTTATAGAGAGATTTGCTAATTTTCCAGGCTTCGGACGAAATAAAACTGCAAAAGCGCCGCAAGACTGCTTTCCACGCCACTGTTATGAAAGGTGAAAATATCATGATACTATATATTATACAATAATTAATAAACAAATTATCTGAACGCCAGAACCAGTTGATGTATTAAAAAAAACTGAAAATATACATATCTGCAAGCTCTGCTTTGTTCAAAAATCTGTAAAAATGGTAGATGATAAAATGTGTAAAACCAAATTTATAATTAACATTCCAATTAAAACTTTTCAGTTGTTCGTGTTGGGGTTATCTTCTTGCAACACGCATTGGCCAGAAGTGGACAATGATTCGTACCGTCGTGCTGCAGTATGTGGACACGCCAGCATTCGAGTGGTTTATCCTAGTGCTTATATTCGCCTCCAGTATTACGCTCTGCTTCGAAGATATCCATTTGGAAAGCAATAAGTCCTTAAAGAGAATTCTGTACTGGACCAACTTGGGGTTTTGTTTAATCTTCACAATCGAGATGTTTCTTAAGTGGCTAGCTTTAGGATTTACCAAATATTTTACTAGTTTTTGGACTATATTAGATTTCATTATTGTTTTTGTAAGTATGACAGATTCCTATGCTTCATTCAATTTGACCCTTTCATTCTACAATACAATGATATTAACAATGACAATAAGCTGTCACTAATAATTTCTCATGGTGGACTGGACAGCAGCACAAAACAATGTTCTTTGGTGATAAAACCTACAGATAAATACATTTTCCAAGCAGATTTTTAATAATGAAATAAAAAGGATTTTAATTTTTTTCCACTTCTACTTGTTAAAATTTATTATATATTTATCATGATTATCACTGGACTAATTAGATTATTCCATGTTATTCTTTGTTTTCAGGTATCAGTTTTTAGTTTATTGATTGAAGAAAATGAAAATTTGAAAGTGCTAAGATCTCTGAGGACGCTGCGCGCTCTCAGGCCGCTGAGAGCCATATCCCGATGGCAGGGGATGAGAATTGTGGTGAACGCCCTCATGTATGCAATACCCAGTATCTTCAATGTCTTGTTAGTGTGTTTAGTGTTTTGGTTGATATTTTCCATCATGGGAGTCCAATTTTTTGGAGGAAAATTCTTCAAATGTGTGGACGAAGAAGGGGAACTATTGCCTGTAAATGTGAGTTCAAATTTTCATTCCTAAAATACACACCATCAATACTATACTACATCTATATGGACTCACGATGGCAGCATTCAATTCTACTAACTTTCAGCATGTTCTTTGTAGAACCAATTCTGATATTTTCATTTTCATTTAACTTTACATATACAGTCATTCCTCACTTAACAACAACCGTAATAATAATAATAACATTGGATAACTTATATAGTGTCATTTTTATAAAAATTTCACCTCAAGTTTTTAAAATTAAACATTATGCGAACACATAGATAACATTATGTGAAAAGGTGTATTTTCAATCTCTTTTTAAATATAATAATTGAAGGTTCAGGCAGAGGAGTATAATTAGGGTAATACGAGCAAAGAGATGAAAAATGTCAATGCACTACATATTTTGATTTTTTATCTATATGAAATCTGAAAAGACAAGCTTGTCATAAAATGAGGCCTAATTCAACGTAAGAGTTAAGTAAATTGTTATGTATTCCAAGAATTTGTTTTAAGGATTTTTCTATCTCCTAAGCAATTAAGAACATTTAAAGGTAGATATTAATGGAAATAAAACAAAATTACCAATGCGGCTCTGGTATTGTACATGCTGAACGTATTGTTTATGAGAGCTAGGGTTCTGTTTTGTTGATTTTTGGGATTTATTTTGCTTGGGCACTATGTTTTATTGGCCTATTCAAATATTACCGTTTTTGTAAATGGATAAACTTTTATGATAATAAAATGATATTGATATATTTATGATAAATGTATGGATAAATTGAGTTCTGTCATAAATATTTTTGTTTCTTAGGCGGGAAACTTATTATTTGGAAAACTGGTAATTTGTATGGGACTTTTTCGGGACCGAAGAATGTAGTCCTATTAGGCGAGAAAACCTATTAAAGGGGAACTTATTAAGAGAGTTTCACTGTATAAATAAAGATCGATTGATATACATAGAGGGATGAAAAAGCATTATCTTATCTCCGATCTCTCAAGTGCGATAACTGCCCGATGGCAGCTATTGGTAATGAACAGTTTTAATATTTTTTTGTTTTAAAGTTGTAAAAGTTTTTTTTGTGTATTTAATACATGAGTATTGTATATTATTCATCTCTTTTTTTTTGGTTGTGCGTTAAGCAATCTTTTATTATATCCCGTTACAGTGTCGGGGTAAAGAATAGAGATAAGATGGAGGTGTGAGGGATCAGACTCAGGGTCGTAAAAACTTAGAGAACCGTTCCTCATGATGGCAAAGAGTTCCAAGATTTAGGGCTTGCCACCGCAAATGTCAGTTCATTCTTCTGACAATGGCTGATCGGTTCTACAACCTTTCCTGCAGCTGAAGTAGAAGCTAACCTGAGAGTTAGATGTGTGCCATTCAAAACCATCTCGTTTAACAACCGCTCATACTTACAACCAATATCGTTCGCTACCAACACTATGCACTCTGTACAAGAGCCGTCAAATCTCTGCGTCCCATCAGTCGCAGCAGCCTATATTCAGTCAGTATATCAGTGTTCACTGTGTCAATCAATTGCACACCATGCACAAATTGTATAAATATAATAGTGAGGAGCTCATTTGAATGAGGAGCTCACTCAGTGGATGGAACCTGGTAATTAAGTGAGGACTGGCTGTACTCATTTTTCTATGGATAATCTAATGTAAAATTTTATACCAATAACATCCTAACTTCCATTTTACGTAATACTTACGGATTGAATTCATTGTTTTTCAGATTGTAAATGATAAGTGGGAATGTATATACCGTAACTACTCTTGGGTGAACTCTAAGATATCCTTCGATCATGTGGGTATAGCATATCTAGCACTGTTCCAAGTGGCCACATTTGAAGGCTGGATGGAAGTCATGGCTGATGCTGTGGACGCCAGAGGAGTGGACTTGCAGCCTCAGAGAGAAGCTAACCTCTATGCTTATCTGTATTTTGTAATCTTTATTGTCTGTGGATCATTTTTCACGCTCAACCTCTTCATTGGAGTCATTATTGATAATTTCAACATGCTCAAAAAGAGGGTGAGTCCAAATCTACTAATAAAATATCTTTAAAGTATACAAATTAGTTCCTTCTGGCAAATGTGTATTGTGAATTGTCGATATTTAAAAATATTTTGTTTTTTAGTACGAAGGTGGAGTGCTAGAAATGTTCCTGACAGAAAGTCAGAAGCACTATTACACTGCCATGAAGAAGCTTGGCCGTAAGAAACCACAAAAAGTTATAAAGAGACCGATCAATCAGTTTCTCGCAATGTTCTATGACTTATCCAATTCGAGGAGATTCGAGATAGCTATATTTGTGTTGATATTCTTGAATATGCTTACTATGGGCATCGAGCACTACAATCAACCTCATGCAATATTTTTTATTTTAGAAGTTAGCAATGCGTTTTTTACAACAGTTTTCAGTCTAGGTAAGTGCATTTCTACTCTATCAGTTCAGAAAATAATGGACATATTGTGTTATCAATGAAGATCAATTTTTATAGAAATAATGTATGAGGATGAATAAGTATTCAATATTTTTACTATCTTAAATCATTAAACAAAACACTTAATCCGGTCATAACAAAAGTGTGTTTACAGATTAATATCACATCAGAGTAATTCACTAAGAAATTGATTTATTATATTATGTATTTATTTAGCGCTGCCCCGCAAAAAAGAGATACCTTTACTTATAAACAACGATATATTTAAAATCTATTGACAAAATCAAAGCAGGGCGTTTGAATAATGCCAGATTAATTAACTATCAATAAATGTATACGGCAGATAGTTATTTAACAGTTTATCCAGAAATATTGAAACGGTTCCTAAACTTCACTCACTGTAATGAAATTGTAAATATTTTTTATTAACTTTTTTTGTAATTATTCCAGAGGCCATTGTAAAAATGGTTGGGCTGCGGCATCACTACTTCACCGTTCCTTGGAATATGTTTGACTTCCTGCTGGTTCTGGCTAGTATTCTGGGAATCCTCATGGAGGACATCATGATCGACCTGCCCGTGTCTCCCACACTGCTGAGGGTTGTGAGAGTCTTCAGGATTGGCAGGATACTGAGATTGATTAAGGTTGGAGCTTACTAAGGATACTTAAACTACATTAATATTTGTGAACCAAATATGATTTATGTCAACAAGAAATATTTTTTTAAATGATAACGCATGATTATTGCGAAGTTGCAGATTTTCAGGACATAGTTTTGTGATAATTTAATACAAATTAAATGTATCAATTAGAAAAATATACAGATAAAATACATTTATCGAAAAAATATTTTGTTACCACCGGGATTCGAACTTGATTGATTTTATATATATATATCTTTCTAATTGATACATTAAATTTGTATTAAAATATAAATAACTATTTGAAGGTGAAACATGTAGGTTCGAAAATTTATCATCAATTTACTATATTGACGTGGTGGTCAGCACACTTCCTCGGATAGGAAGGGTTCCAGGTTCGAATCTCGGTGGCAATAAAATATTTTTTCGATAAATGTATTTTATCTGTACATCTTTCTAATTGATACATTTAATTTGTATTAGAAATATTATTATTACAATTAATATTATCTGTTTAGAATAAAACTTTTTAAAGCCAAAGATGATTTTAAAATTTTGCTTTAATTTAAACAATTTTTGGTATTTTTTGTTCTTTAGCAATACCAATAACCACTGCATTCTGGCGAACTTTACTTGAAATCAATTCTAACCTACAAATTACTACAAAATTATAATAACATCTTAAATACTATGGTGGTCCGTAAATAATTTTGGGCTTGGGTGGAGAATTATCATTGCCAATTTTGTACAGTTACAAAGATTTATCTTATCCGTGGCTTCATTAATTATAAATATAATAATAATGTAAAATATTTCATCTTGTATACAGTATTTGACAATTATTATAGATTATTTAACTCACTGCAGAGATTGTATTTAAACGTCTAAATAAGTATATTAAGATTGTGAAATATCAGTGATATCAGTTTGACAATGGACAAAAATAAAATTAATCTTATAAAAATAACAAAGGAATTTTTCTATTCTCGTTTGTCATCATATATCAAAACAATATTTTTATTCTTAAAATAACACAGGTAATTGGTACGTTATCGATGTTGGAATTTTTACATTTGAAAATTAATGTGAGTTACATATTTTTATGCCATTTAGCTGTACCCGCATTTTAACACAACTCACTAATTTGCAACCTCAGAGTATGAAAAGCTGGTTTATGAATAGGGCGACCTGAGTGGTAGGCAGTTAGACTTCCAAGGTACAAAGTGCATCTACCCAAAACATTTGTTCTCTTTTTCTTTACATTTTTGCACACCTTGTAGTATGTATATGGTTTCTACATAGTGCACTGGTGATGTATCTTCTTCAACTATTAAGCTAGCCAAGTCTACCTGCACAGAATAGTTAGGAGCCCCAATAGATATAAATGCATCACTGAGATATGTTCCAGTTTTTTCCCCTCTTATTATTAAACTATCAGAAACTTCTAACGTCATTTGTCTTTAAAAATTGTCTTATCATACCTTGTTTTTAAACTTTATTAAGTAGGTACATATTTGATATGTTCATACCTGGCTAATTGATTTCTCCAGTTATATAATATTCTTAACTGTCTCTGTGGATTCTTCTGTTTAGAAGAATCAACTGCTAGTTTTAAATGTTTACTTTTTCAGGCTGCCAAAGGGATAAGAAAACTCTTGTTCGCACTGGTGGTCTCTTTACCTGCTCTATTTAACATCGGAGCCTTGCTGGCCCTCATCACCTTCATCTACGCCATCATAGGCATGTCTGTATTTGGTCATGTCAAGCAACAAGGAGCCCTTGATGACATTGTCAACTTTGAAACTTTTGGTCGGAGTATGCAACTTCTCTTCAGGTAATTGTTATATATTTAATAAACATCGCTTGCACATTTTACAAAAATGACTAATATATTAGTCAACACATATGTCCAAGTGTGTGCTTTCATTTTTCTCAGTTCCAGGTTTCAATTCCAAAAATTATTATTGGTATCATATCTCCATTGTATTTCATTGGTATTCTTATGACAAATTTCACTATACTGGTGATAACAACATGCAATAGTGTTTAACTCAAAATCAAATGTATAAACCTCATCAGCCTAACAATTTTGGAGTTTAATTAAACCCATCTCCCATTTAAATACTGAAGCTAAAATAACTAATTATGTATTTAGTTAATTATTTGAATTTGCAATATATATGCAAATTCATTAAATCACTTTCCTTATCATATCCAAAGATTCTTTTTGGGACCCAGCTATCGTACATTCAAACTACAAAACAGAAATTTATAAGACAGCTATTTGCTGATAAGCTTGATTTCTTCTCCAATAGATCCTTCCATGAATCATGAAAGGATCTATTTCAAAGGATTCAGTCTGTAGTAAAATTGATGACGCAAAAAATATAAAACAGAGTAGATTGTCAATTGTTGTACAGTACAGCCAATGTAAGTAATTTCGGCCCCGCGCATGTGTACGAAGATATTCGTAAAACTTCGGAAAAAGGGCGCACATGCCGAATGCTTACAGTAAGTAAAGTAAACCAAAAAGCGATTTTCTGAATTTAATTGACTTTTAAATTTGGGCAGTATTGAAAGATACACAAAATAAAAAGTCAGTTTCATTTGATAATCAATTTATTTAATAAATATATAATAAAATAACAGTTCACTAATATTTTTAACTCATTATTAATACTAGCTTCTTACAAAATTTAACAGAGGTCACAATTTAAAAAAATATTAATATAAAAATTTTATGTTAAGAATTTATAAATAATGAAGTATAATTGAAATAACAAAATAATTTAATTTGTTACATTTAACAATATCACAATTATGAAAATTAATTCATTTACAATTAACCCCAACAATATTAAAAAAATAACATTAGAAATTAAGTTATTAACGTTTTAACACAATGGCACAATAAATAAAATATAGTCATTTACATTTGACTGCGAAAATATTACTCGTCTTTGAACTTTTTTCAAATCACTAACCCCATTGGCAGCTTTATTAGACATGAACTTGTACACGTTGAATAATATTTCACGCGCTTACCTTCGTAGTGCTCATCCGTATCACAAAGAAGATGGTGAAGACATTATGTAAATATTAAAAATTTCGTAACTCTCGATTAGGTTGAGTGTACTTGCACTAAAAAACAATCGGAAACGTCCAGAGCACACAAACTCCTTGAAGGACAAAGGGTGACTAATTAAAATGAGAGCTGATTGGTGACACACTGGATTAGGCCACACCCCTTCCACAAATGCGTTTCTACGCAGATTTTTTAAAGCGCAAACTTAGACTGGTCGTACTCTAACTGCATATTTTTGTAATCAAACAATAATAATAACGCAATTTATGTGAGAAATTATAAACTTTTTACATTAGCATTAGTTTTTTTAACCATCTTCAAAGTCATTAAGTCATAGGCATTTTAAAATGATTAATCAATCACATATATTTCTTTAGATTGATGACTTCAGCGGGATGGAACGACGTATTGGAGTCCTTAATGATACAACCCCCGCATTGCAATTTATTTGCCAACAATCAGGCCAACGGAGACTGTGGCTCACCCCTGCTGGCCATAACATACTTCACCAGCTTCATCATCATCAGCTACATGATTGTCATCAACATGTACATCGCCATTATCTTGGAAAATTTCAACCAGGCGCATCAAGAGGAGGAGATAGGGATTGTAGAGGATGACTTGGAAATGTTTTATATCAGATGGTCCAAGTAAGAATACTTTTTCAATAAAATTCTAAATAGCTAAATAATAAAGCATTCATTGCTGTTTCTCTTAAATTTACAAACTGATTTTAAAGGCCGTGTTGAGTATTGGCTCTACATATCTTAGTTGCACATTTAATCCTTGAATTTACAAAAAAATTATTAAAATGATATTTCTTTGTAGATACGATCCACATGCCACACAATTCATCAGTTTTTCTCAGTTATCGGATTTCATCGCTACCCTAGACCCACCATTGGGGATCCCCAAACCGAATACTGTTGCTCTTGTCAGTTTCAATCTTCCCATAGCAAAAGGGAACAAAATACACTGCCTGGATATATTACATTCCTTAGTTAAATATGTATTAGGCCATGTCGAGGAGACGGATAACTTCAGACAACTACAAGATCAAATGGATATTAAGTTCAAAAAGCAATTCCCGACAAGAAAAGAACTTGAAATTGTCTCCTCAACTAGAATGTGGAAAAGACAAGACAAGGCAGCCAAATTGATACAACAAACCTTCAGGAGTTATTTGAAGTAAGTGAATTATTTTTAAATAATAAATATAAAGGAATTCCAATAAAATATGCATATATTTATACTCCAAAAATATTCTTACCTACTACATAATCCGTAATTACTCTCCAAAAGTGCAAATTTTAAAAATATTGAATCGTTTTACATTACACATTGTACAACATTTAAAAGTTAAATGTAATTAAACTATGTATATCATTAAATACATTCCAGGGCTAAAAGGGATAGAGATCGTGAGCCTTTAGAAGTGGAGGATGAACAGACGCAGACATCTTCTCCTGGCGGTTGGCAGGGGCGGCTCTCGGCCTTTCTTCATGTTCATAGAGGGAGTCGCGCCTCGTCACGCAAATCCTCTAGGGCTTCAGATGGCTCCGATCTCAGCGATCTGGCTGGACCCTGGCTCAATCTTCCCCTCTTGTTTCTCGCCAACACAGCGACAGCCGACCCTTGCATCACCATTAGTGAACCCTCTCCAGAGGGAGGCAACCCATCCATGGGACCGACCCAGCCACCCGTAAGACGAAGGAGTATTTATAACTTTTTTCTTAAGCACCAAGATGCAGTAGAAACCCAGCAGGAAGATGACATCACGTCTCCTCTAAGGCACAAAGGATCCTTGAAACAGAGCGGAACAATGCTAGGCCTTCATCTAGCAGGAGGAGAAGAATCTAAGCCTAAAAGAGGCAGTATCATCAGAAAGAAGCCTTTGGAAAGGGGGGGATCTCAGACTGGACTGAGAGTGAACAAGGTACTAGGTGGGCTGTGTCCCGCCGGAAGCGAAGTGAGCATCCTGGTGACAGAAGCATCCCCCGAAGCTCCGCCAATGGCCACCCTGCCTGCACATGCCCCAGAGCCCACGCTGGTGCACGTTCTGGTGCACCGAGAGAGCGAGGAGTATACTGCGGAGGACGATAGAGACTCGTGTCAAACGAAAGGGAACGCAGAGTCCAGCAGCTGATGCACGACTAGCCAGTCCGCGGAGACCGAGAAAGAAACATTGTAAAATCATAAGAATCTTGTAATCACTCCTTACATGACTCGTGCTTGACAGGTTGTATGAAATCAATTCCCCAAAGACTTGAAGGATTTCTGTAGATTTTCAGTGTCTCTGTACACAATATTGAGCTTGAAGGAGTGGCAGGAGTTAGATAGTTTTAGAATTTTTCAATTTAGTTGAATTATTTTAGCAATATCAATTATAGCAGATTGCTAAGAAAGTAATTGGGTGCTACTTTAAAATAAAGCAAATATATAAATTATGCTTGAAAATGTTTATTTGAATAATGTATATGCAATAATAAAATGATATAAAACAGATTCATTAGTATTAAGGTGATTAATACATTGAAATAGCTAGTTCATTATTACAATGTTGATAGTATTAGTAAAAGGTTAGACTCAGTACAGTTGCTAGGTTCTTGACATCATATTCCTGTGTAAAGGTGATATAGTTTTAATGAATTGTATAAATGACGTAGGTAATTCTACTTGAATAAGAACAGGGTAACATCAGTTGACTGAAAGTTCCTCAGTGAATTTTCTTCAGTTAAACGATTTACTTTCTTCATCAATGGTAAAGTGGATTCTAACAATTTAACAAACGCATAGTGGAGAAACGAAGCATTGCGTGTAATTAATATGGTGTTTGCCTCTGATCGGAGGCGGTCTCCCTGTGCGTATAGAACTAGATTTTACTCTTTAGATAATAAAATAAGGGAATGTTATATAAGGCATTTTTAATCCGCATTTGTTATGAGCAATAATAAAGTTTGGAAACTCAATTCATGTTGACGCACTCATATTTGTCACTTATTCTAAATAATACATGTTATATAGTGGAAGCTCAGAGCTCCAAGTGTTAAAATGTCTTTTTATTGCATTTCCTCGATTACATCTACTTCTTCGGAAGTGACTCGGTAAACATCAAGGCTGAATCTCAATCGGGACACGAAACGTTGGCCCGCCCAAACTAATCTCTTTTAATATGCTTCTGTACAATCAATACTTTAGATTAGCATTCATTTCTTTAAGCTTAAAATTAACCTTTAAGACTTATAGTTTATCTTCCCAATATCCAACAATTTTTTTTTATAATGAGACAATTTTATCCCTCGTTAATTATTTTAATTATTTTATGTAAGCTTTGTTAAACAATATCTAACGGGTCCACCACCAGTCTATCTAGTCAAAATAATTTTAGCATTTTATATACAAGTAGTTTTCCCTTCTTTTACTTCATAACTGTGTAAATGACCTCACTCCACAAGGCACTCTCCCTACTGCAGTAACTAAACAACTCACTTTCATTATTAATGCAATTCTCCAACACTATATTTCACTCTGCAAGCACGTATCTTCCTTATATCCTTTTAAGAACATGTACAGCGTACTTTCCTAATCATAAAATCATTTTGTGTACAAACCCGATATATTCAGTCTACGGGTGTCTATCACTTGTATCACTTGCTCCACTAGACATATATCCTCCTTATAAATACTTTTATCATAAAACATTAATTCCACAAGACTAGGCTTATCCCGGTTTCACACATTGGTCCCGGCATCCCGGCCGGTGTGGCATTTTGTCCCGGTCATTGCGGGTGCGGTGCGCGAGCTCCCCCGCACTGCGCAGCTCTCTGTGTTTTCACACGCGACAGTTTACGCTGATCATGGATCACTTGCAGTGTAATTACATTTTAATAAGGTAACGCAGCAGCACGTAATTTATTTACCTAATTTAGTTCAGGTTTTAACCTAACCATTTTTGAATTGTGTTTAAAATGCCGAAAAGAAATTGCAAATTTACAAATGAACTGCAAAAATTCTACCCATTTATAAAAATGTGGTGAAAACAGCAATGTTTGTCAGAATTTTCTATTGCACGCAGTGGGCGATCAGACATTAAAGATCGTCTAACGGCTGTCACAAGCTCTTCATCTATTATAACGTCCTTTAAAAACGATGATTTCATTCAAGATGATTTATTTATTGTGTCTAAAGAGGCCATATTTGTCTTTCACACAATGATGTATGCTATGAGCTTCAAAACTTCTGACTGTATATCCAAATTGATCTCAAAATTCTTTGAACCAAAATTTGGTACTGCAAGAACCAAATGCAAAGCAATAATTGTCCCGGTTTAGAACATTCTCCAACACTTTTTTATCATAAAATCATTCTGGAGCATAACACATTCATTCCACATGATACATCTCCTTACTACTGTAATGTACCAAATACTTATCCTATACACATTTATTTATTGCATTTGTTTACATATTACTTATTTAAAAGTTTATACTTCAACATTGGAAATATTTAAATATATATAGATCACGTGGAGCTTTCGTAAGCAGATCTGGGACCCTTAGCCCTTTTTAATTTTGCCCAAAACCTATGTTAATTAAGTGCCTTTGAAGAACCATCATATTTACATACACTTTGGTTTTAAAATTTTCGAAGAACTTACACCTACTTTAAACATTTACAGCAGTTATGAAATAAAAACTATGTATTAAACTCCTTCATTTTTTTTACGAGCCTTAGCCCATTTTTGCACACTTTTATAAGCATGTTTTATAGTAAAACTCTTTTTAGCCTAGCCACTAGGTTGGCGAAAAAACACAGCAAAACTTTATACATTTATCACAAAAAAATTATTTTTCGACGAACTTTCTCAACTTCCATTGATTGTACTTCAGATATTAGCATCTGTAGTGTAAGATGGCGATGTACCCCATTCCTGATGGTTGTGTTAACTATATTATTATGAAGTAATGTGTTGCAGGCATTGACAATATTGTACATATGTATTAGTAGCGAGGCACAGAATAGTGGCCTGTGTATACGGCTGTTTTGTTTTTGTTTCTTTGTAGCCATTATTATAACTACGCTCGGTATGTTCTGACACTGCACAATTTCTTTTTTTCTTAATAGTGTTTAAGTGTACATTTTAGGGTTAAGATTCGAAAGTAAGACAAAATCAATTATTTTCCAGGTGTGGAAATAAAATTATACACAAAACTCCATTTACTTTAGATTACTTTCTGTATACAATTTATTTCCAAATACTATTTCATTTTTAGTAACCTACGACCTTTTATGAAATATGTCAATGTTTCTAGCTTTGGCCAAAAATCACTACTTAATCTAACTCGTTTGTTAAACTATTATTATTACATAAAATATAACATATTTGATTGACTAATTCAGGAAAAAAAATTATCAAATAAATGTTTTTTGTTCCATAATTGATGAATATTAATTGAGACGACCCATGTTAACTGATCTTCAGAAACAATCGTGTCTCTAAATTAAGCTTTATTACACTAACATAAAGAACACCACGTCTTCGGCACGGTATATATTGCAATTAGATTCTTAAATACTGACACACTTGCATCAGTGACATAAGTCACACAAGGAATCGGCGATGATGGATCTTATGACAAATTTGAAATTTGAAAGGCAAACCAAACAATGACAAACCAGTTATATACTCGCGGCATAATGACAAAATGTTTCGGGAAGAAGAATTGTGACTGTCACTGTCAACTGTCACACAACTCGATTTATGGATGTAAATTAGACAAAATTTTATGTGTATTTAGTGGAAAACGTTTAACGAGAAAAAAAAATAAAAATACATATTTCAGTCCTGACAACGTGCCATATGATTTCATAGATTTGTTTTATATTAATGTGAAATAAAAAAAACACAACATGAAAAAATTTCACATCTCAGTCGTCTTATGACTTAATTATCTGAAAAAAAACTTTTTTCATAAAAAATAATCTACAATAAAATTTTATTTCTTTTTAAATTTTTACATATCTCATGTTAGATCTATTGTAATAAATGTACATATTAAGTATTACAAATTAATTGCCTGTATATCTATAAAATTTCTATAATTATTATGACATTGAAAACATTTGAGTTTTTTCAAACATGCTTTAACACAAAATAAATTTAGATTTCATGTTAAACGATTTCCACCACATTCAAAATTAAGTTATTTATCACAAAATCAATTAATTATTCATTAATACAATAAAAAAATAATATGGGACAAAATCATTTTTAAGAACTTGTCCATATTCTACTATCCCCTAAAAACATAATCGATCTATTATTTACACTTTTCTTCTAAACAGAATTGTAAGACCACATAACAAACAGAAATAAAATTGAATATCTGATTGCAGCTTATTTTTATATTAGTAACAATATTAATTTCTCTTTATTATTGCATTACCATTAATAAATTAAAAATTGAATTTGTGGCTATGGGAGTGATAATAGACCAACCCACAAAATTGACACATTTCAATTATAAAATGAATGGATTAAGTTCTTTAAGAAAGGTATATTAATTTGCAACAATATTAATTGACTATTGGGATATTAGTTCATTTTATGCGATATAATGTTGTCATCATCTATTGAACTGTTATGAATTCCATTATACATACATAATATCATATGAGAATGCTTCTATATCTGTATCATGAAATCTTGAATTGTGAATTTCTCATAATAATTTCTAGGTGTGGACAGTCCACTATCGAGTTTATATCGTAATTTCTTCTTCTTGTTAAGAACTGAAATCATGCAAACAACATTGTACGAGAGTATCAATATCTCCCAATAAATAATATATTTGGTTTGTTAATGAAAATACCAATGTCAAAAAGTATTGTTGTTGGTAATCAAAGCTGAAAGCTGATTCAAATAAATATTTAGATTGAAATTGCTCAATACATAACAATTTCAATCTAAATATTTATTTGATACAAATCCTTCCTAGGATTACCGAAACATTGACATCACACAACTACTTTATTTTTGGGCTACACAGTGACATCAACTTTCTTTATTTTGACATAGATACTGTTAGCATTTTTCCATCCACAGATTGTTTTAAAGAAACACATCCTTGACAGGTGAAATCTGAGCAATCTGAAAGAAAATTGCCGAACCAATCGATTTGCCTTTTCTCTCACAAAGGCACCATGCACCGATCAATGCGACTCGTGTGATTGAATGGTCGTCGGGCGATGAAAGGATATTTGCTTATCACGGTGTCATAATGTTAACCTTATCTATACTGTACTTGTAATTTCTTGTAGCGTCAAAATAAAACCAGAATTTGGATTACGATTTTACAGCCAAACTAGAAAATCAAATTTTTTATATTAAATATTTATTTTCATAAGCTCGAAAATGGGTCACTTGATGGTCATTTAATTGATCATTTGTAAACTGAGGGATTACAGGATAATACACTGTTACTTGGAAAGTAAAAAGAAGGATTAGTTGTAGCTATTAATCTATTAAAACATCTAAATGGCAACAGTTCTTCTACATTAAGTGAATTAACAAATTTGTAAATAATTTAACAGAAATAAAAGTTGATTATTTTTATATTCTTAGTCATCAGATTATAAAATAAAGCCATGTTCAGATTTACTAATGTAGCCAATTTTCATTCAACAATAGGGGTAACATTTCTCAGTTCTGGAAGCTCTTGGAAGAAATTGAAATTATCAATAATCAGCATATCTTTTGTGTTAAGTGCTTTTTTCATGCGACAATTGGTTGTCAGTGTAGATAGTAAAGTGAAATCAAGGTTCGAACACAGCAGCCTGTAATAATATATTATATGTATAGTTATTTATATATCTGTCAAAAGGTCTATTATAAACGACCATTCCAGGATTTCATACATTCCGACAAGTTTTTTGAGCAAATCTAACATTATGTTTTCAATCTGTTTCAATGTTTTGAATCTTCAGAGAATTGATAGTTAATTTTTAAATTCACAGTCTCACAGATGTATTATTAAACAAAAAAATATTTATTATCAATTCTCACAATGTCAATAAACCAGGAATTTAAACAAACACTGTAAATCTGTTAAATCGATGCTAATTTATTTTACATTTCATGTGAACTCTATCATGACCAAATCACATTTTCTCACCCATTGGTTCACTAACCTTAGTCGCCTCTCTTTGTCACGCTTTCTCGGAAACTGTTGAAAATAAAACAATACACATTTGTTTTCTCACATTTTACTTCTTTCGTTTTCACAGATTTTATAATATTATATAAGATTTTATTATTTATAATTCGGGCCTAAATATTTAAAAAAAAAATAGTTTTATTCATTATGAGATAAACAAAAAATTTAATATGTAAGTGTTAATGACGAACATTACGTTGGTGTAAAAAGCAACTAAATTATTAAAAAAAAATTCTTGGCTTGCCATTTAATTCATTTCCTTGTGAAAAAATCCTAATCTTTGTTTATTATTGAGAAAGTATTGCCATAGAATTAGCCACGGATGATTAATTAATTAATTATGCTACGAAAATGTGAGGCAGTTGTAAATAAATCATTAATACAAAATAGATACCTGGATTAAATATATATCAAAAATATTTATCAAAAAATTCAAATTTACATATTTCTAAATTCTCATTGAGTATATTATGAGCAAAGGGTTAACGATTACGATATCAACTGCAAAACTCAAAAATTGAGTTACATATTTTGTTAAAGAAAAATAAACTACATATTACGAGTATTTTATATATACTTTTTTTTGTAAATTCACACATTTGTGTGAAATTAGAAACATGAGAAAATATACTTAAGATAGAATGACAGTATATATTGGCTCATGTTGCAACGTTATTTTCACATTTATTGTTTAAATATTTCTTTACTCCATCGATCGTAAAATCTGGCTCTTACGATGACAAAACAATACAGGAATAATAAGCTGATTAGATTTTCAATAAGCACATCTCCAAGTGTAATTCATTTTATGTGATCCCTGTAAAATTGTCTGAATTGTGACATAAGCTCGAAAATTATCAATCTCCGTTGCAATTTCATTGATATTTGTGCAACTTTGACAATAAATCTTACGTGAAATATTTTAAAATGCGTGTTGCTTAGAAATGCTTTACGGCCATACAGGCCAACCGTGTGTTCTCTACTTACAGTTAAAATCTTTTTACCATATCAAACAATATCAAATCTGAAAACATTTTTAATTAATTTGAAGTTGTACATTTTGGAAAAATAATTAAATCCATCTTAGAAAGGGGTTGATTTTATTTTATTTATTTTAGATATTTTCTCAGGGTCCAGATTTTTAACCTAAAACTTAGCTTATTTGTACATTAAATTATATAATTCAAATTTATTCTGATTATCGCCGTATTGAGAATATATTTACTAAAAGTTGATAAACCGTTATCAAATATATTTATAAGATATTGTTATAAATTATTTCATTTATTGTAATATATTATTTTGAAATAATGGAGACTCAATTAAATTTGTCTATTTAAATTATTCATAAATCTAGAAGGCCTTTCATAAAAATATCTATCACTGTTGATCTAGTCGTGTCTGTTATCAAATTTCAAATATATTTATATTAAATGCCTTAAACCTCTAATATCTTTTCAATTAATATTTTTCAATTCTTAAAAAATACATAATGCACTTCTATATGGCTGCAATAGTTGATTGTGTGTCAGTTTGGTTCCAACTATGTTAAGATTTTAAATTATGAAATTAGATGATAATAATAAATTAACGAGTATTCATTATTATTTGAACATAATGTACAAAGAAAAACTCATGTCTACAGTTGAAGATTTCAATAATAAATATTTATAAATGAATACTGTGTTTTTACTATGCTTGTTCCCAATTATCAGTATTTGTAAATATTATGTAAAAATTAATGCAGTTGTTTAACCTTTACCATACCATGATATAAAATACCCGAATGCAGCCATGCTGTCAACTCGTGTTACCGTAAATAACAGTTAGAAAAAATATTTTTATTAGCTTAAATGGCTTTAATGGCACGAATTTACTCTAAATATTGAGCATTCAATTTTGAAAAAATTATTAATAACATAATTTAAAGTATTTATTAAGTCCTATACAATGTGTCCTTCCTACTTATCTCTCTTCATTTAATTAGTTGGAAATAGACAATTATATTTGAATGTTTGTTGTTCTTTTCACTGTGAAAATAGTGTGGGATCTCTGTTTTTCATATCATAAATGCTATTTTTACTAACATATTAATTTTACAACAGTTTGAATGGAAAAAATAATTATTTTTGTACGATTCCCTTTTCATGATTGGTTTTTCACTAGTCATTCCTGAGCGCTAATATTTTCTTTAAGATTATCTAAAATATGAATTTTATGTTGCGTGTATTTACCTAAATATTACAGTTTTAATTATGATGGTAAACCTGTGTGTTACTGCATGGTTTGGGAAGGGTTAATATTTTCAATAAACTAAATTTTGTTCAATATACATGTTGAGATATTTTAGTACTACTGTAGTTTCAAGTGGTGCAGTCGCTCTCATCAGATGATAATTAAATACAGTTTGGTGCCTACCTATTCAGATAGAGGCAAGGAAGGGGGAGGGTTTCAATTTCCATGCTCCGCCACCGATTTACCTGAATAGATAGGCACCACACTGTAGTTATCACCTGATAATGAGAGGGGTTGTACCTCTTGAAATTAACTATACCAACAAAATAACTCAATGTGTGTGTAGTGCAATGTTTATTTTATAATTTTTTTTTTAAATAAATATACTAATTAAATGTATTAATTATAAAGATATACATATGAAAAATATTGTTGTTGCGCTACCGGAATTCGAATCTGGATCTCTTTTTACAATCCGGGGAAGGTGCTAAACCAACTACGCTACAGCGCCAGTATTTTTGATGACAAATTTTCAAACCTATATGTTACACTTTTTAAAATTAATATATCTGTCATCTCATTATTTGAAAGCCATCTTTATTGTTTTTACGGAATCTCAAATACCTTTGAGTAAACCGATAGCAAACAGAATTAACAATTAATTTTTATTAAATTTTGGACACATTGATACAACTTATATATTATTAAGGAGAATACATTCTTATCATGAAGTTGTAATTATTCAGAACATAGGTCTGTGATGTTTTAAATACTAATTAAATGTATTAATTATAAAGATATACATATAAAATCAATTTTATCGAAAAATATTGTTGTTGCGCTACCGGGATTTGAACCTGGATCTCTTTTTCCAATCCGTTCTACGTCGTATGTTCTGAATAATTACAACTTCACAATAAGAATATGTTCTCCTTAATAAATTAAATGTATTGCACCACAAAGTAGCCTATCATGTCCAATTAATAAATGCAGACTTTTGTTGCAAATGGCTGCCCAATCCATACTTCCCCATGAGATGTAACTATGCCAATACAACCAATACGGTGCATTGGAGCCCACGTTAGGTTTTAGGCCATACATAAATACATTTAGTATTGATACTTTTCAAGCACTTATATAGACTATCAATTTTTTTAAATCCACAACAGCAATAAATGGAATTATAATATTATATCAAAATCATTTTTGGCGTGTATTACAAAAACATTATCGACGTATATAACTTTTAAATATTAACATGGGGGGTAGCTTTCTACTATCCAAATAACATGCTAAAACTACAGTTTAGTGAGTTTTTTCATGACTGCTGTTTTTATTATTACTAAGCTAGCGCCTTTTGAATCTACTGTACGATTTGAAGTAACATCAAATGTTAAAGGCACTTCATCGATATAAAGTTCCTTCTAGCTGATATGATGAATCTGTGGAATTCTATAAGTTTAGCTCCAGTCAGCCGACATTTTGTGGGCAAGAGTGGTTTTCGTGCGCATGCATAGCCCGTGTTTCTTCATAAATCTGAAACACCGGGAAGCTGATCCTGTGAAATCAGCAATGCGATTTGCAGACGCCCATTGTTTTGTTTCAAAAATTATAATTTTCGTTAAAGTGGATATTTCATTGCTTCAACAATTTATTACCCAGTTTTTCAAATCATTTATTCTGTTGGTGGAGGACTAAAATGCCTTTCTGCTGCTCGAGTTCCATATTCTTTTGCATAATTTATCATATCCAATTTATTGTTCATATTATAAAAAAGTCTCTTTTGTTTTAAATTCAATTTAATTTAAAAAAGAAAAAATAATTATATTTTAGTGAATCATACAAAACCACATATGCACGCTGCTACACTATAACTAGTATTGACATTTCCCATGGGGATACCATACATAGATTCATTTTTATAAAAATCGCCGATGTAATTCATAGGAATCCCCGATTTATTTTCACGGGGTTCCCTGATTTACTTTTATAGGGATTCCTCCGAGTTAACTTTATGAGAATCACAGATTTGCAACGTATCATATATAAAAGTTCAAATTATAACGCACTTTGGACCATAAGACGCATATCAATTTTTTGTTGAATTTTCAGAGTAAAAAAGTCCATCTCATGGTCTGAAAAATACGGTAAATAGAGGGGCACTGAGTTGGCCAGAATTTCATTCTAATATAACTTATACATATAACACTTCTCCTTCTGCTTCCTGGCCTGGATTCTTCCTGTGACCTCATCATTATTACGAGTAGCAAGAAAAGTAATATTCCTCTCCGACTGCGGTGTCCTTAGGAAGACACAGACTAACTGAGCGTATTGGTTTTCATACGATAATCCCACACTTAGAGACGCACGCCCGTCATGCCAACGAGAAGCACGGACCGGCGAACCACGCCTATCCTTGTCTTGTATAAGTCGCACAGCTATGCGTGACAATGTGAACCCCAAAATATTGTGCACTAGGTGTGTTACACCCAGTATATACAAACATTTTGACAGAGGGTAGTTTGAGGATCTCTCAGTCTTGACTGAAAAA
Source organism: Eubasilissa splendida (assembly GCA_031772225.1). Classification (NCBI taxonomy): domain Eukaryota; kingdom Metazoa; phylum Arthropoda; class Insecta; order Trichoptera; family Phryganeidae; genus Eubasilissa; species Eubasilissa splendida. The sequence continues at coordinate 19,818,665 of CM062856.1, forward strand.
ATGTATTGAAATTTTCAGGAAGTTGCATCATAAGCCCTCTACAATATTTTCAAGTATTCCCATCAAAATCTACCTACTTCTGGGGACAAAATCAAAATTAAATGTTTATCTGATAATATTATTAGCACAAATTGTTTTGAAATTGTCCACAATATTCTTCTAATTCATTTTTAAAATCTTGATTTATTTCCCACGAATTTCGCACTGACTTATTTGAATGTACGCATGCCAGCTTATCTATCACCACAAGATGAAACTTGCAAAGAATTTCAATTCCAATACTAAGACCGTGCTTTCATTTATTTATGTATATTCTCCAGAAATGTCATCATTTATGTTTTTTTGTAAAGAGCTAGACATACAAATAAACTCTATCATTTAGGAATACATAATTCATTTTTACAGTAAAATAACAGAGAATGTATTAAAAACAAAATGATTTTTTCATGAAATTTTATTCAGTATAAAAATACACTAAGAATATAATATGTAGGCAACAAACCGGGTGTCTTAAATGATACCGCTTCACTTGGTGCTCAATACAACTAAGATAAAAATTTATAAAAATTTCATGCAACAATATATAACTATATAACACGCACCTATCACATTTTCACCTTTCCATAATAATTATATTTTTGTAATTCTCAAGTGTTCAATTTATGTGCGATTATAATCGCTGGTTATAATACTTTTGCATAAATTAATTGACCGCGCATGAGACATTATTGATTTGCAGTATTTGAACATTTTTATTATTATGGAGTATCACAAATGAACAAAAAAAATATGGCAAAATTTATTAAGTTTGTTTCGACAATAATTTAAAATATCACAGAATGAAAATAAAATCAAAATTTACGTGACTTTTTGACAATATTAAATTTTCTGATTTAATCAATCAAAACATAGTCCAGTAGACTCACCGTTATCTGGGGTCGAATTAATTAAACTATTTTTTTATTCTATTACACACCTACATTTAACTTGAGAAAACTGGTGACTTGCAAAATTGACAAAATGTCATCAACCAGAGATTTCAGTTGATTATGTGTATGGAAATTATTAATAGATTCAGTGTTTACTTTTGATGCAAGTGGTTGGGGGCACATCATGTCAAATTTTTAATTTTAATTATTTTTAAGGTATTTTGGTGGGTTTTTTTTATCTGGGTCATATTTTCCATACCACCCTGATAATCGAGAGTACTGTATAAAGTAAGAACTACAGTAAAACTCAGTTAATTCGTGTAGCTATGTTTCGTATTTTCACATAATTCGCACTTTTTTCAAAAATTTTAACCCCGAAAATAACATTTCATACTAATTCCTACCCATAATTTGCAAAAATTCGTAGGTCGTATGCATTTTTTATACCTAAAGTAAATAATTTGTTCACGTAATTCGCATATTCACGCATTCTTAAATCCAAACTTGCGCTACTACGCATTCATCGTCCCTTCGTAAACATCTGTAGCTAGCTCCACCCCCTAGCCAAAGACATGCTCAGAGCTCGCAACTCGCAAGGCTGCGGCCAAACTGAGTGATGCCATATTTATGTATACCAATTACTGCAGTGCGTTTTATAAGATTTGTTGTTATTTCGACAATAATTGTAGGCGCGTTGCGAATTATATATTTCTACTCACCCTTGTAGCCCTAATAAAAATAATTTGAACAATTTTCATTGAATGACGTAATTTACAAATGAATTGTGTGCAACAGTTCTATTGATTTTATATCCGGTTTTTTGTTTATGAAATGTTGTGATTTGTTTAATGTAATAAAGAAACTTTTGTATTAAAATACACAACCTGCCCAAACCTTTTTTTTCGTGTTCCGTTTCCGTGGAACTTATTTTAAAAACTGACAAAAATTGATGTCAAAGAAAGTACAAATCAGCGGGAAAATTTCAATCCTGAATACCTATTTATATTCAAACTTGAAAAATTGTGGAAAAATAATAAGCTTCAACGAAGTATAAAGATCTAAAAGTTTTTAATTATTTTTCACAGGCTTTTTAATATTTCAATATCTTGCCCAATTTTGAGGGAAAAGGTGAGTTCGACCACTAATCAAATTAAATTGTCCATAATTTGGTTGTGTCAAGTACTGGTGAATCGTTTGAAAAAGCCTATTTTTAATATTGGACTCGCCACGTCGCCACACACCTTCACTATACAAAAGATTTTAATTATTTGATCAACATTTCGACACATAAAAAGCTGAAATAATCTATTATTTCACGTGCTGGAATTATTATTATTAATTAATTATTATTATCTACATGCTGGAAAACACAATGTTGACAGTTGACAGCAGCAGCACGCACAAAAATGCGGAAGCGTAAACTGACGACGTGTATTTTAAAATTTATTTCTAATGTTGTCTTCAAAAAAATTGTTCTCATTATTTGTAATTCAGATTTTTTTTTAATTTCGGTCCCGTGAGTTACGAATTAACGGAGTTTTACTGTATAAAGTATATTATACAGAGTGTGACAGACTTAGTCCACAATACTTTATGGGCGAGTAGCTGACTAAATTATGAGTCGAAAATGTTCAAGGGATATGTGCCTAATCTCAATCATGTCAGAGATATAAGCATTTCAAAAAAATCGTAAATATGCAATTATTTTGATTAATTTAAATATTTTGATTCCAAATTATTTATTAAATATAAAAAATTAAAAGTCATTGAATTTCGAACGGCTACACTATTTTTTATAGAAGATTTAGGGCTTGAAGCAAAGACATATTATAGATTAATAATGGAACAATTTCGCAAATATTTATTTCGAAGTACGTAGACTTCAAACTTAACACTTTTTTGTAAAAATTTCAAAAAATAATATTTCCTTAGGAGAACACATTCTTATGATAGGTCTGTGATATTTTAAATATGAATTAAATATCTTTCTAATTAATATATTTAATTCATATTTAATATTTCCCTTAACAGTGCAAAAATGGCACATATTCCTTGAACATTTTCGGCTCGTAATTTAGTCAGGTATCCACCCATAAAATATTGTAGACTAGGTCTGTTACATCTGTATAACAATTATGCAATTAATACCACTAAAATGTAAAAAAATTATAATTCACGAAAAATGCATTGTGAAATAAATTTAAAACAATTCATGTATAAAAAAAATATAACAGTAAATATATTACAATTCTAATGAGTATATATATATATACATAATTTTTAAATAACAAAATGTATATTTAATTATATTGAATTTTATCACCATTAATTAAATCATTGTTATTCAACTTTATCTTATATTATATTTTAAAAATAAAGGAATGACAAAACTCACTATTGAAAGAACAATTTCCTTAGATGAAAAGGATAACAATTATTATATCCAACATCAACACACAATATTTAAATGATAAATTTATAAGTAATAAAATATTATATAAAAATTGGAATATCAAGAGAAAATTATTAGTATCTAAAGTACATAATTAATAGTGAGAATCAAATATATATGTAATAATATATTTCTTCCATTATCCATTCTCACAAATAAGTAAAATTAAATTGAATAGGTAAATAAACAATTATTGTTGTCAATGTTATTTTAACATAAGTCTTCTCGCCTTAATCTCTTATGTACGGGGTATTCCTTAACATTACTCATTGCACGGCAACACCCTTCCTGATCAGTCTATCAATAATGTCTTGCATTTAGTTGATTTGGCAGCGCACAGTGGAGTGTCTTGAAACTGTCGAAGGTGAATCTGAAAATACAAATTTCATGATATTCAACCTAGACTCGACATTTAATATACAGTGAAACCCTTTTAATGCGTTTTGCAAGAGACCGCCAAATAAAATTTTCTTAAGCAGGAAAACTTATTAACAGTGATTTAAATATTTCCATACTTTATTTGACCATAACATCTAATATTGTATTTTAACTAACATTACGATAATTAAAAAATAAAATATTATATTTATAAAAAAATTATTTAAAAACAATTTATTCTATAAAAGTTACCTATATGTATTTGAAAATCATGGTCATAAATAGGCATACCAAAACGAATAACAAAAATGCAACAAATTAATAATAAATAATAATAATAATAAAATGTAACAATAAAAATGTTAATAAAAAACCTAGATGAAAATAAAATGATTAAAAACAAACTTATAAAATGTTGATGACTAACTAATAAAATGCAACTAATCTCCTAATATACCCTTAAAATATATTAAATACTACTTAATAGGAAACTAAATACTATAAGGAAACTAAATGCAGTATAAAATTACTATAGTATTATCTAAATAATTACCTATAAAAAAATATCTAAACTGCAAAAAAAAAACTACTACTAAAAAGTGACTATAAAAAAAATAACTATAAAATGAAATTAAAATTAAACTCACATAAAATATTTAACTGCCTAAATTAAATAAATCGATGTAGCAAAAGTGAATATAAAAAAATATACATATATAAAACGAAATTAAAATTAAACTCATAAAATATCTAACTACCTAAATTAAATAAATCGACGTAACAAAAGAGAATATAAAACGAAATCAAAATTAAGCCCGTAAAGTATCTACCTAAATAAAATAAATCGACGTAGCAAAGAGTAAAAGTAGAACCACTGACAACAAGACCAAAACACGAAATGATTTCAAATCAAATTATTTGGTGTTTTATAGTAGAATAAGGATAAGTCAAAGTTATTAGGAGATAAAATACGTCACCTGTAAGTCCGGCGAAAGTTCATACTTTTTACAAAATGTAAAATTGTTTGCACGACAAGACGTTCATATCTCTTCCTGGCAAATTTGACGAATGCACATTTAAAAAAAGTACTGTTTGTAAATGAAAACCTGTTGGACTGCATATCTAAAATTTATCCCTTTTAATAAGTTTTACACTCGACATATTGCCTTGATCAGTGTAATTGAGACAAGGAATACTCACTCGCCCTTACTCATCTCAGTTCAGGAAAATTATTGTCGGCATTGACATCGAAGATGGCAGGTCCGAACTTACAAAAATACGTTAATAGTATTTTTGTTCTTAATTACGATTTAAATTTTTTAATCAGAAATATGATGACATTATTTTTGCTTTGTTTATTTATTTTGTGCTGATGTAAAAAATCAAGCAAACAAATAGATCAGCCGGTTATGTTAATTCAGCTGTCAGCGCCCTGTGGTTGGCTCTGTTTTGTTTATTTGTTAAAAAAAATTCAAATACGTATCGGTCGCAAAAATAAATAATTTGGTTATTTTAGTTGTCAAGAAATATTAATCAAAGCTGAACCAGAAGTAGCTGAAATGAAAGCAGTTCCCTGTGGTTTCTCCGAAAACGGATGTTATCAGATTTCGAACATAATAATAAAAATATATATTTTTATGAGTTAAATTAATACATAAACCGGTTTCGAAAAATACCTTTTCTTTCATGAAAAAACATAGTTTTAATTAGTTTATTTGACATTCTGATGAAAGAAAAGATATTTTCCGAAACCGGTTGGTGTATTAAATTTAACTCATAAAAGTGGTTTAAAACAAAGTTATAAATAATATATGTTTAAATAATTTCGTGAACTACAAGTGAGGGTACTAGTTACAAAGTCAGCAACCTCCATTATTATTTGTTCTAACTTTTAATTCAGTTGTCTTTTAAACGTGTTAATTTATGAGCAGTCAAACTTAACTCATTTTTATATTGATTGGTCATTCAAAATCGGTGTTAGTTGCAAAATCAGTCGCTTTTGCCGCTGCCTAATTATTAGAATTCAATCAATAGCAGTCTTTGTTACTCATAAATTTAAAAGGCCGCCAGTTTTGAAACTAGATTATTTTTGGAAAAATATGTTGTATTTATTTTGTATTCCAAACCAGATTATGGGGATTATTATTTATAATACTCACTATACTAAGATCAGCTTTACATTCTTTCCTTATTTCTTCATTATTTACTCTGTCATAAATGGATCTGCCGCATATACGCCTAAGCGATCTCATTTTCACTGCATTCAGTCTACTTTTGTTCCTCTTCTGCCAGCTACAGACCTCACTTCTGTACATCGGTTTCGGTACCGGGACTTCATTGTGCGACTCGGTTGACAAATTCCCATTAGTTATTTTTTGTATTCAATATACAGTAAAACCGCGATATAACGAAATCCAAGGGCCCAAAAAATAAAAATTCGTAATAACGAATTCCCACATATAACGAAATAAATAAAAAAATCCTACTATATGTTACGCGCCGTTGCAAAAAAATGTTGCGCGGCTTCAAAAAAGATCGCAAATTCTGCAAACAAAGGAGGAAGAAGGCCATAGGGAACTGAATACCTACATATTTTTAGTAGTTTTGTTATTAAAACGGATAAGCAAATGGATAATCAAAGGAATTAAATTAAGAACAGAACCTATTCAACACCAATTGGAAGATATTTTTGTAAATTCCAGAATAATGCAAACACAAAACAATATTTTAATTGTGTTTAAATGTAGAGCCGCTTCAAACATAGTTTTGGGCATGAAACATAAAAAATAATTCAAAAATAAAAATTTGACAGTTGAATCGCGGCATTTTTATAAAATGAGTCGTATATAAATTACGAAGGTACTTACCGGTAACGGCGGCAACCGCTTCAAAATATGATACTATGAACCCAAGAAGAAGTTTGAATTGTTTTACTACCTTGTCGGCAGACCGCCGCGCACCGCCGAAAAGGCCATTAAACCGTTCGCATACGGCAGATGCAGCGGCGCGGCTTTGTAAGTGCAAAATAATATTTTCATCTTTTAACATTTTTTTATTTCGTTATAAATTTACGTAAATGTATTGGCATTTTTTCGTACGGGACAAAAATGATTTTGTTATAAATATTAACGGGATTTCGTTATATAAATGCATTTTTGTATGAAAAATTGGTTTTAGGGACTAAATTTCGATTTTTTTTTTCGATATACGTCATTTTTCGCTATATCGGGTTTCGTTATATCGCGGTTTTACTGTATAATTTTGAATCAATAAAATATTTCAATTAATCGAAATAATCGCATACTAGGATTTTTTTTAAAACTCGTATCTCTGACATGATTGAGATGATTAGGTACAGCACATGCAGCTTCAACATTTTCAACTCGTATTTTTAATCCATATACCCCTACAATATAGCATTCCACTCAGTATACATAATAAGATTACACCAAATTTAGTCATTCAATTATAAACTCAAAATTTGACGAAGCAATTCGATACTTAGAATTCCCGAAATAAATTGAAGGTTCAGGCCAAACATAATTAGGGTAATACGGACAAACAGACGAAAATAAAAATGTCAATGTACTACATATTTTATTATTTTATCTACACGTTATCTAAAAAGACAAGCTTGTCATAAAATGAGGCCTAATTCAATGCGGGTCGTCGTAAGAGTTAAGTGAATTGTTATGTATTCTGAGAATTTATTCTAAGAGTTTTTCTGCCTCCTATGTTTCTAAGAATGTTTAAAGATAGAAATTAATAGAAATAAAATAAAATTACCAATGCGGATCTGATATTTGTATTGTACATGATGAATGTATTGTTTATGACGGCAGTTCTGTTTTGTTGATTTTTGGGATTTGTTATTTTGTTTTGGTAGTATGTTTCATTGGCCTATTCAAATATTACCATTTTTGTAAATGGATAAACTTTTATGACACACGGAAAAACCCATTTAAAGCGAGTTTATTTTATTGCCCCCATTGAAAGAATACCACTTTCATTTTTATAAATGTCAAACAAAAAAATTCTGTGAAAAACGTATTACAAGGGACATTTTGTACGGATAAATTGAGTTCGGTCAGAAATATTTTAATTTATTAGGCGGAAAACTTATTATTTGGAAAATGCATAAAAAAAACACGTAATTTGTATGGGACTTTTTCGGGACCGAAAAATGTAATCCTATTAGGCGTGAAAACGTATTAAAGGTGATCGTATTAAGAGGGTTTCACTGTAATACCTAAATGCCATTATTAGTAGTGATTAAAAATGATTGTGTAAGATCAGTCCTTCCTGTATCGAACCTCCAAATGCATTGGAAGGTTTGCCATCCCAAACCAATTCTGTGCAAAATCAAACTCTAATCTAAAACCACTGTGAGTTATTTAGACTAAGTCTAACATAATTAATAACTAATTAAACTTAACAAACAAACCACTATTTAACACATTCCCTATTTCAATTGTAGCATTATAGTCTCCCGATGTACTCCTGGCTCGAGTTCGTCGGGCGTGCCACATTGCGATATGAAAACATGGTCCTCATTGCGGTGGTTCTCATCAGAGTGTGGAAGGGGTCTTTTTAAGGAAACAACCATGCCTGAGTTACACACGGGTTTATTAAATAAGCCTGTATAAATGTACACAAAGGGTTGCAGAGCCTCACCCCGTAGCGTCCAGTCTACGCCCGGAACACGGTGTATAAATAACTAGTCTTCCATACCTTGGTTCCGGGTTATCACTTTGTGCACACTTCACTGTAGTTATAGAATAGCCAAACCTGCCACAGTCCTATTAGACCGGCCAACTCGTCGTCTAGAGGGTTCTGCTGCTCCAGACTGATTGGCCACCAGCTTGTCAGCCTGCCAATCCACGTGTTGTCAGCATCCTGGTCGCATTGGTTGTTTAGCCCGCCGCCTCACACCAGCGATGACCCAATCCCTGGTGTCGTCCGGCGTCCACGGCCAACGGCTATATTTTTGCCCAACGAACGGAGAGGTTTTTGGCGAACTCCGAGGAAGTTTAACTCTCTTTTTTCTCTAAACTCTATCCGGCCTCCCGTCGTACGAACGCATCACTTTCCCGTGTTCCCGCCAGAAGTCCAGCTTTTTTTTCTTTTCCATCGGCACAATCATTTCGCCTGGCAACATAGCAACATTCAGGATGCGAACCAAAATCCTTAAGCTTCAACTTATCCACCATAGATGTCGCCAATGACCACTTACTTAACGTTTTTAATACGCTACACAATGTCTCCTTGTCAATCCTACCAAGACTGCCCCCGCTATGGAATAGTTCAGTCCTGGTGAAGATATGTTAGTATAGAAAACTGTTGACGTAAAAATAACTGACAGTTTATACAAAGCTAAATATAGATACAATCTTCTATAAGTACATAAACATCTCTAGGGTTCAAAAATCAGAGTTCTAGCACACATACAGCATCTACCATCAACTTGAAGTTCATCTAAGGACTTATATTTACTGAACAGTGTCACAGACACTGACCCGACAAACGAGAAATCCTTATATGCAGTTCTCAGCCCTCATATACCCTGGATAATACATATAATACTCACTTGTATATGAAGATTGACTTCATCACACCGGCTGAGGTATGGAAAATTTCCACCACTTTTTAGATGTGCTAGCTTGGCCTGCGGATAACTCTTATACAGCTCCTCCCGAACTTTCCCACTAAGGGCGTACTCATCAAACACATCCAGCACTGTGACGGGTAACGAGTCCAGAGGATGGGCATCCACTCGTCCTGGCATGCAGTTGAGGGTGAGGCGCGAAGCCAGCTCCGGTTGAGAAAGAGAGTCCAACTGAAAAGAGGAAGGGTATTACTTAACGTATATAGTGAATGAATCACAATAATTTTGCATTTATTGCAGAAACCACAAGTTGTGAAAAGAAATAGATTTTTAATGAAAATACTTTTTTGTTGTGAAGTTGTAATTTCAGAACATAGTTCTGTGATGTTTATAATACAAATTTTATTTTATTTTATCAAAGGTGTAAAATTTATAAATGTTACAAACATATGTTCGTATTTTTTTAAATAAATGAAGATCAATAATATATAATACAAATTAAATTAATCAATTAGAAAGATATACAGAAATTTATTGAAAAAATATTTGGTAGCAACTGAAATTGAAACTTAACAAAACTAAATTAAACCGATGTTTTCATTTACAAAATGTCAAGAACCAAAACTGTGAGTAGCCACAGAATATCGTCCCCTTTTCTTCATAATGATTAAGCTCTAGTTCTATTTATTTGTGTATTTGTATATTTTGAATATATGGAATGTTTTGAGATTGTTTATAAAATAAGAATAAGTTAAGCAAAAAATAGTCCATATGAATGGAAACGCAAATAACAATGTGTATCTCCTTTCCTTAACACTTTTTCAGTTTTTATTTTATTTTATTTGCAATGAGTTTATCTACAATTAACTATAAACCCAGCTTTGCTTTATAACGGACTACTTTATAGAACTATTAAACCCTGCAAGACTCGCATACATTTTTTCTATAGTTTAGCTGCCAATTAATATGTCGCATTACATTTTTTTTCCAGCTTTCGAAATATATTTCTTGACTGCTCGGCCTCCTGATGTTATACCATGATGATATACCTGTCTCAAAACAGTTTTTCTAACAAAACGGGCGTAGTACAATAAAAAATAAAAATATATACTTTCATCAACTGTTCCTGGACATCATCACTGTGGTTCAATCTATTGAAATTTGTTCCTCTGCCTTAATTCTAAATCTCAGTCTCAATTCAATATCAAGAATTGGATAATTTAAAAATAAACAAAGTACAGTGAAAAAGCTTTACAACACATTAATCAAATTCTAATATGTATTGATTCTGTAATGCAGAGGTCCAACTAACTATATTTTAATTTATTAAACCGTGCCTGGAGTCTTAAACTTTTATAAAAACAATGAATTTTGATATTAGTCCTGCAATTATTTGTCAAGTGTCGAAGACCCCTATAAAATAAAAACACTTATGAGATCAGTGTCAGCAGCTGAAAAAACATAAATGTGAATCGCTTACTCTTTCCACCATGAAATCGATCGCCTCCACAATGTGGAGGTCCACTTTATCAGCGCAAAAGTTTCCCATGACCATCCTCTTGAGCACCAGAGATGGCAAGATCCAAAAGATGGCAGCAGATTCTCGGTAGCTGAACACAGAGGTGTCAGTGAAAGCATTGCACAGGATGAGGGAGGCCACCCTCTGGTGATGAGCTGTGTACTCTGCAAACTTCTGCGCTAAGAATCCACCTAATCACAAAAACAATTTATTAAATTAGCACATGGGTCCGATATTTTATAAAAAGTTCCGGAAAGCTAACGCACACAATGATAGGTTAAACAATATACTTGTTCAATATACACTATAGAGTAGCCTTACTCAACCATTTTTTTCTTCGGGCCACATACGTATGCAGGGCCGCAGCATTATACTGATATGACGAAAAAAAAATTCATATAGGAAAAACCCGTTTGATTCAAGATTAGGGTGCCGCCACTTGATAAATCAACATATATATTTTTTAACTAAAACAGAATGACAATAATACTTATCACTTATCAGCATACCAGCCAATATCAGCTCAAACATTAACAACAGTGTATTTCCCTATATGAAATTTTTTTTCATCATATCTGTATACAATGAAAAAAATAAAACTCAAAACTAACGTGTATCCAAGCGTTTATTTTAAAATTAGTGTGATTTTTGATACTGAGATAATTTTTTTACTATTTTAGACAAGAGCGATGATTGATCGCGCATATCTCAAGATATTCAAAACTAAGAATGACAGAGTTTTTTTAAATCACATTCCTGATAATAAATGTGTTTCGGACCGCACATAAAAGTAATGGTAACATAAAAAAAGAGTATGGCTGCTATAGAGAGTTGTTTTTTGTATGTTTAACCATGATCAAACAAACATTATGTATGTCGTCAGATATGGGGTCATCAGATTTAGGTGTTTTAATTGCGTTGTGCCGAAAGAAAGTGTGGATTACGTCACGGTGTATGTGTGTTGATCAGAAGATTGTAAGAGCGGAAACTGGGGCCCCTATATCTCCTAGTTCGCCATTATGTTAGAGTGGTCGCGAAGTATGAGAAATATGTATGATGTCGGACTAGAGCAGGTTATAAGAGAAACTATTCAACACTGTTTTACAAAGTTGCGTGAACGTAGCTACTGAAGGCTGATCTAAAGCTTGTGGTCAGGAAGATGGCAGGTAGGCGAGTGACGTTCATGCATCGGTCTTCTCGATGATTGCCGCTAGATATTATGTTTATGGCTATTAAGATCCTGGCTTAACAGCGAGGTAACTATGAGGCGCATTCAATGCCTCCACAATCCGATTTGCAAACTTACTTAACAGTGCAACCTTCTAAATATATTCTACCGTTAATTCACTTACTGGTTTCTTCTAGGTTATTCATTATCAGAGGCGTGCAGTGCATACAAGCAAAAAAGCTGTGCATTACTAAAAATTCTGGGAAACATATATAAATTAAATAATTGGATTAACATAAACGGAAACATTATTTTACAATTAACGGCATCTGTGTACCAGTAGACTTTAATTTTTTAGTTCTAAAAACTACCACGACAACTCACCGCTATACCCATGGCGCTCTTGTGTATTTGTCGCATTGAGCTATCCACATTACTCTGTTTTGTCTTTAAGCTAGTGAATTACTCAAGTCATATAAATGTCTATTTACTGAATTAAAAATTCCTTTCGGTTGATCCGTTTTGTATGGAGTCGTTACCTATGCTGTTTTTTAACAGAATAACATTAGAAAGGGTTACAACTGCAAATCATTGAAGTGTCTACTTCCTCTTTTACTAATTCGCTAATTTTACTATCTTACTGTTTTTAACATGTTGATTTCATGATTGTTCTTTAAATTTGGTGCATGGATTAGTTTTTGATTTGGGAAAAACAAAAAGCAATTGGCAGAACTATACTCTAAAATTATAAATAAATACATGGTAGTAGGGTCATGTAAACAAAGGATTCATTTTGTCTAAAGACATTGGTTAAACAAAAGTACAAATATTATATATGATTGTATAATATCATTGGTAACAGCATAACCTGAATCTATACCTTCTGCATGCCACTGTTTACTATAAAAATCAGATAAACATAAATTGAATTGAAAATAAACTGATATTTTTGCTTCCTTTTGATGAAGATTCCACTGTTGTAATCTAGATCCTAAAAGTTCAAACTGGGAATGTTTAAATCACAAACAAGATTATTCACTTCACCTTGAGGTAGAAGGTGTCGATGAGCAAGAATCTCCAAAATTCGGCAATGTGTGATTGTCGACAACAAAAAACTTTACATCTCTAAATTCTATGATTTTGACGTTTTAGGGATAGACATTTATTGAGTGCACCCCAGTTGAGTTATCAGATATTTTCCTGGCTTATTAAAATGTATATAATTATAATATTTTAATCTTTCCCTTTCTATTAATTTATAATACACGTATAACAGCTCTCTGTAGAAATAAATTAGAATTATAATTGCATTAGGTACTTAATGTGTTTTAAAAAAAACTGTGTTTGGTCTGAAGATTTTAGTATTGTTTTACAAAGTTGTAAGTGTTTCATAATAATGTTAGAGACATTTGTTACCCAATATTATAAGATAATAAAAGATTCAACAATATTACAATTATTAACTACCTACATTTTGTAACAAAAAATGTTATTTTACAAAGTTATTTGCTGTTGAGGTTACTCAGGGTAGCAATTAAGTGCGATGCAGCAAAAAAGACAATTTCAAAACATATTTGTGTAGCAACTGATTATATTGTAAATTCAAATATTTCATTATTAATAAACAATATCATTAGTATACTGTAAGTGTATCGGTTTGACATTATTATTTGACAACAAAGAAATTCATAAAAATAATATTTCTTACCTAAAGAAGCGCCAAAAATATGCACTTTATCCAACTCCAAATAATCTATTAATCGTTTGAATCCATCGCACCACTCCTTAATATTCCAGTACACGGGGGGCTCCGCAGCAATCACACGGATGCCCCTGGCCGCCAGAGACAATACTTGTCTGAAGAAGACGTCGGCTGTGCCGGACACTGGAGGAAGACATATGAGAGGACATCTTACAGTCCTCGGTCCGGAATCAAAAATACGCCATCCCTGCGATAAAACAACATTCAATTGAACAAACATGCCATGATTCAACCAAATATATGATAAATAAATTAATCACTTCACCAACTTTAGAACCCCCAGAATCAACAACAATTTTGCGAAGAGGAATGCTACTTCTAAAACTCAAATACTCTTGCGACTGCGACAAATCACTCAAATAGCTCATTTTTCTCAGTTAATTATATTAGACTGACACAGTAAATTAAAATTAAACCCAGTTATCGCTGCGCAGAACTGACAGATTCGACATGTTTTTGAAGTTATCAGATGTTCAATGCAGTGTGGCTAGTTCCCATAATAATATTTTGTTATTTATTGGGTTTGTTTATTTGTGGGGCATCTTTGATCATAATGGAAAGACCAGAAGGCTAATTTAGGTAATAACTAATGCTAATGTGATCATCATCTGCCAGGGATTAATTTTATGGATAATTATGTTTTCGTTATTTATCCTTTATGGATTTTGGAAATCCCTTCCATGAATGTTGTTTCCAAACATTTTACCAAAAAATACCATCATGTAACGTAATGATCGACTATTTTATTATGCATTTCGGAAATATAGTATCTAGTAAAAATGATTAGGGCATTTTGATTATTTAATGATGACGCAGGAAATGCAAGTAATGTACATGCTGAAAAAAGCTAAAAATATTAAAAATAATTACATAAAAATTATTCAAGATTACATTAAAAATATAATACATAATTAAAGCAAGTGGATTATAATTTTAATAATTAAGAAATATGATAACCTTCATAATATGGGGTGACCCAGATGCCTTTTTATAATGTGTTGGGTGACTGATTACATGTAAATGGGTCACTTCTTCCATTTTTTCTTTCGTCATTAATAGCCTCATAAGACTTGGAAATCCATAACTGTCCTCCTTTTACATTCATTACCTGTGTGGTCCAGTCTGCTGGGCACTCGCCTACCTTTTGTAGGTCTATTCTGACATTATTCACTATCTACGCTTTAATCTTTCCCTTGGTCTTTTGATCCATCTTGATTGTCTGTTGGCTTATGAGGGCCTTGCGCGTGTTACGGGACTCATCTACTCTCACTACATATCCCGCCCACGGCAGCCTCCTTACTTTCACCTTCCTCGGAATACCTAGGTTAATATATCATTCTTGAAGTTCTAAGTTCTTTAACCTTCTCCATTCTCCGGTTATCACATATTAGGCAGGAAACCAGGAAACCATATGCAGAACTTTATTTTCGAATACTTTCAACCTGCTTTCAACCAAGCTTCACATTCATACAAAACAGTTGGCTATATCAATGTTGTAATCTTTAAATTCTCGACAACAGCAATTTCCATAAAGCAAAGAAACAAGCATGTTTAAGTGAGATGTTCAGTCTTGTTTCTAGAGTTAAAGAAAGAATAATGTCATGTCAGGAAAAGTTTGGAGTATGTAAAATTCAAGTATCATTCTGTTATTATAGAAACACTAACGAAGGAATAGGCAATCAATGATTGAAGTTTATGGAGACTACACCATCTAATAAAATTGTGATCAAGTGTTTATACATGAGAAACGGCCAATAGAGAATGACAACCCTCGTTCAGAAAAGCCTAATACTGACTACAATATTAAAAAATGGAAAAGTGAATTCTTCAAGGCAGAACAATTAACCTTTACCATACCGTGATATAAAATACACATATGCAGCAATGCTTCAAATATGAAGAAAACAAAAAAATGTGAAATTTTCTGACAAAATTTTGCGAGTAAATACTAATGCCGCACATATATCATCTAGGTCTATGCTTGATATTGGCATGGGGACTTGGCCTAGGATCCCTGATGTATCTTGGTATAATTATTATAAATCAATACACCTGTTTTTTGTTTTGTTTAACCATTACCATACCATGATATAAAATACCCTTACGCAGCCATGCTGTCAACTCGTGTTACCGTAAATAACAGTTAGAAAAAATATTTTTATTAGCTTAAATGGCTTTAATGGCACGAATTTACTCTAAATATTGAGCATTCAATTTTGAAAAAATGATTAATAACATAATTTAGAGCATTCATTAAGTCCTATACAATGTATCTTTCCTTCTTATCTCTCTTCGTTTAATTAGTAAGAAAGGGACAATTATATTTGTATGTTTGTTGTTCTTTTCACTGTGAAAATAGTGTGTGATCTCTGTCTTTCATATCACAAATGGTATTTTTACCAACGTGATATGAAAGACAGAGATCAATTTTACAACGGATTGAATAGAAAAAATAATTGTTTTATACTATTCCCTTTTCATAAATGTTTTTTTACTAGTCATCCCTAAGCGCTAATATTTTCGAATTAGGATTATATAAAATATGAATTTTATGTTGCATATATTTACCGAAATATTACAGGTTTAATAATGACGGTAGACCTGTGTTACTGCATGGTTTGGGAAGGGTTAAACAATGAATATTTTGTGACTGACAGCTATTGGTTCCATTATATGCCAGGTATTGAAGACAAGTGAATTTGGCCATTCCAACTATTGGTATCGCAAACATTTTTTATTTTATAAAAATAAAATATTACATTTATTATTTGCTTAATTTTGTTATTTCACCATCCTTTAGAAATGTATTGTTTATTCATTGGACTAAAATTAATTTTAGTCACCATATAAGGTTTAACAATCAATTAAGTTTTTTTTCTTCCTTAATGTGCCAGGTGTAGGGTCTTTCACCTTATATTGAATCAATAGAAATACATATTATCATAGAAGTCCAAAATTTTTTAGGTGAAACCATTAACGGGAAAACGGGCTGTGAGACTGCAGAGGAATTTTATTAAATTATTTACTGAAATTTACTTCAAACGTATATTGAAGTTGATGGAGATTATATAGCAGAATATAAAAGGAAGCATTGATTTCCGAGAACTCATATTAGGGGGACCATAAAGTAATCAAAATTTCTCGACAAGCTCTTTCACAGTTAGTTTGTGACGGATCCTTGTCAAAAAATAAAGGAATTATCGTTGAAGATTGGTTATCCATGGTCTACAGTTCAGGATCATCTTTGTCGCATGCAGACAAGAAATTTGGGTTCCCCATGAATTAACATAGACAGCGCTCGATCAACGGCGCACCATCTGTGCATCTCTTCTGTCTAGGTATGAAGCCGATCTTTTTCTGCAGCGAATTGTAACTGGAGACGAGAAGTGGGTGCTCTACAATAATCCTCTACAAAAAAAACAATGGCTTTCTTCCGGACAAGTACCTGTTCCGACCTCTCGACCATCACTAACAATAAAGAAGGTCCTTCTTTGTGTGTGGTGGGATATTTCTGGAACTATTCATTATGAATTGCTTGAACCCGGTCAGACCAATACAGCGATAGTGTATTGTGAGCAACTCGAGTGAATGAAAGAAGAGCTTGAAAAAAAACGATCTGTTTTGGTAAATAACCAAAAAAGGATTCTGCAACACGATAACGCGAGGCTGCAAAAATAACACAGGAAAAAATAAGGGAGCTTGCATCCACCCTATTCACTAGATCTCGCGCCGTCGGATTACCACCTTTTTAGATCGTTAGAGCATACTATGAGACGTAAAAAAATTCATAAAGTTGGAGAAGTGAAAACGCACTTAGAAAAGTTTAAATCAAAGGACTTATTAATTAATTAATTGCCTTTACGTTGGCAAAAAGTGATAGAAAATGATGGAAATTATTTGGTTGATTAGTATTTAAGATTTTAAATTTTGATTACTTTTCGGTCCCCCTAATATATGTAATAAGTTCTCTACTTATGAACTTTCAATTTACAAACATTCAAAGATAGGAACATCCGTGCCTAATTATTTATATATTTTAATAAATTTAAATAATTGGACACAGATGATCATATCTTTGCAAAATTCCAAATTGCACCAATATTACAAATTTGGTGGTAGCGCATAAAATTTTCATGTTGGATGTATGCTTTCAGTAATGTTTACTGTATCGCACGTGTCAGCAATTTAAAGGTGTAATCATCGGCGTGGTGCCAAAACACCCGTGGGATAGATTTCGGGAAAACAAAAACTATCATTCTTAGTAAAACCTCACAGCGACAGCCTGTCGCTATGCAGGTACTTGCAAAAATGATGGAAAATATTATATGAATGTATGTATTGTTATGTATTCTGCAGGTAGGAAGCCATTCTCAATTTTGCCACCGTAGTGTGCCTATATTGAACATCTTTTATGTTTCATTTCTTTCGACCTCATAATCATCATCATCGCCGATTGAGAGAAGCTGAGATCAGAAAACCATCCATGTCTACATTCTTGTTTCCTGTATGGAACAGTTTACAGTACGTGGTAACATGCTGTCTTTGATGCGCTGCATCGTGTGTTATTTTCATTGTAGGCTACATTTTGTTCAATTACTGTGGAATTCATTTTTCACAGTGTTGGATGTAAAGCACAAGAACAGTGGTGTTTGAGCTGGTAGTGTTAAGAAGTGCCAATTCATTACAATTGAAACTAATAGACAGTTGAATAAGGTGAGAAAATTATTGATGTCGCCAGTTTATACAACATGAAATGTTTGGTCATTAACACAATGTTTAAGAACAGAGATCAGATTATGGAACACGCAAAAAGTTGGGATTGGCAATAAAATAAATGCTCGCCCACCCGCTGGTACGTCACATATTTTCCCTATAAATTCCTTTTAGAAACATATTTTTATTATTTGGATGCCGTGGACAGTGTAGTTTAAATGAATGTTTTGATCCACGACGCCACAGACATTTTTAAAGTCCTATAATATGAGAACGAGCTCTGGCCCGGCCTTTGTTTTTATGGGATATCACAGGTCGGGACATAATGTACCAATTCCCCTACTTGTGATATCCCACAAATTGTTATTTGTATTTTTTAATGTATTAAAGGCACACAAATCACGTTTCTGGTGAGCGCTGAGACACAACCCAATTATGAGCTGGAATTGTCGATTTCGGTTGCCAGGTGGCGGCTACGCTGAGTCGATGGGGGCGTGGATAGGGATGTAAGTGTGCTCCGATTGGCTCAGCGCCGAGATCAGGGGGTGCGGGCACCCGACCCAACTCCTTAAGAAATATATAGTGCGCCGCCGCAGTACTGAGCATCAGTCTCTCCTGCAGTCTCGCCTTCCACCCGGAGCCTCGCCGTCCACTCGTCCTGAACCTTCACTCTCAGCCTTCGAGAACGCAAACTAGGATCTGTGACCACCGGCGATTTGGAGTGAGTTAAATTAGCTTGGGCTTTTTTAGCACTTTGCGAAATCTGCTCGCACCCTAGCGGAACCATTTGAGCTACCTGGCATATAAAGATTGTCGCCATGTCTACATAACATGCTATAATCAGGAATTAAGGAGACTATTATATTTTGACCACAAAATACATAATAAAATTCAAATTTAGATTTATTATAAAGGTGTACAAATTTCATTATCGGGATAGTAAAAACAAGGATGAAAATAAAATAAGAATTTTTTTCAAAACTATGCATGTATGTATTCTGAAAATTACAGGAAATTACATGGATGTCATATAGTTACATAATTTTTTCCTAAAAATATAATCCTGTAATAATAAGAATTCTCCACAGAAAATAAATTAAATGGAAAAATAATGTGTGATTTGTTTATTTACAAATTCGTTTGGTTTTTTTATAATTCAAAATAATCCGTCTTCAAATTTAAAACATTTTCTTTGCCAAAAAGTCAAATTTCAAATAAGACAGAGAATCATTGCCAAAAGCAAAATTTATAATGAAATACGTGTGTTACGAGTTTAGAGATCGCTTTCACCTAAAACAAAGCCTTAAACATCTATTTTTACAATAGTAATGCACACATCCTTACACATTCTAAGAAAACTTTTTAAAAAATATAGCTATTAAAGTTAGTCATATTTCAATTAAGATATTATATAATTATGAAATATAAATGTATCCGATTCCAAGCGTACATTTGACACTCGATGCATCGAGACAGAAGTAACATCATCGCTACGGTAATTCTTGAGCTAGGTTAAATCATTTTTAGAAAAAAAAAAAATATTGTAAAAAATTTTAAACATCCTACTTAAGTTTCAATTAGTCGCGATGCTTAGCCTGAACATTTTTCCTACTTAAAATTTAAAATTATAATAATAATTGATTACCTTAAATGAGACAATAACGCAAGTTCCGTAAAATAGTCAATATTTAAGATCATAGCAAATGACAACATACACGTGTACAAGGTGAAGCACAAACACATCCAGAACTGAGGACACTACCGCTTATAACAATATGGATTCTGCTTTACTGATCTAAGGCTTTATGTTTTACGAGATAATACCTAGCACACTAATTGTAATTCTGCACCACAGACAATTTTGATCTTAGCGTCAACTACATATCATATCTTCGAAATAACACACTGAATAAAAGTTGTTATTTTCAAACTTAGATATTAATGTTATAACTTCCAGATAATAATCTCTCGACTATATCGGCAGTGCGAAAATGATATATTTTCTCACTGGGAAGTTGCGCAGTAAATGAAAATCAAAATTGTTAACAGTAAAACATGTTTTTTTCATATTTTCTCTCCGTTTTCATAGTAATACAAATAATATTATATTTATTCGTTAAAAATCTTTACCATTAAAGTGTAAGATATTATGACAAGAAATAATACAATAGAATTAAAGAAGTTGCAGATGAAATAAAGAACTTACGAAAATATTCAAAGAATTTGTGAAAATAATAAAAAAATATATGTGTATGAAAATAATAAAATACATCTCTTACATATATATGTATGTATGAAAATACACATCATTCACATTTTGTCAAAATACATGCGTGGATAAATTAAAAAATGTTCAATGAATTAAAAAGTAAAAACATTTGGATTGGATATTTCAAATTGCAATTTGATGAACAAATATATATTTCTTAAATTAACTAATTTTATCAAAAACAAAGTAATTTAAACCAGATATACATAGTTGAGTTTTAGAAAATTCATTACAAAGACAATGACAATAACAGGAATGAATGAAGTGATGAAGTGATGTGAAGCCTATACAGAATGAACATCTTACGAATAATACAATTGACCCCCCACAATAACACGGTACTCGGTGAGAACATACACAGCACAAATGTGGAAATGGTCGCTTCGGCACTTCCACTCTGACACACCACTACACAGCTGAACAACAATACTTACAAATACATCCACGTACTGTAAAGACTCTAAAATATACTAATTACAAAGCGTCCGTATCGCCAGCTGCTTCCGACTTTACTCCGCTTCTGCCGCCCGTATCCTTTGAACCAATCACTAATTGGAAACAGTTTTAGCACTTTTCACAGCAACGAGAGAAACCCAACTAATAAAACAATTTCCACCATTCTTCAGCCAGTTGTCGGAAAAAGGATCCTAGGGTGATGAAATACTCTACAAACGTAACTGGGGATCACATCTAAAAGAATTTATTTGTAACATTATGGGTATTGGGTAAATGTAAAACTGCACAAGTCTGGACATTGTAACACTAAAAAGTGACACCTGTCACACGGGTGATTTGTTAACAATGTGAGAGGTCTTCAAAATACTAAATAAGCTAATTAACAAGACATATTTTAAAATAACAACCCAAAAATTATAGGAGCACCCGTGTGCCAGAATACCCTCCTGACCGAACAGGCGAACCCGGATCCAGAGCCAACTTTGATGGGATATTTCGCGACTGATTAAATGACCGAGTGAATGGGAGAACTTGTCGTGTTTGGTTCCTTGGCTGACGGTGTGGGCAGTCGGGTGGAGTTCACGACTCCCCGTTGCCGCTGTCGTCTCCATCCTGATAGTCAGAGTCGTCGCCAGACTGTTCATCCTCGTCTGTGTCCAGATCATAGTCATCATCGTAGAAATCTGTCATGTCGAGCTGAAATACAACAAAAACTTAGAATCATAAATTCACTTCAAAACAGGATGACAAATGTTGATTCAACTAAAGGGACAGATCATGAGCCAGGATCATCCGACATTTTGGTAAAAATTAACTTTTATGTATCAAAATTCTGACAATACTAAAATGCCTTTAAAGCTATGTTCAAATATGTTAAATATCCCGGGAGTTTAGGAAAATGTAACAAGAAAACAAAATTACATTTCAGCACCAGTAAAATTTTTCAGAAAAACAATTATCAATATAAAATGACCAAAATCAAGAATTGGTTTACTCCATAATTATAAAGCGATATTTTTGTAAAAAAATTCACATCACGGGCTTTGAACAATTAGCGTTATCGGACTACTTGCCATTTTAAACATTGACAGTAAATTGTTTATGACTTATAATAATAATAATTTTATTCCTATTGATTAGGCAAACTTGTCACACAACTACCTTACCAACAGATGAACTCGTTAATAAATGATTTGGAAACTTGGTAAAGAAAATTATCTTTACATTTTTATTACGACATCATAAACATTGGTGAGTTTTGTTTACTCTGTTTAATATGAAATTATTTTGAGATGAAAAAATATTTCTGTCCCCGTGGTTTCATGTTAAGCATACTCCACTGTATTTCATTCATTCTCAAACTAACATTCCAATATATTTTGAATGAAAATATTCACTTTCACAAATGCGGGCAAGTTCAATTTTAAAAATGTACAAAATGTCCTACCTGGGGCTCTTGCGTTTGTGGCTTCACTTTGGTTTTAATGCAATAGTCTTCTAGTGTTAGTGGCACAACTATTCCTTCTTTCTCCGCTTCAACCTTTGCAACTTGGGCTTGTTTCCTGGAAAACATAACAATAAGATTATTCAACGGGCGCTAATATAAATACAGTTAACGTAAACCGAAACAAAAAAGTTACCCCCATTTCATCGATTGACATGGCAGTTGCTTTTTGTATTATGCAAACGTTGAGTTATTTAGTCACTACTATTGTTTCAAGAGGTGCAGTCAATGGCGTGGTTACTGCCCGGGCAATCGCCGAACAAGATCACTAAACAAAACTAATAAGAAAAATATTCAACATTCATAATTTGAAGTATAAAAAGGACACATTCAGATGTGTATGTAAAATGCTGACACCGTGCCAACTTTTACATTTTGAATAATACTTTAAATGTTTTGCTGTAAAAAAAATAATATTGAAAAAATTATGCCCTACTAGACACCAAGGGCACCTGCAGGAAGACATAAATAGTGATGGTGATATTAAAAACTTTAATTAAAATCATTCTGAGGAACGAGAACAGTGATGAAGTCGATAGAAATTAATATGGACACGGTTGGGAAATCGTGTTCTTGGGGGGAAGGTAAGGGGCTAGGATACATACTCGCCTGAGGATCCGGCAATTTGTTGCTACGCCACAGGGTGGTGCAGTTTCTCTCATAATCAGGTGTAAAATATAACTCATCTAAATACAGTTTGATGTCGACAGATATCCAGGTAGAGGAGCGGTGCGCAGAAAGGGGGAGGGGTTTTAAATAGTGAAGTATTAGCGAAGTTATAGTATTAATTTAAAAAAATATTATTTTGACAATTTCCAAGTTATTCATTATTAATCCTTTGTAAGGTACCGGGTGCAAAAACTGCACGGCTTTTGAAAGAACTCGCTTCATTTTCCCAGGAAATAATTTATGCTCTTCTTTTTTATATACATTATTACTTTGAAAATTATATATATATATAACTTTGAAAACTATACAGCGCTGAAGGGGAATGGTTTAGTTGGTTCTCAACAATTCTAGGAAATTTTCTACCTGTATGATGCGGGTATTTTTGTACATAAAATAATACATAACTTGTTTTGACTACATAATGCAATAAACAATGATTGTAAATAAGAAAATTACACAGCAAGTAACAGTAAGATAAGATAAGATTAAAGTTTATTGATAATTTTTTAGTGTTTTACATGACAGGTGAACCACAATAACAATAATTTAATTTAATAATTAAATTAAATCTATTAAAAATAAATTGATATTTTAAATAAAATAGAAATTGTGTGGGATGCAGTAGGTATCACCTCGGATAGTTATTCAGTCTTGTCCTGGCTACTTTGCAACACTTTCATCTGTGTTAAAGTAGTCGGCTTTTTCATGCTGTTTAGATGTCATGTTAACTCTGCGAGCACAACGTTACAGTAAGGATATTATGACGAAACAAAAAATAATGATTTTTAATCAAAAAAAACTTTTTTTTTTTAAATTTTAACAGACAAGAATTATATCAGACTCTTCTATGGACAAAATCAATGTGCAGTCAACACTTTGAAATAAGCTTTACTTAACTAGAATTTGAGTGAAATAAATTGAAATATCATATCATATAGATTTTAATATATGTAATATCGTAATATGCTATCAGATAAATATTTAATTTCACTTTATTCCTCAAAATATATAGTTACGTATAGTTTATTTCAATGCACTGATTGCACCTATTTAACCATTTGGGAAGTCCCAGGGCTCAACACCTCACCTGATGATGTTCTCGTACTCCTTGTCCTTGCCCTTGGTGTCCCTCCAGCGCCGGTACATGACGGAGGCATCCACATTTGCCGGGCTGAAGGTGTTAGGCTCGTTCAGTAGCGAAATGACCGACAGGAGGATGGTGCGCACGTTCTGCGTGGGATTCCAGCGCTCGCACGGCAGCTCCCCGCTCTGGGGGTCGTCCACCGGCGGGTGGAGAATTGAAATGCACAGATCTCCATTCTGAAAAGATGAAAAGATTGCTATTCAAAATGTTTTAAAATATCTAACATTCTAATCAATTTTATAAAGCGCTTACGTACGTTAAATTTTTTACAATTGTGGTGTTTTATTTGGTTTTTGATTTGTGTCTACGGTGAAAAGGGTTGGTATATATATTTTTTAATGTAATAGAGTATTCTCAATTTAAAATTGTAAAAATAAAATATAGCACATTGAAAAATTTATATTGTGATTCATAATAACAGAGGTGTAATTAATTTTCTGTCATTATTGATAAGTTATATTATTATATACAGGTTATATCTGTTGTATAATATCTAGATGTCTTTTTGTGTATCAAGCATAGGAAAATTTGAAAATAATAATATTTTCAATGTGAATGTTACATAGGTAGATAATTTTTTCTAATACCTACATGATTTTAAGTATTTTTTTTTATAAATATCATTCTGTTTATATTCATAACAATTGTTTTTCAAAGTTAAAACGTCATGTTATTTATTAACGTTTAATGGCGAGCTGGCGCCACCACCCTTCTGCCGCTCCTGAATTCCGTATTTGTATTCCACCGCATAAATATTAAGCAGCGTAATCATTGTAAACAATAAACAGCATGCGAGCACTTTACATTTCACTCGCGCTGCAGTCTAAATACCTGCCTCTTCCTACCAAGTAAACCAAGGTGAATACCGAAATATACGAATACGAATGATACGCCGACTCGTCATACCTCCAATGTTTCAAGACGTCAGTTGTTAACAAGTGTTTGTGGTGTTTAATTAATTTTTTTAATACACCAGAATACGTGTCTGACTTCCGGTGTGTGACGATCTACTGCATTTTAAATATTATTTGCAACACTGCACCGACAAGATGAACAGAAGAATTCGGAAAACACAAGACACGAGTACCGACACACGCGGCGCGGAGTCTCAGCCTCAATCCACCTCACGTATTTATAGCGGGTGATGCGACTCCACTCCGCTCCGAGACACTCCTCAACACGGCGTGGAGTCGTGTTTTCTTAGCTGATTCACCGAATGCTCTAGACTTGCGACCGTAACCAATAAAAATATTTGAAATTATTAATTAGAAAGATATACATATAATATTGTTGGTGCTACCGGGATTCGAACCTGGGTCTCTTCCAATCCGGGGAACGTCCATTATGCGATTATGCTACACCAACACAGAGGATTGACGACAAATTTTCGAACCTATATGTTGCACTTTTCAAATGAATACATCTATCGTTCCATTATTTGAAAGCCATCTACTTATTTTTTTTTTTTACGGAATCGTTAATTCTGGCGACTCCTATCGGTTTACTCAAAAGTATTCGAGATTCCGTAAAAACAAATGTAGGGTCTTTTTTTCAAATTAATCGAGTATTTTCAAATGAAAAGAAACAATAATATTGTACACTGAAAATGCATGAACGCAATCGACATTCTCACGACATGTAAACAATACGGCACGGTATCACCATATCTATCTGGCCATTCTCTGGCGCGCGTATCGGTGTCTTTCTCGGTACTCGGTGTTATCAAAAATAAACTTGACTCGCAAAACGGACCACCGACCGACCGAAAAGACCGCACACAAAAATCCCTCCCGTGAGTTGCAGCAACAATCGGGTACATTTGGTAGTTACTAATTTATTTTTTTAAATTTTTAAACAGCCACCATTTCGAAAGAAGACGGCGGATCAGGGTCGACCCAAAAGTGTGTCGGATAGGTTACGCCCGTGCGCAGTCGGTATAGCGAACTGGAATAAGACAGCGGGCTCACGCCGGGCTGACGAATGATGAGAGAAAGGTAGAAAAGATATATGACGGGAATGTTGATGGCAGCAGAAATAGGTAACGCCCGCGGAATACTGGGCATGGCCAGGTACAGATGGACGAGACGAGATTTGCGAACAAAATAAAAATCTAACTAAATGTAGATATAAATATAAAATCAATTTTATCAAAAAATATTGTTGTTGCTACCGGAATTCGAACCTGGATCTCTTCCAATCCGGGTAACGTGCATTAACCGATTATGCTACAGCACACAGTACATTGATGATAAAATTTTCGAACCTATATGTTACACTTTTCAAATTGATACATCTATCGTTTCATTATTTGAAAGCCATCTACTTTATTTTTACGGAATCTCAAATACCCTTGAGTAAGAGATTCAGGTTCGAATCCCGATAGCGGCGACAATATTTTTCGATAAAATTGATTTTATATGTATATTTAATAAAAATTAAAATCCACCACAACTATCAGACTATGAGCAAAACTAGTTGAGCATGTTATTTTAAAAAGGTCCAAAATAAGAATAGGACAGAGACGCGCATCGTGCATCGCTCCTAGACTGTGTAACCAACTGCCAAAAATAATTAAAACAACAGCAAATATAAATGTGTATAAAAAATATGTCCTGAAATGATTTAAAGGTCTTCAATATAATGTATTAGACTTTTTTTACAGAGACTACATTATTGTTGTGAAGTTGCAATTTTTCTGAACATAGTTTTGGTATTTATTTTTAAAAAATGTAATAATCACTCTGATAAAACTAATTAAGATTAATTTTCTGTATATTTTTAAAGTTGATTAATTTAATTTGTATTAATGTATTTGACATTTTTTTCATTCCCAAGTTCTAATTTGATCAATTTCTCTTGATTTTTAAAAATATATTATTTTGTTATTAAATTTATTACAGATCATGTTTTTATATAAATGTTGAAGCCACCCCACCCCCATAATTCGAGATCATTGTTATTTAGGGGTGAATTGTTGTTCCATAAAATAAAATTGTTATAAAAAAAATATTTTATGTGTTGTACTTAATTATTTCTTTATACGTAAATACAAATGTTTATTTCTTTCCAATCTATATGCCTGATGATGAATTATTTTTATTGTAAGTAAGTTTGTTTCTTTAGCATTTCTATCTATATTTATATTTACATAAAATGAAATCAAATTTATTTTAATGTCCCCACCTGATTTCAAAACCCGAAACCGATTCCGACGGATCGCGGCGAGATCTTGAGCTCTTTATCAGACTGTGACCGTAAGCTGCACCGGTCAGATGCAGCTCGCGGGACAATGCAATTTTGTAATTAATTTGGCGGATTTGGCGACGGCGTCACTAGTCGAGCCGCGCCAGGACCCGGGAGTGACGAAATGGGAGATTTGGGTTTCTGTTCCGCCATCCATCAAAGAGACAGGCATTAGTTGGGACAATTGTTCAAAGGTTAAACGAAACGAGTCGGTTTAAAAATTTAATTAAACACTCGCATCAAGAGACAGGTTGCGTAAATGTATTTTAATTATTTTTTTTTACAAGGAATACGTCTCACATCAATATTCTTACTAACTAACTTGATAGCCGAACCCCCGATCGCGAGGTCACTAGGCGAGTATCGTAACTACTAGACCACAAGCACGTCAATTATTTTCATTATATTTATTTATTTCTTCAACGTCCTTGTGGACTTATACATAAGAATACATTTTTATTTAATTTAAAATACAACAGTACATTTTTAATTGACATTTCAATTATAACAGTTTAAATATAACATAAAAAAAAAACTAAGTATAATTCATATACAAATATTTCTTCAGCTCAAGTATGCTACTGCAACGAAAGATATCAACGAAACTCAACTTGTTACCGAGCCGATGCATCCGCGATATTGGCGAGTTAACAGCATAATTATTTCTATGTGTACCTACAAAGAACACTTCATGTTGTCTCGTTTGAGTTGGTACTTTATACGAAACCATTTATATAATATTTATAGCTAACTACTAGTATAATATAGTTTAAAGTAGCACAAAAATATTTTCCTTGCCTTAAATTATTATTTCTACTTTAATGGAATAATGTACACGAAATTAGATTCGACAGCGACACTCGACACGTGGGATTCAAATTCACTCGACTGACGAACGGAACATTAATGGCCAATGGATTGCCATTTGACGTGCAACGAGCGTGAAGTGAGGCGCAAAGAATCTCACGGGGGGATAAATTTGATTCTCGGAAACGTGGACACTGACACAACACGACGAAGGGGTCCCGCACATCTCAGTCCTTGTGATGACAATGTTCATCAAACACGCTGCAGAGATTCCACCGAACATTTTTAACTCGAGATGTCACACCGCGAAGCGCACCTGCGCGCCCTATTGGCAACACCTAACAGGGCTGTCAAAATCGAGGATCGTTCCACTGCTGACGCGCGTCAGGCATGCGTGGCCAGTTGCCATGTCTCCGGCCGGGAAGTCGACAATTCACCCAAACAAAAGGAGTATTGAGTAATTCAGTAGACACTCCTACCGTCGGGCCTTGCATATTTTGTAAGTTAATGAAAATAAAAACGCGTTATATTTAATCGTACCACCCCTCTAGTTTGAATTAAATATTTATGAATTCGGTTGATTATATAAATAAATTAAAAATACAAATCTCCCTGGCGGGAAACGGTAACCACTACACTGCAAAGAAATCAAAACAACACGAGAAAATAGCAGTTTGCTAATATCTTAAGCTTGGAAAGTTCAACAGGGGCGAAATTTAAAAAAAAATATATATCTATTAAAACTGATGTTAAGAATGTATGTAATTGAAGATGTATCAAAAAAAAGCAATCATATACTTCTTGACAATTTGATACAACAGTCTATTAGGGGAGTAGCTACGATGGTAGAGCACCGTGACTAAGCATGTGAGAGGTATCCGGTATTATGAGAGGTCTGAGGCACACAGCAAAACAGTCCAGAAAAATAAAGAAGATTCTGAATAGAAAACCTGAGAAAATTATTTATTAACAAGGTGGGGGGGGGGTAAAATGTCACGTGACAGATCTCCAGGCCCGGTCACGTTTGAGTATCATAACAAACAACGTAACGAGCGGCCGGCGATGCCAATTTTACGTAACGCCGCCGCGACCATTAGCCCGCTCGTTGCGGCAACGCGCCGCCCGCATCGGCCGATTTGTCGGCGCAATTAATTAGCCCATTGCCACCGACCTCCCACCCCCGCCGCTCGCACGGGGGAGAGAAAGCGCAATATTTGCCAATCGAAACGGAGATAATAAAAATCGTAAATAACTTGTGCGATCGTCGAGAGCGGTGGGACAAAAAATACTCATTATCGAAAAAAATAATATTCGGGATTTTTTTATGGACGATCGATTTTTGGGCGCTCGTGGCGGACAGAATTACGTTTTAGAATTAGTGCTAATCATGCACTCGGGTTATTCGATTTTTTTTTGTTGATAAAGATCAATTCTTAAGTACAGGTAATACGTGTCGCGTCAATATTGTTTACGCGCTTTTATACTTCGATAAGTAGGCCTGGTATAAAATGTTGAATGCGTGAGTTCTTTTTGTGTGGATTTAAAAACAGAAAACAAAAGCGAAGCTGCCACTGGGGAGAGAGTGTTTTTGCGATTCGGACGGACTTTTACGGCGGCGATATAAAAACATTTTGTATTATATATTTTCGGATTATCGGTTGTGAGAAGGTTTTCTGTGGCTGACGACTACAAGGAGAGCGACGTCGGCGTCTACCAGCACAGGTTCACGTAAGTTTGTGTATTTTGGATTTGCATAGATTGATTTACTGTATTCAACATTACCTATAGAAAAGCCAGGACTAGCTATCGAAGTATTTACGGCAACAAATATTCTTATCATTTTTAAACTAAACTAAACGCTTGTGTTATGAACATATGACTTACTTGCTGGTCTCCTGGATCACTAGGCGAGTGTCTTAACCAGAGGACCAGCAAGCACGTTGTCTATTGTATATTGCAAGGAGTCAGATATTTTGTCAAATCTCCACCCATGTACACAGTCAGAGCCGCGAAACAGACTTTAAATTAGTGATTGAAACAAAACATTTACATTAGGAGTTGTGGAAACGGGGTGTAGGAAGGGTGGAATGAATTTGGGATAAGGCCAGGACCGTAAGGGTTTATGGACCAACCAGAAAGAACACGACTTATCTGGATTTCTCTCAGCTGTGGACACAGGTCTCCTGAACTTCAGGAACAAACCTCGATGATTGCACGAAGTACTACGAACAAAAACAATTTCTGCACGCACAGCGAGAAACCGAATACACAATAGTAACAGTAATGGTACTTCAAATCAGTGTAACGAGCTCGCAGCAGAACACTTCTTACACTCGGTTCAAAAAGTCATAGACAACACAGAAAATCGTGTTCTGCGGTATAGGGAGGGGGGACAGATAGGTATAAGGTTAATATAATGGAGCATCCAGACACGCGCACGACAATCGGCGATCAATAATCGAACAATTACATTTAGTGATTTTTAAGGCAAAGAAGATAAAACGCCACACTTTTCTGTCCTGACACACCATTCTTGTCTCGTCCACTTTTACATTTTCATGCACGTTCCTTGGTCGTTCAGGGTCTTGTTTGACAGGGCAGTTGTCGTCCAATATTTGGTTTATCTGATCAAGCCAGGTTTTTCGCGGACGCCCACGATTCCTGTTGCCTTCAATGTTCGTATATTTTTGTTACCATCCTCACTTCCATTGTATGTTTCACATGATCAAATCATCTCAGAAACCCTCCTTTATTCTATCGACTATGCTACAAGCAGCTCGCTCCTAATTTATTCCTTTTTCACCCTATCGTACACACATTTCTAATGGCTACATTATTAGCCCAACAAAACCCATAAATAATTAAATAATAATTTTTCTAAAATATTTTTATTGACCGAAATTAAAGCAATGTTTAGGTAAACGTTCCATCCTCAGAAGATTTTAGAATTTAGAAGACAAATACGATATAATATAATAATTTGTACAAAAGGTTAGATAGAGCTTCTAACACCACGGAAGAAAATATACTTATATATAATATACAAATACAGGTATATTTCTGTCAAATTATTGCACATTTCGTAATTCGTTAAGGAAATGGTGATGTCATTTATATCGCCGCCTGCTTTCGTGACACCAAACAATTAACTATAGGTAAAATAAATTAAAGTGAATAAAATATACGCCGCAGTATTAAAAAATCATTATTTCCGACTCTCACTACCGCCGGTAATAAATTAACTCAATTAATTCCGTAGCAGTTATACTAAAATATATATGTTACATATATATTTTTTTGCTAACCTAACTTGTTATTCATTTTCTAAAAAGAGAACTGAAATAATATTATTAACATTTATGCAACAATTAACTACAAAGCGCGTTTCTATGTTACACAAACAAATAACTATCATTTACAACATCGTGTGGTATTTGTAAATATGTACAATAATCCCTCTCTATCCACCGGTTTCGCGTAATCGCGGAAACTGGTTTATTTTTAAAAAAATGCTAGATATTTATGATATTAGATAACAATAAGATAAATTGGTTACGAGGTCAAATAACAACCGAGATGATGTTCATTAATGATTGAAATATCAAATCACTAATGAATGTTTGTCTACACCCACTCCATACATCCAAGTATCAAATAGACAAGGTAGTTTAAATCGATACTAACTTCGAAAAAAGCACAAGTTAGGTAATGCAGTACAGGGATATCAAATACAACTTTGACACTTAATAATAAAAAAATATACAAAACCCTAATATTATTTTTGAACTGTAATATTCCTTATACTCTGAACGGAACCCTTATTTGCCAAGGGCGTCACAGTTCAGTATTGGCAGTACGGTAATTAACAGTATTTAAAAAAATAAAAATAAATTTAAATACAGCGGATATTTTTCATTTGATTGCAGATATGTATATTTATTTCCTGATTCGACATCACGCAGCAGATCAAATGTGAAAAACAGACGAAGACATTCTTTACGTAAACTAATCACGGTTACCTATACGTGTGTCGTGCGTCCTCTAAACAACCTTTAAATGGTCACGAAAATAAAACGGCGACAAACGAATATTATTCGTGCGCGAGTTTTATTGATTATTTATATTTGTGTTAGTTAACTAATGTTAGTATTTAAAAATACAAAAAATATTTACAATTTTAATTAGGACGCAGGAGAAACGAGAATCTGAGAAATTTCAATTCGTTGAAAAAATGCGAAAATAATATAAAATTTTGCAATTCAAAATATTTATAATAAACGTCAGAACCTTGTAATAATAATGATGATAATAATATTAATAAAAAAAGCTTTATGCTAAACGCAGTCAAGATCGTCTTGTGTTGATACAAATGCAAATAATAAGAGGGAAAATCGAGATCTTATATTAACATTTAAATAAAGTAGGTAAACTAAAAATCTACGCTGATGATGTTGTTGACGATGTTACCACCACCACCACCGATGACGTCAATAATTATGAATGATACCGATTAACCGGTTCAGCCTTCCATTCCATTATAAAAAATACCGCAATAACGAAATTTCTATGTTATTCTTCCATATCCAGTATAACGATACACTTTTAACGGTCCCTTGAATTTCGTTATAATGGTATTTGACCGTGTTCCGCTAAGGATGAAGCAAGATAACGGGAGAAGGTGCGTCAGTTGAGTTGCTAGCTAATACGGATAATCTTCCGACTCTTCAAAAGTCTTCCACACTCCGCATCATCAGAAAACCGTACGACGTATTATATTACGCATTATTTTGTTACATAAAAATGATTGAATAATACACAGCTGTTACGCGCATTACGCATACATTTACGCATGCATTACAGCATATTACGCGCGTCACGTAATAATTGACGGGTACATTAGTTGCATTGCGCGAAATAATTTGTAACTGAGCGACTGCACTGTTATTATACGACACCGCACAGCTGTTGATTGTTAAACCTGTCAGTCCAAAAATGTATTAAATATTTTCTTAATTTTAAATTTATAATATTATAATTTTTTTTAATCATTTAATCGAATATCTCTATTATTTACGTGAAAATGTTCTTCTTAATGTAACGACGCATGGCGTGTCCCTAAAAAATGATTTGCAAACTCAGAGAAATTGTTATTGCTCAGGAATATTTGAAGTTGATTTATAATAAAATCGAATTGACACGCAAAGACTGTTCCGTATTT
Source organism: Eubasilissa splendida (assembly GCA_031772225.1). Taxonomy (NCBI): domain Eukaryota; kingdom Metazoa; phylum Arthropoda; class Insecta; order Trichoptera; family Phryganeidae; genus Eubasilissa; species Eubasilissa splendida. Next base: position 19,852,501 of record CM062856.1, read on the forward strand.
TTTTTCTGTATTTGTCTTATCAACCAGAATGGTTTGCTCGGTCATCTTTGTCTTTAGTGTTTTTATTTTTACACACATGTATCTAAAAAATATTAACTAGAGAAATCATATCCTTCATAGTACATACCGCACGCGCTGGGATTAAATTTCTTGCATTTTATAAGCTCAAGCAAGCAGTTGCAAGATAATAAAGTGGTATAATCGCATAAAAAATATATTGACGAGATCGAATAATATTCTAGTACATTTATAAACAACTCGGTGCTGCAATGTGAGACGTCTTGCACAATTGTGGTCCGCAACCTGCTCAGAAACAGAGCGCTTCCACACATTGCGGAAGTATTCTTTGGAGAGCTTCACGCTGTGTCATCGCAGTCGTCGAGTGGAGCAATGGGCAAGCTTGGATGGCTGCAGAATACGGAATACCTCGATAAGGGCGTATTTCCTTCAAAGTTACAAGTAAAGGACACAATATGATGATAAATTTCAACGGAAATGAATAGATGTCTCACTAAGTAGCAAAATATGTAGGTCAAATTTGATTTTCAATCGTAGGTCACTGTTGCAAAGTCGGTAAAGCGTTCTACCAGCAATAGAAAATTCAAGCAGAGACTAGATAGAATTTGTCAGTGTGTGTATCTTTCTTAAGAAAGCTGTCTTAATTTTTTTTTCATGTACAATTTAAATATAATAAACTCGCTTTTGTAATCGTCCTATAATTGTTAGAAAATGATTAATACGAGATCGTCTGGAATAATATATATGACGCGGTAAGACTAGCGGTACACAGTGGAGTCCTGGTACCAACATTGATGTATGGAAGTGAGGCCTGGAGCTTGCAGAAGAGGAACGAAAGTAGACTGAATGCAGTGGAAATGCGATCACTTAGGCAGATCTATTTATGACAGAGTAAAGAATAAAGAAATAATGAAAGAATGTAAAGCTGATCTTAGTACAGTGAGTAATATACAAGAGGATGGTCTTGTTAGAGGCTTTAATAATCGACGATCTTGTATGAGAAGATGTATGAATGTGGATGAGGTGAGAATTGAGCGTCAGGACAGAAGAGTGTGTCGATCTATCCTTTATGCCTACCCTCGCGGGGAGACGGCGTGACAAGTCAGTTAGTAGTAGTAGAGGCCATCGGTGTCGGACGAAGTCGTGGCCAAGATTGAGCTCAATCTCCAAGCAGATCTGACAGTAACGCTTCGGGAGCTTGCTGTCCAGGTTCCTTATGATTGTGAAAAAACCATCGACAACATTTTGACCTGATTAATACTAATTATTTGTTTAGTAGTGAAATTTTTACCCGCCCCCGCCAGATTCGATTCTGAATTTGACGTCTCGGACCGCTACCACTTGGTTACGAGCGATGATACAGAGTCGGTATATTTATATTGTGATAAATGACAAGCTATTATTACATTTGATAGGAAGGCAAGTTGAATGTATTTTCTTACCGGTATTAAATACTATATAAGAGCCTGCATTCGCAGAATGTCCATGTTCATATACGTATAGATTGTGAACGTGAACGTTCCTTGCGTGATTACACCGAAACTCCGTGACTTTCTAGCACTCCTACCCCCTCGTGGTCGCATTGGGGATGTTTTAAATTAAATTATTGTGTTTAAAAAATAATTTTAGAAATATATAATCATATAATCGGATTTTTAAAACTCTTCATTCCGAAATAGGACCTAGTGTAGAAAGTGCCCTCGCGGCAGGGGGTTGGAAGTGGTATTGTTAGTAATGATCCCTCGCTAATTATCATTACAGGAAGGCATAATAGTGGCGGGGTGCGAGCAGTGCGAGGGGGGGGGCGGCGTGCCACGCAAAGGTCGTCGGAAAACGCGGCCTAGGTCATATCTAAAGTTAAATGTCAAGCAAATACTGTTGTTTCATTAACCCTTTCACATCCAAATTAATTCCCCTGGATGTTGTCTACGTTCAGTTATTTTTGTTGATTATATTTCCTAGTATTTTTAGTAAGTCTCGAATTATAACCAAATCTGAGTTCCGGACAACGACCGCTAATTATGATATGTTTTGTATCTGGAATATCAATAAAAAAGTATTATTAAGGGAACACATTCTTATTGTGAAGTTGTAATTATTCGGAACAGACAGACGGTCTGTGATATTTTAAATACTAATTAAATGTATTAATTAGAAAGATTCCGTTGTCTATCTTCTACAGTGTGATCATAAAAAATGTGAGTCCCATTCAACCGGCGATTTGTACGTGGAAAAATAATGTGGGAATGTACACGTGTGTACTCATAATACAAATGACAATATTTAATTCTTTTTGCGCCATCTTGTTCAGCTGAATTACATTAATCCTTTGAGTTCCAATGGGACAACGCGACCCACGAGCAGATTAAAAATCACTAACATTTCAAATTTGAATACTAATTTATAATGTATTAATTATAAAGGTATACATATAAAATCAATTTTATCGAAAAATACCGTTTTTGCTACAGCGACAGTTGGATAATGCACCTTCCTCGATTTGGAAAGAGATCCACGTTCGAATCCCGGCAGCGCAACAACAATATTTTTCGATAAAATTGATTTTATATGTATAGAACTATAATGAATACATTTAATTAGTATTTAAATTAAAAAAGTGATCAAATGCATGAATATATATATTAATAATGAATTCTGTGATATCCTTAATGACTAGGCTGTTTGAAGTATTACCAGGCACAACTGCGTTAAAAAAATCAAAGTTCATGTCCATTCAAACGGATAATAAGGAATGAAGGGTTAACATCCGCGCGGGGATCTATAAAATCGCACTTTGATTATCTGCCACCAAATTTAACATCATATTTTGAATTTTATAGCGTTCGTCTAACACTTTGGCATACAAATGATTATCATAAACTGGAAGATATCTTTATTATGTTGTGTTTTTCCCCACACTAGCTTAAATCACGTCGAATTTTTGGTCAGAAATTTAGGTGTATATTAAATTTAGGTTTTAAAAATATTTAGCAATAACATTTTATATCCTCAATAATGTCCGATTCGAGCACATAAAAAATGTATAAGGAAGTATTCGAATAAAATACTTAAAAACCAGTTTCTTATATAGGAAATTAGCACGCAAATTTTGAAACGTTCATACGTGACACACATTGCAGACAAAAAAAAACATCTCAATAAAAACAATGCTATATTTATTATTATTTATTTGTTCAGATTCTACAAGCATCCAATGTTACTCGTCCAGCCTAGGGAACCGAATCCGATATCGATTTTATGAGATGGTAGGTAATTTACCCTAAGGTCTAAGTCCCTAACATTCGCCTAGTGGTGATCTAGCAGTTGGGAGTTGAGCCTCATTCCAGAAAGACCATCAAGTTCTATATTCCATCTATACTCGTAGAACAATCTATTTCTTTAAATAAAAGAAACTGGCAACAGTCATGAAAATCCAATATCTGGTCATTTGTTAGGTAGGTTCTACAAAATTCATTACGTAATCCCAAAGCTGGTTTTAATAAAAAAAAAAATCTTTGGTCTAGTCATTATTAAGATATGGGATCCGATCGTGGGGTCACTCGTGTAACTCAAATATAAAACAAATACAAAATCTTCGAACAGCCATAGTGAAAACAATTATAAGTCTGGAAGCATTTAAATTGAGGCATAATCTAAAACTGTTATATCCTACCGTAAACGTTCTTCCTGTACACGGGCTGTTACTGGTCCTTTTAATAATAATAAAAACTCTAATAACTATGCCGTAAACAGGGTGGCTTCATACGGAAAAAATACAAGAGGTGCAGTGTAGTGTATGTAGTAATCTGAATCTAACGATCCCCAAAATCACCAACAAGTATGGATAGAGGACAATAGAATTTGATTTTCCTATAATAAAAAATAAAATGCCTGGGTCTTTACAAAAGAGCACGCTTTCTCCTAATTTAGAAGAAATTATTAAAAAATTCCTTATAGAAAATAACCTGTCGTACCTGTAAGAATGATACGTATTGTATAAACGGTGACTGAATAATTGTTATGTTTTTGAGTTTATTAAATGCAACAAAATGGATATACATTTGCATGCATGCAGACAAACGTTTTGTGGGCCTAGTGTTAATTAAATATATATATATATATAATTAATATTTTGAAGACAATAATTATTATTTGAATACGTTGTTGCGGGTAGTAGGTAATTATCTTTTGTTGAATAATTATCAACACATATTTACATGTTTTGATTAGATAATAATTGTAATTGGTTAGACAAACCACACATCTAAATTATTCGAAAATTAGGTAAATACACAAACAAAGCTGCCATATAGTCAGACTTGATCACGACAGATGTTTAGAACATAACAATAATTGAGTTGACTTAAAAATTCATTACGGTTGATAAACACGGAGAGAATACCTCCAGAGTATAAATGTTTGGTTTGAGTATTAAATATTTTTACAAAATTTCTTTGTAAAATTTCCCTTTTATGATGAATTACAATCATTTAATAGTATGTATGACAATTAGATTGGACAATTTATATAGCACTATTTTTACAAAAAAAAAATCATCTCGAGGGTGCCCGACTTTATACATCTACACTAGTATTTAAAATGGTCATGTGTAAGATTATGGTTATAATTTTGTAAAAATGTGTTTTAATTTTTTTTTAAATAGTATTTGATGTAATGTTCTTTATTACAGAGGGCAGAGTTCTTAAAAGAACTTAAGTCTGCTGTCTGGATGATCGGTTCTACAACTCTTTCTGCGACTTTCTGTATTGTGGATACATACTACGTACAGTTTAGTATCTGGGAAGAGTAATTTTGTTTGTGTTTATATTAAAATATATTAATTTAATTAAATGTTTTGATATTTTATTAATACCCTGTGTAATGATGTTATGATCCTGATGGAGTATGTTTAACGTGACCATATATCCAGTTTTAAACGGGACCATTCCGTTTTTAGGTAGCCTATCCCGTTGTACCCAAGCACAGCGTCGGGACGCCAAAATGTACCGTTTTCATAAAGAGAGCAACCCACGGTAACAATTTCAAAAAGAGGCGCGAAAACTCAAAAAATTTGACGGTCTCGACTAGAAGCGCGGCGATGACGGCATGTGCAATACGTCTCACACGTATGTAAGTCGATCAGAAGCCTGCTAGCTCGCTCGCTCGCTCCTCGGTTGAGAGTACGCGTAGACAGCTGAACCCTTCATTTTAATAATGCAAGTGCACTTTTAATGTTAACTTACAAACTAAATACCCGTTCATAAAGCAAAGAAGTACTCCATCGGACGTCAAATGTCAGAACTAGCAGATGTCCCATTCTGAGGAAAAAAATAAATGGTCACGTTAGGTATGTTACACAATACACAACTAGTAATATTGTAAAACAGCTATTAAAAATAGAATCCCATTCCGTAGCGGAGTTGTCGAACAGCGCGGGGCCAAGCTTTGGAGCTGACACGTGATCAATGGAAAACAATTAGCTCGTCGATGGCTGTTGAATGTTTAATTATATTAATGTTTACGGCGGAGAATACGGGCGGTGCTGATCACACGGCCGACTGGCGAAGACTTCCAGCTAGCCCTCGCGGGAAGGTCGGACCGAGTAAATTGATGAATTACAATGATCCCCCAAAGGTTGCAGAGTACTAAAACAATGGAGAAAATACTTTGTACCAAAATTTGTACCTTCAGTATGCGGGCAAGTACGATACAATACATGCAAGAATACAATTTTACATTAACATGTAAATACAGGTCAAATTCCGCTGTAACGATACCTAAATAACGAAATTTCCAGAATTACGAATTATTTTCGCAGTCCCAAACGAAATATTGTTTTTCTCCCATATCTAGTATAGGTAGTGAAGTATGTCAGAAATGAGCTTTTATAGTATGTTAAGAAAAATCCAGATTACCAAGTATTAGAATTTTTTTTAAATGTGCAATGCTTTCGGAGATATTAACGTTCAAAGTTAGGCTTGTTGAAAAACGCTCGGATTATTATTATCCACCGTGTGACATCACATCTCTCGTACGCAACGGCCAGTATAACAATATTAGTACGAAGTGCCGAGTACCGACTTATCGACTCGGAGGATATGACGTCACACGATAAAACGGTAAACTTTGAACATCTGTAACTCTGCCATATTTCAAGATATCGAAAAAATTACACTACCTCATTTCAGTAGAATAATATCATTTTAACAGTCCTTTGAATTTCGATATAATGGGATTTCACTGTAATTATCAACGTATGCTGGAAATGTTATTTTTAAATTTTAATTGACTATTTTTTGGTTTACTGTAAATTAGAGTCGCAAGTGGTAATTAAAAAACATCTTAATAAATGCAACACTTGGCATAAAAGAAAGAGAATATATATATTTTTTAACATGAATAAATGTATATGTATATACATAATATTGTATTAATAGGTAATATTGCCGAAGGTTTATTTTGAGCTATTAAATAAAATAAAACATTTAGTGAACCTTTCCTGTTTTCTGCCTGCCGGTTTGTTGTTTTATCCCCGCCACTGTCTCAGTTTATCACAGTCATCTTTTGTTATCGTTCTAATGCGGATGATTCATAATTTATACATTCACTTGAGTTCAGTAGTCCGTAGGTTAGGTTAGCGATTGTTTACACATATATTTCTTAAATAGTTGTATTAAAAATTGAATAAAAAGGTTTTTTTAAATATATTATTTAATTGTTAATATAGTGCATACATAGACACTCCTATATATTTGCTATAATATAAACAACATTAGTCTTTTCTTTTACTAAAACTTATCTTTTACATATCTAGTTAGTTTCTGAGATTCGTTTTCCGTTTCGATTTCTGAGATTTGGCCTTCTTCCTGAATGGCAGTCTCAGTATATCCCTTCCTCTTATACTATGCTCGTGCTCATGTTGATTTGCATCAATTTTTCGTATGCGTTGTTACATTTCTCTCTTCATTAGTCAAAAACCAAATTTGCTATCTATAAGTTATTTTATATACCAATCAGAACCCTAGCAATTAGTAGCGGGCAAATAACAGGAAAGATACCATCTGCTCACTTTTAAAAATATGTATATTATCTCATAAATCATAGCTATTCTTTTGATACCATATATATCGTATAAAAATATATAGATACATAATAAAAATGATAAAAAAACAAATAGAGATGACGCAGATTGGCGAAGTATGCCACCATCCGCTAGGGGATGAGGAACTCCAATACCCTCTTGTTTAACGCAAACAAAAATATATTAATTCTTTAAGCAATACATTTTCAAAATAGTCGTAGGCCGATTTCCCCTGACCGTAGGAATAGATTCTGCGTAAATGCCTAATCACTTAAGTAAGTTACGACATCCGAGGAAGGAGGGGATGAGGGTGCCAAGTGACGTAAGAACTGAGAACATGTCCACCGGCTACTAAAAAATACCACACCGAGGTTCACGTTACATAAATAATCGAGTCGACGGAAATTAGCAGTAAAACCGCTTTTCGGAGAAAGAGACAAGTTGAATACGATCCCTCGGTCGTAGGTCACAAGTCACAAGTTACCCGACATTAGTTCGGCTACGATCTTTGAAAATAGATCTCACTCACCCTCCCGGATCTACCCGCATGACGTCGCATATTATTTTACATCGAGTGACACAATATTATAAATACATTCCTATATCATAATTTGCCTAATGACGTAAAGTCAAAAATGAAACAATACGTACTTTAACAATGAAGTGATGACGAAACAAAATATTATATTTGTGGAGAAGCCACTACCTTCTGAGTATTCCAATTTTGAAACATATCACATAAAAAAAGTCGTCAATTAGGACTTAACCAGTGAGTAACATAAACAGCTGGCTAAATTCTAGACGTGCAAAGTTGCAAAGTGCAGAAATGCAAAGTTATCAATTGATTTATTATTAAAATGTCTAACCATAAAGTTAGAGCACTTTAAATATTAAAAATAATCTGTAAAGTTAGAACAGCCCTCGCACGCAGGCGGGCATCATATATTATTCCGTTCAGGTAAGGACGCTCGATAAACGTAATAAATTGTAATTGTTATAGAAATTGATGAAAATGAAAAATGATATCGTTTTTTACATTTTAACAATATAAAAAGAAAGAACGCAATTAGCGTGCGTTGGGGCGGGGCGGGGAGGAGGGGGGGGGGGGGGGGCGGTGCTCGGAATTTTTAGTAAACTGGCGCAAGAAGACTTGAATAAAAATGATCACCGTCTGAATAAGGAAAAAAAAAAAAAACTATCAATGATTGCCGTTTGCCGTTGTCGCAAGTCTAATAGAATGTCTGTCCAGTGTTTAGTTGAACGTATGAATCACAACTTCAGAGGCTCGTGCGATGACGTATTAATAATGTACGTGTACGCGCACGAAATGTAGTATTCCAGCGGAGATATTTAATATTGAATCGAAGGTGAAAATTATTCCACACGTGTTCATAATGGTCATCTTTGTTTAAAACATGAGTTATTGATTTTGCTGTGCACAATGTAGGTACGATGTACACACTAACACCGACATGATACGGATCAATATTTTACACCGGAAAGAGGTTTTACGTATTGTCGGAATTAATATCATAACATTGGCGAAATAAAAAATAAAAAGTGTATCAGGAGTCTTCGTGAAATATTAGCTCATATGAAACTAGCATTGACATAACGTTAACTTCTTCTTTCATAAGAATTATGTTTTTGTCGGTTCAATGCCCCCTTTTACATTCTTGTCGCATTATAGATTTGGGTACTTTCTTCGTATCAGTTTCAGTCAAATTGGATGTGGTTACTAACCTAACCTAACCATATTCTTCCTACATGTCTGGTTATGGTTCAATTAATATTATTCCTAGACAACTCTCTGGTCACGCATCTATTAACATTTCCCCTGCACAACTGGCTGGCAATGTTTCCATCAACATTCTCTCTACATAACTGGCTATGCTTCAATCAGTTATTGGCTCCATAAACAGGTATGACCTCGACCTACGAGTACTAAACGGCTGATAAAATTATCATTCATCTAAAATTAGATTCAGTGACACTTCGGCGACATCAGCCGCCCGCGCGAGCAAGTGTCGTACATATTATCGATGCTAGACTATCAAATGCAGAGAAACGAAAGACGTGCCCGCCTCGGCATATGCGGCGAGAGCTGCGCATTATGAAAAAATACTTTTAGAACTCAATTTCCAATTAAAATAGAACTTTTTTTTGTTGATTATTTCTTCTTTACATATATATATTCATTTTAATTTTATTTTTTGCTAAACTGCACGACAGTTTTACGGTAAGTTGAACAACTTTTTTTTAAAAATATATATATATATATATATAACAAGGGAAAAAAATCAATCTTTCAAAAAATGTACAATTTTTAAAGGGTATAACAGACCCAGTCCACAATATTTTACGTGTTATTTTATATGTTCTTTTACTTTATATTTTAAGGTAATCACTGGGGTCGCATCATTTTTTAAAATGTTTTTAGGTCTTTATTGATTTTGTTAATTATTCTTGGCACAGCACATCCTCTCGTCCTCTCACCGTACACACTGTTCGCGATCGGTACTCTCGCGGTTCGACCCGACGGATCAGGTTGAATAGCTACTGATGCCAAATTTCCTACACTATAGTTTATATTAACAACAGAGATATTCGAGACATGCGAATGATAGCTGACGCCTTATGGATCAATTAGTAAATTTAAAAATAACACAACAGCGTCGAGGAGATGCCGTGAACATAGCCGAAGGTTCTCGCCTGACAATCGGAGCGGCACAACCACTCGGCCGTTGGGCAACCGCTCCGCACTCCCTTGCGTTCACCACTCATCACCCGACACTGATTTATTGTATAACTTCACTCGGTGTAATTAATTCCAAGTGGCTCGCTGAAATACCAACATTTTGCTAAAACTGATTGTATTGCATGTAATAATAGTTATGTATCAATTAAGGATTTTTTTAAATATGTATGTACGAAGTAGAGTACTATAATGCAGTAACTTTCATGGCTCTGGTTAGAAAAAGATCTTATTGAATCCAACATAAAGTACAACTGCTCTTTACACAATATTTTTATTTTATTATTATAATGTTTGTCAATTTGGGAGAATCCAGTTACCGTTACACAAAAAAAAAAACTAATGCTAGTATCAATCGTGCCATAAAATGTTGAGAAAAAATATATTTAGATATTTTTATGATACTTGTAGAGTTGAAAAGGATTTTTTTTTATTAATTTGTTAAAGGATTTTTTTAATTTTAATATTAGAAAATATAATACATTTTTTATAATAATCAGCAGGATATATACTAATTAAATGTATTAATTATAAAGATATACATATAAAATCAATTTTATCCAAAAATATTGTTATTGCGCTACCGGGATTCGAACCTGGATCTCTTTTTCCAATTTGCTTTCAAATAATGGAACGACAGATGTATTAATTTGAAAAAGTGTATCATATAGGTTCGAAAATTTCTCGTCAAAATTACTAGCGCTGTAGCATAGTTGGTAAAGCACACCATCGCCGGATTGGAAAAAGAGATCCAGGTTCGAATACCAGTAGCGCAATAAAAATATTTTTCGATAAAATTGATATTATATGTATATCTTTACAATTAATACATTTAATTATTATTTAAAACATCACAGACCTATGTTCTGAATAATTACAACTTCACAATAATAATGTGTTCTCCTTAATAATGAATAGGATATATAATATATATATATTTCTTTTAACATTTATTTCTTCTTTATGAGAGTAAGACTCGTGTATAGAGAAGGTTTTATTATATGACGTACCTATGTAATAGATGCACGACACTGCAATACGTATTGTAAACACATTTTATATAATATATGTACTGTATTGCACCAATATTATTAATAAATTAACAAGAATTACGACATTATCTAAAAATAATAAAAACAAGTATAAATTGTAAGAAATATATAGGTGTAATTCAACCAAGAGAAAATAATGAATACATATGGTAAATTATCAATCACCAATATGATTTAATTTAATTTAATAGTGAAAAATCATGAAAATGTCCAAAACATAAAACTGACTTTGATCGCATCCATTTTATACCCAACAAACATATATTATTTAAAAATCAGCCAAATTGGGTATTAACATTTTATTTCTAACGAAGTCTTAATAAATATTCCCGCATCGATGCGCCACTGCGTCTTTTAAAGGGGCTTATTTTAAAGAATTAAAAACCTCTTTTGATTTGTAACCTAGATATTAACATAAAAAAGTACGTGTTTCGGATAACAGTTTTAAATATCAAGGTATACACACACATATACGGAATACGAAGGATAAATCAGGCGACAAAGAGTATCCAGTGTTAGACAAGGCACAGATAAAGTATAATTTATTGTAATTGCATCAGCGGAGAAGGTCAAAATATTGACAAGGATTACTTTAACATATTTTGTTTATAATTTATAGCATCCCTCAAATCAACCCAACGCCCCGCCCCCTGTATTATAAAATCGCTATTGCTGTAATGGCCGAGTGGCGGATAATTCAAAAAACTGAATACAGTCACAGGGCTGTTAAAAAATAAACACTGTAGGTACCTACATCGTCGGTTAAGAGCGAAAAGTGGCTAACTGACATCTTTGCGAAATTGCGTTTTTAATGGCAAAGTGTCATTGAAAACATTGATAAATGATAATTTGCATATTTTCGATTTTGTACGATTACTACACATGTTGGCTAACTACGAAACAATGTATGTAGTTGAATCATTAGAATAGTGGCATGATTATAAAATAAATAACGATTTTTATTAGGAAAAAATAACATTGTACTCGTATTTGTAAACGGCCAAAAAAATGACGATATATTCAGTCTTAAGTGTTTAAATGCAAAATTGAAGTGAAAAGAAAAAAAATTAATTTCGATTTATCTCAGAGTAATAAAATAGCAATTAGCCACTTTTCGCTGTTAAACGACGACACGAGGCATGAAAACACAAATAGATATTATGTGTAAATATTACAGAAAATTAGGATTCTGTATGAATAGTATGTCGGATTAAATTAAGACTGTTTATTGTTTTAATAAAAAACTTTGTTAAACTATTTGACGTCCCTTAAAAGATGTAACCGGATCCTATATATCATAGAAAGAGATACAAATTAGCTTAATGGAATATACAGGATGTAACAGACCTAGTCCACAATATTTTATGGGTGGATACCTGACTAAATTACCAGTCGAAAATATTGAAGGGATATGTGCCTAATCTCAACCATATCAGAGATATAAGCATTTAAAAAAAATGTAATTTTGCGATTATTTAGATTAAGGGTCATCGAAATTCGATCGGCTAGACTATTTTTTGTTATGTGATTTAGGGCCAGAAGCAAATATATACATTAATAATGGGAACAATTTCGTACGTATTTATTTCAAAGTACGTAGATATCAAGATTAACACGACTTTGTAAAAATTTCAAACAATAATATTTTCTGTAAATGTGAACAATTCCTTGAACATTTTCGACTCGTAATTTGGTCAGGTATCCCCATCCATAAAATATTGTGGACTAGGTTTTTGTTACACCTGTATTGTTTCAAATGCGATGTAACAAAGTTACGACTTTATTTTAACTTGAATTGATTTCGCCCAAAACAGTGATTAAGGCACTCTCGCTAACAAGGGTGTATAAATACGTTAAGGGAAGGGCACTACTTTTTTGGTGGTCAGGGATGTTTTTGATTTTCCGTTATTATATAATGGTAGAAAGCAATCGGCTATAATGACGCGTGAACCAACACACACGGATGAAATTCCTCTCAGAGATTCGTCTCGATGCGCACAAAGCACAGAATTGTACACTAAATTGTTATACACAATTGTAATAATAATCACAGCCTCAATGGGCTACGTCCATGATGAGGTAAACATCTCACACTTTTGTATTTAATGCAGCTTTATAAATTTAGAAGACAAATAAATTAGAGGATTTTAAATATTGCTAAATAAAAAAATACTATTTTGGATTTGAGTGTGTATAGATTGTGATATAATGCTTGCCACAGACTAGTTAATGAATAGACATGAAATAAAGAGAGGGGTTCTACACACATTCTTGGTGTAAACATAAATCCTATAGTTAATGACGCATTTATGCAATAGTAAAAGTATTTAGTAATCGAAATTAAATCTTTGCGTAAATAAGACGTATTTTTTACATTAATGCATATTATATTGTCAGCGTTTAAATTTTCGTTCCAGTCGCGTCATATATTTGATTACGTGAGAGTGGTATTATTTAGTTATTCTAATATTCTAAGATGCTAAATCTTTTCATGTCAAGCATAATTCGTTTCATGCACAGACCAGTAAATGAATAGACATGAAATAAAGTGTACATATAAGAGAGGGGTTTGGAACATTAGTGGCGGGACGAGGGGTATTCTACACACGAAATATAAACGAGACGTATTTTTTACATTAATGCATATTATATTGTCACCCTTTAATTTTTTGTTCCAATCGCGTTATATATTTTTAAAAAATCGCGGAGCTATTGGATTACGTGAGTGGTACCAATATAATCACGTGGGTGACACAAAATTGAAAATATTGAAACAAGGAATTCGCGATAGTTCATGTCTGTATATTTAGTAATATGTGTGTGAAATAGATTTAAAAAAAATTATTTGACATTTTTACAATTTTTTTATAATATGAATTAAGTATTTAACATTTTTAATATTACATGGTTTTTCTTTCGCTTACCTTTCCAAAAAAGAGACCAGCTCTTGTGCTTGGAGAGGGAGTTACACTAAAATAATTTTATATAATACCTTACATATTCTATTCATTGTCCATTTGTGTGCTTCTGAAGTGTTCTGTAATATTGTTTATTTTACAATTATGTGTTTTTGAAGTGTTCATTTAGTTTCTTTCTAAACTCTTTTGTATCCTTTATTTCTTTAATTTGTGTAGGGAGGCTAAAATGATTAAATTTGGATTGAATAAATGTAATTTGAAACGACATGTAGCTCATTTTTAGCATTAAATAAATGGCTAAACATTATCAATATCAAATGATAAAATAGCGAAAAAAAAACTTTCAAACGCTTCGTCCACTTGACGCGCAACTATCGCGACGGTTGATCCACGTCAGGCCGATGAATAAGCGATCATTTACGTTCCAAACACATGCCGTCTATCAAGGGAATCAATACGCCAGTCTCAATTGTGGAAATTCTATTGAGAACACACGGCAACACGTCACGTGGCCGGTTTCGACTCCCCGCAAAATGGAGTAACTGTATTGTATATAACCCGCATCAAAAAATTAATATAAAAATATACGAAATGCTAAAAAAAAAATTATTTTATATAAGGCAGACATTTATACTCGTATAAAAACGTAATTTATCGAAACCTACAACTGACGTACGAACGATTAATGTACGAGAGATTTGTGTTTGATTATAACGATTATTAGTAATTGATTACTCGTAATTCAGCGAACTATAAACTAAACATCCAACAATTAAATCTCAGTTACCAAAATCATTGTTAAAATCGAATATCAATAACACGAAGGGGCCAACGGTTAGGTTGGCACATTCACAGACATACAACATCTGGATGGGTTCCATGATAGAGACGTGCGACGAGCATAGCGTCGTCAAGAACACCGTTCTTTAATATTAAAGAAAAAAAGACTTGCAATTTGATTCGGATTTACCGCGGGTCTTTCCTGCCCCCCGTGCCATTGGATGAGATCATGAGAAAAATACGGATGTTGCCGCCACAAAACTCTGATTGCAGAAGGTTTGCACTCGAAGAAACCAGTCTTAACGAGCATTGCAGCATTATCAGGCGTTACAACGATAAAATATATGACGTAAAGAAGAAATTTACGTCACGTCAAGTATCTTATTAGCTAGCTATTCACACCATTTCTACATCGGCACTCTTATAGTTTTATTAATGCTCGGCTTCGTTTATCGCACTCGACGACAGTCAGAAGACGTTCAGACCTTTAGAGAATCACTCGAATAGAGTGTAATTAAACACATAATAGATATCTCATAGACACGAAGCTATTTTTTATTATATTTAATATATGGAAGCATGGGTGAGAATGGTGAATGTTATATTTATTCATATAATATGATCACTTAAGCCAGCCGAAGACAGGTGGTAAGCCCCATACTTCCATATCTTTGCATTAAAAATATAATATAAAATAGCTTCGTCTCTATGAGATATCTATTATTTGTTTAATAACAGTACCTTTGTAGGTGAAAATCCAGTAATTGTGTGTTCTTGTACATATTCAAATATTGCTGGAGTATAATTAATACAAAGATACACGGAAAAATCTATATATCGAAAAAAATATTCAGTTCTACTGAAATTGTTTTAGAACTTTGATGAACGGGAATTGAACATATAAGTCATAAAGAAAACGCGAGAGCTTCTATATCCTAAACAAATGCGCTAGGTGTGAATATTCCCAACGTTCTAGCGGTCAGCCAAGCAATCGCCCGCGCACACGTGGTCGGTCCATTTCATGCGCGCACACACACACACACGCACGCACGCGCGCGCGGGCTAGCAGTGCTCCAAGCAGGATGCAAGCTGCGGGTGCTCCAGAGCGATGGGGCAACTGAGAATAATATTTCGCACAGCGACCAGCACTGAGTCAGCGACCGCCGGTGTCATCGAACCATAGGCGGGGGGCGGGGGCGGGTACATGCGTAAAAAAAATAACCGCACTAGATCGTTCAACCGTAGTACACCGATTGTACTCCCGTGTATTGGGGATGCCTTGTATCTTCCTTCGTCGTATATTTATTTCGACATAACTAATAATATAATGCCGTAATTTATAAAACATACGATATTATTTTGTTAGTGATATATTTTTATTTTTTCCGTTTTATTTCAAAACTCCCTTCTGTGTATCGCGTTTCAATCATGGGAAGGCGAGAAGATTTTCGTATTAACGTTAATTTCGTAATAATAATAATAATTTGTAGGTGAAAAAACAGTAAATGTGTGTTCTTGGACATATTCAAATATTGCTGAGAGTATTTTTGTTTGAACAAAAAAAAAAATCATTTGAATTATTAAATTATTTAACATTTCTGGTTTAAATTGAGAATAATTGTTACATATTTGTATTGTTAAATATAACGGATGTCTTCTTTAGCACATATCTCTTTATTAATAGAATAGGTATATCTGAATATTTGCTTTATTTGTATATGTATAATAAACTGTATTAGTTAATAAATTAATATACATGTACATATTTAAAAAGTGTAAACAATGTCATTAAAAATCTGACTTTACAGTGTCATGGTCAGAGTGGTATAACAAAATCTTGAAATAAAACGGAAATCTTGTGTTTATGAAAAAAAAAAATATATATATATACACATAAAAAGTTTCAACGGTAGAGGCGCATAAAAATGTCAACAAATTGAATTCACAGTTATGTTAATATTATCAACAGAGAGCGCGAAAACACGTTTGTGTGTAAGCCGTGGAAAATAAATGAGCATAAAAATATTGAGCAAATAAAAAAATAAAAAAATCACAAAGCTAATAAAGTCTATTCGCAGAAATTCTCGCCAGTCACCGAAACTCGGTGACTGTGGCGATGATGTCATTCGGCCGCCGAAAATTGATATTAAACTTGTACACGTTTAATTCGGCTCGCGTTGGGTCGCGGCGCACGCACGGCTGTGATCATTCATTAATTTGAGCAAATCTCCCGCCGGGAGCTGGCAGATGTACGGATTCGGAAGCCGTGCTGGAAATGCGGCAAAAATGCAGCTAACGGCACCAGGAACGTTCCAGAAACAGACAAGTGCAAAGCGACACGCTGGGACTCAATCGATAAGTCGAGATCCGTCAAATAAGATAAGATAGTCTTATTAACAATTTTCAACAGCGTTTTTTACGCGAGAGAAAAATTACAATAATGATGATTTAATAAAATATATATAACGTTGTAATAATTACTTAATAATTTGGAAACTGGCGGAATACAATCATTATTTTACGCTATTCAAATATGGCATTACATTACATTTCCACATTCGCTCGAAACAATGTGAATACAAAATAACTGCACGGCAAATAATATAACAAACGGCGTGCGCCAATGGGCGGCCGCGCGACATACATTTCAGCGAAAATGGTCGAGAACATTTATAACTATTATTTTATTTTATATTTTTATTTATTATCTTTGTTTTATTAACCACTAAATTGAGTTTAAATACATCTACCATTTTCTTCTTCAGGATGTCATAACTAACTAAAACATATATTGTTTCTATGCCAGAATCTATTTTTAAAATAAAAAAATAAAATTTTTTTTTTAGTACCAACTCAAATCATTTCTTAATACAAATTTACTCGAATAATTTTTAGGAAAAAATTTTAGAATGGGACTCGTAGTTAAATTTAGTCGGTTGTTTATAATTTTTCGATTAGTTTTACACGCTTTATTTATCTCCAACGATTCCAAATTATTTAATTTGTGACCAACACCGTTTATATGCAAAATTGACGATCCCAATTTTTTATCAAAACCATGACCATTTTCTATCAAATGATTAGAAAATTCTGAAAACAAGGATAATAAATAAAAATATGTATTTTAACCACAAAGATAATATTGCTAATTTTAAAAGTATTTTATTTTATTTTATGAATTCAATATATTTGACAGTGGCGAGCGGATATATTGTTATCAGTGCTCGAAATGGGAAATATTGCGAAACGGAACACCCGTTCCGTGTCAAGTTGCGCCACCATAGGCGCACTTACCACCACAAACTAATAATGGTTAAATCGTTATTATATATAAACAGTTATTGAGATTGTATTCGATGATATGTAACTGACTCTACGTAATTCTTCGAGCAATGACTGGTACGCTAGAAAGTAAACCATCCAATAGTGAAATCTTAGTTACCAATCGTCGTCACAATTAGTCACGTAACGGTTTACAAACGTATAACAAAGTCGTACAAACAAATTTGGTTCAACAAGAGAGTCTAATCATTTATACATTTTTTTACAGATCGCATTTTAGTCTTGGTAATTTTTTAAAGATTCAGATAAAGATTAAATGCGAACGCTGTTTAATGCCAACCTGACAGAAATTAACGATTCGTGTGGCTCAAACGTAAAAAACTTCATAATATTAAATTGAAGCAGTAGTAGTGGAAGAGCCACTTTTTAGGTTTTGGATATAAGACAATTATATGTGCAGAATATATTAACTAACTTTCATAGGAAAATAAACGCTCCATCTGTGAGGACTGAAAAATATTATCCCACAAGAGCAAACAAGCTTAAAATAGTTACAAGAATTAAAACTAGTTTTGATCAAAGATTATTTACCTTTCAAGCTCCTAGAATATATAATCAAATTGAAAATAAAATTAGAAATTTAACTGACATTAAGACTTTTGTTGTTGCATTGAGGAAGAGCAGATACAGAGAGTCAACTCTTTTATATAATGAAATAATTTGTATAACAACTTTTGTGCGTTTTGGTCTTGTATATTTACATCTACCTTATATCTGCTTACATTATTGGTATTTTTTTTTTTTTTCTCCTTAAATATTTTCACATTATACGCTATGTATGTATTCGATCTTACTGTGTTTTACCTTCGATGAGTTTTGGTTTTATAAAATATATTAGTTTATCAATTTGCCCTAAAACAGGCTTGCCTAGTTGGGCAATGTATTTAAATGTGTGTAAATATGATACCCTTTGAAAGAAAAATTCAGCTACAATACTATTATATTAATGGTAACAAAGAAATAATCAATGCTATCAAAAAATACTGTAAAGATGAACATGTATCCCGAAATTCATCATATTTTTAAATCGCTATTATAAATATATCGCATTATATTTTATTATAAGCTAGTTATTGTAAATTATTAATATACAATCCTCTTCTCTGCATTGTATTGCATCATTGTAATTATAACAGATTAATAAAAATAATAAAAAAGTTGTTCCATGCTTATATATTAAAGAAAAGGCTACCTAATAATTAATATAATTGGTTTTGTTATAGCAATATATCCCCTAAGTAACATTAGAATATACGATCGCCAACTGTGATACTAATTTTATCTCTCTATCTATTGTATCGATAACGAAAAGTAATAGAGAAATCGCACAAATATTATAGAATAATTGACACCATCGCCTCGGTTCTTCGCACAATCAAATGAGAAATATCAATCCGACCTTTATCGCATTCCACCTGAGCCGAAAAACCATATAAATAATTGCAAACTCTAGCGGTATTTCGACATATAGAACAAGTAACAATATGAAACGGAACAAAGTTCCGGTCCATTCCGAGCACAGTAATTCATTACATAACAAATAAATTTAAAAAATGAGATTGAGCTACTTTTTTATATTGCAGCGTTCTTTGCAATCGTTTGTAGTAACATCGACCAGTTTTGGAAAGTGACGAGAGAAAAAAACGCTGTCTGGTTTTAGAGAGTCACGGCCATTGTTAGTGTATGGTCATAATGCATTATCACATTGTGCACGGGTTGTATTTTTAATAATTTGTTTGATACAATTTAATTAATACCTGACGTAATAATGACAGGCGCCACAACAGACTATGACGTAGACATATCTTATGCGATAGTAACATGTGCTGGGTGGAGTCACAAAATTGGACAAAGTTCAAAATGTTTATAACCCTGGTTCATTTACGGTGGCCCCTATTCCTGAAATAACAAAAGAAGCCCGATTCAGATGGTATGAATATGTTGTGCGAAGAGAGAAACATTATAAATATCGATATCGAAAGTAAAGGACCGTGAAGACCATGAACAATATGGATAGCTTCAGCCATTCGCGATCTTGAAAGTGACTACTGCTGCAATCTTCGTATGTGTGTATGGTACCTACATATGCACACGCAATAAAGGAAACGTGCGCACGTAGGTACTTAATGAATAATGTTTTACATTAAAATATTAACGATGATTTAATCTACCACCTAACCAGCTCCAGCATCTAAAGGTAAAATAAACGGTTTGCGAGTGTGATGTGTATCTATGGAATGAATGCGCGAGCGCGTGAAGGTCGGTACGATGACGAGTGTGTGAAGAGATAAATGTATCGCGCCTCTTGCCTCCGAACTGTTGAACTGTAACCATCTTATATTGCCCTGTACTACATTGTATCGAAGCATTCAGAATAAATACTTTTGTTACCACGAACGGGTATTATTCTGACGACACGAAGAGTCAGCATCATCATCAGCGCGAGTTAAAGATATAACAGTAAGACTTTTCTATTTTTATTTCCTCTTGTTGCTCTGTTGTTCTAAGGAACTCAAAGAGGGAGATCGTGTGTTATGACTCGAGTCAACCCTGGCATTCAGAAACTGTTCCATTATTGGCATCGATGGATTGTAAAGAATGCAATCATTGGTTAACTATTTCGATTATATTGTGCATTCACAAACACGCTTCCACTATGTGTAGTTTCGCTCGCTATTTTTTTCTCTTTTTGATTTATTGTTTTGAGTATGCAATAATGAAAATTTCGTACAAAATGGAGTTCACCGACAGAGATTTGAAACTCCGTTTCTGGTTTGGCCAACCGGGCTACATTCCAGGGCTCTAAAACATTTTTTTTTTTCAATAAGAACACCTATAGGTACATGAAACAATAATTTTATTAAAGATGATCCACATATAAATATCTAACGAGAACCCACAACACATATATACTATATACACGCACACTAAATTGAAAATAATAATAAAAATAACATTAATAAAACAAAGTTTATTTTTATTGTTCATACTACTTGCTTATATTATATTAACGAGTCAATACAGAATAGAACATAGTTCATACGAACGCCCTGATGAATCGAATGAAGATGCTATTAATGACATGCAGGAAGTGTTTTTTTTTTTTTTTTATAAATCTTAGCATATATAACAATCTATTCAGGAAACGCCAGTTTACCGTAGTTTACTACGTGATCAAATCGCGCTATTCGTACGGTATTTATGAGCACATCTTCTTGGCACAAAAGTGCCAAGTGCGATTCCGATCTGTTTCAGTGTTCTCGGAGATGGCACAATAATTTATTACGGAACAGTGCTGGAAAAATGGAAACAATAAATAGCGTTAAATAAATGTGTAAATAATAATGTGATAGCGCGGATGCAGCATCGCACACACGGCACGGTACTACCATCAGCGAGCAGCCAACTCGAGAAAACATTCTATTTTATGAACAATTTGTTCCAATGGCTTCGGTGCGGTGTGGACAAGGGTAAGAAAGGGTTACGGGGGATTTTCGCCAGGTTTCACCTGCTCGATTTCAGGAGTCTAGCTATATCGACACGAAACGTTAATATGAAATAAGATTTTGGAAATAATGCCTATCTACCGACAAATAAAACGTCTACGCGTTTAACGTCTGAAATTTTTTTTATTTTTTTATTTTACTGCATTATTACTGCAAAACAGTTGTACAGCAAGGCTCATCATTATCATAATACTAGAACATAAATAGAACGACGTAAAGTTTAAGAATTAACGCAAAAACAAACTAACATATAACAACGTGAAAATATGATGTTTTATTTCTTTCAATAAAATCTATTCATTTTATACATTTATTTTAAACTCAGTTTAAAACGGTATACAAAACGGAAATTGTTGGAATAGCGCGTACAGTATTTTTAATTTTTCTGCTTCACCTACATAAAAAAAGTTTCCCAATTTGGCGTCAAATTTGATAGACGCAGTAATTAGTTTACGGAACGGAGCGCTCGAAAAGCAATTTAAAACAAAGGGCAAAAAATCAAATTCCTAAAATATGGCAACGATATTTTCCTATCTAATTTATAGACTCTCTACGACCTTTTGTGATGAATCCGTGTCGATAAATATTCCCTGGAGTTTTTTTCCAAGCCACTTGTACACATTTGCCAATCACGTCCTTAATAATTCTGCCCCGTTTCTGTCGCAAGCTCCGTCCGATCGGTGAACTCGGTTCGTTGAATCGATCGCGATTCGTAAAATAACGTAATTCATTATTCGAAACGTTTCTGAAAGTCAGAACCAATCGTTCAACTGATTATACTAACTTTTACATGCAATTTTTTTTTTTTTTATAATACGATCAAAATAAGCCTGAGAGATAAACATTTTTAAATACGCAGACAGAGTAATACTTTTGAGATATGCGGAAATGAACATTTTGTGTTTCCAATTGAATAATATTTTGCCATTATTTTACAACATTATATGTGTATATACACTATCTAATTATACGTTGCGGTGTTGTAAATCACACACTACAAAAGATACATATTTATCGTGCATAGGGTGACGCGTGTCGTCAATAAATAAGAATTTTGCACCAACTGTTCAATTGGAAAGATTACTACGTTGTTCGTCTAGCTTGTCGTTAAGGAGATATATTTGTCTCTAATACTTTTCGTCTGTTTTTAAAAAAAAAGTAATATAACTTTTTCCACCCATCTGCCTGTTGGCAAATGTAACATTTTTAGCACGTTTTCGTCTTTTGATGAATACAGTAATACCCCGAAGTTACGCGATAGGTGGGACCGACGAAAATCGCTTAACTCGAATTCGCGTATGTCGGGGTACAACTTCGCATATAAATACATACAATTTTTTTTAATTGGGACCAAGGACTAACAAAAACGCTAGGTCAAAAGAAAAATATTTAATAAAATTGCAGTTTTCTATACTTTTAAAAAAAATAAACGTAAAAAAAGTCATTTCGATGTCGATGGCTTCATAAAATCTAACAAATTCGCCTGACGACACAATGCCTTCTTTTTTCACGCAGAATTTCTTCGTAACGAGCTAATCATTTTTTTATTCTTTGCTTTGTAGCTAATAACGCGTTCTTCGTTGGAGTCTATGTTTTCTAAAATATATAAGCCATTTTCAATTAAGCTGAGATCTTCTGTCAAGCTTTCAATTGTCATGTGATTTTCTGGTGGAATCGGGTCTGAAGTGTCTTCATTGTCGTTTTGATTACGCATCTCTATGAGCTCATCGATGTTAGCTCCTGACTAAGTGAATCCAACAGCTCGTTGACATCGTTAGCATTCACTTCCAAATCTAATTGCCTGCCAAGATTAACAACTTCTCCTACCACATGAGCGATATCAGTTTCTAGCAATCACAGTGAGAGAAACGCTGAATATAGCGGACGGCAGTGTGGCCAAACGAACCGCGTAACTCTGAGTTCGCGTAAGTCGGGATATGACTGTATATAAATTTAATTTTATGAAAGGCAAGATAAAGAAAAACTACCAATGTTGAAGTTGTACATATTTTTAAATTTATAATATTCTACGCGCGCGATGAATTTGTATTTCTAAAACCGTATACTATGTTATCCGAATTTTCGCTCTATGATAAAACAACACACCTACGTGTATGTGAGAGAATTAATTAACGACAAACCTTGTACGCTTTTGCTTAGCCGTAGTAACTTACAGAACATGGTTAAAAATATATTCTCAAGATAATTGTTGTATTTAATTACAAGTACGAGGAAAGATGTGGAGGAAGATTTTCTCTTAATTACCAACACGCCGGTTCCTCGACTTGTTCGTTCTCATACACGCTCGTCGAAACTCCTAACAGGGCGGTCATCGTCCAATATCTGGTTAGTCAGATAGTATCAGGTCTTTTATTCGTAAACAATCGCAAGGCTTTCGCGATTCATTTCTTTTCTTCGGCGAAACGGAAATCGTCTAATAAGTGACGGGACGGGTCGAGTAAGGAACACGCGTTACACTTTCTGTTACGCTCGCACACAACAGCTGGTGAAATTTGTGCAGCACGTTGAGATTTGGAATCGTACGTCGCCAAATCAGGCAATTCTTCGACTAATTTAATTTGTCTGATATTTAACTCAGCCGCGCGGTCAAGTGTGCAACTTTACTTGGAACGAATTTGAATAAGATGCCGATCATATCGATCGACGATTTCAGTATCAATAAATATAAAATATATTAATTAGAAAGATATACATATAAAATCAATTTTATCGAAAAATATTGTTGTTGCGCCACCGGGATTCGAACCTGGATCTCTTTCTTAACCGGGGAAGGTGCATTATCCAACAATGCTACAGCGACAATACTTTTAGCGACAAATTTTCGAACTTATATGTTACCTTTTTGATATTAATATATTTAATCGTTCCATTATTTGAAAGAGCCATCTACCTTATTTTTACAGAATCTCAAACACCTTTGAGTAAAAAATTGATTTTATATGTATATCTTTCTAATTAATGTATTTAATTCATATTTAAAATATCACAGACCTATATTCTGAATAATTATAACTTCATAATAAGAATGTGTTCTCCTAATATTAAATATTAAATTTATGCACAAGCGTGGGGTAAAAAGGAACATTAAATTATACAAAACACGTGAAAAACGTCACAAAGATATCTCAAAACTACAACATAAATCCAGCTAGAACAAAAACGGCCAATCGCGACTCTTTTGCAATGCAATAATTATATAAAAGACTTACCACAACAGATAACACAATTGACAAATTTATAAAATAAGTGACAAACATACTAAGAGACATACAAATAACTGTAATTTATTACATTTTCTAAACGTAATAATGTCTAAATGTAAATGTTATTTTCATAGGTGTCCCGGGTATAATATTTTTCAATAATAATAAAAAATAGCCTCCCTAGAAGCACGCCATCAACCAACACATGGGGACTATGATGATTGACGCAGTATTTTGTAAATATTTAGAACAGCTACAGTCGATAAGTAAAGTATCACGTTTCAGTTATCACAAACCAATATAAATCATCATTTAATTTGTATTAGAGCATCCCAACAACGAATCAATATTTCATTTTTTAAATGCGGCATGACGAATATATTTTTTTCTGATAGCGTACAACCAACATAGTTAGACATTAAACAATATTAAAAAGACGGCCACTTGCGCTCAAAACTGAGTCCAACTGACTCAGTTTACACTGTTGTCTTTTGTTCTCGTTCTAATTGAGTCACTTGAGAACAGTAAACCATATGGATTAGGTTACATTAAAAAATGTTATTTATTTATTTGACACGAAAATAATTCAGTTCTCATGTTAACATGTTAAATAGAAGCGTATAACTAGTGGAAGAATTAAAAATTGACAAATAAAGCTGCGCATGCGTTTTTTTCGAAAAACTGTCCCCCAAACGTAAACGCAACTCTCGCACAGCCGCTGTGTTCTGAATACACGTCTTCGCTTTAACAGACGTGTTGCAAAACGGCGCAAGTGTGTCTTTGAAGCGGACTTGACTGTATGCATTCCAATACACTTTAAACTTGGTATTATTTTATATTATAACATATTTTAACTGCTTTAGTTAATAAATAGATAGAAAAACTTCTCAGGAATACTAGTAACAATACACACTCTCACACAGTGGCGCGCAGTAGCTATAGACTATAGACCATGATATTATATAATATGCTTATGAACTTCCGTTTAACCGACGTCTTTAGGCAAGATGAATCCATTATAACAAAAATGCATTATCCTCGAACGCAAAGAAGAATTATTAAAACAACACGTTTAGTAAGGTAGTAAAATTTGCGAATTAGTAAATGAAGAAGTAGATGCTTCCATCAGCTCTAAGCTAAGTTCAAAACCTTTCAAGTGTCATTCTGCTAGGAAACAGTATAAGGACTCCGTACAACATGGATCAGCTGATCCATTTCATACTCTACCGAGTGGAATTTTAAATTCGGTAGGTAGAAATTGTATGGCTTGAATAGAATGATAGATTAAAACAGTGGATAGCAATTATAGTAGCTATAAATGAATAATAACCCAGTATAAGACTGCCGCGCTCCGGTAACATCCCGAAATACGAAACTAAGGAATCTACTGATACATGGTGGGCGCTAGCGTAATTATAACATATTTGGGGGTTAGGTCGGTGGTTAAATGAAAGAGTGATGATTGGCGTGTTGATGTTTTTTGTTTTTGTTATATTGATAAAACAAATAATACAGAATCACGGACAGAATGAAGAGATGCAGAAGGTGAGCGTGAACTATAAAATATTCGAAGCGAGACCGCCGTTGCGGAGCGATGAAAACAGAAGAGAGATCGTTGGTAAGGGATCGGGACAGACCCGTCGCAGATATGTCGCTAGCATCGATGCTGGGTGAGACGGCGGTGAATTTGAAATCCTGTACCCAACACGTATATTAGGGATTATTTAATTTATATTTGTTTCCAAGAAGTTTTAGTAATGCACAACTTTTTTCCTTGTATGCATCCTTTGCTCACACGGGTATACTTACACAAAAACATGCTTCTGAAATATGAATAAAACCTCTAATAATAATACTCATCGCTTTTACACAATCGATATTAGTAGCATAACCTAGTCCATGCCTAGTACACGCCGCTGTATATATAGTATAAGTACCAAAAAAAATCAATATTTTAAAAATATACTACAAATTCTCGTGGATAATCGGGCATCGGTGGCGGTCGGCTACAGGATTGCCCCAACTGTGGGATCACTCGAATAACTTTTTGCATACTTGATGCGGAGAAAGCAACGAAATGGTAATACATAAGGCGACCCCCCCACCCCCCCTGCCTCGTGCGATCACGTTGTCCATTTTCAAGATTTGGAGGAAGTATGAAAAATATTACCGAATGCCCCCACGTGACAGCAATAAATGCAAACGTTTTGGGGTGTGGAATAATTTGATAAAAATGTCTAATGGTGTTTTCCTGTCGAATCTGAAAGTGAAGGAGAAATAGTAAAACAAAATGCGTGAAATCAGAAAAAAATATGCACGATATATGTACAACAACAATGTGGCTGTCTATTTTTCGGCAATTATTAGGGTAATTAAATAAAAATTGATGCACAAGGAAATGATCATTTAAACTATTATAACAAATTTCCTAAAAAAAACTTAGAAAATATTAAAATTACTTTTAATACAGTAATAAATATCCCGAAGTTATGCGATAGGTGGGACCGATGAAAATCGCTTAACTCGAATTCGCGCAAGTCGGGGTACAACTTTGCATATAAATACATACAATTTTGTTTAATTGGGACCATCAAAAACACTAGTTTAGAAGAAAAATTATTTCGATGTCGATGGCTTTGTTATATCTAACAAATTAAAATCTAAGAATTTCTTCGTAGCAAGCTAATAATTTTTATATTCCTTGCTTTGCAGCTATAACACGTTCTGCGCTGGATTCTATGTTTTAAAATTTTAAGCCATTTTCAATTGAGCTGAGACTTTCTGTCAAACCTGCAATTGTCATGTGCTTTTCTGGTGCAATTGGGTCTGATAAGTTTTCATTGTCGTTTTGGTTACGCATCTCTATGAGCTCATCGATGTTAGCTCGTGGCTAAGTGAATCCAACAGCTCGTTGACATCGTTAGCACTGACTTCCAAATCTAATTGCCCACCAAGATGAACAACTTGTTCTACCGCATGAGCGATATCAGTTTCTAGCAATCACAGTGAGAGAAACACTGAATATAGCGGGCGGCAGTCTAGCGGCAGTGTCGCCAAACGAACCGCGTAACTCTGAGTTCGCGTAAGTCGGGGTATTACTGTATTTGAAGTAATAACTTTGTGGTAAAACATTTTAATACAAATTAAATATATTCATTAGAAAGATATACATATAAAATCAATTTTATCGAAAACTATTGTTATTGCTACCGGGATTTGAACCTGGATCACTTCCAATCCGGGGAACGTGTATTAACCGGATTACTCAAAGGTATTTGAGATTCCGTAAATATTAAGTAGATGGCTTTCAAATAATGGAACGATAGATGTGTATCAATTTGAAAAGTGTAACATAAATTTGTCGTTAAGCATGGTATAGCATAATCGGATAATGCACGTTCCCCGGATTGTAAGAGATCCAGGTTCGAATCCCGGTAGTAACAACAATATTCTTCGATAAAATTGATTTTATATGTATATATTTCTAATTAATACATTTAATTAGTATTTAAAATATCAAAGACCTACGTTATGAATAACTACAACTTCACAATAAGAACTCTGTAATAAACATTTTAATAATTAATATAATTGTTGATATTCAATTGAAACAGAAGTTAATAAATTTTACTATTAAACTAAGTTTTTTTTATACTGCTGTGATGAAGGAACAATTTTAGTTTTGAAATAGTTTAAAATAATTAACTCGAGTGATTATATACTAAGTTATTTATATTAATTATCATTAAAATTATGCCCAGAAAAGCTATCCTACATATTACATAATTTCCTTTGGTCCGTGTCGCGTGACAACAACAAACAAGATCCGCTGTCATCTCTGTCTCGACATAGCGTTGAAATAAAAAAGTAAAAACTTTACATGTGTATGACACGTGTATGTACGACACACACACTTGCAAATAACGTGTTTTAGTCGTTGGAAAAAATATTTATAAATTCTGTTAAATAAATAAAATAAGAATCTCCCCGGCGGAGAACCGAACACCATTAGGAACATATTATTAAATTCTAACACAAAAAAAACTAATTATGTACTTGTATGACACTAGTCTTGTGGGGGAATAACAAGATGGCAGAGCATTGAGTAAACGTGAAAGGTATACGGATCGATATTCAACGTCGCGTAAGTCTTTTTCCAACGCGGTATTTTTAACGCAATTCTCTTGACATATTTGACTGGGGTGGGTGGTACCCACTTACTAATAGATAAGTTGCAATAGGTAACGTGTGAGTAATAAGGTTCCAAACCACGGTTGAAACATTCAAGTAACCCACACAGCGACAGGTATTTTCTAAAGCAGTTTTCTTTTTTAACATTACGACGAAAAGTAAAATAATGAACGATCTTGATTCGAGACAATGGGACTCCAATTTTACTTCCGTGCGCCGCTACGTGCGGTGAATGTATCGTGCGGGGCAGAAGAAAAACCTAGTAAGTGTGTATTCCGTATTCTGACGTCTTCCCGAGAATGAGGAAGGAACCGTGTGTTGAAGTAGGCAATGGACACCATTCGCACGGCGCGAGCTTCCGCGTACGGGCTGGCCCGGCATAGAAAACTAATTAGGACTGCGTTCTCTCATATATTTTTTTTTGTATATATGACGTTAATTTGGGCAGAAAATGTCACGGCTCATTCAACTGTTGGAGTACCACAATGACAATGTATTATTGTAAGTAGACCCCGCGAAAATTGTCAGACAAAATCGTTGTTTTGTGTAATTTGATCTCAGTATCATATTATTTATTTATATTATATTGACACCTCCTCATGGCTTTAACAAAATTAATTATAAAAAAACATGTGCAGCTCGTACAAAATAATTCACCGTAGTAAGTACATTACAGTAGAAGTACATACACACAAGTAACATCGGAATATATATATATAAAAAAAAAAAAAAAAGATGTTTATTTTATAAAATTTATTTTTCTGTTATATTTGCACAAACCTATATATAGTACCTAGTCAAAAAATATATTTATATATATATATGAATCAGTGGCGGTGGGTGACTTTTTGTACAAGGGATGCTGGATAATAAGTTTATACCAACTGTCAAATATATAAATCTATAATAGACTAACCCACGAACACTCACACAATTCACTATTTTCGTTTACAGCGTTAGAACACGTTGGTGAAGAATCCATGTTATTTTATGTATTAATTTTTTATTTAAATGATAAATTAAATAGATAATCGAAGGATATCCAATGTTTCAATAATTCGGTTCAAGCCAAACTGTCAAAAATGCGTCACACGCACAAACTCCTCAAAACAAATCGCTCGCCTCGTAATATGTTTGCTATTCTGTGTATTGTACACATAAACATTAAAGTCGTTTTTTGTACGTTGGATGCTGTTAACGAATGAGTAGGTAAACATTATTTGAAGACCTTGACAGGCGGAACTGAAGTCGAATATTTTCATACATTGTGGATACGGAACGAATGATAGAATCCACTGTTGCTGGTATCTGTGTGTTCATTCCTTCGATTCATAGATGTTTGAAAGTTGAGAATGTAAATGTATTTCGATTCGCTCCGGCGCGCGCCGCGACGTAGTGTGTGTTATGGCTGGTCTCTAAAGGACAGGACAAATTTATTTGCAGCGGTGCTGATTTCGGATATTAACATAAAGTCCAAAGCTTTTTGTCTCAGAACACAAGGGATGCGGAGCATGCAAAGCATCGCATCATTTGACCGATCTTGCAAATTTTGCACAGTTACTTTTTAGGATCCAGCGCGAATCGAATGCAATCCGTTCTAAATTATGCTCATTCAAATTGTGTTGAAACAATAGTCACCCCTCTATTGGACATCACACCCTTCGTTTGCCTGGATCAAATTTTGCATACATCGTCACTCCTTAGGGCCTGCGAAAAAAACAAAGGCACACCCCCGCTCCCTGTATTTCGGCCAACACTAAGCACGGACCGCTAGTAATTACTAAATATACCACACTTTAATGATATTAAAGAGAAAATAATATAAACCATCCTTAATAATTTTAATTGTGCATATTTAAACAGGCGTAACAATAATCGATCCACTAAAACGCGTGTCACTCACCGTAGGGAGCGACCTTATCTATCTCGGTCAGGCGGTCTAGGGTCTAGGGTACAGTGTCCAGTGTCTACTGAGCGTAATATTGTGTAAAAACAATAATCGTATCAGTTGCGTTGAGCTGAATTTAAATATATTACGTTTATTTGTTTTGAAACTATGTCTATATTACAATATATCTCGTATCTAAAGCGCGTGACCCAAAAAAAGAAATACACTTTTCACATATCGTGCGTGTTCTTGGAACAACAAGATTTTTACATCTGCGAGGAAACTACCCACATCAAAATAAGATATATTGAGTTTTAAAATTTTTCTGCGGAGTTTGATTTATCGCCCATTGAGTGAAATTTTTATAAAAATGTCATTTTATATAATTTAGAGTATTAAAGTAAACTGATTACTGATTTAGGGCGCGTTATTAACATGATTCGTACGCTCGACGTGCTTGTTGGGTTAGTGGTTAAAATACGCTTCTAGTGATCCAGCGGTCGGAGATTCGAGCCTCATTCCAAGAGACCAGCACGTTATAAAATCCTAATTTCATAGCACAAGCGTTTGACTAACTTCGAAAATAGTAAGAATATTGATGTAACACGTATTTCGTGTACGCATCTCAATTTTAAAAAAAATAAGTAAACTATGTTTATTTGTATTCCGATCAATGTTTATTAATTGAAAAAATATGACATGTGCTACGAAAATATAACTTTGTTTTCTTATTATCTCCTAGACTGCTAAGAAATTTGATATGTTATTAACATAGTTTTATAAATAAACAAGATCAAATCAATTTTGACCAAAATGTCAGATGATACTGTAGGAATTGAGGTTGTGTCGGAAGGTTAAGATGCTGTGAGACAGAAGCCCCTAACTTCTTGTCTCACGCGTGTTGTTGTTTGTGTGTCGCAGTGTCGGGTGTCTATTTTAACTAGAGCAGGGTATATCAATGAAAGAGTTTATCGAAGAGATGAATTGATACAATATAAATACGCGGTTTGAACTCTGGAGTGGCTCCCTGGAGATGCTGGTGTCGGGACGGCCTGCGAAGAAGTCGTAGTCGTAGATGCTTGGCCGTACCCGTCTCCGGTGTCAATGTTAAATTGCGTCTGCTGATTGATCGTTCTGGTTGGGGCCTTGCATCCCGATACGGCCACACCAGCGCGGTCACCACAATACCGTATCATTACAAGGTCACAAAATCTACACGTAGCGCGGAAACGCTTTGTTTAAAAATTACAGAAAAAATATACTAATTGACTCAGTTGCCCGGCATTTATAAAGTCGCGAGTTTGAAATCTTTCAAATTACACTGCAGAATATTCGATGGTGAATTTCGGCGTACCGTTCAACCAAAATGATCGGTATGGGAATGCCAACTGTCAAACCAAATAGCGAATAGTTTCACGAAACCGTAATACCAAGTTGATCGTACTCAAATCTAACGTCACGAAGCAAGCTTCGAGTTATGGAACATAGTACGACGTACTTTGTATACAATTATCGTGAAAGATCTCATTAATAAATATTGGATCTTTTTTAATGATTACTTCGTTCCGTTTTAACGCCTGCCCTAATTGGGGCCTCCAACTACCCTCACTCCTCTCCGAGAATATCTCTCGCCCTACATTACTCGGAGTAAAGTGGGCCAATGTGGCTGTAGAAATAAAGTAATCAGCGTGTATGTACAAATGATTCAAAGGCCCTACCGCCATTAGCGCGAGTACAAAGTTTTTTATTTAAAAAAAAAAATGCCTCGTTCACTTGTAACCGGCGCGACGTTACTCACTTAAACATAAAAGACAGATGAGATACACAGATATGCTGATGACACTACACGTATTGCCAAATCGGGAAAATAAATAGCCGAACTTCTCCACAGAGTTGGAGAAGAGAGCAGAAGGCGAGCAGCGCGCAGTATGGAGCAGGGGACCGTGATCGTGAGTGACTTCATTTATCTCGGGTCCCCCGTATTACAGATAACGGTGGCTGTAAAGCGGAACTTGTGAAAAGAATTGAGATGGCAAAGCTGAACACAAAATGAAAAAACAGATATATAACCACAAAAGTGCGTTTAGTTGTCTTTTGTTTTTTCATACGCCCCTAGGGAGTGGAAACATGAATATTATTATTGAGTTATGCCAGTTTGCGTAAGCATTACTATATGTTACAGCTGTTTCGGCGGAATAAAAATGGAAACATGAACATTGAGAGTGAAAGAAAAGAGTTTGACGTCTTCGAAATGTGGTGCCGGAGGCGAATGCTTACGAATGAAAAGCTGCACACTGATGCAACAATTTCGGGAGCAATTAAAGATTTCAGATAAATTGTGAACGAATTGTCTGAGATTCATCTCCAATTGTAGTCTAGTGATTACGAACTCGCCTAGGGATCTAGTGGTTGGGGGTACGAACCTCGTTCCGGGAGGGCCATCATGTTAGTCATATTTTCATAGCACAATCTTTTGAAAATAGTAAGAATATTGATGTGAAAAAAAAAAATTCTGATACATCGCCCGCAGAGAGGAACCAATTCTTCAATTCGATGAGATCTACCAGATCTAAAACGCTACTGGCTATAATAATGCCATAGCATAATGTCATGTAATATAAAGTAACGTAATGTTTATAAAAAATATCAACTACTTAGTAGTAGTTTTACATTTCAATAAATTCTGTCAAAAAAAATTTTTTATCACCACTTATCTGAGCTTCGGAATAAGTAAAAAAAACCTTATTTACATTTAAATAATTCAGATTAGACTGCGAAACCAGCGGTGTGATTAGAAAGTTCTACTTAAACCCCTCCTCGCGCCCGGCGAGTGCAGCCGCAACCCTCCGGCGGCCTCCGCTGACCTATATACCTCGCAGCAGGGTAGATCCGGAAATGAGGGCGGAAAACACGTGGTTTACCGCCGCTCGTACTTTGTAAGTCACGTTTGTAACACGGTAAGAAGAAATACTACAGGGAATATCAAACGACAGCTAGACGAAGCGTTTAATTATTTAAGGGAGACTAAAGTACATATATTCATATGAATGTACGAATGTCTGCAAACGTTCCGACTTACAGCGCACCTTTAGAAAAAAATGTTTAATATTCGTGAATACACAAATAACACACTGTTGCGTACAAAAGCATAGATGCCGGAAGAATCTCAGGACAGGAAGGAAATGGCACTCACCACAATCCGAATTCTGCCGACGTCTCCAAAGATGTGGACTGTATATCTCGAAATAGTATAATATTGTAAATTGTACTGTACACGTATAACCGCACTGGTTCAAGGTCGCCAATCGACTGGTCGGCGGAGTGGCCGTGAAAAGCATTATTTTCGTTTAATAATAAATATTTCTACACCAAATAAATATATGTCCCAAACACACACTTTTGATGCATTTTATATCATTTTACATCATGTACATCCCCCGCTTCCCGCTCGTTCCCTATCCCTCGTTTTAGATCAGCTAATACGAAGTGTGAATTGTGATCTGTAATGATCACGTACATAATGAACCTATAGAACAGAGTGCATACGAAAACAGCTACAGCGATATCCGATCGCGTAAGAAATATAGTATGCGAGCGTAACCATAAACGAGAACTAATTATTAGAATTGTGAGATACCACAGTACTTTTGAATGGGATAGAAGCGTGGACACTCGCGGAAACGTTGCTAAAAAATTAGAATCTTTTGAAACGTGAGTTAAAAGCGACGATGCGATGCCTCAGAATGAACAAACACAATTGAGTCACAGAAACTCGGTTACCTTGGACACATTACGCCACTACTACAAATTTTTGTAGGAATGCACTCACCCAAAGATTTCACAGATTTGAGAACGATTTTGGTCTTGTAGATATATTCCGAATCAAAGGTATGATTGATTCTATGTTAAACCTTTTTTTTGTTGCTTAATTTCTGTTTTATTAAGGGAACATATTCTTATTGTGAAGTTGTAATTGATGATATTTTAAATACTAATTAAATGTATTATATAGAAAAATACACATATAAAATCAATTTTATCGAAAAATATTGTTGTTGCTACCGGAATTCGAACCTGGATCGCTTTCCAATATTAATACGTTTAATTAGTATTTAAAATATCACAGACCTGTGTTCTGAATAATTACAATTTCACAATAAGAATATGTTCTCCATAATAATATATAAGTTGTATTAATGTGTCCAAAATATAATAAAAAAAGAACTGTTAATTCTGGCGTCTCCTATCGAACTACTCAAAGGTATTTGAGATTCCGTAAAAATAAAGTAGATGACTTTCAAATAAAAATTTTAATATTTTTTTAATTTATTTTAATATTCGTAAATATAATACATACAACATCTTTAAGACTCGTGTATAGAGAAGGAGTATATTCGAGTTAATTTATGTTTCAGTTAGTCTGTGTACATATTATTTTTACTTGTTACAAATTCATGATAGTCCGTAATTTTTCTAATTGTGATGGGGAGATTGTTAAAAAATTGGATGCCTTGATAAATATATTGATTTTGAGTTGCGGTATATTTTAGTTTTGGGATATCAATTTGATCTCTATATCTTGTAGATCTGAATTCGCTTCAAAAATTTAATTGAACGATGATAGATGTATTAATTTGAAAAGTGTAACATATAGGTTCGAAAATTTGTCGTCAAAAGTACTGTTGTACTGCTGAAGCATAGTTGGTTAATGCACCTTTTCCGGATTGGAAAGAGGTTCGAATCCCGGTAGCAACAACAATATTTTTCGATAAAATTTCCGCTTTGTATGTGTATATTCCATGCTACTTGTAATTTTTTATAATTAATTTTGTAAAAGCCCACAAGGGCGTGAATACAATATAAATAAATATACGAAACCAACTTCTAAAGAAAGACGAAACAATGAACATTGTGGCTAAAATTTTTTTGAAGCAGTGGCGCATCAACAAGCTCCACTTCTAGACAGCTATCGGACAGGGATGAAGTGGCCGGCACGGTCGGTTTTGGAATTGCACGATGTCAAAACTTTATGAAAACTGCGCAGAAAACTAATAAAAGTACGATATCGCGACACCTTAAAGCGTGCGAGTGACGTGGTCGCTGAACCGAAACTGCAGTTTATTGTTTATGGTGTGTATTGATTTCACGTGGCGCGCGAGTGTGGTTTTGAAACAATGGACATTAACGATTTGAACACAAGTGAGCAGACAAGAATTGAAATAAAATAACGAGAGACCAATTTATAATTAATCTTTCTTTGTATTGTGTATTGAGAAGAATAAAAAAATAAAAAATACATGACAAAAAAAACTAACACGATGATAGAATACGTAATGAGACACGATGAGATTTCATTGAGATAAATCTGAGTAACGTGTGCACGTTTTTAGATTTCGATCAGTCCGAACGGTGAGACCGACCTGTGTGCACGGCGTTCGATTTGACACGTGGGCGGCACAAACACTGCCTAGAACCAGAAGGCATTCAATTACAGACATTTATTCTTTTTTAAATGTAGCAGCGAATATTCAAATTCACACAACGGACAGGACGTCAACGGTCGGTACTGATATTTGACGTACGACAAACGTGAAGTGAGACGTTGGACAGTGGCGGCGCTCGAATCTCTGAGAGTTTGTGTATTTTTTTAATTGAATTTTATTTTAATATTAGAAAATATAATACAATTTTAGAATAATCAGCAAGATACAGATACATATTTACAGATGACTCGTGTATAGAGGAGTATATACGAGAATTTATGATTTACAGATGACTCGTGTATAGAGGAGTATATACGAGAATTTATGATTTACAGATGACTCGTGTATAGAGGAGTATATACGAGAATTTATGATTTACAGATGACTCGTGTATAGAGGAGTATATACGAGAATTTATGATTCAGTTAGTCTGTGTACATATTTTTTTACTTCAGATACAAATTTATAGTAGTCCGTAATTTTTCTAATTGTGATGGGGAGATTGTTAAAAAATTTGATGCCTTGATAAATATAGTGATTTTGGGTTGCAGAATATTTTATTTTTGGAATATCAATTTGGTATCTAACTGGTCTAATCGGAACTACAGTATTTTTTTGTAAGAATAATTTTTATCATTTTTTTTGAGTGATTTCTAATTGTGATATTGAAGTTTTATATGCTCCTCCCCATCCAATAATACCGTATTGCAAATGTGACTGCACAAACGCGTAATGTATTATTTTCAGATTTGTAAGTGATAAGATATGTAGGTAGTTTTCCTTATTATGTTTGTAAGATGAGTAATATGTTCTTTCCATTTGAGTTTGTTATCTATTACGATTCCTAGGTACTTGATACAGTATTTTTATTCAATTGATGAACATTGGTCACAAGAGTCTTCTTGAGAACAGGTTTTGGTGTGAATTTTACACGGTGTAAAGCTGTGAGTTGTCTTCTATGAATATCAATATTAATCAGTGGTGTACCATAGGTATAGATTTAGGTTATGCTGTTACCAATGATATTATAGGATCATATATAATATATGTACTACAATATATGTTGTACATAGGATTATGAACTTTCGTTTAACCAACGTCTTTAGACAAAATAAATCCGTCGTTTATACGACCATACCTTGTATTTATTTGTAATTTTAAAGTATTATTGATAGTGTTTTTAAAGTTTAAGTTTTAACGTAAAATAATATCTTCTTACCCATATAAAAAATGTATGGACGCTTTTAAGAATACTTTTTATGACTGAACATGATTCTGTTATTGTTTGAAAATCCTTCAAGTAATAACTAAACGAAATAATTATTTTTATAAAAAGTTAATGTAAGAAATAGTTCTACCAATTGCTTTTTATTTTTCCCATATCAAAAACAAATTCATGCACCAAACCAAATGAAATCAATACGTTAAAAACAGTAAGATAGAAAAATTTACGAATTAGTAAAAGAGGGAAGTAGGAATGTTATTCTGTTAAAAAAAAACAGCATAGGCAACGACTCCATACAAAACGGATCTTCCGAAAGGAGTTGTCAATTCAGTAAAATAACCAATTATATGACTTGGATAATTCACTAGATTAAAGATAGAACAGACTAATGTGAATAGCTCGATGCGGTGAATGCACAAGAGCGCCATGACTACAGCGGTGAGTTGTCGTGGTAGTTTTAAGGACTAAGCAATTAAAGTCTATACTGGTACACAGATGACGCAAATTGTAAAAAAAACATGTTTCCGTTTATGTTAATCCAATTATTTAATTTATATTTGTTTCTCAGAATTTTTAGTAATGTACAGCTTTTTTGCTCGTATGCACTGCCCGCCCTCCTCTTCTGTCATTTTCGCCAAACTCCTAAACGCCTAGCTAGAGCATACGGCCGCCACAAAGCTCCTCCGCTGACTGCGGTTCACTGCCGATCCTTCCGCAGCCGTCCGGTACGGATGTACGGATTCTGACTGATGTGTATAAGAAGCGAATGCTCGATCAAGCTTCCCGCAGACATGCGCAAAACGTGTTCCATCCGTGTCAAGCCCAACAATGTTGAGCCGACCGCAGAAGTCTCACGGCTGCCGCACGGCTTGCGGGCGCCAGGCGATTTTAACCGTTACCATACCGTGATATAAAATATTCGTACGCAGCCATGCTGTCAACTCGTGTTACTGTAAGAAATTAGAGTTCTATTAGCCTTTAAAATGTGAAAAAATGGTTAATGCCATAAATTTACTTTAAGTATTGATTGAGCAATAAATATAAAAGAAATATGTAATATTATAATTCAAAGCATTCATCAAGTTGCATTTTTTAATACAACCTTTCTTTTTATCTATCTTCATTTAATTAGTGAAAAAGAGACACCATTACATTTGTATGTTTGTTATTGTTTTCACTGTGAAATTAATGTTTGATTTCTTTGTGTCTTGCCACAAATGGTATTTTTGTCAACGTATTAATTTTACAACGCAATGAATTGAAAATAATTATTTATAATGTGATTCGCCTTACATAATTGATTTTTCACTAGTCATTTCTAAGCGTAAATATTTTCTTTCAAATTAACTAAAATATGAAGTGTATGTTGCGTATATTTACTGAAATATTATAGATTTAATCAGAGAGTTACTGCATGGTTCGGGATGGGTTAAACAAGCGTTCGATTAGTAATCATAATTATTTATTAAAATAAATTGTATTTAGACAATTCAAATAATTCGAAGATTTACGAGCCGCCACAGGTTTCAGGTCAAATATAAATAAACCCACTGTTATAAATCAACAATGCAGCATCACAGAAACAGAGAGGAAGTGTTCCGTTTTTGGAAAGGTAACGAGGGCAACATCTCAGTCACGTCTTTAGATTTTTCATATTAGATAATTGCTGATCTCGAAGAATTTTTATTTTTATTTTATATTTTATTTATACATTCGACACCCATATATATACACCCCCCAAATAAGAAAGATCTTGAATTATGGGGGTGGCTTTCGACATTTATATAATACAAGATCAAAATAAATCTGATGTAAGAATTTGTTTACAACAAATGTAAAAAGATTTAAAAAAATATATACATGCATAATCTATAATAATACAACATAAAAATTAACAATATATAAAAATGTTGGGAAATTGAACAGATTGTAAATAGGCAAAGATGTCAAATACATAGTTTAATAATTTTGAAGACCTTTGATCTATTTTATAACTTCTTTTTGTAAACATTTATATTTGCTGCTAATTTAATTGTTATACAGTTTAGTAATTTGGACATTTTTAAGATAACATGTTCATTAGTTTTGCTCCTAGTTTGATAGTTATGATGAATTCAATTTTATCCTCTTTAAAAAAATGATATTAGTTTTTTTAATTTTTTTATATAAAGACGATAAATTCAATACAGGAAAATCTTTAAAAACCTGTTCGGTTGGGTAATAATGTCTAGCCTTTTTTTAAATTATTTTTATTATTATCTTTTGAGTTGTAATTATTGGTTTTGAGATGTATGGGACAAGTTCCGCCCCAACCTAGTATTCCGTATTTTAATATTGATTCATTCATATTAATATGTGTATTGCGTCAATTCTTTAGTCTATGATATCATACGCTTGAGTAACTCACTCAAAACAGCTAACCCGCCTATTATTACTTCTACAGGTGCATTAGCGCCATCCACTTTGACACTTTTACAAACTACAGTTATTAAATACAACGGTACGAAAAAAATACACAAATATTTAATAATTTTTAAAAATCTTTCCGCGTCATGTGTATTTTTTAAACTTAGTTTGATCTAAATTCGATAAGAATTATCGTGTCCGCAAAATCTGTTATATCCAATGTGTATATATTTATATACAGTGGAACCTCTATATTCGTCATTAATCCGTTCCTGAGGACTTGACGAATATAGAAACAGTTTTTCCCATCACTAATAACTGAAATTCAATTGATTCGTTCCCAACCCCCAAAAATAGTACACAAATGAATAAATTATTTATCAAAACTTTACCTTTATTGTACTGAGGAGACATGATGGTAGAAGCGGAAGAGGAGGAAAGTTACTAATATTTAGAAGTTGACAATTTAAACATCGGGTAACTCTAATTCTGGTGGTGGTTTTGATTGACTATGGCAACATTTGGGTGCCACTTTTCGACCATATTCTGCGTTTTGGAAGTGACAAATATAAAAAATATTAACGAATATGGAAACATTATTTTAGATTGTTAACTTTGTTTTATTAACCACTTAATGAATTAAATACATGTACCGGTTTCGAAAAATATTATTTTCTTCTTTAGGATATCATTAACTAATCAAAAACATATGTTTATTATCAAAATGTGACGAATATCGAACCTGACGAATATAGAGATTCCACTGTATATGCATTTAAATTTTTTTTAAAGTTGCGTCACAAGACCCTCTACCGACATTTGCCTAAAATACAGTAGAAAATGAATGCCCTTCAAATTTCCCGCTCTAGACATTTCAAGTCCCCTGGCGACCCTTCAAGTTGGAAGATTCGCCAATGGGTGAAAAGAACTGCATAGGGATAACATGGAAAGTCTAAATACACATTCAGAAAAAATAAACAGACTTAATGGTACGGAAACGACTATGCGGCATTGTGTGTTGATAAATGAGAAAACCCAGATTGAGGAAAACAATAAACGGTGAATGCACAATTAAATTTCTAGACTGCGCCGACAGAACAAAATAAAAAATTAAATTGTCGCTTTTCACTTTCACGGTTGACAACAACACGCCAGAGCGTCATTGGAAAAAAAAATGTAAAAGAATGTTTTAATATTAATTTATCACTTCGCGACAGTTGGCACACGACATCGTAATTTTGGTAACGGCCATTTAAAAATACACAAAGTTTTGAGAAAGTGTATAATGTTTGATGTACGCGACGGGTGTCGGCGAAATGTGATGTATCCATCCACCAAATGTAATCAGTGTGGTGAGATAACATCACATTATTATTTTTTAACATACATTATTCAACAAACATCAGATATCTCATAGATACAAATATATTTTTTATTATATTTAATTGAAAATATACGGAAGTATGGGGTAATTGCAGGGTTTACGACCTGTCTTCTCACCCGTCCATCGCCATATTTATCATTGTAGTTTTTTATATTTTTTATTTAATATTAAACTTGAAAAATTTCCGCTGGATACCCTTTACAACGTTTCCAAAGTGGCAGACATCATTTCTTAAATTGAAAAAAAAAACAGAAAATTTTCACAGAATTTCAGAACGCTGTTTCGAAAATAAAATTGTAGATCACGATTGCAAGATAAATACAAGGACAAAATGTATTGAAGATGACGGAAGAATATGCCCAAATACGTAAACCTCCTTTCAGTCGTTCTGGTCATTGTTTATAGGTGTATATAATATAAAAGTATCACGCGGAAGAGTACAATGGTTACGCAACGATGTATAATTATTGTTTAATTTCTTTATAATATCGAGCAGCCCGAATCGCGTGCGGGCTGACACGGCTATGTGGGGCCGACTTCTTCCGGAATCTTCCAAAATAGAAAGTTTTGCGCGTCAGAGCACAGCACAGCGCAGCGTCGTCGGGATTGCGGGAAAATTACTAACAATAGCGTGAGATACAATTTTCCGCGGAGACAGTATTGTCTCAACAGTTCTAAAGCTCGAAAAGTACACAATCAACTTGTTCCATTAACATAAACATTGCGTTTTAGTGTGTTTTATACACACTGTATGTGAACTGTCTGATGTGTACCGATCTTTAATTAAATTATACCCGAGGCCAAAGTGGGGACACGACGAGGCTTCTTTAGATACTTTTTACAGCGATAACTCAAGGAAATGAGTGTCACAATCGTACGAAGACAGAGACAAAGCATAATAAAAAACCTTGATTTTAAGTGGCCGCCTTCCAAAATATTCAATATTATTTTGCGCGACTTTTGACAATTAAATCCTTGTCGCGATTAAAACACAAAATTCAATTATACCACCACGAAACAATGTCTCGCCGTTGTTAGAATAATGTACGAGTGAGGAAAGT
The DNA here is from genome assembly GCA_031772225.1 of Eubasilissa splendida. Taxonomy (NCBI): domain Eukaryota; kingdom Metazoa; phylum Arthropoda; class Insecta; order Trichoptera; family Phryganeidae; genus Eubasilissa; species Eubasilissa splendida. Next base: position 19,894,815 of record CM062856.1, read on the forward strand.
AGAAATTTCAAGTCCATTCTTTGAATACATCAGCTCGTATAATTACTAGGAGAAAGAAGACAATTTATAATGTATTCAGAATGAATTTATATTACGTACAAATATTTACGTGCCATGATCGCAGTGATACCATATCGACGTCTAAGAAGCGTCATTTTTGACAACTGTTCAGCAGATAGAAGACACTATTTTATTTTAACAATCAATAAGTTATGCCGTGTTGTGAAGTTATGTTATGTTGTAGACAAAAGAAAAATTTAATTTAAATGCAGGTTCAGGGATAATTAATATTACAAAATTGAAAAACATTAAAAACTATTTTTAATAAAATAAAAATTATCTTAGCATATATATAGTCATCCTAATTATAGAGTCTAATAGTTTAAAATGACAGATTATCAATAAGTCGATTGACCCTAATATACAGATAAAACAAAAACATATTAAAACAATTGGAAGAATAAAACATTACACATTAAACTTTTTCGTAGATAAAGTGTTACAATTTAACGAAGAGTACAAGTACAAAGCGCATGGGTTCCAAGGTCAACGATGTCGTAACACGTGACGCGCGACATGCTCTGCGTTCGAAAGCGAACGGTGCGAACTTGATATACGAGTATTATTCCTGGGCAGAGTTTATACCAAAATATTGGAAAGTAGCACCATTTAAGATTATTATCTTTAACTAACTTCCTAAGTCTGAATTTAACTGACTTACTCACATAACAAAATATCACTGTGAGTTGACTTGGCTCGTATGAACCCGGGACCGGGTCCTATAGACCATTCGTCGGAACCTCGACCTCTGTTCTAAAAGGCGAGGACACATAACCGAGCAACAGGCGGTAATTCAAATGTTGTGCACGTTTCTTGTTCGGGAACTGGGCGCCAAAACTAAACGGATAATGAAACGCGTCACGCAAAATTTTCAATAACAAAAAAATATACAGAAACTGAGATTTCATGGACGATGTTTTGGACGCAATCCAAGTGCGATACACTCAACGATATCTTTGGCGTCCGCGCCGATTTATAAGGCCCACACTAATGAAAATATATATTCATTGTTTCCTTTGCTAGCTCGGGTACGGAGATCAAAGGGGGACTTTTTTACCCCTGGCCCGGGACATGGAGAGAGGGTCGTCCGTTTACGACTGCGTATGTAATATAGCGGAGCGACAGACTGTCTCTGAAAATTGCGACAAAGGAACAAATAATAAATGTACTCGAAGCAGACCAATTTGTGAAAATATTTACTGAAATGGATTCGGCCAATGTGAAGTTGAAAATGAGGGAAACCCACTTTCATAATAATCTATTAAATAAATAAATTTATATACATAGAACCGAACATCTTTCTGCCTGTTCTGTATACAAACCTACACTCTGACTGAAACGAAATTTTGCAGTTACTCTGTAGGACCCTGCGTAAAACATTTTTTGCGTAGTTACTCTTCAGGATTCAAAACATCGGTACTCCGCCCTCCCTCACCAGGCCACCCCACCCCCTGCCAAAGATGCAAATGTTTATTAACATATATTGAACGCCACTCGCTCCAAATTTTGCATAATTACTTTTTACGACCCTACGCAAAACACAATAACCCTTCCCCTGGCCACTCAACCCCCTCCCACCGATATAAATGTGTATATAATATTAAACCCCATTCAAATTTTGTTCATTTGCATTCTAGAATCCTGATAAAAACATACTCACCCCAGATGTCTTAAACCTTCCGATGCCAGGAATAAATTTTGCATACTTCGTTATTATTTAGGACCTGCCCAAAAAAAAAGACAGCCCGCTACCCTAAAACATCATTTTAAATAGCAATTCATTCTGAATCCCGTGCAACGCCGGACGGGCACCGTCGGTATAATATAAAACAAAGCAAAATACATAACATATGTTGGTCGTATTTCCAACGAGAACAAAAAAAAATGTTCACATCGTCGAATATATATCCGAGATTTAATTTTCTTCGTATTACTAAGTTTTCTTGCTCATATTCTATTAAAGAGCTCGTAAGAATGTCGAATGGCGAATTTCATAACATGCCCCATAATCGTGTTAAGATTTCACCACGGTGAACATAATTACACACGTTATAAAAGCCCTCGACAATCTCTGTGATCATATATTTCACCGTAACATCCTAATTGTCTTCATTATACACACATGCGTTTTTTCCTCTACTTTACGGTTACTAGTATAAGAAGCCATAAATTCTAGGAGTTTTTAATTTAAGCGAACATATTATTAGTATAAAGTAGATATAACAAGATTTTTAATGGTTCAGTATCAAGTCCTATCGTTTGGTTAATAATATCAAGAGAATAGTATTCCTAGTAGACAAAGAACGGAAAGAAAAATATTCGCTTTTAGGGGAGATGCAAAAATGGGCTATAAAATAAAAACAGTATTTTTGTAGACTTTCGCGAAATAATTAATGCGAGGAATAGAATGAAGGCGCGAAACATTAAACATTTTCAAAATAGAATTGTCGGATCATACAACGCAGATACAGCGAGTATTCCCCGTGATCCGGAGTTATTTATAAAATACACAGAACCCCACTTAGCTCCAACTTATCGTATCGAATACGTCATTTATGTACAATCAAACATCGTTAGAATTTTGTTAAAAGGAAATAGCGCCCTTGAAGTGAATGTTTTTACGAAAATGGCGTTATACAAATCATCAAATGTTACGATAACCATTATTACATCAAAACAATAAATACATTCATTTTATGCACCCTCAAATATAATGAAAGAACTCGAATTGTGAAGGTGATTTAAATATTTATTAATTTAACAAATCTGAAATTTTTAGAATATAAACAAAAAATAACATTTAAAAAAATTATTAATTTCAATTCACTCCCAAACGAACTCCAACACGAATTTCAATACTCCAGTTACCTCTATAAAAATTCAATACATAACTTTAATGGCCTTCATTTTATTATCATCACACAGATTTCATTCCCAATCCTATTTTTCATTCCCCTCACCATCTCGTTCCCCTGGAATTTTTTATCTCTCCTGTGTTGATATTTTTTATATTTAATTTGTTAACTTTTTCTCTCACTATAGGAAAAAGTACATTATAATCCTTTTAAAATTGTACTCACTGTATAAAGTATATTGAATTTTCTAAGAAAATATGTAACTGGTAAAATTATTGTCTCGCTTTCATTGTGATTTTTGTATTTATAGATAAACTACATGTTTTCCAAATCAAATAAAAAATAAAAAGTGAAAATAAAACAATTTATTTTTTTGTAAACTTTTTAGCCACTTAGCTAGTGTTCCTGTATTCCGGATTTCACGCTAGTGTCGCATATCGTCAATGTGCGCACTCCGAACGTGCTATCCATTATTGCGTTACATACTCGTACGTTATACGTCACTAGCGCGAAACCCGGAATAAAGCTGCAGGTTTCGTATGCACTTGACATCGAAATTGCAGTCACAGCTAAAATTTTGTCGACATTCTAGAAACATTCGTAAAGATATCCAAAATACTTGCGTGATGATGAAATGATAATATATATTTAAAAAAAACACATGCATTAGCAGTGGAGGTGTACACGTGTTCGTATCATGCGTGTGGGACCCTGGGGGGCGAAACAGCTGTCCGGGGGGGGTGCCGGGCGGCACCGCCTCGCGACAGATGTTCCGCGATTATCAAAATCTAAAAGCACCCAACTACTGCAGGAAGAATTTGATGTTTTGTTTTTATTCAGGCGACAACAGCAACACTGCTATCAAGACAGCCTGAATATTGATTTCAAGAAATGTAGGTACATTATTAAATTATTTTATGCGGTTCATATTTGAAGAAGCATTTTTTTAAAACTATTTTAGACCAATTTGACATGTTGAAAGGATCAAAAACGAAGAACGAGCATTCACGTTTCAACGCGAGATTCAGAATTGCATTTCTGGATATCAGGAATTGTACAAAAAATTAGCAAAGTTTAATCACTAATTGTTGTCAAAAGGGAAAAATCAACATGCGAAGTTGAGGCTAAATTTATTTGTGAAGAATCATTATCTTCAGGACATAGATCTAATCTAGATCTGACTATCTCTTCTAGTGATGAAAGTGATTTTCAACCAGTTCACAAATTATGCCCAACATTGTCATATAGCGATGATAATTCTTATGAAAAAAATATGCAAAAAAGATAAACTTTTTTTTTATACATAAATTTGGAAGGAATATGTTAAGATTATATTTTTCTGAAATTAAATAAAAAAAATTATGCGTTTATCGGTATATTTTAATTTATTGAATTAGTTTTATGCGACTTTAGAAAATTATGGAACGTATATCCTTTATTTTTATACGCGTGTCTAGTCTTTTTTAATGTGTTTTCCTGTGGAACGTATCTACCGCATAAAAAGAGAGCTGAGTGTACTTGAAAATATAACAGGAATACAATGTATACTCTGTACAAGCTCAAAAGACATCCAAGAGACCAAATATAATTTCTGATTGGCACCACTAACTACTCTCGGATAAATAAGAATGTGATAAATTAAAATAAATGTTTATTCTGGATTTCGATGACGTGAAGTAAAAACAAAAAATGTACATGACAATGTTGAATATTTATATATAAAACAATACTACTCTTTACACTAAACGTGGATACGCACTTACTCCTTATCGCACACACTTTTATAGTATTATCTATATAGGCCAGAGAGGTATATGATAGTTCACCTTTCCTTATCTAACGACAGGTTTATAAAACGCGCGCGAGTCCACGTGAAGTGACATTTTACAACTAGTATTTCAAGTATTAATTAATTATTATAACAAAATTTCACCATCAATGCTGACAAAAAAAAAACAAGTAAATATGAATTAAATGTATTAATTAGAAAGATATACATATAAAATCAATTTTATCGAAAACTATTGTTGTTGCGCCACCGAGATTCGAACCTGGATCTCTTTCCTAGCCGGGGAAGGTGTATTATCCAACTATACTACAGCGACAATATTTTTAGCGACAAATTTATATGTTACCTTTTTGATATTAATGCATTTAATCGCTCCATTATTTGAAAGAGCCATCTACCTTATTTTTACGGAATCTCAAATACCTTTGAGTAATCTGATAGCAGACGCCTGAATTATCAATTCATTTTTATTACATTTTGGACACATTGATACAACTTTTATTATTAGGAGAACACACATTCTTATTGTGAAGTTATTTAAAATTTAACAGACCTATGTTCTGAATAATTACAACTTCACAATAATAATGTGTTCTTTTAATAAAAAAACAAGTGTTTTATTTTTACATATGTTTTAAAAAACGTACTTCGAAAACAGTAAAAAAAAAAAAAACTTATTGTTTGTTTAATCTTAACATTGTGGATGCTTTAATAAGTCATTGTAGTAGTACTATCTATAAGAGTCAGTAAACAGCCAGCTGCTTAATTAAAATAATTAGATCATCGGCAAAATTACGAACTAAAAAAATCTCCTCCCTCTTCTCACAAATCCATTCGTGCCCTAGTTAGTTACAACATAGTGCGGTGACCGATTGGCACATATCAATACGATATTGTTTTAAGTACCGTGGTTCATACGTCATAGCCATTGTATGTATTACGCAACCCCCCTCACGATAAACCGCTTAGGGTATTGTGTGTCTGGAGAAAATAAATACAATCGAAAATACTGTAATATGTAGTAGGAAAATGGTACAAGACGGACAAAATAAAATGCTCACCTACGTTGGTTTTTGATATCAGAACACGTGTATTGTTTTATTATTCGATAAAATTTTCAATGTAATTCGCCACAGCTTGGCCACACCGTTCAATTAATTTTCCGCACTGAATTATTATTCAATTGTGAATTACTATAATATATTTCGTGCACCAGGAATCTCAATGAAAAACATATTTAGGCGGAATTCAACTCCATCCGAAAGACACGTCAAGGCAAGGGCATCGTCAAAATAGAGTTGATTACAAATCTTCACACGTATCACACCTAACACTAGTGAAATCTTCTTCCAGGTATACCTGTCATTTATATTAATTAATAGTCATAAAGTTTTTCTGTCATTCAATAATGTAAAAACGTTATTTTTTTTATAAATTATTCGTCACTACAATTGATTGTAATTGAGAAATTACATTAGGTGTGAATTTTTTTTATCAAACGTGCACCATTACAATTGATAACGTCATTATTAAAACACGAGCCGCGGTGAATGATTGACATTTTTCCAAACACGAGCTGTAACAATTTATAACAATTTTTCTAATTATTAGAGATCGGTTGATATATCATATGAAAACCGTGACAATTAGTTTGTAAGCAAATTATAAGTAATGTTTACAACAAAGGTTTTTCTCTATTTTCGATAAAAATAGACTAACTGAGCATTAGAATAATGTTAATGTTTCCAGATTAGCGAATAAAGCCAGAAGTAAAGAAATGAGATCAACCAATAAAAAAAAGATACTTTAGGAGAACACATTCTTATTGTGAAGATGTAATTATTCAGAACATAGGTCTGTGATATTTTAAATATGAATTAAATATATTAATTAGAAAGATAATGCACCTTCCCCGGTTAGGAAAGAGATCCAGGTTCGAATCCCGGTGGCGCAACAATAATATTTTTCGATTAAATTGATTTTATATGTATATCTTTCTAATTAATATATTTAATTCATATTTAAAAAAAAGATACTTTATCCATTCAAGAAATGTTGCAAGGATATTCATATTTTTATGGTGCCGGCGGTACTTTGTGTAAAAACTTTTTCACTAATAATGACGTACCAGACACATGATGAAGATGGCACTAGGGTCGCTGAAGAGCTTAGCTCTCATTATCCAGCACACCTGGCTCAGATCCTATGTTTCGCTAAATTATATGTAGTAACTATGTAAAAACGAACATTTCAATGACTGGATTTAAGCAAAAACAACACAGTTATGTAATAATTAAACGAAATAAAATTAAATATTCTGACCGAAAATGGTTACATTGCAAAAAATATATATACATCGATAATGTATGTATGTATGTATTTATTTTCCTCTTTTATTGTTCTATGGTACACTAAAAGCCAAAAATTCCCATCAATGTTAAAACACGTGTTTTAAAATAATAAATAATTACTAGGTGCTGAAAAACCTTAGATTGATTCTTATAAAAACCTTAAATGTTTACCTGACAAATGTTGATGGCACCAGAAATCGAGAACGTCCGCGGAAATCACAATGGTTGCACAACATTATCATGGAAAATCAGTTAACTCCCAATAATATTTTACAATTTTGGTAAAGAAATTTAGCTAACTCCAAATATTCCCTATAAATACGAAATAAATCAAAATATTAATAAAATTTCTCAGCCACTCTATTTCTGCATAAACCATTTACCAAAGTGTGTATTGGAATTTTCGTAATACGTTTAATTACAAAATTAAACCGTTTTTAGTTGCTCCTGAACATTTTAGAAAAAATGGAGTTAGCTGCTTTGCAGATTAAGGTATCGATGTGGGAATATTTATAATGCCTATACTATTAGGTACATTTTACAGTAAGGATTAGGAAAGAATAATAATGCAACAACTCTAATAATTGCCTTTAATATAATTAATTAATAAATTTCATTCTGAATTTTGATAATTTAAATCATAAACCGTGAAAACGTCGATAAGTATTATGCTAGCCCACACAAAAGATGTACCGTATGTCAAGATAAACCGATTTCATCTGTGTTCATTCTGGGAAGCATGCAGAAATTTCAGAATGACCAATTAGTTGAGATCTAGTACGCATGATAGAACCGAAGGAACCAGAGTGATGGAGAAGTATTTTTAACTTAATAGTAGATTCACCCTACATTTTACTTCGCCATTTCTGATATATAAGTAATGGTGAATCGTACATTTGAATTCGTAAAATAAGAAAAATGTAGCCATCTTCGAGTTTTATGAACGCACGCGAAGCTTATTAACCCCGCTCCCATTTGCAGGGTTCAGAACACACGATTAAAAAAAACACACCCTTTTCATGAGCGTTGCGAATACGTATTGAAGAATTTTGAGCCTGGCGCGGGGTGAAAGTCACATCGACCGGTCTACCCCTATCCTCTACCGAAATGCTCCATTATTGGTGAGGGCCTTCCAGCCACAATACGCCACTGTATCGGGGGACGTCATTGTACCGTGGAAACAGCAATAAAGTATTTTATCATATTCTTTTAAATGTGATAGTTTGTTTTACCAATTTCAATCAGAGTATTATAGGTAAGAAATATTCACTCGGAAAGAATTTTTTCATTTTATTATGAAAATTAGTTTTTTCATCACTGACATATAATTAATTATAATTGAAGAAATATGAATGAATGGAAATAGAATTATGGTTTTAAAAAAATACAAATTTAATAATTCTTCTCAGAATCCCAATGTACGCAAATGGTTTATACACCTGTATTTGAGTATCATTTTTATTGCTGGCCTTAATAAATTATTACAAACATTAAATGTTTTAAATAATATAGAAACCACAAAAAAAATCATCGTATTAAATCGTATTAGACAAAGACTTTTAATGAAATTATTCAATCCGATTCTAATTAAAAATGAATGTTCAATAAAAAAAAAAGTATCAAACCGAAGAACGACTTACAAGCGATGCAATTATTAAATTTTAATTTAAGACCACCGTATGTATTAATGTTACTTAAGTGCTACATGGTATATAAATAATTAATCAAAACGATAATAAGTTGTGTTAGAAGATTTTGTTAAATACTCGTATAAGCCATTTACGTCACACCATATTCATCTCATCGGGGAAGATAGGCATCCCTGCAATTCTTGTCATGACACATATATTTTACTTTTTCCACTGTTGGTAGTCAAGGCTCCCCTGACAATTTTTTTTTTCCAATTCCTTAGAGTCTACGTACTCTACATGCGGCTAGACCGCCAAATCTACTTCTACAAGTGCATCAGTGCTAATCGCTTTGACACTTTTACTAACTAACTTATTGTAATAAACATCATATGTGTTTTATATTAATACATGAATTGGAAGGCTAAAAAATTCTAATAAAAAACCCTCGCTCCCCTGACATAGCTCTCTGACCATTTAAATATAAACATCTCAAGCAAATTAAGTAAAAAAATATATATCTCAACTTAAAATCCGACGGGTCTGAGAAATGCGGTGCGCCGAGGGGACTGGCACCAATCTAAAGGGCATTGAGTATCAGGAGCGCAGAGGTTTACCGACCAAACTGCCGCTCGAGACGCGGCGGGCTGCGGTGGGGGTGTCTGGGGCTGGCGGCGGAGGGCCCAGCCGGCGGACAGGAGGGGGAGACACGGACAGCCTCTTTCGCGGATCGCCTAACACCTCCTCGGATTCGTGCTACCCTGGTAACTTTCCCATTTCATGTCACAATAACCCTATCGTCAAAATTGATGACGGTCTGAAACGGAAGCATTACTTAAATTTGATGTGACAACCATCGTTTCATTACAGACCGAACCTGTAATAATTATTCAGACAGAGATATCACGTGCTTCCCGCGACTGCTTACCTACCTGGTAGCCCCTGCTACTAAAATTTGCCGGTGTGGCATCCACACCGGGAGACGAAGAGTACGAATGCACGGGGAGATATTATTTTAATTTATAAAAAAAAATTCCGAGGGTAATTGATATTCTATATATTTTTAATAATATCAAGTTATTTAATAAAATTCTATTTAAATTTCTTGGCATTCATTGAGTTGTACAATAAAATAAATTTAAATAAAATAAATTTGTTGCTGTATATATAAACAATAATAAAAATAATAATATATGTATCTACTCACATAGTATACACTAGATTGATGTCCATATATTAGCCCGAACATTTAGCTGTTCTGAAGCATTCACAATAATACTTAGCAAGAGTTACCCTAGTTACGGTGTCGTAACTTACCTTACCACACACAATTTAACAAATCAATCAAGTACCCAGGAGATTAGAATCCTTCCCAAAGTCCCAGTCCTTCTACAGGATAAATAACTCTCACATTGCATGTACTCCTGGTATCGAGGTTCGGAGCATCCCTTCCTTATATGGGAAAGGAGATGCGGAAAAGAGGACAGTTTTCATGGTGGTGTTTAGGGATATAATGTATATATGGACTTGATTTGCTGAAATATATTATATACATACTAAAAGCTTAAAACATTTGATTGCTTTTTTTAGTACCTGATATGTATAATAAGCAACTCAAAATCGTGAATTATTATTGCAAAAGAGATGTTTTTTAAATTTCTTATAAATAATAGAAATTTATTTATTCTGTCTTACATATTATCTACCTACCAGTGCCAATAAAAAATTTAAAATCTAAATCTAAAATGTATTTGTTTGGTTGAAATCTTTGATATTTTTCTGTGATCGGCAATCAGACTTCATTGTAAAGTTTATAAATGAAATTGATCGATGGCCGAATGTACCAATAATGATGATGACAGGTAAACTAGGTATTGGAAGACGGTCATGATGTTAAAAGCTTCGTGTACATAAGATGATTGATTCAATGCGAATCATATTTGGGCTATCTTCATAATGATAGGGATTTTTTTTTACTTATATAGTAATAGATATATATAAGAACGGCAGCAAAAATGGCGTTTACTACAAAATATCATAATTAGTAATTATTTTATATATGATATTTTTAGAAAAGTAAATAATAGCAGTATAAATAAACTTAACACAGAGTATAAAGAAATATTAGCGGTATAAATGTATTAATAATAAATTGTGTATTTAAAAAAGTAAAAATTAAAATAAGAATATCTAAGTAACTAACTTCTAGTGAGATAAAATAAACGATCGATCTAACTAACAACTGCTAGCCACGTTTAACGACCATGTCCGAATGAAAGAAAGGGTTGCAGGACTAAAAATTAGTGAAACATATTCGTATCAGGGCAGCAGAAGACGCCGGAGGAGTTTAAAAGGGGATCCTTGCAGCAAGGATGCGAGTCCCGCCTGATCCCTTTCTTCCACGATTACATCCGGGAGAAGGGATGTGGCAATGGGCACAGTTACCAGGAGCACATAACGGCGACAGCGGTCGACACGAAATCTGAGATGCAGTTTACTCTGCGGGCACTTTACACAGCGAGGGAAGGTAAGGGGGCGGTCTTCGTTCGCGCCTGCGACAAGAAACAATCAATAGCGCGTGTGCGTGAGGGAGTGAATACGATTGCCCTGATACGACCGGCGTTACTTTCTGCGCTCCTGGCTGCACTTCATTTCAGGCTGGCAAGCTTTGCGGGCAAAAAGGTCGGTCGAGTGGGACAGACGAAATGCGTTCGTTTTCGCATTTCTTTACTAAAATAAAAATGATGTCAAAATAGAAAAATTCACATACAAAAAAAAAACGACATTGTAAAATCTCTCAGCGGTTTCAGATACTTTAAAAGTTTTCCATTAAACTGGATAATTTCGGAAGTTACCGTGATTATATCGTTGATAAGACTAACAAAAGAATGTCTTGTCTAACTTTTAATAAGTTTTTACGTTAAAAAAAACCTATATCGATCACAATTGGGATCAACCACACAAAGTATAATATAACTTGGTATCAATAGTACCGATACATGTTTCCTTTATCTATTCTACAATACGTAGTTTTTGCACAATATATAATGTACGTTGCCACACACACATACAGCATGCAAATGAAATCACGTGATAGTGAGAGACACGCAGATGAATGTTGCCGCGCCTCGTGTCTAGTGGGGGGTGGGATGCAAGAGAGGAGGGAGGGGTTTCCGATAAGCTACAAAAAATATTTACTGACATTGACACATATTTCGCTGCTAAACACAATCTTTATTCTGAAAATGTGTACATTTCAATGACGTAAAATGACTAGTAAACATTATCTATTAATGCTATTTATAATACATGTACAGGTTTACCGTAATATTTTATAAAAGAAATGATGAACAATCTGCGAGACCCATTTTATAGTGAAATCTAAAGGAGCATGTGCACGGATTCAATGTCGGTCATTCATTGTCTATTGTACTTTATACGCAGAACAGAATGACGAAGCTGAACCATACAGGTATTTTTACCGTCAAATCTCCGAGGAAAGAGAACAAATTTTTATCCGTGTACACGCACCTGAAGGTCCTAAATGGAAAAAGGGCGTCACAGTTCCACGTTCGATTTCATGTGAAGCATGTTAGATATTTAGAAATGGCCGAAGGAATACTAATTTTTCCACTAAAATATCGCCAGAATGGCAACACACCTATTTTACTTTGTCTATATTTTATAAATGGAAGACTATCTGAGACACCCTCCTTTACCCAGAGACAAGCAAGTTCTTCAAGCATGTAGTTGAAAGTTCTAGGAAGTTACTGTTAAGTCGAGAACCGGGTGCACTTGTGTTTGTGTGTCAGCTTGTATCGTACAAAGGTAATTTAAATGCAGTTAGTAAATATAGTGGAAAACATTTAAGTGATATGAAAAATCGGATAAGTATGAAAAAATATTCCGGTCTCTACAAAATGCTATGATTTCCAGGGGCGTGTACCGCATACAAGCAAAAAAGGTATGCATTACTAAAAATTATAGGAAATAAACATAAATTAAATAATTCTTATCTTATGAAAAGACCCAATGAAATTAGCGTGACCTTATCTGTGGCTTAATTCACCACTTTTGTCTAGCCGTGTGTTATTTGGAAAAATTGCGAATCATTTGTGTACAACTACATGCCAATATGCTGACAAGTAATTTGCTAGTACGTAGGCGTTGGTATAGATCCAATTTGTTTGTTAAACCCTCATAACAATCGTACTGAACTAAATATGTCTTACTGAAGCTATGTTGGCATCTGAACGTCTGTGAATTTTCTGCATTTTTCAAACAATTTATGCTTCATTCTGTTGTCTTCGAAAGGGATTAATTCTTACTGAAAACTGCGTGCAATTATTTGATTTGCAAACGACGTTTTGTTTTCATGGAGTATTCAACGTCATTCCGTATTTCTTATGGTGTTTGACACAGAAAACCTCCTGCATATAAAAGGTATATAACAGGAAATACAAGATAACCTTCCTAAAATAGCGTCTAGGAGGCCGCGTGACACCACGTCAGCGTGTCATCCAGCCTATATAGCTGTTACAATAGACAAGATATGGTACTGCAATTAATACACCTGGCCAAGTGAATGCCAGAGTGAAAGCTGAAACGGCCGGAACAAACAAACAGGTCAGTCGGATAACGGAGAACTTGATTAAATCGTAATGACACATAATTTCCACATTCAGAAATCGCGATTTGAACATCAGCGAAATAGAAGTCATAAAAATAATCATAATCTAGACCGGTTTTTTTTTCGATAACACCAAATAAAATCGTAGAGAAAAATGGATTCAAAAACGAAATCAAAATTAAGGGTTATTTATGCATTTATTTCAAGGACCAAGAGGGGACCACAGATAAAAAAGGTGGGGGCCGATAACACTCGGAGATGTACTAGGAGCGCACGAAACCAGGCGGGTATATTATGCGTGCGAGACAAGTATCCACCGGCTGCAGGACTTGGCCTCGGACGAAGGGCCGCGAGGATCAATCAGTGCAGTGCGAGGGAGAAGGTTCACGCGCCACCATCTCGTTCTGCAGCGGGCAGTTGATTAAGCGATACCTCTCTACCGTTCGTGTGCTCCTTGGATTTAAGGGCACGCCAGATGAGAACCGGGACCGAGGATCCTTTCTATCCCTACGGTCCCTTTGGTACAGGTACATAAGACAAGGTACCCCGTGTGCGTTGGGTACCCTGTGTGCGTACGGTTAGTAGTTAGTTATTCAAACCAGGCGAGCGTTCACATGATTTGTCATAATAAATTGATATATTTATTATTCGTAATTAAACTCCAATACGTGAGAAGATTTTATTATTGAATTAATTGAAATTGAAATCAGCTGATCTCTCTTTTTTCAAATGATACAAAGATTTAGATAAAATATTGAAGGAGTCTAGATTTTCCGGTTGATAGAAGACATGCCGGACGCGAAACGCGGTTCGTAGTCCGTAGAGCACAAAAACTACCGGCAAAAGGAAAAAATGGCGGGAGACCTAAGGACATCGACCCAAGAACGGTCGGGGACCAAGACCGAGTGCAACTGGCAGTCGGGGAAATAACCTGTCGGCCGGTTAAACCTGTAAAAGATCGAGTGCACAGCTGATAAATGTTAAACTCCAGACGTAACGGTAAACCACTGGCATTAGATTTATTGTCATCTTGTAACAAACGACGGTCTCATGTATCGATTGACCCAGCGATATCTAAAATTAATGATAAATTGTGTTTTAAAAAAATATATGCACCTTCATAAATAACGCTGAAGAATTATTAATTTTATCGGCGCCTGTTATCACATTACATGATGAAAATGTTCATGATTTTTAATCGTGTAATTTTTCTAATAGTTCTGTGATATTTTAAAAACAAATTAAATGAATCAACTAAAAAAAATCTACTTATCGTAAAATATTTTAGATGTTACCGAATCTGGACCTTTTCCCACCCGGGAAAATGAGTTAACCAATTCCGCTGTATCAACCAACGCACGTTTACGCATTTCCCCAGATAGGGACTGGACCTATTTCTTCGAATCCCGGTAGTAACTAAAATATTTTTTTGATAAATAGTTTTTTTATCTGTATATCTTTCTAGTTGATTTATTTAATTTGTATTAAAAATGTAAGTAAATCTAAAAAAAAATTCATCCGACTAAACAAACGATTAGCAACTCTGAAGATTACCTGCACGTGCAACACAGAAGCGTGTATGTATTATTTAAGACAGAACAGATAGTCGTCATATGTGATAACAATTTGTAAAAATATATAAAATGCATACACACATATAATGTGACGATAAAAAGTATTTAGCCAATCGGCGAGTTTCAAAACAGGCGATTATAAAGAAAACAAAAGAGCACTAACTTATCTCAAAATATGGTTAGAGCAGCCAGCCGCAACTGCGAGTACATCATCACATTATAATAAACCAAGTGAGTGGGTATTAGTAACAGCTGATGAGCAGTCACAGACCCAGCGGTGGAGTCATTAAACCCACAGCTGATTCACTCTGCGGGCCACATCCACCGCGCTGGGCAAGTTCGAGCAAGAAACACTGCACACAGATGACTCCATTTTTATTCCCTTCATCGTTGAAACGTCGACTGAATACATAAAATGAATTTTTAAATTGGGAGAAGACAAGAGCTTGTTTTCGACAAATTTTGTTTTAACAATGAACTTTGCTTGTCCATAAGCATAAATTAAATTGGCAATAGCTAATTACATTTTAAAGAAAATTTAATTTTTAAAGAGAACACATTTTTGTTGTGACGTTGCATTTTCAGAACAGTTCTATGGTATTTTTAATACAAATTAAAATAATCAACTATAAAGATATACAGAAAAAATATATTTATTGAAAAAATATTAGAAGAACGTTGACCATATTCGCTATCGCAATCGAATACATTTTAGGTTCGAATCTCGGTAGTAACTAAATATTTTTTCGATAAACCGATTTTTTCTATATACCTATCTTTCTAGACGATTTATTTAATTTGTATTGAAAATATATTAGATTTTTTAACTCGATGAAGACTTCTGTGTTACGTTACTCAAGTTGTCAGTAATAAAATGAGAAAAGCACACAAATATCTCGTCAGAATACTATAAAGCGAGGTTTAATGTATTCTCTACTTTGCCTGACATTTTTAACGATAGTAAAAAAAACAATTAATTGCTGCAAAGAATTTTTTATTTAAATTAAAAGATAAAGAGTGTAGAAACACTAGGAAACAATGAGAACAAGGAAGTAACCGAAGTGCGACCTTACGGCATAGCTAAATCCAGTATCATTAAAAAAAAAACATCAATTCACAAAACCGGTAAAGTGCTTCGAACATAACAGTAGATACCGCTCGCGGATTCGTAAACAAGCCGGAGAAAGGGTCGACGTAGCGCATAATATGTATTTCGCTCCCTAGGGGAGTATACGGGAGCGCGGGGACGTGCGGGGGAGTATAGAAGCCGTAATGGAGATTCGACCAACGGTAAACAGCGGGCGGGCGGCGACTGTACGACTGGACCGACAGCATCTATCTATCTATCTACGAGGGTAAGTTAATGAGAAATCGCCAGGCAGTTTGTAAGCCATGAAATAAGGAACGCTCTAATGCCCCGAGACAGACAGGATCGCAGAGGAACGTAGGATCCGCGACTGCACGGCACGATTGACATTTTGTATAAAAACTGCCAACTAGTATTCTGTGAGAATATATTTATTTGTATAAGCGGTGCCGTCTTCGACAATGGAACGATTTACTATTTTTATAATTCTATAGCATAACTTCAATGGACATTGTTATAAAGATATGATATTTTCTCATCGAGTTCATCATCTTTTAAAAAGGACTTAACTTTATTGAAGTGCTTTGACCTAACTTAACTGTACGAGTATATGTGTAATTTATTTTTTCCATAATATATTGTAGGTTCATTCACTTTTTTAAAAATATTTTGTTATTTAGCCGAGTATTTCTTATAATGTATTTTAAAGAAAAATTTTTTTATTTGTAAATAATAATTAATTTGCGGCCACATCACTTATTTTGAACGAAATGATTTTTTTTATTTGGTACGCAATATTTGTTCAACAAATAAAAAAATAATTTTACGATAACACCATCATATCACACATTTTTGTAATTGCTCTTGTATAACAATTGTTGATTGAAAACCAAATTATAAGGGATAAAACCGAAATTATTAATGACATGAGAAGATTTTTTTTTTTTTGATGGCGCGTTTTTGTCATACCAATAAAATTATTAAGGAGAACACATTCTTATTGTGAAGTTGTAATTATTCAGAACAGACGGTCTGCGATACATTCTACATTCTAACAAAAAATTATTTACAGTAGGCAAAGACGACATTATTATTATTATTATTATTATTGCATTGTGAATTTATATTTCATTACTGTTGCATGTCACATAATGGCATTCTTGCCCACTTATTTGATTCGATAATTTTTTTTATTATCATAATCACATCCGTAGCAAGTTTAATAAGTATTATAGTTTGAATAGTTAAGTTGAAAAATCAATACCAGCCGAACGACGAATATTGCGGTATATCGTGTATAACCTCGAACTTTTAGCAAACATACGCGATGATTGATATTTAATGACAACTTCGTTAAACCGAAATCACTTTAAATTTTCAAAGTGACATCAATGTAAAATGACAATGTGATTCGCGTGGTTTCCGTTCGGAGCGATATCAATCAAACGCGGGACAAAGATAACCACCCCACCGACAGTTCAAATAGGCAAAAACAGAAGTGGCCAAGTTAATTAATTAGTACGCTTCGCCAACACACACCCGAGAGTCGCCCGCGGTGTGCTGAACACCTTAGCAATGTTACAAGCCGGTGAATTAATTAAAACCTGGTAAAATATCAAGATACCAATTATCTTTATGTTATTACGAGTCAAATGTCGGCATCACCGGTCGTGAGCAATCAAGACTCGCAATGACAAGCGAAACCGCAACGTGAAACGTGAAAAAGTCGACCGCCAACAGCACAATCAAATAATTACTGTTTTATGACTGCCGAATTTCATAACGTATTGAAAATGCACATAATATTATATTATGACGCGTAACATTAGATTCGTTGTGCGGCTGACGGACAATGTTACAGTATTGAGATTTTAGGAATTGAAATCCTGTTCCTAAAATATGTTAATTGACAAAAAAAAATAACGTAACTAATTGACAGACACTCGACAATGTGCCCCGGGGATAATTGGATGGTGACTTTCAAATAACAAAAATAGTTTTAGCTAATATATGTATTTATGTACTTTTTAGTAATAAAAAAAAATTGACAGCGTTCCATTTACGCAACAAAAATATGCATTCAATAAATTGAATGTTTGCCGAGTAACCGACATACACACGAATATATGTATTTATGTACTTGTTAGTAATAAAAAAAAATTGGAGGATGGTTCTGTTAGAAGCCTCAACAATCGGCGAGCTTGTATAAGAAGATGTATGAATGTGGATGAGGCGAGAATTGTGCGTCACGACAGAAGAGTGTGGCGCTCTATCCTCTCTGCCTACCCCCGCGGGGAAACGGCGTGATGGTAAGTAAGTAAGTACTCGACATTGTAAATTCAGAGTAACCGAGAAACTGTTTTTTTTTTCTTATCAGATTACAAATCTGTTTAGTAGTAATGAGAAAAAATGCTACTTTCGACTCACTGGTGTGATTGTGATTGATATTAGATAATATCAGTGATTGGAAACTGTGACTGTGATCACAGTTTCATTACTAATACAATATCACAATACATGAAATAAATTTAAAAAAACATAATTTTGAGCGTATTTTTGCGTAAAAAACATATTCTAGCAAATATAATTTAAGATCATCATTAAAATAATGAAAACCCTTTGAATAACGTGAGTTTATTTTTCGGGTCAAATTCTCAGCATTCTCGGGTTAAATGCGTAAAACGTTATTGGCAGAGTCTACTAGATGGCGCTTATCACGAATTATAACGTCATTCCTTTATGAATATTTTCGTTTCATATGCGTTATTGCAGCGCATCTACAATGTTTACTGAAGGCCGTAATACGTGGATTCGTTCCGCTTCTGAGACATCGAGTTGCTGGCGTAAAGCTGCGGCAGGAGCTCAGCACCAACTCTCTGGTGCAAGCGGCGCTCTCATGGAAAGCTGGTTCCCTGACCAGAGAATGGCAACGCCTACAGAATAGCTACATATACAATGGCCGTGACTGAAGTAGTTATATATGTAATATTTATATTTTGTGTGTATATATGTGTGAACTTTTTACTTTTTATTAACTTTTATTTTAATTTTTTTTATTTATAAATATTTTCCATGGTTTTCTTTTTCATTGCATTATATTTATTTCATAACCTTAAATATGTATTATCTCTATGGCGAATCGGGTTAAAAAAAAAACTTGATCACGTTGGAATAAACACATTATTATTATATGCACATGCGCCGAATCACGGTTCACAACAAAATATAAATAAAATAAAAATAATAATTACGAATCACGATATTCTCAGATATTCGATCATTGACAGTGAGTGTGACTCAAACATAACAGTGATTGACTCACGGGATCATGATTTTGAGCTCATCACTACTGTTTAACATAGCATTCTACACGCGGATATTTTGTGTAATCTAACATCAACAAAAACTTGTTTACATCGAGATGAACAAAACACAAAAAAAAAAACTAATCAAAAAGAACAAAATGAATCGTTCAAATAAAAGAATAAGTTTCTAAAAGGACATAATAGCATCAATGAAGGACCAGGTGTTAATAATTAATAATAAGGGTGATCATTGGTGAAAAGCAACCTCGATCAAAGACCATTAACGGCCACCACATTGTTCACCGATACAAGTGTTGAAGTAAACCCGCATTCAATGAATCTAGAACATTATAATGTGCGATGTTGGGGTAATCGGACGAAAATGCAAAACTGAAAAGTCGGATAGCTTGCCAAAGAAATTACTTTTAGAACGTTAAATAGAGTTCACATAAGAGTGGGCAGCGCACCATTCGTACGTGATTAAACGATCGTAAACAATACACAGACAGACTCCAGAATACAAGGTCCGTAAAATAATCTCGTTCGAAACCCTTTCTACCCTGACGGAACTTATATCTTACAGCGATGTCAATTCCCTGACGATGCCACTAAATATATGTAAATAATAGTATATTCTATTTATTTAGACTACTATAACATTGGTTATGTGAAATGTCAGTTGCGCACTGTCGCAAGATTTGCGGTTAGGTTTGTATTTAACAATTATTTTGACATAATTCTTTCTTCTTAAACTATTCCTTTAATGTTTTAGAATATTTCTTTCATATGTTTTGTACTATACTATATATTTAAATTTTTTGCGTACGCCACGTAAGATCTGAGTGTACACAGAAGTACTAAAAAATGATAATTAATAAAATGCCTAGATTATTATTTTTTCAATTCTCATCCCAATTTGCTTATTTTATGTTTGAAGAATACAAAAAAAAATATACAGTTGTCAGGCACTTAAATTTAATAATTCGGGTTACAGAGGGTTAACAACATAATTCGAGCACTATTAAGAGTGTATAGTCCTGTTGTGTGGAATTTGCAAAATTGACAACAGAATTTAATATTCTTCTGCATATTCTGCGAGTAGAATTTTTCATTGCGGTCTGCACAAAGCTCGGTGTAATTTCCCAAAGACCTTTTCGCACAGGCTTTCTTTTCAAAGGCGCCATTCCAACCAAGAGAGGGATAAATATCAACTTCGTGTAAATTGCTCGTCACATAGACGCGACATTCAATCGTGCGATGTTGCCTGGCGCACCATTCCCAGCGTTGCAGTAATCGCGAAAATGGCATAGCAATTTCAAAAATGTGATCGTGTCTAGTGACTACGTATATTGAAATACAGTAGTGCCTTGACACACGAGTTTAATTCGTTCCGTGACGGAGCTCGCAACTCAAAATTACTCGTATGTCAAATTAACCCATTGAAATGCCATTAACCTTTCCCATACCGTGCTAAAATAATAAAGCGCGCTACGGCGCTGTAAACTCAGTGTACATGGAGATTTGCGATTTTTAAGTCTTATACATATGAATATATTACATTTATTACTTATATTAATCATTAAAATAATACACATATATATATATATATATACGATAAAAATGCGTTTTTCGAAGAACCTGACGTGAATTTGTCAATACGTGTATATGTATATACACGTATTGACAATACTCGATACGTGTATATGTATATGTATATATATATATATATATATCAATTATTGTGTAAAAGTGCTAAAAATGAGAAAAACATTGATCATCGACAGCATAAAAACACGTCATACTCGGCCAGCGCACGCTCTGCCACTAAAGTGACGATCGGAACTGCGCCTTCCTCACCTCTCCGCACGTACACATACACGTATTGACAAATTCACGTCAGGTTCTTCGAAAAACGCATTTTTATCGGTGCGCATGGTAAATACTATATATTGTAATTATTTTATCCAATACATAAATATATTACGAAGGAATACCTAAAATATAGTATATTTACAGAGATATTCACATAATTAAATGCAATATCTACTCAGTTTACATCGCCGGAGAGGAAAAGTTAATCCGCTCCGGGACCCCAAAAAATATCGCAAATTTTTTTTGTTACAAGTTTTTAGCGTAAAGAGTTTCTTGCAGATTATAGCCTCAGTCACAACTTCTACACATTTTCACGGATAAATGTCCCCTGTTTAGAAATAATTTTAACGGCCTCTATCGGCTCCCGCTTCAGTATTGGCGCAGCGCTCGTACTGCTTCACTAAGCCAACTACACCGCACGCCTTGGACATGTTTTCGGATCATTAATTCAATGCACATCTCCGCTTCTTCTTCTCAACAATTGTCCTTCGCACTTATTTCCTTCGGAGCCATGGATAGAAAAACGAAGTTTTGCAAAATAAGTGCAAGCACAAGACGGACGCCTCCACTGCGTAACCGCTTAAAGTGAGACACGGGATGCTCGTTTTCTTCTTCTTCCAATTCCTACGACACTACTACAAGTGCATCAGCGCTGATCGCTTTGACAATCTTACTAACTACCTTATTGTAATAAACCTCATATGTGTTTTATATTAATACACGAATTGGAAGGGTAAAAAAAACCCTCTAAAACAATTTACTGGAAGTTAAATGCTTTAAATTAATTAGACGCGACACTTTATGTAAAGTGCCGCCTTATTCTAACACAATACTTATAAAGGTAACTAAAATAAATTAATACTACACATATAAAATATTATTTTTATTATTACAAAGTCATTTATTGGAGAGTTCAATCGACGCTGTCCGCTTCTGAGTGCATCTCAGTCCGGAGGATCGAGCGCGTTGTTTTATGTTTTGTATTTGAAAGGCGTGAGACTGATATCGTGGACGGAATGGGATGCTCGGAGGACGTTGCGGCGTTTTCTGCGATGTTCGCTGCGCCAACCAGCGGTGGAGTACCTCAAGCTGGCGGCTCGTTACCCGAATTATAGCTCTCAACTCAAAGCAAAAGATCGGCCGAGAGACAGCTCGTATCTCGAAAAACTCGTTAATTGGGACGCTCGTAAGTCAAGGTACAACTGTACTAGCCTTTTATCTATTTATTATTATTTATTTACTAGCCTATTTTTATAATTTACTAACACCAAAAATAAACGAACGAACGTTCGTCTTTCTATTTGAAAAATGTTCCTTTATAACAAAAAGACCACACATCCATCTAATTCGTATTTCAAATAAAATTGTTATTTTACTCCGATGTAATGTATTAGTTTTTCCTTTCAAATTAGTCTACAAAAAGAAAGCTTCGAAGACATAAATTGGGTGTTTTTATTTATTTACAGAAATTGAATAAAATAATGGATGAAATGTTGAATCGTACAAATGAAAACAATGACATTTCTAAAAACCTGCGTATTTCGAACACAATGCGCGCGTGTGGGCCCCGCACGGTACATCGGCGATGTTGCCTCGTGACATTTAGGCAGTTTAATGTCATTTTAAATATAAATTTGACGAACATTTAATAAAATGTGAAAAACAATTTCACACGGGAATGTCGTACCACCGACAGAAGACGAGCGAGAGAAACAAAAGAATTCTAAACATTTATGCGAAAAATATCTTGTGTATTTATATTCAAAGAACGCTAGATTTGCTGTACAGAGATAAGGGGAACGCGGCGCGCCACCGTCGGGGGATACCTGGCAAGCCTGAGAGAAAACTGACAACTGCAGAGGCCTAACAGCCCACAATTATAGAGCCGGTTTTAATACAATGCATGCAAACTCGCCTAAGTTCTCTCCGCCTTCTAGGATACACTTTTTGTACAGTCTGGGCGTTTGAGTTCACGAGTCAGTCTCGTTCTACAGCACGACTGCGGAGAGATTTACGCTAAGTAACGGTGCATTATGAAAAGAATCACAAGACGTTGTTCAACGTTCAATCCTGTGTTCTAGGATAACACGAGGTATCACGGATGTGAATAATATAAATAGAAAATAAAAACCGCGTCACACGTCTCATACCACCCCTGCATATAATTAATAATGTTTTTCTGGTGCGAAAAAATATTCATAAATTCAATTAAATTATCAAGCATTACACTGCATTACAGAAAAACGCATGCATTATATACTTATATGACAATTTGACACCATAGTCATAACGAATAGCAAGACAATAAAGCGCTCGCTTAGAATATGAGAGGTAGTGGGATCGATACTCGGCGCTTTCAAAACATGTTTGATTATAAAACAGTTTTGGATGTGCTTGATATCGATCCCGATACTGGTAAAGGTGAAAATAAAACCCGAGATAAAATGCGATAATACAAAAAAAAAAACGTTGCGAATTTTTCTAACGCGGTTGTTGTGACAGTTTTACTGGGGTACCCGCTGAACAAACATATTCTATGTTAAAAATAAAGACTCGATAGATACGGAAAAAGATTTGACCCCAAAATCAAAATAGCTGTTAACGTCACACACCATAACATCGCGCAACCGCGGGTAAACAGTAATGACCAACATATTTCTTTGCTTTTAAAGAATCGATTTCTTCGATTTCAAGATATTATAAAATATTTTTCTCAATCTTCAAAAAAATTCTAGATAATAATTGCCCTAAAACAGGCTTGCCTAGTTGGGCAATGTATTTAAATGTGTGTAAATATGTAAATATGACACATTTTGAAAGAAAAATTCAACTACAATAAATACTATTATATTATATTAATGATAACAAAGAAATAATCAATGCTATCAAAAGATACTTTAAAGATGAACATGTATCCCGAAATTCATCATATTTTTATATCGTTATCATAAATATATTGTATTTTATTTTATTATAAGTTAGTTATTGTAAACAATAATTATTAATATGTAATTCTCTTCTCTGCATTGTATTGTATCATTGTAATTATAACAGATTAATATATAATAAATAAATAAATAAATAAAATAAAAAATATATTTTTCGCCGTACGCTTACAAGTTTCATAAAAATATCATCAATAGACAAAACAGTGCATCTGCGGTGGTTCTGCTAGCGCCCCACAGATACGGTCGCGTCAGAAATCACCTGACAGCCATAAATTCCAACTGGTACCCGCACAAAAACCAGACAACAATACGTCGCGCCGCAACCAGTCTTGAGGAAACATAGAACCGAGCACTCTTATCTCATCTACTGGCACCTAGGCACCGCCTCCAGTGTACTACGTTTATCTTATACCGTTTATTAATATAACTAACAAGTGTAAATTCAATTTGTAATTAAACGCCAACTATCGTAAGTGATGTTTCATTGCAATAATCTAACCCGCTCTTGCTGTACACGCAAACACCAAACCATTCAAATCATAATTCTTAACATTCCATATAGATACGGGAGAATCGAGGAGATATAGGGCCCTCGATTTTAATGGCTTAATTTAGAATGTTTAAACAACCAACTAAATTTAACTACGAGTCCCATTCTAAAATTTATTCCTAAAAATTATTCGAGTAAATTTGTATTAAGTAATGATTTGAGTTAGGTACTAAAGATAAATAGATTTTTTTTAAATAGATTCTGTCAAAGAAACAATATATGTTTTATTTAGTTATGACATCCTGAAGAAGAAAATGGTATTTTTCGAAACTGGTAGATGTATTTAAACTCATTTTAGTGGTTAATAAAACAAAGATAATAAATAAAAATATGAATCTTAACCACAAAGATAACATTGCTGATTTTAAAAGTACAAATTAAATGTATTCATTAGAAAGATATACATATAAAATCAATTTTATCGAAAAATATTATTGTCGCTACCGGGATTCGGACCTGGATCTCTTTCAATAATAAAGATTTCAAATAATGGGACGATAGATGTATTCATTTGAAAAGTGTAACATACAGGTTCGACAATTTGTCGTCATATTACTGTGTTGGTATAGCATAATTGTATTGGAAGAGATCCAGGTTCGAATCCCGGCGGCGCAACAACAATATTTTTCGATAAAATTGATTTTATATGTATATCTCTCTAATTAATACATTCAATTTGTATTAACAATACATTTATTATTAGTACACTTCTTATTATTTGAATGATGAAAATCCCCATAATCTGGTTTAAAATACAAAATAAATCCATCGCAACACGTTCTTCCAAAAAAAAAAAAAAACAAGCTAGTTCTAGCACTGGCGGCCATTTAAATTTCAGAGTAGCAAAGACTAGCGAAGATCGGTCGAATCATAATATAAACTGATTTTGCAGTATGATGTTAATTATGTACTCTATTCGTCCTCTATACGAAGTAAAGTAGTTAAGCGGCGAGAGAACGTTTCACTTTTGCCAATGTGCCCACGAGCCGACCATTGTGCAGATCTATGACAGATTTCCATCGGCAGTGGACCGGCCCGTTTATTCTCTTTCCTTTCGTTTCGCCCCGCGCCGGAGAACAGCAAATTTCATTTTCTACCATCGCCTCTGCGAGTTTCTAATCAGACGTCTGTCAGTGTCCGTTCAGTTGGTAACATTTAATGAGCGCATACATTTTAACAGCCGTCGGACAGGGGCGATAGGCACGGATGGACCTTAAAATTGCTATTAAAGCCTATGATCTGATGTCACGGGGTGGTTGAGGATGCTGACGGCCGAACTTGACAAGGTGCAAACGATGATATCAATGAAATGAGGAAGTGTGACTTAAATCTCGATATCGTGTGGGCTTATTGTATTTTCATATAAACTCAGAGATCAGCTTATAAACGTTGTCCGCAATCAGTTATTTATTCTCTAACAGAAGACATTAAAAATTGAGACATTTTCAAAAAATCAGATTCTCATCGAGCTGTGACGTATATGCTGTTTCAAAGAAAAATAATTATAAAATTTGGTCCATAGACGGCGATGATGTAGTGGTACTCGAAGCGAGTTCACATATTAACATATATACAATTTTCAAATATTTGATAGATGTGGAAATTGATGGGGTGAGAATGGTGAACGTTATATTTATGTAAAGTGATCACTTAAGCCAGCCGAAGACAGGCCGTAAGCCCTGTAATTACCCCATATTTTCTATATATTTTCCATTAAATATAATAAAAATAGCTTCGTCTCTATATGATGTCTGATATGTATTTAATGGAAGACATTAAATTACAAACATTGGTTCCGTTTTGCTGGGGAGATTCTAATTTACGCAATTGACGAATGGAACATCAATGATCAATGTATTGACATTTAACGTTTGATGTGCAACTAGCATGAGGTGACTGCGAATCTTTTAAACTTGGTATGTAGATCATGGGACCATAATCCCCAATCTCTTGTCTCGAGTCGGAAATCTAATAAAAATTTCATTCGTGGACACGGGCCATAAAGAGCTAGCTAAATTGAATAATTTTGCTTGCCAACATTTTTTCTGTTTTAAGGCAACGTATGCGGGAGACGTGAGCACTTTCATACTGTTCAATAACCATTTTCCTTAAAACAGAAATGTCAACAGCACGCGCTAGCTGCAAAGAGAATACCAGAAAGGTGAGAAAGAAAATTCATCAAGTGCCTATAGTACAATTTACACAGACATAGAGAAGTTTAATAAAATCGAATTATCTTACATTAACAATATCTGAATATGTTCAAGAACACACAATTACTGGATTTTTACCTACAAAGGCATTATTATTAAACAAATTATAGATATCTCGCAGAGACGAAGCTATTTTTATCATATTATATGAGTAAATATGGAAGTATGGGTTATTATATCCTCGGCTGGCTTATGTGATCACTGTACACCCACAGTTTACCTCCATATCTATCAAATTTTTGGTAGTTGTATATATGTTACCATGTAGAAACACTTCGAGTATTTAACTACAACTTCTCTGTCGCCATCTATGGTCTGAAATTAGATATTTATTTCCCTGATACAGCATAGATGTCACTAATGAGTATCTTTTTTTTTTTTAAATATGGAAGCTGACAAATGATTAACACATTATACTAGAATACGCCTGAAAATAAATTATCTTTCGGTTAGATTAAATGGCGTGATTGTATTAAACTGATAACAACACGCGATTAAAAAGTAATGTTTATAGTCTCATGCAATAAATAATATAAAATGTTTACCTATATATTTAATAAAAAAATAAGTTGCTTATGATGTTTACGAAAAATCTAATTAATAAATGGCTCGCTGTATCAGCGAGTTGAGAATTTTTGTCGATTTTCAGGTACAAACTTGAACATTCTAACTTCAAGCGATGACGAGGCTAATCTTCAAACATGGAATTATTATCAATTGCTTGTTTCACAAGCTCATTATTAAAAGTAGCGCAGTGACAAAGTTGCCAATATTTAACGGTCGGTCTGTATAAGTAATGTGACCCCAAAGAATGCCGACTTTATCAAAATAATACAGTGACGGGTTTGATTTACATTACAATATGTGAGCTCACGCGGCCGCAGATTTAAAAGGTATGATTATCGGTCTCGGGGACATGAAGGGATTCTCGTAAAATTAAAAGTAAATTTTACGGTGAAAATAAAGGTCGACACACACATAACTTTCTGGCGAGGTCTCTCTCGCTATCCGGTCATGTCTCCTTTCGTCCTGGTACCGATATAGCCGGGGCCCGGGGCATGTCTGGAGCATGAAGTCAGGGTCGGTGGAGTCGAAAAAGTTTCACAAATAGCTCCGAAGACAGAAAGGTCAAATTGCAAGTAGGATCAGTCAACCTGAATTCATAATTTCAAAAAAATACCACAATATTACATTTCTCTAGATTAGGATTGTCTATTATTTTTCTAACACTTACTTTTTAAAATCTATGTACTTGAATACGTTATGAATACGAAGACCCATCATCACGGTGTACAGTATTTATTGCTAGTAATAAACAACGTCAAAGTAGTGTTCACACAGATTCATTTTACAAAATGTAGCAAAATATTATTTATGATATGTTTATTGACGTTCCATCCAGAAGCAATTTCAAGAAGGGCCATTTACTGAGAAAAAAAACTCAATATCTACAGTTACATAAATAATATTTTGAAATTTTCCTACTGCCAAGTATTTTAAATATCTGTCGTCTGTCAGAAAACAAATTAAGTCCATATTTATCCGAGACAACAAACCGTTCGAATAATAATAATTGCCGCTAAATCGACGAGACCCGGAAATATAATTGTCGCCAGGTGGCTACGTTAATATTTAAATCGTTTTAAGAATGTCTGTTTGGATATTTGTTTGCGTTATTTGGTTTAGTTAAAATGTACTACGGTAGAACGCTTCCCTTTTTTTTTATGGTAAATTATATTTACAACATTGAATATATAAAATAAGGTTTTATGGAAGCAGTGGCCGCTGGCTAGGTGCCTAGTTTGCTGGCACTAATTGGCAAAGGTGTAAAAGTAATATGAATATGTTTCGTAAATTTATCTTAATTTTAGGGATTGTAGGGGATCTTTTGTCGAAACTATTAATATACAAATAAATAAATAAATAAAAACGTGAAGAGTAAGACAAAATTAACAAAATTTTCAATGTGCTATTTTCGTTGCCTATCTTTTTCTCGCTCGTATTGAATTCCAGACGATTCCCGTGAAGTTCAACGGATCTCTCCAGGCGTGTTAACCTTGGCGGCCAACGCGGACGCGCGAGTATTTGTGTATATTTCCGACAGTGGACCGCACCGGTAGGCGAGCATCGGAACCGTTACCGTTAGACTGCGGCGAAGACGACACCGATCCGAGTCGGGGAGAATCATCGTAGAGGAGGCGTCTCTTGTGAGAATCTTCATCTCGTCCGCTGAGAGTTCACGACACGAGACAATGAGCTACGCAGCCAGACAAAGTCTCTCCGTCTCGGTAAATATTTATCGATATTGGTATCGACCTTTAATCCGGAATACTGCGATCAGACGGCAATGTAGATTAGATCGGAAACGTCGGACATATTATTATACCTCTATGCGTTGAGTGAGTGGTTAATATGAGCGAGCCGTGAGAAATGAACAGAACTCATCCAATATTAACGTTCAATGACTTCGTACATAATCGAAATGTAAATTACAGTAGAAATCGTCAAACGCGAAACAACGGAAACTGAAATATTTTTTCCTATTAAAAGAACTTAATTTTATAATAAATTAAAAGGAAAACTCACCAATCTCGCAATAATCGAAACAGCAACGAAAAAAAATAATTATTGTATATTACTTTATGTTGTTGTTTTGAGTTATTTTTGCATTTTATTGTTTAATTCCGGCCTAGTCAATAGAAAGTTGAGACATAAACAGTAAACAATTTAAGGATGAAACGGCCGCCGATATATATTTTTTTGTCTATCTGAGATGTGAGTTTTTTATTTATTTATATTAAACGTTTTTTGTTTGCATAAAGAAAATAAATGTATTTTATCGATACCAAAATATATTTTTGTGTAAACCGATTTTTCACGTTAAACGTTTTCCAACTCGAAGACTGATTCAATGTAGAATCATAAGTATTACAGGACTAAATAAATCAATATGTGACTCGCGTACACAGCCATCCGATATTATCAGAAGAACCATCAACTTCTTTGTTACTATAATACTTTGCTCTTCTTCTGCAGAATCACAAGCTGGTGGATGGAGCAGCTGTGCCCCAGACTCGGATACACCCATCACCTTCAATCTACCATATATAAAACATCGTTGATCATTGCTATCGCGCTATTCTTTGTTATGTCAAAAAGAAAAAAAAATGCTCAATTTTGTATCAACGGTGAAAAAGCACCCACTAAAAATAAATATGTAAATATCAAGAAAACAATCACGCCTCAACACAAAAATAATAATAAATAAATAAAGATAAGATTAGAGTATATTACATAAGAGGTGAACTACAACAACAATAATGTAATCAAATAACACATAAGTATATTAGAAACAATTAAGTATTGATAATGACTTTTTTTTATATACAGAAAGCATCTGACTGCTTTTCTAGACTTTCATCTGTATTAAAGTAGCCTTTATAATATTATTATTTAAACTCTGGCACAAAACCACATAAATATTAACCAAATAACGTGACGTACGTCTTTTGCTTACCCTAATAGTTGTACAATACATGTGGTGACACGCGCACACTTTTGCTTACCCTGATAGTTGTACATACATGTCATGACACGCGCACACTTTTGCTTACCCTACTGTTGTACATACATGTCATGACACGCGCACACTTTTGCTTACCCTACTGTTGTACATACATGTCATGACACGCGCACACTTTTGCTTACCCTAATTGTTGTACATACACGTGATGACACGCACACACGTTTGAATGACACACACAGATTAAACGATATGTTCACTGAAAAATGTCGTTGAAGAATAAATGAGATTATCGACTCCTTGGACTTGAGAGTTTTCAAATGAGACAAGAGTCCGGAGTATCTGTCAAGTAATTAAATGGTTTATTGCATTGGTCCTTCGTCACCGTCACGGCTGGAGAGCATCAACCGCCGTGACTGCGATCACAAGATCGTTTCACCTTCTATCTGGCCGAATATCCGCGCTGCAAGGTCGACACTACTAAATCCGGCCTCGACGTCGGTACAGTCAGTGGTCATAGCGTGCACATTGTTATTCCCGTCTCTGTATCGAGCGGTCATCGCCGAAGCCATCTGAAATGAAGCATCGACCGCCTAAACCATAGCGATGATAATATATTTATGATAAGTTATTGGATATGGATCTATACTTGTTAAGTGTCATTGTCAGTAAGAAAAAATTCGACATATTCGCCACAGTAGCGAATATATCGAACGTGTTTTTAATACCTCTGGGTTAAGATTACGTGAATGCTTTCTCTATAATATACTCAATAACAGTGCGTAAATATATATTCAATTTGAAATGAAATACACGTTGTCTTTATTATGAGTAAGAAAAAAAAACACATTAACGAAATCGTACGAATTTTTACGACTGGCAAGTATATTGACTATCTGTCATCGCATTTTATTTTCTTATTTATGGTCGCACTGTCAAATGCGACGCGATTTACGTTTGTTCAATAATCATTTATGTAAGCGTGATCTCATTTTTTAAAAATGTCAATATATATTTCAAAGTTGATACGTAAAAACACCGTTTGTACAATTCCAGGGAGGGCAATACAGAATGCACTAGCAGAAAAGCCGATTGCTTTTTGCTGCTAGTAGCAATATACATTATTATCAATATATAAAGTCTGTTGCAAAATCACAACACACCGCATTTCTCTGATTGGATTTAATACCATGTACACATGTTGAGATTTTAATCCGGAGATAAACTCGGAGACATGTGGAAACAGACCGAAAACTCAAACCCGTGTACACGACGTTCGATTTAACAGCGACACTCTAGAATTATAGATATTTTCGACTAGATAAAGAGATTTAAATTCACCTATAATGGATTAAAATATTTAGACGGCGAATTTCTGAAACGTAGTGCGTACACCATGAACTACGAAAACCGAGAGTAATCTCCAAACAATCTGACGGGAGCATAATTCATGTTTAAGAGATAGTCTCCAGTCGAAAATCTTATCCGTGAACGTTCAACCAATCAATTTCACAACATTCAAACGATAACACAAATCCAGAGCCAACATCGATACCATGATTTCTAAGCTTTTTAATTGTTTTGACCTCCGGTTACCGGTCGACAGCCACACTCGATAGAACTAATCAATCGGATGACTGGCAGCAAACATTAAAAAAAAAAACCTACCTTTGAAGGTTTTCTTTGCGGAGTGGTCTCATCGATATTTTACCGTGTTGACACATGCCGTAATGGTCAGCGCATTTCCCCGGATAGGAATGGTTTTCCTGATACGAATTCAGATGGCAACAAGATATTTTTTCGATAAATTGATTTTATCTGTATATCTTTCTAATTGATACGTTTAATTTGTATTAAAGATATTTTTACAATTTGTTAACCCGCGTTTCGCTGTATCAGGGTGGGGTGGATGCTCCCGACCTCCCACGTGCGCCGGCCGGGCCGGACGGCACCAGAGGACTCGGGACAAAGAACCGAGGGCGGGAAGCGTGCCAAGTGCCGAGAATCGTGGTCAGCGGTTCGGGGCCAATGATTTCCAAGTCAATAAAATCTAATACGCACACCATTGTTTGATACGAAATATTAGAATGCGTGTTTTCAGAAATAGCGCGACAACAGAACAAAGAATCAAAATTGAATAAAACCAAAATAAGTCTTCGTAAACGTAATTATTTAGACTAATATGGCGCGTATCCAGTGATGTCCCCGAAAAATTTATAAAATCGCTAAATTAATTTTGAAACCGTTCATAATATTACATACATAAGGTGTAACAGACCTAGTTCACAATATTTTATGGCTAAATGACTAGTCGAAAATGTTCAGGGAATATGTGCCAAATCTCAACCATGTCAAAGATATAAGCATTTAAAAAAAACAAACTATTAACGCGATTGTTTCGATTATAATTTATTGATAAATCGACATGATTCGATACCTAATGTATACTGGTATGTATACTAAAATTAAAAATACAAGCATAGATAAAAACAAAACTATAAAAGTACAAGTGGTGGGTAACTAAGTAGGAACTACTAAGAAAACATATTAAAAAGGTGACTATTATTATTATTAAATTTAAGATTTAAACAAAGTGTTTTGTCTTATTATTTATATAATTTGTGGCCCCAAAGTAATCTTGCTAATATTGAAGCAATATTTGATTGATTCCAAATTATAATTATTATATATTGAATACGAAAAATAACGGTCACGAAATTTCGAGCGGCAACATGATTTTGTACAACTTTTAAATAATATTTTCTGCAACAGTGCGCAATTTGCACATATTCCTTGAACATTTTGTCTGGTTTTTAGTATTTATTTAGTAAGTCTGCTACATTCTGTATATATTTTTTGTTATTATTCCCGACAATGTTAAGTACGTAATGTATGTATCCTGTTCTGATGACCTTCGGACGGAATTTGAAAAAAAAAAATTAGTACAAGTTGTAACTATATCGGACGCAACGGTCTCGAATATATTGAATGATTTCGAACAAAAAATTTCCACATTATGAAACATACAAATCATCTCAATACTTGATTTTCATTATAATGTAAATATTCAGCGACCGGTGCCGAACTCACAGTGAGACATCAACTCTGTAAATCTTTGCTACTTGCAGAGCTCATAAACACAGTTTTAGACATATTAAAAATGAATTTGGTTAGGCTACAGAAGGGTGCCACCACAAAACCAGACACTGCAATATTTATGCGATGGAACCAGAAAACGTTAACAAAGAGATTGCAAACCACATTCAAAGGATCTATAATATAAATACGACATGAAAATGAGATGATTTCTTTAGTCATTATCAAATGCACAGATTGTGCAATACTTCTATAAAATATATATAAATATATATTTTTAAAGGTGAACACTTTCTAATCCCTCATCATCTAATGCATAGGATAGGAAGAGATCCAGGTTCAAATCTCGGTAACAACAACAATATTTTGTCAATAAATTGATTTTATATGTATATCTTTCTAATTAATATATTAAATTTGCATTAAAAAAAAATATATATATATATATGTAATATACTGGTCAAAATAAGAATATATATAAAAATTGAAAAATATCGATTTTCATGCGTATTCTAGTATAATGTGTTAAAAACATTTTACAGATAAAGAATATTGCTTTAACAATTTCAAGCAAATAATTAGATTCTCATTGTGACATGTATGCTGTTTCAGGGAAATGTATTATCAAATTTAGTCCATAAATGTCGATAGTGTAGTGGTACTCGAAATGAGTCCCACATATACAAAACTTTCATAAAATTGATAGACATGGAGATTGATGGGTGAGAATGGTGAACGTTATATTTATATAGAGTGAACACACCAGCCAAAAACAGGTCGTAATTCCTGTAATTACCCATACTTCCATATTTTTTCATTACGTGGGTAGGTACATTGTGTTCTTGGACGTATATTATATTATTGCGAGGCCCCGATAAAAGTAAGCTTAAACAAAAATATTGTGTCGCTAATCCTCGCGGTCCCGAAAAATTGATCGAATAATTATTTTCTAGTCCCTTGAATTTGGAAAGAATTCGGCAAGCGTCACTATCCAAAACCTCACATGGAGATTTCCTTTAATTTATTCAGTCATGTGGTTATCAAAAGACATTTTAAAAATACCATCAAAATGTAATTTCACATATATAACGCCAGCAATCGCCAGAGCATCACGGCGAGTTTAGATGGAGGATGTCAAGCTGTCCGCTGTAGTCAGATAAATGCGGATCAGCGGATTAATTAATACTGACGACATTGCGTACCTATATATTTATTATTCGAAATTTTTTAATACTACATTGTATAAATAAAAAATGTATTGAAAATGGCGCTTACCTCGTATACGTTGGGATGCCAGACTTTTGTTAAAAATCGTATTGACGGCGGTGAATACGGATAATCCGGGGGGAATTTCATGTGGGCCTGGAAAAATGAGAAAACAAAGTTTTATATCATGGAATAATTTAATTACAATATATTAAATATTAAACAAGAATGCGACGATTCGGGATAAACATGGCAAATCACTTTGGCAATAGACAGATTTTTTAATAGAATATAGCGATACAATAAATAAATAAACAAACAGAGTATTTGCGAGTCTTAACAAAAATACAATCTTAAAATCTCAAATTATAAAGTAACAAATTTATATTCGAGGGTTCTAAAAGCAAAACCGCACTTTGATATTGACGAAAATAGGAGTGACGTGTTTGAAAATGATTATCTGACCATAGTGACAGATTACAATTGATAACTGCCGTTGAAGGCATATTTTTATGTTTTATCAAAAGTATATTCATTTTAAAATATTCACTATGGCTAAAAAAATTAGTTATAAATACGTTTACCTCAATTTCATCAATTGCAAAATTGAGTTCAAAGGCGGTTTTGCCTTTCAACCCCTCATCTGTCGGTTGTACACGAAGTGCAACATTTTTTAGAGAGAAAAAAATTTGCAATACAATTGAAAATAACTTTATAAACCTGTTCTTAAACGGTATAAAAATGTAAAATACACGGAGAAAGTGTATCAACATGCTTTTGAAACATTGACTTTCAACTGTAAAGTAAAAAAAAACATTCACTACATAAGTAACCATAGTTAAAGACTAAATTTCGAGCGAACCGGTCTCATTCCAACCATAACATCCCTCAAATAAATTGACAAATTTCAAAAGTCACATTTAATATTCTACGAATATGGAAGGCCGTGCCAGGAAATATTTGGAGAAGTCGTTGGCTCTAACATTGGGCACTGACTAATGTAGGAAGTAACTACGTCATAACTCTCTCGACATTTTATATTGACCCCCACGTACCAAGTTTAGTTGAATATTTTCAGACCGGAAAAAAACATCAAGTTTTATAATAACAATCTAGCTAATTTCTTTCAATCAAGTCTGCAATACTTCATTACTACAAGAAGACCTCTTTATTAATGCTATATATTCTTAATAATACACAAGCGAAATCGTATTATACATAATTCAAATTCGCACTAATCGCTTTGGATTGTCGCGTGTCACGTGATTAAATTTCGTTAACCTTGGAACCACTTCTGCACTGCATTTCTGTTTTTGTCTTGTCCTGTTCATAATCAATAGCATAATATAACTTCTATTTTTTAGTGTTTCTAATTTTTCAATAATTGTCTTAAAATGTTTTAACATTGGATCTATTTTAATGTCTTATAAGGATCATCTATCAGGATCATTAACGACCCGAATTACGTCATTAACGATTTTAATACAGCTAATATAATAATATAATAAATAAGAAAATATATAAAAATTGAAAAATATTGATTATTAATGTGTATTCTAGTATAATATATTAAAAACATTTTAAAGATAAAGAATATTG
Organism: Eubasilissa splendida; assembly: GCA_031772225.1. Classification (NCBI taxonomy): domain Eukaryota; kingdom Metazoa; phylum Arthropoda; class Insecta; order Trichoptera; family Phryganeidae; genus Eubasilissa; species Eubasilissa splendida. Next base: position 19,931,101 of record CM062856.1, read on the forward strand.
CTTTAAAATATTTAAAAAAAATCAGATTCTCATAGTGATGACATACATGCTGTTTAAAAAAGGAAAAATGAATTACCAAATTTATCCATAGATGGCGATGGTGTAGTGGTACTCGAAACGAGTCCACATATTAACATATATATACAACTTTCAAAAATTTGATAAATGTGGAGATTAAGGGGTGAGAATTGGTGAACGTTATATTTATATAAAGTTATCACTTAAGCCAGCCAAAGATAGGTCGTAAACCCTGTAATTACCCCAAACTTCCATATATTTTTCATTAAATATAATAAAAAATAGCTTTGTCTCTATGAGATATCTGATATATGTAGGTAAAAATCCAGAAATTGTGTGTTCTTGGACTTGTTCAAATATTGTTAATAATAACTCGTCGTGGATAATAAAATACTGCAGTTCTGGATTCTATAACATTCAACAATTATATTATTAATAGAATCGGCTTTAACTTTGTCGAGTTTCATTATACTGGATGGATATAAATAAAACAATATTACAACTCCACATTTATTAGCACAACTCGAGCAGTGCTAATAAACTCAAGTAGAGTTATAACGTTGTTTCATTTATATCCATCCAATCGACATCTCGTTGCATGCCGTTATATTTTTCTATATTGATTCTTAATCCAATTAAATATCTAAATCAACTAAACGAGTAATACTACAACAGCTTATACCTTAAACAGTTAAACCGCGATTGTGACTGTGTTCCATAATTATTCACTTCACCGGCACACTGGAAACTAAACCTCCAACAGTTACCGATCATCGTAACAATCGAACACAATCACAGTTACAATAACGGTATTCCATTACTAATTTGCTAGTTACAACGCTTTGCGTAAGGGGGGGAGGGGAGGGGGTCGATGAGTGTATCATAATATGAAATCGCGAACAACGCCACAACTGTTACGAATTGCGAAAGTGTGCAATAATTAAAAATTTCGCGAGTTGATACATCAAGTGTCTACGCCACACCTCGGATCACCTCGGATCACCTCGGATCGCGTCCGATCGCTGACGACCATTAAAATGCTATTACAGCCTTGAAAGTTGCAGAGTTGTCGGCGAGCGTCTCCGCAGAGGCGGCCGGCGGGACGCGGGACCGTTATGCGGGGGCCAAAAACGTGGAGAAGCGAAACAAAACGCCCGTAACGGTGAAGTTCGGGTCGTCTCTCCGCGCGGACCGACGGACACTTTCCAGAATATATGTCTTCCGAAGCAATGTGGAGTTAGCGGCGCATCGCAAAAACGCCAAATCTCTTTGTGGAGGGAACTAACTGACACTGATGACTGTCTATTTTTGTGTTGCCGGGCAAATTATGGTCTTTGTCATTTCATCCGAAACCGGCGGCGCAGTCGAATACTTCCGCAATGAAACACGACGCAATCGAGTGACGTTGGAGCGTGACGTCATTAACACCGCTGATTCCGAGATCGAAAAAAATACGGCATTAAATGAAAATGCGTAGCTTCTGAAATTCTTGTACGAGAGCAGGTAGCAAAGCTTCTAAAATAGTCTTGCGCAAAATTTACAAAGAATTGAGGAGGTTCTTCCATGTAAAATAGGGAGAGGAAAAATATGAACTTGGAACTTCAAGAGCGGTCTCTGGAAATCGTTTGACTCCAATAATATTACACAAATATGGACCCAATATATGATCCAATCGGGTAGAGATCAATCAGAAGCAACACTATCCAACATTCTAACATAATCATTATACAGTGCCTACACTAATAATTCACTAGTTCTACAACATTCCCACTACATTTTTATTTAAAAATTTAGTTTTTTTTTATCTCTATTTTTTTCCTGTCGAATAACACCAAAACAACACGAAAAAAACTGGCTACTTTAACACAGACTTCAGTCTAGCAAAGTAACCAGGACAACGCTGTATAAATCAGAGGTGGAGTCTACTCCATCCCACACAATAAACTACGAGTATCTAATTGCAATATAATTGTATCTTATGTTTATCATGTTATATTATATAATAATATATTCATCTGTGTTACAACAAAAATATGTATGTCAATAAAGTATAAAGATTATGGATATTTGCCTCATACCATGTTACTGCAAGAATTGTCTTATTACTGCATTTATTTCAAGCCGAGATCGACACTGTGTTTTGATTGCTGTGACAGATAAAAAGAAAAGGCCTTTTCGCATCAATAAGTTGTAGAGAATTGAATCAGAATTTATATCGCTTTTTCTCTAAGCAAAGGGCATTCACTTTTAATGGAAAGCCAATACCGAGGTCTTGATAAGGGTGAATGGAATTTAGCTTCGAGGGTGTCGTCGGATGACAGGTCGATGGGGGCTTTCTTTCAGATTCACGCTTAAATTACTATCTTGATGAATGTTCGCTGCAAGCAGGTAATATTCACATATTACCAAGACCGTCATATGTGCAAGTCATTTATTTTTCCGGGTCGGTTTGCTGTGGATTAAAAAATGCAAATAATGTCCACATTTCTCTGCGGACCAGCGAAGCATTCTCGCGGACCACCACTCAGGCGACCACTGCCGTAATAAGCGCAGGTCCCTCTTACATGACCTGGTGGAAGATCAAAACGTAAGTGTGCAAGTAACGTCAAGATGGACCTGTAAGGATACGAGAATACCCAGCAGATTGGACCAAAAAGGCGATGTCAAATATTTATGGAAGGTATTAATACCCATTGTTACCAGCGACGTGCACTAGGCATGGACTTAGGTTATACTGTTAATATCGATGATGTAAAAGCGATGGGTATAATTATGATCACTCATTCAAGTTATTATCTAAAGGAGCTAAAATATTTTTTAACATAAAATAATACCACATTTAAAGTATATCGGAATGCATACAGTCAAGTCTTGTGGGGTTTTGCACACGTCTGTTAAAGCGAAGACGTGTATTCAGACCATCGCGCGGTGCCGAGACTTGCGTTTAGTTCGTACACGTCTGGGACAGATTTTGCACAATAAGACATGCGCAGCTTTTTATACGGTTTTAGTTAACTGAATTATTTTTACGTAGTTTTACATACTCAATATATAATAAATATTTATTTTGCAAACATTGTAGCTATGCACAGCTTTTTTGATTATATAGAGTGCACGCCTCTGATTTTTACGTAATGTTTTGACAAACTGCCACAAATCGCGATTATACCCAAGACCTTTATATACCAATTACATTCATACATACCATATATACCTGTTACCTTCTGTAATCCGTATCCTGCGAGCGCGATATTAAATTTTTATCTTTTAGTTAAAACTATAGAAATAGAAAACGTCTACTGGACAGCATCAGCCAAAACATAATTTATAAATACAGTTGTACGATTTAAACAGTAATAAAATGATTCAGAGGGTTTCCACCTGACTGCGCAGCTCTAAATGGATCGGAGTAAACCGGAACGTCGCTCCGGTTCGTAGAATTCTCACAAATATGACTCCGGTTCGTGGGATTCTCACAAATATAGCTCTGGCTCGTGAAATCATTTTTTTTATTCTGTTGATGTTCTTAATGTACGTACATATTACACATTATAAACATTTTTATAAATATACAATAAAGACGAACAAGCTTCATAATGTAAGATATGTTCACTGTCTCCTTAACTAGACCGAAGTCTGTACTAAAGGAGGCAGGTTCATCCGTTGTGTATCATACAAATGAAAACCATTATTATTATTAATATATATTTTTTTTATCTAGACCAAAAATATTAGGAATGAAGTAAACAGGGTTTTAAAAGAATTCTAATAACATAATTAATAAACTAAATTGAATCTTAATTATAGCTCACGTTCGTGCTATGGATTTAAAAATATATATTGTAGTATTGTATAATGCATAGTGTTTCAATCATGGCTATTTTTGAGTTAGATAAAAATAAAATAAAAAATAATTTCTTATTTGTATGACTAACAACGGACGTACCTGCCTCCTTTAGTACAGACATCGGTCTAGTTAAGGAGATAGTGAACACCACTTACATTATGAAAATTGTTCACCTTTTTTATGTACTTTAAGTATTGTTTATAATGTATAATATGTAAGAATGTAAATGTAATTAAATTAAATTTTAAAAATGTATTATGAATAGCTTGTTGGTGTAGTGGTCAGGGGGTTCGCGCCTCGTTCCAGAACACCGGCAAATTAGTCCCATTTTCATAGTACAAGCGTTTAGCTTAGTTTGAAAATATTAAGAATATTAACGTGACATGTATTCCGTGAACGCATCTATATTTAAAAAAAAAATTAAGTATTATATATATTTTTTTATAAAAATAAGTGTAAAATTCCGGTTCATTAATTTTCCATTTCTGCCTGTCTGTTTAACCTTGCATCATGCATCTAATAAAATAAGTGCTGACCAGATCAGTAAGCAGAAAGTTTTAAGGTAAAAGTGAAAAATAATTATGCACTATCAAAATTATGGAAGGCGGTACGGCCGCGAATTTATTAAAGCCAACAGAACTGAATCTCTGAGTGCTACAAGTCGAACACTAATGGAAAACTGAAACAATAGAATAATATGAAATACAGACAAACATAAAGCCTTTATTCTTCAACTAAAACTTTAAATAATCCGCAAATAGTCTATGGAACCACAAAAAAAAACATTTTTCAGATTGTTGGAATAACAATAGATAGAAACTCAAATAGAAAGAACAAACAAAATAAAGAAAATTGCCTACATATTTGTAAGACGCAGAAACATCTTATCACTTACAAATCTGAAAATAATATATAACGCGTTTGTAGTCACATTTGCAATAAGGTATTATATGATAGGGAGGAGCATATAAAACTTCAACATCACAATTAGAAATCACTCAGAAAATGATGATAAAAATAATTCTAAAAAAATGACTATCCAAGTACTCTTCACAGATTTCGAAGTACCAAAAATAATAGACATAAAAGAAATCAATAATCCCATTTTTAAAAAATAAAAATATATTAAATATTAGAAGCGAATTCCGATCTACAAGATTTAGAGACCATAGATATTCCAAAACTAAAATATAGCGCAACCCGAAATCACTATATTTATCAAGGCATTTTTTTTTTTAACTATCTCCCTATCACAATAAGAAAAATTACAGACTACTATAAATTTGTATCTGAAATGAAAAAATATGTACACAGAATAACTAACACATAAATTATACACTCTCGTATATACTCCTTCTCTATACACGAGTCTTACTCTCATAGAGAAGAAATAAATGTTAAAAGAAATATATACCTATATATTTCTTTTAACATTTATTTCTTCTATATATACTGATTATTTAAAAAATGTAATATTAAAATAAAATAATATTCGGTGTAAACTGATTAAATAATGTCTGTGAAGCAGAATGCACACTCATTATATACTAGTGATGAGAAAAAATGCTACTTTTGACTCACTGGTGTGATTGTGATCGATAGTGGATAATATCAGTGATTGAAAACTGTGACTGTGATCACAGTTTCATTACTAATACCCATATACACACGAAATAAATTAATAATGAAAAAAAAAACACAATTTTGAGCGTATTTACTTATATTATTCAAACTTCATTTGCGTAAAAAACACATTCTAGCATATGTAACCAATTCAATATAATCACAAAGAGAATACCGTAAAAAAAAGAGTTTATTTTCGGATCAAATTCTCAGCATTTCAGGTCAAATGCGTGAAATGTTTTGGCAGAATCTACTAGATGACGTCTACCACGAATTATAACGTCATTCCTTCATGAATATTTTCGTTTCATATGCACATGCGCCGAATCACGGTTCACAACCAAATATAAATAAAATAATAAAATGAATCGCGAATCAATATATTCCCAGATATTCAATCACTGATAGTGAGTGTGACTCAAAGATATCAGTGATTGACTCACGGTTCGTGATTTTGAGCTCATCACTATTACATATACTGGGTGAAACAAACCTAGTGCACAAAATTTTAGAAGTACATAAAAATGTGCGTCGAAAATATGCAAGCGGCATGCGCATAATCTCAACCACGTCAGAAATGTAAAAGCATTTAAAAAAAATCGTAATATTTCATTGATTCAATACAAAAGTGAGTACAAAAATAAAAGGTCATAGAACATCGAGTCTTTTGTTAGATAATTTAGGGCCTGAAGCGAAGGTATACCAATAATAACGGGTCAATTTTAGCTTTACATGATTTTGTAAAATTCTTATGTAAAAAAAAAAAGATTTATCGATAGTACGCTAGGATTATGAAGGTAGCATATAGTGTATTGTTATAACATGGCCTGGTTAACCAATTGTAAATGGCATCAGCATCACTTATTTCTAAGTTTACTTAATTTTCAAAAATGCATAAAATACAGGATGAATATTATGTTCCAGGCCGATTTTATCTGGCCGCCATTTTGGTTTGGCAGATATTTGTCAGTTCGAATTTTAGCAGTCGTAGAGATTAGTTGATTACAATTTATTATGGAGCATCTAACGCGTAACATTTTATCGAAATAATAATGGCAATGATGTAACCATTAATGGTGATCGCTATCGTCACATGTAGGAAAATTTCTTGGCGGCATGTAGTTTCAACAGGACAGTGCCACCTCACACACGGCCCTAGCTACCGGCCGCATAATGTCAAAAAGTGGCCTCCTCGATCACCTATTTAGACGGCTCCCGACTATTTTCCGTGAGGGTTACTTGAAAGGAAAGGTCTACGCCGACAAACCAACAATATCGATGCTACAGGACTAACATTGTTAAAAGAGCACGCGGCCACTCGGCCGATGTCCCATTCCATACATAATTGTAATAAACCAAATAATCGTAAAATAAAAACCATATTAAAATATTGTATTCCACTTCCTAGTTATTCAAAAACAACATCGGCCTGGAACATAATATTCAGCCTGTACATTAGAGGTAGTTTAATTTAACCCGACATCCCTTGAGAGAATCCAACAGCTCGTATACAGACAAACCGCAATAAGCACTAGGCACAGCATCACGTTATTTTCCCATCCGTTCCCGAGCACGTTATTCCGCACGACGGACATTCCCCAACGGTCGGAGACATTATAAATAGTGTTTTTGTCTCGCTGTCAATCAATAGCGTCGACGATACAAGCTTCCAAATGGAAAAGTTAATACAATCATTTTATTGACAAAATTTCACGCTACGGACGCGACAGCTAAGCGGAAATAGAAATATTGGAAATTCAATCGAAATTGCACCGAAAACATATTAACGAATATGTACCACTAAATATAAAATACATTTCTGAGCATTTACGTATATACCCGGCGCTGTTCGTATAAAATCAATACATTTTTGCTTTCGATTAATCCATTAAACTAAATTTTAAAAATTAGAACACGCTGCATTTCGAAAAGTTACATTGGTAGGATTAAAATAAAAATAATAAGAATGAATCTGCTCCTACTAAAAAAAAAAAAAATCATTTCTATAACAGATTCATTTCTAAATATGAAAATTGGAAAAAATTCATCAAATAAATGTCGTACACATTACCATGGTGACTACATATATTATTCAGTACCGATAAACATCAATCTTTGTCACGTTTTAAATATTCACATGTTTGAAAGTGAATATATCCCGTGAATGTCATTTCACGTCCCGTCAGTAGGTAAAGAATTCATTAAAAATACTAATTAAATGTATTAATTAGAAAGATATACATATAAAATCAATTTTATCGAAAAATATTGTTGTTGCGCCACCGGAATTCGAACCTGGATCTCTTTTCCAATCCGAGGAAGGTGCATTACCAAACTATGCTACAGCGACATTATTTTTGACAAATTTTCGAACCTATATGTTACATTATTTTTTGAAGGCCATCCATTATTGGAATGAGATTCAGGTTCGAATCCCGGTGGCGCAAGAACAATACTTATATTTAATTAATATTTAAAATATTACAGACCTATGTTCTGAATAATTACAACTTCATAATAAGAATGTGTTCTCCTAATAATAAAGATATTGATTGATTTATAAATGATAAAATTGATAAAAAAAAAAGGAAATAAAGTATATTAATATTAAAAATAAATGTAATAAAATTTTATTCCGTCCTTCTTTCCCAGTGAACTGTACACACACAGGCGATATTTAGACATAACCATGCGAGTATTTATTGTACTCACTATTTTAAAAATAGAATAATATAAAAATAATACACACGGAATAATAATTCTTACAATATGGAACACTTTTTTCTTCATTCCTTTTAAACCCATTCTCTATCTAACGATACATATTGGTACAACCATTTGCATATCCGATGTCAGTGTCCAAATGAATATTGACATCCTTGATAGATAAGTATTGACATTATTTGTCAAATGTCAAAAAAGGAAATGGAAAGTCTAATAAATTAACCAACGAAACCGCGAGAAATGCTCACTTGCGTGCCGTGTCCGGGTCACGTGTGACAGCACTCGGAAGGTTACACTAATACACTCAAATGCAAAGAAAAAATAACTCCATTATATATATGTACCAAATGTGGCTATTTTATAACAAACATACGGTAGCCCGCAATATTGAATGGATCGATAAAAGCTTTGAAGCTTAAATGCACACGCGTTGAAAATGCCGGAGGTGTATGTGATATTTCACTATGAAAATCTAATAATCAACAATTAAAAAGAAAAACAATTGTTGAAAATTTCACAGTAACGTTTATTAAGATTAAGAATAAGCGAAACAAACGAAACACAAGCTTGTGCTATGGAAACAAGACTAACATGGTGGTATCTTGTGCGTAAGTATATATAATAATATATAGTTATTTATAATAATTGAATTATGGGGGTGGCTTAGCCATTAATACAAAAACATGATCAAAATATAATAACTAATTACACGAAGAAAAATTGTTCAAACTATAACTTATTCAATATTCATGTCAAAGAACATCTTAAATGTTTAAACAGTAATGGTTTCTCACAATTTTCCAACCATTCTTTTAATAATACCACAGGGGTCAATATCCTCCATAAAAACGGGTTTGGCCTCCGGTTGGACATTTTACAAGCCCTTGAAATAAAAATGGCAATAAATAGTGGTACGCCAATTCTTAATAATCAAATTAATTTATCTATTAACCCCATATTAGTTAGGTATGTTTCCTTTAAAATCAATTTAACATCCATCAATACTGTATTTTCCCATCCCTTAATGTTCCATTTATCTGTATATGTATTCTGTCTCTCTCTTTCACGTGTAATTTTATATTCCTCTTTATGTATATATAAGTGCACTCTTTGTATTTATGATCAGTTTTAAATACGTCCTGATGAAGCTTGAGATAAGCGAAACCGGTTGACGTATAATAAATTTAGTGGTTTCATACAAAGTTAATGTAATTTTATTTAATAGAACTTATGAATAAAATAGATGTGCAAAATATTATTGATAACCTTACATGCTTTCAATTTTATTTTTTGGCAGTCGGTTATATAATTATGACTTGGCTCTGTTAGAACCCTCAACAATCGGCGAGCTTGTATGAGAAGATGTGGATGAGGCGAGAATTGTGCGTCAGGACAGATTAGTGTGGCCGCTCTATCCTCTCTGCCTACTCCCGCCGGAAAACAGCGTAATTGTAAGTTAGTTAGTTACTAATGAACTATTTGTAAGGTAGAATTCATCAGATACATGGTTAATAACTGCCGAGTCTCGCAACGTATATTTTTAGAACCTTTATTATTCTCTATTTATATAAATGACACCTATAAGGGAAACGGTTTTCAGCGGAGATTATTAAATTTGAGGACGATACAATGTTCGACATCAGTGAAAATAAATAATATAACGTTCAATATTATGAATAGATAACATCAAATATACGACAACTTCTCTATGTGTATTTGCCAACCGAAGGTTAAGCTCTACCTCACCGCGGTCAGTTTCCTTCCTGCGGCCGTATATGGTAATTGCTCACACGACACACGACAGGTGGCCGAAACTGGCGGTCGGCGAGGCAAGCCTCGACTGCCCGAGAGCGAGCGAGGACCGCGATCAGGTCTGGAAAATCAGTCGGCACGAATACCGTCCGATCACGTTACGTTATCGCGCGGTCCGTATATTTTGATAGCACAATTCGATACAGTGACGGATTTATAGAGTCGCGCGTGTCGTGTAACCGCGAGGGACTTTCCACGGGGCACTGAATCATCGAGAAACGGGAAGGTAAAAAAAAAGCGAAAAGAAAAAAGGAAAAAAAAACACTATTTTAGCTTCAAAGACTTCAGGTACGCTCGGTCTCTTTGTCGAGTCGGCTTCAGGTCTGTGATTATATCTGTGTTGCTGTTCGTAGCTCGCGTTGTGTTGTGACATTATCATTTCGGGGGCCCCATGTCTCGGGGACAAGGTGCCCCAACAAGCCGACGCCCCATAGATCCGCCCCTGCATGTACACGCGTCATTTTTCTAACTCCGCGTCTATAACGATTAGTGCGTGCTGCGTCACCACAACATTGCAATTACAATAAAAATTACTTTGCAATTGATTCTTCATTACAGAAAATCATGATCTCCATGCCATATTTTCTTCAATCTACGTACATCCATTTTTGAATAATGGCCTGCCACTCCTCTATATTTTCTGTCCTCCATATCCAGCAGCTCTGACCTAAAATATTTATTAAATCATCGGCCCAACGAGCTTGGACTACACTTCGGCTTCCAGTGTGGGGTCTCCACCATTCTTGAACTCTTTTACTCCAATGGTTCCTGTATTCCTGTATCACCCGGCCCATTTTTTCTACATTCTTCAGCCCTGCTTCGAATATCTTCATTGTTTATTCAATATCGTAAGGAAACTCCGCGCGTAGTCTGTTCCATGGTCAGCACGAACGTGTGGATGAGGGCTATCCTAAGTAACGAAGTTTCTACAACCGTGTTGTATTATAAATATCACTAGAAAAATATGTAAAGTTCAGTTCAAAGTTTACACTTAGTATTATAGCTAGGCAAGCGTGCACACGACAGGATATTTTTTCAAGCCAACAGTGATGTTGATTGAGATTGCATTAAGATCTCGGCACTTGCGCCGGTGTTGCCGACCCGTACCAGAACAGCGACACCAGATCTTTGGAGAGCGAGTTTCCTTTTTAGGGTGACCTTCGCTCGAACAGCTGATCCGAGCCTCGGCCGGAAGGCGAGTGGCCACGACCCGTAAGGATGGACGGGCGAGGTAGGTGAGCGCGCGACCAATGCGCACTTCCAACTTCCACTATTTAAAATTAAATTGTTTATTTTATCTTCAAGAAATCATTTAAAAAATGTTTTTTCATACTCACGCCAGTAATGGTGGTGAATACTTTAAATATTTAGCAAAGACACAAACCGCTTTTCTCCCTCAAGTATCCATCATATGCCACCGGATAAAAACTTGGCGGTGAGACTATACTGGGTGTAACAAACGTAGTGCAATATTTTAAGGGTAGATGATAGTGATGGTTAAAGCGTTCTTTAAACCGTTACTGTGACTGTAATGATGATTGATAACTGATTATTATTAATTCTTCAAGAAATATCTGGTACACCAGAAAGTAAACCTCAAACATTTAAATCTGTTACCAATCATCATCATAATCACAGTCACATAAAATGAATCGAAACTACTTGTTCAAGATTAAACTTAAGGTAAGGCAAGGCGCCTTCAATAATAATTCAAATTTTCGCGTGTTTTACGAAAATGTGGGTTTTTATTATTCATTTATATCAGAAGTTATTCACTAGATTTGACTTGTTTTAAAATTATTACTCAGATAGGACCATTTTACTCACTTAAAATTAATAAACTGATTGTAATTTATCATAATTAAGACAATACAAGCTTTATAAGAATGATCGCGACCATTAGATGCATTTTGTGTTATATTGTGTTAATGTGGTAAACAATTAAATAAACGAAATATATTTTCTTATAATCTTGAAGCCAAGATTACTGAGACAAATCTGCATCGAACCAAATTAACAAAATATTAATAGTGTTATAAACCATCCAATTTGTAGGACGTATAAGCAATTTTCGACGTTTTTAAAATACTTTGTTTTAGTGAAAACATACGTTTTTAAATAATATATTATATTTACTCACATGCTTTGAGGCTTCAATTACTATTTAAAACTAAACTAAAACTACAGTTTTATATCAAAAACATAATAATCAGTTTTTAAATAATATATTTTCAGTCTTATAAAATACGATAATTTTAATTGTCCGCCGAACTTCAATACGCCGCTCGATCCGGCCATGGTGGTCGTGGAATCCGCGCTGTCATTATTTTCGTTTAAAAATGCCAAAAATATATGTTTCACGCATATTTTACCCACGGTATGAATTAATATTGAACTTATTCACAACATTAGTAGCAAATATCATAAATTGATGTATTTTTACTGATTTTAAGGGAAAACAACGTTTTCTTGAACAAAGTAATCAATATAATCGTCCGTCGTCATCAAATTATTCCGGCATTAAGCAAAAACCGCGTATTATAATGATACTAATAGATAAGGGGTGGTTTGGAGCCAGACTTGCCCCCACACCCACACCCACACCCAACCCCGCCGTGCGGCTCGACTCGACTTTTCAATGTCAAGTATGTATTGTTTATTCAATAAAGAAAAATCACATCTAGCGGTAGGAATTGTTTAGTTACTAGTTCGAATGTTACAAATATAATATTACACAACCTATTTCAGACGTATCCCAAGACGAGATTACAATATGTTATATTGATTTTGGATTTTAAGGAGAAGTCTGTAACCATCTAAGTCCAATTTCTCTGCATATAAATAATATATTTTTCTTATTATGTCCTGGTATTTTTAGAAAAAGATAATTAGGACCCCATCTGTAATTACAAGTAAATCGTCGAATAACATTTTTAAAAAATGCATAAAAACCTTGAAAAAATTATATCCCTAATGACCAAGGACTATTTGAAAGGGTGTTTGATTGACTTTTAAAAAGATGCTATATAGAAATGATTTAAAACAGTTTTTATTATATCTGACAGTTTACACGTTTCACTAGATATAAATCATAAGTAATATAAAAAATAAACGCATACTTTGTAGACAAACACGAAATAGAAAACGGGTAGAGAAAACTTTAAGATCCAGTTGAGTGATCAGTAAAAGTTGTGTATAGTAAAAAAAAATATTTACTTCTCGAAAGTACATCCCGTAGCAAACTCATTTTACTCTGCGATATCCGATAGTAAAAACGAGAATCGATAGTTAAATATGGCGGACATTTCACAGCTGTTCCAAAAGTCATCTGACACATTGAAAGTTGCAGTATGAGACAATTAATCATTAAATATCCCGCTATTTCAGTGATGAGAGTTCGTCCGATGATGATCTCGTTGTTTAATATACATTAGCACACATAATACGAAAAAATTTCATCACCAAAGTGACATATCAAACGCGAAAAAATCTATATTTCATGGTTATCATCTCCATCTATGCTCTGACAACAGTAAATTGGACGTTCGAACAACTCTAAAACGATTTTTACCACGAGCGTTAGTAAAAAGTTACTAATGACCACACAACCGGCCCTAAGGCGGCTGCGCCAGTATCGTTTTTTTTTGTGTAATGCGATAATGCCAACGGAACAAAAAAAAAATTGTGTTGTCAGGTGTACTTCGTAGTTCAAATAATTCTCAAAGTTTATATCCATTCACATGAACATTTAATGAGAAATGGTTATTACATTGCTCTTATATTACTTGTTAATATTTAATATAGTTCAACGAACAACGTTCTTTTAACGTACCTATATTATTATTAAATGTTTCGTATTGTATGAATCCTTGTTTTATATTCTATAATTCTGCAGCTGTTCGTGTATTTGAAAGTATACAAAAATATATTTCCAACTTTAATCAAGCTGGTATACAAGTGAGGTTCTTCAGAACAGGCGAAATGAAAAAATGAAAAATATAAGTAATTATACTTTATTTTTAAACTACGGTGGTTATATAGAAACGTAATATAATATATACAAGAAACAAATAACATATAAAATATAACATTTTATCGATTTTCGCAGCGAATCAACTGGGTCATCGAGGACATTTATTTTATATTTTATTGTACACAAGGATGATTATATTATAATACAAACCACAAACTGTGTGTAGCGTATGTGATTATTTAAGAAAAATGTATTTTAATATTTTTAGACATAAAATAAATTACAAGTTTGTTAAAAAAAAATTTGGCTTGTATTTCGTATATTTTTCACGCCGATTAGAATGACGCCTCCAGTACGCATGTACCTTCACTGACTCTCAGAGATCAAAATCTCATTAGAGAGATCATCGTGGACACGAACCTTAATGTAATATCGGAGCCGGAGTCAGATTCGGAGGATGTCTTAACGGCTCCTCAGCCATGGCTTGATTTATAATATTTTTAATTTTAAGCAGAGTCGGACTGTAAAGGTGAAGTCAAAATCGGTAGATTTTTATAGTCCTGTTATATACAGTCGAACTCGGTTATAACGAGTACAAAGGAACCAGCTAAACTTGCTCATCATAACCGTTACTCGTTATTACAAAAAATATTTAACAACCAGTAAAATTAAAAGGAAGTCAAATACGTATGAAAAATCAAAAATCTATAATTGTATGAATAAAAACATTTTAAAGTAAATTACTACATTCAATCACATTATTTCTTAACAAAATTAAAAATAATGCTCTATTTTAAAGTTTAAAACTTACTATGCACACAAAATAAACATCCATTGTTTTTTTCTAAGAAATTACAAACCTGAAAGGAATCGTAAACAACAAGGAACCGACGCTGCTTTCGATTTTATGACTTCTCAAGAATTAGGGTTTTTAGAACGTGTAGATTATTTTATTCAATTGTTACCAATATGTTTGCAAGTTATATCAGTGAAGCGAGCTCACTATAACAGTGAAGAGTTATATAATAAGTATTTCCTCGTTATAACCGTGCTCGATATAATAAATATACGATAAATAGAAGTACAAATTTTTGTGTCGAGGTTCCCAGGATATTCTGTCGTGTCTCCGATCACATTAATAGGATCGAAGATTAGACACAGAAGATAGTTTAGTGTTTGGTACAGGTAAAAAACATGAACATTATTTCAGCGTGATGAAAAATACGTATGGATTTCTTTTTGGACAGTGGCGTAAAAATGATTTAACTTTGAAGGTTAAGGCGATGTGGTCTAATAAATAAAAGATGTGTTATAAAATTGTATAAAACCACACAACTAGGGATTGCTTAATTTGGATCGAATTGGAAAACGAGTCCAAGTTGCCCGAATGAAGCGTTTTTTCTTGGTTAAGTGCACACCGCGATAAAAGTGATTACTTTGTGTGTCACGGCTTTAAAAATTAGTTTACCTCAAGTGATGTAATGGATACGATAAAAAGATTACTAATTATATTACGTTTCCGTTGGCTGCTTCGAAACAAAAAATATTAATTATTAGCATTATAAGTACCAGTCATTAGGACACACCACTCGGGTTTAAATTAATTTTATGAGCAACAAAGAAAAATAAATTAAAACTTACAATTTAAAATAAAAAAACGTAATTTTTTTTGTTTCTAAAAAAGTCGCCAATATTCTTGCATTGTTTTACTTAGTTGTGCTATGTATGAAAAGTAGGACTTACTAGTCTATTGAGACAAGGCTCAAATCTCGATCGACCCTCGAAATCGTAGGCATTAGTGACTCGCAATTTGTTACAACTCGTTAACGAAAACGTGTGTATCTCTAAATCTATAAGTAGGTGCCTCTCGCTCATGCCGACACACGGCAGTTGCGTATTCAAGACGTATAAAAAAAATATTATATTATTCTTTTACTATGTTTTTGGCAAGCGCGAATCGTATCTTAAACAGAAAATGCTAGTCGAATTCATAACTAGTAATTTAATTATTTCCTAAAAAGTAAATATAATAGAAAAGAAAATTACAAATTTAAAAAATCGCCATCTGTCATTTTTCCACTTGCAAAATGTGAGTGTGCGAATGGGTTTTTCGAGGGTTGTACTTGATGACCAGGCGAGTATCTCACCGCTGTATTGCCCGTCAACTTTTACTGGTATTATAGTTTCTACTTTTATGATTTTCACAGCAAAAAAAAAAAACACATTTTTTTAATTTGTCGTACACAAAAAAAAAAACGAATACGGTAGCTACAATTATCAACGCACGCGTGTGCCAAATTTCACCAAGATAGGTTAAGTGATAACTTCTAAACCGTTTTGAATTTTTGAATAACTTTTTTTGATGCTTAATGTATTGCTAGTGTTGTTCTAACTACTGTCTCTGGAATATCCTGTACAAGATAATAATTAAGAAATCATTATTATGTAAGATTATATAGATAGTTTGTGTATTTGGGAAATACGTTTGATAGAAACGGAAAGGCTGAGAATGATATCGAAAAGAGGGCGACTGCAGGGAATAAAGTGAATGAATCTATTTATGACAGAGTAAAGAATGACTTTGTATAGTGAGTAAGATTAAGAAAGGATCACTGAGGTGATTTGGTCATATGGAACGGATGAATGAGGAGAGAATGGTAAAAAAGATATATGACGCAAGTGTTGATGACACTAGAAATAGAGGACGTCCGCGGAAAACTTGGCACTACCAGATAAACCAGATAATGTAGGATGGTTCTGTTAGAAGCCCCAACAATAGGAGAGGAAATATGAATGTGTATGAGGCGAGAATTGTGTCGAGACAGAGGAGTGTGGCGCTCTATCCTCTCTGCCTACCGCCGCGGGGAAACGACGTGATGGTAAGTAAGTAATATAGATAAATATTGTATTACATTTATTCGTCCAAATGAGAAAACAAAAATTATACTACAGAAGAAAGGAACTTCCACAAGAATCGGCCTCGCCTGAATCAATAATACCCATACAAAATATATGTCCAAATTTCTAATAAAGTACTGCAAATTTGTATTTTGGGTCAAGGCAGCACCGTCCAGAAAGGCTTAATATACATCGCTACGACACGTCTGAGAATACTGGTACTCGAATGAAGTACGCAATCTACTATCGACCGATTCAAACGAGTCAGATGGATCATATCTGTACAAGTTTTGGGCAGAGTTAGAAAGCGATGACGTACGTATCAATATTAATGTCTGGCGTATCCAGCGAGCCGTCGGTTCACGTTGAGACAGATACCCGCGACCTGGTTATGAACGTTTCGTGTAAATTTGCGAAGTCGCAATTCCGAAAGGAATGGAGTGACGGCGATGAATTGACAGTAAATTAAAAAATTAATTTACCAATATTCATATTGAATTAATCTGACGGAAAATGCTGGAGAAAATGAACGCGAGGGAATGATCAAAATCGTACATTTGTATAGTGAACCGGACACAGTGCAAACGCAGCTGGCGCCGCCGACCGGCCGCGCGCGCTCTGGGCCAAGCCGCAATCTTCTAGCGTCCCTCGACCGATCAATAGCGTTAAGCTCCGACCTCTGTATCAGCATGCCACCACATAAACAATAATTACCCGCGTAATATCATTAATCACTGCAAAACACAATACAATTTTTCACGCAAGTGCCGTTGGTTTCATTGTGCTCATACCGCAGTCACGAATGCCTCTTCTTATCGAGTAAACTAAGATGTATACCGATATACACAAACACGAATGATAAGTCGACTTGGGGCCGGATTATCATTCACATAAGTAGTAATCCTTCTGACTTGATCCATTCAAACACACGGTATACGCAATAAACTCCAAATATTCAATGCGTTGATAAAATGCCATCAACGAAAACTGACAGAAAATCTAATATAATAATATTTTAGATGTCACCAAATTTTTTCAAATGTTCAACGCATAAAAACTAAACATACGATGTTTCGCGTAAATCGGCGAGGGACGTCTGTTTCGTTTCATTGATTTATTATTAAAAAATAAATTAAACGCACGCCGTAAAGCGAATCGCGGACTCTTTGTTCGCGTGTCAGGGCACATAAAAATCTAAAAACATCTTTACACTACCATTTATTGTGTGCGCGATAAATTCGTAGTCTAACTAGGATTTAAAAAAATCAGTAAAAATAATAAATAAATGCAATAGTTTATTTGTTAACTTTACAGCATCTTTCAAAATAGAGATTAATTCTCTAAAAAGCATCCACACGCCTGTATTAGAAAATATACTTCCGCATATTTAATTAATGTGAACTTGTACGTATATACCAAACCAGGAAAGGAGATACCGCTTCGTACATAACTAACCAATGTAACTATACATACACATGTGAGTTATTGACTCACCAAGGGCATCCGTCCAGCACGTCGTTAAATACATAAATGCTGGATAATAGAACAGTACAATTATCGAAGAAACGATTAACGATGGTTGAATGAATTAATTATCAAGAATGACAAAAATATTACGATATACGTATATATTAATAATGTAATTAAAGTCCATGTCTGTAACATGTCTACTTTTAAAGCCACAGAATAAACATGTAAAAGTCTTTTTTTTTTTGGTACACGTACGCGACGGATGAGTTAAAAACGTGATTGCGTATAAATGGACTAATAATGCCTGTTACAAGAAATAGCCAATTATATTTGACACACTGCATCCTCAACAATCAAGAATGAATACTGTTAATGCTAAAAACAAATGTCAGATTTAGCGATGCAAAAAAGATCATAAAAAACCTAAACACGATAAAATGATTCGTATTAAAAGTTGAGGAATAACTTGAGAATAATGACAATATTTAATAAAGTTGGGGAAAATAATAATCTTTGGACCTCAAACAGATGATTTGAAAAAAAAACCCATTAAACATACAACACATACATTAATAGAATGTTCTACAAGAAAAAACTGCATAATGCGAATACAATTTGCGCGAGAATCGACCAACGCGCTCGAGCAAAATGATACATTTCCCGCTTTAAGTAGCTGATCTCTCATCAGAAGAGCTAAAGCGATGATCTCCTTCAATTAGAAGAACCTCATGTGTATAAAAAAGAAGATAAGGAATGTGAGCAAGAGATTATGAGACGTTTGCTGCATAAGAGGGATTCGATCAAAATTTCAACTCCTTGGCCGCCCACGTCGCAAATATCCGACAGCGAAAGGGATGGAATGAGAACTGTCACAATTTAAGTTGGCTATCGTGAGTACAGCGGACAACCACGTGATATTTCGCGCCGTTTATTTCTCCACGGAAATGAGCATCAAATGACGCATGATATCATCGGCGCCGCGGATCGGATCTTTAACCAAATTATTATTTCCAGATATTTTTCGTTTTTGTTGCCAAGTAATTCAAGTGAATAAGATATTATTTTTTTAGTTATTAATTAAAATTAATATACGAACGTAGCATTGGCCATTGCCGCGGCATCATTTTATGCGTGCTGTTAGTGCTATATAAGTGCGATATGTAATGTGTACGCAGTTGTAAAGTGCTAATATTTTTTTTTTGTTTTAAGCATCACATTAAACACAATAATATTAATAAAATCTGATGTCGTTCTCCCAAAAAAACAAATAATAATGTTCTAAGTGTTTATAGCCTGACAACACTATCAACTTTTATTTTTTCCTTTTTTCATCTCGAAACCGTACGAAATCGCGGTCGATGGACGCTGATGGTGAAATAGTACCCACGTATTTTTATTTTAGTTATACCAAAGTTTCCACGGTTTTTTCGTAAAAATAAAATTCGAAAAAGCTAGCCTGTGAATTTTGGCGCCAATATGGTGACACCTACGATTTTTCTGGGCAGCTAACACAGGTTAATAAATGCAGACCTGTATATAGAAAGTGTCGCAATTATCAACTATAGAAAATTACATGATGAAATGAAAAAGTCAAGCTCTGTTCTTAAATCTCAATTTTTTTTTTGAAATTTTTATAATTTTATAATATTACTTCATTCTATACAATACTCCAACAAAGAAACTACTTGGAAAGGAATTATACATAAATACAATCAAGAGTAATGCCAAAAGAAATTAGAACTTGTAATTGCTGTCTGAGTGTTCTGGTAAATTGTTTCATTTGTGATTTGAAGGCTATATAATTTATTTTTTTTGTTTTAAAAAAAAAGCAGTTTATCATTTTAATTATTTCTATATTATTCATACAATAAATAAAAAAAAATACGTTTGATTTGATATTTTTATTGTCGAACGTAACTTCACCCTGATATCGTTAAAAAATTCGCTCAGCGGAAGGTAATTAATTACAGGCTGAATTAATCGCGTTAAACGAGATTTTCCTGTATCGCAATTTAAAAAAATTGAATATATGTATATTTGAGTGGAAAAAACACAAAATATTACGGTCAGAAGTAAACTTTCAAGCAGATATTAGGATTCAGATACGAATAGAAACGCTACTGTTATGAACGCGCCCCACGACGAGCAAGTTTCGCCGTTGCTTCGAGCAGAATGACTTATTGATTAACTTACGGAGAACTTTCACCGAAAAAGTTTATCAGACTCGCTGCCTACTTAAGACAATTTTCCAAAATAGATTGCCAAAAGCGCTGCGTAAACAACTTCGAGAAACAAGATAATGTAAATGTTACAACTAATACTGGTATAAATTGGTTAAGCCGAAACACTGCCGAGTTGACAACGAACAAAATCGATTATAAATCTGATACAGAAAGGCCATTATCAAGCTACGTCACGATTCAGAATGGCGGTCCTGCATCAGAGCTACGTATACACACACAAATACTCTGAACAAGGGGCCAGTGACGATGGTCTAACGCACGGTCATTCGGGTATCAGATCAATGTGTGGTATTTTTTGCGAGTACCCTCGAAAAACACGATTAACCGGCTCACTAGAAAACGGACTGGTACACGATCATTCAGAATGACGAGGAAACTTACACTTGTCATTCGGAATGATATTTTTCTACTCCAGACTATCGTTGTAAGTAGCTGGTTAGATTCTATTATGTTTGTCAATTATATTAGCTATATTGACTTCAAGAGAAGTGAACTGTAAAATGTGGGAGAAAGAATGACTTAAAAAACGTCAAAAATACACACAAATCAACTTGCTGCGTGAGATTTCACAGACGTTGACAAGATGACTATAGACACTACTGCCGTATGAACAAAACGCTTTTTGAAAAATTACTCATTTAATGACACAAAATACTATGAGGGAATCCTAAACGATTATCCT
The DNA here is from genome assembly GCA_031772225.1 of Eubasilissa splendida. NCBI lineage: Eukaryota > Metazoa > Arthropoda > Insecta > Trichoptera > Phryganeidae > Eubasilissa > Eubasilissa splendida. The sequence goes on from CM062856.1 coordinate 19,952,391, forward strand.
GTACATTGCGGTTTCTTGCAACTGAACGTTCTTACGAACATCTCAAATTTTCAGTTATAACATCACTATCAACTATTTCGCAAGCCTCAATGGAAACATGTCCAGACAATTGTCTTCGTTCTCAAAGACTATATGAAATGAAAAATAATGTTTTTATTTCTTTATCAATCCAAACAGTTTATATATAGTTACGCTTCCATTGATTTAGTTAAATCAATAAAAGAGAGATTAGAGATCGCTATAACTATCAAAACAGCCGGCAGGGCAAAGCTTCGCATAGTTAAATAAATCGTTCTGACACATTATCATCTTCACAGTTGGTAGGATCGCTAATGTCAACACTTCCACCGTCCTCCATCATTGCGAGTCGGTCGACACAAGACTGACGCGCCACACTACACGATCATTCCGACTGACAGTCTCTCCTCCACCCGGCATTCGTCATTCACGGTCATCATTCCTTCAATCATCATCATACACTGTCAGTCTGAATGTCAATCTCACTCGTGAAGGAGCGTGTGTAGACAAGTCCGATATTAATTTTCAAAAAAATATTTCAGGCAGTGGTGCAGTGTAGCTAAGGTATTTTTTAGCACACGATAAATGACGTTACTTCACGTCTTTAAATATATAGCTATATAATACAGCGGAAATCGTTTAACATGAAATATTTCATAGTAAAAGAATTGACAGATGCCGGCCTAGTCAATTTAAATTATAAAGTTACTTAGTAAGCAATTCGCTGACAACGCGGCCGATAGACAATCAGGGTAATGTTCAAAGTGGTGAGGGTGATGTGCGGTAAGCGGCATCCATGTTAACCATCAGATGTCGGGTCTGATTTATTAATAGAAAATCGAGTAGTAAAAATCATAAACAATTTGGTGACGATGTGAGCGATTAATTCAAGCATAATTCGTTTCATGCACATGTAGTGGAGGGGTTTGGAACATTAGTTGCGGGACGAAGGACATTCTACACACATTCTTTGTGGAAACAAATCCGATAGATTATGAAAATTTTCGAAAATTAAATCTTTATGTAAACAAGACGTATTTTTTACATTAATGCATATTATATTGTTAGTGTTTAAATTTTCGTTCCAATCGAGTCATAAATTTAAAAAAAGTCGCGAAGCTATTTGATTACGCAAATGGTATCAAAGTGATCATGTGGGTGACACCAAAATGCAAATATTGAAACGAGGAATTTGCTTTAGTTCAGGTCTATATATTTGGTAGTCCACGGTATCAAGTTTAAAAAAATGTATGAAATCGCATAGCATTTTGTACAGACCAGAATATTTTTTTCATGTTGACCGATTTTCCATATTGCCACTGTTTACTGACTTAATTTATGCAGTTATCTTTTGTACTCGTTCTAATACGGATAGTAGTCCATCTAGTTCGGTTAGGTTAGTATATATTTTTTTCATATATTTCCTAAACAATTTGCAAACGTATTAGAAATGGAATAAAAAAATGTTTGCTATCTAAGGTGACATTTTATAAACCAAACAGAATCCAGAGAATAGCGGCGAACAGACAACGGGACACAAAGAAATGTTCATTCTTCACTCTATCTTATGTACATTTTCAAACATATACCTGAACAATCGCACTTCCCTTTTATAATCACGATCATATTCACTTCCGTACGTTGGCAGCGCTGACAACAAAACTCCATTATGCGCCGCTAGTCTCGCTTCAGATGTCAAATTTATGTTGGCGATAAATGTATTCAAAGCACCACATACATAGACATCTTCCGTTCGATATCTTTCTCGACCAAATATTTTCTCTGCGATAGAAACTAAATTCATCAAATAGATTATTTTTTATAGTGACGTATAACATGGGCGGATCGTACACAATTGTGTCGTTTGCTTTGTATATTTCAACAGTGTATAAGTTTTACAAAATTAAACAGTAGAAACCGTTCGACTATCACGATGCATTTGTTCGAATTAGATATTTGGCTTGTGTTGAACTGTTTACCAAATTTAATGAAAATTATTTAATTAAATTACTAATTTTGTGCTAATTGGATATTTTCTTACTTTTAGTTTATTTATATTAGTTGCTACTAAAAATAATTTTTGTCTTTGTGTTCTTAACCTAATCCAACTAAATGTTTACAAAAGTAATTTCTGAGATACTTGCATTGCAATTGCACGTGCCATTCGGCCAATCAGTCTTGTCCTGTGGTAATTCTACTTCCCACCCGTTAAAATGTTGTTACTTGTACTCATCTAATATTTTCAAGGGATTTTCGCAAGTTCGGTGCTATTTTTGGTGAACATTTACTAAATTTGGTATCTCACAAGTATTTTTGATATTTATTAGTTTTAGAATACATTGATATTGGTTTAGAGTTAAAGCAAATAATAGAAATCTCATAGAGACGAAGCAATGTTTTATTATATTTAATGAAAATATATGGAAGTACGGGTAATTACAGAACTTACGACCTCTCATCATTGACACTGTCTCATTGTAACATATATGCTATTTTAGGGAAATAAATGATCAAATTTAGTTACTCGAAGTGAGTCTACATATTAACATATATACAACTTTAAAAAATTGGATAGATATGGAGATTGATGGGTGAGAATGGTGAACGTTATATTTATATAAAGTGATCACTTAAGCCAGCCGAAGATAGGTCGTAAGCCTTGTAATTACCCATACTTTCATATATTTTCGATTGAATATCCATGAGGTATCTATTATTTGTTTAATAACAGTGCCTTTGTATGTGAAAATCCATTAATTGTGTGTTCATTGACATATTCAAATATTGTTCAGAGTTTAATTTGATCTCTTAGATATACGATGGCCCTGCGCTACGCAAACGAAAACAATAATATATATTATCCCGCTAGCTTTGAGTCATTCGGTGCGAAAAACAACAGATTCAATTGTGCAGATCGCAAACACGACGAGGATAAATTGTGATGACGTCATTTTTATTGATCTGAAACTAAGACATAAACATACTTTTAAAATTAGCAATATTATCTTTGTGGTTAAAATTCATATTTTTATTTATTATCTTTGTTTTATTAACCACTAAATTGAGTTTAAATACATCTACCTGTTTCGAAAAATACCATTTTCTTCTTCAGGATGTCATAACTAAAAATAAGACATAAACCACTGCCCCGGTGTCGCAACACAAGGAATAATAATACGCGTATTTATCTATTATCTTTCATAGAATACACACTCCGGTACACCACGCGCACCGCGCACTGCGCAATAAGTTCGCAATCCGAGTGAACTAGAATACCACACAAAGAAGCGGTGTCGGTGTCCACGATTGCTAAACCGATTGTCTCAGCGGGCTCGTTCATAATCATTCAATCACTCCACATGTTTTGACGGAGTCCAGGAACATTTGTCGGTGGTCACAATTGAATCAGGCACAACGTAGCGTGATATGGTCGTATATGATTTTTTACACTTTTGATTACAAAACATAATTGAAACAATACATTCATGAAAAAAAAAAATCTAATTATATCCACAATAAATATTTATATTTAACCTAAACATTATAAAAAGAAGTAAAAATGTAGACGGAACAGTTTTGGACAAAAGAAAAACATTATTTTTATTTGTTAACTTTGTTTTATTAACCACTTATTGAGTTTAAATACATCTACAGGTTTCGAAAAATACCATTTTCTTCTTCAGGATGTCATTACTAATCAAAAACATATGTTATTGTTTCTTCACCAGAATCCATTTTTAAAAAACAATAATTATTTAAAAAATTCATTTAGTACCTAAAAATTATTCGAGTAAATTTGTATTAAGTAACAATTTGAGTTAGGTACTAAATTTATTTTTTAAAAACAGATACTGGTAAAGAAACATTAACATGTTTTTGATTAGTATTGACATCCTGAAGAAGAAAATGGTATTTTTCGAAACCGGTAGATGTATTTAAACTCAATAAGTGGTTAATAAAACAAAAGTTAACAAATAAAAATAATGAGTTATAAACCACAAAGTTAATTTTGCCAATTTTAAAAGTAAAAGTAAAACAATTCGTTCAAAATTAAAACAGCTAAAAATGGATTTTTTAATTATAAATATGGTTTTCATTCGGAAAATAATTTTCCAGATGAAGAAATGTAGAATACAATTGTGGGCGAACGGTGTTCCGGAAACCGTTCAAATGGAGTTCACAACATTTTCTAAACGACTATGTAGTAAAATATTCATTATTAATAAAAATTAAACGTATACATTAAACACATACATAGAAAATCAATAGAAAAAATATTTTTGTTGCTACCGGGATTCGAACCTGGATCATTTCCTGTCCTTATTATGCTATACCAACATAGTAAGTTAACGACAAATTTTCGAATTTATATGTTACACTTTTCAAATTGATTACATCTGTCGTTCCATTATTTAGAAAGTCATCTACTTTATTTTTACGGAATCTCAAATACGCTCGAGTAATCCGATACGCCAGAAATAACAATAAATTTTTATTATATTTTTCGATGAAATTGATTTTACATGTATATCTTTCTAATTAATGCATTTAATTAGTATTTAAAATATCACACACCATCTGTTCTGAATAATTACAACTTCCCAATAAGAATGTGCTATTAATAAAATGTTATATTTATTTATATTACTTACTTTACTTTATCACTCTAAATTATATAGCGGAATTTTTTTTAATTTCACCTCATGAGCGGTGAACCGAACACCGCCGAAGAAATTGAAAAAAAATATTCTCCACTTGAAAGTAATGTAATATCTCAGTTTGATGTAAATGACAGATGATAGTTTGTTTATTCCATGGTCGCGATTTAATTCAATCTTACCAGAATAAAATAAAAACATTTTTCCATTAAAATTTCTAATCTAATGGGATTATTCACAATTTATACATCACATGTAAGAGTACTGTTCATAGTTCAAAAAACAAATAAGTCACGCAGTAATAATAAAACGAAACAATTTTGTAAAACTACGCTTACAGAGACGCCGAGTCTGCGAAGCTTCGAGAAGAATGAACAAAGTAATTCTGAAGGAATTGCGGTACCGACAGCATGGCAGATCTGACTGTCTGCACCTTGACTACATCGCAGAAAGATATTGATGGGTGGTGGGGTACAACCCTAGTGACGGTATTACAAAAACGGCGGGGGATTTTAAATCCTCGTGTGCCACAAATTATCCGTTTAAGGGGTGGAATATAATTTATCGGTTTTTTGTTGCCAACACTAATGGAAGTTAATCCTGGAAGTGGCAAAATGAAGAATAAAAGTAGACTGAATGCGGTCGCACAGGCGCTTGTGCGCCAAAATCTTTGACAGAGTGAAACTAATCTATTTATATAGCATAGGCGGTAGAATTAATCGTTAACAGAATGAATGAAACACGTTTAATAATGGATCGAAAGTATCGATTTTTAAACACAAATGAGAATAATCTAGAGAAATCACTCAAACGGCATTAAGAAGAAACAACTAACGGATAATCTTTAATTTTAAAAATGTATGTGTAAGGGATGAAGAGAACGTGAACGTATAATAATTAGACTTCGATGATTTATTTGATTCCGTTTGCGCTGTTGTAGAAATAATTTTCTCAGATTTTTCGTTTTATTTGACTTCAACGTGATTTAAAAGGTCCAGGAAGTAACTTTCCACGATGGGCGATCTAGCGTACATATTATATATATACAAAGTGGCAACGGTAGAAAAAAAACTAATCAATCTTTCTTTAGATCGCTTCAATTTTTACATACATGTTGACATCTCACTTTCCCGCACAACCGGGCGCCGCGATACCACTCCAACATTCCATCGTGTCGTATTCCCACGAGGCCAGACAGAGGATAGGATGCCACCCATTCATATTTTGCTTCTTGCACGTAAACACCGGTCGTCGATTTTAATGTTCCAATACTTATTGGGTTATCCCAACGTGATCATTTATTTTCTTACTCAAAACGGGACATCTACTCCACGGGCTACGCTATATTCTGCACGACACTTTTCACATCTGGCGTCCGATGGAGTACTCATTTGCATTATAAGTTTGGATTAAAAAAAATGTGCTAATTGTATAAAACCGAAATTAACTGAAAGTTTCGCCTCGCTGTGACGTTTTTTTATTTAAAACACTTAAGTGTCAAAAGTGTTAATGAATCAGAAAGGTGATTAATGTTTACTAAAGGAATGAGGAATACAATCAATGAGCAAAATGTAATTAATTCAAGGTTTAAATACAGTGAGAACTATAACATACTCAGACTAAAACTATTGTAATAATAATAATAATTGTTTTAAACAAGTATTTAGTTGAATCATAAATAAAAAATACAAAAAAAACAAGCTGATTAAAATATTATATTTTTAGGAGAACACATTCTTATTGTGAAGTTGTAATTATTCAGAACATAGTTCTGTGATATTTTAAATATGAATTAAATATATTAATTATAAAGATATACATATAAAATCAATTTCATCGAAAAATAAAAACATTGTTGTTGCGCTATTCTAGCTTCTACTATCAGATTCACTCAAAGGTATTTGAGATTCTGTAAAAATAAGGTAGATGGCTCTGTCAAATGATGGAAAGATTAAATGTATTGATATCAAAAAGGTAACATATAAGGACGAAAAATTGTCGATAAAAATAGTGCCGCTGTAGCTTAGTTGGATAAAGCACCTCCCCCGGTTAGGGAAGAGATCCAGGTTCGAATCCCGGTAGCGCAACAACAATGTTTTTATTTTTCGATGAAATTGATTTTATATGTATATCTTTATAATTAATATATTTAATTCATATTTAAAATATTATACATAAAAAAAACTAACAAAATGATATTAATAATAAATGACTAACAAAATAAACATGAAATAAGAAATCCATTTTTAAGAATTGACAAGATTGTAGTCCACACTGGGATCTGTTACTTATATTAACTTTATACCACTTATCTTCTATATATAACAAGATATTGATTAGCATACCAATCTCTTAACATTTACTGTAAAAAAAAGCATTAATGGCTCTCGGGCAAATTATCTCTGTGGCATGAATACAACCTGTAGTATATCTTCAAACGTTCACTACGAAGGCTTCTCCCATATCTATTATATGTGTTGAGAGTACATACTATTTTCACCTTACGTATTCCACATAGCATCTAAACCATATAATATAGTGGCAAGGTAAACAACAGGAATTGATAATATCGAGGAGCCCCTGGAATGACCCTCTTTGGAGCCTCAGCGATGAATGAGATGCAAGAATGAAAAAGAGGCAAGGATTGTATATCAAGACAGAAGATAATGCTCTATTTTTATTCTATCCACTCTGACAACTAATTGTGTATTAATGTAAAAAATTACATCAGTCTTATATTCTTTTACCATATTCACCCGGCAGAACTGGAAAAAATGAACATCATCTGAAAAATATATTTTCCCTTTAGGAGAAGGTTCAATATCAATGTCAACATCAAGAAAACTAAATACTTGATAATGTCGAGAAAGAGTAATCCGCCCAGAGACCCTAGCTTGGAGTGCTCAACTTTTGAATATATTCCATACTTCAAGTTGGTTGGTGCCGGATCTTGAATTCGAGGGTACCCTCGCCATTCCCATTTAGTTGTGGCTTGTCTTTCTTGGAGTGAGACAAGCCATCTTTCAAGTACCTGGTAACCAACATAGTCCTTGGAATTTACAAAATAGAAATGGGGCTTTTTTGCTTTGAAAAGCCTGTTCAGATCCATGCTATAGTCAAGGAAAATAGCAGTTTATGAGTGTGAAACCTAGAACACTATGAAATAGTAATTAAAGGATATCCAAGAATTCAAAAACAAAATTCCCCAAAGAATATTTGGACCAATTAAGGTTAATTACCGTTGGGCTTGTCGAGGTCATCCAATAACTAAAAATTTCAGCAGTATTTAAGTCCTGAAGGCTAAGATGAGCTAGACATGTCAGACGTGACGACTCCAGAGCTCTCCGTAAGGTCCATGAAGCAACACCAATGGGAACATGGCTCTTGAAACGCTCAAGAATGAGTTGGACAATGTTTGACAGGATGCAGGATGGTTTGGTGGACTGCAGATAGCTATAGATCCGAAAGGCCTTTTGAGCCAACTACAATAATAACAATATTTACCTTTGAGCGTTATTGACTGAATGAGAAACTTGAAAGTTAAAAGAATTGCTATACTGTCTGGATTTTTTACATATTTACTAATGCACAGATGAGCATGCTGATTAGAACAGAACAATGCATTGTTTTAGATTGATATGGGCAATATCATAAAATATTTTACAATAGACAAAAATGTTGAAATTCTTTATAATGTAAAAAAATATATATTTGTGGACAAAGTGAATCTTCATGGTAAGAATATTAAATGTATAATAGACATTTTTAAGATTACTATTATCATTTATAAGGGGATTCAATACATAATGTGCATAATATCAACTATATTGAACTATTTATTGAATGTGTTTGATTTGAACAATTGTTGATTAATCAATAAATTATATACTTATAGCAATGATAAAATATTTTGACAAAAATAAATCATTATTGGTCTGCTTGATTGCTAAATACACTCTGGAGACTATTTATAACGTTACAATATAAAAATACGAAAATACAAGAACAAAGGAAATTATGAAAATGAAAAAAATAATACTAAAATTTCTACTCAAAGTAAGACAGGTGATGGGAGAGAAACCTTTGAAGTGTGTAGCTGAATGACAACTGTATATTGATGTCCAAATTTCAGTATTACAAATAAATCAAGAATCAGTTTAAGTCAACCTATTAAGATGGTATCAACAGTGTAAATTGTAAACGTGCACATAAATGTGTGCCAAACTAAAAATAAATCTGTCTTCAAATTCATCATGAGGTTTGAGAGGTTATGTAAACAAAAATATTTCTCTCGCATAAAAACAAAAGGTACCTACCTTGAAATATCCGCCCTGGTAAAGCGTGTCAGGAGGTCCGAATATCGCCACTTCCCATTCGAAAAGATTTTCCTCTCCCACTAACTTGACTCTAAACCCTTCGACTGGCTCCTCCTGCAAGCTCTTGTACTCCAGGGCCAGCGCTCGTAGAGCTGAACTAGACGGGGTAACAGACATCTTTATGTGATAATATTATTTTTCAATTTGCTCACGGAATTATAACACACGGTGTGTTTTCACCGCGATCAATGCCGTGCCACCAACACTTTCACACACAATATCAATTCCCTTTCTACACTGATAATCTTTCACAATGTATAAATTTTCTACTTTAATTGTGCAAACATAACGCCAACGCGAGACGGTCTCGATCACGGGATAAGATTATATATCACACACTTTAAAAAGCCAATACTGTTTGGATGTCCACGTTAAGAACAGTACTCTGCGTTTAAAATAGGTGATCTATAATGCCTGAACGCGACGAATGTTGGCAAATGAATAAAATAAACAGTGTATCGGAACAGCCACAGCGAACTGAATAGAACAACTTCAAGGAAAACAGCTGTTATTTCCGTATACAGCTGCGCAAGTTTTTGCGCAGGTACATATGTGTTTGTTGGACGACATCTATGAATGAATACAGTAAATATTGTATACCTCATGACTCAATATACAAAATGATGTACAATGTTTCTCAATAGATGTATAATATATTTTTTATTAAACCTATAAGGAAGATTTTAGACACAAAATGTTTAAAATATTTTTCAATAGATGTCTATATATATATTTTTATATAAATACATGTATTAGGTACAAATGCTTTCAAGGTCCTGTGGCGCAACGGATAACGCGTCTGACTACGGATCAGAAGATTCCAGGTTCGAATCCTGGCAGGATCGAAATTTTTTGTACATGTTTTCTCGTTAGTCTATTTTGTAAACTCCTACAAAGTATTTCTGTTTTCTTAATTCCAATATATAAAACAGTGAAATTATGAAAAATGTAAGTTGCTTCCAATTCACTAAAAAATTGAGCAATATTTTGAGCAAAATTACAATAAACTCAATTTTTACTAATATCCAAACGTCTTTCTGTGTGCTACGTGTAGTGAAAATACAATATTGCGTCGTCACCATAACGTAATAAACACAAAAAACTGTAAAAATATTTCATCTTTGTAAATTTCTATACGTTACAAATATAGAATTTTCAATAAATAATAAAATAAAGAAATTGGACGCCGATTTTGAGGGGACCCTTTGGGATTGAGATCTCGTTGTCTCTCGCAAGACTTGTAACGTACCCCGAAATCATACGAAAGAAAATACATACTAATATAAGATACTCGTACAGGTGTACAATATCGATTACTTCTCATCATTCAATTTTCAAGCCAATTTAGTGCGACACATATAATTTATTGTTAATTAATTGTTCATATTCTGGTGAAAAAGAGATTGCGTTATCAGATAGATAGTACCACACATTAAAGGTCACTGAGAACTCAGGGGTCACCCAAACGGTACCACCATTCCCCATGGTACATTTACCTATTTCCCTTGCATAGTTCAACGTTTCTTTTCAATAGATTTTGAACACCTCATAAGACCTATAAAAAGATCCACCCTCCTTTAACGCCATTAGGGGAGGGAAAATTAAAATTAAAACATTAGTTTTCATAACATTTTAATATAATAAATCATTGAATTATTTTGCCGTTAACAGTGGACAATGAAATATTATATAATACAAATTAAATTAATCAACTACAGAAAAAAATAATTAATCGAAAATATTGTAGTTGCTTTCGGAATTTGAACTTGGACCTTTATCTATCCGGGGATATGCGTTATCGTTTCGCTTATTGTATACTACTCAAAGGCATGTGCGATTTGTTGCAATATAAAGTTGATTGCTTTTTAAAAATGGAATAACAGATGTATTAATTTGAAAAAGCTACAGCATACTCAGTTGATGTGGCGAAACCGGATAAGACGTTTCCCGGGATAGGAAAATGTCGCAAAGCATTAGAATACGCAGGAAACACATCAATGACAGCATCTCTTAAATATATAATTCTTTAAAAATGGATGCATTCGTTAAAATTAGACGCTGTTTTGGATATTCTGAGTATTCTCTTCCAACATTATTTTCAAAAGCGTCTATTCTCTGTATTCCTGCCCATTATTGTCTTTTATTCTGAGCATGGAAGAATATCGAAATAATAAGATAAGGGATCTAATAAGAATCCCATCATTGTTATAGCCGTACACGTATTTATTTACATCTAAGGATACATTAATCGATATTTTGTTAAATAGCAATGAATAAATTTCTGCTTTAAATCTTCCCCCGCAGAATGACTTGTAAAAGATTATGTTTTTCACTACGGAGAATGTGTCCGAAGTATACAGATTTCCTTATAATTTGCTATTAATCATTTGAACTTATTTATGCGTCTTAATAATAGATCATCCCAAAAATAATGCGATTTTTTCAATTGCATGAATTTAAAGTCGGAGGGGGACGGGATAAACTACCTGTATCAGGATTGATCCAAATATTAAAAAAGCGCAAGATTGAAGGGGATGATGTAATCCCACTATCGAGGCTGAGCCCCCGATCAACTGGGATGAAAATTATGATGTTGATTATTGGTCTATTTTTGTAATACACATTCAAAAATATTCAAAGCATAGTAATAAATATAAGAAAGAGTTTATTATTTAAAATGGATATTAAACACCTCGATTTCGGCTATTTTTTTTTGTTACTTAGCGTCTAATAGTAAGATTAATTCAAGAAATTAGTAAAAGCAGAAGACGAATTTGTCTTTAGAAAAATTTGCACATTTTGTATAGTTGTAGAACTTTTAAAAAAAAACTGTTTATTGCCGGAGTAATAAATTTGGGGGTCCCAATTAATTCCAAAATGTTTATTATTTACCGAACGCAATCTAGTATGTATTATCAGCAATACTATTTAAGATAATTACTTTTAAATGTTTCATTGACTTTTAGCGTAATTACTTCATTTTCGGCTCCAGGATAAATGTATTGAAACGTTTTAAAAGCCTTCCCTTCTGATGATACAAAGTTGGCGTGCAATATGTCCTATCGATTGTTTTACGCTTCATAGAAACTATTAATCATGTCATGTGTTCAATGTTCAGCTACTTCCCGCATAGCTTTAGCGCATAGCCGATAGCACGACGCTTGTATTAACAGGAGGCTTTGATGTGTTCATAGCATTTTATTCTAGTAATGATATCATAATTTATTTATTTATTCTTATTATACACGCCCTATTCAGGCATTAATATAATTTGTAAAATAATTGAAAATTTCATCAGATGTGCTAGAAGTGCAAATACACAAAGAGAATTTTTTTTTCATAATCAAATATAAAAATTATCCTACACCATTGAGTTGAGACACAAAAAATTGTAATAATGTAGTCCTATAAAGAGTTAAATTTACAGCAAAAATGTCGAATACCTCCGCATATTCATTCCCCAAAGAATGCAATCTGGGGACTGCGGAGTTAGCTAATACATGTGTGTTGACATTACCCCTATAATAGAACAATGAATTGTGTCTCGATGACCTCAATGGTGCGTGAAAGTCAAGCAGACCAATAATCTGGGGGCAGTCTATCATACCATTGATGATCCTGTATAGAAATAGAAGGTCGGCCATCGTACGTCTCACTGATAACTTTAACATTTTCAGACGCCTAAGAAGATAATCATAATTGATATCCTCAGAGCGAATATTTAATTTAAAATTAATGAATCTTAAAAACTTTCTCTGGATTCTTTCGACCGCCGTCATGTGAACAATGCAGTGAGGCGACCATATGATCGAATTATATTCTACATGAGATCTGACTAGAGAAGTGTAGAGGACTTTATAAGTGTGCACGTTAATATAAAGATAATATATAAAGATTTGAAAAGTGTTTTGCAGTCAGCAAAACGAATAATGTTAACTATGTGCGCGAAATACGAATCTTGTTGAAAAAATACAGTAAATTGCAATTTAAGAAACTTTTTATATACTTGTTTTTGTATTCAATGTACGTCTTCAACTTCTTTTGGTGCCGTACCCGTGTTTAGGCGTTTACCTCGTTGTATCAGTCATTTATCAAAACTGATGTGTGTCTCCAGCTAAAAGGAGAATTTTCAATTCTTGACTACACGTCATAATCAAGATAATCAATTTTGCTTCTCGACCATGGATATTGACTCCTTGTTCACAACTCTTCTTAATACTTCTGAGTTGGTGATCAAATCTGTCCATGGTAATCGAAAAATAACTGAAATTAATCGCATATTGCGTATCTCTTATAAAAAGTTTTCGATCTTCGCCAATAGGCGGCAGTAGTATACAATAATGCTATCACATGCCATATTCCGGCTACTTAGTTTATTAAATTAAATTGATTTGTTACAAATTTTCATTGTGTTCTTTTGTTTAGATTGACTAGTTAGGCCAACGAACGCATTGTCTACATTTAGTCCTTATTAGGATACATAGGTCCGAGGGCAAAGAAATGTGCTGTTTATACAGGTGAATATTATGTTCCGGGCCGATTTTGTTTGGCTGCCATTTTGGTTTGGCAGACATTAGTCAGTTCGTATTTGGTATTCTTAGAGAGTAGCTGAATATAATTTATTGTAGAGCATCTAACGCCTCAACAGCGTGTTGAAGTCATTAAAACACTTTATCTAAATAATAATGGCGAGCTACGCTTGAAATATTGCGAGAATTTTGTTTACCTGATTTGACAGCTCCCGACTATTTTCTGTGGGGAGGGGCACTTGAAAAGAACTGGTCTACACCAACAAGTCAACAACAATTCCGATGTTACAGGACAATATTCGAAATGAAATAACACCCAAAGTATGTGGAGAATGTTATGAAAAATATGGTTAGTTAAAAGAGCACGCATTAGTGCCGCTGCCAGTGACGACCACTCAAGCGGTGTCATATTCTATATATAAATCTTATAAACCAAATAATCGATAAATAAAATCCTAATTAAAAAGTTGTGTTTCATTTCCTAGTTATTCAAAAACATAATGTTCACCCTGTATTAACAAGCCGGATCAATAAACGCATAAACATTGTTCAGGTTGGCCCAAAAAATCTTCACTTAAAAATATATAGTGTTTACGATAACCTAGACAAAGGATTTAAGATATTAATGGCCCGAAGTGTCGGTAGATGATCTGTATTCATATCCATTTAAAATTCTAATATATTTAAAAAAAATGTCAATAAAAAAGACGTAATTATCTAATTTTCTCATTCTGTCTCAGCTTTAAAAATAAATTATCACTGCTAAGGAGTGAATTTGACTGTTGATCTTGGGTATTTGTACAGTATTGTAAAAACAAATGACTCCCGCCATTCGCGCAGGCAGCCCTGCACCGGGGATGTATCAAAACACCTTGTATTAAGGGAAACTTGTGCAGAGTGGTTTTCACGTCAGTATTTCCCGACGCCCGGCAAACGACGGCGTCCGCCGCCGCGGCGCTCTACCGCCGTCCCTGCTCATTAAACTAAATATCCGCTGTCTGTCTGTCTGTCTCCCTTCCGCTAAATTGCATAATTTAAAACATTATATATTTATAATAATTTAATATATCAAATGTCCGAAACGACAAAATAACAATGAAAGGGACTTTGGAATTGACGAATTGGTGAGTTTTTTATTTTTTTTACCGAATAGCAACGCATATTTTCTACCTACCTCTCACTGTATCGCTCTTCGCTAAATTGTATTATTTAAACATTTTGTGTAGATATCTAAGAATTCATCAAATATCCAGAACGTTAAACCAATAATGAAAGCGAACTTAGAAATGACGAACTGGTAAGTTTTTTTGGTAGCACATGATTTTCTTTAAATTTAAGTGATATATTAAAAAACGAGTATCGTTTTTAGGAATTATCACAAATTCTGTTATTATTTAATGTTTAACTTTTATGATGTCATTAAAAGTAAAATTCTTTTCGTTACACGCAATATTAATTTATTTTAATATATAGTCACACCGATGCAAAGCTTTACTATTTGAAACAGTAATTATTGTAATATCCAGCATTCTAAAATACTAATGAGACAAATAATATTACACGCTACAAATAATCTAGGTACTGTTTATCAAGTTATTTGTTCATATTTTAAAATGAATGTACATACATACTGTCTTTTTCCATATTTCTATTTCTGCTTTTGGATATTATATTATTATTTGGATGTGCGCTGTGAGTTTACACCGATTCGCGCTAACTGGTTTCTTGCAAATGGTAACCTTTTGCCGAACTGTTAAATTTTTTTAATTCTTATTCCTCGTCGCTCTCGGTATACAGCATATGAGAACTGCCTGTTACTTTGGTAAGAATACTCGGTAGGCCGTACTGGTCAGGACTCTTCCTCTTCTTGCCTTTACCGAGGCCCGCCACAACAACACACAAGTTTCTCTAAGTTATCTTACCTTCCCGCCAGATGTCCGAAAGATTGAAGGAATCGCCACAATAATAGTTGAGTCTATTATTGATGTGTAATTTCTGCAGAATGGAGACATGTGTTTGTCCATGGAATGCGAATTATATTTCTCGCACCAGCGTAGTACCGAATTTAAAGAAGAAGTGCATCCTTTGTACACTTCGCAAGAGAAAATAATGAATATATTTAAGAAAAAATTACCATGACTGATACCCAAAACACGGTGATCTGTTAGCTATGACTTCGGGTCTTTTATTATCTATAATCCTTTGTTCTTGGTTAATATAAACATTTTTAGTTTTAAGGGAAGATTTAAGTCCCAATAGTTTTTATTGGTTCATTGAACCGGCTGGTTAACCTAAGCACCAACTCTTGAAATCTCAAGTGGGCTTCCAAGTAACCGAGTTCGTTGGCCTGACATGCTACTCAAAATAAAAACAGAAACGAATACAACAATAATATGTAGTTATGAATTTAACTTGTAAAAATTGTATCTACTTTGATAAGCCGTAAAGCAAGTAGGTAGTAATAGTAATATAAGTAACAAGTATTAGACGGTAGAGAGCCGAAATATAATATGCGGGCCTGTGCCTCCAACACCACATCTCAAAAGCATCCAAGATTGTTTATGAGTGATTAATGTTAATTATTTGTGAGCTCAAGTCATTTTAATTTGCGAATTAAAACATATTTTTTATTATTTTCTGTATTTATTTAACATAAATTTTTTATACATCAGAAGTCAACGTACAATAATATTTATTAGTCGACTGCGTGGGATGCAGTAGGTATCCACCTCTGATATAAAGCATTGTCCTGGCTTCTTTGCTAGACTACCGTCTATGTTAAAGTAGACAGTTTTATTCCGTGTGTTGTTGCAGTGTTATTTAATTAAAATTAAAAAGAAAGAGTAAGATTCGACAGAGATATATATATAAAAAAAAAATAGAAATAAAATAAAAGTGTAGTGAATACGTGTATCTTAAATTTATGTTAAGAAAAATTATACCTAAATAACTTTCACTATTTAATTAACGAAGGGTAAATAACTATATATTGGATTAATATATAATTAACGAAGTTTGTTGGAGGACATCATTGATTATAGGCATTCTGTTAAACCTTCTAAAATCGACACGAATATGTCCACATCGTAACCATGAAACAATAAATTATCATCAAATATTTAATTCAAAATTGACTTTTTTGTATCAAAATTCTGACAGTAATTTTCTCTCTAAAACTGCGTTACAAACATGGAAAATTTCCTAGTAGTTTTATTTTAGCAGCACTCATGTATTTTTAGAACAACAAAATGTATAACGTCCCAGAAATCAGGAATCAGTTTATTTTTTTATTCTATATTATATTTTGACATTTTGTAAAGATTTCACCTCATGAGCGATGAACTAAACTCCGCCGACGAATTCGAAAAATTAATATTCAAAAATTTAAAGCCCAATATCTCAGTTTGATGTAAATGTCACATGACACCTTGTTGTATGTATCATATTATTTACATAGATCTTACGGGGTCCATTATTTCTTTACCAGGTGTTTTATATAGGAGACTTTGATCTCATGCATGTATTAATTGTCATTATAATGCGCGTAAAAATACTGAGCTGTCTTGTAACGAGACAAATCTCATGTGTGTACACGTGCCACTGTAAACGTTTTAATTTAATAAACACGTTATTAACTAAACCCAGATAATACCGAGATATTACGGCATTATATATTACGGAAAACACTGAGACATACCTTATTAAGGTAGTCGTGATAAGTTTGAATTATCATGCATAATATATATATATACATTAAGCTGAATGATATTGTGGAAAATTCCGAATAAAAAATAGAAATAATCCTTCTATTAGCCAACCCATACGAAAACAATAATGCTATCAGATTGCCAACAACCAGGCGTTATAAAATGCGATGTGGCCTGCAAATAGGCGCACGTTACATTTGCGGTAAAATGGCAATATAAATAACTACCTTATTACCCACCCTATTATACACAAATGAGGGTTTAATACATTGGGAGGGATAGAAATTGTCACGAAGATAGCAAGGATATATTATTGGAAAATAGATAAAACGTGAGAAAAAAAATTATAATATTTTTATATTTTATTAAGGAGAACACATTCTTATTGTGAAGTTGTAATTATTCAGAACAGACGGTCTATATATAAATTGTATCAATGTGTTCAAAATTTAATAAAAATACTCAAAGGTATTTGAGATTCCGTAAAAATGAAGATTGCTTTCAAAAAATGGAACAATAGATGTATTAATTTGAAAAGTTAACATATATTTTCGAAAATTGGTCGTCATAGCGTCGGTTAATGCACGTTCCCTAGATTGTAAGAAATCCAGGTTCGAATTCCAGTAGCAACAACAATATTTTTCCATATATGTATATCTTACTAATAAATACATTTAATTAGTATTTTTATATTTGCTCATAATATATTATAAAGTTTTAGTAAACGGTGTAAATTGTACCGTTCATTAATCAATTTTATTTTATTGTTTTATACGTAGATAAATAGTTATATATGATATTTTTAATTCTTATAATAAATAGTGTGTCGAAAATATGTAAAGATTATCAAATAAATAAATTTTTATTTTCTTCTTAAAGACTTACAGAGCCAATTCTTTGTCATTTTAGAAAACTTCAATTTATTGATTATCGAATAAGTAAATAACAAATTTTATAAAAATAAAGACGCATTATTCTTAAATCGTCATTTAAAACTTGTTAAGTAAAACTAAAATTATTATATCCAGAGGTTATTAGAATCAACCGGATATTGTGCTCAATATTCTATGAACGGAATCAAACATCAAAACCTTTCACACTCAAGTTATCGGTTATTAGAACCGGGATATTCGTAGATAATTCGTACTTCTATGTTTTGGAGATAAATATGAAATAATAATTAAGTCATCCAACTTATGCTGGTTGATATACAAGGCGACTCGTAGCATGGCGCCTCTGTATCTTCAAGAGCTTTGTATCGCAGATAGGGAAGGGTTGTAGAACCGACCAGCCGTTGCCAGAAATCTAAGTTTAGTGAACGGGCATTTGCGGTGGTAGTCCAAAAAGCGTGCAACTCTTTGTCCTCCGTCATAAGGAACAATGAATTCATCAGATACTTTATTTAAGAAGAGACTAAAAACGCACCTTTTCAAAAAATCATTTCCAAGTTCAAATAATACAGGGCTATACAGTTTCTGTGTAAAGCGCCCTTGAGGTGAATTTTTTTACGAAAATGGCGCTATAAAAATTATCATTATTATTTGTTTAATATATCATTTGAGACCCAAAAAGATATACTATGTTGTAGCATTCATTACTTACGCACATCTGCCCAAAACCGATTTACAGTGTTGTTGAAGGGGCGGTGTCATTTATATTCCTGTATGCTGTGGAGGGGATTCCTTGAGTACAGAGTTCCTGAAAAATAGAGATACTCGTTCGTCTCGTATTCCATGGTGCATGCAGCATACGACACCAGCACC
This sequence comes from Eubasilissa splendida, assembly GCA_031772225.1. Taxonomy (NCBI): domain Eukaryota; kingdom Metazoa; phylum Arthropoda; class Insecta; order Trichoptera; family Phryganeidae; genus Eubasilissa; species Eubasilissa splendida. The sequence continues at coordinate 19,971,442 of CM062856.1, forward strand.
ACATCTTGAGCAAGTTACTCTCTTTCCTTCTCAGAGTCCATGTTTCTTATGGAGACCCTGAACTTGTCTCACAGTTACCTGATGTGTAAACCAGGGTCGTATCAACCTTAAATGTACACATGATACCGACCAATGAACCAGATAATAATACATCGTAGCGTAGCCGCTCCGGGAGCCAGCCTTAACCATTCACTTCCAGAACACACCTCCAGTAAACGCTTTTCGCCTTGATCTTTATTTTCACCTCAACTTGTGTGCTATAACTTGTGCATAATACTAAAAGTTATTATCTTATTTCATTTACCTGTTCCAGCCACACACCCAAACATGTATCCGCGCACACGTCTACACACACTCCGCGATACCATATACAACGAACACAGTGAGCGCTGGGGAGGATTGGGGCCCCCAGCATCATTCATCTGCCAAAAACGCATAAACATTAACACCTGTTCAGGTAACAAGCATAAACATTATCCCCAAAGTATTTACAACATCAAAAAGAAGCGTTTTATAGATAATAAATAAAAATCGTTCGTGAATTTTTATAGCCACAATTTACTATCAAAAATACGAGTATAGTGACATGTTAATCTTTTCATGTATTTTCACATCGAAGGTAAATTTGTCTAAGAATTATTAAGTTATGATTATGAATCTACATTTATTCATGCAACACAATTTATTGTATATTGCATCATACAACTCATTTGTTCGGATTGGCGCGTTACTGCAGCGCATCTATAATATTTGCCGAAGACCGTATACATGGATTCGTTCAGCTTCTGAGACATCGAGTTGCTGGTGTAAAGCTACGGCTAGAGCTCAGCACCAACTCTCTGGTGCGAGCGGCGCTCTCGTGATAATGTCAACGACTACAGAATAGCTACGAATACAATAATGGCCGTGACTGAAGTATTTATATTTTGTTTATATTATTATTTATGATTCGCCACAAAGATAATATATTAAAGTTCCGAAGTATTATTTATGCTATGAAAAGAAAACCAAGGAATATATAAATAAATAAGAATTTCACACATATATATCGAATACAAATATCTAAGCTTCTAGTAGCCATAATTTAAATGACAATTCCGCTTATATTCATATTACAAATATCTTGTTCTACTATAATATAATATAACAGTAATATGTATTCTCACCGTAAGTACGCAATGCCCTAAGTAGCCATAACATGAATTAAGCTGGTAGGTGTTCAAGGTTAAGTGTTGTCTCCTTACGGCAAGTGTGCCAAGGTCGATCTGAACATCGATTCCAGTCGGAAGTTTCCAGGCGGTGCTGCCTTCTACAGAAATGATAATAATTTTCCTAAACAGATTGAAGCATACATGAGGTCACCCGGATTGTGGTAGGATTATTCCCCAAGTCTTGTTATTTTATCAGGATATATTTTTGACCCCAATAAAAAGAAAGGTTTACGAAGAAGTCGTACGGATAATTAAATACTAAGTATCGGTCTATTGTCGCCGTGACGTATTTTCGTTAATAATGAATTAAAATGAATCAATCTTTTCGGAACCACTCATGTAGAGATTCCATCCAATTAATTTCACTGGACTGTCTGACATATTGTTTTTCCGAAGAGACTCTCTCAGCTGAATTAATCCACCCAAAACCCGCCCGAAATCATCCTTCTTTCAATCCACTTTTTTTGTATAAATTCGTCAATCTGTATTCATTTTCTGGTCGGATTTCTCACCCTCGCCCAGGCATCAAACTCTGCAATTCGGTCCTCATGCGACTGCTCTAACTGACCTGATCGGCTCGAATTCTTGTCACTATCAGATGCTCCTTGTGCCACCATTATTCTAGAAGCTTATTGCTGATAATTCCAATAAAATATATATCCTTAGGTCATAAATACGTGAAAAATTCAACGTTTCACCAAAATAAAATGATTTTTTTTATCAAAATTATACGTAAATCTCTATACTTACACTTAATTTGAACGTGTGTAAATAATAGTAAAAAATATGAGAAATAATAGTTATCAAAGTAAGATTAGTAGCCATTATCATTTATGTAATATGGTATGTACTTACGAAATAATCATCTATGAACATGTATATATCATCATCAACATGTGTTACTGCAGCACATGGGGCTCCCCCGAGGATAGCCAATTCTCTGCATCTCACTCTTCTGATGTCTTTGCTCCGTCGATCTTCAGACTTCTTGGTTCTCTGGCAAAGTTGTAGGTTAAGTGCCTACTCGATCTCAGAGATATTCCAAGCATACCCCTTGCCGTTTCTCTTTATATAATATATTAAATAAGTACATACATTTTTATATTCAATATTATTTTTTTTCAGATTTTATTTATTTATTAGGTCTTGTAAAATTTTCCCTTGGAATGATCATTACTCACTAATATTTTGCTCGTTTTACGTAATATACTGTTTACGCGCCTCGATACTTCGATTGACACCACTAAGGTTTCCTGGTTTATAATAATGTACATGTATGTGTGTGAGTATTGCCGCCTTTTTTTGGAAGCTAAGAAGACGGTAAGCGAGGCGTCATTTTTATTACATACCGTACTTCGATTAGTCCAGCGGTCCAAATAAACCACAAGTGCGCGCTTCGGTCGGTCGAAACTTAAGAAAGACAACCCAATTAAAGAACAACCACATCGGACCAGACAGACAGCAAAATAAGTGGATAAATTTCTTTAGTGAAGTGTTGGGATAAAGATTAGCGCAGAATAAATAAAGATAATTGTGATAGGAAAACAAAACAAGTCGACTTTAAATACTTCGGAGTGGAATTCTCCAGCCGAAAGAGATAGAAAAGTGAAATAGTCCGGGGTTATTGGTGGGGTTTAATGTTCCTTTTATAGTGCGCGGTAATTACGAAATCCGTGGCAAAACCAAACACTTTAGAAAGATCTCACTTGACGTGGATTGGACACGTCTTGAGAATAGCAAAGGAATGATTATTCAGTGGGTCGCCCCAGACTGAGCTAGGATAAATAACAACAAAGACTTTATGAAGATAGATTGGGTTTTAATTGGTCATCAAGTAATAAAATATGAAAGGGCCTTGTCGAGAATTTGGAGGCCTCCGATCCTTCCCAAGAAAAGAGAATGTAAATAATAACGATAAATTTAATAATTGAAAAACATTACCGCTTCGATATTTGAATGCGGAAAGAAAATAATATTCATTTCTGTGATGGAAAATAACGAACGATTCTTTACAGTCCAATTTTAGACAGATCAAAACCCTGACCTTGAATGTAATAAACTTATTATTATATAATTGGTTGTGATCGTGACTCATTCAGTTTATCTCTCCGACCCACGGCCTGAAAATAATGGACAAACGCGAAGATAGAACCAATTTGATGTCCAAAAGATTTGCAAAATTTACGCCGTTCGGTGGGTGGGCAGCGGAGACTCGAACTACTGCAAGCGCTGTATCCAGCACCCAGTATCCACCCACTTCTCACACATACACCCAGTCGAGTAGCAGGTACTGTACAACGTTCATACTTGAAGGCTCCCACGCGCCATGCACTCCTGAGTATCTACATTACACTACAGATTTAATTTAGCCTAACAATGGTCAACTATACAATTTACGTAGATTTAATGTTTGGACTGATTTAACAACCCTATTTGATATTCAGGCAAGCCAGCAATCTTGCATGTTTAATACAAGAGCAGTGGGGTAACTACAAAAATTGGGCCCCAATACAGAATGGAAAAATAATAAAATAAATAAGTATTGTAGGTATATAAGATACTGCATGGTTTATTCATTAAATTGATAATATTTACGCATTCAGGCATTTACAAATTTTTTTAATATACATACGCAGCTCGTAAAAGTAAATATAAGAATAACAATTGATGTACACATACACACACATATATATATATATATATTATATTAAATAAGACATCGATAAACAATAATAATACATATGAACGTATCAATTAAAATAATTTAATACTTTTTTATTTACATTGATTCAAAAAAGAATAAGGTAGACTTATAAAAACTATTAATTATCCTCATATTTTGATGGGTCCCTCTAGTATCTGATAACATTCTAAGGTTCATGCCACAGAAAAATTGAAATACCTTAAAAACCTTCAATTTCAGACAAACCAAAACTTTCAGAGTATACTTTTATCAGAAAGCTAACACGAAACGGCAAATATCCTTCAGTGCCATTTTCTCTCTTAAGTATAATGAGTATTCAGGGTATCATCATACAGGCACTATTTTTGTTTTAATTGCTTATTGGTAGCTATCGTAAACGCAAACCAATTAGGTTAAAGTTCTGTTGTTTCGGAAAATGGAAAACGAACTTTCTTTCAAAACAAAAACCTGCAATTTCAACCTAATAATTTCCGAAAGAATTTTGTTTTCTCAGTGTGTTTTTTTAGTTAGGTATTATGATAATAAATGATCTTAAAATGAAAATTGCCAAAAATACACACAGCAAAGCATTAAATATTACATATATTAAAACATTCAAATAATTTAAATAAAGTCAAATAATTTTGTTGACACCACTATATTAGATATAAAAATTAAAGGGGGGGGGGGTGTCAACCAAAATCTGAGTAAGAGGAGTTTATTAGAGAATTATGTCATCACAAAACTATTTTTAATTACTAATGAAAGCATATTTATTTTTATGAATGAAGTTTTTACTTTGTTGTTTTAACTTGTCTCCTTTTTAATTTTTCTGTTTTATACTATTTAATTTGTTTAAATTAGTCTTACCTTACTTCCAACTTAAGCTCATATCAGTATTCAGGATTCAGGTATTAAAAACAATAATGAATAACTAACGGCCGCCTACCTCAGAACAGGTATTGGTGTACAGGTTTGTGTATAAATAATATGTAATATTTAATACTTATTGGGATTTGCTGGTGTATTAATTATGTAAAAAAAGCAAGCAAGCTTCAAAGGAAATTTATTTTGTTAATGCCGATTTATCGGCATTGAAATCAATCAAAATATAAATACAACATTTTGTTTAATGTATTAGGTGGCTGGCTGTAACCATTAAATTTAATTAAACATAAGTTTAGAGTACTTAAAAAAACTTTATTAATTTAAGTATTATATTCATCATAATTATTAGCTCTACAACACCTGGTGGAAGATTTTCGTGCATTGATCTGTAATATATTATTTAAATAATACGTCGTTTCTCTCAAGTCCTGGACATCTAAGACAGATACGTCTCTGAAGACATTGTCGCTCCATCTTAGCTTTGGCCTTCTGCTTTGGTCTTATGTTCAACTACGATGTCGGTGGTGATTGCTGTTCAGTCATTCGTCACATGGCCCGACCGTTTAAGTCTTTACTTTAATAAACCTTTTGACGCGTATCTCATTAAACAAAGTATAGAGGTCATTGTTGTAGCGTCTGCACCAAAATTCGTTTTCTAAAGAAACATCTCAAATAATACTTTTCAAAAACATCAAGTGCACATTCATCATTAATTCACATTCGCACTCATGACTCAAACGCATATATAAGCCAAAAGTGTTTTGTAGACTATATAAATAGTTAAATTTAGTATTAAAATTAAACCCAGATGAATCATATTTAAAGAATTCTTTCAACCTCACAGATCAACAGATGTTGATTTTCTCAGAGAGATTCATTTTGGTAATTTCTTTTTCTAGTTTCAAAATAAATATACTTACTTCATAACATGTCTGTATATGTGTCCACCTTTCCAGGAAGCAGAAGTTCCGCTACTTCTCTCCAGTATCACGAATATATGGATGCAAACAGTTTTCTCAGTTAGTTCAACGTATTCGATCGTAATTATAATATTTATATATCAACTTATTATTAACTAAGATTTAACATATATACAGATAAAGAATATAGCTTTCAATATTTCTACTAAAAATTAGATTCTCATTAGTGACATCTATGCTATTTCAGGGAAATTAATATCAAATTTCGGTCCATAGATGGCGACAGTTAATACTTGAAGTGTTACTACATGGTAGCATATATACAATTATTTAAAATTTGATAGATATGGAGACGAAGCTATTTTTTATTATATTTAATGGAAAATATATGGAAGTATAAGTAATTACAGGGCTTACGATCTCTCATAATTGACTCTGTCTCATTGTGACATATATGCTGTTTCAGGGAAATTAATTATCAGATTTAGTTAGTTGGTACTCGAAGCGAATTTACATATTAACATACATACAACTTTCTAAAAATTTGATAGATATGGAGTTTGACTGGGTGGAATGGTGAACGTTACATTGTATAAAGCCAGCCGAAGACAGATCGTAAGCCCTGTAATACCCATACTTTCATATTTCCCATATAATATGATAGCTTCGTCTCTATGAGATATCTATAATTTGTCTATAATTGGAGGTAAATATCCAATATTCATTCTACTGACGAACGATCAACAACGGTTAATGGACCGTACAACAAGCGTGAATAGATACGTGAAACGTGAGGCGAATCTCTGAGACTTGATACGCACACGGTGAACTATGACAGCCGAGAGTTGGCTTCAAAGAATCTCTTGTGATTATATCAGAGATTAATAAACCCTCATTCGTGGACACACAAAATGAAAAAACATGTCGTAGCAATGGTTGCAATAAGTACCTACCAACTCCACTGAACCAAGTATACAGTAGAAAGCGGCCCGCCCGACCCGCCCGACCTGACGTGGGCGGCCGGGCTGAGCGGGGGCGGACCTGCTCGCCGCTCGCTGACTAATCACCTAGTCTCGGGACGACGGAACATCCTGTGAACTCTGAAGAGTAAAACACAATGATCGAGATTAATGCTGTCACGCAATCGTATAAAATTCTGCGGCAAATAAGACATCAAATAATGTTGTAATTTACAAAAAAATTTCGTACTATTTTTAGTGCAATTCGCCAAAAATTGCGCAGATAAATTGATATTAAAAATATCGAATATGACGTCTTAATTATAACCAATTTGTATACATTTATGCTAGTACAATAAGACACTTTGTTACCTACTAAGCTGGTGACTACAATCAAATTATAATATTATGTATTTTACTACATACACGTACATTTAAAAAAAAATTTTTTTTATTAATATTAAAAATATAATACAATTTCAATAATCAGTGGATATATATATTAACATTTGTTTCTTCTCTATAAGAGTAAGACTCGTGTATAGAGAAGGAGTATATTCGAGTTAATTTATGTTTCAGTTAGTCTGTGTACATATTTTTTTTAACTTCAGTTACAAATTTATGATAGTCCGTAATTTTTCTAATCGTGATGGGGAGATTGTTAAAAAATTTGATATCTTGATAAATATATTGATTTTGAGTTGCGGTATATCTTAGTTTTTTTTTTTTTTAGAATAATTTTTATTATCATTTTTTGAGTGATTTCTAATTGTGATATTGAAGTTTTATATGCACCTCTCCATCCAATAATACCGATAATACATATATGTTTAATTACGAGATGATTTATATAGTGTATTATAACAAGGACGCGCTTGGAAAAATGTAAAAACTATTACTTAGGTAGGACCTTTACACTAATACAAAACTAATAGACTGAATGTTATTTGCCATAATTAAGAAAATACAATTATAATAAGAAAAACCGCGAACATTTAATTTATTTTCCGAGTGCCGTAAAATTGCCTTAATATAGGAAGTTCTTGCATATATGAAATATATTTTCGTACAATCTTACAGCCAAGATTACGGACATAAATCTGCATAGAACCAAGTTAGCAAAATGTCAAAAATGAATAGAGTCATAAACCATTAAATTTACAGTACATATAATCAATTTTCGACGTTTTTAAAACACTTTGTGTTAATGAAATCAAATTATTTTCAATAATTTACGTGCTTTGAAGCTTTAGCTACTATTTAAAATCAAAACCGAAAACACAATAATTTCTTACTAAATAATATTTATTCGATCCAATTAATGTGTTTTTTATTATTTTTTAATCGTTGATTTAAAAAAAATGCTTTTTTTTGTGTTACGCTAAAATGTAAACGAGTTTCGCAACTATATTTAATTGAGAAACTATGGTCTAGAACAGTAATGTCGAACCTTTTGAGCTATGTGTCAAAATTTCATAAAATCTAACTTAACTTTGCTGGCGTGTCTCCCCCCACCCGCCAAAAAAAATTTTTTTTAATTTAAATTTACCTCAAAAAAAAAGAATATATATATATATAGAATTTGATTTGATGTCAATTGATTAATTGTCTTTTTCACAAAGTGAGACCCAAAACAGACACATATGCAATATGTACGTAGTGATAAATTGGAACGTTGTCGTCGGGTAGACGTCTGGTGGCGGGACACGTGTTCTTTGATAACTCTGATATTAGTGAACGCTGGCGTGTCGCCCAAAACGCTATGGCGCGTCACCATTGACACGCGTATCATAAGTTCGCCATCACTGGTCTAGAACAACCCTTAAATTGATACAATACACCATTTTCATAATTTCATGATTTGAAATATATTTCGTCATCATAATCATTACCAGCCTTCTTATATCCACTAGTAGATGAAAGTGTTCCCAAGTGAGCCCCATTTTTCTCGGTACTTTGCTGTTCGATGATTTCGTCAATCAGGATAATTTTAAGCCTGCCTTGACTTCTTGAATCATCTTGAATGCCGCGGAACGACTGTCCATCCTCTGAGCAGCCAATTAAATACGAACCATCTCATAATGACAAAAAATATTTACAAAGAGATCAATTTTTTATTTTATGTTGCCAAACTTAAACCGTTCTAAAGACACTCCTCTAATACCGGCAACAATGTATTTGACCTATATACAAATAATCAAAAATACATTTAATAATATTTGTATTAAAAGGCCGCGGGCGGTATCGGATTACCTTGACAAAGGCTGAATGGATAATGAGAAGAAATATCAATAACACTCGCGTGGTCATACAACATCAGATAACTACTGGCTCCTCCTTATTTGGTATGTTAATCTTTTGCTTTATATGGAGAGAAAACTGGGAAGAGTTCTCGGAAGGCAATGATGTAACCATTCACATAATGTAATATATTACGCGGTGCAATAAGTACATTATTGCATATGCACCAAACAAAAAAGCAAATACACGGATACCCACTCGAGTCCTACGTAACGCCAAAAAATAATGAAAAAAACTGATTTTTTAAAATTATTGTGAAAGACTCATTTCAATTCATGCAAATATGTATAAAAAAAATTATTTTCTTAAATTATATAAGTTATCAACATGTTATATTTACTGTTGTAGTTTTTAAAAATTTTCTGATTAAATATATTACCTGCTATTTATACTACAGGCCCAGTTCAAAAGCGAAATCGTATTCTTCTTTTAAATAGGCAATCCACCCTTCAAGAGTGATTTGTGCCATTTATAAAGTAAAAACTTTATTTTATAGAAAAAAGTATAATAATATTATAGAATAGGAAATATTATATTAAAAGTCAATACCATTGTCGTTCAAAAAATTTGCTATTATATAGATTAAAGTGGCGAGTTAAGGGAAAGAAGATGACACAAGTTAACCGGGAGTTGAAAATTACCATTGACGAGATTACTGTAAAAAAAACCTGTGACGCAATGGACAGGCAAAATAGATATGGTCAAGGGTTTCCTCCTCGGCACCACACTCACACATCGGGGACTCTATTAAGTTCAATCTGAATAAATGTCGTGCGTCACGTGTTTCGATATTATTGATAGTTTGTAACTATACGATATTTTTATTTAAAATATCTTGTTGATTCTTCTAAATTGTCAATTATAACATTTCATTTTTTTTTAATGTCTATCTAACTTTTCAATCTAAAATATTTCATTCTCTTTTCTATCAACATGTTTTTAATTTTTGTGATTTAATAGGTACATCTTTACTTTGTACTTTAATATGTATTAAGGTCATTAACGACATATTGATAATCTATACATATACCATGCGCATATATACAAAATACCTATAATTCACAGCAATTGGTTCAAGCTGAAATTAAAATTTATTTAAGAGAGTAGCTGTTTCAAAAATACTGCATACTCGTACATTGCCCTCTGAAATAAAAAAATCTCAATATAATTTAAAATATAAAAAATACTTCAATAAATATTATATGATTAAATTAATATTTAGAATTACTTCAATATTTAAGCAAATACTCTCTATTATATTACTATATTATTTATATATAAACTAGTGATATATAAAAAGAAAAATGTAATAGAAATCTACTAATAACTGCAATTGTTTAGTTAATGGGTTATTTTTAAATTTTCTATGTAGGAAAAAAAAAAAAAATTAATAAAACATGAAAATACAAAGAGTATAGAAATCAAGCCTACTTTAAAAATAAAATGTCAAAATACCTAAAAGTGAAGACAAAAATATAGAATGCCTTATATCGGTATAATATAACTAATGAATCACTTAGAAAAATAAACAGAAAAAACATCGCAAAAATATATTGTTACCACCGGGACACTAACCCGAAATTTTCTCCTGCGGGGTGAATCCGTTATCAAATTATCACAGAACTGTGTTCTAAATTTGTAACTTCACAAGTAAAATGTGTTTCCATTAAAATGCGTATAGTTATTGCACTACAAAGCACATGGCTGCAATGATTTTTACTGTAGGTATATATTATTTAAAAAAATAATATTGTTACTTGAATTATACGAGTATCGTTTATCATGATACATTGCTTTAAAAATACGTATCTACATTCATTAATCGATATTGTTTCGAGACAATTGTAAAGGTGTCCCAATACGAGCGCCTTTTTTAAATTTCGCGCTATTTTTTTTAATAATTCAAACAATATTTTTCATTTGTCAACCTTGCTATTAGTAAATATGAAACGATACACGAAAGAACAACGCGCTATTATTTTTAAAACTCAATTTCGTAAACTTCGTGGAATTTTCGGTCGAAATTATATTACAAATAAGTCATCAATTAGAAGATTAATTAATAAATTTTAGGATTGTGGATAATAAGTCGCGCATGCGTCAGCAGTCAGAGAATTCGTCATCGTTCTAAAGATTTTTGTGAAAGATCTGAAGCTGGATGCCTACAAGAACTCAAACCAACAGACCATTTTAAGCGAAGAGAATTTGTTAATTGGTCGATTGAACGTCAGCGAGTGAGTGAAAATTTTGCTAAAAATACCAAGACCGTGCGACTTTTTTCTTTGGGAATTTTCGAAATCGCATGATATGCCAATAAGCCACAAATAATTAGAGAGCTTAAGGCTCGACTGAATTCGACTAATTCGACTGAACTGAACTCAATAATTTAACGATGTTATCTTAAATTTCATTTCAAAGAGCAAGAGTTTGCAAGGAGAGCCGCGGTGCGCATTTGTCTGACATTTCGGAACATTTGTAATTTACAACGAAATAATAATATTATCACTCTTCAAATAAATAATGTGTTTAATTTGAAAATTTAAAAAAGCGCTCTTATCGGGACACCTTTATAAATAATCTATGTGTCGACAAAATACATTAATTCTCAATTTTTTCATCCAGGCGCTGTTTTATAAACTTGACTCGCATAATATTTCCAGTGAGTGTGTCTTGCGGTAAGATAAAAAAAATCGTCTACCGCTTGACACAATAAATTAATACAATTATGAATTATGGTCGTACATGACAACACCGCAACGCTCCATCGGTGAAGCGAGAACTCGCTTATCCCAAGAAATGAACGAAATAAGCAAAACCACATCTGAAAAGGCAGCAGATTTATCTGGAACACCCTTGCCTTTTAAATTTGCTGAAAACGTATGCCTGTCGTAATGTTAAATTATTACGGGTCGTTTAATTGAGTTTTATCGTATCGCGCGATGTATCAAAAGGATGGTTAAAAATTATCATCGCGCGTGAATAGACCCACATTGGAGTGAATACGGTGAATTAATCAGCTATGCTGTTGCAACAGCTCTCGAGCGTGCCCGAATATGGAGCTGAAGGTGTTCCAGCCAGGCAGTAGGTGGACTGCCGTCATGACGCCACCGCTATCCAGCTCCGCTGACTATACCTACGTAAACATGTAGGCTGTCGGCGCGAACGTGCACTCTAGTGCAAGACTTCGTCTGCATAATTTTTGGAAGAAAGAAAAACACGCAAAATAACAAAAATATTATCAGGAGAACACATTCTTATTGTGAAGTTGTAATTATTCAGAACAGACGGTCTGTGATATTTTAAATACTAATTAAATGTATTAATTAGAAAAATATACATATAAAATATTGTTGTTGCGCTACCGGGATTCGAACCTGGATCTGCCCTTCTTTTGTTATATTTATAACAATGTCCAACATAAATACAATAAATACATCAAATTTATATTTCGTAACTAAATTCTTCGAAACGTATAGATATTTTAATAATATAATAAAGAGTCAAAACACTTGAGATATTTGAAAAATCACGGTCTCTCAGATTTTCAGATCATTTATTAAAAAAACGCTATAAATGTTTGATTTGACGAGAGAAGTCTTAAATTGGACAACATAGAATCATTAGAAATAAGCAAAACACGTAAAAATACACAAACTATCATAAATAACTGAAAAGCCACCAGCCTTCTTTTAGGAATGTTTCCAATAAACTTGGCACTTCAGTTTAGACATTAAGGACCGATTCCCACAACCCTCATTAGGACTCACACGTGTCAGTAATATACGAGGATATTTTTTACAAATACTAAAAAGTCAAACGTTACAGATTCTGAAAATTGATTTTCGATATAAACAACGAAACCAAAGACATAATTATTTTGTATAGATTTAATTTTATACTATCCTTTTGAAGGAACAGATGTTGTTCCGAAACCGGTTGGTTTTATTATCAAACAATAATAAGCGACTGGCTATATGCTAAGTAATTTTATATTTATTATTAAACGAGGAATTTATTGACCGTCAAAATGTGTACATCTTACTGAAACACCCTGTGCACGTGGGCGCATTGCTCGACAGATAATGAATACGCTATATTTTATTAAATACAATGTAATCAATAAAATTTTAACGTACAGATATCTTAATCAATTTCACGGTTTTTGTGTTACAAATACAACTGCACGTGCCGTGGAAAACGAGATCTATTAAAGATGTATAAAACGTATGCATAATTTCAACATGAAATTCAATGATAATACTATTTTATCTGAAATTTTTATTTCTACTCCTTTCACTGCAGCTTTTTCATTCGCCCTAAAACGAGAAGTATCTAAATAGTTTAAAAAAATATTTTGACTGATAAATGCGGGGGACTCGTGTTAAATTGTCAAGTGTCTGTTGCCTGGAGGGAAAAGCCGTCTAATGATTCATTTTTTGATAAATAATTTTAAAAAAATTTGTTTTATTTATGGATCTAGTTGTTTAAATTAAATTAGAAGATGTGGGACACATTAATTAAAAATCCCAGGAGACAGATATTAATAAAATTCAGAGAGAACTGTAGAAGCTGAAATGTCATTGTCTAATAAAAAAATCTCAATGCCAACATAAACACCCTCCCACCAATATCTGCTTTTCTCCCAGATCCAGGTTCATACCAAAAATGTCCACCTTCTATAGAAAGTTATCTTATTTTGGCTTATTGACGATATTTAAATTGTTCTAGGTATCACAGAGACAACGAGGAAAACATCAAATCATCGAAGAATTGGTTTGCGAGCTTCGACAGGAATCAAAACTTTTTAAATTAAGCTACTGGATTATCGATAAGTTTAAAGAATGAGCCTGTCTCCTTTAGCACATACTTCGGTCTAGTTTAGTGATGGTAAACCGTTATTAATTAAGCCGTCATTGTGATTGTGATAGTGTTTGGTTGGAACGATGATTGGTAACTGAGATTTAAAACTGAAGTTTAGTTTCTAGTGTGCCAGTGATTGTTCGAAGAATTGCAAGAAATCAGTTGCCAATCATCGTAACAATCAAACATAACCACTGTCACAATGACGATCTAACCATCACTAGTTTAGTTAATCATCACATATATCAGAAAAGCTAAATAAATAATTAAAAATGATATATTTATATATATTATATATTTTTGCAATAAAAAAATCATTTTAAATCTTCGCGTGACGAATGGAGAATATAAAAATATGACTTTATTTATTGAAATCGATTTCGCGCCAAAATGTTCATTGCGACGAGTAGATGATTCACTAGAAGTCAAACGCCACTGTCATTGAATGCTTAGTAGTTTCGACTTATTATATATTTACAGGCATTAACATAAATGGAATAATAACGGAAATTATAACAAAATTGCAATACATAAAGAAAAAAATAATAATACAATGTCAGCATGTTTTTACATAATTAAAATTAAAAATAAATATAAAATGTGAATCAGCAATTTATCCGTCACCAATGAGTTGAGACACAAAAAATTGTAATAGTCTAGTCCTACAAAGAATTAAATTAACAGCAAAAATGTCGACTATCTCCGCATATTTATTCCCCAAAAAATGTATTCTGGGAACTGCGGAGTTAGCTAGTGCATGAGTTCTGACATTACCACTGTAATAAAACAATGAATTGTGTCTCGATGACCTCAATGGTGCGTGAAAATCAAGCAGACCAACAATCTGGAGGCAGTCTATCATATCATTGATGATCCTGCATAAGGTCGGTCATCGTACGTCTCACTGATTTTACAATTATCAAAATAATATTTTTAATATTGCACACATCTGAATCAGTTTATTCTAGAAATATTCCGAAATTCTTCAATGATATTTTATTTTTGCCAATACGCATTCCATTCAATTATTTGATTGACAAATCATATAGACACGTTCCATTTTAAACAACTAAAATGTGATTACTAATTTACAATTTTTTTATGTGGGATACAGTAGGTTTGCATCTGACTTCTCGAAAAGCAGCCGGTTTTTTTCAGGGTGTTTACATGTCATTATTTTTAAATAATTAAAATACCTATCGGTAATATACATACAGAGTGGGCTAACTTGGACTGACTAATGTAAAATACATATAACTTTTGTAATTTTAATATTTATTAAAAAAATATGTACTTTCTTAACTTTTTTTTAATCTATGTGTGGAAAATAACACCATTTAAATGACCTCCACTTTCATGTTGACAAATAATTACTTTTTCTAATGTATTTTGCATTACATTATGCAACGCTTCTGTCTTCAAATTTGTTACTTCTGCACGAATATTTTGTTTAAGCTCCTAAACTGATGCCGATTTGTTAATGTAAACTCGGCCTTTTAAATAGCCCCACAAAAATAAATCAGGCACCGTCAAATCTGGGGAACGGGGAGGACGAGCAAACCGAAAATAGATCGTCTCAAAACATAATAAAATTCAATAATTTTAACGCGCTCTTGCACTGGGTATTTAGTCATTATAAACTTTCATAAATTATTTTTTATCTATAAAAAATATATAATTAAAAATAAACCCCACATCAGCCCAAGTTGGCCCACTTTTGATTATGTTAATAAAATATATATGCATGTGTTGAATCTCTAAAAATGCATGTATTATTATTTTGTTTACTGCGGCCCGAAATTCTCTACAGTAAACCGGCTACACCATTGCCTCGGGTTCTTCAGCCATGATGTTCTAGTTCTTCAGATTTCAGATTCAGATTTTTACTGTTTTTATTTGTAATACATAGATACTGAAAAACCATACATATTCAATTATCACACTTTTCAATATGTGGTTATACTGCCATATGTGCGGGGTACCCGTTTGTCCATATACAGTCGAGCGAAATTACGGGCTAGTGGGGGCGGGCTGTAAATCGCCTCCGTAGTGCAAGCATGTGTGAGTTAGCCCCAATAGAACGTTTATATTTTTGTTTGGAAATTGAGGGATATTATCTTAAAATCAGGAATCAGCCCATACTGTCAATCTTTTAGAATCTGACATAATTTGTAATTCTATTATGTACAGGGGTTAGTCTAGAACATTGTGATTAATAAAATATGTGAAAATAAATCAATTTACGTCTTGGATTCATCCAGATTCGTGTAAATTTGCGAATGTCTCCCAGATGCTGTCCTTTTTGTGGTTCCCCATTACCCAGAATTTCATCTGGTTTGTGTTTCTTGATCGTGTCACTTCAACGCAAATGGTAATGTTATATCAGTACATCTCCGTAAGTGTCAAATAGAGCGATATTTTGTTTTTTTGTTAAAAAATTAAAAAACACTACATTATAACTGAACAAAATTTATTTATTTCAAAAAAAAATTAACACTTTACCGCGATGTAATGTTTCCATTGAAATTTGTCAAGAAAGAAAGCGTCAAACATAAAGATGGACTTTATTTATATTCGATATTAATTAAACGCTAACTGGATTCACATGCAAAAATTGTTTGGTAGATAGTTGACTACCAACAGCACAAGAGTTTGAATAAGGAAGAGGCCATCCATCTTAATCCACGTTTTACTTTATAGAGACTCAATTTGAGCCAGGGCGCCGCCCTGCCTCTTCTTCTTCTTCTTTTAAATAGGCAATCCACCCTTAAAGAGTGATTTGTACCATTAATCAAGTTAAAACTTTATTTTATAGAAAAAAAGTATAATAATATTATAGAATAGGAAATATTATATTATAAATCAATACCATTGTCTTCCAAAAAATTGACTATTATATAGATTAAATGTGGCGAGTTAAGGGAAAGAAGATGACACAAGTTAACCGGGAGTTGAAAATTATTTAAAAAATTCGTGATCCGCAATGAACAGGCAAAAAAGATATGGTCAAGGGCTTCCTCCTCGACACCACACTTACACATTGGGGAATGTATTAAGTTCAATCTGAATAAATATGAGGCTACCTGACAATGCCCAATTCTCATTCTAAGGATATTTGACATTGTAATTTTGGAAACTTTCCAGGGAATGCGAGGAATAGATCTTTGAATTATTTATGCCGATTACCCTTCTGATTATTCGGATCCATCCATTGTGCAGTTCAAATAGAAGTTGTACGTTTTATGAGCGAATATTAATTTCCAAACTAACTATTCAAGTGTATTTAAAAAAATATTATGATGCAAGATATTATATATTGAATTTTGTACATGCAAAAAAATATATAGGATCAGAGCATTTTCAAAACGTGAAAGTCATAACGAGGAAATTTATATATTTTTTTTTGTCAAGAATTGGATCGTCTGGGCGCGCTGCGGTATCCCATTCTTTCAACCGTTGACCACATGCACTTGAAGACAGATGAAATATGTGAATTCAACTTAAATAAACAGTCATCCCTTAATTTACATGTTATATGTCGATAGTTTTTTTAACATATACATGGTTTTGGCATTTATAAAAGCTAATTCATTTCTTTTAACATCAAACATATTCAATTTCAATCATTCGCGGGAAGACGAGTACATGGAAGGAAAAAAATGGGGGGTGGGTTAAAATCAAATTCCGCTCTGATACTTTTTTAACTTTTTATAAACTGATCATGTAAGAATATGGAAAAATACAACACTGAAAAATCGTCAGGCACATTGGGGCCTTAATGATGCGAAGTACACTCGTCTGTAAATATGCACGCGCACGGTTAGCACGCTTGGAATGTTATTTATCGCGCGGATTAAAGTGTAAGAAATACCCCGATAAATTCCTGACGAAATAATGACTACATATGTATCTCAACAATTTATAAATGTATCTTTTAGAGTCTCTTTTTATATCAATAAATAAATCAAATAGTAAAAGCAAATATACCTTCACATGGACGGACACGAACACGCTAAAATCATAACATTATTACGATGTGTAAATAAAAAAATCCAAAAAAAACAATCAAATACATGAATAATATAGGTACCTGTTTGCGTGTTTGTCCGTTTTCTGACCTTCAACAGTTTGCTATCTGGTATTTGCGATGTGTCAGAAGACGGTCAGTCCAGAGTCGTCTTCAGGTATAAAATGAAACGGGTTCCTGGCCGGGGCTCCAGATCAGAGATACAACCAAAGCGGCAGAAAAATTTCATAGAAGACCCGCGTCCACGATGATCTCTCAATGAGACGTTAATCTCTGAGAGTCGGTAAAGATACGTGGGTGCCCGATGTGTCATTCTAATCCGCGTGCAAACATATGGATTGATGATTTATAAATCGTTTCACGCTGAACGCTGAACTGTCCTTGATGCGAACTCGAGTTGTATCTCATCCGTGGACATAATAAACATTTATCCCAATTAAAAGCACTACATAATATGCTCTAATAATCATTTTTATTATGAAATTGTCCTGTGTATCGATTCATATCACCTCCTTTACAAAATCACACGGCATCGCAAAACTGAACCAAAACTGAATCAGAGAGCTTTTTATCTCTTGAGTATGTTAATTCACTGTTACAACTTGAAAAACAAAAAAATATATATTAAGTATACTTAACAAATAATAAAATATTAATAAATAAATATACACACATATATATATATATATATGTGTATATTTATATATATATGTAGGAATCAGATTTAAAATTCACCGCCATCTCAGCCGGCACTGATGCTAGCGACATAGCGCTGCCGGCTGCCGCTACAGGTCTGGCCCGATTCTTCACCGACGATCTCTCTCCTGTTTAATCGCTTCGCAACGGCGGTCTAGCCGGCCCACGCGCGCCGAGCGAGACCGCCGACTCGCTTGATTTCATAATACACGCGCACCTTCAGCATTTTTTCATTCTATTCGTAATATCTGTCTTCTTTATTCGATCACACTGTCACAATAAACATCAACACGCCAACCGTCACTCTTTTATTTAACTACCGACCTAACACCCAAATATATAATTACATACTTTAATACATTGTGGGATAGAAGACCTACGTCCTTCCCTTTCACCAGCTAGACAGTGTAAAACATGGATTATTTTACCTTAAGCACACATGCCCACCTCATTTTTGTCACATTCTGCCTTCATCCTAAACTATGAAAAATTTATAATAATACCTGTAGGTGATAAATAAAAGATGTTAGTCTTTAGTAAAAGTAAGACTAAGTCAAGAAAAATATAAAATTACAAGAAATAAAACAAATCCAGACTACAAATCCTCATCTCGTCGGGTTGGGCGCGAGTTCGACGTCCTTCTTGTATGGGACACCATACGTCTTGACGCGATCAGATTCGTAGATGTTATTTGTTGTAGATCGTCGTGATAAAATTTGTCGCCTTCATTGAAGTGACTAACTTCAAGGTAAATCCAAAGTTGTAATTGAAGTAAACAAAACAGAGGTATGCACCAGTGACATAAATCAAAAACAAAAACCAGAGGCAAAGCTTAAAGGTTTAGCCCAGAGGCTAAGGCCTGAGGGAAACGTTTTGTTTCCTGTGAAGATCATTTACCATTCGATCAGATTAACAAGTTAACATTAAATTATGCACTAGTGATTGAACAATAAAAAAACACTTACTCTCTAGGTAGAGTGAATCACATAAGGCTACATTTCAGTCTAATAGGTCTGGCGACGGTTTGAAAACAAACCATAGATTTCAACCGTTTTTATAAGCTCAGACACCAAATGTGATACCAACCTGAGGGTAACTATTTGTGAAATGTCAAGGTGCTTGACAAAAATAAGTGACGGGATAATTTTGTACGTGAACTCCATTTATAACGTCACAACATACATAATGTTTACGTCAACTGGATAAATCTAAATACATCACAATTAACAAAACGTTCAATGTATAATACAATAGCAATCAAAACATGATTTAGATGATTCCATTTGGTACCACATCTTGACCTCTTTAAGCAGTTGTCATCAGGTCCCCAAGGTCCGGCCCTGTTCTATTACATCATCACTGATTCTCCATTCAAAGTACAAATATTGTATTAAAAATGTTCTCGTATATTCTTGCAATGTGGAGTTGGTGTTTTTATGAATAATTTATTATAAGCGTTTTCAATTCACAGTAATGATAGATGTATAAGGAGAACACATTCTTATTGTGACGTTTAATTATTCAGAAGTCTGTGATATTTTAAATATTAAGTAAATATATTAATTAAAAAGATATATATATATATATAAAATCTATTTTATCAAAAAAAATAATTTATATGTATATCTTTCTAATTAAAATATTTAATTTATATTTAAAATATCACAGACTTATGTTCTGAATAATTACAACTTCACAATAAGAATGTGTTCTAATAATAAAGTTGTATCAATGTGTCCAAAATTTTAGATTAGATCAGATTACTCAAAGGTATTTGAGATTCCGTAAAAATAAGGTAGACGGCTCTTTCAAATAATGGAACCATTAAATGTATTAATATCAAAAAGGTAACATATAGGTTCGAAAATTTGTCATTAAAAATATCGTCGCTGTAGCATAGTTCCCCGGTTTGGAACGAGATCCAGGTTCGAATCCCAGTGGTACAATAACAATATTTTTCGATAAAATTTATTTTATATGTATATCTTTCTAATTAATATATTTAATTCATATTTGAATGATATATATTTTGAACAGTTTAATAAAATGAATAAGTTCCACGGCCGTTCAGCAATTTCTGTGACTAGTTCACAGGGTTATTATGCCGCACATCTTCAACCATAATCTTATATATAATATAATTACTCGGTATTCTCAATCACTGTATGGAAACAGTTCCCGAGAAGGAAATAAAGAAACACGAATCATATTTTCAAATAATATTGTTATGTACTTACCTTGTTATATATCTTCAAACCATATTGTTACTGCACCTGCCTTCTGGTATGGAATTAATCTAGTGCATAAATGCTAAAAATTGTTTTGTCACCATCTACAAAAATGAATAAATATTATGTCTTTCGTATTTCATCTGAATTACAGATTAGTATGAAAATGTTAACATTCATATACAGGTTGTTACAGATATAGTTCACAATATTTTACAGGTGGAATACATGACTAAATTACTAGTCGAAAATTTTCAGGGAATTTGTAGAAATTCTGCACCGTTAATATTGTTTGAAATTTTTACAAAATCATGTTAAAGTCTACGTACTTTGAAATAAATATTTGCGAAATTTATCCATAATTAATCAATATCTAACATCTAACAAAAAAAATAGTCTGGCCGCTTGAAATTCGATTACTTTTGATCTTTTGATTCGACATATAATTTAGAGTCAGTAAAATGTTTCAATTAATCGAAATAATCGCAAAATTACGTTTTTTTTTTTAAATGTTCATATCTCTGATATGGTTGAGATTAGGCACATATGCCTTGAACATTTTCGACTAGTAATTTAGTCAGATATCCACCCATAAAATATTATGGACTGTTAGACCCTGTGTAAATAAATAAATAATATAATAAATCAGTAAACAAATCGAAATTCAGTTAGGAATTGTGACGTTGACGTGATTTGTATATTTGTTGTCATGTTTCAGTAACGTTATCACCTCATTTTTCAAGGATATGTCATTTTGATCTACTCTTATTAAAACATGGACAGTACAATTTATTTTTAATCTACTTTTATATGATAATAATACGTCTTTAAATTTCAATAAACAAATTAAATTAATCACTTTGATAAACAGAAAAACGTCGGTATCGAAAATTATATATTTACTACCGTGACTCGAACCTGGAACTTCCTCTTGCCGGTAGAATGAGTTACCAATTGCTCCATGTTATTTTCTTTCACTTTCAATTTTCGACCATATATTATTCTCTCTATTATACCTACTGATAATCATCTATTATTTCCAATTAAATTTTTTGTTGTTTATTCTTCTGAACCAGGGGTCGGCAAACTCACGAGTAAGAAGAGCCAAATATTGAGTAAACAGAATTTTCATGAAGTCGCAACATAAATTTTGACTGTATAAATTTAATGACGGAAAAAAAACAGATAAAATCAACATTTTTATTTAAAACTCAAATTCACAAAACAGTCGTGGGATAATCAAAAGAATATAATACATGGTAGTTATAGGCTTCCATAGCTCAGTGCTCTACTTATAAGACTAGACAATCTAAATAATTAAATACTATTTGGGCTTTGTAAAGTTGACTAGTTAGAACGGTGACCTTGCATCGCTTTCCGAAGCTCTCCTATGTTTGGCAAGTTAACTACGTGTTTAATTTTAGGCATGATTGTAAATTGTCGTCGGTTCACTTTTCTTTTCAACTTTATTTTTTATTTAAACAGTTGCTACTTAGGCAAGAACTATTCAGAATTTTCCAATCACCTTTTGGAAATAAACCATTATTTTGATATTAACCATTACCATACACCGTGATATAAAATACTCGTAAGCAGCCATGCTGTCAAATGGAACGATTAAATGTATTAATATCAAAAAGGTAACACATAGGTTCGAAAATTGTCGCTAAAAATATTGTCGCTGTAGCATAGTTGGATAATGCACCTTCCCCGGTTAGGAAAGAGATCCAGGTTCGAATCCCGGTGGCGCAACAACAATATTTTTTGATAAAATTGATTTTATATGTATATCTTTCTAATTAATATATTTAATTCATATTTAAAAAAAAGGTATATTCTAAAATTGCAACTGCAAAATAAAAATGTGGTTTATTCGTACATGATTTTATTTTGAAAATTTTATTTTTGTCGCTATGTATTGATGTATCGTCTGGCCTTTAACGATATAAACACAGCAAAAAATACAATGCGCTTGTGATCAAAAAGGAAATGCAACTGTTCGAAGATGCTCATCTGAGAATTGTGTGTGGGTCAAGAGAATCGAGTTTCCAATTCATTTTTTTGGAGTCAGCCTCCATCCAGCGAGAGACGGAGACAGGTAGAGGCTTACCCACGCGAGACTCAGACGGCTGCAGCCAGTACCCAGTCTACAGTCTATAGACTGCAACCTTCAGACGACCCAAAGAATGAAACGAGGAGCGCCTACCGCCGTGCGCTTCTTCTTACAAGATGAAGTCATCGCGAGACTGGTGAAGAAAGTTTGTAACTTTTATTTAACCTTCCCAAACCATGCAGTAACACTGGTCTACCATCATAATTAAACCTATAATATTTCGGTAAATACATGCAACATTAAATTCATATTTTAGATAATCCTTAAGAAAATATTAGCACTTAGTTATGACTAGTAAAAAACTAATTATGAGAAGGGAATCGTACGAAAACAATTATTGTATCCATTCAATCGGTTGTAAAATTAATACATTGGTAAAAAATAGCATTTGTGATATGAAAGACAGAGATCACACACTATTTTGACAGTGAAAAGAACAACAAACATATAAATATAATTGTCTCTTTCTCACTAATTAAATGAAGAGAGATAAGAAGGAAGGTCACATTGTATAGGACTTAATGAGTGCTCTAAATTATATTATTAATCATTTTTTCAAAATTGAATGCTCAATATTTAGAGTAAAATCGTGCCATTAAAGTAATTTAAGCTAATAAAAACATTTTTTCTAACAGTTATTTACGGTAACACGAGTTGACAGCATGGCTGCATTCGGGTATTTTATATCATGGTATGGTAAAGGTTAAAAACTAGTATGCAGCCCGTTTTAGAACAGTCCTAAGATTTTAAGAAATATAGTAATTCTTATATTAAAATAAATAAAGCCTTATATAGTAATTCTTCTTCTTCTTCAATGGCATTTCGTTACTCTACGATACTCTGAGTACTCTATACGCGACCAGACCGTCTATTCTACTGCTCAAGTGCATATCTAATATTAACATCTCCATTTATCCATTCATTCACTGGTGGTTTGGTCATATGGAACGGATGAATATGGAGAGAATGGTAAGAACGATATATGAAGCAAGTGTTGATGGCACCAGAAGTAGAGGACGTCCGCGGAAGACTTGGCACGACCAGGTAAACCAGATACCGGAGGATGGTCCTGTAAGAACCGTCAATAATCGTCGAGCTTGTATGAGAAGATGTATGAATGTGGATGGGGCGAGAGTTGTGTGTCAGGACAGAATAATGTAGCGCTCTATCCGCTCTGCTAAGTAAGTAAGAAAGTAATATAAAATATTATTTGAAAAAATTTTACACCTTGCAGTCTTTGTAACAAGCTTATTTATAAAGAGCTTTAGATATTTTAAACGTACGTTTTCACATCTCGACAGGACAGTGGTTAGTATGCCCACCTATTACGCGAAAAGCAGGGGTATAATTATCTACAGGAGAAATATTTATTTTTATTTATTTAACTGAATTTATGGAAAAAAAAATCGTAAGTGACAGAACATATTCTATATGTCTTAGATATATAATGACTTTTTTGTTTCGTCTATGAATATGTTATGAGATTGGCTAAAAAGTATTCAAGTGTCTATTTAGTGTAATGTCGATCAACGATGTTGCACATCCAAAATTATTGTAACAGATTAGATGTCTGCTTTTGTTTAACCTTTCCCTTACGGTGCTAAAATAAAAACGCGCGTTCCGGTGCTGCAAACTCAGTGTACATGTAGACTTTTGCGATTTTTAAGTCGGATAAATATTTTACATTTATTACTTAGGTTAATCGTTACAATAATAGTTGTTCATCAATTATTGTGTAAAAGTGCCAAAAATTAGAAAAAACATCGGTCATCACGAACGACAACATAAAGACGCATAAGACACGTCTAACTCGGTCAGTGCACGCTCCCCGTGCCCTGCGCACTCATCTCAATTATATATTCGTATATTCCGATGATTCGTCACACGCAACAAGTTGTCTCATTTCGTTTAGTAAAGTGTTGGAATTCACTTCACAGGAAATTAATAATAAAACCTGAAATACAGCGTGACGAACACAAACTTAATGTAAATTTCGCACTCTCGGTGCAACCGTGGAATGAGTCTTCAAGGAAATCCTAACAGTGTTTACTCACGCGTCATAAAATACGTTATATTGCACCCACGCTTTGTTCCAAGTCGCGGACGGGCCGAAAATAAACAATCGATGTAAACAGTGTAGAAAATTCTGGACGAAAGCGCTGACCGTTCAGACACTGAAATACAATTTCTCTAATAAAACAAGACGTCACCGCGACGGTGACGTCGCAGTTCCAAGAGAAAATCTTGCTTGAGAGTCTGATTTCATGACTACACTAGATAGCCTTGATGGCTTATATACAAATCATCACTGGAAAACCTTGCTTGATTCCTTTTAATATTATGTTGCAGGCCGATTTTGTTTGGCCGCCATTTTGGTTTGGCAGACATTTGTCAGCTCGCATTCGGTAGTCGTGGAGAGTAGTTGATTACAATTTATTATGGAGCATCTGACGCCTTAATAGCATGCAACAGCACATGTTGTGCAGCTCAATATTAATGACCCTGATTTTTGGAAAAATATCATAATGACCGACGAAGCTAATTTCGACTTAGCGGGTTTTCTTAAGAAATCCTCAGTCGATATGCCAACGACCTTTACACACACACAGAGTTACTCTATGGTGCGTCTTGTGGGCCAACAGAATCATTGGATTGGGCCCTATTTCTTTAAGAATGCAAGTATCAACGCTGTAAAAACTTATCTGTGGTCGAATTGGGTCGATCGAGCTTGCAACACATGTAGTTTCAACAGAACTATGCCACCTCACACACAACCCGAACTACACTTGAAATTTTATAAATGAAACAACATTGGCCTGGAACATAATATTCACCCTGTATATCTCTATATCAAAAAGCTTTGCTTTATTGTTTTTAAGATATATCTATACCAGAAAGCCTTGAAAGCATTACATGTGATATGACATGTGGTATGATAAAACTTCGATCTATTGTCTCAAAGTGTGTACGGTATGCATCAGTTACATCACTCTACTCTGCGTACAAAATACACGCGGTAATGAATCACAGCCTGCTTCGCGCTCAACTCTGTACCGTCTCCGAGACAATCTCAAATCTCGTCCACAGCAAGATACGTCACTGCTGTGTCATTAATTTTAACATTTTGACTGCAGACAAAATTAAATCAACCGATGTGTATCGGTATTTACTGTCAATTTCGTCTCGGACACGCAACCTTAGATACTGATCATCAAACTTTAAAAAAAGGTTTTACATGTTATTAAATCAAAGTATAACCGAATATATATGATACCTATATACACAAATTAAAGAATTAAAAGATACAAAAGAGTTTAAAAAGAAACTAAATGAACACTTCAAAAACACATAATTAGAAAATAAAAAATATTATAGAACACTTCAGAAGCACACAAATGGACAATGAATAGAATATGTAAGGTATTATGTAAAATTATTGTAGTGTAACTCTCTCTCCAAGCACAAGAGCTGGTCTCTTTTTTGGAGAGGTAAGCGAAAGAAAAACCATGTAATTTTTAAAATGTAAAATACTTAATTCATGTTATAAAAAATTGTAAAAATGTCAAATAAATAAAATAAATATATATTTATATATGTTACAGTGAATGTGTATTACCAGTGAAGTTATATTTTCACTGGCGTTTCAGTGAATTCATATCCAAATACATTTTCACCTGGAAGATATATATTTCTACTAGCGATAACATAAGTTAACTGATAAGCTCTGGTTAAATTATATGCTGCTCTAAACTAGGGGTCGGCGAACTTTAAATATAAAATATATAGATATTCAAATGGGTAATTCTACTCATAGAGCGACAAAAATAATACCAGGTTAATTTTTTATTTATTAGGATGTGATAATTTTGCATAATATTTATAAACATGCTGGCATTTACAAAAAAAAAACAATAAAATATTTATATATATTAATAAACGTATTATAGAATTGGTTAAATTTTGTACGTTTATACGATGAATGTAATTTTAAATATGAATTAAATATATTAATTGGAAAGATATACATATAAAATCAATTTTATCGAAAAGTATTATTGTCGCGCCACCGGGATTCGAACCTGGATTTTTCGATAAAATTGATTTTATATGTATATCTTTCCAATAAATATATTTAATTAATATTTAAAATATCACAGACCGTCTGTTCTGAATAATTACAACTTCACAATAAGAATGTGTTCTCCTAATAATTAATGTAATTATTTTTTCTGAGATAATATTTCATCATACTATACTTATTCGAGGTTAGTACTTCCTATCAAAAGTTGTTTGCAAATGGTCATCTGTTACTAACGATCTGTGTTGCGATTTTACATACTTCCGAAAACGTCCTTTCCCATTGGTAAGTACTCTCAAATACGTATATAAATACCCGTGCATATGATTTTAATTAACTGTATTTATCTTCAAAACAATATCAACCCGCAATACATTTTTATTGAGAAACTTTAAAATTAAAGTTCGTCAGGTGGCATCAATGCCACTAACTATGTACATGCAGTGGCGTGCAGTAGGTATAGATTTAGGTTATGCTGTTACCAATGATATTATACAATCATATGTAATACAATATATGTACTTTTGTTTAACCAACGCCTTTAGATAAAATAAATCCGTCGTTTATACGACCCTACCACGTATTTATTTATAGTTTTAGAGTACTATTAATAGTGTTTTTACCCATATAAAAAATGTATGGACGTTTTTAAGAACACTTTCTATGACCGAAAATGATTAATTTATTGTTTGAAAATTCTTCACGTAATAACTATAGGAAATAATATTTTTTATTAAAGATCAATAGTTCTGTCAATTGCTTTTTGTTTTTCCCAAATCAAAAACCAATCCACGCACCAAATTTAAAGAGCAATCATGAAAGCAACACGTTAAAAACAGTAAGATAGTAAAATTCACGAATTAGTAAAAGAGGAAGTAGACACTTCAATGATTTGCACGCAGTTGTAAGCCTTTCTAGTGTTAGTCTATTAAAAACAGTATAGGTAACGACTCCATACAAAACGGATTAACCGAAAGAAATTTTCAATTCATTAAATGGCCATTTATATGACTTGAGTAATTCACTAGCTTAAAGACAGAACAGAGTAATGTGAATAGCTCGATGCGGCGAATAGAATCGTGGTAGTTTTTAGAACTAAGCAATTAAAGTCTCTACTGGTACACTTGTATGTTTGTTTCCCAGAACTTTTAGTAATGCACAACTTTTTTGCTTGTATGCACTGCACGCACCTGCGTACATGTACTAGATCCTTCGTTTGTGAACAAATACAGTTATACTGATACAGAGCAGTGAAATTATAAATCGAAACGATTATAAACTGAATTAATAAAAATATATTTATTCTAGTGAAAATATAACTTCAGTGATAATACAAATTCACTGTAACATATCATATATATATATATCGAAACCACGATTATCACTCACCGCAAACATTTTATATTTTGTGTTAAATGTGGTATACTAACGTAACTTTACCAATATCGTTATTTTAAAAGTCAGTTACAGGATACGTAAATGATGTATGTCACCGCTACCGTGACGCTGCACGGCCGATGGTCGGTGATGCTCGTGGTACAACACCGTGTGACCACCGCTTGCTCCTTGGTGTATTCTCGAACCATGGTCAGCTGATGACCGGTCCGGCTCGAGAATGTTTGTTTATTGGTCTTGGAACATGCTAAAAAATAGAGCTGTACCGTTAACCATATTTGAAAAAAAAAAAATGCAAGTACTAAGTATTAATGAGAAATGAAAACACCTTAGATGCATCGCAATAATTAATACAAATAAAATATTAAAGAGAACACATTCTTATTGTGATGTTGTAATTATTCAGAACAGACAACTTCACAATAAGAATGTGTTCTCCTTAATAATATAAGTTGTATCAATGTGTCCAAAATTTAATAAAAATGAATTGATAATTCTGGCGTCTGCAGTCGGTTTGCTCAAAGATATTTGTGATTCCGTAAAAACAATGTAGATGGCTTTCAAATAATGGAACGACAGATGTATTAATTTGAAAAAGTGTAACATATAGGTTTGAAAATTTGTCATGAAAAATACTGGCGCTATAACACAATTGGTAGTGTACTTCCCCGGATTGGAAATAGAGATCCAGGTTCGAATCCCGGTAGCGCAAAAACAATATTTTTAGACAAAATTGATTTTATATGTATATATTTATAATTAGTATTCAAATAAAATTGATAAAATATTACACAAAATTAAGTGAAAATATAAGTAACAATCGATTGGAATTCAATTTATCTAATCTAAAAGTTATCTAATTTCTAGTTAGATGCCTTAACCGCTCGCGCTATGCCACCCTATGGAAGGTGTGTGGATATTAAACGTATTTATAATGAAAAATACAGTGTACCACCTTTGCAGCGGTTACTTGTCCACAATATTTTATGGGTCTAAATTATGAGTCGAAAATGTTCAAGGAATATGTGCAAATTATACACCGTTACGGAAAATATTATTATTTGAAATTTTAACAAAACCGTGTTAATTTGTCTGGCCGCTCGAAATTTATGGCCTTCAATTTTTTTTGTATTCAATATATATGTAGTTTGGGACTATAGACTAGTAAATGAATAGGCATGATGTGAGTGTATATAGGAGAGCGGGCGAGGGGTATTATGACGCATTTATGTAACGTCGTATTTTTTACATTAATGCATATTATATATAGTCAGCGTTTAAATTTTCGGTCCAATAGTCATATTTTTAAAAAAAAGTCGCGGGGCTCTTTGATTGCGCGAGCGGCACCAAAATTAAAATTTTGGAACAATAAATTTGCGTTAGTTCATGTCTATTTATTAGATGATATGTATTTGGAACCAATAAAATATTTTAATTAATCGAAATAATCGCATAATTGCGACTTTTTTGAAGTGCTTATTTATATCTCTGACACGGTTGAGATTACGCACGTATTCGTTGAACATTTTCGACTAGTAATTTAGTCAGGTATGAAAAAATATTGTGGACTAGGTCTGTTTTATGTTCCTTCCTCGGGAGGTCTTAAAATCACGACTCGGTACTTTGAAATAATTCGTTTATTGATATGTTATAGGTGCACAAATGTATAAGGCAGCGTGTCTACGGAGATGTATTGAAACGGATAGACTTTCAGTTCTTTCTCGTTTGGATGCTAGATACCATCTGATCTCTAAAGGGCTGTGTTATAGTTTATAAAGATATTTCTCCGGGTAAACAAAGTCATAAATTAGATGATATGCAATAATAGTTTCAACACACATCCACTTACAGAAAGCATAAATAATAAGACAGAACTATTAAAATAATGGTTCTAACCCATATCTCTCCTCGCATCAAGAAAGGTTAATGTTGACAAACTGAAAGACAGGGATGTGGCTTCGGAGGGTAGGTACATACATAACATCTCTGTTACACCCTATATTTGCAAAGTTAATCAAAATGTTACGTTGTCCGGCTTGTTTCTAGCAGAGTTGGTGGGCTGGCTGGGCGGGCTGCTCGTCAATACTATTTCGGTGCTCGGGCATCGAACGCGTGAGCGAGAAACATCAGACAATACTCGCAACACATGACAGATTCATTAGAGGAGAATACGGTATCTGAGAAAAGGAATTAATCAGTGTTATTTTGAGAGGAATGAATAATCGGAAAAGTAATTTGAAAGAAGCGAATGATCTGTAATGCTTGGTATTCGTCAACATCATCGTACATTGTAGTGATGGTAAACCGTTACGTGACTGTAATAATAATAATAATAATAATAATGTGTTTATTCCAGCGTGAACAGGTTTTTTTTTTAACCCGATTCGCCATAAATATAATACGTATTATGTGATACATTAAATGTTATGCTATGAAAAAGAAAACCAAGGAAAATATTAATAAATAAATAAAAAATTAAAAGTTCACACATATGTACACACAAAATATAAATATTACATATATAACTACTTCAGTCACGGCCATTGTTGTATATGTAGCTATTCCAGCTGAACCAGCTTTCCACGAGAGCGCCGCCTGCACCAGAGAGTCGGTGCTGAGCTCCAGCCGCACTGTGATTGTGTCACTGATTGGTCACTGAGATTTAACGGTGATTGGTAACTAAGATTTAACTGTTGGAGGTTTACCTTTTAGTGTACCAGTCGTTGCTTGAAGAATTAGCTTAGTTAATTATCATTCAGGAGAACACATTCTTATTGTGAAGTTGTAATTATTCAGAACAGACGGGTCTGTGATATTTTTTTAATAGCAATATGTATATCTTTCTAATTAATACATTTAATTTGTATTTAAAAATATCACAGACCTATGTTCTGAATATGTACAACTTCACAATAAGAATGTGTTGTCCTTAATAATACACAAGTTGTATCAATGTGTCCAAAATTTAATAAAAATTCATTATTAATTCTGGCGTCTCATATCGAATTTAAGGTATTTGAAATTCCGTAAAACTAAATAAGATGGCTTTCAAATAATGGAACGATAGATGTATCAATTTGAAAAGTGTATCATATAAGTTTGAAAATTTGTAACATAATCGGTTAATGCACGTTCCCCAGATAGGAAGAGATCCAGGTTCGAATCCCGGTAGCAACAACAATATTTTTCGATAAAATTGATTTTATATCTTTCTAATTTTTAGATTTAATTTGTATTTAATCAATTATCAATCATCATTACAATCACAGTCACAATCACGGTTAAAATAACGGTTTAAATAATTATTTAATCATCACACATTGCTCCTATACTTATGTGTTGAATTAATAAAAAATTAATGAGAATCAAATGTAAGCGTCTTAAAGAAGTGGTTCTTTAAATGGCTAAAAGATCTTCAATAAAAAATACATTTTAATGCTATATACTTAGTTTAAAATGTTCTTAATTGTGTTTATTGTACTAAATTTATTGTTTTATCTTTACAATATTAATTAGATATTAAATTTGTTATCTAAATACATATATAAAGAAGAGTGTC
The DNA here is from genome assembly GCA_031772225.1 of Eubasilissa splendida. Classification (NCBI taxonomy): domain Eukaryota; kingdom Metazoa; phylum Arthropoda; class Insecta; order Trichoptera; family Phryganeidae; genus Eubasilissa; species Eubasilissa splendida. The sequence goes on from CM062856.1 coordinate 20,003,360, forward strand.
CGTGGGTGAGTATGTTTGTATTTTTATACAAATCTATAGTTTTATTTCGAGCTTGGTGAAATTTTGCACACCTTCAAAACAAGAGTAAGGTCACTGTCTACATGAGATTTCGAAAAACCACCCCCATTCCTCTTTCCCAACCATGAAAGCAAAATGTTGGTACATGGTAAAATTTTGCACACTTCACGTTCAAAATAAGAGAAAGTATTAAAGCCACACTCCTAATTTAGAACATTCTTATTAAGGGAGATGCATAAAATTAATGAAATTTAACATTTTTGTTAGTTAATTGTATGTATTTTTAATATAGATTTATTTAAAATATCTTATCTGGTTGTGAGTAAGATTAAAAAAGGATCACTGGTAGTTTAGTAATGTGGAACGGATGAATGAGAAAGAATGGTAAAAAAAATATATGACGCTAGTGTTATTAGCACCCGAAGTAGAGGACGTCCGCAGAAGACTTGGCGCCACGACCAGGTAAACCAGATACTGAAGGATGATCCTGTCAGAAGCCTCAATAATCGGTGAGCTTGTACGATAAGATGTATGAATGTGGATGAAAACGGCGTGATGGTAAGTTAGTTACAATAATTTATTAAGTTGTTTTTTTTTAGAGGAATGTTAAATGTATTTTATCCTTTTCAATTTAATATTATTGCTTACTGTTTTATAAGTAATATTGTTTACAAAAAAGTTTTTTTCCCATCTGTCAATTCTGCAAATTCTAATATGTTTATCTAATTTTACTAACTAGTAAATTACTAGAGAAATTTAGCGCGAGGTACGCGTCCATGACGCGCGATACACGCAGAAAGCGATGGCAAAGGTCAGTACACAGTCACAGCTGAGTAATTCATTAACACGTATGTCTGCTATATAACATTATATTGGAGATAAGATTGAACCAAACGATATACTTTACTACACTACGGTTCTTAAACTAAAACTAATTGAGCTTTCATATTTATTTATTGAAATAAATCAATGAACGGTGATGCCACACGTCTTCCAAGGAAAAACATAAAAACAAATCGCATCATAAATCTTCTAACTGCAACGTCACGATGTTTCACCTAAAAGTTTAAAAAATATTACAGTAGAACCTCTATTTTACATGCCCGGAATTCACGTTTTCCCTCCATTTGCGTGTTATTTCTGCAGACATTCTAGTACATCACAAACCCTATTTTACGCTCGTCTTTCCCGCGATTTACGTCTAAAATTTATTGAAATTCATCGGCCAGCTCGCTATTCGCCATAGAGCCAAAAGTGTGTGTTGTCGTTTGCCTGTCGTATATACGTATTTTTCATTCTCGTACCTACGTAATTTATACATTTCGTTGTTTTATTATTTTTTTACAAGCTGAAATCAGCAAGAAAATTGCGTAGAAGTTAGTGCAGACAACATTGATGGCTGGGAAAGAATTAATTAATAACCCTTGCAGATTTACTTAGACGTTGATTCCAAAGTAATAACGTCGGACGTAGTGGAAATTAATCAAATAGTTGACAGTCACAAAAACGAAAACTTGACAGAAGAAGAACCTTCATGTAAAGAAGAAGTGTCTGCTCATCCCGTAAACCCAGTTCCTACATAGGACGATACCATGAGGCATATTTTACTAGTATTAGCAATGCGCCACCAAAAATTTTTAATTTAATTTAAAATAAGAAAAAAGGATAAAGAATTATTAAAAAACAACAAAAAATTGGTTTGATTTTTTCAGTAAAAAATTAATAATCTGTTTTTTTAATACCCCAATTTACATTTTCCTCTGTTTACATTTTTTTTTTGTTAGTCCCTTCAAAAACTTAAAATCGGGGTTCCACTGTATGTATTTAAATAAACGCTTACTTCGCTTTCTTACAGCGCACATTTGGAATACTGAAACAGCCAGATAAATATTATTATCTAGTAATCTGTTTGTTCGCTGTGATTCGGAGAGACTGGCAGAGAAACTGTTACCAATTGTTGCAAATGTCTGACGTCAGCTGCCTGTTCGCTGTCCTCGTTCCGAGAGTTTTTGAAGTCTACCTGAAAAATTACAATTCCCAAACAATGAAAAAAATAGACAAATTTTATTTAGCGGGTTCCATCTATTGATTTTTAAGCGAGACAAAAAGAACAGATTTCAATCCTAGAAAAATATTTACTACTAAGAAAAAATCTATGGAACATTTTATAATTGTCCCTACTAATATACTCTCTTATATAACTATGTAATGCATTAATTCAAGCTAATTATTAAAACAATTAAGCTAATTACCCTGAATTCCTAAATTGAATTGTGAATTTCACTTCACATAACTGGTGTTACTACATACTCGTACATTTACACGCGCCCAGCGAGATTAGTTGATATAACTTAAAGATAGACAAAATTAAAATTAATATAAATTGCAAAAATGTGGCTTTGATATTTAAAATTGAAATAAATTGCCACTCAGTGAAATGCAATAGAAAATTTAAATTGAGTCGCTGTTCGCTGCAATAATGCGACGTCTAATATGACAATAGTATTGATTTACTGCTAAAAGAAATCAATAACTGCATAAAAAGGGACGACATACTACTAATACATCCGCTATATTACTAATCTCTCACAATATCTTTGGCGTACAACATAAAATATACATGTTACTGATATAATTAATTTTTAACTTCAAGTAATGTTCGTGGTACAAATAAAACCCCTGGCTACTTGGAACAGGCGAGAGTCTAGAGGTCTAGATGAGAGAAGTAGTCAGGGCGACGCTGAACTATTAATAGAAATTGGAACTTACTCCTGCATCCCCTAAAAAACTTGTACACAAACATTAATAGTAGTTAATTTTTCTCTTTTAATAAGTATGTTATATTATTGCAAGTTTCACCTCTCAACATATTTTTCTATCAATAAAGTTTTTGAGATGGATAGAGTTACGAATGAAGATGTTATGGTTCGGATGAATAAAGAAAAATAAGTACATATTTACAACAATAAAATCAGAAAACTTCAATATCTCGGACATGTGCTGTGACATCCAGAGAAGTATGAAATCTTGCATTTCATAATGCAGGGAAAAATTGCTGGAAGTCGGGGCTCTGGAAGAAGGAAAACATCATGACTGAAGAACCTAAGGCAATGATTTGGCCAGTATGCTGCAGAGCTTTTCTGGGCCGTAGAAGGCACGAGAAGAATTAAAAAAATGATGACTTTCTTTGAGAAATAAACATACACGCAAACATCCCGTTATATTACCTGTATAGATTCATTCGTCAATGTCGATTATTATTGCTACAAGATATTCAAACAAAAGAAACTAAGAACCCTTAAATCGATTCAGTATGCACATATATACATACATGCGAGGGCTGTCTGAAAAGTTTCCGACCTAACAAAGAAACAAGACATTTTTTCTTCAAATTTATATTATATTATTTTTTCTATAAATGTGGCCGTTTTTCCGCAATTTCTGCCTTCACCCTGTCAAGTAATGCTCCTACAATGGTTTTTCCTTTTTCAAGATAATTAATTAAGACATCTCTACAGTTATCCCAGAAAACAGTCGCCATCAGTTTCCCAACCGAAGGAGCAGCCTTTGCCATTTTTGTAGCCAATTCTCCCTTCGCAGTCCACTGTTTTGACTGTGTTTTTGTTTCTGGAGTATAATGGTGTATCCAAGTTTCATCTACAGTAATTAATCGGCGCCAAAACTTTGACTAAAGCGCCTAAACTGCGCCAATAGAGCGTTGGAAATGTTCATTCGAACACGTTTTTGGTCCGGAGTAAGCAAACGCGGCACCCAACGTGCGCCCAGCTTTTTCACACCTAAATCTTTATTCAATATGTGACAAACACGTTCTTTGGATATGTTAATAGTCTCTGCTATCCCTCTAATCTTAATTCGACGGTCGTCCAGTACCATTTGGTGAACTTGAGCGATGTTATCGTCAGTGGTTGCAGTTTTTGGCCGTCCCGAACCTTTATCGTCACTCAAGCTGGTACGGCCGCGTTTAAATTCAACTGCCCAAAATTTCATCATGGTAAATGATTGTGCAGAGTCCCCTATACAGCATCCAACTCGTCTTAATAACAAATAATTAATGACTAATTTTTTCAATCTTCACAATAAGACTCACTCAAACGATTGTCAAATTTGGTGAGTACTTATCAAAGCATGTGCAAACATGTTTCCCAACTTTTGTTCACGAGTGTTGCCATCTTCATGTTGAGGTCGGAAATTTTTCAGACAGCCCTCGTATGTATATATGTGCATTCAGTACGCACATACATTGTATCACAATGCCTTCATAGTTTGCAATGACTGTGTTTGATAATGTTTGCTTTTGTCACGTACGGGATAACAATTGAGTCGACTTCTCTCGCTTGTGTTATCGAATTAACATAAACAACAATTTGCACGTTCTTCCGATCAAAATGGCCGTCACGTCTGACGGGATAAGAGCTTTTCATTTCACTCTCCAAAGTTGTTCATTAACACTCAAAGCACACGACCATGTCAGAAGGCGCGAGATGTCGCACGAACCACGTTGTAAATATTTTATTTGCAGAATGTATGTAGTACGTTAAACGAGGACTGAAGATACTCATTAGTTATCTGGTATATGTTCCCCATCAAGATAGTCAAATCCCAATACAATGTACTTAGTACAGCGATTTTCGCATTGCTAAAATTGTATTTTATTTTATACTATCACAGCGACTTTATGTCTTAAAACTTTTTTAATAAGTCGGTGTATATGTGAACTTTCTCAATTGCAAGATGGCTACGATGTGTCAGCCCGATGGCGCGATTGAGGCGCGGCAAAATGTATTCACTCTGGACTACAGACGTGTAATAATTTATAAACACCAAATAACATCACGTTTCGGTATTATTTGAACCTCTTCATAAAATATTAAATCAAGATGGACATAATATTTTTTATATCTACAAGGTAATAAAAATACGGATGTTAACAGTCAACAGGTGCTACTTTGGTCTTTTGACTTTTGTATCATTTCATTCAGAGTACCGGGTCCATTGGAACCCTAGCTCTTCCATCATGATGTTTGCCTTATGGGTGTGTTTATTATTATTGTATTATATATATTATTACTGCATTGATGCAAGAGCTGCTACTTGGGGCAAGAGATAACCTCTAAAGGAGGACGGTTTTGGGACGTTTATTGCGGGGTTCCGGTACTGTGGGAGTTCAGCATAAAAACGCTCGGAGAGGTGTTTTAGAGAGGCTAATTTGGTCTCCAAAAGAACCTAAGGTCCACCAGTATATCAGGTAAAACCAAAATTTGATTTGATTTGACATACCAGTTAGAAACCTGTATGAAATTGCAGGTGTTTGAGCGCTAAATTCTGAGAAGTATCTTTGCGAAAATAATGTTTGGTGCCGTCGCTAGAACCTCGAAGTTTATGAGCCTGGCATGAAGACCCAGAGACTTCGTTAAGCCGGACTCCGATGGAAGAGTCCTCACCTTGTGTCTGATATTCCATAAACCAGAGGGAAAATAGAGCATTGTGAGACCGCGACTCCCGTTGTTGGACTGGACTCCCGCAGTTAGAGGAACTTACATGTTCTGAGTGTCAATGATTGGCGAACGGGATCATAATATTCTGCAAACGTGATAAAAAAATATTATTATTTTAAATATGAATTAAATATATTAATTATAAAGATATACATATAAAATCAATTTTATCGAAAAATATTGTTGTTGCGCCACCGGGATTCGAACCTGGATCTCTTTCCTAACCGGGGAAGGTGCTTTATCCAACTAAGCTACAGCGACATTATTTTTAGCGACAATTTTCGACCCTATATGTTACCTTTTTGATATTAATACATTTAATCGTTCCATCATTCGACAGAGCCATCTACCTTATTTTTACAGAATCTCAAATACCTTTGAGTAAACTGATAGCAGACGCCAGAATTATCAATTCATTTTTATTAAATTTTGGACACATTGATACAACTTTATTATTTAGGAGAACACATTCTTATTGTGAAGTTGTATACAATAAATATCACAGACCGTCTGTTCTGAATAATTACAACTTCACAATAAGAATGTGTTCTCCTAAATGTTATTATTATTATTCTGGATACAGATCGGATGCTGGACACTCATCATATCTATTTACGGTTATCTTCTTCGTTTGCATTGCCGAGAGACACGGTTATCTCAAACCCGTTGATAGCGATAATTATTATTATTATCATATTTACATTATATAATAAAAGCATTACCTCTTGACACAATTTAAAACATTTAATCAAATTGTTCGTGTTTATAAAACATGACATCATTTTATTAACAATTTCAATTTTTTAATGTTTAATTATTCTTATTTTCAACACCCATTCACATTTAAATCAATCAAAAGAATTTCATAATAAATAAAAAAACGTAATTTAATATTGTCATTTTATTATTTTTCATTATAAGTTGTCGGTGTCAAGTTAATTCTTCACTGTTTTTTCCATTATTGTTTTTGTATAAAATTATTGTTTTTTTATTTGATTTTTAAAATATCCAAATATGTCTAATTATAAAATTTTTGTGTTTAACCTTTTTCATACCGTGCTAAAAATACCGTACGCAGCCATGCTGTCAACTCGTGTTGCTGAAAGAAATTTCCGTTTTTTTAACACTTTAAATGGAAATAAAGTGCTTTTACAAGCTTAAATAACTTTAAAGTATTTAGTGTCATTGTTACTATAAATATAATAAGAAATGATAAATATAATAATTAAATACGTTAATTTTATTGTCAAACGTTATTCTTGTAACGCATTCGTCAAAAGACCCATCTAACATGATCTTCATCTTTATCTCTCATCATTTAAATTAATGTGTGATCTTTTTCACCTAGTACAAGTTGTATTTTTAACGCAGATAGCGTCAATTTTATATAGGATTGTATTAAAAAATGATTATTTTTATTATGATTCGCTTTACATAATTGGTTTTCCACTAGTCATTTCTAAGTGCAAATGATTTTAGAACTAGGTAAAATGTGTGTTTTACATTGTACATATTTATAGAAACACGATTTAATTGGCTCGGTAGACCTATGTTACTGCATGGCTAGGGAAGGGTTAAAATCTATTTTTATAAAAAAAAATTCACGAGGTTAAATAAAAAGTTTATTGTATAATTTTTTTTCTTTAATAAATTTTTTCCATATCTACAATTATTAACGTTTTTCTCAACACAAATTGTGCCCAGTGATTTTAAATAACTAATGTACACAATTGCAGTTATAAAAAACAAATAACAAATTACAAAAAAACAAATAGTTGACTCAGGTATTGCGCTAGAAAATTATGATCATGTTATCAGATCAAAAACATTTTTTTATATATATAAAAAGGAGGTAAATATTATTTTAAAAGATCTAAAGTATGACCAGCGAATTAAGATAATTCGTATGAGAACTAAAAACAGATTGCGTGACCTCTATCTATCCTATCGCAAATTATCACAACAATTAATAATGCCTTATGATATTATATATAGTTTTATTTACATCACGTGGATATGGTCAGTGGCGTGCAGTAGGTATAGATTTAGGTTATGCTGTTACCTAAAATACCAGTAATACAATATATGTACTTTCGTTTAACCAACGTCTTTGGACAAAATGAATACGTCGTTTATACGATCCTACCATGTATTTATTTATAATTTTAGAGTACTATTAATAGTGTTTTTAAAGTTTAAGTTTTATCGTGAAATAATACTTTCTTATCCATATAAAAAATGTATGGACATTTTTAAGAATACTTACTATAACTGAACATGATTAATTCATTGTTTGAAAATCCTTCACGTAATAACTATAGGAAATTTTTTTTTTTTAAAGATTAACGTAGGAAATAGTTCTGCCAATTAGTTATTATTTTTCTCAAATCAAAAACTAATACGTGCACCAAATTTAAAGAACGATCAACAGGTTAAAAACAGTGAGATATTAAAATTCGCAAATTAGTAAAAGAGGAAGTAGACACTTCACTGATTTACACGCAGTGGTAACCCTTTCTAATGTTATTCTGTTATAAAAACAGCATAGGCAACGACTCCATACAAAACGGATCAACCGAAAGAAATTTTCAATTCAGTAATTAGCCATTTATATGACTTGAGTAATTCACTAGCTTAAAGACAGAACTGAGTAATGTAAAGAGCGCCATGAGTACAGCGATGAGAGTTCGTGTGTTTTTAGAACTAAGCAATTAAAGTCTCTACTGATACACAGACGGCGCTAATTGCAAAAAAATGTTTTCGCTTATGTTAATCAAATTTTTTAATTTATAATTTTTCGTTATGCACAGCTTTTTTGCTTGTATGCACTGCACACCCCTGGATATGGAATACAACACTGATTATAGCACAACTATTCATGTTATCTAAAAGTCGTTGTAAAATGGAAGACTATATATCAACAAATGGATGAGCAGCTGCAAGAATGCCATTATTAACTCTAACTTTAGATAATCTGTATTGTGATGAAGTCGCTGGCATCCGAATGAAGAAGACGATGGTGATGGTAAACGGTCACATTCCTCAGAGGCATACGAGTATACAGATTAAAAACAACACCATTAAGTTGGAGGGAATCTATGTACAGGTTGTCTAATAAGTCTTTGCGGTTCTGTTTAATTATTAATTATAAAATCATTAAGGAGAACATATTGTGAAATAGTAATTATTCAGAACATAGGTCTGCGATGTTTTTAACTCAAATTAGAAAGATATACATGTAGCGATCATAATTCATATCCACCGCCGACGCTAGCGACAGCGTTGCCGGCTGCTGCCACAAGCCTGGCTCGATCATTCAACGCCAAGCAGTCTATCCAGTTTCATCGTTTCACAACGGCGGTCTTGCCGGCTCGCGCTCGCCGAGCAAGACCGCCAACTCGCTTCATTTCATTTCATAAGACACGTGCACCTTCTACATCTTCATTCATTCATCCACTGTATTCATTCTATGTCTTCCTTGTTTTTATCATACCGACAATAAACACCTCAACACGCATCAATCACATTTATTTCATTTAACCACCGCCCTAACCCACGAATACATATAAAATCAATTTTATCGAAAAATATTGTTGTTGCTATCGGGATTCGAACCTGGATCTCTTCCAATCCGGGGAATATGCATTAAAGAAGATGTATTCATTTGAAAAGTGTAGCATAATCGGTTATTATTTAAGTCCAAAAATTAAGAAAATCTATAAGATACAGGAAAACGGCGACACTGATATTTTAGAACAGAATAAATGCTATCATTTATGTATGCATGTCATTTTATGTCGCAAAAAAATAACAAAATATCGGGAAAAGAGTATTTTAAAAACAAAACCGCAATCGTGTACAGCGTGGCGACAAAAGAATCTGCAAATAAGATGAGCAGCATTGAGACTGAAAGAAACCGAAACATCTTGTAGAAAGTAATCTACTGTCACCGGTTACCTGTGGCTAGGTCCTGGGAGCGACTATTAGCGGTTCCAGGCTTCACTTACGTGCATTAGTCACGGCACCATAACTCTATTATATAACGCCATTTGTAGTCGTACATCATATGATAAACATATTTTGAATTCTACTGCAAATTACGTGACAACATAGCGAAGCTAGCAGAGCAGAAATTATTGAAAATTATTACAATTATATAACAAATTAAAACAAAGGGCAGTTGAATTACAATTTATTACGGCCATTCCAAAATATAACAATGCTTTTAAATATTAATTAGAAATATATACATATAAAATCAATTTTATCGAAAAATATTGTTGTTGCGCCACCGGGATTCGAATCTGGGTCTCTTTCCAAACCGGGAAAGGTGCATTATCCAACTATGCTACAGCGACATTATTTTTGACGACAAATTTTCGAAACTTTTTTAAATTAATACATTTATCGATCCATTATTCGAAAGAGCCATCTACGGTTTGGAAAGAGATCCAGGTTCGTATCCCGGTGGCGCAACAACAATATTTTTCGATAAAATAAATTTTATATGTATATCTTTCTAGTTAATACATTTAATTAGTATTTAAAATATCGCAGAGCGTCTGTTCTGAATAATTACAACTTCACAATAAGAATGTGTTCTCCTAATAATAACAATGATTTTGCATTCATTTAGTGACATTACTGTTTTAAAATCATAATATAGTATTTACCCCTTACTTAACTGGAAGTTTTGCTGTACTTTATACTACCCCTATGTATGTTTATACTACCCCTTTTTTATATTTTGCGTATGAATATGTTAATAAAATTATTCGCATTTCACATTATCATGCAAAACATGATAACATGGAATGCGTGCGGGTCATTTAGGTAAATAATTACGAAATTTAACTTCATTATTATTTAGTGAACTCTTAACTATATTTATCAATAGTTTTAATTATGATTAGGTTAGTTTTTGAAATCAATATTCATCAGAAATATTATATTTTTTAGACTTCGGTAAGTTTAAAGAAAAATAGCCAGTGTGAGTATAATGTATAATTATTTCTATGAAATATTTTGGACCTAAACTATTTAATAGAATGCTAAAAGACTTAAATCAATTAAATTGTCCCAAGAACATGAAACTATATATTAAAACTTGGATTCGTAATATGGGTAGAGCCAGTGTTGGTGCACTCACCCAAACATATTGACTCATACCTATATTAATTATTGCTACAAAGTGATCCAAAAATTAAGTCCATTTTAAAATTGTTCTTCATATACACCTTTTATATAGTAATAAATGTAATTCTAATTAATTGAACAATTGCTTGTAAACTATGCCCGTCTCGACACAGAATTTCTCTAGTGAGACGGGCACAGTCCAAACTGATTTGTACATAGTATTATATAGTTATTAATAATAAATAAACAATTTATTCCCAAAGAGAAATTTCAAAAACACACATACGTCACTGACAAAAAAAGGCGAATTAGTAATCTTTCAAAAAAAAAAAAAAAACTGCACTGCCACAAGTAGTTTTTTTAGAAATTTTCGGCCTTTTTTCAGTGGTATATTTTACATTGGTTTAATTATCAAGAGATAAAGTGTTTTCAACAATAGCAACCATAATTCATAGCAAATGATAATTCCATGTTAGGTATAGCTGAAATTATAACATGATACTTTCACCTCCACTTTAAAGTATCCATCGCCCACTGTGTATTGTATTAGTCAGTTATCGTCGTATATACCATAGACCATAGCCCACTATAGGTCGATTCCACGTCTGTGGATTACATTCTGAACACAGAGACCGAAATGTGAACGACATGAAAACGATTAAAGTATTTCAACAACTTGATATTAAATTATAATAATAAAAATATACATCAATGTATTCAATTCCAATACAGATCAGAATCAAATACGTAAATAACAATTTGATAGCACAGTCCATTAGGCATGTAACTGTGACGGCAGAGCACTGGCTTGACAAGCGAGAAGTACTGGGATCGATTTTTTTTGCAGGCGCTGTGTATCGATATCGATACAAGTGCAGATGAAAGTGAGAATATATAAAAATATTATGAAATTTTCAAACAAATTTTACTGGGGGACTCGCTGAATAAGCAGATTCTATATTACACAATGAAAATATGATTCAATACAATTGTGTCATCTTTTTATGACGATTTATATTTCGATATAGATGTGAATTCTCAGAAATAATGTGCCGATTATGCACATTATTGTTTAAAATCAGGTCATCACTAGTGATAAATCAGGTTGAGTATGACTGAACCGTATTTACTATTTCTGAGACCTTTTTACAATTTCCGAGATTTGTCGATTATAAACTGAATATACCACGAGAGCAATCAAATTGTGATTTTCTTTTATGTTCAATGAACTTATTAAAGCTGAACAAAAAAAATTAGAACTATTTTTGATCTAGTGTAACTATTTAAAATTTTGCATCACAAAACAGATGGCCCTAATTTATTAATCAACATTCATGTACTTACGAAAAGTAGTAGAATTATTTTACCATATTACTGTAACAATATTGGGACGGTTGCTCAACTTTAATTCTCCATTACACAGAATTAAAAACGAGTTCATATATGTTGTTGATTTATGGAATATATATATATATAACATTATTGAAATACAAAAAAATTCTTACATATTTGTTTATAGCTGTCAGACCAGAAGAACACTTTGTCATACATTGTTTTTTTTCATATATGTTTTAGTATAATGTGAGGCATTTACTATATTTTTATTTTTCTTATCTGTCTCCTTTATTTTATTTTTTTAACTTTTAGATTAAAGCTATTATTGTTAATATTGGTACACCAAAATTCATTAAAATTTCAAAATTTTCTTACTTAATAGTACAAACGCAATTTTTAAAAAATGTTTAAAGTATACGAAGTTGCGATACATTCGTCTGTATTATATATAAATTGTAGACAAAATTGTTAAATCACGTTATGTGTATTATTATTTTTCATATCTAGTTTATTTTCTCATTTTTTATTTTTTATTTGATTTGTTTGCAATGTTTATCTGATTGCATTTTTGTATTTATTAATTCTTATTATTATAAATGCGACCTGGCAGTACTATTATAATAATTTTCGTTGCATATCAATTTGTATTCGCAGCTGTCCGTGATGCATTCTACCGCGTGAAAATGTAGCGTCTGAGTAAATTATTTTGTTATTTGTTCTATACAGGTTACCTCCAAGTGCTGTTGGATCTTCTTCATTTGATATAAAAATGTTACGAAATAATTAAACGACATTTAAATAAATATATTGAGAATCGAATGTATGTAATTACCTAATTTAAACCGACTGAGCGATGACGTGTGCATTTAAATAAGATTAATTACCATCACATGTTTGCTCTCTTTCACTGTATATTTGTATTTTTCGACTATCATTGATGTATGTGTCAGCTTTTGCATGTTTTTAAATAATACATATTTCAGTCAGTGAGAGGTATATTAATATGACAGCCGTGAATTTACGGCTGCACGGTCACCTGAGTAGCATAAAAAAATGCCAACCTGGCGGTTAATGAGAAGGACCGATATAAGAGCTTCTGCTTGTAAAACGGTTGCGGGTAAGTGGCGAATAGCTCGCAGCTCTTTGTGTACCAGTAATTTTTTATACAATCTGCAGTGTAAGAATCTGTCTATGCTCCATTTGTCTGTTTTAAAAGGATATTTTATTCAATAAATGTGGGTATTCTGTACAGGAAACAAAGATGTAGACGAGGATGGTTCGCCAATCTCAGCTTCTCTTAACCAGCGATGATGATAATTATGAGATTGAAAGAAATGAAACACAAAAGATGTTCAATATCGGTACAATATATGGTTTTTTGGCGCCATGTAAATTATTGACACGTGTTTTATCATATCGTACACTTAATTCTGTGTATTCGGAGAACTTTTTTGGTTTGTGACCATACGTCGTGGCTTAGTTTATTTTGAACTGAGCTGCGTTGTACGATCGCCTGTTTAACATTTAAAAAAATGCCAACTTGGCGATGTATGTGTAGGACCGATATGGGAGCTTTTGCTTATAGAACGGACCTGGTTAAGCGGTAGGTTCTCTCTCAATGTCTAATAAGAATGCTCTGATCAAGCGATGGTGATTATTTTATTACTAAGTATGCGGTTAAACTTTCTAAATACTTCCCACCCGATAGACCGAATTAATAGTGTACGGCAGACTAGATAAGATAATTGTTCACTTACTCTAATCCTTTTGTTATCCTCTTGTTTCTCTGAAGAAGAAGTAGCGGCGCCATTACTGTTTCTCCCTCATCAAATTTCCTGAAATCTATAGATATAATATTATAGAATTCCAATAAAAACGACAAAAAATGTAACACAATTCCACTTCCAGCACTGCGCTCCGCTCCCACCCAACCTGCTCCAACCTGATTGGGTAACGCAGATCAAACTTGTGGAATACTCTCGATGCACGATAGCTTGTCACATATTCCGACAGGTGGAATTTCTTTCAAAATGAAATAAAACACAGCGTTTACACACAAAAAAATACATCTACCTAAATGACTCATTTAATAAAAATAGTTAAAATTATTTATATCATTCTCTGTCATGTTTCTGAAACATTTCTTCCACGTCTTTAAAGTGTGCCAATTTTAATGCGCGTGTTTTGAACGAGCGGGCTGCACCGAACCGCGAAGGCGCCAGATCCAGATAATTTAAAAACAATTTATAAAAAAGTTTAATCCGTTTTGTGTGTCGGTTAAGATGCCGGGTGTGGATTTTTTGCGGAGTGCCGCCGCTGCGGCAGCGGGTGGGCCCGCGCGGCCGTTCCGAAGAGATGTGACTCGGAGTGCCGGGCCCGACGCGCCACTGTATAAGTGGCCGCCGGCCGCCGCGCGCCCAGTCCAGTACCGCGGGATCATCCCTTCCAGAACGACGACGAAAACGAACATTTCAAAGTTGCAGTGGCGGGTGTGCGTCGCGACAAATAAACTATAGCCGACAAACTTGATCAATTTTATATTTTTACTTTTTAAAATATCAAAAATTAGAAGTGAGTGCGTCCATTTCTGTCGTCTGAGAACAGATACAAAAGCTGACAAGTGTCGAGTGTAAACATTTATCAAAATAACAAGTGCCTTATTTGAACCGATAACCTAGTGTTAATGTTTTTTATACATATTTATACCCGCTTTTAAAAATGACCATTAAGGATAAAAAAGAGTCTTCCAAGACGAAGGCCGGCGGCTCCACTGCCGGCACCAGCAAGAGTACCACCAAGGAACAGAAGACCAGCACGGATGTGGCCAGCTCCTCCACCACGGTGCACAAGAGCTCCAGCTCCACCTCGGTGACGTCGTCCACCTCCAAGCAGAAGGTGTTCACGTCCGCCTCCGGGAAGGCTGTGCGATACATAGACGTGAAAGTCGAAGAAGACGACCCGCTCATGATTACGGACATTACCGATAATCAATCTATCGGGAGTTCTTCCGCGATGTCCGACTTCTACAGTGCCCACCCTCGCTACACCATCACCGAGGCGCCGTCCATCGTAGACCTTTCCATCGCCGAAGCGGTCGCCATTCCATCAGCCTCCGAGATCGTTTCGGACATGTCTAGAATACACACCGGAGAATTCGTCTCGCACAGTTCTAACGTTCAGCAATCTTCCACGTCTTCCAAGCAGGAATCCTCGTCCACGAGCAAGTTTGAGACGAGCGCTACTTCTTTCGAGAGATCGTCCGATTCTCACGACATTTCTTCCGATCGCAGTCTCAACACCGCCTTCGTGGCTCCGTTCGATTATTCCTTATCAGATACGTCGAAAAACGTATCCACGTCGGAATCTTTTCTCGACTCTGAAAGAGGTCACAACACCCGCTCGAGTAAATTTACCGATGAAGCCGCGTCATCGACTTCCAAAACCGTTCGTGACTCGGCCACTTCCGAACACTCCGTACAATCAGTGGACACGAGCAACGTCAAGAGTACAGATAGACAATTCGGAAAATCTGGCTGGAATGGAAAATTTGTTACGGAAAAACCGCACGAAAGCGACTCTGCTCGCAGAAGGGGCCAGAAACAGAATCAAACTAGTACCAGTTCTTTCTACGGTACCGGTACAGACGTCGACGCCGCCGGTCAAAACTCGTCCACCGTGAGGAAGACGGACGACAACGTAAAGACGTTTTCTATTTCGAGTCACACTTCGCAGCAGAGTGCCAGTTCCGTTCAGAAGTCTTCTTCTTCTAGCTACGTTATTGAAATAGTCGATGGAAAAGAGCGTATTATCGACAGTCAGAGTCGCGAATGGGGAAACAGCGAAGCGGCCGCGACGCAAGAAAGCTCGAGAAGTGTCTCGGGGACGGGAATCACTCCCCAGCAAGAGAGTACGAAAGAGACGTACGAGGGGAGAGCGGTGTTTGACTCCGGCAAGCCTGGGGAAAAACCTCTAAGTGGATTTTCGTCCTCAGACTCTAGAGAAGTCCTCAAAACTGTCGGCGGAAAAGTTGTCACGTCGACCAAAGAAATTAATTACGATGTGGATAGCAATCCGAATCAAAAACTTGCCTTCAAACAGCCGACAATCGGCGATAAAAGATCACAACTCCGCGATACGGCCAACGTGTCTGGCGCGGACTCACTCAAATCGGTCAAAGATCTTGCCGAGAACACACAGGCGGTGGATAGTAAAAATGTGAGTGAAACCTTTCAGTCGACTAGCAGAGCCGAGTCAGTTTCAGGGACTCGCACTTATGTTGAAAGTTACGCCGAAGAAACGGTCGATGGGAAAACTCGCGTCATCGACGATAATAAACGTGAATGGGGCACCACGCAGACAACCGGCAGCGCCGAACATTCCTCCAGTGTCTCCGGAACAGGGGTACCACCTCAATCTAGTTATTCTAAAAGAGAATTTGACGACAAGATTGCCTACGACACCGGAAAACCAGGCGAAAAGCCGGTAATCCAGGGCCACTCCTCAGAAACATTAAAGCAATCCAGAAACAATGAAGAACTGATTTCTAAAACAAATAAAGTATCTTACGATTCGAGGGGAGAATTGATGTTGACCGACGAGTCTAACACGTCCGATCGACGAACGGATCGCGCTCGCGCCAGCGACCGAGCGGAAACCAGCAACATTACCGACACAACTCAGTTCACCAGTTTCACCGATACGTCCGCAAAGGATACAAGCTCGGATTCTAAACATTTCATTGATAGCGAAAGATACGATCTCACCAGAGACAAAGGTACGACAGAATATGTAATAGAAAATGGCATCAGAACCAGAATTGATAAGACAAATAAAAATGTGATGACTTCATCGAAAAAGGAAGACACTACGGTGAAAAAAGATACAACAGTCTCTAAAACTGAAACGCGAGAGATCATAGATGAGTCCAGAAAAGATAAAAGCTTGAAGTATGTAATAGAGAATGGTATCAAAACTTATCTTGAACCAATTATTAAAAAAACAAAAACGTCGTCAAAGGACGATAAAACAAAAGTAAAGCTCCAACAAGATAAAAACGCGGAATCCATATTGTACTTTGACGAAATAGTATCGGGAGAGATGAGAACTTATATGATCAAAGATGGTGTTACCACATTAATCGATACTAAAAACAAAAATTTCGATGAAATATCGAGAAATGTACAGTACCACGACGTTCGAGATAATAAAGAGATGACTGGAGAACGTCATTCAACTGAAGAAAGTTATCGATACATTATAAAAGACGGTGTCAAAATATTGGTAGATTCATCGAAACAATCAACATCGTCATTGAAAGACGATGATTTACGCAAAAAAATTCTTCAAGACACTGAGAACATCAGCGGCGACAGATCTACCGGGCACTACATCATAGAAAATGGAATCAAAACGTACATTGATACCACGCGCAGAGACGTATCGCAGACAGGAAGAAAAACTGATGTCAAAAAAGATACAACACAAACGTTCAGAGATACGAAAGGATATAAAGAAGATTTTGGCGAAACAACTGAAGAAATTACGCGATACATCATAAAGGATGGTGTGAAAATATTACTCGATTCAACAAAACACACCACGAAAGACGATGATTCACGTAAAACAATTTATAAAGATACTGAGAACGTTACTGATGACGGATCTACTGGATATTACATCATTGAGAATGGAATTAGGACTTACATCGATACCACACGAAAAGATGTATCGCAGACCGCGAGAACAAGCGATACATTAAAAAAAGATACCACTCAAACATTCAGAGACACCAAAGGCTATAAAGAAGATTTTGGCGAAACAACTGAAGAAATAACAAGGTACGTCATAAAAGATGGTGTAAAAATACTACTTGATTCAACAAAACAAACTACGAAAGACACTGATTTACGCAAAAAACCTGACGATGATACTATACGTAAAACTAAAACGTTTCAAGAGGATGACGACAAATCCACCGGTCACTACATCATAGAGAATGGAATTAGGACTTACATCGATACCACACGAAAAGATGTATCGCAGACCGCAAGAACTAGCGACGTCTCCAAGAAAGATACAACCCAAACATTCAGAGACACAAAGGGGTATAAAGAAGATTATGGAGAAACAACCGAGGAAATTACAAGATATATCATAAAAGATGGTGTAAAAATACTACTTGATTCAACAAAACACACTACGAAAGACGCTGATCATCGCAAAAGACCTGACGATGACACTACTCGAAAACCCAAAGGTTTTAAAGAGGATGACGACAAACCAACTGGTCATTACATCATAGAGAACGGAATTAGGACTTACATCGATACCACACGAAAAGATGTATCGCAAACCGCGAGAACAAGCGATATCTCCAAGAAAGATACAACCCAAACATTCAGAGACACAAAGGGGTATAAAGAAGATTACGGAGAAACAACCGAGGAAATTACAAGATATATCATAAAAGACGGTGTAAAAATACTACTTGATTCAAAAAAACACACTACGAAAGACGCTGATCTGCGCAAAAGACCTGACGATGATACTACTCGGAAAACTAAAATTATAAAAGAGGATGACGATACATCCACCGGGCACTACATCATAGAGAATGGAATTAGGACTTACATCGATACCACACGAAAAGATGTATCGCAAACCGCGAGAACAAGCGACATCTCTAAGAAAGATACAACCCAAACATTCAGAGACACAAAGGGCTACAAAGAAGATTACGGAGAAACCACCGAGGAAATTACAAGATACATCATAAAAGACGGTGTAAAAATACTACTTGATTCAACAAAACACACTACGAAAGACGCTGATCTGCGCAAAAAACCTGACGATGACACTACTCGAAAACCCAAAGGTTTTAAAGAGGATGACGACAAACCAACTGGTCATTACATCATAGAGAACGGAATTAAAACTTACATAGATACTACGCGAAAAGATGTATCGCAGACTGCAAGAACAAGCGACATCACCAAGAAAGACACAACCCAAACATATAGAGATACGAAGGGGTATAAAGAAGATTATGGCGAAACAACAGAGGAAACCACAAGATATATCATAAAAGACGGTGTTAAAATATTGGTTGATTCGACAAAACGCACTACGAAAGATGCCGATCTGCGCAAAAAACCTGACGATGATACTACTCGGAAAAGTAAAATTATCAAAGAGGATGAGAAACCTACCGATGACAAACCTTCTGGGTATTATGTTACAGAGAATGGAATCAAAACTTACATTGATAACACACGCAAAGAAGTATCAAAAACCACTAAAAAAAGCGATACCGTCAAAAAAGATACGACCCAAACATTCAGAGATACCAAAGGTTATAAAGAAGATTTTGGCGAAACAACTGAAGAAATTACAAGATACATCATAAAAGACGGTGTCAAAATATTGCTTGATTCAACCAAACAAACAAAGAAAGACACCGATTTGCGCAAAAGACCTGACGATGACACTACTCGAAAACCCAAAGGTTTTAAAGAGGATGACGACAAACCAACTGGTCATTACATCATAGAGAATGGAATTAAAACTTACATCGATACTACGCGAAAAGATGTATCGCAGACTGCAAGAACAAGCGACATCACCAAGAAAGACACAACCCATATATTCAGAGATACAAAGGAATTTAAAGAAGATTTTGGCGAAACAACTGAAGAAATCACAAGATACATAATTAAAGATGGTGTGAGAATTCCTTTAGATACAACAAAACAAACGACTTCATCGCCAAAAGATGACGTTTTGCACAAAAAATCTTTAACTGATAAAGATACTACACGGACCACACAAAAATTTATTGAGACTGAGAAGACTTATGATGATAGATCGTCCCCTGAAAAGGGAAAAAACTACGTCATTGAGAATGGAATAAAAACATACATCGATACCAAACCCAAAGACAGATCGCAGTCCCCGAGAAAGAGTGTAATTGACAAAAAAGATACGACAAAAACAACTAGAGACTCCAAGGTATATCGAGAAAGTTTGGATGAAACTGTATCAACAGAAGAAATTACAAGATACATTATTAAAGACGGCGTCAAAATTATCGTCGATTCTACAGGCAAACCAACTTCTCCGAAAGATGACAAAGAACATAAACCCGGCACATCACAAAGATCACCAGGTAAAATCGTAACAGAAGACATCAGGGACGTCAAAAGAATCTCAACGGAAAACATTATCACAGATGATTCGAAGAATTATGTTATTGAAAATGGAATAAGAACTTATATAGACAAAACGCAGAAGGGAAAGCCAACACCCAAAACAGAAAAGCCTGTCAAAGATTTCCAAAAGAAACCTTTCGACAAAAAGGATGACATTGATAAAATAAGGCCAGAAGAAACTGAGAAATATGTTATAGAAAATGGCATTAGAACATTAATCGAATCATCACCAAGTAAACAGAGAAAATCACCGATCGAAGAGGATGATTCCAGAAAACCCCTTAAAGACCAGCAAGTGACATATACAACTACAGATATAAGGCAGACAAGTGAGCAATTTACTGACAAAAAGATATCGACAGATACCGTTGCTCAGTATGTGATTGAACACGGCGTTAAAACTTTACTCGAACCTAAAACACCGCAAAAGCCAATCGAGAAAAAGGGCAAAGACGATGACAAAAATCTAAAATCTCCGACTGATACTAAGGATGGAAGAACAAAAAAAGAAAACCTCCCTTTCGTAGAAGGAACAGAAACATATATCATAGAAAATGGAATCAAAACACGTATTGAGCCCAAAGACAAACGGCCTAAAAAACCTGAACCTACCAAAACCACACAGGTAGATTCTTACGTGACAACCAGCAAAACAAGTGATACCGAAGAGACAAATATCAATACCTCTTTTATTACAAAAGAAATTTATGGTGACAAAAAAACCACGCACACGACAGAAAAGAAACCAGAACGGTCTCCAGTGACCAAACCTGATGAACGTGAACCGAAATCCACTCCGAAGAAACCTGGAGAGAAACCAAAAGATACAACTGATGACACAGTCACATATGTTATTGAAAATGGTATTAGAACTATAATTGAATCAACGAAAAAAATTACTACGCCTAAAAAGGATGAACCCTCAAAAAAAGTTAGTGAAATAACAGACGTAAAAAGGATTAAAGATACCAAAAGTGTCACAGAGGACTTCACGTCGGTCGACAATTTTTCTACAACATCTACCAAAACGACAGATTTCAGAGACACGAAAAATTTAAAAATAGTTAAAGAAGACGTAAATACTCTCTTCATAACAGAAGAGACCTACATCGATGGAAAACGAGTTCCCAAAACAGTTTTTGATAAACCCACGGATGATAAACCTAGAAAGGAAGCCGATAAACCCACAGATAAAAAACCTACAAAAGAATCAGATAAACCTTCAACAAAAAAACCTGATGAAAAACCTGATAAGAAACTGGATGATAAGACACCAATCGATAAGAAGCCTGATTCAAAAACTCCTAAAAAGACGCCTGATGACAAGACTCCAGAAGATACTCCTAAGTATGTTATTGAAAATGGTATTAAAACCTGGTTAGAACCCAAGAATAAAAAACCAATAACAAAAAAAATTGAACCAACGAAACCTGTACCGTATGACGAATACACTACCACATCGAATAAGTTTACTGATGAAAAACCTGTAAAGGAAACCGATAAGCCAAAAAGTAAAACACCTGATAAAGACACAGATAAACCTTCAGATAAGAAAAAGGATGATAGGACACCAGTCGACAAAAAGCCTGATTCTAAATCTCCTAAAAAGACAGTCGATGACAAAACTCCAGAGGATACTCCTAGATATGTTATTGAAAATGGTATTAAAACTTGGCTAGAACCCAAGAATAAAAAACCAATAACAAAAAAAGGTGAACCTGCAAAACCTGTACCGTATGACGAGTTCACTACCACATCAAATAAGTTTACTGATGAAAAACCTGTAAAGGAAACCGATAAGCCAAAAAGTAAAACACCCGATAAAGACACAGATAAACCTTCAGATAAGAAAAAGGATGATAGGACACCAGTTGACAAAAACCGTGATTCTAAATCTCCTAAAAAGACACTTGATGACAAGACTCCAGAAGATACTCCTAAGTATGTTATTGAAAATGGTATTAAAACTTGGCTAGAACCCAAGAATAAAAAACCAATAACAAAAAAAGGTGAACCTGCAAAACCTGTACCGTATGACGAGTTCACTGATGAAAAACCTGTAAAAGAAACCGATAAGCCAACAAGTAAAACACCTGATAAAGACACAGATAGACCTTCAGATAAGAAAAAGGATGATAGAACACCAGTTGACAAAAAGCCTGATTCTAAATCTCCTAAAAAGACACTTGATGACAAGACTCCAGAAGATACTCCCAGGTATGTTATTGAAAATGGTATTAAAACTTGGCTAGAACCCAAGAATAAAAAACCAATAACAAAAAAAGTTGAACCTGTACCGTATGACGAGTTTACTACGACGTCAAATAAATTTACTGATATAAAAAATTTCAATATGTCTGAAACATCTCGAGTCACTGAAGAAAACATAAACACGACTTTTGTAATCGAAGAGAATTACATCGACGGTAAAAAAGTGCCGAAAATACTCGACAAAGATAAACCACGTGATCAAAAACCACTTACTGACGGGAGGTTTCCCACATCACAGAAGCCAACGGATAAGAAACCATTAAAAGATGATGGAAAGCCTATCGATGATAAGCCAACAGACAAGAAACCGTTAAAAGATGATAGAACACCGACCGATGATAAGCCTGGAAAAGGAGGCAAGGATAAGCCAACTGAGAAAAAACCTACATCTGACAAAGGTAGGCCTGCAGATAAAAAACCGGGTGACGAAAATAAACCTGAAGACGACGAACCCAAACCGTATCAAGTTTCTCGCATTCCAGATGACACGAGAAAACCTGTAGATAGGCGCACGGACGTGAATCTGTATTCTACAACCCAAGAGTTCAGCACAAACACGACCCAAGTGACGAAACAAGCTTTCCAGGTGGAGCAAACTACCAGCAAAGTGGAGGTCATCAAATACGTGATCGAGAACGGAGTGAAGACAAAGATTGTGACGTACGAGGATGCCAAAACTGATGAAAAAGTTAACAAGCAGAGTTTTGTGGATCGAAGCACAGTGTCGGATGTCAAGGAATTTGTGAGTAATATCTATTTCATCTTCTTCTCATTGTAACTCTCTCCGTCGTTCCGCATTCTGCGTAAGATCTTACATCTCGGTAGTTCTTCTGCATCAATTCATCATGATTAGTACAACATTTTAGCGGCAGATTCAAACGTTTTTAAAAATTGATAATTTGTAAAGTCAGCTGTGCGTTCATTCCGTTTAATTGAAATATTTTAATGATTCCAAATCATATATTGCACTTTATACAATATATTTTGTAATAAAATAATAATTATTTATGTTAGATGATTTAAAACACATGGAACAAAAAAATATAGAATAATAATTTTGCAAATATTTATTTTGAAGTTATTTTCACATACTACTTGAACATTTCTGACTCGTGATTAAGGCAAGAATCCACCTATAAAATATACTTGTATTTTGAAAATAATTTTAAAATTTGATTTATAGATTTTATAGTGTTTACTTTAATATGAATTATTTATAACTTTGTTTTTAACCACTTTATGAGATAAATTTAATACACCAACCGGTTTCGAAAAATACAATTTTCTTCATATGGGATGTCAAATAAACAAATAACGTTATAAATAATTTATATTAAAGTGAATAAAATCACAATGTAAATTATTAAGGAGAACACATTCTTATTGTGAAGTTGTAATTATTCAGAACATAGGGTCTGTAATGTTTTTAAATACTAATTAAATGTATTAATTAAAAAATACTAGCGCTGTAACATATCTGGTAATGCGCCTTCCCCGGATTGTAAAAAGAGATCCAGGTGCCGGTAGCGCAATAACAATATTTTTCGATAAAAGTGATTTTATATGTATATCTTTATAATTAATACATTTAATTAGTATTTAAAAACATTACAATGTAAAGTTTGCAATAAATATTAAAAACAATATTTACTTTTCAAAATTTGTCACTAAAATAAACGCGAACAAATTAGTCGTATGTAACTTTATAATTATTAGGAGAACACATTCTTATTGTGAAGTTGTAATTATTCAGAACAGACGGTCTGTGACATTTTTAAATATTAATTAAATATATTCATTAGAAATATATACATATAAAATCAATTTTATCGAAAAATATTGTTGTTGCGCCACCGTGATTCGAACCTGGATCTCTTTCCAAACCGGGGAAGGTGCATTATCCAACTATGCTACAGCGACTATATCTACAATTTCACAATACGAATGTGTTCTCCTAATAATAAAGTTGTATCATTGTGTCTAAAATTTAATAAAATTAATTCATATTTAACTTTATAATTGTTTTTTTTTTCTTCAAAAAAATGTACCGTTTATAACTATATTGATACTGGAAGTAATGATGTTATCATTGAGTCACGTTATCTTGTTATGTTCATATGTCGAAGATGTTATGAAAAGTGTTATAGTAATTTTATTTTTCGCTTGCAGAAAGACACCCGCATAACCCACGACGTTGTAGACAGAGCTGTCACGACCCGCGATGACCTCACAAGCATGACACACAGCACCGAACGGATAACAGATAAGAGAGGACCAAGGCCGTTGTCTCCGGGAACCGGGAAGCCCTCGGACAAGTCCCCGGATGGAAAGAAACCAGACGGAAAGAAGAAGCCCCAAGACGAACAGCCGGATAAAAAGAAGCCGGGTGACAAAGACGACAGAAAGAAACCGAGTGAAGAATCACCGGATAAGAAAAAGCCGAGAGAAGAGACACCAGACAAGAAAAGGCCGCACACAACACCCAAGGAACAGTGCGTGTGTGAAATCTGCACTTGCGGGTGAGTGTCTTTCATCTTATATTTCCAATATATGTTACTATCGCATTGGAAAGGGGTTCTTCGCTTTATTTATACATATTTATTATATATCCTAATATTGTAAATATTACATAGTATTATTTCGGTTACACTCTTGTAATCACATTACTGTAATTATTTTTTTATAAATATTTTTGTATTATACGAAATTATATTATGTTATTTGACATGCATTCTTTTTTCATTTGACACAAAAAAATTAACTATCATAAACAAAGGTAAGTTATCTCATAACATTAATTGGAAAGTGGTAGTTTTAAGCGATGGTGAAATATTTCAGTAACGATCAACTCTAAATAATTATTTCCGAGTTGAACGAACTGCATTTATTTTATGTTGAGAAATCTACATATAATTTGTTGGTACAAAAAATTACGATGTTTACGTTAGATTCATTAGGCATAATCAAACCTTTTTATGTGGATTTATATCGTCTTGGTGTAAACAAATCCCTTCCGGTACTGGTCGCAAGAATTAGGTATATTTTGTATGTCTGTGCGAGTGTGTTTTTTTACTTTTTTCTCTAGGTCCAATATTAACGGAGTTGCGAACTTTTGAATTGTCGCCATTTTGAAACAAGATAGCGAATCAGGCCGGTTAACGAAGGATATTAAGCAGGTCAATTTTTCAGAAAAGCTACGGAAGTTATCCACAAAAAACGTTATATTTATTTATTTATAAAATTGTGTCATTTTTATCTCAAATACATTTCGTACAGCCCTTAACATCATACATAGTCAAGCCCTCAGTAAGCATGCCACATTTATTATTATTACCCAAAAATTTACCTAAGGTAACATTTCAAAGTTTGATAATAGCTAATATTTGTACAGATAAAGTAAATAAACAAAAATACATTACACGTCTTAAACATGTGCATCATACCACTCCAGTTTTTTTGGTAAGCCAGGCTCCAGATCATTGTATTTTGTTTTGATCTCTTCGAACATCGTTTGATTTTCATTTCAAGTTCAGATTGTGTTCTTTTGTCTTATGGAAAATAAAAACATTTATTTTATTGTATTCATTGCATATTATTATGTTAAAATATACTTAATATGTTGGCCATAGGAAAGGTTCATAATTCAATATTTTAGATAAACTATATTTTATATGAAAACAATTAAAAATGATGTATTGTTAATGACAATTGTTTGGACATTTTTTAAATTAAAATATTTAAATTTGTTTAACAATCTATCTCGATTTCCGCGTACTTCACCGTTAGATATGTGGCTACCAGGTATGTGTAGCCACAATGCGTTGTATAATATTGTTTGCCCGCGATATAAAGCATGCATACGTAATGTAAGTCGCAAGGACAAGTGTGACTTGTTGAGCAATCTCCGCAAACTGACATCTGAATTGAAGATAATTGGGTCGAATACAATGGCCATGTTCAACACAAGTCAAAAACTATTTTGTGCTGCGTAGGTATTCAATTGCCTGAACACCGAAATGATACAGAAAGAAGTGAACAGACACGATGTGTGGAAGGAAGTGTGAGGTTATTAAGCAAGGTCACGTGCAACAACTAATTTTGATTGCAAAAATTATATTTTGTCAATTATTTAAAATCTCTTTCTAACTATCATAATATAATATATGTAGGTACGTTCGCTGTTGTGTTTTTTTTGACACTTTTAAGGACAACACATTTTTTCTTGTCATGTTCAGAACATGGTTCTGTGATATTTTTAATAGAAATTAAATTAATCAACTCGAAAGATACTCGGAAAAAATATATTTAGTTGATATATTTTTTCTAGTTTGATTAATTTTATTTGTATTTTTATTTATTTTCTTTGTTTTATTAACCACTTAATTGAGTTTAAATACATCTACCGATTCCGAAAAATACAATTTTCTTCTTCAGGATGCCGTAACTAACTAAAACATATATTATTGTTACTTTACCAGAATCTATTTTTAAAAAATCTATTTAAAAAAAAAAAATTAGTATGTACCTAACTCAAATTGTTACTTAATACAAATTTACTTTTTATTAATAACATATATATATTTTTTAAATAGATTCTGGTAAAGAAACAATACTATATGTTTTAGTTAGTTATGACATCCTGAAGAAGAAAATGGTATTTTTCGAAACCGGTAGATGTATTTAAACTCAATTTAGTGGTTAATAAAACAAAGATAATAAATAAAAATATGAATTTTAACCACAAAGTTAATATTGCTAATTTTGTTTTATCAATAGACGCGGCTGGTGTTTCCGTAAAACCTGTTTGTGATTGTTGAAAATATATTTTATGATAAAATAAAAGGAAGTGGTCTATCACAGTTCAGACATATTTAAAAAATGATTTAAATAATAATGTACAATTTCATACTAACACTTACCATTTCTGCAACGCACGTTCCACCTGGCGTGACATATTTTAATTCCGGATGTTATTAGAATGCTAAATAATTGAACATAGCCCAATAAAAGTAAATAATTAAATAAAATTTGTGTTTTGGATGAAAATATAATAATCTGCATAATATACTATAAGATATACCGTTCTATTACATTCGATAGAAATGCCACTTTGGAGTTTTTTTCTGCTGGCAATACAGACTGTACACCACCACTACACATATTTTTTACTAAATATAATAATATAGGATGTGTTCACCGAGTTTCACATCAATGCATACTTCATCCCTAATTTTTAAATATATTATATTATTACTTACTTAACATATATTTTATTTAACAAATATACAATTTAATGAAAGCTATCGTGTAGAACTGAAACTATAAAAAAAGCCTACCCCTAAAATGACGAAAGGGCATATCTTACTCGTTAGTAATCCGATTTCGAAAGTAATTTGATACTTGGAAGATATCTCCTTTTTAACTTTCTAATAAAACATACAGTACTATTTATTACCGTTACAAAATGACCAGTACAAATAAACATATTGTTATCATTAGTATTAAGGTTATTATTAACAAATGACACAGCAGTGATATTGCAATACAAGAGAACAGTGGGTTTTTTTTTCAAATAATAGACATTTATGTGATGTGATGTAATACGAATGGGAAATGAATAATCATGACGAAAAAGATTGGTGCGAAATGTGCAACCGTTGTAGTAGCGGACACAAAAGAAACTCTGCAAACTATTAAATTATATATTTCAGAAGCTGATGATAGGCTACAGAACCATTTTAGAACATCGGGTAAATATCTATCTGATGGTATCGAAAATGAAATCTTGCCTTATCGTTTGGACAATAGTACGCCGCAGTTCCATTTTAATTGTAAATAATTTTTAAATCTTGTTACGAAACTGCGATGACAACACATATATGATATATTAGATTGGATTTTATTCAATGCAATATAGATACCGATCTACGCCAAATTTTGCAGGATTACTCTTTAGGATTCTGCGCAAAACATAGGCAGGCTCCCCTCCCCCCTCCCCTGGAGACTCCGGACTCCATCGCCTCCTAATATTCTAATATGAATGTCATCCATCCAAAATGTAGACATTTTCTCGTTTGTCGTATTGAATAATGTACTTACGTAAACGTTTTGAAAAATTCTAAACATTTCCACGTATTCGGATTTGTTTTTATAAAATATTATACATTGCGATATTATATGAAGAAATCAATTCGCGGTGCTGCAATTCACGAAGCGCACATATTTCATTAGAATTAAAAAGAGCCTAGGTACGTAATAATTTAATTTATAACGAAATAAACTTATTAAGCAGTTGAATTATCGGAACGATGACGAGGTCAATCGCATAATATGGACACACTTCCTTTTCAGCTGATTGAGGCTATTTTAGCTTATTAAGTATTCCTTCCAAGAAAAAAACTGACACGCCGCCACTGCACAAGATATAAATAGCCGTGACTGCACCGCACACATTATCGCGAATAAAAACAGAAATAAAATTGTAAATCGTCGGCTGTTTTTGCAGATATAATATAAAACGATTCATATTTATAATTGATCGAATGACGAAGTACAATTCGTACTGCGGTGTTTTCATTTTCCTTTCGAATCTTATCACCAAAGTGGCCAATCTCAACAATAACCATTGTTGTCAAATTTGATGCCACGGTTAGTATAGTGGGTGTGAATTCTCATCTACATTTTTTCTATTTTAGTATCGGTAGATTACCAAGTTATGTTTTTTAAACATAAAACACACAAATTTCATTCAAATTATACATTACTTTTGACCAAAAATCATTGCTTCTCGGGGGTGTAAAGTTTTCAATAATCTGAAATGATGTTTGATCGTTCGTCTTGGTCGGATAAGTATCATCCATTATTGAAATCACCATCGCCATGAGGATACACCAGATCAAAGGATACACAACAAAATTCCATTACATATTCATACAATTCATCACATTTGTTTGGCAACTCTCATTTCAACACATGATTTTTTTTAAATAGGTTACTATAGCGTGCACAATATAGTTTATTTCACAGTTTGTTAATTTATAAAATATAGATTACTGATAAATAATACTAGAATGTATAATGTAAAAACATTTTAAAACATGTTATAAAATACACCTTTATAAGGTTGAGAAATTGGAAACACTGTAAGTTATGTTGCAAATTGGCAATTCAGGAGAATAAACAAGATATTAAAACTATCACAGAAATACAGAAGCGCGTGGGTTCCAATGTCAAGATATTTAATCAAGTGACAAGCGACCGTCCTCAATGTATTTGTCTTAAGGTTAACATATATCACACATACTATTTCGCTTTTAAATTATTATTTTTTCAATTATAAACGGACTACTATTATTTTACCCTTCTTTTCCTGATCTCCGCTCCTACATATCGCTTTATTTTTAATCCTATACAATTATTTTAATCTATTTCTATGTTTTTTTCTACTTATTATGATGGTATGTATTTCTAGTTTATATATTGATATATATTATGCTATATTATTTCTATTTACCACTGACATGTAACTAGAAAAATTTTGTATCGTTACTTTTCCTAATAGCTATAAATAACTTTATAGTTATTTAGTAAAATTATCATTAATTGTGAGGTCCAGAGTCAAAAGCAGACGACTTATTTTCGAGTAAAATGTTAAAAAATATCATTGTACCTCAACTGTTACATTTGGGATCATATTGAACATGACCAGTAACCATAGGTCACATGACCAGTAACCATAGGTCACATGACCAAATACTGTCGTCTTATTAACTGAAAACATATTTGTCTGGGTTTAAATTAATTGTCCATTGGACATATCTGCGATTGAAGTAACAAGCAAATTTTAAATACGTTTTTATATCAGCAATATTGGCCTAATTTACATACTCGTACTTAACTCGTAAACGATAAAAATTGGACATGTCTTATTTTGATTCAACACCTCACAATTATATTATTATTGCGTTTTTGTTCTCTATTTATTTATATTTGGATATTCGGACAAAGTTTGAACTGCTGTTTTAATAGTTTTTTTTTTGTTTTAGTTAGTTTGTTTTAACTGTGACATTAAATAAATTATGATAATTACAATGAACCAGATCCATTTGAATGTTATTGAAATTTGTTCACGTACTAATAAAACATTCTTAATATGTACATTGAATACAAATTTGACTCGATGGACAGGTAGATAGATGGGTACCAGGAGCGCATAATCAATGATCAGAAAAAATATCTACTCCTGTATTCGTACAGAATAATATTTATACCGTGATGAATACAAATGTATATTATGTATTTGTACATAAGGAATCATATTTTCAAATAATATTATCACGTACCTTATATAGACTCACCGCTAGGTTTTTATCGGTACATTTGACGTATATTTCTAAAAATCAATAAAGCGGTTCATGTCTTTGCTAAATATATAAGAGTTTATACAATCGTTAATGGCGTGTAGCCTAATAATTAAAATGTGATTAATAGTAAATAAACAGGATTAGAACCTACGCTCCCAGAGAGAATTTGCTGAATGCATATTATCACATTTATTAGAAAGTGTTAATATAATATACATATACATTAAAGCGCTTTATAAAATAGATTGTTAATAAACATTTCTTATCTTAATTACGTGATAACGGGATAATTACGTGATAATGGGATAAATACGTGATAACGGGATAAATACGTGATAACGGGATAAATAAGTGATAACGGGAATAATACGTGATAACGGGATAAATACGTGATAACGGGATAAATACGTGATAACGGGATAAATACGTGATAACGGGATAAATACGTGATAACGGGATAAATAAGTGATAACGGGAATAATACGTGATAACGGGATAAATACGTGATAACGGGATAAATACGAGTATTTGAACAGTTCAACACGTAACGGTTGGGTAGATTCAACCCCCCAGACCTGTGCGCCAGTGATCACATCACAATTTATAGTTCCGCGTATCCGACTGCCGCTCGCGAAGGTTGCGAATTGCAAAAAATAAAAAGCACACAATGAAATTACATCAGCACATCCGGTGTTTAACACTAAAGTAAAAAAATATTCAAATACAAAGAGATCGTATTGAAATGCAATGTGAATTCATATACAATGATAATTAACAACATAAGTTTCTTTGTTATTCTCTGCAGTACTAATGTATTTATAATTGTTGATAGATCGGACAAACTACTATTCTTAATGGCTCGTTTGTTGATAAATTTTATAAACAGACCTCGCACTAATTTATCTTCATAACTAATGTTTAAAAACCGTCCTGCAAAGAGAGCGAAAGAGATAATTTAAATAATAATAATCTGTCTAGGTCGACATCTTTATTAGGCCTACAGCCCTCGGTTGAACGTGGTTTTCCTCCATCGATCTCTGTCGTTTCTCTACAGTTTTGGATTTCTAAGACATAATATGTTTCTTTGAGGACATTGTCACTCAATGACTCATCTTAGGTTATATATAAGAAGGCACAGACACGAGATACGGCCCGCGCAATGTCACTTGAGACCATCTGAAGTTATAATTATCCGGTGCACGTCATCAAAGAGAAGATTCATCTGATGGGGCCACGCAGGTTGATGATCAGGTTATAGAAAATCATAATATAAATTTAATTGAGTGAGACTAAACACCAAAAGTACACCGGCTTATTTTTTGATGAATCGTCGTTAGAAACCGATGATTTCAATTACAAAAAAAAGATATGATTGCACTAATTGCAATTCAATTAGTTTTTAATTACATTTATACAGAGTGTAACAGACCAGGTCCACAATATTGTATGGATGGATACCTGACTAAATTATGAGTCAAATATGTTCAAGAAATGTGTGCAAATTCTGAACTGTTACGGAAAATATTATCGTTTGAAATTTTTTTTAAATGTTAAGCTTTAATTTTACGTACTTTGAAATAAATATTTTTTGTATTAAATATATAATTTGGAATCAATAAAATATTTCAATTAATCGATCTTTTTGAAATACTTATTTCTCTGACATGGTTGATATTAGGCACATATTCCTAGAATATTTTCCACTCGTAATTTAGTCAGGTATCCACCCATAAAATATTGTGGACTACGTATGTTACACCTGTAGTATATATATAGGATGATCCAAATTCAACCAATATGCAATTTTATTCCTGCGCTAATTGAATTGTCTTTAAGCCAAGATCTTTATGCAAAATGCGATGTATAGTATCATATCATGAAGTACCTAATTGCTGTGCACGTCTTAGTGTAGCTCCAGTGAAAGTAATCTGGTTGGGCGAGCAATGTTTCCTCTTTTCACATCAGCTACACTGCCGGAACATTTTTTTTTAAACGAGAACGCGCTTCATATCGACCGAAAGCACTTGGAACTTTACAAAATTTCCGCGAATTTTTTACAATTTCAATGCGCTTGCTCAGTCGTGCATCGACTCATTTTCGTTAATGATATAGTTTTTATTTAACATATATCACGTGAAAAAATGTTATAAACATAAAAAATTATAATTTTTTTTTTTACATATTTAATATGTAATAACGGGGTACTACTGTGTGCAACGATAGGTAATATTTTTGTTATTGACGTGAGAAATGTTTATGAAAATTTTATATTTCATTTAAAAATATCAGTCTATAGAAAATATCAATACCAAATATATTGTTAGGCGAGGATCTTTTGAGCCCACCCCTATCTGCTCACACTGTAATTGTATTAGTGTGAGTAATACCACACGTAAAATTCACATTGTAACAGTATATTGATGCCGCTTAGCGTTTTGATTGGTGTGGTGGGGTCGTCGTTTGAAATTAGTTATTTATTTAATTTCAATTTTGTAAAATAGGAAAGTTTATATTTATGTCAATGTTTTTATACGTGTATTAGTTGTCTTTTTCTATTTTTGTATTATTACTAACATTTGTCTCAGTCGAATGCATTTGTTGATTTTTCTATTATTATATATAACTACGTATTTACACTATAAAAGACATATATTAAAAATAAATATTCCTAAAACCATTATACGTTACAAAAAAACATTTTTTTCTGTACTTATGTGTGTCTATGTATGTGTTGTGTGTTCTATTCCCTACGGCATTTATTTAATATTAAGAGAAAAAAGTATTACATGTTTTTGAAACGGGCTGTTACACACACTAATACAAATGTTCTTTCTAAATGAAAAGTGGTTAACTTAGTTTACGTGTTTATTGCGTTCTCGGCTGAATATTCTCTTATTTCTCGATCATTGCATAAATTCTCCGATCAAGTAGTGTATCGGTATTGAGAATTCGTTACGGATCGCTGTGTATAATATTATGAGAAATGTTATAGAGATCTCTTAAAATAGTATGTACCTGTCATAAAATTACATAAGTACATGCAACATGATATCACGTAAAATTAATGTGCTGTGTAAATAAAGTTTAAATCACCTGTTCATACATCATTCGAATGAACACACTGAACACTTTTTATGCCTCCAAACAGAATATAATTATCTTTTTATACACCTGTGTTAGGAAACAACACACACAGCCACCGTCAAGTGTGATTCTTTTTACACGAAGCGTTTGTTTTACTTGTACTCGTAAACAAACAATAAACGAATTCGCGTTACATTCGGTCCAACGTTGTTTAGATTTGATTATGATTATTAATTGACCGCGGGGATGTGTTAAATGACACCGCAAATGACTCGTGAATAAGTATCACAAAGCAGGACAATTCAATCATAGTCGCCATCGGTACATTGCACTATTCTTATCTCGATTTATTTGTAAGTACATACTCATCTTAAGAAAATACCCGGATGAACATATTTTGATACAACTAAATAGTTTGCGTAGCTACCTATATTTCGGAACATGCGGAGAGGAAAACTTTCGTTAGAAATCATTCGACAAACGTTATAAAACTTAATTAAATAAAACAATTGATTTAACGTACATATGTACAATAAATTAATAAATTATCTTCTTCTCATTTTAATAGGCAATTCACCCTTCATGACTGATTTGCGCCATTAATCAAGTTAAAACTTTATTTTATAGAAAAAAAATACAATATATTGTTGTTCAAAAAATTTGCTATTATATAGATTAAATGTGGCGAGTTAAGAAAAAGAAGATGACACAAGTTAAGCGGGAGTTGAAAATTACCATTGACGAGATTACTGTAAAAAAAACTCGTGATTAAACGCTAACTGGATTCATATGCAAAAATTGTTTGGTAGATAGTTGACTACCAACAGTACAAGAGTTTGAATAAGGAAGAGGCCATCCATCTTAATCCACGTTTTGCTGTATAGAGACTCAATTTGAGCCAGGGCCTGCCTCTTCTTCCTCTTCTTTTAAATGGGCAATCCACCCTTAAAGAGTGATTTGTGCCATTAATCAAGTTAAAACTTTATTTTATGGAAAAAAAGTACAATAATATTATAGAATAGGAAATATTATATTATAAATCAATACCATTGTCGTTCAAAAAATTGACTATTATATAGATTAAATGTGGCGAGTTAAGAAAAAGAAGATGACACAAGTTAAGCGGGAGTTGAAAATTACCATTGACGATATTACTGTAAAAAAATCTGTGATCCGCAATGGATAGGAAAAAAAGATGTGGTCAAGGGTTTCCTCCTCGGCAACATACTCACACATTGGGGAATCTATAAATAAAGTTCAACCTGAATAAATGTGAGGCTACCTGGTAATGCCCAATTCTCATTCCAGAGATATTTCATATTGTTCTTTTGGAAACTTTTCTTTTTCTTGTGAACGGAAATGATGAGGGAAAACTCCGGAAAGAGTGGCCTCCTTGGCCAGTTTATTAGCACATTCATTTCCATGAATTGCCTTATGTGCAGGAATACAAACGAATGATATGTTTATTGTTGCTGTCCAAATTAAAGAGACATCTTCTGATGGAACAAATTATTTCATCGTCCAGCCAAAGTTTAAAGATTAAAGAGCTGCTTGCGAGTCGAAGAATATAACAGCCTTAACGACGTTCCGTAGTACGCAGATGTGATAAATTATCATATCAAATAATAAGTTTATAAATTATCATATATAAATACGTGCAGGTTAAACCATGAAAAACTGTTTTAAAACGACGTAGAACGTGTAGATAAACTCCGACTGATAAACTGTTTCTATAATGAAAAATGTCTCAGACACACACACGTACCTATCGTATATGATACACGCGTAAAACATGTTATTCTACATCGAAAAAAATGTTCATAAATTCCTACAACCCTAGACCTCAGTACGTACGCGATATACACCACTATACTGCCGAAAAATAAACCATTATGCTACTAGTGGGGAAAATAGCACTGTTCAAATATGTAAATTAAACTATTTACATTTGTTATTATTTAGCTTGTTACAATACAAAGTTCACCAAGAGTAACTATTTAAGAAATATATAAAATAACAAACAAATATGAACTAAATATATTAATTAGAAAGATATACATATAAAATCAATTTTATCGAAAAATATTATTGTTGCGCCACCGGGATCTCTTTCCTAACCAGGGAAGGTGCATTATCCAACAATGCTACAGCGACAATATTTTTAGCGACAATTTTCAAACCTATTTGATATATTTGAACATGTAACCTTTTTTTGATATTAATACATTTGATCGTTCCATTATTTGAATGAGCCATCTACCTTATTTTTACAGTATCTCAAATACCTTTTAGTAAACTGATAGCAGACGCCAGAATTATCAATTCACTTTTTATTAAATTTTGGACACATTGATACAACTTTATTATTAGATAAGAATAAGAATGTGTTCTCCTAAAATAAATATCCCTATCGGGATTCGACCGTTTGCGGCCAGTGTAACTGGTGATGTAATGAGGAAATATTTTTTAATTAAATATTTTTCTAAGGCTCTTCTTTTAACGTAGTTTTAATGCCAAATTTTACTTGGAAAACTTTGAAAAAAAGGGTTTATCTTATATGCAAAAACATATACATATTGTATATCAATAATAAGTTCACGCTCTTTTACACATTAATATAAAATATTTTCTATTCAGTCTATATATTGCACGTATTTCATCCACGTCTAATGGCTAACTATTAATATAATATAACAGGTAGGTGTATCGAGCAACACAAATTAGCTTAGGTAACTTTTTATAAGCAAGTTTTTTGCTTGGAAAATGTTCAAAATTCAAATAAAACAAAATAGAATCGCAACCTTGGTTGCGCGGGAACGTCAGCGCGGTGAATAATGACCTAACCTACAATACGTGAGCCGATTTCCATTGTTCGATATTTTTATATAGATTACTGGGTAATTTGCTGCACAGCACAGAACACGACAAATGACGTTCATTTGCGTTGAATAGAATTTCTCTCTATCGCCAGTGTGCGATTGCGTTGACCGAATTCATCACAAACTGGATCACGTTCGGTTTTGAATGACTTTTGATAGTAATGTGCGAATCATGATATATTACTTTAGAAATTTACGAAAATTATTGACAAGGTTGATTGTAACATGCTTAAAAATAAAAAAAATATCTACCGGCGATCGTAAATAATTTCTTCATACTACTAAAACTCGTACAAATGGTAAATTTTTGAGATAGAAAAGGATAAATTAAAAATAAATAACATTTATATGATCACGTGATTGATGAAGGACAGATCCTAAAAATTGACGAACAAAAATGAAAATATGCATAGCATAATAGTAACGGCAGTGATCTAGACACCAGCAAGTTAGTCCTATTTTCGCATCTCTAATTAAAAAAAATATAATAATAATGTACAACATAGAATGATTGATAAAAATGTTCTTAGGTTTTCTGTCTCTGTTCTGCCATATGTATCAGCCTGACGATGGACCCTGCAACGGGATCGGAAACATCGGCCAGAAAGGTCGGACAGACACACACGGCAGACTAAAAAACACAAAAAAATAATAAATAAATAAAAAACACAAAACTCTACAAAGGTCGTCAATCGACACAATAAATAAATATATATTTCAATCAACATTAAAATTCATAGACGAAAAAAAATATGTAATCAACGATGATAAACTGAGTTTCTAAATTTAATTATTAAAATTATTTTTCTGTCGCATATTCGGTGATTCTTTAAAATAAATAAATATATATATTAAGTCATAATAAAATTCCAAATATTTGCTTAGTTTAATTTTGAATCTATTAGGAGAACAATAATGTTCTCCTAATAATAAAGTAGTATCAATGCGTCCAAAATTTAATAAAAATGAATTGATAATTCTGGCGTCTGCTATCAGTTTACTCAAAGGTATTTGAGATTCTGTAAAAATAAGGTAGATGGCTCTTTCAAATAATGGAACGATTAAATGTATTAATATCAAAAAAGGTAACATGTAGGTTCGAAAATTGTCGCTAAAAATATTGTCGCTGTAGCATGGTTGGATAATGCACCTTCCCCGGTTAGGAAAGAGATCCAGGTTCGAATCCCAATGGGGCAACGACAATATTTTTCGATAAAATTGATTTTATATGTATTATATATCTATCTAATTAATATATTTAATTTTGAATCTTTTTAATTTCTCCTTATTTCTTATATCATATAGCATTTCATTGAAAATCTTCATCGCACTGTACATCAATAATTTTTGAGAATTAACCATCTTCCTGAATGGCAGTCACATTCCATCTCTTCCTCTTGTACGATGTTCGCGCTCGTGTCGGTTGGCCTCAACTTTTCTTATAAATTCTGCCGATATATTTTTCAGTGAGGATTTTTAAAATAAACACCATATAACGTAGAAATATATTTATGCTTTGAACGATCACATTTTATATGTGGTCCAGAAAAGAAAATCGATTCGGTCGTTAATATTTAAAGATGTATAAATATTTAGAATTCAAAGGCGTCCCTGTACAGTTTCATTGTTCTGATTTTAATTTTTAAATTCTGTTTACATTCTTCGACACGAATAATGCCTCGACCACGTCCCAACCGTCAAAAGCACGAAGCTTCGTGCGAGGTCCGTGAATTTTCAAGGCAGTTGGAATGTTCATCGACACTGACTTCTCTCCCGTTAGCCCAAAGTGCAGCCTTCTTTGATACCGACACAGTCACCGTCAACTGTCAGACAAAGGTCGAAAAATAGACATCTGTTAAATGTAGACATTTAATGTGTACGTGTTTTAGGTATTCGCTTTTCCGGTCGTTGCTTCGAGAAGTGAAAGGAACGCGCAGTGAAAGAATTGTTGCGCAACACATCCACAGAGCATAGAGCATTATCATTATGTAAATTAATTTCTAATTGTTTTAAAAGTGCATATTAAAACCGCATGATATTTTGAAACGAATCTAAAATCAATCAATCTCGCTGACTCCGTTGCAGCTTCGCTGGAAACATTTTAAAATGTATTTTTCTACGTAATTCATTATAAAACACATATCACATCGTACAACATCGAACTAAAATAAAACATAAATAGCAGCTGCCAATAGGATTGTAATTTTATTTAATTCCATCATTTAATTTAAATATAGCAGTACATTTTTAATTAA
This sequence comes from Eubasilissa splendida, assembly GCA_031772225.1. NCBI lineage: Eukaryota > Metazoa > Arthropoda > Insecta > Trichoptera > Phryganeidae > Eubasilissa > Eubasilissa splendida. The sequence continues at coordinate 20,042,424 of CM062856.1, forward strand.
CATACAAAAATAGAAAATATAAACTGAGTATAATTTACGTACTAATATTTTTTTCAGTTCAGGTGTGCTCCTGCAACGAAAAATGTCAACGAAATTCAACTTGTTACCGAGCCGATGCATCCGCGATATTGGCGAGTTAACAGCATAATTATTTCTATGTGTACCTACAAAGAACACTTCATGTTGTCTCGTTTGAGTTGGTACTTTATACGAAACCATTTGTAAATTATGACAATCGTTGTCGAAGGTGGGCATCTTCACCATTCGCATATGATATATAAGCCAGACTAGAAACATGTTGGTATTATACTTCTTCTGCTATTTTCGCTCCTTATCTGGCCGCCATAAAACTCCTTCATTTACTACAGTCCGTATGCACTTTCACGTTCACCCATGTCAGCATGTAGTTCTGCCGAGTACAACCGACGTATAGTCGTTGCAGGACGCTGGGTTCCGCAAAACATGTCTTAATCCTTGGTTATAGAGGTTGTTGCGTCCGTTCTCTTATTTTAGTGTTCCTCGTGAAAAACACGCCAAGAATTCTCCATAAATATCTGTTCTCAAAACTCAGTGCGGCTAATATGTTAGTATAGCTAAGGATATTAATAAATATTAGTTTATGACTAAATAAAATGTGGTTCAATTATTTAAATTTGGAAAGCCAAAGGCTTTATTTTTTAATTAATTTCAATATTAATTAAGCATCTTTATTTCAAATCGTGACTTGACTCATAAATATCATGAATTAAATGTATTAATTAATAAAATATAAAATCAATTTTATCGAAAAATATTTTTGTTGCTATCGGGATTCGTACCTGGATCTCTTCCAATCCGGGGAACGTGCATTAACCGATTATGCTATAGCACTTACATATATGTTACACTTTTAAAATTAATAATACATTTATCGTTCCATTATTTGAAAGCCATCTTCTTTATTTTTATTAAAAACATCACAGACCGTCTGCTCTGAATAATTACAACTTCACAATAAGAATGTGTTCTGCTTAATAATGCTTATCATGTTTCAAACTCGTGAGATGGAGTGGAATAAAATTAAAAAATTGTTAAACGAAACGATGTTTGATGCTACGTTTGAAAATAAGCCATCGTGGGACTTTTAGGGTATTTTTCTTATGTTATACGGAGGTTCAAATCTGTGCTTTCAAACGCCGATTGTTTTAAATTATTAAGTACACCAAATCTGCTTCAATTAAATGTGGCAGTCGCTTGTTAGACATTATGTTCAGTTTTCTGTAGGATTTCTTCCGCGCCGGTGATGCCTTATTCGTACAATCAAGCGCAGAGCCGTCACGAAGAAGCGAGTTGTGTTATTGTAGGTGATGATGTCATGCCTGTGTCAGTGCATACCTACACTGTTACGTTATTGGTAATATTTCTTTACCCACACAGCCGGCACCGAAACCCGTTCCATCATGGCGGCCGCGGTGGGCGATTTCACCTTCCACCGAGGTGTGTCGCCATCGGCCCGTCTGCGGCTACACTCGGACACATGTTGGCTTTTTCCTAAATTTCACTCACTTCAAAAAGATTATCCGCGATTATCTATGAAAATTTGAATTCAGAGCGCCGCCAACTATCTGCCGGTGTTTGAAAATTTAGCAAATGTTGCCACATCATGAGCATTTTTCCTAATTTGGATTTGTTTTCGATAGGTTACCATATTACATGCTTGACCTTTTTGATTTTGGGGCGATTAAATATGTTAAGGAGTATAAAAAGACTCTACTCTAGTAGTATAAAAAGACCTGTACACAAGAAGACTCTTGTGACCAATGTTCATCAATTGAAGATAAATACTGTATGAAGTACCTAAGTATCATAATAGACAACAAACTAAAATAGAAAGAACATATTACTAATCTTACAAACAAAATAAGGAAAACTGCCTACTTTTTTTTAAAACTCGGAAACATCTTATCACTTACAAATCTGAAAATAATGTATTACGCGTTTGTACAGTCACATTTGCAATACGGTATTATTGGATGGGGAGAAGCATATAAAACTTCAATGTCACAATTAGAAATCACTCAAAATATGATAATAAAAATTATTCTAAAAAAAAAGACTATCCAAGTATATAAACTTTTCACAGATTTCTAAGTACCAAAAATAATAGACATATATAAAAAAAATCAATAATCCAAATTTTCAAAATTAAAAATCAATCAAACTTAAAGTTTTAAGAGATCAAATTAATATTCCAAAACTAAAATATAGCGCAACTTTATCGCATATTTATCGAGGTATCATTTTTTTTAACAATCTTCCCACCACAATTAGAAAAATTACAGACTACTATCAATTTGTATCCGAAGTAAAAAAATATATACATGGTGACAAATTATTATCAACTGCATTTTTGACATTTTTAAAATATATTTTTTTACTTTTTTATTTTAATATTAGAAAATATAATACAATTCTAATATTAAAATAAAAAGTTAATGAATATATTTAAAAAATGTTAAAAATGCAGTTGCTAATAATTTGTCACCAGTAAAATAACAATTTATCAACCGAATAAGCATAAACCAAGATTACACAAGTTATAGACTAGTACAATACATTTTTAAGCGTATGTTTACGAAATATTTGTACGTATTAACCGTAAGTATTATCGTGCATATAACAATATTAAGAACGGAAGCAATTTTACACAAGTATAAAACACCCGGAATTCCATTTTCTCTTTTCACTAAATTTTCAGTCAGGAAAACTAACATCTTCTGCTTATTTCCGATAGAGGCTGCTATGAAGAAAAGCCTAGGAAAACATACGCCATTTGTAAAATGTAAAAGTAAAGCGGAAAATAATACGAGGTTTGATTTCCGGTTATTTTCTAAAATTTCTCTTTTTATCATAGAAGTAATCACAGTGACAATTGTATACAGTTCTTATTACGAATTTAATGTGGAAGATTGAATATATTTTGGGTGAAAATGAAAATTTATGCCCGCCATCTAGGAAGAAAACTTCAAACTAGCACACGAAAGCAGATCGAATTCAGTGGAAATTTACGTCGGAAAAATTAGATTCAAGTGAAGAAAGGTTTACATCTGATGAAAGGTGGTCGAAGTAACAAACTATTGTAAAGAGCTTTAGAAACTGACAATAGTGTGTTTGTAAGAATGTGACAACAACAAAGAATCATTGTATCCTTTCTGCTTACCCATACGGAACCTCCGCGATAGTGTATGGCGGTGTGTATGTTAATAATGAGATAAATGTCTCGGGGCGCCGGGTCAAGATAACGGTGGCGGTCTCCGATATGCGCAGATTAGCTGCGAAATTTTAAAACATAAATATTTATTTTCTATAATATTATATTTTATTCACGCTGTTAGTATATCGTGACGCATAACCGTAAAAAGATAAATCATTGCTAAAACATGATTGTTGTATATAGTCTTCTCATCTCACTTTATACACAGGTACACTTTATACATCAACATTATTAGCCGTTTTCTGTACACTGCTACCAAGTATATCATACTTTTCTTTACCCATTTATATTTGTCGTCGCGAATTTCCGCAGAACTGATGATTTCATTAGTCCAACGGGTTTCAGGATCTTGAGTCCCTTCGGGAACCACTGGATGACTGCATTCGTCCAACGACTGTCCGTCCTCTGAGGGATGTATTCCATCCGTTGTCATTCCATTTTCTTGGCGTATTCATTTACATGAGATACTCTTGGGTGCTTTCTCATCCGCGTGTTTCTTTACCTGTCTCTTTGTGTGACTTCCGACATACACCATTCCATGCCTCTTTGCGCTTTTTGAGATTCTCTTTTTTTTATTCATATTTCATAATAATTTGTCACTTTTTAAAATCATATTCAAACGTTCAAATGCCAAGCTTTGTTTGTTTGTATTTTTATATATGCTCTAATATAAACAAAATCAAACAAATAACAGATATCTCATAGAGACGAAGCTATTTTTTATTATATTTATTGGAAAATATATGGAAGTATGGGTAATTACAGGGCTTACGACCTGTCTTCGGCTGACTTAAGTGATCACTTTATATAAATATAACGTTCACCATTCTCACCCATCAATTTCCATATGTTCATATTTTCCATTAAATATAATAAAAGATAGCTTCGTCTCTATGAGATATCTATTATTTGTTTAATAACAGTGCCTTTGTAGGTGAAAATCCAGTAATTGTGTGTTCTTGGACGTATTCAAATATTTCTAAAAACAAATTCATTTATTTTTACTAGAACTTATCTTTCACATACATTTTTAATCTATGTTGTTTCTCCTCCTTTCTTATGTTTTCTGGCATTTCATTAAAAATCTTCAACGCACTGTACATCATCGATTTCTGATCTTGGCTAGATAGAATTATAGACTTGTCCAAGCTGGGTTCCATTAACATGAGCGACTGACGAGTCAACAAAGCACTTCATAATTACTTTAGTCTTCGAGATAGGTATCTACCTAAACGAGACCGTAAAAAAATGTCGTTAGTATTTTTTATAACAATGCAAATTGGAGCCAAAACACTGTATGTAATTAGAAAGTAGTCTGCGATTTCAATCTTGCAAACCTGTATCCCGCTATAATCTTAAACGGGATCGGTGTGGTTTTTTTTTTTATGGGGACATAAATTGCTCGTCACCCAGTTGTAAAACCTAAATACACTAACCATATCGAGAAAACCAGTGCAGTTTGTATCCTATACCAAAACAAGACTAAGTGTGTTTTATTCGCTGTTCTAAAAACGGTGATACAAGTTCCTTTTCAAATGTTAACCGCCAATGGGCCAAAGAATCACTCACAAAAAAATAAGCGTACGAATTTGGATGGCATTGTGAGAAGTAGCTATCTCTCGTCCGCTGCATAGATATCGAGAGTGAGCAAGACGAGAGTAGATCCACTCTTCATCCTTCAATGTTGTCTGGGTCTCACGTTGTGAACTCTACAAATTCTTCATTAATAGTTTTCTCAAATGACGCTCACCTGTGTTATATTTCTTGCCGTGCAAAAATAGCCCCAGATTCTGTAAGTTTGAACAGTTTTAAGGAGTCTTTTCGCGAGACTCTCGCTCAAAGATTTCCCGCCGTTTACAACAAATCGGTCGAAAGAGGAAACGTTCAGCATTCCGTGGCAATATTTTGTGCGTTCGAGAATATTCCGTTAATATGTGGTATGTTCCAGCTGTGCGGAAAGCATTACAAAGCAATATTTAAGATCGGAAATAGCTATTTGTTAAGTATTTTAGTCGTCCGGGCGCCGAGTTCGGTCGTAAGTAATGATTTATAAATCGACCCTAGGAAAATAGTGATGTCAACTTGTTGAAAATGGCGAATGTGTGTGGGGTACACGAATAAATGTTTTCTGGTCGCTGTAAACGCGACAAAATGACGCCACAGGAATGACGGCATTCGCATTTAACTGAATCACCGACTTGCTAATATTTTTCCATAGTTATCGGTTTCACAATCTTGCGCGCTGTCCGACCTGTCCTAAGAATAGAAGAGCACCGTCTCTGCATGATCGGACTCTCAAACGAAACAAAAGTAATGCGGATCAGCGAACTCTGTTTAGTTTCAAATTGTTCCGAGCAATTTGAATGTCAAATGTTAAACCGGTTTTGACTATAAGTGGCTCATACGTTTTTAGAATAAACTAGTTTTTAGAATATATATATATACAACACAATTTTTTTATAAAACTCATAAAATTTACATTTGCTATGTTGTATTGTATGTGTGTATACAAAATATATATATTTATTTCAATCAAAATACGATATAATCATATATTTTAGCGTTAGTTAAATTTTAATTTATAGTAATGCAGTACTTCGGTGACCAGATAACTGCACACAAGACAGGTGCACACAGTCGGCGTATTACTGTATTACCATAAATTTATAATAAATAACATAACGTAACCTATTTTAATGGAATGTAAGATAGCATGAGGTTTCTTATATTAATCCAGCTAATATTACTTGTATTTGTGTGCAGTTGTCTATGTTGCCCTGTGTGTATTTGTCCGGTCACCGGAATTTCATACAGTCGTGCGTGTACTTGCAGATTTATTTTTTGAACCCTAAACATTAGATATTTTTTGAGAAGTTCGCTAGTCCTAACCATTTAGGTATTAGAAAAATTTAAGAAAATAATGTCCAACCAAAAACAATGTCAGAATGTATCGTCGTCGAATTAAATTGGTTAATTAATATAATAATTAAATGCCACAATTTGTTCAATTATATTAATACATCCGTACATTCTTAGAATATTCTTGACGTAGTATGTATATTAAATATTTTTTTTATAAACAAAAACAGAATAATTGACAAACATACAATTTTGAATATATATTTTTACTTTTAAAATTAGCAATATTAACTTTGTGCATTTCATATTGGTAAATCGGGTAGAAATTTTATTATAAGAGTAAGGGAGCATTTGAGATGTTTGAACAATAGTGGGTTTTCAGAATTTGCTAATCATTTGATAGAAAATGGTCATGGTTTTGATAAAAAATTGGGATTATCAATTTTGCATATAAACGGTGTTGGTCACAAATTAAATAATTTGTAATCGTTGGAGATAAATAAAGCGTGTAAAACTAATCAAAAAATTATAAACAACCAACTAAATTTAACTACGAGTCCCATTCTAAATTTTTTTCCTAAAAATTATTCGAGTAAATTTGTATTAAGTAACGATTTGAGTTAGGTACTAAAATTTTTTTTTTTTTTTAAAAAATAGATTTATTTTAAATAAATTCTAGTAAAGAAACAATAATATATGTTTTAGTTAGTTATGACATCCTGAAGAAGAAAATGGTATTTTTCGAAACCGGTAGATGTATTTAATAAAATAAAGATAATAAATAAAAATATGAATACATATTTTTTTGTAAATCTGTGAAGTTAAGAATAATATAATGTACATTCAAAAAATAGAATTACAATTTTTAAAGGTCACCTCTTTTTTTGTTCTGTTAAGAAACACACGAATAAACAAAGCAAATAAGAACAAATGTTCTAATAATAAACACATACTTAGTAATAACATATAGATATGTACATACAAGTCGTATAAAAACAAAATTGGCCGCATAAATACAAACAGCCTTGTAGAGAAAAATACTACACGCCAAGGTCTGATTAGTTGAAAACTAATCCGCAGCATTTTCGGGGCCCGTAATAAGTACAGAAATCAGGTCACTTCAGCGAAAAGGCCTTGTCAATGTATTATCAGATAAACCATTAAATCGAATTTCTTATAGGGATTATAAATTTCGCTGTGCACAAATATTTGATTAGAAGCAAGTCCTGAAATACAAACAGCACGCAGAGAGACCGTAAAACTAATTGTGCAATATGCTATTTTTGTCTAAACAACAATTACCATGATCGATCCGGGTCTACCGCTGACTGCAACCGACCCTCGTGCATTCATTAGGCACGGTGTTCCCTTTTTACAATGCAATTTTCAAACGATTATCTCTTCTCTAAGAATCACACCTTTTTATATTATTATTATTGTCGACTGTGTAATGTAATAAGTAGACAGCGCTAAACCGGTGGCGATCGGTGACTTTTTGTTGAAGGGATGCTGGATAATAAGTTTATACCTACATACTATAAAATGTACAAATATAACATAATATAATTATCAGCAAAATTCTATATATTTAGGGATAAAAAATTTCAATAGACTCCCTACACAAATTAAAGAAATAAAGGATATAAAAGAGTTTAAAAAGAAACTAAATGAACACTTCAAAAACACATAATTGGACAATAAATAATATTACAGAACACTTCAGAAGCACACAAATGGACAATGAATAGAATATGTGAGGTATTATATAAAATTATTGTAGTGTAACTCCCTCTCCAAGCACAAGAGCTGGTCTTTCTTTTGGAGAGGCAAGCGAAAGAAAAACCATGTAATTTAAAAAAAATGTAAAATACTTTATTCACGCTATTAAAAAATTTCAAATAAAAAATATAATCGAAAGATATTCAATAATTTGGCTTCAAGTATTCAACACAAACTGTCAAAAATGCGTCACACAAACAAATTTCTCAAAACAATCCGCTTGCCTCGTAATACGTATGCTATTTGGTGCATTATACCCATACGCATTAAAGTCATTTTTTGTACACGATTGACGCGTTGTGTATACAATATTCAAAGACCTCGACAGGCAGAACCGAATGTCGAATGTCAAACTTTGTGGATACGAGACGAATGATAGAATTCACTGTTGCCGGTATCTGTGTGTTTATGCGATTCATACATGATCGAAAGTTGAGAATGTATGTATACGTATTTCGAGTCGCTCCGTCGTAGTGTGTGTTGTGTTATGACTGGTCTCTAAAAGACGAGATGAATTTATTTGCAGCACCGCTGTTTTCGACTAGAAACAAAATGTTCAAAGCTTTTTGACTCCACAACACAAGGGTTGCGGAGCATCCAAAGCGTGTATGAAGCGACCGCGCCTGCGCTAAACTTGATTGTATTCAGCTCTCGCGTCACCATACACATATATTGCGATGGTACATATATATTTTATTCCAAGTATTCATACGAGTATATAAAACGGAATATTTGTCTGTTTTTTATACGGTTCTACACCGTTTGTCCGATCTAAACTATATTTTGCAGAACTCTTTAGGACCCCGTGCAAAACATAGGTAATCTCCCCTTTCTCTTTTCTCCCGATATAAATGTACATTATATTGAATCCGTTCCAAATTTTGCTCAGTTGTACTTTGGGACCCTGAAGAAATTACATATATTATATTTTCTCTTAAGGGCCTCCTCACAACAAAGGCGTTCCCCTACCCCCCGTCGATTTGACGTAAATCTGAATTTGGACAGTAGTAACAATAGTTGACTAATCTATAATCGATGGTCGTCATTCGGTAACTGGTGTCGGATATTTAACTGTTATTAAATATCTAATATCAAGTTGGGACACGTACACCTTTAAATATTGTTTCGCGAAATCGGCAAGTCTGCGGGCATCGACATGCGATCTAGCGTTAGACTTTAATAGCGATAGTTAATTTTACAGTTGTCAAATCAAATATGGTGATGTTGTTTTCAGTTTTCACCCACCTTCGATATGTACCCATACCGAGGGTGGGCGAGGTACCTACACAATATACCTGAAAAGATAATCCGATCTGCATACAGTCATAAATCACGCGTCGCGATTTCAGAGCGCCATTTGGTCGTGCGTGTTATTTTTCCTGCAATTTTATTGCTCAATTGAATCGAATGGGGAATGCGTTGAAGACATTAATAAGATGGCGGCCAATTGAGCTATCCGCGTACCGTAAACTGCGCCCGCCCGGACCGATCCGAACTCGCCCGCCCTACATGGACACGGTCGGGCCGCGTCGGCCCAATCTGCAGAGGTGGATTTGTCATTATACCTTCTCGACCTCGCGACATAATTCTGAGATAAAAACATGCAGTATTTCATTCGAAGTGATGCGACAATTTCATTTTTATTCCGAGCGTAATAAAAATACTCCTTATGGTGCGGGGGCCTGTCTCACCGGAGATTTAGAGGGCCCCTCGTTAAACTAAGGATTAAACTATAAAAAAAACGGATCTGAAACCATCCCGATAAAAATTGAGTCAGTATTTTCGGGGCTAAAACAGTGATTATTATTTTTATTTTCTTTGTTACCCTGTTTTCTCTGTTGCTCCTGGCTTTACTTCCCTTTTCTCAGTGATTCGGGGAAACATAATCTGACTCCTCGAAGATGACCTACGAACGTGATGACGAAATTTGATACGATGATTACCTGGTGAAAATTACATATCATTGTTGAGCGCTACCCAGTTTGTATTCGCGAGTTAATCGATTCGCAGCGGAGAAGGTACTCGTCACTCATGTTTATAGTATATGTGCTACCATTCAAGTTCAATCATTTTTTACTTTGATTTCGCTGTCTATATACAAAAGAGTATGTTTTTTTAAGAAGCTTCTTCGTTTTCATCTGTCGTTCAGAGCAGTCGCGGTCACTGTTACTCTAATTCGATTCGACTCATTACATTTCTGGTACATTTTTAGAGTGAAGCGTGGAAATGTCTGACCTCCCATGCGAACGAAATTCTTCTACTCTAAATTACTACGATATTTTTCAATTTTCAAAAGAGGTACTCCGGAAAAGTGCGTCACTGTTCGTACGCTTTCGATTTAACACGATGAACGCATGCAGTTGGTTTAAGTCTCGGATTCAAAACGATTTATTGACTTTAGCCGTTATTTTGTCCTCCCTATGATCCGGGTCTTATTGAAACTGAAGATAACCGTTCCCTATCAGCAGTCTCTCTTCCATCCTTTCACACAACAGCTGACTGCGAATAACTGGCTTCAACCACATTAATTTACATACATATATTATATCCCAGATATGAGCTCCTGTATGTCACGCGCGGGAAACTTTGAAAGAAAATTGATATATTGCACTGGATTGAAGTGGAAATTTCCCGTGAATCACAAATTAGTTGTTGTATTATGAATTGGCATTTTTCGAATAGAAAACAAATAAGTCCATTCGTACTGTCAGAAATTAAAAAAAATTAAATCTGTAATACTGTGTAATATAGGTAGGTAATTATTTAAATTATGTCCTATGTATCTACGTCTTTTGCGTCCGTAATAGGACAGATTTTCAACACTAATTAAACATATTTTTTACGTACATCTTCCGTGTGATTATTACTGTCGTGAGAATTCCAGAAACACATTTTTTTTATGGTTAAAATAATTGTTTTATTTTACATGTTTACAAAATTGTTTATGTTCTTCGCTTTTAAAAGATACGTACAAAAAAAAAAGAAACGGGACTTATGTAGAGCGATAAATGTCAACTTGTACTGCTCAGTTGATTGCGATAATTATTCCTGTACTTGGCCATGAACTGTCTCGCCTTCATTTATCGCCCTTGCGATGGTCTCATGTTTATTTGTACATCGTGTAAAGACAGTTAGCAACCTCTTTGGAATGTTTTTTTATATGAAAAATTAAAAATATTTTATTATATTGATGTGGTATGTGACCTAATAATTAAAATTATGAAATCGAAGTTTGGACTTCGGAAAGGAATTATTTTTTCCGTTAAAAGTCTGTAGGTATTTAAAATGCGGCTGTATCAAAGTATGTTGAATATGAGACCTACTCGATTAGACTCGATAGACCGTATTAATACGTCATTAGTGATAATAACTAAAGCTGTTTACTTCAAACCCATTCGCCACAGTGAAAAATATGATCCCTTACAACTCATTATACGGGGGAAGGTAGAAAAAGATGTCCTGCAGTCATGATCACAACCTTAGATTACGAATGAGAATGGTCAGATGCTATGTCTTCTCGATTTTATTTTATGGAATGGAAGCATGGATGCTTGCCGAAGAAATGATAAGGCGAAGGCATTTGAGATGTGGATCTACAGAAGAATGCTCAAACTAAGCTGAATAAAAATCCGAAAAATTCAATATCTTGCACCTCATAATGCAGGGAAAGATTGCTGCAAGTCGGAGCTCTGGAAGAAGGAGAACGTACAGCTTTTCCGGGCCACAGTAAACAGAGTGTTTGTCCGTTGAACGGATAGCGCACAAGAAGAAGGTAGAAAGAGGTTATCTCGGCCGCGTAACCTTAAAAAGTGGCTCAATGTCATGTTATACATCTTGTACAGGATAAATATAAGGCTCATGAACATGAAGACTTAACAATTTTCCTTAACAGTAAAACTCATTAAAACGAATTTCTTTAATATGAAAAAAAAAAAAAAAAGTTGACGTTTGAAAATTACTATAATCATTAAAGTAGGTAATACTAAGTCTGCTAATATGGACTATTTTACATAAAAAACATTATTAAAAAATTGCGGGTGCTTTCATTGCGGTCGTCTTCTGTTTCTGAATCATTTTTAAGGTCATCGAACGGGTGTAATGTGGTGTGGCTTCAATTCAAAATTGACGTTATATCCGTGTGCCTAACGTGTAGAATGGTCCAAAACAAACATTATCCCGCAGACACATTTGTGTTTCTGTTTGTTCAGCATTGTCTTGGAGCATGGCACTAAAACTGTTCTTACATAAACAATATTTTATGGAGAGTGTTGAAAAGCAGTTTTTACTGAGCTCATGCTGTGGCGTCGAAATGTGCACCATTACATTCTGATGGCATTTTCATTTCATTAAAAACACTTGAAATAATGATTAATATACCGCAATAGCAGTTGCGTGCAGTAGGTATAGATTTAGGTTATGCCGTTACCAATGATATTATACAATCATATATAATATGATATATGTACTTTCGTTTAACCAACGCCTTTAGACAAAATGAATCCGTCGTTAATACGACCCAACTATGTATTTATTTATAATTTTAGAGTACTGTTAATAATGTTTTTAAAGTTTAAGTTTTAACGTAAAATAATACTTTCTTACCCATATGAAAAATTTATGGACGTTTTTAAGAACATTTTCTATGACTGAACATGATTCATTTATTGTTTGAAAATCCTTCACGTAATAACTAAAGGAAATAATTATTTTTATTAAAGGTTAACGTAGGAAATAGTTATGCCAATTGCTTTTTGTTGTTCTCAAATTAAAATCCAATCCATACACAAAATTTAAAGAACAATCATGAAATCAACAGGTTAAAAACAACAATTCGCGAATTAGTAAAAGAGGAAGTAGACACTTCAATGATTTACACGCAGTTGTAACCCTTTCTAATGTTATTCTGTTAATAAACAGCGTAGGTAACAACTCCATACAAAATGGATCAACCGAAAGGAATTTTCAATTCAATAAATAGCCATTTATATGACTTGAGTAATTCACTAGCTTAAAGACAGAACTGAGTAATGTAAATAGCACGATTCGGCAAATAAAAAAAGAGCCCCATGAGTACAGCGGTGAGTTTTTAAAACTAAACAATTAAAGTCTCTACTGGTACACAGATGGCACTAATTGCAAAATATTTTGTTTCCCAAAATTTTTAGTTATGCGCAGCTTTTTTGCTTTTATGTGCTGCACGCCTCTGTGCAATAGACACGTATTATGTGTAATATATTAGTGATGAGAATGCTAATGTTTTTTGTTTGAAAAAAATGGCTTACTTGTACTCAAATTCGCACCACTCACATTAGATCTCTCGTCTCGAAGTTTTGTCATTTATGGTCAGTGTGTTTAAATTATCATTTTACTATGCGTAAAAAATAAATAATGTACAACACCGCGCTCAACTACTACCCTTTATGCGACTTTCCAGACGAATCTCCGATTGGTGTCATTGAGATTTTACTACGAGTCTATTTTTAAAAATGTATTTATAGCTTGACACTAATGACATCGCAAAATAGTAAACTCCGCGATTCTTCTCAGTCAAATCTCGCCTGTTTTTTTTAGTCAGTTATCAAAATGATAGAAAAGCCTAAATTATAATATATTGGTTGTAGTCAAACATAATGCTATCGATTCAAAACGTTATTAAGTACTTGACAAATTAACGATATCGTCTGATCTGCCATTACTAACACGCAATTTACGCAAACGAATATTGTTTTTTTTTTAGATTTGAAAGGCTGTAAAATTACCATAAGCTTAATTGATAATTGTATGAAAATATACGAGTATTTCATGGTTTACAACGAGTGCACACGCGCATTTGCAATTTTAGCATCTTGGCAAATAGACAATGAATTGCCACTCCAAACGCTCTGTTATCTTTCATTCTGCATGTTTACGCTTTCATGATTGGATGTGATGGTCCAGAACATTTCTGATTTATCGCAGCATCCTTAAGTGACCGGGATGAGTGTGGGCGGACGCGCAGGGGCAATCTTGAGACTGGCCAAGGGGCCCAGGGGTCTGGGATCTTTTAACTCGACCACTTTTTGTTTGTTTTTTCAATAGTTTTCCAAGCCGCCTCGAACATCACACATGCAGCAATATCACTCGTATCGCAAGAGGCCTGCGAGGGTTCTCAAGAGCCTTTTAATTATTGATTTAATCTGTCATGTTATTTTTCAAAAAAAAATAGTGACCAAATCTTAATTATTGTAGTATTGCTATCCATGTATCATTTAGAGTTATATATTTTTTGGTTTTGTTCGGTTAAGAATTAAGTGGAGATGTGTGTGTTCAGATCAAAAGTAATTATATACACATACATATGCCTAAAAAGTATATAAAAGATTTTGCATTTTTATGCACACAGAAATACGAGACAACTCAAAATGCAAATAGTCGCATTTGAATAAACATAAATTTAAACATTATTTGCATCAAGTAGAGAAAACTTTAAATTTTTTTATATTCTCTAAACGTCTGCGTCTGCTATCGATTTACTCAGAGGTATTTGAGATTCCGTAAAAATAAAGTAGACGGCTTTTAAATAATGGAACGATAGATGTATTAATTTTGAAAAAGTGTAACATATAGGTTCGAAAATTTGTCGTCAAAAGTACTGTCGCTGTAGCATAGTTAACGTAATTGTAATGCACTTTTCCCGGTTTGGAAAGAGATCCAGGTTTGAATCCCGGTAGCGCAACAACAATATTTTTCGATAAAATTATGTATATCTTTCTAATTAATACATTTAATTAGTATCACATCTGAATAATTACAACTTCACAAAAATAATGTGTTCTCCTTAACAAATAATGTGTGTCCATTTTTTCTATACCAAAAAATATTATTAGACACGACTGGACAGTCAAAGAATTCAACCAACTGGATACGTTCACGCTTGTCAAGATATCGTATGTTAATATAATAAACACCCAGATCTATTCAGAACACTAAACGTTGCCCGAACTGAAAAAAATATTGCAAAATCTCAAAAATCAAAAATCAGACGTCGCCTCGAGTGCACATTATTTTCGATAATAATTTAGATAATTCTGATTTCTAATAATAACAGATGTCGCATTATTCTCACATTTGTTAATAAAATTGGAATAACCTATATAAGATGTTATATTTTTGACATTTCGCTGTCAGTTGACGTGTCGGCGCGGTATTTTTATATTTGAGGCGGTTTTTATTGGGAAATTAATATAAATTGTATTTACATACACTCTGAAACCGCGAATAAACCGTCTAGTTACATAAAAGTATAATTTTTTTGAGCTACTTTCTTCGAAAATCGGCGTGGTTTTCCGCCAACATGTAAATCTAGGTAAAGGTAAAACAATCCTATTAAGACTATTTGTGTGCCACGGTCACCGGTGTGACCGGACCTCAGGTAGGGAGATTAAATCGCTCTTCCAAAATCGAGCTATTCATGTGCTATTTTCATTCGTCTTACAAAAGTGACCAATCGCGCAACCGGTGACTGCTGCTAGGGAGATTTAAATTCACCCAACTGACGAACGGAACGTCAGTGGTCAGTGGACTGACGTTTGTCTTATAGACTTGTGTATACACGGAAGACTACGAAAGCCGAAAATTGTCTCCAAAGAATCTCATGCGAGTATATTCTCATCTGTGGATACGGGCTATAAGAGTATTCCTCTGCTTTATAAATATAATCATTATTATCCCGCAAAGATATTTAAAAATTATTCAATTGATACAGCGTCAATGAAGGCACAGAAATTAACGGTAGCCAAATCAATAAACAAATTCACAACGTTTTTAATAATTAATAATAATTAAAAGAAAGTACTCGAATTCTGCAGGCATAACTAACTTGACAGACGCCCTGAAAGAAATTTGAATGAATTTGGTTATCTACATTTTGACATTTTTACAATTTTTTATAACATGAATGAAGTATTTTACATTTTTTAAATGACATGGTTTTTCTTTCACTTACCTCTCCAAAAAAGAGACCGTCTCTTGTGCTTGGAGAGAGAGTTACACTACAATAATTTTATATAATACCTTACATATTCTATTCATTGTCCATTTGTGTGCTTCTGAAGTGTTCTATAATATTTTTTATTTTCTAATTTTTTTTTTTTGAAGTGTTCAATTAGTTTCTTTTTAAACTCTTATGTATCTTTTATTTCTCTAATTTGTGTAGGGAGGCTATTGAAATTTTTTATCCCTAAATATATAAAAAAAATTGCTGATAGTGTTTGGTGTTACATTTAGGGATTTTAAAGTTATTTTTAAACCGTTTTAATGATGTGCTCGTTTCAAATTTTACAGCGTTATTTTCTTTAATTAATTAATTTACTTAATATCATTTGATTTTGATTATTTTCACACTCTAGGCGTACTTGTGATTAGTCTATTAAATGACTAGCTTATTTACAATAATTCGTAAAATAAATTAGACTAATTTGTTATATTCTCATTTCTACACTGCATTTGTATACAATTTTTTGTGTAACAAGTTGAATGCGACGTTTCTCAAGTTCTCAGTATTCTGAAATAACCGTGACGAATGCATTTATTTACGATTAACCAACCGCACAATTTTCATGTTTTTGCTGACATTGAATCACCCCACACAGGTGGTTATGTTTTCAAATATTTTAATTTAAAAAAATAGAATTTTTTAAATGGCGAATATTTACTATTTTTAAATAATTTAAAAAAGTAATAATCTGAACTCCCCAAAAGTTTATTATATTTGTAATGTATACATTATAATTGCCATTGTTTTATTATTACAACGATGTCGGAAATATTAAGCTAAATTCAATAATTTAATTCGGTTTTTAAAAGGATGTTGATACTTTCTCTCGTTTATTTAGCTGCGAGATTTATGGCGAGATTAACAAAACCTCGACATGTGACCTCATTTCATAAATCTGGTAATAAAATATCGTTTACGAACTCACAATCTTACATAAAAGAAAACGATTTACAGCAAATTTTATACAGGATTACTGTATTTTGTATTACTGATAGGACAAAATATTATTGGTATTTTTTTCAGCAGCTCTGCCACGGTGCGACTTCATACTGAATAACATATGCTCTTCCCCTTTTGCATTGTCTGCACGCAAATGATTTTATTTTACTCATTTAAATTGTATTGTCATATAAATATTCTTTTCGAACTACAGCCTTATCGATACCGATAAAATCGATTGCTAAGCTCGCATTAAAATTAAAACCTTTTAAATGACACGAGCAAGTTAATGCGTCAAGCGTTGCGTGTCATGCTAAGCCACAAGCGTGATTGCACGAACTTTTCGACTTAACAGAGACGGGATTCAATTTGATATATTTGAAATTATTCTTCCAACTGTGGATGACAATTCCCAGCCTTTAAAGGACAGTCGACACCCTTAAAGCCTACCACAACTTAATGCGGTGTCCTCCGTATCAAATGTGATTGGCGGTTGAAAGTTAACAATAATGAGCTTTGGTAACAGGTACTCGTTATCACGTGATATCATACTACCCTTATGTATGATGTCACATTCAATACATTGTCGTGAAGTATCAATTTCCTTAGAAATATATAAATTAGGTTCTGAAAGTACATTTTTAAAACCACTATAAAACTCAAGATTTTAAATCTCAATTACCCGGGACTGGTAAAGATGTCAAATAAAACACGCAATGAAAAGTTGAATATTCACAAAATCTAGTCGTTTATTTCGTTACTGAATTTAAACGGTGTTACGTATTTCATCCGATTCCTTATATTTTTCAGCCTACATAATAATGATTCATGTTGTTTGAAATAAAAATCAAATAAACGTGAATAATAATAATATTCTATAAATATTTTAGTGTGTTAATTAGTAATTTGGAGCAGGGCTTTTTGCACTAAACCGAGCCCGATCCAGAGCAATGCAAAGTACCTCCGACTAGTAGTAATAATAACATGTTGATACGCGCGGTACCTACGGAGAAAATGACATGTGACACATTTTCGCTGTACTTCTGTTGCGCCGATGACATCACTTCGCATTGGACATTGGAAAATCACTCATCTCACTGATAGCCTCACGTTTGAAAGAATCATCTCTGGAGCCCGGTGCGCACGGTCCATATTGGCGCGGATCGGTGAATCATCTGTTTGGTTACACCTCACGTGAGCTGATTAATCTTCTCGACTCGCTCAGTGTCTATATTTAGTCATGCGGTGGCGGCCTGGCTTGACACGAACCCGAATGCAGATTGCTAACATTGATTTCTAAGATGTCACGAAGATGACACGAGTGCGTGACACCGATTGCCGACCCCAGCGGCAACTTGAAATCACATAATTTGTTATATTAATTCACGAAACTGTATACAGACAGCAGTCAATTCAAAATAGGCCTAAAAAGGCATGTTTTTTAACCTTTACCATACCATGATATAAAATACCCGAATGCAGTCAACTCGTGTTACCGTAAATAACAGTTAAAAAAAATGTTTTTATTAGCTTAAAATGGCTTCAATGGCACGAGTTTACTCTAAATATTGAGCATTCAATTTTGAAAAAATGATTAATAACATAATTTAGAGCATTCATTAAGTCCTATACAATGTGTCCTTCCTTCTTATCTCTCGTCATTTAATTAGTGAGAAAGAGACAATTATATTTGTATGTTTGTTGTTCTTTTCACTGTGAAAATAGTGTACGACCTCTGTCTTTCATATCACAAATGATATTTTTACCAACGTATTAATTTTACAACGAATTGAATGGAAAAAATACTTGTTTTTATACGATTCCCTTTTCAGAATTGCTTTTTCACTAGTCATTCCTAAGCGCTAATATTTTCATTAGGATTATCTAAAATATGAATTTTATGTTGCATGTATTTACCGAAATATTACAGGTTTATGTTACTGCATGGTTTGGGAAGGGTTAAGCTCACATTCATATCAGTGACGCCCTTGTATTGAAAACACCCGAAGTCTGCAAGGGCACATATTAGTGATGAGAAAAAATGCTACTTTTGACTCACACGTGCGACTGTGATTAGTATTCAAGAATATGAGTGATTAAACACTGCGACTGCGATCACTAATTCATCACTGATGTCCATGCGCCGCACGATATGACAAATCAAGAAATAAATAAAGAAACAAAATAGACCGAGCGTAATTTATAAAACTTCATTTGCGTTAAAAACGTATTCTAGCATCACTAATAAATAAAAATCTCATTTAATTATCATCACGAAGAGAATGAAATCTTTTAATATAAAATAAGTGTGTTTTTCGGGTCAAATTCTCAGCAAAACGTGCGAAAAACTTTTTAACAGAATTTATTAGATGGCGGTGGTCATGATTATGACGTCATTCCTTCATAAATTTTGAATAGTGCCATTTGTCGGGAAGTTAAAAAAATCAATTCACGAATCTCGATGTTTTCAAATACTCAATCACTGATAGTGAGCGTGACGCAAAGATATCAGTGATTGACTCACAGTTCGTAACTGTGTTCATCACTTGCACGTAAAGATGTATTACTACACTAGCGGAGACAGATCGACTATTGTCAATTGTTTTTTACTAGATTCCATTTTGAAAATCGATGCATTGTTTCAACAAGACACCTGTGTCACTTCTCACATGGCATCACATCTCACAAATTTTGCGAGAAATTTTTCATAACGATCACCTCATTTGACGGCTCCCGACTATTTTCTGCGGGAGTACTTGAAAGGAAAGGTCTACGCCAATAAGCCAACGAGTCCGATGCTACAGGACAATATTCCAAATTAAATTGCTGAAATAACACGCCAAGTGTGCGAGAATGTTATGAAAAATATGGTTAAAAGAGCACAAATTTACATTTCATACGTAATTGTAATAAATCAAATAATCTATAAATAAAAACCAAAATAAATAAATAAGTTGCATTTCTTAGTTATTCAAAAACAACATCGGCGTGTAACATAATATTCACCCAGTAATTTAAAAGTGTATCTGAACACTAAAATATTTTAATAATAAAACATGTTGAACAAATTCATTTGCACAAAAATCGTTAGCAAACGTTGCCAAAAAATTGCCCTATATTAATTTTACCGAAATGCCAGAAACTCGGATGCGTATAATTGGAAAGTATTGTTTATTTTTAAAATCGAAAGAATTCCGTGGAATTATTCATCCGACCCAGTTTTCTCGGCAAAGTGTAAAAATGAAAATTTCAAAAATATTCTCGGCCACCGCGACGCGCTCGCAGTCTCGACGGAGCCGAAACAATAATCATTAATTGTCATATTCTGTCATATTATTGTAGTTTCTTGTGTAATTGTTTCCCACCTCATATAAACGGAGCGCGCACACATAATACCATAAGTGGTGAAGTACGGTGGAAGTGCGCGCGCACCGATGCGAATGAAACAAAAGCCGGAAACAATGGAACACGGTCATACCTTTCCCACAGACGTGGAAAGAGATAAATTATTATTTATTATCGTCTAAGATCCCCCCCACAATCCATCATCAAAAGTACGGTAATCAGTCGCAATTGCCCACATTTCGACCGTCGAATAAATTCATTTTTGTATATACATATATGAAAGTCAATTTAGAATCAAGTTTAAGATTTTTTCATTTTTATATAGATCGTATAGATTAATTCAATACTACAAATACATTTTTTTTTAAATAATATAATGTTTGTTTATAATTTTTTAATTAAATGAAAATAAATATGTGACTAAAAAAAAATGCAAAATACAAATCTTTTTTTCGACAAAAATATAGCTTTCTAAATTTTTTTACTATGTGAACTTATTTATTTTAATCAGTCATCCATTTCGTCATCATGTTCTAAAATACAAACATATGTAAGATAAAATTTTATATGGATAGGAAGATAAATACGGCTTTTAAAATAATATAAATATTGCCACTAAACCTAATACGTGCTATACACATGAATTATATATATATTTGGGGAGGCCTTCATCCAACAGTGATTAGAAAACAGCTGATAATGATTATGATTATTGTGATACTAGAACGCCACACATTCCTATTCCTGACATCTTTCGCTTCTTCTACATATGTAGCTAAAATGTTAATGTTTTAATACTACCAAGATATTGATAAAATACCAAAAGATTAATAGACAAAAAAAAAATCAAATGGTATGAACAACGCGTAGAATAATAATAATAGCAATGAATTAATACATAAAAGATAATTATGAAAGTATTAGCCTCCTTCAGAATTTCTTCCAAAGTTACATAATCTATATGTTCGCATACAATACATACGTAAATATTACTTTCAGAAAGTTAATTACAGTACTATATAATTATATGTCAAATGTTTGCTGTAATAAGAATACTATCAAAAGTTCACTAGAATTATTAAAGCATAATTGCCAAAAAATGAAATGTAATACTTATACAATGTGTAACAGACCTAGTGCGCAATATTTTTTCGGTTGATACCTGACTAAATTGCAAATCGAAAATGTGCAAATTTGCACTGTTACGAAAGATATTATTGTTTGAAATGTTTACCAAATCGTGTTAAGCTTGAAGTCTACGTACTTCGAAAAAAATATTTGCGATATTATTCAATTATCAATCTATATCTTCGCTTCAGACCATAAATCATCTAACAAAAAATAGTCTAGCCCTTCGAAATTCGATGACATTTAATTATTTTGAATATTTCAATTAATCGAAATAATCTATAGTAATAATTCAGTCAGATATCTTACACCCTGTACACCCTTACATCCTGTATATGCATATCTAATTGTTCATAAAAAATATTTATTATAAAAGTGTTATTTATTAAAAAAACTAATGTACTCAATTCAATAATCGTACTATGTTATAATATATATATAATTCAGATACAGCTGAAGAAATCATTTTCGTGAAATAAAATACCACGGAAATAATATTCCCTCGAGCAGCCGAACCCCGCCCAAGATAATGTCGAGCTAAATATTAATGACCTCTCAATTTTATTTATTTAACGTTATTCAAAGAAACACATTGTCGTTTCGGCGATTACCGAAAATAGCAGCCCATCTAAAATGGCCACTCACGCGTTTCGGGCGGTCGATAACTCTGTAAATAAGTTACGAACCGTGGATGGATGGAGGATGGTTCGATCGGGAGTGTGTATAACAATGAGACCTCCTAATTTCGGTACATGTGTGCAACAACTTTGGCCCCGGCCGGCCGGCGGGAGCGAGATCTCCTCGCGGTTCACTTCAAAGTTGGTTGACCCCGCGAAGAAATACACAGCTGCCAGAATCAAATTGGACACGACGCGCGTCTGGTCGCGCACTGGCTGAAACGTTTTCAAAAAGTAGTGCGTTTATAACATACGTAATTGAATTGCTGAACACGCCGCCGTGTGATCGATGAAGTACTTTCATCCCGCGGTGGTTCAGAGTAAGCGGTGCGGAATCAACGGGTCATGCGATGATGGCTTCACTCATTATGCCCACCGTTCAATTACAAAACGCCATTTGATACCTAGTAGCTTTGCTATGAATGCTCACTATTATTTTGTAGTTTTTACGATGAACGACCAACCATATTCAGAAATGTCACCAGGAAAGTGTCCAAAAGAACAATGTCAAATATCTCTAGAATGAGAATTGGGCATTGCCAGGTAGCCTCAAATTTATTCAGATTGAACTTAATAGATTCCCCAATGTGTGAGTGTGGTGCCGAGGAGGAAACCCTTCACCATATCTTTTTTGCCTGTTCATTGCGAATCACAGGTTTTTTTTTTACAGTAATCTCGTCAATGGGTATGTTTAACTCACGATTAACTTGTGTCATCTTCTTTCCCTTAACTCGCCAAGGGTGGGTTGCCTATTTAAAAGAAGAAGAAGAATAAATGAAACCAGGCGGTGTCGTGGCAGACGTGTGTCACCGGAACGGTGTTGAATTACATATTTAAATCATTTCAAAAATATTTTAAATTAGTTATTAGTTAACTTAGGTTGTACTATGATCTGTGATAGACCAATTCCCTGTTTTTAAAAATATATTATTTTTTCAATATTAAAAAATAGGTTTTACCGAACAGATATCTTCATCTTTCTACTTGTTCTATCTTGCTCTTATATACAAATACAATGATTCTTATAAACGACGAAATTAATTAATTAATCAATTAATCAGTTATCATACAGATATATCTTATGGTGCAAACGCATGGATGAAATTTGTTGAGCGCGGATCGAGCTCTCACTCGCTGTCTATTGTATTTTGTACGTAGTGTGGAATGAATGATATATTCCAACATTTACCGTCTAATCTCCAAGACGAGAGACCAAAGACTCATCAGCAATGAGCAAATAAAGAAAAAAACTTTTTTTAAAACTTAATTTAAAAGGAAGAAATGTAGGTGAAAATATCAGCTGTCAAAAGGGGATATCATTCCTTATCATTCATTAAAGATGGCTCTTTCAAATAATGGAACGATTAAATGTATTAATATCAAAAAGGTAACATATAAGTTCGAAAATTGTCGCTAAAAATATTGTCGCTGTAGCATAGTTGGATAATGCACCTTCCCCGGTTAGGAAAGAGATCCAGGTTCGAATCCCGGCGGCGCAACAACAATATTTTTCGATAAAATTGATTTTATATGTATATCTTTCAAATTAATATATTTAATTAATATTTAGGATATCATTCGACAAAAATCTCCGGGAATCGTGTCCCTGCAAGCGGCAGTCTAATTAAACGATCAACGATTGTAGTAAACGGCCGCGTTCGGGAATGCGTCCGGAGCACGCCTGCATCGCGGGGGTAGTGTTACAGGGGTACAGAATTTATTATAAGGCTGCAGGAATATGTAGGCCAATCGAGGTGGAAATTGTTGATTTTCGTGCCAGCCACGGAAAATCGATCCCCCGCCCCGTCTGGAGCCTGCTCGCGGGGTTGCTGAACGTCTGTTATTCAAGCAGCCACCTCAGGGGGGTGGCTGGTGTAATTAATTATTAAGTTATTTCTTTCACGTCATTTTTACTAAATAACGAATTTGGGTTAAAATATTAAAAACTGAAAAAAACCAACCAAAACAGTAGAGCAGAGCGTAAGGAAGATCGGGCAGTAATTTTGGACGGTGGTGGTTCAAAGTTAACAGAGGACGGCAGTCGATGATTTTAATTACCGATAATTGTCCCGAAATGAAGATGGATCTATATAGCCGTGATACAATTCCGCTGGTAAATTGGTTTCCTAGACACAGTTTCACCAATCAAAGAAATAATAGTCTAGAATATTTTTAATTTTTCTACTAAATGTTTTTTATACATTATTACGCGAGCACTAAAAATTATGTAATTAGATTATCATATGTTTACGCACTACTATATATATATCTATATATTTTATTTATTTTAACATTATAACCTGATTAATTTCTTATATTTACAATAGAAGTGTTGTAATTTCCAGTGGCGTCATCCTAATTTTTTTAACAAACGGTTCGCTGTTTTTTTTTCCTTTCAAATAGTATTTAGACACCGCTTTTTAATACACACGTAACATGTAATTTTTGTTATTAAATATGCGCAATAAGATACTAAATTATTTGAGAAAAATATTACCGGTGTCCGAATAATTGCGATCAAGATTGATACGGATAATATTATACATGTTCAAAATTCGCATGCTTTTACGTAAAAACATACATCACTAAGATTGCTTATTTAAACTTTTTTAACTATTAGTTGTCTAATTAAATCAAAATCAAGTGACTTACTTTCTTACTCACTTAACATAACACCGTTTCCCCGCGAAGGTAGACAGATAGGATAGAGAACACACTCTTCTGCAGGACACACAATTCTCGCCTCGTCCACATTCATACATCTTCTCATACAAGCTCGCCGATTATTGACACTTCTAACAGGTCCATCCATCTTTCTTGTAATTCTCTCCTCATTCACCCGTTCCACATGACCAAACCACCTAAGTGATCCTTTCATAAATTTACTCACTATACTAAGATCAGCTTTACATTCTTTCTTACTTCTTCATTCTTTACTCTTGTCATACATAAATGACCACGGCTAAAAATTTCAACTGAAAATTATTCGACAATAAAATTTTATCAGACTTGTAAATGTAATTTTCTATGTATGAGATAACGTACAAAGCAGGACGTAATATGAATGCTACATAAATGTACGAGAGGAAGGGGGTCGAGCTCCGACTCGATGGACCAGTGCCAACTAGCTGAGCGACACCACTGGTAATTTCCCACTTTTGTGAGCAGTCAAAAAAGGAGCAAATTACATATATCGGCTAAATATTACAAAAAAAATATGATAATCTAATTTTTCTGGATCAGTTCTAAACCCAAGACTGTATCAGTCTTTTGATCTACTTTTGTTCGTTCTTGCCACGACGATATCTGATAATCAAATCGTACAGAAAATAGGGTGCTAAACGAACCGTATCCTTGTACGTGCGAACAGAGTTCTGGCAGCGCTGGGTTGTGGGTGGCGAGTGTTTATATACCGAACAAAGCACCGGCATCTAGTTATATGAAAAGCGATGAGTGAACTCGTGTAAGTCCACTTTAGAATCTATTCCAAAAGAGAATGGGCGTTTCGTTCCACATTATGATTGATACCTATAACGAAAGGTCTCAGTTAGTACAGTATTTTGTTTTACGGGGATGGACTCCAAATCAATAACACGTTCAAATACGAAACATGTTCATACTAAAATGTCCATTCTTCCTTCAGCCACACCCCCCTACATGCACACTAATTGAACCCAAAAACATCATCAAAATTCACAACATTTATTTATTTTATAATATTTTTATTCATACATTTTACAAATTTATGATAAATTAGAATTCCTTATTAAATCAAGGTTGAATCATAGAACAGAAACTTGAACTCTGAGCTCTGTCTTCGACTCTCAAATTGCAGGAAGATCTTTGATCATTTTTAATTAAGGTTTTTTTTCGACTCAATTTAGTCCAACAGCTAACCGATCATTTTTTCGATCGTATATACTATTTTAAATTTGTTTTAAACATATTTAATTCCTTTGTTAGATGCGTTACACGTCTCAAACGCGTGTATCATACTGCCCATGTGTAGCGTATAGTCCACCCCACCTCGTATACAGATCTTCGTATTTTATTTTGATGTCTTCAGACATCGTCTGAATTTCGCTTCAAATTTAGATGATGTTATTTTGTTTTTAGTAAATATTTCTTCCTAGTTGGCGTCTGACTACAATAATACTAAATGTTATGCACATTTTAACGTAGTTTCACGACATATTTTACCCTTATGTCGGGATTCATAAATCGCTTGTCGCGGCGCGATGTTGGCTAGTGTGGCGCGCCGTGTCTTTATTTACCGAACAAATGTATATTGGAGAAAAAATTATTAATTTTCTCTACTTTCCACTCCACCGGCGTTGCGTAACGAAGGAATTTGCAAACGTTGATACGGGCGAAAGTAATTGGCGTGTCGTGTCCGGCCAGTTTGCACTCTACGTCAATAAACATGTGCGCGAGCATAATATAGCATGGACTTACTTCGTCTTCTGTTTTTCCTCCGTTTTGAAATGCGGCTGTCTTCGCCAAGCAGCTTTTTCTACAGCCCAACGTTGAAACTAAAACATAAAACACGAGGGAATTATAAATTTAGCGCAATGATATACAATTGGACAGGCGAGAATACTCTGAAAAATGTGACAGTTCTTCGACGTTTGCTGAATCCAAAATATGCATACTGTGTCTGTATTATATGTTAAGTAAAAATATTTATGATTTGAAACGTATTTAATACCTACCCATATATTTATTGATAATGCAGTTTCGGAACACATTCGTGGTAATCGTCTGTATCAAATGGTCGGCCAATCAGAACACCGCAGATTAGAGACAATCGACGGATAATAATAACTGCCCTTGTCGATGTCGTCATCCGATAGTTAGACTGAGGAATCTTGACCCTGACCACTTAACATCTATGAACTGAATAATAATATCCAATACAAATGACACACTTTTGAGAATTAGCGGGCGCATGCCCGGTGTACCACATCTCACGGGGGCTAATGTATACGGAATATTGTTTCAGTGAAGGCTTTAGTTCTGTTTTATTGCCGGAATAGTTCGGTATTCCAGTTTCGGGAATGTCGGCGTTCAGTATCGGCCTGTCGCTGGGCCGGCGCGGTATTCGGCGTTGCGAAGTCATTTCGGTCTAATGGACATTGTTATTGAAACAATATCAAATGACAATTAAAACTCGATAAAAATGGATGTGATAAAGTATTTTTAATGCAGGTTTCCAGTTTTCAAATGTGATTTATAATTATTAATTATTAGGTGCAATTAAAATGCTGTTCGGATAAAATTTCAATTAAAGTCAAATAATTGATTGCTTTAAAAATTTGTAGAAATCAAACGATTCATCAAAGCTATCTTCAATATTATAATTCATTTTTATTTAGCGTAGCTGTAAAAATTTAGCATAACAGACTCGACATTGGAACACGTCAAACTGGAAACATAAATTGCGATCAAACAACAATAATTTATAATATTCTTCCCTTTTCAAATCGTAAATAATATGTGTGTAATGGCTTCATACCTGAAGACGCTGGCCATACGGCCACTCTGAAAAATGTCACGTTTCTGTTGCATTAAGACTGTCTTCCCGCCATTTACTCGGAGAATTTTTTAAACGTCACTTGTTTACGTTAAATAAGACGCAAAATATCCGATAAGTTGACACGCTCCAGTGTTGCAAACTTGCGTGGGTAGAAATATTGTAAGCTTTAGAAAATATGCATTTCGTACCGATATCATTTACGCGTTTAACACCCAGCGGCCTCAAAATCACAAAATTATATCGTTAATAGTGTTTTTAATTAATATTATATTTAATCATACCCTAAAAACCGTGGCAGAATATCCGCGTCTGTTATTAATATTTCGTAGTACCTGCAATCAAAATGTTATACTATTATTATCTGCTAAAATTATTATTATTATTATTAACGAAATCAAAACATTTTTTAGTATTTCTATAACTGAATTTAAACAATTTAAAAGAAAACCTCTTCACGTATACTATAATGTAATCAGATTTCACGATAGTTTATCAAAATTGTTCCCACGGAGTGCAGAATGTCGCTTTTATTATTAACGTCTTTAAACCGTGAAGTTTAGTAATAAAAGTAGTAATCGTACAGATATACTTTTACATTAAATGGCTACTTAAGTCGTGGTTCAAATAATACACAATTTATTTCAACATAACGTTAGACGTGTTGGATTTTGGGTTCTAGTTTCTCTCGATAGTTGTCTACCGGGCTGTTCCAACATTACTTAATTATCCGTTTGTTTTCTTAGTTATTTAAACTGTTCGCGATCTTCGTTCTTCTTTAGCTTAAGTGCAACTAACTCTTCCCTTATTCCTGATGAAAAACAAAAATATATTTTATCTTGTTTTACTTTAAACAATTTAGGTATGCGTAAAAAAGAGTTCACCAAATTTCCAAGAAAACTTATGTCTAGTTAGATTTGTCGATTGCGGTTCAGGGCAGTTAGATCGGTTGACCGAACACAGAATACAATTCTCTACTCCTCCGTGATGCTCTGACATGACGGCTGTGCTCCGGCTGCCCCCCATACCGGAGCAGCGAGGGTACGACCCTGACCACCACCCTTCGGGCCTCTACATATGGAACAAGGGAAAGCGCCGGTAAATTTACTGCGGTTCCTTAGTGGACTCTGAAGTCTTAGCATTTTTTTTGCAAAATGTAATCGAATTAGTACTAATTATGTACTGAATGGCAGCCCATGTTTCTCCTCTTGCCATAGAAGATATTAATATTGTTCTACTTGTGCCGCTAAGTTACCACCGTTTGACCAAAATTTGCATTAATTTTTCAGACGTCACCGCTGCCCGCACGACGAGCAGCCGGAGAAGATATTCACGGAACAGAGCGTGGACCTGACGACCGCCTACCGCCAGGAATATGACGAGAAGCACGTGCAGATCTTCCGGCCCACCAAGCCGCAGGACCATCTGCGTCCCGAGGGAGAATTCACCACCCCGCAGAAGGGAGAGTGGAGACCCGCCGACCGGCCGGACATCAAGAGACCTCAGGATAATCTCAGGCCGGAAGGGGACTTCGAAAGGCCGCAACCTCAAAAATGGGGACCCGGCGAGCGAGAGCCCATGAAGAAACCGCTCGACAACCTCAAGTTAGAAGGAGACTTCACGAAACGAGAGCCTGAAAAATGGCGACCGGGTGAGAGAGCTGACGTGAAAAGACCTGAAGATAACTTAAGACCGGAAGGCGATTTTAGTACACCGAAAAAGGAGCCGTGGCAACCGGGTGATAGAGGTCTCATTAAAAAACCAGAAGACAACTTAAAACCAGAAGGCGAGTTCGCCAGAAGGGAGCCCGAAAAATGGAGGCCGGGCGAAAGACCCGACGTAAAGAGACCCGAGGATAATCTCAGACCCGAGGGTGATTTCACTCAACCTCAAAAAGAACCATGGAGGCCGGGAGACAGACACGACGCGAAGAAGCCTGAAGATAATCTAAAGCCCGAAGGCGTATTCGAAAGACCACAAAAGCCTGAATGGGGACCGGCGGAACGACCGAAACAAAAGAAACCTTCAGACAATCTGTATCCTGAAGGAACATTTGATAGGCCAGAACCGAAGAAATTTACTCCGGCTGAAAAGGTTGTCGGCAAGAAGCCCCAAGATAACTTGTTCCCGGAGGGCGAGTTCACACGACCCACTACAGAAGAACATCGGGTGGTGCGCGGAGACAGGGCCGATATCGTCAGGAGGCAGGACAACCTCACCACTGGAGGCGAGTTTGTTGGTGAGTAGCGCAAACCGTCGATCGATTTCCGACTATCTGTCATCGCTTCACTTTAATTGTTTTCAAATTTATCATTTAATTACAATTTGTAAAATCACTGAATACTAATGGTGAACGGAAGCAATATTTTAATATGAAATAACATTTGTTCTAGATGTCACCACAAGCATGACAGAATACCGAGGAGAGCCTACCG
Source organism: Eubasilissa splendida (assembly GCA_031772225.1). Taxonomy (NCBI): domain Eukaryota; kingdom Metazoa; phylum Arthropoda; class Insecta; order Trichoptera; family Phryganeidae; genus Eubasilissa; species Eubasilissa splendida. Next base: position 20,072,407 of record CM062856.1, read on the forward strand.
AGCGGCCCAGCCCCGTCAGAAGGAACACATGGACCAAACTGGAAGGGGAAATGTTCACTGACACGACGTCTCGATCAGAATACGTAGATCACACAGTCAACTCCGTCTTTGAGAAGACCACAATTGTAAAGTCCCGTGAAGATAATTTGCGCACAGAAGGAGAAACTCACTTTGTCACTTCTAATCAAGTAGATTTTACTGAAAAAACGGGAGAAATCGACAGAACTCAGAGAAGGCGAACGTGGACTAAAGAAGATGCTGATAAATTCTATTCCACCGATCACGAGACAACTAAAACTACGACACGGGATGTTTACAAAATAGGTGATCGTCCAGATGCAAAAAAACCCAAAGATAATCTGCATCCTGAAGGTGAATTCGAAAGGCCCGAAAAACCAACATGGAGCCCGGCAGAGAAACAGATACAGAAGAAACCTAAAGATAATCTCTTCCCTGAAGGTGTGTTCGAAAGCCCGAAGCCAACAGAATGGCGACCAGCCGAACGACCAATCCAAAAGAAACCAACGGATAATTTGAAACCCGAGGGCGAATTCTCAAGACCGGAAAAAGAACGGTTTAAGCCAGCTGAAAGGCCACAACCTAAAAAACCTACTGATAATCTCAAACCTGAAGGTGATTTTGAAAGGCCTGAAAAGCCTGGATGGAGTCCAGCTGAGCGTCCTAATCAGAAAAAACCTAAAGATAATTTATATCCAGAGGGTGAATTTGAAAAGCCAGAGCCGCATCAGTGGACTCCTAGTGAGAGGCCGAAGCAAAAGAAACCTTCGGATAATCTTTATCCTGAGGGAAAATTCGAGCGACCAAAACAACCTGAATATGTAAAAGGTGAACGTCCCACTCCGTCAAAACCATCTGATAACTTAAGACCAGAGGGAGACTTCGAAAGACCCGAAAAGGAAAAGTATCGCCCGAGTGAACGGCCAGAAGCTAAAAAGCCTAGCGATAATCTTAGGCCTGAAGGCGATTTTGAAAGGCCTGAAAAGCCAGGCTGGAGTCCCGCTGAACGACCTGTCCAAAAAAAACCTAAAGACAATCTATTTCCAGAAGGTGTATTTGAAAAGCCAGAACACCAACCGTGGTCACCTGCTGAAAGACCAAAACAAAAGAAGCCAACAGATAATCTGTACCCTGAGGGTGAATTTGAGAGACCAAAACCACATGAATACAAAAAAGGAGAAAGACCTTCGCAAACTAAACCAACTGACAATCTTAAACCTGAAGGAGATTTTGACAGACCAGAAAAAGAAAAATATCGTCCTGCTGAACGTCCTGAAGCTAAAAGACCTACTGATAATTTGAAATCTGAAGGTGACTTTGAAAGACCAGACAAACCTGGATGGTCTCCGGCAGAGCGCCCTACCCAGAAAAAACCCAAAGATAATTTGTTTCCAGAAGGAGAATTTGAAAAACAAGAACATAAACCTTGGGCACCTGCAGAGCGACCAAAACAAAATAAACCTTCGGATAATTTGAGACCCGAAGGAGATTTCGAAAGACCAGAAAAAGAAAAATATCGTTCAGCTGAACGCCCAGAGGCTAAAAGGCCTACAGATAATCTGAAACCTGAAGGTGACTTTGAACGACCTGAAAAACCTGGATGGTCACCAGCAGAGCGTCCTAATCAGAAAAAACCAAAAGATAATTTATATCCAGAAGGAGAATTTGAGAAACCAGAACACCAGCCATGGTCACCTGCAGAACGACCAAAACAGATCAGGCCTTCAGATAATCTGAAACCAGAAGGAGACTTTGAGAGACCAGAAAAAGATAGATACCGTCCAGCTGAAAGACCTGACGCAAAGAAACCTACTGACAATTTAAGACCAGAAGGTGACTTTGAAAGACCTGAAAAACCTGGATGGTCTCCAGCAGAACGTCCTACACAGAAAAAGCCAAAGGATAATTTATATCCCGAAGGCGACTTCCAGAAACCAGAACACCAGCCGTGGTCGCCTGCTGAAAGACCAAAACAGAAGAAACCTACAGATAATCTTTATCCTGAAGGCGAATTCGACAGACCAAAGCAGCCAGAGTACCGCAAGGCTGAACAAAGAACTCCTTCAAAACCTACTGACAATTTAAAACCTGAAGGAGACTTTGATAGACCTGAAAAGGAAAAATATCGACCATCTGAACGTCCTGAAGCTAAAAGGCCTACAGATAATCTGCGACCTGAAGGCGACTTTGAAAGGCCTGAAAAGCCTGGATGGTCTCCAGCAGAACGCCCAACACAGAAAAAACCAAAAGATAATTTGTATCCTGAGGGCGATTTTCAGAAACCAGAACATCAACCGTGGTCACCTGCTGAAAGACCTAAACAAAAGAAGCCTACAGATAATCTACATCCTGAAGGTGAATTCGAGAGACCGAAGCAGCCAGAGTATCGCAAGGCAGAACAAAGAACTCCTTCAAAACCTACTGACAACTTAAAACCAGAGGGAGACTTTGACAGACCTGAAAAGGAAAAATATAGACCATCTGAACGTCCTGAAGCTAAAAGGCCTACTGATAATCTTCGACCTGAAGGCGACTTTGAAAGGCCTGAAAAACCTGGGTGGTCTCCAGCGGAGCGCCCAACACAGAAAAAACCAAAAGATAATTTGTATCCTGAGGGTGATTTTCAGAAACCAGAACATCAACCATGGTCACCTGCTGAAAGACCTAAACAAAAGAAGCCTACAGATAATCTATATCCTGAGGGTGAATTTGATAGACCTAAGCAACCTGAATACCGTAAAGCTGAACAAAGAACTCCTTCAAAACCTACTGATAACTTGAAACCTGAAGGAGATTTTGATAGACCTGAAAAGGAAAAATATCGACCGTCTGAACGTCCTGAAGCTAAAAGGCCTACTGATAATCTGCGACCTGAAGGCGACTTTGAAAGGCCTGAAAAACCTGGATGGTCTCCAGCTGAACGCCCAACACAGAAAAAACCGAAAGATAATTTGTATCCTGAGGGCGATTTTCAGAAACCAGAACATCAACCGTGGTCACCTGCTGAAAGACCTAAACAAAAGAAGCCTACAGATAATCTACATCCTGAAGGTGAATTTGAGAGACCGAAGCAGCCAGAGTATCGCAAGGCAGAACAAAGAACTCCTTCAAAACCTACTGACAACTTAAAACCAGAGGGAGACTTTGACAGACCTGAAAAGGAAAAATATAGACCATCTGAACGTCCTGAAGCTAAAAGACCTACTGATAATCTTCGACCTGAAGGCGACTTTGAAAGGCCTGAAAAACCTGGGTGGTCTCCAGCGGAGCGCCCAACACAGAAAAAACCGAAAGATAACTTGTATCCTGAGGGCGATTTTCAGAAACCAGAACATCAACCGTGGTCGCCTGCTGAAAGACCGAAACAGAAGAAACCTTCAGATAATCTTTATCCTGAAGGTGAATTTGATAGACCAAAGCAGCCAGAGTACCGCAAGGCTGAACAAAGAACTCCATCGAAACCTACTGACAACTTAAAACCTGAGGGAGACTTCGATAGACCTGAAAAGGAAAAATATCGACCATCTGAACGTCCTGAAGCTAAAAGGCCTACTGATAATCTGCGACCTGAAGGCGACTTTGAAAGACCCGAGAAGCCTGGATGGTCTCCAGCTGAACGCCCAACACAGAAAAAACCGAAAGACAATTTATATCCTGAAGGTGATTTCCAAAAACAAGAACATCAACCGTGGTCACCCGCTGAGAGACCTAAACAAAAGAAGCCTACAGATAATCTATATCCTGAGGGTGAATTTGATAGACCTAAGCAACCTGAATATCAGAAGGGCGAACGTCCTTCACCAAGTAAGCCAGTGGATAATTTGAAAACAGAGGGAGATTTCGACAGACCCGAAAAGGAAAAATATCGACCTTCTGAACGTCCTGAAGCTAAAAGGCCTACTGATAATTTGAGACCTGAAGGTGAGTTCGAAAGACCTGACAAGCCTGGATGGTCTCCTGCAGAGCGTCCAACACAGAAAAAGCCCAAAGATAATTTGTATCCTGAAGGCGAGTTTGAAAAACAGGAACATAAGCCATGGACACCTGCGGAACGACCAAAACAAAATAAGCCTTCAGATAATTTGAGGCCCGAAGGAGACTTTGAAAGGCCCGATAAACCAGGTTGGTCTCCAGCAGAGCGCCCAACACAGAAAAAACCGAAAGATAATTTATATCCTGAAGGAGATTTTGAAAAACCAGAACGCCAGTCGTGGTCGCCTGCAGAGAGACCTAAACAAATTAAACCTTCGGATAATCTGAGACCGGAAGGAGAATTTGAAAGACCAAGTCCAACTAAAACTGGACCAAGTGAAAAGAGAACACCCATCAAACATGATGATAATCTTAAACCAGAAGGTGAAATCCAATCTTATCGCCGTAATAGGGATGATTATTTGCAGACAACGGTTATAGATAGAGCAGAAATAGTTCGCCGTGAAGATAATCTTCGAATGGAAGGAGAATTTGTTGAAATGAGGTCACGTGACGACTACTCGATCAAACAAATTACAGAACGTTCAAAGCAAATTCGCCATGAGGATAATCTGAAGGTTACCGAAGGTGAATTTGATAGACCTGAAAAACCTGGATACAAACCAGGTGAACGTCCAGTTCAAAAGAAACCACAAGATAACCTTAAGCCAGAAGGAGAATTTGAAAGGCCTTCTCAACCAGAATTTGGCCCAGCAGAAAGACGAACACCTATCAAACACTCAGATAATCTACGCACAGAGGGTACATTTGAACGTCCAAAACATGAAGAGTTTCAACCAGCCGAAAGACCCGTGCAAAAGAAACCTCAGGATAATTTACATCCTGAAGGAGAATTTGAAAGACCTTCCCAACCAAAGTATGGTCCAGGTGAAAGAAGAACACCTATCAAGCATTCAGACAATCTTTTCCCTGAGGGTACATTTGAACGTCCTAAGCATGATGAGTTTCATCCAGCTGAAAGACCTGTGCAAAAGAAACCTCAGGATAACTTACATCCTGAAGGAGAATTTGAAAGGCCTTCTCAACCAAAGTATGGTCCAGGTGAAAGAAGAACACCTATCAAGCATTCAGACAATCTTTTCCCTGAGGGTACATTTGAACGTCCTAAGCATGACAAGTTTCATCCAGCTGAAAGACCTGTGCAAAAGAAACCTCAGGATAACTTACATCCCGAAGGAGAATTTGAAAGGCCGTCACAAACTAAATATGGACCGGCAGAAAGAAGAACACCCATCAAACATTCAGATAATCTTCGGCCGGAAGGAGAATTTGAAAGACCGTCTCAACCAGAATTTGGCCCCGCAGAAAGAAGAACACCGATCAAACATTCTGACAATCTTCACCCTGAGGGTACATTTGAACGTCCTAAGCATGATGAGTTTCATCCAGCAGAAAGACCTGTGCAAAAGAAACCACAAGATAACTTACATCCTGAAGGAGAATTCGAAAGACCATCTCAACCCAAATATGGTCCGGCAGAAAGAAGAACACCTATCAAGCACTCGGATAATCTCCGTCCAGAGGGCACTTTTGAACGTCCTAAACATGATGAATACCATCCGGCAGAAAGGCCTACACAAAAGAAACCTCAGGATAACTTACGTCCTGAAGGAGAATTTGAAAGGCCATCCCAACCAGATTTTGGTCCAGCGGAAAGAAGAACACCTATCAAACACTCGGATAATTTAAAACCAGAAGGAGAATTTGTCAGACGTCCTAAAGATGACGATAAACCAGTTCGTGGAGAAAGATACGAAGTAATCAAACATGAAGATCATTTGAAAATGGAGGGTGGAATAGACATCCATCGATCGAGAGATGATTATAAAAATACATCTATTGTTGAAAGGGTTGTCACTAAAAAACATGAAGATAACATTAAAATAGAAGGTGAGTTTACAGACATGCGGTCACGAAATGATTACCAGGTCGTACGGGGAGAAAGAATGACCATTAAAAGACCCGAGGATAATCTCAAACCCGAGGGTGAATTTGTTAGACCTACGACAGAACAAACTGGCCCCGCTGAAAGAAGAACACTCATTAAGCAACAAGATAATCTTAGAACAGAAGGTGAATTTACTGATTATCGCTCCAGAAATGATTATTCTAAAGTTACAGGAGAAAGGGTGGACATCACACGTCGTGAAGACAATCTTAAGATGGAAGGCGAATTTATAGATATGAGGCAAAGAAACGATTACAGAGTCACTAAAGGTGAACGAGCTGATATTGTTAAGCACACAGACAATTTGAAGATCGAAGGTGAATTTATAGATAAACGAACATCAGACGAGTATTGTGTTAGAAGAGGAGAGCGAGTGGAAATGGTGAAGCGAGAAGACAATTTAAAACTAGAAGGCACTTTCCATGACCATAAACGTCGCGATGATTATAAAACTGTCACAAGTGAAAAGGTAACAGTTGTAGTTCATCAAGATAATTTGAAACTGGAGGGAGATTTTGAGAAAAATATTCCATCAAAAGTTTCTCCTGGTGAACGTCGAACTCCAATTAAACATCCTGATAATTTGAGACCTGAAGGTGAATTTACACGTCCCGAAACTGAGAAATGGGGCCCTGGAAGCAGACCAGAAATGACAAAGCCAAAAGATAATTTACATCCAGAGGGCTATTTCGAAAGACCAACTCAGAATCAGTGGGAACCCGCCGAAAGACCTACAATTGTAAGGCATCCGGACAATTTACACCTCGAAGGCAATTTCGAAAAGCGCACACCACAAAAGTGGGCTCCGGGAGAGCGCCCTGAAATGAAAAAACCTAAAGATCACTTAAAACCTGAAGGTGATTTTGAAAAGCATGAGCCATCACATGTTGGACCTGGTGAAAGGAGATCGCCTATAAAGCATCCTGACAATTTGTTCCTAGAGGGTGATATCGAGAAAAGAGCACCAAATAAGTGGAGTCCGGGTGAAAGACCAGATATGAAAAAACCCCAAGACAATTTGAAACCCGAAGGTGATTTTGATGTACGTAAAAATACTCTCACAACGATTCGAGGAGAAAGAGCCGAAATAAGAAAGCACGAAGATACTTTGAAAGTCGGTACAGGTTCAATGGAGATGACAAGCGTTAGTAAGCAAACTTTCCAAAGTACTCCTAAAAAAGATACTCGACCTGCTGCTGGACAGTCTATTGTTAATAGACGCAGACATATGGAGTCGAGCATTTCGTTGGGAGAAGACACAACAACTATGAGAACAACGAATCAAACAAATTATAATACGTATACAAAACGCACAATAAAAGAGAATGCGCAAAAAATAATACAAGAACACGATACACAGAATACACAGGATACCGGTCGGTCGACTAGCACATCTACCAAGTCTCACACATCAGATGATGGTAAAATCGTAACTGTCACAAAAACAACAACTACAACAGGTCAAAAGGTTGTTGGCCAACAGCATCACGGAAAACAAATGAGCACTAACCTGATTTCTAATGAATCACATCAAAAAATAATTAATGGAGAGAACAACCAAATAAATACTGGAACCATAATAGTAAGAAAGGATGCTAAGAATACGCAAGTTAGCAATGAACTTATTAAATCATTATCACAGACACATGTTCAACAACAATCGCACGTCAAAAGTGAGGTTGTTAATAACAAATCGGAGATTAAAAACCAACACTACAGCACTTCTGAAAGAGAGCAAAGGAGTGGCACAGTAGGGTCCAGTGTCATTAGAGAAACATCCCAGCAAACACAAAACCACACCCAGTCTAAGAGTTCATCTCAAACTCGGGTTGTGCAATCTTCAACTTCTGAGCAGCGGAACATTATTACAGGTCACACTGGAACAAGAACAGTTGTTGACGGAGGTCAAACTGGACATCACAGGAGAACGTCTCAACTAACATCATCGAGTGATGTCAGCAATACAGTACTTCACCGTAAAGGAATAACCTCGTCCACTGAGGCCTTGCACACCATGAGCTCGGGTGCTGCAGCACAGAGGAGAAGTATCAGCAATCTTACGGAGCAGGGACAATACATCAGCAATTCTTCCCATAATACGGAACGGCGAAGTCTAAGTTCGATGCATCATTCTGCACGAGAAAATACTGGAGTTATCAATCAACAGTGTGAAGTTCACGGGTCTCAAACTCATTATGGGAGACGTGGTGCCCAATCCACCACAACAAACTACCAAGTCATAGAACGACCTCAAAAAATAATCAGGAGAGACAACCTCAGTGTCGGTGGACAATTCTACGGACAGTCAGAAGCCAACTCTTATGGTAATTTTACTAAAAGCTCTGTCAATCAAGTGGAAAGAGTGACAAGGAGATCAAACACGTCTCACATTTCCTTGGGAGACACTTCTGTTGTAACAGGAACTAGCTATAAGAGGGAGTACGTTCCCCAAGTAACCGGTCCGTGCCCAGCTGCCCTGTTGGAAACACCGAAAGCTCCCTTCAAACACACCCGAGATACAAAGACGCATAAATTCTACATGCCCAAAGTTACCAATTAACTTTGAACTTGTAGTTGTTCCATTCAAATATTAATTTACACTGTTGCTGCAGTGAAGATATGATAAATAATTCCTCGCTAATTCATTCCAATACAATTTGTAAATCTTATTTCCACAGTGAGTTGGAATTTGCCTAACATCTGTGATAAAATTACCGCCCTTTAAAATTTGACAATTTTATTGAAGTATCGTTTAAAAAATATATTTTCTGAAAAAAAATAACATGTTGATATTTACATAAATTTAAAATGCTGTTAAAAAGATTTATAACAAATTTATTACATACTCGTAATATAATAAGTTTACAATTTATTGATATTCAAAAACATGAGCTAATTATGTCGCAATATTCTTTAATTATTCATGCTTATTTTGCCAATTTTTAATACATTTTGTTTATTTATACTAACAATGTTATATGTTAAATACAATACAATCGATTATTGTAGTTTTTATAAGTATACATATATTTTTATTATAAAAATGTTTATTTTTCGCTTTGTCTCAGAATAAAAACGCACACTTTCACATGTAAATGTTTATGATTTTTATTTTTTCCTTTTTTCACCACTGCACCTTTCATTAGTTTATGTTGTTCAATATAGTCTTCACTTTTAAGGATCGGAAGAACTTCAAGAAAACAAAGGCCATCGATCAGGTGACAAAAAATGTTTTTGCATAAATGTAAAGAGTATGTGCCAAAAACATAATATACATAATAGCACCATAGCCAAATACACATTATAGACTTGTTTTATTTTCTTTGAGTAATATGCAAATTAAAAGAATCCATGCCGGGTTTAGTTTATGTTTTTGATTGTGTAGTTTTAATTTACTATAATTGATGTGAGATTCGTTTTAAAATACAGGGCCTAGTCTGCACTTGAATTAGGCACTACAAACTTCTTCTGATGCACCTTTAGGACAGTGATTATTTAACTATATTAAACATCATAAAATAATTTAAAACAGTTGACCAACCGCACAACATAGTTTGTGTACGAGTGAAAATTCATAGGCCATCAGGTCAGAAAAATCTTTGGGCTTGATCTTTGAAAGCATTAGAAATAGGCATTATTTTATAATCCTAATTTCATGCACAGATAGGGTTGCCAACTTCCCGAGATACAAGGGAAGGTTACTAGTCAAAATACTGAAATGTCTGTGTGCCAGAGGACACTGAACTCAAAATACTGAAATTGATTAACTTGTGCGTTATTCACAAAATTGAAAAAATGACCATATATTTTTAGAACTAAATTCTCTGTCAATTTGAAGGTTTAAAACATGGCATTCTTATGTAGTTATGTAAAATATGAGCATTGCAGTTGGCTTTATGTATTGTTATTCTTCCACATGACATTTTAGATGCAATAACGGAATCACCACGTGTCTTACAGTACAAGTACAACAGAAAGACAATCTGTTTCCTTCCTGATCTCAAGTAAGGACACAGGACAAAATGAAACTGAAAAAGAAAAAAAGGACGATTGGCAACCCTGTGCACAGATAAGTTGTGTCAAGTTTAACTGATTTATTTTAATTTTTTTATATGCACAAAATATATTGATATACTGTGTAATTTGATCCTGGTATAGAATAAAACTATAATTTTATTGTCAATTTGTAGGAAGGCTGTATTTGAAAAATATTTTTTATTTAAGAATTTTTATAATTGTTTAATTGAGTCAAAAAGAAAACTATTAGTGCAATGTTGATAATGTAAAAGAAATTTTACACGTATATTATTATGTAATATTGTTATAGGATAGTTATTTTTTGTTAATGTTAAATTTTTTTTTTTTTTTCCGGAAAAGGGTCGTTTAGATTAATATTAATACATTCATTAAATGAATGTATTTCTATTAAATTGCAAACTATATCATTCAAAGATTAACACTTGATTCTAAATTAAATTTAGAGTTATAGTTGTCATCTTTAGGAACATGTAAATAAATACTAGTTAGTCTTATTGTAAATAAATATTACAAATAAACTAGTTTTTAAAACTCACCCTAGGATGGGTGTGAAAGATGTACATAGGTTTCTGTGAAAGAATGTAATAATTTACCTACAGCACAGTAGTATAACATTGTTCTAATTTTCAAATTTCTCAGAATAGAAATGGACTCATTTGTTTTCTATTTGAAAAATGACATGCACAAAATAAAAAGGTCACACATCATTCCACATTAATATAATTATCAGATTTCTACATCAATATCGATATGTTTATCATCAATATTTGATCATATTGTCTATGATTAATTTTTTTTACTGAAGCCCTAGATATCATACACGGCTGGTTGAGTATTCAGTCTGGAATTAGAAAACTAAAAAAAAACATATTGACTATGACTAGTGACTTATGTTTCTTTGAGTACGACAACAGCAGACTCTTAACATCAGATTTATTATTTGAATTAAGATGTGTATAAAATAGTATATATAATAACCTTGTATTTTTATTTATCGCATACCTAGAAAAAAACTAAGACAACTCAAAAAAACAAGAATTTTGAGTTATTATTGTATTTGGATACGCAACTAACTTAGCCCCAGTTCTCAAATAGTGTCATTTTAGGATACATTTATGACCTAAAATGTTATTTAGTTTCATAACTTTAGTAACAAAACATGGAGAGAAATGTTTTTATTTTTTTGTCTACTGAAAAATAACTTTTTGAGTTGTCTTAGTTTTGATCTAGATGTGCGATATATGGTAAAGAGGTATGTAATTATATGTATTGTAAGCTGTTTAAAAGTTTTCTTGTTTCCATTGGCAAACCATGATTTAGATGATGACGGCACTCAATTTATAAAGTGTAAGTAAAATAAATATGTAAAATAATTTCTGTGAAATTTATTCAAGTTATACGTAAAGATTTTTTATAATTAAAATTACTTGTTTAAAATAGAAAACATTAAAAATAAATTGTAATATTTTAGTTTATATAATTAGCAGTAAAATATAATGATCAAATTGATTTATTATTCTAAATTGTTTTTGAAAATAAATATTATGTAGCATTATTAAACACTGCATTTGATGAAATTCATTATTTTCTCATTCCTTCTTTCATGTAATGATGTTCTCTGAGATCATTTTTGCAATGATGAATGTCATAGTTGACGATTGATAAATGTACAGAGTTGAGACATGGATGGATGCCATAGCTTTGTGATCGGTTTAGCGCCAGCCACTTTTGCTAGTTAGGATCAGTTTGTAAATATGATGCCTCTCAATCTTAGCAAAGCTCTAACGCTTTGTTCCATGCATATCATGTATATTTCCTCAACAGATACCTCGTCAGTGAAATAATAACATTTATAATGACAATTAAGTTCTTTATTCTAGATACATTTGTATATGTATGCATAGAAAACAGTTTCGACAATGAGTGTCGGATGGAAGAAATAAGACCAGAAACAAAAATGTTAAACAATCAAATCTATCAAAATCAAATAGTTCTTTCGTTTTTGACCTATTTTGAAAAATGTCAATGACTGGTGGTAAATTTACCATGGAACTCGACTGTATTGACTGAAGCTTACAATTGACATTACGTATGAACAAGAGATGTCGCCACTAACCAAGTTTATGAATAATTTAAGCATGATTTGAATTAAATTAACTTCCAATTTCTTGAGGTTTATACCAAACGCTCTGCATGAAGTTGAAACAGGGATCTTGAGAAGGAAAGAAAAAAACAGGGTTGACGCCTTGGAGATGTGGTGTCATATACAGTAAAACCGCGATATAACGAAATCCAAGGGCCCAAAAAATAAAAATTCGTATTAACGAATTCCCGCATATAACGAAATAAATTTAAAAAATCCTACTATATCTTACGCGCCGTCGCAAAAAAATGTTGCGCGGCTTCAAAAAAGATCGCAAATTCTGCAAACAAAGGAGGAAGAAGGCCATAGGGAACTGAATACCTACATATTTTTAGTAGTTTTGTTATTAAAACAGATAAGCAAATGGATAATCAAAGGTATTAAATTAAGAACAGAACCTATTCAACACCAATTGGAAGATATTTTTGTAAATTCTAGAATATTGCAAACACAAAACAATATTTTAATTGTGTTTAAATGTAGAGCCGCTTCAAACATAGTTTTGGGCATGAAACATAAAAAATAATTCAAAAATAAAAAATTTACAGTTGAAACGCGACATTTTTATAAAATGAGTCGTATATAAATTACGAAGGTACTTACCGGTAACGGCGGCAACCACTTCAAAATATGATACTATGAACCCAAGAAGAAGTTTGAATTGTTTTACTACCTTGTCGACAGACCGCCGCGCACCGCCGAAAAGACCATTAAACCGTTCGCATACGGCAGATGCAGCGGCGCGGCTTTGTAAGTGCGACATAATATTTTCATCTTTTAACATTTTTTTATTTCGTTATAAATTTACGTAAGTGTATTGGCATTTTTTCGTACGGGACAAAAATGATTTTGTTATAAATATTAACGGGATTTCGTTATATAAATGCATTTTTGTATGAAAAATTGGTTTTAGGGACTAAATTTCGATTTTTTTTTCGATATACGTCATTTTTCGCTATATCAGGTTTCGTTATATCGCGGCTTTACTGTACTATGTATACCGTCAGTGGCGTAACTACAAAAATTGGGCCCCAATGCAGAATGGTAAAAAGGGTCTCTAAATAAGTATTGTATATTTGAATAAAAATATTAGTACTGTGCGGTTTATCTATTAAATAGTAAGAACAAAATTAATATCCTTTCTCATATAATATTTACACTTTGCAAGGTAATTAAAAAAATATAACCTCCGCTTTAAGGTCTGGTCCCTATCCCGAAATATTAGCGGGGTACTACTATATACATCGATAATATTATTAGGTGTTTGTGCAGTACTGCAGATTTCACTTGGTGGCATAGTTACCTATGTAGTACTTTCTTTATAGGTACGTCTCAAAATGTGTAGGAAATGCTTGCAGCAGCTTTAAGTTAGTCTCGGGAGGGACACTTAGACTGAATTAAGACTTTATTGAGTTAAACATACAAAAATATGTATAAAAACAAGATAAACATTCTGGTAGCATTTAACCATAAGACTAAACATATCAACAGTTACTTACTCAGAAAGTCCATGATTTTTGTTTGCTTTTTCTTATATGCCTGCAAATTTGCAACACTCCACTACACAGAAAGTCAATTAATATCATCTTATCTGTCACAGAATTCAGCTATTAGGGTTTCATTATAACTTACTTTGCGAGAGTGTACTTAGCCAACATTGTTACCATCTTGAGGAATACAAGGTTCTGTCATTTGATGTTGGTTTATTTTTTTTAACACATTAAATCATTTGTAATTTTTTCGTATCCAGCTTCATTTTGGTCTATATTTATTTAACATCAGTTAAATGGTATAATGTAAACCATAGATTAATAATCATAGACATTAACAATTTAAGTCCATACTTTTTAATTTTTAAAATGTGGAAGTTCATTAAAGATTTTGAAAAAGTTATTTTTCGGGATTACAAAAAGAAAATACTACACAGGACAGTGGTTAATTGGGCCCCAGATAACCACATTTTACTGTACTAAAAAAAATATGTCTGTGTACGTACTTATTTTTCAGTCCAGTCTACTGAATCCAGATGTAATGTTTGAGCATACCATAAGTGCTGTTGTACATTCAGATGGCAAGTGAATCAAAAGGAGAATGAAATAAAAGATTAAGAGTCTACACCTACGTATGTACCATTTGTTTAAATATAATAAAGTATAATTTTAAAACATACAACAAAACTTGAAGGTATGGTGTGCTAATCGACCATCTGAAATAAATTAGAAAGAGTCATCTTAGGGATCAATTTGGGGATGCGCGAGGTCACCCGCGGTGACCATCCCTAGGAGTTGATTGTAAATTTGGGCCAGATATTTATGACAATAAAAATGACAACAAATATTTCAACACTTCTCAGTTTATTGATGCACATTCAATTTGGATTGTTTTAAAATGGATTCATATAAAAGAGTTTCAATATAGTACAAACAATGAAGATTTTAGTGAAACATGCAATTTATTATAAATGTTTAAAATTGACACTATGCAGTCAAACTCCGATCTTGGTTAATCCACTTTGTATAATAATTAAATAGATACAATGTAATAAATGTAAAAACGTTTGTAGATTTTTTTTACAATTAAAATATTTGATAATAATTCAAATAACACTCTAAATACCTATTTATATACAATATATCCAAGACACAAAATTAAAATTAGTTTGTAAAACTAACGTCTTTTAAAGATAATATAGTTACAAACGAGAAACATAAATATATGATAAACTATATGATAATAAGAATGGGACTATAATATTATCAGAGTCAAAACAACAAATAACAAGTATTATTACATTCCACGCACACCTCCGCGTCAGCTGTCATATGTATTCTCTATGTTCGCAATCGTAATTGTCGCAAATTAATGTAACTGACATATTTTGAAAAAATGATTAAAATATTTTCAAAATTTCCATTGATTTATAATGACAGTAATTGGCTTTAACAAAAAGAAAGGTTAATTAATGTATTTTATTAAAAGGTTAAATGTACTTAAAGTTCACCGGATAGTTTCTAAACAAACTTTTGAAAACACATATTGAATTGCTAGTTAGTTAAAATAACTTGATCACCAGCAAAATTGGGGGTGCTACCTCGATTCTCTCATCAAACAGTTCATTCAAGAAATCCATACAATTTATTCGATGATTGAATATCTAAAGAGAATAAAGATTCCCAAAATATTGCAAATAGTCACCGCAGTAATAGAAAAGAAATTATTAATACATATTTCAACACTTTGGAGAACCAAATATGAGACCAACATTGCCATTGTTTGTGTATCCGCGCATGTTTATATTACAGTTACAGACTATACAATTACAACAAATAAAATATTTCACATAGGAGAGCAATATATTTGGATAACACAAATATAGAATATTACTTGTTGCAAATTTTCTGTAATTCATAAAACTACAGAGAATATTAAAAAGTGGTGTTCAAAACACAAAAACAAACCATAAAAAACCAAAGTACCTGAATGTCGATAAATATTTATGATCATTTAGATTTTGTGCGCTTTTCCGTACAAGGTACAAATTATGGACACGATTTTACCTAAACTATTACCACCTTAACCATAAGTACATTGAGAGCATATTTTAAAATCACAAACTGAAAGGTTCCTTATTAGAGCCATCTTACTGAGTTCTACGTTGGTCAATTATTATTATAACTCTGGCTTATTCACAGTTCTTAGCTCCCATCACATAGCTAAATTTTTACATGTAAAATCTTACTAGAGCTTTTCATTGTGTCATCTCCTTATCCTGTGTCATGTAAAAATACAGATCACCAGAAATCACTAATATAAATATATCAATTTTGTTACCTATTTAATTTGAACAAATGATTCACAATATGTAATAAAATAAAAATTATGCTGGAAACCATCTGTCGAAAGAAAAAGACAACATATTATAACTTACATCTATTTTACACATCTAGAAGAATAATAAAAGTTAGTTTCAATTAGTTTTAGATTCTGAAGTTCGGTTTATCTTAGATTCTGGATTTAAAATGTAGAATCACCTATTTCAGCGAAGTAAATATTATTGACCTAAAAGAGAAATACTGAAAAAATTCCAATCACTTTTTATCAAAATGTATCTCAATCTAGTTTCCAGTGAGAATATTCTTTACATACGAGTACAGTCTTTTATGCATACTATGATTAGGCAAAAACAATCATGCATTGTAAAGAATAATAATTGTACGGAACAAAACAAAAGAAACCAAAATTTACAATTTTTCAATTAGAAAGAAAGGGCATTTTTATATTTTTTGATACAAAAAGAATGTATGTACACAAGCGGAAAATGTTAATATTCTAAGATTTTCCTATTCGAATATTGTTTGTCACAACTCTTTCAGAGAACACATGAACACTCCCTCCCTTCCGTTCCACCCTTAACACTATTATTATACACAAATCATTCGTTTTTTAACTTTGAATCATATTTACAAGAAAAATGATTATCCTATCATATTAGCATTTAAAAAACACATTTATTATTGAGAAAATTATACGGCGGCGCCAAACACTCTTACAAAATGTCACTATTAAATCTATAATAAACATTCATTAATTGATATTGAAATGAGCTCCTTTAAGAACTTTACATAAGATTCAAATTGAAAGAAATTGACCACTTAATTTTATTCCAAAATGGGGGGGTTGCCTATTTGTACAAACTTAAATAGGTAGAAATATTATAGTGAGGTGGTTATGTTACTTGAGAAAAGAAAAATATCATTTATCTGTTGACATAAATGCTTTTTACACTATTGTATTGAGTGATAGTCACGCTAGCAATTTTTTAATTAAATCTGTAGACGAGAATTTTAAACGATGATTCACAACTGAAATGTGAGACTGGATGAAATTAAAATAGACAATATTACAAAACAGTTACATATTCCATTACACATCCCATTTTATAGACATTTTAGGATAATTTGATTGAAAAGATTTCTTCAAGGCGTTACATTTGAATTTCCATTGTTGATTTTGCTCACTGAAATAATTGGGTTCATTTTTAAGTAGAGAAAGATTTGTACTAATATTTATGAGTATGTATTTGTGAACTATTTTAAAAAAGCCACCCTAAATAATTCATTAATTAACACCCTCAACCAGTTGATTAAACATTATCGACTGGTTGAGGGTGTTAAGACGTTGATTAATAATCAAAATTAATTTTTTTTTATAAAATAATAACGACCTGGGACGAAAAAATAATAATTTGACTTTCGTTTACACAATTTTAATATTTTTGCAAACAAATGAAAATTAATTCTGTCATATTTTTGTGATTTTTATTCCTAGGAAATAAACTTGCATTAAAGTATACAACAAACAAGGATTTTGAATTATCTACATGATTTAAAATGCATTTCAAATATTGTGATACCAACCGGATATTCCCTGACTAGCAAAAATAAATCATCACTGGCCACCCTCATAGTACAATAAGATGCTGATTTGTCATATTAAGGTTTCCGGTTTCGATTCCTGGTGAGGTCAAAATACATATAAGTAATATGTAAGTCTGGGCATTTTGTAATGTAGTGTAAAAAAAAATTTAAAAACACTAAACCCATTTTTTCTATGGTTTATTATGACAAATTAAAAATATACTGCTGATTAAAAAATGTATTTATCAAATTTGAAAAAATGGAAATTTCACTGTAAAAGTTTTTATAGCATTAAGCAAACCACTATAATGAGTGACGTCTATGACCATGTTTCGTGTATGTATGCCATGCTTCAAAATCATACTTTTATCAATGTGGGACATTAAATAGCAGACTTTACAAAATACCTTTTTTATGCAAAACTTGTAGTCACTAAATTTTTAATATTAATAAGTATTTTTTATTCACACGGGATGTGATATGGTGTAAGACAATCCAGTTATTTAATTTATCTGAGGGAAGAAAAAAATGTCTTACAATGAAAATTAGACAAACATTTAAATAATTTACAATAATAATAAATGTTAGATACATACATAATGTAAAATTTTAGTAATTTGAAATCCAAGGAGCTGACAAAATAAAAACTTGAATTGTGCAAAACCCAATAGAAGTGGTGAGATCAGTGAAGGATTTTTTAAAATGGTAAAAATAGCATGAATTGACTCACGAAGCTGACCAAAAGAAATCTAGTACACTTTGGTTGACACTTAGGGCCGTTGGTGTGATCTGTAGTAACACTTTATTATGGTAACTTTTTACTGCATAGATGAAGATGTCTATAGGTGTGATAAATAATCATGAAATATACTTTATTTATGGATTTTTTCACCTTGGCATTCGATATGTCACTCTGATGGTGAAATTTTTTCATATTATGTGTAATAATGTATATTAAACGAGATCATCATCGGAAGAACTCTCATCACCAAAATAGCGGGATATTGAATGATTAATTGTCATATACTGCAACTTTCAAAGTATCAATGTGTCAGGTGACATTTGGAACAGCTGTGAAATGTCCGCCATATGTAACTATCGATTCTCGTTTTTACTATCGGATATGACAGAGTAAAATAAGTTTACTACGAAAAGCTTTTCGCAAAATTTTTTACTTTAGAAACTTTTTTTACTGTAGTAAAAAAGTTACTACTGATCACACAATGGAATATGAATTATTTAAAAATAAAATCTTTAAAAAGCAATATATGCAAAAGAATTCAAAGATGTAAATAAAAGTTAACAAATTTTCCAGAATTTTAAACGAGTTGACCATAATAAAAACTATATGCATAATAATAACAAACCAAGAGAACGCATCGTGCATTGAAATGATCGTCTTGAAAATAATCTTAATACAGTATTTGAATAGCATTTTTTTAAACAATATTTCATAATTGTATTCATATAGATATCAAATCACTTTGCTTCATTTTAGAACACTTGCCTAATAAATTAGGAGTGATTGGACAGCTTGCGTTGTTCTCCAATCGCTGCCGCACTTTAGTTTTCAAAATGTTTTATTAGTTTATAGTATCCTCTATTTACTAGTTCACCATTAGCGGTGGCCGCCACACACCTAATTGATAGTGTTGTAAATTTTAATGACTTATGAAGCGAAAAATTGATTTATGATACAAGGAGTTCAGAATTACTACATTTACTAGGATTTTTGAATTAACAAAGTTTCTTTAGTGTGAAATAGATAATTTGGGTTCTGAAATAATTAAATATCTCAAATTATGCCGAATTTAGAATTAACGAGGTTTAACTATGTATCAAAATGAATTTACTCTTTTTGATCTCTCATACCCGCATTGGACTAAAAGTTTAATAGAATATTATTTTCCAATCCACCGCCTTATTTATAGAAACGGTTATAATATCTTTAATACAATTTTGCAAAGGTACTTGGTGACATCGCTTTTGGCATTAACTAATTTATTCAGTAGCATTGAGTGTCTGGATATTTATGGTACAGGAACCGCCGAGTGAGGGACACCCAGCGAGAAGTGAGAATTAAGAATCCGCTCGTAGGATCAATAAAGATTTCAAATTTTTACCAATTTTAAAATAATGGTAAATATAAAAATACATCTTGTAAACATTTTTATAAAACAATTAAACAGTGAGAACACAATTATTAATCAAAATTTTGCAAAACTTAATTAAACTTAACAACTGACGAGAATTCTGAAAAACAAACTGCTCGCACCGGAACGAACCGGCTGCAGCTCATCACTATGGATTACCACATATTTTATAATATTCTAAAGTTTGAAGACAATGTGCATTAGACCGATCCACAAACAAAAGCAAACTTATAAAAAATATACATCGTTGTTAGAAGATCATAAATTTTTTTAAATAATAATTTGAAATCTAATAAAAATATTTTATTCTAATTTAAGAAGACTGTCTTTGCTTGAAATCCTGAGCAAAATTGTTTAACCTCTTTCCCTACTCACACAAACAATATATATTTAAATATTACATGTGAATAGAAAAAATCATAAACAAATATATGGGATTCAAGTGCCTATCGTCTTAACACAGCAATATTGATTAAATTTGTAATATGTACATTATCATCAGGTCTTCGACACTAGGAGCAAACTAAAAAAACTTTAAAAAAAAGATATTTGGTCAATAAACAGCAACACTATGTATATATTTAATTATGAAAGTTTAAACAAAACAAAGAAATTCTTTAATGATATGATGAAGTTGAATAAATAATTTAGTTGACAACAGCTTGTACATTCTATGATGAAAAAAATTTATAAGTTCACATAATTAATGGGTTTGCACGGTTTAAAGATGTTTATTTTAATTATTTGAAAAAATAATGATACAACATATTAATTTTTTAATATTTTCAAATTAAGCCAACTCCTGATCTCAAACTAGAAAAATATTTATCTAAAATGATACAAACATCAAATCCAGTCACAATCCATTCCCTTGAAATTATTACTATGTAGTAACAATATTATAATTTTGAAAAATCAATTACTAATATTTTTCCTTGATTAAGATTAATTTTATCCAAATTTAGTTTTTTATTATGACTTATGATTCTAGTTTTTAAATACTTTTGGTTTCAGATTTGGCCTTTTTAACACAATTTTAATGTTTTTTTTTACTAATTAATAACTAATCGTAAATAAATATAATGAAAATATAATAAAATGATTGAAATGTCATATTGCTGCGTCTCAGATATTTGTATCTTAAGACCTTGATTTGAAATGATATGTGTTTATCGAACTTCAATACATACTTTATAATTCGGGATTAGCTGATTAACAATATTTTTTATGTTTTCTTTATTTTATTTTATTAATCAACTTTTTTTTTGAAATTGACAAATTAAAAATATTAGGATATATTTTATTAAATAACAATTGAGTCAGTTAGAGCCTTTAGTGATGTAACTACAAAATTTGTTTTCGGTGCATATGAATCTTTCTGAAAGTATTTCACAAACTTATACTGTTTATGTTTGTTTCAGAGCTCGGTATTACATATTATAAATTCAGTTAAGCATGATTTATTATGTCCGCTCTTTGGATTGCATTTCCATAAAGTGTAAATCTTAGACATGCTTGTAATCCACCTGGGATTTACATACAACTCAAATTTATATTTTTTATTCATTATAATTTTATACTGCTAATAAAGTCTTTTAATTTTTTACTTGGTTCTATTATACAGTAGACTCTCGATTATCCAGTATGAATGGTAAATAAAAATCCCAGATAATCGAATTCCCGGTTAATTTTAAAAAGTTGAAAAAATATTCAACAATATACAAAAAAACACGCACTCCGCCGCACCTATTGACGTATATGTGTATGTACTTACCAAAAAAGGCGCACACGTGTGCATTTATGAACAATGCAAAATATTATTGCAGGGATGTCAAATAATTTTCGCTATACAATACATAATTATTTTTAAATTAAAGGTCTATTCATCACCATAATTCAATCTCAGTTAACCATGTCAATCATCCAGAAGGCGCGTTAAAATCGTCCTGCAACTTTAATTCATCATAAAAATATTTTACTTTGGCTGCGTTAATAAAAATAAACTATAGCACCCCTGACAGCAAACCCCGCCGCCTTCGTAATTTATCACGCTGTGATCTATTGTATTATACACAAGTGACAATGACAATTTACTGGATGCAACTAATGCTCATAAAACACTATATAAAAAAATTAATGTTTTAAGAGATCACTATTCGGACTCCAGAGTTTTTTTTTAAATTTTATAAAATAAGTCAAGGTTAATCCGCATCCCGGATAATCGGGAGTCTACTGTACATACAAAATAAAATAATAAGCTTGTTATTTTTAAAAGCATAAATATCTCCAAGTCATTCTTCAATTTTGAATCCAAACTGAAGTGTTTATAAACTGACAAACAAATTTTGTGTTTACCGTTTGCACGTTGAGCCATACTGAGTATATGATACAGTAGATAATTAAGTTATACACTAGATTCAGAACTAAGATTCCGGTAAGGAATATTTTTGTTGATGGTATGATGACTGCAAAACTGTGATGACTGTCAGATGTCCTGAATGAGGTGATACAATGATAAATGCTGAAATTGATCTGCAATAATTTTAGCAGAATAGGTGCTGGCCCTTACAGGTGATGATTTCAGAAAAATCTGCTAAAGATATTTTCAGTTGTGGTTGATTTTTCAAGCAGAAATCAATTAGCATTCACCGACCACTGCTGTTAGGCCTGAGGGTGGCTTTATTGTAGCTGATACCCACTGGGCACTATGCGACCACAACCACTGTCTATGGTATTGATAAAACAGAAAAGAGAGAAAATTATGTTCTTGTATTCCTCGTGCAGATCCCTTGAAAAATTTGTGATAAAACAAACAAATACAGTAAAACTCCGTTAATTCGTAACTCATGGGACCGAAATTTAAAAAAAATCCGAATTACGAATAATGAAAATAAAGTTTTTTAAAGGCAACATTAGAATTTTTTTTATAAAAATGTGTTAGTTTACTGTGTCCACGATTTAGTGCGCGCCACCGCTGTTAACATCGTGATTTTCATACTAAAACATGATGACTACGTTATTTCAGTTTCTTATGTGCTGAAATGTTTATCAAATAACCTATTTCTCCTGAATAAGAAAGGTGTGTGATGAGTGGTCATGCGGCAGTCGGCATGCGGAGATCGAACTCACCTTTTCCATCCGAATTGAAATATTTAAAATGCGCGTGAAAAATAATTTAAAACTTTTAAATCTTCGTGTCTCGCTGGCCTTGTTAGTTGAGGCTTATTATTTTCCCGCGATTTTTCAAGTTCGAACCCAGAGAGGTATTTGGGATTCGTTTTTTTCTGCCAATTTTATATTTGATATCAATTTTTTGTCGGTTTTCAAAATAAGCTCCATTTATCCAAATGGTCAAGGATTTATACGAATTATAAGATGTTGGTGCCATTTTAGAGAACGAAATGTGAAAAAAAATTAACAAAATATGTCAACGTATTTAAATAAAAAAGATTTATGTAGTTTCTTTAGCACCTACATATGCAAATCGTAATGTTTTATAAACATAGAAACTAGATCAAGTGATTTAAAGAAAACATTATTTTAACAACAACAAATCTTATAAAATGCACTATGGAATTTGATGTACATATCATATTACGTACATGAGTTTTGCATGCACCTGTCATGCCAGCGCGCAGCGTTGTGACCAGCCGGTAGGCGAGGCTAGTTGCAGATGTTTACGAAGGGATGAAGGTCAAATGCCTTCGCGTGAGTTTAGGGATTTAAAAACATTTGCAAATATGCTAATTACTTGAACAAATTATTTATTTTGAGTGTCAAAAATGCATAAGAACTGCGAATAATCAGATTTTACAAATTATCGGCAGAAATTAAATGTTATTTTTGAAAAATCATGATACTTTCGGGGTAAATTTTTTTGAAAAAAGTGCAAATTCTGTAAAAATACGAAATATAGGGTTACGAATTAATGGGAGTTTTACTGTAATACTAAAAATGTATTTAGATTTAAATTTATTAAATTTCAAAATCTGTCAAGCATTATTTGACAAAGAACTTCAGTTGATGTCAAATATTTTTCACTTTCCTCACTTTCCTCTCCATATTATCATTATTTTCACTGTCTGAAAGTTCACTCTGGTATATATTTTATTTTACATCTGTGATAAAACAAAGAATTATGTCTAATAACAAAGAATTTTGACTGCCGCCACCTCATATCTATAAACTTGTTAGGTTATTGGCTGAGTGATGATTACGACTGTCATTGCCGTTGTCTGTGCATGTGCGAATAGTGCACCTTCATTCAAAATCTTTGATTAAGTAACAACAGTTATAGTGGCTCAAAAAAATTTTTCTGTAAAAATATAGTTGTCATCTGAGTGAGGATAAGGGTATATGCATACGCATCATATTACCGGTAGATCAGTTTTACCTCAAAATGATAATAATAAAATGTAATGATTTTTCAAATTAATAAAGCAAAATATGTGTTAGCGCAGGTTTTCTTGTATATTCGCAACCTTAAAAAATATATAGACCCAAGTTTTGCTTTACACGTCTCTTTTTACACAAAAACAAAAAATCTAATTTGATGGTGCAGTTATTTTAATTCAAAAATATATATAACTATATGTTTTGCAATGATCACAAAAGGTGCCAAAGGTTTTGCGAGAATTGGCACAAAAATTATTTTTTCGATAAAAACTCATTTTCTTTCGTGTATAAATGCACGAGTAATAAATGGACAATAAATAGTATTGCTGTAAAATAGACCAATAAATTAAATACGTGATTAAAATTTCCAAAAAAATCACAACGTTTTTGTGTTTTTGTTTAATATCTATTATGTATAAAATAATAAAAAAATATATTTTAAGGAGAGCTACAAGATAACTTTGGTAATATGCATTAACTAAATGCAAATCATAAGATTGAAAGAAAAAAACAAACATTATTTTAAATAAAACTATTTTAATAAAAAATATAACAATTTGAGAGAACTCTCACAACACAAAAATATAAAATATGATATATATTTAATGCAGCATAGTCGTTACGGTAACAGAGCAGGCAATAAATTTGCCTCATTTTTGGTATAAACAACGTTCTTCAAAAGAGGTTATTTCTGCATTCACATTTTTTATGATTGACCAATTGATAAGAAACATCACAAAATGCTATTAGATATTTTAAGTAGATTAACAAGGCTTCATACCTTAGGGTTCTACTTCCTGGCATTCTGTTAACAAATACACTACACGTGTAGTGCCACGGCTCACTTACAACCACTCACTCGATTAAAACTTAGCACAACGATTTGTGCTTCAATTGATATTTTCAAATAATTCTAATAAGTCCACTTCAGTATTCATCGTATGACACGCATTGTTTTCCTAACAGTCAGCTGAAGACAAATACAACTAAAAACTATAAGCGACCACTCAGGGGTGTGCGGCGACATTGATCTAAATTATTGTTTTCATGTCGTAACACAAAAACTTGTCAATAATAATTAAAAAGTACGATAGTCAAGTATGGCAATCACCATGGCGCACACAATTTACTAAGAATACGATAAGATTTATCATACACGGTATAATAAAATATTTGACCACAACACACTGAATGGGTCCAAGAACACTAATCACTCTTACTACAATCTGTCTTGTCTGAAGACATCTTCCGTGCTGGGGTCCGAGATGACATTCATGCCCGGATCCGTGAGCATCTGGAAGCCATCGAAGTCGATGGTCCCGAGACTGTCCCGCAGGCCCTCGTCCTCGGGGAACAGGGGAGTATCGAACTGGCTGCCCATGCTGGCCGACAGCTCCTTGTTCAGTTGGCTGACGAGGCTGCCCCCCAAGTCTTTACTTATCTCTCCACTCGCAGAAGAATTGGAAAAGTCTGAAAAACGGGAAAGACTTCAAGAAATATTCTTTTCTCAATTTAAGTAAGACTTACTTGAAAAAATGCTAATGCAACAAAACTATTTGATCCTTGATTTTACACTTCTGAGAATAGGGAAAAGTGTAAACTAAGAGTAGTGGGGTAACAAGGTATAATAAATAGTTTTGTGATTTCAATAAATATATTCTTTATTACTGTAAAAAATTGCAACTCTATGATAAGTTTGCAAAAATATTGTAGAGGAATATATGCCCATTATACAGTATAGCGTTTGGTTTCAGCACTGCCAACATAATAGAAATAGAGATCGCAATTGAAGAATATAAAATTGCAGTTTTACTTCAGATGGTTTAACATGTAAATTGCGGGGAATCTACTTGCTCTTGTGTCATACATAATGAAAAATTTAAATAAGATTATATAATACTGAAACGGAATCACTAAATTTTAATGTAAATTGTGGGAAAATGTAAAATTGGATAACAAACAATTTAAAATTTGGAAATGGATCAATTGCTCAAAGAAATGATCTTGTGACAATTATTTATGTATTTAATTTTTGAAAATAAATGAAAATATACCTGTGAGTATGATGTCTGGTATTGTAGTGGGCGTGTTGGGTGCTGGCCCTGCGAGGCATGGCCCCCCTCCCGCCCATACACTCCCGCCACCACCACCTCCGCCGTCACCCTCCACTCCTGTTAACGTCGCCTGAAACATACCAATCGAGATTAATCTCCTATAGTCATTGTCAGGGTTCTCTAGATTGATATTCAGCTATATTATCATGATTCTCCAGTAAAATATTGTATTTTTAATGTAAAAGACTGCCACCAGATAAAGCTTCAGTTCACCTTAGATACAGAAAAACTCCATTAATTTGTATACCTAGATTTCATATTTTCACGGAATATGCACTTTTCTCAAAAATTTTAGCCCCGATAACATTTCATACTAATTTTTACTGATAATTTTTAAAATCTGATTATTCGCAGTTCGTAGGCGTTTTTGACACCTGAAGTAAATAATTTTTTCATATTTGCAAATATTTTTAAATACCTAAACTCACACAACTACACATTTGATCTCTATCCTTTCGTAAACATCTGTAGCTAGCTCCGCCCACTAGCCAATCACGATACTGTCCCTTATTGCAATAACAGCGTGTGCCGGCAGGACTGGTGTTGAACCGAGTTTTGCAATATGTATATCAAATTCCACAGTGCATTTTATAAGAATTGTTATCAGAATAACGTTTAAACAGAATAAAATCTCAATTTATAAATTAATTGTGTGAAACAGTTCTATTGATTTCATATCTGGTTTTCATGTTTACGAAACATTGAAATTTGCACATGTAAGTATTAAAGAAATTAAATTTTGCAAATTTAAATACGCTGACATATTCCATACATAATTTTTTTTTTGTTGTTTCGTTTTCTAAAATGACACCAACACCTTCTAATTTGTGTAAATTCTTGACCATTTGGAAAAATAGAAGTTATTTTGAAAATTGACAAAAAATTGATATTTAAGATAAAATTGGCGGAAAAAACTGAATCCAGAATACCTCCCAGAGTTTGAACTTGAAAAATCGCAAGAAAATAATAAGCTTCAACCATCAAGGCCAGCAAAACACGAGGATTTAAAAGTTTTTATTTTTATTATTATTTTTAAATTATTTATTATATTATTCATTATTTTCACGTGCATTTTAAATATTTCAATTCTGATGGAAAAGGGGAGTTTGATTGCCAATCAAATTAATGTGCATGATTTTGTTTGATCGAGTGGTAAATCGCCATGTCACCACACACCTTCTTATTTAGGAGAAATTAGTTATAGACATAAATTACGACATAGAAAAAGCTGAAATATGTCATATGTTTCAGTATGAAAATTGCAATATCAACAGCGGTGGTATGCACAAGAATGCGGATACAGTAAACTGACGCATTTAAAAAAAAATTCTTTCTAATGCTGCCTTCAAAAAACTTTTTTCTCCTTATTAGGAATTCGTATTTTGTTTTAAATTTCGGTCCCGTGAGTTACGAATTAACGGAGTTTTCTGTAGTTATTAGATTGTTACAATAATGTTAGTTTTTTACTAAAATTTATAGTGTGCGTGTTTGCAACAGCCATTATTTAATCGTATCTAAAATTAATATTTTGAAGGAATTTGGGTAAAAAAACAATTTCATTATATTCATTTTTTTATGAAATTATTTTTTTTGAGATTAAGACTAATTCTTCCAGGCACACTTCCATATTAAAAATGTTCTTAGGTTTACATGGCCGTTCAGAATCTTCTGTGTACAGTTTTCTGCCCTGATGATGGCCCCTACAATGGGATCCGAAACGTCGGCCAGAAAGGTCAGGTATACACGGCAAATTAACCCAAAAAACTGTACAAAAAAGACTATTCCATATTCCTCGATTTTATATATTTTCATACGCATGCAAAACCCTAATCATATTTTCTTTTTTGTAAATAAAAAACTGATAAAATACTTAATTCCCTTTTATTACACAGTAATATCTCGATTATCCGGGGTGGCAGGGAAAAAATTTGATCCAGATTAAAAAAACCCCAGATAATCTCTGTCAAAGAAAAACAAATTACAACAAAAACCAAAAATTGGAAGTAATACACCCCCCACTTGCATCAAAAGTAAACACTGGATCTAAGCGCCCGAATAATAAGTAGTGAAGACATTATTGACCAGGGTTTACAATGATGACACAATTGTATTTCACCAGTTTTATTTTCCGTAATATATTTTCAATTTCGTCAGCTATATTTTCTGACAGTCAAATAATTTAAAAACTTGACTGTCCCAGTTGATCTGCAACCTGGTTAACAGGATTCCACAAAATTTTGAGTCTTGTGTAACCTTTTATTAGTCCTACAAATGAGTGCTCACAAAGTCTGCCTCGAGACAGGTCCACCTAGTAGGGCAGACACGGAGCAAATCTGGATATTTACTGACGTAATTATTTATTGATATCAACAGGTATAATATATATTTTACATGTAATCTGCACAATGTCATAATTAATATAAATTTAATAAAATAAAAACAGAATATATTTTATTTGGCTCGGTATATGTATACATACTTACTTACAATCACGCCGTTTCTCCGCAGGGGTAGGCAGAGAGGATAGAGCGCCACACTCTTCTGTCCTGACACACAATTCTTGCCTCATCCACATTCATACATACATTTTCTCATATAAACTCGTCGGTTATTGGGGCTCCTAACAAGACCGTCTTCCAGTATCTGGTTGACGTCCTCTATTTCTGGTGCCATCAACACTTGCGTCATATATCTTTCTTGCCATTCTCTCCTTATTCATCCGTTCCATATGACCGAACCACCTAAGTAATCCTTTCTTAATCTTACTCACTATACTAAGATCAGCTTTACATTCTTTATTTATTTCTTCATTATTTACTTTGTCATAAATGGATCTGCCACATATACGCCTAAGTGATCTCATTTCATCTCATCTACTTTCATTCGTCTTCTGCCAGCTCCAGCCTCACTTCCATACATCAGTATCGGTACCAAGATTCCATTGTGAACCACTAGTCTTGCCTCGGTTGACAAGTCCCTATAGCTATAATCACATTTAAAGCGCCATTCACTTTATTCCCTGCAGTCACCCTCCTTTCAATATCTTTCTCAGTCTTCCCGATATATAATGAATGTAATAATATATCAAACATACCTGTATGAACTGTGTTTGATTTGTATTTACATTATTTATGTAGTTGAGAGTCGTTGCTGGAGAATCCGTCTGAAACATAGGCAAAAAGTATTAATTGAATACAAAATCAGAATTATCCATCTGAGCTATTTGAATGGTTGAAAACAAACAATGTAATCATAAAAATAATATTAATATGTAATTCAACCATGTGTTTCAATACAATTAGGTTACAACATAACAATATTGATATCCTAAACGCAACGGAAAAAATAACCTCATAAAAAAGATGAGTAATATTTCAGAATTATTGATTATAAACAAACGGGCGACAACTTCTAGAATAATTAGAAGCTCAATAGAGATTTAATAAAACCATTGTAGAATATTGGGAAGATAAAACATAATCGACTAAATTTCTAATGAACTCCTATAAATATTTTTTATTGTGTTTGGTGCAAAATTGTCTGGAACATGCATTATCGTGAATGTTAAAAACACATCTACAAATTATGTAGTACAGGATGCACGTGCACTGGTGCCTTTTTTGAGAATTTCCACACAGACTTTACATCACATCTCACTCTTGAATAACCCACGAGTCATATTAACACACATATTATATGTACAAAGTGTCATGTAATTCATAGGACAAGTGTGTCGATCCATAGTTTTAGAACAAACTACATATATTAAAATCTTCATTACTGAATGTGTTCCTATCAAAGAAAAAATATTTGCCTCATATTTTGAATCTTTTTCATCTCGACCGATATACTATACATATATCTATATTGTACAAAATAAGAAGAGTAAACATATGACATTTGGACAAATCAATGAAATAATCTGTACAGCCAATTATTATTTTAATCTAACACTGTAATGTAATATTCTTTTCTTATACTACATATGATCTATAAATGGCCGCCATGTTACTATACAAAATGGTTGCTTAACATTTCTAATTCGATGCATTATCCTTTAGTTAATTCTATGAATTATGTGACATTATGTATAGAATATGATCATTCGCCTCTTTCTCTTCTGAAACACATACGTTAATTAAAATCAATAAAATCTTAATTTGTTTCCATATTATATTCAGGCTGGACAGTTGCACTCCGGCAGTTTGCAAAACACATATCCAAACAACCAAGTATTTAATGGTTATATTAATTACGTAGCAACAATATTCTGTTTCAGACACGATTAAATATTTGATTTTCAACACAGTAGTCGAGTTCAAAAAAATATAAACTAATTATTTTAAGAAAACACAACACCAAGAATTTGTAAATTAAATACAAACATTTTAGAAAAAAAACTGACAAACAAATGTTAATCTAAGCTAGTTATACTGATAAGTAAAATAACTAAACAAGCAAAAATAGAAAACTTGAGAACTTGAACTTGAAACTTGAAAATTAAAATTTAATAATATTTGTAGAAATATTTTTCTTTACCCAATGACCTATAAAGCATTCTATTAAAATTAGTTGACAATTTTTCAGGCAGCTTAAAAAAAGAAAGTAAAGTGTAATCATAAAGTGTACCTTCTAACCTTCATTGATTTATTAGTACATAATAAGTTAATGTTTTGATTATAATAGGTACCTATGTATTAATAATTTGTATCACATAGTGTGATCATAATGGATGTGTAAATAATTTTTGGCTGATAAATGCGAAAAAGTAACGAGAAAATGAAAAAAAAGACCATGCGAACAAATGGAAACTTGTTAAGCGGAATAGACAAGAATAAAAATATGTTGTAC
This sequence comes from Eubasilissa splendida, assembly GCA_031772225.1. Classification (NCBI taxonomy): domain Eukaryota; kingdom Metazoa; phylum Arthropoda; class Insecta; order Trichoptera; family Phryganeidae; genus Eubasilissa; species Eubasilissa splendida. The sequence goes on from CM062856.1 coordinate 20,103,477, forward strand.
AAATTTAAGTAAAAATATTTGTCGGGAACTACTAACAAACAGTACGCACAATTAGCGAGAATGGATGACGAACACATAGAGCAGACATAAAGAATAAATAAATACTGGCTGATGCAAAAATAGATAAATATCTGTTGAACAGTAAAGAAAGAGAGGAATATAGAACATGATGGTAATCTTCACCTGGACTTGAGTGGTCCAAGTAACCCCGGAATCCAAGAGACTCTGCACCAGTTGTGCCCAGTCCTTTAGTCAGATATGCATTGGACACACACAGACCATACATTTTAATACTATTGCTCGATCGTCAGCTGCAGCTAAACCATTTGTGAATGTGTTGATTGTGCTGTTAACACTTTACACGTGATGGTCACTACAGAGCACCTAGCGAATGCAGCACATGTACGAGTCAACCTTATATTTTATGTACTGAGGGATTTCAATGCAATTCATAGCTAAAAATTCCTACAGTCTACAAAAATTTAGTCGACAAGTAATTTTATTCTACTGTGTTCGTTCAAGATATAAGAATGCCGTGGATAAATCTAAAGGTGTCTGTGTGACGTGAGAAAATGAAATTGTTTCAGGTGGTTGTCAAATGAAAGATATATTTAGAAATTGTAGAGAAGCGAAACATTCAATCCTTGAGCGAGTATAATATGATGAATAAGTTAAAATAATTAGGAGGCGAATTACTGTAAAGCCTAGCGCACATTGCGTTTTTTACCGCGATGTACAAAACCGCGCACCAACACGCACTGCGATTTTAAACTGCGTATTTTCAGTTCAGTATCAAAATGGACTTCTGGATGACAGCTTGTGTTATATCTCTGGTTATCAAAAACAGAAAAAATAATTGCCGCTGACATCATAAATACTGGGTTCATCCATTAACTGACTAGATACCTAAAAGGTTATTTTTATAAACTGTACATCCCGAACAATCCGAGAACATCCTGGTAAATTTTTTAATTATTATAGAATGTCAATAAAAAGTTTTGATAAACTTTTAGTACAAATGGGTGGGTCCTTATATTATGTCCCGGGATACAATATTTTGCAAATCAACTTCACCAGAAGAATGTCTTGGAAGAATATTTGGACTTTGCATATAATTTTGTCTGATAGATTCTGATGTCTGATAGATTCTCGCCGCAAATGTAAGCTGGGAGTCAGATGACGACATAGTGATGATACATCCAGCCCCTCTGTTGATTCAACGCGTACTGACTATATCTATTATCTATGGTACTGACTTTAAAAAACCACCTGCGTTTAACCACTGTGCGGGCGCCACCACACATTTCCATAGATCACAAATCGAAGCGCGTTTTTAAACCGCGAAGCAAAATATGTCTGGATGTGTTTTTAAAATCAGTCGCGGGAATAAAACGCAAGTGTGTGCACTTGCATGCAAACCTATAACCTACAACATCTTGTGGGTAAAAACCGTGCGTGTTTAACCGCAGTGCGTGCTAGGCTTAAGAGTGATAAACATGTTTAATAAATTTTTGAAATACACTAAAATAAATTTTGGTGTAAAAAGGAATTACTTTATTTATAAATGTAAAATTATGTGTCAAATTGTTATTTAAAAGTAAACTTTATGTCTTGTGATCATAATTAACACTCTCGAGGGTTGACTTTGATTTGGAAATACATATATGACAAAACCCACACTAGATATTGACTAGATGAAGGGTGTACAGCTGTTACACAGGGTTTAAATATTAGCGGGATTTACAATGAAGGATTTAAAGCGGTGATCATGATCTGGTCGTTGACGAAAAGGTGATGAGTAGTAATAGCAAACACTAGCACACAAGGTAGATAGGTACAGTTGTCTGATGTGATGGTAGCATTACAAGCAATCGGTGTTCTTATTAACTACACTACTGGTATCTTAGGTTGGTAAAGTCCTCGTCATAAAGGTCCTTATAAGAAATATGCATTATTTATTTATCATCTTATGTTCATGTTTGAATTGTTAAATAAATAAATAAAAATATTTGATTATTTGTATAAAAAAATTACTCTTTCCCTCATTATTGAATATTGATTGAAATATATAATATTTAAAAAATCAATTCAAGTCACCGCAATATTAAACTTAATATCTGTGAATAATGCAATGTTGTGATATTATCAGTGATGTCCCCCTATAGATTTGCAATTGTTAGTGCGAAACGGTTGTTAAAATTGACAATATCACAACAAACCTTTAGATGTTGAAAATTAAAAGAACCAAACTCATCGAGACAATATAGCTTTCATAAAGAGTTGTGCGCAATCTTTTACAAAATCCAAATCAGGACACTTGAAAAGGATTTATGATATATTTAACATGATCGGAAAAAATAACATTAATTTGTAGTTGTTAAGAATACACAAAGTCTTGGATAGATGAAATAATCAGAGCAGTGGAAGGAAGGAAGGCAAAGATTGAAGAGAGTGGCAGAATGGTGAGAAAGCCTCCATCCGCAGCGAATCAATAATGGCTGAAGATTATGATAAAGATCAAATGGTCAAGGAGTATTTAAGGGTCAAAAATTAGGTATTTACAATATCTAATTATTATAAGTATTTAATGACATTTTAGCAAACCTGTTGATAATTTTATTGGGGGATATCACTGAACCTTATCTTCAAATTATGATATGATGCAATATTAGACATAATGCACAACTAAATATAAAATAGGTTGGTTTTGATTATACATATTCACATTTCTGTCATATAAAGTAACAAAGTACATATGTATACAGAATTATTGTAATTCAAACAATATATATTTTGAATTTATTCCAAAAAATACACTCAATATTGTTCTTAATAGAGGGAGTGTTTATTATTTATAAAAAATTATAATTGATAAGCATTTTTTATGTGTAATTAATACAAATAGTACTTTCTATACACTTATAACTGATCAATTAATAAAAAATACATAAGATCATTGAGGTGATGTCCTCGTCTCCATTTAGATGTTAGAACATGGACTGCTTCACCACCTTTGGATAAACCGCAAAAAACTAGGTGCTGTATACATTTATTAGTTGGTTAAGTTATCTATCTATCCGTGTCATTATTTGAACACTTTATTATCTGCAGAATATGGTAATCAATACTTCACAACATAAGGCTAACAAGTCGTGAAATTAATTATTTATTTATCTGTCAAATAAACAATCAGAGATGATGAAAACAGCTCCTAAAATTCAATGTTCTCGTACTCGCATTAAATAAATTCAGAATACCTTATTTCAATGGGTTACTTTATTATATTTTTAGTTAAACTCTTCCATCAATATTAAATATTCACATTTTTATATTTGTGGATGAAAAAGAGTGAGTTAATTTGAGAGCCTGTAATTATTATTTCATAAATTCTATAGTTTACAGCCAGCACCTAGTTAACAGAATCAGTGGTGAACTATCGACCTCCCTGTACGCGTTTACACCGGAAGAAAAGTAGAAATTTGTATATATCACAATATCAAAACAAAATCTATGAATTTTTAGTTAGTAAAAAATGGTGGTAACCGAAGGTACAGATATAAAGCACATGAACACATTTAAGTGCGGAGCTGAATGATTACAAGTGTATGTATGTTAACTTCTATTGGCATTCTCTCAAGTTGAGTTGTGTTAAGTGAAAATTCAATTTCTGTTGTTCTACTGTAAACGTTAAAACAAAAATTGTTGTTTATTTTTAATTTTTATTATTTTACCATATTGATAATAATTTCAATTCAAAGTTTATTTTTACATGAAAACATAAACTTCTTTATAATTATGTATTAATCCCGTTCAATAGAAAGTGGACATCCGTTTTATGCACCATATTTTACGCACGGTACATAATTAGTATGGTAAGGGGGAGCCGTCTGCGAATATACATGTATATATAATATTGTATGTATGATATATGAAAGCAGAAAGCACACTGTTGGAGTCACGGCGACACAACATTAGTTTTGGTCAACGGCAAGCAAATATGATGGTATCACTCACCACTCCCTACGTTAGCGTGTCGGATGGGTTATTGAAGCACAAAACAAAGAGAAAAACAACATGATGTTTGGATACGGCACAGAGATCATTCCGGCAGTTTCACTCTACTAGTCAGAAAAAAGCCATAGAAACAGTGGATATTATTATTCAATCTAGCTTCAATATTACTATGTACTATTATTATATCAGCAGTTCTTTTTGCCTTATGGGAACTTTTTCAAAAATATCATTTTATGTTTGAAAATGATCTCAAAATGCAAGATTTATTTACTGAATAAATCAATAAACTATAACCATTATATTATTCAATTCAATGAACTACATTACCTAAAGTAATAAAAATAATAGTAATTTAAAAAATACTTTGTCAAATCTGCAATACAACAGGGAAAAAATGAGCTTAAATTATGAAATGACACGTAAATTAATCAATATTTAAGTTCAATCCAACGTTTAAAGGCAAAATTACTATTTTAATACATCGATTGTAGTTTGTAATAGATTGACACATTCATATCATCCTCCTTGGAAACAATATAACCATTGGTTTTGTTATTTCTGAATGTGAATCCAGAGAAACTACACACATAAAGTGAGGAATACTAAACTACATTTGATGCTTGTCCGTCATGATTCATTTAACAGAATAATATTTTATTAACAAATATTCCTATAAAGTTTGTATGGTAGATTTAAAAGAAATATTTAATGCTTTCAGATAATATGTTAACATTTCAACATTCTTACTACAATAAAACCAAATTAATTTGAAATCAACAGAACCAAATTTTGAAAACAAAAGTATGAATTAAAAATTATGAAATTATTTATTATTTAATAATTTATGAATTTCTAAAAATATTTTTCAATACTATATTTTCTGAGGTTACGATTAATAAGCCCATTAAATTAATTATATTACATTATAATATTTAAGTACACCACTTTTAATTTAGAAAGAACAATTGTATTAGTGTGTGTAACAGCCCGTTTCAAAAACATGTAATAATTGTAAAAAATATGGTGTTGAAAAACTCATAGAAGATAGAACACACAACCCATACAATTTTCATATATGTACACTGTTTTTTTTTTTGCGATACATATATTTTATGTTTTCTATCGAAGTATATATACAGTAAAACTCCATTAATGTGTGTACCCATATATCGTATTATCATGTGATTCACATTTTTAAAAAAATACCCTGAAAATAACATTCTATACTAATTTCTACCGATAATTTGTGTAACCTTGTATATTATTTGTAGTTAGTGTGCATTTTTTATACCCAAAATAAATAATTTGTTCACATGTTTTTAAATCCAAACCCGCGCGGCTACGCACTCATCCTTTCATGAACATATGTAGCTAGCTCCGCCTCCTAGCCAATCACAGCGCTGTTCCTTATCGCAATAACTGCGTGCTTAGAGCTCGCAGGGCCGCAGCCGAATTGAATTATACCACATGTATACCAAATTCCCCAGTGCATTTTATAAAATTTGTTATTATTTCGACAGTGATTATTGCGTTGCGAATTATGTAACCCCTTATTAAAATAATTTGAACAATTTTCATTGAATCTCATAATTTATAAATTAATTGTGTGTAACAGTTCTATTGATTTTATATCTGATTTTTTGTTTATGAAATGTTACGATTTGTTTAATGTAATAATGAATCTGAAACTATACTTAACATATTTTAATTTTTTTTTTTTCGCGGTTCATTCTTTAAAATGGCACGAACATCTTGTAATTCATGTACATCCTTGACTATTTGAAAAATTATGTCAAAGATAAAATTAGCAAGAAAATTAGAATCCTGAACCTCTTCGAGTTCAAACATGAAAAATTGAGGGAAAATAATAAACTTCAACAAAAGACTTTTAAGTTTTTCATTATTTTTCATGGGTTTTTTTTAATATTCCAATTTTGATGGAAAAGGCGAGTTCGACAGTTAATCAAATTAAAATGTCCGTAATTTTATTATGTCAAGCACTGACTGGTGCTCAACGGCGGGACGGGTAGTTCTACCTTTTCAGATGACTCTTCTTTAAAGACGGGAAAGGTAGAACTACCCGATTTGTTTATATGAGTGTTGTATACCAATCTCTTGGTAAAGGTCCAAACTACATGTATATAAATAAAAAATCCCAATATACGTCCGATGTATCCTTTTGTCTTCGTGTTACGCACAGCTCTTACGAGAGCTTGTCTGTACATGAATATTTAAACAAAAATACACTAAATTTAATGATTTTATAAAAAGGAATATGTCAATACGTGGTTTAAGTTTTACAGAGTAAGAAATTGATAAAGAAATTTTAAGAAATCACCCAATTACTGAATAAATTAGTGAGCACACAAAGTTTCTGTCGAGTAGATAAGCGGCATATTTTTTATGACTAATGAAGGTATATTATGGTAAAATTATCTCTGTCTTGTACTTGATTATTCATTCATAAATGAGTGAGAATGTACGATTTCACTATAGCGATCGAAATGAATTTATTTTGTTGCATTTAAAGTGTGTAACCCAACATAGGTATACGGGGCCGTCCGCCATAATAAATCATCTCAAGTGGATCTCAATATTTGTATTTCTGAAATTCACCAAGTCACTTCGAATTTTAGTTTTTAAATACGGTGTTATAAAACGGGTGTGTTGTTGTTTAGCGGAATATAATTATATTACTAATTTTTAAACTCGAAAAAATGACTTCAGAAAATTATCAAAGTGATGAGGAAATATTTGCAGATAATTTATCTGATCTTTCTAGCGATTATATGCCTGAATTTGACAGTGATAGTTACGACACAGGTAACAGTAAAGAGTTCCCTCGCAGGAGGAGGATGCCAGTGATGCCCTTACAATTCAGTGATTCTGAAGAAAGTGATGCGGAGGAAGAGGAAGTTACGGAATGGTCCGAAATAGACAATCCACCTAATATCGAACCACTTTTAGGTCACGTTGGTGTTTGTGTACCACCAAGCGATCCTGAAAACATAATGGACGTAGTAAAAATGTTCATCGGAGATGATTTACTTGAGATGATGAAAGAGGAAAGCCATCGATACTGCACACAAAATGAATCACAGATTAAAAAAATTAAGAAATCCATCAAATGAAAGTCCATAAGCCTCATAAAGATGAAAAAATTTCTAGAACTTATTTTGCTTATGGGACAAGTTTGAAAAGACACAAGAGATGATTATTGGTCAACAGATCCGTGTATCGAAACACGTGAGTCGTGATCGTTTTAGACAGAAATGGCAATCGTGGCACTTTTCTAATAATGAGAACATCACAAAACTCAGCGATCAACTTGAAAAAATTAGGCCAATTGTGACATACCTTATACCAAAGTTTTCTTCTGTCTACAACCCTCAAAAAGAACTGTCTCTAGATGAAAGTATTGTACCGTGGCGAGGTAGACTTTCATTTAAAGTGTATAATGCGTCAAAAATAGTAAAATATGGGGTTCTTGTGCGCATGGTTAGTGAAGCCACTACGGGATACATTTGCAATCTCGAAATTTATAGCGGAAAAGGAAGACAATTATTAGAAACTATCCATTCGCTTCTCGGTCCATATTTAAATTTGTGACATCACGTATACATGGATAATTATTATAATAGTGTGCAAACTAGTGAAGTACTCCTACAGTATAAAATAAGAATGTGCGGAACAATGAGAATAAACCAAGGTTTTCCAGAATGTTTTAAAACAGCGAATCTTGGTGTAGGCCAAAGTATTTCCCATTGATGAAAAGATGTATTGTTGCAACATTGGAAATCTAAGAAAGATGTTTGAATGACCTCAACAATACATTTGTCTATTATCCTAGAAAGCCACAACATCGATTGGACTACAAGACAACGTATTTGGAAACCTCAGTGTGTAAAAAAAAATATACACAGACAGTGTCGTGTGTGTTCTGTACATAAAAAGAAAGGTTTTACTAGTTATATGTGTACATTTTGTGACGTACTCCTTCACAGGGGTGAATGTTTTTATAAATACCATACTTTATTTAGATATTAGAATAGTTTTATGTGTACTTTTATATCATAGTGAACATGCTGTAAATATGTGATTGATTGCCTTAATGTACTTACAAAAATATAAGCGATTTCCAAAAAGTATACAATATCGAGGACCATACTTTGGTAAGTGAGTATTCAAAATTTCATTAGAAAATTACTAACAGTTTGGAAGATAAGAACGTTTTTTATAATGTTTGATTTTTTATCACATTCCGATGGTTTTCGCCCGCTACACGAACTTGTGACCCGAGAGCGGCACCCCGCACAAAAAGTGTTAATAAATTTGGAAAGGAAGCAATAGGTAGGTAGGTACCTACAAAGATCTTAAATTGACAGTTGAAATAAAATAAAACAAACTTATATATTACTGAATTACTATTTTTGTGTATTTTGTTCATATACTTTCATTCATTTAAAATAACTTCTTTAGTTTGACCTGATAGTGGTTTTCTCTAATTTACAAGTTACATTTGTACATATATTTTGTGAACACCGTGTTTTCAGCTTTCAATACCTGCTCTTATGAGAGACTGGCCACTAAAAATGCTCAGAGCCACTGATACACTGTGCATATTATGCGTGGTATCACGCACACTAATACAATTGTTCTTTCTAAATAAAAACTGGTATACAGTAATACCTCGCATAGTCTGGGTAATCGGTTCCACCAATATCCCAAACTGTTTGAAACTGGACTAATCGAGGAACTAAATGCACACAAAAAATGATAATTGATTAAAAAAAATTCTATCTAGATTTCAATAAATAAAATAAATTCATGTCTTTATTAGAAATACATTTTATTTAATGTAATTTTTAAAAAATTCATGTTGTTCGTAACTCATTTTTTATTCTCTAAAATTGCAATATCGATATCTGCATATTTCTTCTTTGGTCTTTTCTCTTCATACATTTCTTTGTAGCAACGAAACGAATGTGTGTTTATCATTATTGTTAATTATTATTAGGTTACATTGAATATTGGGATAAACTTCCATAATATGCTCTGACAAGGTTTTAACTATTCCAATAATTTTTTATAGTTGTTCAGCTATTAATACTATGTATTGTATCGCATAACTTAAAAACCGCTCAAAAGAGACTTTACTGTATAAAGGAAAAAAACTGATAATTTACATATAAAAAAATAATTTTGTGTACTAATGTTCTAGAATTTATTTTTATTTTGCTAAATTGAAATTTAGTTTGTTTTAAAATTTTCAAACCAGACTATAGTGAATCCCGACTGATCGAAACCAGACTATGCGAGGTATTACTGTAATACGAAATTAGAAATTATAAAAATAAATCGCATTAAATACCCAATATTCATTGAAATAATAATCAACATAATCAAATAAGTCAGCTTTGGGTAGCACAATTATGATTGTATTTTATTTATTTAGGAACTGGTACTTTATTTTAATAAAAAGTGAAAATCACACTTTTGTTAAAAAATACAATATTAACATATACATACATAGTGAACAATGGCCACTAACCCAATGCGACTATCGCAAACGTTAATTACTTGACGCATTATTAAATTAAGAAAATTTTCGAATAAACCACGTGCACAGATATATTGTGAACACAAATCTTTTTCCAAAATTTTGTAGTGTCTGTATCATTACATGTTTTGTCTCGCTTGTTTTTGTTGCGGTAAAAAAATTTAAAAGTAGATATTGAAACGATTTGAGCTTATTTTTAAAATTTCATCAAAATTAATTCCGAAATCAGAAGGCAACACATTTCAAATTTTGAAATATTTAATTTAACAAACCATATAAATGATTCTGCATTCAAATAATATTTTGGGTTCATAAAGTCAAATTAATGAGGTTTTACTTTTCAAAATAGGTCCTCGTGCTCTGGACATCGGATTAACTTCGATCACCGAGTGTTGGGATTGAACCCTCACCTCTCGGATCACAATGCAAATTCCACCCACTTATATTGCTACATAACAAAGGAAGGGAAATTCATAAAGTTACTTCATTTGTTGTAAAGAAGAATGGACGATAACAACTGACAACTTCATTAGATTCAATTGTTCCCATACGAGATACACCAACAAGGGAGGAAGGTGTTAAAGAAACAGTGAATCTAGTCAACAAATGATGATCTGAATATGGCAGTCTTGAATGGTGATCTTCCAGTGCTGGAAGAATTGGTTGGTGTTATGAATCACTCTCACAAATGATATGATTTAGAAATAATGTAATACACACAAAACAACAATTCAATTCATTCACGTTGATTACTTTTATAACATTAAATAATGCCTAACTTGCTTATCAGAAATCATGAATAATCATGTCTGTAACTCCATCTTTTCTGAAGACTTGATTTATTATTGTAATATAAATATCCGTTTTAACACTTTGTCAAAATAGTTTTTAGAGCAGAGGTTATGCATTGAATTTTTTTATAGTTCACGAGTAATATGCAACCCCCATCCAATTATTCCACCTGGCTATGAGGTGAATACATGAAGGTCAATATTGTAAATTGAGTTGAAACACTTTGTTTTATTGGACTATATTTTATTATATTTAACGTTAGAACGTTTTCGGGAATATCTTCCCATTATCAATAATACAATTCAACTTAAGTTAAAAATATTATCAGTCAGTAATTAAGGGTGTGTCTGGAGTTAAGAGAGGTGGGGGTGGAGTGAAAATGGATAAGAAAGGGGATGTAATGAGCAGTATTTGGATGTTTAGTATTTTCTTTATTATTAAAATTTTCTAAATTCTCTAAGATTCTCTAACTTTGGTCCTGGAATAGCCTTCCATTCTTGCTGTCTGACAATGCTTTTAATTTTAGTTGAATTGTATTATTGATAATAGGAAGATGTTTCCGAAAACATTCTAACATTAAATATAATAAATTATAATGGAATAAAACAAAGTATTTCAACTCCATTTACAAAATAGTCATGGAATTCCAAAAAGTTTCACCAAAAACCTTTGAACAGGAAGGCCAAGATAACAACTCTACTCTGTATACTGGAGTTGACTGGATCTTAACTCACCATGGAGAACTGCTCAAAGTGATGCTGTAGCGCCTGATTGATGTAATAGTTATCCGATTGTGTGTGCGCATACGTGTCGTAGTGAGGGCTATCCCCTCCCCCTCCCCCTCCTCCCCCTGCGCCACCATTGCTGTTGCCCCCCACTACGGTCGCGCCCGCAGCCCCACCCGGGCTGCTACCAGGGCTACGGGGGCTACGGTACCCACCCCCGTTGCTGGAAGGCAGTTGCACCGGTGATACGCCCATCTGGAAAATACGTCTCTTTTGTGTCACATCTGTGATAAAGTCAATGGGATAGTTGCACATATAACTAATATCACCATTATCAATTAAAACATAAGTAATATCTAAAGTTAATTTTCTTTTAATGATTATATATTTTTTTTTTAATGCAAGCCTGTTAAGTCGCTTCCTACCTCACTAGGTGCATATAAAGTACCTTTTCTGAGGTAGGTTAAAAAGTTGTAAAATATATGTTTAAATTTATAATTAGTGAGAAATAAAAATAACACATCATTCGCTAGCAAACTAGATAAATGATGCATCGCGTATATTAAAAATTTCCATCGTTTTTATTTACCAAATGTCCTGTTCTCAATTCTTTGACATCAAAATTTTTTAACATAATTTATTATTACACCTCGATGTATCCTAGATTTATAAACTGAATTTATGAATTTGATTGTATGAAATTTTTTCCAACACAAATTTTACGATATGTATACACGGAATACATGTCACGTCAATGCTATAGGACTTATTTGCTGGTCACCTGGAACAACTTGAACCTCCGACCATTAGATCACTAGGCCGGCGTTATATATTAATTAAGCATTTTTATGTGGGGTTCATATATGCACTATTTAAATCTATAACATAATGGTGATAATTGATAAGAGGAGAATCTAAGCTGTGAGAATATTTCAGAAAATGATTTGTTTCGGGTTATCTCTTATTTGAATGCTGTAATAAATAATAAAAATAGTAATTAGTAGTTGTTTGAGTATGGAGTGTGCAAATATGATTATACTACAATGGATTTTTCCCCCATTATCCTAATATATTTTACTGACTACACAATGGAGGATATTAGGTGAAATCTTGCAGTAAAAGTATGAAGTATATAGATTGCATTATGTGCATTCTTAATTCTTCTAATGAGAAACCGCTGTGACCTTTGTAAACCTTTACTAACAATAACCAACATGTACTCACAGTCGGTGATGGCATATTAATGTTGGAGTGAGACGAGTGCAGTGATGGCGGACTGCATTCCTGTTGGTAACTCCCCTGCATCCAGGTTGACTCTAATGTGACACCCTGTAAAAAGTGCAACACAACACACTGAATACAATTAATGTCAATAAATACATCTGTACAAACTGATTCATATCCAAAATGACATTTTCAAAAGGGCCGTTGTAAGATTAAAACTGCATAAACTATGTAAATTTTTAATGTGTATTAGGTATGTAAAATATTCATGTAACAAACGTCTTAGAATAGTTTTGTCAAAAATCTCTTTATGAACGAGCTCATCCTGACCAGTAGAAATGCCAGACAATAAAGTGACTTCACATAAATTTAAAAAAAAAATCAAACACTATTCTTAATACAACTAAAAATATTAATGTCACCTCGTAATATCCCAAAATCTTTTAATTTATATACATCCACACTGTTACACCGCAACTCTGAGATTCCACATACCTGCATTTACTTCTGTGTGCATGAGATGCCTTCTGTTATGACGTGAGGAAATGAGCACCTTGAAATGTTTTACTCGGAAATGCACATTTAAATGCAGTTTAAATACTGCTAAAATATATATATTTTTAAAGCATCTAATACAATTTATACACATAAATTTAAAAATTAAACTTCATCACATCCATACAAGCACATTTTCAAATTGTATATTCTTGTCTTTTTCATCCGTCCATTTTATTATCAACACATCAGTCCACTTCATACTTGCTTCATGATTTTAGGGTCTCGATTTTCATTGACTCGTGTTTATCGTGTGTTTTTTCCATTTACTTTGCATCAAAAACATAAGATAGAAAATCTGGTACGCATTAGTATGGATTCAATATATTTTCAGGTTATTCCATAAGTCTATTTTCCTTATATTTTTTCAAATGCATACCTTTTTGTAAACAAAAGATATTTTTAGTATTCTTTCGATTTATATGTATTTCTTTAGATTTTTACTAACTGAATAATGATGAAAGTCCGCTAAAGATGTTCAGTGTTATAAAGATTTTCATGTCGTGTATAAACTGAATACAAGGCAGAAAACATTTGAGAATTTTTAAAAAGTAAAAATCAAAATCTTTATTGTTAGAATTTATGAGTTTGTATTTTCTTATTTTAAATTGTATACTTTGTTAATGTACTGGTTTTTTTGTTGTAAATATACATAATATTATTTATATTTTTGATTGAATATTTCATTAAAATACTTCCTAACTGATTACCCGGAATGGTTTTATTTTGTTATGAAGTATTTGTTAAAGCATTCACGAAATTGCGGAAGGCATCTCGTAAATTTCTATGGGATCTTGTGGGAAAACATGATTCGATTTGTGGTTTCGTTGTGCGTTACTTTTCCAAAATGTATACCAAATCGAGACCCTACTGTACATACATCATAATCGGAAGACTTCCCAAAGATGTATAATACATATGAAAAAATAATGTTCCCTGAACATGTACTTTCTGTTATGTATACTAAAAAAGTTTAGAATTATGATCAAAGAAATTTTTTTCTTCCTCCACATGATTTCAGTCGTGGAACGAATTAAAAAAGTTTTGGACAGGCAACTGGTTAATAATACTCAATTAATTTGGTCACAATTTAAGTTTGCGTTAATTGATTTATTGAACATACCAATGACACAGATTACACAAGTTTTCAGCAACACATTTTTTTCTATAGCATAATAAAATACAATACATTGATAAATGAGAAGAAAGATTCAACAAATAATAAAGCAATGGAATAATATATCAAATCAATCCTATTAAGAAATATTTCCAACTTGAATACAAATTTAGAACCTTAATTCTGTATAAAAATATGTTTCAACTGGCGTCTAATGGGAATATTTTTTTCAATGAGGTGATGATAATATTAAATATGTTCGTATGAGGACAGTCTTCAGAAGATTTAAGGGACTACAAATGTCAATTGTTAGCACACAATAAAACTATTAGTAATAGGGTATTAGATTTATTAATACAAAAAAGAATATTTCACATTTTTTGTGTATATTTAGGCACAAGTAACATGCAATAACTGAATTTAAAAAAAATAAATAAGCCAAATCATAAAAGAAAACAAACCTTACTGTGATGAAGATACCTAGTATTTGTATTTGGCACAGACAAGTGATTCTGAAATACACACCAAACATATACTAAAAGACAAAGCTAAAAACATATAAACAACAGCAAATTATAAGTGAAGCTCTTGAAACAGGAAATAAGCAGAAAACGGTTAAAATTTCAACACGATCCACGAGCGTGTCTTCTCCAAATATACAGCTCATCCATCAAATAATGAAACACGACAATTGACAAAATGACACTGAATTTTATAAATGTACACAAAAAAATAAAGAAATACTCTCTAAATAGGAAAGTATGTAATTTAGTTGACTGATTGTATTATAATAAAGTAAATCTAAAGTTAGTGAGTAGATGAGGAGTATACGTATGAACTAAATAATACAGGGGTTGATTTTATAAGGGAGCGATAAGATCTTTAGAAAAATATACATAGAAAGTTATGTTGCATGCAAAAAAAAATAACCATGCTTCTTTGTAATATATTATAAGAGGAAAGACCAGCAGAAAACTTGATAAAATAAAAACGACATACCATTTATAAAAAAAAATTACTACACAAATGAAAATAAAAACATTTTCAATAATTTGTTCTGTATTCCTACACTATGCAATGTCGGGTAATTCAAATTTTATATTGTAGAATGTTAATGGACATACAAAGTATAGCATAGTAAATTTATATTTTGAGATTTTAGTTTCGCATTTTATGTGTGGGTGTAGAATTATTTTGAATTGTGAACTACCGGGGTTTTGTACAATTCTAAACTTATGGAAAATCTCAAATTTGGTAGCAACGTGTAAGGTCTCTGCTGCTTCACAACGTACAGGTCCCACACTTTCAGTAATGTTTACAGTAGTCACGTGCGGTCTTCAGCTACATTTTGTTCAATTGCTGTGCAATTAATTTTAATCCCAGCACTGCACAATATCAGATATTAAGAGCAAGAAAAGTGGTGATTATTAATGCTGGATGGTTCTTTGTTGGACTATTTGTATGTAGAGGACTTATACATAACCATTCCAGATGAAATTGTGATTTTCACACAAATCGCAAAATTTATTCACCAATAGTACTATGTTATCTTGAGTCATTATTTTTTACAAATCTTGTGAATTTTGAATTAGCAGAATTTTGCAAACTTCAAATATTTTTGTGTCGGTCTCTTGTGTTATGAAATTATGAAGTTGTATTGTACAAATCAGAAATAACAAAAAGCAAACAAATCAATTTATTATATATATATATATTTGATTATGTTTTATTCTTAAAATCCGGCTCTTGTAAGAATTCAATTAATCATTTCTTCTCAATAACTCCTCTTCCGTTCTTCCTAAAGCTGATCATGGACTCCACCCTAAAGAGGTGAATCCCTTGTGTGATAAATTTCTATATAAATAAATCAAATGATTGAAATTATTTATTTTTCTATAGTGTATTAACACTTGCAAAATATTATAGAAACTAGAAGTAAAATTATGAGTTAATAATCTGTTATTCAAAAGGTTAATTCTACAAATAGTATTAAACTACTACTACATACATGCAGACAATACCGTAATGTGCAAAGTGGATATCTCGAGCAACTAATCATATTGGTAACAAAAATATTGATTTTTATTTTACGGCGGCTAATGTTATCAAAAAATATATATTCACAGCCGTCATAACCAGTATTTGCTTTTGAAATTTTTTTCAATGTTACTTTATTTTATAATGTTCGATAAAGTACAGAAATGTGTTACAGTTCTGTTACTGCTAATTATACTAAAAAGTCTAATCTATATCTTAAAAATCCATTTTGTAGACTCACTGTTTCATCAACCTTGTGAAATTGTATTTATTATAAAGAAAAATATGTACATCAAGATTTCAAGATTCAAGAAGATTAAATAGCTTTGAAGATTCTACCCGTAAAAAGAAAATGTGGGGTGTGAATGTGAGGTGACCGGGGGGGACTCGGGGGAAGCGAGTCCCTTACAGACCTGCTGGTGGTTCGTGTAGTGGGTGGGTGTGGTCGGGCTGCCGTGTGGCGAGTGGCGAGGGGAATGGTGCGGGGATGGCCGCCCTACGGCCGCCACCGACGTGGGCGAGAGGGTGGCTGGCGACGTTGATGCCGGACTCTGTAATGAAAAAATATGTTCTTTGTATTTATGTTAATATAGGTGGACAATCTGTTGCTTAATACATGTAACATGTGTACTTAGCTAACTCTCCCGGGCGGGGGCTGGGCAGTAGGTCAAGCTCCCACTCCTGACAAATATCTCATAAGCCCACAGCACCAAATGATAATCTATTTATAAACTTATTTTTTACTAAACCCTTTTTGCTAAAGTGAACTAACTTGGTGACACCCTAATACGAGGATCAAACTCCCAACCACTCGGTCACTTGGAGTTGAACCAATCAAACACGCAACTTTATAAAGAACTTTAAAACTATATTTACAATACAAATAATATACGCATATTAATGTATATATTTATATTTGATAGATTTCTTGCTACATCAGATAATTATTTGATGTTTTGCTACAAGCGTGTAATTAACAATATGTACCATTTTTGTGATGTTGCAGTACGTAGAGCAAATCGGTAGAAGTTTTCCTGAAAACTATTCTTGTTTGTAATTCTGCAATAATCAAGTTAACTTAATTACTTAAATAAATAAATTAATTAATTAATCATTTAATTTAAGGCTAATCGATTTAAGACTGACAGTTACAATGCCTTTGTTTCTTAGCTCAGACAACAGACCTTGAGGAAACAATTAGGTGAGCTGATTACATTATTATACTAACATTACTGTATGGTGTTCCAGCTCCCTGATCGGGGGGTTCCCTATCCAATGAGGGCGTGTGCAGCTGCGAGGGAGGGAAGTGGACCGAGGTGAGATCTGGGAGGGATCCCGTGTTACTACTGACGGGAATCTGCACACCTCCGGATTCGTGGGCTGAAGGATATATGCTGCAATAGAAATTTCAATAAAAGGTATTAACAAGTAAGCAATAAACGGTATTAACAAGTTAACAGAAGGTATTACTTACTTACTTACTTACTTACCATCACGTGGTTTCTCCGCAGGGGTAGGCAGAGAGGACAGAGTGCTATACTCTTCTGTCCTGACACAATTCTCGCCTCATCCACACTCATACATCTCTTCTCATACAAGCTCGACGATTATTGAGGCTTCTAACAGGACCATCTTCCAGTATCCAGTTTACCTGGTAGTGCCAAATCTTCCGTGGAGATCCTCAATTTCTGGTACCATCAACACTTGCGTCATACATATATCTTTCTTACCACCCTCTCCTCATTCATCTGTTCAATATGACCAAACCACCTAAGTGATCCTTTCTTAATCTTACTCACTATATTAAGATCAGCTTTACATTCTTTACTCTGTCATAAATGGTATTAACAAGTAACAAGTAAAACCTAACAATTTCAAGGCGGTACTTTTTTTAGATTCATCAAATTTAATATTATATTATATATTCATCAAATTTAAATTACTTTTAAATATCACCTCTAAGTCAGAGATTGATTAATGATAAATGTAGGTCATTATTACAATTTTGTATGCAATAAACCTCACACTGTTGGTTTATGACAATTTTCGAAAATCTCAAAATGTTGGCAAAGAAAGCTGACAAAAGATCCAAAACAATTTACAAACATACATTTGTATCAGGGGTGTATTGTAAGATGTGGTGGAGGTAAACATTCAAAAGAGATTGGGTGAGAAAGCAATGTGTACCATTTTACCTGCACCATTATATTCAATTAAAGATATAAAAATATCTTACTGGATTCCAGGCACTCTCGGAACTTCACAGGAAGATCTCGGCCTATTGGGATTTGCATCTAACATTGATATCATTCCATCTAGATTCCCATCTGAAATTAATACATTATAATTAGACTTATGCAAACAGAATATATTTTTTTAATTCAGAAACAAAAACCATAAAAACACAAAATGTTGTCTTTTCATACAAGATAATTGAAATGCAGCTTACTCTTCATTATCTGGGTCATTTTAACCGGATTGCGGAGTAACTGAGGTGGTACAAAATTGTGAAAAATTGTATAATATAATAACATTAAATTATTAGAATTTTTTATTTAAAGTCCATACTAGAAAAACTGGACTTGTAGGTTAAAAAAAACTGCGCAGATCACAGGTGTGTATCAATTGTCATTTATTCAACATTACAACGAAATTTGCAACAAGGCGATGAAATCCTTAGGATTTGAGTTAAGGACAGCCAAAAACTTTAATTCACTCCGCTCTCTAACTACTTTATATACATCTATTGTAAGAAGTGAGCTGGAATTTAACTCCACTCTGTGGTCTCCCTACTATGACTCACATAAAAATCGAAAGAGTGCAACATAAGCGCCTAAGATTTATCAATTTTAAATTGCATATTTCGATAGAAAATATAAATTACAATTATTTAATGAGTCTACTTCATTTGAAAAAATTTGCCTGGAGAAGAGATGTGAGCGATATAGTATTTCTATGTAAAATTATCAATAGCATGCTAGACTGCCCTGAGTTAACACAAATGGTTTCGTACAAAGTACCAACTCAAACGAGACAATATGAAGTGTTAAAAATAACTATGCCGTAAACTCGCCAATAACACGGATGCATCGGCTTGGTAACAAGTTGAATTTCAATTTTTTTATTTTGGCAGACTTTATGTAGGGTTTTTTATCTGCCGCAATCCGTTTCCCAACCAACCTAGATGATCGAGAATCTACTCACACGGAAACTTAACTTGACCAAAAAGAACAATGTTGGCAACTGTACTTTTATAATCTATTGGCAGATGTAAAAAAAGGTGTGGAAAAAAACAAAGAATGTGAACGAGTGGATAGTATGTGGTATTTATACAAAGACAATCACCTCTCCTAAGCGGGTGCTGCAGCAGAGCCGTATTGAGTGCGTGGTGCGAGTGTGAATACTGGTGCTGCTGCATGTGGCCACCCTGCTGCAAGAGGTTGTGGTGGTGTTGGTAGCTGCCCCCCCCATAGTGCAGGGGCGAGCCACCTCCGCCGCCCAACTGCTGCCCTCCCCCCTGCTGTCCCCCGCCCTGCTGCTGCTGGTGTTGCTGATGGTGGTGGTGCTGTAGATGATGGTGTTGCAGGTGGTGGTGGTGGGGAGAACTGTCGCGCGGGGTTGCCGAAGACTGATGTAGAGCACTGTCAGAGTTGGTGCGACGCCAATTACTGTCGGGCGGCGGGCTTCACCATCGGAAATCATAATTCAATCGCTATAAAATTTACACAATGCATATAGAAGCAGGTTAGCAAAAATGGCAAAATAACAAGGTCTGAAATCACCTCCTAGCAAAATTGGTGAAATATCATTTCAATTTTTATCAGTCTCTTTTTAGATTAGATTTTAAGTTCTGTAAAAAAAATGTCTAAAAGTCATATTTCTTATTCTTTTAAATATATAATTTGGATGAAAATTCCAATTCCTACAGTTTACTATCCCTACAAAACAAATTACTCTTGTATAAAGCAATCATCCGTCCTATACTCATATACGGGAGCAGTATCTGGGGTTCAAGTAACACAAAAATTTTAGAATCCAAACAAAACTAAATCCTTAGGAGAATTACAAACTCACCCTGGTTTGACAGAAACACAATCATTAACAGAGACTCAAACGACACATACATGATTTATAGTCTAAATTTTATTCTAAATTAATTTCCATCCTAAACCCTTCCATAAACTGCTTCGGCCTGTATGATCCCTCATCCGATCCCCATCATCTTCATCCCATTTCACTTCATTACCCTATTCAAGATTCTATAAAAACTTTCACTAAAATGATAAAAATTTGTAAAAAAATCAACAAAATTAAACAAAAAAAGAATTGACAAAATATAAAATTTAAAAAAATGTATTATATAAAAAAACTTTACCCATTTTTGCTACTACTTTATATAATTATAAACAAGGTTAAAATTACCTGATATTAAAAAAAAAATTCACCATGTTCCCCGAATATGGTCACCCAAAAAATCTTACGCCATTGTTGTTACCTCATATAGGAGACAAGAGGGCTCAGCCCTTATCCCTCCCCCTTTTAACAATCGATAAAAATTCCAGTGCCATGATTACCTGCATTATATTTAAGGGTTTGAAATACAACCAGTAAAAATCAAATGGCTCCCAACGTGGGACCTAAAATAACAATTAAATTCTATTAATTATTTTAAAATTAATCAATGCTGTACTTTACCTTAAATACGCCGTGCTCCCGTATGGTGAGGTATCTATCTTGCGGTCCATGGGACGCGCGCGCATAGGGCCTACGCCTGCCGGGCGGCCGCGCGGCTGCCCCGCGCCGCCGGGCGCGCCGCCCGAGCCCTGCCTGGGGCCCCCGGCCTGCCCGCCCTGGTGCTGCGGGTGCGCCGAGCCGCCGCCACCCGAATCGGGCGACACGCCATACTGATTCAGCGAATTTTCATCGGGCTAAAGAGAAAATATTATTGAATACAATATGTACAATCGTCTCGGGAAAATGTTTTAAGCTGTTTCCCCAAGAACATGCTACGGACGACGGCCACCATCCGATAACAAAAACTTTAATCAGTATTAATAATTCATCACAATTTTATTTATTTAATTACGCTTTTTTTTCCAAATTCCACGACGCACTACTCCGGGTAAACGCTGTCATTCTAGTCATAAAGGGTATTTTTTAGAGGTTTGTTTTTCGAATTGACAACAATATTTTCAGCGACAGCCAATTTAACACCCGACAGCTGATTTGTGCTCAGTTCGGTTTGCCATTTCACCATGAATAAACTTACGCCAGAACATCGCTTGCAAATTGTGCAAATTTATTGCGAAAATCGTGGTTCAGTCCGCGATACTTACCGTGCGCTACGTCCATTTTACGGTCGACATAATCGTCCATCCGAGCGAGTAATTCGAATAACCGTGGATCGTTTTCGCACCGCGCATACTCTAATTGATAATACGCATCCGCGGAGACAGTGGAGCATAGTATTAAGGAAGACTCGAATGAGTCGATTCGCCATCGTGCATAGGAATAGATTCATAATTGCTGACTTTTTCGTGGGCACATGCGAAGTCGCTAGTCTACGCCAGTAGACGATAGACGACTTGGAAGCCAACATTCGTCGCGTTATTGCCGATATACGTCCCAAATTGCTCCAAAAAGTGGTCGAAAATTAAACTTCTAGATTGCGCTTTATTCGAGCAATATGCGCGAAATCATATTTAAACACTAATAGCATAAAATGATAGTTCCAATAAAGCCAATACCGTGGCCATTATTACGATTTGTATGTGTTTTATTTCATTTTAATGTTCTATACCTCTAAAAAAAACACCCTTTAGAAAAAAAATACATTAAAACATCGGTAAAATTAAAAAACAACAATAGACAATAAGTACCTACATCATGCAGCTAACCACAGAATGAGCGGGAGGTTTGAACGAATGGCGCATGCGTGTGATGTACGTTGTAACGCAAGAAAATAAAATCTCGAAAGAAAAACGTACTCTAAAGACCGGCTGTGTGATTAGTGGTAACTTTTTACTATAGTAAAAAAAGTTGGGCTGTTTGATGGTTAGTAAAAAAATATTTACTTCTTGAAAGTACATCCCGCGGTAAACTCATTTGACTTCTCGATATCCGATAGTAAAAAAGAGAATCGATAGTTAAATATGGCGGACATTTCACAGCTGTTCCAAAAGTCATCTGACACATTGGTACTTAGAAAGTTGCAGTATATAGCTATTAATCATTCAATATCCCGCTATTTTAGTGATGAGAGTTGGTCCAATGATGATCTCGTTGTATAATATACATTAACACATAATCCGAAAAAATCCATAGATATGCATAAAAATAAGACATATTTCATGATTATTTGTCGCGCCTATAGACAGACATCTCCAACCATCCGCAAAAGATTTTTACTACAGGCGATAGTAAAAAGTTACTACTGATCACACAACCGGCCCTAATAATAACTCTACTACTAAGTAAGTAATTTAACGGATGTACATAAGTGCAGAATTGAAAAACCTAATAATAATAATAATATAATAATAATAACGGGGGAATGTCGTGCCTGACACTAAGTATAAATAAAATAGTCATGCAATATTAGCACGATATGCTAATTAATCTAATCTAATTGTTCTAATTTCTAACAAAAATGGGCAACTACTTTAAAATTTGTTCGGCCCAACTTGATACAATTTTTTTCTAAATATTTCACCATACTTTTGACGAAAACACAATCGCAAAGTAGCCACAGTAAAACGTACAGTAAAAACAGTTATTTACAAATTTGTATCGTTTTATGTGCACAACGGATGGGCACGTCAAATACGTGTATCACTGTGCCCGTACCGCATACAGACGCACGCGCTACTTCAACAAGTCCGGAAAATCGTTGTACACAATATGTAATATCCGATACAGCGGCGCTTTGCGGAGATTTTGCGCAATATGTCTTAATTGGTCCTCGAATAAAGTGGTTTCTCAGGGAAACGAACGACTCGATTTACACAAACTTTTCCAAGGACAGAGCTAAGGATCCGAGCATCCTCCTACACGTCCGGATCCAAAGTAAATTTAAAAAATAGCTATTATAGAAAACATGATGACGAAAAATATTGTATCTTTTGACGCGCAAAGGAAGCTGTTTCTCGGGTAGTGTCACCACCCTCGTGTCACCAGCGTTTCAAATATTATATTAAATATAATATTTTATTTATTAACTTGGAATATGTTTATTCTACGAGGTACCTCAGGAAATTTTGTGTTAGAAATAAATTTCTTAATATTTATTTTTATCCTTGTGTTTTATTTTCATCTTTACCAGTATCGAGATCGATAGCGGACGTCTCCAAAATTATTTTGAAATCACAAAGTTTCTGAGACGCCAAGTACCGATCTGTGATGTCATATATGCTGATTTTTTTGTATTAAAATTTCACACAATAATTTATATTTGTTATTTGTAGGTGCATTAATACAAATATTTTATATTACCTCTGGTGAAATTCGTAGCAAATTAGTATTAATTTAGAGCTTAAGATATTTTGCTGCTGTTATCACACCTTATTTGTGTTACAAAAAGCGAGAACTTGATATTTTAGGCGTATTAAAAAATATATCAGTTCACTTAGATTTGCAGCTACTGCGCAGAGCGACTGCGCAGAGCGACTGCACCCAACACAATGAGCGAATAAGCAGCTTAGGACGCTTTATATAATAAATACATGGACCATATACTTTACTTGTGTATTAGATGTTTCGAGAAGACGATGATTTGGTAAAACGCAAGCCGCATTTGGCGAAAATGATTTCTAAACAATGCACAGTTAATTACTGTGGCGACTGCCAAACAGCGAACCGAACCGCCGCTCTTGTAATCTGGCCCTAAAGCTGTCAAAGGTGAAGGTTACATTGTTACAGCTCTAATTAATCGAACAAAGGGGAATTACATCAAAGGCGACCTCAGTCATTATTTTGGATAAATAAGATATCAGGAAAATCTCAAAATGGATCTGCATTCTTATTAAAACCAAAAAAAATGAGAAAATATAAATTTTCGAGTCGATGGGACCCCATTCTCGCGGAAGATCGCCGAACGGATCTGGTAAAGTCCGCAACTAATGTTTCACTTCGGGAAGCTGTCAGGAATGATTCTGATCCGAACAGATGGCGCCGAATAGTTTTGGCTGCGGTGTCATCATCATCATCATAGAAACCATGACTTCTCTGATGATTTTATACGGCGCAAACATTAACCCACAAAACCAAATAACGAGCGATTAAACAGTTCTGGGTTGTATACGAATATGCGTAATAAGAGTCCAAGATGTTGCTTTATATTATATTTTAAACTATTATTATGTTTGAAATACTTTTTATCTAGGTATTTACTTCTAAATAATAATTTTAATAATAATAATAATCTCCCCTTATTATTTGAAGGTACTCGCCCAGCTGCGGATAGCAACATTCAATTTACATATAAGCGAACATTCGGTAAAAATCAAATATTTAAATATAACGAAGATACGTCAGTATCGAAACCGGTTGACGTAAACACAACACGGTGGTTTAAAACAAAGTTAAATATAAATACAATTTTAAAGATTTTTTTTCGTTGCAACTCAATTTCACAGACGAAAACACTTTTAATATATTTTATTTTTAAACTACGAAAAAATGTATCGACAAAAAATTGTGTGTAACGTAAAATATTATACACGATGTTGACAACAGTATGATGTAGTAAATTTGTTTTCGGTCGGTTATCGGAAACAATTCACCAAACTGCCCGCTTTGGAGATACAACGATTGCCTAAAACAAGGCGTTCTTCTTCCAATGGTAAAAAGATAATTAAATTCCAGCTAGGCGGAAGTTTTCGGCCGACAAAAACGCAAAATTTTATACATTTTTTTACGGAAGCCTTGAAACACGATTTAGTTTGGAACGTCGTATGAAAAAAAAAAACACTAATGTTAAAATTGTTTCATCACACTTTACTTACGGCTGCAAGGTCAATTAATTTACGTTTAGTAAAAAAAAATTACAAAATTATGCTAACGTTTTAGTTTGCCTCGAAAATAACAAAAAAACAATTTCATCTGAATAAATTAAAAAATAATTCATGTTTTAATTTTCGATTTATGAAAGAAAATGTCAAAAAAAATATTCAATCAATGATATACGATACAAACAAATATTAAGAATTTAAGGACCAGAAATTAAATAAAAAATAACTGTACTGATTTAAAGTTTACAGACAATTCACTAAATTACTAACTGATTCTGAAAATAAAATAAAATGTGAATGATGTGATTGTTATCTATATATAAAGAAGAGTGTCTGTTGGTTTGTTTGTTTTTTATACATATATAAAGTTTCATTTCGAACTCGATGAAACTTTGCACACTTGACGTTCCAAATAAGAGAAAAATTACTGTCTACCTGAGATTTCAAAAAAACTACCCTATCACCCTTTCCCACCCCTTACAAGTAGAATTTTGGTACTTCTTTATGAAATTTTGCACACTTGACGTTCCAAATAAAATAAAAATTAATGTCTACCTGAGATTTCGAAAAAACTACCCCTACCCCTCTAAATGAAGCCTCTTCAATCTGCGTTAAACCCGGACAACGCTGGGTACTTCAGCTAGTATAATATATTACAAAAATTGTAAAATAGACTGAAGATGTAGAACTGTACATCCGTGTATCGCTTCCATTTGAATATTTCGAAACAAATCATCATCTGTAAAATGCGAATATTTCTATCATTGTGGCGGCGAAATTGGTTCCTACGTTATTAAATTTGAAAACGTCACAATTGACGAAACGTTCAATATATCACAGCGATCAAAACAGGATTGCTAGGATACCGCACAAACGGCTGACGGTGTTTGTAAAAAAAAGCCTAATACAATTTGATTTTATTTTTGATATACAGATTATCATTAAGTCAACGCATTAGTTCTACAACGACATTAAAGTTCAAATAAAAACATTTCAAAACAATACTTATTAGGGGCATGACATGTTACACACTTTTTGGTGGTTACAAATTAGAAATACTATTTTTAAAAAAGGTGTTACCAAAAAAAAAAAAAACGACAATTGAGTAGAATGAATAAGATATTAAAACTACAAGCACAGTACAGAAGCGCATTGGTTCCAATATATCCAGGGGTGTGCACTGCATACAAGCAAAAAAGATATGCATTATTAAAAATTCTGGGAAACAAATATAAATTAAATAATCCATAATATGTTATAATTACGCTAGCTCTCGTCGTGTATCGGTAGAATCATTAGTTGCGTAGTTCTGGATGCTACTGGAGCGCCGCAGTCTTCTACTTGGTTATTATTCATTCATAGCTACTACAATTACTAGCCACTGTTTTAATCTATCGTTCTATTCAAGTCATACAATTGCTACCTGCTGAATTAAGAAATTCCACTCGGCAGAGTCAGAAATGGATGTGCTGGTTCATGTCGTACGGAGTCCTTACTTATGCTGTTTCCTAACAGAATGAAATTTGAAAGGTTTTAAACTTAGCTTAGAGCTGATCAAAGCATCTACTTCCTCATTTACTAATTCGTAAATTTTACTAAATACTTTATGAATAATGCATTTTTATTATGATGGATTCATTTTGCCTAAAGACGTCGGTTAAACAAAAATTCATAAACCTATGTACAATGTTGCGTATATGTATATAGTATTATATAATATCATGGTAACAGCATAACCTAAGTCTATACCTACTGCACGCCACTGAAGATATCGTATCACGGGACGCTCGACTTTCCTCTGCGTTCAAAAGCGAATAAAGCAAATTTGACAAATGGTAAGCATGTATTACATGTTCAAACGACTATCAACCATATATAATACAATTTATTTTTCTTTTAAACTGGGTCATTGTCATGAAGAATATATCAAGGTTAGCGTTAATGTATAAGATCTCATTGTGATAATTAAGCTTGAATAGCCAAAATCGGTATTGTAAAATAAGGTTAGAGATCTCAGTAATCGGACAAATTTGTGTCTATTTGTAAATAATACGAACCAAAATATATTGTACGTACTAATTAATGTTGGATACAAATTTTAATGTTGGGTATCGAAAATGACAAAAAGCCTATAATGTAAGGAGTTGAGCAAAAAGCGAAAAGCCTGGATAATAAAATAACAAAAAAGCTAAATAACCCCCTCCACGCGTGTAGACTTTGTGAAAAGCACTCGAGTTGAAAATTGTTAAAACACCACACGAGAATGGAGGCAAGTAAATAAAGTGGTTGACCTTCGAGCGTTACACAATACATTTTGATGCGTTGGATTAGCCGAGAGAGCAGATTTTTTTATACGTTCTCGGAATATCTTCCGTCGATCGTAAACTTTTTATTTATGACTAAACTACCAATAATTTGTTCACATTCATATATTGTTTGCGATTGATATCTTTCAAATTCAAATACAGCACCATGATTTGGATACACTGGTGCCGGCCAAAGGTGATGTTTTAGGACCAGGCTTGTCGAAGGTGATGTTTTAGGACCAGACTTGCCAAAGGTGATGTTTTAGGACCAGACTCGCCGAAGGTGATGTTTTAGGACCAGACTTGTCGAAGGTGATGTTTTAGGACCAGACTTGCCAAAGGTGATGTTTTAGGACCAGACTCGCCGAAGGTGATGTTTTAGGACCAGACTTGTCGAAGGTAATGTTTTAGGACCAGGCTTGCCGAAGGTGATGTTTTAGGACCAGACTTGCCGAAGGTAATGTTTTAGGACCAGTTTACCACAATTGTGATATTGAAACGTCTAAATGCTAGCATCTTTAATATTTTATATTAATTATATCAGATATGAATTGGAAGGCTACACAAATTAAGACTATTTTGTATTACCAATAAAAATATAAAAATGTATTGAAGACGTGGTATCGCGTCACGCGACTGTTCAGATGATCATTGCGTTCCACGACACTGACCAATTTTTAGGTAAGCAAAATTTATATATATGTGTGTTATGTATTACGGATGTCCATAATTAACACCGTCGAAAATCGAAGGGGCCAATGTACAGATAGAACACTTTCTTACACACAACGCTTACAACATAGAAATGTAATTGGTGGAAGAATACAAAGAGAAAGGCCTGGACGAAAGTATATTCACCAAATAATGACTAAAGCGAATGCAAACTACACCTACAGACAACATATCTGGGTGATGTCGCGGGACAGGTTCGCGTGGTGAGCACAGCACCGACAAGAGCGCAGTTTTTAAGTATGAAAGAAGACGTGCGTTAACAGTTCCCTGCTTCCACGCGCCATATCGAAGTTAGCAAAGCGCCCGTGGAAGACAAATCGCTAACGCAAACGTTATACAGATTGCGAACACGAATAATAGTAGGCGCGAGACATTTGTACGAAATAATTGCAATCGCCGACTTTACAATTAAAATCACGGAACAATGGAAACTAAACTAAAAGATTTGTAAAAAAATTCTATACGCCAAACATGACACTTTAAAAATAAATTTCTTAATGGGAATTATTTTACAGTTCAGACATCCGCGCACTTTATTTATATATAGTTAATGATTTTTTAATTGTTTATGAAGATATTTTCCGAAGCAATTAAGTTTATGGGCGCACGGCGTCCGCGAGTTAACTCGTGTAATAAATACAATCAAAACATCTAAAATTAACCTTTACCACGACATTTAAAACCATTTAAATTGACTGATCGACATAGACAACTAAATATATAGATGAATTCCTTGTTTCAATATTTGCATTTTGCTGACGTGATCATTTTAGTACCGCTTACGTAATCAAATAGCTCCTAGACTTTTTTTAAATATATGACTTGATTGGAACGAAAATTTAAACGTTGACAATATAACATGCATTAATGTAAAAACTACGTCTTGTTTACACAAAGATTTAATTTTCGAAGAGTAAATACTTTTACTGTCATATATCACTGTATATCATATCACACAAGAAACAACATTATAAACTTCAAAATATTGGGCTCGATGGCTATGTTAGTTAGTTTAGTAATAAGTTATTTAACATACAAAAAACAAAAAGGAAAAATAAATGGACACAATATAGCACATCTGAAACCACTGAATTTGGCATACCACAAGGCAAGGTACTTAGACCATTGTTATTTATTTTATACTCTAATGATATATTTAAACTTAAATTGCATGCTAAAATAATATCTTACGCGAACGATACAGTACTAATAATTTATGAAAAAACTTGGATTGACGCTACTATATTTGCAAATGAGTATATTAATACCATAAAAAAGTGGATGGATGAAAACCTACTATCAATTAGTATTTATAAAACATATTTTCTACGATTTGCTATTGAACAGAAAGATAACACTGAAACTACCAATGTTCATCAATTGAATAAAACTACTGTATCAAGTAACTATGTAATCTAACTATGTTTTTGTATGGATTTATGCTCGTAAGCTATATAAAATTAAATATATCACTTAAGGAACACTGGAAGGTCAAAAAATTTAACTTTTGTGAAATTGCTAATAATCCATTAAATTTCTACCGAACAATATATTGCATTATTATTAGCTTTGATGAGTGTGACCGATAAGGGAGTTCTAGCTTCTAAACGGTGGGCCGTCCCCCTTCCAGCTGTCTGTGGATCTTGGGATGAACCCGCTGTTACTCCAAATCTTAGCTAAGTTAGCTTAGACATATCTTCCGTATAAGAAACGAAAAACTACCTAAACGGATTTTCTCATCAGTGCCAGAGAGAAGAAATCCTGTAGGACGAGCCAGGAGAACGTGAAAAAGATAAATGGAGAGATTCCGTGATGAAAGATGGATCTATCAGTGAGCCCAAGTAATCGACACAGCGCAGGACAGAGAGCGGTGGAAAAGCTGTCCAAGCATTAGACCCGATTAGGATAAACGGGATGATAAAGAAGAATTCTTATAACCGTGTATACACGGCAGCGGCGCTCGGCAGAAACGCACTGCCTGGAGATGCATCAAATATTGATTGTCCACTAGGAAATTCATACTTCGTTACAACCGCGAGGCAATAGACGCTATAATTGGTTTGGATTATAAAGTGGAGCCCTGTTGCTAGGCGGCGCCAGACCGTACACACAATCCTCGACACTGATATCCGGTCAGTTAATCGAAAATCAACTTGAGAAATTCAATAATCGATATATTTTTTAAAAAACCATACCATCTCTGCATATCTAAAATGTTTATCCGATTCAAAAAATAATAATTCAGATAAATAAACATCTCGAAACCGAACTGACGGGAATGCTAACAATCGAGCAACACGTGAGATAGCAGATTAAAAATGTCTCAAGCTCTTCATTAATATTGGCTTCTCGACAAAGTTCAATCTGTCGACCTTGCCTCTGGGTAACACTAAAATTTGATAAGAATGTTTAAATAATAAAATATACCATCAATGTATTCAACTCCCAACACAAAACCAACATTATATACATATGACAATTTGACACTAATCTATTAGGTGAGTAACTAATGTGGCAGAGCACTGGCTTAGCATGTGAGAATTATCCTATTTTATAAATTGAACAAATTTTTTCATCACCATTTACATAAAATCAATAATTAAACATTATAAAAGAAATGCGCTTTATAAATCATAAATGTCACTAGTATTTTATTCTGTATCACTAAACTAGGAAAGCATTAATATAGCACGCATGTTAACATTTTATTAAAAGAACAATAACGTTTACTTAATTATTGAAAACGTTAACATTTCGATGACGCAATTATATAATGCTTCAAGCCGCTTGCAAATGAGCTCCATATATGTAAATCACAATTTGGCAAACCCACCAGAGTCTGCCGACACTCGCTTACAGTGGATGTATGTAGATCGTGTAAGGTGAATCGGGGCAAGTGCGACATATAAATCATCGACATAAACTTTGAACTGTTTTCAAACTTCATAAGATGATGCTGTGATCATTAACCATTTCCTAATTTAAATCTTTAAAAATCGGCATGTAACCTTTTAGGATAGCTGATATTGAGAGCATTTAATGAAAACAGGACGAGTCTATGCACTTACCCCAAATTTGAGGTAAATGCATCTAGTTGTATTATTTCTTCAAAACAGGGGGGTCCTGTGATATTTTAAATACTAATTAAATGTAATGGTTTGATACGAACCTCTTATCACTTAACACAGAAAAATCAAAATACGTATGTTTTTGTATTAACGAAAGAGCATCGTCGCATCAAAATCCTACACTCATCGTACGTGACTGCAAAACAAACAAGAACACGGCTTCCCCATGCCAATGTGAAAAATTAAAACGAATTAAAATTATTAAACATCTGGGAGTACTGATCTATGACCATCTTATCTGGAGAGAACATATATCGAACCTAGCTAAACGCATAAACTAATTTACTTTTTTAAAGGAATACGATGTATTGACTACAAACTCTTAAGATCGGCGCACATCACACTCGGCTACTCCTTAATTAATTATGCAATTTTACAATTCTTAGGGTAATAAATAGTCGTCCCTTTAGATATCCATCAGATCTTATATTTAAAGAGTACAATGCTCAAGACATAAGACAAATCTATATGTTGAGACTCGTCCAATATTTCCATGCTAGCGACAACTCACGCCAGGCAATAAATCATGGACACAACACAAGACAAACAACAAACATCTACAGCCAGTTCTGAGAGCAACAACGGCATTTTATCAAAGATTCTACATGTTCTTAGCTCCGAAATTGTACAACACATTCAGCGCCAACTGGAAATCGTTAATTTCCATTAAGATTACACAAATATGGACCCAATATATGATCCAATCGGGTAGAGATCAATCAGAAGCATGGCTATCCAACATTCTAACATAATCATTATACAGTGCCTACACTAATAATTCACTAGTTCTACAACACTTTTACTACATTTTTTTTTCTATTTTTATTCTTGTCGAATCTTTATCTTTCTCGAATTAAATAACACCACAACAGCACGAAAAAAAGTAGCCAGGACAATGCTGTATATATCAGACGTCGAGTTTACTCCATCTCACACAATAAACTACGAGTATATACTTGATTGCAATATAATTATATCTTATGTTTATCATGTTTTATTATAATATAACCTATGTTACAACAAAAAACATGTATGTCAATAAAATCTAATAAATTAATTAAAAAGATATAAAATCAAAATGCATCTTCCCCGAATTGGAAAGAGATCCAGGTTCGAATCCCGGTAACAATAACAATATTTTTCGATAAAATCGATTTTATATGTATATCTTTCTAATTAATACATTTAATTAGTATTTACAATATGAATTAGTTATTTTGGTCCTTAATGGCGGGTAAAACGTGCTAAGTTCCAACAAAAAATCTAGTAAAATAGCTTAGACGGGGCGAGTGCAATATAATATAGTGATTGTTTTTGAAATTGGTTAATTAATTTTTAAAAATATTGAAATTTTCTACACGTCACTAATTGAGAATGTTTCCATACAAAAATATATGGGGTAAATATACAGTAGATGTACTTCTCCCACGGTGTAAAATTTATGGGTTAAGTGTATTTAGCCTTATAAATCGCAATCCGTGGAAATAATCACAAAACTAATATATACATCACAAACTACAACTCAAAATAAAGGTGCTCACCTAATATCAGCGCCCTGGCACAAAAGATTATCGAGATAAACGAAAGATTGAAAAGGCATGCACAAGTCGCAAGTCATAATTTGAAATGGCAAACTAATGTTTGTATTTGCACCATCTCTGGACTGTCTCTTCAAATATTGATTTATAACATTTCTTTATAGATTGCGGCACTGGAAACGTAATCAAACGTAATTAGGGGACTTCGATGCGCTTACCCCGACTCATCTTAATAATATATTATTGATTATTAAACCGTTATTGTGATTAGGTTTGATTTTAAACTCTGATTGTAAACTGATCATTCGTAATGCTTCAACCAATCACAGGTACACTAGAAACTAAACCTGCACCTGTTAAATCTCAGTTACCAATCATCGTTACAATCGAACACAATCACAGTCACAGTAATGGTTTAAATAACAGTTTACCATCTACACTCGAATATTCCCAACAAAGTATCTCTGTAATATGTTAAAGTTGCAATATTGCCAGATGAAATATCTATTTATCTTGTCCAGTGGTTCCCAACCTTTATCGCGTCACGGCACACTATTCAAATTACAACATTTTTGCGGCACAATATTTACGTACCTATAACATATTTCAATCTCTTAAATTAACAAATTTTGAATACTTCACATGAAAAATAACCAGATGCAAGATTTTACATAAAACCATAATGTAACATATATAATAATATAAAAACCATAAAAACAACAAAAAACAAAAATGCATGTTTCATAATGTTTAATAGCATTATGATAATACTTTTTTACAGTTTCTTTTAATAGTAAAGAAAAACTTACTATACATAGAGCAGAATACTCTACTCAGTAGACGATTGAATTTTACTACACGCAAAAATATTTTGCGGCTCACGGCACACCGATTGGGAACCACTGATCTAGTCTAGAGCAACGTAAGCTGTATGGAGAAACGTATGATAAATTACGATTTCTCTGAATTGTCTCGCACATTACATTTCAAAGAAATAATTTTAAAAACACGTATTTATTCGAAGAACTGTTGAAATTTTGATTTTTATTAAATTCATCATTGCTGCTAATATAAGTAAATTAATAAAAATGGCCAATTGGCATTTGGCAAAATTAGTTTTTTTTTTAAGTAAACTTGGATAATATAATTAATTGTTCTTTCGCCGTGCCGAATGTCCTTAAACGAACACGTGCGCGATCGGGCCGATTCGCCGATTTTGTGAGAATCCGCGGCGCACCGTGGGAACCGGCCGGGTGTTCCGACATTGCCGATACGACACGCACGAAACATGATAGCGGCGTAGATCATTAACGGCAACCTCACGACTCGTGTCACCGACACAGCTGTTTGTTATTATTATCCGAGTGCTTGTACTAACCGAAACTATCCGGAATCGTTCGAGATATGCAAGACGCGCAGAAATACACGTGTCTGGAAACTCCCAGTCCGACCGGAAAGGAGGTGAATCTAAATCGTATGTGTACAGGGTCGAAAATGCTACATTAAACTATATTACGTATATAAATCTCTGTCACAAATAAAAACTATATGCCGAGTGTGCACATTCCGCGTGAAACTTATTTCTGTTTATTAATTTTAAGACTTTTTTTTTTAATAATCAGCTTTTTAAATGACCCTGATAAGACAAGCTAGTCCTAGAAAGGCATTAAGACAATTGGAGGAATAACAACTAATAAAGTTAGGTTACAAATTTACAATTGAGCAGAATAATCAAAATATTAAAAACTATCGTGTAGGTACAGATGTGAATGGTTCCAAGGTCAACGAAGTCCAATCACGCCACATGCGACAATCCTGGGCGTGTCAAAGCAAATGTATTTATTACGTGTTTGAATGACTGTTATTAACCATGTTTAATACGATGTTATAAAAATGAGTTTAATTTTTTTTAAATAAAACAAACAATAAGTCTCTTTAATGTATATTATTACACGAAATTGTACAATGTACACAACGAGATTGAATATACGCCTCTACGGGAAAACATTTCTGTGCAAGCAAAATAATAATATTCCGTAAAGCCCGGTTGTGTAAGTGAAAGTGATGAAAAGAAAATACTTTCTATTCTTTGTGAATTCCAAGAAATAATTCCAATATATTGAAGACGATTTTATCTTACACGTGCCGTCCTGTCGCTGTTCAATCCCTGCCGAATTTGAAGGTTACGATTGGCTGAAATTTTGATGAGTACAATAACTGCACATCAATTGTTTAATGCCACAGCCTACATGAGAATATATATTTTAACGCAGTTATAAATGTTATTAGATATATTTGAAAAAAGGATTCTCGATCGAGATTATTCGGAACCGTCTTAGAAAATGGAGTGTTGGCTTAGGCATCAACGACTTAACCGTGTGATGAGACGAAAATTTCAAAATTTATAAAATTAAGGAGGCTATTAGGCATATCATTCTCGAAGTTTCAAATTCTTTAAGCTCTTCCATTCTCCGGTTAGGTTATGTTAGGTTATCGCGTACTGGGCCGACTGGAGCAAAATGTTATTTTCGAAGACCTGTAATATGGTTTCCTGCGCCAAAGTGAGAGACTCATATAGAACAAACGGTCGTATCAGCATTCAATATGTAATAGTTTAATATTTCAATTGTGTGACAATAACCTAGACGAGAACAATTTCCTTAGAATAATTAATTAATATGTAAGTAAGTTTCTCAACATAGATATTACATTAATATATAATTTAGCAATAATGCCAAAATGAAGCACGAAATGAACAAATCTACCCGCCCATGTGTTTTTATTTTGAAATACTGTCAAAGTAATAATAATTCGGTATGAAGTTAGGCAGGCATAAAAACGAAATTTTCATTATTAAAATCATTTATTTTTCGCTTTAAAATTGCAAAAGAAAATTAAATAAATTTGTTGAACTGAAATATAAACAACCACTTGAACAAGTTTTTGATTATTATTTTTGCACGTCCTTGGACGAGCTTTCTAGCTAATATGATAGAAAACGAAACTGAACCGATTTCAATGTGGTTTTTTCCAGCGTTTTGGTCCTTCCTCTGGAATTTTTTTAGCCGTCACGATACGACATCTTAAAAATTAGCCGAATTTAATGAAATACTGACATGTTTAACACACTATTTTT
The DNA here is from genome assembly GCA_031772225.1 of Eubasilissa splendida. Classification (NCBI taxonomy): domain Eukaryota; kingdom Metazoa; phylum Arthropoda; class Insecta; order Trichoptera; family Phryganeidae; genus Eubasilissa; species Eubasilissa splendida. Next base: position 20,139,349 of record CM062856.1, read on the forward strand.
GACTTTTCTCATAATGTGTAAGGAAAATTGTATCAAATTAAAATTGTGCAAAATTGAATTCATCGTATCTCAAAATCAAATTTTCATTTATTTTCTAGTTGAAAATATTCACAATTGAAATGTAAACATATCTTTGAAATTATATGAGTGAATATCAAATTTCAAATGAATATGATAATGTAATAAATATAATATTGATTTCAGCAGACATTCAGATTATAATACCTTCTTAACGTAAATATCATGAGATTCAAATTTCTTTTAATTTCAATATTAATTGCATTTGAATATCGAAAATCCTTAATATGATCAATATAGTTGATGATAATATTTAAAATGAAGGATAATCCTTCATCTAATGAAATGATTCATCTGTATGAAGTGCAGCAGTGCGAAAGAATACATTAATTGAATTGAATTAAAAAGTTATAATTATAATGCGCAGTTATAACAAAACCAAAAAACGTCTTGCAGTCGCGCCAGCCGCACGTTGCTATTGGCAGCATTTTAAAAACACGTTGTTTAGAAACTACACACACACATCTAGACCGAAGTACTAGCTGACTTGTCATCGACACAAATGTTTGTTATTTTTATTATGTACTAATATAATAATACATTAATCCACCATAGCGAATAATATCGCAACAACTACACAAAATATGTCCACAATATCCTGAATTTCTCACAGCTGCTTTCCCGGTAGCCTTCCAAGGACCTTACTTAAATGATGACAATGTGTCGGGTCGGGTGTGCCGCAGCCCGGCCGTGACTCTGTTCGGCCAGTAATCAACCATTCCTCACTTGGTCCGCTGCCTGCGCTATCAGGCGCCCGATATCATCTGGGAACGCGAATATTGTAAATCTCAATATAACAAATTGTAATGTGAGTAATAAACGCGCGGGCCACGACAGTTGCGCAGTATAAGTATTGCGCCGCGCCAACAGCAACACGACAATCTGCATAATTCTATATTAGCATATTATAACACAAGCTGACTATTATATTATTACGTCTGCCGTTATTTACTGCGAAATAAATACATTGTTTTACCACCTCCGAATAAACTGCGAAATTACTATCCGCCGGATAAATTTATTCGGTGGCTAAATCCTCCTGTCATTATTATAAATATATATTTTGATTTTTTTTTATGTGAAACTTCTTTAGTCGTGATATTTGTAGATTCAAACGGTCAAAGTTCACCGTCACGAGGATTTGAAATGAAAATAAATAATCAAAATTACTATAATAAAATAGTCTTCAGAATTTTTTTTTTCGTTTAAAAAATTCACCTCGGTTACCCCCCGTGCATGCGAAAGAGACGACACTGGTCGCGATGTCGTTTTCGCACGCACAGTTCACATACCCGCGCAATTAATTTCGCTCGGGCGAGCGAGATTGCATTTGCAGTCTCAATCGTTACTTGTTAAATTAGTCCATTTTTCGTATTCCGATCAAAATAATTGATATATTCGCGAATGTCCCGACGTATATAGAATGTTCTCGAGCATATTGAAGGAATAATTTGTTACTGTTTTAGATTTCGAATTATTGACATTTGCACACTATGTTTATATCTTTACTAAAAAATTAAATACACATCGTAAGAGAAAACGTGTAAATATACGCCCTATGGTAAAATAAATAATTTACGTAGCTCGATGTGTTGTAGAAAATGGACAAACAATCCTCACGGCTGCTAGTTGTTGCGTATCACCTAACCAACAAATTACAAAAAAATCGAATTTATTCAAGAAGCATGTAAGATATTTAGGTAGATTAGTCGAGAATGTTTGTATCATATATTAATTGTCATAAGCCTATAATGTCGTTTCTAATGATAAATAAATATTGTTGTTTATCAATATACCGTTAACATATGCTATATCGGTGCAATAACCTTTTCGTGTTGAGGCTTAAACATTTCACCTCGGCAGTGTGCGTAATGCTAGTGAGATGAACGATTGGTAACTGCTATGTTTCTAGTGTACCAGTGATTGGTTTCCGAATCATGAATAATCAGTTACCAATTATCGTTACAATCAAATGCAAATGTCAGTCACAATTAAAATAACGGTTTGACTCATGAAATAAGTCGCCTCATCTACTGCGTTTATCTGCGACCATAAGTATATTCCTAATACCGTCGCTTTTTCCTAGATTTCATCCGTCCAAAGTTGAGCAGAATCTCACACTATTTAGTGGGTATTCCTTCCTTTGAGATTCTCGTGTTCCGCTGTTTTAACACTTACAGCCCGGTGGGTCAAAACAAAACACGTCCGGCGGTGGTGGGTTACTTTAGACCCACCTCAAGTTTTCGATATTTCAACCGTTTTGTGGGAGATTTTTTATAGATATTTCATTTTAAATATGATTTAATGAAATGACATGATGTGCCGTAATGCTAAAAAAAAATTTAAAAAATATTACGAATAATGTACATATTCTCACGCATCAACAGACGCCCTACACAGCCAAAATACAAACATCCACTGAGCATGTGATCTTCTCGTCGGAACCCGAGCAGGTAGTGTCATAAAATTTACAGGTGGGCGCAACGCCCCTCAAATAATTATATTACTGGCATTGTCTAGGGACCGCCAGACGAAAATAATTGAAAACAAATACGTGGACGCATACCTGATATCCTTTGTCTACCCGCTCAAAATGTTGACAATATACGTTTCGGCGTAAGCGCTGAGATTCAATCCGACTGTTTTAGGTCAGTTTTAAAGCGTTTTTTCACATTTCTATCAATAACTCATTTGAATCTCGTCCGATAACATTTATTTGCATCTCAAATTATTTGAAAATATTTAATAAAAGATTAGCTAGAAGGAAAACAGCATTAAACGAATATTTGTAGCGTAATTCATATTTTTACAAATACCCGGGTCAAATCTGACCCACCACCGCAGAGTATGTGTTAAAACTATCACCCGTCATTAAGCACACAAAATAACGGGAGACATCAGTCGTTTATTATTTAGTCGTACCTGAAGTATGGCACAATCGACACCACAACGAATATGACGTCAATCAATCTTTCCAATACACAAAAAGAAAGATTTGATGTAAGACTGTTTGATTGACAGATATTTGGAAATCAGTCGCTTCAAACCGTAAATATTTCAGACTTGTTACTGGGGTTTTGTACAGAACGCACATTAATATTCCTTTTACTCTGGCTTTGTACTCGCGAATGAATATGATTAAAGATAATTTGGAGAAAAAAAAAACCCGAGACACGAGACGTGATTCCGAGAAGAAACAATCGTCAACGCTAACAGGTAAAATGTTACCAAATTACTAAGTAATCTCAATTCAGCGACAAGCGTGCGTCTCGACTCGATGCGCCGACTCGCAACTAGTTGAGTACATTTGAATAGATAATATGCAAAGTGGCTCAACTCGCTCGGGGATTTCGTTGTGCTATAACTTTTTATGTTACAAGGAACACCGCGCATGACAATCAATGAGCTCATTTCTTGCAAATTTTTGATGTCCACCGCCAATGTTTACGCGAAGACTTCGCCTACGCACGATAACACTGACGACAATCACAGGTTTAATTATTTTATTTAATCATCCACTTCGAATCGTTAAAATATAACGGCTAAAGATTACAGGATCTTCCAAATATTCTTATTTTCTCGATTAACAGCGCGAAATGTGACGCATTAAAGTGAAACGGTATAATTATAATTGACTAAATGTAACCCGTCAATAATGACGGAAAATTAATGGTTTCTATAACCTAAATTTATATAAACAATTAACGATAAATACAATTGAAAAATCTACGAATTTTGATTTAAAAAATATGGACGAAACTACTTATTTATTGAATCGATTAACGATGTTCCACGTGCAAAATTATTGTCACAGATTTTAAGTCTGCTTTTGTTTGAAATTTTTTATATAAATATTATTGCTCTATAATTTTGTTGCTATGCGACATGAGCGGATACGGATGGAATCGCGGAGGGGCAAGAGACTATATACTCATCCATAATAAACTCCGAAAAAAATACTAAATACAATATGTATTTTATATTAATTTCTGCATTTTGTCTCACTAGCGTTTCGCATTCGTATTATTCCACGCATTCGCAACAATTATCCTGTCCTTGTCAACAATTTAAGCATCTTTGAAGTTTTAGAAAAAAATGTGGAAAAACATTATCCTTTTAGATACCCATCAGATCTTTTATTTAAAGAGTACAACGTTCTAGACGTGAGATAAATCTATATGTTGATATTTCCATTCAAACAATAACTCACCCCTAGCAATAAATTATGGTCACGACACAAAACAACGAATCAACATCTATACACCAGTTCCGAGAGCAACGACATTCTTTTAATGTTTCATGTTTTTAGCTCCGAAACCGTACAGCATACTTAACACTAACTCAAAATCGTTCACTCACAAAAAAAATTGCGCAAATATGGATTCAATACATGATTCAATCGGGTAGAGATCAGTCAGAAGCATCGCTGGCCAACATTACAAATTAATCACAATAGAAAACACTAATAATTCATCTTAGATTTACAATTCAATACACTTTTTGACTGTCTATTTATTTTTCTATATCTCTGTCAAATCTGACTCTTTTTATTTTTTATTAAATAACACCGCAGTAGCACGGAAAAAAACTGGCTACTTTAACACAGACGGTAATGCTTTGTATCAGAGGTGGATGCCTACTGCATCCCATACAGTAAACTAATAAGCGTGTTATATAATTGAATGTTCACTTCTGATGTACAAAAAAATTATGTCAAATAAATAAATAATTTCACAGATGGAAAATATTTTTCGTTTCGAATGAAAATAATTTCAAAAATACCACATGAAATAACCACTTAATGAATGTATGGAGCGGAGCTTAGTATAAAAAATTAACATTATTTTTTAAATTGTTCTACGAATTTATGAACACGTTCTCTCGTCTTATTTTATTTTACCTTATTTTAAAAACACGTTAAAATTGTAAAGTACCTCCTGGCTTACAGGGCGAATAATTTCCCCGCCTTATTGTTTTAACCGAGGGGAAGGGCAATAAAAAATAGCAATTTATGTTCCGCCGGGCCAGGTGAGCGGACAGACGGTGCATAAATTGTTTAGCACTTAGATAAAAGATACCAAACGACCATCGTTCTTCGCAATTTTCTGTTAATTAGCGACCAATGTTGGGAGGTTCCATCGCATTATTCAAATTGTCTACATTTCAACATTTTTCTGTATAAAATATTAATTTTAAATTTCACGGATGCTTCGAACCGCCCTGTAGTAAACGTAAATATGTATATCTGAAGGAGTCAATACTTTGCAAATATATATAAAATAAGCGTAAATGAAATAATTTTAGATGGTTTTTGATTCGGAAACAATTATACAATTAGTTAATTATACAATTTCTAACTACACTATAATAGTATTTTATATAAATCGCTTGTATTTTTTTTTTGTTTTGTTTAAATGATAAACAAAAATATGTATATAGTTTATTTATAAATTGGGAAATAAGATTACAAAATTACACAATCAGTATATTTACTTATCTCTACATAAATAATGATTATTTGTTGTACCTACTTTTGTCATACGAACCGAACCCGTTGAATGGACGAAATTATCGAAGCAAGATTGACGGAGAACGTCAGTCACGGGGAGACCTTCATCTAGCGCTGGATTGACGATGGAAATTGGATGATGGCGACGATGATGAACTGAATATATATTAAATGTCTATAATATAAGGTGCACCCTGAACAACGATATTTTTTTCCAATTTCAATGTTCATCTTTTTATTTTTGTGTTTTATTGCGTTGGCAGACAGTGATACTTTATTTCATTTTATTAAATTACTTTTTTTTGCGTTACAGAATTTTATAACTCATGTTTGTTGTGTGCCGCATATGTTGTGAATAGAATTCTACTCATACAGGCGGCCCTGTATCTTTCAGTACAGTATAAAACTGTCTGGTAAAGGATATTGAGAATGTATTTACCTACTTACTTTTAAAAATATTATAAATTACTCGTATTACCAGAATATTTGAGAATAATTTCTAACAATTATGACTGAAGTGTGTAGGTATATAAGAATATTATTGTTATTTTTTTTTTTATCAATCTTCACTTTTAAAAAATGCGTCCTCAATAAATATAAGCAGACGCGTGATGTGATGTACACGCGGTAACCGGCTGCATCCATATCGCGATTCCACCCGCGTTAGGTCTAACCACATTCTTCAGTTATCGTGTGCATTGTGTTCCATTGAACTGCATCGGGGAAAGTAAAGAAAAACTCATAAGCAATCTATCGGAAAATCCAAATGTTCCAAACATTTTCATTAAAATGGCTATCTACATTGTTTACTTAAATTTAAAATTTAAAAAAAAAATGACTTAGAGATAAATTCAAAATCGAATTATAAAAAGTCGTGTGTATAATCGGACGGCATTTTGCGATGTGTTAACCCTCAAAGTTACCCTTGACCATGTCTTTTTTGCCTGTCCATTGCGGATCACAGGTTTTTTTTACAATAATCTTGTCAATGGTAATTTTCAACTCCCGGTTAACTTGTGTCATCTTCTTTCCCTCAACTCGCCTCATTTAAGCTATATAATAGCAAATTTCTTGAATGTCAATGGTATTAACTTGTAATGCAATGTTCCCTATTTTATAATATTGTTGTACTGCTTTCTATGAAATAATGTTTAAACTTGTTTAATGGCACAAATCACTCTTGAAGGGTGGATTACCTATTTGAAAGAAGAAGAAGACGAACCCTCAAAGTTGAAGAAAAAAAAAACAGATTCTTGAGTCATATTCTTCATACATATATTTTTGAATGTATGAGTGTAATATTAAGATATTTATTGAAGTTGCAATTTTAAATAGATATAAAAATATTTCACCAACCAAATAATTTTTCGATAGATATCTTTCTAGTTGATTCATTCAATTTATTTTACATATTCTTCATTTGCAAAAAAAAAATTAAGCAGCTTGGACGTTTGAAATTTTTTTTAATATCACAATAAAACAATCGTCCAAAGGTCAATCGTATTAAGCAAGGCCCAAGATCGCGAAGAGTGGAATCAAGGCAGTTAGCGCTAGCAAAATAGAGGACCGCGATGCTCAGTCATGAGCACATCAATCAAGAGAGAGAGAAAGAGAGAAGCTTAAGGTGTTATTTCAAATTAAGATAAATGGAAGCAATATTTGAATACGTCCAAAAATACACAATTACTGGATTTTCACCTACAAAGGCACTGTTATTAAACAAATAATATATATCTCTTAGAGACAAAGCTGTTTTTTATTAATGGTAAAATATGGAAGTATGGGTAATTACAGGGCTTACGAAATGTCTTCGGATGGCTTAAGTGATCATTTTATATAAATATAACGTTCACCATTCTCACTCATCAATCTCCATATCTATCAAATTTTTGAAAGTTGTATATATATTTATATGTGGACTCACTTCGAGTACCACTACATTATCGCCATCTATGGACTAAATTTGATCATTCAATCCTTGAAACAGCATATATGTCACAATGAGAATCTAACTATTTTTTTGAAATAATTAAAGCAATATTCTTTATCTGTAAAATGTTTTAACACATTATACTAGTATATATATATATACATATCATCATACATACATACATCAATCTCCATATTCATAAATTTTTTCTATTTGATGGGTGAGAATGGTGAACGTTATATTTATATAAAGTGATCACTTAAACCAGCCGAAGACAGGTCGTAAGCCCTGTAACTACCCATACTTCCAAATATTTCCATTAAATATAATAAAAAAAGAGCTTCGTCTGTATGAGATATATATTATTTGTTTTTAAGATAAATATGTACATTATCGTGTTTCATTTAAATATCTGAATTGTGCAACACTGCTGCACAGCGAAGCGCGCACTCATATTTTGATATTATAATAAAGATATCAAATCTTTAACGTCAAATATCTCGGATTGAGTTGATTGTGGCTTAGCACGCTGTTGCAGAATACCATACAATTATTCTTCGAAAATGAGAAAAACCAACACAACGAAAAGAATTGTAAAAAAAATTGATAAATACAGAAGTTGATTCAATTATGGTTTTCAGCAGTTCGGTCGATTTTGAACATCAACAGCCAACAGGCGGGCATACCGCACCCAGAAAGAAGAAGGTGCTCCTTGTCATGTTTCATTATTAGATGTTACCAACACGGTCGGGATTAATAATATCATCTTCCCGCTTACTCATCATTGTGTACCCGCCGGGTCTATTAATGCCGTCCCGACATTGACCGACACAAGCGACCATATCACAACGCAAAACTTTAATCACGCAAGATACCGCGGCGCTATTGACATATTATAATTTGCCAAAACGACAGTATGCCAACAAGTACGCACTTACACTAGAGTATTCAGCATCTAAAGGGGGCACTGCAATTTTGTTTAACACAATATAGAATATATATTTTTGGGGGCTCTCGGGTAAAATGTATCACGAAATTGCGTAAAATTTAAAATAATTTAAAATAAAACAAATGTATATATGCCTACCTACTTAAATGCATATTATTTTTACAGGTAAGAAGACATGTTATTTTCTATAAGTCATTTTTTAATAATATCTTCTAAATTAGGAGAAAGCGTGCTCTTTTGTAAAGACCCAGGCATTTTATGTTTTATTGTAGGAAAAACAAAATCTATCGTCCTTGATTCATACTTATTGGTGATTTTGTACCGTTCGACTCAGATTTGCTACACCTCTTGTATTTTTTCCGTGTGAAGCCACCCTTATTTAGGGCATCGTTATTATAATCAATTCGAATTCAGAAGTTTCTCTTGCCAGTAGAATATGTAACCGATTACACTATTCTAACCAATTAATTTTTGACTCGATATGTTATCCTTTTATCGTATTGTATTGATAGTTTTAATAGAAAATAATAGACGTTTCACTGTGCAAGAGTGAAGTGATTCATCTAATTTGTTTTAAATGTACATCATAAGAGACAACTATATGGACATGAAATAAAATTCGGATGATGAAGACACCAAAACAAAATGCAACGATCTGTATACGAGATGGGGCGGGGCGAAACACACACTAAATGCAGGATTGGTATGAAACATGTGTCTAAAGCATATAACGCGTTTTTTTTTTGTTTATTTCCTTATTTTACATCATACACAACACCTACGTTGACATTGACATCTGAATTCAGAAAAAATTAACACAATATAATTGTAAATATCAAAAGATTCTTGTTACGTCCAACATGTTTACACGCGCGTATTTAGCAATACATACATGGCGGTTGGTTCGCATTAAAAACACAAATAATTACATTAGATACTTTAGTTAGCGGAAATAATAATCTCACCGTCGGTGCGACAATTAACACACACTGCTTAGATTATGTTTATATATTATTTTAACACCGTTTTCTCGAGCAGGACAATGTTTAAATATTGGATGTCAAGTATTAATTAAAATAAATGTGAAACTCTTCGCCGGGCCAATCGAGCGGGCCACATTCGTGAAATAGGTTAAATCGACCGTTCCCCGAGCCGACGTAATCCGATTAAAAGTTAGAGCGACGATCAGTCAAGCGATCGACTTAAAACTAAATACATTTCGTAGCTACAAAATGTATAACACGTAACAGGACCGCGGTTCAACAGACGGGCGACACGTGTTGCGCACTCATTTTCCCCGAAAATAAATTTAAAAAACAATACCGTCTGCAGGCCGTGGCTGCACAAACTCGCTCGAATGCTCGGTCCGAGAAACTCCATCCGGGACCAAACTTAATTTTAAGTAAAAAGTGATGGTTGTATTAATTCGATGCGTTGGAAAAATCATAAAAAAAGTCAGAGGTGTTGCGCTGAATATTAACATATATATGTATATAAAAATACCTTTCCGCAATATCTGCAAGAATCAGATTTCGTCTGTGTATGAAAATGTGTTTTTTATATTTTTCTCGGGCACCAATATTAACGGAAGTTACAAATTCTTCTAATATACACGGGAGTATATCATCTCCACAAAATCCGATATCCCATACATCAACATCTTTACACAGCGTATGTGCCTAATCTTAACCATGTCAGAGATATAAACATTTGAAAAAAAACGTAATTATGCAATAATTTCGGCTGATTGAAATATTTTACTGATTCCAAATGATCATTAAATACAAAATATTAATGGTCATCGGATTTCGAGCGGCCAGACTATTTTTTGTTACATGATTTAGGGCCTGAAGCAAAGATATCGATTAATAAATTAACAAATATTTATTTCGAAGTACGTAGTCTCCAAGCTTAACACGACTTTGTAAAAATTTTAAACGATAATATTTTCTGTAACAGTGCAGAATTTGCACATATTCCTTGCATATTTTCGACTAGTGATTTAGTCAGGTATCCACCCATAAAATATTGTGTACTACTAAATCTGTTACACCATGTATATACATATACTCGAGAGATAGAAATGTATTACAGTTGAGTTATTCCGCGCAAAAGTACGGTTATACTGTAACTTTTGTGGCAAAACCTCGACAATGGCACGTGGTAGCGTAAAACGTCGGCCTTCCTTGAGGAAACCGTTCAAAAAAACAGCGATCCGACCTAGAAGAGACATTAGTTCCATACCTTAAATTAAACGTATAATATATATTATATATATATATATATACTCACTTGTCATTTAATATATAAACTTTTTCAATGAGTATGCAGTAGAGGGTGATTGATCATTGAAATTTTTCGGAAGTTGCGTCATGAAACCCTATGCAGTAGGTAGTATTTCTGTCGAAATGTAAAAGCGCATATTGCCAGACATAAAACAACCGCAAGCAATAATGAGATGATTTTGTTATCAAGTGTTCGTCAATTGTGCCTACTTTCGATTATTTTGTATATTGCTTTGTTATATGGCCGACTTAATCAACGCTTTGAATAGTCATAAAAAACGTATTTAATACAGATTATTTTTAAAGACATAACGCCCGTAGGCGCGAGACATTGGGAATGGACGGGTTGACAATTGCTTTTAAAATCAATGTGTATACTTTGGTTAATGTTTTCTTTTGGGAAGAGTACAACAGTCGTTAACACAATATCTAAAGTGTTCATTTTTTGGCATTGTCAAAGTGCTCGCTGAGGAAACAATAGATAAATAAATAAAAAAGTTTTAAAAAAAACGCATTCACAAACAGACGAAATCTCTCTTGATTCTTGTGGCCAGTGGTAGAAGGGATGTAAGTAGGGAACCGAATATTCTTGAAATGAAGTCACAAAAATTATTAAATAAAAATTAAATGCGGTAAGTAACAAGAATTATTGTGCTTATTAAGATCATTTCATGTTTATGTGGTATAATTGATATCTATATTCCACCTTTGTAAGTTAGCTGTCAAAATGAACAAAAATGGCATGTAGATGACATATAAGAATCGCGGATTGACGATTTTTAGGTACGTAAGATTTCTCCCTTACCGTAAACAGCATAGATAAGAAAAGATGACAGATGTCAATGTTTGGCGTACGATTTAGCTAAAATAGTTTTTTTTTTTTTCAAATTAAATATATAAAAGAGAAAACATTGAAGTAATCTTAATCTCGACATATTAAAAACACGTTCGTTTTTGTCCCGCTCGTGCCCACTGACCTGGCCGCTTAAGCGAGAACTTTATAGCCACAAATGACACTAATGAAGCCGCCACACGCAGAAAGTCATAGATATAGGTGGGGAAGGGTAATATTATTATGGGTGCTGATTATGGTAAGGGGGAAAGAAATCTTAATTACCATAGAAAATATCTTTCCGCGATTCTTACGTCATAATTTTAATTGCATCGACTTTTTATTTACGCGCGGCGTTTATCACCAATGGCTGCGTAGCGGTCACTATTGGCTGCGAAGCAGCCAAAATAGCCGACTCCAGGGACTATCAGCAAGCAATTGGCTACAGCCGTTGAAACCCTAACCGCGCAGCGGTCACCAATGGCCGCACAGTGTCCACCATTGGCCGCGCCAAGCAGTAAACTTATCTGATAGTGCATTTTAGATAGTATAAATCAAGGGCCCGTTGGCCGTATAATAATCAAATGACAAAATGAACGAATCATCTGTTGTATTGATGTGACTCTTTATCTTAATACAACATCAGAATATAGTTCTATGGTTTCATAAATACAAATAAAATTAAATGCTAATCACGGTAGCGACTACTAAAATATTTTTTCGATAAATAGATTATTTTTAATATTTAAATTTGATTTTATTTCTACTTTCTTTTTAATAGTTTCATTTAATTTGTATTAATTCTGTATTTGTAATCATTTTTAAAATGTCGAAATAGCTATTTCATGACAACTGCACACAAGACAGGTGCACATAGTAACAAGTGCACAGAGTCAGCTTGTTACATGTATTTCTATTACTTTGTATGCAGGTATCTGTGTGCATCTGTCTAGTGTGTAGTTCCCAAGTGTGCGGGGGTATCCCGTGGATCACCTGAAATTCTTTTTGTCCTTCGATATGCCCCAAGCAGAATAGTCATGGTCTCTGCGGCGTGATGACAATTCTCAGCCTGACGGCTTCGCGAAATCCCGTACTGATGATATTGCAGACCGATTCTCGAAGTCCGAGGCGATGCAAACTACAATCGCGACAAGTATCCGTAGTGTTTCTGTGCGAGTGTTGTACAAGAAAATAAAACAATGTTCTAAATTTACAATAATGCAGCGCTGTTTTAAAGATCGCCACTAACACAGTGGAGAATGGGGCGAAAATGATGGCTAATAAAAAATAACAAGGCGCTGCGACAATCTAATTTGGCGCGCAATACGATAACAAGATATCTCCAATATTACTCCATTTTGTACAATTTGTGCAGCATGAGCAGGTTTAATAATTCCACTTCTAAATTCCGATTACAAAATGTAAAGAAATCATTTTTATTTCATTTTAAAAGAGCTAAACATACAGACCAGTAAATGAATAGACAATAAATAAAGTGTACATATATGAGAGGGGTTTGGAACATTAGTCGTGGGACGAGGGCCATTCTTACACACATTCTTTGTGGAAACATAAATCCGATAGTTTATAGTAAATGTATTTATTCTTCCAAAATTAAATTTTTGTGTAAACGAGACGTATTTTTTACATTAATGCACATTGAATTATCAGCGTTTAAATTTTCGCTTCAATCGAGTCACATATTTACAAAAAGTCGCAGAACTATTTGATTGCGTAAGTGGTACCAAAGTTATCACGTGGATGACAACAAAATGAAAATATTGAAACAAGGAATTTGCGTTAGTTCATGTCTACATATTTGGTAGTCTGTGCAACACTTACTTTAACCGTCTCGCGCCTTACTTCACGCTCGTCATGCACGTCAAATGTCATTGTCGTACCTCCTGAATTATATAAATATTAAAAAGTAATAATATCTATGTATATTTTTATCTAGTTGTAAAAATTATAATATTCTTACATCTAGTATGCAATATATTAAATTACATAGTATATCAATTAGTATTAGGTAAAGAAATTATAAAATACAAACCTACGGTAAAAGTAGCAAGACCAGTTGCTCCCTTCACATTTGCTGACAGTTCATTGAATTAAACAATTTGAAACCTTCATAGTTAAACTATTTTTTTGTGTTGCCAGATTTGTTTGCGGAAGTCAAAAATCACATCAATCATAAAAATCAAAAATTATACGTATGATGGTAATAATCGATTTTTGAATTTGTATATTTTTTTGCTTTAACCGTCATTAATTTTAGCTTTAATGACTTATACATTAAGAAAAAAACACTATGACTAAAACCACTATGTATTTCTTATTATTTATTAAACAAAGTGTTTTTTTCTTTTCTTATTATTCATATTAAATGTTGCAACAAAGTAATTTTTCAAATATTTTAATAACTTATGCTAGCTTTTCAGAATAGATAGTTGTACAGATCCACGGTGGTTTTAGGTGACGTTTGTGTGCACGTGTGAAATCAAGCTGTCAGATCGATCGTCGTGTATAGTGGTTTTTGTCTCTTTCTACCCAATCTCAAGCTGATCTCTGAGTTTATCTCCAGATCAAAATCACAGTTAAATCTCGGTTGCCAACGATCGTTACAATCGAACGCCAGTCCCAATAGCGTATTAGCTCAATATTTAATATCTATCAATAGAAAGTAAACGATTCGCGTATTTTATAAATCTGTTTACAAAACGGCCACCACTAGGCCCGACATGTCCGATTCGTTTTTAGCAATTTTAAGAAGATTTCGATAAAAATATTACCCAACACAAAAAGGGTCGCATGACTCAACTTCCATAAAATTTTAATGCACTTTCTTCGATCACGACCGGGATATTCCGACCCACTCTCCGTTAAATAAAATACGTTACATGTCTATATATATTTATATTTATATGTCTATATATATTTATATGTCGTTGGTATACAATGATACCCGTATTAACGTTCTTATACTCGTACATTACACCCTCGCCCGCGAACGACTTATAAAATATATTTGAAATATACTGACGCCCAATTTCAAACGCAGTTCGATATGTAGTTTTTTTTACATGGGGAGCCTCTGATAAAGCTTATTTCATGTTAAAAATGAATACATGTAGATAGATATAAATGGAAAGCAACGTATTTTGTGCACACGATAACTCCCGTAGTTCTTGTCAAAATATGGTTTGCGGTCCCCCCTACCCCCCCCCCCCCCCACCCTGCTCATGATCGAAAAAAGTGCGTTGAAATTTTCCAGTTGTGTCATGAGACCCTCTGCAATAGTATTTTTTATCGAAATCCACGCAATATGTACTGGTTGTGTGAAAACATGACGCATGTGTTTGTGTGTGCACACGTGGGAATTTATTATTATTACATTTTGTTAAGGTGATTCGGGGTAAGTGCGGCATAAACTTTGAACTGTTCTCAAACTTCATTAGATTACGCTATGACTTTGTAACTTTGATAGAAGGATCATCAACCATTTCCTAATTTAAGTCTTTAAAAATCTAAATGAAGCCTTTTATAATAACTGATGTTGAAAACATTCTATGAAAATTGGGTGAATACCTGCACTTACCCCAAATTTGGGGTAAGAGCATCTAATTCTATTATTTCTGACAAATTGGAAAAATAATGAAAATGTCTTTACCGATCTGCTTAATGACAATATGAATTAGTTATTTTAGTCCTTAATGGCGGGTAAAACGTGCTAAGTTCCAAAAACTAATATATACATCACAAACTACAACTCAAAATTAAGGTACTCACCTGATACCAGCGTCCTGGCACAAAAGACTATCGAGACATAGGAAAGATCGAAAAGGCATGCACAAGTCGCAAGTTGAGATCGACCAACTGTCATAATTTGAAATGGAATTACAAACCAATTAAAATTTGGATTTGCTCCATCTCTGGACTGTCTGTTCAAATGTTGATTTATAACATTTCTTAACAGATTGCGCTACTGGCATCTTATTTCAAACGTAATTTGGAGACGTAGATACACTTACTCCGACTCACCTCGCATTTATTTTTGATATTATAATTAATTTGTTAGAAAACGATTAATTAGCATTGTACTTGTATTCACATTGTACTGTGGGCGGGTACTATTACAGATTAACGTTCCCACCGCGACGGGAAAGGACATACATATTTTAATTCTTTGAACATGCGAGTGTTGCGGCTTTTGAACGCGTGAATTTCTCAATACGTAAGTTTGATGTGTTTATGTGTACTGAATAAAATGTGCAGTTGCCGCGGTAACGAGTATAACGAATTCGTTTGGTCACTTTTTCGTCACACATTTTGCTGAATTTACTCTAGTAGAATTATTTGAGAGAGGGGGGAGTTAAAACATTTAAAAAGTAAAAATTCTGTATTCAACGCGGTTTAATATGGACAAAAAATCTTCAGATTTGTTCATTTGTTTTTAAAATACATTTCGCGCGGTAGGTATTTACAACAAATTTATTGCAGTAAGAGTATTGTGACATTCTATCTTGTTCGAGAAATTTAAATGCCAAAAGAGATTTTCAATATTCCAGAGCGTTCTGAAAACTTGTGCCGCGTATAATGAATAAAATAATTATCCACTCTAGTCGGTCGGTTTAATTAAAACTCCTCGGGGTAAACTTTCCGAAGGGTTTCTGTTTATTTAAGAACAAACTATGTGGGCGGGGGATCCTCGTGATTGGCCATCCATTGGCACTGCTTATTTCATCGATTAGACATTATATCGTAAACTTTGTATTAAATACTATACAAACCTAGTGCATAATATACTCAAAATATGAATCCAAGATGAAACTGAAATGTGAGCAATTTTAAAAAGTCGCCATCTGATTATTTCGATTAATTAAAATATTTTGCTATTCCAACATATGAGACTCCCCCCGTATCGGATATTAGATATAGTTAGATAGACGGAGAGCTCGGCCATCTCGAATAATAAACAGTATCGATACAGGGAAGCCTCACTTACAAATTGTGTGTAATAGTATTTATTTTACAAGTTTGTTTAATATTATACAATTCGATATACAACGTTGAGGCATTCATAACACAGATCTTCAAGATTTTAAACACTAAAACAATTAAAAATTACCTATTTGTTAGTTGCGATACTTACCGTAGTCGAAGGTGATACAACAGCGTTTGTTTAATATGGCAGTTACATAAACAAACAATGCATTCTTAAAATAAAAAAATACTGTAATTATTTTTTTTGTAAAATTCTACTAATTACGGAACATTTAATATATTTAGCATTATTATTACTATACTACGAAGAGCTTGCATGAGAACTTGTATGAAAGTGGAGGAAACGAGAATGGAATGCCCAGGACAGAAGAGTGTGACATTCTATCCTCTATAGGTACGGAATGGCGTGATGGTAAGTTAGTGACTAGGTGAAATCACGCTAATAATCATATTTTCAATTTTACACAAATATTTTCACATTTAAGAATGATTGGTAGGTATATTACATACCAACTATATTCTGGTATCGAATTAAATTTAACGCCTGGGAAATAGATACCTACTTGGCTGGGTAGGTAGTCGGGTGACAAAGTACCTGACGATTATCAATTTTTTTTCTAAATACGTGTACATACGGCTCACCCTGCTTTCGAGATGGTACTACTACTACTGTAAGCCAATACTTAATCACAACATCACAATCACACATCACATCAGCTCTGATGATGGATCGTGCAATGAGATCCGAAACGTCGACCAGAATGGTCAAATATACAGGGCATAAAACTGTACACAGAAAATAATTAAAATGTTTTTTCAAATAAATTTCTTCTCTAAAAGATCTCTCTCCTAATTCAGGTGCAGAGATCAAACAACAAATCGGAGAACATGAACACGTTTTAGTGATTCACGTCTCGTCGGTCCACGAGGGGGATATGACGTCAGGGCATATTCTGTCAACATTGGCAACACAATCCGGCAACAAGTTAACGCCATTACGGAGTAGAAAACCCCCGCCTTTTACTCGCGCAGGTTCGCAAAACATTTCGATTGTCTTTTCAGTCGCGAACCTTTTTAACACTATAACTACGGGCCATTATCGAGTGTCATAGGAAATCTGATATGGCACCGAGTTACGAGTCAACGGGTAATGTGATAACACTATGTACATACTACGAGTATTTACAAAAAACAATCTTGGTATCTATTTTTAAACCAAAATCCTTCCCACGTTCCGCGATCGAGGCCAAACGCGAAAAATTTAAACCATATTTGGAAAAATTGTCCACCATTCTGTCTGCATCGAATTGTCAAAGTATTCTGGATAAAACAACCCCTTCCTGCTTTCACCTGCGTGCGCAAAGAAATGCACCCCCCTCTACAGGTCGGCTAAAGAACTTGGCCGAGATATTCACCACGTTAATTTCTCAAAAAGTGTGATCAAAATATGAAAAGAACTACGAAAGGGCCACGACCGAAAAAAATACTTTAAATTTTCCGAAAGTTGCGTGAGTCGTGAGATCTTAGAGAATTATAATATTGATAATGGGAAGATGTTCCTGAAAACGTTCTATCATTTAACGCAATAAAAAATATAGTGGAATAAAACAGTGTTTTAACTCAATTTACAAAATATTATCTTATTATTACCGAGGAAAATAATTTTTCCAAATAATAAATCGGTTATATTTTTTCTCATCTTTAAAATATAGTTAATTGTGATTGGTGTAAAACCGAATCACTCGCATGCATCTAATAACACACCCAACAATAATTGCTTCAGAGAAAAACCGGCTTGTACAGAAATCACATCACAGCTACAGGTTAAACAGGAATTACAGAAGCAGTCTCCAGATGCTCTTGTGATCGATCTTTTAAAATCCGAATTGCAGCATTGATCATACATAAAGACTTGCCTTCCACTTCAGACTTCGACAATCCATCTTGAATAATACAATTCTTGTGTATATATATATTGTTCGCGTGTCCATGGATTGAATTAAGACCACCCAATTTTGTTAAAAACAATTAATGTTACTGTTTATAGAGAAGGGGCGTGCAGTGCAGCCATTTAATTCCAATAATATTATTTATTTGACAGAATATACAGAGGTAGGCCAGTACCCAGCCGACTGGACCACAAAGGTCAAGGGACAAATGGTGCTCTATTATAACTGCGGACATGAACTTCCGAGTTCCACGAGACCGTTGTTAAAGAACAATAATATGAATTATGTTATAAGAAATTCAAAATTTATTATTAAGCTACGAATTTTATCAAGATATGTATATTTTTTCCAAGAATTCTACATGATTACGTTATGAACGTATGAACTGCACGCTCCTGTTTGTATAGTATACAATAATACCTATCCAATATATTTTTATCTTTACGATTGTATGTATTGCGAGAAAAATAAATATTATTTTATATACACGAGCATACTGTTCTTAATTTTTGGAAGAAAACATTTAATAAAAAAAATATTAATAATTGTCAAAATTTAAAAAAAAATTATCAATCTTTTGGCCGACAGATAAGAGACGGTAAAAGAAATGACAACGGAAATATCAGTAATTTTTCAGTGAGTATTTATTAATATTATAAAAATGCGAATCTATATCCAGAGATGGATTCTGTAGTTCCAGCTAGATGAATGCGCCGGTGACATTAGAATACTTGTAATCGGTTAGCATGATGCAGCCCACACCTGGTGGGAATACTGGCTACTGGTACCTGCCTGCCATCATTATATATTATCGCCGTCATACAATAATTATACAGAATACTGGCCATCACAACGCACATTTCATTCATTTAGTTTTCAGTATCTTTAAGTAAAATAAATACTCAGCCACTTAACTTCATATTTTAAGCTAAACTCATTGTGCGCTTACATTTATCGTGAAACCACTTCAAAATGTACAATTTACACATTACATTTATTAAAATAAATCAATATTTTATTGCATTACTTACGAACGTTCTGGTAGTTTTTAGTTAGAAATTCGGCGGTTTGGAGGTGAAAACGTCGTCCAATTTTGAAGAACGGCGTTGCTATTAAATTCGTTGAGATTCCACGGAAATTGTTGAATAGAAAGTGGGGAAAAAAGAAAATCTGATAAGAGCAAGATCGAAGAATAGAGCGGATGTGGAATAACCTTCGAACCGAATTACATTGTAATTGGTTCAAAATGCAAATAAAAGTTGTTTTCAAATCATTCTCATTACTTTATTGTCAGAATACGTACGTCAAAAAAAATTCTTTCCAAATCCCTCATGTCTTGGAAAACACAACGAACGAAATACCAATCATTTTTGTTCAGTTTTTCATACATTTGGGCCTTACATAGGATTCGTATGTTTTGTTTCCAGGCGTATACTAGGCACAAGAATGAATACAAACAAAAATATTTTTTGGATAAAGATTTTTTCTGTATAATAATTTATTTGTAGTTAATTCATTTAATTTGTATTAAAAATACCATAGAAATATGTTCCGAAATTGCAACTTCACAACAAAAATGCGTTCTCTTTAAAAAAAACACACATATACTCTTAAAATTAAAATATATTTTTTTTTAAAAGCGTGATACAGTTTTAAGATTTAACTTTAGGATTTTAAGAATTAATTAGATTTTTCAAGCACTAGTACTTCCATTCTTGTGAATGAATCATTTAAAATTGAAAATTCGTTGTAAACGTTCGACTCATTTCCAAAAATGTTGAAAAAATTTCACCCGATAAGAAACAATTTTCAACATTTATTTAAGAGACCATCTTGTGCTCGTCTTCCAGAGCCGCGCTCGCCACAGCTGACAGTCAGGCCTATTCTCAAAATTGCAATATTGAAATGAAGGTGATTGTTACACCAACCCTCAAAAATAGTGTTATATTTGAATGAGAGAGAGGGAGAGAGAGTGAGGGAGTGACGGAGATAAACGTACCATAATCTGTCAAAACTATATGTCTATTTTTGAGGGTTGGTGTAACAATCACCTTCATTTCAATATTGCAATTTTGAGAATAGGCCTGATTATCGCAGCGTTCCGAGTGAAGGCTGGAGTTTGTGAAAACTTCCAATAAACCAACAAAAAACGCGTTACGTCACATATCTGGATAGAATGTATTTTTCTGGTTCGAAAAAAATATTTATAAATTCAATCAGATAAATATATACTTAAATCTCCCGTCGGAGAGCCGAATTCCGATGGCCCGCGTGACAGGCGGGGTAACCAACCACCGCACTGCCAACGGATACGAGTGAAACGTAAAAATATACGTTTACAAATACGTTAGCTTTAATGTGCTCCTAGGCTTTACAATGCAAGCAAAAATGAACGGAATAAAACATATCAAACTGCTCAGAAAGGATCAAAAGCCAGATGGCTAATAGAGATGGGTCGAGAGCTTTCGGAGCTACTCTTGACCCATATTATGAGGTGACTGGTGGATAAGTTTTTACACTATGTATCTATATTCTTATTGTTTTAGTTGTTGTAACTAATGTATGCATAAATTAACTCTCTTTTATATCATTCAGCCTTAATGATCTAATTATTATAACTGTTGTATTTAGGTACTCTATTTTTATTTAACATGTTTAATTATATATATTTTTTTTTTTTTCATATTGCTTAAACCACTGTACGGACTCTGATCTAGTGAAGTGGGCAAGGAACACATTAAATATTGAATGTATTGAAGTTTTAAATAAATAAATCTATTTAATAGTTAAGCTAGTTACAACGCTCACCAAGTGTAACTAGTTTTCAAATAAAACAATATTGGTATTAAAATTATGTGTATAAATAATAATGTACACCAAAATATATACATCTATGTATTAAATTCTGACACAAAAAATCAACATTACATACTTATATGACAATTTGATACCGCAGTATAGAGGGAAAGGCGGCGGGATCGTTACTCGGATCGGATCAATGTTTTCAAAAATATTTCGGAAGCGCCTGATTTCGATCCCGGTAGAAAATAAAACACGAGGTAAATATGACGAAGTATATAAAAATTGATATGTTAAAAACTTTTCTTGATTTCTCCGCAGCCTTGTGTTGTTCGATCGTCCGATCCACGATACAGGTGTGATTCGGCAGCCAATTAGCGACCTGATAAAAGGGAGCACACCTCGGAGGCGGATGATTTAAAACGACTTCAGTCCCGTGTAATAATAACACGAGTCGGAATCGGCCGTTCAAGTCGTTCTAAGCGCCATCATGTATTTGTTGACATCTGCCCGAGGCTGCTGCTGTCTGCATCCAGAGGTGATTACCGAGCCGGCTGCAGGTGTCTAATGCCGCTCTTTTGAGAATTTTAGAATTGCCGATCTCCAATATCGAGAACGCACGAACGCATCGGCAAGTGAGCGCTAAATGAGCTTTACCCGGCGTCACCCAATCTCAAAAAATATCTCTTCCCGTTTTACAAACGTGATCCCGAGAAACAAAATGGATAACCAGAGACAAACGTGAGTTCGAATTCCGTTCACGTTTGTTGATAGTTTTGCTTTAAAGTGCTAAATTAATACACGCTCGCGTTTAACCGCAACCCGCAATATTTGATCTCCCGTTACCGATACTGTTTGGACTACGAGACGATACCAATTTGCCTCTCTTTTCACACAATTTTTCCCACTACTGACAGACGAGGGTTTCTGTTGCGGATTTATTCCAGTGATGTAGGGTAGGAGTATTTAATTTATGGTATTTTAAATACTAATTAAATGTATTAATTAGAAAGACATAATTTTATCGAAAAATATTATTGTTGCGTTACCGGGATTCGAACCTAGATCTCTGTCCAAACCGGGGAAGGTCCATTATCCAACTATGCTACAGCGACAGTACTTTTGACGACAAATTTCGAACACACTTTTTTCAAATGAATACATCTCTTGTTCCATTATTTGAAAGCCATCTACTTTGTTTTATTAACTTCACAATAATAATGTGTTCTCCTTAATAATTTATGGTATTTTTACCAAAGGTATCGTCAAACTCCAACTTCTTTTATTTTTTTAAATATGTATTTGTCATGGTAAGTATATAAAGTAACAAATAGGTACGCTTCAGAAGTCTGGGGCGAGAGCGAATCATCACATAAATGTATCCAGATGCATATGTATACCGGATACATGTATGTGGGCGATCATTAATTCTCAAATTATATCGCGTTCTCTCGCTCGATCGATTGTGCAACTGGGTATGAAGAGTGGTTCCATTAATTGTTTTTCGCTCGGAGCCGGAATCGGAGTTGCAATGTACGGTAAAGACGAAACTGGATTTTTAAAATATTCTAAACCCCTAACTTATTAATTGCTAAAGTACGTGCTGCGGATGCGAATGTTATGAAGTGCTATAAATATTTCAGATTTTTAATGTGTCATCATGACATGAATAATCCATAATTGTACGGTTTTAATAATTATTTCCCTTAATAATTACGTACCTATATTAAACTCACAATTTTTCCTATTGATTAATTATTAAAAGTCTTTATTTTCCTATTTCATGGGTAATCCCCGGGATACTGGGAAACATTTAAAAAAAAAAAGGAAAATATGAAAAACTAAGAATCTCTACATAACGATCGAGCAGCACCATTTGATGCCAGTCGCCCAAGTTGGAGAACGGGGGTTAAAATCTTACACAAGATATTTCTAACAAAATACAGAAACGCGGTAATCGGTCTCGGATCTGGGTTGATCTCAATTCATTCCCTACACAAAAAGGGTTCCACAAGGTACCGTAAAAACTACTGTACAATAGCCGTGTATATACGGCAAGTACCACATGAACCGAATTGATCCGTAAAGAAAAAAAGAAGTCGTGACCAAATCCTTAATATTCGTCAACTTATCAAGAAGTGCCGTAAGTTTCAAGTAGCGACTGTTCTCTGTTTAACTGAAGGGCTTTGATTATGTCAAGTGGGGGAATATAGGGAGTATCTTCAGAAATTAACGTTCAAACACACCTACTAAGCCTCTAAGACATATATATTTTTAATTTTTATAGCGTTATCTTAGTCATCACAACACATAATGATTAAATAAAACAAATAACTATGTATTTGTACTACTACTAAACATTTGATTACGAACGTATAAAAACTCCAACCGTCCTGATGACGGTACAGTGATGTCGAAACCGGTCGATGTCGAAGTAATCAATACGGTTAATACAAATTTGGAACTTCCTCTCCTCGAAATCCTATATTAGAAAATCCAAACCTCACAATATTACATAACTGTAATCATATTAATAGTGGGAAAATGTCGACACCTCAAGCATTTCCGATAACCTCTGATGTATAGAAATATTATAATTATTCTAATAAATATTTTATAGTTTTATTTTAATAAATAACTCTCGACCCAAGCGGCGATTAATTAATTTTGAAACTTAACGAGCGAGCGGGATGAAACCCAATCTATTTGTATGTTCGTTGCAAAATATTATGTATCAAATAAATCTGTAGCAGCCTTAATTAACTGCCAATATGGCTTCATCGCGAATAATTTATAACTGGAATTCAGAGTAGGAAAAAAACAAAAAGATTTTGTCCTTCAAAAACCAATTCTTCAAACAAGGCAATCGGTCGACACCGGGCTGGGGCGCGGCACCCAGATAACAAGTCGGATAAATATTAATTTGCCAACGTCTTGTTGGAACAGGTTAGAAAAAGAAAAGAAAAAACTATTAAAATTATCTCATTCTCAATGCATTTTTGGTAACATTTGAACTTAAGAATCTTTCATTTAACCATGTTGTTTTTTTTTTTAAACATCTTTAATATGTAAGTACTCACAGTGCTTTTATAAAACAACAACAACATATTTTAAAATGTAAAGCGTCATTTTTAAGATTCTATTTTAAATTCTATATATAATATGTACCTTTTCTTTTTAAAATAACTTAAATTATTTTGAATGGGAAAATTCTATAATAATAAAATTATTATTGTTTCAAAAATATTATGTGTACTAAAAAAAAAACTAAGTGAGTTAGTGAAACTAGTTAAATTGGAAAAAAATCACCATTTGTATTTATTTTATATTGTTACCAACAACATAGAAATATATTTTCCCGCTTCAGATGACGATATTTTTTTAATGCCACTTAATGAGTTTTATCTCACAAATAACGACACGTATTTACGATAAAGAGTATGTTTATAATATGTATATACCGTCACTAATGACTGGAAAAATAATATTTTTAAATTTACAGAAAAGTTTAATGTACATATCTATCTACCATCTGTTATCGTCTAAAAGCACACGGAAAGTAGGTTCCTACCTAGGTTGGATTCGCAAAGCTCAATTGATTCATTTGAAAAGTGGAACATCCAGAGAGCGATAGTTTTTCATATCCAGTTAGTGACAAATGTGTCGATGATTGTAGAATTATTTTGTTCGAAATATGAGTTGTGTTATTAAAATATGACGAGTTTTAATGTTCATATTGCCACATAATGAATTAACTAGAAATTAATAATTCACATTAATTAGTTCTGATTTGGACGGCTCAGTGTCCGTATGTGTTCTCGCGATCCTTTCATCAGTTCTCAATATTGTTGATCTCATATTAAACAAAGAACAACAATTGTGACTAAAATATTTGTGAAATAATATTCGGTAACAGTCAGCGAGCGCACCAAAGTGCCAAAGGTGGTTCTCAAAATTGAATGGTGGCAATTTTAACCAATCGAACGTAAATAAATCTGATTCTGGATGGCGGCAGAAGCAAATTTTGAAAAAATTAAAAACTTAATTCATTAAAATCAACAAGAATCAAAAACAGTACATTCGGCATTGTTTAAACATATATATATATACAGTAATAACATCATAAAATATAACATATTGTAAAAACGGTCAAACTAAATCACAAATATACACTACAAAACTACTTGATAAAATCTACTAGCTAAACATTGTAATACTATACATAGCCGCCTACTCTACTCAGCGCATTCATTAAGTAACTTAATACAGATAATTAAAAATCACTATTGTTTATACAAATTACCCATTATTATTATTAGCATCCTTTAAAACATATACAATTACATTGCAAACATGTGAAATACGAGGAGAATTCAAACATATCAATTATCAAATAAGTATTCAGTAAAATATTTCTGAATAATATCATCTTTAAATATGCTGCTTCAACTCTGAATGTATAGGGATGAATCTTTGCTCTCGAAAGTAGCATAAAAACGGAATTAGTGTTGAACGTGCTGTTTGGTTGGCTATTGTTTTTTGTATGAGCAGTCAAATCTCAGACACCCTAGGGCAAAATATCATCCGTATACATTAAATGATGCAAGTCTTGTTACCCGCGCTGGATGTGAAGGGGTTGTGCCTAGAGCCCGATCCCTCTCTTGTAAACCTACTCCATTCGGGTGATGTTTCATTTTATAAAATTATTTGCGAAAAAATGTATAGTACCATTTATTACTTTTTATCCTCCATATAAATATTCTTCAATTATAATAGGGAAATGATGCGCGCATCGGAATTCCATTTCGAGAACAGTAATGATCTATCGACAACGTTACAGAACAAACATTATAAAAATGGTTGTTTTCAATACAACGGGGATGATACTCTCGACGCTAGCTGTATTTTGTTTATCTGCCGCCCATCTCTGTTACGACATAAATACTTTTACCGTGTCGAGAAATTATTTACTTTTTCATATATTAAATTCAAAAATATGTTAATTTATCTATAAATGATCCAAGGCAAGGAAACAGACCGCATCAAGTACAGCATTTTTCAGATGTTAAGACGCACCTCAAATTTATGAAACAATTTTCAGAATATTTATATATATCTTCATATTTTATTACATATAAATAATTAATTCACGAGCGAGCCAACTAATATGAAGAGGTTCTGTTAAACTGAAACGAAGAAAAAGTGAATAAAAAAAAGGGGGTATTAAAATTAACCAAATGTGTAGACATAAAAAGAAACGCGTTTTCTACAGAAACCTATTACCCACCTAAGGACTGGAAGGTGCATACCAATTCTTTATTATTTTTTTCTATGTAAAAAGTGTATTTTTATGGTCGGTTATAACGAAGACAGGTGGATGCGGCTTTGTATTTAAACCGTACGAGAATACGACGTACTCACCTCAATTACTTGACATATTCAGGTCGGATTTAATCCATCGAGTCGTTCATATTGATCTTAGTGCCATCTTTCTAGCTTACACCTTTTGCTCCCAAAGAGGGTTGTGAGTCACAAAAGAGTCTCCAAATATTCGTAATTCCAACTATTCGAATATGGAACAGTTAACGATAATATATTCGTAAAATTTTTAAGAAAGGAATAATTTACTTCGGACGATAAATGCAGAAATGTTTCAAATGTTTCTCTAAAAATGTAAGATTCGTGATTAATAACTTGCAGAACTCGAACTCTTCGTGGACATAAAGAGGAGTCAGTATTCTCTCGATAACTGACAAAATTTTAGATATGTTTATATTACTTCACATCTCACACCCCACGTGTAAGTTTTTTTTTTCATTTTTTGTATATAACTTCTTGTCTGTCGGCTCAAGTATTTCTGGAGAAAAAAATCGTATACCTGAATGAATGAATGAATGCTTGCATATGACATCCAGGGTTAGTAAACCTTTGTTTCGTTTACAAAAATATTAAAAATCTTATAATATAAATATGAGCGAATACTTAAAAACAGGCGAATATATTCGGGGTTCGAATATTCGGATTGGAGGCTCTAGTCGTGACACTCACCACGGCGATGAGTTGCGGCGCGCGACCAGCTCTCGCAGAGGTCGGCGCTTCGCGGGTCTCCTTGTAACAGAACAAACCGACGACTGATGCACAAAGGCTGTAATATCTTATAGATGTCACCCGGTGTGTTACCGACTTTATGCAGAGCGATGATGACGATACGGTTCTCTTCGTTTCCCAACTCCACGCTTGCACTTCGAGATTCAAAGCCCGAGTGGCCTCTGAGCCTGAGGCTCTGCAGCTGAGCCCGTCGAAGGTCGCGGAAGCCGCGAAGCTGGACAGACGTCCGAAAGCTATAGCATTTTTTCTTCAACACCTTTGTGCACTATTGGAAATGCTCGCCAAAAGAAACGTAAATAAAATGATCTAATTATTTTAATGTTCACAACTAAACATTGTACTACACACACGTTGGGTTATTTTCAATACTTGTTTCGAAAGGTGCAATCCCTCTCATCGCCAGGTGATAACTAAACCAAATACAGTATTGTAGTCTATACGGGCAATGGGACGGGGCTTGAGAAGAGAGGGGAGGTTTCGGTCGTTAACGGGAATATGGACAGTAAAGGCGAAGTTTTAGGGAATGTTATGTTGTTAATTAGTGTTTTCTCCGAATTTAAAATTTTTCGTATTTAAAAATTTGAAACAAACCACTATTTCGATTGTCATAGACTAAAACTTTTCCACTCGGTATCATAGAAAGGATTTAATAATGAACAATAATGTAGATGAGGGACCTCTCGAAACTAGTAGTGAAAATAACCCAACGTATGTGTAGTACAAAGTTTTGTTGTGAAAATTAAAATAATCACATTACACCACAAAGTAACCGCCATGTTAATTAATGATATTAAAATGATCTAAATCTATTGCGAAGCTGCCCCGAGGGTGGAGTGAAAGATATCCCGACGGTTTGGTCGCGAGTAATTCAACACTTTTATTACACCAGCGAAACTGATCAAATAGTTTTCCAACGCGATGTTTATTGCAAGCCGATAACAACGTTTTGTTCAGAGATTCGATAAATACTTCAATTGTTGATACTTGGCAAATTTAATGAAATTTCGATAATTCTGTGCGTTACATTTCGATGTGTCCAGTTATATAAGACACTCGCCCGGTGATCAAATGCTCGTTCCAGGAGACCGCCAAGTTATACTCGTATTTGCATAGCGCGATCTCTTAGATTAGGTTTAAAAAAGTAAAAACACAGATGAGACACTTATTATTTTTTTAAATAAAAAAATGTTGTTATGGGTGCCACGCGACAAAATGTAAGCATTTTCACTTCATACAGACGAATTTGAAAAATCATTGGCGATCTAGTTTTAAGCACAAACAGCGCATACGAAACATTTTCCATTCCAATATCAACAATTACTGACAAGACACTTCATATTTGGTCTCCGACATTTTGCAATGGAAAATGATTCTTACGCGTTGAGATTTATAACTATAATTCGATGTGTTTTGCGTTTATGCAACATTCTGAAATTGGAAACGTCACATTATGTAGACAAAATTTCGGTTTGATCAGTTTTAAATGACCAATTCGCCCTTGTATGTTTTGTAGGTATTTACATATCTATATTATAAAAATGATAATAAAAATTATTCTAAAAAAAAAAAAAAAAGACTATCCAAGTATACAACTTTTTACAGATTTTAAAGTACCAAAAATAGTAGACATATACAAAAAAAAATTAAATAATTCAAATTTTCAAAATTAAAAATCAATTAAATTTTAGAAGCGAATTCCGATCTACAAGATGTAGAGATCAAATTGATATACCAAAACTAAAATATACCGCAACTCAAAATCAATATATTTATCAAGGCATCAAATTTTTTAACAATCTCCCCATCACAATTAGAAAAATTACGGACTATCATAAATTTTTAACTGAAGTAAAAAAAATATGTACACAGACTAACTGAAACATAAATTAACTCGAATATACTCCATCTCTATACAAGAGTCTTACTCTCATAGATAAGAAACAAATGTTAAAATATATATATCCACTGATTATTCAAATTGTATTATATTTTTAATATTAATAAACTGATATTCAATGATTTCTTTATGACGTCAATAAATTGTTCATGGCACGGTTTCTTTAAATACTTATTCCGTTTTAAGATATAAAATTACGATTGAAGTATTTTTCAGATTTCGTGTAAATTTTTGCCACACCCCCTGAACTGGGATTATTATCAATAACTGCAATGCGGGAGTGACACGGGATGAACAGAAACCAAACAGTGCATAACAAAATGGGGACTCGGTTATTAGGATTCCATCGTCGGGCGAAATCGCTATTTGCGCATGTAACGCATGCGCGCCGATGGCAGAGCATCCAGTGCCAAAAAAGATGGTGTATTATAACAGCTGGTGCATGTAATGTTGGTAAACAAAGTGAACGAATAAGCGAACGTTTTGGGCAACAATCGGCTACAGCAAGTCTAGCATGGCAGGTGACTAAATACAATGTGCAAAACTAGTTTACGGCCGGCACTGGACAATTCTAAACGCTTTTTAAATAATAATTCTCTCGTGAAAAGCGTCACCGGGCAGAATTCTCGGAATTTAATTATAATTAATATGTCAGGTACAATATATTGCGTGAGATGGTCAAGATGTCGCTGCTCGCTGCGTTACTGAACTGAGCATCGACTTGTTAATATAACAAATGGAATTCACAACGAAAGGAAAAAACAATAATAATACATTTTATAATACTACTGACATTATCAATTAACCTTCAAGTAGGATAAGATTAATTTCCAAACGATCAATGTCTACTTAAATTAATTTTAGATTAATTAATTACAAAAGCGGATCTCCAAAAGATATTTTTAAATAACAAATTTAAACATTCACTGACAAAACGACACGTATATAAATAATATAGAGAATTCTTAACGTTACACTGTTATCCATAAAATTATTTAAGAGATTTTTTTAATATGAGAGAACAGTTATTTGAAACAGAATGAATCGTCAGTCGCTCGGTCGAGTCCTCTGCCCTTATTGTTAGATTGAATAGAGTTTTGGATTTGCCCAGTGCCCAAACCCGGGGGTGGATGGAGACCTGGAGATGGGGCGGCTCCTGCAGCGACACATCCGGCAGGGAGCCGGCGCGCAGGGGGCCCAGCGCGGGGGCAGGGGCGAGCTCGGGCCCTCCGCCCCCCGCCACCTGCAACCAATCGCCACCACACGTTCTCAGTCAGCGCGGCTAATGGTTTCCGAGCCGGTTCAGAAACAATATAATACAATACATGGTACAACCTGCATTCACATCAATCACTGTAAACCGCTGCAGACTCAACTCAACCCGACAACCTTGGTGGAGAATTCTTCCTCACTCTTTCGGGTACATTTTAATGCTTGAAGCAAAATCGTTGAAAGCTGTATTACATTCAAAAGGGTGTAAAAGTTCCAATATATACATGAAATATAATACAGTGGGACCTCTGCATTCGTCTAGTTCGACATTCGTTAATATTTCCTATATTTGTCACTTCCACCGCCCGCAATGCTGTTTAACTGGGCCAAAACGCAAAATTTGGTCGAAAAGTGGCACCCGATGTTGCCAAAGTCAATCAAAACATAAATGAATTCAATGGTAATGTGATTGACTATTTCAAGAAGGTTTTAAAAAAACAGTCAGAAACAGGTAACATTGGGTAAGTTCTTTGTTAAATCGAGTGCTACTGAATCATCGGCAAATGAAAACCATCACCAGAATTGATTGAACCTGACGTTTAAATTGTACTTTGCTAAATATTAGCAACTTTCCGCTTCTACCATCTTGTCTCACAGTACAATAAAGATAAAGTTTTGACAAAAAATTTATTCATTTGTGTACTATTTTTGGGGGCTGGGAAAGAATTAATTTAATTTCAGTTATTTGTTGTGTACTAGATGATAAAAGCGAAAGAGGAGGAAAGTTGCTAATATTTATAAGAGAATTAAAACATCAGATAACTCTAATACCAATAGTTACCTGTTTATGTATGTTTTTTAAAACCTTCATGAAGTAGTCAATCACATTACCATTGAATTCACTTATGTTTTGGTTGACTATGCCAACATTTGGGTGCCACTTTTCGACCATATTCTGCGTTTTGGCCCAGTCAGACACCATTGCCGGGCGGTAGAAGCGACAAATATAGAAAATACGAATATGGAAACATTTTTTTATTATTAAAATGTGACGAATATCGAACCGGACGAATATAGAGGTTCCACTGTATATAAATTTGTTTTTTTTTTCAAAAGGAAAAAATCTTTACACTACCCTAGAGGAATAGAACCTGTTAATAAATAATACTTAAATTCCTACAAAAATGAAGGAACGCATTATTTAATTTACAAATGTATTATTTGTTTTAGTTATATCTCGATAAGTACCTAAAAAAGCGAGAAAATCCAAAGGAAAAACGCAAATCGGAATATATTTTCAGAACACCAGAATTTTTGAGAATTTCCCATCGAATTAAATCTAAACAAAATAAATAAAGAATAATTAATACAATCACCGTGTCAATAAAAACCACACAATCATCGAATAATTAATGACGTTAAATCTTTCAGTTCTTAGTGAGGTATTTATATATATTTTTATGAAAAAAATTAATGTGACCGTCGTGCATGGAAAGTGTATTGAGTGATACTTACAAAACTCACGCGTACGCGAAAACGCCGTGTGATACATACAATTAAAAAGATTTAATAATTAAATTAAATTTAATTCTTGTTCCAATATAATTTTTTTAAATCTAAAAATCATATTATCTTCAGTTGATCGTATTTATAATTTGGTACAAGTTAAATATACACAAAACAATAGTTTGTATGCAGTGTAAGGATTCATCGACAACTTAAAACTATTAATATACGGACAGGGCCCTTAATTAATATATTCATATCTCCTGGTTGTTAATACCACAAAAAAATTCCATAATTAATCAAAAAGATCGCACTATTTATAATTTTTATTATTATTATTATTATTTATTATTTTTTTTTTTACATTCATAAATAATAATATTTGCCGCTACAATTCAAAATCAATTTAAATATTTTTAATTTGGAAATTGAGTTGACGTGTGTCGTTCGTTTCAGGGGCGCTGTTTTGAAAGTTTGTTTGCTATTGATGCATTCATTCGCTTAAATAGAAATCTACGGTAAGTAGTTTTCTTCCAGAAGACTATAAAAAAGCGCTCTATCCTCTATGTCTATCCCCCGGGGAAAATGGCGGTAAGTTAGTCGGTTAATCCAGATGCACATGCGATAAATATAATTTAAAACACGAACAAGTTAACTATGCCGATTCATTATATCGTACTAAAATAAATATTTTTATTTATAATTGATAATGTTAATATGATTTCAAGACCCCGTCATTCGTCAACGCGTTCGGCCAATGACATCTTGCGTTCAGTATATTTCATACTTTACTAGTATTGCACGGTTATTCTTTGATGTATTTTTAAACGATTAAAAGTTTGGACATGATATATTTTTATTACAACTTGTCATGTACATCTTTTATTCATGAATCGTATTTATAATTTTTAACAAATTCAACAGAGGGATTTTTTTCCTACACACGGCATATATACGTGCTTTAAACCGATCGGACGTTTTCGCGTGGGTTTTAAATATGCAAATTTAAAATCATCATCGAAGGTTTAAGACTTTTTTTTAAATAAAATTATTTTTCCCTGATTTTCTCAAATTTTTAAGATAACCAAAAATATTGCACATTGTTATATAAATATAAACTAATTGAAAAAAGACCAAAAGTGCATCTAGTTTACATTATGCGAGTAATACAATTTTCCGCTGCAGTAATTATTGTTTCATTTTTGTGTGAGCTATAGGCTTTTTAATAATTTGGAGATTTGCTGTTAATTTACCGAACTCAAAATAGGTTTCTCACATTTCTGTTGTTTTTAGTTAAAAGAAAAATAATTGGTATTGTTATACGATAAAAATTTAATTTATACAAAAATATATATATATAGATAATTACAAAAACAACGATAGTCCTCTCAACACGGAAACCTCTAAATAATATTATGGTATGGACTAATGGAAAAAAATAAAAATTATGCAACGTGATATGGAAATATGGTCCGACATGATTGTAGGTGATAAACAAATAATATAAATAAATAGCATTTGGGATCAGCTACCTAAATATTATACATCTTGGATAAATTGCAATAATGAGCGCGGCCTTTTGACCCTAATATCAGTTAGTGAACTGCTGCGGGCCGATCTGTAAAGAAGCAGCACACACTGCATTAACGATGCGATAACGAGGATCTATATAAAAAAAAACCGAAACATATACTTCCAAGTGTAGGGTACGAGCGAAACCCATTTTTTCCCGTATATCATAACACGCAAGGCTCTGAATGCAAATTGAATTCAATAAATTTTTGATTTAGGTGTAGTCGTCCAGCTGCACGGCCGACAGCAAAATACGTTCTATAGACATCCCTGTCTCAATATTTATTTATATTTTGAAAAACATCTACATCTAAATGTTGGGCGGCCTCCGCGGTCGAGTTCCGGTCGGGGTTTCCTCGAAGACCTTTTGGAAAGTTCTAGAGATCTCGCTGCTCGCATAGTGGCAATCTCGGTATCTTCGATCTCGCAACTGTCACTCGTTTGGACTGTTGCGAACACGTCGCGTTGGACACGACCGGCTCGACAATTGTGCGGAGAATTTTATTTTCAAATATTTGGATGGCCTTTTCTTGTGTGTCCGTCAGACCTCAGGTTTCACGTTGTTAGACCCTGAAAAGATTCTGTACAGCGAAATAGATGGCGTTTTCACAGTCGTTCCTCTCAAATCCATAAAAAAAAAGTGAATATGGCTCACCGATTCTTCCAGAGGGGTGAAGGCGGGATTTGTTTTGATCTATTTAATATATTGTTTAACTTTGTTCTATATTTTTAATCAGAAATGTCACATTTTTGAAATCCAAAATCTGTGAATTTTGCTATTTTAACATAATTAAATAAATATATTAATACTACGTGCACGTGGATTGGAGCATGAAACTGGAATTCTGTAATACCGACTGTTTTCATGCACCATTCAATATAGTAATTTAAGTATGGCAAATTCCGTATTTTCGGTATAAGCAAAATTTAATAAATATAAATTCTCCGTTCTACACCAACTTGAATAGAAGATGGACTTTTTCTGCCATCGGTAATATTTGTAATACAATACGGTTGTAACTTGTTTAGTTTTATCTATTTATTTTATATTAGATTAATAAGAAACCGCCGATGTGGAAACAAATATATATTATGATTATTTGTTTGTTATGTCTAATAAATTGTATGTAAGTATTTAACGTATACGGAAAAAATATTGTGATTTTCTAATAAAGGAATTGATTATAAATGCTATATTATTTTTCAAATCTCTAAATGCCGGTTTGAAAAAAATTGTGGGTATTGGAACACGGATAAAACTTTGCTCTCCAAACTCGCATAAAGTACACAATTAGTGCGGAGCGCGAAATCGGTTGTTGTCTACTGTATTTTGTACGAAGAACAGAATGACTGACTGAAGCCTAAACCGATGTTAGCCGCCAAATCTCGCACCATTCTGACATAGTTTGAAAAAAAGTTAACAAAATGTTAACTTTCGATAGAATCGCGTCTAACGATTCATGGCGGCATCTTAACACCGACACACGACCGCCAGCCTGGAAGTGGCAGAGGAAGAATGATTGCAGATTCAGCTCGCCCGAAAATACGATTGTTAAGACGAATGTGTGGAAATCGTACGAATAATCGAATAAAAACAATCGGAGGATATAAGAAAAAATGTTAAGCTGAAGTGAGACTGAAAAATAAATTTAACAAAGGTTTACATATATGGTTCGGGCGTACGGAGCGTCTGTTAAAGTAATGAAGGATACACAAGTACTCGATAACGATCAAAAAATCTGGAGTAAACAAATGAAACGACTTCCCCAGGAGGGCGTGTCAAAACCTTCAAGAATAGACCGAGCTGATGGGGAAAAAATAATAAATGTGAGAGTAATATTTAACGTTCTATCCTCTCTATCTACCTCATTGGCGTATACAGTAATATTATGTATGTATTATGCGCGCCAGTTAGTATTTACACAAATGCACATTGGTCATGCATTAATGTTTTTTTATGCGTTTCACAGTTAAGTGTATCATAAATCAGCTATTTCACGAAATACCTACATATCATTTTATCAATTAACATAAAAACAAATGTTTATTTAAGTTACGTTAAATTGACAATTCAGACATATACAAGGTGTAACAGACCTAGTCCACAATACTTTATGGATGGATTACCTGACTAAATTACGGGTCGAAAATGTTCAAGGGATATGTGTCTAATCTCAACCATGTCAGAGATATAAGCATTTAAAAAAATTGTAATTATGCGATTATTTCAAATATTTTATTGATTCCAAATTATATATTGAATGCAAAAAATGAAAAGTCATCGAATTTTGAGCAGCTAGACTATTTTTTGTTAGATGATTTAGGGCCTAAAGCAAAGATATAAATTAATAATGGGACAATTTCGCAAATATAAGCATTACTTTAAGCATAACACGACTTTGTAAAAAAAATCAAACAATAATATTTTCTGTAACAGTGCAGAATTGGCACGTATTCTTCGAACATTTTCGACTCGTAATTTAGTCAGATGTCCACCCATAAAATATTGTGGACTACATATATTACAAAGATAGAACTAGTTCTAGGAGGGGCGCGTAAGACGTCGGTACGTAGGACAACATTTTATATATATAGAATTTTTAGATTAAATAATTACCTATCTTTAATAGGTACACCAGCATTGCACTTTATAAATCGAAGACAGTAAAAAAATATACCTTCAAATCAAAAAGGTCACATGTCCACCTAATTCGTATATTTCAAATAAATTGACACAACTCCAATTACATTATATATCAGTTCCTTTCAATTACCACAAATAGGGCATTGGGATATTATATATAAGATATGTTTTAACACAATCAAGACATAGAATATGTATAAATCAGAAGAGAGTCTAGCGACGTAAACTAGACAACGTCAAATATCCAAAATACGAATATAATACACACCATATTATTATCACATAAATAATAAATTTACACTCCTTAAAAAAAAAAAAAAAACAATTATTTGCTACCAGTGTCAATAATGAATAAACATTTATACCGACTGACTTGCGTGTGATCACCGGAACCATGGATATATCGACACGTAAACAAAAATAAAATAAATATGAATTAAATATATTAATTAGAAAGATATACATATAAAATCAATTTTATCGAATAATGGTGTTGTATCCCGGTGGCGCGACAACAATATTGTATATGTTTCTAATTAATATATTTAATTCATATTTAAAATATCACAGACCGTCTGTTCTGAATAATTATAAGTTCACAATAAGAATGTGTTCTCCTAATAAAAATAAAATATTTTTTCCATTTTCTTGATTTACTTTGCATAGTCAATTTTGATACCTACCAGAATAGTTTATAACCATGGATGGCAAATGTTAAAATATTTTTTTAATAGCAAGTTTTAGCACTTAAGATATCTGCGTACTTTGCAAAAATTCGCAAATATCTGTATATATTATACAGAAAAAAAAACAATTGGTTGAGAATCCAATTGATAAAAGAAATTGAACATATTATACATGAATTATAATATTCCTATTCGGATTTAGTTGTACATAATTTAAAATGTAGAGATGAACGGGGTGCATTTGTTTTGAGCAAGCCCTAAATAATAACGTAATAATGTACGCAAAATTTAATCCAGGAAAGGGAATGGTGAGATATCCAGGGGAGTAGATTAGGGTGACTGTATTTTCCTCAGGATCCTAGTGTGCAACTGAACAAAAATTTGTATGGAATTTAATATAATACACATTTATAATAGGGGGAGGGTGCCTGTGTGTTGCGCAGGGTAACTATGTAAAATTTGGAACGAATGGGATACAATATAATAGGGAGAGAGAGATGGGGGTAGTGTGTATGTTTCACGCAGTCGTAAAAAGTAACTATACCAAATTTTATTTAGATCGGTCAAAGAATGTACAATTGTATAGAGAACAGGCAAACATAAGTTTTATATATATATTAACCATGTATGACTTTGTAGTCATTTAAAATTGAACTGGTATACAGGCGGCCCTCGACTTTCGCACAATTCGCTATTTCGCACATTTTTCGATAAAGTACGCTTTTGTCTCACGTGCAGTCGCTCTCCTCTCCTCCGCCCCCCGTCTCTTTCTCACCGTCCTTGAAATGTACGTAAACAAGTTCAGCTAGTTTCAAAGGATCTTGAAAAAAAAACTATGCCCACAAATGATGGGCAATCATCTAAACCTTGAAGAATCTCCGGAAACAACCACGGCTGAAATAGTTTAAATGATGAATGTACTAAACAAGGACGTCAACAACGAAGATGTTGATGAATTAATCGAATCTTATTCAGAGCCTTTGTCGAATGAATACCAAATTGAACAACGATACAAATGAAGATGAAGAAGAGGCTGACAATCAAAAATATGAATGAAGCCTTCATGCATCTTGATAATTTTTTGGCTATCATGGATGAATGTGATCCCAATACAGAGCGTATATCTCAAGTACGCAGTGCAATCGATAGAGACACGGCATGTTATAGAACTCTCCATCAGGAAAAGAAAAAGAAAAAAAAGAGTGGCATTCAATTGGTGTCTTTTTTACATGACTCTACATTCGCACACATTTCAGGAACCAATTAAGTGCAAAAGTCGAGGGCCGCGCCTGCACTTGTCAATAAAGTAGTTACCTAGTACGTATCGGAACTTCGACACGAGTAAGTGTATTTATAAAAAGAAATAAAGAATGTTTCTTTCGGTCCCGCAAGACGATAATGCAACTAGTATTTGAATCATAAATCACAAACGCTCGACACTATCGGAATGTGTGATCGAAAGAAATAAACTGGGAGAAAATCATCTAAATTGGTAAAGCCGCAATCCAGCGCACAACATCGGCGACGGCGACGGCAACTAAAACGGAGCGTCGCGTTGATGCGCTAAAATCACCAGATTTGTAAAACAAAAAGATGCAGTACAATCAAATAATTAGCAACTACTCTCACATGGTACGAGGGCTGTATGAAAAGTACCATTGTTTAACGCCGCAATGTCGGCCTAGGTTTCCCCACAAGGAAACCACCTATAAAATGCCAGTTCCATAGACTAGTGTTCGCGGAAACCTTAAATCAAACACACGTAAAACATATGTGATACATGTCAACTATTATATGTTGACATTTATCTTGTCCACGATTTAGTTCAAATGAGTCATGAATGTGACTTTATTCATTTTAAATTTTCATTCTGATCCGCACAAGTTACGTATCCAAATGACGTCAATTTTTTTAGCCGTATAAAAAAACGAACGTTAAAGTTCTACGTGTTATAATAATAATAAAATACAATCTTAAGAAAACACATGTAAAAAGAGAGACAAACTGTTATAGGATATAAACTGATATTGTAGACTGTTTTATATATAAAATTTCATTATAGTATACATTTTAAACTTAAAAAATGCTCCCTTCAAGAATTTGGTATTTTTGACATATCACCACTGTGCTCTATGCAATCGATATATACTCATATGTGACCAATAATGTCTAAATTTTGGAACAAGGACTCGGGATAAATTATCCGCGATCAGTCTGACATCTTCCATTTTTTTCAGATAACCTGGAGACGCTGGCGATGACTAGACAGGTGGAAGAGGCTGATCTCCAACTCGATGAACCGACCAGAAGCTACTGGCTGTCCTGTTGGAACTACTATTGTCACAACCCAAGATTTACGATCCTCAGCAATGAGAGAACTAACTGGAGGAGAAGTAGCTACTCCATAAAAAATAAACCATTATTAAAAAGTGTCAGTTTTCAGTAGACAGAACGTCTCCAAGAGTTACCACGTATCGTTGTAATTCTGCAGATGTAGTAATGGTTACATGGAAAAAATAAATACATCATATTAAATCGGGTAAAAAGGGTATGGCTACAGTTGTCTACGATTATGTAATTAATTTCCATCCCAAACCCTTCCATAAACTCCCTCGGCCTATATGATCCCTCATCCGATCCCCATCATCTTCGTCCCATTTCACTTCTTTACCCTGTTCTTGACCCTATTGAACAAAATTTCTAAAAAGATTATATAAAAACTTTCACTAAAAAAATAAAAATTGTAACAAATTCAACAAAATCAACCAAAAAAAACTTTACCCATTTTTGCTATTACTTTATACAATTATATACAATAGGGTCCCCCAAAAAATCTTCACGCCATTGTTGTTACCTCATATATCGGAGACGAGAGGGCTCAGTCCTTATCCCTCCCGTCTTTAACAATCGAAACAGAGAGTTGTCTATGATTATGTAGAGATCTTGTTGATGAACATAAAACATAGGAATGTAATGGTAAATGGGGAATATTAATGCAACTTAATATATCAATTAAGACAATCTGTAAATGAGAAACTCGGTAAAAAGCTCAGCCGGGGTGTGCGACTCATACATGCATATAGGGTGTTATTACTGAGTGTGGTTTCTAAGAACTCTAGTCATCCACTTCACAGCCCGGACCTGGTCCCTAACGACTATTATTTGTTTAATAACATATTGACTTAAGCCAGTCGAAGACAGGTCGTACTTCCATATATTTCTATTCAATTTTAAAAAATAGCTTCGTCTCCATGATATATCCATTATTTGTTTAATAACAGTGCCTTTGTAGGTGAAAATCTAGTAATTGAGTGTTCTTGGACAAATTCAAATATTATTAATATTTTAAAAATTAAAATGGAGCAAAATTTAACAACGATGAAGACTTTTTAATCATTTTCATGACAAATCTTCAGACCATTAATTTTTAGACTATAGAATTGCTAATAAACGCATTGAGAAATGTATTTAATTTAAAATTTAACACCCGAACACCATTAGGCCGGGAACATTTGATCCTCACCTCGTAGATAGGTTTGACGGAGCTGAAACGGGTTTAGCGAGACATGAGTGCTATTTTTAAATACGCACAAAGGTTAACAACATAATGATCAAGTAATCTACAATGATGCTGCATTAAAATCTATAAACCATTATTCTCGCCCACTCCAAGACATAAATATAACAGTGTCCAATATACGAATTCGTCGCGATTTTGCGGGTTTTTTTTCCTCATTCATAATATTAAATCCGAGTTCGCGAGGTTCATTTATTCCATTTCGAGACAAACATTTATTTTCGTAATAATTGTAGGTATAAAAAGAGCGCGAATCTCGGATAAATGATTGAACAGGTAGATACTTTGCGTATTTATTTGTTTATCATAATCTGTCACAGTAATGGTACCTGTGGTCTTGTCAGATTGTGTAAAACGTGTCATTGAATAAATTAAAATGTTCTGGAAAAAAGTTTTTCTGATATCAATTACGAGTTTACATATTTTTTTCTTGGCAGTTTTACATATTTAGACGTTATTTATCGGTGTATTCGCGACCATGTGTCGTGGAAAAAATAAACAGTTGACGCCCATTGTCACAGGGCAGGATTGTGCCCTGGACACCTTGGAACATGCCTAGAATCACGCCGAAGGTCCAGACGAGACATAGATCCTATAGATAGCACAAAAAAGTAAGGGACATTTTCTGTACATACCAGTAAATAGTGGAGGACAAATAACAGGAAAGATCTAAAATAAGTATTTAGAAAAATATATATATATATTGCGCAATCATAGTTAGACCAACAGCATATAAATAATATAAAATGATCTAATACGTATTTGTATTCCGCATTGTCAGTTACGATTTCTTCAAATTCGATATGTGTTAGTTTTGTAATTAAAAAAATATATTATGCCCAGTACCTACGTGTTTTCTATCAAAGCGCATTATAATTGAATGCCAATATAAAATGAACTTAAAAATGAAATGAAATTTAAAATATTTTTGGAAAAAGTGCTTTTTAATTTCTTGAAATTTGGCATAAATTTCAAGGCCAAGTCTCAATTTGGACTATAGCACAAATACATGAAAAAGAATTACAAAAAATCGTGTATGTATTAATTTAAAGATTAATCAACCGTCCTGGGACAGGCTGCAGGCTGGTTATTTATCTGTATACTTGGATACGCTACGAATACAAGAACCCATGCTGTACACTACGCAGCATTTATCGAGGATACGAACCTTTCGGACCCATTGATGATAATATTGTAATTATTCGGATTCCGGAATTAAGATCTGTCGCGAATCGTAAGTAAGTAAATAAGGCTGGATATTTGTTTGTTATGTTAGGTCACGTTAAGTTACTGTGTGCTAGACCACTCTCCTTTTTTGGAGATAATTTATATTTTCAACAGTACAATTTTTGGCCCACCGCTCCCTGAGGAAGGGTCTGAAGGTCGATCATTTTGGAACGAGACTCCCAGGCCCTCAGATGACCGATTCCAGGCCCCGGTTGCTCGAATGCGAATAGTGACATTGAGAAAGTGGCAAGAAAAATGGGACACTGCCACGCAGGGCAGATGGACTACCGCCTTTCTCCCCTCCGACGCTGGACCGCTACGAGATGCTGATGATCTCGGGGCATGGGCATTTCATGAGTAAACCCTTCGACTTAGGACTTGTCCGTGAACCGTGGTGTGTTTGCGCTCAGGCGAGGCAGGCGCACTCACGGAGCACATCCTCTGGGACTGGGTGATTATGAATGATGCGCGTGAGGTCATGATTGCGGGATTAGAAATGAAAGGAATCTCGGACATTTCCGGGCATTTATTAGGGTGTTGGTCTCCCGCTGGGGGTTGCTGGGATGTACGATGCCGGGAAGAGCAGTGGCTAGAGAGACCAAATGGAGCATTCCACCTTGCGACCTAGACAAGGTGAATTTCTGCCGAATTGTGACCGAGTTCTGCGACTGCAACACATAAATGTGACGTCTACCCTCCCCTTCTGGGGGTCCATGATTTCTATAGATTCTCTCTGGCTGGCTTCTGAATTTAGATCAGTCAGATTGTACAGGTATGGCTCTGGTACGATGACACCGAAGCAAACCTATGATGGTATTAAGATGATAAACATAACTGAATGTAATAAAAAATAATTTAAAAAAGGTAATATTGACCAATTGTAATAATAAAGAAAAGGAAAAAAAAAATTGATACGCCATAAGGTCTTAGTAAGTACTGGAACTTAACTAACTGCTCTAAAAACATAATGCAAAACAAGCTTTAAGATTTTGTAAAATATTGCACGCGTTGCTTTGTTGAGTGGAATCGAAACGAAAGTAAACAACTATCAAAACGATTCCGGGATAGAGTGGGACCCTTTGGGGTTTTCTTCATTTTCAACAATGAAAAATAAATTTTACGGAAAAACCGGCCATAACTGCGCAGTGGTTAACTTTGGCCACAAAGAGGCCAGTACACAAGCTAGCAAAATCAATCGGTACGGAAGCACTAGCCGTGGCTGCGCGGCAGCCACCAGTGGCCAAAAGCCGAATGCTTTCTGCTAGTAATGATTAATTAACGTAACGGCTCGTGAAAATGGAGTATTACGCGCGCTCATACTAACAATTATACGATGAGCGTTTTTAAGTACCGGATTTTTTAAAAATGAAACAACAACAAACAACACTTTACTTTCTTCGGACGCTAT
This sequence comes from Eubasilissa splendida, assembly GCA_031772225.1. Classification (NCBI taxonomy): domain Eukaryota; kingdom Metazoa; phylum Arthropoda; class Insecta; order Trichoptera; family Phryganeidae; genus Eubasilissa; species Eubasilissa splendida. The sequence continues at coordinate 20,182,521 of CM062856.1, forward strand.
ACACCTTAAACTACTTCTCAACATAGTCGCCACCATTATTAAGCCACTTGTCATAACGGAGCACCAATTTTTGTATACCTTCATCATAGAACGGCGCCGTCTGGGATGAAAACCATGTCTGTACTCCGTCTTTGAGTTCATCATCATCACCAAAGCGCTTGCCACCAAGGAACTGCTTCAGATGAAATAAAATGTAGAAATCACTTGGCGCCAAATCAGGACATACTTGGCGATGAATGTCAGCTTGTTTCAAGTTTCGTGCATTCAAGAAACGAATCACGGACCGTATCTCACAGTCGGCGGGCTGATCTATTGTCTTGAATATCTCAACAACTCACTACAAGATAGCCACACTATGTGAACGTCTCTAACGTTGCATGTTTTGAGTCAACCTATGAAGGAAACTATTGCGCATGCGCAACATTGCAACCGCAGTGCTACACCGGGAATATCCGGCAACGGTAACTACTTAAAAAACGCGCCTCGTATATGACTGTCATTGTCTTGAAAATACTTCTAGAAATATTACTAGGTATAACATAACGCGTGAATTTAATATTTTATAATAAGTAAAGTAAAATAAAATAGCTAATTTTAATTTTCGAGGGCCCAAATTTAACGTCTCGCTTAAGAGTCCGATGACGAGACAAACCCTCAAAAACTATTCATTAACAATTAACCTCAGATGTTTGTCGCTGCCAAACTTAAGAACCGAACCACCTTCGCGAAAAATGACGTCAAAGGTAAAAAATTTCGCGATATTACTTAGGATACGAATTACATAGATGGTCCGATGATACAAAGCGTATGACAGGTAAGGATAGATGTATAAGGAAGTCGACCAAATTCTGAAGGAGGATAATGTCAAGTGATAATGTGATGAATCTACGGATGTGCTGAATTTGAAATAATCGAATGGAAGTGACGTGATATATTATTACCGGTGCTATAGTTTCAGCATTTTCAAGAAATTCAGATTAAATTTACCGTCACACGAGTGAAACATAATATGACCACATGTAAGTTGGAACGTTTTGAGACTCTACAGAATCCCACCAAACACGTAACATTAAGATTTTGATAAATGACACAAATTGTCCTTGTAGATAAACACTTTAGTTTTATTATTTAACATATACCAGTTTCCAAACGTATTTTCATTCTGTTTTATTTCATAATTAGGCAGTTGCCGACGTAAGAAAATCAAAGCAGTTAGAATTTTTTAAATCGAAATTGCGAATGGTTTTAATTTCAATCCGAAAAATGTTGTAAATGCCGGATGTTTTCACATTAGAAATTGTGAACATGACAATTTGCATAATTAATATATCTACATAGTAAGCCGAGGCTGTCTCCAGACGCTGAACTGTGCTGCGTCTGATTCCAACAACTTCGTTCGAATGCAGTCATGGATGGGTCTATACAAGGAAAAACAATCGCGAATACACGGGGGGGGGCCGCCCTGAATTATTTATAAGTGACTGGTTCGCCTTACTTGAATCTTTAATTTGTCACATTCAGAAAAAAAAAATATATCATTTTCATTGGTCACAATTTTTTTATAAGTACCTACCTAACCGGTATACATTATTGATAATAGTTAAGCAGTAAAGTAGATTCTTACGCAAGGGCGTAATAATACAAACGCGCATAAATATAACTCTAACTTTCTTTCTGTAGGCAAATTTGAAAGTAGTGAAGTGTCGATTTACTTTGAAATATAAATTAAATTGATATGTAACTTTTTGATTTTTGTGTGTTTTTTTTTTTAAATTTTAGTGTAAAGTTTTGGAATCTGTTTGCAAAAACTACAGCAATACGTGCTGCGCTTTCAATCAATTTTATTATGAAAGATCCTTTCAATCTAAAAGCATTTTCCTTAAAAAATAATGTCTAAATATATTGTAATTATTGCCAAAAAAATATAATGGCGGAACCCTATTTAATCTTTTTCGCAATAGAATTATCTTTTGTACACTGAATCTCGAAATATTTCCATATAAAGAGCGGGGCACATTCTGTTCATAAATTGATAGTTAAAAGGTTCAAACGGCAATCATTGCCCTTCACAAATATCGTTTTGAAAAAAGTCAAAATTCACGATCGATCGATATTGTAATATTCAAAAAAATAATGAAAACATCGAATTATATTTAATGAAAATTGTACCTAGTGAATTTTATAGTATTTAAAATAAAAAATATTAATTAATTATACCTTACGCGCGTATATTTTAAATAATGACTAGAAACGAGTCGGTAAAAGCTGACCGATTTTTTTTTTCAACAGTCGCGTCATAGCATTTAATAGGTGCGAAAAAGATTAAATAGGGTCCCGCAATTATATTTTTTCGGTAATGATTACAATATATTTAAACATTATTTTTTAAGGAAATGCTTTAAGAACGAATGGATCTTTCATAATAAAATTGATTGAAATCACGTATTGCTGTAGTCATATCAAAAAATATCCGTAGAAATCGGTAAGATTATTTTTTTTATCATTTTTCAACAGTGAAAAATTCCACACAACTTGTCAATATATTGTCTGATGAAAAATCAACAAATTCGAGGATACGCCTCTTTGAAAGATGAACCGACTAATTGATCAATATTATTTTTCAGAAATTTCATTTAAGATAGGTACAAGTTCATAATAATATTGGAAAAGATTGCATCGAGTAATAGTCACGGAGTGGCCTTCATCCAGAAGTGGATCGACAATATCTGATGATAATATTTTATTAGCTCGAAAAATATTCTAAAAGATAAACAGACCTCGGGACCAACTGGTCCTCTAGTAGTCTAATAAAAGGTTTTTCAGCTTAATATATTTTTGATTTTAAATTATAATAATAAATATTTTTAAATGATTAAAAGAACCGAAGAAAAATTGGGAAAAATACTTTTTTTCACAAAAGATTCCGATGAAGATCTGTCGTAATCATAGATCAATCGTTAATTCTTCGATAACACAACAAAAATTCAATTGTCACAACAATCTACTTATATCTTAAAACGGCTAAATTTCATTTAAGAGGTTTTGCCCAAACACCACAGATATATTACGACGCATCTAAATATTTAATAAATTAATGAACCAACGGCCTTCACAAGGAGTTTAATAATATATGCGTAATACAATATGATAACTGAAAATACAATACATTGGGTTTTATTTGAATAAAAGGAAATTATTCCCTGAGGAAATACAAATCACAATAGAATAAATAAGCAAGAAACAACTTCATAATTTATTCGCTTTTAATGATGAGATGTATTTTTTTCTTTTCGTTTCGTGTAGACTAAACTAATCGTATGAATTAATACATATTTTAGGTGTTTTAGTTTAAAAATCTGTAAGTTGCCAATATATAGTTTAACACATCGTTTTCGGGTGTGGCTAAATTACACTCTGTTTAACTAACTTATCGTCATTTCGTTTCTCCGCAAGGGTAGACAGTGGCGTAATTACAAAGTTGGGCCCCAATGCTGAATAGAAAAAAGTATTGTGTATAAGATATACGAATATTGGTGCTGCGCGGTTTATGCTTTAAAAAGTAAGAACAAAATTAGTCTATAATCTCATATAATATTCACACTTTCGTGAAAAAAACACAAGTGCTTTTAGGCATTTATATACATATTCAACCTGTACATATATTTACTATATAAGTACAGGTTGAATATTATGTTCCAGGTCGACACGACATTGTTGAGTTTAGGGCACATACGCCTCGTAATTCGTAATAGACTCGTAATTTAGTCAGGTATTCACCCATAAAATATTGTAGACTAGATCTGTGACACCCTGTATAGATAAATAAATAAAATAACGTACATAAATTTCCCACACATGCGCCCCTAATCAATTAATTTTTCCAGTCTTTTATGTAAATAATTAATTAATTAGTGTTTGTAGAGAGATGTACGCGGTGCAATGATTTCAATAAAAACGGACAATATCAACATTTTCCTAGTGAAAGCAATTAAAATGATTAAAGTACAGTACCGAACAAAAAAATCCACGAAAGCATGCACATTGAGCGTCAATTAATCTTACTCGTAATAAATGTTTGATGTGTGAATATTTCTCAACACGTAATAAAACATTAATTTGTAAGGTAATTTATTACCTTTAGATAAGGAAGTGTCAATATTTCCATGCGTGTGATTATCCGTATTAACAGACTGGAGACGCTCATACATCATTATACCCGTTTGACTGTAACGGGAGAACAAAAACTCTTTAGTAATATGGGTTATTCCGAAATAAGTAAATCCATAGCAGGGGACGTATCTTTAGCCTGCTCTACCTCCATGCAAAGTGCGCACAAGAAGGCTTTCACGCGCTCCTCGATTTATTATTTTTCTGACTCCATTTCAATGTTGATTATATTTGGTAGTGGCAGTTTTTAGGTGGTACCCCATCGTCTCATATATGTCTAGATATCCTCGAATCAGACGCTCGCTCCATATAAATTATTTCTTTATATCCTCAATTGAACCTGTCATCTCGCGCTTTCATCGGGTTTGTTATTCGGATCTCTATTTTCCGAGATAAACTGTTTAGTTTCTCCACACATTCGTCTTTGAGGGGCAAATCCGCTGCATTCTGTCTTGGCGTTATTGTTCTACTATGGATTCTAGTAAACCGTTATGATTTTACTATAATATGCAATAATACTAGTCACAATAGGTGTAATTTTACAATAAAAATAATAATTCGACATAATATGCTTTATCAAAACTTAATTATTTTAAATGTCATTATTGCCAATAAATAAATTAAATAAACACTACTTTTGCAGTTTCCAAGATTTACTTATTCACTATTGTGAAATACCTAAATCAAAATACTACATATTATGGATGATTTATATATTTTTTTAAGGGAAGAAAAAAGCACCAATTTCTGTTTCTAACAGCTATCTTCCACTCCTGGTAAACAAGATATGAACGTAGGACGTACCTAATCCAGATGTGTACATTTTATTATTTTAATTAATTTATACCAATATTTTCGTAATATTCTTAGGTGTATATTATGTGAAGAGGGAAATTGAAAAATAGCCTAAGGGAATAACGAGTAATTACATTAAGGAAATCCAAAAATTAAATAATTGACCATAGATTAAATTTATTTTTTTTAAAAAATCAACAAATGGTCCCACGAAAAATGAAGATGTAGAAAACCGCAATTTTTCTGATCAAATAACATTCCAACAAAATATAAATGTGACCTAAAATATTAAGTGTATTTTTTAAATCATACCTTGCTTCTAAACTTACGGACGGCAGTGTCAGATAAATTTACGAGATTACACATTTGTCACTGAAACTGAGCCACGAAAGGTTTACAATAGTCAAAACTGTAACATCAATTATGAAGTATATTAATTATGTATTATTAAACAAACTTATATTGACGGCAAAAAAGATTATCGATTATCATGGTAAATATAAATTTTATTTAAATAAAAAACTACAAGGAAAAATGTAGAAGAGCGGGTCGAGCGAATTAATGATCTGTAATAAATATCATGCGTTTATTTATTCTTTCCAACACGGGGGCTAAAATTGAATGTAAAAAAAAAAAACAAATAATGCATGGAATAAATATTACAGAGATGCCAATGGCGAGTCCCCCGCTGTTCAGCATTCATGGCCGTCTTGTACATCTGAACTGTAGTTTTCTGGGTAATTTCTTTACTTCAGGTTTTGCCAGGCGTACTGGTATTTCCGATACAAGTCTCCTGGATTAACTGGTTGCAAATAACACTGACTCCACCTTTCATATTTACATACATTCACTACGTTTAAAAAAAAAGCCATCAATAATAAATACCTAATATTGAATCATTTTAAGAGCGCACGAAACAAATGTATTATGTTGTTTTGATTTAAAATAATGTTTTTATTTGCATACATATCACACCCTTTAATATAATATTTAAAAATATTAATTACGTATAATAAATAAGCCTGGATTTTTATTAATTTATCTTTGTATTACACACATAGATGAGTTTTATTCTTGTCATGATTAGTTTCGATAAATGCAGTTCTTATCATCAACCGGTGTAAATTACCTTCTTCTCCGTCATTTACATTTGTTTAGACCGTCAATAAGAGGGACCGCACCTCTCGAGAGTATGGACGTGACATGAATAAAATTCAGTTGTGTGTGTAGTACAAAGTTAAGTTTATTTAAAAAGTTAAAATGATTTTAAATAAATTACGACGAAGTTTGACCCAAATTATTAAATGAAATGTTCACTTTCCTACCAGATATTTCCAGATTATTTCATTTACAAATAATGTTTATAAATTATCGCGGGGGTCAGAAAAAATACACGAAGCTTCAAAAAATTAATTAAATATAATATAATACTCCTACAAGTGAGAAAATAATAATTATATAAACGATATGGGAAAAAACATTTCTGCTAAATAAAAATTGTAAATTATGCTTTTTTTTAAACCTAAGATAAATTCTGTAATTTTTCTACGAATGAAACACAATAAAAATAAATAAACGCTTCGAATTTATCTAATCCCAGTTTATCTAGTCTAGTCAATGTTAAAATATTAGAAGAAACTCTCTACACTGACAATCATTCAAAAACATAAATTACTTTTACAAATATATGCGTAATTTAAAATCACAATTACACGACTTAATTATCACTAAATCACGGTTAATTCTTTGAAACGTAAAACTAATAATAAAAAATTAAAGTATAGCGTTGAAAGGATTAATTTGTCTAGATAGAAATTTAAAAACTATTTTTCAGATATGCAAAAGTTTACCAAACGACATAGCAAACATTTTTGTCTGCGCGTATAGGTGTGTGTATGTGTACATTCGTATTAATCATTTTGTGACGAACTGCAGAAGGTAAATAAATAAATAATTTGAGATCATTGACCTAACCCGATGGTGCTAAAACATAAAGCTGACAAAACGTTTTGTTTTGTTGAATTCAAATATGTTCACAACATTCCATTTCAATTAAGTAGTGCCTATTTTATTTCGTCTTGAATAACAAAGGGATTTTATTAATGAAAATATTGTTATTTTCTTTACTATACACTGACACATTATAATTATTACCAAATCAGAGTGCAACTAGGTATCAACATTATGGAATTATTTTTTTATAAACACTATTGATTCACATATGTCTATTCACTTTGACAGTTAGGTATGTAAAATATTTTCTTTTAAACAGCTCAAACACATTTATTATTTTTGTATATTGTATATTTTTTTTACATTTAAATCGCTACACAATAAGTAACACGTGCCACCAAGACTTCAGAATTAAAATAAACACTTGAAAAAGTGAGTCCTTTAGTAATCATAACCTTGAATTTTTTATTCTCGCATGAAACATTGCGAGTCATGAAGTATAGCAACATTGATTTTTACGTTGAAAGCTGCTGATAACGAAAACAAAAATGCTTGAAGAAACTTATTTAAACATAGCTAGTTTTGGCTAAAAGCTGCAGAGTATGCAAACAGAAAAACAAAGATGTTGATGTAACAACCGCATTTTGAAGCATTGATAGTGTATTCGGAATTATAAGGAAGTTCACATAATAGCTCGTGTGAGGTCAAGGACACTGCTCTTGTAAACAGACTGCAATTTGCAATTCACGTATCATTTTCAATAGAGGAAAAACTGGAGTTATTACAGGTGTCATTTGTTAAAAATGCATTACACCCAATATCCCAAACATATATATAAAAGCCATTATGAATCAACTGTCAAGTTCAATTGTAACGCAATACACTTTAATTTAAAATACATAACGCACGAGAACATGTAAACTTACAGTAAAGAATAACCCTGCAATTTTATACTGTCGGGACGAACGGTGGGGAAAGTTGTTTACGTCGTGGTAGACAGATGACGGATATTTTACAGGCGTAAGTTAAGGGCACTCGCTTACCTTATTTGTTACAATAGCTACATCTCGCATGATCTGCTCGAAAGCAGCTGTATTCTCCGCTTGTTTTTGAAGATGTGAAGCTATTTTTTCACTAAATTTTCTAGGATTCGCCATGATGGCTAGTCAAATCCACTTTTCACATCGAATCAAACCATTCTATTTTAACGGAGTCAAATCGCGCATTGACTGGCGTATCGGCTATTGTGACGGCGAATTCGACGCTAACGCCATCTGTTGCGGTTTCCCAATTTTCCTATAAACATCAATACCGACAGCTTCACAAAAACTGTACTCTACAATACCGACAAAGCAAAAGAAAACTTAAGAAAAACAAGCAGCCGTCATGCAGTATCGAGAATCTTTTTGTTAATAAAAAAATCACGCGGGTAATATTGCAGCAAATATGAATGATATTACAATAAATAAATAGTTATAAGCAATATTTTGGATGTATGTATTGTAAAAAATGAGAAACTTTTTTTTTTCATAAACAGGAGCTATATTATATTATACAGTCGAAATTTACATATGAATTACGTTACTAGCCCACTCATTGTGAAAAATTAGCGTTTGGCACTTGACTTATCAAATATGTTTTAATGCCATCACAATACAAGCACTCCCCTAGTATGATGGCCTACAAACTGTATTTGTAAATGTGATTCAAAAATATTTTTCCCATTTACCTATTTTGTATAGAAAACTAAGTAATTTATTTGATTACATATTTACATTTTCCATAATTTTTAGCCAGACAAGTTAATTTCTTGATACCTAGAAATCTTAACATAGTCATAAACGCATTATGCATTACGCATGAAAAATAATATTACTTATAGCTGTGAGGAGATAACCTTTTGAATGCAATTAGGAGTTTACTCGACCACCGGCACATGAATAATTGATTTATTTTGTAAATGTGTCGTTAAATATTTTGAAATATTATGTTATAATGTTGATATAGGTTCTGAACTATTTCAGTAAAACCTCGTTAAAACGTACCCCGCTATACCAAAAAATTACGTATATCGAAAAAAAATTCAAAATTAATTCCTTACAACCAATTTTTCATACAAAAATTGATTTATATAACGAAATTTCGTTAATATGTATAACGATTTTATTTTGTTCCGTACAAATTTATATATTTACGTAAATATATAACGAAAAAAAAAAATTTTACAACGAAAATATTTCGGCCGTTTACGGTCATGTTTTTCAATTGTTTTATTGTCTTGGCGCCGACCGGCCCGCTGCGCCCTTGTAAAACTTCTCCTTGGGATCAAAATAGGCCCTTATAAAACCATTTAGCATAATCTCCACATTGTTCAAGGTTGGATTTATTACCGATTGTCTAAATAGGTTAGAATAGCACCCTTCCCACGCTTCTAAAACCGGTCTTATCTAGACCAGTCGCCCGCAAAGCTCGAGATGCCTAAAATTTTGCAAATTATTATCTTCAATCTTCACTTTTTATCTTCATTATCATCGTCAATTTATGTCACTTTTTACATTATAACTGATCATTTACGTGGATTCCAATGAATGGTAATATTGCGTACGACATTTTCTTTAATGTGTTTATTTAACAATTGTTTTCGTGTGTTTGTTTACCGTCATTTATATGTACTAGCATTCCGTAATTTATTCTTTTAAGTACATTTTTTAATATTTTGTGGAACCCTAAATTGGCTTCAGGTCGTGATAGTTCCCGCAAAATTTTAATCCTCGACATAAAACTATAATTCTGAATTCGTCTCTCTACGATTTAAAGAAATAGGAAGATCGATTGACCGACGCGAAACTCTCAATGTTTGTAGCAGTTCAAAAATTAAACACAGTTAAAATTTAATGTTGTTTTATATTTGCATGACATTTTGGAATTTCCAAAAATATCCCCGAACTTTAGGTTATCTTATATTGTGTCGTAAAATATTTTTAATTTAATTTCTTAATTATTATCCATTTGATTACCTGTTGAAACAACAAAACTAAATATATTATTCAGTTTTCTTTGTACAGAAAATCCTCCTTTGTTTGCAGAATGCTTTATTATGTTATATCCCATATTAAACTGACAATGGTATCTTTTTTGCGAAACTTAAGAACTTTTTTAAAGCCGCGCTACATTTATTTATATTATATTAGAAATTTTATTATTTTTATTTCGTCATATGTGGGAATTCGTTATTACGAATTTTTTTTTTGGTCCCTTGGATTTCGCAATAACGAGGTTTTACTGTATTATGGTGCGTGTTTATGAGTGAAATTTTGTCCTCAAGATATGCGAAGTGAAGCGGTACAGACCAATATACCAATATATAGTTTGGTTCCATCCGCTCTCCTAACAAAATATATAAACTACAATTGAATTAATTACTGAACCCTAAATCTTACTAATGCACCTTGGTGTCTCTGTGTCCTATACACAACTTCAGATTAGTTCAATAATTTTAATTTAATCTCCACATAAGTTTTATAATAAATACTAACCAGTTTGGAAAAAAATAATTTCCAAAACTGGTTGATTTTTAATATTAAATGCATTTTATTTTCACATATGTGTTAATTGTGTACACTGTGGACGTTTAATAAATTAACTTTTTGGTAAATATCCCAGTATTTTTTATTCTAATTACAAAGATAGATAATCTTATAGTATTTTTATTTATTATCTTTGTTTTATTAACCACTAAATTGAGTTTAAATACATCTACCGCTTTCGAAAAATACCATTTTCTTCTTCAGGATGTCATAACTAACTAAAACATATATTATTGTTTCTTTGCCAGAATCTATTTTTAAAAAAAAAAATTTTTTAGTACCTAACTCAAATCATTGCTTAATACAAATTTACTCAAATAATTTTTAGGAAAAATTTTTAGAATGGGACTCGTAGTTAAATTTAGTTGGTTGTTTATAATTTTTTGATTAGTTTTACACGCTTTATTTATCTCCAACGATTCCAAATTATTTAATTTGTGACCAACACCGTTTATATGCAAAATTGACAATCCCAATTTTTTATCAAAACCATGACCATTGTCTATCAAATGATTAGCAAATTTTGAAAACCCACTATTGTTCAATGTGATACAAATTAAATTAATCAATTAGAAAGATATTCAGAAAAAATCTATTTATCAAATAAATATTTGATTGCTGTTGAGAGTTCATTTAGATGATTTGTATGAGTGAATCTGTATTAAACCCGTTTGTTCGGGAACTACTCACCTTTACTGTAAATGCAATTTATTTCACTATTACAAATTTGAATTTTTCAGAATTTATGAAATGGAGTTATTATTAATATATTTTTTTTAGTGTGCCCTATGATGCCAAATTGTGTGTGCCCGCACACTTTAGAGGGAACATTGCATACGAGAGCTGAACGATAAGTATGCAAAATCTGTATGCCATTGTTTAATGTCATCTTTCGAACAACGCCTGTCAAAATTCAGACAATTTTTTGGAGTAGTCTTGTTTTGATAGCTGTTGAAAGTCGGCAAATTTGTGTTTGTTTGCAACCATGGAAAAAGATCAATATCGGTCAGTGATTCGATTCCTTCTTTTGGATGGGAAGATGTCTGAGCAAATCAAAGTAAAGTTGTATGCCATTTATAAGGACCACGCACCATCAAAAACTACCATCAGATATCGGTTTAATGAATTCAAGTGTGGCCAAACATCTGTTTCAAAGAGCCCAGGCCGTCCGATTGAGGTGATTACGGAGGATATGACCAACAAAATCCATGATGTATTTGCAGACCGCCGGGTGAATATCAGAGAGATTGCTGACATTGTAAATATCTCAATTTAACATGTACAAAATATCCTACACAAAAAATTGGGCATGAGAAAGCGAGATGGGTGCCGCGTTTGTTCATAGTGGAACAAAAACGGAATTGCATGACAACTCTGGAACACTGTGTAGACATGTTTAAGCGTAATCTGAAAATGTTTCTGTGGCGTTTCGTGACTGTTGATCAAACATGGATCCATCATTACATGTCAGAAATGAAAGAAGAGTCAAAACAGTGTACTTCACCTGGTAAATCTTCTCCACAAAAGGCGGCCGAAAAGGCTGACTTGATAAGAAAACAGCTCCATTTAACGAAGAAAAAAGTGCTCTATCACAAATACTAATTTTATAATAAATATAATGCATAATAAAAGCACACAGTATTTTTGTAATTTTTTAAATTTTAATAAATTATTTTTACATTCAATACAATACATTTACTATGAAAAAAATATATTTATATAAAAAATAATATTTTTATATAAAAAATAATATTTTTATATAATATAATATTTTACATAATAATTAGAAACCGTAACCTATTAAAAAAAATTTTTTTTTCAGAAACATTGTTTTTTAATTTTAGAGCTTGCTTGTAATTAAACGCTTAGAGCTTAAATGTGGAAAGAGCAGAGGCAATAGTTTCATGGCGAGCTCCATCGAATTTTCTCCATCGATAATCAACTTCTTTTCCAGGAAAACACTCTGTAATTTGATTTTCCCCAGGGCGAGGCTCTCCATGTCAGCGTTGGAAATTGTGAATGTACAATCAACTTTGACATCTTTTGGAGCTCCTTCACAAATCTCTAGCATTTTCATGTCTAATGCTGTAAAAAATAATTAATTTTAATTAAAATCATTTATTTTTTACCTTTTTTGGTGTTTCACAGAACTACAAGATTTAAAGAAAATAATCTATTACTATATTGCTTTAAGGTGGGGTATCCACTGTATCCTATGTCAGTGTCAGTAAAAAAAACACAAGTATGTGAAGTGTTTTTAATATCTCTAGGTTAAAATTACTTAAATGTTTTCATATCTTACTTGAATTTAATTCACTTAAATAATCATATTCAGTATTCATAATTTTCAAATGACTAAAAAAAACTAATTTATATACAGGTGACCCAAAAAAAGTGAGAACATCTCGTAACACACAAGCTATTTCAAAACATAATATAAAATTTTGATGTAATTATATCACATTTTACGAAATGTTCTCACTTTTTTTGGGCCACCTGTATACTATTATCAATGGATGTGTACAGATACTATTATATGAGACTAGCAGAAAAGCAATGAGTACAGTGGATATAGTGACTGCTACTCGGCCAGTGGTGGCTGCTGTGCGGCCAGAGTTACCGTAGGATCTATTTTTTAATGAGGAAAACATAATATGTTTTTACTTACTGGCAAAAAAACAAAGTATATTACACGGTACATTGTTAAATCAATATAATAATTTCCACATTGAAATACAGATTCTACTAAAACCCTGGCCAGGCAGCGTCCACTACTGGCCGCCTAGTGACCGCTATCAGCTGCTAAACGGCCGTAATACCCACCCGCAGGGCCTAACAGCAAGCAATTGGCAACAATCTTTTCTGCTTGTGCTTAATTAATAAAAACAATTTGTTCATAAAGTGTGAAATTCAAGAACAAAACTACTATGCTAGGATGTATTTTACTAGATTTTTTAAAAATACATTCATTTAAGAGCACATTTATAAAATTTGATCAATGACCATATATTGATGACAGAGACTAGTCTGAAATGTGCATTTTATGCTAATCAATAATAATCAACTTACGAGGTATGCCTCGAGACCGAGTTATCGTATTTCAAAACCAATTTATTGCACCGGCCATCTGGAAAAATAGACATTTCCCAAGAGTTTATACATATGATTAAGCAAAATGTTTGGCTGAATAGCTATACTCTATATACATATAATATTTAGTCTGTCAGACGGTAGTGCTGTTCACAATGGTCATTACTTGAATAAGAAACTTTCATCAAACAATTGTATCAACTACATGTACGCATTTTATGGGGTTTTAATTTTATTTTAGGAGTATTTCAGATTACACTCATAATTAGTAAATCGCGGATGAAACCGTGTCTATTGGGGTGATGGGTGGAGACCAAGTAGTAAACGCATCTTGATGTTTTAAATGAACCTATACATGTAACTATAGATTATATATAAGATTTGAACAGATAATGTGAAGGTATTATGGTGATCATTTGCAACAGCGTCAGATGAATTTCAGAAGGATTTTACATAATTCTGTGTGCAGTTCACTCGAAACCAGTTGGTTAATTTAATTTATATATATATATTTACTTTCATAATTTAAAAAAAAAACATTTCAAATAAAGTTTACAAAAGTCATAAGCTATAAATATATAAAATATGTAGTTCACATAACAGTCCGTATCGAAATTAGTATTTTGTCAGAGATTGCTCACACTATTACAACAATGTCACAATTGTTTCACTAACCTTTACCGTACCGTGATATAAAATACTCGTACACAGCCATGCTGTCAACTCGTGTTACCGTAAGAAATTAGAATTCTATTAGAATTCAAATTTTGGGATGAAGAATTTGTGCTAGTTCATATCTATATATTTGGTGGTCTGTGGAAATTACATAGATTCAAAATTATACTAAGCAAATATGTGTAAGATAAGTTATAGTAAAAAAGAAAATTTTCATATTGTTTATATTAGTCAATATATATACTTATATATGCACTATATTAATAATAAATAAATAAATTATTATTTTAATACAAATTAAATGTATCAATAAGAAAGATAAAATCAATTTATCAAAAAAATATTTTTGTTGCCACCCGGACTTGAACCAGGAACCCTTCCTATCCTATTACACCACGTCAACATAGTAAATTACGACAAATTTTTGAACTTACCTGTTGCACTTTCAAATTGATACACCTGTTATTTGAAAGCAATCTACTTTATATTTACGAAGAATCTCAAACACCTTTGAGTAAAATCTGATAGGAGATGCCAGAATTAATTGATTTTAATTAAATTTTTGTATACATATTTAATATACATTTAATCTGTATTAAAATATCACAGAACTATGTTCTAAAAAACTGCAACTTCACAATAATAATGTGATCCCCTTAAAAATAATTATTTGTTTAATCAAAAGGGATAACATACTCCATTGTTTCACTCGTTTTCCATCGTCCGTAATGATCCAATGTATGATTTTATTAATATTTTTTGCTTTTTCTGGTTGGTTTTGGATGTTTTCCTTGAATCTGGTGAACAAACTATCACTAAATTCAGATCCAGCAATTGGATTTGGTAGCACATTCATGTTTGAAACACTATTTAAGTCCATGTAAGTGCCTGAAATTAAATAATTAAGAAATTTTATTAAACATTTCAATTTTTACAATATTTTAATGTTATGAACATAATAAATATGATGGCGAGTTAAAAGTTATCTACCCTTTCACTATAACACAACTTCAAAGTTGTCTTACTGCCTTCTGCACATGAGTGCTTAGAGTTGTTACGACTGCGGTCACGTGTACGAAATTTAATCTCGATCGTGTAATTTGCCTTCCAGCTATTATAATGTAAACATGTCCGCTCCACTAGCAGTTTGCACCATGGAGGAACAACGAGTACTGATCCAATTTCTGGTCGGAGGGTGATCGTAGACTTTTATCACAATACGGGGACAGTGATTTATTACCTAAAAGTGTTTTTTGTGGATTGAGAAGTTTAGAAGTGGTCGGACGAGTGTAACGCATAAAAAAGGAGCGAGATGCCCGTCAATCTCCAAGATAGGTGAGTTACCATCGGTGAGGTAGCGTCTTTTTTAAACATCACTCATGGTTCTGCCCATCAAATCACCATGACAAGCTTGGCTTCCGTAAAGTCTGTGCAAATAAATTATATAATAAAAAATGTAGATAATTTTTGACTTGCCCTCGTAATTAACAAATTAAGGAATTAATGTAAATCTGATAATATACAGAATTAAATAAGTGTGCTAAGATGGACTGGGCTTGTGGAATGTATGAAGAACAGAAAGTAATGTTAAAAGGCGATAGAAGCAGTGGACATCTGGTAAACCAGATTTTGGAGGACAGTTCTGTTAGAAACTGCCACAATATGTAATAATACGGCAAGAGTGGTACGGCCACACAGTAAAGTGTTGCAGTTAAATTGACTCTCACAAGTAATTATTTTAGAAACTAAAATTTACATTTTTATGTAAATACTATATGAAAATGCCTAGATATAAAATATTAAGTTGCGGAAACCAAAGGAAGCGGAGTTATGGCGATATTAATGTGAAGGGTTGATAAAGGTGAAATAAGCAATTATAGGTTACACTTAACTACCGAGTTTTGTTCCTACGACTAAGTCGTTAAGCAAATTGGTCGATAAGCGAGAAGCTTAATCATTTTTGTTTATTCTGAATAGGGATGAACAAAACGAATTACACAATATAAAATACAATCAGCAAAAATTATAAATATGATGTACCAAAACAATTAAAGTTTATTCATAAAAAAGAGATGCATATTGATATAGTCATTAGTGCCATCATCGGAGTTATTAGCAGGATAATGAGGAGCTGTAGAGGGCCCGGGTAAGGTAGATGATGGTGAGGAAAAAAAGTATTTTTAATGATAGGGGTCCTGGGTGTAACATTCAAGAAGAATCTCATTAGTATGGTTTGTTTTGTAAGTTTATTTTTTCTTGATAAATTTCGCAATTAAAGTTCATTAATTTAATGTTCCACTTTACTAAACCGTTCAACATTCTGATTCATAGCCTCTAGTTCTAATATAACCACATTCACTTTGGAGGACACACCAACTAACCCCTTTACTGTGAACTTCTTCTATTCTTTCCTCTTCTTCCTCTTCCAAATGTTCCTGCGCTTCCAACCCTATTAGATCTTCGTTAGTTAGCTCTCCCTTAGCGTATTCCACTAATTTGTTAATGTCTTCCACTTTAATATCTAAATTAAGCACATTGGTAAGTCCCACAATTGTTTGATGCACGACATCAATTTGCTTGACTTTCTCAAAACCATTGAAATTATTTGCGAAATGTTTTAGGCATTTTTTCCATATATCTTGCATACACTTTTCCGTCACTCCCTCCCAAGCTGATTCAACGTTCTTTATGTAGTCTAAAATCTTGTATGATTTCCAAAAATCACGAAGGGTTCATCACTTTCTGTTGCTGCTACAACTTTGGAAAAAGTTGTGCGCAAATAGTACGCTTTGAATGTAGCTATAGCCCCCTGGTCCATTGGCTGTAGGACAGCAGTCATGTTTTTAGGCAGATACACTGGCTTTACATCTAGGTGTAGATCATCAAGATGCTGGGGGTGGCCTGGGGCATTATCAAGCAAGATAATTTTACAGAGAACACACTTTTTCAGACAATAATGCTTAATCGAGAGTATGAAGCAATTGATGAACCAATCCTCAATTAAAGCTTGCGATATCCATGCCTTTTTATTTGCACGGTAGTAAATGGGCAGCATGTGCTTACTAACCTGCTTCAAGTCACGTGGATTCTCAGAGTGATAAATGGGGAAACGCTTTAACTTGAACCCAGCGACATTTCCTCCTAACAACAACGTGATCCTGTCTTTAAAAGGCTTAATGCATTACTTTAGCTTCTTAGTGTATCTAAGACCTTCCCAACAATATCCGGTTTCATCCACATTGAAGATCTATTCTGGGCGGTAACTGCCTTTCTCGACAATTTAATCAAATTGGTCAACAAATTTTTCCACTGCCTCTATGTCCACTCTTGCCACCTCACTGTTGAAACTCCAATTAAGCAGGTTAAATCTCCGCCAAAACCGTGAAAACCATCCATGGCTTGCCACAAATGATTCCGTCATTCTTCGCCTTTGGCTTGAATTATTAAAAGGCTTATCGGCATTCTCTTTCGCATTTGTTTGTCAAACGAGATGGCCAATAATTTCTCCATCTCACGAATGAGGCCTATCCGCTGCATAGTTATTATAACTTTAAATCCTGTTGATGCTTTCACTGCCTCTTTCACTCTAACTTTATCCTTCAAGATTGTCGAAACAGCGATGCACAAGCTCCAAGTCACACGCTATCGCTTTAACTTTTTTACCAGCTTCACAATCATCTATGATCTTGAAAATGAAGATCTCAAGATCGATAGCTTTCCTTCGATTCTTGGCACATCCTTCAGATGAAGTCATACTCTTTCTTTTATTATAGTATACACAAAAAGTACACACTCTTGGAGATTGCAAACACTTAGTGCAGTGAATAGTGACCGACTGCGGGAATGAGACTGACTGATAAAGATGATTCTGAAACTCAAGCTGGGAAAAGAATTTCCCAAGACTAAAACTGAGAGAAGGCATTCCCCGTCATTACCAGCTGGAACTCAGCTGATTACCGAATCATTACGCTTTGTTTTAATTGTAAACGTGGTCGGTTAAGAGATAGCCACAGAAAATTTGACCAGTTCATTGCATCTCCCCGCTGGAGAGCTGGTTGTAAGTCCGAGCAGTCAGAAAGCGGTAACGAAACAGGAAGGTCGTTAAGTGAGGAGTGCCTATAATAGGGTTTATGTAAATTTCTACAGTAAATACGTTGTAAGAACGTAATATGATATTGTATGAACCTGTTAAATTTACTAATATTTAAACATAATGTATATTGATGAAATTTTATAAAATAGTATTACATACATATATGGATTATGATTATAAAATACAAACGACTACGCTGATTTTGTATAAATTTGTGACTAGTTCTTTTATTTATTACGTTACTTTAATAAAAATATTTTAAAATCATCCTGTCTGCATTTATTTGAATTGAAAGGAATTTTTTAAAATTCAGTTCCTCAGAGTGTGGCATTCTATCCTATCTAGCTAAATAAAATAATATTTTGTTCATGTTTTACACTAATTTCGTTTTTTGATTATTCAATTTTTGGTTCTTATATGTGTAACTCACAATCTGTTAAACTGTAAATATATTTTCAAAAAAAGAATTAAAATATTATTATTTTAATGAAAACACATTTTTGTTGTGAAATTGCAATATCAGAACAAAGTTCAAAATTTTTAATACAAATTAAATTATCAATGAGAAAGACATACAGAAAAAATCTAAATAAAAGTAAAAAATTCCAGTAGCATCCAAAATTATTTTTCCAATAGATAGATTTTTTCTGTAGGTTTTTTTAATTAATTAATTAAATTTGTATTAAATATATTAATACATATCTACACTGCACATAATACTAATGATTAAAAATATGTTAAATTCACGGTTGTTTCTCATACCTATTAGCGAACACGCCTTAAAACTTAGAGCAAAATCGCCGGATAGCATCATTTTTGATAAATAATATCTCAAGGTAAGTGCAAAGGTCGGCGACAATGCAAATTTCACAACATCTCTTATCCATGATAAAATTAAAACTAATGAAAAAAAAATGAGAGTGAATGTCAGCCAGCGACAGGTGTACAAATAGTACATTTCTTATCTATGGATACAAACTCGAAGTCTAGCTACGCCAAATACCAACGTGTAAAAAAAAGTACAATGATAAAGAAGGGGATAGTAGTGATAGATATGATAAATACCCAAAAATGCTCATTAAGCTAATTGGACAAGGTCCTTAATTATACATAGAAACCCACAAATTGGTGCATAAACGCCTCAATAGCTTGCTCAGTAGATAACTCTTTTAATTCCAAACATTTAGAAAAAACAAAATAACAAATTAAAATAAAAAATCTACTTACTTACCATCACGTCGTTTCTGCGTGGGTAAGCAGAGAGGATAGAGCGCCACACTCTTCGGTCTTGACACACAATTCTCGCCTCATCCATATTCATACATCTTCTTATACAAGCTCAACTTTATTGAGGCTTTTAACAGGACCATCCTCCAGTATCTGATTTACCGGGTCGTGCCAAGTCTTGCGCGGATGTCCTCTAATTCTGGTGCCAACAACACTTGCTTCATATATCTTTCTTACCATTCTCTCCTCATTCATCCATTCCATATGACCAAACCACCTAAGTGATCCTTTCTTAATCTTACTCACTATAGTAAGATCAGCTTTACATTATTTCCTTGCTTCTTCATTTTTTACTCTATCATTAATGGATCTGCCACATTTCCACTGCATTCAGTCTACTTTTGTTCCTCTTCTGCTAGCTCCAGGCCTCACTTCCATACTCTATTGTGAACCACTAGTCTTACCTCAGGTGACAAGTTCTCATTAGCTATAATTCCATTAAAAGCGCCGTTCACTTTATTCCCTGCAGTTACCCTCCTTTCAATATCTTTCTCTGTCTTTCCGTTTCTAACGAACATACTTCCCAAATACACAAACTCATCTACAACATTGCTTCTGCACATTTGATCATATTTGTGTATATTTTTATTTCAGACTTTATTCTTTATTAATTATGATTTTTAAAATGTACATCATTAAAAAATACGTAAATATGTAGCAGGCGTAGGGAAATAATTTTTGTTGGATGTACATTTACATTCTTGGGTTGTTAACCGGATAATATAAAAATGAAACACGCAAAATGATTTTTTTAAATAAATTAATGTTGACATTGTCAACAGATTAAAAAAAATACTATCCTTTTTTTGGGCTACACATTAAGAGTAAGTTTAGATATTTCCTAATTTAAAAAATGTTTTGCTTTTTTAAAATCAGAAATAATAAAGAATAAAGTCAGAAATAAAAATATATACATATGATAAAATGTGCAGAGGCAATGTCGTATATCTGACAGATTAAATTAGTGAAGTTTTTGAGAAGAGGAATAACTTCTAATAACTTGTTAACATCTGGTTTACCTGACCGTTACCTTCAACACTTGCCTCATATTATCTTAATGCTCCACTCCTCACATTTAAAAACCTATTCAATGTAAAAAAGTACAAATTTAAATGATTATCAATGTTATCGAAAAAGCTTTGAAGAAACAAAGAAGAAAATTGTATTTCTCAATCACTCGGAGGAACACTGTCTGCTATAATACAGTAAATTACTAGTGTAGCAGGCAGGGTACCCAAATATATGTCTTACTTTCTTACTGATATGTTGTATTTACTTTGCCAAATTTTATATGTATACCCTCAGTAAATTTGTCTGATATTTGAAATATTACGCAACACTCATAGTAATTAACAAGGTGAAAATGTATACTTAATGAATATTAATTTGGAAGAGTAATACGTCAGACTGTTAGACATTATTTATCAATGTAAATATTAAATGTATTATTATTATTATTAATTCTCAATCACTCCAAATTTGTCGGATATATCCCTCAGGGATTTTTAATTTTTTCCATTCTAAACATGAATGAAAGTCTCCGTGAGAGAAGAATTATATATATGATAGGCATGACGACAACTTTAGAAAAATGTATTGAGAATATTAATATTAAAATAAATGTTTGAAAATACAAATGTATTATGATTAATTCATCTACAGCCTTTCAGTGTCATTCTCACTACTTTTTCATTGTTATACATGTATTATGTATAAACAGTCAGAAATAAAATAGTATGCATATATAATTTATGCACATAAGTTGCAACAAGAAAATTAAAATAATTATTTGAATCATTGCGTGTGTGAAACATATTTCCCAATAAAAACATCATTATAAGCTGAAATTATACAAAGGCTTTTAATTCCTCAAATTAAATATCAAACATGTTTTCAAATGTGTTATGTACACAATGAATTTAAAAAATACATTTTATATTTTAATTTCTTTCTAAATAACAGGAATCCTGTTAAATTTATACCGAGTTTGCAAGGCATATACAGAGAACTCAACATATCCTGGAAACATGTAAACAACTTGCATATATACTAAGCTGGCATGGAACACACAGAGAAGAAAAGACATTAACGTTTATATTAATTACAGCCTTCAAAACCTAAGGCTACCCACAAGGATCCATTAATATAGGACTATAGAACAGTGAGTTATCTCTTGAGCAAGTGATGGTGAATGTGATAATTGCTGCTAAACGTTCCCTATAAAGAGCTGCTTGATCCAGTGCAGTCTACTATTCGACCACAGCATTAGGATTTCATTTTGGAAGTGTTCCACATTGAACAGCCTTCTGCGCTGTCCGTGGATCTGAAAAAATGACCAACTGCCTGCTTGGGAGCAAACATGTAATATTTTAACTTACATTTGAAAAGTCTGCAACTTTTCCCGGGGGCATTGCCTCACTAATGATATTACCCGACATACATTGTGTCACTTCTGGTAAAATAAAGAATGTCAGGAATGTCCATTCCTGAATTCCTGGTTTTCATATAAATATTCAAAATCTGTCTTGCTGTTCAAAGTGGCACTAACTAAATAAACAAACTACACAATACATTGTATCCTAAAGAAGGGACCATTGTCCCAAAAAATGTTGAGTAATCAATAAACAGTGGTATAAACAAAATGTGTTTTCATTATTAATATAAAATATTGCCACAAAATAAATTTGCTTTTATTGAAGAAGAAATAAATAAACATTTAAATTGATTTTATTTTTTTAAACCATCACCTGATCAGTTGAGTCCACCGGAAGAAAAAATTCTAGTCAGCAATCCGGCTGCTTTTTCTTCCACTAGGAACTGTTTCATCTCCGAAAAATATATTTCACATCTCAAAATTGTATGAAAATGTTTAATGTAATGATAATGTGTGAAAGGGATAAGAGTCGGTGGAGAGTACTTGTGGAGGAAGCCAAATCCTATCCTAGGATGTAGTGCCATGGAATATGTTTTGAATAATGTATATGTGAAACTGACAGCGATTAATATTTTTTTGCCATTTTGTGATACACTGAATTAAGTGTAAAATAAATACATATGCACTGACCTACTATCTGGCTTTACTTTTTCTGATGTACTTATTCCACCATGGAGAATCCATAATTATATTTTTCTCCATCTCTGTATCATCAATATCTCTGATATACAAACTTTCTAATTTGCTAATTCCTTGGAATTGGGTTGGGCCGACATTTAGAACTCGTACCCAAATGTATTATATTAAGTTCTATTGAAAAAATATTAGCACCTAAAAACATATTAGATACATGCAAATATTAGAACTAAAAATGACTTACCTGTTATTTATGATACCTTACATAAGAGGGGTCGATATGTGCAGTTGGAAGTTACATACTTATATGTGTAGCAATCATAATTCAAATCTACTGCCATCTCAGTCGGCATCGACGCTAGCGACAGCGCTGCCGGCTGCCGCCACAAGTCTGGCTCATTTCACCGCCAGGCAACTTCTCCAGTATCAGCGTTTCACAACGGCGGTCTTGCCGGCTCGTGCTTGCCGAGCAAGACCGCCAATTCATTCCATTTCACGCACTTTCTACATCTTCATTCATTCTATCTGTTTTCATTGTCATAATAAACCTCAACACACATCAATCACATTTATTTCATTTAACCACCGTTTGGGGGTTAGGACTACTTAATCAACCAAATGAATGTTATTTTAACAATATTTATCTACAGTAATGCAGACTTTTGAAAATGGATTACCTACCCGCAATTGGCTGGAAACAACATAAGGGCTGGTAGGACATAATCTTTCACATTTTTTTATCACAGATAAAACTTACATGTGCCGTACCTTGCTTCATTTTTTTAGCGAAAAAAACATAAATTCATTTCACACATGTTGTAATTTTTGGTAAAATAAATTAACATACGGAGACTTCCCAAATAAAATTTAACAGTTGCCATTCGACAAGAATGACTTGTTGGTACTTCATCAGGAATAATTATGCTCAAAATTAGGAAAGGTGGATATTATTTTAATTAGTGATTTGATTGATGACAGATGGTAACAATGCCACTGATTCTATGCAGAGGTAGTACAATAAACGTGACTGAGACACGTAATGCATTGTTTTAACTGTTTTGTATTATTTATTACTTTTGATATATAAAATAAAATAATATAATTTCTTTATATATATATATATATATATGTTCATACTTTTTTTTTTTTTTATCAAATAGTAAAAAAATATTAGATGTTCTTGATCCATATATTTAATTGGAAGCACCAAAATGTTTGCAAGGTACTTGCTGCCCAACACGAGCCTGGGACTGTAACTAGTGACGAGCTAAACCATTATTGTTACTGTGTAATAGGTATTCAATTGCAACAACTGATAACTGAGATTTAATTGTTGGAGGTTTAGTTTCTAGTGTACCAGTGATTGGTCGACAAAATACGAATTACAAGTTATTAATCATCATTATAATCAAGCACAGTCACAATCACGGTTTAGCTCATCACTAACTGGAACCCTTGAAATGGCAACACTCTTCTCTATACACATATTAAGACACATGAGAAAGTAACAAATCCAAAACTATTGAATGCTATTTTTGTGTTATCTCAACACATGGGAGTGAGGAATACATTGTGAATTCCATTGAACTATGAAGCCAAGGTCGCAGACCACCTCAACGTATTGTATAAATAGTTTTTCAAAGCATTAATTTGTTAGTGCCCTTTCATTCACAAAATGGCTAACCAACCATTGTTGTAGTTATGTTTTGCCTTATTATGCAAATAACAAAGTGTATACAGATGAGTCAATTGATAATAAAATCACTTCTAAAATTCCATAATTTTTATTCATTATAACTGGGAAAAAGGTTATTTACCTTTTTCTAATGTAAAGAAAATGAGCAAGAGAAAAAACGTGCGAGCTAAGCTAATGCGTCTTGATAAGAAAGAGAAAGATTTAAAAATTGTGGACGCATAAGGTATTCTCTATTTTTAGCACACTGAAAATGAGAGAAAAACGAACAATGCGAATTAACATTGTGCATCATGAACTGGTATATGGGGAAAGTACTACCCATTTACGCTGTAACACGTGTACTCTAGCCAGCCAGCTGCTAACCTTTTCTTGTTAATTTGTAACACGTATTTTCCAAATTACAGACATTAATTCTTTGACAAAAACATTCTAATTAGGCAAAAAATAGATCGACAAATTCATTTTACAGGGTCCAAAAATAGCTTTGAATAACGGTCATTGATTTATAAGTATAATTTAGTAAAAAAAACTTCAAATTCTGCTCTAAAACATTGACTTGCAGCGTATTTCCAATAAACAGGATTTTACTGTATTAATAAACACTTAAATAACTTTTAAACAATAGCCCACCTCGATACAGGACCATCCTAGTGAGGCATTATTATTATATCTGTAGAAATAGTATTAAAAGAGAACAAAAAATAATAAAAGCACACAATATTTTTGTAATTTTTTTATTTAATAATCATTTTGTGACACATTATTTTTACGTTCAAAACATTATTAATGTTTTTTTAATAAAGTATAAAATGTATTGTAATGCCCTTCCCACCCTTTGTCAATAAAATAATACATTTGTGAAATATTACACTTCAAATATGAATATAATTTGTCATTCAGGAAAACAAACACAGCAAATGGAATGGTACACCCGGATAACAATAAAAATTGTTTTTATTATATAAAAAATAATATTTTCACATGCAACTAATGATTGATATGTAAAACATCTGTTTACATAATTATTATTATAATAAGAAACCATTAAAACCATTGAAATCAAAAATAAGTCAAAGTCTCCTGATAATGTTCTCCGTTTGCCACCAGATTTTAAAGCTTTTTAAGCAATTTTACAATGTAAGTTTGTTTAGAAATATGAAGTAATAATGCTCATAGCACTAATAAAAATTAACCAGAGTTGCCAGCATCTGCATCTGCTGTTTGTAAACTTTTATCATTATTTTTGATACAAATTATAGCTTGGAGCCAGCCTTGAGCAGAGGCACTAGTTTCTGGGTGAGCATAATGTTTCCAGAGATCTTCAACTTGCCTTTCATGAAAGCGGCCTGTGGATTGAGTTTCCCCAGGGCGAGATCCACCATGTCAGCGTCGGAAACTGTCAATGTAGTATCAACTTTAACATCTTTAGGTGCTCCTTCATAAACCTCTGGCTTTTTCATGTCTAATGCTGTAAACAAAAAATTAAGGATTAATTTGAATTAAAATCCTTTATTTTTTCTCCTATTTGGTATTTCATAGAACTATAAAATTTATAGAAAATAATGCTTAAATAATTAATCAGTCAATAAAAACAAGTGTGAAATCTAAGAACAAAACTACTATTCTAGGATGTATTTTATATTCTTTACATTTCACAATTTTTTTTTTCTAATACACAACATCCTTTTCTAAAATGTTATTAGAATGTGCCTATTGAAATCTAGTAGATATATTTTTAAGCAATGGCTATATATTGGCCTTCTTGAATTTGATTTAGTATTGAAGAAAACATATTTGTTTTCAGTGAAATTATACAGTATGGTGATCATGGTATGAGACAGTCGTCTACAACACGCCTAGTTCTTTGTCCAAGGACCAAAGGTTGGAGTGGGGGAAGGGGGGTCTTGAGTGCCTAGGAAGAGTTGAAGCAGGTGAGTCACCTTAGAGCGGCAATCGGGTTTGATGCGTAACAGAAAAACACGAACTTGTGATGTGGAAATTTGGATGAGGAAGTGGTTGATTATTTAAATTAGATATCTGTAACATTTTGATCGGTCGAGCTGCATGTAAGATTGACATCTTTTATTTAATTATGAATATGGACTGTCCCGGTAGCTGCCAGGATTACCAGAGGCGCTCTCACAAATTTGTGGTAAATAATAGCTTCAGAGGGTAAAGACAAAGTCGGAGTTGTTCAAGGAAAGTTTCCATACAGTTATTAGAGTTGCCAAGCTACAACTAGCTGAGTGTTATTACTTTCCTTACTATAATTTCATATGACCTTAAATTAATATCATAAAATCAATCTATTAAGTTAACCGGATGTGTATATATTGCACGGCTGTAAAAGGAGTGCAGAATAATGGCTTAATTGTCCTGGTCGATATCTTCTATAAATGTTTTAAGTTAACATTTTTAACAAAGTGCGACTAAGATTTCACTTTAGGAGTTTGAAACTTAAATAAATCTTCCCTAATAAATCAAGGCATTCATTTTAGGCACTAACCATAACGAAAACTTATTCACATGGATAATCCCATAAGTAGACGTAACCATTATCACTATTATAAATCGCGCTTATTAGGTAAATGATAGGAGGAATATTTTTACACCACACACCATGGAGTGGGACTCTTTTTATTTAAAGTAGGAAGCTGAAATTAAGTTTCTGAAGTGTAAAACTGACCTAGAGGATTTAAACATCGGGAAAGTGTTACTTGGGTGACTGAATGGACCCATCTGATATTGAGGATAGATACTAAATCTAAAATATGGGTTTGGGAGTTAACTATGATTGATCATGCGTCAGCTGAATGAGGCTACAGATTATGTCGACATACACTGCAATCGTCCACAATCACCATCTTCGAAATACATATTATATACCCCTCTCCAAGCACAAGAGCTAATCTCTTTTCTGGAGAGGTAAGCGATTAAAAAATATGTAATTTTAGTAATGTACAATACTGAATTAACTCATATTATAAAAATTGTAAAAATTAAAAAAATATATATATACCGGGTGTCTCATAGCTAGTAGCAAAAACTTTGAGGAAGTCTTCTTCATTCATTTTAAACAGAAAATATTATTTACACTTTGGTAAAAAATTTACAGGTAAAGGAGTTATGAGACTTCAAAGTTACCTTTTATTTTCAATATTTCTTATTTATCTGTTGTAAAACGTTGGACTACCATTAAAGTAATTCATAACAAATTTTATAAATTGATTCGCTGATTAATTGATAAAACACTCAATATACAATACTATTGAAATCACTGCACTAAAATGTTAAATCAGCTGATTTACCTTACCTAAGTATGCCCTCATAAATACATATGCACATATATAGGTACTTACATAGCTTACCGAGCTCTAGACTTCCGCTGACTTAAAACGGTGGTTCACTCACTCGTCCACCGAACAAACTTTATTTAAATATTGCGTATATTAATGAAGTTCATAAGAATTTTTAAACAAACGCAAGCACTGTAAATTACCAAAAATAATTTTAAAAACGAGGGAATCAAAATATTCAACGAAAAGCAAAACAAAAAAAAATGTAAATAGCTTACCTAGTAATCGAAAATATAGATCGGTACGTATGTATGTACTTCTAAACTTGTAATATTCAGCAATCGAAAGAACAGAAATGTCGCACGAAATATAATACTAATGCACATCAATGTGCATTCAAAATTATGTTTACACAAAAATCCCACGTAAATATCTTTTACACAAAGTTATGCATACTCCATGCATGTAAATAATTATAAAACCATCATTTATTTAAATTGGACAATTAAAAATATTAGAACACATTCTTATTGTGAAATTGTAATTATTCAGAACAGACTGTCTGTGATATTTTAAATATGAATTAAACATATTAATTAGAAATTTACACATATAAAATCAATTCTATCGAAAAATATTGTTGTTGCGCCACCGGGATTCGAACCTGGATCTCTTTCCTAACCGGGGAAGGTGCATTATCCAACTATGCTACAGCGACAATATTTTTAGTGACAAATTTTCGAACCTGTATGTTACTTTTTTTTTTATATTCATACAT
The DNA here is from genome assembly GCA_031772225.1 of Eubasilissa splendida. NCBI lineage: Eukaryota > Metazoa > Arthropoda > Insecta > Trichoptera > Phryganeidae > Eubasilissa > Eubasilissa splendida. The sequence goes on from CM062856.1 coordinate 20,211,008, forward strand.
TTAATCATTCCATTATTCATCAATATAAATTTTGTCCCCTTAAAAGTAGTTATTCATCATCAGATATAATACACTTGTGCCAGCACTTTTTCCAATCTTCGAAAAACTTCCAGAATGCAATTTTCAGTATAGCTCCTTCAAATATTCTGTCTTTATCTCCTCAATACTGGTAAAAAGTTGTCCTTTAATGGTTTTTTTATCTTCGGGAATAGGAAAAAATTTCATGGGATCATGTTCAGCGAATATGGCTGAGGCATCATAACGGTGTTGTTTAGGCCAGAAATTCACGAACAAGCATTATCGTGGTGCAATTGCGGTGAATTGTTTCACCAGAAATCTGTGCATTTTCTTCGGATTGCTTCACACAAATGGCGTAAAATGTCCAGGTAGTATTCCTTATTGGCCATACAACCTGGTGGCAAAAACTCATGGTATACTATGCCGTTGAAATCAAAGAAAAGAGTGAGCAGAACCTTCACATTCGATAGAACTTGACGATTTTTTTTTGGCCTTGGTTCTTCAGAAACCTTCCATTGGGACCACCAAAACACATGTAACCTTTTAGACAGCCAACAATAAATTAAGCATCAGGGAAAAGTCTACCAACACAACAAAAAAAAATTATGACAGTTGGATTATACAGCCAACGAAATTCAAAAATTCTGCATATTTTTTATCACACCTCATATATTGAGTGGTAGGAAGACATGCATTTTTTTTGTGTATTTCAATTTATATAACGAACAAAGATCAACAATGATATATTGCCCGTTTTGTTCGATAACCTTTTGCCATCTTTCAGTGAGCTTCATAATTCCTCGCACATAGGTGGGCGTGGAAACACATTCCATCCAAGCTTCAACAATTTTTGTTGGGTGATCAAACAAACTTGTGTGCGGTCTCGCATTGTCATGATGAAATACCATTCCTTTAGGATTAACAAGCTCTGGACGTTTCTGGATGATGGATTCATTCAAACTGTCCAGCTGCCAACAGTACACATTTGAATTTATTGTTTGGATCCTTGGTAAAGCTTGAAAAACAAGATACCTTTAAAATTCCACCACACTGAGAGCATAACCTTCCTCTGATGAATCTCTGCTTTCGATGTCGTTTGAGGCAAATCATCACATCGGGACCAAGACCCTTTGCGCACCACATTGTTGTAAACAATCCATTTATCATCACCAATTATTAGTCATTCAAAAAATGTTAATTTTCTTCACGTTTAATGAGCATATCGCAGATGTTTATATGCGCCGTCAAATAAACTTCTTTGAGTTCATGAGCCAAATATTGAGCATGCTTACGTATCCTAGCTTCTTCAGGTGGTCGTGAACGCTTGAATGATGGATGTTCAATGTTTCTGCAATCTCTCGTGTCGTGTAACGTTTGTTTGACTCGATTAATGCCTTGATTTTGTCATCATCAACTTCAATGAGTCTCCCTGACCGAGGAGTGTTTTTGAGATCAAAATTATCAGCACAAAATTTTGTGAACCATCATTGGCACTGACGTTCTTATAGAGCATTGTCGCGCATTCTTCTCTTTACGGAAGCAAAACAGTAAAATATGGCGAAAATGCACTTTGGTTTTCCATCTTACCCTTGTTGTAAAATCTCCAAAACTCAACCAAATCGCTGAATTGTTTTTTAAAATGAAGCTAGAACTGTCAGCTGTCAAATGATATAGCAATAACATAGATGTGAATGACTAGTACCTCAAAAATGAGCTAGCGCCATCTGTTGTCAAACTTCGTCATGTCTTTTCCGACAACTCAATATATTTCTCAAGCACATATCGGCCACAAAAACAACAGGTCGCAAGGAATGCCGGCAACATACTGATGTAAATATATATGCATGGAAATAGCCCGTCTTTGGGCGATGGCAGCACTTACTGAGGCAATGTAACAATGCTCATGGGCGTGATCAGCAGTCCAAGTGTTAAGGAATAAGTAGAAAAGCAGACGTTGATATATAGATCGTCAACTAGGTAAGTCAATAAAATTTAATGATCCCTCTAAGGTGTGCGGGAATGCACGTGCACATGATTCGGCATCATAGCGCACACAATTTTTAAAAAGACTTCTTCATGTGGCTCCTTCCATCGAAGGTTGTTGATTTAGTCTGTATAAATCACCAACATTTTGGAAATCGAATCACTTTCTGAGGTTACACGCCTCTGTTGCCCACTATCTTCCTCTGAGTAATGAGTTGTATAAGATTATATTTTTCATTGCGGAGAATGTGTCCGAAGTATGCAGTTTTACTTGATAGTTGTTATTAATTCTCTTGACTTATTTATGAGTCTTAATACACCTTTATTAGTAATTAGGTCAACCCAGACCCCACTAGTAGCCTTATATTAGTAAGGTAATGTTATATTATTTTCTCCCCCAGTACACAAATAATAGCGCTGATCCTTACAATTGCACATATGATTTTTTTGAACACGTGAACTAAACATAGAAGGAACATTGCCACTAGCCCATATCCACCATTATCTAATTTTGTATATATTCTATATAATGTGTCATATCTTGTCTACACAAGTTGCCTCAAGAGATTTGGTTTTAGTAATCAAAGGATATATTATGTAGTGCCGTCCTTTATCCAGAAAATACATGTGAGATAGCATCTCCTTTTCTTCTCGTGTCTTCAGTATACGTAGGTGCTTTTCCCTCTCTTTTTATCCAATTGTTAGCCTTGCTTTAGTTTTGCTTGTTCGTCTCACCAAGCAAGCGGATGCTAATATATTTACCAACATTAATTAATTGTTAATTAATTAACTTCATTGTTCGTAAAAAGCATTGACGCAATTCTTTGTTTGTAGAAACAACTATGATAAATACGTAATCTGTTACAACATTATATTATTAAACAAAACAGGACGAAACAAAATTACTAAACCAATAAAAATGAATTGTCACTGTAACATAGTTGGATAATGCACCTTCCCCGGTTTGGAAAGAGATCCAGATTCAAATCCTGGTGGCGTAACAACAATATTTTTCGATAAAATTGATTTTATATGTATATCTTTCTAATTAATATATTTAATTCATATTTTCAATAAAAATCCATCAACATATTTAAAAAAAATACCATTTACTGATTAACAACTGTTACTATGCTGATCATATTTTAAAATGACTTTCTAAAAATAGTTTAAAATATCATTATATCCTAGAATTTAAATAGACTGATATGAAAATAACATACTACAATAATGAGTATTTATTTTATATTTGATTAGATTTAACTAAAACAAGTTAATATGCTCAACATTAGTGGAAAGATAATAATTTCATGTAAATAAGTTATATACATATATTTATTATAGTTTTGTAGCAACTGCTTCAACTAACTATTTTACCTTTACAACTGCTTACACTGCAGGGGTAGGCAGAGAGGATAGAGTGTCGTACTCTTATGTCCTGGCACACCACTCTTGCCTCATTCACTTTCATACATCTTTTCATGCATGCTCTTCAGCATTTAATAGGGCTGTTGTCCAAAATATAATTTATCTAGTCGGTTTATGCTAGATCTATTGCAGATGCCCTCTGTTCCTGTGGCCTTCAACACTCGCCTCATGTAGTGCCTTGCCCATACGTTACCCATGACAAACCATCTCAATGACGCTTTTTTAATTTTAAATTCAACTCTACATTATTCCTAACTTGTTAATTCTCCAATTTTCTAACGTTTTAGACAAATGTTCCTTGTTAAAGTGTTCAACTTAAATGATGGTTAAAATTATAGTTTTTGGATTCTAACTGAATTCCATCCAATGTTTCAAAATGATGATATAATTATTTGTTTAACCAAAAGGAATAACATACTCCATTGCTTCACTTGTTTTCCATCGGCTGTAATGTTATAGAGAAAGATTCCGTTAACACTCTTCGCCTTTTCTGGTTGGCTTTTGATTCCTTCCTTGATCCTGGTGAACACAGCATCACTCATGAGGTCAGACCCGGCGCTTGGACTTGGTACCATGTTCATGTTCGAAACACTATTTAAGTCCATGTAAGCGCCTGAAAAGAAAAAATTACCAATTGTATTAATTTTTCTATTTATACAATATTTTCATAATGTTATATGTAAATCATAATATAAATATGATTATTTACAGAATTAAGATAAGTTTACTAAAATGTACTGGCCATGTGGAATGAATGAGTGAAGAAAGGACAGTAAAAAAAAATGTAATGTAAAAGGCAATAGGAACAGTGGACATCAGGTAAACCAGATTTCGGAAGACACCCCGGTAGAAACTTCCACATTATGCAATGCATGAGAATAAATATGAAAATGAATAGAGCAAGAGTGGTACTGTGATGGTTAAGCAATCCTTTTAGAAAGCTAAAATATATATTTTTAAATAAGTATTGTTTGAAATGTCTAAATACAAAATATTAAGTTGTGGAGACCAAAGATTTGACTTTACTTTGATGACTTCAGTGCGAAGAGTTGATAAAAGAGAAATAAACAATTAATAGGGTTTTTGTAAATTTCTACTGTAAATACGCTGTAAGAACATAATATGATAATTGTATGAACCTGTTAAATTTACTAATTGTGGGAGTATTGATTATTTAAACATAATGTACATTGATGAATTTTTATAAAATAAAATAGTATTATATATATATATATATATATTTTATGATTATAAAATATAAATGACTGCTGATTTTGCATTTAGTGTACAACATGACTTGTAACATATTAATTAGGTTAATTTAATGAAAAAAAAACTACATCGTTTTTGAATATATTTTTTTGTAATGCGCGAAAAACGGTATTTTTTAACGTTACTTTTAAAACTCAATACCTCGGAGTGTAGCATTCTATCATCTCTGTCTAAATAAAAATAATAATCTTTTTTATTAATGTTATACACTAATTTCGTATTTACAGCGAGGTTTTTTATTTCTTATACCTGTAACTTGCACTGTGTAATTATCTGTCAAACTGTACAATACATAAATATGTTTTCAACAAAAATTAACGAATATATTATTATATATTTACACTGCACATAATACTAACAATTAAAAAATATGTTAAATTCTGTTTTAAACTGTTGTTTCTCGTACCAATTAGCGAATACGCCTTAAAACCTCTACCAAAATCGCTTGACGGCTTCTATTCGTAACTTCTGATAAATAATATCTCGAGGTACGCACAAATGTCGGAAATAATGCAAATTCACGACATAAAATTAAAACTAATGAACAAAATAAGACTATATTCCTTATCTATGACTGAGACAGTGAACGTCAGCCAGCGACGGGTACAAGTACAAAGTACAACGTCAAAGTCCAGCTGCCCAAACGCTAAAGTGCGAAAAAAAGTATTAATGATAAAAAGGGGCTAGTAGTGACAGATATGATAAATATACCAAAATAGTCGTCAAGCTAATTGAATTAGGTCTTATTGTGCGTAATAAACGTGCATTTTACACAGAAATCAATAATCTCACCAATTCTTGAGAAGTGAACAAATTGCGCGTATTACCGCCGTAAAAATGTGGTAGCGTCTTCAGAAAAATAAAAATATATTTGTTCTTCTGGTGCAGGTCAAGTAATCTTGCGTAGTATATTAAAATGCAGGCCGAAATCAAACGGAATTTTCTGTAAAACGTATTTTCAACATTGATAATTAAATGTGTACTGTTCCGCGGCAGATTCGGGATTTTGCTAAATGTCTTGATCATTTTTTTTTAACTGGACGGCAGGGGATTTGAGACCGCGCCTACAGATCTAAAATTGATTTCTAAATCTTAGCAAACTGTGCCACGATCAGTAATACAAAACTATCGCCGATTGCTTACTGCTAGACCCTGTGGGCGGCTATTGTGGCCGCTTCGCAGCCAACAGTGGCCACTACGCGTCCAGTGGTTTCAGTGGAATCTATATATCAATGCGGAAATCAATGCACCACATAATATACTTTGTCTTTATTTCTAGTAAGAAATAACAAAATATTGGTAATATATCAACTGAACTTAAAGAAATGAAATAATATGAACAGGTAAAAAAAAATTTACTTAAAATCTCAAGAGAATATGATATATTGTGTAATTATATCTAAGATTTATTCACAACAGTTTTAACAAATATTAGACATGGGTGACATCTATTGCACAATGCCGAAAGATTGTAAATTAATATTAATATTCATTATTTGCTAATCTGTACTGCCATCTAGCGGATTTTTTAGAGATTACTTTGATTTTAACAATGACATATACAGATCCAATAGCAACGAAGCGCAATCATATTATTAGACTGGATACAGACTGCACAACATCATACATGACAAATGCTGGCGCATTAAATGAAAAATATGTAAAATTGTAGCAGGCCCGTAGAAATCATTTTTGTGACTTCATTTTGGGTCATTTTTGGCTTCAGAAAGTGTTTAGGAGATTCAGTGGCGTCCAACCATTGACCAGATCTTTTTTGATTATTGTAAATATCAATTTTTCGTCACAAGTAACAATTCGGTCTATAAGACAGGAGAACAAATTTTCAAATCCTTTCTGTTTTACCCTTCTGTTAAGTTTTCACTTTCAAAAATAATTAATATTTCCGCATTTTTTTTACGAAAATGTGGGTTTTTATTATTCATTTATATCAGAAGTTATACACTAGATTTGACTTTTTTTAAAACTATTACTTAGATAGGACCTTTACACTGATATAAAACTAATAAACTGAATGTTATTTTCCATAATTACGAAAATACAAGTATTATAAGAAAGACCACGACCATTAAATTTATTTTCAGTGTGCCATAAAATTACCTTATTGTGGAAAGTTCTTACATATACGAAATATATTTTCTTATAATATTGAAGCTAAGATTACGGAGACAAATCTACATTGAACCAAATTAGCTCAATGCGCGCATACCACACAACCTTTCTCCGTGAAGGACAAAAATGTACTAACGAAATACGACATTTCATATGTTACAATATACAATAAAATGTGCATTAAAGTCAGGTTTTTGAGAAGAGTAACAACTTCTAACGACTCGTTGACATCTGGTTTACCTGACCGTGCCAAGTCTATATCTTAATCTTCCACTCCTCACATTTAAAAACTTATTCAGTGTCAAAAAAGTGCAAATTTAAATAATGAAAAATAAACAAAAACATAGTTTTCAATCATCTTTGTAATGGAGAGATTTTAAAATTAAAATTTAAAATCTTCTTTTCATAATTCTCTAAGGCACAAACTTCTCATTTCTTAAATGAAATTTAAGTAATAACAGATAAGATAAAAAAACACAAGATAATACTGAACCTAGTTTGATTATATATATTTTACATGTAGATATGTATTAATTACTAGAGTTTATAATATCAGTGCATGGTAACAGGTACAAAACTTTTTCATTAAAGTGGGATTAGCCATCCATCAAAATGTTCATGATCTTCACGTGTGTTTAAAATAAGACACATTGTTAACCTGATTAAATGAGGTCAATAATAAATGATAAATATTTAATTATTGAAATCAAAAAATATATATATACATTTTACCACCAAAGAAAACATGAGTGGTAATTAACAAAAGAATTAAAGTAATATTTATTTTTTGCTTATTTTTTATTTATAAATGTATTATTAAGAAGAACATATTCTTATTGTGAAGTTATAATTATTCAGAACATAGGTCTGTGATATTTTAAATACAAATTAAATAAAAAAATTATATAAAATGTATTTTGAAAAAATAAATAAAGTTAAACAACATGATAGTAATATAAAGTTTAACTTACTGTCAATCACAACATTGCCAGTCTCCTTCACCATTGTCTGGAAGTGTACCCTGTTTCCTTCCAGCCACATTTTTGTATTCAGAGTCTGCCCCGGCAATACTGGCTTCACAAATCTCGCCTTTAGTCTTCTGAAATTGGCCGGGTCGTTGTTTCCAAATCGGAGTAAAACATGACGAGCTGAGAAACCCAGGCTGCTCAGTCCGTGGAGGATTGGTCGCTCATAGCCGGCGATGGTCGCCATGTTGGGGTCGATGTGCAGTGGATTAATGTCACCAGTGAGTCTAGTAAAATAATACAACTACAGTGGAACCCAATTTCAAGTTTTTGAAGGAACCAACAAAAAAAAATGTAAACAAGGAAAATGGAAATTGGGGGTATTAAAAAAAACAGAATGAATTTATTGATCATTGAAAAAATCAAACAATGTTTTTGCTGCATTTTTTTTGTTGTTTTTAAATAGTTCTTTAAATATTATAAATTAAATTAAAGGTTTCTGGTGGTACATTACTAATACTAGTAAAATATGCTTTGAGGCCTTCAATATGCCTTATGGCATCGTCCTTCGTAGGAACTGGGTTTATGGAATGAGCAGACACTTCTTCATAGGAAGGTTCTTCTTCTGTCAAGTTTTCATTTATATAACTGTCCACTACTTCATCCATTTTCACTACGTCCAATGTTATTACGTTGGAGTCAATGTCTAAGCAAGTCTGCAAGGATTATTCATAAATTCTTTCCCAGTCATCAATGTTGTCTATACTATCTTCTACGTAATTTTCTTGCTGATTCCAGCTCGTAAAAAATAAAACATAAAATTTACGTAGGTATGAGAATGAAAAATGCGTATAAATGACAAGAAAACGATCAACACACTCTTGGCTCTAGGCAAATAGCGAACTAGCCAAACGAATTTCAATCAATTTTAGACGTAAATATGTATAGATGTAACGTTTTATGTTAAATGAAAATAAATTTATGAAACAACACAGCGTTTGGTTGGGACCTGAATATTTTTCATGTTAACAGATTTTTCATTTTAAACATTTATCACTTATGTATAAGCAGTCATAGAAATAAAAAAGAAGTATGTACATCATACAATGTTGCAACAAAAAAATTACAATAATTATGGTAATTTTATGCACTCCATGTTTAAAACGTGTTTCCCAAGGCCAACAACTGCAACTACACTAGAATTTATATTTATCATTTATTCATTGTGATTAAATATGTTTTCAAATGTTTTATACACAGTGACACAAAATTAATTTAAAAAATACGTTTTATATTTTAACTAAAAGGAATCCTGATAAAATATATACCAAATTTGCAAGGCATATACCAAGGCTGTCAATGTTTCAGCTGGATAGATTACAATCCATTCTAAATGCGGCAGCACGGATAATATATGGAGTTACTAAATTCTCTCATATAACATCCCTTTTACATTAGCTACATTGGCTCTGATTCCTTAAAAGAGTTGAATTTAAATTGTGCTGGTTGATGTACAAGGTGACAAATAATATGGCGCCTCTATATCTTTAAGAACTTTGTATCCCAGACAATTTGAACGGTAGACGTCAAACTCTCAGGTCAGCTTCTACTACAGGCACAGGAAGGGTTGTACAACCGACTAACCGTTTCCAGAAGTCTAAATTTAGTGAACAGACATTTGCGATGGCAGGCCCAAAAGCGTGGAACTCTTTCCCCTCCGTCATAAGAAACAGTGCGTCAGAGATTTTATTTAAGAAAAAACTAAAAAAGCACCTTTTCAAAAAATCATTCGCATAGAAAATAACAATTTTTAATTTTAAAAACAAAGATAATGTAACTATAAACAGTTTATGTGTAAAGCACCCTTGATGTGAAAGTTTTTACAAAAATGGCACTATACAAATTATCTAATACTATTATTATTATTAACACATTCTGGAAACACGTAAATAACTTGCAAATGTACTGAGCTGGCATGAAATACACGGAGAAGTAAACACATTATCTTATTGTGATCAAATAATTACAAATTCGAAGCCTAAGGTTACCTACAAGGATCGATTAGTATAAGACTATAGAACGTAATGATGGTGAATGTGATAATTACTGCTAAAGATTATCTAAGCAATAGTAAAGGTAATTATTTTACCTGTAAAGAGCTGCTTGATCCAGTGCAGTCTGCTGTTCTACCACAGCATCAGGATTTCGTTTTGGAATTGGTTCACATTGAACAGCTTTCTGCGATGTACGTGGACCTCCATAACCTCCGGCCCCCACAATGAAAACGGTCATCTGGCACTTAATAAACACGTTGCCATTGCTGTCTGAGAGCTCATCTACGAGAAATCAATTTCAGTAAAAATCTCTATTTTAATATGTACAAAACAACAGGAAATTTTGGGAACACTTTCTATAATTTAGAATCCATGAAATTTTCTACCTTTGCCTATCAAAAGGGTTTTTAATAAACAAAACTGGTTAAAGATTGACTTACTTCCTATAATAACAGCAATTCCAGATCCCTTGTCCAGAACATCCACAACATAACTTCTTGAAATAACTTTGCTGTCACCTTTAGGGAAGGCACCCAGTATTTCCATGTACTCCTCCCCATGCAATATCTGCAGTATTTTTATAATAAATAATCATTTTAGACTGTTCAATCTCAATTTTGAAAATATTTTACATCTTGTTAAATAAATTTCATCAAAATGAAGCACACAACGTAATTAAAGAACTTGGTGATTTATTAAAAATGTTATAATCGTGAAAAAATTACCGACTGCCTGCTCCAAACAAACATGTGATATTTTAACTTACATTTGAAAAGTCTGCAACTTTTCCCGGAGGCATTGCCTCACTAACGATATTACCCGACATACATTGTGTCACTCCTGGTAAAATAAAGAATGTCGGGAATGGACTAAAGTCTTCCTGGTTTTCATATAAATATTTAAGATCTGTCTCATTCTTCACAGTGGCGCCAACTAAATAAACAAACAATTGAATTAATATTGAATTCATTTTATATATTTTTAAATAATAAGATTAAATTATTAATAAATAGATATTTTAAAATACACTCACTTCCTAAAGCGTAAATCATGAAATCCTTGGAAGTGAATGAAAACTCTTCACTATCGGAAGTATTAGTTCCATCTTTCAATGCCTAAAAAGGTAAAAATGTGTGTTGCTCATCAAAATATGTAATGTTTAATCATTTTTAATCTAAATTGAGTTTAGTTACTGCCTCACATATTAAAAGTATACTCTTAAAGCAATGCCAAATATTCAAGTTTCCAGAGTTTCTGTCTTATATTTTACAACTACAAAACCAAAATGATCATAATAAGTAGAATATATAAAAGTGTGCCTAGATGGTTCCTGCATGTCATTAAAAGGACAGACAGTTAAGCGTATAAAGTGAGAGCGCCCAGTGCAAAAAAAATTGGCGTGGAGTGTTATTAATTTCGCCAACCACATATCATGTATTGCATATGAAGACTAAGACCCGGTTGTTGTTTACAATAGTAAAAATTTACCACTGATCAAAATTAATTTGATAAATTTTTTGTAAAAACAGATTGTTCGATTTTTGGTAAAAAATATTCGCTCATCAAAAGTACATTCAATGATAAACTAATTTTACCCTCCGACATCGGACGATAAAAACCGTGAATCGATAGTTAAAAATGGCAGACGCTTCACAGCTGTTTCAAAAGTCATCTGTCACATTGATACTTTGAAAGTTGCAGTATACGACAATGAATCATTCAATATCCTGCCATTTTAGTGATGAGAGTTCGTCCGATGACGATCTCATTGTAGAATCTATATAACTATAGTAACAGATTGTTCCTAGAGGCAACTGGTGGAATATACATAGCTATTTTAAGTAATGATCTAGTTTAAACACTATGTGATAAAATAGCAAATCTAGTAGCTACCTGTAAGTTGGCCATGAGATCCCCGGTGGCCTCCTCTATAGAGCTGAGTCTGGTGGACTTGCTCATGTCAACTACTTTGGACCAATTGTCTCTCACTTTTTCCAGAGTGACATCTTCGGTAATCGATTTTCTAAAATGAAAATAAGAAATAAACATCAAAGTAAGAAGTATGTACTAAACAATATTTACAATAATTCTGCAATAGCTGAGATCAATGCGGTAATCACATATCCTACCTGAAATGTGTCCCCTGTCCTCGAACCATGTGGATCTTAGCTGCCCAGCCCACTGCCGTATCAATTATAGCTCCGGATTCTTGGCAACTCTCGTGACACATGTATACCTAAAATGACGAAAGTAGAAGTAATTCACACACAAATGTTCACAACAATTATGGTAGATGAACTTACAGCCTTACTCTGGGTTTCACGCTGGTGACGCATATTGTTAATGTGAGATGTCCGAGCGTATTTTTTATTGTTGTTACAAGCAAGACACGTGGCCTCACGTGCGTCGCTGGTGCGAAACTCAAAATATGAAACAGGTTACCTCTCTTAGTAATAAGTAGCAGAGATTTTAAAAAAATACATTATTATTTTAGTTTTTTTCATGAAAACACATTATTGTTGTGAAGTTGCATTATTTTTAATTAAAGATTAACAAAACTCACTACAACAGGAGCAATTAGCTCCGGTCGAAGCTCTTGGATGACGTCTGGTGGCAAGATATCTTCAGTGAGCCTTGAGGCTGCCGTCGGTACGATAACATTGCAAGTAATGTTATTCTTTTTCCCTTCTATGACGATAGTATTTGCTAAGCCAACAAGCCCCAACTTAGCTGCACTAAAAGTAAATTACGATAAAAACTCATATCATTTATATGTATTTTCAGGACATTTTTACTACCATACCTATATTTACGTTTTGTTTAATACACTGTATATAAGATATTCAATCTACCATTGCACTGATCCATAAGCCACCCAATCCATTAACTAAAATACGAGTAACCTGTACGATGTTATTAATCAAGACACAGACATTATTTAAAAGCAGCCTTTTCAATAATGCAGTAAGCAATATATCTGATTTGATATTTGTTTGCGTTAACTGGTCGAGTTAGGTTGTACGTAATAAATCACTTCTCTTCTTTGATAATAAATTATATTTTTAACATTGTAAAATAGATTTGACAGAAAAACGGGTAGCGGCCAACATTGCTACGAGGCATCCACTATATTACCTTGCAAAGTGAAGATTTTAACTTTAGTAAATTTATTGTATGGATGATAGAAATGAGAACATCAGATGTAAATGTGAAAATTTCACTCTAAATACGAAAATTTTAGTAAAAAGTGATATCGCGATAAAAAATTTCAAAATTTGATACAGAAAATTAATTTTGAAACACTCTTATTACATAATAATAAGATAAATCATTATTTTCAGTTATTCAATATGAACATGTATAATGATTTTCTTAGATCATTTTTCATATCACTTTGATTAAGTTTAATCCTCAAAAATACTGATTATCACGAAGCACAAATAATAATAGGAGATTACTTTATAGATAAAATATTAAATATAAATCAATTATTATGATGAAAGCAAAATAATATGCATGCTTTTAAATTTCAAAATAATTAAACTAATTACTACCACGTAGTAACATTACTAATTCATTCTTGACATACACACTTCTTTAAACTGCCTCTAAGCATTTTTGATGGATACCATTTTGTACATATTTTATTCTGTGTTGTATTGAACATATTAAGGACGTTCCCAAAGAGTAGTCGTATTCAACCTTCAAGAAGATTTCCCCGTATGTAAACTACTATGAATAAAACAAAAAATAGTTGATGTACAGTGTACTTTTTCACTTCCGCTCACATGCGCAGAAGTCCAAAAATATTCTCATTACATTGTTTCTCCGATCCGGCATCATGGTATTCTTACACTGAATATTCTTACGCTGGAGACGTGTGCTGTTAGTGTAGTCTCAATGTTTTGAAAAATTTTTGGAGGTTACTTTTATATTGGAGATTGCGAATAGTTTATTAATAATGAGTTCGCGTTTAAAAAATGGTAGATTCGTTAAAAAAAAGACTGGTGATAAAATAGCTAAAGCCTTAGCAAGTATGTTGGCAGAATTAAAGGTAATTAAAGGTGTAAAAAAACTAGCTTTAAATGACATTTCATGTGATCATTTTCAAAAAATCTACAAAGAAGGCAGTGAAAATGCTATTATGCAATTGTTTACCAAAAAATTTGATGATAAGAAAGTGCGGATAACTAAAAATAAATATATTATAACAAAAGTCTTAGACTTCTTAAAAAATCAAAATTCGCCAAAGATAAAAAGTTTAAAACCAAAAAAAATAAGTAATAAGAAAGTACTAGTGTCTAAAAAAAAATATATTGCTAGGATTTTATGTTTGTTTGATGTTAAAAATAATTCTTTATGAAAATTCTATCACAGATTATATTTTAGAATCAATAATTATTTATTATGTTAACATGGTGCTTATTAATATTGAATAGTAATAAATATTTAACTTGTTATAAAAATTGATTTTTCATTCACAATAACCTACAGTTGTTAACCTATATCTGTGAGCTATTTCTCGAATTTATTAAAAACTGCAGCGCGTTTACGGTATTTCAAACTTCCCGTGCAGTGCAACGTTGCCAAGTCGCCATCTCGCACTATTCAAGTTATAAAAGGAAACGTCAAAACCATCAAAAGTAGCTCACTTTTAACACTTTTTATAAACGAATACCGTTTGTTTTAGTTATTTTTACAGAAAGATATTTGTTAAATTTTCAATGAATGATTCTCAGTTTTCCAAAACAATCATAAGAAAACTACTATTGCTATTCAATTAAACGTGCCCTACAACATTGATCGGAGTAGGATTCGTTTGTTAAATATGCAAATTTTAATCAGTCAATATTTACAAATTTACTAGCGCAAGGACTATTGAAAAAAAATTCTACATATAAAAGACACTCATAAGTATGTGTATTCAAAGTTTCAAAAGAATTGTAAGAAAAGTGATTTTTTTGGGAACGTCCTTAAGTAAAAAAAATGGCAGTTACTAGTCAAATAAGAAATGGCTGTTACTAGTCGAATAAAGCCTGCTTTAGAACACGAGGAGCTCTGAATCTGATTTATCTTAACATTTAAATTAACTTGAATGTTAACTCTAAATGTCAACCCGGTATAAAATGAAAGCCCAATACAAAAACTAATGCAAAATAAATTCATACTATGTAATGGTATTAAATATATTATTTTGGCCAACCTGTAATTTGCTTGACCAAAGTTCCCGTAAACTCCAGAATTACTGGCCGTCATTATTATGCGGCCATAATTTTGTCTTTTGAAGATAGGAAAGGCTGCCTGAGTAGTCTTGAAGCTACCCTTCAGATGAACATCGTGAATGAGGTTCCAATCCTAAATATTAAATAAACGTAAGAGGAAAGAATATTCTCAAATATTGTTTTCAAATATATATATTCAATCATTCACAGCTAAAAATACAAATGTGAATGTATAATTAGAATTTTTACTTTTACATTACATATATCAATACGTAAGTGCAAGTCAAATAATTTAAATAAGAACAATACAAGAATGCAAATGACCTGATCAGAAATGCGGGCAAAACTTTTATCCCGAAGAATGCCAGCATTATTCACTAAAATATCCACACGGCCAAAATTATCCAATGCTGTTTGAATTATTTTCTCTCCCTCGACAACGGAATTGTAATCCGCTACAGCCACACCTCCTAGAATAATATATACAAAAAAAATGATGTGAAAATTAATAATAGTGTTTTTAGTTTATAATGACACCTTAATACTATTCAAAGTTCATTGTTTAACTGTGTCAGAAAAATTACATTAATAGTCTATCAACCTGAAAAAACTCTTAAAATCCTATAAAGAATGTTCGATACACATATATACACCTGAAATATTATACATATCTTATAAAAATGGAGAACATTTCAACAAATAACATAATTAAAATAAGTCACATAATTCGACAATCAATTTTAATAACCATTAGTTGCCAGATTAGAGTTTTAACAATATGTACATAACGGCAATTAGTTTACCTTTACTGATGATTTCTTTTACAACGGCATCAGCTGCTGAGGATGATTTTCCATCTCCATGGCGACCTCCTCCTAGATCATTTACAACAACTTTGGCCCCGCGAGCCGCGAACAAAAGGGCATAGGCTCGGCCTAACCCTGCTCCGGCACCAGTCACAACAGCCACTTGGCCGTTGAAATTGATATCTGCCATTCTGTAAGACCAAAAATATATTTTTTTAAATTCTTAAATCATATGATTTACACATTCCTACATACATATTTATATAAAATTAATAAATTATAAAACTAACTAATCTATAACTATAAATTATTAAAACACTCATTTGAAACTATCTGAAATAGAAAAATAATAAGCGCTGGTCTATTGCGACATAGCTTTTATCTAATTTCTCTACATTTTATGTGATTCATTAAAATCATAAATATTGTAAATAACCAATGTACACATGTAGTGAAGGAATTGAGGGGTTCTTTCAAATGTGGGCTTTTATTATTGATTTATATCAGAAGTTATATACTAGATTAGACTTTTATTAAAACAATAACTTAGACAGAGCCTTTATACCAAAATAAAACTAATAAACTGAACATTATTTGAAACAACCAAGACAATATAGGCATTAATTGAAAGAGCGCGATCATTCAATTTGTTTTCAGTGTGTCACTGTGCAACGTTAAATAGTCAGTTTTGCTTGAAAAAAATGCCCATAAAAAATATTTTCACACATATTTTGGCTACAAAATAAATTAATATTGTACTTATTCACAAAATATGTTGCAATTTTGTAAATATTGCAAAGTTTTTTTTTTTGTTTTAAATAACGTTTTTCAAACTGTTGATGAGACTTTGTGGAATTCCGTGATTATTTTGTAAACAGATAAAACACTGTTTTATTGTATTAAACGTTAGAACGTTTTCGGGAACATCTTCCCATTATCAGTAATATAATTCAACTAAAGTTAAAAACATTTTCAGACAGTAATTACAGGTGTGTTTGGAGTTAAGGGAGGCGGGGGTGTGGGTTGGGGCCAATTATATACCGCCCATTACATCCCCTATCCTATCTATTTTAACTTTACTCCCACCCCCACCTCCCTTAACTCCAAACACACATGTCTATCTGAAAATGGTTTTAACTTTAATTGAATTATATAATTGATAATGGGAAGATGTTCCCAAAAATGTTCCTACGTTTAATATAATAAAATATAGTGGAATAAAACAGTGTTTTAACTTAATTTACAAAATAATGTTTTCCAGTTTAATATATCTAATACAATTGTTATTTCAACAAAATACTACACAATTATGAAAGAAACAGATCACAGAATAGCAACGTAATATATTTAAATCAATCACTTTAAACAAAAGCAGAAAACTTATCTGTCACAATTATTTTGAATATGGAACATCGTTGATAGACGCCACTCTATGTACCTGTGAAGTAGGCAATTTGATATTTTTTGACTGATCTCGAAACAAATTAATAGATCGGTAAAAATAAATATTTATGTGGAGAAACTGATATAATTAAATAAAAATAAATTAACAACACAACATTGATTTTCATAAAAAATTTGAGTAAATATTTATTATAAATAGTTTTCTCTTCAGAACATCTTCTCTTGTGCCAAATTTACAATCCGTCTACTAAAATTAATACTTAGTAAAGGTGTTTCGTTTAGAGGTTTGTTTTTTGAATTGGCAACACTTTTTCCAGCGACAGCCAATTTGATAGCTGACAGCTGATTTGTGCTCAATTTGAATTGCCATTTCATCATGAATAGACTTACACAAGAACAAAACTTGCAAATTGTGCAAATTTATTTTGAAAATCATGGTTCAGTTTGCTAAACTTACCGTGCGCTACGTCTATTTTACGGTCGATATAATCATCTATCCGAGCAAGTAATTCAAATAACCATGGATCGTTTTTGTACCACCTACACTCTAATTGATAACACGCATTCGCAGAAACGTTGTATAGTGAGCACCGAAGAAGCTGTTGCTGCAATGGAGCATAGTATTGAGAAGGACCCGAATGAGTGCTTAATGATTACTGACTTTTTCTTTCCCCAATTGAATGACATTAATATGGAAGAGCTGTGGTTTCAACAATATGGCGCAACACGCCACACAGCGCACGCCACAATCAATTTATTGAAGGAAACATTTGATGAGCGCATAATTCTGCATAATAGACCTGTGAATTGGCCTCCAAGATCGTGCGATTTAACACCATTGATTTATTTTCTGTGGAGATATGTGAAGTGGCTAGTCTACCAGAGATAAACCAGAGACGATAGACAACTTAGAAGCCAACATTTGTTGTGTTATTGCCGATATAAGGTTCCAGCTGCTCTGAAAATTGGTCTTCCAGATTGCGCTTTATTGGAGCCAGCCACGCCACCCATATGTGCGAAATCATATTTAAACACTAATGGCATAAAATTATCTTTCCAATAAAGCCAATTATCACGATTTTTATGTGATTTATTTCATTTATTTAGTTCTATACCTCTAAAAAAACCACATTTACTTATTAAAATTAGTACTTTGAATGTAAAATTAATACTTTTTTTGTACAAAGGTATTTTAATAGATTATTTAATTTTCAATTAATTAATTGATTGATCAATATTTTAAATGGCAACACATGTATTATTACATTCCACAGGAATTATTATAATAAAACTCTGGGAATAAGTTTTTTCTGACAGCTTATCTGGAATGTGAGAAAATCAACCATTTTATTCTCATCCCTTTCTAATAACAATTTACGTAAAACAATACAGGCGGACCTCGACTTTCGTACATGATCGGTTCCTCAAAAATGTACTAAGGTCGAAATGTACAGTAAAAGAGGGAAAAAAATACATAGTAAAAAGTATATGAAAAAGAATATATTCCTTAATACATTTATCATATTTTTCTTATTTTTTCCCAGTGTGATTATTTGTGCAAACGGAAAGGAGACTTAAATACACACACTGGAGAGAAACTATTTTCATGTTTGCAGTGCAATTATTCGTGCAATCATAAAGGAAGCCTAAAAAGTCATGTGCTTACACAAATTGGAGAGAAACTATTTCAATGTTCTCGCACAGGTCACCGACCTTTAGTAAATTAGTAACCTGTGTCAAAATGACAACTTCGAAACACGAACCGATCGTATAAATTTAAATTTTCGTTTAAATTTCAAAAGAAAATGTACGAAATTAGAACATACGAAAATCGAGGTCCGCCTGTAAAGCACTTTAATATATAGATAATATTGAAAATAAATTAATTATTGAAATTGGCTTGAAAGAGTATGAAATATGCAGTGAATATCTCAAATTACAAACCAGATAAGTAAAGGAATGCCTTCAATAATCTTATCATAAATTATAAATTTTTTTAATACCTACTTAGAATATAAAATATATCCAAAAACAAAAAATATATTTGTATATATTGTACACATAAACCACACTATAATGCTGTACTTATAAAATTAATTTGATTAATTATGGTACATGTAATCTTCAAGCCTTTTGAAATAAAACTGAATACATGTTCAAGAAACATGGGTGCATATATAGAAAATAATTACAAAAAAAATTAATGAGTTTTTAGAGTGTATGAAGTTTGAACCATGTATTTTTTATCATAGTCATGTCAATTATAGACTTATGTTGTCATGACTTAAGGTCAGAAAATTCAGCTCGCAACCAAAAAACTTTCAAATAATGTTGTGTTTTTCATTGGATAAAAAATTAATTAAATTAATTGTTTAAAAAAATATTGAAACTCTAAAGTTTTAACTTTTGGTTGAAGAGAATATAGATGGATGGAATTTTTTGAAGAGACATATGAGTGCAATGAATGTGTAAACGAAAAACATTTCAAAGAGTTAATGTTAACAATAATGAAACGTGGCAAGGTCGTGGGCTGAGGTAATGTTGCCGCCAAGTATTACCGTTCACATACTGGAAAAATGTCATTCTTACGATGAATATTGTCAATAACCTAATTCAACTTTTACTATGTAAAAAAATTCTGACAATATAGTACTTGTGGTTGAGAGAGCAGGAATACATTTAAAAAATTGGGTGTGGGAACAAGAAAAATGCATACCGCGTCAATTGAGCGAAGTTAACATGGGCGACCGGAAAAACATTGGAATTAGAAAATATAATACATTTTAAAAATAATCAGTAGAATATATATATGAATATCATTTATTTTAACATTTATTTCTTCTATATGAGAGTAAGACTCGTGAATAGAGAAGTATATACGAGAATTTATATTTCAGTTAGCCTATGTACATATTTTTTTTACTTCAGATACAAATTTATAGTAGTCTGTAATTTTTCTAATTGTAATGGGGAGATTGTTCAAAATTTTGATGCCTTGATAAATATAGTGATTTTGGGTTGCGGTCTATTTTAGTTTTGTAATATCAATTTGGTCTCTAAATCTTGTAGATAGGAATTCGCTTCTAATATTTAATTGATTTTTAATTTTGAAAATTTGGATTACTGAATTTTTTTTGTATATATTATGTCTATTATTTTTGGTACTTTGAAATCTGTGAAGGTTGATAAAGATACTTTTGAATCATCTGCTCACTGGAGACAAAAAGTGAACCATCTCTGAAACCAACATTTTAGTACAAACACTAATAAGAGTTGTTACTTTCTGTAACGAAATTCCCAATAACAAAAAACTCTATAATGTAAAAATTAGCCACACTTGTTTGGTTTTCTGTACGAACTCATGCGTTTATGAACTCTCTGTAACATAATGGCACACCCTCTATAGGGAAATAACTGGGACATTCTCGCCAAAATCGTGACACCCAGAAACCTCGTTTCTTGGAATTCTGCCACCTTTTGGCTTTACAGCTTATCCCATGGTGGCGAAACTCATAATGGTTTTTTTCATTATCGCCGTCAGTTATTCTGACATTCATTTGATAAACAAAGTTAATTGTAAAAGAAAAATTTTGACTCTAGATAAAAAAATTACTTGATTTGTGTGATAGAGAGGGATGAAAATAAAAGAGACGTCAGATGACGGTTTGGATTCATACATTCCACTGTATCTACCGCTTGGAAGAACAAGGAGAAACTGCTACAGGCTAAAGCAGGCTCCAAGATGAGGAGGCTACAAATGAGACCTGTACCGAGCTATGCTACAGTGGTTCCAGCAACTGCAGATCAAAAATGTGCCCCTCGCTGTAGAAGGTATGGCTGGAGTTGAAAACTGAAATGAGTAATGATGAAATCGTGAAAACTGCTGTAGGAAAACAGGACCAAGATGAGGTGGAGCAAACAAAGGAGCCTGAAACATCCAGCAAGCTTTACACGCAGCCAATCTAGTTGGGAAATTGTTATTGGTGCACGCTAATGATTCTGAGACAGTTGAAGAACTATTTTTAAGTTTTAAGTCATTTTAGGACAAGTAGTGAAATGCAATTGTGTAAATAGATTTTAATTAATAAATTATGCTACATTAAAATGAATACAAATTAATTTTGTTAACTTTCTATAACAAAGTAAATTGTTTGATCTCTTGGATTTAATTATAGAGAGTGACGACTGTATGAGGAAGTAAAAGCCTAGGATTGGCAAAATAATGACTGAATGCGGTCACTTAAGAGTATATGTAGAAAATCTGGATAGAATGAAAAATGAACAAGTGAAGAGTGAACGTTTATAGTATAGAATTAAAATGGTTTTCATACAGAACGTGCGAGTGAAAAGAGGAAAATTAACAAAACTATTTTATTCGTTTTAATTAAACAATTTTATTAGATTACTCCGACCAATAATTTGTTTACAACAAATGATACGAGAAACCGATAAGAAAATGAAAACCGGTTTACATGAAACACTCTTTATGTTTAAATATTCATACTCACAATCAATAAGCAATTGAAATCATAAATTACCCACAAAATAAAGTACACAACATATAAATAATAAAAAAAGCATACATTAGGGACTTTTGATTAGAGGCGGCTCGAACACAAAAATATAAAAACTACAACACACTAAACCTCTGTTCTATGGTCAAAACTCAAAACCAGTCAAAACTGACAAGTGACAAGTCAAACTCCAAAGTCCATCATTATCTTTGGCAATGAAAAATAATAGCAAGTTTCCTACCTATTCATTTTCCGAATATTTTATAGTTAGGTATTCATGTCTATACCCAATCCAACAAGACAAACTGGCCTATATCCTCTATATTTATTTATCTCTGAATCGCGAACTTAAGCATCTAGTAGTGATAGAAATTTTCATTCGTTCGGTGAACTGTCGTTGGCTGTTCCATCATAAATGTGAACTATCCATTTTAATCACTACTTATTCGACAAAGAAACACAAATAGAGGTGTTTAATTATCGACGGTTTTGGGTGATGGAGTACAAACAAAAATAAATTTACCGGAAGGGGGATTGCATCGATTCTGGCTATTAAGACCTGAAAAAAATGAACGAATTCTGCGGATTACTTACAGTTTGCAAATTTTGGATGTTTATTTGAAGAAAACCGAACGACTAACAATTTTGGTCTCTCCAGATTTCCATCCAACATTTTGTTTGGTGATATTAATATCCTTAAAGAATCTTCATATTTTAAAAATTATATTTAGTACGTCCGTCGTCTAAGTGAATTAGAAAATGATTTGCCATTATGATATTTCATTTGGACTATTCCTGCTATCTATCCTCTTGCTATTTTAATATTCGAGTCTAACTCTGAAAGACCCATAAAATTAACAATTCAATTCAATTAAGAACAGTGAACGGTTCTTAAAGAACATTCATGAACGCTCCACCATTAGCGCCTAGATGAAATAAAATGCCTTAATGTCACATAACACTGATACCGTTTTAAAAATTATAGTCACCGCTGCGATATCTGTAGTCAACCAATTTGCATTTTTTTGTAATTGATAGATAAATAACATCCAGTATTTTTACAGTAAATATTTTTGTATATGGATGGGTAAAAGTAGTTTTTTTTAAATAAAATACGTTCATATTCAGTCACGCGTATGCAAATATGTATAATATATTCAATTATGCTACGTAACTCACATTTTTGTTAAGTTCTTCTCAATTCACACTCTTCAATAACAATTCTTGTCACATATATATATTTAATATTTTTAACGATAATCTTAATTTGTATATATTTTCAAAATTATAATTATTATTTGTGATGCCCAGAATCAAAAGCACACATGTACATTTTATCTGTTTTCGAGTAAAATGCAAAAAACCATTGTACCACAGCTATCACATTTGGAATCATATTGAACATGACCAGTAACCACAGGTCACATGACCAAATAATGACATCTTATTGGCTTAAAACATATTTATCTGGGTTTGAATTAATCATCTATTGAACATGTCTGCGATTGATTTAAATGCGTTTTTATACGAAATTCAGTAATATTTGTCTAATTTCAATAGGCTAGTTTTTTAGACATTAATTTGCTTTATATATACATACCTAACTCAAAAACCATAAAAATTTGACACGTATGATTTTGATTATATACCTCACATTTATTTTAGTGATTGTATATTATACCACATTGCAAAATTGATAGACTTAGAAAATTAACATAGATTTGTAGCTATCAGAATTCATTCACCGCCAAGCAGTCTCTCCAGTTTCATCGTTTCACAACGGCGGTCTTGCCGGTTCACGCTCGCCGAGCAAGACCGCCAACTCGCTTCATTTCATTTTATAATATACGTGTACCTTCTACATTTTCATTCATTATTTAATTCTATCTGTCTTAATTGTTTTTATCATACTGTCATAATAAACCTCAACATATGCAAACAACATTTATTTCATTTAACCACCGTCCTAACCCCCAAAGATTGAATAAGATAAGAAAATTACATGGCAATGGGCAGACCATATCGAAGGATGGACAATTGTTGGACAAATGCAGACTTGCAGTAGTCTCTTAAGGCGATCAAGTAGCCGATAGACTACTCTATAACCTGCAGGACTGACGGAATCATAAAATATTGCGGAAATATGTGGCAGCGAATAAAAATGGACAAAAAAGAGGACACTTGGAAAGCCCATCATTCAGCAATGAATATATATATTTTTTGCGTTTGGGAAAATCTCTCTTGATATTATTTTAATTTTAAATATCATATATGTGTGTACGATATATTTGAGTTTTCCGCTGGCCTCCCCGTGTTTATTCTGTGACGGGCATCGTTGGTAAATCGAATGGCATGGCGAGCAATCCGTGCCTATTTTTCTAGTTGATTTCTGTTATTTCAAGTTTTATTAAGATCTCTTATCTGCTAACCTCTCTAATATCTATTGTCTATGATAAACAAATGGCGGGCAATTTGCTCTTGATGTGTTACGGTCTGCCTTCTGTCATTTGCCAAGATTAATACCAATGTGGTTTGTAATTTGTTCCAAATCTAGATGAGCATAATATACAGCAATGAAAAAGGATGTTTCATTTCTCATTTGAATTTTATCACAAAAGTATACAGTAGTACATCGAAGGGAACTAATATGTGTAAATTCGTTATGCGAAATGATTTATTTAAAATCGTACATCCTTTTAAATCCAGTTGCAATAATGCACAGTCTTTTGACGAGACACCGTCAAAGAAAAGGAAACTCAAAAGGAAATTTGCGAATCCAGATCCTGTGGTGAGAAATTTCTATTAATCCAGTTAATTCCATTTCCATAAGTTCCACTACTAATGTGAAATTTTGGGTTTTCTTGCAACAAAAGCGTGTATTACAAAAATAAATATTTTGTTCCAGGCAGTAAAAGTAAAAGATTTTTTTGAACAATTTATTCAATCTGTTGGGAAAAACAGTATGTTTTTGGATAATGTTTCAGAGACGACAAAAGGAACAAACTTAGAAGCCAGAAAGGCAGCTGATGTCTGTACAACTTCCTCAACAGAGCTGAACAATACGTTAAATATAAGTGGAGGAAACACAGCACCTGTTGCACTATTTCAACATTTTCGCAACTGCGATATATTGCTTCCAGCCAATTGCAGGCAGGTAACTTATTTTCAAAAGTCAATACCGATTACTGTAGATAAATAATTATCCAACAACTTATTCATTTGGTAGATTAAAGTAGTTTTATACATACAAGTAACTTCCTACTGCACATATCGACCTTTCCTATGTAAGGCATGTATAAATGACAAATAAATCATTTTTAGTTGTTCAAGTATTTGCATGTATTTAATACATTTTTAAGTTGTATTTTTTTTAATATATATTGTGTTCAATAGAATAACAGTCGCAGACTTATGTTTGGCTATGAGTTAGTATAAAAGTCAGCCCAGCACAAAATCCAAGGAATTAGATTAGAAACTTTGTATATCAGAGATATCAAACATACAGATGAATTAAAGAAACAATTATTTTTTTAAGATATAGATGTCTCACAGAGACAAAGTTATTATTTTTACATGGAAAGTATGGAAGTCTTGGGCATTACAGAGCTTACAACCTGTCATCGGCTGGCTTAAGTGATCACTTTACACAATGTAACGTTCACCTATTTACCCATGCTACCACATCTATCAAATTTTTGGAAGTTGTATATATGTTATTATGTTGGGACATTTCAATTATTTATTACCAACTATGCTGTCGCTATCTATAGATTTTTTTGAAAATTTGATATTCATTCTCATGTAACAGTATAGATGTCACTGAGACTATTTTTTTTGGAGTATAGGGCTATATCCTTCATGTGTATATATGGAATTCATTAGAATTATTAACATATACTGGAATACGCCTGAAAAGGCAGTATTTTTTTAACTTCATATTTAGACCAGTATATTTCACAATATTTTGAGTATGTCCAAATCTTTGCAGGAACTAATTCAATCAAGATATAAATCTATATCTTGATGACAATCTCCCAGGGGATAAAATCCCACTAATTAATTCCTGCAAAGATTTGGACATACTCAAAAATATATTTTTTATTTAAAATTATGTTGTGTTCTGGTAAAATGTTCATCAGTTGATGACCAATCTTTTTTTTAGATTTATCTGTGATGATGTCAGAACATTTATTGCCAAATTAGATGGAGAAAAATATAATTATGTCCTTCTGGATCCTCCGTGGTGGAATAAGTACATCAGAAGAAGTAAAGCCAAGAGACCGGACAGAAGGTCAGTTTTAAAATTGATACCGTGTCACAAAATGGTAATGAAATTTTGATCACCATCAGTTTCACATACACATGTTCAAAACGTTTTCATACATTTTTGGGGTAGTGAAATATATTTTTTGTAGATGGAAGTAATTCCTTGGGGATTATTTTACCATATCTGGTTAAATTCTGATTAGCATTGCTCGATTAATAAAATTTATGGATTTATGACTACTAGTCAGTACATCCTGAGAATAAAGTGATGATAATCTTATCCCACGGATAACGAGATACTTGAAAATCAGGTGGCTCAACCATCAAATCATTTTATATAGAGGATAGTTAATTGACTGTTTATTAAGACATAAAATATGTACTCTATGGGTGTTATAAATTTGTATTCTTTTTTGTAACAAAATGTCTAAAATATACATTTTTACATACACACATTAATTTTCATAAGTACTTATGCATCCATGCTGACAATGCATGAAGCTTGTTTTCCAAAAATGATCCATCTGACCAATGGTGTAACTACAAAACTTGGACTCCAATGCAGAATGGAAAAAAGGGCTCCCTAAGTAAGTATTGTATATAAGATATACAAACGTTAGTACCACATGATTTATCCAATAAATAGTAAGAACAAAATTAGTCTCTTGTCTCACAAAATATTCACACTTTCATGAAAAAAGATAGACATTTATGAACACTTACAATTTTAAAAATTCTTCCTTCGCTTTAAGGTTTGGCCCCTAATTTGATATAGTAGCGGGGTACTGCAACTGTATCCATTATTAATGTTTTCACGTGTTACGTAAGAAACGATTTTATATATTCTATAATTCCATTTCTTGTTGTGATTGATTCATATGGTACAAATTTTTGGGCCCCTAATTAGTGTAGGTCCCAATGAACTGTATTGGCTGCATTGGCGTAACTACTCCACTGCATCTGGCTCATTTTATGGTCCCATCTGCTTATACAGTAAAAGCTTTTTAATATATAATTGAGGACCAAAATTTAAAAAAAAAATCTATTTTCAAATTTGGAAAGTAGAATTTCATAGAAAGTTTTCTAAACATTTATAAGTGTACTTGAAATATATATACATTTTCTCAAAACATTTTTAAATACTTGTATTTGGTCAATGTTGCATTCATTTTTGTCAAAGTCCTACACCTCTGTTTCTTCAACTTTTTGACTTTCGTCACATATTGACGAGCATGTTATGTTGAGCCTTGAATAAAATCTGTGGAGCCAACCATCGGAGACTCCAAAATTATTCATTGGACAATAAACACCCTTTCGTGATGAGAATTCGACCAGAAATTGGAATATTGACAACATGTGTTTGAGAAAAAAATTCTAACAGGCTGCTTTCCAGCTCTTAGTATTTTGCAGGGTGAATGTGCCGACTTGTGTTACTTTCCTTCAACTTATGATACGATTCTTCAATATTGGTACGATATTTCAAAATTGTTGAAACTGTCGAATTGGCGATACCATATTTTTTTGCAATATTTCCCACTGTCAATTTTACTGTTCACGTCTTTAATTAAATCTATTTTTTTAGAAATTGTTAATGTTTTATACATACTGCGAACTGACATCATTTTAAATTTAAAATGAAACTATAGACAAAATAAAATATCAAAATTTAACACAAGGACACAACAAAAATATACAATATTCTTTACACTTTTCAAATAACACTTATTAAATTAAAGAGTCTAAAATCTCAAAGTGTCAGTCAGATTACAATAATATTTTCACGCTATTTGACACAAAAATAACTAAGAATTGTGTAAAATTTAAAAAACACAAAAATTGGCTTATCAAAATGAAAATGTAAAATTAAAACGCTGAAACCGGCGCGCAAGATGACATAACTTGAACTAAACTCATCTTTTGGCAGGATTTCTATCTTAGCCAGCCCACCGGTCGTTTAGGTATATATTTACGGTTATACAGATGGTTAAACCCAAATGATTGATCAATCCCTGTAGAGATTAGGGGCCAGCCGTGGCGGAATCGGCGCGAGTATAAAAATACTCACAAATGTTCAGATTTATAATGACTAAATGTAAAACAAAAAAACTGTCTTTAAATTATTTCATGTTATTTAGAATTTTGTAAGAAAATTTATTTGAGGGGGATAAAATATGATAAAATTTTCAAATTACAAGTATTTCAAAATAAAGTTGTTTGTATTAACGAGCTTTTACTGCACTACAACATAGAGCACCATGACAGTGTGTCCTTTTAAGTCTTAGCAGTAATTAGTAGTGAATATATTAAGTAAACTTTCCTATAATTACACAATCTCACATTTATATTTTACTTATTATCACAGCTACAAGATGTTGTACAACGAGGAGTTAGTTAACCTGCCTCTGGAAGGTTTGTTGTCTAAAGGAGCGGTGGTCGCAGTCTGGTGCACTAACTGCACTGCCCATGAGACTGCGATTAAAGAGCAAATGTTCCCTGCTTGGGGCGTTACATATTCAGCTACCTGGTTCTGGATGAAGGTCATATTATCAGTTTTAATTTTTATAATTTTAAGTACTAGTTTACTTCAAAACAATGGATTTATGAGCAGCATTGAAATATATTTAAAAAAAAAATCTGTTTTTATGTTTTTAAAGTTTGTAAAGTAAAAAATCTTTCTATTTCCGGAATGTAAACTCGACACAAATTAAGACCCTAGTATACTTTTATTAGATATTTTGTTACCTAAGTTGCGACACTGGCTATCTAATTTTTTGCGATATTGAGGTGGCTTCACGGGCGGGTGTACGTTTGGAAAGCTTTGATATTTAACAGTTTGCCAGTAAAACTGGAAATTAAAGGGTTGCCACATTAAAGAAATAAGTATTGGAAGTAGCATTAGTCATACATAGAAAACAGTTTTATTCCTCTCCTAAATGTGATGAAAGATGAAATAGCCGGTGTAACTTAGGTAACGATTTGTAAATTAAATTGAAAATGAACAGTCTAGTTTTCTATTATAATGTTTTTAATAAACTGAAGACAATGTCTCTTGATGTACATGTCTTGAAGAAATTATTTATTTGCAGGTAACGACCAGTGGTTCTCCGGTTTGTCCCTTTACCGAACTAAATGGTAAACAACCATTTGAAAAGATCATTATAGGAATACACAAACCATCACCTGATCAGTCGACTCCACCGGAGGAAAAAATTCTGGTCAGCGTTCCGAGTGCTCTCCACTCACATAAGCCACCTCTGAATGGTATGAAATTTAATATTTCTATCTATTCCCAAACAAATTTAGACCTTTAACATTCATTCACAAAATTGTAACATTCACAAAACTGTTAAAAATAGAATGCCAGAAATAGCGCATTAAAAAATTTCAAAACATTTAATAGAGGTTTGCAGGTGGACTGTAATAAATATATATGTATAAATAAATATATAGGTAAAAACATATTATAAGCAGTGGCACCTATCCTCCTCCCCCCTCTTCTTCTTTTCGTACCTTATCTGTAAACAGATGTTGGTTATTATAACTTTATTTACTGCAGCCCGTAAAAGATTTACAGTAGACTGACAAACCGTTGCCTCATGTTCTTGAGCCACGATATTCTCCCTCTTTCAAGGCCCCGACTTCCAGAAATCTTTCCCTGCATTATACAAGATTTAACACTTCTCTGGATGTTTCGTCACATGATCGAGATACGCTCTGATATCAAAATATTCAGATATGCATCACTACTTGCCGTCATTCCATCAATATTGAATTGACACAATGTGTAAGGACTTTCAACATTTTTTCAGCACAAATAAAGTATGTGCTATCTTTTGCTTCATATTATTACAAAATAACATAATACCAAAGATACCATTTCTTCAATGCAAGTTCGACAAAGCTACCTGAATGTGACTTTTTGGTACTTCATCAGAATTAATTATGCTCAAAATTGTGAAAGATGGATATTTTTTCTTTTTAGCGATTTCAGGCCCCAGACTGCCCAAACGGTAGCAATGTCACTGATTCTATGCCGGGGGAGTACGATAAACGTGTCCGAGATACGTAATGCATTTTTTTAAACTTGTTATTTCTGTTTATTTATTACTTTTGAGATAAAGATTAAGAAAATAATATCATTTCTTAAAATATATATGAACATACTTATTTTTTATTTTATAAAATAGTTCATTTTTTTTAGATGTTCTTGCTCCATACATTTCATCAGAAGCACCAAAATGTTTGGAAGTATTTGCGAGGTACTTGCTGCCCAACACGACGAGCCTGGGACTGGAACCCTTGAAATGGCAACACTCTTCTCTATATATTGAAGACACATGAGAAAATAACAAATTCAAAACTATTGAATATTATATACATGTTATCTCAACACCTGGGAGCGAGGAACTCATTGTGAATTCCATTGAACTGTGAATCTAAGATTGCAGACCACTTCAACATATTCTACAAATAGTTTTTCAAAGCATCTATTTGTTAATGCCCTTTCGTTCACAAAATCAACACTATTGAAGTTATGTTTTTCATTTTTTGTTATTATGCGATGAACAATGTGTGTGCCGATTGAAAATAAAAGTACTATTAAAATTTCATAATTTTTATTCATTGTTTTTTCAGCAAAATAATTGCCGAAGAAAAATAGGTACATAGGTATTTTGTAAAACTCAAATTACAAATATTTTGTATTTGGAACAGAAATTTTTAATATATATATATTTTTTTTATTATAAATTATTATAAAAAACTGCACATTTGAATTCAATCAAATGTACAGTAAAATAATACTGGCCAAATGTTTTTCAGAAATTCTTGCAGACTTACATGATTTTACACAATACATATGTGTACTATTTTAACACTTTAAATACTTTTTCTTAATTACTGTCTTTCAGCACTGTTATACCGGTCAAAAGAAAAACTATTTTCTATCAATAAATCTAGTGATTACATAGCACATATATTTTTATCACCTCAGTAATGAAGCATAATTCCCAATACAATAGAACCGAGTCGCTTGGACTCCCACCTGAATAGTAAATTATTACTCATCTCGAATAAACATGCAAAAATGATCATCTATTTCTATTATAAACTAGATGTAATCTGTCAATAATGACAGGAAATTATTTGTTTTTATAATATTAATTTATTTTTAAAAATCAGCAAAAGTACAACAGCAAAATAATTGAAATACATTTCTGAATTGATACATTTCTTTCTCTATAAATTACTTTTTTTTTCTTCCGTCTATGAATTTTTATATTTAAAAAGTATGCAAGTACCTACTCATTTATCATATTGATTAATGATGTTTTCTACATTTTAAAAAATTATGACAGATTCAAAGTCTCCTTTTGTTTAAAATTATTCATTGAAATATTCAGATGGGGATGCGCAGAATTGCAAAAATAGTGACTAATTAATAAAGAATTAGAATTTTTACAAACATGTATTGTAATAATACAAATACACAATTATTTAATTTTTTTCTCTTGTTTTTTGTTTACATCATTTTATAATACTATTACATAATAGGATATTTTGTTCTTGATCAAGTTTTTGCTCCTTTGCACCACTTAATTGTCGTCAAATGGCCATCATGAATGCCCATTGCAGTTGTTCTGTTTGTGAGGTTTTTTGGGATACCCATCAGGATTCATTGTTTGCCATCTCCAGAAGTCTGTACCTATAGAAAGTATGAAAAATAGATAATGTAACAAAAATTAGAACACTAAAAATTACAAAATACGAGATTGCTAATGTTGAGATAATTAATTGTTCCGTCCTTACTATTAAAAATAAATATTTGATTATAAACTGATGGACTATCGATTATTTTATCTTTTTTATTTCTTTAATAACATGGTTGTTGTTAAAGAAAATGTTATCAAACTAATAATTGTAAAATTTTCAATATTAAAAATAACTTACACATATCCTCAAGCGAGAACTTTGTCGTCCAATTGAGCTCCTTCTTCGCCAGACTGGGGTCGGCCCACATGGCGCAGATGTCACCCTCCCTGCGTCCTTCCAGCTGAAGTGGCACCTTGGATCCCGTAACACGCTCAAATACTGTCACCAGTTGGCGAACAGACACCCCTCGCCCTGTTCCCAAGTTATAGACCTGAGGAAATATATTAATAAATTAATGTTAGTGTCGGTTACTAACTGTTAAATTATTTCAAATTTGTGCCTTGACATTTAACCTCTAGATGTTTCGAAATTAGAAAATTGATTTATTGTAACCAAGGACGATTCAAAATTAGAAAATTTACATATTGTAACTATGAGTCATTCAAAATTAGAAAATTTACATATTGTAACTATGAGTCATTCACAATTAGAAAATCGACTTATTGTAATAATCAAAATTGACATATTATAACCGTGGGTGATACAATATTAGATAAATATTAATGCAACTCTTCTGTACTGTGTCAGATTAATGATTTTGGGTCATTATGTGAAATATATAAACTTTTTTAACTGTTTTAAAAATGATATACTTTCAGTCCATATTGATACAATATGTTTAAAAATGTAGAAAGAATTTTGACTATTAAATTACCTTCAATCCAAGATGACTCGAGCTTAGAAGTTTCAATGCTGCCACATGTCCACTTGCTAAATCCATCACATGAATGTAATCTCTTACACCTTGAATTGAGAGAAATTAGTTAAATTTTCAAAGGACCAAAAATTTATTTTAAGTTCATACATCCTTATCAAAATTATGTATGGTAAAGTATGTATTCGCAAACCACACGAAAATGCACAAACCAGTACTGTTTTTGTCCGTCGGTGCTGGGATGCGATTTAAAACTTTTATTATGAAATATAATTACAATCTCAATATGTACAAATATTTATGGCAATTCTTACAGCTTAAAATATTAAACTTCCCTATGTGATAAATCATTCATTTTGTTTTTATTATGTAGTTAACATTGAATAGTAACAAACCTGTCCCATCCTCCGTATTATAGTCATTTCCGAATATTGTAAGAACTGGTTTTTTGCCTAATGCCACTTGCGCCATAAATGGCATGATGTTTGCGAAGGCCTTTGTAGGGTCTTCCCCTATGAGACCAGACTGGTGGGCGCCGACTGGGTTAAAGTATCTCAGCGCTATTATATTCCACGTCTTAGTGTTTTGTTGATATAAAAATTTAAAAACAACATTATTGGTACTTCAGTAAAATTAGTGTGCTACTTGTTTCAAGTTTATTCTTGAAACCAAGGATATAGTGAATTCAAAGTAATTAAATATGTATTATGGACAGTTAAAAAAAATTAAGTGATTGTGATATTTTGTGTAAAACCGTTTTGAACTGCAACGCTTAAATAATGAAGTAATCATATTCAAGAATTATTCACTTGAAAAACTTTCCACTGAGCCCAACGACGCAGTTTATTTATCTACTTTTAACACCGACACCTACTGGAGGGAGATCTTGACATCTATTGCACAAGCCGAAAGATTGTTAATGAATATTTATTCATTGTTATTTTTTGCTAATTTGTACTGCCATCTTGTGGATTTCTAAAGAAAATGTATTACTGCAATGACACTAACAATGGACACGAAGCGCATTTATAATATAGATGTACTTCATTATATACTGAACTAATTTTCACACAAATTATTCAATTGTGATGAACATCTTTATGATGCTAATCACAGTATAATAATAGCATCTGGAAATACCTTATCTGCCGCAGATATGTCTTTCAACATCTCCTCTATGAAATATTTAGTTCTTCCATAAACATTTGTGATTGTCCCAGTGGGGTGACTCTCTGTAATGGGTAATTTCTCCGGTTCCCCATAAACTGTGCACGAACTTGAAAATACCAATTGGAAGCAGCCATGCTTTTTCATTACCTGTAAAAAAAATAATTACTAATTTCATTTCTTGAAAAAGACTAATATTGGTGCAATAAAATTTTACCATTTCAGATTTTTAATATTATAGTTTTAGATGTAGTTAAATTGATTAAATTAAAGAAAGAATGCTTAAATACCATTTAGTAGATTGCTTAGGGCCTGCATGATAGCTTTCACTTTTATCAATTTACATTGATTTCAGAATCTACTAGAAGTTACAATTTCTTAACACCAATTTCTATACATCATCAGCCTGTGACTGTTGGATATAGGCCTTCTCCAAGGACAACTAATTCTCACTATCATCTGTTTCCTGCACAGACCAGTAAATAAATAGACATGAAATGAAATATACGCATAGGAGAGGGGTTTGGAACATTAGTTGTGGGACGAGGGGCATTTTACACACATCCTTGGTGGAAACATAAATCCAATAGTTTATGACACATTTATGCAACAGTAAAATAACTTACTCTTCAAAAATTAAATCTTTGAGTAAACAAGGAATATTTTTTACATTAATGCATATTATATTGCCAGCGTTAAAATTCCACTCGGCAGAGTCAGAAATGGACATGTTATACGGAGTCCTTACATATACTGTTTCCTAACAGAATGACATTTGAAAGGTTTTGAACTTGGCTTAGAGCTGATCAAAGCATCTATTTCCGTATTTACTAATTCGTAAATTTTACCTTACTAACCATGTTGTTTTCATGATTGCTTTTTGCGTTCGAGAATAATGCATTTTTATTATGATGGATTAAGTTTGCTTAAAGACATTGGTTAAACAAAAGTTCATAAACCTATGTACAATGTAACATATAGCATATTATTAAGAACATAGGCCTGTGATGTTTTAAATACTAATTTAATGTATTAATTATAAATATATACATATAAAATCAATTTTGTCGAAAAATATTGTTTTTGTGCTACCGGGATACGAACCTGGATCTCTATTTCCAATCCGGGGAAGTACACTACCAATTGTGTTATAATGCCAGTATTTTTCATGACAAATTTTCGAACCTATATGTTACACTTTTTCAAATGAATACATCTGTTGTTCCATTATTATCACGGTAGCGCAAAAACAATATTTTTCGACAAAATTGATTTTATATGTATATATTTATAATTAATACATTTAATTAGTATATAGCATATTATATAATATGGTAACAGAATAACTTAAGTCTATACGTACTGCCCAACCCACCTGAATACATCTCTTTATTTTACCATCTGAATTCTGAGATCTTGAAGCATTTTTTGTAGGTCTTCCGGAATGTTTACAATAATCATATTATTATCTGCATGTATTATTCAAAGCTCACTTAATATAATATGTAGTTTCTACAAAAATCACTAGTTAAATCATTTTTAGTTTAATTTGATAGAGCAGAGGGTCTCATTAATTAATTTCTGGAAAATTTCAATGCACTTTTTTCGATCATAGATTGATCACGAAACCACACTTTCTTAAAAAGTTTATCAATGTGTAGATAAATAGATTACAGATATCGGATATAACTGCATGATAATTCTTCTGAATTTTACTAGGTTTTGATGAAACTTTTCTGACAAATTGATTCAATTCTAGAAAATATCTCCAAATTCGTTAGCCACTGATCCATCATTTTGTTTCAAAATGGCGGCTTGGTGTATTGAAATGCTTATAAAACTCTTTACTTTGTCAATATTTTCCCAGAAAAAAAAGTTCATTATTCTTACTTACCGATATGCCGTTTCCGCACGAGTAGGCAGAGAGAATAGAGCGTCACACTCTTTTGTCCTGATACACAATTATCGCCTCATACACATTCATTCCGTTATTGTAGCTTCTAACAGGACCATCTTTCAGCATCTGGTTTACTTGGTCGTGCCAAGTCTTCCATGGATGTCTTCTGTTTCTGATGCCAACAACACTGGCATCATATATCTTTCTTACCATTCTTTCCTCATTCATCCATTCCATATGACCAAACCTAAGTGATCCTTTCTTAATCTTACTATACTAAGATCAGCTTTACATTCTTTCCTTATTTTTGCACATTATCCGGTCTAAAAAATAAAAAACTTTATTAAATTACAAGTTCATAACTTTCATACCCAAACGAAGTCTACCTAATTCTTGCAGTCTATGTTGGAAGGGATTTTTTTAAATAGAAGTGGTGGAAATAATGGAAGATAGAAGGCACTTATTTTTTCGGTCTGCCTGATGCTGGATGCTGATTCAATTGTTTCTCTTCTTTCCAACCACAAGACAAGCGATGCAGAATATATGTATAACAAGCACTGTCAACACTCGCGTAAAAGATTGTTTTTATGTATTAGCGAGAATTAAATAGATATAGATTTTAAGCATTAGCAGTTAATTATTATGCGACGGTAATTAATCCGTAAGGTTCCAAACCACATAGTTCTAAACGCACACTGAACTCATTGCAGTTCGAGAGTGTTGATTGCAACAACCTCTTTCCTTATTCCTCGTGCTCAAGGACAGATTAGGGAAAGAGATACTTGGTTTAAATTTTGATAAGTGCGTTAAACGGCGCTAACAAAAAGTGTATACATGGTATACATTTCACATCAAAATTCTTACTATTTTTCAAACTAAACTTAGTGCTTGTGCTATATAAAATAAAATACTGGTCTACAAGAAACCCTAGAGCACTTGACCACTAGGCAAGTGTTGCGGTAATAATAATAGTTTGGCAGGCAGCCCAGATTTGATGATAGCATCAGATATCAGAATACTTTTAAAACAAAATAATACTTGAATTTACCTCTAATAAATTCAGCATACCGAGCAGATTGTTCTGGTAGTACATGAGGGGTTGCTGCATGGACTCTCCAACAGCTTTCAAAGCAGCAAAATGTATGACGCATTGTATAGTGTGCTGCAACAATTTCAAATAATATTGTTAATCACTAAATTATTCAAGTCGTGCATCGGAGTTTCTTGCTCTTAAATGTTATGCACATATATTATTGATAGAATCGACGTTAACTTTGTAGAGTTTCATAATAATGGATGGATATAAATTAAACAATGTTATTACTCTACTTGAGTTTATTAGCACTACTCGAGTTTCGAGAGGAATAGTAACACTCATCGACAGGTGAAGTATTAAACTAACTACACATAAATATAGGAGACAAGGCTTAGGTGGTAGACATACAAGTAATTAGGTACTGACAGGGGGCGGAGTTATTAGTGGACGGTAGAGGGGTGGTTGTAACGGGAATATTGAGAGGAGAGAAGATGAGTTAGAAAATGTAATATTGTTTAACAAATCAATACCTGAGTTCAAAGTTCAAAGTGTAGTAAGTTTAATACTTCACCTGTCAATGGGAGTTACTGTTCTTCTCGAAACTCGAGTAGTGCTAATAAACTCAAGTAAAGTAATAACATTGTTTCAATTATATCCATCCATCGTTATGCACATATTTTAATATTACATACATTTTGAACCATGAGGTGAGAATGTTTCACCCTCCAAATTGTTTTAACCCTAAAAGAGCGATAAAGCCATATACTTATAGTTTATATTTAATTAGGTATACATACATACACTGTAGAAGTAATGACCAACCTTATTAAACACATTCTCCAATGCTTCCTTGTCCAGAAGATCACATGTGTAGAATTTCACCGACTTTCCGGTGATCTGCTCCACACGAGTGAGCGCGGCGGAGCCCTCCGCACCACCCACAGCATTAGCAAAGTTATCTAAGGCCACCACCTCGTATCCTGCCTCCAGGAGCTCCACCACGCAGTGACTGCCTATATACCCCGCTCCGCCTGTCACCAGTACTGTGTGAAACGACATTGCTAAATCTGTAAGAGAAACAATAGTATGATTCGTGTGTAAGAAATATGGCCCACATTTCATCTAAGCAAATAATCAAGTGTGTGGCCTGTTAATAATCAAAAAAAAGGAGGAAGCTCACGTGATTCATTAAACAAATAGTGTCGAGACCTATAGGAGAAGATCATGAGCGATATGCTTGTAATTTTAAACATTTAAACGTGAATGATGAAAGTTGTCAACCCTAAATGAACGGGTTAAGGAGAGGCCAAAGGTTGTTGGTCTAGTGGTTAAGATGCTGGCTTAGTGATCTAGTGGTCGAAGGTTCACGCCTCGTTCCAGGACACTTGCAAGTTAGTCCTATTTTCATAGCACTAGCGCTTAGGTTTGTTTAAAAATAGTAGGAAATATTGATGTGACATGTATTCTGTATATGCATCTCTATTTTAAATATATAAAAAAAGAACAATAATTCTCAATCATTATTGAATCCTAATACCCCATCACCTTAGAATTAAGATAAATTACCTGAATGTGTTGCAATCAATTGATCGACTACCATTTGCCTCGAGTTAACTGAGCATCAAATTTAAATACAAGTGAAGGCGGTATCTATCACGAATATGTCGTCATTATGTGAATGATAAAGGTATCAGGGTGTATACATAATTATATAGCTTCGGCAATGAAACACTAATAATATTAGATTAGAGATTGTATTGTGTTCACGAGAATTCATAGAAAATTCTTGATTTATAAAATCCTCCTTTGTTATTTTACATCATAGACATGAAAAATTAAGCTGTTATTTTGCTACATGCACGGTGTCACATAAACCACAATATTTTATTAATTACATCTCTGACGTGGTTAAGATTTTCCAAGTACAATTTAAACATTTTGACATCAATTTTTGCAAAAATTATTTTGCATACTTTGTTATTTATATAAACATCACCTTTAACTTACATCATAAATTCTTTGCCCTCATTTCTATAAACATTAACAATATGTATATTTAAAAGATGTTTGGTATTTATATAAAAAAAACATCTTTACATATACAATTTTTTATATTAATTATTATTATTGTGAAGTTGCACTTTTTCGGAACATAATTGTGTGGTATTTTAATACAAATTAAATGTATCAATTAGAAAGATGTACATGAAAATAATTTATCGAAAACTATTTTTTGGATAAATTGAATTTTCCCTTATATCTTTCTAATTGATACATTTAATTTGTATTATTATTTATTTTCACTTAATTCTCATTCTTCACTATTTACCTGGAACTGTCAAAAATCTTCTCTTTAAGTACCTACCTATAATAAAAAATTGTGACATTTTATCACACAACCTTTTAAAAACGAAGAAAAATGTGTTTGATATAAAGATCGCCTTGTTTACAATAACAAAAAAATTACGTTTGATATTTTAAATCATCTTAAAAGACAGTTTCGTTTCTTGAATGTATGTTGATAGAAATTCAATAATTATTTTCATTTCTTTACCTCTTATAACCGTAATAAAATATAAATGAATTGAAAACCTTTAGAATTTCGCCCTAATGCAAAATTCCCACGAAAGTAAAACATGAACAAATGACAAGATATCAAAAACATGTGATTCTAATTCAATGGCGCACGGCGACCGTTTAATGTGAAACTTTTATTGTGTATACCTCGAATATGTGAGTAAATAATT
The DNA here is from genome assembly GCA_031772225.1 of Eubasilissa splendida. NCBI lineage: Eukaryota > Metazoa > Arthropoda > Insecta > Trichoptera > Phryganeidae > Eubasilissa > Eubasilissa splendida. Next base: position 20,250,503 of record CM062856.1, read on the forward strand.
CCTATTTTAGTATTTGTCTAAAATATTTTTTTTAATACAAAAAACAATTGTTTCAATTCTCACGCTAAAAATAAAAACTATTTTAGAGTTGATTATTTTAAATTTAGGTTAATTAATTTAGTACTGGTCACAATAATTTTGAGGTTTGTAATCTCTTTAATTTAAGTGTTTATTACTATAAATTATATATAATATAGGTACCTAATGAAAATATTTTAGCACTGTTTATTTTCAATGACCGCACACCGCTGGTATTCTCTGAAGAGTAATGAATGAGACGTCATATTTTATAATATCGCGACTACACTGAATGAGAAAACATTCTTCCTGTTCATATGTGCATGCAAAAAGTAAAGTAAGGTCGACATTACATGCGCAATGTGTAAATCCCATAACGTTGACGTTGACATCTGGCAAACTGGACCAGTTCCAGCGGCGTCCAACCTACGGCACGCAAATGCTTCCGATCCTAACAGATCCGAAGCGATATGTTCCAAAAAATGTATTTGTTCGGAAAAAAGAATACCCTAAACAACGGCTGCATAATAATACATAACATTACAATATCATTTAATCAAAGCATAATTAACGTTTAAGATTACAAAGATATCGTTTAGTTAAATGCTATATTTAGTAGCGAGCGATTAAAAATTATAACACCGATCTTCGTAACTTGACCATCGCTTGGGTCATCATTGCCATTGAGTGGACAATGCTGTTCATCGAGGCCCAAAAAGTCCGCACCCTACAATACATTTGGTAATCAATCTCGGCAAGAAATGGAATTATAAAAATCATTTCTCACATAAAATATATTACGAAAGTACAAGAAAACATTATCGCTGTGTCTACTCGTATATAGTAAGTAGTCCTCCGCTAATATGTCAGATTTAGGGATCAGACCAATGAGCAACTTTTTCAGTTGTGAGTCCAAATAAATGGTCTAAAAATATGCTTTTTATGAAGGTGTGAATTTTAAAGCAGACAAGAGACCAATATTGTATCTTACATACAATACGTATACAGTGGGCCCTTCTATTTTTCACTAGGGCACACTGCCTTTTTTATCATATTGCATCATGCATTTTTATCATATTTAATTACGCCGTAGCTTCAAATAATTGCACTTTTGCTATGCGAGTATTGTTCAACATTTTAAATAACGATAAAAGTGGTTAATTTACCCATTTTTATAATAACTTACCGATACATATAAAATATATTCGCAATAAATAGATACACATTTAAACAGTACCATTTTTCTTGTGTGAAAAAATGTATTTCTTTAGTTTCTACTGAATTTTAAATAAAAGTACATCTTTAATGAGAACTGTAATGGTGCACCTTCACAAACGCGTAAAGTACAGTGAAGAGTTGAACGCGATCGAGCTGTGATTCATTATCTATTGTACTTTGTACGCAGAGTTCTGGTATAGCCCTTACAGATCAAAGTCTCGTCATAACTGTAAATCAAAAACTTTCTGATAAATGCAAACTGCGATGTATACAACTTCAGTGATGTATTATTTCTTATATGACCTTATCTTATTATTATTTTTTAGTATCTTCTGTGAGACCCCTGAAAGTGCGAAGTCTTTTCTTATTCAGCAGAAACCGCAGTTGTAGTTATTTGTTTTTGTTGCGATAATACTATAACTCGGTGCAGCTGCGGCGGCGGACACATTATTATCAATTAAAATGGTTTCCTCCGCCGGATCCGCCAGATCACTGGAAATTGTCGTAACCGGATAGATATTTACAACTGCCAACATATTTAAGCAATTGATTATCACTAATTATGTTAATAGGGTACTAATTGAAATGCTCTTATCGGGACTGACACAGTTACACATAAGGGAGAAGCTTACTTTATGTACCTGCCCGTACGTTCAACTACCGGAACAGCGGTTGTATTTCGTAATTTTCTTTCATTTCAACGCTGAGGAAAGTTGAAATTCTCAGTTTTTATGATTATGTTGTACCTACTGACATTACTGAATCTACCTATCTATGGTGCCTAGTATAATACTTTATTTAGAATAATTGCACATCGGTTTCTCAACGTTTTCTTTGTCATTGACATGCTTTATGCAAGACAGGTCGTGCATTATGCATTTAGCTAAATGTTCATTACGATCTTTAAATACATTTTCGTTGTTTTTCCATCTAGAATATGTGTATATATTAGCTGAATTATCCGTTTAATTTCGCACGGTGAACAACATACATATTTCATATTATGGGAGATGATGTGGGATTGGAGACGTTGTTTTATGACATTTTAAGCTATGTCGAAGTCGTCAGAAATCGATCAATTCTGTCAAGTCTGGGGCGAGAGCGAATCAACAATACCGAATGCATATGCATACTAGATGCATTTATGCTCTCTCGCTCTAGCGCACTCAGTTGAGTTGATCAGTGTTGCATCTAAGAACTGAGAACTGTATATGAAGAGTGTTTCTTTCTTTGTCTTTCGCTTGCATAGAATCTCTCGTAGGTCGGAGTCAGTAGACTTTTAAACGACTCCACACCTCTGATTTAGGTATCTACGTTATTTGATTTGTGGATACTGCTTGGATTTCCCATTTGAAACGTATGAGCTGTGAGCGGTGTTTATCCTCATTGTGAGCAAATTTTATTACGAAGAATTCAATAAGTTATTATGCAGAACACATTGTGAAGTTGTAATTATTCAGAACATATGTATATCTTTCTAATTAATACATTTAATTTGTATTTAAAATTAATAAGTACCTATTCGTAACTCGTTGATTGATTTTTAATGCTCTGCCTTTAATTCATCGAGTTTACAAATTATTACTATATTTGTGATACATGCAAAACTTAATTTATTAACTAATTATTTCAAATCAATTTATAATCTTAATAAATAAAGTGCACCCCATAACTACTAATCAGTGTATGTATATATATAATGATAAATTTTAAAAAAGAATCACTGTATCAGTATCATTATTTATTTATTTAAAGTGAAAGTGTAAAACAATAAATAAACAAGATGGTTTTAACCAGCCTGGCAGGGGAAACTCATTTTATACTGATACATTGTATTATATTAAAAAATAAATACATCTGCATAGATAAAAAATGCGTTATATTTCTCAGATATTTGATATATTTTTTTAGTTCGCCCCGTCAAACATCGTCCAAATTTTATTCCGGTGTAATTTTGTTTTGTGGAAATATTTATTCTTCGATACAGTCTATAAAGATATTAAATACCCATAACGTTCTTATACATTATTCTTCCGCCAGCGAACCTCCTAAAAATTTTTTTAACATAGTTTCGTTACACATTTTACCCGCGAAGATTTCGAATATTATTTATTCTATTAATTAAGTACAATGAATGGAGAATACAATGACTATGACGTGTTAGTGATAAGAATTACGATATAGGTATTAATAATAACATTAGTCAGTGGTCTTCGAGAATCACGAGATAATAATAACTATTTATCACACTTTTCAGAATTAGTTCGACACCCTCACAAGGTTTCCTCTTTATAAAGTTAGTCTTTTTCCTTTAATGTCATAAAAATTCCCATTTCATTTAACCAGGACTTAATTCTCGCTGTATTCGAATCACTCTCCGTCCCGAATCCACTCTCCCGCCCGGACCATCTCCTAATTCTAATATCCCGCGTCTCGTTAATATGTTTATTTCTATTCTTGTTCTGTCTTTTTTTCCTAAGAATTAGGAATTGAGAACGTTTTTAAAATGAAATACTAGAAATTACATAAATGAACTATGTACAATAAACATTAATTTATATCGTTAACTTCTGTCTAAAAACGACATAGTATTAATATTTTTCATCTAAGATTTTCCAAATAATAAAAAACATTGTTCCATATTTCACATAAAATATAAAGTTTTTTATCGTAATGACGTTGAGGTAGGTATTATAAATATAGTTAAACTTAGTTGCAAGGATTGTGCTGCATTTTATATTGGTAAAACGGGTCGAAATTTTAATATAAGAGTAAAGGAGCATTTGAGATGTATAAACAATAGTGGGTTTTCAAAATTTCTAATCATTTGATAGAAAATGGTCATGGTTTCGATAAAAAATTGGGATTGTCAATTTTGCATGTAAACGGTGTTGGTCATAAATTAAATAATTTGGAATCGTTGGAGTTAAATAAAGCGTGTAAAAATAATCAAAAAATTATAAACAACCGACTAAATTTAACTACAAGTCCCATTCTAAAATTTTTTCCTAAAAATTATTCTAGTAACTTTGTATCAAGTAACAATTTGAGTTAGGTACTAAATTTATTTTTTTTAAATATATTCTGTTAATGATATTTTTCGAAACCGGTAGATGTATTTTTACTCAATAAGTGGTTAATAAAACAAAGTTAAAAATAAAAATAATTAAATTTCTCATTCACAAAAATATTATTTTTATATATGAGAATTTATAAAAATAATATTTTTATGAACAAATGCGATATTTTTTCAGACGCTTCTTAAATATTCATACAAGAATTTTTTTTTAAATTATTAATTCAATAATTCCGATTGATATCAAAAATATTTCTTAAGTAACATTATTAAACTAATTATTCTGGTAAACAAAACAACGATGAAGTAAAACTATAATTTATTAATAATCCTGCATTCATGCATTAAGAAATATTATTTCCATCATCTGTTGAGTTATTTTATTGTAGAGAAATTCCAACGCGTGATATAAATCACAAAGGAAACACGGAGAGAACGCGTTAGATGGCTGCATCTCTCGAAGACTTTTATTATTATTACCACCATTGAGTTAAGAGGGTCATTTACCCTTCACCTTCGCCTGCACTCTGTTTTAGATGCTTTTAGCTTTTACCAATCGCCCGAGTGCGCGAGGTCTAGCATTACAGCATCCTCCGCCTGTCTCGTCGTCTCGTCGCATCCTCGAGGAATGTGAGTCATGATCATTCCTCGAGCCTCCGAAAACTAGCTTGACTCCTAACGGTATAAATTCTAATGCCATTCAATCGACAGCCGTTCTAAGTCAAGGCCAAAGAGATTCGAAACGTAATACGTATGATATTTCTCTCATAGTACAAATCTAGTGTATTGTAAAGTAAAAAAAATAACATTTGGTGGAGTCTTTCCTCGAAACTCCGGACGTCACATTTAATAAAATTCTTTCTAATACCGTTTTACATTTTCACGTATGGCGGGAAATTTTGAATTAAAGTAGTTTTTGTCACACGCAATAAATCTATTGTACAGATGCGATTAAATAAACCTTTGACTGACCTGAACGAGAGATGAATGTCTCCAACAAGGTCACAACGACGCTCGCAGCAGAGTAGGCAGCCGACTGCTGGGACACGTCAACAGCAAACGAGCCGTCGCGATTAACTGGTCATGATGAACCCGTCGGAGTCGTCTTCTTCGATGCACGGACGCCACATGGATGGTTGAGGTAAGGCCAGACACGCGGGAACTGCTTGCTACCTGCTACCTGCTACCTGCTACCTGCGCTCGAACAGCAATGGTCAACCACAAAGCGGAATTCGTCTCGCAGCAAAGCGATGACCACTTCTCGTTTACAATCTTTCCGATACAAATTGTCCAAGATGGATGATATCATAAAACCGCATTAATAATTCCTCGAAATTGAAGGCAGAATTTGTTACTTACAACGGTTTTAGTCAGTTTACTTCGCTCAATTTATGTTTAATAATTTATAATTTACTATAAGAGGTGGGCTGGAAGGGGCTCGAGGGGCTTGCAGGAGCCCATTGTTAAATTTGACTTAGACCGGCGAGCCCCTTATTAAATTAAGAAAAAATATTATTCCCAGATCAAATCAGTATCTAACTGCAATTTCTGTCGATGGTTTTAATGTATTATTTAAAATACATTTATTTCATAAATGTAGGTGCATAAGAAAAGGATCTTGTCGTTTTTTGTCTGTAGTTAGATGTTCAACGCAACCTATGTGTGAACGATGCTTTGAAATATTATCCTTCATACTTCACACGTTCACATTTTGAGATGGATATTTCCTAATATTTATTACTTTGTATCATCATTTACTAAGGAGAACTTCAGTTTCAATCCAGTACCTATTTCTGCGTCAATCTTGGAACTCTTCACAGTTGCAATCTAAGGTAGGTGAGTACATTTTTCAGCTATTGATATTAATTACTTTACGGTATTTTGAGTATTGTTACATAAGTACATTAAGTAACATTCCATTGCTTTAATAATTATTGCGTATAATTGTATAAGAGTGATAAAAAAAATCCGGCCTTTTCCCAGAACACCGCGAATATCTCTGAGATTAAGCGAGTTCCTTGTTAACATATTAACAGCCCACCGCTGATTACATTTAAAGTTAAATTTGTTTTTGCATTGCAGAATCGAATCTAATATTATGCGTGCTGTCGTGAAGATCGCCCCCTATAATCCATATACACTGATATTTTCTCAAGTATTAATCTCTTTGCCAGCTTTAAGTAATCCACAGTGAGAGAAGGAATTATTAAATCGTTTCTCATATGTGTTACGAAATATATCGGGTTAGGGGCCAGATCATCGCCGTATAGTGAAAATCGCCTTAAAGCGAAGCAAATATTTTTAAATGAGTCGCACAGAGGCAGAGTGGCCCACGTGCAAAGTGATAAAATGGAGATACAAGGGATTAAAAAGACTGCAATACTTCATATTTTTATTTATTTAAAAAAATGTATTAACATCATTGCTATTGTATAATGTTTCTATATTAAGCCTGCACATTAAATTTAAGCCTATACAAAACAATTAATTTTGATCATATTGTTTAAGAACACGTATGTTTTTGTTACGCACTTGTCTTTTAAGTACGTCTTCAGTGTACACCTCGTAATGTGAAAGTCCAAGAAATACTCTTTGTAACAATCATACGTTTATTACAGAAAGATACAATTTAGTTACAAGGTATATCACTAGTACAAGTCAAACGATAAAGTCGATGGACACGCAGAGAGAGAGCCACGCCTCACACACACGCCTCGGCGGTGCGGCATTCACACACACACTCACACACAACTGTGCAATCCCAAGGACATCACAATTTATTTCATGAATGTGTAATTATTATATGAGACAAGAGACTAATTTTGTTCTCACTATTTATTGAATAAACCACACAATACTAAAATTCGTGTATTTTAAATACAATTCCTAGTTGTGTGATCAGTAGCAGGGCCGGTTGTGTGATCAGTGGTAACTTTTTACAATAGTAAAAAAAGTTACTAAAGTAATTTTTTTTTTCCAAAATCTGATACTATCGTTGGTAAAATAATATTTACTTCTCGAAAGTACATCGCGTAGTAAACTGACTTTACTCTCCGATATCTGATCGTATTCTTTTACTAGTATGAGTAAAGTATGCTCAATGCTAAACGTCGTGGTTTCCCGAACTATCTGAAACTCGGTGCACAATACGTCTCCATCCCTCCCGGTCTTGAGCCACGTTAACTCCTTTATTTGGTCTATCCATCTTGCAGGAGACCATCTTCTTGCTCACTTTCCCTCAACTGTCCCTGTGAGATTCTCGAGTCTCTCATCGTTTCTTCTGGCAACATGTCCAAACTATGAGAGAAGTCTTTTTGTAATCCTTAACTCCCGAAGGATAGAGACATTTGTAGGCCTTGCGGTACAAATCTATCGAGCCAGCCATTAAACGTGTAATATAATTCGTGTGAAATCCGAAACAAACATGGTGACCGTTTTATTAATACATATCGCACGAATATTGGGGTTTCGTTTCGCAGACCGCAGTTTTCGATCTGTGCAAGTGGGCAGCTCCTACGTGTTACATATTACGTATGTCGAAAGGTGCAAATTTGTATATCTGCATTTTACCTACACCTCATTAGCGACAGTCGCGGCCATTCATGGGTCCAGTCATTGGCAACGGCGCAATCACGTGTCTTCATCAGTAATTAAATTTAATGTTTCAATATCCACGGTAACCGTTCATTATTATTATTATTATTACTACTACGACAACTAGAAATAACCCGTCAATATTAATGGGAAATCATTCGAACATTAATATGAAATACAATACCTAGATTAAATAATTTACTTTTAAAATATTATACAAAACTATTTTAATTTTAAATGCACTTCCTTCGACCAGGTCGTTAGAAAAATGTTGTATTTAAATTATTATAATTAATGTAATATATATATATAGTATTTCATAAACAAATGTTCCGTTAGTATTCAGTAAAATATGATGAATTTGTAACTAAATAATTATACATATTTAGGAGAACATCGAATGATGGAACGATTAAATGTATTAATATCAAAAAGGTAACATATAGGGTCGGAAATTGTCGTTAAAAATAATGTCGCTGTAGCTTAGTTGGATAAAGCACCTTCCCCGGTTAGGAAAGAGATCCAGGTTCGAATCCCGGTGGCGCAACTACAATATTTTTCGATAAAATTGATTTTATATGTATATCTTTATAATTAATATAGTTAATTCATATTTTATACATATTTCATTAAGAAATGAAATTAGGAACAGTCAAAAGATAATAAATGTATTATTATAAAATATATTTCATACCACGAATCCGTATTTGAATCGCTCTCAAGAGAATGACTTTATGTTTACATAGGTACTTTATAATAAGTTATTTAAGTTATATAGAATTGTTTATAATAAGTTGTCCGTGATCTTCGTGTTTTCATGTTATTTAATTATTTTTTACATAGTAACTAAGTACTTACGCAGCATATTCATCACGAAAATCTACTGAATACATAATTGATTTTTGAAAAATATTTTTTGTTTAAAATTGTTGGGAAACAATCAAAATTAATATTTATGTTCGTTATAATTCGTACTTAGTTTAGTGCAAGACAGAACCACTTGATTGTAGACAAAAATATATCAATTTTCTAATATAAGTGTAGAGTGGAAAAAAAATGGAAATATAATCCAAGTACTTACATATTTTAACTGGATGTTTTTTTTTAAATTAACCTATTTTTATTTGATCATATTTTACGTAAATTCTCTTTAACTTATTAATTAACTTAATATAATGATAACTCCAGTATTATCAGACATGTTTGTGTTATTTTAAAATAAATCTTATGTTTCAATTGCAGGAAAATATGTTTCTAGTTTACGGCAGAACGTTGGTACAAGTGTTTATCTTAAGGCGCATCGTCCAGATGTTCCTCGTTCTGTCATTTCTCGGTATTGCGTCTTGGCGATATAAATGAAGAAAAATAAATGTTCCGAATGAAAATTATACTGGTTTGAAATTTGGAATATTCGGATCTATATATATGGAATATTTTATACTTTTACCTACATAATATAATTTTTGCATCTTCATGATGAGAGAAAACTGGGATAAACATCGTTTTTAATGAAATATATACAAAAATACTTTCAGTTTTTGTCAATTCAATTCCACAATGCATCTTTGCCAACATATTAAGTTAATTTTATTTATTTTAGTTATTTTCTTTCCAATTATTCCATCAAGAAGTACAACATCTAAAAAAATCAACTTTTTTAGATGTGACTTTAAAAGTGTGTCAGTAAATATTTAGGTTTCTTATGTAATATAATTAAGCAAAATCTTTTTTGTTTTTTTAACGATAATTGAAAACATTTATATTTAGAAGAGGCTTATCGTCTCATATTAAATTACCAACCAAAATCGACAGTGATTTATTTGTACGTAATAAGTAAGTTTTTGGTTGAATATGATATTTAACAAAGTTTATACCTCGAAGTAAGCATTAAAATAATGTTATAGCATTGTAATGGATTGGATATTAAATTATTTGGAAACTGAAAACGATATTAATCAGGTAAACAATTTATTTATATATTTTCTTTACAAGTGATACATTTTTTTATTAGGCACAGCAGGCAATAAGTTTTTGGTGCAACACTGACTCTTAAGGAAAAAAAATCTTCGTGTATAATTAGGTTAAACTTAGGTTAGATCATAGATGAGAGAATTAGGTTAGATTGCATAACGATTCCGTTATGCACTCGAAGCGCACGACACGGAGAAAGTGCTTCAGTTAAATGTAAATTATTGTATTTTGTATGACGAGAATATTGAACCATACGATGTTATTCTCACCGTGGATACGCACCTTTAAAAATGGCCAAGCCTGGGCCGCTTATCTATCTATGACTTGAATCCATAGATAAGCTTGAATGTACAATCTATGGTATTGGCGGTAAACATCATAGATAAGGTAAACATATTGGCCGTTTTGACATGTCCATTCATGTTTGGTTTCTGTTTTCGTATTGCGCGTGTCGTGATGTACATGTTCGTAAAGTACAGATATATTAATCAAGCGTATTAAATTATGTTATCTGTTCTTGTGATACGGTGCACATCTGTCAATACTCTGTTTTTAAAGTAAAATCATTGCCGCGTTATAAAACCCGCCTTTATTATTATTTAGTATAAAATGGAATCAGATGACGAAAATCAAGAATACGATAGGTCAGGTGGCGCAAATGGATGCGTCCTCTTAATAGATGTGTCTCCGTCCATGTGGGATCCGATTTCTGAGGAAAACCTCATCGGAATTGTGTTGAATTCATGTGTTCTTCTTATACAAAAGATGATGATAAATTCTCCCAAACAATTGATTGGAATTTCTTTATTTGGAACGCAAAAAGATGATGACCGGGGCATCAAAAACGTTATACAGTTGATGCAGCTCAAGGAACCTGCTGTGGACGACGCACTACGGATAAAAGAGTTTGCCTTAAATCCAGATAAAATTAAAGACAATTGGGATACGACAGACAATTTCAGCTTAGCCGACGCCCTTTGGCAAGGCTCCCGCATGTTTTCAGCCTGTAATAAAAAGATGAGCCGTCAAACAATAACATTGATGAGTTGTCTTAACCCGCCTGATCGCAACATCCACAAATTTATTTTGAAAAAAGCTTCGAATGTACGTGAATTAGGCATTAACATAAACATAGTTAATGTCTCTAATGAAAAAATTCCACCAGACAGTTTCTACATGGAATTGGGAAAAGTTATTTCTGATCAGCCGAATTTCGAGTGGGAGCCTCCCGAGCCGGTGATGGACGTTAATGATATACTTACATTAATTTGGAGCAACAGCCATAGAAAATCTGCAACCGCCGTGCTAAAAATGTATTTAGGCCCTGATGTAGTTATGGGTGTTGGGATATACGGACTGTGCAAGCGGCGTATTCCTCCGAAAAGAATATGTCTGCACAGAGATAATAACGACCTGGTGATTTCATCTAACATCATGAAAATACAGCCTGCGGAAAGAGATGATGTTAGCCAAGAAAATGATGATGATGACGATTTTACTGATACACCAACAACTCAGCTTGAAACGGATGTCCTGTTGAAGACTGACATAATTCTATATCAGGATTACGGTGGAAGAAGGGTTGAGATCACTTCCGAAGAACACAATCAGTTAAAGAAGTTCGCAGGTCCCCCGGGCCTAAAACTTTTGGGATTCAAATCAGCTTCAATTTTGAATATGTCCGAGTGGTTTTTGAAGGCCTCAGGATTTATCTATCCGAATGAGCAGCTGGTCGAGGGCTCCACTAAATTGTTTCTCGCATTGAGGGATCGCTGTTTGGCTCTGGACCGTGTAGCAATCTGTTTACTGTTGTCTCGTTGGTTTTCTAATGTGCGGTTTGTAGCTTTGGTGCCCCAGCAGAGGATCGTAAAAGGTGGTTGTCAGGTGCAACCCGATGGATTCCACGTGGTGTACTTACCGTATGCTGATCATTTTAAAGAATTGCCGCTCGAAGGTCACGCTGAAGTGACTGATGAACAAAAATGTTGCATAGAAAAAATTTTGAACAAATTAAAGTATCATCATTCGAGTGACACATTTGAGAATCCTAAACTTCAAACCTTGTACAAAGCCATCGAAGCATTGGCTCTTGATAAAATGTCACCGGAAGAAATTGACGACACTACACTTCCTGATATCAGAGTCCAGAATGAGAGGTTGGGATCCTTGCAGAAAGAATTTAGCACTCTCTTCGGACCCATGACTGTATCAGCAGTAAAAAGGTCTAGAAATAATGAGAGACCTAATAAAAAGATGGCAACTGAAGAATCTGAGAAGATGGACACAGACATGGTGGTTGCTCGTATTAATAATCGTTCAGTTGAAAAGTACACTGTGCCACAATTAAAACATATATTAAAAATTTCAAGTGTACCCAACCTGCCCGCTTTCTCAGGATTGAAAAAAGATCAATTGGTTCGTTTAATATATGATAACAGCAAAACCATTCTAGCAAGTCTTGCGAGACCCAACTGACGGCTGACTTGTGTGATTTTGCAATTGTTAATAAATTTTCTTGTTATGATGAATGTTTATATTTATATGCTACCTGTTTATTTTTGTTTTTATTTCTTAATACACAATACTATTGAAATTTTATATTTTTTTATTATGTACAATTTTTAGTAATTGTTCTACTCAGGCGTGTGTATATCACTGAATCAAAGGAAAAAAATGAGGGTCACTATATTCTCCAGACACCGCACCATATATTGGCTACAAGTGTGATTACTCTTGTGCAAGTCCCTTGTATTATTTTAATCCTTGGTTTTTATATAGTTCAATATAATCTCCATCTTGTTAATAAATTTAAAATGCCATTATGATAAAAACATTTCAGTTCAGAGGCAAAAAAAGCAGTTTTTTAAGTCATCTACATTTGGCATATTTTTTGTATCCAAATAACACACGTTCACTATTTACGGATGAGTTCTGTTTGTTGTACGTTTTTGTTTGTTTTGTGTCAAAACACCTAAATATGCATTTTTGCATATACAATGCAATCGTATAAGTCATCGGTCATTTTTACATATAAAAATCATTGTATTAAAAATCCATAAAACAAGTTGAAAAAATACTTCAATAACAAAAGATATGTATAATAATAAATTTTTACCAGTGTTCGTTATTTTCATTTGTGTCGTGTCACTTTGCGCAGTCGAGGTAGATGGTTGTTACTTACTTACCATCACACCGTTTCTCCGCGGGGATAGGCAGAGAGGATAGAGCGCCACACTCCTCTGTCCTGACACATAATTCTCGCCTCATCCTAATTCATACATCTTTACATACAAGCTCACCGACTGTTGAGGCTTCTAACAGGACCATCCTCCATTATCTGGTTTACCTGGTTGTGCCAAGTCTTCCGCGGACGTCCTCTATTTCTGATGCCAACAAAACTTGGGTCACATATATTTCTTACCATTTTCTCCACATTCAACCGTTCCATATGACCAAACCGCCTAAGTGATTCTTTCTTAATCTTACCCATTATACGTACATCAGCTTTACATTCTTTCCTTATTTTTTCATTATTTACTTCTGTCATAAATAGATTTGCCACATATACGCCTAAGTGATCTCATTTCCACTGCATTCAGTCTACTTTCGTTCCTTTTCTGCCAGCTCCAGGCCTCACTTCCATACATCAGTGTCGGTACCAGGATTCCATTGTGCACCGCTAGTCTAGCCTCAGTTGACAAATTCCCGTTAGATATAATTCCGTTCAAAGCGCCGTTCACTTTATTTCCTGCAGTCACCCTCCTTTCGATATCATTCTCAGCCTTTCCGTTTCTATCAAACATACTTCCCAAATATACAAACTCATCTACTTGTTCCAAACATTCATTACCTACAAGTATTTTGCACAGTGTCTTGCTTTCTTCCTTTTCGAATACCATCACTTAAGACTTGTTAACATTCATCATGAGGTCGCTTTCCTTGCATACATCGTACATTCTACTCACCAGATTCTGTAGTTCTTGTTCATTATTCGGCATTAGTACTGCATCATCGGCGTACAATAAACAGCATACAATCAAATCACCCATTTTTGCTCCTATATTTATATATTCCAGTTCTTTCACACATTTATCCATATACAAGTTGAACAGCCATGGAGACATTACACAACCCTGCTTGACACCCTTTGTAATGTCAAACCATGGTGTGAGTGTTCCATTGATTCTTACACATGCAGAACTTCCTTCGTATAGGGATGCGATTTTGTGTATAAGTTTACTATTCACCCCGTAATCAGAGAGTATATTCCATAACCGTTCTCTTATAACTCTATCATATGCCTTCTGTAGATCTACGAAGGCACAAAAAAGTTTTTGGTTTTTCGCCAAAAACTTTTCCGTCATTACTCGTAGAGAAAAGATCTGATCCATGCATCCTCTTCCACCCACAAATGCCCCTTGCACGTCCCATACTTTTTCTTTCGTCACCATTCTTTCTCTTTCTATTAAAATTCTTCCATACAGTTTACCGACAGAGCTCAGTAGACTAATAGCCCTATAGTTACCACATTCCATTTTCGACCCTTTGCCTTTGTAAAGAGGCATAATGATAGCCCTCCTCCAATCTAACGGGGTGTGGCTCTCTTCCAAACATTGATTGAAGAGCGTATGAAGCCACAAGATAACTAATGGGCCACCAGCCTTGATATACTCTGCAGCAACGTTATCATACCCCACAGCCTTACCATTCTACATATGTTTTATTGCACACTTTATTTCTTCCATACTTATTGCATTTATATTGTTTTCCTCATTCATACTTACCCCAGAGAGCCTTTCAGATGCTTCCTCATTTGCATTCTCTACACTCTCATACGTTTCCTGGAAATATTTCATCCATCTATCTTTTATTACATCCTCATTCGTTAACATCTCTCCATTTAGTGACTTAATAGCTTTCATACTACTGCTTTCAGTACCACATTGTGATTTTTTTGTTGTACTTTCGATAAAATGGCTGTGGCTTATTGACTACTTTTTAAAAATATGACCTGATGACTGCACAGTTAGTTTCGTTTTTTCAATAACAATTTCATTATAACATGTCATTGAATCAAATGCCTCTTTTCACTTTCGCTGTTCTCTGCATATTCGAGTCATGTTCTTCAAACATTGCCAATCCCTCAGAAATTAACTTAAAAGGTGCAGCCATTTGCTGAGACGTTTTTCTTTTGTTTAAATTTGCTTCTATTTCTATTAACTCATCAGTTGTCCATTCCTCAGAATATCGGGGTCCAACAACTTTTTTATATCAGCTGAGTCAAGTTTGAGATCCATTCTAGCTCCCATCCAAATTCATACATTTTTTGAAGTGTTTTTAATGAAAACACATTTTTATTGTGGGTTGCAATTTCAGAACATAGCTCTGTCATATTTTTAATACACATTATTAAATTAATCAATTATATCGAAAAAATATTTGGTTATTTTTCACAGTGTGGGGTGTCTTGCTTCTGTGCTGCAATTGGTATACATATGTACATGAAAGAGGCTTTCATCTCTCGTCTTGAAGATATGGTGATAAAGTTTAGCACAAATCAGTCAGTCACAGTATTCTGTGTACAAAATAACATCTGTTTGTATGCATCATAAGAAGAAAACTGAGTTCTATCTTCAATCTCTCCAATTGTTGACAATAGAGGTTGCCTCATCTTTCTGGTAGATTTCTTGTACCTTTGAAATTTATTGGTGCCATAAAAAACTCATTTCTCATCCACCATAACAATACACTCCGAAATAGTTTAATATTTTTCCGCACCTGCTTATGGCTACAGGGAAAAGTTTTTTAAATATTTCCCATAAAGAAAAAAAAAAGGTAACAATAAATTAGTGTATTTAAGGATAATACATTTTACATCTTATTTAAGACTAAAAATACAGAACTTTCACAAAGTTTCCGTTCAGTCAATCAGTGCGTTAATTATTAAAGTAAATTAGTAACGCAAATGCATACGTGCAATTTGAATATTTTGAAAAGGAAAACGATAAACATTTTACAAGGAATTTAAGTGTACCACTCGTTTGATTTTTTGAAACTTTCAGTATTGTGGCTTATTTTATGAGATTAACTTGAAATCTAAATATGTTTAAATAAAATGTGTACAGGATGTTGCATAAAGATCAGTATGTATCAGATGGGCATTTTACTCTATGTACAATAGATAATGAATGATATCATTAGCATGCGCAAATACATATAGACTTGTGTAAAGAAGCATGGAAGTATAGAGAGCAAAATGACCACGGTACTGACCTTAATGAAATTGGAATTTCCACGCTTAAAATGTTCTTGCTGTTAGATAATTACACAGACACAGTGTGGTGTTGGTGACAAAGTACTTATTTTCCTCATTTTCAAATGATTTAAGATATTATAGCTTTAAGTCATTGGCTGCCAGCTTTTAAATGGACTATTAAAAATTTCCGATTACATATTTCACTCGAGGACACATCCGTCACAAAAGCAACAGGTCGTAGAGGATGCTGGTGACATACTGATACAAATAAACATTTATGGAAATAGTCCACCCTTTAATATCACAGACCGTCTGTTCTGAATAATTACAACTTCACAACAAGAATGTGTTCTCCTTAATAATAACATATTGCCCAACTGTTTTTGCTTAAGTTTAAAAGTTTACACATAGAGAAAATTTAATAAACTATTTAATTTGAGTGTTTAGGGATGTGTTCAAAACCAATTGCAAGACAACGTGGTGATGAACTTGTCTGAAAATCTTATCATGTATATGACTTAATAATACTTTGATTTACTCAGGCCTTTGACTAAAAGGAAACAAATATTACACAACAGTGCTTAGGTACCTCAAAGTAAAAATAAAAAACCTGTAGATATGTATAAAGTAAAATGCCAATGCTGTATAAAATAGATTTGTCCTTATTTTGATCCAGGCGGAATTTTGAAAAATGCCATATTATCCAGATTTTAAAATTTATCTAAAATTACTGTCGTTAAATCTGGTGAGCTATTTTGATATAAGTTATATTGTATTATTTATATCTTGTTGCTTTCTTTTATATTATGTTATAATTTTGCATATTACTTACAGTTTTGTATTGTTAATCTACTTATTATTTGTGTGATTTTTATATTTATGTATGTTGGCATTTCACTTTAATATTTTCTATGTAAATGAACTCAAAACTGTAAAAAAATGAATAAGTATATAAATATTCACAAAATATTTAAAAAAATTACATTTGGTTTATTTCTTTTTTGTTGCGACATAACTGAAAACATTTTATGTTTATATAAATTTAATAGTATTAATAATAATATGTAAATGTCCTCACTTCTGACATCTTTTTTTCTTGAATATGACCTCATTCATTTTCCTTTTATCCAGTTGAAATCAGGAGAACATTCTTATTTCTTATTGTGGAAATAGGGCAACCCTAAATTAATAGATAGCTAAAATTTTGCCTCAATATCCGTCTTTACAAGTTCTAATACTATTTCTTTATTAATTTTCTTTTCAAAGATTTCATGACCAAGCAATTGTCAATAAATATTACATTTACATTTTCCAAACAACAACTGAAATGTCATATCCTAAAAAGTGCAATTCTCAAGAGCAGCTTCCCAAATATTTCATAGTTTCTCTAATCAAAACAAGTAGATTTTTATATACGTAATGTTTAAATAGCTCTCATATATATAGCGAACCATCAGCTGGTCCGAGATGGTGAACAGAAATCAAAACAACGTCGAGGAGCGTCCAAACGCCGAGGCCACCAAAACTGAAAAGTTTCCCGATGCCCTCCTGCCAGTGTCCGAGGTAGAACCTATCAGCTCCGAAGCCTCCGAGAGTTAAACTGAGCACGAGGGCCGTGCCCCAGCGAGCCCCACCTGTCCAGTTGCAGGCCACGCGCTTGGCAAATTCACGTCGACCGAGGCATATGACGTCAGGGAGCACTGTGCAATTTGTTCTGCAAGGAAACACAATGATGAATATTTTATTAATATTGCTGACATTATTTACTGCAGAATATCAATTTTATGGTTCACTTTTAGGAAAAACAAGATGGCAATACGGAAATATCATTAAATTAATTTTAATAATCCCTTAATAAAAATCTTCTTGTAGTATTAATGATATATGTCGCTTTCTTATAATACTAATTTTAGAGCCAGTTGTGTGATTAGTGGTAAATTATTACTACAGTAACTTTTTACCATCGCCTGCATTAAATTTAGCAATAATCTCGCCTAATAGTGTGGCAAGGCAAATGCTCATCAAATATCTGGGAATTTAATTTATATTAAATATTTACAATTGACAATACATACAATTTTATGCTTTACTCACCCCCCCGCATTCGAAATCTGTCACACTTTGCTGGCGAAAATTTTTTTCATCTATGTGTATTAATGTAAATTTAACAATGAGATTGTCATCAGACTAACTCTCATCACTAAAATAGCGGGGTACTGAATAATTTGTTGTCGTATACTGCAACATTCAAAGTACGGATGACTTTTGGAACAGCTGCGAAGGGTCCACCATTTTTAGCTAGTTTGACAGTTTGACCATTAGATATTGGATAGTGAAATTAGTTAATTATTGAATACACTTTCGATGAGTAAATATTTTTTACAACTATTGAAGAACCCATTTTTGCAAAAATTTTTACTAAAATAACTTTTTTACTATAGTAAAAATTTACCACACAACCGGCCCTTATTGACTATCAATAATTTACAACTTGGTTATATACACGAGTCTCATAGAGAAGAAACAAATGTTAAAATATATATATCCACTGATTATTCAAATTGTATCATATTTTTTATATTAATAAAAAAAAATTTAAAAAAGGTATCTCGGTTGTTAATAAGTAAAAATTACTTACAACTTTTGTGGTACAAATTAAAATAATTTGACCATTTCCGGTGATAGATCTATTTCAGACAGTGTGAGAGGAAATGTGTTTATAGAAAGGCTTTGTTCAAGGAATAGTACTGTTTCGTTTTGAATATATTATGTATACGGAAGTATGTTATTTTACCTGTAATATTGTCTAGGAGATGCGACAGAATTGCAATTAGCTTTCTGAACACACCTGTGCTCCCAATGTTCAGTTTGATAACAATATCTGCATTGCGCCACTCTCTCAAATTCTCCTTTACCCTGAAAACAAAATATTCTATCACACTTCTTACCGATTATTAATTAGATTAAAATTCCATATATTTTTAATTTTTTAACAAGTGATTTTAAGCCTTATTCACCCGTACTTTGTGACAAAAAAATCCTCACTCACACACAGAATGTTTTAAATTATTATTAATGTATAGAATTGGATGGTCATAAAATATAAAATAAAAACAATTGATGAACACGCGTTTACAGAATCACTTCTTTTTTGCTTGCGATAGTTTCACTTTTATGTCTGACAAATAAAAAATATATCATAACGGCCGAACGCGTGTTTAGAGTTGAACACACCAGCTATCCGTCGTGTCCGAAATGTACAGTCAGACTTACAACAGTGTTCCGTTTTGAAATTTCAGACGTAATTGGAATACACAATACAAAAAATAATATATATTTACAGTCATATTTTTCATCACAATATTTCTCTTCTTCTGTAATAAAGCAGTTATTAAACCAGTCTTCTAAAAGACATTGTGTCATCCGTGCCTTCTTATTAAAACGATAATGCAGTGGAAGTGTGACCTTACTGATTCCCTTGAAGGCTCTTAGATTTTGCGAATGATGTATCATAAATGGCATCATGATCTTTAAGCATTTTAAAACCTGACATGCATTTGACTTATTTTTGAATGTATGTTCTGACTGGCATTTTTTTCCAATACAATGCGGTTTCATCTACATTAAACAGTTGAGACTAGTTGTCATTGTCAATTGTTTACAATAGAGCGCAGCCTGGTAAAATTATGACGGCGGCAGGGATTGTTGTCAGGAATGCTGCTTTTTATTTATTTGCACAGCTAAAGCAAAATATTTTTATGACAAAATTTTAATTGCAGAGTGATTTTAATATATCTTAACCTCTCGGCCGCTAAACAAATGTACTCCAAGTATACCTCCCTACGCAGGCCTCTTTTCGAAAGCCGTGTATTCGGTTGAATACCACTTTTAAAACGACATTTAGACATCCATAAAGGCATCCTGTCTACGATTTATTACTTGATAAGACTTCACAGGTAATGTAAATATTGACTGAACAAAACAATCGATCTCCGAAAAAGCCGCTGTCTTACGAATATTATCACACGGTCACCAATACAGTCACACTGTTTATACGATCATAGCTATCTCGTTCAACCGGATTGCTGCGCCGATCTTCAATATGCAGTCACGCTGTATTTTTTTAACATTTCTTATGGTTGTTTGAAAATACAGTTTAAAGTTTCATAAAGTCCTTTGGAATACATAAATAAACAAAAGAGCACAGATACGACTAGAATATGTAAACATTAGGATATCACAACAAGTCAAGTGCCGGCCTCAGAGATGTCCGCTCATGTAATAAATAATACAATTTTCTCACCCGCTATAATATTTTTATTCGTTATCGTTTTATAAAGTATTTGAGAATTTGATAAAATCAAATTAATTATATGGAAAGCCACTATCTTGTACCACTTTATTGTTTTCCGTAAGCAATCTAAACTACTCAACATCATATCCACAGAATCCATACACTTGACACATTTCGGTTTAATATTAGGTTGACCAATGTATTTCAGCTGTCGTTTCCATGGAATCGTTATGCAAGGTTGTTGGAATGTGGACTTCCCTTTTATCGCGCCATTTTAATGCTAAAAGAGGTCCACGATATTTGGTGTCCATTTCACCTTTTTTTAATTTACAAAATGTGGCCCTACCTTTCCGTGTTTTACGCACTGTACCACACGCATTAGTATTTTTATTGTGCATAAAATCAAATAAGTGAGGGCTACTATCCCAATTGACGAAAAGAGTAGATTCACTTTAACTGACATTTTCATTAATTATTTCATCTTGCTCATCTTCACTTACATATTTCTAAATTGGAGTCCACATCTAAAAATGTTTCTAATATTTCTTTCTCCGCAAGTCTACAGTCCGCCATTTTAAAAGGTATACAATTATTAAATTTAAATAATTTTGATAAATATACGTAGCACAATACAAACTTCTGTTTTCTAATGAAAAGCAAAAGAATATTGTCAGAAAATACAACCGTTCACCCTCAAAACACAAATGCAGTCAAAACAATATCAACATTTCAAATGTAAACACCATTTTAAATAAGGTCACGTAGTAATAATAAATGTATTTTCCGATACAATATATTGATTCAATTGTCCACAAAATACAGATCGCGATGCCAATATTTCGTATCAACGTACAGTTCCGACAAATACTAATGACCTCGAACACATGACAAGAGGACAATAATTCAGCGCCGCGAAATTCAAATAACTGGATGGCGTTTCAAGATGTCTTCGTTTTTAAACTGATTTATATAAACAAATAACAATATTTCACTTGACTAACGCAAGATGTCAGCCACAGTACAGATCAAACTAATTTTTGGAATATTTTCCTGCTCGATTTGCCGCGCTGTCATTTAGTACATGACAAAATAAGTCAAAAACATCATATGATGTGCGCGCGCTGGGAGAGCGATTCCTTCTCGCATCATATGATGCGCGTAGTGACTGTCGGGTTAATGGTTGTAACTGAATATTTGACAGATAACGGCAAATTTTGCATAATAAACGTAAGAAGGCCAAACAAGGGAATCTAGATTATTTTTTGCAACGCAGAACAAAATGAATGAATTATGCTATGAATGATATTTGATGTCTATTTTATTAATAAAGTGTTTTTTCGATTTTTAAAATAATTATTTTTAAATCCCCCGTTGATTGTGAAATTTCGCTTATCGCGACCACGTCCAGAACGTATCCCCCACGATCAACGGCGGTTACTAGTAGTTTGATATCTTTATTTTAGATTGCATTATTGTGAATAGCGTAATTGGATTTCAATAATTAAATAAAGAGAGTTCCTTATGTTCAAACTATATCTCCATTCAAAGGTAGGCAGAAAGGATAGAGCGCCACGTTCATACATTTTCTCACACAAGCTTGTAGGGTATTGAGGCTTCTAACAGGACCATTTGGTTTACCTGGTTGTGCTAAGTCTACCGCGGACGTCCTCTATTTCTAGTACCATCAACACTTATGTCATATATCTTTCTTACCATTTTCTCCTCATTCATCCATTCCGATCAGCTTTGCACTTATTCCTTATTTCTTTATTCTTTACTAAGTAGCTTTTTACGTGTGTAAATGCATATGCATATATGTGTATCTTTTTGTAGTTATGTACAGATATTTATTTTAATTCTACGTTTATTCTATATTTTGGTTTTCTCCCATTTTATCAGTTAGATCCGGTTTTCCCTGTCTACTCTTAATTCCCTTCCTACCTCTTATTTTTTGATTCTCTCTGTCTGTTATTTATAACCATTTAGATAATTTGTTGATTTTGTGGAAATTTGCAAGATGATCTATATCTTATTTGAATCTCACCTGCAACTCGATTTTCAATTGTACAGTTAGTTTCTCCGTAAATAAATAAGTCATTTTACTAACCAAACAACTAATTTGTGGCAGGGGGATGCATGTGACATTAATATAAGCTCCGTAAGTACATTGGTTGGTCATGTTGCACTTGATGCAAGGAAACATGAGCTTGTCACATTCGATATTGGTGGGGCATTCGGACTGAATATCATCTGAACTGTTCCTGTGATGAAACGGAACACTGGTGAAGGAAGAATTTCCATTATTCGTGGTTTTAATATTCAAATCTTTGGGAGAAATGTCCATGTGATTGTTAGCTGGAAAATAAAATGTTCACACGACAATGTAAATATTAATTGCTAAGCCTCAGACTAAAATAATTCATTAGTAAATATCTTGTAAACTTACCCATTTGAGTAATTTGGACATTGTTAAGTATAAATGCTATTAAAAGTAAAACTACGTCACGCGTGCTTAAATAAAGCGTCCTCATATTTGCGTAAAATCCGACCAACTCTCTTACATTACAGTGACAGCTGTCAAACATACCATAAACGACTTGAAAATAGAAACATTTCCACATACCACAACCACAAACCATAAACATCGTAAAAGTACCTAATTAAATTTAATTAATAAATAAAGGTTGGTGGAAGTAGATAAATGAGTTAATTTATTAATGAAAAAATATTACAGCAAATAAAATTATTAAAACAAAAAGATACTAATAAAATGTTTCATTGCAAATTAATTAATTATTTAATCATGTTTAATTGGACTTTAACTAAGGTTTAGAGTAAAATTTGGAAAAGAGATTAATAGTAAATTATGTTGATCGTGATACAGCTTATGATGAAGTATGTTGATTAATTAGTAATATAATGAAACAATATTAACAGCATGAGATATGGTCTGTTGATAAAATAAATGTTTCAGATTGGGTCTTACTGTAAAAATATTTTTTTTGAGAAAATGTTTTATATTTTGAACTAATTGTTTTATATTTTGACCTAATTGTTCATAGTATTTTGGCATGAAAACATAAAAATAAGTAAATAGTGGACCTTATTTCATTATTCACTATATATTGTGCTTTAAATTTACGAAATTAAGGCAGCAAATTAATGAAAATATAAATAAATAAAATATTACAAAATAATAGCTTTGAGGACAAAATGGCATTATGCTTGCAAAAATTGTCAATTTGAAGGGTGCAAATCTTCACTTCGATCTGCGAGGGACTGTAGAAGGGCGAAATATGAATAAGATCCACTTAAAATCTGAAAATAACGAAGGTTTAAGAATGTTGCTTACTACGCCATTAAATTGTTTACTTAAAACATTTTGATAATCATTGAATCGTGAAGAAAAGTTTTTTTTTTTTAATTTAGAAAATACAATTTGTAATAAATTTTTGCTATCATTAGAATAGATTGTACAGATTAATCAGATATTATTTTGAGAACAGTAATCTCTTCTCATTTGCTACTGAAAAACTTACCGATACGAAGGTTTCCAGATTGAGTACATGCAAATACCCAGCCTTCATATTTACGGGTTTTTGTGCCCTGGCTATGACAAAGGATATTAATTTGACATATTTTTCATCCCGTTGATACCACGCGCTGCTGAACGCGGCGACCGCTATTTTAAGGCTACTGGCACGAATCATGTCGCCATAAGCGCACCAGAATAATAATTGTGACATTGCGGAATTCAAATGCATGAAGAATTTAAAAAATGATCCCTTTTTGTCCAACGTCTAAAAATAAACGATCATTCATTTCACAAAAAGTTTTATTATTTGCATATTTAGAAAGTACTTACATTAAAACATTTCCATATAATCTTACCAGTGTAGCTTCGAATCCTGTCAAGCAAATCATGAAGTTGCTGGCTAAAATTTGCGTTGTGAGCATGGAGCTTGTGATTCGATTCAGCTTGTTTACCAACCTAATAAAAAATAAATTTAAGAAAACTTTTATGGCGTGCGCCATTGGTGAATCTCAATATTGTATGAGTATATAAACTACATGTATGGTTTTTTAAAGGCAGCAATTTACAATCGCTTCAACATGAACTCGACTAAATGCTTATAATTACCACGCTGCTTCTGACGGTATTAAAGATTCTGTCGATGGAATCCATTTTGTTTAGTCTTAGGTTGGTATTTTTCCATTACTACTCCTCGACCAAACTTTGATTTTCGCACCACTTCCATGGCGAAGTCAGTGGACGCGATTTTTTTAGAAGTAGGGGTGACGTGAATGTGACTATGCTATCTTGGCCTACAGAGTACCGGATGAAAATAACCCCTACTCTTTAATATATGGTAGCAAAGGATAGGTTATGTTAGAATTTTACTGCAAAAGCGGGGCAGGGAATTTACTCGCTACAAAGGACCATTTTTGGTATTTTATATCTGGAGAGAATGTCGACATTGAAGCTAGCGAGAATGTTAATGACATTAGTGTGAGTTGAAATCCCAGCATAAAAGCGTTCGGGCAGGTGTTTGATGAATTCCATTATGCAGGGGTGAGCTGGAAGAGGCTCGGAGGGGCTCGCGCGAGCCGTTGGCAAATTTGACTAAATTTATTAAATTAATAAAAAACAATATTCTCAGATCAAATCAGTATCTAACTGCAATTTCTATATAAGAGTGTTACATTTTAAAATCTCTCATAAAAATACATTTATTTTGGGGGCATATAAAAGAGAGTTAGCCGTTTTATGGTCTACAGTCCAACAATGCTTAAAACGCCGATGTTTAATATATATATATATATATATTTATTTTGCTTCCAGATGTTCAACGCAACATTTTTGTGAACGATTATCCTTCATACTTCACACGTGCACATTTTTTTCTCTTTACCGTAATTATGCCCAGTTTTGAGGACAGTTCCTAATATTTATTACTTTGTTCCATTATTTACTAAGGAGAACTTCAGATTCAATCCAGTGTTCTGTTTGGAATTGGAGCGAAAAGAACAGTTTCTGCGTCAATCTTGGAACTCTTCACTCTTGCAATCTAAGGTAAGTAAGTACATTTTTCAGCTATTGATATTAATTATTTTACGGTATTTTGCGTATTGTTATTAATTATGCTTATGTATATTAAGTAACATTCGATTGCTTTAATAATTATTGCGTATAATTGTATAAGAGTGATAAAAAAAATCCGGCCTTTTCCCAGAACAACGCGAATATCTCTGAGATTAAGCGAGCCCCTTGTTAACGTATTGACAGCCCACCGGTGGTTACATTTAAAATTATTTTTTTTGTTATATTGTAGCATCGAAACCAATATTATGCGTGTTATCATGTAGTGTATTGTCAGAGACCTAAAAGGTCTACCCCCTATAATCCTTTGCCAGCTTTAACTAATCCACAGCGACAGTTTATACACTTCGCGGTTATTCATTCAAACGAATAACATACTTAGTATGTACTAGATTATTTTATTTTCAAATAATCAACGTGGTTAATACAAAATTTGTTAATCGTTTAGAATATAAAAAAATATTTATTAGATGCATGTTGAAACGCAGCTCTTCGCCCCAACACAGTCGAATGTCATATAGAATACCCACCATAGATAAGAGATACCCACTGACTGTCATAGATAGCAGAGTATATTCTGACTGCCGACCATAGATTAAATTGAGATGCAAAATATGCAGAAGCTCTAGTGCAATTCGGGGAATCAAATAAGTGGATTGCATCTGTTGAATATTTATTTCGATGGGAAATGAAACAATGTGATGCATCTAGGAGACAAAGTTTGGATTTGCTTTGATTGTTCGAATATTCACGCGTACGTTCGGAAATACTATTTATTAACGACTTTAATTGTTTTTACAAAAGCTGTTGTAAAAAAAACTATATATTATTTCTAACTTTTATTTTGTTAGATGTGAACAACATATCACTTTTTTCGTTTAGTATTTAAATTTGCATAAAGGAAATTCCTTTTGCATTTAGTTCAAATCTCTTTTATCTTACAGTCAGATTAAAATTAATTTAATTATGAATTGAGAACGAATTCGGTATTTGCAACTGACTTCTTTGTACCAGAATATGTAATTACATGGCCATTTGTTAGCACCGTAGTAATAATAATAATAACACGGTAATAAGTAAGATTCTAGAAAATAATAAGTTTTATCGGCTTAATCCTTTATCCAAAACTCAGTCAGTGTGATTGTTTTTATTAACAGTTAATCCAATATTAATAATTTTAGATGTAAAGTTAGGTTTAATTGTTGGCTTTATGAACAATAGCATCTGAGAATGCGCGTCCTTCGCACACGAGGTACGTTAAAGGACTACGATGAAATGGACGTAGGACATCTATGGTAAAGCAACCTAACTATCACTGTATGACGAACGGCGCGGTCGCCCTCTGGCGATGCTAGCCCTTGGAACAACAAGGTATCGTCCGGCATTTAAATCAAACTAAGATATTAATATATTTTATTACAAAAATATTGCAAGGTGTATGTTTATTTTTTATTATTTATTATTTATTAATCGGTTATAATTACAATGATACAATACAATGCAGAGAAGAGGATTACATATTAATAATTATTGTTTACAATAACTAGCTTATAATAAAATAAAATGCAATATATTTATAACAACATCTTTAAAGTATTTTTTGATAGCATTGATTATTTCTTTGTTACCATTAATATAATAGTATTGTAACTGAATTTTTCTTTCAAAATGTATCATATTTACACACATTTAAATACATTGCCCAACTAGGCAAGCCCGTTTTAGGGCAATATAGTTTAGAGTAATAAAGTAAAGTGATTCATGATTTCGGGCTCGTTATGTAATATAACCCAAACATTTTATTTGTATTCAAATCTATAGTTATTGTTTTAAAAAATATTACAAATGCTTCTAAAATATAATTCTGTTGTCTTATTGTTAACATGTCAAATTTCTTAGTAGTTTGATACTCCTAATAAAGAGAAAAACTTTTGCTTGTCAGTAAAGTCAATATTGACCAAAATGTCAGATGATACCTCATTCTTCCAAGGTCACGATATGGTGAATGTTAGGTTGCTTTCTCAAAGATGTCGTCCTATGTCCATCTCACCATAGTCGATAGTGATTGGTTCAAATTGAACCGTTCCATCTTATCTCTATGTGAAATGCAATATATATATTTTTAATAAATGGCTAATGGCTGAGGCAGAATCTCTACGTTTCTTAAAAGATTCCATCTCTCTATCATTTCCCAGTATAGTAATTTATGTTTAATGAAAAATATCTACTAAAATATCTACGGTTAGGAAAGAGATCTAGGTTCGAATCTCGGTGGCGCAACAACAATATTTTTCGATAAAATTGATTTTATATGTATATCTTTCTAATTAATATATTTAATTCATATTTATCTACTAAATGTTGGTAAAAAGCATATTGACACAAAAAACGTCAAGTTACGAAACAGTATAGAAAAAACTGAGTAGACTCACTCGAATAAATGCTGGTGTCTTTCAATCAACACCTTTAAACGATCCGTGTGGACTTTGCGTGGGGCGGAGCAGTAATCCACGGTGCATTCAAACTCTTCGTTTAAAATTTCAAATTGCATACCGAGCTGATGCCAGAATATTCCAGTGACGCTGTCCAGCGCCACGATCGCGCCCAGGGCATAGAGCATTGCGAATCCTTGGTAACCATACATCAGTTCGTGTACTGGACTACAATTGATTTCGAAGGGGTAAAATGCGCTAAATGGCAAATCATTTTTAGAAGACGGTACCAACAACAGCGCAAAAAATAACAAGATCGACAAACAATGAAATCCCGAAGTCAAAACACACTCCGTGAGAATGTATTTATTTTGGATCCAGCGATGGTTGAACCTGTCGTTGTCTGGATCATCGGGTACTATTAGCAATTCAACTTCTTGGGCCATTTCTTTTATGTCTTCGAATTTGAGCATGAAGTTAAAAGATTTCTGTATGATTAAGAAAAAGCCGATGATAACGCACAGATCCTCCCCTATGAGAATGATATTATTTCTGGCTACATAAAGATCTCCAATCAACGTCAACATGAAAATTATTGACAAGACAAATAACAGACATCGATAGACACGAAAAACATGTTTCAGATACACGTTTTCTTTACACGTTTCTGGTACGTAAAAACCAAACCATCTGTAAAAATGAAAACAATTATAATAATGGTATCAGAAATGTTCAATTTAACATCTAATTAATTTTTTTTCTGACGTACCCAAGAATCCCCATTTCAAAAATCAGCAGCGGATGTCCATTCACAAAGTTACGAGCGATGCATAAGTTTAATTTTTCTTTTATATTACCAAACATTACTTCAACTTTTAAGGATCTGTTTCAAGAGAGACTGCACCAATCTCGGTTACGAATGTATCTCAAGTGCAACAAGACAGTGTGCAACATTATATATGGAGTCGGAAAAATAAGTAATCATACTGCACTGTGTTATTTTTTAAACGAGAAATAAATTATACACTGCAGACGACTGTTATCGAAATTGTAGAGCGCGGGATAAGTGTACATCCAACATATAAACAGTTCTACTCTCTACACTGCAATTGGCACAACTTCAACGTTGACTGAAATTTTACAATCGATCGATGTCTGATTTTTATAAATTAATAACACTTGAAAACAGGATGAATTCCTTTTAATAATAATAAGATCAGACATTGTTGGCAGCGACGCGTGATCCGATATTTTATTTATTTAGAGATAAAAACTCGGTCTGCAAAAACAGCTGAAGTCGAGCATGATATCCAGAAAAATATAATATTGTGCTGTGTAAAACTTTGATTAGACCAGTGCTTACCTACGCATCAGAAAAGTAGACTGTAACAATGAAAGATGAAACACTACACGTCACGTACACGAAAGAGGCATCCTCAGATAATTTTCGGACCTGTCAAAGATAATAGTGTGAAGTGGGCGCTGTAACCAGAAACTTTATGACTCGACAATCGTAACATTTATAAAATAAGGGAGGATGGCTGTACCATACAGGGCGCGTGGATGATAGTTCTGGTGAACCTCACATTAAGTTACATTTTTACTTGTATTTGTTTGTTTTATAACTGAATCTTGTTTTGCTCTTTTTATTTTTGCACTAATTACGAAATCAGAAAAACACTGTCTGCTATAATACAGTATAAAATACTAGTGTAGAAGGCAGGGCACCGAATTAGATGTTTCTACTTAGCTAATAAAATCCTCAGCGACGTTGTTCCTTATTTTTATAATATTGTAATATAATACTCCCTGTTGACACAAGTTGAGTGCTCTTAATATACGTATCCTTTTCTGGCCAACTAACATCTAGGGATATCGGCCGAGGTGGGACGGATTGCACTTCGACGCGGACCTGTCAACGGGCTTTTTTTGTAGATCGAAAGTGTCGCCGTGCGTTAAAATCCAGACCACGAAAAAGAAGCGGTATTCTATAGCTAACGGAAGTGCAGAGTGATATCTCCGTTCTTCACTACAAAAGTGCGAGTCAAGTGGAGGTGAAAATTGACGTCCAACCAAGGACTGACATTCCTTTCTAAATCCAATTCGGGTTGCGTCAACTAAACACTAATTTTAATCGATACAGTCCACGGGATCTATTCCTACCACTCTCTGAAATAGGAAACTAAATAAATCTAATACAATTAATGCACCTCGTCATTATTGGCTCTGTATTTGGATATGTCAATGTCCATTGCCATTGCCAGTAAGAAAAAAGTAGCGAATATGTCGAACGCGTTTTTAATATCTCAAGATTAAAATTACTTAAATGTTTTCTTTTTTATATATTCAATAACAGTACGCAAATACATATTCAATTTATAAAGAAGTGTACATTATCTTTATCACGAGTAAGAAAAAACATATATTAGCGAAATCGTATGAATCTTTCCTACTGGCAAGTGTATTGACCATCTGTCATCTCGCGTTGTCAATCAACTGTCAAATACATGTTCGTAATGTTTACGTTTGTTCAGTAATTATTTATTGTAAACATAATCTCAGTTTTTTCAAGAATGTCGAATGAAATGGCATGACGAAGAATAATTAATTAGATATATATAAATATAATTCAAAATTGATAGTTGATAACACCGTTTGTACAATTCCAGGGAATTTCGGGGCTTCCGTTGAATTTATATTATATTTCATCCAAGCCGAAGCTGCACAATACGTCATTGTTGAAACAATTATTATAAAGTTACAGCTAGTTTATTAAAACATTAATAAAAAATTTGTCGCAACATTTTCCTTTGACCAGAATGTTTGTCTATTAATAAACGAGATTAAAAATGTAAAACTTCTTAACCTAATTTAAGATGTACTTAGTGCTGTTTGCACAAAGAAAGATTCTTAAAATAAAACATTAGAGATAATTTTCACACGACTTTTTGTATTTCGGTAGATGTTCAAAGTTCCATATATGTTTACAGAGTGATCAATAATTCTAACAAAGCATTCTACTGCAAAATGAATCAGGGAATCCGCATCTCCCTAAGTAGCTGGTTTCTCTTCCTGCACCTGACGCAGGAGAGCAAAATAGCTGTAAGACGCTCGCAAGATCTGAAACAGAATTACAGAAACGTTCTGAGACACCAATTTAGAACCTAAGGTGGACTGACAGTGCCGCCTGACGTTAACCGACATTAAGTTTATTATTAAGGAGAACACATTATTATTGTGAAGTTGTAATTATTCAGAACATAGGTCTGTGATATTTTTAATACTAATTAAATGTATTTATTAGAAAGATATACATATATTGTTGTTGCTACCGGGGTTTGAACCTGGATCTCTTTCCAATCCGGCGTCTATAGAATTACTCAAAAGGTATTTGAGATTTCGCATAAATAAAGTAGATGGTTTTCAAATAATGAAACGATAGATGTATTAATTTGAAAAGTGTAACACATGGGTTCGAAAATTTGTCGTCAAAAGTACGGTGTGCTGTGGCATAGTCGGTTAATGCACGTTTCCCGGATTGGATTATATGTATGTCTTTCTAATTAATACATTTAATTTGACTTTAGGTTTAGTTATAAAGTGTGTAGTAATTTCACAGTGCAAAATTAGTTAACATTAGAGCTGTTAGCTGGAGCAGTCGCGAGAGAAGAAGGTGCGAGATCACCAGTGGGACCCACACTCTGCCGACATTCATGTCAAGCTCGTCGACCCTCAGTCGGTGGTTACCGCAAGGTCGCTGTGACCCGGTATGAGGTGTAACCGCGCCTCGGCCAACCGTCGTCAGGCGGCACTGTCAGTCCGCCTTAGACTGATGTTTTTTTTTCTACCATTTTAAAAATATTTTAACAATTATCACTAGGATAATCCTGTGTCGAGGTGGGCTCTTGTTAAATTGTTATTTGAGTGTTTATTTATAATTATAAGAAAATTTTGTCATTAATTTTGTGTAAATGCAGATACATTCACATCAATTTAAGATAATCAAACATACTAAAACTAATCAGTGTCACATTTGCAGATCATTGTTGATAAGCCACTTTTTTATCACTTCTTCCAAATTAGAAGAAAGCGTACTATTTCGTAAAGTCCCAGGTAGTTTATTTTTCAGTTGTAGAACAACAAATTCTAACGTCCTTGATCCATAGTTGTTTAATATACATAATATGTTATGTATTTTGTTTTGATAATTATATCTAATCTATCTATGTAACATGTAGTCCTTGTATGGCTTACAGCTAATGCAAGCAAAAATTGTAATTTGTTCACCTACTAAACATAGAAAATGCATAATTTTAGTCCTATAATCTAGAAAAAGCATGTGATTGACTTAAATTATTTAATACAAATTAAATGGATTAATTAGAAAGATACATGTATAATCAATTTTATCGAAAAATATTGTTGTTGTTCTCTTCCAATCCGGGGAACGTGCATTATCCGATTATGCTATACCAACACAGTGTATTGACGACAAATTTACGAACATATATGTTACACGTTTAAAATTGCTACATCTATCGTT
Source organism: Eubasilissa splendida (assembly GCA_031772225.1). NCBI lineage: Eukaryota > Metazoa > Arthropoda > Insecta > Trichoptera > Phryganeidae > Eubasilissa > Eubasilissa splendida. The sequence goes on from CM062856.1 coordinate 20,283,006, forward strand.
CCATTATTTGAAAGCCGTCTTCTTTATTTTATATGTATATCTTTCTAATTAATACATTTAATTAGTATTTAAAACATCAAAGACGTATGTTCTGAATACTTACAACTTCACAATAAGAATGTGTTCTCATTAAAATTAATTTTTGGTTGTATTTTTAATATTATTGCAAAATTTTAAATCATCCAAATAAAATAAATAATCTTTCGGGAGTGCACTCTCAGAGATTGTCTCGAGTCAAAAATCTCATCTGCGAAAATGGGTCATTGATATAATGTTATAAAAATAAATAAATCTAATAGAAATAAATTGTTCAAATGCATTAAAAAATATCGACAAGTTAAAAACATACCGCTAGAAATGTTGGCAGCGACATGGAGTAAAAAATCCCGACAGTGTACTTGACAGGCAGCTGGACCCCTTCCCTCATAATCCACAGACTCTTCTTGAAGCGGCTGGTCTGGCTGTACCACTCGCATCTGTATGTCGACAGTAGAAGCTTATTGTTCTAAAATCAAACGTGTAAAAATCTTACACATATGCAAGTCCGTCCCCGTCCGCGAGACGCGCGTCTCGCGTACCAACGAAATACTAAACAATATCATTCGTTCAATAATTTTAAACAAAAATATCTTCGAATCTGTCACAACATTTTTGAATGTAGAATTTCGAACACTTTTTAAATATAATATCAAGATAAAAAGAAAAGGAAATTAATCTAATAAATAGAGAAATCGATAAACAATGATATGAAAATACACCGATATGTTGTTTTTTATTTGTATTATAAAATAATACATTATTCCGTCATTATTGACGGGGATTATGTCTGGTTGAATAGACTAGATGCAAATTTGTAATTTTTAAACGTAATCTGAAAGAATATAATGCTATTTTACTTGAAAATTTTAATACAAATTAAATTAATTAACTAGAAAAGAAAGATATACAGGATGGCCCAAAAAAAGTGAGAACATCTCGTAACAATATAATTAATTATAATTCTTAATGTACTTTTTTTTGCAGTATATTTAGCTAATCAGATATCATAAAAACATCCCATATTGAATAATCTACTGGGTTTAAGTCTGGTCTGTTCAGTGGCCACATGCCTGGCTCGATGAGATTAACGTTCTCACGACGAAGAAAGTTGATTGTATTTCTGGCTGTGTGAGATGGAGCTCCGTCCTGCTGTAATGTCCATTTATGCTATAATGTCTAGCTATATTCCAGGCTTTGTTTTGAAACTCTTTAATCATTTTCCTAGCACCTCGACATTTTTCGGTCTTCTGCAGTGATTTTTGTCATTCTGAGCAACAATATGAAAAAACCAAATATAAACAGTGGAAAAATTAATAATCAAAGACGGCGACCGGAAATTGTCGAAATAAAACGTAAAGTTATTAAACTATTTAGGCTAATATTGATATAGTTAAACTAATTTTGAAGTAATTACATAACATTTTACGAAATGTTCTCACTTTTTTTGGGCCACCCTGTATGTACTTACAGAAAAAAAAATCCGAATTCCGGTAGCAACACAACATTTTAGTATATCTTTCCAGTTGATTAATTTTATTTGTATTAAAATACCACAGAACTGTGTTCTGAAAATGCAACTTCACAAAAAAAAAGTGTTCTTAATAATTAAAATAAAATGTTACGAATGGAAGTAGTTTAGTTTACCTCGCATATAACCTCATTTCCATGCCAGTAAAATAGCAACAGTTGTATCATCATAGCAATGAGGTACTCCACCATGAAGCACAACCGAATACTGAATCCATACTTGATAAAAAAAAAAACAAATACAAGATTAATTCAAGAGTTGCAGTTCAGCCGAACTGATGAACAAAATATAAAACATCTCGAATGGTACATAACTTTTTTGTTCCGTTTGTTCATTGATTAATTAGAAATTAAATAGATTGAACGCACGCATTGCATCATGGGTTTGAAGCCAAAAAAAATATAGGATAACAATATAATGTGAGTAAATAAGAAAGTAAGCCGCAATTCTTACCAATGTAGCTTGAAATCCAATAGCGCACAGCATCAGCGAGCAAACCATGAAGTACAGCATCATTATAGGACTGATGATTTCGTTGAGATCGTGGGAATACCTGTAAACACAATTGTGAAACCCAAAATCAAGAAAAATGTTTTAAAATATCGTAATTTGGATTTAGAAACAACACTGCCTGCAATTCATCGCATCAATAGAAATATTATTTGAATATTTACAGCGAAAATGTACCAGATACGTAATTATTTGAGTTGTTAATACAAATCGCTACTTTCCATTAAACTTGCGCTTTGTTAACCTTTACCATACCATGCTAAAAGCTAAAAATACCCCACGCAGCCATGCTGTCAACTCGTGTTACTACAAGAAATTTGAGTTTTGTGAGGGAAAAAATTTTTTTTACAAGCTTAAATGACTTTAAAATAGATAAATATAATATAAGAAATGATAAATATAATGATTTAATGCGTTCGTTTTATTCTCAAACGTTTTTCTTATAACGCATTCGTCAAAAGAGCCATCTAACTGGATCTTCATCTTTATCTGTGTGATCTTTTTTACGTTGTACAAGTTTTATTTTTAACGCAGATAGCATGCAACGCATCAAAAATGAATATTTTTATCATGATTCACTTTGCATAATTGGTTTTCCACTAGTCATTTATATACGCAAATGATTTTTTTATGACTAGGTAAAAATGCATATTGTCCGATAGACCTATGTTACTGCATGGCTAGGGAAGGGTTAAAAGCCGCGAGTTGCTGGTCTTTAATTAAAAGCGCGAAGAATTATAGGCGGTGAGTGTGAATGTGAATGTGAATGTTAATTACTTCAATATGTATCGATGATGATTGACACAATCAACCATGCGCATTTGTTTCGTGACTTCGAGTATATGACTGTTCGCTTGGATTGTCTCGCCTGAACCCTTAAAATATCTAGAAAGGGGTGCTTTTACATTTTTACAATCCACTTTGGTCATGTTTTCAATATTAAACTGTAGTATCTGCAGCTGTCCTATGGAGTGTATCATCATGGACACTACGAACGTATCCCAAATGGCCTGATAAGAAGCTCCCACAGCTCCCATCGCGACTTGGTAAAAATACGCGATTAAATAATTCGGCGATGAATATTTGTCAAACGGAAACCAAGAGCTAAATATCATAGGCCTCACACGAGACCAATATTCTGTTCCGTTGGCGTAGACGCGGTGGTACGCCGAGGAGAAGCGGTATTCCATCGGCGGAATAATGAAGAACACAAGTATTGTGCAGAAAGTCAGGGTCCAAAAAAAATATGTCACTCGTCTAGCCCTATCGACGTAAGCGTTCAAGATCCGCACAATGTCCTCAGATTGATATTTCGCTATGTTAAATTCCACTTTTGATATTCCCGATACCAGGTGTTTCAATTTGTCCCTGCGCCCGAAAAGAGCGTAAATTTTCACGACCCCGACGGTGTACAGACACGAGACGGACATGTTCGTGGTCATGCTCTCCAAGTCTCCCCAGACGTTGATCAGCTCGACGTACTCGGTGATGAGAAATACAAAAAAGATGCAGTACAAGAATAAACCAAATACGTAGTGTCTGTTTCTTAATTTTTCGTTTCTCAAAAACTCTCGTGACTGAAATGGCCACAATCCGAACATCGCGAGCGATGTCAGGTTTTTCTCGAGAAGATAATTTGCGCCGAACATCGGATCTGTTTTTCGCGATTCTTGTCCGTGAATATTAGACAAGATTTTGTTATTATTTAACATTCAATAATAACGATTTACTCAGTGCGTCGCATAATATATACACAGATGTACCTACGAAAAATAAATATATTTCCCAACGCGTGTCTGCATACTTAAAAATGTGATTTAATTGGTGTATTTAGTGATAAAGAGTTAAAAATGGGGTTTAATTGACACATGATTACATGGTTTGTACACTTTTATCGGCATTTTTATTGCTGCGGTATCGATACAAATTTAAAATGCAAACTAACAACGGAGGCGTTCCCGGACAGCGGGCGGGGCGGGTAATGCGATGGGGTTGGTCAATTATTAAACTCAATTTACAAATCTGTATCAGCAGCGGTCGTTGAATACTTTTACTCGCGAAGCGTGGGCGGGTGCAGACCCAGGGCCGCTCCGAGAAGTAAGAGCGGCAAGTCAGGTCAGTTCTGGGGCGGTTTTAAAGTGATCCTTTAAATTTCAAATTATCTAAATAATAACATAAATTTTTATCGACAATGTGCGCAGATAATCGAGACAATGAATTTCCTCGAATCGAGTCCTTGAAGCAAGTCAAAAAACGACCTTGAGGACGCCCAAAGTCCCGGTGGATAGACGAAATAATCGGAACAGTCAGCGTGACATGGCTAAGGTTGGCAGAGAACCGACGACAGGGACAGAGTCAAGAGTTTATCCAACAGTGGATTGGCCGATGATAATGACCATGAAATAGATATGTTTGGCTCTGATAGAACAAACAAGCCAACAATGCTATATAGATTTGACACCTGTTGAAGCAATTGAAGGCTACTAGCAGAAAATAAATTACTTGCTGCTAGACCTTGCGGGCAGCTATTGTGACCATTACGCGGCCATATTTTCCGTAGAATCTATATGTCGACGTCCCCATTTAAAATCGGTTACCCTCGTGTAGACAGTGCCCAACGAAGGAGAAGAGTCCATCGAGACAGTATCTAGTATGACTTTAATCTGAGTAGTGATGTCACGAACTTTCGTTTTCTACATTTTATTTATTTATTTATTATTATACACGCCCTATTCAGGCATTAACAGATTTTGTAAAATAACATAAAAAAAAATTTATAGTGTCAGTATGTTTTTACATAATCAAAATTAAAAATAAACATAAAATGTGAAGTAGAAATTTAATCTATTTATTATAGTAACAATTTATCTATCACCATTGAGTTGAGACACAAAAAATTGTAATAGTGTAGTCCTACAAATAATTAAATTAACAGCAAAAATGTCAACTACATCCGGATATTCATTCCCCATAGAATGCAATCTGGGGATTGCGGAGAAATTTTCACAAAAATGAATGACAGATTCGCTTCTAGAAGCTCTCGTGTAAAAAGTAATCTTTGAAATAGGATAATTATATTGAAACATAACAGGTGACAATGTTAACTTTTTTTTATCTAAACATGTTTTAAATTTGTCATTTCGGATACTTATCAATCAACGTGTGTAACGAGACTACAAAGTTTTTGTTGGGGGACTGCAGCTCGAGACAGAGCTTGAGGTAGATGATTGTATGATATGGCCGTGGACCTGGAAGGCATTTAGAACCAACGACTAATCAATAAAATATAAAATATAAATGACGTAACACATCAATCTTTATTATTTCACTATTTCCTATTCATTCAATTGCATATTTCTACGTTCATCTGTGTATTTAGTATAACGTGCGGTATTATTATCATCACAATTACCAATTTACAGTCGGTATTACACGCGACAATGTTCATTGAATGATTTCGGTCAGATGTGTTAACTCGACCGGGCGGTGCTGGCGCTGGCCCTGTCTGCATCGTGCTTCGTTATTTTTTATTACTTTGTCTTGACTGGAATAAAATAAAAAAATGAATGGAATCAATTTCAGATATTACTCTTCATTACCAGAAACGCTGTCCATAGGTAAGAGCTAATAGTTTCATATATGTGTATGCCTAGATACGGACAAACACAAAATTTAATTTGTGTGCTGTCGATTTTGAAGTCTCGATTGCTCATTGATAAGGTCAATTGAGAGGTCATTTCTCGTTTGAAATCTTCTTAACATTGAGAGGAAATATGTGCATATTCTAATTCTAACCATGAATCACACTTAGTCCAATCATATTAGCCAAAAAAACGACAGGTTGTGTGGAAAAAATATGATTTTTTTGTATACTTTTTTTATTAAATGTCATTTAAAATAATATACTAAAAGTCCCAATAGATATTGTGCGTCTTTAAAAAGTAATAAATGTCACAAATTTTTTTGTAAATGTCTTGTTTCCTATTGGTCTAACGAAAATAAGTCATATAAAAATTGTAGATTATAAAAGAGTTACAATGCAATTTTTTTGTACGAGCATATTGAATAAACCATAATAATGTTGTAAGTACCAATTTACTCATTTCCACACCACCTTCAAGGCAGAGAATAAGACTAGTTTTTTTTTTAAATACAATATCCATGTTTTACAACGGTTTAGAAAATGTATATTTTATATATTCCTTGTAATCATTTGTGATTTATTGAAATTTGTTTCTTCTTCTTTAGAATAAAAATCAATTTGTTTTCAACGTAGGTACAGACAATATTGCCTTAATTTTTTTATTTCAATATATAGATTTTAATTTAAATTAGATAGGATCAAGTTAATATTTAATTTTCTTTATCGATTCTTTATGACATACAAAACGACGGATTTGAAATATAATAAATCAAATCTTCGTGGAATTTTTTTTTTGTATTGAGTATTTTAAATATGAATTAAATATATTAATTAGAAATATATACATATAAAATTAATTTTATCAAAAATTATTGCTGTTGCATACCGGGGAAGGTGTATCTGTAAAGAGATCCAGGTTCGAATCCCGGTGGCGCAACAACAATATTTTTCGATAAATAAAAATTTCGATGATTTTATATGTATATCTTTCTAATTAATACCACTTCACAATAAGAATGTGTTCTCCTAATATTAAGTATTTGTTTACATTATCACATTTTTTTCACCAGATCTCACAATGGACTGGTTTTATTGATGTCCAATACACTATAAGAGAGTATCGGCCATAACGTAGCCGCCCACAGGGCCTAGCAACGGCAATACATTAAAATCCATTTTGACTGATATTATACGTGATCGGCGACCACTAAATCAAGAACGTGACGTGCTTGTTGGTTAGTGGTAAGGCACTCGCCCAGCGATCAAATGGTCGCAGGTTCGAGTCTCATTCCGGGAGACCACCGAGCTAGTTCTATTATCATAGCACAAGCTTGCATAACTTAGTTGGAAAGTAGTAAAAATATTCACGTGATACGCGTGTCTTTTTTCTAAAACTAAATAACTTGCCCACCTTTGTGGTTTTCTTTCCAGGATAGTTATAAATGTAGAAATATTGAAATATCGTGACCTTGGGATAACAAGACATCATCTGACATTTTGGTCAAAATTTTGATATAAATTTTGATTTTAAAATTGTGTTACAAACATATCAAATTAACTAGTAATAACTAATATTATAATATAAATAATAATATTAAATAATAATAGATAACAGATAGTAGGTATATTTATTTATTTTAACATATTATAAATAATATTATATATATATGGCGTGCAGTAAGTGTAGATTTAGGCTATGCTGTTACCAATGATATTATACAATCATACATAATATATGTAATACAATATATGTACTTTCGTTTAACCAACGTCTTTGGACAAAATAAATCCGTCGTTTATACGACCATATCATGTATTTATTTATAATTTTAGAGTACTGTTAATAGTGTTTTTAAAGTTTAAGTTTTAACGTAAAATAATACTTTCTGTATGGATATAAAAATGTACGGACGTTTTTAAGAACACTTTCTATGGCTGAACATGATTAATTTATTGTTTGAAAATTCTTCACGTAATAACTAAAGGAAATCATTATTTTTATTAACGGTTAACGTAGGAAATAGTTATGCCAATTGCTTTTTGTTTTTCTCAAATCAAAAACCAATCCATGCACCAATTTAAAGAATAATCATGAAATCAACAGGTTAAAAACAGTAAGATAGTAAAATTCGCGAATTAGTAAAAGATGAAGTAGACACTTCAATGATTTGCACGTAGTTGTAACCTTTTCTTATGTTATTCTATTAATAAACAACATAGATAACGACTCCATACAAAACGGAACAACCGAAAGAAATTAGCAGTAAATAGGTATTTATATGACTTGAGTAATTCACTAGCTTAAAGACAGAACTGAGTAAGGTAAATAGCACGATTCGGCGAATAAAAAAAGAGCGCCATGAGTGCAGCGGTGAGTTGCAGTGAGTTTTTAGAACTAAGCAATTAAAGCCTCTACTGGTTCACAGATGACACTAATTGCCAAATAATGTTTTCGTTAATGTTAATCCAATTTTTAAATTTATATTTGTTTCTCAGAAATTTTAGTTAGGCACAGTTTTTTTCCTTGTATGCACTGCACGCCCCTGATATATACAAATAAAGCGAATATTCAAACATACCCATTCCATTCAAGATTCATAATGTAATGTTCACTGTTTCCTTCTAGGTTCATCCGCTATATCTAGCAATACAAATATGAAACCAAAAATATTAGAAATTAAGTAAAAAGGGTTATAAAATAATTCTAATAACATAACCAAAATATTCTCGCTTTGCCACGATTGAAACACAATACAAAACAGAAAATGAATATAAAGAAATGATGTTCTGTTCATGTGATCATTTCCATGAAACTTTTCTCAGTAAACAAAAGGATATTTTAGTAGCACTTGATAAAACAATTGATGATATGAGTGCATTAAACGAGTTATATAACGTAACCTGAAATCAGGCGCGAACCCCGATCACTAGATCACTAGGCCAACATCTTGACCACTACACCAACAAACTACTCAAACTAATTCAAATCTAATATTTTCAAGATTATCAAAACCAACTTTGCAGTTAAAAATCATTATTTTAAATTGTTAACTTTGTTTTATTAACCACTTATATATAATGATATAATATACATCTACCGGTTTCCAAAAATATAATTGTCTTCAGGATGTCATTAACTAATCAAAAACATATGATATTGTTTATTTTACAGAATCTATTTTTAAAAGACAATAATTATTTAAAAAATAAATTTTGTACCTAACTTAAATTGTTACTTGATGATACAAAATTACTGGAATAATTTTTAGGAAAAAAATTTAGAATGGGACTTGTGGTTAAATTTAGTTGGTTGTTTATAATTTTTTGATTAGTTTTACACGCTTTGTTTATCTCCAACGATTCCAAATAATTTATTTAAATTATCATATAAATAATATTTAAAATCTATTTCATATAAAAGTCAGATGACACATGACATCAAAACTTCTGAAGAGATCTTCCAAAACAATTAAAAGGTTGATTTTTCCGGTATACTTTTTCTAATATATTTTTTAAAACAAAACTTCAAGATTATTTTTGTTATCTATGCCTTTATTTATTGTTTTAAAATACATTTGTATAATTATAGGATTAGTGTAGTTAAATAGAATATGTAGGTGCCAAAATAATTTCAACAAGTTCCTACAAAAATGAGAATAAATATCATTATTGATGTCTATAAATGTATACAATTTAGGTAATTATTATTATTGTGCTATGCCATAATAATAATAAGTAATTTTATGTGAAACGGCTCCGGATCAGGCTCTTTGTTTTTAGTGTTGTGATTAATAATTATTTGATCAAAGACTCCAGACTGTTCCGAAAGGTTTTCAACGAAAATCCAGTCCCTGGGCTGTCCAATTGTAAGTGGGTAATGTACGCAAAGACACAATGAAGCTTCAAACCCCCTGCAGAGGTTTGCAGCTTAAGACATGGGTACCGAAGTCGTTCAGCCGTGGACCTGAAAGGCTTTTGGAACCATTAAAAGTAAGTGTGGATTATTATTTCTGGATTTTTTCTTTCATTTTCCGCAGGAGCGCAAAATAACTGTAGGATGTTCGCATTATCTGAAAAAATGAAGAACAATTTATTTTTCGGAATGCATCATTGTAAAATGTTCGTCTAGAAATGTGCATTAGTATCTTCAAAGTCCACCCCTTGTGAATTTATAGATTAACAGCGATCCCATTTCTAGAAGACATTTTCTGAGTAGCCATCTCACATACTTTTGAATATCAGTTATATTAGAAAATTATCGTCACTTTAGCGCAGCTTTAAATTTTGAAAATAACCAGAAATCACAGGAAGCTAAGTCAGGTGAATACGCAGGATGATTTAATTAGGTAATATAAAGTCTCTCGCAATAAGCGCACGGTAACTGCTTTGTATTTCATTATTAAGGAGAACACATTATTGTAATTATTCAGAACCTGTGATATTTTAAATATTAATTAAATGTGTTAATTAGAAAGATATATATAGATAGAATGTGTTCTCCTTAATAATATATAATGTGTCCAAAATTTTATAAAAATGAATTGTTAATTCTGGGGTCTCCTATCGGATTACTCAAAGGTATTTGAGATTCCGTAAAAATAAAGTAGATAGCTTTCAAATAATGGAACGATAAAAAGTGTAACATGTAGGTTCGAAAATTTGTCGACAATGTACTGTGTGCTGTAACATAATCGGTTAATGCACGTTCCCCCTATTGGTAAAGATCCACTTTCGAATCCCGATAGCAACAACAATACTTTTCGATAAAATTGATTTTATATGTGTATCTTTCTAATGAATACATTTAATTTGTATTTGCTTTATATTTCGATGGCACATTTTTACGCCAAATAGATATGTTTCCTTACCAACGGCTTGAAATGTTCGCGCGTATTAATTCAAATATGTTTATACACGAATATTCGCGCGTATTAATTCAAATATGTTTATACACGAATATTCGCGCGTATTAATTCAAATATGTTTATACACGAATATTCGTGCAATTAATTTTCCATTTCGGGAATTCAACTGTCACACCTCGTATTAATATTTAACGAATGAAACATTTTTCAATCAATGTATTTTTTTTAAAGACTACTGTAATTGAATCTTTAGTGGAAATATGTAAACTAAAACATTTAAACTGAGATGATTGGTCCCGCCCATTGTTCCTTCTAATTTTTGAAATAAATGTGCGTAAAAAATCTTTTTTGCGATTTTAAGTGCATACGTGAGTATATTGAAGAAATAACTAAATAAAATACTTTAAATTGTGCGTAGGGAAAAAATACTGCTTTAAAAAATAAACAAGCTTTAACATTGCAGTGACGTAGTTGCAAGTACAGTAAAACGCCGATTACTCGGGATTCAATTATTCGTGTGTTGGATTAACCGTGGTAGATAAATTATTATATTTTATAATCCTGACAAATACATTTTTTCGAATCGTTAAATATGTAAAGTTTAAAAGGAATGCGGATACCAAAAAATTACAGGCAATGAATTATTCGAAAAGTTGAGAGAACCGACATTACCCATCACAACGGAACCCTGTATTCCTCAATAAGTGGACGATGGCGGCAAAGTATACACTTTTAATGAAGCCTTAACGCTACAAAAACACTACACGAATTTTTTATTACATTCGGTTATTAACATCTCAATACCATCATAATAGGTTGGCTTCGGCATCATCGTACCAGAGCCATACCTGTACAATTTGACTCGAGACTCATTTCGCATTAAATTCCGAGGGAAGCCAGAGAGAAGCTATAGAAGTCACGCACCCCCAAAAGGGGAGGGTAGACGTCACATTTATGTGTTACAGTCGCAGATCTCGGTCACAGTCCGGCAGAAATTCACCCTGTCAGCAGAGTGCTCCGCTAGGTCTCTCTAGCCACCGCTCTTCCGACACCCTCCATCCCAGCGGCCGCGGACGTGCGACAAAATTCAAACAAACCGACTTTCTACCTGTGCCTATGTTTCTATGTAATAAGTAATGCTTAGGGGAACACATTCTTATTGTGAAGTTGTAATTATTCAGAACATGATATTTTAAATATTAATTAAATATATTAATTAGAAAGATATACATATAAAATCAATTTTATCGAAAAATATTGTAAATATTGATAAAGCACCTTCCCCGGTTAGGAAAGAGATCCAGGTTCGAATCCCGGTGGCGCAACAACAATATATTTCGATAAAATTGATTTTATATGTATATCTTTATAATTAATATATTTAATTCATATTTAAAATATCACAAACCGTCTGTTCTGAATAATTACAACTTCACAATAAGAATGTGTTCTCCTAAATAATAAAGTTGTATCAATGTGTCCAAAATTTAATAAAAATGAATTGATAATTCTGGCGTCTGCTATCAGTTTACTCAAAGGTATTTGAGATTCTGTAAAAATAAGGTAGATGGCTCTGTCAAATGATGGAACGATTAAATGTATTAATATCAAAAAGGTAACATATAGGGTCGAAAATTGTCGCTAAAAATAATGTCGCTGTAGCTTAGTTGGATAAAGCACCTTCCCCGGTTAGGAAAGATATCCAGGTTCGAATCCCGGTGGCGCAACAACAATACTTTTCGATAAAATTGATTTTATATGTATATCTTTATAATTAATATATTTAATTCATATTTAAAATAAGTAATGTATTCAGTTTTCGTGTTGAAATTTAGATTCAAAGCAGTGTCCGTTAAAATGTGTATGCCCGCTATATTTTTGGTATGCACTGTAATGGCAAAACGTGCGCGTGCGCACAACGCAGACGGAGCATTTGTCCTGCCTCGGGGAACGACAATATTCTGTATTTAATTTGACTAAACTGTACTTCTATCGCTGCCCGGTTACAGTTTATGGTCTCCTTGGAGCTTCCTGATTGGAAATTGTCCACGTGTCAGTAGTAGAATGCAGTATTACAGTATTATCCAAAACCGGCCATTTTAACGCAATGCAATTTTTGTGCAAGCTACTAGATGTTTCGAGACAGATAATAAATGATTGAAGAATTACCATTATAAAAGTGGCCAATGACATCGCGTAGAAGATTCCGACCGTGAACTTGATCGGCAACCGCACCCCTTCCCTCAAGATCGACAGGCTCCGTTTGAAGCGGCCGCTCTGGTTGTACCACTCGCAGCTGTACGTGGAATGAAGAAGCTTTTCTTGCTGCAACCACGCCACAACTTTTGAACACCAAAGTGAAATGGAAAGACTCCTGATCAGCTAAAGAAGTAATACTGCATATTGTATCAAGATAATCGCGAATCTTCTAGATTCTACAAGCTTACAAACTAACTTACTACAACGCCGTTACCCCACACGATTTGTCGGAGAGAACAGAACAGTTCGTTTACTTTCGTGCATGCTCCTATATTGTTTGATTTTTTAACATTTAGTCTAGTGGTTAAGACACACTCCTAGTAATTCAGATGTTGGGGGGTTCGATCCTCATTTCAGGAGACCGGCAAGTCAAGTTTATTCGTACAGTACAATCAATTACGAGTAGTTTAGTTTGAAAATAGTAAGAATATTTATTTATTATATTATTTTTATAAATGAATACATTTTACAAAAACCAATAAATAAACTGTGAGGTCTGTACTGAGGGAAACATTTTAACGTGCAGTCTAAGGGTGCATTGCACAGATGATATTTTAGTCTCGAAACTCGCCTAACGGATTATACAGAGTTGAGAGCGGAGTGAGCTGTCATTCGTTGTCTATTGTATATTGTACGCAGAGCAAAATGATCAATGACTCTTACCGCGAGAGCAAAGCTCCATCCGTGCACGCGCACTCTACAAAGGCTCGGGTTTTAAATAACAAATTACTTATATTTACATTTCATTATATTTATACGTGACTTGGAAGGGTAAAAAAGACTATTAAAAAAGGCTGCAAATAACTTATATTACCTACTATTAATTTATACATTACCTCAAAAATAACTTCATTTCCATGCCAGTAAAACAGGAACAATTCGACCACCGTCGCTATCAGATACTCCATCATGAATGCCACGCGTATACTGAACCCAAACTTGGAAAAGAATTAAACATTTTTTTATTTTGTGATAATGCTCTTATAAAATTATCGTATTTCGTTAATGGTAGATAAAAAACAAAGTCAAAAAATAGAAGGAACAATTCGCCCCTAAATGTTATTAATTTTATATTTTCACGAAAGTGCGCGTCCACGTATAAACTTTTGTCTCGAGAGCAGCTCCAAATATCTAAGTCTATGCAGAGTGAAAATTGAACGTACAAATCTTTACCCTCACTCTCGAAACAAAAATTCCTTTGTGGACATTCATGATTCTTACCAACACTGCCTGGAAGCCAATTGCGCAAAACATAAAGGAGCAGATGATGAAGTACAGCATCATGATAGGACTGATGATGGAGTTTAGATCGCGAGAGAAGCTAGAAACACAATAATTAACCAAAATAAAAAAATGCCTAAAATATGAATACATCTTACTAAAGCATATTTTTTACTGTCGTTTAAAACTACATTTTTGTTTATTATAAATAATAAATATTTTATTTTTATTTTATTCGGAAAACATACAGTTTATCAGTAAATACGAAAATCATAATAAAAGCTAAACAATAGTTAAATCAGTTACATGTTTTATCAAAAGATACAATATACTTTATACAGTGAGTATAATTTAATGCAGAAAAATGTGAGAGAAAAAAGTTATAAATAAGAGAATATTTGAGGGGAACGGGGTGTGAGGGGAAAGAAAAAGGAAAACAGAATAGGGAATAAAATCTGTGCGATAAAAATAAAAATAAAGGCCATTAGAGTTTATGTATTGAATTTAAATTTAATTAAGATAACTGCAGTATTGAAAATGTCTAGTTCGTTTAGGTGTAAATTGAAATAAAGGGGTGCTCGGTAGAAAAATAAGTTCCGTTTGGGATTGGTGTTGGAATGTGGAAGATTAAATGTAAGATTAGTTCTGGTTGACCTGGCTGGCACTCGAATGGATATGCGTCTGAGTAAATCGGGACACTTTACTTTAGTATACTTTAGAGTTGGCTATTTTGTGTAGGGAAATGACATCACAAATATGTGCATACCTCATTATATACCGGTGGTGAACGACGCAATCTACCAAGCGCCTGTTCTTAATTTCATCCAAAAGTGTCGCGTCAGACAACGGCTGAAGTCTTTCTTTATTACTAGCCACCAACTCGGGATACTCGCTCAGATCCGCGTTGGTCACATTCTCGAGATTCCACTGAAGAATCTGCAGCTGTCCTATGGAGTGGATAATCATGCACACTATAAACATATCCCAAATTGCAATACCGGAAGAACCAATGAATGATATCAATATGTGATAAGCGCAAGCAATTCCGTAGTTGAACTTGGAAAATGTATCGAAAGGAAGCCAAGAGCTGTATATCATGGGTTTCACGTGAGAGCAATACTCGGAGCCGTTCTCTATCCTGTGATACCTAGAAGAATACCTGTACTCCAGCAACGGATCGAAGTATAAACCCAAACAAGTAAAAGCGACAATACTCCAAAAAAAGTAACAGGCTGCACTGCTCCCAGCGGTGTAGGCTCTCAATATTCTCTTGGTGTCTTCGTTTTGATACTCGACTATGTTTCTTTCAATTAGCGATATGCTAGCTATCAAATCTTTGAATTTCTGCCTTTGAGTGTACATAACGGTCCATTTCACGACGCTGCACGTGTATAGGAAAGTGATGGATACGTTTATGGTCATGGTTTCCAAGTCTCCCCAGACTGCCACCAGCTCTACGTATTCTGTCATCACAAAAACAACGAATATGCCGTAAATAATCAACCCGTAGATGTAATGATATCTCCTCAGCTTCTTGTTTTGCAGGAATTTTTCCGTCTGCAGCGGCCACATTCCGAGTAGCGCGAGGGAGTTCAGGTTTTTACGGAGAAGATAATTTGGTTCTAGTAAGGTTTGTTCGACCTCATTCATCCGTTCCGGCGTACTCATGTTGAATTCAAGAATTTTTCAACTTTACCTCGCTGTAGAAAAGACAAATTGAAATATCTTTTCTCTCTGAAAATCGGATATTTATGCACAAACCTTGCATTCGCGATACTGTTATTAGAGATGTAGACGTGGAATTTTTTGGATTCAGGGAAAATGCAGGGTTCAAACCCATCCATCGTGAGGACATAGACAATAATCATTTCAATTTTATTAATACAAATTAAATTAATCAACTAGAAAGATATACAGAATTTTTTATCTTTGTTTTATTAACCACTAAATTGAGTACATACATCTACCGGTTTCGAAAAATACCATTTTCTTCTTCAGGATGTCATAACTAACTAAAACATATATTATTGTTTCTTTGTCAGAATCTATTTAAAAAAAAAAAAAAAATTTTTAGTACCTAATTCAAATCATTACTTAATACAAATTTACTCGAATAATTTTTAGGATAAAATGTATATATATAGAAAAAAATATATTTATCAGTTGCAAACAAAATAATGATGGCTAACGTTTAATTACCGGACAAGCACCAAAAGGAGTTTTTTCTTTTGCTACTATGTTTATATTTCAATTAATAATCTATTTATTTATTTATCAACGCCATCACGTACTTTTATATTAATCAATATACAGTACAGTCTAAATACAGTCTAAATACAGTCTAAATAAAGATCAATATGCGTGACGCATTGTTAATAAGGCTAAATACATATCAGTATTTTTGTTTCTATGTCCTTCGTATTCCATTACATACCGAAACATCCCCTTCCGCGCCGCGCCCCACTACTCGAATAAGTCGACACAAATCTGTAGTCAGTTCACTTATCACCCGATGATGAGAGGGACTGCATCTCTAGAAACAATAGTAGATAGTGACGAAACAACAAGTTTAGTTTATTAAAAAAATTAAATGATCATGTCGCACCGTAAAGCAACCGCCATGTCATTTAATGACATCTCTGATTGACTCACAGTTCGTGATTTTTGCCCATCACTAGTGGAAACTTTTGCCGTCTTTCAATATCTTGGAGAAAACAAACACACAATAATGGGCTGATTGTTCGTCGGGTTTATTTTGACCGTGTATCATTCCCGTAACACGCGCGGTTCAAACCGGGTTTAAACCGCCATCCCATCACTATTGAAGATGCTTAAAAAATGCACCAACAATTAGTTGATCTATATTTCATATCTTCGTCTTGCGGGGAAAACAGACTCGTAATTACGACTCCGCGATATGATTATACGTTTTAACAATTTTAAATCCATTTTTGCTTCTACACAATCAATTCACAGGGCCAGATTGGGACAATGGACAAAAAATGGATCAGTAATAAACATTGCAATTTTCAAATTTTAATTTATCAAACGCAGCATATCATATTTTTAACCATTTTCACAAAGCCACAAATCCTAATAGAAAACGGAGACCATGAGAACACGAGATATGTTTATATTAATAATTTCTGTTAAACTTGAAGATTTAATTTGATCCCAGTTTTAACAAGACTAGGCAAATATTGTTTATATCTACAAAGTGTACATTTGAACTTCTTCAAGCGGGGACTTGATTCAAAGGATAATTTCCCTTTTTTATTATCTTAAAACTCTGTATATAATATCATAATTTAAATCCATAATATTAAGATATAACGTGTTTTAATCATAAATTATCATTACGTCGTCTGCAAAGGACCTGACACGATCAGTTACACCAGATATTGGATGATGGCCCTGTTGGAAATATTAAAAATCGACGAGCGTGCATGTGAAATGTATGAAATTTTATGAGGCAAAAGCGCCAGGACCGAAAAATGAGGCGTTCTACTCTCTCTGCCTACCCCTGTAAGAAACAGCGCGATAGTAAGATAGTTGGTTTTCGTAAAAATGGTAAGTTTACTATGTGACATTTCCGTTTCTCAAAATTTGATATCACTTTAACATTCCAAATTATAACTGAAAACATAATTTTTACTTTTAGTGCGTACTTTACTTTTTAATTTCACGAATCAGACTAATTTTTTTTTTTTTTAATGAAAACACATTTTCATTCTGATGTTGCAATTTCGGAACACTGTTATGTGATTTTAAAACAAATTAAATTTATTTAAAAAAATATTTGGTTACATCCGGCATACGAGTTCCCGGTGCAGCAGTCGGATCGACATCACGAACACTGGCGAAGACTTTCATCTGACAGATTGATAATGACTAATTATAATATATATACGACATCAGTGGCGTACCTATGGGGATCCAAAAAGATATCCATTTGCATTGAGTATCGATAGCTTTCCCGGCTTTAATAGTAACCTACAGTAAGAAATGGAATTATAAAATCACATCTCCCGTGTATTACGAAAACGGGTGAAAACATTATCGATGTTTACAGTAAGGGTACCTCGCCACTATGTCGAGTTAGAGACCAGACCACAGATTTTTTTCAAAAAAGTGTGAATATTATATGAAATAAGAGACTAATTTTATTCTTGCTATTTATTAAACCATGCAGTACAGTAATTCGTACATCTTATATACAGTATCAATTTTAAATTGCGTATTCCGATAGACAATATAAAATATGATTATTTAATGAGTCTACTTCATTTGAAACAATTGGACTGCCCCGAGTTGATACAAATGGTTTCGTATAAAGTATCAACTCAGCGAAGTGTTCTTTGTAGGTACACATATAAATAATTATGCTGTTAACTCTCCAATATCGCGGATGCATCGGCTCGGTAACAAGTTGAATTTCGTTGACATTTTTTGTTACAGCATACCTGTACTGAAGAAATATTTGTACGTAAATTATGCTTATTTTTTTAATGTTATATTGAAATGTTAATTACAAATGCACTGTTATATTTAAGAAAAATAATCTTATGTAAAATCCCACAACGGACGTTGATGGAAATAAAATAAAATATTAATTAAATTAAATACTTATTTCGGCCCAATGTTTGTAGTTACGCCACTGTCATCATGATCTATATTAAAAATAAAATAGAGTAAAAATCATCCCACTGCGGGCCTGTCCACAGTGGCCATTCCGATTTTATGATGAAATGCCAAGTAATAACGGGGCTGTGGTAAGCGACACGGGCGAGCACTAGAGGTAATACATTTATTATGTACTTGAGAAAATGTGCCATTGCTTCTGTTAGTATATTTGTGTATATTTTCATCTATGAAAGTGTGAATGTACTACATCAGTATGATCCTCCTCAAAGATGTCCAATACTCCCTGTCTTTAGCCTTTCAGATCCGTTGTCGGCCGCCACGCTTCTGACATCACCATCGCGCTTGGGTACCTCCAGGACCTTTTTCCTCGTCATTCATCATCTCTTCGACAAATGTGCAGCATACTGGCACATCAGCGCGCAATTTTCTTGGGCCGCACTCGTTATCTTGGCGATTTTGTACGTCAGGTACAGCATTGTCTGTCTCTTAGGGCGATTTTTAGTAGTTTTCCTCAATCCTCACAATACATTTATATATATATATATACTATTATAACACAACACATTTCTGTATCCGTACGATCCGTATCCAGATGGGCTGTGTCTCTATATATGTTCTCTTGTATATTTTGAATTAATTAATTAATTATAATACATAGAAAGCTTTCGAACTTTAACAACGTAAACTTAACAAAGCCCAAAGAGTGTTTAATTATTTAGATTTTCTTGGTTTATGACTAGACCACTGAGCTACTGCAGCTCATGATGCCCATATATTATATTCTTCCAAGTGGCCTACGACTGTATTATGAATTTGAGTTATAAATACAAATCTTGATATAACCTCGTTTTACGTCATTAGAATGTATACAGATACAATGTATGTGGCAGCTCTGACGAGCCTCTAAATGTGAAATCTCAAAATATTGAGATCCTTATATGATAGCTTAATATTTGGCTCTTCTTACTAGAACGTCTGCCGACCCCTGATCTAGACCATTGTCGCAAACAGTGAAGTAATGATTAGTTTCAGCTGCGAGGGTATATATATATATTGTCTAAACACACATTTTTTCCTTAAAAGTGTAAATAGACAAGATATCTATTTTAATCTTACTATTTAATGGACAAAAACGTGTTCTTAATATTCTTATAGTATACAGTATTTAGTGGTGTAGTTATTGTTCACTGGCGATGACAGGGTTTATCCCGCTTAGAGTTTTGTCTCGACGTTTATTGGGAAATAAAATCGGTTCACAAAGCCTGGCAATGTAGGTCACAATACATTGTGTTATAGAATAGAGAGAATACAATTAAAAGCTGCTGATGGTCGTCTGAATGGTGGCTCTACTGGCTGCGGAACCCTTCTCGCTCCGTCTCCCAACTCGACATGGTGATGCGACCTCTGCACAGCTTCCCGATCTCACGTCACGCCCAATATAGCTTCGGATGGAGTGGCACAGATGGCGTTATCAGTCCGCCTCAAGTACATTCTAGGGGGGCTTTCCATTTTACATCGGGGCCCATTTTTTTTTTATTTAGTTACGCCACAGTCCATATTGCAGATGTTATAAATAAATGTCAGACACGCAGTCGTGTGCGAAACGCACATTTTTCAATATTTTGGGCACGTGCCAGCAGAAATTATAGAAATTGTGGTGATCAGCAACGCTGTGGGATCCAGAGGAAGGAGCAGGATAAATCTTCTGTGCAGGTACAGTTATCAAGGCTGATGTGATGTGTGATTGGTGTCGAAAGCAGGGCGTATCGTTTTTAAGTACCGGCTAGCGATACCGTGTTGCGTGAAACGAGTAATGTTGTGTCATTTGCAAGCTTCAACTGCTATCCAGATGATGGACCCTAGATAGGATCGTAAACATGGGTCATAAAAGTCAGATATACACGGCAGATTAGCCCAGATAACTTTACACTGAAGATTCAGAGCAGCCTTGAAAATCTAAGAACAGAAAGGTCGATGTCAGAAAGGTCAATGGGGGGGGGGACTAGATGCCACGGGCGTGCACAGCATACAATCAAAAAACTATGCACGGCTAAAATTTTTCGAAATAATATTATGTCGCTGATGTGGTTTGGACTTGTGGAACGGGTGAGCGAGGAAAGGGCGGTAAAAAAATATACGAGGCGAATGTTAAGAGCTTACGTTATTAAAAGTGTGACCGACGTACAAACGGTGAGAATCATTTTAACGATGATATTTTGGAAGAGTTTGAGATAGTTTGGTCCAGCCCAGTGATGGCGAACCTTTTGGACTCGGCGGGTCAAAAATTTGGAAAATCTAGCGCAACTCTGCTGGCGTGTCAAATATATAAACAGACAATTTACATATTCATTTATATATTTTTAAAATTAATTTGAACTGGAATTTTTAATTTAATTTGATGTAAGTAATATATAGTGACAAATTCGAACGTTGCTTGCCGGGTTAGTGGTAAAATTTTGCTTGTGATCAACCGGTCGGGCGTTCGAGCCTTGTCGTAGTAGACTACCAAGTATGTTCCGTTTTCAAAGCGCAAGCGCATGGTTGAATTTGAAATTATTAAGAATACTGATGTGATATATGATAGGCGTCTGTATCTTTAAATATATTTTGAACAGCTGTCTTAGAGATGATCCGTTCTTAATCTTGTCGTTTTAATTATTGAAATTGTAAAGATATCTCTACAAATATTATAAAACGTAATACAGTCAGGTGTCATTTTATGCGGTAGATACGTTCCACACGAAAACGCACGTATACAAATAAATCCATGATTTTCCAAAATAGCATTACCGAAAAACGCATAAAAAAAGTAAATTAAATTTCAGAAAAATATAATCTTAACATATTTCAAATTTATGTATAAAATTTTTATTAAAATTGTTTATCTTTTTTGCGTATTTTTTTTTTAATCATCGCTGTATGACAATGTTGGCCATAATTTGCAAACTGGTTCTCAATCACTTCTATCACTAGAAGAGATAGTCCGATCTGTGTCCTGAAGATAATGATTCTTCACAAATAAAATTCGCCTCAACTTCGCATGTTGATTTTCCCCTTTTGACAATATAATCAGTGATTAACCTTTGCGATGACCTTGCTAATTTTGTGTACAATTCCTGATATCTAAAAATGCAATTCTGAAGCTTGAATGCTCGTTCAAAATTATCATACGTTTCAATGAAAAGGTTTGCCAATTTACTGCACAGTTGAAGACTCGCAGTGAGCGTGACTGGAGTTTCATTTTCTGGACGGTATCGAGAGTTTTACTCATGACATCATTGTCATTCGTGACATTGTCCACCGCATCATGCTCGCCGAAGAGCGAAGGGGAGAAATGCGTCCAGACATGCCCAAATTCACTTGATTTCGACTGAATTGTACTGGCGCACGCTGTCTTTGCATATACAGACAAAATTCTCCGAATTTTTGATCCTGTCAAATTGGTCTAAAATAGTTATTTAAAAAAAAAAAATTCTTGAAATATAAACCGCATAAAAAGATATCCGAGTGTATATGTTATATGTATATGTAGCTACTTAAAAATATTAGAACACATTCTTATTGTGAAGTTGTAATTATTCAGAACAGACGGTCTGTAGCATAGTTGGATAATACACCTTCCCCGGTTAGGAAAGAGATCCAGGATCAATTTTATATGTATATCTTTCTAATTAATATATTTAATTCATATTTAAAACTTAAAAATATACCCGGTATTAAGCGGAACGCTTGTTTCATAGTAATATGCGTAAATAAGATATGAAACTGCTATCGATAAAATCGCTACTGAGGATTATAATTTTGTTATCTGCAGTGGAAATGAGTTTAATCCGACGAATTTATCATTACTATTCCAATTTTTACGTCTAGCTATTAAAGAATATCTTATTAAAATGTTAATCGCGGCCTACTTCATGGTCTTGGCATTTTTAAAAATAGACATGCCTACATTAAATATGTGTCACATCAATGTTCTCACTAAACAAATAATAGAAATCTCACGAAGCTATTTTGTTATTTATTAGTGGAAAAATATGGAAGTATGGGTAATTACAAAGCTTACGACGTGATCACTCTGCACAATGTAACGTTCACCATTTCACCCAATCAACCTCCATATCTATTTAATTTTTTAATAGTTGTATATGTATGTTAACAGCTTTGAAAACAAGCTTCAAAAAATTTGATAGGTCGATTGGGTGAACGTTACATTGTGTAGAGTGATCACGTCGTAAGCTTTGTAATTACCCATACTTCCATATTTTTCCACTAATGAATAACAAAATAGCTTCGTGTCCATGAGATATCTATTATTTGTTTAATAACACTGCTTTTGTAGGTGAAAATCCAGTAATTGTGTGTTCTTGGACATCAAATATTGCTATTTTCTTACTATTTTTAAACTAAGCTAAACGCCTGTGCCGTGAAAATAAAACTAACTTGCTGGTCTCCTGGAACGGTGGTGGACTGAAGGGGGCTCGCGCGAGCCACTTGTTAAATTTGACTTAGACTGGCGAGCCCCTTTTTCAATTAAGAAAAAACAATATTCTGAGATCAAATCAGTACGTAACTGCAATTTCTGTAGATATGTATTGTGAAACTTACGACATCGTTACCTTCAGAAAATTCTAGTAAAATACATTTATTTCGGATGCATAATAAAAGAGACCTGGCCGTTTTCTATTTTCATAGTCTAACAATGCTATGTTGTTTGCCGATGTTTGTTCAACGCAACATTTTTGTGAACGATTATCCTTCATACTTCACACGTGTACATTTTTTCCTCCTCTATCGTAATTGTGCACAGTTTTGAGGGCAGTTCCTAATATTTATTATTTTGTACCATCGTAACCACTGGACCAACAGGCACGTCGTTATAATGTAACAGGAATAATTCACCATCCCTGGCTCGACAACCCGGTGAGGTCCTGGCTTCCACCAGTTTCTGCAACTGAACTACTGACTACTGACGCCAAGGATGCATATTTTAAATATGAATTAAATATATTAATTAGAAAGATATACATATAAAATCAATTTTATCGAAAAATATTGTTATTGAACCTGGATCTCTTTCCTAACCGGGGAAGGTGCATTATCCAACTATGCTACAGCGACAACATTTTTAGCGACAATTTTCGAACCTATAAGTTACCTTTTTGATATTAATACATTTAATCGTTCCATTATTTGAAAGAGCCATCTACCTTATTTTTACAGAATCTCAAATAACTTTGAGTAAACTGATAGCAGACGTCAGAATTTTCAATTCACTTTTATTAAATTTTGGACACATTGATACAACTTTATTATTAGGAGAACACATTCTTATTGTGAAGTTGTAATTATTCAGAACAGACGGTCTGTGATATTTTAAATATGAATTAAATATATTAATTAGAAAGATATATACATATAAAAAAAATTAAAAATAAATTTAAAAAATACACAAAATATTAAAAAAAACATATTTATTATTCATGTTATAATGCCACATCATTTTAGGTCTACTTATTCTTCGTCTTACTTCAGGTTTATTATTGAGCGTTCTATATGACCCTCCCTAATTTTATGAATTTTGTGATTTTCAAGTAGTCATACACTGTATATAATTTTCATCAAACTAACTAACTAACTTACCATCACACTGTTTCTCTGCGAGGGTAGGCAGACAGGATAGAGCGTCACACCGTTCTGTCCTGAAACACAATTCACGCCTCATCCACATTCATACATGCCCGTCGATTATTGATGCTTACAACAGGACCATCTGGTTTACCTGGTCGCGCCAAGTCTTCCGCGGACGTCTTCTATTTCTGGTGCCATCAACACTCGCGTCATATATCTTTCTTACCATTCTCTCCTCATTCATCCGTTCCATATGACCAGTGGTGCAGTGGGACCGGAACACGTCCGGTATAAATTGTTAGAACAAAATATTAGCGATAAAACATGTGTGTGTGTGTGTGTGTGTGTTGTCATAGTGACGTCACCGTACCGGTCCTTTTTACGACACGTTTCTAAGAAAGCTTAAATTCTAAGCTGAACCTGAATACACTTTATACGACAATAAATAACAGCTGGTGATTTCATTGGAAATATCTGAATAAGTCAAATAGCAGATGCCACTGGTGTTAAGATGGAGCGACAGTGTATTGGCCAAGAGAAGAACTACAGAAAGCTACATAGAAACACGTGTACTCACCAGTAAGATTTCTGATAATCTTCTCCAAGTAAGTGTCCAATTGTGTCAGCTTGTAGTCTCCTTGTAACCACGGTGCAGTTATTTGAGTAAGAACTGTTACAGCTTCCCTCATCTAGCGTTCGGGGTTTGAATCTTCACTCAGGATGTCTGACAATATTTCAATACCACCAGCCTAAAAATTAGTCAAACATTTTGTTACTTCCAAGAGCTAAAATTGAGTTTCGGAAGTTGATTATTTATCATCTACCTAAATTTTTACAAATGTTTTTGAAGTTTTTAATTACGTTTTTATGTTAGGTACTACTCGTTTGCGTTAAATCGTTTCGTAAGGACTTTTTCGTTATTGTTTGTTGAATGATTTTTCTGAGAGATATTAGTGTATTAATTAATAGTGGTGGGCACAAAATCACGAACTGTGAGTCAGTCGCTGATATCTTTGAATCACACTCACCACCAGTGATTGAACATTTGAAAACATCGTAATTCGTAATTTAGTTTTTAATCATGATTTTTATTATTTTTTTAACTTTCCCACGGATAGCACTATTAAAAATGTTTACAAATTTATGAAATGAGTGCGCAATATCTATAAAGGAATGACGTCATAATCATGACCAGCTTCGTCTGGTAAATTCTGCTAAAAAAAATTACGCATCTTTTCTGGGAATTTGATCCGAAAAATACATTTTTTTTTATAAAAAGATGTCATTCTCTTCGTTATATTTAAATTAACAGCTTTAATATTACTCTCGGTCATTTTTTTGTTCACAGTTTTTCAATCACTGATGTAATCGAATATCAATCACAATCACACCTGTGACTCAAGAGTAGCAATTTTTTTCATCACTATTAATTAATATACGAAAAATACTTAACCATGTCCGAGAAAAAACGACAAACGCGATTTTCATTTAGTACCACTGCATATGACCAAATCACCTAAGTGATCCATTCACAATCTTACTCACTATTCTTTGACGGCTCCGAAGATTCTATTGTTTCTCATCTCTTCAGGGTTGATCAGAGTAGTCTTATTAGGGTTTTATTCAGCGCTACTATTTGTTTTTCTGGATATCATGCTCCACTCAGCTGTTTGTGTTGTCCGAAGTAGCACCAATTAACGCTCACTAGAAGAGTTTTTAGATAATTTTAGTAGGTGTTTATAAAATTTAAAAATTAATCATTATATATATATATATATATATCAAAATTAATAACAGTGGATTATAATAATTGAATTTAATAATAAAATCATATATTTTTAACAAATGAAACGTAACGACCGCGCTGTCTCGCTTCTGTACTTAAACTATAAATTGCTCGCTCAAGTATCAGCTGTTTATGGCTGGCCAAGTTCATATTATTATGGCCCGCACGATTCCGAGAAAAGTGATAGAGGCATACTGTCTCGCTCACACCGCACGAGCCACACCATTCCTTCGGCACGGCTGTCCCGTTCTAGCGTTGGGGATTTGGAACGCAATCTTTATCCTTCCTGTTTCGTGCCATAATTTAATTACAAACATGTGACGAAAATAATGCGCGTTTTTAAAAAATGTTTTTTTTTTTTAATTTTACATTATATTTGAATTATTTTTTGGTTGTTATAAATAATTTGATTAAATTTATAGTTTCATCAGTACATCAGATAACATTGATTTTTTTTTTTTTTGTAAAAATGGTGAAATTCTAAAACACTCGTCCTGAGTTGGACTAAGCAGATTGACGATTTTTTGGGCTATCGGTGTTCAGTTTTTCCGGTTACGCCAGGTCTTTTGCGTACGATGTCTCCAACATTCTATTTTCATACATTTTTGTTTCATATTTTCTATACAATTCTCTTACGCATTCGCCATACTTTAAATTATAGTATACAACAGTCATAGTACTGATTATTATCTCCTACGTACATATACGTATGTGACTGTACGGTTGTACTCTTCTCTACATTCGCTTAGACACGCACATAGGTGATAGGTATAATACAAAATTGTAAATTGTTTTATATGTATAGAGAATATATAGTATGTACTTTAAAAATTGTATCTATATTTAACTTTATATAAACCGCTGTGAGTTGTTTTTACGTCGACCGATTTCGACACTGACGCATCTTCGTATCTTAAAATCCGTATCGTAACGTACCTTAAAAATAATTTAGTCTGAACACAAAGCAACGATACAAACATGAACAATGTACTTTCATTGAAATGTATTATTTTCAATCGACAAAGAAACACGTAATACTTTAGTCAAATTTGGCGATCGATAATATATTATTATTATTAATTATAATATAAATCCTTCAATCCAGCAGATAATAATAAATAACAGCTATATCTCTAACATTGAACACTTGTTGACTCTCAAAAATTATTCCTAGACTGCAATTAGACTGGAATGTCTATGATACTTCAGCTTTGTTTTCGAATAGGTACTTGGCATCTGCTTTCCTGCTTTACTTTATTTTCAATTAGCCGAAGTACCCGGCGTTGCCCGGGCTTTACGCAGACTCAAGAGACATCATTTACGGAGGTAGGGGTACTTTTTTTTCGAAATTAGATGTAGACAATAATTTTCCTCTACGAACTAGTGTGCAAAATTTCATCAAGAAGCACCAACATTCTGTGGAAATGGAGGATGGGGGTGGTTTTTCAAAATCTCATATAAACAGTGACCTTTCTCTTGTTTTGAAGGTCAAGTGCGCATATTTTCATCATGCTCTTTATATATTACAAAAAAATTATAGATTGTAAGTTTATATAACATATTCTCCAGCAAAAATAATTGTCTCATCTGGGATATTATACCTTGTAACTGACTTAGGGCGTAATAGCCTATCTATCTGACAGTATTTGCTTTTGTAACGGTGTACAAGAACTTAGATTTCAGAAATTTCACTTTCACATTTAAAAAAAATCCAATTTTATGATAAAATGTCATTTTTCTTTAATTAAATTATTGATAAAAAATGATTCCGACTTTCGTGTCTCTCTCTATCTATCTCTGTCACAGAGCTATCAGCTGTTTAGTGCCCCCCTACCCCACTGCACTGGCGGCTGCAGGGGACGGTGGGGAGAAACCAGAACTTGATTAACAAATATTTAATTTAATTTAATTATCTCGAAACAAAATACGACTAAAGAGTTTAATTTTTATTTTAACTAGCTTACACTTCCTCTCGGGAACAGGCAAAGAGTCCTAACGTCATACACTTTGTCATACACGTTGATTGTTGATGTTTGTAACAAAGCCGTTTTCCAATATCTGATCTACCTGATTGAGCCAGATCTTTGGTGGATATCTTTTGTTGATGTTGCCTTCCATACTAGCTTCATATATTTCACCTTTGTCTCTTCACTTTTACTTTCCACATGCTATAATATATATACGCTATAAACAAATACACATTTACTTCTAATTTGTTCAGTTTTAAATTATGTTCAAACATATACCTACTTTTGGTTCTCATTTAAAAAAATCTTTTTTTTTGGTAAATGTGCAATGGTTTATATTACGCGATCTGTGGTTAAAATATACAAGTTAGCTGGTATTTAAATTAAATGATAAATTATTAGTGTTTTAAAGGAAGGATGACCGCAAGTGAACCGAAGGTACACTCGTATGTGTTATTGGTTGACTGTTTAACTTTGGTTTATATTTAGTATTTTGGAATAATAAAAATCGATGTTTAATATCAATATTTAAGATATAACTTAACGACAATTAAACATAGCAAAGAAAGTATACAGGATGAGTGTTATGGGAATAGTTATATTTGTTTCTGAAGGTTGTTAAACAGCAAACTTTAATTTATTTGTTGACTTAAGAGATCACCTTTCTGAGAAAAATGTGTGTATAATGTCAATTCACGTTTATCGTCATAAGTCTTGCCAGTATCGCTCTTATCGGTTTAAGTTTTAGTCGCGTCTTTGTGCCACTTGCGACTTAATTCAGGTTAATTATTATTAAACAAAATATGAAAGAGAAGCAGGGCGTGTTCGCCCTTCGGTCCCCACCGCAGCGAGGCGTGCCGCTAGGTGGAGGTTCTTAATTGCCCTCCCGACCCTACGCTCGGCGCGGGGGGGCCGGGGCTCTGCCCCCCTCGCCAGTCTTCCGCGGGCCGCCGCGCGCGCCGCACGTCATGTCCGCGTACTGCTGTCCCCGCGGGGACCTGTGTGTCGATTACACAATTCTCCCTGTATACCGAGTTTCGTGCGGCCATGTTAACAGTGGTTCTCTCGTGCCGGGGCAGGCCAAGACGACCCCCGACACGCTGCTGGACATTACGGCGAAGATCGTCGCCGAGAATATTCCCTTTCAGAGGATCGAGGAGAGGTATGACAGGATTCCCGAGCCCGTCCAGCGGAGGATCATCTACTGGTCCTTCCCCAGGAACGAGAGGGACATCTGCATGTACTCCTCGCTCTCCAGGATTCCCTCCACGTCCTCCGGAGAGCAGCAGAACCTGTCGTTCTGCAAAGGTCTCAAGCTGCTGGAGTCGGGCTGCGTGGACAGCGTGCTGCAAGTCGGTAAGTGGCCGAACCGTCCGCTCCCCGAGTGGCAGATGTGGAGTCGATCGTCGCCGCCGATGACTAACTCCAAGTGTATCGATTCGCCTGTCATCGCTGTGCAACTCGCGGCGCTTTGGTCGGATTCGTCAACAGCCGCTTTGTTGATAACTTTGTTTCTGACGAAACGCTCGGGCGGTCGCGATCGCGCTATCGCGAGCTGGGCAGGTTCCGGCACCGCGGCACACCGCTTCGTCGACAAAGGATGTTCAGCATTTCCAGGGAAAATTAAATCATTCCTAGAAAAGCACGTCATTTCCTGCGGCTTTCAGGTGAAGCGAATAGCTCGTAATCTCCAATCCGATTAGTAGGCGATGTAGGTAACCACCTATTCCATTCCAATGTGAAATTCCCCCAATGACTAACTGCTGCGGAAGTGGATAGCAATTTTCACCAAATATCCGAATCAAACCACTTATTCGTGTTTAATAATAAAAATATTAAAAAGATAACCTCAATCTTGCCTTCAACACGACAAGTTTGAAACTGCACTAGATTGCAGTCGAATTCCGCAAAAGTGCATGTCGTAGATTGCATTTTGTTCCGTTTAAACGTCTAACTGGTGGCGGTTTACAATCCTTCCCTTAGAATTGATGTTTCAAGATTCAAAATCGGCAAGGGACCGCTCCTTTCCGTAGAAAATGTCCAAATCGAATGAAATCGACCCGATACGGAGGGATGATTAATTGGTAATGTCATCAATGAGTGTGCTGTGCGCACTGGACCACTGCGCATCCCCCGCGCGATCAATCCTCGCTAGCCCACGGGCGCCTCTCATCACGGAGCCAGGGCCAGGGCTGCATTTCTCGTTGGCTGCACCCGTTTCATTTTTAAATCTGTTATATCATACATTTTACAAGCTGATTTGTTTTGAATTTGGCCGAGCCGGGAATAGTTTTCTCGTCGCCCTAGAAGATTTTTTAAACTTTTTATTCCAATGAACGAGGTTGCCCACGATAATTAATGTTATAATAAGTTTAATTATTATTGAAACGTGATGATAATATATATAGTGTATTAATATATATATATATACATTAATTATAATTTCCCGGCGTAACTGTAAACATTATCAAAGAAACATTAAAGTTAATGATTGTGTCGCCAAATTGCGTACTTTCGTGTCGGAAGTTTCGAGAAACTAATTATTTAATGACTGCTTCACGAAAGTGCCCTTAAATTTTGTCGCGTTTTCATGGCTCGGCTGCCGCCTGTAGAAATTGCGCCTCTCGAATGAAATGTACATTTTGAATAATTGAAACCTTACACGGTGTAAATTGAATTTTACCGCAAATTTTGAAATGGGCTGATGGAGAAACCGACCGATCTTTCTAGACGGATTTTGTAAAGAGTCGTGCCGGTCGAGTGTGGACCGGGGATCGTGAAACTGTCGCTCGCGTGCGCGGAGGGGTTCACCGACGTCGGTGCTGTGTGCTTTGACACGACAAAATCTGAGATTCAGATTCTACCATCGGGCCAAGTTGCGAAAATAAATCTCACGCGACAGATCGTATGCCGTGTATCTGTAATTATTTAATGTTTAATTTCTGGTTCAAAACTTGAATCATGCAAGTTAAATTAATGTATTAATATCAAAAAGGTAACATATAGGTTCGAAAATTTGTCGCTAAAAATATCGTCGCTGTAGCATAGTTGGATAATGCACCTTCCCCGGTTTGGAAAGAGCTCAAAGATCGAATCCCGGTGGCGCAAACAACAATATTTTTCGATAAAATTGATTTTATATGTATATCTTTCTAACGAATATATTTAAGGATTTTTGGGTATGTTTGATAAAAAACACACGATTTGTAATGTCCCTAAGGGCGGGACATAACATAGCATAGTCACTTTACTGTAGATCATAACCTCATTGATAGTTTTCGCCCATTAATGTCTGTTTTTTTTTCAGTTTTAGACGCCTAAGGCAGTTATGCATTTGTATACATTGTCGCTTCATCTTAGCTTAGGCCTTCCCAAGTTCCTGCGTCGTGTTGGAACTGTGTTCAGCAGTTGTTTGCGAATCGGTTCTCGGTAATTGAAAAGATCGGGAACCTCTTGCGCTGGCACATTTTTACGAATAATGTTTTAAAGAAAGTCAGGAAGGTCGTAAAAGTAATCTTGAAAATACAATAAGAAAATATTTGCAAATAACTCTTATTGCTAAATAAGCTGTTTGTGTCGATTTAAAAGTAATTATAACATATAATAAGAAAACATTTTCCGTCAAGGTTATTTCGTCTACCGAATATCCGTAGGAAGTTTGGCCGTTGCATCTGATCACTAAACATAGCATAGCCAAAATCTGGAATGTAATTGTTGAAAATATTTGTTTTGTTTATCTTTCTACTTGTATCTATATCAACGAGAGAATAAAAACGGCTCAGAAGACGATGTATCGATGAAATTATCGGAACAGTGGGAGTGACGTGGCAAAGATTTGAGGAGAACCAAAGACAGCCAGAGTCATGGAGAAACAAATCCAGAATATGTACTATTTACATATTATAATAATGCTATTTTTTTTTATTATTGTACACTTACATAGGGTGTAACAGACCTAGTCCAAAATATTTTGTAGATAGGATACCTGATTAAATTACGAGTTGAAAATATTCAAGGAGTATGTACAAATTCTACACCGTAA
The DNA here is from genome assembly GCA_031772225.1 of Eubasilissa splendida. NCBI lineage: Eukaryota > Metazoa > Arthropoda > Insecta > Trichoptera > Phryganeidae > Eubasilissa > Eubasilissa splendida. The sequence continues at coordinate 20,315,138 of CM062856.1, forward strand.
CGGTAAATATTATTGTATGAGATTTTTATACAATTATGTTAAACTTTTAAGTCTGCGTACTTCGAAATAAATATTTGCGAAATTGACCCATTATTATTTTTGCTTCACTCTCTAAGTAAATCGTCTAACAAAAAATAGTAATTTTTTTGTGTTCAATATATAACTTTGAATCAATAGAATATTTCAATGATTCGAAATAATCGTAAAACCACATTTTTAAAAATCCTTGCAAATGCATATTGAACATTTTCAACTCATATTTTTATAAAAGTGGTCTAAGTCAAGAAATTTAAAAAATAAAAAGTGTTTCTCAATTAATTCGCGTCACATTGTTTTAATTATTTTTTTTAGAATTCTTTCCACCCACCTCTCCCGGAACGGTTGCAGGAGTCTGAAACTCCCTTTATCGGTTCCACGCTACAATAAGAGCTAAACCGAGACTGCTGATAATTAGAGCAAAATTAATCTAATCTTCCGGTGCCCTTTATGTGTTGTCTCTATTTATTGTAGTAAGAGATACATGCAAACAATATTATCATAAAATATAACGAAGAGTACAAAAAAAAGCAAAAATAAATATCATCAAGAACAAATTACACAAAAAAAAGCAAAAACAAATATCATCAAGAACAAATTACACAAAAAATAAGCAAAAACAAATATCATCAAGAACAAATTACACAAAAAATAAGCAAAAACAAATATCATCAAGAACAAATTACACAAAAAAAAGCAAAAACAAATATCATCAAGAACAAATTACACAAAAAAAAGCAAAAACAAATATCATCAAGAACAAATTACACAAAAAATAAGCAAAAACAAATATCAAGAACAAATTACACATCTGTGTACAGATATAATTTTGTCTAAATTATTAAGAGTAAACAAATAAATATACAAACATTTTTTTAAAAACGTCCGAATAGACGAATAGCTTTCCAAAATGTATTATAGCGTGTAGGTAGGTAGTAGAGGCGCGAAGCAAATTAGCAAAAAATATTTGAAATGGCACAGCCCCCGGTGGCTGCGCCCATGTGCCCCTCCCCGCGCGTATATTATCGTCAACTTTTATTATTTGACGCGAAGACCGTAGTATGGAAATACGGCCCGGTGCTGCTGGCGGTGCGTCGCATTCATGTTTATTTATTTTAATTGCATTATTTAACGTCCCCAGCCCCGGCGCAAAACGAATTCTTCACAGTGAACAAGTCCATCTCTCTAAATATAATACCTCTCTTAAAATGTTAATCCAAATTTGAATAACGTAGACTCAATTGCTGAATCAATTCTGCGCGAAGCGGCCGTCTCTGTATATAATACGCACACATGCGCGTCACTTTTGCATATTTTTAAAACTTGTAATAATATATTGTACTGTTTTGTTTGTATTATACGGTAGCGTAACGTGACAGATGAAAGATGCCGGGAGTGGAAGTGCTCCGAAGACATATTTGCGACTAACGGGAAAATGGACAAAGGAGAATCAGGCAAAATCGTGAACTGCGACGAACCAGATATCGCGGTTACGCTGAAGGTCGGTAGGACATGTCCAAAGAATGCTTCTTCTAATCTTCGTTAATCCCAAAGGATGCTACCTCGAAGATGGGACGACAATATTATGAAAACTTGGCGTTTATACTTTACTAGGATTTAGCCCTTAATTAGATTCCAAAACTATGCTTTAGAATCTAATTAATCTGTCATTCTATTATATTATACGTTTATAGGGGTTAGCAGGGGCGTGCAGTGCATACAAGCAAAAAAATACACTCTATCCCGAATCGTTTTGAGAGTTGTTTACCCTTGTTTCGATTCGTCATAATTACATATATTTTTATTTATTTTATTACATTCAGTCATATCATCATAACATCTTCATAGGTTGGCTCCGGTATCGTCGTACCAGAACCGTACCTGTACAATATGAGAGACTTATTGTCACATTAATTTCAAAAGGCAGCCAGAAAGAAGCTATAGAAAACACACACCCCCAAAAGGGGAGGGTAGACGTCATTACTAAAAATTCTGGAAAACAAATATAAATTAAATAATCTATAATATGGATCGTAAACATATATTTACGGATATATATTTACATGGTTTAGTTTGAAAAACTACCATAACAACCCACCGCTGTAGCTAAAATGGGGCGATTGTAGCTATTCACATTACTGTCTTCTATTTTTAATCCAGTGTATTACTCAAGTCATGTAATTGGATTAAAAATTCCTTTCGGTTGATCCGTTTTGTATGGAGTCGTTGCTGTTTTTTTAACAAAATAACATTTGAAAGGTTTACAACTGCATGCAAATCATTGAAGTATCTACTTCATCTTTTACTAATTCGCGAATTTTACTAATTTACTGTTTTTAACGTTTTGATTTCATGATCGTTCAAGGTGAATTTGGTGCATGGATATGTTTTTGATTTGGGAAAAACAAAAAGCAATTGATAGAACTATTTCCTACGTTAACCTTTAATAAAAATAATTATTTCCTTTAGTTATTACTTGAAGGATTTTCAAATAATGAAAGAATCATGTTCAGTCATAAAAGTGTTCTTTAATACGTCCATACATTTTTTATATTGATTTTTATATGGGTAAGAAGGAATTATTTTACGTTAAAACTTCAACTTTAAAAACATTATTAACAGTACTCTAAAATTACAAATAAATACATGGTATAGTCGTATAAACGACGGATTCATTTTGTCCAAAGACGTTGGTTAAACGAAAGTACATATATTGTATTACATACGATTGTATAATATCATTGGTAACAGCATAACCTAAATCTATACCTACCGCACGCCACTGGGGGTTAGCCTGTCCTGTGATGTTGTGAGTAATAAAATGGATAAATCAAATAAAATAAATTTTATAATTTTGCGTTGATAATTCTTGATTAATTTAGATTTACGTTTTATTTGACGTATGCTTCCCAGAAACTGCCTATTGTGGGGTCCTTGTTAAACGGACTTCCGTCTGGTCTACATTTCTTGATCGTGTCATTTCAAAGAAATTGGCAATTTCGTGTCAGGTTGAACATTTTTGAAATATAGCAATTGAGTGGTATATTGTAAGATCAACAGATCACACACCAATTTCTCCACAAAGACAACGTTTTAGTCATAAAGCTGGACATTTAATTATATTCACCCAGGTGCTTTGAATTGTCTCTGTTGAATCAAGCTCTTATCTTTCTGTTTATGTTGTCGCTTCATACTTCCTTTGTTTTTAAGTTTCTCTGGCGTGCGCGGGTGCCGATTTGAAAACACCGTTATGGGGCGGGAGTTTGTTTTCAGCACGTGTGTCAATTAGTTGGCCGTGAATCCTGCCACCACCTGTCCAGCAAAGGCCCAGAACCTATTCTGAGACACGAAAGCAGGTGCCTGCAGAGAATGTGCGACGGTTTGATTTTAAGATAAAGGGAGGACCTGAAATAGTGAAGATTAGGCCATTTTTTGATTTCCCTTTGATTTGATCCTCGTAGCTAGAGAAGTTATTCACAGGAATACCCCGATTATTGCGATGATACCAGAAAAAAACTTGCCCCTAAGTAAAATCACAATAATCGGGAACTTGGTACGGAAAATACGCGATTTTTGTCAAGATCTCCTATTTTGAATTCTTTACATAGATTATTTATTATTTAAAGGCAGTTTTTTCGAGTGCACCAGTACGTGAATAAAAATATGTATGAAAATTCTTTTTTGCTTCACATTTTTCTTCACTATTGGTACACCACTCGATAGCGGAGAATTGAATCCATTATTTTCTAGCAATATTTGAATATTATTAAGGAGAACACATTCTTATTGTGATGTTGTAATTATTCAGAACAGGCGGTCTGTGATGTTTTTAAAATACTAAGTACACTACCAATTGTGTTGTAGCGCCAGTATTTTTCTTGACAAATTTTCGAACCTATATGTTACACTTTTTCAAATTAATACATCTGTCGTTCCATTATTGGATTGGAAATAGTGATCCAGGTTCGAATCCCGCTAGCGCAAAAACAATATTTTTCGACAAAATTGATTTTATATGTTTATATTTATAATTAATACATTAAATTAGTATTTTAAAAATATTTGAACACGTCCAAAACTTCACAATTACATTGCACTAAGATCTTGGAGTCTGAATTTCAGTTTTATCTACAATTTCCAGAACACGATACCTACACACGGTTTTGTTCTAGGTTAAGAATGTTTTCGTCCGTATGGTGAGATTAGAGCGATTCGTCAACTTGCCTGATTTCTCGTTCTTACACCAAAATCTAATTTCGGTGTCGAATTGTAAACCCTAATAACCGGGGTATTCGTAAGGTACCGATAAGAACGTGCGACTTGTAATTGTTTTGTTGGTACCGCTTGATCCAGGCAGAGGTCCAATCTATCTCTCTCAGTCGTATTATTCTCCAGTATTGAAGATTTTGATCTTGCAGTCGGTTTCAATGATTCAATGTTTCTGATTGGATGTAATGTGAATTGTACTTCCTGCTTTCCTGATCCGTTTCAAAAATGTTATTCCCCTTTTGCTGTACGGCTACGTAATTCTACAATTACGGTGAGAGACTGGTCCGTAAGATTTGAACCATTATTCGGCTACGTTAAATGTCGAATGCTTTAATTATTTCCCTTTCGCTTGGTAGTAAGAGAGGAGAAATAAAATAAATGTAGGAGTACCCGCAACACCCCGGAGCATGTCATGTCGCAATCGACTGTGTCTATAATATTAAGAATGTGCGCGGCGTTGATTCGTATCAACATATTGATCAAACAAAGCATAACGCTGTTTTGTATTTTTACATGATTTAAAATAAAATGTCCCCTTTGATTGCTTCGCATTTTATTTTCGACCGAAATCTATGTGGAAATGGTGATTTGACACAATTTTGTTGCCTTTGTCTGGTTGTTGCCAGGTCTCAAAGGAACCTGTTATTTCGGTCCCCCTGACCGCGTTATTAATGGCTTTAGGGTCTATCCTCGCTTCGATTTGACGGACACCGTAAGAACCAGTCGACCATTTTCCTTGTAATCTATTTATCCGGAAGATTGCCGCAGTTTGGCCGAAGATTAAAGGCTTCGAACCAAATTATCTTCCGAGTAAAAATAATTCCTTATTGCCGTGATAGGCAAAGATTATTTTAGCCTAAATATATAATGGCTACTGAGCGCATGTAAATTCAAAACGTTTATTGGCCAATTTTCTTCAGTCTTCTGTTTCAGGCGCCTGTCATAATAATAAACGAACTCTGTTTTACATAAGTAATGAGTTATATTAAAACTAAAACTGAACACGTAAAACCCAAGTCTTCGGCGAAATATATTCATATTTCAAAATGTGCCCAAAAATTAATCCACTTCAAGTTTTCGATTTATATTATTAGATTTCAAGAATTGGATTAGTTGAATCTAATTCTAATTTTCAGAAATCTGTAACCACCCTTGAAAGGTGCTGGTGACATGGACAAACTGGTCTGATTCTTGCATCAAGTAAACTACTAATCATAATTACTTTTCTGTTCCGTTATATTATCGAGATATTTTGCGGAATTGTGAGATATTTAAAGATGCACGTGAACGTATGATTGATGGTGTGACTGGACTGGACACCGCCCGCCCAAGAATGCAGATCTAATTAGTAATGAGAAGAATCTTGTTTTTGAAAAGGAATTTATTCGGGTATGGATGACTCGTTGGAGCTCCTTAGGTGGGTAGTTAGGCCGGCCTGCGTGGGTGGGATTCCACATACGCGCCTACCTCTCACTCTCCATATCTCGTGTTTTCCAACTCCATTAGTCTGTCCGTGTAAGTGTGACTCAATCCATTTTGTGTCTCGTCCACTGTCCCTCTTTTGGGAGTGTTTTTGATGAATGGACCCCTGAGTGTCTGCCTTGAACTGCTGCACCTTAATTTTCCATCTGTATGTAAAACTGTGTTCTATGGATTTATGTTATATGATTTTTTATGAATAAAGACAGCACTCAAGGGACGCTGGAGGGTCGAAATTTTAAATCTTAATCGCTAATAACCACATTGAATTTTCGTTTTGTTTATACTTAAGTATGTAATTGAATTAAAGTTGCGTATTTTTATTTTATATTAGCTTTGATGAGTTGGACCGACAAGGAAGCCCTAGTTTCTAAACCGGTCCCGGGAATGGGTGGGTCCCCTTCCCCTCCAACTGTCCTAAAAAAAATATACTATATATTTATTTTTGTCATATCATTGGGATATTATACGTATAATTGTAGTTGTCTATTTAAATCTATGACTATATTCTGACATTCATGTCTTGTCAACGTGACCTTGATTTTTGTCTTTTTTGGGAAGTAGGTACTGTATATAATTAATATGTTCGCTTATCAAAATTTATTTTTCTATACATACTGCACCCATCTGCCATGTATATAATAAACAATAGACAGTGCCTATGGTAATGTGTAAGCGGACACTTTGTATCGACAGAGAATATCCAACTGGACGGGCTCCTCTAAAGTACAGGGATGCGGGAGGTTGTCGACCCTCAGCGTATGTAAATAATAATAGGGGCGGTTCTCGAGTTAGTGTCTTACGTGGCCGGACTCCTTTGAGGTCTAGGGATGGAGTTTGTTGACCCTCGGAGAATGTAAATAATAATTGGCGTTTCCCACGCTATCCCGGTGGAGGTGCGCCCCTTCATCTCGGTCCAGCATCCCATAGCTTCGGAGATGAAATGGCCGTTGCATGATTCCATCCGAATTTGGTACACGCAGGCAATCGCACACGGGGCCATTTCATTCACAGTCACGCCACCCACAGGGCGATGATTCCCGGCAAAATGGACGAGTTCATTTAATTATCTTACCGATCAATGGAGGGAGGGTTCGTGTGTGTACTCGGTCACGACTTTTTATTATATTAACTTTTTTTTTATATAATACACACGTGGGAAGAAACGAGATACGTTCCAAAAGGATATCTTAGGGTCGGTTGTGTGATCAGTGGTAACTTTTTACTTAAGTAAAAAATTTGCGAAAACGGGTTGTCTGATCGTTGGTAAATAAATAAACTTCTCGAAAGTACATCACGCAGTAAACTCATTTTACTCTCCGATGTTCGATAGTAAAAACGAGAGTTATAGCGGACTCTTGATTAATCATTCAATATCGCGTGGTGAGGGATCTCGTTGTTTAATATACATTAGCACGTAATCAAAAAAAAAATTTCACCACCAAAGTGACGGGAGTGAATGTAGAGGTTAAAAAATCCACGGATAAAGCATATTTCATTATTATTTGTCGCTCCTATACTTTGACAATAGTAAATTTGACGTTCAAACAACCCGGAAAACGGTTACTAAAGTTACTAAAGTAAGATATACCATAGTAAAAATTGACTACTGATCACACAACCGGCTCTCAGTGTCGACCATAACTACAGATTGCCATTTTGTAATAAACGTGTGGCATTATGATAGTATTATTTACGTTCAGAAATGTGTATATCAAAAGGGACTAGCGGTGTGAGAGAAAATTCTTGAATTAATGAGCTTGAGTGACGTCAGACACCGACGAGGGGTTTATCTGTGGGGGAGGCGAACTTCAAAACAGATATATGTTAATATTTATTTGTTTAATTACAGATTACAAGTGTGTCGACTCTAATTATAATACTACTTACGTAATTATTTCGTATTAAAATATATTGTGTGCGCGCGCATAACTTGTTGCGCCTCTATTTTGATAATACCGTATCAGTGGTTGATAATGTCTTCTGACAATTATATTACCAATAATATAATTGTATTAATTTAACAGCTAATGTGCAAAAACACTCGACTCTTTGAATTCCTAATATCAATATTATCTATCAGTGTATAAAGATTAATAATATCGTACTCAGAAATCAGAAGACATCCCAGTGACGTGTCAAGTTCGCGGTTGAGCAATGTTTAAAGTGGGCTGATTCATTGGTTCGTGCGCGTCGCGCTTTTTGTACTCACTTTAATATTCGTGTTGGGTTCAAAAGTTCAGACAAGAAGGGACAATGGTTAACCAAACTCCTCCGGGACCGTCAGCGTCAGCAGCGACGCCAGAACATGTGGCTCAAGTTCGACGTGAAATTATGCGCAATCCGCGTAATCCGATAAGGAAGATTGCAGCCTGTACTGGAATAAAAAAATTAACAGTGCACGTTATTTTGAAAAATAAACTACAGTTTCACCCGTACAAACTGCAAATCGTGCAGTTTCTCAACGAAAATGACTATTCTTTACGCGAAACCTTAGCGAGAACGATGCTGGAACGTTTTGGAACAGCACGAACGCTTGGAAACATACTGTTTACTGACGAAGCACATTTTCATATCGATGGCTATGTTAATAAACAGAACATGAGATACTGGTGCCCCGACAACCCAAGGGAACGCCAAACAAAAACGTTTGCATTGTCCATAAACGACAGTGTTGTGTGTAATTTCTGCCCGAGGGATAATTGTCCCTTATTTTTTTAACCAGCGAGAGACAGTCACTGCTGACGTGTATTGCCGAATGATCGACGCGTTTTTGGTATCGCAACTGCAGCTGTTTCTCGGGTTCAACAACAGAACACAATTTCAGCAAAACGGGGCCACTCCGCACGCACACAGCTAGAGTTTCAATGGAGAAACTGAGGGGAATTTTTCTCAATAAATTAATCAGCAAGTACGGAGACATACCTGGGAATCTTTTTTTGTGGGGATACCTTAAGTCGAGAGTTTACAGCAACAATCCTCGAACAATTCAGGCCCTACAAGAAAATATCCGCCGTGAAGTTGCATTGAACCGACGCTTTGGTCTCGCGTGTTCGCAAATTTAAGAGTGTCTTGAGAGAAATGAACGGCATTTAGACGATATTGTTTATAAAACGTAAAATCCGCATCGTTAAACTCCATTTTGTATAAATAAAATATGAGAGCAACATTGTACTTTTATTTTATTTAATAGAAAATTTTCCGCTGGACACCCTTTATTTTAATGTTACAGCTGCTGCCTATTTTACATGTGTGCGCTCTTAATCTAAATCATTTGTTCGTTATTAATTATTACGTAAAGTGTAAAATACAAAATGAAGTTTATTCCGCTTATTTTATTAGACTTTCCTGGTATTTTAAAGTTATATATCGTCATCATTTGTCATGCAATGATTGCTTTATTTACGATTAAAAGTACATATTATCATACAAGACAATTTCTAATGACAGTATGTTGTAGTAATGTATTAATTTGAAAAGTGTAACATATAGGTTCGAAAATTTGTCGTCAATCCACTGTGTTGATATATCATAATCGGATAATACACCTTGTCCGGATTGGAAGAGATCCAGGTTCGAATCACGGTAGCAACAACAATATCTTTCTGTAAAATTGATTTTTTTATGTATATCTTTCTAATTAATACATTTAATGTATATATATATAAAATGATCGTTCATCAAATTAGTGCATTTTTTATAGTTTTATATCGAAACATATGAATGGGTGAACGGCGCTTTGAATGGAATTATAGCTAATGAGAATTTGTCAATTGGGGGTCAAGACTAGCGGTTCACAATGGAATCCTGGTGCCGATGTACGAAAGTGAGACCCGGAGTTGGCAGAAGAGGAACGAAAGTAGACTGAAAGCAGTGGAAATGAGATCACTCAGGCGTATATGTGGCAGATCCATTTATGACAAAGTAAAGAATGAAGAAATAAGGAAAGAATGTAATGCTGACCTTAATACAGTGAGTAAGCTTAAGAAAGGATCAATAAGTCGTTTGGTCATATGGAATGAAGAGAGGATGGTAAGAAAAATATATGACGCAAGTGTTGATGGCAGCAGAAGCAGAGGACGTCCGCGGAAGACTCGGCACGACCAGGTAAACCAGATACTCGAGGATGGTCCTGTTAGAAGCCTCAATAGTCGTCAAGCTTATATGAGAAAATGTATGAATGTGGATGAGGCGAGAAGAGTGTGGCGCTCTATCTTCTCTGCCTACCCTCGCGGAGAAATGGCGTGATGGTGAGTAAGTAAGTAAGTAACATATGAATATTAATATCTGGTTGATCACATGATCTCGTGTCCAGATAAATAACATTAAAAAAAAATACGCAAAAATGTACATATCAAAAGTGCATGTTTTTCATTTCAAAATCCTCGTGCCATTTCACAGTAAAATAGGCGTCCCGTAACTTCAAAAATTCCTGGTCTTGCAATAATGCGCTTCTGTGTCAATGCATTCTTTTCTCCATTCCTGGCGCAACATCCCAGACAATGTGCCGCAACGGTTCGCCTTCCCCGAGCTGACTTGGCAACATTTTTGAAAAAACCTTTCTTCCTAAACTGAATAGGTTTTCTTTGGCTCAGATCACAAATCTTGTAAATCTTTTGTTGATGTCGGTCCATATCTCATCTGGTCGGTATATCCACCAGCCAACAATCTCATCTGGATGGATGATCGTTGCCAGAAATGTGATTATTTATGTGACGACCTATTTTTGTTTTTTCCTGGTACATATTACTTAATTTCGTTATTCATTTAATTAACTTCTTGATTTTATTGTCTTGTACTGTTTCATCATTCTTTTTTTTTTCCTCTTGGATAATTTATTATGATGGTCATGAAATTGATTATGTCACTCATTTTTCATATATTATATTACATAATATATTACATACTATTTGATATCGTGTTAATTTTTCTTTTTTTGATTTAACACATTTTATTATTAAGGAAAACACATTCTTATTGTGAAGTTGTAATTATTCAGAACAGGCGGTCTGTGATGTTTTAAATATTATTTAGAAAGATGATGGCCCTTTCAAATAATGGAACGATAAACGTATTAATTTGAAAAAGGTAACATATAGGTTCGAAAATTTGTCGTCAAAAATAATGTCGCTATAGCATCATAGTTCACCGATTTGGAAAGAGGTCCAGGTTCGAATCCCTGTGGCGCAACAACAATATTTTTCTATAAAATATTTTTTTTTTGTATATCTTTCTAATTAATATTTAAACCCATCCTAGGACGGGCTTGAAATACGTATTCTGTGACAAAATTTAGTAATTTAAATAAATACCTATCTACAGTACAAAGCAGCAGCATTACAGTGTTCGAATTTTCAAATTTCTGGCAATAGAAATAGACTCGTTTATATCCAACTTATTCGTGTATTTTAAAGAATATTGACACTTTACTCCAATGTCATGTTTTAATTTCCTTTCGACTTTCCATACACATGATACACAGAAAGACATTATACATAAGATTTTATAGTTAATTTTACTCTAAAATATATATTTTTTATTCAATTTTAAATTTAATTTATTTTCATCTTTTGTTATTTAAATTCATTCATCCTCAAGTAGTATCCTGCAGAACACTGGACGCCCCGAGGGCATAACATGTTATTCAATCCAAATACGCTTTCAATTCTGGAATCTGGTTTCAGGTTACACTACGCCTTACTGGTTTTCTGCAACGAAAAGATGGCCATACAAAACAAATATCTGATAGAAAAACTGTTATGTGAGATGCTTTCGAGTGCTTTCATATGGCTCATCCGAGCGGCGAGAAAAATTGAATAATCATCGAGTATTTTAATCCACCGAGCGGAAATCTCTGCTCATTTAAAATGCACCATTAAAACACGTATGAAAATGTTTGTATCTTTTCACACAGTGCCTGTAGCTCGAAATCAATGTTTAAATTTCAGGCTCTTTTCTTATATATATATTATACGCATTCTTTTTTCACTCTTCATCTTCTTGCATTGGGACTATCCGGAATTAAACGAAAATCAGTTGAGCGATCAAATTTAAATAAAAAAGAACGCATCATTTGTAGGTCTCAAATTGCGCTTCCAAATGTTTCTAAGAATCTTTTTATTAGTGTTCTGCGCTGTGTCATGGACCGCTGTCGCGTCCGCTCCATACTATTTTTTGTGGCGACTGCACCTCGATTATCCGCCCCCCCCCAGCCTGTATTTTGTACGCAGGAATGGGGAGGTAAAGGGGGGTGTGAACAAAAAACTTCTACCTGCTAGGGCAACGCGGCAACAGGCCCTAACCCTGGCTCAACCAACCACAATATAGTCGGCGCAGAGAAAGGTGAAAGCCGACCACCTAAAAATTGATCTTAATTTTGCGAGAGACGACAAACATTTTATAATCATTTAAATTATGCGCATTTGAACCCTGCGAAAAAACAATCCCCTTACTCAAAATATTCCGCAGATAAAGGGGGAGGAGAATCGTCAAGGACATCAATACATCACAACTAAAGTGTGTATTTGGCATTATAGCGCTCTCCAAAAAAATATAGCGTGCACACAATTTTTATCAAAACTTCTTCATGTGCCGCCTTCTGTCGAAGTTTGGCGACCATGTTGATTTATCCTGTATAATATCACCGATACTTTGGACAATGAACCACTTTCTGAATGTTACGTAGCCATGACAATCTCCTTCTACTTTCCGTTCTTTTGACTTATTTATGTATCTAAATACATCTTCATTAGTAATGTGGTTAATCCGGACCCTACAAGTAACCCTATACTAGTATGTATACTGGTCTTTAAAATTGCGCAAAAGATTTTTTATGCTCACACCGTGATCTAAACTTGGTCTTGGTCTTGGTCATTCTCAGAATGAGAGAACCTACTGGAGAAAATAAGAATTATGTCACATAAGTTTACTTCATATTTGTATATTATTTACTCTTTTTTATTTTTGATACATTGAACATTACTACTATACCGGAGTAGCACTGTCTGCTGTAATACTATAGTATATAATGCTATATTAAAATACTAGTGTAGCAGGCAGGGTACCGAAATATGTCTTATTTTTCTGCAATGTTATCCGATTATAACAATACAACACTGTACTATGAATAAAATAAAAAAATATTATTTCGTCAGACTTATCCTCACATTGTGACGGCTATATATCATTACCTTAGCGCTTATCTCCATCGGTGGGCCCGCAGTATTAGGGCTGGATCAAAACCCGGTACACCGAACAATTTAAAGCTACGGAGCGAAAAAGTACAAAGTATTTACTACCCCTTTATAGTTGACGAGATGCCGTCAAGTACACTTTTCGTGCAGTGCACCGAGCTTTGACAAGCAATATTTCGGACCAAATAGATGAGGTGCTTTTTTTCATGTGTGCATCGTCATTCCTGACTTATTGAAGAATTATTGCACCAGAATTTGAAACTTTTTAGGCCCCCAACCCACGATGTATTAAAAACTAATCTAAACTTTTCTTAGAAACGTGTATTTAAAAAGAATACGATACAAGGCATTCTAAATACATATGATAATTCCGACCCATACGTATAGCAACGAAATTATACAACAATAAATTATTATAAACAATTGCAGACATCGATTTTGAATGTGGGGCATCGTTGATCGAAATCACATGAATACATACATACTTGCATAATTTATAAATTGATAAACTGTAATGTTAGTATATCAATTTGAATTATTTTTCTGTTGCAGTTTCCTTGATTATTTAAAAATAATTTAAGGTTATGAAAATTATTAATTTCCCGTCATTATTGACGAATCGCATTCTATGACGCGAAAACGTGCAGTTATCGCGTCAAACATTTTTTTTTTAATAAATAAATTTTGTAAAAAATATAAATTCGAGATTGTAGACTTTCACAAAATTAACCCAACATATTTGATGTGCTGGGGTTGAGAACATTCACCTTGGGCAGTTTATAGTCAAAATTATATAATACAGGCTTTATACTAATTAAAATTTTCTGATATATAGAAATCATAGCACTGCCCTGATAAGGGTTTCGGCCACTGGCATTACAGAAAATGAATTACAGAAAAATGTCTACGCCCTGACTCGTATAGTCTACTCTGCTGCAGATGGAGGTCTGGCCTTAAGAAACACGGTTTTGTACGAGATAAAATACGCTACCACTTCACCTCTGAAGTGATGCTACCCGTCTGGTTTTGATTTAAAAAGTCCCCGGTATCACTAGTGTCTGGAGAATGATATTGCTTTAAAATATCGGGAGGTTCGGTCCTCGCTGCATGTAAAATAATATAAAATCTGTCGTATCGAGTATCGACCCCTCCTACGTAAAGTGACTCACTGGGGAATCCAATCCTGAACCATTATTACAAACCCGAGATTTTGGGATTCGTTTTTGATATTCACAGGATTAAAAAATGCCCATTTGCTCATTAATAAAAAATAACAGAAAAAATCTACAAGGAATTACGTTTAAGTAAGGAATTTTTTTAAAGTAAGGAATTACGTTTAGGTAAGGAATTTTTTTTTAAGTAAGGAATTACGTTTAAGTAAGGAATTTTTTTTAAGTAAGGAATTACGTTTAAGTAAGGAATTTTTTTTACAAAAAATCAATTTTCACACATGCCCAAAATAAACGGCAGATTGTTTCATTATTTAGCTGTAATCTAATTTTGGTATCCCGATATTGTTCCAAAATATCCGATCTTATTATTTCGCATGAATCCCGAGATTCATAATGAATAACTATTTTTTAGTTTTGTTAGTATTATATTTCACATGATATATTTGATTACATTTTTAGGTGGCAGTATTTAAAAAAATATAATAAGTATATTCAATTAAAAATAATATATCACATATACACATGCACATTTTGTATCGTATTTTATTTTCTTTCATTTGTTGAATTTTTTTAAGACACGTGGTTCAACATAAAACAACTCTTATTTCATTAAAAAAAAAAAAAAAAAAAAAATAAAAAAAAAAAAAAATAAAAAACTTATTTCAATAGTAAATATTTTAAATATTTACATTCTTCACGCTCTTGCTACCTAAACACACTACACTTGCACACCTTTTTTTTTTTCAAAACGCAGGCGTAATAAACTTTTGACACGACGTACCTGCCTTTGTATTTAACTTTCCCCAAAATATCACTAAATTTATTGCATAAATTATGGCAAAATACTTGAAGGGGCCGGCGCATTGTTCTTCCACGTGGCATCACTCACCTCTTGTTCAATCCGAAGCTCTTTTTTTTTTACCATATTTTATGGCATACTCTGTCTGGTGAAGCATGCATGCACATAGCCAGACTGAAGCCTCGCACTCGGCGCAGCTGTATATCATATTTAGAAATATCTCACGTGTTTTTATTATCTCGAAATGGTATAAAGTCACAACATTGTGTCGCGCCGAGAGGACTGCGTGCATATCATCTGCAGGTGACGCGGAATGCATTCGGCTTTATGGTCTACTTCACATTTTACAGAATATTGTGTACGAATTGACTCTAGAATTGCGGCTGTCTTTGTCTGGGCGGCCAATCAATTTAATGTCATACTATTAAGGAGAACACATTCTCATTGTGAACTTGTAATTATTCAGATCAGACGGTCTGCAATACTAATTAAATGTATTAATTACAAAGATATACATGTAAAATATTATTGTTGCGCTAACGGGATTCGAACCTGGATCTCTTCCAATTCGGGGAAGGTGCATTATCCAACTATGCTATAGCGACAGTACTTTTGACGACAAATTTTCGAACCCGTATGTTACACTTTTCAAATTAATACATCTGTCGTTCCATTATTTGAAAGCCATGTTTTTACGGAATCTCAAATATCTTTGAGTAAACCGATAGCATAGATTGGAAAGTGATCCAGGTTCGAATCCCGGTAGCGAAACGACAATATTTTTCGTTAAAATTGATTTTATATCTATATCTTTATATCGTTCTACGTTTAATTAGTATTTAATTTCATACTTTTTTATTTATCTCAATTACTCTACTAATATCGATGTTTTCAGTAAAATTTATATTCATGCTTTACTACCTCTTGCCCTAAATTTATTTTAAATGCTCTTCTGTCAAAAACTAGGGAGGATGTTATAGTATTACAGAATAGGTAGATTGTGTTAGAAATACTATATATTTCAGAGGATCTCATGACGTAATTTCCGAAAAATTGCAGTGCGCTTTCTTCGATCCTGGCCGGGAGACCTCTGAACCATCCTTCCTTAAAAATTTTGTCTACATATAGTAAAAAAAAAGTGCCGAAACATTGGATTTTACGGACACTACTGAGTCCCGTAATTCTTAACAAATTTCGATCAAACTTTTATGAAAAATTGACCACATAAAAATAATGAAATTAAAAGCAAACCATAAACGCACTTTCACGCACAGAGGAAATCTATCTGATTCTTGTGCCTGTAACAGGGGTTCCGTGTGAGTCTACAACATTTTTAATACACCCCGACAACAATGCTTAATGTAATAGTGATCAAATTTTATTACTTAGGAGAACACATTCTTATTGTGAAGTTGTAATTATTCAGAACATAGGAACAGAACATAAGAATGTGTTCTCCTAAATAATAAAGTTGTATCAATGTGTCCAAAATTTAATAAAAATGAATTGATAATTCTGGCGTCTGCTATCAGTTTACTCAAAGGTATTTGAGATTCTGTAAAAATAAGGTAGATGGCTCTGTCAAATGATGGAACGATTAAATGTATTAATATCAAAAAGGTAACATATAGGGTCGAAAATTGTCGCTAAAAATATTGTCGTTGTAGCTTAGTTGGATAAAGCACCTTCCCTTAATTCATATTTAAAATTTTATTACAGCGATATAAAGGAGAGAAGATTCTACTTTTTCATATTGCAAGTCTGTCATCTTTGAAACAAGGATTTGCCCGTATAGTTGTAGAATTAGCTCAACTGTCAGTCTGACGTTCCACGATACTTTCCTTGAGACTTCAGCTTCTCGAATTCCACTTGTGATAGTTACGCGATCGGCGAGCAGGCTTATTCCTGATTTCCCGTTAGCGAGGCATATCGTCAACGGGAACAATTGGATACAGTCCGCCTGCCTCACTAACCCCGCAATGAGGTTTCAGGTTCATCGTCTCATTACGCGGATACTCGGAACCGTAAGATTTACGATACATTGGAAGAATTGTTCCGCACCCGCTCGGTACCGAGGCGGCCCGACTCCTTCGAGGTGGTTGAACCGCCATTATCCGAGATTTATCTACATTAATTACAACGTTACGGGTCATTTTGACCCGCCGACCACGCCCGGCCATTGTGGATATTGGCTCAAGAACAAACTTGGGCGATTATTATTGTTTTTCCTCGCTCCGCAGACGTCCATCGTTCGGTCGATCATTATTTGTCAGACGGCTGCGGTTGCGGGCCAATGGCGGGCCTCGCTGGACAAGGATTTCTGGAAAATAGATTAATCTGGAACCGCCCGCGGGCTGGCGAGACGCTTTTGGGAATGAATTTGATCCAATTTCCGACCGTCCCGTTAGCCTCGCTGAATTGTCATAATTTGGGGTGAAATTTGAAGCCTCCCGAACACGATTATGATTGGATATAAGAGTATAATAAACTTGGAAGCGAATTAGAAAACGAATCTTAGAGGGCGAACTTTAAACACCGAGATGATCTTTAAATAATGCACAATATAATAATTTCACTTATTTAATAATTAATTGCGAGTTATTTTTATAAATGCGGTGTCCTTGAGATCGTGTGTGTCAGCGCGCCAGCATCGCCGGTGCGTGATGTATGTACTTGTGTTTGTGGCGGGCTTAAAAGGATGACACGCGCGGGGCGCGGCTTCTTTTCGCTACCGTTTGGTTCCGAGACTAGTTCTATAATTTGTATCATAAAACTATATTATTCGTGTAATAAAGATTATAATTGTCACATAAGAGTTTATCTTGGACCATTTACGTAAAGACTATGAGGATCCTATTTGCATCGTCGGTATCGTCCATTATTATTTTATTTCTAACTTTTAATGCAGTTGTCTTCTAATATAGTTTTTACACATTATGTTAATTTATGGACAGTCAAATTTAGCTCCTTTAGGTATAAATTGGTCATAATTGGTCACAAATTGTTAGTTGCAAAATCAGTCGCTTTTGACCTCTGCCATTTATATTAGAATTCAACCAATAGCACTCTTCGCTACTCGCCAACTAGCTCGTTTTTGGAACAAGGTGTTGTATTTATTTTGTATTTTAAATTAACATTGTTGTCCGGGTTTATTAAAAATGTTTGTACATATTAGCATATATACAGCTTCCAAATATTTGATATATATGGAGATTGATTAATGGGTGAGAATGGTGAACGTTATATATATTTATCTAAAGTGATCACTTAAGCCAGCCGAAGACAGGTCGTAAACCCTGTAATTACCTATACTTCCATATTTTTCCATTAAATATAATAAAAATAGCTTTATCTCTATGAGATATCTATTATTTGTTTAATAATATCCGCCGTGAAGTTGCTGCCATTGAACCGACGCTTTGCTATCGCGTGTTCGCAAATTTAAGAGTCCGATTGCAAGAGTGTCTCGAGAGAAATGAATGGCATTTAGACGATATTGTTTATAAAACGTTAAATCCGCATCGTTAAACTCCATTTTGTATAAATAAAATATGAGAGCAACATTGTACTTTTTTTATTTAATTTAATTATTTAACTTGAAAATTTTCCGCTGGACACCCTTTACAAACACAGGCTGAAGATTATATTATAATATATTTTATACCCAGTGTACAATCTCGTAAATTCATATTCTAGGTGAGTAAGGTATTAGTTCTTTTGTTGTGTAATTTTAGTATGTTAGTTATTTTTTAACACGATGAGTGGTCTATTAACATGTTAGAATTGGCAAGCTCTAGAGTCTACATTACATACATTTGTATTTATGGTTCAGGAATGTTTTGGACCGAGGGGTCTACCGTTCGTCACGGGCTTAATTAATAATAATTGGTTAACATTCAAAATGTTTGTTTCCTCGAATGTTGATTCACTACATTGAATGATTTATTCAAATTACCATATATAAAGCTTTTTTTTTTAATTTGAATATATTCGAATGTCGGTCATATTGCGTCCATTGCTCGCTGGCCTCACCGCCGCGCAATATCCTGCTTTGATATGCAATTTTTTGTTTAACGTGTCAGTTAACAAATGACACGTATTTAATGTGAATTTGACAGTTTTTTTGTTTTTGTTTTTCTTATCGGATACTTATTTCCTACAATTTTAATATCGTGGAACGTCAGAAATTTTTTTATACTTTTAAAATTAGCAATATCAAATTTTAAAAATTTTTCCTAAAAATTATTCGAGTAAAGTAAGTAACGATTTGAGTTATGTACTAAAAAAGTTTTTTTTTTTAAATAGATTTTTTAAAAATAGATTCTGGTAAAGAAACAATAATATATGTTTTAGTTAGTTTTCCTGAAAAAGAAAATGATATTTTTCGAAACCGGTAGATGTATTTAAACTCAATTAAGTGGTTAATAAAACAAAGATAATAAATAAAAATATAAAATAGAATTTTTTTTCTTAGCAGAGAGTGGTCACCATTATCGTGTATCAAATCTGATGAAGTTGTTTTATGGTTTTTGAATCAGGTGTGTACAAATATGAAACAAATGAATATATACAAGACTAACTAGCCTATCAAAATTAGACAAATATCTCCGAATTTTGTATAAAAACGCGATTAAAATTTGCTTCTTACTTCAATCGCAGACATGTCCGATAGATAATTAATTCGAACCCAGACAAATATGTTTACAGTCAATAAGATGACATTATTTGGTCACGTGACCTATGGTCACCGGTCATTTTCAACACGATTCCAAATGACAGTTGTGGTACAATGATTTTTTGCACGTTATACAAAACAGGTCAAGTGGACATGTCTGCTTTTGATTCCGGACCTCACATACGTATTATAAATTATTTTTCCTACTTGCAAGTGTGGGTATTGACCATCTCTTGTTTATGGTATTTTATACATAAACAATTATAGGTTAAAACTGTCACAACTGACTTCTTTCGATAGCCATATTACAAGAAATGCTTTTAATATAAGAATCGCAGAAATTTGAATGTACATTACAAAAATGATATTTTGAGTATGGCGAGAATGTCGCTTTCGGTTTTTACAATGATCATTGTTTTGCCTGCATTGTCGCTTACTCACTGTTTATACAGCATCACCTGTCCGCTTCCAGTTGAACTTCCAGAACACCGGGGAACGACCAGGCTTGCTCTGGCTGCTGTAATTCGATCGCGCAAATTGCCACGGCTGCGTTCGTTTCAGCCGGTGATAGTTCAACAGTAAATAGGGTAGGAATAAAAAGGGACCATTGTTTATTCCCCGACGTCCACAGACGGCGCCAAGAACAACAACGGCGGTTTCTGTTCTCTACCACTTCTATTGGCGAAGTTGCCAAAGAAGCTATTCCCAATCCTACACGCAATACTGAAATTCCAAACTTCCGCTTGTGTGTGTGGCCCTATTTAGGAGCAGCGGCAGGGCGCCATGTAAAAAGTTCAATATTGGTCCGCGTACTTACTTTCAATAAAAGCCATCGAACTGGTCCTTTTCCCCCAGTGTTGTGAGATTGATCGCGGAGAACTTTTGGCAACTATCCAGATCAACTTTATCAAAAACAAAAATCGATTTTACGGCACCTAGTCGACCGAACATCGTCAATCTTTACGTCCCTTATTAATTATACTAATAGTGAATATATACCTTTTCACACGATGCTTTCGTTTTACTTGACATCAAACTAAAATCTTCGCAGCTTTCTCCCACACACCATCCGTTTACATTGGCCTACCTGCTGCCTCCCCCGCCTATACTTGTCCCTCCGACCCCTCGCCGACCCTTGCCGATGCACCGACTTTTTGATGGCCCAGCAACACTAATGCTATAGAAAATTAGTATGGAGGGAATTATAGCAGCGTAATAAGGGGGGATCCAACATTTGCTTAAATTACTGACTATTAGTTGACAACCCATCAAAAATGACGGAAAAAGCTAATTTAACCTACGATGCGTATTTAAAAAATATAATCTTGAAAATTCATTATCGAAAATCAAAATTATGTAGAAGATTTTTTGAAAATAAATACCATCAAACATTAATCTTCAGAAAGTTTTATTTTACCTACATACAAGCGCGTTCTAAATTTTGAGTTAATTTACCATCACGCCCATAATTTCTCGCCTCACTCACATTCGTAAGTCTGCTCATCGATAGTCGAGGCTTCTGACAGGACCATCCTTTCATTCCTTTCCAAATCTTCCGAGGACGTCCTCTTTTGGTGCCATCAAAACTGTCTCTCTTATCATTCTTCCCTCATATATTAAATGATTTGGTGAGTCCTACCTCACCAAATCATCTAAACGACCATTTTTAATTTGTTCTATTCACTGCGCTAAGACCAGCTTTACTTTCTTTTCTAATTTATTTATTCTTTACTGTATCATAAAATAATTTGTTCTAATTTCCACTGCATTCAGTCTTCTTTCGTTATTTTTTTGCCAGCTCCAGACTTCAGTTCCATTTACATAATACACTAATACCCCGAAGTTATGCGATAGATGGGACTGACGAAAATCGCTTAACTCGAATTTGTGTAAGTCGGGATACAATTTTGCATATAAATACATACAATTTTGTTTAATCGGGACCATGGACTAACAAGAACACTAGTTGAGAAGAAAAATATTTAAAAAAATTGCAGTTCTTTATACATATTATAATTATACAAAATATTTAAAAAATGAACGATTTACGTAAAAAAAGTCATTTCGATGTCGATGGCTTCATAAAATCTAACAAATTCGTCTGACGACACAATCCCTTCTTTTTTTCACGCAGAATTTCTTCGTAGCGAGCTAATCATTTTTTTATTCCTTGCTTTGTAGCTATAACGCGTTCTTCGTTGGAGTCTGTTTTTTAAAAATTTTACTGAGACCTTCTGTCAAGCTTGCAATTGTCATGTACTTTTCTGGTGGAATCGGGTCTGAAGTGTCTTCATTGTCGTTTTGCTTACGCATCTCTATGAGCTCATCGATCGTTAGCTCCTGACTAAGTGAATCCAACAACTCATTGACATCGTTAGCATTAACTTCCAAATCTAATTGCCTGCCGAGATTAACAACTTCTCCTACCACATGAGCGATATCGGTTTCTAGCAATCACAGTGAGAGAAACACTGAATATAGCGGGCGGCAGTCTAGCGGCAGTGTCGCCAAACGAACCGCGTAACGCTGAGTTCGCGTACGTCGGGGTATTACTGTATTCTAGATTTCTTTGGTTAATAAAAAAAAAGTGATTTGGAACCAACTTCGCGGTCTACCTTACAACATAAACAACATATAATGTTCATTGATATCAAAAATATCTTATTAGGAGAACAAATTCTTATTGTGAAGTTGTAATTATTCAGAACACAGGTCTGTGATATTTTAAATATGAATTAAATATATTAATGGATAATGCACCTTCCCCGGTTAGGAAAGAGATCCAGGTTCGAATCCCGATGGCGCAACAACAATATTTTTCGATAAAATTGATTTTATATGTATATCTTTCTAATTAATATATTTAATTCATATTTAAACATATCTTTGTTATTAGTTATCGTATTGTTAGTAAACATTTTTCGAGTGTTGTATTTTTTCCATGCAATATTATTTTCCACGAAAGGTTTGTTTCGCATTCATTGTTTTCGAAATGCTGTCTGTTGAAATAATTATTTTTCAATACAAATAGCAAACGTAAGGATATACGGTGTTCTTATTTAATCAAATTAATTATTTATTTATTTAAAACATCAATTGCGGGTAGTCAAAAATAAATATTATGCGAATCGAAAATTCAAAGCCGACATTGTTATTAGTTTGATCAAAATGTTTAATTAGTTTTTATATGCATAACTTAGGTGTTATTGCAGTAGCCGATGATCGATTATGTATGTGCGTGTATTCCAATTTCAAGTTACAATTCAATGTAGATTGATAGAAGTCATGACAGCCCACCAAGCTGGTGCACCAGGTAGCAGCTGATATGACTGTTTTAAATGTTTTATTTATAAAACAGAAACAGTTCTCCAATACTACCATTCCGATCTCCGAAAAAATATATTTCAATATTATGGTATTTATTTACAAAATCCTCGCAAAAAATATCGGCAGAATTTATAAGAAAAATGTATCCAAATCGACATGAGCGCTCGAACATCATACAAGAGGAAGATATAGATATAGATATACACTGTTTAGATAATTTAAATTTAATTTGAAGAAATAATAAAATATTTCGCCCATCATTGTAACATTAAATATATTTTGTAAATTGAGTTAAAACACTGTATTTTTATTGTGTTAAACGATACAACGTTTTCGGGAACATCTTCCCATTATCAATATTATAATTCTACTAAAATTAAAAACACTCTCAGGCAGTCATATATGGTGGGTTTGGGGTTAACGGAGGTCCCGAAAACGTTATGTCGTTTAACACGATAAAAATATAGTGGAATAAAACAGTGTTTTAATTAAATTTACGAGATAATCACGGAACCACCAAAGACCTTATTAAATATATTTATAAAATAATCATCGAGTTTTACACGACGATTTTTAACATCTTCATCATTTACCAGCACAAAAATTCTCCTCACATGCGATGGAAAAGTATTTTGCACCTCGGACCCCAGCAACAGTCGGTGAACCCGATCCAAGTACAGACTGTAGTCAAGTTCTCCTTCTCCCGCTGCGGGGACCCCATATTACGCTGCACACAGCACATGCCCCACTCGGCCTTTAGTAATTTGAACTGCATTTGTTCCCCCGGGTGCAGCAGACCCCCCCGGACTGAAATGCACCACTGCACCGCTCGGACGGCTTACAAAATGGAACAAATGTTGCCGAAACGTGGACTTGGCTGAAAGCTTTTCATTTCGGTATTTTTTTCCATAGATTAGATCTACCATGAGCACACCGCTCCTCAATCATAATACAGGAATAATAAAAAAATACTAAAAAATGAGTTATTTCTGTTATATGTTATTAACAACAAAATATTACATTTTTAAATGTGAATTATTTGTGAAGTTGTAATTTTTTCAGAACATAGTTCTGTGGTATTTTAATTCAAATTAAATGCACCAATTAGAAGTATATACATGCAGATAAACTCAATTTATCGAAAAAATATTTTAGCTGCCATCGGGATTTGAACTAGGATCTCTTCCTATCCGGGGAAGTGCAATAACCGATTACACTACGCCAGCCTCGTAAATAGACAACAAATTTTCGAACTCTCATATATGTTGCAGCTATTTCGAATTGATACAACTTACATTCCATTTATTTAAAAGCTATCACCTTTTTATTGACAATACCTTCGAGAAATATTCGCTAGGAGATTTTTCAATTTCATTTTATTAAATTTTTGATATCTTTTAATACAACTTATATATATATATATTTAAAAGGGAACACATTAAATATTTTTTGATAAATTGTACGCATATCTTTCTAATTGATGCATTTAATTTGCAGTAAAATTATTGTTCACTAAATAAGTATATTTTTAACTCTCGAGTAATAAACTTAATATACCATTCTTAAAATACTCGTACATGTATAGTAAAAATTGAATATTTGAAGGATAGAACGGGCGTCAAAGCTGCACATAGGACGATGATATTGTAATTTTTTTTTAAATGCAGCAAAGTTGTTAACACAATAATAATAAAATTAATACATTATATCATGTTTGATAATAAAAAAATGATATTAAATTTTTACCCGTAAATACAGCAGTGTTTCAATTTTCAAATTTCTAATAATGTATCCATCAGAACAAAAAAGTCACATATCCACCAAATTCAATTGAAATTGACTTCACTCCAATGCAACGTGACAGTTTCCTTTCATATTTCGCTGTTATGAAGTATTTACAGGATCATTTTATTTTTTTTCCAGAAATTTTAATTGAATCTGAACTGCGAGAGAATACGTTGTACACCTATCTTTGATAGATTCCTTCGTTTAAGAAAGTACATTGATTTTTTCCGGAAATTACGTCACGAGATTTTCTGCAGTAGGAAGTATTTCTATCCTGTCTAAAAACTTTTTTTTTTTTTGCTATAATTCACGTTATTTTAAATAATGATTTCGTTTTACAAAGTTCATTGACGCACTGAGGTCGGCCAAACCACGCCTATTCACCGCACTGAAAAAACAGGATATCTCTTGTAAATCGAGATGGAAAATATTTAGCATAAGTTTTGCGGTGTGGTTTTCAGCGATCGTCATTACGTCTCTGTGACAAGTTACTCATTATATCAGCATATGTAACATTTGTAAAACAAGGTTTTGAATATTAGTTTTTAATTTTTTCGGCTGACTTTGGTTCGTTACCCATGAGATGAAATTTTTACAAAATTGTCTGTATATAATTTAGAGCAGGCGTCGGCAGCCTATGACCCGCGGGTCACCGAGTGACCCATTTGATAATTGAGTTCCGCAAATAAAGTATGATATATAAAAATAAATTATAAAACATAAACAAAGATAATATATGGAGTTTCCAAATTCTCTCATATAACATCCCTTTTACATCAGCTACATTGGCTCCGATTCCCTGAAAGAGTTGAATTTAAATTGTGCTGGTTGATGTACAAGGCGACACACAACACGGCGCCTCTATATCTTCAATAACTTTGTATCCCAGACAATTTGAATGGTAGACGTCAAACTCTCAGGTCAGCCTCTAATTCAGCTGCAGGAAGGGTTGTAGAACCGATCAGCCGTTGCCAGAAGTCTAAATTTAGTGAACGGGCATTCGCAGTGGCAGGCCAAAAAGCGTGGAACTCTTTGCCCTCCGTTATTAGAGACAGTGCATCAGAGACTTTATTTAAGAAGAAACTAAAAACGCACTTTTTCAAAAAATCTTTTCCATAAGTGAAAATAACGATTTTTTAATGTGTAAAGCGCCCTTGAGGTGAAAGTTTTTACGAAAATAGCGCTACACAAATTATCCATTATTATTATTATTATAAATATTTTCACATATGAAATTTATTTTTATTAAAAATAGGGGCAGATTAATTACCGAAAGTTCATTCGTCTTTAGGTGACTAAGTATGAACTAGACTTGACTAAATTGACGTCACAAATTTAGCATCAGTGGAGCCATTGGTAATGAAAAGAACGCTTATAAATAAAGTTATATTAAATGAACTAAAACTTGACTTAATTAGAATTTTGTTTTTTTATGGTTAGTTTAAAGCATATTATAATAGTTTACGCAATAAAATGTATCTTGTTATTCACTAACGAACCCGAACCGTCTTCGTAATAGACACATTTTGGTTGATTTTGACCCGCAGCCAAAAAAGGTTGCCGACGCCTGATTTAGAGTAATAAAATATATTGATTTCGGGTTACGTTATATAATATATCTTATATGTTTTATTTGTATTATATCTAAAAATTATTACAAGTGCTACTAAAATACAACTATCTGATTATGTACTAAACTACTAATAAATTTGACACGTTTTTTGAAACACAGATTTAAAGAGAAACTTATTGTCATAATTTTGATAATAAAAAGTCAATTGTAACTAAAATATCGGATAATATCTTGTACATTCGTCCTTCATCTCGTCAATAACTATTTTCCTATTTCTTTGATTCCTCTGTGAGTACCATTTACTTCAAGCGCATTACTCCTAGGTTATCGGGACAGCATTCATTTCACTGATCTAGCTATTTTTTTTTTTCAAGTTTTGCAGCCGTTTTGCACAATGCAGAATCGGTTTCATTTCTCATTTGTGATTTCCCAATGGAATGGCGAGAAAAAGGTCAACGGTTCCCTGCCTAACCTTTCGGCGCCGCATTGTCCCGAGTGTAAATGTTTTGAACTGACTCCATTGTGCTAATTGATTACGTACTGTGTAATGTTGATTTAGCCAGTGACTTCCTGCTCACAATGGCCGGGCCCGATCCACCTGGACAAAGTGCGGTCCCACTCCGGTTGTCAGGTCGCCTCAGTCTCGATATGGCCTCTTTTATTTTCCGCGATATATTGTTCGATTGTTCTCCGAGGCGGGAACCCTTGATCCAGAACTTATTGCATTTAGTTGAAGTCACTTCTTCAGTATTAGGGTTTAACAGACGAGCCGTTCTTTAAACCGTATATCATTGTGGAGTGGCTCATTAACAATTCGAATAAATGAATGGTTTGCGCATTCAAAAGAATGGCTGCACCTTTAATTACCCGGTATATAATTATATTTTAAAACAATTCTCCAATCTATCGAATAAACACGTTCTCATCTTTGAAAGCTAATTTCGGAATAGAAAAGAAATCAACTAGGCGTTGTATTCTAGTGATTTATGATATTGTGATTTTGATTAAATAAATACCAATCGAATTAATTTCTGTTCAAGTTTTACCGTATATTACTATCTAGTAGTAGTAAAGTAGAATCTTGAACTGCGGTATTGAAAGTTGGGGGAGTGCATCAAATATACACATGTATACATACATATATATATAAGTTTTTGGCTGTCCTCAACACAAATCCTAAGAATTTCATAGTCTTGTTACAAATTTCGTTGTAATGTTGAATAAATGACAATTTTTAGTTGAAGAGCACCTCCAAATCCCGCATAATTGTGACTCTTACTTAGATAAATATTGTTAATGCTGTATTGAAAAAGTAGTTGATTTTACTTCTATTAAAACTTATTTGTTTATATTTTTCAATATTAAGATATAGTTCGTTAGTTAGCATAGCACCACGTGTAAAGCAAATTTAGGTTATTTTGCAAAGTAATAGTCATTTATGTTAGAAATTGCATTATATATTTTAAGATCGTGTTTGTGAATGAACATGTGTGAGCTTGGTGTCGTGTTTATGCGTGTGTGTATTTGATGACGAGATGTAAGAATTGTACGATATTGTTGTATATGCATGTAACCCATTAGTTGGCGTTCTTTGGTCGACATATCTGAGCACATTGTTTTTAGCATTGTACATAATTGATATCTATCATGTACGTATGTTGATTATACTGCTTTTAATACATTAATAAATAAATGCCAACGTGCCCCAAAACCTGGATCTCTTTCCTAACCGGGGAAGGTGCATTATCCAACTATGCTACAGCGACAATTTTCGAACCTATATGTTATCTTTTTGATATTTATACATTTAATCGTTCCATTATTTGAAAGAGCCATCTACCTTATTTTTACAGAATCTCAAATACCTTTGAGTAAACTGATAGCAGACGCCAGAATTGTCTTATTAGGAGAACACATTCTTATTGTGAAATTGTAATTATTCAGAACAGACGGTCTGTGATATTTTAAATATGAATTAAATATATTAATTAGAAAGATATACATATAAAATCAATTTTATCGATAAATTTTGTTGTTGTAAAAATAAGGTAGATAGCTCTTTCAAATAATGGAACGATTAAATGTATTAATATCAAAAAGGTAACATATAGG
The DNA here is from genome assembly GCA_031772225.1 of Eubasilissa splendida. Taxonomy (NCBI): domain Eukaryota; kingdom Metazoa; phylum Arthropoda; class Insecta; order Trichoptera; family Phryganeidae; genus Eubasilissa; species Eubasilissa splendida. Next base: position 20,343,558 of record CM062856.1, read on the forward strand.
TTCGAAAATTGTCGCTAAAAATATTGTCGCTGTAGCATAGTTGAATAATGCACCTTCCCCGGTTAGGAAAGAGATCCAGGTTCGAATCTCGGTTTCGATAAAATTGATTTTATATGTATATCTTTCTGATTAATATATTTAATTCATATTTAAAATATCATAGACCTATGTTCTGAATAATTACAACTTCACAATAAGAATGTGTTCTAATAATAAATTATATGTCTGTTGTTATATATTCTTACATTCTTTGACTGATATAAATATATTTTGCATAGTTACTCTTTAGTACCCTGCGCAAAACATAGTCACCATCTTCCTGGCCACCCTCATCTCTCCGCCCGACATAAATCTGTATTATATTGAACGCGATCCAAATTTTGTTCAGTGCTCTAGGAGCGTGAGGAAATTACAGTCTCACACCCTCCCCTGGGCGTCTCACTGTCCCCCTGTCTGGACCAAATTTTGCATACATCGTCACTCTTTAGGACCTGCACAAAACAAAAGCATTTTCTCCACTCTTTAACCTCTATTTTGACGACACGGACCGGTAATGTATTCGATTTTTTTAATATAATCTTGAACACATTTGTAATATCATATATCTCACCAGTTGTTTTTGACATAATTGCCTCAAGAACAGCTGCAAGAATGCCAGCATGAAGACTAGTTGCTTCTGATATTGTCGTACATCATTTTATCACGATTATAATCCAACCCTCTCTTACAACACGGTCTTGTATTGTGTCAGTTGGTAAGAAGAAAAAGTCAGGGCGTACACCTACGATATGTGAGATATAATCGTCAGAATGACCCAGAATCTTTGCTCATATTTTATCGCACACGATCTGAAAAATAACCTAGAGAACGAGCGGCAGAAACGCACGCAAAGGCGTGAAAACCGCCACCGCTTCTACGGCCGCACGTTTCCAAGACGCGGCGCTACGAAGTTTGGACATTTTCTACATTTCTACATTTTCCCGCGTTTTCCCAGCGGCTGCAGTGGCGCTCCCGCCGCCCGCGACACTTATCTCTAGCGCCCGCTCGCTCACTATTTTATTAATCACATGGGGCCCTCGCTATTGGTCGGGCGGCCGTAATATAAATGAAATGTGGAGAAGGGGACCCGTAATGTATTCCTGGGGGGCCTGGATCGATACCGCCCGGCGGCCGATGCGCTCCGCAACCTGACGCCTGAAAAATGACGCGCGGCAAACGGCAGCGCTCCGTACTGCGCGCTTCGAATTTGGAATCTTGGCTGCGCCGGCTGATTTTGACAGCTGGCGATTTCCCTATCAAATTAAAATCCGCTGTCCGTGCATCAAATTTAATAATGAATATTATTATAAATCTATAACTAATGGCCCATATAATGACTTGAAACTGTAAGCCTGGACCACACACGCTTAGAAATATTGCGTCAAAAGTAAAAGTCTTATTAGATAATATGATTTTTAGTGCGGTTTTGTGGTTTCTATCAATTTTAAGGATTTTTTGTAACTAACTAGCATTGTTAGGTTTTTATTCATTTTCTGGTTGTGTTTTTTAGAGTTTCGCAGCTAATTATTTTTATACCGTCGTCACGTGGAATTGAGACAGAAAATAATGAAATATTCATATGTACTGACAAAAACATTCCAAATGAAACACGCACATCGTACGGTACGGGTGTAACGGTCCAGAACATAGACCAGTAAATTAATAGGCATGAAATAAAGTGTGCATATAGGAGAGGGGCTTGGAACATTAGTTGCGGGACACACATTCTTTGCGGAAACATAAATCCGATAGTTTATGACATATTTATGCAACGTAAACAAGACGTGTTTTTTTACATTAATGCATATTATATTGTAAGCGTTTAAATTTTCGTTCCAATAGAGTCATATATTTATAAAAAGTCGCTGAGCTATTTGATTGCGTAAATGGTACCAACATATTTCAAGGTATTTCCGTTAGTTCATGTTTGTATATTTGGTAGTCTGTAGTCCAGAATATTTTAGGTCTGTAATTAATAATAATTTTAATCGACTATGTTTCAACTGTATGTGATAATTTTATTATTGCAGGTGTTCAAGGAGGTGATCGATAATATTTTATATATTAATAGAAAGGTAGAAATCTTTAACCGTTAAATGTAAAATTGTATTAATATAGTATGAATGCATATGGAATTGTCCGGCATTTTTCGTTCTAATTATTTAACAAACGTTTTAATAACAAATCAATGGAATATTCCGATATATATAACTGAAAAGTAATGTTCGTTTTCTATCAGCGTACAATTTTCATCAACCTATAAAATATCGTCGATGAAATACTTGAGTCCCAGGTCGTGCGTGCGCTGTACCATTCTCAGTGGGTATTCCAGTGCCAAGCCGTCGCGGCGCATATTGGTGATTTGGCCTCTTATTTTTTACGTCGGCAGCGTTTGTTTTTTCTCCGCGCAGAAGGGGTAGTATTTAAATGTGTTCATATTATGCTAATCCCCGCGAGCTCCGAGGACATCTGGCGCTATGCCGAGATCATTTTTCGCCTATCAGTTGAACGAGTCGCGTGATATATCACGCCCGTGACCCGTTTTTCCACTAACAGCCTTTTCTTAAAATTAAGTTTTAAAAGCGTCTACCCCTAATTGATTGGGTTGACATCGACTTATCCGCGCTACCCTGAAATATGCGCGAAGTGTGAAACAAAAATAATTTCTTTTGAGTAGTTTCTACGATTTTTATTCGTGTATTAATTAACCTTTACATGGCGTGATATAAAATACCTGTACGCAGCCATGCTGTCAACTCGTGTTACCGTAAGAAATAAGAGTTTTTAAAAAAATATTTTTAATGAGAAAAACGCTTATATTGGCTTACATGATTTTTAAATTGTTAATGGCATAAATTTACTTTATATGTTGAGCATTATATATGTGAAAAAAGGATTAATATAATTCTGAGCCTTTTTCAAATCCTATACAATACGACCTTCTTTCTTATTTCTTTTTAGTTAATTAGTGAAAAAGAGACAATTATCTTATGTGTATAGTTTTTTGCCGTGACCTTTCTGGCTGACGGTTCGAATCCCATTGTGGGGTCCATCATCAGGGTTGATGTCCCGGCAGGACCCTGCAATGGGATCCGAAACGTCGGCCAAAAAGGTCAGATACACACGGCAGATTAGTCCAGAACACTAACTATACACATAAGATTCTGAACGGCCGTGAAAACCTAAGAACATTTTTTAGAGATAATTATATTCGTATGTTTGTTATTCTTTTCACTGTGAAATTAATGTGTCATCTCTTTTTGTCTTCCCTTAAATGGTATTTTTACAAGTTTTACCAATTTTACAACGGATTGAATTAAAAAAAAAAATTTTGAAGGATTCTCTTTACATAATTGATTTTTCACTAGTCATTCCTAAGCGCAAAATTTCCTTGAGATTAACTGAAGTATTTACCGAAATAATTCAGGTTTAATTATGGCGGTAGAACTGAGTTACAACATGGCTTGGGAAGGGTTAAGAAAGACCTTCTTAAATTTTTACATTGTATATTAATATGTATGTAGATAATCACGAAAAGGTATTTTATCATATATATAAAAATATTGCCTTACTCTTTGCTCTCCAAATAAAATATATAAATCATATAATCAATTATATAAATATACATTTTTAGCGTGGTGATTTTTAAACAATCCAAAATCTTGAGAAAAATTCGTTATTTGATAAAATATATTATATAAAGCTGTTGTTTTTAATTGGTCGACACTTTAGTTGCGATAAATACATATCCGGAAGAAATTATACTAAAGTAATTAATCGCATTTTTATTTGTTATAAAACAAATACTTTAAAAAAATATATAAAAGTATCTCCGCGTTATATTTATTTTTAAATAACTTACTGTTCAAAAATATTCAAAGCATAATAAAAATTAAAACATAAGCTGACGTATGTTGTCAAAGTAAATTATACCTAAATAAAAAAAGTATAAACTTTGATATAATATGTATAATAGTGATCTATATTAGTTTAATTTTCTCATTAAATTAATTAAATTAACTAAGTCTATTACAGTTACAACATATTGATGACCAAATCAGATTATTGATTTTTTTTTTAAATAACAATCTGTTGAAATATTACAAAACATATTACATTATCTGGTGAATTTTTTATGCGGCTTACACAATGTATATTTTAACATTGTTAACTCGCTTTGTTAAACGGTACCCGAGTCAGGGGGAGATGTGAACCATATTTCTGTGAGGGTGCGTGCCCCGGGGGGCCCGCACGAAACCTGTGGCAATATTTTCTTAGGAACGTTTTTGTTGCTTTTAAAGCAAATTGTTTATTTGTCTTCTACCCCGGGCCATGTTATAATCATTTTTTAAATTTGTTTGTTTTTGGGTACAAATTAAATTTCGTAAAATTAATTAACAAATCGGCCTTCGATATCAAGGTTTATTCACATTTTCGACTTATATGCTTCAAATAAATATATGAAACCTGTCCCAGGAAAGGCGCAAAAGGAGTAGATACACAGATGATATCTAATTTAAGTAATTACCTACTGGTAATGAGTTCAAAATTACGAACAGTGTCAGTCTCTGATATCTCTAAGCCACAATCACTGCCAGTGATTGAGTATCTGAAAACGTCGTGATACGTGATTCACGCCTAAAAGTATTCTTCTTCTTCTTCTTGTGCCCTATCCGTTCAACGGACGTTGGCTATCGTGACTTAATTTACTGCGGCTCGGAAAAGCTATACCGTAGACTGGCCAAACCATTGTCTTTCATTCTTCAGCCATGATGTTCTCCTTCTTCCAGGACCCCGACTTGTAGCAATCTTTCCCTGCATTATGAGGTGCGATATCTCGTACTTCTCCGGATGTCTCATAACATTTCCGAGATATTGAAGTTTTCGGATTTTTATTGTTTTTGATACTTATTCATTCTATATTCATCTGAACCATAACATCATCATTCGTAACTCTATCCATCTCCAATACCAATCTCAGCCGACTCCATAATTGAACATTGGCTCTGGAAGGTAGCACTATTGTGTCGCGTTATCGCCGGAACGGTACATTACACATTTAATTACGAAAAATAATTTAAGACGATGTCTGATTGTGTATTTGTTTGTGTAAGTTTGTCTGTGACATATCGTTTTCCTGTTTTTTTTTTGTAAAATTATATTCTCAAAATAGTTTTGATCTTTATTGCCTGCACTATCTTATCAACAAACAATCAGCGATGGTTTTGTTATATAATATAATTAAATTTTTCTCAAATATACATATAAAATTATTGATTGTGTATTCCGAAAATTATCATCACGTAATTTAGAAGTTGGCGGCAAATTTCCCGAAGGCTTTTCGGGGCGAACCACTCGGCTCACGTCACACACACGCGCCTCACGCGGCGGCGGGCGGCCCGACCTCTGTACCAAATTTCTTTTCGAGCTGCAAAAACTAAATAAAGCACGGAGTGCCGGCCTCGTCGCTCTCCCCGGCCGTCGGCTGTCGGGTAGCGTCAGGCGGTGTCGCCGCCTCGGGTAATTCAATTTCCCGAGTCCCTCGCAGCCTTCCTCCTCTCCCGCTGCGTCCCTGTCCGCGCCAGAGCCGGATCCGTCTAGACTAGTATTTAGTCTGATTTCGAATGCCGGAACGCACACGTCACGGAGAAGACTGTGCAGGAGATTCTGGGTAACCCCAGTGTGCAGATCAATTCTTATAAGTAATCAACGCCGCCCATCTCTCTATGGACCTTGATGTAATAAGTAGAGATCGCTAGCAAATTATATTTTACTATAAATTAAATGTATCAATTAGAAAGATATAATCAATTTATCGAAAAAATAACTTTTTCTACCCCGAGAAACGCGCTGACCATTACACCATATCAATCTAGTATAGCAGTGGAGTGGGGTATTTATATCTCGATACAAATAGTTAAATTGTTAGATTGATAATGCCCTTACAAGGCGAAACGCGTCTCTAGTAAATTAAAAGAGTAGAATCAAAAACAAGTGTTTTATTTTCACATATGTGATTATGGATTAAACAGTAAAAAAAAAAAAAATCTCGGTTGAGCCTTTTTTCCGTAAAGCTTATTTTAACTGTTCATCAATCAGATTCCTCGCTTAAAGAAATGATTTTTTATTATTTCTGTACGTACGTAAGATTTGTTAATTGAATTTTAGCCCTTTGGTGAATGGGTCCTAGACCCGCCCCTGTCCCGCCCCTAATCCTCGCCTCCCCCATGATCGAGTTAAGGGCGCTAGAGGGCACTGCCCTCTGGAGCCACCCCTCCCCAGTATATAACCTGCTATTATTTCGGTCACTTGCATAGTTTCCCCCGAGTAGGTGTAGGTGGGAGGTAGTAGGGGAGTCCAGCTGTGTGAACTTTCAACATTCGGGAGGAATCTCCATTAATATTATAATTGGTGTCGACTAGTCGGTAGTCATTATCAGCTTTAAAGAATATCACATACAAAAACAAACATTTTTTATATATTACGACACACACACACTATCGCGTCTTAATTTCCACGGTGACAGAAAGAGTAAATAGATTGCTGTTATTAAACAAATATCAGATATCTTATAGAGACAAAAGTATTTTCCATTAAATGTAATAAAAAATTGCTTTGTTTCTAAATATATTTATAAATCCAGTAATTTTCTGTTCTTGGACATATTCAAATATTGCTAAATAAATATTTCTTTCCACATCTACCTAAGCTACAGTAGTAATCTCTCTTTAACGATCATCTCAGGACGATTATAAAATTTTTAAATAATCACCGGGATATGAACCCGGGATTTTTGAATTGTGGGGCGGTTTCTCTCCATTACAGTTGTATTTGTAGTTGTGCTGAAGACACATGTGTATAAACCCGCGAATGTCTCCATTCTGCAGGAATTGAACATCAAGGACTCTCGAGCTGCAGCCTGAGAGGAATCTTTACATTTTTGGGCATCTCGCGAGAAGGAGAAGATAGGTTAGAGAGAAGCTTGTTGCGGTGATAGATGAAGAGGAAAAGGTTGTACCTGTTGGACCGACTCTGTTGGAAAAGGCAACAGGCACATCTCTGGAATCTTAAGATCTGCAGGATGTAAAGGAGAATAGTCAAGGAGTTCATGGAGATGATCCTCAATTATGAGGGATCGACGTGGATGTGGTTTCTTTTACTCTCTCTTTCTCTCGTTTTCAGCGCGAAATGCTTGGATATCGACTTCTCACTCTTATTTCTTGTATACAATTGTAGATTTTCACAGTATACCCCGCTCAGGTGGACTATTGAAATCTTATACGAAACATTGGCTATGGCAGTAACCTATCCGCGGCGGAGTAAGCCAGAAAAAAATTATTACTATTGTTTTAACTATTAAATCAGTCTGAATCGGCGACGATTTGATTTGTTTTTTAATATTGACGATAACTATGTTATTTGTACGTACACTTCTTCTTCTTTTAAATAGGCAATACACGCTTCAAGAGTGATTTGTGCCATTTATCTAGGTAAAACACCATTTTATATTTTAAAAAAAATACTATAATATTATAGAATACGAAATATTACATTACAAGTTGATACCATTGTCGTTTAAAAAAAATTCTATTATATAGATTAAATGTGGCGAGTTAAGGAAAATAAGAGATGACACAAGTTAACCGGGAGTTGAAAATTACTATTGATGAGATTACTGAAAAAAAAACCTGTGATTCGCAATAGATAAGCAAAAAAGATAAGGTGAAGGGTTTCCTCCTCGGCACCACACTCACACATTGGAGAATCTGTTAAGTTCAATCTGAATAAATATGAGGCCACCTGGCAATGCCCAATTCTAATTCTAGAGATATTTGATATTGTTTTTTTTGGAAACTTTTGTACGTACACTTATTGTATTAGAAATCATATTTTCAAATAATTTTGTCACCCTTCGTTGGCCGCCGGGGTTTTGTCGGCGTCATTTCATGAATATTTGGAATAATAAACGAAGTGGTTAATGTCTTTGCTAAATATACAGTCTTAATCACCATTACTGATGTACAGAGTAATATGCATATGAAAATGATCACGTGAAAATAAAGTAAATAATTTAAATTAAAAAAATAAAATAAAGCTAAAAACGAACTTATTAACCCGAAATTCGAACCTACACTCGAACAAATAATCTAATATCTAATCAAACGTTTTAACCGCTATGCCACTGCGGGTGATGCAAGGTGTGCGCGTGTGAGGATACATGTGTTAATATTACGCATTATAAATAAATTTTAGGGTTTTATAATATATGTAGATAATTTGTTTAATGTGTTTTGATTTGTAATCAAAAGTGCGTCATCATATTTCCCTTTCTATGAATGATCTCATTGCAGACAGTGAGGCGGGTAGGTACGGGCACTCGGTACTCAGTGGGCCGTTTCGTATTGTCGGGCATTAAATGCGACCGGTATTGCAGTGACCGTAACAGATATTCCATCAGCGCTTTGTGGCGCTTATCGTTTGACACTCTTTGTTGAAGGTAGCATTCGATCGGATCAAATTGTAACAATTATCTTGTAGTATGAATTTCAAAACACGCCTTTTATCGGTCCACTTGCAATGCGAATAATTTGTTACATAAATACTTGTATTACTTAATCATTATATTGATGATGTAGATGAAATCCTGTGATTGTAATCAACGGTACTCTAGAAACCAACCTACAATAAACCTTTGATTTACAGTAATTACACGAAAATCCATTCTCAGAATCTACAGAAAACCATATAAGTTTCCCTCTGACGCACTGTTTGAGGAATGTCAGCTTCTTGATATTCGACAACTCCATGGAAAAGGGCTGATCCTTTATTTTCATTCCAACAAACAGCTTCATCAATATCCATCTCATAATTATGCTACGAGAGCAAAAACGAATAGGCTCACCATTAAGCCTTAAATGAAGGTTTGGTCAATCCTTTCATATATTTTTGGCCCCCAAAGCCTGTAACATTTTGCCGATCAGTATGAAACAATTCTCGATGGACAAACTCAAACACCATCTCGGGAGCTGGTTATTGGGTGTTGGCAGAAAGGAAACTGAACAAAGATTCATGGAAATGATCACATGAACAGAACATCATTTCTTTATATTCATTTTTTTGTTTTGCATAGTGTTTCAATCATGGGACAGCGAGAGTATTTGACTTATTTATTATGTTATTAGAATCTTTAAAAGCCTGTTTTAATATTTTTGGTTTAAGTAAAATAATAATAATTAATATTAATAATGGTTTTCATATTTGTATGATAGACAACGGATGGACCTGTCTCCTTTAGTACAGACTTCGGTCTAGCTAAGGAGACAGTGAACATCTCTTAGATTATGAAGCTTGTTCGCTTTTTTAATATATATTTATAAGAATGTTAATATGTTACAATGGAACACTCATCACAAAATCCCAATTTATCTCATAACTAGTTTAAATCTGTATTTTTAAGATTGTCTGACTCTGAGTTTTGAGGTGTTTGTGTTTATGTTGCATTGGTTATGGTCACCGCCCTCGGTATTTCACGTTATATAGCAATGATCGGAAGTGAGAGCAGTTATTTACTCGAGAGTTTTTCAATACGAAAAACAATTTTTCTCAAGGGTTAAAGGGGGAATTTCATTTAGGGAAATGGCCTCGTGGAATTTACTTTGCAATTCTTTCTTTGTAATACTTTTCCCCTTTCAGTTGGAATCCATTATTCTCCGGGTGTTGCCAACTTCTTTGTGCAACATTTTTTTGCGTAAACTCTTTAGTCTTCCATCGATTTTCCGCCGTCGGCTGTGCGAGGAAATCGCCTCGGAGAGTTGACATAACGCCTGACACCTGATCCGATTCCAAAACGTTTTATGTTCTCCGGTCGTTACCTCTCTCCGCCCTAGGTGACGAAAGACTACGTCACGCACGAGCGTCCGTTCAATGTTGCTTTTCATTGTCCAATCGATAACTTTCCAAAATTTTACGTGCAGACTGAAGTTTTACGAACCGTTCCAGTTAGTTTTTCTTCTGTTTGGGTGATTTATTGCGTGCGGTAAATTGCGTTCCATAACGATTGACTGTTGAATTATATTGTGCACAAATTAACGGATAACCAACTGGTTGTGCTTGTTATATACCTATATGGTGTGCATACGTATGAGTGTACTCTAGGTTACACGTTCAGATCAACACAACACGTACAGGTACACACTTCATAAATCAAAGAGGCACTTACAGGAATATCACAAGTTTATTCACTAAAGGTTACAAAATGTATTATATATGTTCAATTCATACTATTTCGCTTTGACACGTTGGGAAATGTCGCGTGTCACGTCATTAGACTTCGTTGACATTGAACGCACTTCTACGCTTGGGTTCTTTGTACGACAGTTTTTCACGCCGTTTCCCCGCGGGAGGGTAGGCAGAGAGAATAGAGCGCCACACTCTTCTGTCCTGACACACAATTCTCGCCTCATTCACATTCATGCAAGTTCGACGATCATTGAGACTTCCAGTGTCTCGTTTACCTGGTCGTGCCAAGTCTTCCGCGGATGTCCTCTACTTCCGGTGCCATCGACACTTGCGTCATGCATCTTTCTTACCATTCAGTCCTCGTTCATCCGTTCAATGTAACGAGCCTTTCTTAATCTGGATTTAATGGATCTGCCACGTATACGAAATGAGATTACTTAGGTTACCATCCTCTCCTCATTCCATATGATCAAACGACTTAAGTGATCCTTTCTTAAGCTTACTCACTGTACTAAGGTCAGCATTACATTCTTTCCTTATTTCTTATTCTTTACTTTGTCATAAATGGATCTGCCACATATACGCCTGAGTGATCTCATTTCCACTGCATTCAGTGTACTTTCGTTCCTCTTCTGCCAGCTGCAAGCCTCACTTCCATGCTCCATTATCTTCTTGCCTCAGCTGGCAAGTTCCCATCAGCCATAATTCCATTCGAAGCGCCGCTCCTCTATTCCCTGTCTCTTATACACGTCGGAAGGTCCGCGCAGAAAATCATGTCCAAGTGGAGATTCTTCAATCTTCAGAAGGGCTCCCAGACGACTCCGGCGGCCGACAGTATCGATTCGCGCCAATAAATTATTTAAACTAGCCGTACCCGATTTAAATAACAAATAAGCATGAAAAATTCAGGCTGAATTATGTTCCGACTCAGTGCCCACCTCGTTCAAACTTCGGCCGGAAAGTTGGCCATCAAATATGTATCCGCAGACGAAACTGCGATCAATCGAATTCGGCTCCGTGGTGTTTCATGGGATTTTGTTTGTGTTCTCCTTGAATTATGCACGTGCGTAGGCCCCGCTCCGCTAATTGGCGGTGTTAGTCTGTGCATATTGCATCCGGGCACGACTGTAGATTGCAATTATGCCGGCAGCGCTGTGTACATTCTAGTGATTTAAAAAAAATCCTACTCTTGACCCACTGTTGTGATTGTGATTGGTATTCGATAATATCAGTGATTGGAAACTGTGACTGTGATCACTCTTTCGTTACTAACGCGCGTGCGCTGCACGATATCACAATACACGAAATAAATTTAAAAAAAACAATTTTGACATAATTCTAGCATTAATAATTGAATATCATCACCGAGAGAATGTAAAAACCATTGTGAGTTTATTTTTCGGGTCAAATTCTCAGCGTTTCGGTTCAAATGCGTAAAAAGTTTTGGCAGAATCTACTAGACGGGGCTGATCACGAATTGTAACATCATTCCTACATGAATATTTTTGTCTCATATACACGTGCGCCGCATATCAAATATAAATTAAATTAAAAAATGAATCACGTATTACAATATTTATAGATATTCAATCAATGATAGTGATTGTGATTGTGATTGACTCACGATTCGTGATTTTGAGCTCGCTGAAAAAATGTAATATCTTAAGTTTAGAAAACTTGATAATAACTAACTGATTTGCCATCACGCCGGATAGAGCGCTAAATTTTTCTGTCCTGACACATTATTCTCGCTTTATCCTCATTCAAACATTGTTGAGGCTTCTAACAGGACCATCCTCCAGTATCTAGTTTACCTGGTTCTCTATTTCTGGTGCCATCAACACTTACGTCATATATCTTTCGTACCATTTTTTTTTTACTTATTTCACATTTTTACAATTTTTTTATAACATGAATTAAGTATTTTACATTATTAAAATTACATGTTTTTTTTTTTTCATTTACCTCTCCAAAAAAGAGACTAGCTCTTGTGCTTGGAGAGGGAGTTACTCTATAATAATTCTATATAGAGAGTTATACATTTATAGTCTATTTGTGTGCTTCTGAACCATTATCTTCTCATTCATCTGTTCCATATCACCAAACCACTTAAGTGACCCTTTCTTTATCTTACTCAGTATACTAACATCAGCTTTACATTATTTCCTTATTTCTTCATTCTTTACTTTGTCATAAATAGATCTGCCACATATACGCCAAAGTGATTTCATTTCCACTGCATTCAGTCTAACTTCTCTTCTGCCAGCTCCAGACCTCGCTTCCATACATCAGTGTCGCTACCAGGACTGCATCGTATACCTCTAGTCTTACCTCGGTTGACAAGTTCCCGTTAGATACAATTCCATCTAAAGCACCGATCACTTTATTCCCTGCAGTCACCCTCCTTTCGATATCTTTCTCAGCATTTCCGTTTCTAATAAACATACTTCCCAAATACACACTCATCTACTATTTATTACCTACAAGCATCATGCACGTTGTCTTGCTTTCCTCCTTCTTGAATACCATCACTTTCGACTTGTTGACATTCATAATAAGGTCGCTTTCCTTGCATACATTGGACATGCGTAACTTGATACTTAATCTGTCGAGACCAGTTTAATAGTCCACTCCTTTTTGTCATTAATAAATTCCATGACATTGATATATTTTATGTTCAAAAACTTAATAGACAAAATTCGTAATATGTAAATGATTTTTCCTTGTTTTTATGCTTTTTTCTTGTCCATTGTGAAGTATGTTAGGATGTAAAATATTTGTCACATTTTTTTGTTCTATCTACAGTTCGCTATTCGACATGCTTGTGGTTTAGTGGTTACGATACTCGCCTAGTGATCTAGCGGTCGGGGGGTTCGAGCCTCGTTCCAGGAGGTCATCAAGTCAGTCCTATTTTCATAGCACAAGTTTGAAAATAGTAAGAATGGTAGATTGTAATATCACGATGTAATTTCTAGAACTTTCTGTCGCATAATATATTTTTTTATTTTAAAAGCAAGGATAATGTATGACGACTATAAACAGCTGATGTGTAAAGCGCTCTAGAGGTGAAAGTTTTCACGAATATACAAATTATCCAATATTATTATTATTAGATACTTTACGGAAACTCAACGTGATGTTTCACTCATTTTTATTACTTCTCTAAATATCTTTCCACCTTAATTTTTTATTTTTAAAGTTGTTTTCCGTTCAAGAATTTTTTTTAAATTATTTAAATTAAAAGTCATTGACAAAAATGCGCAGTCAAATGGCTTTTACTTTGATTAATTTAATTTATTTACGTACTCTAAAGTCATTCTTAATTGAATTTGAAGGTTAAAATCGGTCATTATTTTCGAAACAACCTAAAAGTTTAACAAAGTATATACTCTCGATACAGATTTAGATTTATTTTTGTACCAACTTGGCAAGCGAATAATTTTGTTTCGAAATGCGGCGTCGGCGTGAAATGCAATTTGCACTTCCCGTTTACAATTTTTACCGCCAGTTTGTGCATTCTCGTGTCAATTTGTTATTTTTACAGCCAATTTTCTATTTGATAAATTCAATTTTTTTCACCATCTTGGATTAATGTGCCGGCCTGAATAATTAAATAATATTTCTAGCCATGAAATACATTAATTTAAATATTAATTGATATAGTTGAGTTGTTTATCTTTTCCCGCGAATCGCGTTCAATATATTATGTACGAGTAATTGAATATGAATAAGGTGTTCTCTTGTATACCTTCGATAACTGTTATTACCGGGTTTCGTATTGATAATATGGTCATGTATGAAGAATGAAACGAATGAAACGAATGAATGAACCACTAACCTTAATTGACAGTAGCTGCATGGTCCGATGTTATTGTTCTTATCTCTGGATAGTATTCCGACCGACCAAAATGCGCATCGAGAGCTCCTGATAAGACGACGTACTGACCGCAATTGAGCTCCGACCGTAGTTTGACAGCGATCCTTCAATCTCCGAAAGCGGCAGCATTCACACAACATAAATGACCAATATAATCAACAAGAAATCTCAGGGGTGCCAGTCGAAGGAACAAATGGTGCGTAAACAGAAGTCTTACATGCTTTACATGTGTGAAATGTCTGCTTCCTTTGAAATGTATCTGTATTCTACTCTCAAGAGTACATTGAATAAGCTGTAAGTAACTAACGTTGGTTACGATATGCAGCGGAACCACTATATTTGTCATTAAATCGTTCCTGAGCGTCTTGAGGAATATGGAACCTGACGAAAATAAAAACATTTTTCCCATAAGAAATATGAAATTCAATTAATCCGCTCCCAGCTCCTAAAAATGGTATATAATTTTTTTTATTTTTTTTGTCAAACCTTTAGATTTATTGTACTGAGAAGACATGATGTAAGACGAAAGAGTAGGAAAGTTGCTATTGTTTAGAAGAAGAGTCGCCATCAATAAAAACACGAGTAACTAATTGTGATAAGAATATTATGAGAAATATAGGGAATGCTAACTATGTAAGCGTGTATATATATATTGTAGTACATATCAAGTTATTGAACTCAATATAAATTACGGAACATAAATATATTTCGAAAGCGTGAAGCCTGCACCGTACTAACGTAAAGCCTTAGTGAAACTTCAGGAAAAATGGCAAACTTTTTGTTTTCAATATTTCTGTTTTACCTTTTGTAAAGGACCACCGTTTGCCGGCGCTATACATTAATGAAAAGATTGTCTGAAATAATAAATCGCCCGCGTAACTGTTTTCTGAAGTAATATTATTCCGGCTTCTGCTTGATTCAACGCCGAGTTAATTCTAAAAGGTCATCGCAAATTCTATAACCTTTGGCAGTCTGTCGGCATGTTTGCGAAATAAGCAAAATTGCTCTCTTTTGGCCCGTGCCAACGGAATGAGACACGATGTATTGAGTCTCAGAGATTTAGTTGTGATTAATTTCAGAACGTGTTTCGATTTGACAGCGAGAACAGTGAAACTAGACGTACTCGTCATCAAAACAATAGGTGTCTGCATTTAATTATTCTGAAAAATTTGACTAACAGAAGGCATCAAATTACGAAAGTTTTACCGACATTAAGGATTGATTAAAATTATTCACAGTTAAAGTTTGATTAAAACCCAATGACGGACGTAACATCAACGGTCTGACTGACGTTTGAACGACAAACAGTAAGATTTAAATGTGGCGTGAGACAAAATAAATATCAATCCCTACGTTGGTTGCAAGTGGGGGTAAAAAAAATTCTGAAATTAGGTGTATAGACGGTTGATAATGCCTGTTTCAGAGGTTAAGATAACGAAAATCTCATATAAATCACATCCGTGTACACGAGCCATTTGATAAATTACTCGTTTTAAGATCTATTTGTATAAATACAAATATCCCAAAAGTAGTTTTCATAATAAAAATTCTGTAATAAAATAATGGATGGGTTTAATAGAAAAATGTTTATTTTGCATTTAAGCATAGTCCCTCAGAATTTATTTCTTAAAAATTACGTTTTCTAAATGTGATCCGTTATTTCGCTGGCACTCTTCTAAACGGGAGGCATAATTTCTGAGAACTGCTCGCTGATCGCTGCCATTTCTTATGGTCCAGAGGGGGTAGATTGTCACTGTATATACCTTTGATTTAAGGTAGCCCCTAAGAAAAGTCCATTGGTGTCAAGTCGGGGCTACGTCACCTCGTCGGGATATCAATTTTTCAGGGAAAATTTAATGAACAACTGGTAAGGAGATGCGGCTAGTGATCAGCATTCCCCGTTGCGTTGGTGTAGCGAATGAACCAAAATGATAAAAACTTTCGGGACATACTGTAGTTAATGTGTGATTTTTTTTTCAATATAACAAAATTTTGATGTAATGATGCGTGCACACTCGTCTCAAAGTTTGTCGGAATAAACATTGCTAGTTGTGAAACCTTAGTTGAAGAATTGTTCCGCAAAACCCAGCCGGTCGGTCCTCCACATCGGACAGGACACCAGAAGAAGAGGTAGATCTATCGAGCACACTGGATCAAGCTGCACCAACCCGACCCTAAAATATTGATATACATTACACACTTCTTTATACGTATTGAATAAAAACATATACATTCGTTTCACAACCGGTTATGCGTAATTTGTATTTCTGCAAACCGGATTTGATTTCATCTTGTTTGTGTGTGTGTGTGTGTATTTTTTGCAAATTTTAATCTTTTACCAAACAACAAAACGTAATCTCGTTCGAATAATGAAATAAACCCCCATATATTTACATGTCTGGAAGATCGTCTATCGCAGACTCGTTTTTGCGCGACGTCAATTCTTAAATCATATATCGGTTTTAAAAAAAAAACATTAATCACGGTCTATAATAATACTTATTCTAGATACATTGCTGTCGCCACATAATGTTAACAGACAACATACAACAAGAGAAATAATAATATAACATTTTTTACTGTAAGATTCAACTTATTAGTTCTATTCTGCTGATGTCCTTGCGGCGTTCCGCGCTATTAAAAGTTTATAAATCGTTATTTTCGTGCGTCGGGGTGACTATATTTTCCTCAGGGACCTAGAATGCAACTGTGCAAAATTGATAATTATTACACTTTACACATTCAGGGCGGTGGGCTAGGCAGAGAGAAAGGGGAAGGTGCCCATTACAAAATATGTTTCAGATCGGTCATTGAGTGTGGACACATATATTTTTAATATTATGTCGCCTATAGTTTATAGTAATAATATTAATTAAATATATTAATTAGAAAGATATACATATAAAATCAATTTTATCGAAAAAATTGTTGTTGCGCCACAGGGATTCGAACCTGGATCTCTTTCCAAACCGGGGAAGGTGCATTTATCCAACTATATATGTGTATCTTTCTAATTAATACATTTAATTAATATTTAAAATATCACAAACCTATGTTCTGAATAATTACAACTTCGCAATAGGAATGTGTTCTCCTAATAAAAGTAATAATAACTACATAATTAAATATAATAGTATATTTTGAATATGAATTGAAATTTTGCAATGCACTAATGAACGACAGAGAAAATAATATTTATTAATCCGTATCATATCAAAATAATGTTTTTTATTAAACTGGAATTCGCAGTTTTCCTTTTCACACTCGCAAAAATATCACACATTAATTATACTATCTTATATCCGGGAGAGGGGCGAGGAGAGTGTGCCTCCATTTTGCGCAGGGTCCTAAAAAATAACTATGCAAAATTGGGTTTAGATCAATAGGGTTTAGGTGTAGGATTGTATAAAGAACAGACAGACATACATTATATATTCAATTTTATTGTACAACACTATTTGTAACGGGTGATCCAAACTCAACCGTTGTCTCTGGTCTGCAGACTTTTAATTATTGCACCGATTAAACTTTATAAACATTCAAGCCTTTATGCAAAAAACAGTGCAAAGTTCCATATTAGGTGCTTAATTGCTGTGCAAGTCTTCTTATTGAGACATCTGCAACACTTTCAGCTGCAGCAGAAATGTTTTCAGTTGATCTCGTTGGGCGAGCAATGTTTCCTCTTTTCACACCAGCAACACTGCCGGAACATAATTTTTATTTTATTAACAGCTGTATGAATGAGAAGGCGATTCATATCGACCAAGAGCGCTTCTAGCTTTATGAACACTTTTCGCGAAATTTTCACAATTTCATTTACAATCCAGAAATATAAAATAAATTTAGCTATGTTTCAAATAACGGTTGAGTTTGGATCACTCTAAACTGTTACTTATAAAATAATGATTAAATATTAAATATGAGATAAGATAGATATGGATGCTTAGTATATCTTAGTAACAAGTTGGTAGTGTTCGCATGCACTACTTTCAACGGGTTACGGCCCTTGTTATCTGCCTTCGATTTCATTTCGCATGGAAATGTTCCGCCCGAAGACGTCTTGCGTATTCCAGGCACGCACCGTTGTGTTTAGTAGTGCCCTCCCCGCCGAGACCCCAGTCCCCCTCCCCCCTCCCACTATCATGTTGTATTATTTCATCCGTGAATGGATCCCCTCCCCCCCCTCCTCCGTGTTTCAGTGACTCACTCCGTCTACCTCCGAGAACGGATTGAAATACGAAATTAATTTTCCGAAAGCCTTTTATTGATAATATTTTATTGCACGAACCAGCTTGGATTGACGCGCAAATCAAGGCTCACTTTGTAGCATATTCTTCATGCACGATTTTACTTAATATGTTTTTTTCGAAGGCTTTCCGGGTAAAATGTGTCGCGAAACTTCGCTAAAAAAGTGCATAACTTTTTATAGAATAATAAAATAAATGTAGGTATATCGGTTTTTTTTTCACAAAACAAAATAATACCATCTGAACTTAAAATAAAATTGAGACTATGTTTTAAAGAGACTTAAACCAGAGAAATATATTCTAAGCAGAGGTTACATTTATAAAATGATGCCTTTAATTTTTTATGCAGTCAAAAGTCATTACTGAAGCCGAGAATTCATCACAAAATCATCATTTCATATACGTCCGTTCTCAGCCTTGTACAAATGCGTGTCGGACTCTTGTCCCGGGCGGTGGTGGCTGGAGCGCGTCGTCATATGAACAGAACAATTTTATGCCGGTAATAAATAAAATAGGTTCTCTCAAAGATGTTACACTCGGTCAATGTTTATTTAGAGATAATAAATAGTTAAATAGACATGAATAAATAATTAAAAGTGAAAAAAATACAAATCGGGTTTTAAAGTTTACCGGTAGTGGCCACTTCTTATTCTTTTAAATAGGCAATCCACCCTTCAAGAGTGATCTGTGTCATTAATCAAGTTAAAATCTTTGTTTTATATAACAAAAGTACAATAATATTACAGAATAGGAAATACTATATTACAAGTCAATACGATTGTCGTTCAAAAAACTTGCTATTATATAGATTAAATGTGGCGAGTTTAGGGAAAGAAGTTGACACAAGTTAACTGGGAGTTGAAAATTACCATTGACGAGACCAGTGTAAAAAAAAAACTGCGATCCGCAATGGACGGTAGTGGCCACATTACTGAATATGTTTTATCATTAACATGTTTTCTGTACAAGGCCATTATTTAATAAAATAATTAATTTTGCATACGTTTCAGTGTAGCGTACATGTGATCACCAAGTAAAACATTAATATATTTGCATGTTAGATTATACTCACCCATTACTGAGTGCTTGGCTGTCTTATTTTACAGCTTTTTTATTGAAATAAAATAATTGTAGAGCATATCACATATGGGTGTCAAACTGATTTACTGACAGATTTGATCAGAAATATTATATTGTCCTTGTGTAATATGGATCGCTTTCGTGAAACCTGGACTCGAGAGAGAAACAAGTTGGAAGCAAGAAAAGTGGTCCATAATAGGTAGACATGATAACACATACAAAGATAAAAATACATACACTAAATAATGAGCAAGGCGAATGCAAACACCTCCGAGAAAGTTTTAGATGCGGTCAAGGACAGAGACCGAGAAGAACAGTTTTGTAATGTGCAAGAAGAATTAATATGAATAATCAAGATAAATAATTATTATTAAGCAAATTTTAAAATGCACGTAATAAACTAATTAAAATTAAGGATAAATAAGTACCATTTGATGACATCCAATGCTGTAGTGCTAAATAAAACAGTATCAGGGTGGTATTTTATTTAATCCCTTCTTTTTTTACGTTATTAAGAAATGATTTTAGCCAAACTGTGTACAGTAATACCCCGAAGTTACGCGATAGGTGGGACTGACGAAAATCGCATATAAATACATACAATTTTGTTTAATCGGGACCAAGGACTAACAAGAACACTTGTTTAGAAGAAAAATATTTAATAAAATTGGAGTTCTTTATACATAATATATTAATACAAAATATTTAAAAAATAAACGATTTACGTAAAAGAGTCATTTCGATGTTGATGGCTTTACAAAATCTAAGAATGCCTTCTTTTTTCACACAGAATTTCTTCGTAGCAAGCTAATAATTTTTTTATTCCTTGCTTTATAGCTATAACGAGCTCATCGATTGTTAGCCTCCTGACTAAGGGAATCCAACAGCTCGCGAAACACATCCAACGCGTATCACAGTAAAGAGAAACACTGAATATAGCGGGCGGCAGTGTCGCCAAACGAACCGCGTAACTTTGAGTTCGCGTAAGTCGGGGTATTACTGTATATGTAAATTTAGGGATGTCTGTTGGGACACCGCATCGCGCCTAGATAACCCATTTCTTAACCAAAAAAACATATAAATTTCCTCGTAATGACTTTCACGTTTTGTGTAAGCCACCATAGGTCAATAGTAAGATGTAGGAGGAAAGAAAAGATCGTGTCACTATTAAAATAATACTTTGGCCTTCTAAGTAATTGTAAAAAAAAATTAATGGCACTATACATATTTTATCTATGGCGAAATGACGTCACAGCGGTGCAAAGGCGATATCGTTATTTTGTCCTTGCTTACGTCATTATGTAATAAAAGTGTTGAACAAATTGCTCACCTAATAACATATTCTCATGATTACTTTGTGGGCATTTTACAATACTCATCGCAGCTTATATTTCATTATCATTATCACGTCCATTGTAGTTGGTTTTCACTGCCATTACCGACACGACAGGGGCGGAGCCAGTTGACGCGTGCTTGGACACATGATCGACAAGACGTATTGTATATGTCGAATGTTTGAGAACCTCGCGTAAGATCATATTTATACTTTTAAAATTAGCAATATTATCTTTGTGGTTAAAATTCATATTTTTATTTATTATCTTTGTTTTATTAACCACTCAATTGAGTTTAAATACATCTACCGGTTTCGAAAAATACCATTTTCTTCTTCAGGATGTCATAACTAACTAAAACATGTATTATTGTTTCTTAGACAGAATCTATTTTTAAAAAGAAAAAGAAAACACGCTTTATTTATCTCGTTGGAGATAAATAAAGCGTGTAAAACTAATCAAAAAATTATAAACAACCAACTAAATTTAACTACGAGTCCCATTCTAAATTTTTTTCCTAAAAATTATTCGAGTAAATTTGTATTAAGTAATGATTTGAGTTAGGTACTAAAAAATTTTTTTTTTTTTTTTAAATAGATTATGACAAAGAAACAATAATATATGTTTTAGTTAGTTATGACATCCTGAAGAAGAAAATGGTATTTTTCGAAACCGGTAAATGTATTTAAACTCAATTTAGTGGTTAATAAAACAAAGATAATAAATAAAAATATAGATCATATTTAGTTTTATGGATTGTCTCAGTACATTGTAGCTAAGGGTAGTGTGCTGTTTAAAGAAGACATCATTTTTATTAATAACTCTATTAATAACTTAATAACTTTTTTAATACCATGAGCGATTTAACATTTCAATATTGTACGTCACACCAAGCGCGATTACGAGTAGTTTTAGACTTTGCAGAGACGGGATTAAATACCATTTCCAATGTCGTATATTTGATATCATTCTACCATCTGTGGTCCACAATTCAATACGTACACATCAATACAATTTAATTACCATTACAATTTTTACATCTCATTCCACTGAATTGAATATTAGCGGTGTACGCAAACACAAACTACTTAATAAAATTAAAACACGTTTTTAATATTCTACTTCCTATCATTAATAAGTATTTAATATCGTATTATTATCGTTTTAATATAACATACACGCCGAATATGGTTGGCGGATAAAAAAAAAACTCAACCATTTAGAGAACAAAAATAATACGAATTGCATTTTTAATTTGATTTGAAACTCGTACATAACGCCATGCCCAATCTCGACTTTTTGTCGAAATCTGGCTACCGCTCTGCGCGCACCGGACGCGGCGCGCCCGCGGCACCGGTCACGCGGCGCGCGGCGCGCGGCGGCTCCGCTACAACTCTCATTTTTTATCTACTTCCGTTTCTGCGCTCCCGATACACCCAGTGTCATAATGCATTGTTTCATTATTGTTCTCTTTCGCCGTTAATTATGACGCATCTTGGCCACGTGGCTATCGTTAGCGATCTCAGTTAACTGTCTCTCTGATGAATTATGAAAGAAATTTACAGTACATTTTCACATTCAATTATTATTATGATTCTACAACAGAGGCTGGGTAATATTGTCGCTATCCGCAATCATATTTATTTCAAATAGAAATTCTTCATTTTTAAATGTTTGCCAATCCACGATGCCATAACTGCATCCGCCATATTATATTGACGTAATAAATAATTATCTTATCGTAAGTCATCACATTTAATATATGTGTAGTTTATCTATTCCAGCCGATTGATTTAAATAAGCGAACTAATCAATAAGTCTCGTATAAATTAATTTTATACTAGTCGTATCAACTTCAGTATGCATATATCGACGCCATAAAACTAGTGTCCGACCGAAGGTCAGTTTTTAGCCGAAGCCGAAGGTTCAATCGTACTTAAAAATCTCAGAACACCGACTAGACAATACAAATTCTACACTGTTACTTAGTTTTCTGCGTTATGGTGTAGATTAATAATTATTAATATATCCATTAAATAAATAAATGGCAGTTTTCCATAAATGATAAATTAGAAATGATATTTCATTCGTAATAGTTCGTGCGTTTTCGGCACTTTTCGGCGGCTTGAACACTTTTTGGCAAATTGAATAATTGCAAAGAATAGAAAAAGTGTTTTTTTGCTTTACGCTTCTCTGCTAAAAGTGGCTTACATCAGCTGACCAAAGTTAGGTATGTATGACTATTTTGAATATTTAAATAAGTAAATAATTCAAGCATTTTTATTACAATTTGATGAAATATCAAACAATTTTTAATGAGCAATTTTTAATAGTATTATACTTTTAAAATTAGCAATATTAACTTTGTGGTTAAAATTCATATTATCTAAACACCTACCACGAAACATTAGACCGGCATTTTATACAAATAATAGTATAGGAAATTTACTCATAAATTCTAAAGACAAAGATGATAAATTTAACAATTCTGGTGTCTATAAACTTAGTTGCAAGGATTGTGCTGCATTTTATATTGGTAAAACGGGTAGAAATTTTAATATAAGAGTAAAGGAGCATTTGAGATGTTTGAGCAATAGTGGGTTTTCAGAATTTTCTAATCATTTGATAGAAAATGGTCATGGTTTTGATAAAAAAATTGGGTTTGTCAATTTTGCATGTAAACGGTGTTGGTCACAAATTAAATAATTTGGAATCGTTGGAGATAAATAAAGCGTGTATAACAAATCAAAAAATTATAAACAACCAACTAAATTTAACTACGAGTGCCATTCTAAAATTTTTTCCTAAAAATTATTCGAGTAAATTTGTATTAACGAACTAAAAAAAATATTTTTTTTTTAAAATAGATTCTGGTAAAGAAACAATAATATATGTTTTAGTTAGTTGACATGCTGAAGAAGAAAATGGTATTTTTCGAAACCGGTACATGTATTTAAACTCAATTAAGTGGTTAATAAAACAAAGATAATAAATAAAAATAAGTATAGTATTAATAATAATTAGAACAACAAAATATTTAAATCGCTCTCTGTATAATTAGTAATGTAATTTGCTAACAAATGACAAACTAACTGTCTAATTATTCAGTTTTGGTTATGTGGCGTCAATATACGCGCTAATTTTAATGCTCGCTAAATTTTAACGATCATATAAAGGGCTTTGTGATCTTGTCCTCCGTCAATAAATGTTGAAAATATCATTAGTTATGCTTTCGGCTACATTCATTGTGTATACCAGAGGTTATTATAATAAATCATGTAATACGAAGCAATCAAATATCTGGTGGATAGAGATGGACATCTCGTCACACTACATGAGAAATGTATATGGTCTCATCGAATTTCATATATTATGACGTTCGTTTTCACAAACTGAAAGATATTTTGACTTTAGCAGAAACGTCGCGTTCAAAACAAAATCGTTGATCATTTTGACTGGCTGAACGCGGGCTGATGGGAACGCTCGCTTATTAACGTTAACGTCATTCATAGTTATCGCTCAGCGTTATCCTCCTCAGTCCATTCACTGCGCCAACCGCAAGTCTGTTGTCTGTATTTTCCCGCCGTATCCGGTTGCGACCGCTCCCGCTCTCTTCCCACTTCCCACGGTCTCGGACCACTGGACCACTGGACCACTGCACCAGCATCACCGAGCACGGGATCACTCCCCGTAACGTTGATGTCTTCATCCACCACGTCACAGGATGTTCGAAGGATGACCGACACGTATTTACATATTTAGTCTATTCATTAACGATATGGTGATATTACTCATCATCATATTCATACTCACTGCTGGATGAAGGCCTTCTCCATGTATCTCCATCGTTTGTCTCATCCATTGTTATTCGCTGCTGCAGATGTAAATAATTTAGTCAGTTCAGCGAATTTTAGGGTGGCCCGTCGGCAGTGGGACTCTTGATTCCCCTCGGGTACCATTGGTTGACTGCGTTCGTCCAATGGCCGTCCTTCGAGCGACGCGGTTTGCTCTTTGTCATTTATTTTTCTTGGCGTATTACTTGTAAACCCGCACGTACATGATATTAAATCACGCGAATAAACATTTAAGTTTGAGGAATTGTTTTATGGTTCATTTTGTTCTGACACTGTTGGTACAGTGATTTCAGCGTAATCAGTACGAAGATAATAAATTCGTACATTTTTAATATAGTTCTATTCTAAAGAAAAACGTGTTTTTAAATCATTTATAAACAAATCTCTGAAAGGCATCGAATTAGTTCACCGATCGGAATCTCGATTTCATTATAAATTAGATCAATCGGAATGACATCACATCGATTGATAAATAATGCCTTACAAGTACATAAGGCGGCTGCTGATTTCATATCATTCTCATCCGTCGGAGGAGTGTATGAGACATGCCACGAATCAATTATAATACAACACGATCGTACAAATGCCAGCCTGTGCAGATATTTATGTGTTTAGGTAAAGTAACTTCGCTTGGAATTATTTCTTTGATCTTTTGAAACGATTAATCTGAATAAAAGGTAAACTTGTTTTATACCCCGCCCCTGCGCTTTCGTTTCGTGCGGCAGCTCGAATGAATATGTCACTCATTGTCGGTCCAAAGTTATCCAACTTTGGAGTGAGTGCGCAGTGGCAGTTGCAAAAACAACCAGTTTGAAGATGTTTAGGGAGAATAAGTGCCGAGGCCAGACTCCATACAGCCATCGTGAGAAAAGCAGCGGACTGTATTAATAATGAATTGGCGTTTTCTTTTAGCAACCGGACTTCTACCACCGATTCTATGGGCGGTGTCGCACGTGTGAATTTATTAAGTTATTTTAATTGTATTTATATTACAGGCGCGGTGTATCCTTTAGCCATCAAAATATCTTAATTAGAAAGATATACATATAAAATCAATTTAATCGAAAAATATTATTGTTGCGCCGCAATACACAACTTCACAATAAGAATGTGTTCTCCTAAATAATAAAGTTGTATCAATGTGTCCAAAATTTAATAAAAATGAATTGATTATTCTGGCGTCTGCTATCAGTTTACTCAAAGGTATTTGAGATTCTGTAAAAATAAGGTAGATGGCTCTGTCAAATAATGGAAAGATTAAATGTATTAATATCAAAAAGGTAACATATGGGTTCGAAAATTGTCGCTGTAGCATAGTTGGATAATGCACCTTCCCCGGTTAGGAAAGTGATCCAGGTTCGAATCCCGGTGGCGCAACAATAATATTTTTCGATTAAATTAATTTTATATGTATATCTTTCTAATTAATATATTTAATTCATATTTGAAATATCACAGACCGTCTGTTCTGAATAATTACAACTTCACAATACGAATGTGTTCTCCTAAAAAATCAAAATATCGACTAACATTTGTGCCCGGGCATCATTTGTTCATGTGTTCGATTGTTTAGTGCAAATATTCCAAATATTCTTCAAAGTCTCGAATGTTATTAATTACAACACTGTAGAGATCGAGTTCTAGCGTATTTCTTGAAATAAATTAAAACAAAAAATAGACCGTGTTGCTTTTATAAAGGATACATAATTATTAATACCGACCAGTTTAACACACACGTGTGTCGTGTGACGGAAAATGTTGAATTACTCCGTAAAAAAACGCTAGCCGTGTGGATATCGCGCTATAAACCAATGTTGCCCACACAAGCATTAATCTGCACACATGTATATTATAATGTGTTAGGAAATGAATAATAAAAAAACAATTATATGCCTTTTATAAAACAGCGTGCAAACCCAACGGTTTCAAAAACTAGTTTCTCGTTTCGTAAACATGTTCCGGAACAATATGGAAACGACGCTAAACTAGACTGCAATTTTCGATCGATTTTCGTGTTTTTCTCGGCCACCAAGGTCGTGACTAACCGCTACACCGGGACCGCTAATATTATTCCACGTGACTAAGAGGTCTTTTGGTTCACATTCGATTGCCAAATTGCTGTTACGCGTTCCCGTAACCGTGACAAACCGCTCTTCTGATGAAACGCGAGATGCGAGGAGGCTGCGAGCCGAGTCACACCCGAGCTTCGGCACTCGACTGGGCGCCGGGAATTTACTTAAACCCATAAATATCTATACAATCCAGATGTCTTTTTGATTGCGTCTCTATTGAAACACGTCAGTTCAATTCCTTTTCGAGAAGTTATTGTACATGGCTCAGTATTGCCGGTCAAATTGTATGATATACGGCTGTTTATTGCTTAATGGCCGCTGCTGCTCGGCGTACATTCTCCATTGAATGGATAACTTTATGGGTGCACTAAAATTAGATGATAAACTTCTCTATTTATGTGGAGGTATTTGATGATGGTTTGAGACGAGGCTCCGAGAGGTTGGCAGTCGGGACTTTGACATGACACAGTTTAAGAATATTTTTTATTCAAATATCGCGCTTAAACTAATTATTATGCCGCCATTCTGGTTCATTGAATCGACACGAAATCAAGTTTTCTCGACAACTGCCCACAATGTAAAACACGGCCACAGTTCGGACTGTGCTGTGCATTAAATATTTGTTTTTTTTTATGGTTTCGTCTGTTGATTTCTCGCGCAGACGTGTTCCTCGAAACAAAAGAAATTCTTTGAACATTTCAAAATATCGCATATTTTCAATTTCTTTTAAATTGGTTACAATACCAGCCATAAATAATATATTTTAAAACCTCCGTGAAAAGTACCCACTTATCGCCGAGCTGTGATATCCATACTCGTAAAATAGTCCGCGGAATACAGTTAGTTCATTGATAATTCTGGCGTTCTCCTTCGCGGTCATGGCTTCCTGTTTGGACGATCGAAGTTTCGAGTTCACCTGTGGCTCATTTGTTTGCATAGCGAGGATTTCAATGAAGAACATGTTTTGTTCTTTCGAGGAAAACCTGAGGACGAGTCTTTCCCATCATTCTGTTCTGCTGTTGTTGTTTTTCGAGCATTACCTAGTTTGTGCATGTTTTAGATATCCTGTCTTGAGAATATTTCACCGTACCATAATCCGTGAAATGGAACAACGTAAAGTTATCTCAATAATATTAATGGACCACTGGAAGGAGAATTTATGAGAAAAATGAGTTACAATCATCATCATCATCAGTGAAAGGCTCCACCACTTTCACGTTTTTCATTTCACACTTGTACGTCAAATATCAAATGATCACTGATGTTCCGTTCGTCAGTTGGGTGAATTTGAATCTCCCCAGCAGCACTTAAAATTGAATAAATGTTTGTAATTTAATGCCTTGGTTGTGACGATTGCGCGCACGTTTTTAGTTTCTGTCAAATCGAAAGTCGTATACACGGTTTTAAGTTTTGTCTCTTTCTACCAATCTCAAGCTGATATCTGATTTTATCACCAAATTAAAATCCCTACATTTGACATTTATCTCGCCTAAATCTCCGAGATTTATCTCATCGGCTGCGTTTCCCTGAAAGAGTAGAATTTAAATTGTGCTGGTTGATGTACAGGGCGACACATAACATGGCGCTTCTGTTTCTTCAAGAGTTCTGCATTCCAGATAACTTGAATGGTAGACGCCACACTCTCGGGTCAGCCTGTACTTCAACCGCAGAAAGGGTTTTAAAACCTATCAGCCATTGCCAGAAAACTAAGTCCAGTGAACGGACATTTGCGGTGGCAAGCCCAAAGCGTGAAAACAATTTTTAGTTCTCCATTATAAAAATCAGAAAATAAAGACTCTAAAAACGCATCTTTACACACAAAATCATATCCACAAGTTCGCATTACGATCCCGTGAGGTGAAATTTTTACCAAAATGTCGCTATGTAAATTATCCATAAAAAGAATGATTGTAACATAAATTATATTGTACTATTATATTGTAACATAACCAAAAAAGAAAACAAACTCAAAACATATTATGTATTATTAACATTCTGGGACGTAGTCACCATCCAACGTCAATTACTGCTTCCCATTTGCTCGGAAGACGGTCGATTCTGCGGGCGAAGAACCACTGGTTTTTCGAGGCAATCCACGATTTGACATCTGTCCAAATCGTCATATACTTTGCCAACATGCTAATTTTTCAGAGAGCGGTCGATGTGGTAGTCCGCGGGGGCCTCGGTGGGAGAGAGTAGGGCGGATGGGGGGGAGCAATTCCCGAAATGATCGTTGAGATCGCGAGATGACTCAGCAGGTTTACACCCTTTCTCGAAGTGGTACAGCATAATGTGACGTATTTAATTATAATAATAATAATATTGGATAATTTATCTAGCGCCATTTTCGTAAAAACGTTCACCTCAAGGGCGCTTTGCAGTTATCATTGTTTTTAAAATTAAAAATTTTTATTTTCACTTATAAAAAGATTTTTTGAAAAGGTGCGTTTTAATTTTCTTCTTAAATAAAGTTTTTGATGCACTGTTTCTAATGACGGAGGGCAAAGAGTTCCACGCTTTTGGGCCTGCCACCGCAAATGTCCGTTCACTAAATTTAGACTTTGGCAACGGTCGGTCGGTTCTACAACTCTTCCGGCGGCTGTAGCTGACCCGAGAGTTTGACGTCTACCATTCAAATTGTCTGGGATACAAAACTCTTGAAGATACAGAGATGCCAGGGAATCGGAGCCAATGCAGCTGATGTAAAAGGGATGTTATATGAGAGAATTTGGAAACTTCATATATTATCCGTGCAGCCGCATTTGAAACATTGGCAGGCCAGCATAGATGCTGTTACAATAATCCACACGTGACACCACAAATGCATTTATAAGTAAATGGGCTGCCTCAAGAGGAAGATGTCTTCAAATACTTTTAATCTGTCTCAGTTGATAAAAGCATGCACTGACAATTTTGCTGATTTGTGTATTCATTGAAAGATCTGAATTCAATGTGCACGCCCAACAACTTAACTGCAGATTTAGCATTCGCAGACAATGATTCCTGTATTAAGTTTAGCCTTTTAAGTGTTGCTGTCCATAGTAGTTCTGTTTTGGATGGATTCAATGTCAGTCTATTTTGTGCCATCCACTCGCCTATTTTTCTGTGCATCTTGCAATTTTTCCTTTTAATACGTGTATTTTAATTTCCTAACCCTATTAAAGAATTATTATATGACAATTGTCATTTAAACGTCAAAGTCAAAAAACAAAACGTCGGATAATTATACATCAACCTAATAGTTAGTCATTCGTGCGCATGACACGTGCAAAAATTGCGCACCGTAGGCGAGTTGGGTACGCCTATGTTATAATATATTCCTAGGTCTACGATAGTATTTATATTTATGAATGAAGAGAAGAAGAGAGTTCCGTTAGTTTGTATACCGAGAGATGAAGTCACCCGCGGAGCGACGGCCGGCCAGAATTGGCAGTCGCGCGGCGCTTCGGGTATTAACTCCGGGCATGTGCAGAATACCGCCGGGGCTGGAATGTCGCCTGTCAATTGAATATCAATCGGTCACAAAGGGCTGCGGGATTATTCAATAATTAATTGATATTCCGCGCCCGGGCGGGCTGCGTGCCGCAATCGTGGAGCCGTTACGAAACCGAAAGGTCGGAATTCATTGCGCACTCGGTGCGACTCTGCAGCGTACAATTTTAAAACCCTTTGTATGCGTGATCGCGACACGAATGTCTTTAATATTACGTCTTGAATGCTCCATCCTTTGTTTTAATCTCTACAGTATGGATGGTAAAAGTATAAATGTGAGGAATGTGTATGAAAAATCAAAATTAGACATGTCCAATTTTTATCGTTTTTGAGTTGGGTATAAATAAATATACAGCAAAATTTATAAACTGGGTTATTGGAATTAAACAAATATGAATTAAATATATTATTTAGAAAGATATACATATAACACCGGGATTCGAACCTGGATCTCTTACCTAACCGGGGAAGGTGGATTATCCAACTATGCTACAGCGACAATTTTCGAATCTATATGTTACCTTTTTGATATTAATACATTTAATCGTTTTATTATTTGAAAGAGCCATCTACCTTATTTTTACAGAATCTCAAATACCTTTGAGTAAACTGATAGCAGAAATTAATATATTTAATTCATATTTAAAATATCACAGACCTATGTTCTAAATAATTACAACTTCACAATAAGAATGTGTTCTCCTAATAAACAAATATCATCGAATTTTGTATAAAATCGCAATTATAATTGTTAGTCTTCAATCGCAGACATGTCCAATTGATAATTAATTCAAAACCAGATAAATATGTTTTCAGCCAATAAGACAACAGTATGTGGTCAGGTGACCTGTGGTTACTGGTTTTTTTACATTCTACTCGAAAACAGGTAAAGTGGACATATCTATTTTTGATTCTGTACCTCACAAATGGATTTTAAAACCAAAGAACTCAAAATGAGTTTTTTTGTAATATTTTTTTTTATCCACTTGTTAATTAAATTTCGCGTCATCAGTTGCAATCGTCGAAAGTGTAGTTTGTCCTCGGCATCTTGGACTAACTCTTCGCCTCCGAGATCGGTCCACTACCGAATGCTTCGTAGCCACGACAGTTTATTTTTACCCAACACAATTAATGATTACAAACAATTAAACTAAAATCTGCCCAACATTGTACACCAGTTTTTTTTTTTTTTTTACAAATATTGATAGATAGACGAGGTGTCGGCCATATATCGGTCGATATACAGTGTTGTTGCAGGGAAGCTCATTTAAATTGTATTTTAATTTATTTTATATGGTTGTTTAATAACATCATCATCAGCCCAAGAAGATGTACAACGTTGTGGCATTCATAACCCATCTAACCCGATGTACAGTATTGTTGCATTGTTGGTCTCACATGACTGTTGCCTTGTTGAACACCCAGTGAAATGTGTAGTAGTTTTATAAAAATATTTTATGTGTGTGATATTATAAAAGTAGCACGTATTACTTTAAACAATTGAAACTAAAATAGTTTTGTTAGTGTAGTGTTCTTCGAGCGGCGGTCGTAAGTACCGTCAGGGATGTGTCTTCGGACAAATCCTCTACTATTCATTAAACTCGTATCTGGTGACAATATACGGCAGTTTATTATTACACGAATACAATGTTCTAATATAATATGACGTATCTAAATCGCGTCAGAGCAGAAAAGGGAGTGAGCTCGCACTCCCGGCGCGCTCGCTTATAACGACTCGCACACAACACACACACATACCTCCTACTTCGCCCACACACACACACACACACCCGTGGACATCACAGTTAACGTTAGAAAACGTAGCGTGGCGTGGTTGAGAACATCAGCTGCACGTCTATGAACATTTTCCTTACGCACTCTGTATAATGTCGTTACTTTATCGATGTCGTCATTTTTGTTGTCTTTCTCTATCGGAGCGTTACTTTTGTGAACTGGTCTTCCATATTTGTTTGTAGTGTTTCATCAATGAACATACTTTACTTAATCTATTATTTCGATATTGAATCCCGAGTGACGCAGTACGCGAAAGAGCGTTGTCGCTTTTATCCAGCCGGTGTGACGCCACCGATTACTCCAAATTCGGCCAAAATGCTGTACTCTGAGTAAGGAGATGGGTACACAAAAAATTTTGCAGGGTGTAAATCATGGCTTTAAACAAATTACGGCCATTAATTACCGGCGCTCTCTGGGTGTAGGCGAGTGATGTGCGATGGCAAATTTGTCGCAAACATCGCATGGATCATTCTAGCAGGCGTGCGCCGCAAACGACACGACACATTATTATTGTTTTATATAGTTTGGCGTGTTTTGGGTCGACTGGGTACGGCATTCGATTCTATTGGAAATATGCCGCCGTCACGACTGCACTGTCTCGGTGTGTGTGTACTACATTGACTGCGGCACATGGCACTTACACACGCATGGGACATACTGCGATTGATATCGTTATTATCAGGTAGTGAAATAATAATTATTATTTATTATTTTATTAGTAACTATATAATACAATGTAAAAATCTGTTTGGACTGTGCCCGTCTCACTAGAGAAATTCTGCGTCGAGACGGGCATCGTTTACAAGCAATTGTTCAATTAATTAGAATTACATTTATTACTATACATGAAGAACAATTTTAAAATGGACTTAATTTTTGGATCACTTTGTAGCAATAATTAATATAGGTATGCGTCAATATGTTTGGGTGAGTGCACCAACACCGGCTCTACCCATATTACGAATCCAAGTTTTAATATATAGTTTCATGTTCTTGGGACAATTCAATTGATTTAAGTCTTTTAGCATTCTATTAAATAGTTTAGGTCCAAAATATTTGTAGTTCCTTTGACCAAATGTAGTATGTGCTCTTGAGGTTGTTTTAAAATGTGTCTGTTTGTATTTATATATGTATTTGAGAGTAGTATTAGCGTATATTTGTCTTATATCAAAGACATCGAATTTATCAAAAATTTCGTCAGTACTGGTTGTGATTGGGGATTTGAGGATGACTTTTAATATATTTTTTTGAGCTGCTATTATTAAAATAAATCACGTGATTGTTTGGTCTAGTACGGAGACATTTGTCTAGTAAATAAGTGCTCGATTGTTCGAGCCTCGCAGGCGACCTGTAGCGAGAGCAGATGAATACCGTAATAACAAAAGCAAGACGGGACGAGTGCCCAGTGTCCGGTGTCCGGTATACTGGACCACAACGGAGATATCAAGGGATGAATAGCGCTCGGATCCGAGTCCCACGAGGCCGTTAAAGAAGAAGAAGAAGAAGATAATTACTTTCTAAAATTCATATAAAACTGGCTTAGTGTGTGACCACAATAATTTTACACAAAATATTTTACCAATTTAAGCCAGTATTGTGCGTTTAATGGTACTGAAAGGGGAGGGACCCACCATTTCCCGGAACTGTTTTGAGAGTTGTGCAACTCCCGTATCGGTTCCACTCATCAAATAAAACCCGAACCTTTAATAATATGATAGAAGAGAAGCATTTATTAATAGAATATTATTAAGGAGAACACATTCTTATTGTGAAGTTGTAAGATGGCTTTCAAATAATGGAACGACAGATGTATTAATTTGAAAAAAGTGTAACATATAGATTCGAAAATTTGTCGTCCAAGATACTGGCGCTGTAGCATATATATTTGGTAATACACCTTTCCCGATAGGGCAAAAATAATATTTTTCGATAAAATTGATTTTATATGTATATTTTTATAATTAATACATTTAATTAAAATTTAGTAATAAAATAGGTATAATAGTAAATACGACCAATTAAGACTTATTAATTTAATTTCATACAATACTTTAATAATAAATATTAATTTTACGTAGTGTTGAGAACAATGAAAAGTGTATAAACTTTATCTTATATTGAAGGAGTAAAAAAAATAAAATTAAGAGAAGGAAGATAAAAAAATAAGAAGAAAAAAACAGAATAGATAAATTACCATCACGCCGTTTCTCCTAGGGGGTAGGCAGAGAAGATAGAGCGCCACAATTCTCGCTTCATCCACATTCATACATCTTCTCACACAAACAAGCTCGCCCGGTTATTGTGGCTTCTAACGGGACCATCTTCCAGTACTTATTTCGCGGTCGTCCTCTATTTCTGGCGCCGTCAACACTAAATACTGACAAAACATATTATATCCCATTCTCCTTGAAATAAATCAATTTCGAAAGCAATATTATTATCAAGATACATTCATCGCGGTGTATTAATAAAACAGAATGCAACGATGCCAAATGTTTATCCATAAAAAGCAAAAATAATATATAGCATCTGGGTGTCATAGTAGACAGACAATTGAAATGGACCGAACATGTACAAAATCTGGTTACAAGAGTAAAAAAACTTATTTACATATTCTTCTTCTTCTTTCAAATAGGCAATCCACCCTTCAAGAGTGATTTGTGCCATTAAACAAGTTCAAACATTATACAAATACAACAATACAACAATTACAATACAACAGTACAAGTACAACAATATTATAGAATTGGGAATATTGCGTTACAAGTTAATAACCATTGACGTTCAAGAAATTGGCTATTATATAGCTTAAATGTGGCGAGTTGAGGGAAAGAAGATGACACAAGTCAACCGGGAGTTGAAAATTACCATTGACAAGATTATTGTAAAAAAAACCTGTGATCCGCAATGGACAGGCAAAAAGACATGGTCAAGGGTTTCCTCCTCGGCACCACATTCACACATTGGGGAGTCTATTACATATTCGTTAGATTGAGAAATCTTCTAGTATGATTAAAACAATTTATTACTCTTCTCTAACCTCTTACCTGTAGAAAAAGTTGAAATGCTGATTTTGAAAGTCATCCTTCGAAAACCGTCAATATTTTCAACATCACAGCTGTTTAACTCTTTAAGGGTTCTCAGCTTAAATAAAATCTCAAAAAAAAATGCATTGCTAGAAATTCACAAAGACCATTTCAATTCAAGAATTTCCACAAATATAAGTAACCGACCAAGATCGCGCGGCAACTTTGAAATCCTCAAATATAAAACTAGTGCTTCTCATCACCATTACGCCTATCAAGGTACAACATATAAAATCAAAACCCAAAATATATAAAGATTTGAAGGCTTTATATATATATATATATATAAAGCCTTCAAATCGCAAATCAAACAAATATTAGAAAACTCCGACAGCAATTACAAGTTTATGTATTTAATAATTTAATTCTATATTTATATCTTATTTCTATACCCACCTTTACATTGGTTTAAAATTTAATTTTGTGTAAAAAAAATATATATATATATATATATAATTAATTAAGTTATATATGTACAATATATGTATAATAAAATAAGTGTAAAATAAATTTAAATAAAAAATATATATCTTTCTTACCATTCTCTCCTCATTCATCGGTTCCATATGACCAAATCGCCTAAGTAGTCCTTTCTTAATTTTTCTTATTTCTTAATTCTTTCCTCTGTCATAAATGAATTTGACACAATATACGTCCAATTATCTCATTTCCACTGCATTCATTGTATTTTCGTTCTTCTGCTGCCAGTTCCAGGCTTCACTTCCATACATCAGTGTCGGTAGCGGGCCTCCATTGTGAACCGCTAGTCTTGTCTCGGTTGACAAATTCCCATCAGTTGCCACCAGTCCTTCCGTTTCTATCAAACATACTTCCCAAATACACAAACTCATCTATTTTGATTTAATTGAGGTAAATGAAGTATTTAAAAAAACATCTAGTTTCTCAAAGTGTGAGTTGAAGCTCTGAGAGAACACACGGAGGCTCGGTAGAAAAATGAGTTATTTTTGACATAATTATATTAATTCAGTCATTTCTCGTATCAATGGTATTTTTCCTACATTGCGGAGTGACAGAAGTGATTTACGACTCGATGAACAATGAACTCCAGCGGCAGTCCCATATCTAGCAGCCACATTACGTCTCATATATTATATACCTGAAACAGACACAGTTCCGCAATGCGTATAGGATATAAAAACTAGATGTTGTCTTACCGTTGCGACCATCTTGTGCCGCGATGGGGCCAGGCGCGCTGTTCTCTATAACAAACTCGATTTAAAGTTTTTAGGCTTGTTTCTGACATATGATGCATCCTACCGAGAGACCGACGACTATATCGGAAGATATCAGTCCTTATCTGCACTTCTGGCGACATTTCTTCACCACATCACAGCTTGCTGCCAATAATGATAATCCGCAAAATAATGGAAACTTTTTTTTTTACTTTACTTCTTAACAATTCCCTTTAGGGTTGAATTGACAAGACTAAAGGGATTGTGAAATAAATTGATGGACGTTTTCATCAGCGATGCCCTTTTGAGGATTTTTGCGTAATTGTATTATTATTTAGAACCTCGGAATTAAATTTTCTTACTGTGGTAAACAGGAAAGTGAAATAAATAGAATAGTCGGTTCACGACCAAACTGACTGTTCATTTAAATATAGAACAGAAAGGTAATATTTGTCACGCCTATGGAGAATTGAGAGGATGCGGTTATGATTGAATATTATGATAGGTTATGGATCGGTACATATGTTATAAGAATCAGAAGGTTACGTGTGTGAGTGCTCGGTGCCCCATATATTACACCCAGCGCTCACCTGTTCTTTTGAATATGACCGAGGTTGTGTGTGTGTGTGTGGCCAAACAGGAAGAACAAGAGAAACTACTTATACTATAAGTGAGGAGAGGATGCTAGATAAAATATATGTGGCGAGTGTTGAAGGCTACAGGAACAAAGGGCGTCCGCGACATGACCAATCAGACCAGAAGAACGGCCTTGTTAGAAACTTAAGAGATACTTAGATGAGCGTGGTTGAAAAGATGCATGAAAATGTTGGAGACGAGAGTCTTCTATCCATCCTGCCTACCCCCACGGAGAAATGCCTTAATGGTTGATTAGTTACGTATTTAATTAACCGTGCTATTAATTAGAAAATTTGACCTCCTGGTTAAGTTGACCATGTGTTGTTCTCCATTCCATAGATTTAACCATTTTATATTTCTTCTTCGCCAAAATTAGCTCCACATTTCTGAACCCCTCCAAAAATATTCAGGCCCTAGCCCCCAATTAAACTCCTTTAAATCACTAAATTAGAAAATTCGTTGTTTAAATGAAATCATCTTATATTCAAAATGAAGGCTTAATTTGTTTATTTGTACCTCGGAGTGCTTCACACTCCATTACCAGAACTCGTTCATTAATTATTTTTCACCTCAAAATGGTGAAAAATCATTTGGAAGGAACATTCTTGAGCGACACAATAATTAAACCACGAAGTATGTATATCCCAAGGTTGGATACCCATACGGAACTGTTATTAATCACGTGATATATTAATCAAACTCAACGTTTTTGTGTTCCGAAGCACGCAAAACCGTGCATTTTAAACTAAACTATGATAATGTCGACCATCGTTGAAGTGGTTCAGATTAATAGTCTATATTTAAAAAAATATATATATTTCTCACTTTTTCAATTAGCACATTTTATAGTCTGTTTTACGATATATCCTACTATCCTGGTCATTGGCTGTTAGGAAACGAATTAAGTACGGTCATAAAGAAGAATAAAGTTAAAAGTTGAAACAAACTTAAAATATTGTCATTTATATTTATATCTTCCTCAGGGTACTAGAGAATAACTGAGCAAATAAATTAAAGCGCATGTTTGCGGATATAATAGAATACGCCGAAAAAATGAAGTGCCAATGGGTAGGTCACATCAACGCAGTCATCCAGCGACCAATCTAGAGACCAACGGGATGCCCTACATCATCACACTGCGGAAATATGTGAGAACGAATAACAATAGACAGAGAAAAGTGGGAGACACTCGGGGAGACCTTCATGCAGCAGTGGAAAGAAAACGGAGGGGAAGGTGAGGTGGCCAGAAAGAAAACGGAATGCACCTATAATTTGGTGTAGATCGGTCAAAGAATCTAGAATTGTGTAGAGAATAGATAAACATACAGACAACTTTATACAACATATACAGGATTATCCAATAAATGAGATAGAATTTCAAATAAGAATTGTAGTCATGTTTATGAATATTTTGACAGCTGTCATTGTTATTTTTATTCAGGATGGTCTGCTCTTTTATCATGGAGCTTTTCACATTGGATTTGCATGTCAAATCGGTCTTCAATTCGGCAAACTCAACGTGCACTTCGTGAATTTTATGATCGACCCGTCAATTTGCCGCCCAGACCACGTGATGTCTCTCCGTTAGACTGTTTACTGTGCAAATATGTGAAGTCACTTGCTATAGGTGAAAAAGCACCAGATTTGTATGAAAGAGTGGCTGAAAATTGTATCCATTGTATCAAACGTAGTCGTGGTGCACATTTGAATGAAATTATATTTCATTGTTAACGGCATAGAATGAAAGATCAAATTTAAAAAAAAAATTGAAATAATACTTTAATTTAATTTAATTTTATAGTTCTATCGCGCTTATTGAATAAAACCCTATAAATTTCGTCGTGGCAAAAGAGTTGTAGGAGTCAAAATTTAAAAAACATATCATATTTTATTATATATAAATATAAATATAAAGTATTTTATATTTTAAGCGTAAATACTAAGATTGTTCATGATATCTGTTACATATAAAATTAATATTTGTAATTAATACATTTAATTAGTATTAAAAATATCACAGACCGTCTGTTCTGAATAATTACAATTTCACAATAAGAATGTGTTCTCCTTAATAAAAAAAAAACATATAGTAATCATAATTAGTGATTAGCTGATTTAACATAAAATTTTTCTGTAAAGCCATTTTGAAAACGAAATAAATATTTTTTTACATTTCCAGTACAGAAGTATCAATTATTTAACTTCTGTATAAGAAAATTGTTCGAGGAAATAGAATGTATTTGAAACAAATTAGATGTACAAAATGCAGGTATCTATTTAAAAATATATATAGTTACCACCGGGACTTGAACCCGGAGCTCTCTCTTGCCGGGTGAATGAGTTACCATTTACGCCGTATTAGTTTCATGCCGAATTTTCGACCTTATATGTTATTCCTTTTATTTAGATTTTTTTTTTCTGTGACTCTCAAGTTTCTTTTAATTATCGAATAATTTCAACTAGTGATTTAGTCAGGTATCCGCCCATTAAATATTGTGAACTAGGTCTGTTACATTCTGTGTAATAAATAATATGTTTGTCAGAGTAATAATTTTTGTCGTTCCGCCAAATTTGTCATGTTATCTTTTAATCCTTTTTATTTTATAATTTTTTTTAATAGATTCTCAAGGAGTTAACCTTTCACTGCGTGTGTGTGTAA
This sequence comes from Eubasilissa splendida, assembly GCA_031772225.1. Taxonomy (NCBI): domain Eukaryota; kingdom Metazoa; phylum Arthropoda; class Insecta; order Trichoptera; family Phryganeidae; genus Eubasilissa; species Eubasilissa splendida. The sequence continues at coordinate 20,383,160 of CM062856.1, forward strand.
TTTTACACATTTGGTGCAACGTTATCCCGGCAACGGTATATTATTCGGTGTGAGCAGTAACAGTAGCGTGCCACACCATCTTATTGTACTATTTAATTTTAATATTAATTTCGGTGGAAAATAAACCTCCGACCAACGTTTTTTGCGCCCAGTATTTTTTAACACAGTTTTATGACCGTAAGTGAGTACTTAAGTACTGAGTCGAGATTGTTTCTGCAATTTGGAACTAAACAGCGTTAAATAACATCAAAAAAAAAAAAATCTGTCTGCAAACGTACGAATATGAGTGCGATCGTTAAAGTGTTGCTAGCTATTAATTTATTCCACTTTTTTACACATTTGTGTTAATATTATACTATTTTATAAACTATGGAATTTTTTATTTTCCTATTCTTATCTTAAAAGAAAAAAAAAAGAAGCACATTTTTATTACTTTTACACTGCGTAAGGATAGCACAGGATATATGGTAAAAGCAGTGGCGTGCAGTAGGTATAGATTTAGGTTATGCTGTTATATGTAATACAATATATGTACTTTCGTTTAACCAACTTCGACAAAATAAATCCGTCGTTTATACGACCCTATCGTGTGTTTATTTATAATTTTAGAGTACTGTTAATAGTGTTTTCAAAGTTTAAGTTTTAATGTAAAATAATACTTTCTTACCCACATGAAAAATGTATGGACTTTTTAAGAACACTTTTTATGACTGAACACGATTCATTTATTTTTTGAAAATACTTCACGTAATAAATAAAGGAAATAATTATTTTTATTAATGGCTAACGTAGGAAATAGTTCTGCCAATTGCTTTTTGTTTTACCCAAATCAAAAACCAATCCATGCACCAAATTTAAAGAACAATCATGAAATCAACAGGTTAAAAACAGTAAGATAGTAAAATTCGCGAATTAGTAAAAGAGGAAGTAGACGCAGTAAAGCTGTTATAACCCGTTCTTATGTTATTCTATTAAAAACGGCATAGGTAACGACTCCATACAAAACGGATCATCCGATTAGCCATTTATATGACTTGAGTAATTTACTAGCTTAAAGACGGAACTGAGTAATGTAAATAGCACGATGTGGCGAATAAAAAAAGAGAGCTATGAGTACAGCGGTGAGTTGCGGTGAGTTTTTAGAATTAAGCAATTAAAGTCTACTGGTACACAGATGGCACTAATTGCAAAATACAGTTTTCGTTAATGTTAATCCAATTTTTTAATTTATATTTGTTTCCCAGAATTTTTAGTTATGTACAGCTTTTTTGCTTGTATGCACCGAACGCCCCTGTGTAAAAGTAATCATTCTCGCCGATATATTACATAAGTAACATGTCGGCGATACATGGCTACCAATCAAAATAAACCCCTCACTGTCCCCCGGCAAGATGTGATACGTGAATCAGTATTTATCTGCAATATCGTTTTCTGCATGTGTCTAGGTGTCACTCCTTCGGTTCAGTATTGTAGCCAGCCGTGCGCTGTATCCATGCAAATGGTTCGTTCTCCAGTCGTTTGTATTACGCGCGGCCATTTTGATCAGAGTCTATTATCACTTGGTTCATTTTCATTGCCACGCATGTCTACAGCGCTGTAGCGTGCTCTTTGACGCTCGGAGTGCCATCTCAGGAATCCGTAACATAATCGTTTTCCGCCGGTCCTTATTGCGCGCGGCCATCTTGGTCTGAACCTCCGCCTCATTTGTATCGGGAAGGAATAAAATCTTTTACGATGCGCACTAAAGATGAACCCAGACAGTCCCGTTTGTACAAGTAATAATATGTAACCGCCGCCCGTGCGACGGGGCCATGTTGGAGCGGAGCAGGCAACACAACACGGACCCGATCGCCAACATAATTGGTGCATTTCCAAGCGTACCTACACCATAAACACACTCGATGGCCAATCTCTGTAATCTGCGCAATCTTGCTGCAAATTTATTACTCAGTAAGAACTCACAATCGCGTCCTGCCTTATTTTCATGCAGATACGTTATAATAATATGTACTTTTTACTACAAACTAAATACTAGCTGCACGTAATTCTCATAATTTTCTCACGCACTCCGTTTGGGACTAGTGCTGTTATTAGCAGCGTGCAGCATCGTTTGACTGAACACAAAGCTGACGCATGCGATTGGTTCACTACGGTTTCACCATTAAAAGGTGCCCAATCGACATCTGTAAATGATTTATTTATTAGCGACAACCAATGAGATTATTATAGCTGGTACTTCTCTAGAAATAGGAACAGACGAAATGATGAATATACAAAAAATGTAATGTTTCAGTGTTTACTGGTGCGATTAATATTCTGATGTTTTGTGCGTCGTCTATTTGCTTCATTTGATATAAATTATTGAAAAAATTGTTCGTCACGCTTTCTAGATACTCAGGAAACAACATTTTAAAGATAATTGTATTTTAATACCAAATTTGATTGTTCGAATGTTAAGTAACCATTGTCATTAATTAAATGTTTTTTTTTTTTACACATTTAATAATAATTTAGCGATGATTTCACCGACATAATACATATTTTCTTAAAAGTGGTAAGTATATATGTATATCGTTACCTAAGCAGCAACACCACATATCTAAGAATTGTGTATTTTACAGGAGAGAGACATAACTAGTTTAAAATGATTTTTGTAGAATTACTTACCTTTCTAGAGTTGTAAAGCGGAGCAGATTCTTTCTAAACTGAAAATGAACTAAACTCCTTGACAGTTGACAGGACATTTCTTTGATTTGCACGCCCTTAGCGGAAGCTATCGTGAAACTAGTGATATAGAACGACTCCCAGCAAAAATTCAAATCCAATGATATGAAATATCTTTTTTTTTTTTTTAGGAGAACAGATTTTTATTGTGAAGTTGTAATTATTCAGAACATAGGTCTGTGATATTTTAAATATGAATTAAATATATTAATTAGAAAGATATTACATATAAAATCAATTCTATCGAAAAATATTGTTGTTGCGCCACCGGGATTCGAACCTGGATCTCTTTCTTAACCGGGGAAGGTTAAATGTATTAATATCATATTTTGATTAAATGTATTAATATCAAAAAGGTAACATATAGGGTCGAAAATTGTCGCTAAAAATAATGTCGCTGTAGCTTAGTTGGATAAAGCACCTTCCCCGGTTAGGAAAGAGATCCAGGTTCGAATCCCGGTAGCGCAACAACAATATTTTTCGATACAATTGATTTTATATGTATATCTTTATAATTAATATATTTAATTCATATTTGAAATATCTTAATTTGACAAAAAAAAAATTGTTTTGTTTATTCCCAATCAAGTTCATATTTTGTGAAACAAATCGTCATAAAAATCTTATTGCCGCTATCACGAAGAGAAAAATAATGACGTTACAGATATACGAGTACTCTCTCCTATCGAGTACATTTCGCAACAAAATGATTCATATATAGGTAACTATATATTCAATTTATGTTCCCGCTGTCACATCAGGCGCGTGGCCGCCAGAACATTATTATTTGATAATGTCGAGTCGTCCAGTTATGTTCCCATTTCGATACTTCCGATTAATCATTTTTGGTTTTCAAAATCAACTTTTTTGTTTTACAAATTCGCCACGGCAAATTTAGCCAGTAGTCCATTTAGCCAGTAGCTGTTTTACCGCTTCCGGGTTTGTTTCATTCGTTTGGATTCTTCGCAAGGGCGATACTAATTAATTAATAATTAACAAACTATAACAGTACTTTAAATCAGCACTCGCACGCACGTATATTAACGTAATGTAATTATTTTATATAGATTAGATATCTCGAACACATCTGACGTAGGTAAAAAAATAATAACCAATTTCGTGATTGGATTATCATCTGACAGACGAGCCGTCAAATCCAAGCGGAACCCCGAGCTTTACACATATATTTTTTTTATCAGTTTTCGTCTTGACTTTATCTATTATATATATCCAAATATGTTTTCGCAATGGCAGGCTTATCGCGCAGCCTGCGCCAGTTTCAGACATTGCAATATTAATTAGATTGTCGCTGATTCATATTTTTAAACAATGACGCGCCAGATCCTTATCTATCCAATTTCCATAGATTTTTTAGTAAGACAGGTCGCTCTTCAAATGTTATCCGAGCACTCTGCGCGGCGCGGTGCACACACAGGCGTGCGGGTTGCGCCGCCGACCGGAACGCACAGCCCGCCGCAATAAAAACTGAACATTCAATAAGGAATCGGGATCAATACTCGCTCGGGCCGCGCTGAACTGTACCCCGCCAGCGGCAAGTTTCTTGCAGTTTCGGATGAGACGTGTGAACCATACATAGACACGTTTCGGTGTGCTTCTTCCCGCGTGTACGTTCCAAATTCGAATTCTCTTTCCATTATAAATGATTAATGACGACTTTTTTAATTACTTGCCAGGTATACACCATAATTGGTGTGCGGGTAGGTAGGTACCTGCTCAACTAATCTGCGCTATTAATAAAACTCCTAAAACAATGTGTGTACATGATTTTAAATCATTTTTGTATTTTTCTGTTTTTAAACTAACCTAACGAAATTTAGAATTACAGTATGATAAGAATTTGGTATGTCAAGATAAATTAATCTGTTGAACTTATCAAAATGAATGGTATTCCTGTGAAAATATAGATAGACATCTTTGCTCTCTGAATGCCATATTTTCTTTTTAATTCTCCAGTTCTAAAAGTATGCGTAAAATAAATAAAAATACAATTATTGTAAAAAAAACTACGTACTTCAACAGATTACAAAAAGCGATCGTAAACACTAATATTTCCATATTTTGCGACAGAAATGTGCTTCCATCGAGAATTTCCTCTTAAATATACCATATAACTATACAAAATGTCTTGTTTAAATATACTTTATGCGTCTTTGGATCTCATTAATTTTTCGTGCGTTCAAAAAATATGTATTGTATATGTGTTCATTATTATGAAAGTGGTCTAAGTCATGTTGATTTCGTTTCGATATATTTAAAGGTTCGCGTTTGAATTGATTAGAAAATATTTTCATAATTTATTTATTCTACTAGATATATAATTTATTTCGACATATAAATTTTGCATGTAGCTTATAAGGAAATATATATTTTTTAAATGAAATGACTTTCTTACTCTATTATCAAAATAAACACTTTCGGAATACAATATATTGAATATAACGCTTCAAATTTTTCACAATTGTTACAATTTGCATCATATTATATTCATATAAAACAATGTGACGCGAAATAATTGATAAACTTTTCAATAAAAAATTTTTGACTTGGACCACTTTCATAATATGGCGGAAAGAGGGGGATGAGCGGTTAGCAAAATTATTTTAATGTAATTTTAAATAATTTTTTGAGGGATTTCACTAGATTTCGTCACACTATATTGATATCACTGCATTTTTGGTATCTGTTATATATATCCGAACACCGAACTTCCAGCTAGAAATACAGTTACATTGTTCTATTAACAGTTTAATTTTACGTTTATAATAATTTAAAGACAAGTCCTGTTTAGCCCTTCAAAGGTTTGTCATATTATTATGTAATTGGGGTGCAAAGGGTATATTTCGGGGATGCCAACGGGGTCCGAATAATAAAGGTCGGTGTTAATACGGCCTTGACCCTTTTGGGTACATTTTGGTGTGGGTCTGCGGAGACGGGTTACGACCGTGTTATTTTGAATGGTAAAAAAAAAATATTTTTTCAATTCAATAATGTATTTTTAGATTAGGTACCTACTGGTATTTGTTTTTATTTTTAATTGAACGTGTTATGCAGGCGTTGTCATTGTATACAAATTTTATTAGTATTATAACATTTAGCTTTTTGATACTCATACGCGAAAAGTGCAATCTTTGATTATTGCATGTTTTCTGGTGAATATTACAGAACGCTGACGGTTCACGAACGTGAATGTTGATGTCAAGTATTGTCAAATTAATAATCATTTTAATGACAACACCTTTTTGTTGTTGTTGTTGTTGTTGTGATGTTGCAATTTTAGAACACAAGTAGTTATTTTGTAATAAAAACAATGTAGATGAATCACTTACAAGGATAAATATCTATCGATAAAATATAATTGGAAGTAATAGATTTCTCACTCACACTATAATATAAGGAATGACACTAAGTTCGAAAATTCTACGAGGAATGGTTACCATGGTGTAATTGTTAACTCATTCTACCGGCAAGATAAAGAATTCAGAAGAATTACAATATAAAACAACAATTGAGTTATGCACCGCCAAATAAGAAAGATTTTGAATTATGGAAGTGGCTATCAACATTTATATAAAACAAGATCAAGATGTACTAGATGTAAGAAATTGTTTACAAATAATAATATATATATACATACATCTATAATAATACAATGTGAAAAATAAATAAAATATAAAAAAATTGAGAAATTGATCAATCAGATTAGAACTTGGGAAAGATGTCAAATACATAAAGTTCCGGGTTCTTGTCCTTGTGGTAACTATATATATTTTATAGATTTATATGTTTTGTTTATCTAACTAATTTGGTACTGTGATATTTGCAATTTTGATTGTCTGGATAGTTATTTTTTACAACAGTATTTTTATTTATATAATCCTTTTATCTGAGGGAACATTGGTTAAGCGCAACTGGGTTTTGGTGCCAACACTAATATATCGAAGTATTGCTTGGAGTTCGCAAATAATTCTAATGCAATGGAAGTGTGACATATCCATTTATAACGAAATACTGAGCAGATAATAGTAATGATATATGTAGTATGAATGGAACCAAAGATTAAGATCTTCCGCGAAAGACACGGCATGGCCAGGTAAACCTGAAACTGGGAAATGGTAATAGAATGAGTAATGTTTTTATTAAATTAATATTTTTATATAATGCATTTATTACATTTTTTCATATACTTTCAGACATTTTTCTAATTTGATAGCAATTAAGCATTATGTACATAAATTAAATAATACTTATACGGCTCCGATTAGTATTCTAAAATTATATTACACCCAAAAGTTGTAGGATGCGAGCTAAATAAGAGAGTTCACAAATATTTGCAAAATTACTTTGTGGCAACATATGTAAATAATAATAAGAAAAAAAAAATTCAATAGCAATAACTATTCTGAATTTTCCAATCATCTTTTGGAAACAAACCATTATTTTGACATTAATAAGGGTTTATAAATTTTATATACGCATACCATAGGTTTACAGTTAGATAAATTATAAATTTTAGAAATAAGAAAAAGCGTTAAAAGTAAATAACTAAATTCTTTTTGCAATTATAATAGTTATCCTTTAAATTTGTTTTCAGAGTAGATCCTAATTAGTTAGCAATCACTTATATTTATACATAGTTTTGTTTTTTGTCTATGTATGTATATATATATATATTGTATCCTGATGAAGGCACAATTGGTCTTGAAGCATGTTGGTTAATAAATAAATAGTGGTTTGTTTTTTCTTATTATTTTTTATAAAAAGTGAGGATTAATTTGGAAAGTTTTCGTAACTTCAGTTTTTTAACTAACTTTATTTCATCAAGTTAGTTTAATAAAACGGGCCCGGACGGGAGTCTGAGAAATGTACAAATTAACCCGCACTTTTTGAATTTTACATTTATCTTGATGTTTCAACGAGTTGTGCCCGATACTAAAAACGTCATATCGTTAACAAGTTGAAGTCGCCAGTGTGAAAATTTTATTTGCATGCTGAGTATTGATCGCATTTTTATTTTCTTCTCCGTATCCCCCTCCGAAGACTTGGAAACTTAATAAAATTGATAAATATCTCGCGTTGTGCGATACAAAAACTCGACTTCAGTACCGTAAATTGTGGTTTCCAAAGCTATAAATTTATATAATATCCGAGAGATGTTTTTAAAGGCTCTCCCGAGGGCTAAAACTTTTGTATAGTTATCTCCCAAACTCCCTGTGTATGGGCAACCCGGCGATACGCTCGTTCCAAAAAGCTCTAAAACACTATGGCGTTGGCAAACTTTATCACTTCAAGAGGCTACTAAAAAGCTCGATACTCAAAAGTCCAAAGTGAAATATAGGAAGACATTAAGTAAAAATGGTACACGTTCACCTGTGTCTTGACAGAATTGTTATTCATCCGCTACGCACACTTTTGCTCTGAGGCTGTTGTTTTTTCAGCTGCATCGATTTTCTTGCTCGGTGTATCTCGATAAGAAGCGAGGTACGTCTCGCACATGCGCACACACCTCCCTCGTCAGGTCACGTACTGAACCCGAGCAATTTTATTACAGTTTCCGGTGACTAAGTAAAAGGGAGCGGTCCCTCGCGTGAGTTTGAATGGTGCGGCTTTATCATTTTTATGTGTGTGATTATATTGCTGGATAGAAATTGCGCCGCTTGCTTGTGCGGCTCGGTCTTTATTTACGTTTCGGTAGACGTCACAGGCGCGTCTGTCGTAGAGTGGTTCGGACGGCGCACGTCAGCTGTTATTACGCTATCCATGTGTGCGTGGGTGTTTGTATAAATCTTATAGTTTTTTCAAGGTGTTCACAACCTTTTGAGTAGCTATATTTTTTAAGTTTAATAAATAAATAATGAATGTATAGTTCTTTATTGTGGTATCAATTTCCTTTGAAATAAGCGGACATTACTCTTTTTTGGTCTGAAAGTATGTTAATAAAAAATAACAAACGACTTCATTTTATCTGTCAGAAAATTTGAAATTAGAATTTCTGGTTAATTTTGTTTTGATTTCGGTGGACAATTTACGAAAAAAAATTCACCTCAAGAGTGCTTTGCGCATTAGTCTTTCTAGCATTTAAAATTATAGATATCGTATGAACTGATGGGCGTAATTTTGTTAAGAATGTGTCTCAAGTATTTTCATAACCACATTGTGTTTTATTTTCACATATATGATTATTGAGTTCTACAAATTTACCCCGGAAACTGTAAATATAATTTTATAACGTTTCTGATTCACTATACAAAGTTGTAACCTTATAATTATTCGTATTACAGAATGTTAAAAACACATATTTTTATTTATTATGAATGTAGGTATCCTGCAATCTAGTAATGCGCACTTACAGCGTGCAGCAAACTATAAACCTGCCGTCGAACTCTACATGTAAAAAATGAACACGGACTCGATTTTCTTAAAGTGTCTAACTATAATACGCTTCAGGGTAAAATAAGTGTTTCCACATAGTAACATATATACAACTACCAAAAATTTGATAGATATGGAGATTTATTAATGGGTGAGAGTGGTGAACGTTAACTTGTATAAAGTGATCACTTAAGCCAGCCGAAGACAGGTTGTAATTACTCGTACTTCCATATCTTTCCATTAAATGTGATTTAAAAGATAGATTCGTCTCTATGAGATATCTATTATTTGTTTAATAACAATGTTGTGTGTTCTTGGACATATTGAAATATTGCTAAAATATAAAGGATTGAAACTGTTACATTGAGGTGGACGACTGATGATAATATTATATATTGTCGTAACTTTGTATGTTTTTAGAAGTTTGTCGGCAGAATAGTAAAATTTAGCAATATACATGAAAAATATTTTTCAATGTTTATTAAAACTGTCCGTTTTAATTTAAATTCCTGACACCAATGTTTTTGAACCCCTTCCTCATTGTAAAGTTTGTGTACACCTCTCCCGTACTCACTCACACACCTCCGTGTTTATTATGGATCATATTGTAAGGTCAGGCCACGTGCGTGTATGCGTAAGTTTACATTCCTCACTTATCCATTGCTGTGTTGGTGTCAATGTTTACTCGGTTTGCGCATGTGTGGGAACGTTTACATTTCGCCTTATGGTTCGTCTACTCGGCATCAAGTAAAAGTGACAGTTCTACAGAATCTGTAAAAATGCCTTTTTCTTTAACGTCTCGTTAATATTTCATGCGGATGCGGTAATGAACTTTTTTGTTTGTGATATTTTCTGACTACGGATTTGTTTCGTGGACACTCGCCCTTTGTTGTACAAACATTTTTATGTTTCTTGCGTTGCTTTGCCGCGGGATTTTGGACCTTGCGCTCTTGTTTTTAAGGGTTTCTTTGTGGTTACAATGTTCCTTTCGTGTGTGAATAATGGCTGTGCTTTTTTTTCGCGAATTCGTCCTGTTGCATTGTGGTACAGAGATATATTGCCAGTTTTACACACGTCAGACATTTCTGTGTTGCGGGAAAGAGGCTTTAGAAATTTCAGCAGCCGATTTCCTGCACATTGCAAACGAACTCACAAAGACGTTCAATTTTGAAAAATGTGCGGTAAACTTTTTTTTCCATCGTCGAGATTTGTGTCAGTTTTGACATAAGTACATATATAAATTATTAAAATAATGAGGTTATCGTGTTTTTTTTTTAAATATCTACAAAAAACCTATTTATAATTTTTTGAAATACATTATTTGTATTTCAAACAGCAATTTCAAACGTGTATCAAATAGTTAATTTCAAAACTATGTGCGACTGCACAAATATGTATATATACATATTTTTAACGTCTGTTCGTGTAAATTAAATATTAATAAAAAAAAAATATTAAATAGGTTAATATTATAAAAAATATTAATTTCCTGTCATTATCTTTTTTCTGTTATACATTGTTTTGAGAAATACATGTGCCACATGGCGACAGATTATATTCTCTCGCCGCCCTAACGGCGATTATTTAAAAACCTGCATTTTTAAATGTTTAATTTATAATATGCTGTGTCATTGTGTAAGCTGTAAAGAAATGGATTTCTTTAATAAATTATAATGGTTTGTGTCTTAGCTAAATTAAATTTGCGCTTACCAGATCCGAACCCGATTGTAGACTACTCTGCTTTGTCTCGTATTTATAATGAATTACGATTCTTATTAGATTTTATAGAAATAATGTGTTTTTTTTCTTACTGGAAACAGAGACTAATATATGATTGATTGGTTGGTTCTTGCATTTTACAGAAAATATTGTATATGGGTTATGTTTTATTATGACATGATATTCATTATACAGTAATATAGTATTCTATATTAGCAACTAGAGTTTTTACCGAGGACACAAATAATTGGTAGTAGTAAAAATTTAATATTTCAGAGAGATAGCGCTGGAAGTGCTTTATTAGGCACGCGTCTTGTTTCGAGGAATGTAACTGGGATTTTTATGCAAATTCACCTAGAATCATGTTAGTTTTACGACAATTTAAATTTTTTTCGCCCGTTTTGCGTTGACCTCACTGAAGTCGGTTGATGAAATTTCTATTTCTATTTTGTGCGCCTGTCGTGTGTCCAATTCAGCACATAAATCGTACTCCTGTTATTTTTGTTTCAACTGTTTGCGGCACGCGTACAAAAATCACAACCAAGACTACAACCATTTTATGGTCTTGCATTGTTCCGTAGATAAAAAAGCGTAGAGTACTTAATTTAATAATTAATCTAATTAATACATATTTATTTACACCATATCCCGAATCGTTTTGAGAGTTGTTTACTCTTGTTTCATTTCGTTATAATTACATATTTATTTTATTACATTATTATGATAATACCATCATAGGTTGGCTCCGGTATCATCGTACCAGAGCCATACCTTATACACACCCCCAAAAGGGGAGGGTAGACGTCACATTTATGTGTTGCAGTCGCAGAACTCGGTCACAGTCCGGCAGAAATTCACCTTGTCCAGGTCGCAAGAGGTGCGAGGGAGAGCCATTTAACGGAGATTCTACTTAATTTAATAGTATATCTTACTGGTAGAAAACTACATACTTCAAAGGTGTTAACGTTAACGCATTCGATAATGGAATACAGCCGACATCTGGCGGCGAACGCTAAATTAGTGAATTAGTTTATATTATGTTCGACAGCAGTCATTTAAATCAAACACATTTGCACAATTTTCTTAATAAATGAAAAATTAATACTTTATATGAATTGAAATGCTAAATTATTATTTTTTTTTTAAATTTATCCTTCACTAGTTATCATTTGTATATTTTTTACTTTCAAATATAAATGTTCTTACAATGTTATGTAATGTATGTAAAAATGAAAAGAAAAAAAAATGATTTCAAAATCCCAATACTTGTACTAATATTAATAATATTCCTGTGGTTATTTATTTATGTTAATTGTTTATATTATCTCATTTTTATGTACTTGTAATGGCTAGTTACGCCTAATTGGCGAAGTCCATAATAAAGAGAAAAAAAATTTAACATAGGATAAATTGTCTTCTGATCCTATATAACAATTATAAATTCATTAGAGCATTTTTGTTAAAACTACTGGTAGATTAGAAGATCTTTCTTATCTATATAAGAAATGACAGTTCGTGGAAGGTGAATTAGACCAATTTCCTTCATTCACACATTACGAGGGTAATATTTTTCATAGTACAATGATTTATGATTTTTTTTAAAACTCTTTTGTCACAATTATCGATATTTTTTACGAAAATTTTTTTCAGTATGTAACCTTTTTATATAGCATTTCGGTTATGTAGAAATTAAATCAGTATTTTTATTTACCGCTCTTGGCTTTGACATGAAAATGGGTTATACGAAGATCTGAGTTATACGTATATCGTCTTCAGTTGATCACATAAATGGTTTAATTCTGTCGAAGAACAGAGAGAAGAATTATGATCTCTCTCAGATCTTCGGGATAACGAAACTACATGAAGATCGCCAACTTTTGTTACGGATCGACGAGGAAGTATAAAAATATTTTTACATACATATTGATCAAATTTGAATAGTCTTAAATGTGAAATGAAACCCCAATAATTGTACAATAATTACAAAATATTTATTTCACTATTAACCAATTTATTTAGACTTTTTCGTATATAGATTATCAACAGGTTGATGCCTTTAGGTATGACGCTAAGGTATAACGCAGAAACATACACTTTTTGGTAAAAAAACTTTTTTTACAAAAGTTTAAATTACTTTCTAATTTATTTATTTTTTTGGAAGTGGAGGCAGACAAGCATGTCCGTGTCCCGTTCCTGTAGTCGAGTTCCATTTCTAATGGGTTTTCCTCCTAGTTAATTATGATAAATTTTATCCCGTTTGAAAAAAAATGTAATAAACAAAACTGTTTTTCTTTAGAGAATTTAAATTTAGTACAGGGAATTTTATGAAAACGTGGCTAGATGAATAATCTCTAGTCTTTTTATTTTTGATATACTACGTGTACATACATTTCGAATTTTATATTTAAGGCAGACATGACTGCCGGCGGGCCGCTTGCTCGCCAGGTATCAGCATGCATACTTAAATATGAATTATTTTCACCTATTTACGCATGCAAATCACATACTTAATAAATACGTGTTCATTTACCGTTCTTTCTCGGTTTTTTGCGCTCGTGTCGTTTTCCTGCTATTCGATATTTTATCTTCTGCGCTTACTGTACTGTCTAAGCGAATTATCAAAGAAAAAATGTAGCGATAAATTATTTAGATAAGAGTATCATCGAGTACACTGGCTGATGGTAATAGTAGCTTCTGTGAAATAGACAATTGGAAGAAAATATTACATTGGAATTTTGGAGAGTTTTGGGACAGGAATCCGCCAAGGACTAGAGTCAAAAGAAACAGTAATATTAGGAGGCTCACCTTAGGACCGCAGGAGGCTCGGCTTACTTGACGTAACTCATGACGCTGCAGATCACTCCAGGTCTGACCTTTGAAGGCCAATGTTCATAATAGTCATACATATAAGTTAGGTTATCTAACAATAATATGTTTTATCACACATGGGTTAAGATCCTTTGGCTTGAGCTATACACAATTTGATGACGGTTGCGTTCGTTTTCTTTTTCTTATGTATAACGTGTTTTTATCAATGTGAATGACGAATTACAATGAAATAAAGCAATTATAATTAGGTTGCTCTGATACAGGCGTCGCCTAGTTGAGCAGCGTCATCCGATAAGCTGATTAAAAGTGTACCTAGATATAAGGTTATATATTTTTTAATATGCTATATGTAACACTGTGTAATTATTTAAAAAATAGCACAATCTAACAAGGATTAAATAATGAAAATACATATGTAAATAATTGCAATGAAATTTTTTATTAAGGAGAACACATTCTTATTGTGAAGTTGTAATTATTCAGAACAGACGGACCGCGATGTTTTAAATACTGTATTAATTATAAATATATACATATAAAATCAATTTTGTCGAAAAATATTGTTTTTACGCTACCGGGATACGAAGCTGGATCTCTATTTCCAATCAGGGGAAGTACACTACCAATTGTGTTATAACGCCAGTATTTTTCATGACTAATTTTCGAACCTATATGTTACACTTCATAATACATCTGTCGTTCCATTATTTTTTAAAGCTATCTACATTATTTTAATCACAAATATCTTTGAGTAAACCGACTGCAGACGCCAGAATTATCAATTAATTTTTTATTAAATTTTGGTCACATTGATACAACTTATATTATTAAGGAGAACACATTCTTATTGTGAAGTTGTAATTATTCAGAACATAGGTCTGTGATGTTTTAAATAATAATTTCATTAATTCGCCAAACCTTATATAATATAAATACTAAATACATGTACATACGTATACCTGTTGCAATTGGACCTCATTTTATAATTAAAAAATTATTGGTTTAGTTATTTTTGTATTATTGTGTATATTTCAGAATGTCTCAGAAATATATTAAATTAACATAATATAACGATTATTTAGAAAAATATATATTTAATATTTTTACATTTTTGATCTAAGTGCACACCCACTGATATAAATACCGAAGGCATACACCAAGCGTGGACTCAGATAGAGCTGATAATACTGATCACAAGAGGTTCAAAGAAATATACCCGAGGTAGTTATTTTCTGTTCTTGAAAAATGTTAATATTATTCCAGGAAAGTTATTAAAGTGAAGGGTTATAAATATTATAAAATAAATTTATACCACGTTTATAACATAGAGGAACGCACACATTAAAGTCTGATTCAAATACAGATTTTCGTTACGTAGTCTAAAACATTTTGCATCACGTCGATTCAAGCGAAGACATGTATTAAGAACACAGCGCAGCGAGAGCGAGATGAGTATTGCGCTTAATTTGTATACGATTTTGCGAAAAATTATGCTAAACACATGCACAGCTTTATTTGTCATTTCTAAATTCGTTCTACTAACACATTAATACGCGAACTTTGAATTGTTTGGGCGTGGACTCGTATATAAAATATATATATAATTATATTAAATAAAATAATCATTTTGTATGAAACTACGAAATTTATTATACCTCTACGTCAAGAGGGATTCCTCTTTATGTATATATATAAGTGCACTCTTTTAAAATACGTCCTGATGAAGCTTGAGATACGCGAAAGCGGTTGACGTATAATAAATTTCGTGGTTTCATATAAAGTGATTGTTATTTTATTTAATATAATATGTCAAACCACAAAGTGATTGCTTTTTACGAAAAAATAAAATATATAATTTGTATATTATTTTCTTTTTGATTGTAGGTATTGATTATTTTTGTAATGGCTCTTGTCGACAGATGAGATTATGTACATAAATATTTTAATCGTTATCATGGCTTATCTCCCGATCAAAATCTCAACATGGGTGCGTGTTACCGAGATCTATCTCAATCGGCGGACACGCGAGTCGATGCGCGGGCGGGGTTTTGTGTTCCGACTCACGGATATCACATTATCGGCCAAAGTAATATTTTCTTTATGGGAACCATTACACCGTTATCAGAGCTGCAAACCTTTTACGACTCGACCATTTTTGATAAAGCGACCTGCTGTCACCCCTCCGCCGCCATTGCCACGCGGGAAGAACAAAAAAATGCTATTTCGCCTTTTTCTGCAAATTTTTATCTATATTGCTCTGTTTAATGAAAAAGGTTAAATTACAAAAGCGTCGCCATGTCGCCCGTAATGCCCACATCAGGATAATATATCTTTCATGCTGTTTTAATATGTTCGACCCTGCGATGGGAGAATTAACTTTTTTGTGTTATTTTTCTTATGGTAAAGTTTTGTTCGGCACGGTGGTAAAACGCCCGCCTAGTGACCGAGTGGTCAGCGGTTCGACCCTATCCCAGAAGTTCACCAAGTTGATTCTTATTAACAAAGTAGAAGACTTCAGAAAAATAGTAATTTCGTGTATAGATTTCTATTATATTTGTGTGTATCACACCTATTGCATAGAATATCCATATATAATACATGCCCATTATGATGCAAATTGTAACAATTGTGAAAAATTTGTAGCGTTATATTCAGTGTTACGGCTTTCAACGGTATTATGCTAGTGTTTATTTTGATAATAGAGCAAGTCATTTCAACCTTAAATTATTTATTTCCTTATAAGCTACAATAATGTGTTGTGTAATATGAAAATATTTTCTAACTAATTCACACGAAAACCTTTTAAATATCCCGAAACGAAAGAAACACTTTGATAATGGGCACATGTCTAATAAAATAAAATATATATATATACATATATTATAAATATGAGTCGAGCTGCATTTGCCTAATTCGATCTTCTTCTTCTTCTTCTTCTTCTTCTTTTAAACAGCCTAATTCGATCATGTCGAAGATATATATTTTTTTTAAATACGTAGTTATGCCATTATTTCGGTTAACTGAAATATGTAATTGATTCTAAATTATATATTGAAAACAAAAAATAAAAGTTATCGAACTTCGAGCGGCCAGACTATTTCTTGTTAGATGATTTAAATAATGGGCCAATTTCGCAAATATTTATTTCGAAGTACGCAGACTAAAGTGAAGGTTAGGACGATTTTGTAAAAATCTAATACAATAATATTTTCCGTAACGGTAGGTACAGCATTTGTACACACTCCTTGAACATTTTCGACTCGTTAGTTAGTTAGGTAAACCCATAAAATATTATGCTCTAGGTTTGTCACACTCTGTATATTCGTACAGTAATCTCAACATATATAAAATATATATTCCTACAGATAAATATAATCCATAATAATATTGCGCTTCCCCGTCTACATTGGTCAAAATCTATGACTATCGTTTCGGTATTATTAGTGTCATTATGGCCATAACGTGTTTTTAATATTTCTTGGTTAATATTTTAACGAAATCGTATATTGACATCTGTCATCTTTTCTTGTCCATGGTAAGCTACCAGAGATATCGACAATCCACGATTCTTATATGTCATTTTTGTTCGTTTTGACAGCTAACTCACAAAGGTGGAATAATTTTAATTACATCGACATTTTATTTACGTATGGTTTGTTTTGGAGAAAGCTCTATAGATTCTATTGAGTCCCTGGCCGCGCAGCGATCACCAATAGCAATGGCAAGTAATTATAATTGCGCTAACGTATGCATCCATCGTATCCACTGTTAGTGTCATTGACAGTTTTGGTAATGAAATCCGCTACATGGCAGAACAAATGGAGTTGAATACTAACCTTTTCACGAACAAATAATTACACTTTTAGATACGTTATAATACTCAAAATAATATTTTACGATCGCACTGCTTGCTGCTAGAATTCTAACTACAGACCCCGCTTAGCGCTGCTCCGCTTAGCGCTGTTTCGGTTTAAAGCTGTTATTTGAATAGGGTATTCCTCGAAAATCGCACACCGCGTGGGATTCCCCGATATCCAAAGCGCAACGCGGATGAGTAGTATGCCGATCGCCGCTGATGAGAGTGCATCGTACATTTACATATAACCCATTAATTATTAATTATTTAGCATTTGTTGCCGTTATTGTAAGTATAAATAGATGAAATACAGCGAGTGATTTAGTGATAGGTAAATATTACAATTTTCAGTTTTATTATGGGTGATAATAAAAAACACGAAAATAAAGCGACAAGACAGACAAGCATTTCGCTGGACACTAAAATGCAAGTGCTTAGACGATTAGATACTGGTGAACGTCAGTCTCAAATTGGTGCTGAATTGAACTTGTCATCTTCAACAATAAGGACAATTCTTAAGAATAAAGAAAAAATAGTATCATCAGGAACTACAACTGCAACAACTTCTTCAACCAGAGTTTCCCGTTCTAGAAATCATACGATAGAGGAAATGGAAAAACGACTTTCTATATGGATTGACGACGAAATTGAACGCAATATGCCATTGAGTCAAGCTATTATAATGGAAAAAGCGAAAAGAATTTTTCGTCACATTCGGGGTGAACCAGGCAACACGACTGAAACATTCGTTGCAAGCCGAGGGTGGTTTAACAGATTTAAACATCGTAATAACCTTCACAACATAAAGATTATAGGAGAAGCGGCAAGTGGGAATGCAAAAGCGGCGGCTGAATTCCCAGCGATATTAAAAACAATAATTGAACGAAGAAACTATCCCCCAGAATTAGTGTTTAATGTAGACGAGACGGGCTTATTTTGGAGGAGGATGCCAAAAGGAACATTTTTAAGCTGCGAAGAAAAACGCGCACCAGGCTTTAAAGCAGCGAAAGATCGCTTAACCCTTTTTCTGGGTGGTAACGCCAATGGAGACTTTAAGTTAAAGCCCCTACTTGTGTACCACTCAAAAAATCCTAGGGCGATGAAATTTGAACCTGTGATTTGGGAGCCCAATAAGAAGTCGTGGATTTGATGACAATGAAAATTTCTCCAAATTGGTTCGTTGAACATTTTTGCCCCACCGTTAAACATCTTGAACCAGAAGTGTTACTATTGATGGACAATGCTTCAAGCCACCCAACGAATTTATCTAACTTAGTTTTCTTGCCACCTAATACAACTGCCTTGATCCAACCGATGGATCAGGGTGTTATATCAAATTATTTGCGGCGAACATTTACACAGATGTTTGAGAAAACAGATGGACAAGAAATACAACCAATAAGAGATTTTTGGAAGAACTACAACAGCCTAGATGCCGTAGGAAACGTAAATCTTTCTTGGAATGAGGTGACAGAAAAATGTTTGGAAAAAAATATGGCCAGATCTAAACAGAGAAGATGACACTATACAAGAGACTGTTGATATCGACGAAATAGTGGAACTAGCAACACAAACGGGTGTAGGTGAGGTTGATGTGCAAGATCTTGAAGAGATATTAGAAGAAAGAGCAGAAAGCTAATTGGCGCACCGAGAAGAACACGAACATATTGAAAGTAGCAATTCTGAAGAAGAGCAAAAATAACTTTCAACGGCATTTCTAAAATCTAGTTTAGACACTAACGGAAATTATGGACCAATTTATTGAAAATGACACGGATTTTGATTGGAGCTCAAAGGCAAGACGGGGTGTCATGGATGCCTTATCCACTTATCGACAACTTCTTACACAGCGCAAATGACATTAGACACATTCTTGATATAAAGACAGAAAATTGGAAATGCGGAAGAATCTGAATGATCTCAAACGTAAATGATGACTTAGAATCTCTTTGATTTTTTCTATTTTTCGCATCGATTGTTTGTTACTTGACGCACTTTTAAAGGTTGGTTTAAAATTAATAATACCGGGTGTATGTTTATTTATGCTTCTATATTTGTAAGAAATAATTTTTTGTTGTATTGTTATAAAAAAAAACATATTTAATAAACTTAATTGACAAAATACATATTCATTATTAAAATTTTTCCCATAACCCCAATATTTACATGGTGACATTACCTCGTTTAACGCTGTTTCCTATAACGCTCTACTTTGCTGGAACGTATCCCCCGCGTTAAACGGGGTATTACTGTATTTGTTTAATTATTATTTGAACGCACTTAGATTCAGCATTTATGTTTGATGTCATTATGTCACGTGCACGGCGGTTGATTTATTAATATTTAATTTATATAGATTGTTTAACATTGTTTTTTAACCACTTAATTAATACAACACCAACCGGTTTCGGAAAATACCATTTCCTTCGTCAGGATGTCAAATTAACTAACCAAAACCGTCACGTTATTGTAATGTTTTTAAAAATAAATCTAGTACCTAACTTAAAAGTTGATTTTGCAAATATTAAAATATTAATAGTCAATTGTTTATACCAGTATTTCACATTGATATTTTTGTCAATTGTGTCACTCGGCTGCGTCGCTGGTGTGTAGTTATTGTTTTAATTTTTTTTGACCTCGTTATCCGGGTAAATTTTTATCTCTACCCCCGCTCCGAATAATCGAGAGCGCTGCAATTAAAACATACGGTTAATTTTGTTTTGTGTATAACATCGATAAGTCTGTGGCGGTTATTGATGTTATCGACGTTAATTATTAATGGCGAGCCCACAGACACAACATTGAATAATTTCAGAGCATCTTCAGACGTCTCGAGTACAAGTCTATTCTTAGTGGCCCTTATAATATTCGTCTGGCGGTCGGACAAACTTGTATTCCGATTCTACGGAAAGAGCTCCTGCCTTTATACCGATTTTCTGGATAAAACATTTTTCCCGAAAGATAGATTTGTTCGGTCCATAGGCCTGTCCATTGGTCACAAATCTTTATTATATTTTGATCGGTCGTTGATCAAACGAAGCTATTTTCGGGAGTTGTCATAGAATACCTTTAGTTAAATATTGTGATATGCGATCGCTCGACACACGAGCACTATAAGTTAACCCTTCCCTAGCCACGCTGTAACGCCGGTCTACCGCCCCAATCAAACCTGTATATTTCCGTAAATACACTTAATATAACTCATATGTTAACTTGCCTTAAAAAAATCATCTACGCTTAGAACAGACTAGTGATTTGTAGAATTCACTTTATAACCAATTGCGTGAAAGCAATTCTTTTTCAATTCGATCCCATGTGAAATTGCCACGCTGGAAAAAATAGAATTTGCAGTAAGAAAGAAAAAGATTAAACATTAGTTTCACGGTGAAAGGAATAACAAACATACGAACATAATTATGTATCCTTCTCACTAATTAAATTAAGAATAATAAGAAAGAATGTCGTATTGTATAGAACTTGAATACATAATATTTATATACTAAATTTTTTTTTTTCACTTTTAATGCTTGATATTTAGAGGAAATATTTTTATATATATTATTTTTTTTTTCATTAAAAATGCTAAAAAAAATCTAAATACTTAACGGTAACACGAGTTGACAGCATGGCTGCTTACGAATATTTTCTATCACGGTATGGTAAAGGTTAAGGAAGTGGTTGAGATAGTTCCTGATGTCATCAAATAGTTCGATGGTCGGTCACTTGGCGCTCGAAGTAGACGACGCGACACATCATGTAACATTAACTGTCTTTTCCCTACTGACAACGGTGGGACGTAGAGGTTTGACGGTCTGGTTGGTAGGTTTGCTATAACGGACGCGAGTCTTAGCGGAGTCGTCAAACGAGATGGTCGTTAAGTGAAGACTGACTATTTAAAAATAAATCGTATTATTTTTAACTGACTTACCGTCACGCTGTTTCTCCCGGAGATAAGTAAAAATGAAATGCCACACTCTTCTGACCTAACCGACAACCTCATTCACATTCATACATCTTCTCGTGTATGCTCGTCAATAGCCATCTCACACTTTTGGTTTCTCTCGCCAAGAAAATGAAATGGCAGTGGACAGGCCACGTCGGCTCGAGAGGAATCAAGAGGCCCTCAAATAACAGTGGACATGAAAAAGTGGAAGACATCCGGGGAGGCTTTCATGATGACAATTCATAATTTTACATATTATTATTAAACACGGGTGACAAAACCCGTTTAAATATTTCCAACCACCCGAATGCCACAAACATGTGAACATTAATTATAGCCATCTTGAGATCAAATTAAAACATCTATACTCATCATATATATTCATCTTATCATCGATTTAATTATTTTCTCTTCTCTGTTGCAGGATTCCACTTGAGCGGCGTTGTGTCGGGCCCCGGGGCGCCGGGGGCCTACCCGCCGGAGCCCGACAGGAAGTACAAAGTGGCCGTGAGCTTCGACAGGTACGAGAAAACTACCCCTTTGGTTGTATGATCAGTAGTAACTTTTAATTATAGTTTAGAAAGTTACTAAGGTAAAAAAAAATTGCGAAAACGGGTTATTTGATCGTTAATAAAAAACTATTTACTTCTCGATAGTACATCCCGCAGTAAACTTATTTTACTCTCCTATAGTAAAACGTGAATGGATAGTTAAATATGGCTCTACACAGCTGTTCCAAAAGTCATCTGACACATTGACACTTTGAAAGTTGCAGTATACGACAATTAATCATTCAATATCCCGCTATTTTAGTGATGACAGTTCGTCCGATGATGGTATATTTGTTTAATATACACATAATCCAAAAAAAATTCACCACCAAAGTGACAGATTTCAAACATAAAGCATAAAATAAAAATCCGTACATAAAGCATATTTCGTGATTATTTGTCGCGCCTATAGGCATCTCCATCTATGCTTTGACAGTAGTAAATTTGATGTATCAACAACCCGCAAAGGATTTTTATTACGAGCGATAGTAAAAAGTTACTACTGATCAATTCATCTTCATTAATTCTGGCGTCTCCTATCGGATTTTACTTAAAGGTGTTTAAGATTCCGTAAATATAAAGAAGATAGATGGCTTTCTAATAATAGAACGACATCAATTGGAATGTGCAACATATAAGTTCGAAAATTTGTTGTCAACTTATTATGTTGGTGTCGCATAATCGGTAAATGCATTACCCCGGATAGGAAGAGATTCAGCAACAAATTTTTTTTTTCAATAAATTGATTGTATATGTATTTTTCCAATTAATATATTTAATTTGTATTAATAATATTTTCTGATATGGTGCAGAATTTGAAAATGTTATTGGGATTGTATAGTTGTGTGTGTGAATGCCACACTACCGGGGCGTATGTGCGAGGCTATAAAGGGCGATGCGCGTCAGGGCGCGGCCTTCTCTCTGCGTGTCCATCGACTTTATCGTTTGACTTGTACTAGTGATATACCTTGTGACTAAATTGTATCTCACTGTAATAAACGTGTAATTATTATAAATAGTGTTTCTTGGACCTTCACATTGCGAAGTGTACACTGAAGACGTACTTAACACTAAACATAAAAAATTAAATTCTGATTCTAAATATTAAAAAAACAAGTTTTAGTTCATTAATAATATTTATTATATATGATACATATTATTAATGAACTATATTTATAAGCATTCTGTTCATTATCAATGGCACCCCTCATGCTGGAATTTGTGACGTCATTTTAGTCAAGTCTGGTTCACACAATTTTTGGTAGTTAATCTGCTCCTGTTCTGACTTGATATAAATTTCACGTGTGAAAATATTTGCTTATAAATAACGGGAAGGATTCAGACCACCTCTCCATCGCCCGCGCTACACACGTTTTTGTTTCATGTATTATACTTTATTTGCGGAACTTGAGTGGTCATAAGTTGCCGATGCCTGCTCCAAATTATAGAGCGACACTTTTTGTAAAAAAATGTAGAATTCAAGACGTAAAAAAATTAATATTCAAAACTTGTAAGCTCAATATCTCAAGTTTGATGTAAATGTCAGATAATACCTCGTTGTTGCAAGGTTATACACGACGATATAATGTGTAAGTAGATTTATTTTTTTGGATTAGGGACAACAGTGTTTTCTCCGCTAAATGTCAGATAATACCTCGTTGTTGCAAGGTTATACACACGACGATATAATGTGTAAGTAGATATAATTTTTTGGATTAGGGACAAAAGTGTTTTCTCCGCTAAATGTCAGATAATACCTCGTTGTTGCAAGGTTATACACGACGATATAATGTGTAAGTAGATATAATTTTTTGGATTAGGGACAAAAGTGTTTTCTCCGCTAAATGTCAGATAATACCTCGTTGTTGCAAGGTTACACACGACGATATAATGTGTAAGTAGATTTATTTTTTTGGATTAGGGACAACAGTGTTTTCTCCGCAATTCTGGTCTAATATTGACGGAACGTCTCCGATCTGCTCGCAGAGTAGATTGACGTGACTGGGCTCTGGAGCCGCACCTACTTGTGCAAACACGCAGCGTGCCATTTTTGCCATCGGCCACAAGAAGTTTTCAACAGCATCCGCGAGCTTTAATTTCCCTTTGGCCAAAAAAACCCCTCCCCGACCGCAAAACCGCAGAAAATTTTAACATGTCGAATCACCGTGCCGACGACTTAGTTGCAAAATCGTCGGAATTTGGGGAGAAACACTCCGCTGCTGTGGCCGCGTGGTCCGGACTCACGTTTGATATTGTTTTAATTGTGTTTAAATTTTTTTACATTACATTATGTTAATTAAAATAAATTATTTTTCGTGTTTAAAAAGCAGGTATTGTCATTGACATCAAAAAAGTTGTGGTAATGCGGTACAATTGAACTCCTTAAAAGGAAAAATGGTGCTGGGCTGTGTACTGTTCAGTTCGTTGTATAGTAATATTCCCGATATAATAAGATCGTTTGCACGTCTGTTATTATAGAATTTCGTGCACGGATATTATTGTTTCGATTGAAATAATAATAATAATAATGGATAATTTTTATAGCGCCATTTTAGTAAAAACTTTCACCTTCAGGGCGCTTTACGCATAATATGCTTTTTAAAATTAAAAAATCGTTATTTTCACTCATGGAAATGATTTTTTGAAAAAGTGCGTTTTTAGTTTCTTCTTAAATAAAGTCTCTGATGCACTATTTCTAATAGTTCAACGCTTTTGGGCCTGCCACTGCGAATGCTCGTTCACTAAATTTAGACTTCTGGCAACGGCTGATCGGTTCTACAAACCTTCCTGCAGCTGAAGTAGAGGCTGACCTGAGAGTTTGACGTCTACCATTCAAATTGTCTGGGATACAAAGTTCTTGAAGATATAGAGGCGCCATGTTGTGTGTCGCCTTGTACATCAACCAGCACAATTTAAATTCAACTCTTTCAGGGAATCGGAGCCAATGTAGCTGATGTAAAAGGGATGTTATATGAGAGAATTTGGAAACTCCATATATTATCAATGAAAATCAATGATGTATTGATAAATAAATATGTGATATTAATTCTAGATTTTGATTCGCGCCATTATTCAACGTCGATAGGCAGTAACACATAGTTCCACAAGCATTCGCAGCTGCGGAACACTAGAGCCAGATTCGTTGGTCTTTGGTCTTGAAACGTGATGCATTCCGAATTAGCTCCCGAACGGTACTTTACGTATTTTGGTGACTGGTTCGTCTAAAGTATCTTATTAATTGCGATTTTTGCGTAAGGGATGATGGA
Organism: Eubasilissa splendida; assembly: GCA_031772225.1. NCBI lineage: Eukaryota > Metazoa > Arthropoda > Insecta > Trichoptera > Phryganeidae > Eubasilissa > Eubasilissa splendida. The sequence goes on from CM062856.1 coordinate 20,408,438, forward strand.
CACGACTGTTCCTTTTCTATTTTATTATTTCCGGAAACACTGGCCGTGGTCACAATGGCCGTCTGCTGGGCCTAGCGACAAGCAATCGGCCTCGGCCAATGTCTTTCCGCTAGTGTGAAACAATATTACGCCACACACGTGAGATTCTTAACCAAACAAATTTTGACCTACTGACCGAAATGCATTTTATTTTCGGGGTAATATATAACTAGTTGTTGAGCTGACACAGCAGTCAAATAATTGAGGGTCAGCGAATAATGCAGTTGTATGATATTTTAGAGAAAAAGAGATAAATATTATCATTTTCGTTTTGTATTTCATGTACAGCAGGCACACAGGAGTCTTCGTTGAATATATAATATTATACAATGTCACGTTAATTTGTTTGCATATAATCATGCCTAATTATTTGTTCTTAATTTATACATGTTTTTACAAAATATATATTTTAGTTTAATAGCTCTAATGTCTACAATTTATTTTCGGTTATAACTCATGCGTTATAACATAATCAAACATTTTATTTTTTTATTTATACGCATATAATGTCTAAGAGAAATTTACAGAAATTGACTTGTTCAAAATTAGTCTTACTACGCTCAAAGGGTTCTTCTTATGAACCACCACAATCTCAATTTTGGCCATTCAATATACCTATAAAAACACATGTTGCTCTCCCTTTACCGCAACAATAGTTACAACCTCCTCACCCTTCTCCCTCTTTTTTTTTCTTTTCATTAATTTTCTGCATCTAAACATACTTATGTATCTAAATATTTTTGTGGATTTTCATTATTAGTATCGCATGTTAAATAGTTATTATGTTTGTTATAATATGTTTACACTGTCAAAAACCCTCAATAAAATAAAATAAAGTAAGTATTGTACAGTAAAAAAAATATATAGTTTGTTATATATATTTTACACAAATTTTAAAACGCATTGCCCAACTAGGCAAGCCTGTTTTGAATATGAGGCAAAACGCAATTAAATAGAAAATGAAACAATATATATAATGAGAGAATATAAATACTAATATGAATAGATAGAATGTAAGCACACATACAAGGTAAAGGATAATACGTAAGATTAAAGTTATGAGGCAGTCAGTAATAATACGCAAAATGTATTTAAAATAATTATTTCATAATACATACAAAACAGTTTACTCTCAGTATCTGCTCTACCTAATTTTGACAACCAATTTGAAACATCCATTTTTAAAGCAATAATGTCACTTTTAATATTATTTCCAATTTGATTATATATTCTGGGAGCTTGAAATGTGAATAATCTTTGACCAAAAGTAGTTTTCATTATTGGAACGATTTTAAGATTATTTACTCTTGTGGAATAATATCTTTCAGTCCTCACAGACCGAGCGCTTATTTTCCTATGAAAGCTAGTTAGTATATTCAGCATATATAATTGTTTTAAATTTGAATTAAATATATTAATTGGAAAGATATACATATAAAATCTATTTTATCGATAAATATTGTTGTTGCGCCATCGGCATTCGAATCTGGATCTCTTTCCTAACCGGGGAAGGTGCATTATCCAACTATGCTACAGCGGCAATATTTTTAGCGAAAAATTTTCGAACCTATATATTCTTTTTCATATTAATACATTTAATCGTTCCATTATTTGAAAGATTCATCTACCTTATTTTTACTCTTTTTGCTCTTTCAAATAATGGAACGATTAAATGTATTAATATCAAAAATAATGTATAGGTTCGAAAATTTGTCGCTAAAAATATTGTCGCTGTAGCATAGTTGGATAATGCACCTTCCCCGGTTAGGAATGAGATCCAGGTTCGAATCCCAGTGGCGCAACAACAATATTTTTCGATAAAATTGATTTTATATGTATATCTTTCTAATTAATATATTTAATTCATTTTTAAAATATCACAGACTGTCTGTTCTGAATAATTACAATTTCACAGTAAGAATGTGTTCTCCTAATAATTGTTTTACATGCAAAATCTGATATTTCCTAAAAAATGGCTCTGAACAATACAAAAAGTTACGGTGGTGAGAGTCAGTCAGATATATAATGTCAGTACAGATATGTCCAGTGATCTTTGGTTTAATTTTTAAGGCTTCCATATGGTAAATCTAAATTATGATAGAGTAAAGAATCAACAAATTAGGGGAGAACTTAGAGTTAATCTTAGAACAGTAAATAGGATTAGAAAAAAAGAGTCTCTTCGGTAATTTGGTCACATCGATCAAATGAATGAGGTAATAAATATATGATATATAGCACGAATATTGATGGTATCACATGTTACCGCGAACGTCCGCGGATAATTCTGGAAGAAGCTAGAACCCTCAATAATTGACGAGCTTGCATGAGATGTATGAAGCTAAAGTGTCAGGACAGAACAGTGCGGTACTGCATCCTCTGCCTATGCGCCGGGAGCGTGAAGTTCAGCAAATGAATTATTAAGGAACGATACAAGATATGTTGAAATTATTTTTTTTTTAGATTTGCAAAATTAACTTTGCGGTTAAAATTCGTTATTTTAAATTGTAAACGGTGTTGGTCATAAATTAAATAATTTGGAAAGGTTGGAGATAAATAAGGCGTGTAAAACTAATCAAAAAATTATAAACAACCTACTAAATTTAACCACAAGTCCCATTCTAAAATTTTTTGCTAAAAAATATTCTAGTAATTTTGTGTCTTATAGTAAATTACTACTAATCAAGTAAAGTACTAAATTTATTAATTAAATAATAATGGTTTTTTAAAAATATGTTGTTTTTGATTAGTTAATGACATCATGAAGAAGAAAATGATATTTTTCGAAACCGGTAGATGTATTTTAATTCATTTAGTGGTTAATAAAACAAAGTTAACAATTTAAAATAAATATTAATAAATCATTAATCTGTCTTTTTTTTCACGTTCCAAGTATTGATTTTTTACTACAGTTTAAATTGTTCGTGTTCGTAATCAAAGAGGACCTATGTATTATAAAATTTTGGTTGCCTGTCTCAACACAAATATAATCTAGCGAGATAGACAAAGAAGAATAAATAAAATATATACCTAATAGATTTAAGAAATGTCTGTTTTTTTTTAACCTTTACCATACCATGCTAAAAATACTCTACGCAGCCATGCTGTCAACTCGTGTTACTGCAAGAAATTTGAGTTTTTTTAACACTTTAAATTTGAATAAAATGCTTTTACAAGCTTAAATGGTTTATGTCACAGTTACTATAATAATAATAAGAAATAATAAATATAATAATTTAAAACGTTAATTTTATTCTCAAACATTATTCTTGTAACGCATTCGTCAAAAGACCCATCTAACATGATCTTCATCTATATCTCTTATCATTAAAATTAATGTGTGATCTTTTTCACGTGGTAAAAGTGGTATTTTTAACGTAGATAGCGTGCAAGGCAACAATTTTATATAGCATTGAATTCAAAAATGATTCTTTTTATTATGATTCGCTTTACATAATTGGTTTTCTACTACTCATTTATAAGTGAAAATTAGTTTTTTAGGACTAGGTAAAATGTAAGTTTTACATTGTGCATATTTATAGAAATACGATTTAATTGGCTCGGTAGACCTATGCTACTGCATGGCTAGGGAAGGGTTAAGATTTTCCGTCAGTAAGCCATATGACATATTCAGTATTTCCCGAGGCACTACAAACCATCGATTACTTCTCATCAAATGGTTCGCCATATTAAAAAAAAAAAAAAAAACAATTTGAAACGTCGATGTTTTGTCGTAAGTGGTCTCAATTTCCGTCCCAATGTGGTTTCTGCGAGTTAATAATAAGATTCATCTCTGCCCAGTGGTGTAGACCAGTGGTTCCCAACCTATTTGGCGGCACGGCGCACTACTCAGATTATAAAATTTTCGCGGCGCACTAAGCACACTCGCGTATTATTTCAAACTCGTAAATTTCTGCTGGAATTTGATTTTATGAAATTGAAATTGAAAAGATCACATATACGCCCATTTTCAAAGGTATTTCAAAAATAAATTGAACACTTCAATCGTTCTATCGTTTGAAAATTTAAAAATCGTGTTCTTGCACCAATATATCAGTTTTTTTTTCAAATTTACCTACAAATGATGATACTAGTTGCAATTTTTCCCATCTTTTAGGTAGTGCAGTTAGTTGTCTTCTGATATAGTTTTTGCGCATTGCGTTAATGTATTCACAATCAAACTTAGCTCTTTTTGATGTCATTTGTCCATTGGTTATTCAAAAGCGGTGTTAGTCGCAAAATCAAATGCTTTTGCCCGCCGCCATTTATGTTACGATTTGACCAATATCAGTCAACGATACTCTGAAATGTATTTTTTTGTAATTCATAATATAATCAGAGGTGCATTACTAAAGATATTATTCTTTAAGCTTCTATATATATATATATTTTTTTTTTCTTCAAATATAAAATATGTAGGTTGCTGAGATTGCAACTATATTAATACATACCCTCAATTAATGAAGAGTTATTTATATGCAATACTTTTAAATAGTGAAAATTTTTGCATGGTCTTGGGCAATTTTAACTCTAAGCTGTGCGCACAAAAAATATACCCCCCCCCCCGCACATAAATTTTAATAAGACACTAAGAAAAATCGTGTATAATGATTAGTTCTCTCATAGTTATGTATAAACATCGCCTAGATGTGTGTGTATGTTTTATATACTGTTCACTGGGAAGGAAGGAAGAAATTAAATTTTATTGTATTTGTTTTTGATGTTGTTATTGTTTAAATATGATTAACTCGTGATTGTGTCAGAAGGTTTTGTCGCTGTGAGACTGTAAGCTCCTGACAAGCTCAGGACTGTTGTTTGTATGTCGTAGTGTAGGATGTCTGTTATTGTAACTAGAGCAAGGTATTTTATGAAAGAGCACATACAAAATTTCGTTTATTAATGTGATGAATTATACAGTTAAATGCGCTTTGAACTCTGGTGTAGCTCGCTCGAGATGTCGATAAGAGGACGGTCTGCGGAAGAGTGATCGCCAGCTCCTTGAGCAGCATCCGTCTCTGGTGCATATTGTCTTTTTGTGTCTTTGGTTTGGGCTCTATATGGTTGATAGGTGAGTCCTTACACGGCCATGTCGGTGGTCGCGTACAGAGTCACTACAGCAGTATACGTTGTGTAAGTATTATAGGTACTAAATTCACAAATAAATTCGTTTTATTTAGGATATATTAGACTGTAAAATAGTACACGATATTTTTTTGCGCACACACTAGTCCATAAATTAGAGGAAACATTGGTTTTTGGTTTGCACCCAAGATTTTGTAATTGATTTTATTACCCGTCTGGGCGTCGCGATGTCACTAATTAAATTATGAAGAAATGTCGACAATTTGGTTACATCAATCGCGACGCAAAAGTGTCACGAGAGTCGGTGTGCCACCTGCGTAGCGGAGGGGATCGCGTACCGCGTAGATTATTCAAATGATGTTACTCCATCGGGCCGAACTTTTTGTTGCGCTCGGTTTTATTGCCCGCCGCCGCCCGGGCGGCATTCCGAGGGCCTGACCCGGCCCGAGTGACGCGAGATCCGAGATCCGAGATGCGAGATGCGAGGTGCGAGGTCCGAGCGCCGGAGCTGGACCGGGGGACCACCATTGTGCGCCGCTTTTTATAACACCTTTATGGAGTGCGGCGTCACGGATGACTCGGCCGGCACAAAGGAGCAGCGAAGGACGACAGCCGCTTCCAATCGAATCTATTTTAGCTTCAACTATTTCACGACTGTTCCAAGTGAGATAGCGGTGATGTCACCGTTCATAACACGGCGTCTCTACAGGGTGTAGCATATCTAGTCCGCAACGCGGGTAGACACCTGACTAAATCACGAGTCGGAAATGTTCAAGGAATATGTGCCTAATCTCACCGTTTCAAAGATTTAAGCGTCTAAAAAAAACGTAATTATGCGATTATTTCGATTAATTGAAATATTTTTTTGATTTTAAATTATATATTGAATGCAATAAATTAAATGTCATCAAATTTCGAGCGGTCAGACTATTTTTGTTGGAGGATTTAAATAATGGGTCACGTTCGCAAATATTTATTTCGATGTTCGTAGACTTAAATAAAGCTTAGTACGATAGTAAAAATCTCGTACAATAATATTTTCCGTAACGGTGGAGATTTTGCACATATTCCTTGAACATTTTCGATTCGAAATTTAGTCAGGTATCCCCGCCCATAAAATGTTGTGGATAAGGTCTGTAGGCATTTAATAAAAATAACATCATAATTTAAAATTTCCATAAAAATTACGAGAGATATTATCTATAAAAAAAAATAGCTTCCGGCACTCAGAATCAAGTAGATTTCATCTGTGTGTGTGTATATGCTTTTATTTTTTTCTCTACGTCCAATATTAAAACGTTACGAATTTATATTTTAAAAATAATTGTATTTTTATATTGATAAAGCGCGACAAGAAGAATGCGTAACGTTTTTCCTTTTTTCTCTAGGACTAATATTAACGAAGATATTAATTTTTAAAGATTGACAATATGTTACTTTTTGTAAAATTACCATCACGCCGCTTAATGCGGGGCTAGACCGAGAGGATAGAGCGCCGCACTCTTCTGTCCTGACACACAATTCAGGCCCCGTCCACATTAATACATCTTCCCATACAAGCTCGCCGATTATTGAGGCATCTGGTTTACCTGGTCGTGCCGAGTCTTCCGCGAACGTCCTCTATTTCTGGTGCCATCGGCGTCAACACGTATCATATATCATTCATCCCTTCCATATTCCTTTGTATATGGTAACATAGAAGAGGGAGACGACAGGGTTGGTATTATGTACTAACAATCAGTTTTCATCACATTACTAGTCAATCAAATCGAGATATAGCTACACTTATTCTGCTGGCGACTAAATCAGATATTCCGTTCTCTTCAGCTGTTCTGATACGAGATTAAAGTCTAGACTAGTTTAGACGACACAAAATGTTGGGGCGACCACTTAAGAAGACGTCTGTGTTAAAAGTGTGGCTCGCGCGTCATCCAAACCATTTTTTAGAGTCACGACACGCGTGCGCATAGCCGGGCACGCGATCTCCGCCCGACTGTTGACTGGCGACTGGCTTCGTTATGTTTAGCATTTTCATCACGCATCTCTATTTTTCTTATTATTATTTATCTTTTTTTAAAACTAACACAGATCTACATCATAATTAAGCCTGTGATTTCAATAAATACACGCAATATAAAATGCATATTTTAGATAATCCTAAAAAAAATATTAGCGCTTAGGAATGACTAGTGAAAATACAATCATAAAAAGGGAATCCTACAAAGATAATTATTTTTTCCATTCAATCCGTTGTCTAATTAATACCTTGGTAAAAATACCATTTGTGATATGAAAGACAGAGATCACACACTATTTTCACAAGTGAAAATAACAACAAACATACAAATATAATTGTCACTTTCTCACTAATTAAACGAAGAAAGATAAGAAGGAAGGACACACTGTATAGGACGTAATGAATGCTCTAAATTATGTTATTAATCATTTTTTCAAAATTGAATGCTCAATATTTAGAGTAAATTCGTGCCATTAAACCCATTTAAGCTAATTAAAACATTTTTTCTAACTGTTATTTACGGTAACAAGAGTTGACAGCATGGCTGCGTTCGGGTATTTTATATCATGGTATGGTAAAGGTTAAAGCTGTAATCTAAGAGCTGGTTGTGTGATCAGTAATAAATGTTTGAACGGCAAATTTACTATTGTCAAAGCATAGATGATAATATGTCTAATAATCGTGAAATATGTTTTAATTTATAATTTATCTATGCATTTTTTCGCCCCCACGTTCGAAATCTGTCACTTTGGTGGTGAATTGTTTTTAGTATTATGTGCTAATGTATATTAAACAAGTGATCATCATCGGACGAACTCTCATCACTAAAATAGCGGGATATTGAATGATTAATTGTCTCAATGTGTCAGATGACTTTTGAAAAGTCCGCCATATTTAACTATCGATTCTCGTTTTTACTATCGGATGTCGCAAAGTAAAATTAGTTTACTACGGGTGTAGAATGTGCTAACGATCAAACAACCCGTTTTCGCAAAACATTACTTTAAAGACTTTTTACTATACTTTGTAAAAAGTTACAACTGATCATACAACTGGCCCTTAATGAAGATAGAAAAGACAAAAAGCTAATATAAAGGTGAACCCGTTGGCATAAAAGAGCCAGGTCGATATACTTATTTACTTCCCATCGTGCCGTTCCCTTGCAAGGGTTGGCAGAAGATAGAGCGCCACACTCTTCTACTCCTGCTTCGTCCACTTTTATACATCATCTTCGGTTGTTGAAGTTTTTAACAGGGCCGCTTTTTTTAATGTGATATATATGTACATTAAAACAATTTGGAAAGTGAAACGTCAATTTGTCAATTTTTGGAATTGATTATTATTGATTATGTGATGTATCTATGGGACGATTGCGCGAGCGCGTATAGGTCGGTACGATGATGAGTGTGTGAAGAGATAAATGTATTGCGCCTCTTGCCTTCGAACTGTTGAACTGTAACCATCTTATATTGCCCTGTACTACATTGTATCGAAGCATCCAGAATATATGCTTTTGTTACCACGAACGGGTATTATTCTGACGACACGAAGAGTCAACATCATCAGCAGCAGGAGTTGAAGATATATCAGATTATAATAATTATTGTTAAAAATAAATTAAATGTTACAGTTGACACATTTTGTGAATGGAAATTTAGAAACATATTACATATAAGCGTATTTAAAAATATATTTAGTACGTATATGTATATAAAACGCTCATATCCTATCATTTCGCACCTGTGAATGACTTGTCGCGAAGAGTCGATGCCGTGCAGTCGTGATTCAGAAAAATATTAATATTGTTTTTTGACATGTATTAATAGTTGTTGGTTGGATATTTATACCTTAATAATACGTGCGCAATCGGTGATTGATGACCGGGTCCTGTCACCCGGTCACCCGGGGTGTGCAGCCCATTAGGCGTCGTCGCCCATCGCCCAGTTCAGCAATATTGCCGAGAGCGTCACCAGATTTCCTGTTTATTTAACGCTTGTGTAAATTTTTTTTTGTAATATTATTTTACTGTATAATTTAATCGTTTCCGAGTAATTTTACTAGTCTGGTGAGTTAAGAAATAATAGACAATTTGCTCTAGCGCGCGAACGGCGTCCGTATAACTAATAAATATTTTAAATATAAAATTTCCCACACACCTTCGTACCTACAGTTACACTTTTAATGACGTAAGTCATATAATAATAATAATAATAATAATATTAGTATAAATTTATAGCGCCATTTTCATAAAAAAAATTATCTCAAGGGCGCTTTGCACATAAACTATACTAATAATTGTTCTTTGAACTTATGGAAGTGATTTTTTAAAAAGGTGCATTTTAGTATTTTCTTTTAAATAAAGTCTCCGATGCACTGTTTCTTATGACGGAGGGCAAAGAGTTCCACGCTTTTGGGCCTGCCACCGCAAATGCCCGTTCACTAAACTTACGAGTAGACTTCTGTCAACGGCTGGTCGGTTCTACAACCCTTTCTGCGGTCGAAGTAGAGGCTGACCTGAGAGTTTTACGTTTACTATTCAAACTGTCTGGGATGCAAAGCTCTTAAAGATACAGAGGCGCTATGTTGCGTCGCCTTGTACATCAACCGGCACAATTTAATATCAACTCTTTAAAGAAAACGGAGCCAATGTAGCTCGTGCAAAAGAGATGTTATATGAGAGAATTAAGAAACGCCATATATTATCTGTGCTGGCGTATTTAGAATGGATTGTAACAAATGGTGTTACAATAGTCCACATGTAGACGGGCAGCTTTAGAGGGAAGATGCCTCCGAATATTTTAAATCTGTCTGAATATTTCGAATACATTGTCCAGCACGTTGTGTTTGGAAATAAAAAAATATTGCACTGGCGTTTCTTTTTTCAAAATAATCAACATAACTTTGCGTACCCAACTTGGCTATATAATAGGTACCTACTTGTACTTCCCATGTGTTCCATAATAATTTAATTCGTCACCAGAAGGTAAGTAACCTAGTACCTACCGACGACTATTATGTGTAAATTTGAAAATATGTTTTTTTTTTCCTGTCAGACTTGCATCTAGTTATACGAGTATTAATACTCTTTTAATAATGTGAGAATCAGTGGCGGTTGGTGACTTTTGCAGAAGGTATACTGGATAATATGTTCATTCCTACTATCAAATGAATTAAATATATTAATTATAAAGATATACATATAAAATCAATTTTATCGAAAAATATTGTTGTTGCGCTACCGGGATTCAAACCTGGATCTCTTCCCTAACCGGGGGAGGTGCTCTATCCAACTAAGCTACAGCGGCATTAATTTTAGCGACAATTTTTCGACCCTATATGTTACCTTTTTGAAATCAATACATTTAATCGTTCCATCATTTGACAGAGCCATCTACATTATTTTTACAGAATCTCAAAATACCTTTAAGTAAATCTGATAGTAAAATAAGGTAGATGGCTCTGTCAAATGATGGAACGATTAAATGTATTGATTTCAAAAAGGTAACATATAGGGTCGAAAAATTGTCGCTAAAAATAATGCCGCTGTAGCTTAGTTGGATAAAGCACCTCCCCCGGTTAGGGAAGAGATCCAGGTTCGAATCCCGGTAGCGCAACAACAATATTTTTTGATAAAATTGATTTTATATGTATATCTTTATAATTAATATATTTAATTCATATTTAAAATCTATAGACTACTAACCCACGAACAAGATGCAACTACTGACAAAAATAAACTGCTAAATTACCTGTATCTATTATACTCCGCAACATCGATTACTGACTCGTTTTTATTTTATTTCAATGATGAATTAAATAAATAATCGAAGGATATTCAATGTAATTCAAGCCAAAATGTCAAAAATGAGTCACACAAAAAGATTCCTTAAAACAATCCGCTCGCTTCGTAATATGTATGTTGTTCTGTGCATTATACCCATAAAGTCGTTTCTTATAAGTTGGATGCGTATACAGTATTATAAGATCTTGACAGGCGAAACTGAATGCGAAACTTTGTGGATACGCAACGAATGATAGAATCCAACATCGCTGGTATCTGTGTGTTTACGCGATTCATAGAATGCATCTGTATTTCGACTCGCTCGTGCTGTTTTCGGTATAAACAAAAAGTCCAAAGCTTTTCGACTCTAGAACACAAGGGATGCGGAGCATCTAAAGCATGTATGAAGCGACCGCGCCTGGTAAGGTTCTCATTTATCATTTTCATTTTCAATTTAATATGTTCATCGATATTTAGACGAAATATTATTGCTTCCCTCGTCCGAATCCTGGGTGCCTCGTTGAAAATACGAAACGGAGGCATGGCTTTGACGTTTGACGTCTCCTTTCCCGGGCCGAGCGTCCCCACCCCCGAACCTTTGCGGTTGACGTGTGTCGTGTGTGCGTGTGTGCGTGTATGTGCGTGTTCTGTAGCAAAAGCTTGTTATAAATGGAAGTGGTTTTATGCAAACTAGGCGCGCGTGCTTCACGAGCAGGTAGCGGTTTACATAAAAGATGAATTCCTAAATTGAAACCAGGGGAACTTATGATTCCGCCAGGATCTGGTGGGATTTTTGCCTTTGTCTGCCGTAATTGCAATGATTACTCGGCTGAGGCCAATCTCAGGTTGCTCTATTCTCATCAAGTATACGGGTGGGTGTACACTTTACACTGTACACTGTACACGGACAAGCCTTTGATCTCTCGTCTCTGAGATATCTCACTCTATCTACTCTGCATACAAAAATATTCAATTTTGTTTCTAAATTAATCGTAGTTCGCTCAGCGCTCAACACTGTTCTTTACTTAAGTTTCGAGACCATTCTCCGGGAGCGAAGGCTCACCCGTGTACAGGTCGATTTTTTGGTCATGGCACTTTAAGAATGTGTTGTGTACCGATACACGTGTGCGTGCGTGAGCACTATCTTAGCGAGAAAGAGATAAAGTTATATGACCGCTTCACGCTAGACAGTAGTGCAACAAGTCCACGAATGGTATCGGTTGTGTACACCGCGCGCAGTATGTTGTTGTTTTATTTTGAATATAAATTTATTTTCTTCATTTACTAGTCTCAGCCGATGAATGGCATCGACAGAGTTATTATTATTATTAAGATGTGATTAACACAATGTCATTCCCTGTCCATAAAATAATTAAACAGATATTTATGTTCTATTATATTGTAATAATAAAAAATTATATACTAACAACAGATTTGTCAGTGGCCGATTGACTGTACAGTACAGTGCGATGAGTAAAATATCTACTTGTACATGCACCCTGTTTCTTCCTGAAAGTGGTGTAGTTTTATTGAAAAATGACAAGAAGCCCAATGTTTCATCAGCTGATATCGAAAATGTTACTGTACATGTGCGATAATTGAACCGTTTTTAGAAAGATTACTGTTTGGGAATATTTTAAAAACTCCATTCTATTTAATAATGCTGTTCAATAGTTTAATATTAAATATTCGTGCTCGAACAAGAACTGTTTGAGAAATGTATATTTTATAATTTATTATTATACATATTATATTAAGTAGTTTGGTTCATAATTTGACATTGATTTCTTACAGAATAGTACAGTTATACTGATAATATTTCTTGTCAACATTGCCAGTTTCTAGCTACAAAGCGACGCCTTTACATAGGATGTTAGCAGATGTTGTGTGTTTGGGTGATTACATTTTTGGAGGAATAAATAGTACAACCGAAGTTTTCTAGAATAATTTGATTTGATTTGATACAATACACACGTTCATTATTTACACAAATGCTTGTAAAGGAATCGTCTATTTGACCGTTATTAACTTGTATCGCGTACGTCACCCGGCGGTGGGCGTCGAGGCAAATCTCCACCGGGTGGTAAGCGGGAGGTAAAATGAAGCCACCTCGCAAAACACAGTTTCTCGCTGTGATTATTTCCCTGCGGTGCGGGACAGGCTGCGAGCGCTGTTTACGTTGCTCGCCTCGGCGCCCGCCGCCGCGCGGACCGGACTCGATTGTAGGTTAGTCAACTGTCAAATGCAATATAAATAAACATGGCGGCTTGAGCAATAACGTGTCGTCTGCGCAGGTGCAAGATAACCTCGGTGACGTGCAGCTGCGAGGCGCGCGACATCTTCTGGTGCCAGCACGTGGTGGCGCTGTCTCTCTACCGGATACGGAATGCAGACTCCGTGCGCCTGCGCGTGCCCATTTCCGGTAAGTTTTCCTCATTTGAATGTTTTTCTTTTAGCTGTACTTACTGATAATAATATGTTTGATTGAAGTTTAACATTTTTCTTTTCCGATTGCTGATATTTAATATTTCTTATTTAGTTTGCAGATTGATTAACAAGTAGTATATAGTATATTAAATAATATTTATGTAAAGTTTAGGTGTCTTAGTGCATACTTGTATTTCACAACAGAAAATGTTTTTGATGTGATACGTCCCGAGGAACACCGGGTAGAGTAAATGATCGAAAATCGACAAATGAAACGAAATCTTGTTACGGAAGTGAAATCACAATTCTCACTAATCTCGCTATACAGTACATCCCCAATGATACGAATTTACAACTACATCCCCAATGATACTATTTACAGGACGTGTTTTCCGTTCGCGTCGATTGCACCTTCGTGCGACGGAGTGACTGCGAATGAAACTGTCCAACGACAATATGTTTGCTGTTTATGGCCTGATTTGGATACAAATATACCGCTATCAACTCGTCCGAGTAAGCTTTGCGAGATACGATTTTTTAAATTAAAATAACACAAACATAAAATGTGCACCAGTTTTCTTTACTTCTACTTTCGTCTTCATCAACGAGTCACACGTGTGGACACGCAGCCTCTCAGACGACAATAAGCCGTGTTCGTCACCTCAGCTCATTTTTCTCTTTCTTATTCGTAGACGACATTGTCCCGTGTGATTATATTTTTATATGCCCATTTTTTGGAATATTTTTACCATTATTATTTATTTAATTCATGCGTCAGCGCGTATATCGAGATACGCTATTGCGGAACAGTAATCATTCAATAATGTGTTCAAACCAGTTTCTACATTTAAATGTGAGGTTTAGATGCGAAAAACAGCCTCCGTATGCTGTAAATAATCCAAGAGTATACCTACGTATTGAGGTTCGGATTGATTGAACCTTTTCTGGAAATCGATTACCGACCCAATGCAAATTAACCCGACATTACCACAGATGGACTGATTCCTTTTGTACATTTTAACCGATTTTGTAAATCGGTGTAATTTCGACATACTAAATAGTTAAGTAAAAAAACAATAATTTAGTACATATTTTATCATCCCACGGTTTGATCGCCTGCTAAATGGTGCAAATAATCTATTTTAATCATTATTGCGCATACAATATTTTAATAAGTGACCGCGCGCTATTTTTCGTGCGTGGCCGGCGGTAGGTATCAAACCATTGTCCTGACTGGAAGATAGCTCCACGAGTGCATCACCTTCATGCATAACTACCATTCAGTATTGAAACATGGCTTTCTTGCTTTTATTAGAACATCCACTTTTTTCCACTTTCTAACGATAAAAACTGCATCTGCTTCACTTACAATTAAACTTTTTCTGAAATGCATAAGTTCGTAGCATTTTTGTTCTCCAAGGCAAGAGTCAAAGAATTGTTTTTGACATAGCTACCCCTCAGTGGCGTGCAGTAGGTATAGATTTAGGTTAAGCTGTTACCAATGATATTTAGGCCTATTCTCAAAATTGCAATATTGAAATGAAGGTGATTGTTACACCAACCCTCAAAAATAGACAGATAGTTTTGACAGATTATGGTACGTTTATCTCCCTCACTCCCTCACTCTCTCTCCCTCTCTCTCATTCAAATATAACACTATTTTTGAGGGTTGGTGTAACAATCACCTTCATTTCAATATTGCAATTTTGAGAATAGGCCTGATTATACAATCATATGTAATACAATATATGTACTTTCGTTTAACCAACATCTTATACAACCCTACCATGTATTTATTTATAATTTTAGAGTACTATTAATAGTATTCTTAAAGTTTTAACGTAAAATAATACCTTCTTACCCATATAAAAAATGTATGGAGGTTTTTAAGAATACTTTCTATGACTGAACATAATCTATTTATTATTAGCACAAAATGTTAGTTGGAACCTTGTTATTCTAAGGGGTCGATATGTCAATGTCATTTTAATGCCATTAAATTTTTCAATTTGTGGAAAGTTTTTTATAAATTGATGACTAAAAAAGTAGAATATAAAACTATTATTAAATATATTAATTAGTAAGACATACATATAAAATCACTTTTATCGAAAAATATTGTTCTTGCGCTTCCGGGATTCGAACTTGGATCTCTTTCCAAACCGGGAAAGGTGCATTATCCAACTATGCTACAGCGACAAATTTTCGAAGCTATATGTGAACTTTTTGATAGAGTCACCTACCTTATTTTTACAGAATCTCAAATACCTATGAGTAATCTGATAGCAAACGCCAGAATAATCAATTTCATTTTTATTAAATTTTGGACACATTGATACAACTTTATTATTAGGAGAACACATTCTTATTGTGAAGTTGTAATTATTCAAAAATTATTTAATTAATATTTAAAATATCACAGACCGTCTGTTCTGAATAATTACAACTTCACAATAAGAATGCGTTCTCCTAATATTAAAGTTTTGTGTTCGTTTCCATCTTTCTTGCGCATTTTCTTTACGCAGTCATTTTAAAATGTTGTTACTTTGTCGAGCTCGCCATTTTTGTTGTTTTTCTCTATCTAAGCGTCGCATTTTCTGAACTGGATCGTCTTCCATATGAATGGTACACCATAAACACTTTTTAATAATCAACGCCTTACGTAACGAAAAAAAAATTCGATGTTTACTGTTATTAATTTAAATTACCTACAGTGCAGCATGTACTGTTCCAATTTTTAAATTCATTGTTTACTGTGTATTTTGAAAAAAAGTACCTTCAAAACAAAATGTTATATGTATTTCACAATCTCACATCTGTTCTTCGCTGATTTGTATGAATTTCGTATTTTATTTTCCTGTTCTATTTCCACAGAAAATCATTATGGTTTTATATGTGGCAAAGGGATCATCGGAAATTTTTTTTGGTTTAAATCATTGTATTTAATCATTACATGGAAATAGAGTATTCCGCTATCGTAACGATGAAATTGATCTTAATGCACGTGTCAAATTTTTTAAATTATGTAATAATACGGAATTACGATAGAAAAAAAAGCATTTTTTTATTCATCTCATATGGCATCTGTTTGCTATACAACCACCGATATAGTAATGTATTGGTTTAATGTTTAAAAATAGAACATTTGTTGTATTAAAGTGTGACAGGTAAGACAATGGTGATAGTTCCGTCCCGAGCGAGCGGCCAGCGCGGGTTAGTAGCCTCCAGTCGTGTTCCTCTGAAGGTCATTAGTTCATTTCCATTATTACTTGTTGATCTTTAGCATTAAGCGATGATTGTGGGCTCAATTTACATTTCCACCGTCGAATGGGGCCCGATTGCAGACACAGTTTGACGAGGTTTTTTTTGGACACCGACGCGCCGACCGAGCGAGCGCACACTAGCGACAAAAGAGTCGTACGACAATTGTGTCGCTGGATTTCAAAGTCCGCTACAAGACTTTTTTGGATTCGTATTTTTTTTTATTTATTTAAAAATGTTTGTTTCCTTTTGAAAGTGCGCTTTGTTAGCTAGGTAGAGCAATATTAAGTATAATGTTAGGGTGAACAAAACTCGGTATACTCGATGTGAATTTCCAAGCGTGCCATGTTTTTTTTTATCGTAATAAAATACATACTAGCAGATGAGCAATCGGCTAGGCCCCGCGGGCGGCTATTGTGGCCGTTTCGCGGCAAATTACGAGTCGAAAATTTTCAAGAAATATGTGCCCAATGTCAACCATATCAGAAAAAACTTAATTATGCGATTATTTCGATTAGTTAAAATAATTAATTAATTCCAAATTATATATTGAATATAAAAAAATTAAAAGTCATCTAATTTCGAGCGGCCCGACTATTTTTTGTTTTGTTTGATATATAACATATTGATTATAATGGATACATTTCGCAAATATTTATTTCGTACGTACGTAGACTTAAGCTTAACATGATTTTGTAAAAGTTTCAAACAATGATATTTTTCGACTAGTAATTTTCGGACTAGGTCTGTTACACTCTGTATATTTTGTATAATATTTATTCAGGGGGCACTTTTTTCCATTTTGCACTGGCGACCGATATTTGCAGTTACGCCACTGGATGTGACAATAAATTTAACGATTTAATATATCTATTACGAGATCATATATTCTTTGTTAAAAGTGTTATTAGCTAGTTATTCCACGACCTCTTTCTTCCTGTATGTTGTGCTTCGCGCATACTCCAAGAACGAGGGTAGGTGCGTCACCGCAGTACACTCTATTTTATTGTACCTCAAATTCGTGATCATCTTCATCTGAACCCGACTGTAGCCAGGCGTCGGCCTGCACATCAGCCAGCTCGTTTGAGTTTATGACGTATAGAATTTAAGGTTATCGGTAGTTCAGTGGCGTTCGCAGTAGCCGCCCCGCCGGCCGAAATGTTGGTACCATTCCCGAGTGTGTCATCATTCTTGCATAACGAACTGGCCGTAATGGACTTTTGTGTATGCAATTTTTAATCCAATTTGCGCGGGCCTGTGAAGCAATCATTTAATCCAGTTGCACTGTCAGAGGGGAACTAAGAACACGCCGTTCACAATGCGCGATACACCGCCGCCGGGCTCAAATAGGCATGCGATTGCTACATTATTATGTGACTTTTCAAATCCGTTCAAAAAAGATTATTTTTTAGCAATCAATAGTTTATTCACTTTGTTAGTAAACCACTGTGGTTATACGCCTAAGAAATCTAAAAATGAATATTCAAAATTTGTAAGCTCAATTTTGGTTTGATTTAAACGTCATGTCTTTTTTGCCTGTCCGTGGCGGATCACAGGTTTTTTTTATAATGATGTTGTCAATGGTGATTTTCAACTTCCGGTTAACTTGTGTCATCTTCTTGTGATGCAATGTTCCCTGTTCTATAGTATTGTTGTACTGCTTTCTATGAAATAATGTTTAGACTTGTTTAATGGCACAAGTCACTCTTGAATGGTGAATTGCCTGTTTAAAAGAAGAAGAAGAAGAATATAATGGTACCTTGTTGTACCGGAGGCACGAAATATATGCAGATTTTACACAATACAAAATCAAAAGACTGATCCGAGAATCTAGCTTATTGTAATATCACAAAGGTACGTTTTCACTCAATTTCGGAGTAAGTAAACTCCGACCTAACTCGAGCAGCTTCTGAACCCACTCGGCGCGCGGCGCGAAACTAATAGGCTAATTACCCCTTACGGCCACGGCGCTGACTAATTTGTTTGTGCATAATGTTAGAAAAATAATAAATACGTTTGTTTGTACCTACACCGAACCGACTAAACTGTTTTCCTTTTGAATAACTTACAATTTTCTTCCCGAAAGATGTCGCCGCGAGAAATATATTACAACAAACTAAAGCACGTCTACAGGATTAATGTTTATATTTTTCCCCAATCAATGATCCGGTGTAGCCGCTCCTGGCCTCGGTCCAAAAGTCTTCTCCGCCATTTGTTTCAATTCGCCCCGGATTACGGGGTCGGCGGCCATTTTAAACCGCCTTCCCGCCTCGCCCCCCGCCCCCGATAGACAAGATTTAAATAAATAAGATTAGCATGTGCCGTTCGATTTTTCTGCGCATGCCCAGCGCGCCCGCACTCGGCGCTATACTCGGGGCGCTCGGCCTTATCAGACGTCATCGGGAGGGTTGGATGTCCGGGTTGTGCCGTTGGACCGCCATTTTCACATTTATTTGAAACTATTATTTTATTATATTTGAAAAATATTCAACAATGTATAATATTATTACTGAACATTTTCGCAGATTATAAAAACACGCCAGCTTCAGAAGTACGAAGTTCCATTCATTTCATATAAATAATTAGACAAAATACTTTGTTTAAACCGCTATTTATTGATTATTCGACATGTTTCGATACCTACGATATCTTCTTCAGGAAACAATGTATACTGAAATAAAAAATACAAGCATAGATAAAAACAAAACTATAAAGTGGTGAATAAGTAAGAACTACTATGAAAACAAATTTAAAATGTGACTATTTACAAATAGGATTTGGTCATTTATAATATTTAGCTTGCTACACTCACAAACACTTTTTTTTATTTCTAAAATTTCAAATTTATCTAACTGTAAACCCCTAGTGTTTGCATGTATAATTTCTAAACCCTTGTTAATATCAAATGAATGGTTTGTTTCCAAAAAATGATTAGAAAATTCTGAATAGTTATTAATTCTATTTTCTAATCTAATATCAAAATTTCTGAAGAAGATACCATAGGTATTGAAACATGTCGAATAATCAATAAATAGTGGTTTAAACAAAATATTTTGTCTAATTATTTATATAATATGAGACCACAAAGTAATTTTGCTAATATTCATTTCAGTTCAGTTCATTTGTGTAATTGTTTTTTTTAAGTAATTGCAAATTTTTTAATTGCTTACATAAAGATCCCCGCTCAGACCAAGTTTTGCATATATCGTTATTATTTAGGGCCTGCGTAAAACAAAAAAGCATTTCGCTACCCCCCCCCCCCCATAGCCTAATTTTTAACTTCCATTTAGATATATCGTCTCAAAATATCACTTTGAGGTTTACGCACACAAATTATCAGTATATTTAATATTCTCATTGCGCTCTGTGAGAGAAAAGTATAGAACAATTAATAATTAAGGAAGCAGAAAAGGGGGAGAGCTTCGCTGAATCCTGATCAACGATAAGTAGGGATCGCTAGTATATTATATTATGAAACAAATAATCGATATCTCATAGAGACGAAGTATATTTATTATATTTAATGGAAAGATATGGAAGTATGCGCAATTACAGGGATTACGACCTGCCTTCGGCTGGCTTAAGTGATCACTTTATACAAATATAACGTTCACCATTCTCAATCTCCATATCCATCAAATTTTTGGAAGTCGTATATATGTTACTATGCGGAAACACTTACACTACAACTACACTATTACCATCTGTGGACTAAATTTGATATTCATATTTTCCCTGAAACAACATAGATATCACAATGAGAATCTAATTATTTTTGAAATTATTTAAAGCAATATTCTATATGTTATGTTTGTATAAAGTGATCACTCGAGCCAGCCGAAGACAGGTCGTAAGCCCTGTAATTACCCATACTTCAATATATTTTCATTAAATATAATAAAAAATATCTTCGTCTCTATGAGATATCTATTATTTGTTTGTAGGTGAAAATCTAGTAATTGTGTGTGCTTGGACATTTTCAAATATTGCTAATTACATAATGTCCTATCGCCTAGCGAGATGGCGATGTATTATGTCAGTCAGCTTGTTTACAAATATTCAAATACGACAATTTATCCGCAATCTAGTACAGTAGGACATCTGACTTGTTTCAAAGCCTTTTAATAATAATTGGTATATGTTGTACAAATCGTAACCGTTTAATTTCTTATGGTATATTTCTTATTTATCCCATAAATATTCACTTGCCATCACGCCGTTTCTCCCGCGGGGATAGGCAGAGAAGATAGAGAGCCACACTCTTCTGTCTTCTTCTCATACAAGCTCGACGATTATTGAGACTTCTAACAGAACCATTCTCCAGTATCTAGTTTACCTGGTCGTGCCAAGTCTTCCGCGGACGTCCCCTCTACTTCTGGTGCCGTCAACACTCGCGTCATATATCTTTCTTACCATTCTCTCCTCATTCATCCGTTCCATCTGACCAAACCTAAGTGATCCTTTCTTAATCTTACTCACTATACTAAGATCAGCTTTACATTATTTTCTTATTTCTTCATTCTTTACACTGTCATTAATGGATCTGCCACATATACGCCGAAGTGATCTCATTTCCACTGCATTCAGTATACTTTCAGTCTTCTTCTGCCGGCATCATTCCGTACATCGGTGTCGGTACCAGGACTCCACTGTGAACCGCTGCCTCAGTTGACATGCCTTCAAATTATTTAAGGGAATAATTTGAATCAAACTCACGCACTCGAGTTTGGTTACGGCGTCTGCTATTTCACGACTAGTGTTGAAATCAGAATTTGAGTGATACAACTGACGACGGAGCTCGGGGAAAAGTGGCTATTGGGATTGCCCGCCCTGCAGAGTGTCCTAGAGGGGGATGACTCGAGGGCAGATAGCACATCCCTGATAACTGAATAGTGAAGATGCACACGTCTGGTCCGGGTCACCAGAATCCGATAAGCTTTTTTGAAAGATACGATTTATGTTTCCAATTTGGGATTTTAAAAACGCGTGTACAACTTTTGCACATTGTTTTTAAATTTGTGCTGGATTTAATTATTTATATTATAGGTACACAACAATCTTATTATTTTGATCAACTTTTATTTACTTTTTTAAATATGTTTTTTTTTATTAATGAGAACACATTCTTATTGTAAAATTGTAATTATTCAGAACAGACGGTCTGTAATGTATTAATTATAAATATGTACATATAAAATCAATTTTGTCGAAAAATATTGTTTTTGCGCTACCGGAATTCGAACTATTTCCAATTCAGGGAAATACACTACCAATTGTGTTACAGCGCCAGTATTTTTCATGACAAATTTTCGAACCTACATGTTACACTTTATCAAATTAAATAAATAATGGAACGACAGATGTATTAATTTGAAAAAGTGAAACATGTGTGTTCGAAAATTTGTCATGAAAAATACTGGCGCTATAACACAATCGGTAGTGTACTTCCCCGGATTGGAAATAGAGATCCAGGTTCGAGTCGAATATTTTTCGAAAAAATTGATTTTATATGTATATATTTATAATTAATACATTAAATTAGTATTTAATGTTTTTTTTTAGTTACATCTGATGTAATTATGTTTTAAAATATGTATCAGAATAACTTCGCCTGACCTAAATATAGGTAATTATTACAGGCACCCGGTGGTTGGTACTCACCTACGCAATATCCATTCTAAAATAAGAGTTACGTTTAAAAAAAATATTACACAACGATACCTTGGTTAATTTGTTCCTGAGAAAACTCTCGTAACAACAATTTAATTCCGTCTCAATTCCTATAAATATATAGTATAAACGTTCAAACTTTCGTAAATAAATATTTTTTTTAAGTTACGCAAAAAAAAATTGTTACGGAGTGGCGTGTTACAGAAATATTACACGGGGAGAAATATACAATAAAATCATTCACAATGATGGATTGAGTCTATTTTTGGTGACGTTACGAAATGATTGCGTATGGATTCATTTATGGAAACTTGCGGGATCCCTGAAACAACTGCTTGGGAAATTATGTTTCTTCGCTGAGCTTTTCAGCGGGGTTATATTCAAATGTGAATTAAATATATCAATTAGAAAGGTATACATATAAAATCAATTTTATCGAAAAATATTGTTGTTGCGCCACCGGGATTCGTACCTGGATCTCTTTCCTAACCGGGGAAGGTGCATTATCCAATTATACTACAGCGACAATTTTCGAACCTATTTGTTACCTTTTTGATATTAATACATTTAATCGTTCCATTATTTGAAATCCTTTACAATCGAAATACTGAAACAAATAATACAAATGAGAACAGCAAGTATGATAGATAATGACTGAATGGAATACGCATGTGGATCGGTTTATAGTAGCTTGATTAATGGCGGCCGTATCACACAGAGTTCACGCGGCAGACACGATTTCCGCGTCGGAGGGTGCCGCACAAACCACTCGGCCACTGGAACATTTCAGAGATAACTATCATCTGTTAAACCGTGGAAGTTCGTCGCCCCGGACTACGCAGTGCTCTTGTTCAATCACATTGTCATATCCACGAGAAACCGAGGTCAAAACCGAATATTCAGAATCAAGTGAAAGATCAGAGATGTGACTGAAAAGGGAGGGATGGAATATTTCAATCTCGGATCGGTAGCCAGATTTCCAAATATAAATAAAGGATATAAAAGAGTTTAAAAAGAAACTAAATAAACACTTCAAATACACATAATTTGGACAATAAACAGTATTACAGAATACTTCAGAAGCACACAAATGGACAATGAACAGAACATGTAAGGTTAAAATTGTTGTAGTGTAACTCCCTCTCCAAGCACAAGAGCTGGTCTCTTTTTTGGAGAGGTAAGCGAAAAAAACAAAAAAAAAACATGTATGTATGCAACCATATGATGTATGTAACCATATATTAAAATTGAATTTATTTTACCAATGTATTTTCGCAATGTATTTCGCTAAAATTAAATAAAAAAAAATAAAAAAATAAATATAAACATTATTAGGAGAACACATTCTTATTGTGAAGTTGTAATTATTCAGAACAGACGGTCTGTGATATTTTAAATATTAATTAAATATACCTTCCCCGGTTAGGAAAGAGATCCAGGTTCGAATCCTGGTGGCGCAACATGTACTAAAAAAAAATTATAAAAAATTGCGCCATTTTTCGATAAAATTGATTCTATATGTATATCTTATTAATATATTTAATTCATATTTAAAATATAATCATTAAATAATAAACACTGCAACATGTACTAAAACTCGTAACAATTAATTCATACATTTGTTACTTTGATTTATCATCATCTTCAAACACTCATCAGACATTTCGGTCAAAATTGTCTTTTTTGTGTGAAATTTTATGTAATTTTTTTTAAATTTAAAATTGTGTTACAAACATGACAAATCAAACATGAAAACAAAGTTAATTTTAGTAGCACATTAAATATTTTCTAGAACAACAATTGTTGATTTGAATATAAATAAAATGTAATA
Organism: Eubasilissa splendida; assembly: GCA_031772225.1. NCBI lineage: Eukaryota > Metazoa > Arthropoda > Insecta > Trichoptera > Phryganeidae > Eubasilissa > Eubasilissa splendida. The sequence continues at coordinate 20,432,543 of CM062856.1, forward strand.
TATATAATACTTTATGAGTATGAAAAGCGACATTTTTGTAAAAATTTCGCCTTATGGGCGATGAAACAATTCCGCTAAAAAATCGAAAAATTAATATTCAAAACTTTGAATGTCAGATAGTACAATGTTATTCTAAGGGCACTTAAAGCGAACGTTAAGTATACTATGAATATAATTAATACCCAGATCTGTCCGGAACGCTCCGTACATCGCCCATACATACATACAGATCATCAGGTACGTCCTATTTTCATAGTTCAAGCGTTTAGCATATTGTAATAGTAAGCATATTGATGTGACACGTATTTTTTGTACGCATTAAAAAAAATATATATTACAAAAATCTAAAATCCAAAAACAGATGCCATACTAATAATAGCTCAGTATTGTCATTTGTGTGTCGTGTAATTTAGATAGTTGTGTCTTCATAACTTGCATCAGTTAAGATTTAAAAGGCTATTCTAATAAAAGTCGCGTCATTCAGGAATATATCGATTCTCTCCACGTAGTGTGGTGAATGAAACGGATATCCGACATTTGATATTTCAATATCCATTTTTGCAATAGAACGACCCAAGAGGAAACGGTACACAGTAGCGATGGATGATATCGCCGATTTGTCGGAACACCGGGTCGAATTCTAGGTTCAGATGAAAATTGAACTGTTTTTCGGTTACTTTTTGTACCGATTCTGACTTTTGAAATCATGTAATTGGTGAATTCGACATCGATTCATCGTTCAAAATATGTCACACTCTTCTGTCTTGACACATAGCTGATTTTCTTATGTCATCAATCAAATATAACTATGTTTTTGTATGCCTTTATGTTTGTGAGTTTTATACATATAAGTAAAGACGGCACTTAAGGCACGCTGGAAGATTAAAATTTTTTAAACTTTTGCGAAATTGTTAATAATCTCATTAAATTAATTTTATTATTTTTTCCTATAGTGAACAACATATTGTACTAAAGTTGCGTAGTTTTATTAGCTGCTGTGACGAGTGGGACCGACAAGGACGCTTTTAAACCGGTCCCCCCACCACCCAGCTGTCCTCTTTAAAAAAAAACTGATTTAACTGGGAAAGCTAAGTCTTTCGCGAATGTCCTCTGGAGCCATCAACATTTGAATCATACACCTTTCTCACTGTTGTCTGCTTTATCTAATATGGAAAAAATAACACATTATTTTCTTAAAATAAAACGAGCGACCTGCTTCAAATCCCTGTGGAATTCCGTATGATTTATGTAAAATAATACGGAATAATAAATTTTTTTATAAAAATGAATTGATAATTCTGGCGTCTGCTATCAGTTTACTCAAAGGTATTTGAGATTCTGTAAAAATAAGGTAGATGGCTCTTTCAAATAATGGAACGATTAAATGTATTAATATCAAAAAGGTAACATATAGGTTCGAAAATTGTCGCTAAAATATTGTCGCTGTAGCATAGTTGGATCATGCACCTTCCCCGGTTAGGAAAGAGATCCAGGTTCGAATGCCGGTGGCGCAACAACAATATTTTTCGATAGAATTGATTTTATATGTATATCTTTCTAATTAATATATTTAATTCATATGTAAAGGATTTCTAATGAATTATTTTATTTCTACCGAGGATTCCACGACTGAAGCATATTAGCTTTCTATTACGAATTCAACGATACAAATTGAGGCTATGTAAAACTGAGTAACGCTTTACGAATTCTCTGCTTCATATTGAGTTACGTTAATTTAAGTCACGATGCAAGTGATTTAAATATTATTCCCATATGATAAATACTTAAGAGCCTAATTTCATTTCGCAGCAATCTGAGTCGGAATTGTTCAAGCTGTTTGTGCGGAATTCTGAATTTATAAATTTTTTACTTAAACATAATTAAATTTGAATTAAATATATTAATTATAAAGATATACATATAAAATCAATTTTATCGAAAAATATTATTGTTGCGCTACCGGGATTCGAACCTGGATCTCTTCCCTAACCGGGGGAGGTGCTTTATCCAACTAAGCTACAGCGGCATTATTTTTAGCGACAATTTTTCGACCCTATATGTTACCTTTTTGATATTAATACATTTAATCGTTCCATCATTTGACAGAGCCATCTACCTTATTTTTTATGCTTTTATATGTATATATTTATAATTAATATATTTAATTAATATTTAAAATATCACAGACCTATGTTCTGAATAATTACAACTTCACAATAAGAATGTGTTCTCCTAAAAAAATAATTAAATTGTCTAACAATTGGAAATTATAACACATTAAATATTAATAAAAATCAATATTTAAATTGTATGATTAGAGACCTCTCTCGTCTGCCTTTATTTATGTATATCCAGTAAATTGTTTGAACTAGTAAAAAAAATTAACGACTTAGTAAAATTCTTATTTCATAAGTTTGTTATATCTGTTTCGCAAACGATTATCATAATATTTTGTAATAATATATAACTTTTGTTTTAGTATACCCCAACGAAAGAAACAAATAGCTATTCGCCAAATTGTGTTGCGGCTCATCTATGCTCTACATCAAATTAAATTCTTAAAGCACGAAATGGTGACGCTGTGTTCCGGTTGCTTTGCGTTATCGGGGATATACTCCAGAATTACTATCGTACTAAAAAAACTTTTTCCATATGACGTCAAATTTTACGCACCATCGACCGCCATCTTAGATTTACAATCACTAAAAATTAAGCTCTCGAATGACCGGAAAGTCTTCGTGAATGCGCCCCCGAGCACGCTGATAAAACACTAACATTAAAATATTCTTGTCGGGATTTTTAATGTCGTCGACTACAGATGTTAATTCACATTTTAACCTTTTGATTAGTGCGACTCCGTAGCTCGTATTGCCGTCCAGGAAGCCGCCCATTAGCGGCACTTTAAATACACGATGATTAAAACATGGCGATGTCAATTGTAACAATGGTCGCGGCTTTCGTTCGAAGTTACTCACTAGCAGTAAGGTTAACTCTAACCTGTAACTAACCTAACTCTAATTATTTTGATAAACCATAGTTTAAGTGCTTCGAGGAACGTAGTTGCAATGAACTGAAATTCTTTGAATTAGTTATGTGTCCATTTTTATTTCTGCGCAGTGCTGGGCACCACTCCGAATACAATACAAATGATATTATGCCAATTTCCAAACAGGGGAAAGAGTCATATTTTAAAATTTACTCAAAATAGTTACCTTCCGCTGTCGAATTAAATGAATATTGAAGTAGGTACCTACTTAGGTTGTACACGCAAAGTTGATTCGTGTGAAAAACGGATCATTCAAAATGCCATTATATAGTTATTTTATTCGAAATATATAAGTTATTGAGTTAATTGAAAGTTTGATCGATGTACAAACGACGAAAATTATTTTAATGTTGATTGACATTTGTGCTCGTATAACGAAGTCTGTCCCGTTGGGCCCATCCAACAATTCGGCTATGATTTTGAATTCTTCGATTTTTTTCAATCAGAACAGAACAGCGCGACAAAATAATTTTTAAAAAAGTGTCGCCCATGCAAGAGAATCAATTACTTCAACCCTGCAACCCTTCAGCCGGCAGGGCGAAAAATAGGGCACGCGGGCGGGGACGGGGATGGCGATGTTGAGGGTGGTCGCCCCGCCCGAGACGCATACTCGCCGCCCTCTGCCTACATTATGACGATCCTGTGGGCTATACCACCATAGTGAGTTTAATTTATAAAATAAATATTGCCTTGCAGAAGATTCATCATCATTTTCACCCCCTCATCGCAGGAGTCCAAAGTCTCGACAAGTTGCTTCCGCCTTTCCCTGTCTTGCGCTGCTTCACTACTCGATGACTAATCAAGGCCTAATCTGTCTTCATAAAGTCTTTCTTGTTATTTCTTTCAAGTTTGTCACACTTGTCGCTGAAAAGATATGTCTTGGTAAGCGTTCCTCTGACAATGTACAATCACCTTAATTGTGATATTTCTACATACTTCAGGGGCTCCATAGCGAGAATCTCCTTTACTATGGTACGGTCCATTAATGTCACTCCCGCTACTCCCCTGAGATATCTCATTTCGGCAGCGTGATTTTTGATTTCACTCTCTCCGTAAGAATCCATATGTGGTGACCATCTAAATGTATAAATAGTACCTTAAAAGTAATGTATTTTGAGTTTCAAAACAATATAACGCTATTAAGGAAAACACACTCTTATTGTGAAGTTGTAATTATTCAGAACATAAGTTGTATCAATGTGTTCAAAATTTAATACAAATGAATTGTTAATTATGGCGTCCGCTATCGGTTTACTCGGAGGTATTTGAGATTCCGTAAAAACAAAGTAGATGACTTTCGAATAATGGAACGATAGATGTATTCATTTGAAAAGTGTAACATATGGGTTCGAAAATTTTTGTCCTCAAAAGTACTGTCTGCTGTAGCATAGTTGGTTAATGCACCTCCCCCGGATTGGAAAGAGATTCAGGTTCGAATCTCGGCGGCGCAACAACAATATTTTTCGATAAAATTGATTTTATATGTATATCTTTCTAATTATTACATTTAATTAGTATTTCAATATAACGTTGATTGCTTTTAAAAATGTAATAATAAATCTGTCAATTATATAAATACAGACATAAGTTCTCAATTTGTCGTAATCGTAATCGGTTGCTGTAGCAGAATAGTAACACGTTTCCACTGATATTAAAAGGTCCGGGTTCGAATCCCGGTAGAAAACGAAATATTTTTTCCGTGTATATTTCTAATTGATTAATTTAATTTGTCACTTTGGCGCTGACACCTCGGATTTCTTTACCATCGCACTGTAAATGGAACGAAAAACATTACTAGCACCCTCTGTTTCACGTCAGTGCAAATTATACATAAATATAATTAAAATTACACTATCGCGAACATCGTGACGTTCTTCGGAATCAGGATTTAAAAAAAAATCAAATATCTACAAAAATAATGAAACGTCTCAAAACAATATTACAAAGAGATGATTAATGATTTTTCGTTCCTCTTGGATAATTAATTTCTTATTGTTTACCTCGGCAGACGCGAGTTTCCCGCGGTAACGCGGACTACATAATGTATTATTCAATTATCACCTGCCAAATGTGATTGAATTAAAATGTAACAAATTGGTATATTCTTTACAGAATTAAATTACGAGTGCGCAGTTAATTAATGGAGGAATTAATTACCTGATCACTGGTAGACAGTTATGGCCGTGTAAAGACCAGTTTATCAATGTGTGAAGACTTTGTGAAGAAGTTTATGGACAGTTACGAGAAACAGTAAGAAAAAGGAGACACGGTGAACGACAAATCCCCTTAGACTTACTACTTAACATATCTCATCCAACATGTTTTCACATTACACATAAATATACACAAATCAAACACTAGATTTAAATTAAAACGTATTATTTTTAAACATGACAAATTAAACACAAAAATTACTTATTTAAATATCAAAAATATTTATATTCTAACTGAATAGGGAGGGCATGTGTACAATGTAAGAAGTCACAAATTAAATAGATTTAAAAGTGCAGAAACTCTTGCTATTTAAAGTCAACTTTATTTACATGGAAGTTTAAAGTCTAAAATATGCGGGCGATTTGTTTACCGAACGGTCAATAATGCGTGCAAATCTTTGCTCACAATACAAATAATACTATGCTTGCTTGATAAACTTGATAATACTATCAAAATGGTCAATATATTTAATATATTCTTGTATACCCACGATATAATTTTTCGAGTTACTGTGTAACTAGAAAACTTACTAGTTCGTAGATATTGCAAATGAGTGACTGCATGGACCAATTTGATGCATTTTATTTATTGGTCCCATCTGTTTGTTACATGTATCTATACAGATTTTTGAATGCTTGTGTACGTTAAAAAATATTTCATGAAGTTATAACGCTTGAGATTTCAAAGTTTTGGTGATGCACCTCCTCATTCCGATGATACTGAATTCCATAATCGAATTATATACAGTTTCGGATGTTCATACCTTAATCTGAAAAGCAGCTAACTCCACCCATGGTCAAAAAACCATTTATTAGGCCAAAAATTCAAATTGTTTTAAAATAATAAATAAGTACTACATGCTGAAAAACATTAGATTAATTATTGCATAAACCTTAAACGTTTACCTGACACAAGTGTTGATGGCACCATAGATAGAAGACGTCAGCGGAAATCATAATGGTTGCATAACATTATCATGGAAAATCAGCTAACTCCCAATAATATTTTACAATTTTGGTAAAGAAATTCAGAAAAAACCCCAAATATTTCTCAAAAGTACGAGATAAATCTAAATATCAATAAAATTTCTTACCCACCCTATTACTGCATAAACAATCTACCAAAGCGTGTTTTTGAATTTTCGTAATCCGTTTAATTACAAAATTTAAAAGATTTTTGTTACTCCTGAACATTTTAGAAAAATGGAGTTAGCTGCTTTGCAGATTAATCTATGGATATGTGTTTTAATTTTTTTATTTTTTTTTATCTGATATTTATTGTTCAATATCGAAACTGACATTTATTAAACAATGTTACTATCATATCATGTTTAATGTCATTTTTTTAACTAACTAAAACATATTTACTTATAAAATGCCAATAATTATATCAGCAAATGAAGTGAATAGTCATTTGTTTTTATAATTCTTCCCATTATATTAAGAATGTCGAAAAATATATACAGGATGGCCCAAAAACAGTGAGAACATCTCGTAACACATGATTTATTTTAAAACATAATATAATTCTTAATGTAATTTTTTTTGCGCAATATTTAGCTAATAAGAAATCATCAAAACACCCCATATTGCATAATATACTAGGTTTAAATCTGGGCTGTTCGGTGGCCACATGACTGGCTCGATGAAATTAACATTCTCACGACGAAGAAAGTTGATTGTATTTCTGGCTGTGTGAGATGGAGCTCCGTCCTGCTGTAATGTTCAGTTATTTTGTAATGTCTAACTATACTCCAGGCATTGTTTTGAATCTCTTTGGTCATTTTCCTAGCACTCCAGCGTTTTTCAATTCGCAAATTTTTGATCAGAATACGGTCTTCTGCAGTGATTTTTGTCATTCTGGGCAACAATTTGAAAAATCCAAATATAAACAATTGGAAAATTAATAATCAAAGATGTCACAGATGGAAATTGTCGAAATAAAACGTTATATAGATAAATAGTTAAGTAAGTCAATTAGTAAACTATTGTTGATATAGTTAAACTAATTTTGATGTAATTGTATCACATATTACGGTATGTTCGCACTTTTTTTGGGCCAACCTGTATTGTGGAATTTTAATAACAATTTACCCCACTTATACAAAAAAAAAAACTATAAGAAATGCTAAGTCTGATAACCTGAAATTCTTATTTTTTAATCATATTTAAAATGTGTACCAAACAATCTCTCCCCATAATTTTAAGAAATCATACATTTAAAAATATCGCAAACATGTTGAAGAATCGCCATAAAAACAATTGAAAAAATATAATTTTAGTTTTTTCGTTCATCTCTTCCATTTACTGCGTGACATCTTAACATCATGTTTGTTTAAATAGCGTTATCGTTGTTTTTTTTTCTAAACCGTGAAATATACATCGCTTTCATGATTAACTGCGTTTCGTGTCGGATGGACGGATCTTTTTCTCTAGCATGACGTGTTTGCTGCTATTCTTTACAGCCTGTTTGGATACGGTGTTAACCGTCATTAGCGCTGTTTACAGTAGCGTCGAGAAGCCATCGCGAGCATGTACCAGCTTCTGCCACGCTACGCCGCTATCTTCTATCAATGCTAGACCCGTTGGTAACCACACAAAGGGCGATAATGATTCCGCCGTGATTTCTCGGTATTGAAAGATACACGTTTTATCTCCCATACGTCCGTTGTGGCAACACACTCCATCCTGCATATCTGAGTCTAGACTAAACTAACACAAGCACGATTGTGGTGTGTTCATACATTATATCACATTCAAAGTAGAGAACAATGAATCATTGCACTCGTGTCATACTTAGTGTGTATCTATGTTACTCATTACTCACGACAACTTCTTTCCGGTGTTTTTTTTTTAAATAAGCTTTGTAAAAAGCTCTCTTTCTCTCAGTCGACTTGAGTCACGTCTGATCATCTTGGGTCGCTCTACTGCGCGAACTACTTGCCTCCACTCTGCCCAATCCCGGACCATGTTTAGTGTCACGTTAGATGATAACTCGGAACATCAAGGTATCATCTGAAATTTTGGTAAAAACTGGCTATTTTTATCAAAATTCACACTTTTCGCACATGTCAAATTTCCGGAAAATAACGAAAAAAACTGCACTTTTACTATTTTTTAGAACAACTGTTACAATACAGGTGGGCCATAAGTTTTTGCATTTTTGAAAATGAAATAAAATAGCTATAGGTCGTATGATAATGAATGTTTATTTCGCTGAAAGAGCACAATTGGTAAAATCGTGTCGTTTAAATTTTCACCATCCCGCCGCCGGCGTTCCTCGAATCTGGCACCTAGGTTTTGAAACACCATGACACAAAGCGCTTGACGAATATTCGCCTTAAGTTGTGTTATTGTAGGCGGTTTATCATTTATTATTATTTAAGTTGATTCTAGTATCGCCTTAGCAGCGGAACGCTTGCGAGTCGACAAGTCCGGATCTTCTCGTGCAGATTGTTTAACTTGCGCGACTTTCTCTTCGCTTCTGCTGCTCCGTGGCCGCCCGGTTTTCTTCTTATTTAGCGTTGAACCGGTCTCCTCAAACTTCCCGAGCCACGATTGAATTAAATTCACACTGTGTGATCGGTAGTGAGCGCGAAACAGGCGCCGATCAATCACATAAGAATCGTTTTTGTAAAACCGTTTTACGCAGAACGCGCGTTCTTCCCCTGTGAAGCATTGCGACTAAATTTCCAAGGACGAAACTCCCGCGCGCTGTCGCCCGCGTGCCCCTCCATCGCGCGGTTCCCGCTCAGAATCGATTTAAAAAGTGCAAAAAAGGTGACCGAAATCAGGAATCATTTTAATTTATTACTCTAAATTATATAGCGACATTTTTGTCGTGTCATTTGTGGTTCACCACACGGGCGATGAACTTGACTACGCCGAACAAATCGAAAAATTTATATTTAAAACTTTGAAGCGCAATATCTCAATTCGATGATAATGCCAGATGATACCTTGTCCTTCCAAAGGCTCGGCGTAGCGAGGCTCCGGTCATTTCTACGATTTGGTCCGTCTGGTATCTATTTTTTTACAGACTGCCTCCATTTCCAATAAGAATTATTTTCCCCTTGTGGAGAGTTTTTCTTCAGTATGGAGATCATGAAGAATGGAGACATTCTTGCACGCAGCATACGATGTCAACACCAATATTTCTTTCTTTCCTTTTCAGGGTACATCTTTCAACTCCATACAGAGCTATGGAGAATACTAATCAAACTTTTATGTTTCTTGAGATGAACTGTTTTTTCCACATTTTCATTAGTTTCAACAAAGTAGACTTGGTCATACCAATTGTTGTCGCGTCTATTGGGACAAGTCGTTGTAATTCTTTACAAATGATTTGCGATTGTTTTAACTGTATTCATGTGGTTCAATGTCCCTTTTGCAACCTTCTTTCATTGCATAGGATAGTTTAGTATTATATAGCAGGTAAAATTTGTATATATTGTTTTCTAGAATAGATTACGTCTTTACGAATAGAATGAATTGGACTGTTTTTTAAAAACCTACACTGTGCACAAATCGAGGAAACTAGCAAATTCCGCGACTCCTGCCCGTAACGTGACGTAACTTCAGCAGATAGTTTTGCGCAATTCCCGTCAGCATGAAGAAAAGTCCGCGGTTGAGCAAATTTTCCCACAAAAGCTTGACCCGAGTATGTACACCTGAATACGTGGTAACGAACCCGACCACACCCGGTAATTGGATTTAAAATAAACCAATCTACGTGCAAAATTAACAAAATAAACAAAAATACAAATTAAATTAATCAATTAGGAAGAAATATAGAAAAAAATCTATTTTTTGAAAAAATATCTAGTCGCTACCGGGATTCGAACCTGGACCTCTTCCTATCGGGGAAACGCGTTCATCATTTCGCTATAGCAATTGAATACATTTTCGACAAATTTTGAACTTATATTCTGTAAACTTTCCAATAGATACATCTATTATTCCAGTTTTAAAAGCAATCAACTTTATATTGAGTATATCTTTGTAGTTGATTAATTTAAAATGAAATATTAATTACAATACCACAGAACTCTATGTTCTGAAAATGCAACTTTACAACAAAAACGTGTTCTTTTTAAAAAAAAAATTTTTCTATGTTGGTTTAATTTTTCGTGCGAGTTTCGTATTGTATTTCATACAGAGTCAGTTACAGATCTAGGGCTCTGTAATATTTTATATTTAGAATTCTTGTCATTTTCATTGAAGTCCCGAATAAATAAAGTAATTTTATACAGGAATCAACTAATTTCGAATCCGATTCCAGGTATTATGCGCTGAATCATTAGTGTCAAAAAAAAAGCCCCGGGGTCCTGCCCGTCCGCCCGAGTTCTTCGCCTTGAATTTGAATTTGGAACTTCGAACGCACCGGTCCATTTTAATGATTCGGAATTCCTTCCGAATCAGTGTTGCCTGCTCATTCAAATCTCCCCGCGCGGGGGAAATTTCGTTTGCAATATTCCATTTAAAAATTAGAATTTTAGTGTTTTAGATTTTCGTATTGTTTTAAACTCGTTTTGCCGAGTGTATTTCTCTATAGTCCTGTTGGATGGTAATTTAAACGATACATGTGTTAGCACCTGCATAGTTGGCCATCAGGTGGTTCCATTGCCGCACCCTATACCCCAACTCATCAGCTCTCAGAGGTCGTCAACCACGATTTTGTATACGTTTTCTTTATACAATCAATATATCACAAAATGGTAGGATTGTTTAGCTTAAAGTTCCCTTTATTAGTTTCGGTGTCTCTTCCATTTATCCCTATATCCTCATATTATGTGATTAAATATACACTACACAACCCGTCGACCGGCATTAAAAAAAAACATGTCATTAAATTTGAGATATTTTAATATATAACCATAAAATTATGTATGCATATGTAAGTACAAACATCAAAATGTTTTAAATATTTCAAATGTAATTTATAATACAACAAATCCATTGAATTTATTTATACTATATCCTTGTTTTTACCGTTAGTAAATTAACTAAATATTTACCATGAAACCTGAAGTTGGTGTGTCTAGTAAATGAAATCACGACTGAGTATGTTTCTATGTTGATTTACATAAATATAACATCTGCGTATGAGATTTCTGAACGCGGCTTTGTACGAACCGTCCCGCGTCAGCTGTAATAAGAAAATCCAATATCGGTATGATCTTCAAATCCTTTTCCGCCGATTTACAGATATGCCACGCTGCATGCATATATTTATATAGAAGGGTGTAAAATTACAAAGGGGTGCATTATCCGATAAGTCTGGCACCCCAGCGCGACACACACACGCGACGCCCCTATGTCGCTGCCCCTCTGCACACATTACCCCCGGCCCGCCGCGCCCGGCGATATCCCACTTACGCGGGCACCAACCCACCTTCTAATGATTGTGCCTTCTACCTGCATCGCGCATCGGACCGATGGATCGATCCAGAGCACCGCACACACTCTGCGAGTGACAATATCTATGTTTTGAAGAATTCTAACTCTTTGTTTTTTCACGACATTGTTACCTTTTTTTATGCTTCGAATTTTGATTCTGTCACCGCGAAACAATATTCCATGTCATATAAACGCGTACAGAAATGTATATTAAAACGTAAAATATTATTTAAATAAAATAATATTTAGTTATAAAGATCTATTATGTACACACACAAATGTCAACTAGTTTCGATTGGACCCAACCTTCTTCAGGACAATATAGTATAGACTAACCTCAGTAATCGTTTGTTAAATAAGTCCAACCGAAACTGGTTGACATCTGTGTATACACATAATAAAGTGGTTTAAAACTAAATATTATTTAAATTAATTATAATATCAAACCACAAATGGTTTGATTTCTTTGATAATTAAAAATATTAATCATTTAAAAATTGTGCCAATGATATTTCTAGCAGACACAAAATTTTTGAAATATATTCATTTATAAAAATATATCTATTAGTTCGGAATTCTTCTTACAATATAAACTGAATTTTTAGTTCGATGTCTTACTAACTCGGTTCATGCAATGCATCTTGTGCAACATTTTATATTGCTGTTTCAGAATATACGTCTGAAACTATAGCTTTAGGTATTGATCTTCGATGATATTTTCAAACCTTCCTTAAATACGAAGGTGGTCACGCATATATAGACATGTTTTAATCATTAACTAGCGTAACTTTAATTACACAAAAACTCTTATGGATTCAACAAATAAATCGATCAATAACGTAATACTGTGATATACGTGTAATTTCGTGATACCTACGTTTATCAACGGCGACCATCGAAATACTAGTAAAACAGTGGCAGAAATACAAGCTACCAAAAGGCTTTTCTAATATTAACACAGTAAGTATATAATATGAATACTTTAACATACTGTTGACCAAGTTTTACTGTTACTTATCTTCTACACATGTACTGGTTTTATCACACTGTTGAATAAACAATACCGTAACTAAGCGACAATCTGTCAACATAGTGTCACGTCTGGCAGTTTTGAAAATTGTCAGATATATATTCCCGCCATTTATTGTCTCCACAGCTACAAAATATTTGTACCAAAGTCAGCTAATCGTAATTCTAAATAGATTTGACTACTTTTTAAATAGTATTTAATGGTTGGTGTACTTCAATCCTAACCAAATAATTAACTACAAATTGAATGTATTAATTAGAAAGATATACATATAAAATCATTTTTTTCTGTTGTTGCTATTGCGATTCAAACCTGGATCCGGGAAACGTGCATTATCCGATAATGCTATACCATCATTTTCGAACCCATTTCATTATTTGAAAGCCGTCTACTTTGTTTTTACATTGCGGATTGGAAAAAGATCCAGGTTCATCCACCATTCTAATGATTGTCTTGCGTATTTTTTATTGATCGATGCTAATTAAAATAAATCAAGGAATTTATGTTTTATTTTACTTATTTAATAGCAAAATCTATCACTGCAATTTGCAGTCATTTAATTTTTTTTCTTTCAAATAATGGAACGACAGATGTATTAATTTGAAAAAGTGTAACATATAGGTTCGAAAATTTGTCATGAAAAATACTGGCGCTATAACACAATTGGTAGTGTACTTCCCCGGATTGGAAATAGAGATCCAGGTTCGAATCCCGTTAGTAACAACAATATATTTTTCGATAAAATTGATTATATATGTATATCTTTCTAATTAATACATATAATCGGTGTTTAAAAAAATAATTAACAATTTTATTTTGTTTTCTCATAGTATATGATCGATAATTTGATAATAAAATCTTATTCATCCTTCATTTGTGAAGAAGTCGGTTCACCCGACGTTCACTCGAGATGTTTGTAATATTCGGTTACCCATACGTCGAGCGCGCACTCTTCAATATTCGAATTTCCCTTGATTCAATTTAAACTTGATCGGGCATCATTCCAGCGAACTCTCCAAAAGCGCACGACCCTGGCCGTCTCCCGGCGCTGGTATCGCGGAAATGGAAACCACCCTTTTGAGGAAGGCGATCCCCGGCTGCTTGTTTGATAAGGTTTCGTCTTGCCTGCGGTTCAATCTACTTATTTTGTTGCCTTTGAAAATGGCGCTCGCCCCGTAAGACACACTCGGAATACAAGATCAGGGAACATTTAAATAAGATCAAATATTCTGTGTGTACTTTCACTTAAAAGACGTCCGCATTTTATATTTAAATATGGCGGCCCGGTGTCACAAGGTTTCGTGATACATTCGTTTTGACAGAAAAGACTTTGAAATTGCTTCTTCATACCCTGCGGTAGCGCGCGAATCAATGTGAACCCAGCAGAGAAATACATTCGTTTGCCTTTGTCAATTCTTTGAGTTATTTTTATCATTTTTCTTAAATATCATTACCAATGTTTCCCCTAATTTTGGATCACGGTGTGAGCACAAAAAAATCTATTGCGCTTTTAAGGATAAAGGCACTAGGGAAGAAAATAAGAAAAAAAAAGTTGTATCAATGTGTTCAAAATTTAATAAAAATGAATTGATAATTCTGGCGTCTGCTATCAGTTTACTCAAAGGTATTTGAGATTCTGTAAAAATAAGGTAAATGGCTCTTTCAAATAATGGAACGATTAAATGTATTAATATCAAAAAAGGTAACATATGGGCTCGAAAATTGTCGCTGTAACATAGTTGGATAATGCACCTTCCCCGGTTAGGAAAGAGATCCAGGTTCGAATCCCGGTGGCGCAACAATATTTTATATAGAATTGATTTTATATGTATATCTTTCTAATTAATGTATTTCAAACTAATTTAATGTATTAATTATAAATATATACATATAAAATCAATTTTGTCGAATAATATTGTTTTTGCTCTACCGGAATTCGAACCTGGACCTCTATTTCCAATCCGGGGAAGTACCTACCAATTGTGTTATAGCACTAGTATTTTTCATAGCAAATTTTCGAACCTATATGTTACACCTTTTCAAATTAATACATCTGTCATTCCATTATTTGAAAAAAAAAAAAATTAAATGACTGCAAAGTTGCAGTGATAGATTTTGCTATTACATAAGTAAAATAAAATATAAATTCCTTGATTTATTTTAATTAGCATCGATGAATAAAAAATACGCAAGACAATCATTAGAATAGTTGATGTTATTACTATGTTTTAAACAATATAATATATAATTAAAACGACGAAAATTGACGCAACGAAGAAAAAAGTATTACATTAGTATTGTTAATATTAAGAAATTTTAATTCTCCAATAAAAATGCACTCTTTACGGATTCTGCGGCAGCCAAGATTGTGTCCAAGTAAATAAAATAGCTAAAATTACTCCTACGGTATAAACGTCGGAGAAATGCAAGGTAAGAAAATTTGTTCTCCCACTCTCGGGTCAGTTCCATCATACTCCTCTTGCAATATTATGTTCGACGGACTAGTATATTTCATATGACAGTTCCAGAACTTTCTACATTATCTACAAGAAAGAATGAAACATTATATAAAGGTGTCTGTTTATAAATCATACATGTCTAGTATTTTATTCTGAACTCTGAGGTGAGTGTTAATTTATACACATTTAAATAAATTTTAGTGGTTAATTTATTTTATTCTTAACCTTTACCATACCACGATATAAAATACCCGAACGCAGCCATGCTGTCAACTCGTGTTACCGTAAATAACAGTTAGAAAAAATGTTTTAATTAGCTTAAATGGCTTTAATTGCACGAATTTACTCTAAATATTGTGCATTCAATTTTGAAAAAATGATTAATAACATAATTTAGAGCATTCATTAAGTCCTATACAATGTGTCCTTCCTTCTTATCTGTTTTCATTTAATTAGTGAGAAAAAGACAATTATATTTGTATGTTTGTTATTCTTTTCACTGAAAATAGTGTGTGATCTCTGTCTTTCATATCACAAATTATATTTTTACCAACTTATTAATTTTACAATGGATTGAATGGAAAAAATAATTGTTTTTGTACGACTCCCTTTTCATAATTGGTTTTTCTCTAGTCGTTCCTAAGCGCTAATATTTTCTTTAGGATTATCTAAAATATGAATTTTGTGTTGCATGTATTTACAGAAATATTACAGGTTTAATTATGATGGTAGACCTGTGCTACTGCATGGTTTGGGAAGGGTTAACATAGTGCATACATAAGCACTCCTATACATGCACTAATATAAACAAGATTAAAAGTATTTTCTTTTACTAAAACTTATCTTTAACATATTTGGTCAGTTTCAATTAAATCTATTAAATTTCTCCTCCTTCCTTATGTTTTCTAGCATTTCATTAAAAATCTTCATCGCACTATACATCATCGATTTCTGAGTTTTGGCCTTCTTCCTGAATGGCAGTCTCAGTCTATCCCTTCCTCTTGTACGATGCTCATGCTCATGTTGATTTGCATCAATTTTTAGTGTATATCCCGCTGATATTTTCTGCTAAAGGTCATCATATTATCCTCAAAGCCTTATTTTGCATTACTGACAATTGTTGAATTTCTTTTTCGTTAGCAAAAAACGCAAAATGCTGCTGAAGTAGTTAATGTGAGGAATAATATCTGAGTTGTATACTATTTGACAAGACTCAGTTCTAATAAATCTTCTGATCCTTTTCAGAAGTGAGATTTTCTTAACAATCTTTGTAATCACGTATTTTGTATTTTGCGATAAATTCAATTTTGAATCTATTATCACTCCTAAATATTTTATTTCACTCACTTCCTTCAGACTTTCACCATCTGTGATAATTGTTGGTGTGATTGGTATTCTTATATTTCCAATGTTCATGAATTTAGTATATAGTTATAGAATTTAGTATATAGTTGTATAATTGTTTCCCGCGATATATACGAGTGCATCGTCTGCAAATAATCTTGTTTTGCAATGTTTTAGCTCAACGTTATCATTTGCCTCAAGCGGTGACAATTCCCGCAAAAATGTTACATGCTGCAACACTTGCAAACGGACGTCTAAATCAAAAGCTGTCGTTTGGTGGCCAGTGTAAAGTGAAATTGCGCTAATCGCCACCCCGCGATCGCAGAACGCATTTGTTCGCTATTCTGTCCAATTCTAGAGACAGCTGCACGCATCGTTTATACGGTATTAACGGCGTTTAAATAATTACCGAGACGGGCTGCCTTCTAGCGAGAAAATTATAAACATTTTCAGTACAGACGCGCTTCGAATAACGACAACTCGCTATAGCGGCTCCCCGTTACTATGCTCTCCCATTACGGCCTCTTTACTCGCTATAGCGGCTCCCCGTTGCTATGCTCTCCCATTACGGCCTCTTTACTCGCTATAGCGGCTCCCTGGCGGCCACCACGCGCCGTGATTAACAAGGAAAGTGAATATTAAACTCTATATCCAACTATGCTACAGCGACAATTTTCGAACCTATATGTTACCTTTTTGATATTAATACATTTAATCGTTCCATTAAATGCACCTTCACCGGTTAGGAAAGAGATCCAGGTTCGAATCCCGGTGGCGCAACAACAACAATATTTTTCGATAAAATTGATTTTATATGTATATCTTTCTAATTAATATATTTAATTAATATTTCAAATATCACAGACCGTCTGTTCTGAATAATTACAACTTCACAATAAGAATGTGTTCTCCTAGAAATATATCGAAACAATTTATAAGAGACGTTTAGACATTCGCAGTTCCACAAATAGGTATATCAGATCAATGGATAATTCACAAATTAATATGAATAGTTTATCCACTAAAAGGGAAAGCCGGATTTTCAGCTAGTAGTAGTAAAATTTACCCTTAAGAGTTTTTACATAATTTCCCAGGAATCAAGCGAAGCTTGCTACTTTTCTCTGTACATCGTTATTCGTTGCCACGAATCTGTTAATGCAGTGGGTTTTAGGGCGGCATGCGTCCAACGATAGTCTGTCTTCCGATCAATGTGGTCCGACCTTTGTAATTACATTTGCGTATTTTGTTATAAAGCTATTGTAGCGTCGTATTGAGTTTCATCTATTTTGCGCGAGTGTTATCGCGTTGATTACGCAGTTGTACAAAGACGAAGTATGATAGGTGTAAAGTACGTTATGATATCGGAATATTCATCGGTACCTATTTACGGTTAATTTTTATTATTATCGCACATGCAATGTGGGCTAATTCCGCGTGTACATACATTATACAGAGTGTACAAGTTGGGCGTGCTCGGTCACCGTTCCGTACATCGATTTAAATATTCAATCTTTCGAGTTTATTTTTTTGTGAGCCAGTTTTTATTATAATAAACATGTTCACGCTTCGGCCGCACACCAGCTGTGGTGACGTCAGCCAGGATGTACGCCGCGAGCGCGATAAATGATTGCATAAAACCTCCCCTCGGCAATAATGGCGTGCGACGGTTGCACTTCACTCTCTTATTAAGACAATGTGATGTGATGTGATGTGATGTACAGAAATAGTATCTAATTTGACAGTGGTGATAATATTTTTTCATTACACTGTTTTAATTTTGCCGGCGTAGCTTGGATAGATCCAGTGGCGTAACCGCGCCGATGCAAAAGTTACCACCCTACAATACATTTACGTTTTATTTACAAGGAAATAATAAAAACTTGACAAATAAATGGAAACAAACATCATTCGTCAGCTGTTTATCGCCGACAAACTGACCGTATTGTTAGATTAGCCGTTATTTAAAACTAATGTTTAAAACCCGTCCTACGACGGGCGCGAAAGACGTACATAGAACATAATCTAAATCATTACCTTCATATATACATAATTGAAATACTTACTTACTTACCATCACGCCGTTTCCCCGCGGGGGTAGGCAGAGAGGATAGAGTGCCACATACAATTCTCGCCTCATCCACATTCATACATCTTCTCATACAAGCTCGCCGATTGTTGAGGCTTCTAACAGAACCATCCTCCATTAACTGGTTTACCTGGTCGTGCCAAGTCTTCCGCGGACGTCCTCTATTTCTGGTGCCATCAACACTTTCGTCATATATCTTTCTTACCATTCTCTCCTCATTCATCCGTTCCATATGACCAAACCACCTAAGTGATCCTTTCTTAATCTTAGTATACTAACATCAGCTTTACATTCTTTCCTTATTTCTTCATTCTTTACTCTGTCATAAATAGATTTGCCACATATACGTCTAAGTGATTTCATTTCCACTGCATTCAGTCTACTTTCGTTCCTTTTCTGCCAGCTCCAGGCGTCACTTCCATACATCAGTGTCGGCACCAGGCTACTTATAGTACTACATTACAGTTATTCATTTTTCATATATCTGACATTAGAATTTGACTTATTTGTTTTCTATTCGATAAATGTTCACTCGGAATCGAATATATCCACTTAATTCATAATTCATAGTAAATTGACACTTTAATCCATTGTAATGTATCAATATTTCGTTCCACACGCGTTATAAACTTCCTCGAAATATTACATTTAATTTTAAATCGTTTTTTAAACCTTATGTTGTTTGTATTTCTATAAATGAACATTTATTCCAAAATGACACATTTTAGCTAGTTTTTCTCATACGCTTCCCAAAACAAAACGTCCCCGTGAACAACGAGGCACTACCAACAACGTATACTCAATGTTGCTGTATAATACGTACGCACTCATTACACAATTAAGATATAAAAAATAATTATATTTATTTATATTATACAATTAAACAACATATATAATAATCTGTGTGTACTGTATACCTACCGAAGACGTTACAAAATCACGATTCTGTTGACATCTTGATTATCAGCGATCCGCGAGTTAATGGCCGACTCTGCACGACACACAAAGGAGACGATATGCAAGTAGATTACATTACCAGATGCGTTATGGACCCAACTATTGAATACAGTTATAATAAATGTGACTAGTTTTCATCAAAACCGCGTACGTTTTTTTGTCGGCCCTTTGATTTCATATGTACCCCGCCCGGTCAGAATTACCGGTTGGCCAAGGTCGCCATCAGCAAGATCAATGCTCTAAAATGCTACAAGGACATTTAAAAAATGACTAATTGTTTCAGTTGGCTTTTTTACCGCGTTGACGGGATGGCGTTAAATCGGACGGCGATCTGTGCCCCTTGCAAAACTAACTATTCCGTCTCGCCCGAAACACACCGAGCGCCGGTGTCGAACCGTTGTCTGCAAGTGGGTCTAGTATTTTAAAACCCAATTGTTAAAGAAAATGTCCGATAAATAAAATTACAAATCTAAACACATTTTCATTATTAGGAGAACACATTCTCATTGTGAAGTTGTAATTATTCAGAACATAGATCTGTGATATTTTTAATATGAATTAAATATATTAATTAGAAAGATGTATTTAATTCATATTTAATATTATTTATATATTAAGTTATATCAATGTGTCCAAAATTTAATAAAAACGAATTGATAATTCTGGCGTCTGCTATCAGATTACTCAAAGGTATTTGAGATTCCGTAAAAATAAGGTGGACGGCTCTTTCAAATAATGGAACGATTAAATGTATTAATATCAATATAGGTTCGAAAATTTGTCGCTAAAAATACAGTCGCTGTAGCATAGTTGGATAATGCACCTTTCCCGGTTTGAAAAGAGATCCAGGTTCGAATCCCGGTGGCGCGACAACAATATTTTTCGATAAAATTGATTTTATACGTATATTTAATTCATATTTTAAATATATTTTCAAAATGATCTACTTACTTTGAAAGTCCGTGTCACAAATACTGCCATCACAGTTTTAATAACACCATATTCATAAGACCATTCTTTGTGATAATCCACTTCTCCTTGGCTCAATACCCATCTTTAATAATAATTATTCAAATTACTTCGAGTGCTTTGTTCGGTCGACGGTTAGCACAAGACACTTAATGGAAAAGTGCACTTGCATCCCGTCTAAGTAGTGTAGCCAAAATGATTGAATTATATTGATAGCATGCATAATAAATGTTCGTATATTGTACAGTAAATAATATGATATTCCCGCGGTAGCTGGTGATTAGATGTCCACTGTGTTCCATGAGCAGATCAACATTAATATAGATATTTTCATATTTCAAATATACAGTGGAACCTCTATATTCGCCATTAATACATTTCTGAGGACCTGACGAATGTAGAAACAGTTGTTCCCATAACTAATAACTGAAATTCAATTAATTTTTTCCCAGCCCCCAAAAATAGTACACAAATGAATAAATTTTACGTGAAAACTTTATCTTTATTGTACTGAGGAGACACGATGGCAGAAGCGGAAGAGGAGGACAGTAACTAATATTTAGAAGGAGAGAATTTAAACATCAGGTAACTCTAATTCTGGTGGTGGTTTTCGTTTGCCGATAATTCGGTAGCACTCGATTTAGCAAAGAACTTATCCAATGTTGCCCGATTCTGTGTATTTTTAAAACCTTCATGAAGTAGTCAATCATTGAATCATTGAATCCATATATGTTTTGGTCGACTATGGCAACATTTGGGTGCCACTTTTTGACGGGGGCGGTGGAAGTGACAAATATAGAAAATATTAACGAGAATATGTAACTATTTGTTATCAAAATGTGACGAATTCCACTGGTTCCACTGTATTTCAACATCCTCATTGAATTAACATCCCCACTGGCAGAATTTATAAAAAAAAAATTGAGGCAAATCAACATTAGCACGTGCATCAAACAAGAGTAAGAGATAGAATGAGACTGCCATTCAGGAAGAAGATTTTCGATAGATTTCGAGAAGATAGAAAATTGTATAAATTTAACTTAGTAAATATGTGGTGTGTGGTAATAGATTTTTAAAAAAGGAAATATTATATGTTTATATTAAAGCATACGCATGCACTAGTGTAAGAATAAATAAATAAATTCTAATATAGATTATTTAACATTGTTTTTAACCACTTAATGAGTCATATTTAATACGCCAACCGTTTTCGCAAAATACCATTTCCTTCATCGAATGTCAAATGTCAAGTTGTTCTAATGTTTTTAAAATAATTTTATTAAAACAATAATTGTTTATAAAATAAATCTAGTACCTAACTTAAATTGTTACGATAATGAAAAATGTGGAAATTGACTCAATGATACAAAAAAATAATATTATTTATTATTTTTTTAGAATCAATGTAAATATTTAATTTGGATTTCAAAAATTCTACACAACGTATGTATAATTTACAAATAAAATTCGAACTTTGCCCGCGCGTCATAGGTTTGCCACATCTGTACTAGACCAACATGTCGAGCCAAATGTGTATAAATTAGAGTATTTGGTTCCAATGGGCTTTTGTGCCCGGTTACAATGAGAAGGTTTTTTTTTTAAAATCAAAGTATTGTTCAATCGCGAAATGTAAAGTTCGTCACCGCTAAATTGTAACAAATGAAATGATAATAATAAAATTGCTAAATGAGTTTGGTCCTCTTTATCAACGCAAATGTTGGCCTTCTCGTATTTAAGAAAGATGATGGTTGACAGTATACGAACCTAGATTTTTTCGTTTTTTTTTTTTTATCCAAGTTGTCGGCAAGTCAAATTCAACAGAAACAACATAAAGAAGTCCAAACGTCGTTCCGCTTTGATCAAAGTTTCATCCTTGTTACTGTGGAGGCAGAAACATGAGACGAGATCCGCCGAAGGATTCTCTCCCATGTTGAAGAAATCTTGAGACAAGTTGGAAAGTTCCACCTTTGACTCGCGAAGGCTGTGGAAAATGGTACTCTCTATCCAATAATATGTTATTTGATGTCTCGGACATGATTGACTGAACACTTAATGAAAATTTTGACATGAAATTCATTTCAAACAAAATTTGCTTCTGAGTTCAGTATCATGTTTTACTCATATTTATGTTGTTATTTTTATTTATTTACACCCCATCCCGAATCGTTTTGAGGGTTGTTTACTCTCGTTTTGATTCGTCATAATTATATATTTATTTTATTACATTATTATGATAATACCATCATAGGTTGGCTCCGGTATCATCGTACCAGAGCCATACCTGTACAATTTGACGTGAGACTCGTTATCACATTAAATTCAGAAGGCAGCCAGAAAGAAGCTATAGAAATCATACACCCCCAAAACGGGGAGGGTAGACGTCACATTTATGTGTTGCTGTCGCAGAACTCGGTCACAGTCCGGCAGAAATTCACCTTGTCCAGGTTGTAAGAGGTGCGAGGGAGAGCCAGTAGACTGCTCTGTTAGGTCTCTCTAGCCACTGCTCTTCCCGGCATCGCCCTTCCCAGCAACCCCCAGCGAGAGACCCATACCCTAATTCTCGGAAATGTCCGAGATTCCTTTCTTTTCTTAACAGGTCATCGTTCCGGGTGATCCGATGATCTATTCCTTCTAATCCCGCAATCATGACCTCACGTGCATCATTCATAATCACGCAGTCCTAGAGGATGTGCTCCATGAGTGTGCCTGCCTCACCTGAGCGCAAACACACCACGGTTCACGGACAAGTCCTAAGTCGAAGAGTTTACTCATGAAATGCCCATGACCCGAGATCATCTGCATCTCGTAGTGGTCCAGCGCTGGAGGATTACCCCCACCTTTCATTTTCACCTCCACGAAGGGGAGAAAGGTGTAAGTCCATCTGCCCACTCTGGTCACTTTCTCAATGTGACTATTCGCATTCGAGCAACCAGAGCCTGGAATCGGTCATCCGTGAGTGAGAATCGTTCCAAAATGATCGGCCTCCAGACCCTTCCTCGGGGAACGGCGGGCCAAAAATTCCATTACTTCAAGGTCAGCCGTATTTATGTTGTTGTCGATGATACGGGAAATAATTCGAGAATTAATCATTTTAATAACCCTTACTTACTGTTTCCTCGAGGGGGTAGGCATAGAGGATAGAGCGCCACACTCTTATGTCCTAACACACAATTCTCACCTCATCCACATTCATACATCTTCTCATACAAGCTCGCCGGTTATTGTGGCTTCTAACAGGATCATCCTTCCAGTATCTGGTTTAACTGGTCGTGCCAAGTCTTTCAAGTAAACAAGTAAAATATAAAACAAATAATTTAGTACTTACGAAAAGCAATTCACTACTTTACAAATCAACGCAGACAAATATCCAATCTAAAAATCCAAATATAAAAGTGATCATTTTTAAAATAATTTAAATGATAATGTTATTTATCGTTGCGGCGACACACGCGCCGCCTGGCGGCGATTATTACATAAATTGCTTTTAAATAATCCGATAGCGGTCGACGAGCCCGTGCCGGCCAAAAACGAGGTGGCGATTTTGTTAAATAAATTGATTTGTATTTGCAAAATTTTTTTTTTTAATAACTCTGTGGCCGGGGTTCGATCCCGCAGCCTCCGGATCTGATTCTGATTTCTAGACCTGGGATCTCAGCCTACTGCGCCACGACGGCAGACACGTAGATCTGTACAATAAATGTACAACAGTGCAACGTTACTCGCGCTTTTAAGAGAATCAAGTCGATGGCTTAATAACACAAAAATCTCAAGAAAGAGGAAAGCAATCCGATGTTGTTTGCTTTACGTTGCTGCACAACACGGACCAAGGAAATGAGGAAATTATTATATTGGTCATGTATTAACGCATTTAAATTGCTTTTAAATTCCAACGTAGGCGCGTATCGATAAGAATTATTTAGTTACAGGCCTTGGTGCTGACGCAGTATCAGTGTTCATCGCGCTATAAAATCTAACGTACTATTGTATAGCTTTGTCGGAAAGGACATGTAAAACAATACCGGTTATTTAATTACAACTACGCCATGATGCATAGCGAATATCTAGTCCTGTGTGTGGCTGGTAACGTTTAATTTAAATTATGCGTTATTTTTAATGAACGTCAAACACAAAAGACACATAGCATATGCCGTTGGAAGGATGTCGGTTTAACTTTTTTTCCTCGAGTATTTACATCGGACATGTGGGTCTAACGTCTTCCGTATGTAAATGTTCCCATTACCCGCATCGGTCGGCACTCGCTTCCGTAAGTGGCGTCTTGCAGCAGTGCTGTACTGAGCGGCCGGTAGATACTGACACTCCACTTTTTCCTTCGCCGTCGCGTAACAAGACTCATCGAGCGATTCTCTCACTGTCGAAAATATGAACACTAACGTAATTATTATACAAGTATCGAGCGTCGTGTTACGCGCGTGTAGGGGGCGCACCCGTGGAAAGTGACACCTATTTTTATCTGGAAGGTACGTTGACCGTAAGGGTCACATCAGTTTATTAGTGCAGAAAGTTCATTCGGCAATAGATAAAAAATTTCATGGCCCGAAATAAAATTTTAGCACTGAAAACAAACTATATATTTTAACATAATTCTACATCGCCTTGCATACCCCGCCTCCACACGCGTCGCATACCAATAATATATATTTTTTTCTCTCTTTATTATGGCCTTCGCCAATTAGGCGTAACTAGCCATTACAAGTATATATAATACAAATGAAATAATACAATTTTTTAAATATATAAACAATTAACATATATAAATAACTATGGGAATATTATTAATTAATAATAGTAAAAGTATTTGATTTTTGAAATCTAATTAACACATTAACATACATTGACTTTTTTTTTTCATTTTTTCATACATTACATAACATAGTAAGAAGAAGAACATTTATATTGGAAAGTAAAAAAAAAATATACAAATTGTAACTGTTGTTAAGTGAAGGATAAATTAAAAAAAATAAAACAATAATATTTTAGTAAATAACTTTAAACAAAACATACTTTGAATCTGTCGCAATAATTTAGAATGTGGAACATCGTTGATCGATGCAATAAATAAGTAGGTACTCGCGTACTTTTTAACTATCAAAATTCATAGGCGGTAGAAAAACTCGTTAAGTATATATCTTATACATATGTATCATAACCGTACCTGCATAGAATGAATGTCTTTCTTTACATATTTATTTATTGTTGGTGTCTACAGATATACTAAAGACCCGTAACAACGTATATATATATATACAAGTACTTGTATTACGGTCCACCCGCGAACGTTCTATTTTTAACGCAAGAAGCCTCTGAAGAAATATTATATGTTAAAAATGTGTAATTTATAGAGATAATTGACATACAATGAATATTTAAAAAAAAAATGCTATTGTATTTTCATTGATTTAAAAAAATTAAGTAATGTTATAACCATCATTATTGATGGGTTATGTCTATTCTAATATAATAATTTTGCAATTAGAATAATCTATGTAAAATTCTGTAAGTATTGTATATGAATTACATTTGATTTCCAAAAATTGAATACATCGATGTTTACAATTTTGACTCTTGTAGTGTGAACGTTGCACCTGTGACAAGTAGTCAAAGTAGAGACTGTAGAGAATAATGCAAAATGTCAGCTGTTTGAAAATCAAATTGTAAAATAAAAGTGTAATCCCCTTCTCCGCTGTGAACGCACGCTGCGCACTTGGCGGAGCAAACTGTTTCACAGAGATCCCAGGAAGCGTCTGCGAATTTCTGACAAACGATTAAAATTTACGATCTCTTTGAAGCACGCTACATTACATTAATATTTTTATAACTCGAAAATGCAAATCGAAAACTGGAATGCGAATTACTTTTTTAGAAATTTCGCATATCTGAATATTTACACCGATTAATTGGGGAGTCTTTTTTTGCGAAGACCGCCCTTGGTTTCTGAATTATACATCTAGGGTGATATATTTATTTAAATTTATACAAGGAACGGGGCCTTTCAGAGCCGAACCTCGCGAGTCGCGCACTTGGTCGCCGTCGTGGACCACCAGCCCATCGATAGACGCGAACTCTACTTTACCAACAATGTCGTATGTTTTTTTTTATAAACATGGTATATTTATGTTTTTTGGAAGGCTTCCCGGGTCATTGTGTCACAATACTGCATGATAATAACTAAACAGAATCACAGCCCTATTCTAATATTTAACGTATTGTTAAATTATTTTATAATCTGTACTTGGCTCTTGTTTTACCGCCATCTATCGGGAAAGTGCAGTATCCAATATTTAAAGAACCATAAATATAACATATTTGAGACACAATTTAAATGAATACCTACCTATCCACGTATATTTAAATAATTTTTCTTCGGCTTCCTTGTTACGAGAATAACGTCTGCCATGGCTTATTTTTTGCGTATCCTCAAATACTGACTTAATTTTGAACCGCGCACTCTTCTAAATGATGTGCAGGTGCGGATTACCTACCTACAATACAGCAGTATTACGGTGCTCCAATTTTTGATAAGACAAATGTACTTATTTATTTTCTATTTGAAAAATGTACATGAAAAACACAAAGATCACGTATTCAATTAATTCGTAAATTTCAAAGGAAATTTACACTTTACTCCAATGTAATGTATTAGATTTCTTTTAAATTTCCCTACACAGGGTCTAAAATGTTCAAATTCTGTACCGTTACATCAAATATTATTGTATTAGATTTCGTCGTCCATCTTTCAAAAAGGCGTATCTCGAATTTGTTGCTTTTACAGGTGATGATATGTTAAAAAATTGTGTGGAATCTTTCACTCTTGAAAAATGATTTTAAAAAAGATAATCTTACCGCGTTTTTTATTTAAACACAGCGTAAGGTGTATTTATTCCGTAAATATTACTTATTTTTTTAATTTGTAAGAATAACCCATCGAAATAAGACTGTCAAAATGTTTGTATGTAATATTACTTCATTGGAATACAATTCAGATATGACTGTTTGAATGGATGATGGACGTGTGTTCGGGCAATGTGACCCCCAGTCATAATTCAATTTTAACAAAAAAAACGTAATACATCTTTTTGAAAGATTGACTATGACTTTTACATAATCGTGTTAAACTTTAAGTGTACGTGCTTGTACTTCGAAAAAATTTTTTGCGAAATTGACCTATTATTATTCCATATTTTTGCTTCAGGCCCTAAATCATCGATCAATAAATAGTCTGGCTGCTCAAAGTTCGGTGACCTTTTATCTTTTACAATCGCATAATTACTTTAATTAATTATTAAATACATATCTCTGACACGGTTGAAATTAGGCACACGCAGCTCGAACATGTTCGACAATAGTGCAAAATATTTTAGGGGTGGGTGTCTAGGTATGTTACACCCGGTAGGTATTAAGATTACTTCTCTTCTGCTCGAAATGAGTGAAGTAAACGGACTCTGCAAATGTTTGTATTGACGCGAAGAGGGAACCGCCATGAGCCCTGCAAGTTGTGCACCAACTGCATGACCTCGCCGCGCGTCACGAATAGTAGAGATATCAGTACAAATAAGCTTACACATGCAAGTCGTACAATTTACGATTATAGTGGTCAAAGGCTCCAGGGTTCACAACAATTACCGGCCTGTTATATTGACTTGAACCTCTGTTTTATCTCTGACAGTATTGTGAGTAAACATTACTGTGGTATTAAAATATCACAGAACTATGTTCTGAAAAAGTGTTCTCAAATTGTATTAATGTTTCCAAATTTAATATTTACTCAAATGTATTTGAGATTCTCCGTAATATTAAGTGGAATCCTTTTAAAGATGAAAAATGGATGTGTCAATTTGAAATATTATATTACATATTATTATAGTTAAAAATTTGTCGATAATGTATTCGATTGCCATAGCGAAATCGGAGAACGCGCTTCCCCCTGGATAGGAAGAGGTCCAGGTTCGAATCTCGGTAGCAACAAAATATTTTTTCGATAGATTTTTTTCTGTATATCTAATTAATTCATTTAGTTTGTATTAATTTATTATGAAAGTTAGGCAGTAACCAGTGTGACGTCATCATAAATATAAATTTATTTTCAATACGTGCTTGTAGTGTAGTTAGTGGTTTCGATACTCGCCTCCGTCCGGGAGTTCAAATTGTTATTTGTCAAACTTGCGTTATTATTATAGATCTTGAAAAGGCTTTCGGCTTTCCGGGTTATTTAATTTGGGATTCATCGCAATATATATTTGATTGCTTTTAAAAATGGAATAATAGATGTATCAATTATAAAAATATACACAATATAAGTTCCAAATTTGTCTTAACTCTTACACGATTGATGTAATGGAATGGTAACATGTTTGCCCGATTAGAATCCCGGTAGTGACCTTTTTTTATAAATGTAAAATTAATGAGAATTATCTAATTCCGGGACTGATCCCTGAATCATCAAAATCGAATCTGGAAGTCCTGGATTGCAATTTTGGCTCGGGATTGTGTTCACTATCTGTGAGTAATAGTGGTATGAGTGAAGAATGTAAGTTTCTCTACACAATAGTATGAGTGAAGATAAAATAGTCGCTTTAATTGATTGAATATTAATGAACGGGTGGACGCCCCGTAATCTGCACTAAACGTGTGACGTCACATGATTGAGTTTTTTATAGTTTCGGAAAACAGGGCAATAAAGCGTATTAAATTGGTCTTCTTTGTAATGGAAAAGCCTTGTCAGGCGGGCGGGAACATTAGTCGCTAGGTAAAAACATTTACAACGGCCGGCAAAGCGCTTCAATAATGGCCATTTAGTGATACTAACGGTCAAACTTCGGCTATAATTTTGCAAGTTTGGACTATAAATTACAATCTCGTAAACTGAAATTCATTACCGATTGCCTAGATGTGTGCGTGGGTGTACTTATTCACAATCGGAATGCGTTATCACCGGTAGAAAGCAAAGCGACAAATGAAGACATTGTCGATCTAAAATATTTCGCGAAATTTAAACCGATAGTCAAATGCACAAAAATCACATATTTTATTCATCCGCTCTATTTGATATTCATTTAGCATGGTTCTTATCTCCACTGAAAATGAAAACGATACATGTGCTGGCGCAGGGTCAGTTTATGCCAAAATAAAGAAATCCCATACCTAACGTGGATAATAATAATTTTCCGCTTATAACTAGATATTCGGCCAGATGGGTCGGAATCAAATGTTATTAGAAAAAATATCTTTAGCCACTCTCCTCACTTCTAAAACTCAACCAATTTGCGCCAATATCCGACGGCGATCCGCAATAACACATAGTTCCACAACTTGATGATGCAGTGCGTTGGAGTCATTTGACGTCGTTAATCGCAGTCGGTCTTTGGCCGTGAAACCGAGGTTTTTTTGATATAAAGTTTTATCTTATAAATTATATTTATGTATAAATAAAACCCTTAATGATTGTGAGTCCGAGTGTGGCTGAGGAGTCCAATTCTCGAACCACATACCCTCCCACATGTTGTGCACGTGCATCCGCCGGGCAGGGGGGGTTCTGAGTGACGGATCTTCCTCATTTTCTTTCCTCTTATATTTTCGGTAATCGCGTCGTTCCTTACGTATGACATAGACAAAGCTTTGTAAAATCTAACAGCTTATTGCATGAAAGGTTGGGCCGATTTACGATAAAATACGTTTTTATGATACTTTTATTATTTCAATTTTCGTTAATAATATGTAACTGTTGTAAAAATTTAACGTTTTTTTTTTACATTGTGCTAATCACGGCCGCGCCGAGCTATCTCCCATCTTGTATTTTTAACCGAGATCGTAAAATGCTTCAATTTTCAAAATGGCGTCGTGCCTTCTATGATCAAATTTGCTCATTAAACGTTCGAGTTTAAGATCCACTCCGGTGATTACAGCTTCTCGGATAATTAAGTTCTGTTTCGAAATGTCAATTATACACGGCACATACTGTTAATAGCAGTTAGGCACATAATTGGCTCAATTTTATAACTTACGATAATGTAATTTATATCATTTTCCCGTTATAATAAGTTCAATATTATAAAAACATTTTTGCAATTACGTTTTCTCAAAATAGTCTTTATCACTGGTTAGTTTTTTTTTTCTCCTTTAGTACTGTGCGGATGTAATTTTCGTCTATTTTCATTTCACGATGGCGCGTCCTCACCACAAAAACGCCGTGTTTTCATCAAATTAACGATAATTTAGTCTAGCCATTGAAATCGAACTTCCGGAGCGCTGTTCGTTTTTCAAATACATGATGCATTCGTTCAGTACACCAAAAGCATGTTGCGGCAATTTTTTTAATCTTTTGAAATCATCATAATTAAATTGAAAAGATTTTGACAGGCGCCGTACCATCTTGCGATTTCGCCATTCTACTGTGGTGTCAAATTGTCATATAGATATACTCAGCGGTGGGCTGCCAATACGTTAACAAAGGGCTCGCCTATTCGCGGTGTTCCGGGGAAAGGACGAATTTTTTTTTATCACTCTTATACAATTATGTGCAATAATTATTAAAGCAATCAAAGCTGATCTAATCAAGAAAATGAAAGAACACAGATCGCTGGATTGAAACTGATGTTCTCCTTAGTAAATGGTGGTGCATAGTAAAAAATGTGCACGTGTGAAATATGAAGGTTAAATAATTGTTCAAAGCATCGTTCACGAAAATGTTGCGTTGAATATGCATATGTATACAGGGAATATCAGACCTAGTCTACAATATTTTATGGGTGGGTGGATATTGTGGTGGGCGGAATTAAAAGTCATTAAATTTTGAGTGGTTAGACTATTTTTATTAGATGATTTAGTGCCTGAAGTAAAGATATAGATTAATAATGGATAAATTTCGCAAATATTTATTAAGCCGTATATAGACTTGAAGCTTCACATGATTTTGTATACATTGCAAACAATAATATTTTCTGTAACAGGGCAGAATTTGCACATATTCCTTGAACATTTTCAACTCGCAATGTAGTCAGCGATCCACCCATAAAATATTGTGGACTAGGTCTGTTACACCTGTATAATATATATATATATATATAAGCATTCTTAGACTATAGACGAAATAAATATATTTTAGGAGTAAAATCTACAGAGATTACATATTAAAAAATATTTTTTCAATTTTCGAAAATAAGTCCTGGTTAATCCGCATCCTGGTTCATCCGATCCCGGATAATCGGGAGTCTACTGTATTTTCAAACTAAACTTTTACATCTTATTTGTATTTCTCGGTAGCATAGTGGTAAGTATTATTCATGTTCCTCAGCTAGGGAGATTTTAATTTTATTTATTAAACTGAAATTTTTTCTAACCAGACAAATATATTCTATGCACGGGTGATACAATATAATAATAATAATATAAATATTTTTCCAGAAACTCTATTGCAAATGGACCGCCAGCAGTTGCAGAAGTTCGTCCAGTACCTCATATCGGAGCATCACACGGAGGTTCTGCCCACCGCGCAGAAGCTGGCTGACGAGATTCTCCAGCAGCAGTCGGCCATCAACCGGATCGCAGGAGCCCCAGACCCGACGGCGGGGGCCGCGGCCGACGATACCCACGCCTGGCACCTGGATGAAGCGCAAGTGTGCGAGCAAGTGCGGGCCTACCTACTGCAGAGTGGATACTATAATGCTAACAAGCATCTTAATTCCTTGTTCTCCAAGGTGATTATGATTATTATCATGATACTTTTAAAGTTATTTCCTACATTCGTAATAATTACCGAGTGATGTTTACGCACAGACTTGGAAATTACAATTAGATCTTTGATTTACAATTCTTAAGAAAAAAAGAGAAAGCATTTTTTATGCGATTGTTGGAAATTATGTCAATTGAAATGTTGAGTGGATATAAGTGTCACTGGTGCTGATCTTCAAGCGGGATAAATTTCAATTTCTCATTTCATATACTTTAATATTTTATAAGTTTTTTCTCACACTATATAGATTTTCTACACTACGTTTAACTCTACACAAAACAAAGAAAATTAAAAATATTAATTATCTGTTAATTCTTTTATTAAATAATGATGTAGAATTTATTTTAAACATTTCAATGAATAATCCATATTAATGCCTTCTTTATTTATTAAATCATTTCTCTTGGCTAATCTGTTAATCAACCGCACCCCAGGTGAGAGAGATGCTCCGCGCGCAGGACTCCAATGGCCCGCGCATGCTCACTCTAATCACGGAGCAGTTCTTGTCAGACCCTCGCTTGGTGCTATGGCGTAGCCAGAACACGCCCATGACTCACAAATGCCGCCAGCTGTGGGAACAGCTAGGCTCGCTGTGGCTGTCTATCGCGCTCGGCCCGCGGGGTGGTGCGCACGAGCGGGCACACTGGCGGGGGGCTCTGCACCGCTGGGCCGCAAGCGACCTGTGCCCGCCAGAAGACGCTGATTACAGGACGGTCCCACCCGTGAGTTGACTCAAGCTTGTCTTGTTTGATTTGAAATCTTTGATTTTTGTGTGTATTATAAACGCTGAGTTAAACTATAATTTTTTTATCAATGTCTATTATGTGCTTACATCCATGAATGAGCTCTATTTTTAGAAAATGTTCGCAATTTGTAAAAAAATCCAATTCAAGTGTACATGTATCCAAATACAGTCGATTCCGCTTAATTAGGACACATCGGGACCAGGACATTTGGCCCAACGTAGCGACTACCTCAATTAACCAAAGCGAGCATACAATTTAAGAATGCATATTTTTCTTTAAATATACATATAATTTGATTTGTTAATTTTCTTGTTGTAAGATACGCGATATGGTAGTTTTTGATACACCAGTTATCTTAGCGAGCCGACGTTGACTTGTATTAAATGGCTGGCTTTTAATTTTATCCAGCAAAGCATTTTTAATTTAAAATGTCAAATCATTTCTTGGCATTTTGGAAAGCAAGTTTACAGCAATAAAATTGCCCAAAAGATACATCGCATTCGCAAGGTGGTGTGGCGGAAACTGAATACGGTATGGTACGGTAGATAGGTCGTAGTATAGTGATCTTAAATTCAGTGTCCCAATTAAGCAATGTATATTACTGTTAGTTCCTTGGTTTGGTTTCCGTTCCTTAAGATTTGGCCCAAATAAGTGGCTGTCCCAATTAACCGGCAGCCCAATTAAGCAGAATCGATTATAAATATAAGTACATATGGATGTACTTCTATACAGAAAACACAAAACTGATGACTTTGTAGTTCTGAATTTCACTATTTATTTGACCTTATTAACATTAAATAGCAAACTAACCATTTTATAAATATTATTTCTCAGTTATTCACCGAGAATGTGTGTCAGTTACACAGTAAATATTTGAGATTAAAAAATCAAAACTGAAATTCTGTTTATGCAATGTAAAGTAGATGAGTTTTTGGAATGAGATTGTATCTCATAACGCACAAATATATATGGGTTGGTGCCAGTTCATACAAACATAAATTAGTAATGCATTCACCTTGCTCCTTATGGGACCTTTGTACTACTTTTGGGTCTCAACACGAGCTCTAATTTTAGAGTTGGATGAAGTGAATATAACATTAGATTATTCAACTGGAGGCTGGTGGATTCTAATGACAATATCTGATATTGTACTCCTTTTATGACGTTGCTGGCGCCAGTCACAAGATATTTACAGTTTAGGTATTCCTCGTCTTTCCGAAATTTTTTATTTTGTTCCCAGGCTCTCTGGAGTTCCCGACGTACTCATTTATCATCAAACATAATTGGTCAACTGAATATTAGAAATATTAAAATAAATCTAGTACTTTTAAATACAATAAATATCATACAGAAGTCGTTAAAACAAAAACTAAGTTATCCAAATGTTGAATTTTGTATATTTATACCTGACATCTGTCTTATTATGTACATTGTTATCAAAATATTTAAATATACAGTTTTTTTTTACTATAAAACTCATGAATTAATTTTCATTATTACATAATTAATCGATAATGTATAGTGCGATGAAATTTTTTAATGAAATGCCAGAAAACATAAGAAAGGAGGAGGAGAAATTGAATAGATTTATAATGAAACTGACCAAATATGTAAAAGATAAGTTTTAGTACAAGAAAATACTTTAATCTTGTTTATATTAGAGCACATATAGGAGTGCTTATGTATGCACTATGTTAAGAATTAAATAAACAAATATGTTAATGCTATTTTCATATTTGTTGTGTAACTATATTAATGTTCCACGAGATGTTAAAACATACAAAAAAAATTTAGGAAAATATGCCTTGTATATTGATATGTATAGAAAATAAGACTTTGTTAAGTTATTGGATTTTTCAAGTGAACAAATTATTATATAGGATTTATTTAGAATATCAATATTCACATTTTCATCGTTTCACAGTACCACCCTAGAGATCGGGAAAGGAGTGACCGAGATAGAGAACGAGATCACAGAGACAGAGAAAGAGACAGGCATAGGGGTGATAGAGACGAGAGGGACAGAGACAGACACAGAACTGATAGAGACGACAGAGATAGGTGAGTCAACTGAAATATTTATAAATGTGAATGAGTTTATGTTATTATAAATGATTATTATGTTATTATAAATAAGTCTTGCGTTATTATTAAATTCATTTCATGGGCATAGCAGTTGAAATTGCTAATGTTGACCAATGAGCGATCAGAGACATTCGTTATATTTTATTTATATAGTTAGCAAGTTGGTGGTATATTCATGCCCATATATCCAAAAATGGAGCTTTTAATCACTGCATTAATTCTATTTTTATCATAAATTTGTAACTGAAGTAAAAAAATATGTACACATACTAACTGAAACATTAATTAACACGTATATACTCCTTCTCTATACACGAGTCTTATTCTCATAGAGAAGAAACAAGTGTTAAAATATATATATATATCCACTAATGAAATATGTGAAATTCAAATTGTATTATATTTTTAATATTAGTAAAAAATAAAATAAAAATTTCACTGAATACTTAAACCTATACTCTAATGCGTTGGAAAGTGAACTTTGATAAGAATAAGCATAAGATCTTTATAACCTTGTCATAAAAAATATTATACTATTTGTATTCGCGAGGCAATGTGCCATTTGTCTGCGGTTGCGCACATCTGTGTTTCAAATGCTACTATGAGATTTGTAGAATTTACAAAAGTAAATTCTTTGATATTCTGTGTGCTTCACATTTTATTAAGACCTTTCATGAAATTGATTGATTTTTTAAAAAATTGTTTTAAAAACATTAAGAAAATAATAGCATATTTAAATTTGTGTAATTTTTTATTTTAAAGTGAAAAAATATGATTTTTTTTTAGGGAAAGGCACAGAGGAGAAAGGGAGAGGGAGCGTCAGAGACTGAGAGACCTGGATCGTGAAAGGGAAAGGAATATATTCAATCATAATTTTAATCATCATAATAATAATTTGCACTCTGGCGACAGTTCTGAAGATGACGCCTTGTATAATAATAAGTAAGTTTGAGTTGAACAGATGTCCTTTAATGATTCTGATGATAAATACTGAAACAATGCAAACCTCCCATACATTATATTTGGGGCATTTATATTTGTATATTACACTTATTAAACTGTAATGTTACACTTTACACATGTTGAATGTTACACTTATTAAGCTATAAAACACACTCATAGTTTCCAAAATATTAACCACCTTTTATTCAATATTTTAGTTATTTATAACTAATGCCTCACAGCCACTGTATGCCTTTATGCTTCGTAAGTAGGTACAGTTATATTTGAAATTTCATTTTCAAATAATATTGTTACGTACCTGGTATAGTCTCACTGCCAGGCTTTTATCAGCAGCCCTTGATGCATATTTGGACATACAAGTAAAGGAGTTTGTATCTTAGCTAAATACACAGAGTGTACAATACCATTACTGTCATGTGGCAAATTAAATTAAAAAATTATTGGGTGAAAATAAAGGAAATAATTGATGTTTTAAAAAACATCAAATTCAAAATAACTCTCATGTGGATTCAAACCTATGATCTCAGAGAGAATTTGATTTCTAGTCAGACACCTTAATCACTGTGCTAAGGCTAGTGATGCAAGACATGTGGATATTACAGCATTTATTAAAAAGTGTTAATATAACATGCATACATATAAATAAATTTTAGCACTTTATAAAGTTGATAGTGGAATTTTTACAGTATTTTTAATTTTCTTAACTATTAATGGCATATTTTGTAACATGTTATATCCCCAATTGTCTTAAGTGCTTCTACATTGTACCTTAATGTCACTCTTGACGACATGTTGGTAGTAAGTACATGAAAATATAATACATGATAATATTTATTTGGAAAATTTCAGTTATGAAAGAGAATACCGCCGTGCCAGTAAAAGACTCCGGTTACATCACAACCGTCCACCTTCACATCCCTCTGCCTCCTCCACTCCTCGTACTGTCTTCCATAAGTAAGTTCTTTTTGAATATTATTAAATATTTGACATTATTTATTATTCCGATTTTAAAATAATTCGAGAGTCGCCATTCTCAATACAATGTGAGATGTGCAAATAAACAAATTATGCTATACTATTGGTTTTCTAATTTAAATTTGTTTTGCAGAGCTCTCGACGCTGTCCAACTGTCTTGGGAGAATGACCACTTGAAGAATATCCTAGCTAGCGACTCCTATACAGATTTAGAATCAGATCCCTCTTCAAATTATCCATTGTTTAATGAATTAGGACAACCCTTATGGCACGGTGAGTGATCAACTTGCTGAATTATAGTGTGTAAACTATGTATTATACATAAATTATTACATGTCGTCTTTACAAAAGATGTATAAATATATTCTGCACATTGAATGTGTTGTAGTTATTTAATTGCCATGAGTAGCAATTAAATTGATAAACATAATTGTATGTGCAATGATAAAATACATTTTACAAAAAAAATGGACACGATCCACTGATATGGTAGAATGAATAATGACATTTTAGAATTAACAGACATTAATTCTAATTCAACCAAACAATTTTTAAATTAAAACCATTAATTTTACAGAACATCTTGGCGTAGTAGGTGGGCGTGTGGAGTCTCTCCGCGCATGCGGGTTAGTGCCAGGTGCACGCCGTTTAGCTGCAGCTTGTGCGCGCTCTCTGCGATTGCGGCAAGCCCGGGCAGCCGCTCGCTGGGCTGCCCCCGCTGAGCCTGGGCCTAGCAGCGCACCACGAGCGCTGTCCGCTCACGCTGACCCGGGCACCTGCCCCGCTACGCCTGCACCTGCGCCACGAGGACCGTGCGCGCTCATGGTGGACGATGGTTGCCTCGCTCAAGGTTGGTATTTTAATTTATTTTTAATCAAAATGATTTGTGTCTCCGTTTAAGAGAAATCTAAAAAAGAACTATCTAAATATGTACAGCATATAAATTACAAAAATAAAATGAAAAATTCAATTTAATTTTTACACATAGTGACAAAGTGAAGAAGTAAACTTGTATTCATGTCTGATGCGTGCATGGCTTTAATAATATATATTTTTTAAATTTCAGAAAGTCCATGTTGGTCTGGCTACCCGTTGGAAGCTGTTTGGTATATCTTTGACTGCTTAGCCGAGCCTTGTATAACATCGGAAGATACTGTATTGCGGAGTCCTAGAATTTTACCTTACCTCGATAATGTTTTAGAAGAAACTCATACAACAATACCCCCCAGGTTAGTTTTGTCATGTTTTATGGAAATCGTGAATTTTTTTTATTTTAGACCAGAAAATTGTGTATATAAGTGCTCCAGTAACTTGTACCTGACACTTACGATTTAGTGGTTCGAAGAGCAATTCACCATCACTCATTATCCAATCCTAATCTTTGTTTGTTTTTTTAATACGAGAATACTTTCTTGAATGTATTTCACTGTTAATTTAATTTGCAGATATCAGCATGTTGTAATCCCCGGAAGTGATAAGGAGTCTTACCTTTGTCTGGGTCTGGAGGCTGCCCTGTTAGGCTTGGGCAGAAGAAGGGCAGCCGGCGCCAGTCTGGCCGCCCAAGAGCGAGCTCTGCACGTGGAGGAACGTCTCGTGGGGCGCCTGCATGCCCTTCAGCCCGACACGCAGCTGGCTGGGGTTTTGAGAAGAGTGGCACAAACATTATTGGACGCAGGACCTTCAAGTGCCCTGGGCTCTCACGTGCCTCCGGACTCGGCGCCCGCTCACACCTTTGCCCACTACCTTTTCCTAGCACTTCTGGACTTCCATCCGGATCTAGCTTACAGAGTTGGATTACGAGCAATGAGGTAATTTTATTTGTGACATTTACCTGAAATATGAATGACATAGTGAGATAAATCTGTAACAGTTCCTTATTTATTCTATGATTATTTTGTACTTTTAATTTTAATTATGAGTTTACTATGACACACTGAGTTTCAACATCTTTGATTTATTTAGAATTTTTACTCAAAATACATATTACATATATTGTTATAATATTCGGATCATTTAAAATTTTTAATATTTAAATAACCTTAAATACTTTCCACTGACACCTTATTTGATTCCAATAATTATTTTTGCAGGCTCTCCATTCTTGAAGAGGAGCAAGCTGGCGGTGCACCCGGGTGGGCAGGCTTGGGTGCTGCCGAAGCTCAACAGGCTGCCCTGGCGTCCGCTCTTCTAGGGGCAGCTAGGTCTGAACCCGCACGTCTCGCCTCAGTGCTGGACGCTGCGAGGAGACACGTGCGTAGCGCGGCACAGCTTTTCAGACTAGCGCAAGATGCCCTGAAATATGGAATACCGCCTGATCCTGGATCCAGGCACCCACCACTGCTTAATGCAGCATTTGAGCTTGGACTTCAAGTAAGTTTTTTCAAACTCTGAATAAATAAAGTGTCATAATTATAATTGTTACAACTGGTAATATTAACTGGCGGTATCTTTCAGGTTATGAGGATGACACTCTCATCTCTCAACTGGCGTCGTCGGGAGATGGTGCGATGGCTGGTCCTGTGTGCTACCGAACTGGGACTGGATGCTCTACTTTCCATTATGCAGAACTGGTAAAAACAATAATGTCTTCTTGTATACATTTTGATATCTAATCAAGAAATTCCTGATTTGATTGGCAAAAAATTGACAAACAATTTTGTATTTTCCTTCAATTCTCTCAAAATCCAATAAAATAGTATGAAGTATTCAGTATATAATACAAAATTTGTTAACAATATTTTACATTTTTGATATTTTGAAGATTTAGCATATGTAGTTTGTTAGAAGAAAAAATGTTATAAAATATATTTTCTATTATTTTTGTTGAAATTTTCATTCTAGGTATCAACTGTTCACCCCAACGGAAGCGACCGGTCCAGTAGCGACAACTGTAATGTCACATACAACCATGATCCGGCTCAATCTCACGTTTGAGCAGCAGGAGAAACTCTCCAACTGTGCCAGAACATTGGCCTTACAGTGTGCCACAAAGGTATGTGCAGACATTTTTTTCCCCTGCATTTATAATTTCTGAAATTATAATATTAAGACCGCAATTGTTTGTGAGTTTAAACTCTTGGCATACATATTAATTACAGTGTGTTCTATTTGTACGGTTCACATTATTACTTTCTTGTACTCTAACAGTGGTAAACTAAAATGTAAATTGAGATTATTAATGATTCAGTGCTAATTTTGCTATCTGCAAAAGTGGAATGGTAGCGCTGCTAACTAATTAGCATTAGTAATTTACAATTTAAAATTGATCTTTTACATGGTAAATAAAATAATAAATAAATATTATCACTTCTTTGATATTAGCAAAATTACTTTGTGGCCTCATTTTATATAAATAATTATACAAAATACTTTGTTGCTTAATAACTAGAAAGATATACAGAAAAAATATATAACTAAAATATTTTTTCGATACATAGATTTTTTCTGTATATCTTTCTAGTTGATTCATTTAATTTATATTAATGTGTTTTTTTGACCAAAACTCACAAGCCTATTAAAGTGACGGTATCATTTACTTATAAGGAATATTGTTATGGACATAAAATAAATTATTGCTCAGCAACAAGGCCACAACGCTCTCATTAAATATGTACCTTGATTCTGATATTTTTTATTATTTTTGACATTATTTTTTTTCTTATATATAAAATAACTTTTGAGGTGACATGAACTGACTTTTTAATTACCTACTTTTTTTTGGTCCGCTAAATGTTTGCAAAAATGGCCTGCGGGCTAAGAGAAGTTTCACAGCGTTCTAGAGTTTAATATGTAATATCATGGCCTGAAAATATTCATAAAATATACCAGTATAGGGAACAAAATTTTGTTGAGAATTTTTTCTGAACAAGATTTAGTTTATTAAGGAGAACACATTCTTATTATGAATTTGTAATTATTCAGAACATAGGTCTGTGATGTTTTAATGTTCGACAAAGTTCATTTTATATGTATATATTTATAATTAATACATTAAATTAGTATTTAAGATTTAGTTTCACTGAAATTATTTTCATTGCATGTTGCAATGTTGAAAGACACAACTTTAATGTTCACCATTTGCTTTTATGTATTTTAAAGTTAAACAAACATTTCTGTCTCAGATATTTGTAAACACAATTTTGTTTTACTCACATTTATTTTTTAGGATCCTGCGGGCTGTGCACTCCATGCGTTGACCCTATGCGAGGGGGCTGGGGGGGCAGCGGAGGCTGCCTATCAGTTGGTGGCCGGTGCGGCAGCCAGAGGCGCTCTAGCTCCACAGCAGTTGTTCGCCCTGGCACGCTACTTGCAGCACCGGGCACATCCGGCCCGAGCATACCGACTGGCGCTACTCGCTATGAGGAATCTACACCTTACATATAATCAGGTATAGAAATGTTATAAATATTTATTACTTTTATATTTAAGTAGGTTGCGTAAAATTTTTTCATATATGCACTTCTATTTAAAATAAACTTTTTAAGTAATTTAGTGTAATGTTATCAAAATTAAGTTAATTTACAGTAGCCACTATCGGATGTGGCAATCGAACCTTCGATTTTTAGATTAGTAAGCAAGTTTGTGCTTGCTAGCTTGTTCCAGGTTCCGCTTCATTGAGATGGTGAATTAACATAAACAGTCCAGGTATGCTACCTTGCGATGTTTGGACTGCTCCATAATGAACTGGCTTGCTAAAGCAGATCCTAGAATAAGCCAGTGGATCACTGTTACTGTGTACTTTGTAATCTTCCTTGAAATGTACATTTTAAAGATTTTTATATTTTATTAACTCGGTTTTATTTGTAGGATACTCATCCAGCTATCAACGACATCCATTGGGCATGCGCTCTAGCCCAGTCTCTGGGCAGGAATGAGCTCCAGGGTCTGCTGCCCCTCGTGGTGCGTAATGTCCAATGTGCCGGTGTCCTGGCTGATGTTCTGCGTCGTTGCTGGCCACGCGGAGGGCGCTCCGCTAAGCCTTCCCCCGCCCTGAGGCCACTCCTGGATGCTGCTCTGCGCGCATACATAGCCACCACTCACTCTAGACTGACACACATATCTCCGCGGCATTATGCAGACTTTATTGATTTCCTATCTAAGGCGAGGGATACCTTCTCGCTCGCCCCCGATGGCCAAGCACAGTTTGCGACGCTCGTGGCAGATATGAAGCTAAAGTACAAGGGGAAAAAGAAGCTCATGTTTCTGGTCAAAGAGAGATTTGGTTGATGAGTTAGTCGCGTGACACTATTAAAGATTAAATTTATCCATCGTGTAAAGACTATTATTGTTTACCTGGTTTTCGTTATGTTTATTTCGAATTATTTAATTTTTTCACACATACTTGTATCTGTTAACACTTTTACTCACTGTCAATTTATACTAATTAAAAATTTCAAAGAAGTTTTTATGTGTTTTATAAATGTAATGCAGATTTCATTTTGTCAATAAAAATAAAGTTTACAGTAGTTCTTTCAATATCCACTTGTGCCTATTTCTTTCGTACCAAACGACTTAAATTAGTAGAGATTTTATGTTAAATTATGATATAACCATTTTGTTTATTGTTGACCAAGACTCATTAGACAAATAATAATGAACAGTGTTATCCACCTTATTTTTGGCAATAAATAGGTCAAAAAATCATATCACTGTGTTAAATTGTAATATGTTCTCTTTAAAATTAAATTTTATTGTTTGAAGTGATAAATAATCATACTTATAACATATAACTTGACCACCGATTGTTAATGATTAAGTTATTACAAAACGAACACCTTAGTTTATCTTGTAGGAGGGCACAATGTATTATTGTATCGAGCTGATAAGACTACGATTGTAGAGAAAATGCTTCTGTTGTGCCAAAGTATATAAATTTGTTAATTTTAATTTAAGTAATATTTTTACTTTATTGACATTTATGTGATCTCATTTTTGTTTTTAGTTTTGTACATATTATTTTGGTAGTTTATGTTAGAAAATAATAAATTTATGAAAATTTTATTTTAAGGGTAAATGCCAAATCAGCACTATTGATAATTTCTTACGTACGGCATTTTCTAAAACTGTAATTACAATTATAATAGTGAAAAAGCAAAAAAAAAAAAAAACTAACAGTAGTAAGTGTACATGTGTAAATATAACATTAATTTACCTCAGTACTGAGAAAATATGAGAAATGTCTCATACACAGAATGATGTTTCATGCTAATCCATGCCATAATCATTATTAGGGCCTTCATTTGTACATTTTCTAGGTATATAAGCTCCAATCACATTGAAATATTTGTTACTTGATTAATTCTAGGTTCACACATGCGGGAAGTTCTATAGCCAGTCACCGTGTAATTTATGTTCAAGTGTATCTTACATGTAAAAACCAAAGATTTTTCATCCAGTTTAATTCATAACACAACAGCGACATAAAGAACTCAAAGTTACTATTAGGTCATAAGAGTTAATCAAATAATTTGTGAAATATATCGAGGATCCATAGCTTTCTACAATCTTAAACATTGGCTTTTCTTAATAATAGTGCATTTTGTTTTGTTTTCGATTAAATTATGATCTGTTTATTTATTCAACTATCAATTGAATATGTATATACATTTAAAACAAAACATGAACTGTCATTCTATCAATGTTCACGTGCTGACAATCTTAGATTGCTCATTTCTTTAATTTGTTATATATAAGTAACACCAGCGGTGTACAGTTCAAACATTCAAATAAAGAATCTGCATTTGACTAGAAATTCTGGGAAGTTAATTAAAATGAAATGCTCATCTCATAATATTCCTTGTGCAATTTTTATTGAATTAATTATTTTTTGTTATGTATATGCATTTTATTTTAATGTATTGCGCCTGTGTAATACTGCATTTCTTGTTACATACATAGATGTTAATTATCATCAGCTGCAAATACAGTTGAAAATAAGTCAAACTTGCAACATGAATGGTTTTAAATCAATTCTGA
This sequence comes from Eubasilissa splendida, assembly GCA_031772225.1. NCBI lineage: Eukaryota > Metazoa > Arthropoda > Insecta > Trichoptera > Phryganeidae > Eubasilissa > Eubasilissa splendida. Next base: position 20,476,536 of record CM062856.1, read on the forward strand.
TTTTCATTTTTTTTTTTAGTTATTGCAAATAACATCTTGCAAGATTCATTTTAATTTAATTCTGTCTAATTTTGTATATTATAATATTTTTGAAAAAATTCATGCCTTCAAAGTTGCATAATTTTTAGTACCCCAGGCTCCTGATACAACAGTTGATAGAAGTATGAATATAATTTATTATGATGTCCAAACTTCTTCAGTCTTGATTCATTAATTTGTTCAACTCATTACGTAGTAAAATATTATTTTTTATCATATTAAAAAATGTTTTCATTTAGTTCAGGCCATTCATGTTACAGAATTGATAACAATTATATTTTCTTTTACTGCAATAAAAGTGATTCAATGTCAGTTATTCCAATACTCTGCAAGTCAAGTGAATGGTTCCACGACAAAAACTCGGCGGACATTTGGCCCAACGACTATACGCCTACGACAAAAGACCCAGCCGACAAAAGATCCGGCCGACTAAAACTGTTAAACAGCACAAAAAATATTTAATTACAACAATTTGGGATAATTGGGGATTTCATTAATTTCAACGTTCAAGTACAAAAAATATTATCATAAATATTTGACGTATAAAAAGAAAGACAACGACTATTCTGTTGCATTTTGAGGTATTGAATTTTCTATCGAACCTTGTACTCATAGGGTGCTGTTAATAAGAAAAAATCTGTTAATAATAAATGGATAACTCATTGGTCACTCACATACCTATTGACTTTCGAAAGCATTTATTATTAAAGCACTGTTAAATTTTTTTATTTTTTTTATGATTAAATCACGCAAACTAAAGATACATAATTAAGGAAGCATAAAGTTTTATTATGTTTTAGCATCGTATATGTTTTTTGTATAATTATAACATTCGTTTTTAATTTAAAGAATTCTACTTTCTCACTGTAAACTTTGTATTTCGCATCGGATTTGTTTTGATTGGTTACTTATTTTTAGTAATCTGCGAAATTTTATATGCATATTCGTTAGTTGGCTAGATTTTTTGTCGTGAACGTATAATCGTTGGGCCAAAAGTCCGCCGAGCTTTTGTCGTGACACACAAGTGAACATTTCATTTTTTATTTATCCAAAGTACTGAGATATAGTAAATAATGTAAAAAAGTATTCCAAAGTCTCAGAATAATTGAGATCACAACTTGACATTGGGCAATATTATCGTCTATGAGTATTAAAATAAAAAGTATTCAAAATAATGAACTTGTTTTTGGAAATAATTTTCTTAAAAATAATCATAATTTCCCTAAATCTTTTTTATTAAAAAAATATTAACACAGGTTTTATTATTACACAGTTTATTTGTAAATATATTCTGCTGTCTACACTGTCTACTTCCTGTTTATTATCTTCATGGAAGGAAATGATCAGTTTGCGGAGTGCGGTCATTGTATGACCTACAAAATTCTTTCCGCATGGGGATCAATTAAAAGTAGAATTTTTAATTAAGGTTATAAATTTCAGCAGTAAAGAAACTTTGGAAACACAATAGAGCATAATTAAAATAAATAAAAATGAGATGCAAAGTGCCAAACACGCAAATTAAAAATCTTCACAGTTCAAGGCTGCTATTTAAATTCCAGCTTTATACGCAAATATTTTAACATCTATCAATAATGCTGTATATTTAAAAAATAATAATCAAAAGAGAAACAAAAGTTTACAAATAATTTAATTATAAAACCGTGTGGTGTTAAAATTTGAATTCACTTATAAAATCGTATAAATTATTGTTTAGCCCCATTATCATTAATAAGAATTGAGATATTATTTATACACATAGTATGTTGAATATGTCATTTTTAAAACAGTATTTTTGTTTTAGGCATTCAAGCATCTTTATTTATTTTTATTTATATAAAATTGTGCGAATATCTGTTTTCACTATGCTAATTTTCATTTTCATGTATGGATAAGATTTTTAATACAATTTTATTCTCTCAATATAATGCCACTGTATGATTAATTAAGTTTATTATATTTAATTATTGTACCGAATTTTCACAATGCAATTGCAGTGCCATTATATATAAATACAGACTCCCTCTAAACTGATTATATGATAGGACATAGTGAGAAGGTTTTTGTAAACAGTGTACTGACTAAGTGAAATATATTTAAAAACAAATCGAAAGCATCAAAATAAGTCAAAATGTTAACTAACAAAGATGCTAGCATAAAAATCCTGCATACCATTAAATAAAACTATGTATGTAAGTACTTGAATTTCTTGAATTTCCATTTTCTTTGGTCAGCATTACTTGGGTTGCAAGAATCAAATATCATCTGCAAAATGGAATAAAGCATGACAATGCTCATGCTTTTGTACATTCGTTTTTGTTACAGATAAAACTAATTAGACTCTCATTTTATTTTAACATTTCATTTTGAACAAGAACTATTTTGAAAATAGGAATCGCATAAACATGTCACCCATTCAAATAATTTGTATGTAGGTGAGGTGACTGATCGGAGTTTTCTAAATTAATATTCATATTTGGAGACACACTGCAGTGTTTATCATTAGGCTAACATCACTATTATTGTCACTGATGACATTATGACATTTACTCTAATGGTGTCATTTTACGGGACAAAGAAATCAAAATGCTATTTTTGTATTGGAATATGATAGTCATTTATAATGCAACTTTATCATTAACGCACCATGAATGGAAAACTGTTCTAAAAGCTCCCCTATAGTACTAAAATAAATGCCGTTAAGAGGGAGTCAACTGTATCTATCTTTTGTAATGTTCTATTGTATAGGTATCACTAAATTATCATACACGTAAACTTATATAGACATAAAACTAAATAGTTTATAAAAACAAAATGCTTCCCTAAATTAGAGTGGCAATGAAGTAGTTAGGTATTAATAAGAGTAAAGCTGTTTATATCACTAAGTACAAAACAGGAAGGACGTTGTCGGTGTGAGGAATCATTATAGTCTGTAAGTTCTTTACCTTACCTAGGATCTGACAAATATTTTTTCAAAACTTGACGATTTTACGTTGATGAGAAGGTGAGGTGGTGAGGTAAATACATGTTCGATATAGTAAAATACATTTTGTGCATTTGTCGCATTGATGCGTCAAAATTAATGTTGATCGGGGTAACTTACAAGATAGTAAGGACAGTGATTTAGTATCTAAGAACCGACTCCGCAAGTTTGACTATTGTTTAATTAAAAATGGTTTCAGACTAAGCGAAAATTCAAATTCTTATTTGATGTGAGTATTTGACTTGAGATATCTGTGAGTGTGAGTGCGTAATTAGTTTATTTTGCTCTTTTGAATTGGTGGTGCCAAAATTACAAAAAATTATTAAAAATTACAAAACACATTGTTTTCGTAAACAGATAGTGCTTTTCAACCTTATGTGCAATTTAATGCGAGAGCGATATGTATGAGGAATCAATCTTTCTTATTTTGTTAACCCAATACAAGTGTCAACCGTTGTGTGGTTTTGACAACCTTTGTTTTAGTTTGTAAGAACTTGTTTACTGACAAATAGATGTAAGGGTATTATTTACATTCCGCAACTAAAATGTATATACATTGTTCTAATCCTTTTATTGTTTACGTGAGTTATTTTTTCAATTTTAGTTTATTTCCTAATTTTCACTTCTAAAATGAAAAACAATGCCTATTGAAATTATCTTGTGAACACCAAATTATGAAATTAAGTAATATGTTTAATGTGCACAATTAGCTAGTAGTGATCTGGCATCCATCATCAGCTCTTAAAGAACTCATCGTATTGTATTCTCATCGCATCCACACCAAGTGTGACCATATCACATTGTTACTATAAGAAATGTTATGCTATAACTTCATACATTCTCACTTTGTGTTGAACAATGTGAGGACTTATTTCGTCTTAATTTTTATTTATTGTACAGTTATTGTATTAGTTCTTAATCTTTATATTAGTTTTTTACTATGACTGTATGTCGTATTTGTGCATTTGTCGTAATATTTGTTTCTGTTTATACGATTTTATTTGTATAAAAATACATATAAGTTGTAAACAATGATTTAAGTGTTTTATTTATTTATTTGAAAGCATTTTATGAAATAAATAAACATTTGGAGATTAATACCTACTAAGATTTTAAGTCTCTTCTCAGTAAAACCAAATGGATACAGAGCAGGTTATGTGTGTATTTGTATTCAATTTTTTGGATTTCGAGATTTTCACCAATTTTGATGTAGATTTATTTATCTAAGAAAAGGTGCTTTTGAATCCAAATGGATTCAATTCAATATACTCCGTGAAACTAAAGAGAAAGAGAAAGAAAAGCACGTTTACACTATCTTATAAATGCACAGATCCTGACATAAGGTAAGTATTTGTGAGGTTCAAAAAATTGACACAGTTAATTATCCTTAATAATATATTCGTTGAGAAAAACTGCAACATAAATTTAAAATTGAGACATGGACAGAATAGCTAACTGGTGTATTTACCAATTTACTTATTTATTTAAACTTTATTGAAATACATATTTTTGTTGTAACAGAGGTGAATATATTATAATATAACCTGATAAACATAAGATACAATTATATTAAAATTAAATACTCGTAGTTTATTGTGTGGGATGGAGTAGACTCCACCCCTGATATATACAGCGTTGTCCTGACTACTTTGCTAGACTGAAGTCTGTGTTAAAGTAGCCAGTTTTTTTCATACTGTTGTGGTGTTATTTAATAATGATTTAACAGAAATAAAAATAGAGATAAAAAAAAGGAAGAGATTTTTTTAAAAATAAAAATGTAGTGGGAGTGTTATAGAACTAGTGAATTCTAACATAATTATTATACAGTGTAGGCATTGTAGCGTGTAATATTGGATAGCCATGCTTCTGATTGCTCTCTACCCGATTGGGTCATATATTGGGTTCATATTTGTGTAATCTTATTGGAGTTGAACAATTTCCAGTCGGTACTGAGTGTATTGTCAGTTTCGGAGCTAAGAACATATAGAATCTTTGATAAAATGTCGTTGTTGCTCTTGGAACTGGTGTGTAGATGGTCGTTGTTTCTCTTGTGTTGTGTCCATAATTTATTGCTTGGGGTGAGTTGTTGTTAGCATGGAAAAATTGAATGAGTCTCAACATAAAGATTTGTCTTATATCTAGGGCATTGTACTCTTTAAATATAAGATCTGATGGATATCTAAAGGGACGAACATTTATTACCCTAAGAATTGTTTTTTGTGCTCTTTTTTCCGACTCTAATATTGTTTTTGCTGCTCCTCCCCAAACTAAAATAGCATAACTAATTAAGGAGTAATAGAGTGCAAAGTACACTGATCTTAAGAGTTTGTAGTCAATTATACATTGTATTTCTTAAAAAAAGTAAATTAGTTTTCTTAAGCGTTTAGCTAGGTTCGATATATGTTCTTTCCAGTTAAGATGATCATTGATCAGTACTCCCAGATGTCGAATAATTTTAACTAATGTCAATTTTTCACATTAGCATGAGGAAGCCGTGCTCTTGTTTGTTTTGTAGTCATGTATGATGAGTGTAGGACTTTGACGTGGCGATGTTCTTTCGTTAATACAAAAACATACATATTTTGATTTTTTTGTGTTAAGTGATAGGAGGTTCGTATCAAACCATTTTTTCGCTTAGTCCAAACCATCCTGTGCACGAGTATTGACCTCTTCCCAAGACTTACACTCAAAGCAAAGCACGGTATCATCCGCAAAAGTGATTATTTTTCCATTGTTTAAAGTCGCATTACAAAAGTCGTAATATATATGTATATACCAGAAATATTATAGGGCCTAAAATGCTTCCCTGTGGTACACCGTATGTTATCAATGATGGATTACTGTATTTTTCATTGTTTCGGACAATTTGATGTCTATTTGTTAAGTAGTTCTTAAACCACTTATACGTTGTGCCCCTTACCCCTATTTTTTCAAGTTTTTTTAGCAATAGTAGATGTGGTACGGTGTCAAATGCTATGCAAGATCAAAAAAAATCCCCACGCATTTATTTCCCTTATCCAGGTTTGAGACGATATACTCCACGAGAGACATGAGGGCATCTTCTGTGTTGCGTTTTGATCGGAAACCAAGTTGTTGATTGGATAGAATGTTATTTACATCTAGGAATTTGAGGAACCTCCGTTTAACAATTTTTTCTAGAATTTGCACTTAAAAGAAAGATCGATCTATAGTTGGATATATCACTAGGGTTTCCGCTTTTATAATCTGGGCATAACACCAAATCTTATAGCACTGTTGGAAAGACTCCAGTTTGTAGACTCAGGTTAGTTATAAATGCAAATGGTTCGGTTACGTATTTCTTTTACAATCTTGGTTGAAATACTATCTTTACCTGGAGCACTGTTAGTTTTTAATTCTTGTATAACTGTGTTGATTTCATGTGGTGTAGTCGGACTTAAAAATACTGAGTTTGATGTTTGTGAATTTAAGCAGACATTATTACATAACTGTAATTCACTTGTGTTCATTCTAAGAGTTCATCTGAAATTTTTGAGAAGTATTTATTTATATAGTTTAAGATATCAGTCTGATTTTCATCAGTGTTTGGATTACTTTCATCATAAATCATTTGAAATGCTTTATTACTTTTATCGATATTAGAATTGGTGACTTCTCTAATAATTTGCCAACATTTTCTTGTATTGGTTTTATGTTGTTCTAATAGATTTCTATAGTATAGTATTTTCGCCGTTTTTGTTACCTTATTATAAATATTTCTATATTGGATTTGTACGTCTATGTTGAGAGGATGCTGCTGAACTTTTTTGTGAAGTTTGTCGCGCTTTCTTATACTTGAAATTAGGTCCTCAGTGATCCATGATTTTATGTTTTTTCTAGTAGTGACATTTGTAATACTGGTTTTTTGTAATGTGTTGTTGCAAGATATTGTTAAATTCATTAAAAGCTGAGTTTACATCCTCGTAGTCATATACTGAATTCCATGCTTCCTGTTCTAGGTCTATAATCAGTTCATTGTAATTTATACATTTTCTTCGCAAGTTGCTAGTCTCATGTGATTTGTTGGTGTACTGTTCGATGCCCATCATAACCAGGAAGTGGTCGGTTATAGGTGTTTGACAAATTACTGCGTGTATTTGATACTTGGACTTAATCATAATATGGTCAAGACAAGATTTGTCTCACATAGGTTTGTTTATTGCTGAGAGGAGGTAGTCTTGAGTAATAATAGGCAGTGACTGGTTGATGACGTTGATATTAAAGTCGCCTGTGATAATTATTTCCTTAGATTGTGAGAGAGTGGTGAGGAAAGTGTCTAGTGATACTACGAATGTCGCGGCGTTCTGAAATGAAGGCTGGCGATATATCGCTAGAACATGAGTAGACTTGTTAATAATTAGGTGCAGGCAGTTTGCGTCTTGTATGATTGATAATTCTTCATTTGTGACATGTAAATTGTTATGAGTGTACACTACCGCTCCGTCATTTTGGTTGAAATGTTTAGTTGTAGCATGTACATTGTAGCCCTGTATTTGCTTTGGTATGTATAAGTTATTCAGCCAACATTCTGTGCAAATGATTGTATCAAAATTGATATTAGTGCGTTGGAGTAGCACTTGCTTCGGATGTTGACGTTGAGTAATTTAATTCTTAAATTTTCTTTAATTATTTCTTTGCAAGATTCCGGTTTCCCGACTTCTCTCGTTTCGATAGGTTCAAATTCTTCTAGGACGTCATTAAAATAAATGTCTTCAAAGCCATTTAACAAAATTAAAATTGTGCGTACTTATTGTGCTAGTGGCGTTACAATTTAGTCTGATGAGTGTGCGTGTGTATGAGATGTTACTGGAAATTGTTGACAGTAAATTAAAAAATATAGATTGATTCGTTTGCATTCTGTTACTGGCTCCGCTAATGATATGAATAGTTTGCGATGATAAGTAAAGATATTTATGATGAAAAATAAAACAATATTTTAAATGCTGTATAAAACAATATTTAGATGCTGTGGAAAACATCATATAAACACTAGATTTGATTTTTTTTATAAAAAGGAAAATTAAAATAAATAGGATGAAAAAGAAATATGAGGGGAGTAGGAGAAATTACGGGATTAGAGTCGATAAAAGTCACAATGTAGGGTAACAAAAAATAATGTCAATCTCATTAGTAATAATTATTAGTTTGAGGGTAATTAAAACAATAAATGTACCTTATATCTTTATACATATTATCAACTTTATTTCGCTAGTCACAAATTTTGTGTTAAAAAATTCAATTCTACACTATAAACCCTGTCAAAAGATATGTAATATTAGAAATTAACATTCTTGCATTATAATATTTCGACTTCTTTTTTCATGACATCTTCGATGAATTGTCAATAGACTCACGAATTATCAATAAGATCGGTGAGTATACTGCTGGACAAAAAAGGTTAATTTTTTTAGACATATTGAGCACATTTATTGATATCACATTGTTGAATCTCCCAATTGCCAACCAGACCTCATTCACTGAGCTCAACACAAAACATAAATATGTCCTATGCTGAGATTTGAATTTACAATATTATTTTAGGTATCGAGCATTACAAAAGATAAACCTGTGTGTGTATAGATATAATATATACACTTACATTTCTTATCAATTCTATATATTATGTAAATAAAATAATGTAACCTTTCAATAAATGGGACATCATAATGACCCAGCTTCATAAGAATAAAGATGAAGAATGAACTTATTAAAATTACTATTTTTGTTAATTATAAAAAAATTTAACTACAGACAAAATGGAATATTTTTTTCACAAAATTAATTTAAAAAAAATGTATTATGTCTTCCATTTACTGGATGGGTCAATCCAGGGACATTTCATGGGCATAGGCAAGTAAGGCATAAGTGCAGCTAATTCTGAGGGGCAGCAAATTGATGGCGGAATGCACGCATTAGATTTAATTAAAAATACTAGAATATTGCGACAAAAAATATGTTGGGAAGGCCCATAAAACTTTACTGTAAGCATTCGGCAAAAAGCGGCAGCATTGCTTTGTATAACCAGGAAGGTAATAAATTCGGTCATAAAACAATATAATTACAAAAAGCAACATAAATTATAACAATACACATTTATAAGGATAGGTTAAAAATACTAGAAGCGTCATTCTAAAATTTGCTTAAGGGCTGCACTTTGCCTAAAGACGTAACTAGTCTATCTATGAACTAGTCACAAAAAATCTATTTTTCTGTAATCATCGTGATTTAATTTCTTATTTCTGAAATTTTCATTTCACAAGTAGGCACCTAATATGTTTTCTGGCAATAAAACGATTACTGTCAAATGTCAAATTCCATCAATGCATTATTAAATTTTGTGCAAATTTGTTCGCTAGTGACAGTTAGCGTAAAATACTTAATTTTTTTTATATTATATTAAGTAACAGTGAATTTAATATTGAACGAACTGAATGTTTTTGTTTTTTTTTTATGTTTGGTTCTCATATAATTTTTATAGTAACGTTTTATATCTAGAATTTATGTGTTAAGATATTGTATTAGTATTGATAATATTCGAAGATGACTGATCACGCCCCCCTCAGTGCCGCCTGTGTGCGAGCTCTGAATGATAAGCTCTATGAGAAAACAAAAGCAGCCGCTGTGGAAATAGAAAAGTAATGGCTTTAAATAACATATATTTCCAGTTGTCTGATTTATACAAATTTTCTTAATACACTACAAGACTTGGCAAAAGAAAAAAAATACCGAAAATTGTAAAACATTTCTAGCTTCATAACATAAAAAGATATTGTTCACAGAACAGGCTAAGGGAACATATTTTCTTTGGATGTATATTTACATCCTCAAGTAGGCAACCATTAAGACATGGCTGTTAGTTAATTATGCTTTTACATGGAGGTGTTTAATAAGAAAATTTAACCAGGTTGAATTAACAAAGTAGTTTAATTTTTACCATTGGAAATATTTCTATGATTACGATTATTGTATCATTTCAGTTATCATCATCATTACTCTTTAACCCCTGATACATCATCGATTTCTGAGATTTGGCCTTCTTCCTGAATGACAGTCTCAGTCTATCCCTTCCCCTTGTACGATGCTCGTGCTTATGTTGATATTGCTTCTGATTAATCCGCAACCTGGTCGATAGTCTACTGTACCCAGAATGTATACAATTATCCAATTTAAAATTATGATGTGCAATGCCTTTCCACAGAATGGTTAAAGATTTCAAGGCTGCCAACAATACAAATCAGATAAAGAAGATTCTGCGTGTTTTGGGCCAAGATTTTGCCACTTCCCAAAACCCTCATACGAGAAAAGGAGGGCTCCTGGGACTTGGAGCTGTGGCCGTTGCCCTGGGATCTGTGAGTTAATACCATCGCATTATTTGCTTTTTATTATTGTGATAAAACTCTTATTTCACTATTTTAATTGTTGTAATAAAACTCTTTTGACATGTCATTTCAGACATTAATGATTGAATTTTTAAAGGCTTAAGTGTTTTACTAGCATCTTTTAGCATTTCCTGTATTTTTGTGTTTGAATTTAGTCTTGCAAACCAAAATAACTTAATTTTTAAAAGATAAATGCTCTTTTACCTGTAACATCTGCATACAAATCTTGAAACTTGTCTATTATTTCCCCTATCTGATTTTCAGGACAGTTCCCAGTACCTGACAGACTTGGTGCATCCGATTCTGGCATGCTTTTCCGACAGCGAGGTACGAGTGAGGTACTTTGCCTGTGAGGCCCTTTATAATGTAGCAAAGGTGACGAGGGGTGCCATCTTGGTTCATTTCACGGATATATTCAACGCTTTATGCAAATCTGCTATCGACCCTGAGCAGAGTATGAAATCTGCCTCTGAACTATTGGATAGGTTAATAAAGGTAACAGTAAACACTCATGAAAACTGCTTGCGCTTACATTTCTATTATTTCTAATATTTGTTGTAGTGGTGAGAATTTCTATTATTTTGCTGTTGCTGTGAAAATTTAATTTGCATCTTCTAACTGAATCTACAGGGTGAAAGTATTTTAATCATTCAAAGTAAAAGTATTATTTTGGTTTACTGCTTATTTTGAAGAAAATAAATATGTTGGAAAATTTCTAAATTTTTTTACAAAGTGCGTCATCAATCAGTTATGTCCTGGTTCGAATTGAAATAACGTATTTTATGCTGTGGATTCTACTGTCTCATCATTTTGTGTTTTTCATTTATTGAACCTTACATTTAAATCGGCGGAAGAGTTACCATTGAAACATTTTTACGCTGTTTGATGCTGTGATATGTGAATTTCATGAAAAAATTCTGCTGTCGTTGCCACAAAAAACATTTGTGATATTTATGGTAATAAACTGAGTGTGCGTATTAGTCTACAATGATTTTAAAAGTTTCAGTCGTGAAATTTTGTCTCCGAAGGCCCGTAAAATTAGACGGTGCAGTGTTACTAGCAGAAATAAAATCAAATCCAAAATTAACAATTCAAGTTCAATTCAACAGCGCAGGAACACACAAAAAAATTGTTAAGGTCTGGAGAGAAGGTATTTGAATACCTACCGAATGATCTTAAAAAAGCAAAAACTTCCGGTACATCTAATATTCAGCACTGAATATTCGTGATAATTGGGGGACATTTTCTAGTAGCATTAACTATAAAACTAAACATTTTAATAATACTTGAAGTCTGTAATTTTTGTTTGCTTTTTATGCGGCAATATCTTTTGCTTGATTGCCCTTGAATTTGCAACACTTCATTGTAATCAACATCATCTCGACTTTCACAGAATTCAAGTACACAATATTTTTGCAGCTGTTAGGGCTTTATTAACTTGCAAATGTATACTTCACCATTATGATCCCCTTCCTTCTTGAGGAATTCAGGGTCCTGTCATTGATGTTGGTTTTAATTAACTTCACTTTTGATTAATTCATTGTTTTTTTTCATATATGAGTTCATTTTGATCTATATTGAACCATTAATTATATTTATCTAGCGTTAGTCAATTGGTATAATGTGAATCATGTCCATGCTTTGTAATTTTAAAAACATTTTGTTTGTAAAAAAATATTAAAAGAAAAAAATTTGGTTAATGACAATAGTTAATACAACTCAGATAATTGATCCCCGGATAATGTGCGTTTTACTGTACTAAGTAAATCTTTCTCATAATACAGTTCTAAATGTGTTAAATTAAGATACTGCATTAATGGAAAATTATAATTTATTTCAATTCAAATTGTACTTTTTTGTACATTTTTAAAAATTGGATTATCTTATGTAAGGGTATAAATGACCATTTTTGTTTATCAAAATAAATATTTATTTATTGATTAACTTCGATTTTGTCTCCTTCAAAGTAGTTCCCGTCAGAGATAATGCACTTATGCAACCATTTTTCCATTGTTCAAAACACCTCACAAACTCGGTTTTTGAGATGGTGTTCAGCTGCTCCTGCGATTTTTGTTTTATCTCATATATGGTATCAAAACGTTGTCCTTTCAATATTCTTTTGATCTTCGGAAAGAGAAAGAAGTCACAGGGAGCTAAATCAGGTGAATACGGAAGCTGTTGCAGCACTGTGGTCATATTTTTAGCCAAAAATGAGCCAAATTTTTGTTGACAATTTATCAATTTTGGAACAAATTTGACTGCCACTCTTCTCATGCCCAAATTATCGGTTGAAATTGCTTTGTATGATCCAAATGAGATATTAACTTCTTCCGCAAGCTCTCTTACAGTAATTTGTCGATTTAAAAGAACGATTTCCTTGACTTTTGCAAGGTTTTCATCGTTGATTGATGTGCTTGGTCGTCCAGACCTAGCATCATCTTCCACGACTTCACAACCCTTTGTAAAAAGTTTTTACCACTCATAAATTCTTCTTTCCGATATAGATTCTTCGCCGAAGGCCGTCTGCAACATTTTCTCCGCTTCACTGTACTTAATTTTATTTTTAATGCAAAATTTAATACAAATTCTTTGATCAATCATTTTTAAAAACAAAAAATGTGAATGTCATAAAAGTGGTGTTAGCCAATTAGCTGTCAAACGGAAACTAGCATTGAATAGGGTCGAAACGTGACACGTATGTCGCTTTTACATAGTCGCCAACCTGAGAAAAAAACAAAAACTCAATTGGTAACATACTGCCTGCGAAATTTGAAATTTGTTGTCTTTTTGATCAAACCTCTTATAATATTATATGTGTTTAAATAATATTTAGAGATTTAATATATAATAATTTTCAGGATATTGTGACAGAAAGCGCATCTTTTGATTTGTGTGCTTTTATTCCATTGCTGAGGGAGAGGATGTATGCTCGCAACACCTTTGCTCGTCAATTCATAATTTCTTGGGTGTCTGTTTTGGATTCTGTTCCTGATATAGATCTCGTCATTTTTCTACCAGAAATTTTAGATGGATTGTTCAGAATATTAGAAGATCCAATGGTCGAAATTAAGAAAATGTAAGTACACATGCTTTTCTATTATTCAATTAAAGTATTATAAGTGTTTCAAATAAACCCAATAAATTTAAACTAAATTGGACTCTGCTTTTTTGGAATATTTTACACTACTTTTTACAATCAACACAGCGAGACTCTTAATCTGTCATACCTTTATCGCCAAATCTCCGAGATGAGAGATCAAAGTGTCATCCGTGTACATGCTCCATTACCGATTGTCTAGTAAATTAAAAAATCTGATCATAAAACTTTTACAGTGTCTCTTTCAGATATAAGCAAAGCAAAGAATTACAGAAGAACTCAATTTTGGGTTGTATTTTTATTTATTCTTCATTGCATTATTTGTTTGCTCCCAAGGTGTGGTGCCCAACTCGCCTTATTTCTACAAAGTATAAAGAATGATCCTTCCAGAGTTAACTTTGCAGGCATGATCAATATTTTGATTGTTCACGCCCAGGCCACCGATGAGGTCTTACAAGTTAGTTATTAACTTATTATTTCATCTATGTAGTTACTAGCCTGGAACTATCTATAAACTGTTTCATATGCTATACATACATTTTTTTGTATTTCTATGTATGCTTGTATAAATTATACAGTATTATGCATTAGATTTATTAATATACAAGAAAATTAATATTTATTTAATTAATTAATTGAAATGAATACTATCAAGTTATTATGTCTCGTTAATCGTATTTCTTACTGATGTTTTGGACTTTACTTTAAGCTTTTGTCTATCCGAAACAAATGTTTCGAATTCGGCTTAAAAAAAACAATATTGAAAAATCTAAATTCTAACTAATTAACTTACCATCACGCCGTTTCTCGCGGGGGAAGGCAGAGAAGATAGAGCGCCACACTCTTCTGTCCTGACACACAATTCTCACCTCATCCACATTCATACATCTTCTCATACAAGCTCGCCGGTTATTGTGGCTTCTAATAGGATCATCCTTCTAGTATCTGGTTTAACGGGTCGTGCAAAGTCTTCCGCGTACATCCTCTATTTCTGGTGCCATCAACACCTACGTCATATATCTTCCTTATCATTCTCTCCTCATTCATCCGTTCCATATGACCAAACCACCTTAGCGATCCTTTCTTAATTTTACTCACTATACTAAGATCAGCTTTACATTCTTTCCTTATTTCTTCATTCTTTACTCTGTCATAAATGGATCTGCCACACATACGCCTAAGCGATCTCATTTCCACTGCATTCAGTCTACTTCCGTTCCTTTTCTGCCAGCTCCAGGCCTCACTTCCATACATCAGTGTCGGTACCAAGACGATTCTAATTGCATCTAAAAAAAAAATAATCACGTAAATACATAGTAGGCTCAGGAAACAGTTTTTTTTTGGACATATATTTTCATCCTTGGACAATCAATCGGTTAAAATTACGCCAATATGCTTACGATGTTACAGTATCTTGTTGTTTTTAATAAAAAATGAATTGATAATTCTGGCGTCTGCGGTCGGTGTACTCAAAGGTATTTAAGATTCCGTAAAAACAATGTAGATGACTTTCAAATAATGGAACGACATATGTATTAATTTGAAAAAGTGTAACATGTGGGTTCAAAAATTTGTCATGAAAAATACTGGCGCTATAACACAATTGGTAGTGTATTTCCCCGGATTGGAAATAGAGATCCAGGTTCGAATCCCGGTAGTGCAAAAACAATATTTTTCGACAAAATTGATTTTATATTTATAATTAATACATTCAATTAGTATTGTATTTAAATGCTGCTGTAATGAAGTTTCAATAATATTCCAGTTTACTGCAATAACATGGATCAAGGAGTTTGTCCAGCTCTCCGGTATAGAAATGTTGCCATACATGTCTGGAATATTCACCGCTGTTCTTCCCTGTCTTTCATACAACGGAGACGCCAGAAAAAGTATCCTTTTTATTACTTATGTTTGTGTGACTAACATTATTCCTTTAAATATGACAATTAACTTACATGGTGAAAAAATAAACATTTTGAGTAGGTAACAAATAATGTATATGTTTATTTTTGCAATTAACACTATGCTAACTGACTGCTTATAATGTTTTTTGATTGTAGTAGAATGGTAAAATATAATAAATAGGTTTCTGCCTCGATGCACGAGGTTTCCTTTCTTTGTTCTATAATCTTCTAATGCACGCTTGTTGTGGTTCTTCAGAGGGGCATCTTTACCTAACCAGGCCTAATTTAATATTTTCCACCAGGATAGAATAAACAAAACGCCGATCTTTTCTGCACTGTCTTCATCATTTTTTGTGGTTAACCACGGTCGTGTTTACCTGATCATGGCTCATTAGACGCCATCAATCCTGTCGTTACCTTTTACATTTGTATAATAGTTATATTTTACATTTTATTTTGCATACTTAAAACATTTGAGTTCCTCCGCAACAACACTGTATATCAGTTTTTTACAAATGTTGATAGATATATAGAGTGTCGGCCATCTTTGATGATATACAGTCTTGTTACAGAAAATATCATTCAGAAATTGTATGTAATAGTATTTTTATTTATTTTATATAGTTGTTTAACATATCACTCGATGCCCAAGAAGATATACAACGTTGTGGCATTCATAATTCAGATCTGCATGATATACAGTGTTGTTGCAGAGGTGGTGTCATTTGTTGGATTGTTTCATTAATATTTATTTAACCCTTCGACCTTTCTTTTGCCCTATTCAAAAAATATATATACAGTAAAACCGCGATATAACGAAACCCGATATAGCGAAAAATGACGTATATCGAAAAAAAAATCGAAATTTAGTCCCTAAAACCAATTTTTCATACAAAAATGCATTTATATAACGAAATCCCGTTAATATTTATAACAAAATCATTTTTGTCCCGTATGAAAAAATGCCAATACATTTACGTAAATTTATAACGAAATAAAAAATGTTAAAAGATGAAAATATTATTTCGCACTTACAAAGCCGCGCCGCTGCATCTGCCGCATGCGAACGGTTTAACGGCCTTTTCGGCGGTGCGCGGCGGTCTGCCGACAAGGTAGTAAAACAATTCAAACTTCTTCTTGGGTTCATAGTATCATATTTTGAAGTGGTTGCCGCCGTTACCGGTAAGTACCTTCGTAATTTATATACGACTCATTTTATAAAAATGCCGCGATTCAACTGTCAAATTTTTATTTTTGAATTATTTTTTATGTTTCATGCCCAAAACTATGTTTGAAGTGGCTCTACATTTAAACACAATTAAAATATTGTTTTGTGTTTGCAATATTCTGGAATTTACAAAAATATCTTCCAATTGGTGTTGAATAGGTTCTGTTCTTAATTTAATTCCTTTGATTATCCATTTGCTTATCTGTTTTAATAACAAAACTACTAAAAATATGTAGGTATTCAGTTCCCTATGGCCTTCTTCCTCCTTTGTTTGCAGAATTCGCGATCTTTTTTGAAGCCGCGCAACATTTTTTTGCGACGGCGCGTAACATATAGTAGGATTTTTTTTATTTATTTCGTTATATGTGGGAATTCGTTATTACGAATTTTTATTTTTTGGGCCCTTGGATTTCGTTATATCGCGGTTTTACTGTATTGGTTACGTTTTTTTGTATTGTTTTGGAACTTTACAAATGTTTTCTAAAATTTAGTACAAACGTATTAGGAAAGTAGCGCCAATTATTTTGTATTTGAAATTGGGATAGTAGAATTTAAAAAATCACTAATTCTAGAGTTAAACGGTGTGCAGGCGAGTTAATAGTTGTGACTTACAAATCACCGGACACGTAAAATATTAAGAAAACTGTTATAACATTATTATTTATTTATTTGTATTATTAAATTTATTTTTACTTTAAGCATCATGAAAAGGCGAAATAAAAGTTATACAGTGTTTAATAAATTATATGTTGCAGTCTCTATAGCGAGTACAGGGTTCGTATTGGGGAGCATGGTAGTATGTAACTGTATAAGGGGCCGCTACAGCAAATTGCTCTCTTCCACAAAACAGGTCATTCACTACAAGACACTTTTTGACAGTAATGACAATCACAGTTTTAATGACATGACATTTTTCATACAAATTTTTACTGGAATCAAAGATGCGGTTTCTTTCCTGGCTAGTTTAAAATAATGCAGGAACAATCAAGGTGGTGTTGAGACAATACGCTTAGAACCGGCATAGGAATTACAAAAATCTGTGTGGGAGACATTCTTGTACTGCCTGGAATAGGGTTCCGAGTTGTCATTATTTGAGGTACGACAGTATTTGAATGGTTAGGTTATATATATGTTTTTCTGATAAACCTGAATAATTTAGATAATTATTATTATTCTTAAAGTCCATTAATTCTAAGAAGGCCCCAACAAATAAACAAATATTTTCCCTAATTTCTAGTGTCAGATATAAAAGAGACCGCTTTAGCCGTCAACTACAGCCTCATGAAGCTGATAACACTGGACGCGGGAGACCTGATTAGTGATGCTGGCAAGTCCAGCAAAGCCAAAGGCGGGGGCAAGAAGGAAGAATCGCAAGATCTGTCTTCACCGGGTACAGCGCTGCACGAGAGGCTGGACCTGCCATCTGTCGTGGAAGTCTTAAACCAACTACTTCATCACAACTCAGTACAGACTAAAGTAGCCGTGTTACGATGGATATTACATTTATACAACAAGATTCCAGCAAAGGTATTTTATTATCTTGTTATTAATATTGAAATATAATTTAAAATTGTTTGTAAGAAGTAATGAACAAAATGTTTTAAAAAATTAGACAAATATATTTCTTAAATAGAATAACACAACTTATTCAATGTGATATCAGTCAATATTATTGTTGTAACAAAATCTGAATTGTTTTGATGATTTAGATGTTTGCTCATACTGAGCAAATGTTTGATGCGCTGCTGAGCAGCTTGTCCGATCCATCTGACGACGTGGTGAGGCAGAGTCTCGCCGTACTGGCTGAAATATGTTCTACACCCTGCACATCCAATGTTCAAGGTAAATCATTGTGACAACTAGATAAATACATAATTTTTTCATTTATTTATTAATTAATTTAGTAACATTTATTCTAGGTGAATCAGACGTGCGATCGAGTCCGTACTACAGGAAGTTTTTAGTCAGCTTACTCCAGTTATTTAGCTGCGATACAACTTTGTTAGATGACAGAGGATCTTTTATAGTCAGGTGATTGTTTCACCCTAATTTTTAAACAATTGGAAATATAATTTTAATTACAGTAAAATCTCATTAAAACGAACCCCGCTATATCGAAAAATGATGTATATCTAATTTTTTTTCAAAATTAATCCCTTACTATCAATTTTTCATACAAAAAATAATTTATACAACGAATTTTTTTTTGTCCCGTAGAAAAAATACCGATATATTTACGTAAATATATAATGAAAAAAAAGTTTTTAATTTGATTTCTTAATTATTATCCATTTACTTATCTGTTGAAACAACAAAACTAAATAGATTATTCAGAGTTTTCTTTGTACAGAAAATCCTCCTTTGTTTGCAGAATGCCTTATTATGTTATATTATTTCATATTAAACTGATAATGGGTGTCTAGTTTGCGAAACTTATGAACTTTTTTAAAGCCACGCTACATTTATTTCTACGGCGTGCGCAGAATATTAATATATTAGGAAATTTTTTTTATTTTATTTCGTTATTTGTGGGAATTCGTTATTACGATTTTTTAATTTTTGGTTTATGATTTTCTAACAAATGTTAAATGTTATCTGCTTCTAGACAACTGTGCATCCTGTTAAACGCTGAAGATATTTATACAACTCTTTCGGAGATTTTGCTGAAGGAAAAGAATCTGAAGTTTGCTGCCACAATGGTGGAAACATTAAACATGATTCTGTTGACGTCTGCAGAATTGTTTGAACTTAGAAATCAGTTAAAAGACTTTAACACTGAGGTTAGTTATATCTCTGTATAATAATAACAATATTATTTTAATACAAATTAAATGTATCAATTAAAAAGATATACACACAGGAAAATTTAGTTTATCGAAAAAATATTTTTCTTGCTACCGAGATTCAAACCTGGATCCTTTCCTATCGGGGAAATGCGTTAACCGATTACACTACACCAACATAGTACGTTGATGACAAATTTTCAAACTTATATGCTGTAATTATTTCAAATTGATACATCTATTATTTTTAATTTAAAAGCTATCACTTTTTTATTGCAAAAATCTCAAATACCTTTGAGTAATATTTGCTAGGAGACACCAGAAATTAAATCAATTACTTTTTATTAAATTTTAGATAAACTTTGATACAACTTATACGAGTATATTAAAGACAATACATTATTATTGTGAAGTTGTAGTTTTTCAGAACATAGTTCTGTGGTATTTTAATACAAATTAAATGTATCAATTACAAAGATATATAGGAAAATTCAATTTATTGAAAAAATATTTTTGTTGCTACTAAAAAACTACAACTTCAAATAATAATGTGTTCTCTTTAACTATATTATTGATTAATAATAATAATTTAAATATGAATTAAATATATTAATTAGAAAGATATACATATAAAATTAATTTTATCGAAAAATATTGTTGTTGCACCACCGGGATTCGAACCTGCATCGGGGAAGGTGCATTTAAAGGTATTTGAGATTCTGTAGAAATAAGGTAGATGGCTCTTTCAAATAATGGAACGATTAAATCCCCAGTTTGGAAAGAAATCCAGGTTCGAATCCCGGTGGCGCAACAATATTTTTCGATAAAATTGATTATATGTATATGATGTATATCTTTCTAATTAATATATTTAATTAATATTTAAAATATCACAGACCGTCTGTTCTGAATAATTACAACTTCGCAATAAGAATGTGTTCTCCTAATAATAATAATGTGTTTATATATTTTGTATTCTTTATTAATCTGGATGACTAGACTGTCAACTATGTATTTGTATTCCTCAATATTCCCAGAATAGTTTCTTGTGGTGTGATGCTACTCTACTATCTACTATTTTACTGATAACAGATTTAATTGTTATTTTCATGATGTGTATATTTTATTATTTCAGAGCAGTCATACTTTATTTGTATGTTTGTACAAGAGTTGGAGTCACAATCCCGTGACATTAGTTGCCCTCTGCTTTCTCACTCAAAACTATGGTCACTGCAACCAACTCATCAGATTATTGTATCCTTTGAATTATACTTCATGTAATTTATGTCAATTATCCTCGTCTCCGGCTACTCAGGCTTTGATTTAAATGTGACCTTTCTTTCCTTGCAAAAAATACAATTCATGTTATATGTGTATGTATAAAGCACAGTACAGTTTTAAAACTTATATTACAAACGTTGCCTGAAACAATACACATCATTGTAAAATTAAACACAGAATACAATAAATCTTAACTTTCTATACCATAGAAGTAAATGTAGGTGATATATTCACTTGAAGGAGTTGTTTAAAAGTTCATTAACAAATTCTAGCAATACCTAATGAAATTGAATAAGTCCGATGATTTGAAATCCATTCCTTAACTTTAAATCACAGCGGTAAACTAGAAGTAACTGTAGAATTTCTAACAGAAATCGATAAATTAGTACAACTGATTGAATCACCCATATTTGCATGTGAGTATTGATATTTTAAATTTTACTTAACTTAATAAAACATTATAATATTAATCGCAATTGTAATGAGAATGCGTCTCATCCAGGATTATGTAGACTTTTTATTTTGTGACACCGGTATACAATACTGTTGCCTTAACTGCTACATCTAATTATGTTCAACCAATCGTCAGCTTTATATTCAATTTAATACCCCACCTTGTTGGCCCAGAGTTTACGAAACAATAAAAATATAAATTTGTTACCTTGTGAAATATTGTCTCATATTATTATAAATTTTTCAATAGCTGTAGTAGAGCGGCAGGCAAAAACTTGATGAATATAGTCACATTAACACAAAATTATTTCCGAGTGAATGGATTAAAATTGAATGTTTGGATCTGATGCAGATTTGAGGCTAGAGCTGTTGGGAGGATGGGGTGCCGAGGCCCTGTGCAGCGCTCTGTACGGACTCCTGATGCTGTTACCGCAAACTGAAGCATTCCATACACTGAGGAAGAGATTACAATGTGTACCACATAGTGTTGTTTCAGTACAAACTCGGTGAGTATTCTTGCACATTCTTTATATACGTATCCATCGACATAATCAGAAAATAATGCTCCTTTTCATTACTTTTTATAATAATTATATAATATTTATTTATTTGACTGATTCGTTTTTTACAGCATTATCAAACTGTCAAAAAACCATGATTAATAATAATTAGTAATAAATATTTAAAGTAAAATGTCAAAAGAATAATTTTTTTATTGTATTTCTGCAGATGTATATTAAAATAAAATTCACAATTTAAATATGTAACAGACCTTGTTCACAATATTTTATGGGTGAATACCTGACTAAATTACGAGTCAAAGGAGTATGTACAAATTCTGTACCACTACGGAAAATCTTATTGTACGAGATTTTTTACAAAATCATGTTAAGCTTCAAAATAAGTATGTTTTAGCAAAATTGGCCGCTCAATGTTTGATGACCTTTTATTTTCTGTAGTTAATATATAATTTAGAATCAATAAAATATTTAAATTAATCAAAATAATCGCATAACTATGACTTCTAAAAATGCTTATATCTCCGACATGGTTGAGATTAGGCACATGTAACTTGAACATTTTTGACTCATATTTTATTGTGCGTCAAGTGTGTTACACTCGGTATATATTTTTTAATAGAGTAGAACCTCTCATAACGAGCAAAACAAATTAAAAAAAAACGGCTCCCTTAACGAGTGACATTTCGCATGAGTGACGCACTTCTGCCTACCAACAACCTATGGACCAGCTATGTTACTCCAGCCTATTGACCAGCAGGTTATTTCTAACTTTAAGAAACTCTACACTAAAACACTCTTCAAGCGTTGTTTTGAGATGACTGAAGGGACTGATCTCACCCTCAGAGTTTTAGAAAGAACACTTACACATCGTTGCTTGCCTCAAAATGATTGACAAGGCGTGGGAAGGAATTACCGAGATGACCCTCTTTTCTGCTTGGAAGATGCTTTGGCCAGAGAGCATTGTCGAATGTGACATTGAGCGGTTTGAGACAGCACCTGTGGAGTCTGTAGATTGTATCTTTGGCCAATATCAAGGGACTGAAAGTGAATAATAATGACATCAGTGAGCTTGTAGAAGAGCACAGCCAAGAGCTGACCACCGAAGAGCTTATGGAGTTGAATCGTGTTTCACAGCAAGAAGTTGCGGAGAAGAGTTTGTCAGTGGAAGAGGTCGCAAAGTAACAATCTTCTGGAGCAATACGAGAAATGCTGAAAGCATGGGAAACTGTTACGTCGTATATTGAGAAGCATCACCCTAATAAGGCTATACGCCCTACAAATTTATTCAATGATAATGCTGTCACATTTTCACCAAATTTTGAAGCGTCGGCAAAAACAAATGTCTCTAGATAGCTTTCTAGTAAAAAAATAATTAGTTATTGTCATAAATTCATAAATAATAATAAGTAATGTTCTTTGAATAAACGTTACAAATAAAAAAATTGAGTATTTTTTTCGGCATGGATGTATTTTACATTAATTTATATGGGAAAAATTATTTCGCTTAACGAGTGTGTCACATTACGAGTAAGATTCTGGAACGAATTATGCTCGTTATGAGATGTTCCACTGTATATTCCAATAAAGTTTTTTTGTCAATAATAAAAATCATATCTATGCTCCTGCTGAGATTGTTTGCTGCCTGCATTGGTTTTATTTTGTCCTGTTTTTTATTTATTGAAAAGCTTGCCAACCGAAACCATTTATTTTCTTCTTATGCTTTAACTCACAGCAAATCAATAAAAGTTGTACTGCTTTGCTAGTTGTATTCTACCCAATAAACAGTAACTCCATACTTGTGATTTTGAGATATCGTTGAAAACATTAAACAGCAATATTAAACCATTATTCATGGCTATAGAAAAAGTCATTATTATGATTTATCGGTCAGAGTACTTACTTTTTAATGGCTTATTATTTATTTCAATTTTACTGATTATGCATAGTTCATAAAAGCATAAAGTCCACCTGTTATTAGAAGATATCAAAATTCTTTATTCCAATTCTGGTATTTATTTTTAGACTACATTTTGTTTACATGGTTGCTATTGAATGTGAATAAAGTAGAAATACAAGTATTTTTTCTAAGAAATATTGCCCATTTTTCCAACCCTTAGGGCCGATTGTGTGATCAGTAGTAAATTTTTACTAACGCCCGTTGATCCGTACAGGAAACAAGAAAACAAGAGTAGTTCGCCGATCTCAGCTCTCAACCAGCGATGATGATGATGATAATGAGGTCAAAAGAAATGAAACACAAAAGATGTTCAATATAAGCACACTACGGCGACAAAATGAAGAATGCCTGCCGCAGCAAAATACTCTTGATTTTATTAAAATTCATTACAATGCATAGGCATTTTGCAAGTACATACGTAAAACGGCGATAGCCCGCCACTTGAGACGTTCTTCTAAGACGTCTTTGTTTTCCTAAATCTATCCCATGGGTTTTTTGGCACCGCGCCGATGATTACACGTGTCTTATCGTATCAATTAATATGGCGCCTCCTCAGCGAGTAATTTCTGTGCGATACACCCGTAGTAAAAACCATTTGTAGGTCGTTGATACATCAAATTTACTACTGCCAAAGATGGTCAAAGACAATCTCACCTCTCAGTGTCAAAGTGAATAATCATGAAATATACTATATTTTATGTTTTATTTATGGCTTTATTCATTCCTGTGTTCGAAACCTGTCACTTGGGTGGCAAATTTTTTTGGATTATGTGCTAATGTATATTAAATAATGAGATAATTATCGGATGAACTCTCATAACTAAAATAGCAGGATATTGAATGATTAATTATCGTAACTATTTTTGCAAGAGAACAACACAAGAGGAAACCATGCGCAGTTGGTTCAAAAAATCATTATTGGGGAAAAAAGCAATAATTAAAATATAAAATACATAATAATATGAAGTTAATGATTTTAAAATATTTTTTATTGACCATGCTAATTAATTAATTTACTAAATGCTAAGAATCATAAAGATAAATAATAATAATTGATTATATACATTTATATATTTCAGACACATTGAGAGATTGAAACAAGACAACATGAGGGCCACCGTAGACTTTGAGACATTATTGAAACACTTCTTGGATGTACAGGAACAACACCGTGTCTACAAATTGTCATACAGGGCCAAAAACATGTCATTAGCTGATCAAGATTACTCTTGACGTTTGTTAAAAGACTGGACTTAAATTTTTACCTACCTTTTAATGATAAATCAATTTTATTTAAGGTTATATATGTTGTTACAATTTTTTTTAATGAGCTTACATAATATCATTTATTGCTTGTCGGTGTATACATGTAAATTCAACAATAAGGAAATGTGAAGAAATAAAAAACTATTATGTTTTAATTGCGGGAATCCCTTGCCAGCTTCTGGTTATGTATAAAAAAAAAAATTCAATGGGAAAAGAATTTGATCGCTTATCACAATTAGTGATAGTAAACCGTTATTGTGATTGTAATGATAATTGGTAACTAAGATTTAACCGTGGGAGGTTTAGTTTCTAATGTACCAGTGATTGCTTGAAGAATTATGAATAATCAGTTAACAATTATTTTAGATATCTATTTCATCATCCATAATAATTGAAGATACGGAATAACAGATATTGTAAATAAAGAAGTTAATTTTTGTTACTTTCGTGTACGTATAGGATTGATTTTTTTTATTTTTAACTGCAATCAGTCTTTTGATTCAAATTATAGGCGTGATTGATTGTGTAATCTGAATCTACATACAGTCGTTATGTCTAATGAATAATATATGCTATAATTTTGTTCATGGATATCTATAATATTTACACATCTACATATCTCGGTTATCCAAAGTGGTAGGGGAAAACATTCACCCAAATAAAAAAATCTGGATAATTATGGCAAATGATGCTGTGCAGATTTTACAACATTAACTTTATCTTCCTGTTGCTTCAAATAAACATAAACATTTATAAAACGTGAATATAAATAATTAAAAATGTCAATAATAAATCAATATAAAACAAAAACCTATATACAAACTGTCAATTTTTCAGGAGAGAAAAACAATTTTTTTTTTTCAAGATTTCATAGATTGAAAAGTTAAATACGACATATAAGGTGAAGTGTCATTGTATTCATTTTGAACTCTTGCAATATGTTTTAGGTTATTTTTCTTCTTATAGTTCTT
Source organism: Eubasilissa splendida (assembly GCA_031772225.1). Taxonomy (NCBI): domain Eukaryota; kingdom Metazoa; phylum Arthropoda; class Insecta; order Trichoptera; family Phryganeidae; genus Eubasilissa; species Eubasilissa splendida. The sequence continues at coordinate 20,502,413 of CM062856.1, forward strand.
GTCAAAATATTTATTTGTATTACGGATTCTGTATTCCGGTTCTCTCCCAGATGTTTGCAAGGGATTGCTGTATATTGATAAATATTCCCATTTATTTCATACTTTTTTTATTAATATTTTTCATAATTTTTAATTAGTTCTTAAACAAAACAAAAAAAAAGGATTTCAGATCTACCCCTTCGAAAAATTTGTACTCTTAGAAAAATATGTGATGAAAAAATGACCAAACAAATACATCATGTCCATTAATTACCATGTTGACTTGTACATTTTATTTAGCACCCATAACTTACATACAGACTTCAAAATATCAAACTTTACATACATTTTGATACTTTTTAGAAATTTATGTTTGAAAATAAAAACTTCCACACCTTGCAGGCAGATAATGAACTTCTTTGTGAATCTACACAGTATACTTAAATATTAGAATTTTTTATTATTTCCTTCCCATTCACATATAACACATTTACCCACACGCACGGTGTTTGTGTGTATATACGTATACAGTAAAAATTCTGTTAATTCGTAACTCACGGGACTGAAATTTAAAAAAAAAATCTGAACTACGAATAATGAGAACAAGGTTTTTTAAAGGCAACATTAGAGAGAAATTTTTATAAAAACGCGTTAGTTTACTGCATCCACGATTTTGTGCGCGCCGCCGCTGTTGACATCACGATTTTATACTGAAACACGATGACTTCATTATTTCAGCTTCTTATGTGTCGAAATGTTTATTAAATAACGTATTTCTTCTGAATAAGAAAGGTGTGTGGTGAGTGGTGACGCGTCAGTCTTTCAAGGCAGCAAAATCGCACACATTGAGCTCACCTTTTCCATTTGAATTTGAATATTTAAAATGCGCGTGAAAAATAATTAAAAACTTTTAAATCTTCATGTCTCGCTGGCCTTGTTATTTTATTTTATTATTATTTTTAGTTTATAAATTTCCCACGATTTCTCAAGTTCGAACCCAGAAAGGTATTCAGGACTCGATTTTTTCTGCCAATTTTATCTTTGATATCAATTTTTTGTCAGTTTTAAAAATAAACTCTATTTATCCAAATGGTCAAGGATTTATACGAATTACAAGATGTTGGTGCCATTTTAGAGAACGAAATGTGAAAAAAATATGTCAACGTATTTAAATATGAAAGATTTATGTAGTTTCTTTAGTACCTACATATGCAAAATGCAACGTTTCATAAACATAGATCAAGTGATTCAATGAAAACATTATTTTAACAACAAATCTTGTAAAATGCACTATGGAATTTGATGTACATGAGTTTTACCATGTCATATGGCAAAACTCAGTTCGGCACCTGTCATGCCAGCGCGCCGTTTTTACAATAAGGAATAGCGTCGTGATTGGCTGTTTAGGCGGTGCTAGTTCCAGATGTTTACGAAGGGATGATGGTCAAATATGTAGTTGCGCGAGTTTAGGGATTTTAGAACAATTGCAAATATGCAAATTACGTGAACAAATTATTTACTTCGGGTGTCAAAAACGCATACGAACTGCGAATAATCAGATTTTACGAATTATCGGTAGAAATTAGTATGAAATGTTATTTTCGGGACAATTTTTTTTGAAAAAATGCGAATTCCATGAAAATACGAAGTATAGGGTTACAAATTAACGGAATTTTACTGTACAATGAGAGTACTAATTGTGTTTACTTAATTTTCTTTTTAAACATTGTTAAAATGCTAAAACACAGGTTCAAAATTCATCTAAGAAGTATGGCAATGGAGTTGAAACATCAAGAACATCGATTATTTTCATATACAGAGACATCTGTTTATTTTTTTATTAAATAAAATAAGCATGTATGAAAGATCAGTATGATTATTCAAAACATCCCATTCCTTTATTGGGGAAAATAGGGATATTGAATGTTAAATAATTTTGTCAGCATTTTATTAGAAAAATATTTTTATTCTTTTTTTAATACAGTACAAATTTGTTCTTAAATTAATTATGTATATAACATGTAAATAAGAATCTATTTGTAACATAATAAAATATATACTTAAAATGTGTTTTATTTTAATAATAAAAAAAAATGTCAATAGTATTTTAAACATACATTTCCAATTTACTGATAACAAACAAACTGTAATTTGTCTTTCTAAAAATAACATTACAATAGTTTTAATTATTTTGACACCACGTTACGTAGAATAATAATTCAGCAGTTTCTACTGACGCCAGCACATTCGCTGTTTCAATTTATAAATTAAATGCAACAATATTGGAACCCAGGGGTGTATTCCGGGTGTTGCGCTAGCGTTAAACATCGCACACACAACACAATGGATACTGCGCTCGCCCTGCTCATGTTAACAATATGCTAGCTAGCACGATACCTCTAATACAAAATTAAAGAAAAAGAAAATTTTGATGATGATTAAAGAAATGTAATCAATTGTGAAAACATTTATGATGAATTTGGTGTACTGCATAGATTATGTATTGAAAGAAAAATAAGAATGTTATAGTCAAAGAAAAGTACATCAATATTACACATAACAAATAATCCAAAATTTGTCTATTTTAACATAAAAACCAGTGTTTTGTAATCATGCAATCACAGAAATGCCATCAAATAAGGAAATATCAGTATATTTAAAAATATTAATTTGGCTGAACGATTGAACAGCCTTTTGTACTTGTTTTAACCTTGACATCTTCACAAATATTTGGTAACTAGATATCCAAAATTAAGTATATTTTGTTGTGACTATACTGTAATAATATCAAAGGTATACTGATGGCAACATGTATAATTTTTTCACTCCGTGCCCTGGTAGAACGCATTAAGTTGTGGGTTATATTGTTTCCAAGTAAATAAAAACAAATCATATTGACCTTTTTCTTCTGACAGCAAGCATGATATTGTCTGTGTGGGACGTAATAACTAACAAACATGCTAACAACTGTTAGGGAAAATGATTTTTTTGCAGCATCGATAAGCTGATTCCAAGAAATCTATAAGTCCATTCCAAAATTTGAACTCCAACCAGTGCATTATACCTTAAGAAGCAAAAAAAAAAAGAAGTATTTAGAATATTTTGGCTCATACGTGGTGTCGCACATTCACAGACGATATGATAATGCATTCTGTGCATTTCTAAAAATCAGAACAGGATAAAGTATGGTTTAGTGCTAGAAATCAAGTAAGAGAAATATGTATTAGGGAAGTCTTTATTTACTGTTCATTTTTAGCACTAGGATTATGACACCCGTCGAATTGATAGGTTTCCGATTTGTTTTGCAAATTTTACTAAACACACAGAATTTTTTGTGATTTTTCTTACTACTTTTTATAATTGAATAATGCAAATATATTTACTATATTTTTATTTTCGGAAACTTCTTATTTTTGAATATCTGGTCGCTATATACCTATCTATATTGACACCCGTCAAATCGACGAATTTAATGAATAACCCTATTGAATTTGTCCCATTTGTAAAATTATTACTTTTGAAACAACATAATGTAACAAGTGAAGCAATGAAGAAAGTAAGTCATTGGTGTGAAGAATTTTTTTGTTTCAAACCCAAATTCCATGCCCTACATTTGGTGCATTATGATTTATGGGGCAATGGAGTTTCATGAGCATTGTAGAGGGAATGGTATAAAAAAAAAGGTGTCTTAGAGGGTTGAAGTCTGGCGACATTGGCCATATGGCTGAATTAGTGCAAGTAAATAAACTTATCTTCAGTAGCGAAGGACAAAACTTAATTTCGTTATGAATGCTTCACGAAATGCAAGTTCACCAACTTGAAGCGTTCAGAATGATGCAGGTCGAAATCGCTTCGCACATCATATAGTTTAATGAAGCGTGATTAAATCGTTATTTAAACTATAGATTAATGAAGTGTCTGAAGTGCAAAGCGAAGCGTGTAATGTGATACTTTGCGAAGCATACACTTCAATGAACACCATGAAGTTAGTTCCATACTCATGTAGTTAACTAAGTTGCCAAGTTTTTCATATTTGTTTGTTGTCTTCGTTTTCTACACGATTTGCAATTCATTGTGTTTGTGTGGGTTGTCGAAGTGAAAGTGAAAGCTTCATTGTATTCAGTTTTGTACACTTTGTCAAGTTTATCAGTTGTTCGCAGTTAAATACTACATTGTACGTATTATGTAGGTGAAACGTTTGTTTGTGTTTTTATTTTTTTTCATTAACGATCGTTAAGATACAAAAATTATTGAAATAGCTCGAGGTGCAGGTGACACCTGGCATTTGGGTTGGAACTAGCGCATGATCATCTGAGAGCCAGAATGAAAAGGCATCAAGATGCACGCGACTTCCAAATGCAAAAATCGATCCTTAGTATAAAATTGCTTGTGTTTAACTTCCACGTTTATATTCAACTGGAAATGTATCCTCGTATGTTATCCTTTGACCATTCGACGGGCGAGATGTTTCCGGTAAACAAAATCATTTGCACATCTTTTAAAGTAAACAAATAGGGCTCTCTCTCTAATGACTAGCAAACAAAAGGGATAGCTATCGTGCCAATAAGAAAAGGCCAGGATGCGATCAGAATTGAGCCCCAAAGAGCTCTTTAAATATCGATTAGTCCCGTTTAGAAAAAGTTGTACATCTTTCTTCAAAGTGGATTTGATTTGACGTTTTATTAATAATAAATTATCAGGAAAAAAAATATCAGAAATACTTTTTCTAAATGTTAACCTTAAAAATGATTTATAATGTAGTTTGATACTGCTTCCTCTAACTATAATAAGTGTTCTTTATCACCCACTTTCACGTATGAATGAACATTCTAGTTTAACAACATATAACCTAATAATTACATTTGCAATAATATTTATTTTATCTTCACCCATCTTTAGCTACCACGAGTAAATCTAAATTCGCTCTAATGTCTGAAACCCGGAATAGATTTATAAAAAAACTCTCTTGTTATAAAGCCGCACAAAAATATTAATATTGATGAACAATTATTCCCAATATATGCCGAATAAACTACATAAATTTGGTATAAAATTTTGATTGGCAGCCAATTTAAAATCAAAATATGTTTTAAATGGTTTTCCTTATTTGGGAAAAGATGAAACCTGATCCTCGACACTTTCAGTTTTAAAATTAGCCCATCCGTATTTATCGTAAGATTTCAAAAGCTCATGAAGTATATCTACTAGAACAGGTATTCAATTGTGATGAAACGGGGCTTTTTTGGAAAAAATCCCTAATAAAACCTATATCACAAAGGAAGAACAAGCTCTACCAGGTCACTACGAAGGACAGGCTGACTCTTTTCTTTGTTGCAAATTCTAGCGGAAACCAAACTATCCAAATTATCCAATAATATTACCATCCACAACTATTGAGGATAATTCTATTATGACAGAAGTATATAATTTATAATACCTCTATTTAAAATGAATTTATCACAATAATAATAAGTAATAAAAGTATTAGTATTGTAATGATATAGTATTATCATAAAACGTGATCTTCTGACTAGACACCAAAGAAATAGAAAAAATTCATAAAAACACCACTCAAGTTTACAAAATATAATTAAAAAGCACTCAAAACTTGTTGAGAGAATTAAATCAGGGTAACTTGATGATAGCCCGACATTAAGTTGAATTGATGGTGTGTGTATGTGTGCTGCACCGCCGGTGCGGGTATGTGTGGCTATAAAGACGGCGCGCAGGAGTGCATGCGTCTCTTCTATCTGCGGTTCATCAGCTTAATAGTTTGACCTATACTAGTGATATACCTTGTACTAAATTGTAGCTTATTATGCCGACGAGAATTCGTACGACATGGGGTAGAGTCTCGAGAGAGACAGGGCAAGGGGGTCTAGACCCTCAAATACGCTGCCGCGCTGGGTGTGTCTCCGCAGACACGGTGGACAGATTTTGTGGCATGATGCTGTGTGCGCGATCTTAGAAGGGGTGATCTTGGAGAAAGGGTGGTCAGTGGAGAGGGAGAGATTATATTGCACCTCTCGCAATGGGCTCGCTCAGCCCGTTCTCATTGCCACTGGTGAGCGCGGTGTCATTATAATTGACATCCAGGTGGTATCCGCTGCCCATGGATTAGATAGAGTCCTTAGTGAGAAAAAATTGAAATACGATCACGATGAGCTAAAGACACTTGTTGCTGAAAGAATCAACAGGTAAGTGAGTGTGACATCTTGTACATCTTTCTTCAAAGTGGATTTGATTTGACGTTTTATTAATAATAAATTATCAGGAAAAAAATATCAGAAATACTTTTTCTAAATGTTAACCTTAAAAATGATTTATAATGTAGTTTGAAACTGCTTCCTCTAACTATAATAAGTGTTCTTTATCACCCACTTTCACGTATGAATGAACATTCTAGTTTAACAACATATAACCTAATAATTACATTTGCAATAATATTTATTTTATCTTCACCCATCTTTAGCTACCACGAGTAAATCTAAATTCGCTCTAATGTCTGAAACCCGGAATAGATTTATAAAAAAACTCTCTTGTTATAAAGCCGCACAAAAATATTAATATTGATGAACAATTATTCCCAATATATGCCGAATAAACTACATAAATTTGGTATAAAATTTTGATTGGCAGCCAATTTAAAATCAAAATATGTTTTAAATGGTTTTCCTTATTTGGGAAAAGATGAAACCTGATCCTCGACACTTTCAGTTTTAAAATTAGCCCATCCGTATTTATCGTAAGATTTCAAAAGCTCATGAAGTATATCTACTAGAACAGGTATTCAATTGTGATGAAACGGGGCTTTTTTGGAAAAAATCCCTAATAAAACCTATATCACAAAGGAAGAACAAGCTCTACCAGGTCACTACGAAGGACAGGCTGACTCTTTTCTTTGTTGCAAATTCTAGCGGAAACCAAACTATCCAAATTATCCAATAATATTACCATCCACAACTATTGAGGATAATTCTATTATGACAGAAGTATATAATTTATAATACCTCTATTTAAAATGAATTTATCACAATAATAATAAGTAATAAAAGTATTAGTATTGTAATGATATAGTATTATCATAAAACGTGATCTTCTGACTAGACACCAAAGAAATAGAAAAAATTCATAAAAACACCACTCAAGTTTACAAAATATAATTAAAAAGCACTCAAAACTTGTTGAGAGAATTAAATCAGGGTAACTTGATGATAGCCCGACATTAAGTTGAATTGATGGTGTGTGTATGTGTGCTGCACCGCCGGTGCGGGTATGTGTGGCTATAAAGACGGCGCGCAGGAGTGCATGCGTCTCTTCTATCTGCGGTTCATCAGCTTAATAGTTTGACCTATACTAGTGATATACCTTGTACTAAATTGTAGCTTATTATGCCGACGAGAATTCGTACGACATGGGGTAGAGTCTCGAGAGAGACAGGGCAAGGGGGTCTAGACCCTCAAATACGCTGCCGCGCTGGGTGTGTCTCCGCAGACACGGTGGACAGATTTTGTGGCATGATGCTGTGTGCGCGATCTTAGAAGGGGTGATCTTGGAGAAAGGGTGGTCAGTGGAGAGGGAGAGATTATATTGCACCTCTCGCAATGGGCTCGCTCAGCCCGTTCTCATTGCCACTGGTGAGCGCGGTGTCATTATAATTGACATCCAGGTGGTATCCGCTGCCCATGGATTAGATAGAGTCCTTAGTGAGAAAAAATTGAAATACGATCACGATGAGCTAAAGACACTTGTTGCTGAAAGAATCAACAGGTAAGTGAGTGTAACATCTTGTACATCTTTCTTCAAAGTGGATTTGATTTGACGTTTTATTAATAATAAATTATCAGGAAAAAAAATATCAGAAATACTTTTTCTAAATGTTAACCTTAAAAATGATTTATAATGTAGTTTGATACTGCTTCCTCTAACTATAATAAGTGTTCTTTATCACCCACTTTCACGTATGAATGAACATTCTAGTTTAACAACATATAACCTAATAATTACATTTGCAATAATATTTATTTTATCTTCACCCATCTTTAGCTACCACGAGTAAATCTAAATTCGCTCTAATGTCTGAAACCCGGAATAGATTTATAAAAAAACTCTCTTGTTATAAAGCCGCACAAAAATATTAATATTGATGAACAATTATTCCCAATATATGCCGAATAAACTACATAAATTTGGTATAAAATTTTGATTGGCAGCCAATTTAAAATCAAAATATGTTTTAAATGGTTTTCCTTATTTGGGAAAAGATGAAACCTGATCCTCGACACTTTCAGTTTTAAAATTAGCCCATCCGTATTTATCGTAAGATTTCAAAAGCTCATGAAGTATATCTACTAGAACAGGTATTCAATTGTGATGAAACGGGGCTTTTTTGGAAAAAATCCCTAATAAAACCTATATCACAAAGGAAGAACAAGCTCTACCAGGTCACTACGAAGGACAGGCTGACTCTTTTCTTTGTTGCAAATTCTAGCGGAAACCAAACTATCCAAATTATCCAATAATATTACCATCCACAACTATTGAGGATAATTCTATTATGACAGAAGTATATAATTTATAATACCTCTATTTAAAATGAATTTATCACAATAATAATAAGTAATAAAAGTATTAGTATTGTAATGATATAGTATTATCATAAAACGTGATCTTCTGACTAGACACCAAAGAAATAGAAAAAATTCATAAAAACACCACTCAAGTTTACAAAATATAATTAAAAAGCACTCAAAACTTGTTGAGAGAATTAAATCAGGGTAACTTGATGATAGCCCGACATTAAGTTGAATTGATGGTGTGTGTATGTGTGCTGCACCGCCGGTGCGGGTATGTGTGGCTATAAAGACGGCGCGCAGGAGTGCATGCGTCTCTTCTATCTGCGGTTCATCAGCTTAATAGTTTGACCTATACTAGTGATATACCTTGTACTAAATTGTAGCTTATTATGCCGACGAGAATTCGTACGACATGGGGTAGAGTCTCGAGAGAGACAGGGCAAGGGGGTCTAGACCCTCAAATACGCTGCCGCGCTGGGTGTGTCTCCGCAGACACGGTGGACAGATTTTGTGGCATGATGCTGTGTGCGCGATCTTAGAAGGGGTGATCTTGGAGAAAGGGTGGTCAGTGGAGAGGGAGAGATTATATTGCACCTCTCGCAATGGGCTCGCTCAGCCCGTTCTCATTGCCACTGGTGAGCGCGGTGTCATTATAATTGACATCCAGGTGGTATCCGCTGCCCATGGATTAGATAGAGTCCTTAGTGAGAAAAAATTGAAATACGATCACGATGAGCTAAAGACACTTGTTGCTGAAAGAATCAACAGGTAAGTGAGTGTAACATCTTGTACATCTTTCTTCAAAGTGGATTTGATTTGACGTTTTATTAATAATAAATTATCAGGAAAAAAAATATCAGAAATACTTTTTCTAAATGTTAACCTTAAAAATGATTTATAATGTAGTTTGATACTGCTTCCTCTAACTATAATAAGTGTTCTTTATCACCCACTTTCACGTATGAATGAACATTCTAGTTTAACAACATATAACCTAATAATTACATTTGCAATAATATTTATTTTATCTTCACCCATCTTTAGCTACCACGAGTAAATCTAAATTCGCTCTAATGTCTGAAACCCGGAATAGATTTATAAAAAAACTCTCTTGTTATAAAGCCGCACAAAAATATTAATATTGATGAACAATTATTCCCAATATATGCCGAATAAACTACATAAATTTGGTATAAAATTTTGATTGGCAGCCAATTTAAAATCAAAATATGTTTTAAATGGTTTTCCTTATTTGGGAAAAGATGAAACCTGATCCTCGACACTTTCAGTTTTAAAATTAGCCCATCCGTATTTATCGTAAGATTTCAAAAGCTCATGAAGTATATCTACTAGAACAGGTATTCAATTGTGATGAAACGGGGCTTTTTTGGAAAAAATCCCTAATAAAACCTATATCACAAAGGAAGAACAAGCTCTACCAGGTCACTACGAAGGACAGGCTGACTCTTTTCTTTGTTGCAAATTCTAGCGGAAACCAAACTATCCAAATTATCCAATAATATTACCATCCACAACTATTGAGGATAATTCTATTATGACAGAAGTATATAATTTATAATACCTCTATTTAAAATGAATTTATCACAATAATAATAAGTAATAAAAGTATTAGTATTGTAATGATATAGTATTATCATAAAACGTGATCTTCTGACTAGACACCAAAGAAATAGAAAAAATTCATAAAAACACCACTCAAGTTTACAAAATATAATTAAAAAGCACTCAAAACTTGTTGAGAGAATTAAATCAGGGTAACTTGATGATAGCCCGACATTAAGTTGAATTGATGGTGTGTGTATGTGTGCTGCACCGCCGGTGCGGGTATGTGTGGCTATAAAGACGGCGCGCAGGAGTGCATGCGTCTCTTCTATCTGCGGTTCATCAGCTTAATAGTTTGACCTATACTAGTGATATACCTTGTACTAAATTGTAGCTTATTATGCCGACGAGAATTCGTACGACATGGGGTAGAGTCTCGAGAGAGACAGGGCAAGGGGGTCTAGACCCTCAAATACGCTGCCGCGCTGGGTGTGTCTCCGCAGACACGGTGGACAGATTTTGTGGCATGATGCTGTGTGCGCGATCTTAGAAGGGGTGATCTTGGAGAAAGGGTGGTCAGTGGAGAGGGAGAGATTATATTGCACCTCTCGCAATGGGCTCGCTCAGCCCGTTCTCATTGCCACTGGTGAGCGCGGTGTCATTATAATTGACATCCAGGTGGTATCCGCTGCCCATGGATTAGATAGAGTCCTTAGTGAGAAAAAATTGAAATACGATCACGATGAGCTAAAGACACTTGTTGCTGAAAGAATCAACAGGTAAGTGAGTGTGACATCACTTGCCTGTTGCAGCAACTATTTCATGGCGAAGTGTATGATCCCCAGAGAGTACCAGAGAGCTATTTGATCTGGGTATATCACAGGGCACACTTCGCGGTTGTACAACACGCATGCTTTGGGGGTCCTTCATGAATTGGAGGAATTTTAACTCGAGCACAGCGAGAAGTTTGAGACAGCGGATTGAACATGATAGAATTGGCATTGGCTAGTTGACGGGGTACGAGGTTGTGGGGATGACCCAACCCATATATACTAATAGCTCCCAGGAATAAAATCACTTGCGCAATGAATTAGAACCTTTTCATGTTCACATGGGAGCTCATTCTTGCCTTTTATATACCCCACACTAAAATGATGTTGCGAGCTCTAGTTTAGTCGCAGGGATTGAATTTTGTCAACATAGTCATATAATACATCTCTAGAAATATGGATGAAGCATCCTTGCTAATTCCAATTTTTGACGCGAATATTAAACATCATGGGATGGATTCATGAAAAACACCCGTGACGGTCAACCGTCCATTGTATATACATATATAGTACTTGCCAAGATGCGCACGTGACGGTCGAACCGTCCATTGTATATACGTATATAGTGCTTCCCAAGATGCGCAAGTCCTAATCGACTCTGAAATGTGATTCATTGGTTGGTTGGTTTGTAGGGTACACGACTGCGTGGGTGCCCTACGCTGTTACAAATGCCATATGTATGGACACATGTCAAAGATATGCCTAGGTCACTCTAATGACGCACGTCCTAACAAAAACGATCAACCAAAATTTCAAAAAACCAGCGAAACACGCCACAGGGGATAGATTGCCCTGCCTTCGAGGCAGCGGTAGACGCGTCCCCGGTCCTATTCGACGTTCGTCGCCAATCAACTTGGCGAAATTGACGAGCCGATGGATGGCGATTTCGCCATAAGACGATGCCATGGAGAAGATAATTGTCACTGAGACAGGAAGAATGCCCTGATGCCTTTGTTCGTTAATATTTATCCAGACGATTTAAGTTAGGTACTAAATTTATTTTTTAAATATTTATTGTCTTTTAAAAATAGATTCTGTTAAAGATATAATATAACATATGTTTTTGATTAGTTAATGACATCCTGAAGAAAATGATATTTTTCGAAACCGGTAGATGTATTTAATTCAGTGGTTAATAAAACAAAGTTAACAATCTAAAATATTGGATTTTAACCACAAAGTTGACTTTGATAATCTTAAAAATAAAGTTAAATTTACCAATCTATCAGATGGATGTGACAAGAGCATGGAGAGATAAATGGAAATGTTTTTAAATTAAATAAATTTCTGTATGGGCTCAAAAATTCACCAGTGTTCCAACACTTAAGTTTGACTGTACATGAATATTTAAACAAAAATACACAAAATTTAATGATTTTATAAAAAGGAATATGTCAATACATGCTTTAAGTTTTACAGAGTAAGAAATTGGTAAAGAAATTTTAAGAAATCACTCAATTACTGAATAAATTAGTGAGCGCACGAAGTTTCTGTCGAGTAGATAAGCGGTATATTTTTTATGACTAATGAAGGTATATTATGGTAAAATTATATTTGTCTCTGTCTTGTACTTGATTATTCATTCACAAATGAGTGAGAATGCACGATTTCACTATAGCGATCGAAATGAATTTATTTTGTTGCATTTAAAGTGTGTAACCCAACGTAGGTTTACGGGCCGTCCGCCGTAGTAAATCATCTCAAGTGGATCTCAATATTTGTATTTCTGAAATTCACCAAGTCACTTTGAATTTTAGTTTTTAAATACGGTGTTATAAAACGGGCGTGTTGTTGTTTAGCGGAATATAATGATATTACTTCTTTTTAAACTCGAAAAAATGACTTCAGAAAATTATCAAAGTGATGAGGAAATATTCGCGGATAATTTATCTGATCTTTCTAGCGATTATTTGCCTGAATTTGACAGTGATAGTTACGACACAAGTGACAGTGAAGAGTTCCCTCGCAGGAGGAGGGTGCCAGTGATGCCCTTACAATTCAGTGATTCTGAAGAAAGTGATGCGGAGGAAGAGGAAGTTACGGAATGGTCTGAAATAGACAATCCACCTAATATTGAACCATTTTTAGGTCACGTTGGTGTTCGTGTACCACCAAGCGATCCCGAAAACATAATGGACGTAGTAAAACTGTTCATCGGGGATGATTTACTTGAGATGATGATAGAAGAAAGCCATCGATACCGCACACAAAACGAATCACGGATCAAAAAAATGAAGAAATCCATCAAATGGAAGTCCATAAGTCTTGTAGAGATGAAAAAATTTTTAGGACTGATTTTGCTTATGGGACAAGTTCGAAAAGACACAAGAGATGATTATTGGTCTACAGATCCGTGTATCGAAACACCTATTTATTCAAAAATAATGAGTCGTGATCGTTTTAGACAGATCTGGCAATCGTGGCACTTTTCTAATAATGAGAACATCGCGAATCCCAGCGATCGACTTGAAAAAATTAGACCAATTGTGACATACCTTATACCAAAGTTTTCTTCTGTCTACAACCCTCAAAGGGAACTGTCTCTGGATGAAAGTATTGTACCGTGGCGGGGAAGACTTTCATTTAAAGTGTATAATGCGTCAAAAATAATAAAATATGAGGTTCTTGTGCGTATGGTTAGTGAAGCAACTACGGGGTACATTTGCAACCTCGAAATTTACAGCGGAAAAGGAAGACGATTATTAGAGACTATTCATTCGCTTCTCGGTCCATATTTAAATTTGTGGCATCACGTATACATGGATAATTATTATAATAGTGTGCAAACTAGTGAAGTACTCCTACAACATAAAATAAGAACGTGCGGAACAATGAGAATAAACCGAGGTTTTCCAGAATGTTTTAAAACGGCGAATCTTAGTGTAGGCCAAAGTATTTTCCGTCGACGAAAATATGTATTGTTGCAACACTGGAAATCTAAGAAAGATGTTCGAATGATCTCAACAATACATTCGTCCACTATCCTAGAAAGCCACAACATCGATTGGACTACAAAACAACGTATTTGGAAACCTCAGTGTGTAATAGAATATAATAGATATATGAAAGGCGTTGATCGTGCAGATCAGTATTTATCGTATTACTCTGTATTACGAAAAACAAAAAAATGGACCAAGAGAGTTGTGATGTTTTTGTTGAATTGTGCCTTATTTAATTCTTTTAAAGTGTACATAACATTAAATCCAACCAAAAGACTAACATACAAACAGTTTTTGCGCGCCGTTGGAAAATTTTGGATAGCCGACCATGCTTGTGGAACCGACATAAATCTGGAGGAACCGGGACCATCATCTCAATTACCGAGAAATGTAGTCAAAAGCGATCCTCCAGGGAGGTTATCACTCGACATGAAAAAACATCGAGCGACTAAAATTGTTACCGGCGGTAAAAAAAAATATCCACAAAGACAGTGTCGTGTGTGTTCTGTACACAAAAAGAAAAGTTTTACTAGTTATATGTGTACATTTTGTGACGTACCTCTTCACAGGGGTGAATGTTTTTATAAATACCATACTTTATCTAGATATTAAAACGATAGTTTTTATGTGAACTTTTATATCATAGTGAACATGTTGTAAATATGTGATTGCCTCAATGTACTTACAAAAATAAAAGCGATTTGTTTCCAAAAAGTATACAATATTGAGGACCATACTATGGTAAGTGAGTACTCCAAATTTCATTAGAAAATTACTAACGGTTTGGAAGATAGAGCATTTTTTATAAAGTTAGATTTTTTATCACATTCCGATGGTTTTCGCCCGCTACACGTACTTGTGACCCGAGAGCGGCACCCCGCACAAAAAGTGTTAATAAGTTTAAGACCCGTATTCCAAATCTCTTTCATAAATTTATTTGTAACTATATAATACAATGCAAAAATCTGTTTGGACTGTGCCCGTCTCACTAGAGAAATTCTGTGAAGAGACGGGCATAAATAATTTTAACGGCCGTTAAAAAAATATTATTTTAGCAGTCTGCTAATCTGAAATTTCATATTTCGTATCTATCATTTGGTCGGTTTCGTTAAACGCACAAATTTTAGCGGCCGTTAATAATTCCATAATGAAATGAACTGCAGTTCTCTGGAATTCGGCCGAGAGCCCATAGAAAAAATGTGCGCCATCGCAGAAGATGTATTTTATTTATCATCTGTCAACTTTAATCGTGTTAACATAAATAATTTCTCAAGATGTTTACGACATTTACGTTGATTCGATAAGTGCTTGCATTATTATTTGAGTCAAGCTCGTATTCCTGTTAGTTTCTGTCTAGAATCTTTTTGGTTAATACGTGTTTATTCAGTTTTATAAAGAATGTCGTCCAGATCTCACTGAATGACAAAGAAACAAAAAATTATGTTAGTGGAATTTATTGAAGTTAATTTTGTGGTTTTCAATGCAATTACTTCACACACAGATCTAGAAGTCGTAAACGAATAATGGCAAGAGATTACCGCCGCTTTGAATAACCACCGACCAGTGAAAACAGTTAAACAGTGGAAAGAAGTAAATTCGTCAACTTCCTTATCATTAGGCTTCAATCTATTTGTCATCGCACTAAAGTGATGTACCACATATTTTACAGTTTCTTTTATACTGTCATATATATATTTCATCTCAATAATACACACTTATTTTTAAAATCATTTCTAAACAAAAAAATAAAAAATCAATTGTACTCCTTCAAAGACTGATACAGTACAATTTCCCTCACGATGGAGAATAAATAGTTTGCACCTTTATCATTGTAAAAATGAACCCGTCTGTTTACCTCACCCCCCTTCAGTTCACCACAATGTATGTCATGCCACATTGACCTTTGACTACGGAGTATTTGAAATAAGTTAGGGCGCTTTTCCTGTGCGTAACACAACTCCACCAGTGGTGAACGCTTGTACCCAAATGCAAATTTAAATATATTGACGCACTTCATTTCAAAACGCCAGTCATTATCTAAGTCGCGAGGCAAACGGTACTGCGGAAATGATCCTGATCCCTATTGTCGCCGGACTTTTAATAGGTGCTGTTGAGAAGTTTCTGATCCCCGTAAAAATTCGGAAAGTTAATTTCCTGTAAAACTCAAATAAGTGTGTAATACCAGTAGCAATCGGACCGGTATACAGTCATGCACACGTGATCTTATCTCCCGTATTGGATTTTTTCGTGATAATCATCTCAATATTGAATACTTGTGAAAATAAAGAATTAAATTGATAACAACGACCCCGCCAGAACATCTAAAAAGTAGATACCTGTGAAAGTAAAGAATTTAATTGGTAACAACGACTCCGTTAGAACATCTTCAAAGTGAATACTTTTGAAAGTAAAGAATTAAATTAATAACAACTCCATTAGAACATCTATAAAACGAATACCTGTAAAAGTTACGAAAGTAAAGAATTTAATTGATAACAACGACCCAGCCGGTATTATCTTGCCCACGGAACATTTAAAAAGTGAATATGAAGAAAAAACTATAAGACATTCTTACTCTGAACAATTTTATATCTCATCTTCAACATAAAGCTACAAACAATCTAACTAATCCTGTTAAAGTGCTCGCATAAAACAAACAATCAACGAAATCAACTGAAGTGTCATTTCATTTTAAAGTCTTAATTTCCACTGTTAGTGGCACGATTGATTACGTCAATATCTTAAATAACAGTATACCACCAACAAATTCTTTAACACTTTATCTCCAGATTTGCAACCCACATCACCAGGTACCCTGTGTAACTGTTTTCATAACTCCAGCTCTAAGAAAATTGTAATTTATACAGTATAAGATATTTCTTACATTTTATATTCATTTAATGTTAAAGCTATCAGAATAATTAAATTCCACTTACTACTCTCATTTTTTCATACCTGCAAGTTCTAATTAATTTCAACGAGTATTTCCATACTTTTAAACCACTACAGACTTATATTACTATTGTCACTTCTAAGATTTTTATAGGGACTCAATTTTAATTTTAAAATTTTCTATAATATTTTTGTGTGTTAGCTCTGATGTTCTAATTCTATAGGGGATAATATATGTTTAATATTATATCATGAATGATCTTTTATTTATTGGATTGGCATATCTTGACAAAAGTTTGAACCCATAGCAACCAAACCTGAGAAGTTAAAGGTCCTGATTCTGCCTATGTAGAGCTACCCGGCAAAGATGAGACGTAGGTATCTTCTCATCACAATACGGCACAGATTTGTAATCTAATGATTCAGAGAAATTAATATATCCCGCTTGTTAAACAAATGTTAATAATTTTCTCTCACTGTAAACGAGTTTCATAAAATTTTTTAAAATAAAATTCTGCATTATCCACTTTATACAAATACTATACCAGAACACAATTTTAATTATTTTCTTCATTTACATTTGTTATACAATGCACTGGGGGTGGTTCAGCAACTAAAAAACCTTTAACCATCCTGGAAGAACGTTTGCTAAATACACTATGCCAAACAGTTGTAACAGGAGTCCCCAATATTCCAGAACCGGGAATTAACATTGCAGAAATTCCAAATTATCCAATAATATTACCATCCACAACTATTGAGGATGATTCTATTGTGACAGAGGTATATAATTAATATTGCCTCTATTTAAAGTGAATTTATCACAATCATTAAATAATGTTAGTATTGTAATGATATAGTATTATCGTGAAACGTGATTTTCTGACCAGACACCAAAGAAATAGAAAAATTTCACATCACACCACTCAAGTTTACAAAATATAATTAAAGAGCACTTGCTTAAAGCTTGTTGGAGAATTAAATCAGGGTAACTTGATGGTAGTCCAACGTTAAGTTAAATTGGCTCACGCTGTCAATAATATGGCATCTGCGATCAGCAAGATGGCCACGTTGAATGAAGGCAGTAATAAAAAGTCCTAGATCATTAAACAAAATATCGGCCACTATTATGAACGTATTATTTAAATATTTACGGAGATCACGGTAGATCACTCAAGTTTTCAAAATATAATTAAAGAGCAGGCTTGTTGAAGAATTAAATCAAGGATTAAATATAATATATAAAATTCACCGCCATCATCACCGATCCCAGCCGACCAATAACGCGAGCGACATTTATACTCAGGGTCCAGACTTTAGTGGAGAGAAGCCGTGCTCAGTCTGACTCAATCACTCGTAGACAACAGTTTTTCTGCTCAGCCATGACAAGTCTCGGAACTCAAACGGGACTGTGACTAAGCACTACTGACTCTCTCCTCTTACTCTTCATATTTCACATTCCTCTATTTTCTGTACTCTTTCTTTCCTATCCCTGACACAATAAATGACTCGACACAAACCGCACGTTTCATTCCATCACCACTGATTAATAAAAATTCTTATAAAATCTGTAAGACAATATTTTTGAATACTTTAAGCATAGGAAAATGATCATGCAGGGTTGGAAACAATCTGAGGAAAAGCAATCATTAATATTGTTATCAGAATTATCAAAGGCTCAAAAAATCCATTACAGCGAGAAGTAACTTTTGGAAAGGTTGCCAAAAAAAACATCAAAGAAATATATTTTATCAGAAAAGGCATCGATAAAAGCATTCTTTGATTTTTGTATCTGTTTGGGACATATTTGTTCTTGAGCGAGAATGATGTACTGTGCCTTCCACCTCCCCACCCCCCCTTCCTCACCTGCCACGGACCAGTCGACCGGTGGCCCTGAACCGGTACGGTTAGAAAGGTTTTCGCAGTGTAAAATAGAGTGAGAAGTGTTTGCCTGATCATCTATTGCAGCCTGAATCAATCGAGACCCTGAACGGAGATAGTATAAAACCCTAAATTACAGTCCACATTGGAGGTGCCAGGAGAACGGATTGTGGTGAGTGGAACTTCCTTTCGAATCCTGTTTTTTCCGGCATCTATGCCATCACGCAACAGTATCTGAAAAATGTTCATCAAACAGCGCACTTATACATAGTGTTCAAGCCAAAATCACCTGAGGAGCACACCTGGCTGCAGGTGAAAATGTAATTTTAAATATTTTATAGTCTTGACATGTGCGGATTAATAAATCACGCATTGCAAATAAAGGATTAAACAATGAATAAAAAATAAGCTTAGTTAGGTGTAATAAAATGGCTTGTCGAAATATCTAGGAAATGACTTACTGGTGTAAAATAAAATAAGTTATGTGTGGAATCATGTCTAGTTAAGTAATAATTTGAAATATTTTGCCATAAAAACCATGTCTAGAGTATAAAATAGATTTATAAGGATCTGTTATATGTTTATTTTTAATCGCACGATGTATGTGGCGCA
Source organism: Eubasilissa splendida (assembly GCA_031772225.1). Lineage (NCBI taxonomy): Eukaryota > Metazoa > Arthropoda > Insecta > Trichoptera > Phryganeidae > Eubasilissa > Eubasilissa splendida. The sequence goes on from CM062856.1 coordinate 20,521,685, forward strand.
ACCAGAAGATCACAGGAAACCAGCACTTACAGGAGATCATTTCTGTTACCACAAATATTTATCTATTATAATTACAAATTTGATTAATAAAATAAATATAAAAATGAGGCGTCTGGAGTGCCACGCCCCCCGCCAATCATCGTGACGTATATATAGAGGCGCGTTTAGCTCAGCGGGCAGATTTTAAAAAATATCAAGATTCTTCAAAATACGCCTCTATCTTCGCCTTCTTCTTCTTCTATTCTTCTACCAAGATAAACAAGTGCTGAGTACCTACAGATGTCTCTGTAAAACGAATAAAACTTGACCAGTCCAGGTCGCTACCAACTTTCGAGGCTTCTTCTTCTTCCTTACAACAACTGCTGTCCAGCCGAGTTCCCGTACCACAGGAAGAAATAATAAACAACTGGTCCTTCGAGCCTGATCGGAAACTCCACAAGCAGTATGGATAAGAAAGATGACCCATCCGCTACATCCGAACGCAGTAGCACCACAGGATCCAGCAAAAACTGGATAACCGCATAATTAGAGGCCTCAGATACAATGCTGAGAATCACGAGGCAAAGAGCCCGGATAGCAATAGAACAAGCCAGGCTCAAGGAGAAAGCTGAAATGGCCTGCACTTCCAAGGAGCAGGCCACGCTAGAAGCTGAAGCGGTGGTCCTTGACGCGGAAGAACAGCATGCAGAAAAAACATTGGAGATTGCGTCAATGGCTTCCCAACAATCCACACGAAATAAAGTCAACTGCTGGGTGGAAGAATGCAATATTGCAGTATCAGCTCCAGCCGTTGAAGAACAAGACCTACCGTCGGAGGATCACTTCTCGCTGACTAATGGGCGGCCTCAGAACCAGCCGTAGGGTACACCGCTGCCCAGAAGACAGCAACAGGACTCGCAGCTGGATGAACACTTCTCGCTGCCTAATGGACGGCTTCAGAACCAGCCACAGGGTACACCGCTGCCCAAAAGGCAGCATCAGGACTCGCAGCTGGATGACTACTTTTCGCCGCCTAGTGGGCGGCCTCAGAATTAGCTGCAGGGCACACCGCTGCCTGGAAGACAGCATCAGGACTCACAACTGGAGGACCACTTCTCGCCGCCTAATAGGCGGCCCCAGGATCAGGCAGGTCCTCAACAACAGATGGAACGGTGTCAACCACAGCGGGACACCGGCTGCAATATACAGACTCTACCCGCCATGCAGAACCGGTGTGTAGCTGAGCGTCCCGACGGTCCGCAATGGCCTGTGCAGTACAGGGGGCCGCAGTGGCCGACTCCGACCACCAGCAGCGACGATCGTCTGGCAGAGGCCATCGGTAAGGCATTGTCCACAAGGCCAAAAATTAACGATCTTCCTGTGTTCATGGGTAACCCAATAGAGTGGATCGCCTTCAAATCTATTTTTGATCACACAACCGCGTATTTAAAAATTTCTGATTCCGAAAATTTGTACCGATTGCAAAAGTCGTTAAAAGGAGAGGCGCGCGACTCCGTATCCACTCTGCTATTGTCGCCGAATAACGTTCGTGAAATAATAACTACCCTAGAGAGTTTGTTCGGCGATACGAATCATATTATCGAAAAAACCATTTGGGATCTTAGAAGTTTACCGAAAATAGATGAAAATATGGGTTCCGAGTCTGTCATCAAATTTTCATGCAAAGTAAAAAATTTAGTAGCTATGTTAAATTCTTTAAATAATGTCGGCCACTTGTACAATCCAGAACTGTTGTCAAGTCTAGTTAATAAATTACCAAATAATCTGCGCGTATTATGGCTAACCGACAAGGATAGGCGCCATAGTAACCAACCGATTATATGTTATCTGTCTAATTGGCTAGAGCAAATAGCTATCAATTGTAGAAATGCGGGTGTCAATCTTTATTCAAATCATAAACGTAATAATCCAATTCCATATAATACAAATAAACAGTTCTCGAGAGAAGCTAACACCACAAATTATAAAAATAATTACAATAACCATGTTAAAAAGTTTGTGAATAATACCGTGGCCAAGGGGAAGGTTTGCCACATGTGCAAATCAGAGTCACATTATGTATGGCTCTGCGATAAATTTAAAAATATTTCGACACCCCAAAGATGGGAATTTGTAAAAGCGGCGAATCTATGCTACAAATGTCTGAACAAAGGACACTCGCGGTTCAATTGTAAGGCATACGAAAAATATCCGGACAAGAAATACCATGGTTTGTTGCTCGATAAAAGTAAAGATAAAAAATCCACCAGTCCTTCGGTAGAAACCGGCTCTGAAACAGTGACCAACACTTGGGAAAAGAATCAAGTCCTTTTGAAGATCATCCCAATAGTCGTTTATGGCCCTTTAGGCAGTATGAACATAGATGCTCTATTGGATGACGGATCCACCGTGACATTACTGGAAGACAAAGTCGCGAAACAAATTGGGGTATCTGGGCCAACAGCAAATCTTTCATTACACGGAGTGAACGAGATGAGCTCGAATGATCCCACTTCGATGCGGGTGCAAGTCCGAGAGAAGGGAAGAAACGAGGAATTGTCATATTTAGCCGATGTCAGAACGATATCCAAATTGCAACTGCCTACCCAGGCCGTGCTGTCAAAGACATATGTGGAAAAACATAAACATTTAAAAAATGCGCCATACCTCACTCAGGGAGCTAAGCCACAGATGTTAATAGGACAAAATAATTGGGAACTGATTATATCAAAGAAAACTGATTAAAGGACCACGAAATTCATTATCTCTATCCTACACGAAACTAGGTTGGGTAGTCCTTGGACACATGTCCAAAGCATCGGGGCCAACGACCGAAACTAATTGTCATATTCACGAAAAAGACTCAAATACAGAACTACATGAACTCATAAGACAAAGTTTTCAATTAGACGACGCGGGAATTTCAAAGCCAAGGGTATGCAATGACGAAAAGCGCGCATATGCAATTTTAAACAATACTAAAACCCAACCTCGTAATGAAGTTCATTGGGAAACGGGCTTGCTTTGGAAGGAAGACAATAATTATTTTCCGAGCAGTCTACAAGTGGCCGAAAACAGGTTGAGAACCTTAGAAAAAAAAAATGGATAAAGATTCTAATTTTGCGGACGCGTATTGCAAAAAAATGGAGCATTACCTGGAGAAAGGTTATGCCGAAAAATTTGATAACGACAAGAATAATTCGGAAAAATGGTATTTACCGCATTTTGTGGTTTATAACTCAAATAAACCGGGAAAACTACGATTAGTATTTGATGCAGCAGCCAAATCAGATGGAGTTTCATTAAATGATCGGCTGTTAACCGGACCAGATCTCTACAACTCATTGTTAGGAATAATTTTTAAATTTAGACAACATAAAGTTGCCTTCACGGCCGACATCGAAGAAATGTTTTTGCAAATAAGAATGAGAAACAACAATGTACCATATCAGGTATTCTTATGGCGAGGAAAGGAACGCGTATCGCCCCCATTGGTGTACGCAATGCGCTCCATGATATTCGGGGCGAAGTCCTCACCGTGCTCCGCGCAATTCGTAAAAAATAAGAATGCGGAAAAATTTGCCTCACAATACCCGAAGACCGTCGAAGCTATCAACACGAGACATTATATGGACGATTATCTCGATAGTGCGGAGTCGGTAGAAGAAGCTAAACAACTAATAGATCAAGTGACACACATACATTGCCAGGGTGGGTTCAAGATAACTAGTTGGGCATCCAATACGTCGGAAATCCTGAATCACATACCGATCACCGCCAGGTCTCAGAACATGGTCAACTTTGATCAAAGTGGAGGACAAGTGCAAAGGACACTGGGAATGCAATGGGACCCAAACTCAGACACATTATCATTCGATCTCAGCTTCAAGAAAATAAAAGAAGACATTATTATTGGGAAACGACGGCCAACCAAAAGGCAGATGTTACAAGTAATAATGACCATATTCGATCCACCGGGATTTCTTTCGCCATTGACTGTAAGATCAAAAATTTTGTTGCAAAATGTGTGGAGATCTAGAACGGATTGGGATAGCGAACTCAATGATCGCAACTACAAAGAATGGTTACATTGGTTAGAAAATTTAAAAACAATTAACGAGGTGAAGATTCCTCGTTATTACGAAGCAAATTGCAATAACATAGAAGAACGACAACTTCACATTTTTTGTGATGCAAGCGAAAAGGCTGTTTGCTGCGTAGCATACAGCAGAGTAAAAGACAAAAGTGCTAATATCTTTGTGAACTTCATCGCGAGTGAAACGCGCGTAGCACCGATAAAACCCATCTCTATTCCACGTTTTGAATTACAGGCAGCGTTATTAGGCTGTAGACTATACAAAGTGATTATCAAAGAACATACGTGCACTTTCAACTCCAAACACTTTTGGACAGATTCCAAAACGGTCATGTGTTGGTTGAAATCTGACTCAAGAAATTTCAAACCATTTGTATCTTACCGACTGGGCGAAATAGACAAACTCGTCGGTTCAGACTCTTGGCGATGGCTACCGACGAAACAAAACGTAGCCGATGAAGCCACAAGAGATACGCCTATGGAAAAGTTGTCAGCACAAAACAGGTGGTTCGACGGGCCTGACTTCCTCAAGGAAGCTCCTAACAAGTGGCCAGTAGAAAATCATTTAAACAAAATCGAGATCGATAAGGAACTCTTGGAAATAAAACCCACTGCAGTTTTAACTACTATTCACCATGAAAGTATAAATTTATTTAGATTTTCTAAGTACTTACGGGTGTTAAGGACTACGGCGTATGTATTAAAATTCGTAAAAAAATGTGGACGTAAATATGAAAATGCAAGCCTGTAAGCGGATGACTTAAGTCAAGCGGAGGATTTCCTAATACGAGAAGCCCAAAAAAGGAATTTCTATAAGAGATTGAACGTTTACGCAGGGGGGAACCGTTGTCCAAAGACAGAAAAAATTATGCAATTAAACGGATACTTAGATAGCCGCGATATCCTCAGACTGCAAGGACGCATTGAGAACATTGATAACATCCCAGTAAGCGCTATGTTTCCTATAATTCTCGATAATCATGACAGGCTCTCGCATTTACTTATTACATATTACCATGAAAAAGCTAGCCACGGTGGGGTCGAGCATGTATTGAATGCAATGAGACAAAAATACTGGATACTGAACGCGCGGCAGACAATAAGGAAAATAACGTATATGTGTCAAACCTGCAGAAATAATAAAGCCCAACCGAAGGCACCATTGATGGGCAGCTTGTCGATGGAAAGGCTACAACATCATATGCGCCCTTTCACTCACACCGGGATGGATTATTTTGGACCAATGAATGTAACAATAGGGCGTCGAAAGGAAAAGCGTTACGGCGTTGTATTTACTTGCTTATCAACAAGAGCGATACATGTCGAAGTGGCCGAAACTCTGAATACAGATTCAACCATCCTAGCAATACGCCGGTTCATTGCGAGGCGAGGACAACCGGAAACGATATGGAGCGATAATGGAACAAATTTGAAAGGCGCGAACTTACAAATCCAAAGATCCATTGCGTCCCTCGACCGTGAACAAATAACTAACACCATGTCCGTGAGAAAAATAAATTGGAAATTTAATTGCCCAGCCGCCCCACACCAAGGAGGGGCGTGGGAAAGTTTGGTTAAATCAATTAAGAGGGCATTCTATGCCATATTAAAAGAGCAAGCTCCGCGCTCCGAAACATTGCACACCTTGCTACTCGAAGCGGAAAACATAGTAAACAGTAGACCTCTTACGCATGTTTCGCTTGACAATAAAGACCATGAAAGTTTAACTCCCAACCACTTTTGACTGGGATACTCTTATGATTCCCCCGTTATAGGGGCTTTCAATGAAAATGACCTGTGTCTGAGAAGGCAATGGCGAATAGCGCAATATTTCGCAGATCAGTTTTGGTCTAGATGGGTAAAAGAATACCTACCTACGCTTGTGAAACGGACAAAGTGGCAGAACACCACTGCTCCAATAATGCTAGGTGATGTCGCTATTCTTTGCGATCCTTCATTACCAAGAAACACCTGGCCAAAAGGAGTAATAACCAACGTATATCCGGGATCCGATAATCAAGCCCGAGTAGTGGACATTCGGACTAACTCTGGAACGTATCGTAGACCAGCCACTAAGATAGCTGTGTTAAATGTAAAATAGGATTTTGTGACTTTTTGGCGAACTACGTTCGCTGGGGAGGGTATGTTCAAGCCAAAATCACCTGAGGAGCACACCTGGCTGCAGGTGAAAATGTAATTTTAAATATTTTATAGTCTTGACATGTGCGGATTAATAAATCACGCATTTTAGTGAAAACCGGACGAAAATCCTGCCAATATCGACCAAGTTACAAAGTATTCAAAATAATTGTATTTTTTTACATCGCGCGCTCGCCCCAGTCCCAAATTCACGCGCGAACGTAATTTGAGCAAATATACGCATAAAAATTACCCATACTTTTTATTTGCTAATCACGTAGATATGATAAAATAATTAATATGTAAGAAGACCGGAACAAAATACATCGCATAACTTACAAATTAGAGCAGTTTAAAATACAATTACTATTTTTATCAGTTTTGGATGTAATAATATTCTCACGGGCCGCTTTCAAATGACGAACCCGCGCACGCGCGCCCCGCTCCAGTGAATGGACCAATAAGAAGCCACGTTTAACACCATATGAATAAATGCGCTCACTGATGAGATATTTTCTTTTACAAATAAAGGATTAAACAATGAATAAAAAATAAGCTTAGTTAGGTGTAATAAAATGGCTTGTCGAAATATCTAGGAAATGACTTACTGGTGTAAAATAAAATAAGTTATGTGTGGAATCATGTCTAGTTAAGTAATAATTTGAAATATTTTGCCATAAAAACCATGTCTAGAGTATAAAATAGATTTATAAGGATCTGTTATATGTTTATTTTTAATCGCACGATGTATGTGGCGCAACCAGAAGATCACAGGAAACCAGCACTTACAGGAGATCATTTCTGTTACCACAAATATTTATCTATTATAATTACAAATTTGATTAATAAAATAAATATAAAAATGAGGCGTCTGGAGTGCCACGCCCCCCGCCAATCATCGTGACGTATATATAGAGGCGCGTTTAGCTCAGCGGGCAGATTTTAAAAAATATCAAGATTCTTCAAAATACGCCTCTATCTTCGCCTTCTTCTTCTTCTATTCTTCTACCAAGATAAACAAGTGCTGAGTACCTACAGATGTCTCTGTAAAACGAATAAAACTTGACCAGTCCAGGTCGCTACCAACTTTCGAGACTTCTTCTTCTTCTTCTTCCTTACAACAACTGCCGTCCAGCCGAGTTCCCGTACCACAGGAAGAAATAATAAACACATAGCAAGGGAGAGAAAACACATTGATGATGAGCCGAGTTGCTGGAGACACATGTTGCGCATACCATGGACGGCGAGACGCACAAATGTCTCCATTCTGCAGGAATTGAAGATCAAGGACAGACTTAATCATTTGCCTTATTGCAAAATTCAAAAACACGATGGAGACTAAAAATATTGGATTTTTTCACCTAAAAATGCTCAATGAGAAAGATACTTGTTGCACAAGCATTGATACTTATCATACCTGGAGCATAACTTACACAAAGCAATTAATATTACATAATATTTGATTATGTCCAAGAACACACACAACAGCGATCATTACCCTATTATTATAGATCTCGGGAATATCTAAATGGCCCCTTCATGTTTTACTTTGGTACAGCATCGGTAAAGCAAAGTGGCCCTCTTATGTTTATAGGCTTGAAACTAACATTGTTTCCCTTTCTGCCCCATCTCTTGAGGATGTTCTACATTGCCATGACCTCTTGGAGTCTGCAATTCTGAATGCGGCAGACGATAACATTCCGCATAAGGTAGTGAGTATCGAAATTTCCTCCCCCTCCATGGTGGGATTCTGATTGCACAAAAAAACTAAAAAAGCTTACGACAAGAACATGAATATAAGCAACTTCCTTGTATACTTAAGGAAAAAAACCAAGTGGGTGTGCATGATTCTCCATCCCCAAATCTCGCCTAGATGATGTTTGGATTAAGGTACGTCAATTCAAGCATTCTTATAACCCACCGCGCCCCCTTCCTCGCTCTTGCAATTGGGCAGAAAATTTTGTGGATAAATCGCCCCCTCCCTCCTCTAATCGCTCCCAATCCCATATTCTTTCCTGGACTCTGTTTCTCCCTGGTTGAACTATCAATAGATATAGACCAGGTGAAAGATTTAGCACCTGGAATCGATGAAATTCCATTTTGTCTTCTGGCAAAAGCCTCTAGTCAGCATTGCTCTATTACCTCTCTATTATTATCCCGAGTCTTGGAAAACCCAATTAATAATCCCTATCTTTAAACCCGATAAAAATCCCGGGCTGGCTTCATCGTATCGCCCTATAGCTCTATCCTCAACATTAGTCAAAATCACTTAACACTGATTAAAAGCGCGGCTAGAACACTTTATGGAATCCAACAATTTTCTGGAAAAACCCAATTTGTCTTCAAGAAGGAAAAAGGGCACATTGGATAGCCTGAGCATTTTCTTGACCGAAATTCGGCCCTATCAAGGGACAACTACTTTGTTGCCTCATTTCTGAATGTAACTGGAGCATATGATAATGTGTTAATTGACTTCCCTGGGGGTCTCTACTAAAATGGCTTTATTTATTATAAATTTGCTAAGCGAAAGAAAATTATTCTTCAAAGCTTCCTTAGGGGTGGATCGCCCCAGAGTATGCTGGCGGGCCCTTCCTCAGGGGTCGATACTAAGTCCATTTCTCTACAGTGTATATACACATCAGACCTAGATAATCAGGTTTCTGAATTCTTCAATATGTGGACTATCTGATATAATCTAGAAGCTAATCCAAAGATCTGAAGACCAGCCACGAGCAGCCAGAAGTCACGCAGCTGCTTTGCCTGCCGCCAAGTCAGCCTGGACACAGCCATCCGACCAATTATTAAGCAGTCACCTAAATCAACCCGGTTTGAATGCACATCAGAGAGAGGCAACATAGGTTGGAGGCCACCTCTCTCGTATGTCAATAAAACTAGTGCACATCAAGGAAACAGCAAATTCACCAACCAAGAGGCACATTCGGAATCGGGCACCAGTACTAACCTACTAATGTAAGACACTGTTTCTCCATTGACAATTGCACCCATGCTGCATGTTTCGTCTAGCCGTCGAATAGTAACGGAGTTTCTAATGTCAACAGATGATCCGGCTGTGTACTTAAGGGTAGTAGTGCAGGAATGATGCGCATGTGACGTGTCTAGATGAAAAATAGCTTTGATGGGTCCGGGGACATAATGTTTTTACTGAGGATCGAAGAGCTATGCAGGTCATGCCGATTCGCAGATAGCGAACTCCCGATAGTTTTCACAGACTTATTACGTATTGCAGTGGTATCGAGGCATTTACCTACATTAGACCTAGCCACAGCTTAAATTACTTCTGATAGCCAAGTTTGAACCCGCTAATGAGGAAGACCACATTATATGGACTCAGTCAAGAAGCCAAAGTGAATTCTGCAACCTTCATAACCAAAGCTAGACTTTTAAACAAAAAATTGGATTCTCCGGTTTTGGAAAACGAATTGGTGGAAATTCTAAAGTATGGTCTATTGCCCAAATATGTCACTTGATGATCACTGGATCCATTGCATCTATAGATGCTTTAGAGACCCCACGTAATGATTTAAACATCATGTCCAAGATATTGTCAAATATGATGTAGTGTATTGAACAGGATTTAAATCATACTCCCCTGCAATGTTTGACAACAGATCGGCCATTGTACAGTAAGCTAGGCGCCGAAAATGGCAAAAATTAATATGTACTATAAAACAATGAAGAATTGCAACCATTATATAAACGATACATTATCAAAAATGAAAACATGAAGTGGAACTATTAAAATAATCTAAAAATTCTCAGACAGTGTGTCATCTCTGGAAATGTGATAGTGACAGCAAACTCACAACTCAGCGACCGCAAAATAATATAATCAAAATTAACAATGAGACAGATGCCCGAATGCGTTATAAGCGAAAAATCAGCAACCACTCAAAACAATGAGTGACACTCGATAATGACGCCTCTTTGGTGTCTGTTAGTACCTTGTGAGGGCGTTGGGAATAAAAGGAATGACAAAAATGAATATTTGTTTATTGAGACTCGTCTAATCGCCACGTCACGTGTTTAAATATCATGCTCATGAACCCATGAATGATTAATTGTTTATTGAATAAATAATAGTGTTATTGTGTAAAAGCAGGATCATTGCGATTGGGAAATCATTTTCTCGCATTAGTGTCCCTAAAGAGAACCTATTTCTGTGTTTCATTTCTTCTGACCTAATCATTATCTTTGCCAGTTGTGAGAAGCGGAGATCGGCAATCCACCCTTGTTTTCTATTGGCTGTACTCATGTAGTGTAGGAGTTGTCCTACGATAATGGGAGGAATAGAGCGTGATTAATGTAGGTCACTCACGACATGAACCCATTAAGAGGTCTTATTTTGCGGTCTCGTGATTATAATTAGGTTTATTCTTAAATTTAAAGTGATAAGCAAGTTCTTCCATTCCCCTGGTGGCTCTAGTGTTGAAGTTGCCATAGTTCCTGTGCCGCACATGATCACGCTCGTGTGAGCTATACCGGCATGCGGCCCTGAAAAGAGCCTTTTCGGCGAAACCGTGACCACAAGTGGTCAAATCCCGGGACCATGAGGCCCCCATGCCAAGGATGCTACAATAGAAAATGTTGAGGGGATTGCCCATGCAGGAATGTGCAATATAAACTGTGTGTTTTCATATGTGAATATAATTTGTATTTTTGTAACCAATATAAAGCCTTTGAAACGATCTCATGAGAAGCACACTGATGAGGACAATTACTCGCTGTATTACCGCTTATCATATTGTATTGTGGCCCCATCTGATGGACTCGCATCAGGGGAACATCGGGGGAATTAACGCTACAATATGCAAATAGTAGATGAAAGTGATTATTGTAAGAATTGCAATGGGTATTTCTAAGATAAAACCCAGACGATACGTGATAATGCACATACAGTATCAAACAGATTAATTGAAACAAAATTTTTATTTGTTTATCAGCCAATGCTATTAGAAAAGATGCTACCATAGATGCAAAAGCGATAGCCGAATGGCGAAGGGATATTTCAGCAGGATCTAGCCCCCTGCCACACATCTAAAAAAATGATGAAATTTTTCACAGAGAGACAAATTAATATGCTGGACTGGCCAGGAAATTCGTCAGACATAAACCCGATAGAAAATCTATGGGCAATCTGAAAGAATCGACTCTCCAAACTTGATTGCACTACAGTGGAAAATCTCATTTCGTCCATAAATGAGGTATAGTTTCGAAATGAAAAATGGCAACCACATGCCAAAACCTCATTGAATCAATGCCAAGAAGGGTAAAATCTTTGCGTGAGGCCAAAGGAGGTCATATTAAATAGTAATATTTAGTTATAATTTTAAAAAACAATGACAAATAAAAGATTTTCCTAAATTTTTTATCTTGTTTCAATTAATCTGTTTGATACTGTAGTTGCATGAATCATGTTCACGTTTTGAAAACTTTTGTACGATTGTTCTGCTTAATTATTATTTACTTGTTCTGTGCATAACTTAAAACATTTATATATGTAGCTTACTTTCCACTTGCCTTTGCTTTTATATGTTGATATTAAAAACTTTATATTACAATGATATTGACTTTTATTGAGTTCAAATAATCAGATGCCATATTCCCGGGGGTCCGGGATAATATGGCATTTTCCATTTTTTTTCTCATGTACCCATTTTTGTTAATCATTCAATTTCTTGATCAGATGACTACTATTTGTCGTAGTTTAAGAGCCGAACTTTCTTCAACACAATAAATTAAATTTATGATGTTCAAATTGGTGGAGCTAATCTCACTCAAAGGAATCGGTTCAATGTCATTATGTATATATTTATGACACTGGCCAAGGATTAAGTATAATCTGAACAAAGAAAGGAACAAGAAATTATACCAAATATTTCCCTTTTTTGAGGCACAGCAGCTGCAAGATTTACACCGCTTTATGCATGATTAATGACAATTTAAAAATAATACAAAATTTCACAAAAATATTAAACACTAAAAGTATTGCAATACAATTTATACCTATTTTGGAGTACATTTCATGGTCACTGTAAACCAAAATGATCATAACACTAACCTATTAGTTGCATGCCCATCTGGTGACAAAATAGTGTTTGCACACGCGGTCTAAATTGTTTGAAGTCTGATGGTAAAATTGTTAAAATAAACTGAAATAAAATTGCAGGCAACCAGTTCCCTCGTAAGCTTCTTAAATTAACTAAATCATCTATTGTAATTAGAATAATCTTGGGAATTACATTTAGAGAATATTTGTCTGCTCGGGTCAGATTAGGCATAACATATCACATTATCATGGACTACTTGGAGTACCCAGTCTCTTGTCATCTGATTTTTAAGAATACTAACCTCTCTGCACTACAGTTCCGTATCCTAGCTGTTCAACTGTTCGCATTTGCATATCTTTTGGAATTTGTAGAGGCAACGTATGAGTTGAGTGTTCTGAGCAATGACCGAAGCCAGTTCATCCTGCATGGAAAACATGGTCTTGATGCCAATGCTGACGGCTTGGTTTTCTTCAAGCAACTTATGATCCTGCAATTCAACATTATTTTCTGTTGTTGAATTGCTCTTCTCAGTTTCATTATGTACCAGAGTGTCTTTCCGCATATTGGTCACCTGAAAAAACATTTTGTTTTAAATTTTTTGATAGTTTATTTAAATAATTACTAAAATTGTGAAATAATACAATGAATAGAAAAGTTGAAAGAAAAAAACATTAAAATTCAAAATGGCTGCTGACAAGCAACATATGTAACCACTATCACAAAATGCAATCTATTTGTGTAAATTTAAACCTGCCAAAACAGGATCCCCTATATACCGGAAACCTGGACAAACGGAAAGTAAATTTCCGGAATAAAAATACAGGAACGATCGTGTTCCATTTTAGGTAGGTTTTACTGTATAGATAATGGATTATGAACAGCTCACCCATTAGATTAATTAATAGATATCTCCCTTGATTAAATGAAATCATATATTATTTACCAGTCGAACAGCAGCATCCAATTGCTCGTTCAAACCATTTACACCTTCCATTTTCATTTTGTCACCCAAGGCACGAAGCTTTACATCCGCAGCAGTCAAATCTTTATCTAATATTTGGGATTGCACGTAAACTGTCTGCGCCACTTTGTACCTAGAAAGATAAAAATAATGTACCATCAAACATATAATAAAATTGTTAGTTTGTATGCCTTCATTCTAAGTTGGGATTGCAATGATATTTGTGCAGAATTATCTGTAATACTTTTTTTACTGATGTAAAAGAATTATTTACTAATATTTTTACAGCACAAGCATGACGCAGTAGTAAGGCTGGCATTATGAATACAATTGTGCATAATACTGCAATTCCAAAAACAATGGTCATTGCTGCGTAATCCTCCATACGGCTGCACAGAAGCCACAACAATCAACCTATCAACAGTAATCAGCGATAGCCGATTGCTTTCTGCTAGCAAAGATGATAAAATAAAATAATATATTCACATAATTGTGATACTATCAGGGTAATTAATTATATTATTAAGGAATATACATATTTATAAATTTCTAAATTAATTACATTTTCATAAAAAAAAAACGAAAATATGAATTATTTTTGAAAGCGCGCCCTTAAATTAATAAACTATAAAGATACACAGAAAAATCTATTTATCGAAAAAAAATCTGCAGAATTGGTTAAAGCATTTCCTCAGATAAGAAAGGGGTCCAGGTTCAGATCCCGGTAGTAACTAAAATATTTTTTCGATAAATAGATTTTTTCTGTATATCTTTCTAGTTGATTCATTTAATTTGTATTAAAATTTACCAATCCTCTAGGGCTTCAGCTGTAGCAGCTGCATGCGGGGCGCAATCATCATCCAGCAAAGAGCGAGCGGCACGCCCGGCCTCTGCTACCTTCACCCTCTCCAGAGCGTGGAACTGTTCATCATTATATGTTAGAGACCGCGCAGCCCGGTCACGGACTAAATGTTGCCACGAGTCTCGAAGCCTAAGGATGAAAATGTAGTTATAATACAGGGGAACCTGGAATTGACGTCATCAATTTACGTATATATTTCCATTAGGAGAACACATTCTTATTGTGAACATAGGTCTGTGATATTTTCACGCAATTTATGCCTGGTTCCTTTTCAGTTTCATACAATCCAAAATCAAAGTTACTCGCAATATACCACATAATTCCCCGCAATTTAAACACTTTCTATGCATGAAATGTCAAACTGTAATCTTGCCATTTTATATTATTCTTCAATTGTATTTTCTATTTCCTGCACGATTGTAATTTTATGATGGCAATACTGAAACCAAACAGGAAAACGTGAAATGGTTGTGTAAAAAAATTGCTAAAAGCTTTACTACAATATTTTTGTGAACCGTATAAATGCTTGGCACTTTACGTTGACAAAACAAGTTTTTAAATCCTTATACCAAATTGTAACATTATTATAATTAATTATGAATTGATACGCTGTATAAAAATTAGCAAAACATCATTTTAAAAAACATTGAAATACTTTTTAAAAAGTAAAAATACTGACAGTACAATACATAAAAATATAAAAATTGATACAAATGATGAGAAATTTACGAGGTGTAAAAGTAAATGATCAGACTTGTACAACAAATAAGTAGCAATATTGGAATATGTCCAAAAACACACAATTACTGGATTTTCACCTACAAAGGCAGTGTTATTAAACAAATAATAGATATCTCATAGAGATGAGGCTATTTTTTATTATATTTTAATGGAAAGATATGGAAGTATGGGTAATTACAAGGCTTACGACCTGTCTTCGGCTGGCTTAAGTGATCACTTTACACAATGTAACGTTCACCATTCCACCCAATCAACATCCATATCTATAACATTTTTGAAAGTTGTATATATGTTAATATGTGGAATCACTTTGAATACCACTACACTATCTCCATCTATGGACTAAATTTGATATTCATTTTCCCTGAAACAGAATACCCATACTTCCATATTTTTCCATTAATAAAAAATAGCTTTGTCTCCATGAAATATCTATTATTTGTTTAACAATTAAGTAGATTGTAACTGATTTATATTTGGCCTATATTCTGAAATCAGTGAAGGATGGAATAACATGGATTGAGATTGACTAGATTCACATAAGATTGAAGTGCAATTTTTTTTCATTTACTGTTAACAACTTGTTTGATTTGTGTACTATATATATACTCACTTGTCGACTAGTGTTTTAGCCCTGTACGGCAGTCGAGACATGTATGGACATTTAATCTCTGCCGTGGCGTGAGTCCACTCTGCTTGCAGCATGTCTCCCTCTACGTAGCGCGTGCGCAGCTGTCCTACAGCGGCCATCCAGCCGGCTGACATCTCCTCGCTTAGAGCGCGAGTCTCCTGGCACCATTTGGTCGGTGATAACGACGCGTTCATTTCATCCCCTTGGGTATTTGATGTCTGCAATCAAATTCTGCATTATCCCATGCGTTTTCCTTTAGTTTTATATGTATTATGTTATCTTATCAATGAATTTACAATTTCAGCAAAATCTCACATTAGTCACATCATCATGACACATTAGTCACATTATTATTATTTTAATAAAAAGATTTCAACAACAAAGATAAGTGGAATAATTTTAGAGAAACAGTGTAATGAGCATATTAATATAAATTTAATTAATTTATTAACTAGAAAGATATACAGAAAAAATCAATTTATCGAAAAAATATTTTAGTTGCTATCGGGATTCGAACCTGGGCCTATCCGGGAAAATGCGTTAACCAACTACGTTTATGACAAATTTTTGAACTTATATACTGTAGATCTTTAAAATTGATAGACATCTATAATTCACTTTTAAAAGCAATCAACTTTATATTGCGATGAATCCCAAACACCTTTGAGTAATACACGCTAGGAGATGCCAGAATTAAATCAATCAATTTTATTAAATTTGGATAAACTTTAATACAACTTATATATATTTAAGGAAAACACATTTTTGCTGTGAAGTTGTAATTCCAGAACATAGTTCTGTGGTATTTTTGATAAATACAAATCAAATATCTATACAGGCGGCCCTCGACTTTCGCACAAAATTGATTCCTGAAAATGTGTGCAAATGTTTGAAAGTAGAGGGATGTAAAAAACATAAAAAATTGTATATACATAATTAAGTTAACGATGCGTGTTTAAGTGCTTTCATGTGTTTTCTTTATAAATATGTCAAAAGTTTGTTGAATACCACCTTTTTTTTTCTTGATAAATAGTTCTATTACATGCTGTGTCTTTCTCAATCGCCCAACGTACTTGAGATATACGTTCTCCATTGGGATCACATTCTTCCATGATAGTCAAAAATATGTTAAGATGCATGAAGGTTTCATTCATATTTCTGATTGTCAAAGTCTTGACGATTTTATCAGCTTCTTCTACCTCAGTTTCATTGTGTATTTCATTTAACTCTTGTTGCTCAATTAAGTATTCATTTGACAGAGGTACTGAATGAGATTCAATCAACTAATTAACTCATTGTTGTTGATGTCAAAGTTTAGTTCATTCATTAGACTAACTATTTCATCTGTGATAGTTTCCGGAGTGTCATCAGAAGTGTTAAAATCACTCATCATTTGTGGGCATAATTGTTTCCAGGAACCTTTCATTGTTGACTTTTATTTCAGCTCACGAGTTTCCAATATTGTTTATTGCGTTCCATATATTATATTTATTCAAAAAATCTCTTAATGTATACCTTATACCTTCCTTGTTAGTTGCCCTGATTCATTATAGTCCTCATATAATATCATTTAAACATAGCTATCACCGTTTGGTCCATAGGCTGTATGAGGCAGGTAGTATTGGGAGGAACACAATATTGATTTCCAGGTATAAATTCTGCAGAGATTTTGGGTGTCCTGGAGCATTGTCTAAGATTAATAATACTTTAAATTGTACATTTTTATCTTTACAATATTGCTTAATTGCCAGCACGAAATAAAAGTAAACCAATCTTTAAATATTATTGCAGTGACTAAGGCTTTTTTATTTGACTTCCAAATGACTGGAAGCAATTATTTATCTTTCCCTTTCAATGCTCTGGGATTTTCTGCTTGATAAACTAACATTGGCTTCAATTTTAAATCACTAGCTAAGTTTCCACCAAAAAGCAATGTCAATTGTTTTTTAGAAGGCTTATGTCCAGGGGCAACTGATTCTTCCTTCGATATGAATGTATGATTAGGCATTTTTTTTCAAAATAAACCCGTCTCATCTACATTGAATATTTGGCTAAGAGAATATTCTCCATCTATAATAATTTTGGATAATGCATCAGCCGATCTATAGTGAGTTTAATATTATTTATGTAAAGGATACCTCATTTTAAATTTGTCAAACCAACCATTGCTTGCTTGAAACACCGTGTTAAAATCTTCTTTTAATCTAGTTTTCCATTCTTCATGTAAACTAAGAGCGTTAGATTGAAAAACTCAGAGGGACATCATTTTGATGTTGATCATCAATCCATGATGACAAAAATCTTTCCATTCTATCTTATCATTATGCTGTGTTTTTTGGAAACAATCTTTCAAGACATATTTCCACAATTTTTTATGTATTCCTGAATTTTATTGTTTCTCAAAATTGAACATATCGTAGACCTGTTTATGTTGTACGAAAGGCCGATTAAAACAAAAGATTCACCGCTTTCAGAATGTGTAATTATTTCCATCTTTGTCTTGATCGTATGAATTTCATGAGTCCTTAATTTCTTTTTGTTTGTATCAACACTGCAGTTTTTCCGTTTCTCACTCATGTTTATAAATTTTTAAAGATGAAATATTTAAACGTAAACAAATAAATTGGCAAAATATACAACACATCAACACGCGCCCTAACGCAAGACTAAATCTGTTTTGCCAGCAGTCCACTCTCGCCGAGGCATGGCGAGAGGAGCCGAGCACGAGAATGTACTGGAGCTCTCGGCTTGCATCGCCTATTCTCGTGACGACACAGGTCATCTCGTACCTTCTCGCTTCGCCTCGCTTTGTCTCACCCCATCCACGCTCCGTTCTGGTCGGAGCGCCATCCAAGGCGAGGCGAGGTTAGGTGCCTCAGATAGAATGTACTGCTGGGATTTAATACATTGTATGTATGTATTTGCCACTGCGGTTCGGAACCCTAATGACACCATAATGATTCCGAAAAGTCGGCTACTCTATGTGTGCGTGAGTGCAAGCTACCGTGCTACCGGAGCAACTGCATGGAAGCGAACAATTTTTGCATTATTGACAAAAATCTTTAAAAATTTGAATTTTTAAAAATGTGCAAAATAATGTATTGTGCAAAAGTAAAATATGCGAAAGTCGAGGGCCACCTGTATATGAAACTGAGTATATACCGTATATACTGAGTATATACATACAAACTGAGTATATACACCTCACTATATTAAAATCTGCACCAGTTTCAACGCACTGTCATCAGATGAAGATCTGATTGAGATATTGCTTAATATGCATTATTTCTTAAAGCATATTAGGCCATTATATTACTATCTGAAGTTTACCACTCTGCGTTTTATGTTATGTAGAAATATGCAATGTAAGATGAAAAAATCAACAAATGTTTGTTTTGAAAAACATCATATCATCATTTTAATAACAACTTACTGCTTTGGAAATCTGTTCAGCCGCCAGTGTTGCCGCATCCAATACTTTGGCTGTGTCTGCCAGCAAGGTGGCGAGAGAACTTAGTGACGCAGCTCTACTAGACAGTGCGGCTAGGGAACGACGCAACATGGCCACCCACCGAACGACACACTCACTCGTCAAACGGGAACCCATCGATAACATTTCTACACGGCGCTTGATTACGTGACCAACACTGCAAGCAATCTGAATGAAGAATGGGCAATCTTAAAATTTTAAATATATAGGGGTTTATATGACAGAAAAAACAACATATTTTCAAATGTACACAGAATTGTTGGTGGGCACCTACCTTCTGGTATTGATTAAACTTTAAATTAAATTCATGGAAAGTAGATTCATTTATTTAAGAAAATTCAACATCCAAAGGCAATATTCTTCCATATCCAAGTAACAAAGTGCCAGACTTACTTTATTTGCAATATGTATACGTATAGCTTACACTTGCAGACCATTATTAAAAGTGTAATGTACAAATTATATATATGCAATGTTATCAATAATATTAATGTAATATTATCAATGTAAGTACATAATGCATGTAAAAAGTGAATCTAATAAACGTATTATTATTATTAATGTATATAGTTACAATCTAACGAATTCATTAAAATACCTTAGCCTGACTGGCATCATTTTCTACAGAAACCAAGCCTGGAAACACGGGAAACTTTGGTATCTCATTTTCAGAAGAAAGTCCTATAGAGCAACACGTGTTGTTGTTTCGGCTAAACAGCATCAATGGCTCTTCTTCCGATGTCAGAGGGTAATTTTTACCTAAAAATATATACATATTCTAAGTTATTAATTTATTATCTTTGAAGATAGCAGTTTGGGCACAAATAATTATTGTAACATCTTCATAATAGCTTTACTGCTTTTTGTTTTAGTTATCAATGACTTTGTACATATCAACTGTGTTATTGAATTTCTTTTATTTATTGATTAGAATATTTTTTTGGACTTAATAATAAGGGTACCGGACGAAAATGACGCGTTTTAAATAAAAATACAAATATAGCGATAAAATATTTACTTCTTATTTAATTTATTTAATAAAAACTAGCAGGCTTAGATGAAAAATATTGCTCGAGTCCCGATTTTACATCGTCGATGTTGTTGTATTTTTTTATCAGACAAATAATGCTGCATCGATTGAAACAGGTGGTAGTCAGATGGGACTAAGTCCGGTGAATAAGGTGGATGGGCAATTACTTTCTATCTGAGATCCTTTAATTTATCACGTGTGATTTTTGCTGTATGATATCTGGCATTGTCGTGTTGAAAAAAAATGTAGTTTCTTCTGAATATTGACAGTCTTTTAGTTTTTATTGCCTTATTTAAACGGTCGAGTTGGCTGCAGTAAATCTCGGCTGTTATGGTTGGCCATATGGAAGCAGTCTGTAATGGATGATCCCCTTGAAATCTCCCCACACCGACAAAAGGACCTTACGCATTGTAAAATTCGGTTTTGGTGTCGGCTTCGGTGTCTGTCCTTTTGAGAGCCATTGTTTTTTGTGAATTTGGTTCGAATACATAACCCACTTCTCATCCCCAGTTATCAGATTTTAGAGAAATGATGATTTTTCTTCTATTTTGATCAAGTTCTCGCACCTCCGCACCCTCACAGCCTTGTTCTCATCGCTCAGATTGTGCGATATCCAAACTCCTTGTTTATGAATTTTTTTAAATGTTCTTGCACACTTGACCAAGAGTATCCGAGTGTATCTGCTAACTGTTGAATTGATTTTGTTGATTCGATGGAAGAAACACAACTAATAACTAAACAGACTCTTGTTTAAGTAGCAAAATTTTCGTCCGATACCCCTATATTTATTATTCAGCAAATAAGTTTGAAATAAATGGTATCATTGACACATCCAATACTGAGAATACAAACTGCCTATCCATACAAAAATATGGATGACTCCTAGTAATGATATGGATTACACAACTGCTTACGTAATCTAAACCACATTCCGCGCCTAACTGATTATTTATTGAGATCAGATTGCTTCTTGTGAATGTAAACATAAACTGTTAGATAAAAAGAGCATCGGAGGCAGCTGATCAAAATGTAAAAAAAGAGCTAAATTTTACACTCTTCCAGCCATATTTCCTCACTTTAATAACAAATTATATAAACTTCAGTATTGTTAACACTAATTAATTACTAAACCAATGAACAAATTATGCATTCTTAAATCATCATCGCTCAGCAGACTTCATCGTAAATGAAACTAACATTAACAATGGCTATGGAATGCAATGCATATGATTAAATCTTGGCGATTATAAATAAAAAATGCATCTATTAAACCTTCCTGCAGCCAGCACTACTCGACCGAATAACATTCCTTCTCCCCCCACACCCACCACCGGAAATTAATTAAACAACTCTCCCCCTCCTAATACGCTTATGTTAACCACTGATCTAATGTAATGTGGAACTAAAATAATGTAATGTGAATATATTTTAATGCTTTTACACGAACCTGTAGTTGTCTCGTCAATAACTGTTTGCAGTAACTGATCTTTGTATAATATAATTTGATTATTTGGTAAAATTTCAGTCTGTTCACATATTTGATATTGTAGATTCTTTAAAAAATCTTCATTTTTAAGGAATACCTGTAAAAATTTTTATTAGTGAATGATAAAAACAATAATATTTTGACAATACAATAAATATTAATTTCTTAGTCATTGTTTTTCACATTCGGTATAAGTACCAGCTTCAACAAAAATCAACTCATGGCAGAAAATTTTTACAAAATATGCAGTCATATAATTATACGTACTTTAATACAGCTCGCTTTATTAACAAAGAAAATATTGATCGCAACAGAGTTAAGCCTGTCTTGGACCTCTGAGAAAAAACGATCAAAACTCCATATTTTGTCTGGATTCACCTCCAGCAAGCCGGCCAGCAGTGGGGTGATGATTTTCTTCAATCCAGCTGACAGCTGACAGTGCGATGGGAGTTCTCTGCTCCACTCAATGTGCCCATTTTCTGATGTCTGAGTTCCGGATATCATGCCAGAAGCCTTCTTTGTTGTTATGTAAAACATTGTCTCTTTATTCTTTCTTCCCCCGAAAGGTCTGAAGGGCAAGTTGCCCGTGGCGACATGGTAAAGAGTGACTCCTATGGACCACAGATCCACTGTCGCACCAAAAGTTTTACCAACAGGTCTTCTCAAAACCGCTCTTTCGTACATATCTGGGTGCAGGTATTCCTCTGTGCCATATAGAGACATGAACTGTTGGTCTTCTTCTAATTCTCGTGCTGCCCCAAAATCTGTCAATTTGTAAACTGTATTACCATCTTCATTAATAAATTTCATAATGTTGCCAGGTTTCAAATCTCGATGTACAATGTTATTATCCCTTAGATGCTTCATTCCTGCGGTTAAATGTTCTACAACAAGTAAAAATTCTTTTTCCTGAAGGCCATATGTATTTTCAGGATCATCCAAAATATTGAACAAACTTCCTCCGGTGCACAATTCCATCACTATCACTTTCCCCCGACTCTCTTGTTCCTCTTCGATGGCTAACAATTTAACGATGTTTTCATGTTTTACTTTCTTTAATACTTCAAACTCGCGGATTTGAACTTCGTGGGGACGCATATGGCTTAGCTGATTGAATGTTTTTACAGCCACGGGTTCTCCGTTGTTTTTGTTAACCCCCTGAAAAACAGCCCCCGTTGCTCCTTTTCCCAAAACACTCGTTGTACACCAAACATGATTAGCGGATCCCCGAAGGAAAGACATGTTGAAAAAATGTAACTTATTCTAATTACTAACTTTTACTTAGTCAATTTCGTAATTTACAATTCAATAGAGCATGAAACATAACATGAATAAACGAATCCATAACGAATCCCACAAACTGCCACAAACGTCAGAAATATTTCTAATTTGTATCATAGATAAGAGACATATTTGTTTCCACTATCGTTAATTGTCATATCTACTATCACTCATACTAGTGTTCATATTTTTTGTTATTACTCAACAAGTTGTTACACCATATAATTTTAGATGGCGTAGGTCGTCACAGACGCATCCGCATCGACATAAAACACGATTTTGTCGCAGCTATTTATTTCGATTTGGATATTATTATCTAAGCAGACACGGGTTATAGATATGCAGTCAATAGATTAACTACTTTCTGGCTTCTTAAGTATTTAATATTTATTGAAGGGAAAAATCTGACAAAAAAACCGTCTAAATATTTTACTATTACTTTATAAAATAAATTTAAAACTAAAAATATATTATTTAAAGTTTTCTATTCATGTTAGGCATTGATACTTTATCTTTGGTATCGCCTTATACATTTTTAAGTAATTAAAATAAATACACAGCGATAACTTACGATCAGCTTATTTACGTTGTCATAATATGGGTTTCAGGTCGACGCTGTCCAACCTGCTAACCAACCCTGACGATAAATCAAACAAGAAGGGACGATATAACGGCCGATAGAGATCGCTGGCGTGGACATGTAATATTGGGCAATAGTTTCTTGGACTATTGTTTTTCAGAAACAAAGGGCACAAACATACAATGGCGACTGCATTGCCTTTTGTTGGATTGAACACATGTTCTAAGTTTGATATGGAGAAAACGGTTCTAGATAACGCGCCTTCATAAGTACATGCAATACGTGGATAAATAAAACAATTAAAAATTGAAATTAAAATAGGCTCGTGGTACCGCGAAGGCATGGTTAGGTTAAGCAAATATGTTTAGGGATTAGGACAGTGGTTAAATGAAAAAAAAAAAAAATTGCGTGTTGAGGTGTTTATTGTGATGGATATGATAATGACAATGAAGACAGATAGAATTAAAGAAATGAATGAAGATGTAGAAGGTGCACGTGTATTATGAAATGAAATGAAGCGAGTTGGCGGTCTTGCTCGGCGAGCGTGAGCCGGCAAGACCACCGTTGTGAAATGATGAAACTACAGAAACTGCTTAGCGGTGAATGATCGAGCCAGGCTTGTAGCAGCAGCCGGCAGCGCTGTCGCTAGCGTCGATGCCGACTGAGATGGCGGTGGATTTGAATTTCGATCGCTACATATGTAATAAATATGAGTAAATATAGGTAATTCAGGATGCAATTTTATAGTAGATGTATTCATGTGTATCAATTATAATTGTATTTAAAGTTGTAAGAAAGAATTAATGATATGCAAATAAGAATAAGAGATCTCGACAAACAATGTAATTACTGTGTAAAATTACTATAGAGATAAGTTTAGTCATAATTTAATGTAAGAATAATGGATAGCGATAATGAAATCACTGGACTAGGGGTTTTAATTAATAAGGCAATGTTAAGTGCTTATACCTTATATATGGCTTATACCTACAGATAAGATGGACTCGAAGTTTAAGTGATTATGTGTGGTTAGGCGGACACAATTAAATTATGTGAATAATTATGATATGATTAGGAGACGAAAGCGAGGTCTAAAGTTATGTCTAAAATAAAGGCGTAATGCCACTGTCAAGCATGGATCTATAGAATGGCGTCAGTTTTGCGAGGGTGAATCCAGCCGACAGGCGGAGACACCCTTGTCGCAAACAATAAAAGCAAAGGGAACGCCATTTTTGAAGGCAGTTCATCACAGAAGTTTTTTTTACGGGAGTTAATCTCAACAGTCCGACAGCAGTCCGATTACAGTTCGAAAGAGTTCGTCTTAAGACTTTACAGACAGTGCGCCACAGAATTCGTGAGGGCCCGTTAGCCAGCCTCGGACACGAGTCTGTCTCGAGTTCAGAACAGTTCGAGTTCGTGCAAGAGAATTCACTGAAGACAATACACTACAGTGAAGAATGGTCCTCAGCAATTAGCCTCGGACAGCAGTCTTCAATCATACGGAGAAAAACCAAATTCCGGAAGATGTCGGTAGTCGAGCGCAGTCAAGCGCAACTGTAGTCTCTGAACAGGCAGAAAGGATGAAGAGAGTGTAGAAACGAGCGGAGTTGAATCGAATGGATCAACAAGCGTTAACCAAGCGGATGGCTGGCGAACAGAGGCAGCCTACACCATGACATGGAAAACAGAGAGCTAATTGCGACCTCGATTGTGACGCGAATGCCCAACCGAGCGGGTACCAGGGCGGCAGAGTGATGCGGGCTTTAAGCCCAGCAGACATCAGGACAAGAGAAAATGCGCGCAACGACACCGCTCTTCGTCACCCAATGCGTCAGTAATATAAGGCAGTAGTAATTAGATTAAGTTAATTATAATATATTCTGCCTGCCCATTTGTGTATTATGCGTTGTAGAAAATAAACAATTAATCTGTGTTTTGAATATTTACTTATCTCCTTCTATAACCATAGTACAATTGACGATGTGATACCTGGAAATAATTGCGGAGCGAAATATTACCAGAGTGCGGGGCTGCCTTATTAAAACAATTAAGATCATTTCATCAAAGATTATCATCATCATTCAAACCCCCTCTATCATTATCATGGAGGGAAAATTGAATCAGTTACATGGCCCTACCTGCATGTGCTTATGAAAATATTTTTTAGTCTGGTCTCTCTAATTTTGACAGATCGATTACTGAGTGTACAAAATCTGTTAAGTCGACAGAGATTTCTGTGTTTATATTATTGGTTGTTCCTCAAAATTATTATTTTATCCGTTTGGTATATTCATCTAATTATCTACAATGTTAGATTCGTATAAATAAACATACCTGAGCGATGACTGGTATAATATTTTCATTGCATAATACATAACCAAAAAACATCATAATATACGATGTCTTTTTTAAAAAACTTGAACTTTTACCATTTGAATATGGATAAAAGAACCGTGTATTCCGTTTTTGCGAAGAATATCCGTAAGCTGAAAGAAATAAAATGTCTCGAACAAGTCGAATTAATTAACAACAGAAAATCTCTAAGCTGTATTTCCATCAAACAGGCACAAATAACACGGAAAATGGTGAACAACTTTCATAGTGAATTCAAAGCTGTCTGTGCTCTGCTTCATCGATCCAATGTTAAGTTATCACATCCAACATTTCTATTAAGTAATAAATTTCATACTTCAACGACAAATCATCATGAGCCACCGCCATTTGGTCCTCCAAAAGATCCCAAGAAAGACCAGAATCAATCACAAGATCCCAATAAAGATAAAAAAGATGATGATGATGAGAACAAAGTAAAATCTCTGATTACAAAGGCAGTGTTTTGGATGCTAACGGCTTATTTACTGATTGCTTTACTTTCTCTAATGTTCCCCGGAAACAATCAGCCAGAATTACTGCGTTACGTTTCATGGAACGAGTTTCTGTATCAGATGTTGGCTAAAGGAGAAGTAGAAGAAATAATAGTAAGGCCCGATCTGGATGTTGTCACCATTATTCTTCATGAGGGTGCCATCGTCAAGGGTAAAAAAATCGACCAACGTGTTTATCACATGAATATTGTGGACATGACTAGGTTTGAAGATAAACTTAGGGAAGCTGAGAGAAGTTTAGGTGTTAAGGAAGGTGTACCTGTTATATACGAAAGAGGAAATGACGCGGCCGGGAGAATCCTCATAACTCTCTTGCTACTTGGATTACTGTTGTCTTTTGTTTCACGGAGTAAGGGCATTAAAACACCCATCAGCTTTGATTCTTTCACCCAAATGGGACGAGCCAAGTTCACACTCGTTGACCCACTGTCTGGCCCTGGAAAGGGAGTCAAGTTTGAAGATGTAGCTGGCCTCAAGGAAGCCAAAATCGAAGTTATGGAGTTTGTTGATTATCTAAAGCGACCGGAATACTATAGAAGTTTAGGAGCAAAAGTACCCAAAGGAGCACTTCTCCTCGGCCCACCTGGTTGTGGAAAAACCTTACTAGCTAAAGCCGTCGCTACAGAAGCCAATGTTCCCTTTCTGTCAATGAATGGATCTGAATTTATAGAAATGATCGGCGGGCTGGGTGCCGCTAGGGTGAGAGATCTTTTTAAGGAAGCAGGAAAGCGAGCCCCATGCATTGTATACGTTGATGAGATAGACGCCATCGGGAAGAAGAGATCAGGGCTGTCTCCTGGAGGACAAGCTGGAGGAACCAGCGGAGAGGGGGAGCAGACTCTGAATCAGCTGTTGGTAGAAATGGACGGAATGGCTTCCCGGGAAGGAGTCATCATGCTCGCTTCAACTAACAGAGCCGACGTTCTTGACAATGCTCTATTAAGACCCGGAAGATTTGATAGACACATTTTAATAGATCTTCCAACATTGCAAGAGCGTCAAGAAATATTTGAAAGGCATTTGAAAGTTATAGTTTTAGAGCATGAGCCATCATATTATTCAAAAAGATTATCTTACTTGACTCCAGGGTTCAGTGGAGCTGATATAGCAAATGTTTGCAATGAATCAGCTTTACACGCCGCTAGGTTGAAGCAAACAGTCGTGACCGGTGCGGACCTAGAGTACGCTGTAGAGAGATTAGTCGGCGGTACAGAGAAGCGCAATCATGCCATGTCACAAACTGAAAGGAAAATTGTAGCATATCATGAATCTGGACACGCTCTTGTGGGATGGCTTCTGGAGCACACAGATGCCTTATTGAAGGTAACCATAGTTCCTCGAACTAGCTTGGCTTTAGGATTTGCTCAGTACACACCATCGGATCAAAGGCTTTTCTCTAAAGAAGAATTGTTTGATCGAATGTGTATGGCTCTGGGAGGAAGAGTGGCCGAAGCTGTGACATTCAACAGTATCACTACGGGAGCCCAAAATGATTTAGAAAAAGTGACAAATATGGCTTATGCTCAAGTCAGACAATATGGAATGTCTGAAAAAGTAGGCTTAGTGTCTTTCCCCGAAGAAACTAAAGAGTCAGGTAAGTCGCCATATAGTAAAACTTTAAAAGCGCTTATTGATCTTGAGACACGAAATATTGTAGCTCAAGCATATTTCCGGACAGAAAAACTTTTAAAGGACAACAGGGATAAATTAGAAGTGATGGCACAGAGATTACTCGCTAAAGAGACATTGAATTATCACGATGTTGAAAATCTCATCGGGCCTCCGCCATTTGGCAAAAAGAAGCTTATTGAACCGGCGCAATTTGAAATGTCCCTCAGAGAGGCGTCCAAGCCTGGTGAACGAGCTCCAAAAGAAAAAGAGCAAAAACAAGAAAGAAATCAACAGGATGATGGCGAAGATAAAAGTTGAAGGTGTTGATTTTTTTGAAAGGATAATAGAATATATTTACTAGTAGGTTTTCATTCTTCCAAAATATCAGCTTGTTTACTGTTAAAATCAAAAATAAATTGACCAACTGTAATCATTGGAATTAAATTTATTCAAATACTGTTAACGATGGATGCCCCTTACAATGTCCCCGTAATCTACTTACTTTTATAATCTTAAAAAATTAGTCTAAAAATTGTTTTTGTTATTTCTTAAATTATATTTAAATAAATAAAGTGTAAATAATGTGTTAAACTTATTTGTTTTCTACAATTTATGAATTACACACACACCTCAAACTATGTACAGCCAGTCCTCACTTAACGGCCGGGTTTCATTCCACTGACTTGGTCATAAGGTGAATTGGTTGGTAAATAAACTCGATGTTTTCACTGCTTTTCTGATTCTATCCTTGTCCTTTAGAACAGTAGACTTGGTAGAATGCGAAAAGTAAACTAGAATTTCTTTTGGTCGACATCGTATGCTATGGAGTATCAACACAATTTAAAGTTTATAATTTGTGTACGGCGTGCAATTGATTGACACAATAAACACTGACTAAATATAGGCAATGCATATTGTAAATTATGCAAGAGGTAGGATGCTCCCTGATGTCATCAACGTAATTCAATAATTAGTGCTAGAGGTAGATGACGGGACACATCTTATAACGTCAAGTATCTTTTTCCCGCTGACGATGGGACGGTTCTCATATATTCTTCTTACCATAATACAGTAAAAATAAATATTTTCTTCATATTCAGATGTAAATCACGATACCTACTTATGGGTGACGTAGTTTTTTGTATTCACGGTTAGAGTCTGGTATTGAATGTAGGGCACCTATTCTTTCTGTATAGTATAATAAGGCATTAGGTGTCAAGTCAACTTCTATTTACATTCACAGAATCCATTGATGCCATCGTCGTGTGAATATACTGTTACGGCGTTTCTACCAATTCAGTAAGAAGGTGAAGAGGGTCCTGTTTAAATTGTTCTTACCAGCATGTATACCTGCGAGCTCTGGTCAAAATACAAGGAAGTGACGTATAACTGTCTACGGATTCAGTACAACTCATATAGAATACTGTTCGGGTTGGTGCGTTATTTTAGCGTTAATGTTTGCCGAAGGCCGTGTGCATGGATCCATTTCGCTTCTAAAACATAGAGTTGCGAGCGTAAAGCTGCGGCTGGAGCTCAGCTCAGCACCAACTCTAGTACAAGCGGCGCTCTCATGGAAAGCTAGCTCCCAGACCAAGAATGGCTTCGACTGCAGAGTACAATACAATATAATATACAATAATAGCCATGACTGAAATTTAGTATTTATATTTTATTTATATATGTCTGAACTTAATTTTTCATAATTATTTTGTTACTTGAATGTATTATTTTTATTTTTATCAGCAAGCTTGTATGAGATGTATGAATGTGGATGAGGCGAGAATTGTGTGTCAGGACAGAAGAGTGTGGTGCTCTATCCTCTCTGCCTACCCCTACGGAAGTTAGTTATTTTTATGACGAATTGGGTCTTGCATAAACAACCTGATCACGCTGGAATAAACACATTATTATTATTTATATATTTGATTCCACTTTGCTTGTAAAAGAGGCAAGTTATATCAGGAGAGATTTTTTTTAGTACCACTAAATCTTACTATCAATAGCAAAGCAATCCATGTCAAGATTTCCGTCCCTTGTACCAAAGGAAAGATTTTAAGGATTTGTTTTTGAAGCATACCAATCCTGAGTAGACTTATTAACAATATTTAATGATGTTCACTACAAGTGTATTTCTCTCAATGGGTTTAGTTTTGAGTCGATAACTTGCAGCTAGATTTCTGCATTTGAATTTAAAGAGGAGGGATAAGTATTTTCCTTTGGAGAACTGCAGAATTATTGAAATAATTAAAACGATTATCGGAATAAAATTATTTTATTTTTCAAATTTTTTATATCAATTAATTAATTATTAATAATAATAATACTATATAAAATACACATTTACAAAAATTAAAATACAACACTTAAAAAAATTAATATTAAAAGTATAGTAATAAATAATATAATCACAGTTTGGTAACAATTCTCAAATTCAAATGTTTCAATAGTTATCAAAAAAGCCACTATTGTATCACAAAAAATTCATTTTGGTGTTTTATTTTCTAACATTTAAGAATAATAATACACGTTTGCCATCGGGTAATTTTAACTTTACTTAAAATTTATATGACATTATATTCCAGATTTTTATATATTTTTGTGATTTTTTTAATTATAATGATTAATATTTTGACATTTGACTGACCCATATGACTCTTTATATATGTATTACATTCTAATGATAAAATAAGTATATAGAAACAAAACTCTATTAGATTGAATTTCAATGTTTTTATTTAGAATTTTTTATTTTTTATTTTAAAAACCTATAATTTTTTTTTCTCTTTTATATAACAAGCAGAGCTCTTCGCCCATTGTTTGTAAACGATATAGGATTCTCGAATACAGTAATATCATATTACAACTTTTGTGATACCTCATGACACTGACAATATTTCTGAACACTATTATGCACAGAACCTAGGAGCTGTTATTTGGAGTTTTGGAGACACCATTGACGACAAAACATTTTATAAAAGTTATTTCTTTTTAAAAGTATTGTCAATAGTCGCTTGATTAGCAGGCCTCTCCAGTCTTTTTAATTTGTCTTTCATAGGCAGCTTTTTCACGGTTGTTGTAAATTGATGTTTTTTTGTAGCTACAGGAAAAATATCAAGCCTTGAATGGCCTCCGAGACCGTCATAAGTAGTTTTACATTCCATTCTTTTTCGAAGCATTGGTTTGAACAAGTCTCCATTATACTGAGATTTCATTTTTTCTGACAATCTGTTTGTTTTAAATATAGAAAATTCTGTTGTCTGTAATAATACAAAAATAACAAATGAAAATGTATTATATCACCCCCGCATACAATATGTAAAATGGTTGGCCCTCTGGCTTTTTTACAATTTTGTAGAAAAATAAAATAAACATTTTATTTTCATGTTTATCCTATAAATGTTTCATGTTTAAAAATATCATTTTCAATATTTTTCATTTTACATATTATGTATAACTATCTAAAATGTTTGTCTATATAACATTTCAAATAAATTAATTTGTACTTTATTTCATATGTTATTTCACACCTTGTACTATCAAAACCAGACAATCTCGACAATATCATATATATTGTTAGATTTGATTTTACGTGTCACATCTAATGTAAAAACAAATTTAACTTCAAATATAATGCATGTGTGCAACAGACTTCCGCAGGATGCCAGCCATTAAACATATTCTATGATATATTAAAAGTATAAGGCTGACAAGAAATTTAAGATCCTCACTCTTTTAATTTATTTATAACTAATAATTTCAAGGAATTCAAATAGCACCAATAAATTGATTACGAAATTTAGTATCTCGCTAATTAATATTATCCTTTGTATGCAAGTTTCAAGATAGAGGTTTAATTCATGTATATGCAACCTTACAGCTCCTAGATTATATAGTCAGTTAACTGTTTGTTTGGATGTTCCTCTCTCATGTTTTTGATATTTACAATAATTTCTTTTTTTTTTCTTTGAATTTTAATTTTGATGATTAAAAAGAGAAACAGTCAAAATGGTTAAATGATATAGATAAAAAAATAGCTGAGTTTTGCACCAGTTCATCATTTTTTTATTATGAATAATGGGGTAAAATGTTGTAATTCTTTTTCTTGAATTTCTAATTAATGCGGATTTGAGTAATTCTATTGTTTTATTGTCGGTACCTTTAATTTTTGAATTAGTGAGATTCCTTTGTACTTTGATACATAAAAACAAATTATTTACTTATTTGGTGAATAAAAATATCAGTGTACCTTTACTGTAGAAAAAGGCGCAGAAACAGATTTTTTAAGCTGAAAACCTGCCAGTGCACTGTTTCGCTTGAGATTCAGATACGGCGACTGGGATTCTTTTGTACTCTTCACACTTTTCTAAAAGCATAAATAAATTGAAGTGAAATCTTGGTCCTGCCAAATTGAAATAAAAGAATAAAGGCATAAACAGGGCTTACCATTAATGAAAGATCTGGATCCGGCAATTTTAGAGATAATTTTGAATTTTTCAATTGCAATTCTTCATTTGCTTCATTGTTAAGTTTACGAGATTTTGGGGGACTGCAGGGATCACCTTCTTCAATGCTGTCATACTTTCTTTTGCATTTCTCATCAGGAGAAATTTCTTCATGTATAGTTATTTGGATATCTTTATTGTTTGATGAATTACTCTGCAGTCGAGACTCGAGTTCGTTTACCTTCGTTTTCAGTTGTTTTATCTCAATCTCAGCGTGCAAGAGAGATTCTTCTAATGTTCTGTAACATTTAATCAAATTTTATTGACGGCCAAGAAGATCTTATGACGAGAGTGGGCCGTGAATAAGTATTTTAATAATTTAAAACGGTGAAAGATGATAGCATTAACATTCTTTAAAATACATACAGTTATGACAGAAATTTTTTCCTGAACTAATAATATTTTATAAGTTAATCAGAGATTACTCATACTTTGCGACATGAAATATTTGTAATAATTTCATTACAATGCAATACGCAATAGTTACTTCAATGAATTGTTACATTTTTTAATTAATAAATTCAAATATTCCAATTAATAAATGAAAGCCTGAGAAAGGAGTTTATTCTGTTTATTCACCAACAGCTACTCGGATATGAAAAAACTGTATATTCTCATCTTTCTTTCAAGAGCATTTACATTTTTTTATATGCATGTCAAAATATACAGGTATTTCTCACTTAACGACTGTTCACACTCACAATCATTACTACGCCTATCCTCTGTAAGAATACTATAAAATCTCTGTCTTATTTTGACAGCAGGGAAGAGAAACTTAATGTTATAAGATGTGTCGCATCGTCTGCCTCTAACACCAAGTGGGCAACTGTTGGACTGTTAAGGAATAGCCCACGCCCTTTATTAATTTAGAGCGTATATTCAGTCAGGGTTCACTGTGTTGATTGATCGCACGCCATGAACAAATTATAAAACATTACATTTTTCATTAAAATAAAATAATTCCGATGCCCCATAGCACAGGATGTCGACCATTTTTTACCTGAAGAAAGCAACAAAGAAAGGCTTTAGATCTTGAGATGAAAATGAAGAATATCAACAACTATGGTGGTAGAAAGAAATTGATGATGATGGCACATGATTTAGGCCTAGCGTATTCGTGCATAGTGAGTTTAGTAGAATAGTTTACAAGTTCATTTATTAATCAATTTATTTTAAGGCCAGGTCGATGTGATGGAACCTGGTCATTAAGTGAGGACTGGCTGTAGTTGATTTTATCATATTGACAACTATTAGCTTCATCACGAAATATGCAGAACTACCTAAGATTACAGAATTAAAAAAGTCGTCTCTTAAGACAAATAACCTAGGCAATAATATTATGATTTTTTGTGATGTGTTAATTTTTATGATTTTTATATACTGTGTCCATCTAAATCGTCTGGCATTTGCTATTACAGGCATAGTCATCAAACGTACTTGGAAAAAATATCTTATCTTTATCAAATCGACCCCATAGAATAAACATTGTTCCAATTAACATTTTGGGCTAATTTGAGTTATTGCATGAAACGAGTTCAAATGCATTATACTTTATTTATTCTATACTCACCAACTCTATTTAACGGATATTAAAGAAAATAGCGAGAGCTGAAAGTTCCAACTGCATCAGTTATTTATTTCAAATTATGGAACATTATTGTTAATTTACAATGTTTTTATTTTATTTTTAATTTCCCTCATCTCACAGTGGTCATTGATAATACTGAAAATAAGTTAAGACCTTAAAACTGATCATATTTGCATACTCAAAACAAAATATACATGAATATATGTTGAAATTCAATGAACACTTTTGAGCTCATTATCTCAAAACAGTGTCAGGTGGAACCTTGTTATTCTGAGACGTTGAAATGAAATGGCATTTACGTGGCAAGACACGGTTTAAAGTAATAAAATTGTAGACTGATAGAACCTCTCAATAGGCTGGTTATAAGGTTAGTATAAAAGGCAATCTACAAATAGAAAAATTATATTTTTTTAAATCTTACACCATTTTTGTTTGCTGATCCATTTTTTCATTGCTCGCTTTGGACAATTGATTTTGTAGTGCTCTGACATTTTCTTGGAGCCGTTTCTTCTTATTATGCAAATCAGTAGAAGCACTAAAAGTAATGTTTTTTTTATACACACTTGAATTAATAATACTGATCTATTTTATTGTACAAAATTTAATGGTTTACTGATATATAATAATTTAGCTTACTATTTACAACTAATTTGCTCAGTAACACAAAAGGTTAGAATTTAAATTGTAAATTAAAAAAAAATATTTTCATTATGCAGTTAATCAAGAATTCATTATCATCTCTACAAAGTGCCACTGTATACCGCTTTGCGATTCACTTCACTATTGCAAGATATATTTACAGTAATTAATAGTAAAAACAAACTGAACCAGTAAAGTAGATATACGAGTGAATGTATGAAACTCATATATTTTAGGGGTCTGGACCACAGTAAAGGGGAAAGAACGATACATGGTTATTAGTATTTGAAATTATTATTTAAAATAAAACAAAAAATATAAAAAATTGCATTGAAAATAGTTCCAATAGATTCTTACCGTTTAAGAGCTGTTACGTAAGTACACATTGCAGTCATATCTGTTTGACATTTGACCATCTCTTCAACTTCTGATGCAGTCCCATAAATAATTTGTTCCAGTCTTCGAGAATAAAAAAACACGTAATAAGATAGATATGTAAACAAATTATAGATATATCATAGCGACGAAGCTATTTATATTATATTATATGGGAAGTATGGGTATTACAGGGCTTACGACCTATCTTCGACTGGCTTAACTGATCACTTTATATAATGTAACATTCACCATTCCAATCAACCTCCATGTCTATCAAATTTTTGGATGTTGTATATATGTTACTATGTAGAAACACTTCATGTATTAACTACAACATGAAGTGTAGACTGATATAAATAGCTTTGTCTCTATGAGATATCTATAATTTGTTTAATAACAATGCCTTTGGAAGTAAAAATCTAGTAATTGTATGTTTTTGGACATATTCAAATATTGTTAGGATAGATATGTATTCACAAAAATTAAATTTGTGGTACCAAATTCTATACAATATTTACCCATAGATTTTAAACCTAAAAAAAACACTAATTTGGTGTGTTACTACAAGGTTAACAGGTGTGTGTGAAATAATAAAAATGATATGTGTATTTATATTTAACAGGTACACAAATGTCAGTGTAAACGGAAACTCCAAATGTGCAAAACTATACCATAATATGTTAGATGTCTCAAATCCATTACTTTTTATGAGAGTACACAACTTGGCTAGTTATTTAAAGTATTTAATAAAACCCCCACTTTTATTGGCTGTACAGTACAATATATCCACAATATGTGTTATAAAAGTATGTTAATGTTTTCCAAATACCCAAAATTCAAATTTATAGAAAACAAATTATTTTTATATCTGTACATTAATTAATTACAAATTATAAATGCCAGTAGAACTTTGATAGAAGATAATTTCATAAAAACTGCAAAAACTCCACAAATGCATTTTTATAAAATTTACAAAGGTTGTTTTGGCACTGATTTGTACATAAATGTACTTACATATTTGTATTAAAGGAGAATAAGAAAAATAAATAAATTGTATTTGAAGATGAAAATATTTACCCTTTTAAAAGAATCACATTATTTTGCAGCTTTTCTTTTTCATTGCGTAGTTGGGTAACTTCCTTACATTCTACTTTTAAGTAGTCCACTTGTTCTTTTAATCCTATGATGGCCACTTCTTTAGTCTTTAATTTATCTTTCGTGCTCAGAAGTGTTTCCCTACAAAATGAGAAATGAAGTTGTAGGATTCGTGTGGTAATCATTAAAATCCTGAATTCTCAGTATAAAGACGCAAAAATTGAGATTTCTTCAAAATAAACAAGGACAGAGAAAAATGAAAGAGACCTTGGAGAGGCCTTCATCCGGAGTGGATAAAAAACAGTTTTGATAATGATGACAAAATAAATAAAAAATATATTGTATTTATGTTATGTGAAGCAGTAACTAGACGGTTAAACATTTTAAAGAATTCAACTAAAATAACTTTGTATTATACAATATTTAACCACTTGGGTTTTATTTTTTGATGCCGACCAGTTTCGGAGTGATCACTTCTGCGACAGAGCAGAATAAAACTAATCCCC
Organism: Eubasilissa splendida; assembly: GCA_031772225.1. Classification (NCBI taxonomy): domain Eukaryota; kingdom Metazoa; phylum Arthropoda; class Insecta; order Trichoptera; family Phryganeidae; genus Eubasilissa; species Eubasilissa splendida. The sequence goes on from CM062856.1 coordinate 20,558,233, forward strand.
AATATCCAACGGACATATGTTTGCAATGCTACAATGATATAATACGCTATGACTTGAAAAATTATAAAAAGTAAGTACTTTTTACCATACAGTGTATATTGTGACTTAAAATACTATACATTTTTTTAAAATAAAGATGCGTATACGGCATACATATCACATCAATATTCTTACTATTTTCAAACTAAGCTAAACGCTTGTGCTATGAAAATAGGACTAATTTGCTGGTCTCCTGGAACGAGGTGCGAACTCCCGACCAGTAGATCACTAGGCCAGTGTCATAATCACTAGACCAACAAGCTACTCATTGTACCCTTCATTTGAGGTACCACTATGTTAAAACACTTGGGACAAAATGCACATTTTCCGTTGTCATTGTTTCACAAATTATTTTGATAGCACAAATAAAATCTGCGCATTGAATCCAATTTCCTATTACACGTTAGTATATATTTTTAATATTAATTTTCACTGAAGTTTGTTAATATACACACTACAGTAATTACTTTGTCCTATGTCTATGGTGTATTCTTTCATAATTTGAACATGTTCTAGGGCTTTACTATTTAGATGCTCACTCAGATTTACTGCACTGTTGTTGTAGTTTCTGATTTTCATCTTTTTGTTGCTTTATTTCTTTGTCTTTTTGCTTCAATTGAAATTCCACATTGTCGAGCTTGGCTTGCAATGACCCAGCATCCAAAGTTATCCCTTCTGTGTTAAGAAGATTGAAGTAAATACGAAAAATTGTTTTATCCGTTGTCTTGGTTCTGCACTGCGGGCATGATTTTGACCTAGAATGTAAAAATAACTAAATAAATAGTGACCTACATAATAAAATAAAGGCTAATAAATATTTATGAAAATTTATAACCATTAGTTTTATGTGATGATAATGAGAAGGTTGGGCGTGGTGACCATTTTGGAAGTTCAATTTAAACCATGGCTTATATAAAGTTTTTTAACGAAAAAAAAAAATGTATACATGTCATATCAATATTCTTACAAACTAAGCAAAGTACTTGTTCAATAAAAAATATGGAAACATCCAAACTCTTGACCACTTGGCTTTCTTATCGATAGATCAAATCATTTAAATCAGTTGAGTAAAGTTGGCATCACGGCATAAGCCATTTTAAAATTTAAATATTATCTCGGGACAAAAAAGCAAGCAGTCAAATTCACATCTATTAAAGAAAAATTCAATACCTTTCCATCCATTGAAGTAAACATGTTTGATGGAAGGCATGTCCACAGCGCGTAGCAAATATTTCATCAGACGGGGTGAAGAGATCACTACATATAATGCAATTCACATTCATCGTCAATTGTATCAACTACTGTACCCTGAAGTAATATATATATTTTAAATAAATTGTAGCTTAAAAATCCTAGTTATTGTAAGCATAATAAAAACTAATTTATTTTGTTTAACGTTAAGGTTGTATACCTTTATATGCAATGTAGTGTATTTTTAAAGTAAAAAGACAAATCTAAATAAGCCTTTAACTAATATTGTAAAATTAATACATGTCATTATCAAATCTACAAATAGTCTTATTATAATTAAAGTAATGTTAAATAAATTTTAAAAAATTCTCGACTGTTGAAAGTAAATTTGAATACTATGAATATTTAGCGTTGTCGAAAACTGATGTATAATACCTTTTATAACAAGAGATTTAAATGTAATAAAAGAAAATTGTAACTGAACATTTAGAAATTAAAAGAATCATCGATTAATAAGAAAAGAAACTAATGATACTTATAAAATAATACACGACAAACTTACAAAAAAAACACATTTAAAATTTATCAAGACGACGCGATATGTCACAATAACAATGTGATAGGTGACGAGCGGCTAAAATGAATGCATCTGCTGCTACGAAAAAATAACCTTTAAGTTATATTTTAACGTACAATTAAATAAATTATTCCATGCACTTTGGATTAATTACAATTAGATAGTAAAATTGGTAAGCTTCCTAAAATATTGTTTTTTTCTAAAACTTAAGACTTCCTTATTAGAAAATAAATAATTTATTTAGATAGCCATTTGAACGCGCTCCCATTGCAAAAACCGAGACAGGAGATAATGCTCAGACTTTTTTGAAGAAACAAATTAATTTTATTATTGAATATACTTTAAATGAATTCTTAAAGTATTGAGGAGAATACATTCTTATTGTTAAGTTGTAATTATTCAGAACATAATTAATTCATTAAATTTGTATTAAATCCTTAAAGCTTACCTTTCAATAATAATTCATATTTTCGATTTTTTTTTACGAAGATTGTGGGTCATTTATATTAGAAATTAAACACTAGATTAATCTTTTTTTAAAATGATTACTTAGGTAGGATCTTTACACTAATTTAAAACTAATAAACTCAATGCCATAATCAAAACAATACAAGTATTATAAGATTGGTCGCAACCATGTAATTCATTTTCTGCGTGCCACAAAATTGCCTTAATATGGAAAATTCTTGCATATACGAAATATATTTTCTTATAAACTTGAACCCAAGATTACGCAGACAATTTTGAGTTGAGACAAATTAACAAAATGTCAAAAATTAATTTAGTTATAAACCATTCAATTAGCAGGACATATTATCAATTATCGACGTTTTTAAAATACTTTGTTTTAGTGAAAAAAATACGCTTTGAAATAATATATTGTATTTACTCACAATTGAGGCTTCAGCTACCACTTAAAATAAAGTTTTGGAAAAATAACATTCTCTTGAACAAAAATAAACATTGTATGTGCGTTATTTTGTATGTAAGTCGCAATTAAATATTCCGTCTATATGTAGCACTGTTGTTTTTTAAACACTACCTGTTTGTTTCATAATTGTGAGAACTATTACTTTGGACATGTATATATGTGTGTGTGTGTGTGTTAGGAGAGTGAGTAGATGAGTGGTGGTCGACAATACTTATAAGAGGTCGTCTCTGGGGGAACGGGTCTCTTTCCGTCGCCACTTCTCCATAACTACTAGTCGATCTCTGAATTGTATAATTATAATTTACTGTAAATACTTCTTCTAATAAACATCTCATTGTCACCTGCACACCGAGTTTATTATTACAAGGAACTGAACCCATGTAACTCGACAGAGAGAGGATCTGGTGGTACTTTAAAAGTCATCACAATCATTGAAGTAGTAATTATAAAGCACAAAACGGCAACGTGGTGTTTTAAATCGATAATTTTAAACAAAACCAATAAAATGCGTCTAACATAATAATTTTAAATTTAGAACATTCCCACACAGTCCCATTTCCTAAAAATTAATTACTTTTTTATTTGTCCATCTTATCAAAATAATCACATAACACTATCGTTTTCCATCTGGTTTATGTCAAAATGATAGCTTTTTCCCTAGCTCGGGCCACGTGGCTCTTCCAAATCCGCGATAGTTAATTGTCCAATAGGTCTGAATCTGATACCCTCGCTTAATCGACGTTGGAGCATAACAGATTGTTGAGAGCAGTGGCATAGTCTTAGATTATGGTGGTTATTGATTAATGAACATCCGATCAACTGATATTTTTACGCGAAATGGAACCGGTCATAAAAATTGCAAACGTAGCTGAATTGAAAATTTTGTTCGCAATCTGATTATATTAAAATCTAGTGTTTGTGTACTTGGGAAGTATGTTCAATAATTATGAATTTCTATTGAAAACTTATTAGCTTAGGTAAGAATAACGCTAGATAATGGGACTCTAGTATCAACATTAATATATGGAAGTGAAGCCTAGAGCTGACAATAGAGGAGCTCAGTGCAAATGAGCATGACAAATCCATACGTATGAATGACTAAATTAGTTAAGAATAACAAATTAGAAGCGAATATAAACGCGTTGTATTCACTCTTAATGTGTTAATTCTTTACACTATCAGAAATGAATTTGCCTCATATATGCTTGAGTTTAGCAAAGCGAATATGATTAAAAAGTGTCGCTTAGATGGTTCAGTCACACGGAATGAATGAATGAGGAGAGAATGGTAAGAAAGATTTAATGAAATACCGGTTGATGCAATCTCCCGAACATTGCTGGAACTACAACTGCTTATCGTGAACGTAAAAAAGTCACGATAGAGTAAAAATAAAACACACGAGTTATACGCTGAACGCGGCTGAACGACCATTAAATTTTTCTCACTGCCAATTGTTTATCGAAATATTTACTTCTTTACCATAAATTCGTTGTCTATTATCATAGCCAATAATTTCCGGAAGTTCCAAGAAACGTCAAACGCTCATTGTTATCTATGTTATGAAAGGCATGTAAACATGGCGGAGTCCTGCTGCAAAATTTGTTTTATGAAATGTTTATTTGTTTCATCCTACTAATTTCATAGAATTTTGAAAAACGTGAGTATTTTTTGAAAAGTATTATCGTAAATGTAGATATTTAAGGTATAGCTTCATTTAAAAAAATAGTTTTTACAATTACAAAATCATAATTTCTCACAATTTTGTTATTATTTTAAATTACAATTTAACATATAAATTGAGCGCTTCTTAGAAAACGTGTACCTCAGAATGTCTATTATTTATTTTCTCAGCCACAATTCATTTAAACGATGGCAATTATAATTAACTCGAGGCTGTAAATATTAAAATAACCTAATGTTGTTTTCCGTACACTATTATCATTTTTTTTTTATTAAATCTGATGTATACGCTTTTTACACGATTTATTTTTGCAGATATCACTCACTTAAGTTATTAACAAGCAATTGTGAAATAGTATGTTGACAATATGTTATTTGAATATCATACTTTTTGACATACGTTACGTTAAGGAAAATTGCCGCGGTTGACAATATAAGGCCTCTTATTTATTATAGACTGGCGTTCTTTTATTATCTTTTACATCAATATTTATAAGTGTTTCACTTACAGGTTATCATTATTTGTTTGGAGAACATTATTAATTATTAGTGTATTAGTCAAATTAATTTTTAAAAACTAACCATATAAATATCTCATATAAACGCGAAATTTCAGGAAGCATGTAAAGAAAATTCAAAATAAGCAAATATGTAATCGGAATTATTCATTCACTCGATGCAAAAAAATTTGTGCAAAGAAGACTTGAGTTGAAAACTGCAATTGATAATGGATTTTCATTACTAAACCTTACAAATGAAGAATGAAAGGTATTCAGCCTATTTTATGCAATATTTACTCTTAATAGTAAAATTAGTTAGGCGTTGCCGCTAACTAAAAATAAATATTTTATGATTGCAATACTTCAACAGTAGAGCATGTTTAAAATGTCAAACTCGGGTTACCTGTATGTGTACACCCTGCTGGGATTGAGTTTTTCTCGGTATTACATTTTTGGATATGTGAATGTGTCGATATGTAAATAATGTCATGAAGCGCACACGCAATTTGGAGTGGTTCACGTTATAGAATCAATTCTTGAATTAAATAACACCATAACAGTACGAAAAAAACTGGCTACTTTAACACAGACTACTGTCTAGTAAAGTAGCCAGGACAACGCTGCATATATCAGAGGTGAAGTCTACTCCATACCACACAATAAACTATGAGTATATATATTTACCATGTTATAATTATAACCTCTGTTACAACAAAAATATGTATGCCAATAAAGTCTAAATAAATAAATGTACATTATCACAACACTTCAATTCGTGGCACGCAGGTCCTCACTCTACCAAGATGATGGCTGACTAAAAACATGATGAAATTACGAGTAATGGTTACTAACACTTTCTTGATTGAAGCATGTGACAATTCCACATGCTCTAAATCAAATCGGTCAAAAATGAAATTCTCCAAAATAACAATTAAAAGGAATCAAAAATATACCGATCGAGTCCATAATTAATGCCGTTAGTGTACACACAGCGCAACAAAAATAGCCGCACCTATTGAAAATGTAATTTCAACAGTTTTGTTCACTTTATCAACTGTGTTTTGCTAACTTCGTATATATATTTTATGTAAATAAGGCAACATATATACATACTTTTGTTTCAATAAATATACATTTTATAGCATTCAACGGTTTAATTATTGAAGACTTCATTTATTAGGAAACACTTCCAGAAATGTCTCTTTGGACTAAATCAGTCATTCTTAATTCAAAATGATTTCTATGTGTTTCTATATCAATGTTATTTAATTTTGACAAAAATATTTTAAATTAAATTAAATTAAATTAAATTAGAAGGATTTTAAAGCGAATTTATTATATTAAACATCAAATCAATATTTTGTTTGATACCCTTTGGAACGGATTACACTCTGAATATGTCTCGGCATTGATTTATAAAGATTGTGTATGTATTCCACTGTAATTTTTTCATACCATACGCTTTCTGTGTTTTTTAATTATTTAAAATTTTGGATGATTTTTTGCTGATATTTTTACTCATTAACCTGTTAGCTGCCCAGAAAAATCGTAGGTGAAATAGCATCATGCCACCATATTGGCACCAAAATTCAAAATTTGCAGGCTAGCTTTTTCAAATTTTATTTTTACGAAAAACCATGAAAACATTGGTATAACTAAAAAAAAATACGTGGGTACTATTTCACCATTAGCATCTATCGATCACAATTTTGTACGGTTTTGAGATGAAAAAAAGGAAAAAATAAAAGTTGATAGTGTTGTCAGGCCATAACACTTGGAACATTATTATTTATTTTATATTTGTTTTTGGAAGGACTACATTAATGTGATGCTTAAAAAAATATATATTAGCACTTCACAACTACGTACGCATTACATATCACACTTATATAGCACTAACAACACGCATAAAATGATGCCGCGGCAATGGCCAATGCTGCCTAACGGCGCACTCACTGTATTTATAATAAAACGCTCAATATTAATTTTAATTAATAACTAAAAAAAGAATATCTTATTCACTTCAATTACTTGGCAACAAAAACGAAAAATATTGCGAAGGTACGTCAAAATCTAGCTGACAATTTACTCAAATTGGAACGTTCCAGATACTTTCCAACTTATTGCGTCTTTCTCATCATCGACTCTGCGGTAGTAACAAGCATATCGGGAATATCTAAAAAGTCGGCAGTCTCCACTAACGAAATAAGTCACCTTCTGCCATTTTGTAAAGTAAAAATAAAATCAAAAAAGTTTTCGAAAATTCGATAACTGTAAAAATATCAGCACTTTGACGTCGGCATGTGTGTTCAGTTTCTAAATTTAATAAAATTGCGATCTGGCAACGCAAAAGTAAGCGCCAATTGTCAATTTTGTATGGAGGAAAATTGTCAATTTTTACTTAGTTGAAGTTTCGTAAACATTGTGATTCGGTAAAAGTAATAAAACGACCACTCACTGCAACAACGGGCATTACAGTGAAGAAATGTAGGGTTCTTCAGGTACCTGATAAGCGAATTGCTCTTCCTGGAAGCGGACCGCTTTCTCCCGTTACCTACTTTGAGTTTTATTGATGCTTCATGGGAATTTTTGTACCTAATTAGGGGTGCAGCTATTTTTGTTGCGCGGGTGTATGTCTTGTTAGTATTTATATTAAGATTTTTTTATATAACTTTTTAATTGATTAATTTAATTTGTATAAAAAATACCACAGTACTATGTTCTGAAATTACAACTTCACAGCAAAAATGTGTTTTTCTTTAAAAATTGTATCAAAGTTTATCCAAATTTAATATAATGGATTGACTTAATTCTGGCATCTCAGCGCGCATTACGCAAAGGTATTTGGGGTTCATTGCAATATGAAGTTGATTGCTTTAAAAATGGAATGATAGATGTACCAATTATAAAAATATACAGAATATAAGTTCCAAATTTGTCATAAATGTTGTTAGTTGATGTAGTGGATTAGTAACATAGATTAGATAGGAAAAGGTCCAGGTTAGAATCCCGGTAGCAACCAAATATTTTTTCGATAGATCGATCTTTATATTTGATAAATTTGATTTATATTAAAAATACCACATAACCTATGTCCTGATATTGCAATTTCACAAGATAAATGTGTTTTCATTAAAAAAAAGTATTTATCATAAAAGTAATAGATATTTTATTATTTATGCCAAAATAAAGCCTTGTTGAATTTGTAAAATACATTAAAAGTTGATATGTGGCGCAGGTGCGATGATGAGATGGTCGCGGGGGGCGCGGTGAGGCGATGCAGGCGGAGGGCGGCCGCGGGTGCACGCGCTCGGTGAGCGAGCTGTACGCGGCCGACGAGGTGGAGCTGCTGTTGGAAGAGCTGCGCGGGTTGGAGCGGCCGCCCACCGATGTCCAGGACTTTGAGATTGCAGGCAGCCAAACTGGCGGGGCAGGTGTAGTCAGTGGCTCGGTGCATTCGTGGGACAGTCACCCCCATTATCGACGCACACCGCCACCGCCGCCTGCTCGAGTGGCTCCTCTTTATTGTCACGCAGGGCACCTGGCTACCAGCGTGGGAGCACTCCGGCTTGCAGTTGCCGTAAGTTAAAATATGAAATTATGTCTGATTTTAATTTATTTTCCTAACTTTTTTAACATTCAATAAGATTACTATACGTCTGTTTGAACATGTGTTTCATGAATAAGGCTTGGGTGCACAAACTTTTTCATTTGGGGAACAATTTTTTAATAAACAGGTAGTGATTTTTTTTGCTGCAAATATATATTTTTATCTTAACACACTAACGGCTGAAGGTTATTAATACCCATTAACTGGACTAGTGTCTAACTGTGGGAAGAGTATTAATCAGTTTATATAAAGTTTTTTTTAATTGGAAAAATGTAATTAAACTCAATCATTTCCTTTGGATATCATATTAGAGCAATTAAATCGAAATTTCATGTTATATTTGTACAACTGGTCCATAAAAGATAATTTTAGCGCTTAAATGAAAAGTAGAAAATACAACAAACAAAAACCATTGGTGAATCATTTGAAGCCAACATTTTTGTGATATATATACAGTAGAACCTCGATTATCCGGACTAATTGGGGATAAAGGTAGTCCGGATAAGGAAAAATCCGGAAAATCGAAAAAATCATAATTGACAGTGAAAGACATGTACATACAGTACGAATAATTTTCATTTGTCTAGATTTAAATATAGCTTCAATATTCAATTATTTTTAATTAAGAAATTCAATAATCGATTTTTGCTTAAAGCTAGCTGTTCTTTTTGAAGCTGCTAAATCGCGAATACTTTTAAGACATAAGTTGTCCTGAGTTTCACTCTTCTTGGCTCTCAAACCACTTCATGGCGACATCTAAACACTGAAAAGCTTCAGAATGTGTAGGACCAATATCTCTTACTTCGCAAATCTTCATCTTCTCGATCTTGTTCATCTGAGACAGATATTTCTTTAATTATTTCCTCATCATTCAAAATTTGGAATCCAGGATCGTTCACATCGCAATTTAACCACTCGGTTACACTGAAATTTGTGTTATTGCTTCCGCAATGTCTCCTATACCACTTTCTACTGTGTTACTGGAATTTACTAATGGTCTTTTCTGATAACTGTTTCTTCATTATTTTCGTCTGTTAGCATAAGCATCTGTTTTCTATATAAGCGTTTTACTGTTTCTATCACACCCTGATCCATCAGTTGTATTACTGACATGACGTTTGGTGGAAGAAATTTTACCGTAAACATTTCATCGATCTGGTTTAAACATTCTATAGATGGGTAGGACGGTGCATTGTCTAGTAATAATAATGTTTTTCCTCTTTTATCTATGGAGTTTTGATATTTTTGCACTTCTGGAATGAATTGCTTTTCGTACCATTGTTTAAAAATTTCACCATTCATCCAGGCTTTTTTCTGATGGTCATATTCAACCGGAAGACTTCTGATATTTTTAAAGCATCTGGGGTTCTTTGATTTCCCAATGACAAGCAGTGGGAGTCTGTGTCTGCCTGCTGCATTGGCACACACCATAATGGTGACACGTTCTTTACTAGTTGTGTACCCTGTGCAGTATTTTCACGCCTTGATGCTAAAGATTTATTGTGTAGTTTCTTCCAATTTAAACCGATCTTGTCAGCATTGTAAATAAATTCTTCGTCGAATCCTTTCTTCTCCACGAACACCTTCAATGTGTCAATGAAAGTGTTTGCTAAAGGTATGTCAGCAGAAAGCTTTTCCCAGTGAACTTCAAGTTCCCTGATACCATGTCGTCTTTTGAATTTTTCAAGCCAGCCTGAAGTTTAAAGAATCTCAAGAAAGTATCGCTGTCACTTACACACGCATCGCCGCTCTCACTCGCGCTGCTCCAAATGATTCAATTGATATCCATAACCAGCGGTTCGTGTAACAACGCATATTGTATCACCACTGAGTGTTTGTTTATTTTGAACAATCCGGATAATTGAGGTTCTACTGTAATTACTATTCATATTGTTGGAGTTGGAAAGCCCATGGAATTTTTATTTTTTCTGTCAATCTTTGTTAAACATCTCTTTAGTATTTTTATGACAATACGGAAAGGTAAAGAAACCTATGTTTTATATTTAGGATATCGAAGAATTCCAGTTAAAATGTCTCAAATTGACGTCCAATATAACTATAAGAAAATTTTATTGAAAAATATTCAGCAATTTATGAGATATGGTGAATTTAATTGTTTACCCGCATTACGTAACCAGTTTGCACGGGAAGATACCCGGCGGAAATGTGTTAATAGTTTTTTTTCAAATCATTTTTGTGATTTGAATTTTTTTATATTATAGTATAAGCCCTAGATGTAGAAACACAAATTAATTATATTTTATTTTGTAAAAATGAAAATAAATTTTATACCATATTCTCGGTACTGTTTAATCATCGAGAATCATTTTTATAGACTTTCATAGTTTACATGAGTTTTTCTATTAAAATGTTCTATGACATACTTTATTTTAGTATTTATTTTATTAAATCTACACAAATTTATTTCCTTTACAATTCAGGAAGTAATTGTTTCATGCTTGTGAATCTTACAAATTGTTTTGTGACAGGCTGCACATCAAAGTTAGTTTTTATGTTATTTTTTATGGACAAAACTTACACCTTTTCTTTTTAATGATTGAGTTTTTTCATTCCTTTCTCGAGTATTATCATATGGGCTTCTTAATTTGTGAACATCGCTCCGCGATCCGACATTCACTATTTTTGGATGCGCGGCGAGTACGCTCATACATATTTCACAGAAAAGGCCCTTTCGGAGGCTACCAGCTAAGTGTGGTGTAACCATTTACACTTATTGGCAATCTTTTTGGGGCCACCAGAAGACCCTGTGGTTGCTAAGTAGGCGCGGCGCACCATAATACTAACTCGGGGAGTGGGATCAGCATCCTTTGTATCCCTCTCCACGGAATGTTAGAAAGGAGAACGCCAGCAGGTAGAATGAAGCAGTAAAAAATTAGCTCAAAACGTTGACAATATATGATTTGGCGCCAGCGGTAAGAGCCGAACCCGCAATAATAACTGTCGTAGATACATTTTTAGGCAATTATTCACATTTTTGTCAATAACTCATTTAAATCTCATCCAATAATATTCATATACAGTAGACTCTCGATTATCCGGGATGTTTTGAATTTTAAAAGTCATTGAATTTTATAAAAACCAAAATGTTCTACGTGCCCATAAGGGCCTAAATAGGTGTTTAGAGTTAAGCACATCAGTTGTCATCGTGTCCGAAAACATAAGTTGTTATTATGTAGCTTTCAGTTTGTTTTAAAGCTTTATTGGGGTTGATTATGTCCGGTTGTGTCATTAAGTCGCATGTTTACAGTAGTGTCGGTAAATTACGAAAGTGGCATTGCGTTTTCTCCATATTCATTTAGGGGTGTTACAGTTTTTTTTTTTATTGTAAAAAGGTGTTTTATTTTTAATAATGGATAAATGCAAACGAGTTGTCCTTTCAATTGAACAAAAGCTAAAAATTGTTTGAAAACGGAGCAATGGTTAAATTTTTAATAAATCAATATAACCAAACCATACACAACATGAAAAAAAAGAGATAACTGGTAGATTTTATTTTAGATAGACCAGCAGAAAAACGATGAAATTGTCAACACATGAGGATCTCAACAAGGCCATGGTTTTGTGATTCAACCAACAAGGGCGGAAGGTATTCCTGTCTCTGGGGCTGTTTATGCAGCCAAAGCAAAATATTTTTACAACAAATTAAAGTTGCAGAGAGATTTTAACACATCTTATGGATGGTTAATTCGGTTAAACAGAGACATGGCATCCGACAAATTACCATTCAAGTTGAAAAATTAAGCTCTAATGAAATAACCGCACAATAATTCATCACTAAGTTTCAAGCATTTATTGAAACCGAAGATCTTACGCCGGAGCAAATTTACAATGCCGATGAAACCGGGTTATACTGGAAATGTCTCCCGTGGAAAACTTTGGCCTACGAGACTGAATTAAAAGCTCCTGGACATAAACTTCAAAAATAGCGACTAACGGTTCTTTGCTGTAGTAATGCCTCCGAATCTCATCTTCTGAAACCTTGTGTAATTGGCAGGGCAAAAAAACCACGAGCTTAGAAATATTAATGTTGAATTTACCTGTCGTTTACTACAATAACAAGGTCAGCCTGGATGGACAGAGAGATATTTTCCAGTTAGTTCAAAACCAAATTTGTGCTATCAATGCGCTAATATTTATCATCTTTAGGTTTGCCACAGAAAGCTGTTCTATTATTGGACAATGCACCGAGTCATCCAAACGCGGAAGTTTAAAGATCAGACGATGAAAATATTTTCGTGAAATATTTACCGCCAAATGTGACAGCTTTAATACAAACGATGGATCAAGGTGTCATCCAGAATCTATTGCAGAAACTTGCTACTTAAGTTAGCAACAGAAAATAAAACTGACTTATTAAACATTTTGGAAAAAATTGACAGTATTGGATGCAATTTATGAAATCTCGGCGGCGTGGAAGTCGATATGAAACATTACTCTAAAAAGGTCTTGGCGTAAAATTTTTCCAGGAAATGATAATGAATTTTTCGGATTTAAAGAAAATCACAAAGAAGTGTTAAAAACTTTCCGACAAGTTGATGGGTGCGGGGATGTTGATGAGCAATCGGTTCGTGGAGTGCGTGATTTTTGCTTATTGTAGAGAATTTTTTTTACATTTTTGGATTAACCGGGAATTTGATTACTCAGGATTTTTTTTACCATCCATCCCGGATAATCGAGAGTCTACTGTATGTCTCAAATTATTTGGAAATATTTAATGAAAGATTAGCCAGAAGGATAACAACATTAACATAATATTTATCGCATAATTCATATTTTTACAAATACCTGGGTCAAATATGACCCACCACCGGAGAAGATGGATTAAACCTGTGTTGAGATAGGCTTTATACTAGTAACGATATTGGGCTTTATAATAGTGATTGTGTGATTTATGTTTGATTGTAATGATGATGGTAACTGTAATTATCTGTATTTCAGTGAGCAATCACTGCTACACTAATAACCAATAAACTAAACCTCTGTTTGTTAAATCGCATTTATCAATCATCATTACGGCATTACCCCATCACAAATTTCACATACGCCGTATATTTCAGTTAGCCTCCTTGCTGTGTGTCTGCCTGGAGTACGCAGCGGGCGGGGCGGAGCTGTGGTTACTGCCTGGTGCGGGCCGGCTGCGGCTGTTGCTCGCTACCGGCCTATTCTCCCTCATGGCCAGCTCTGCACTACTCTTCCTGGATATCTCCCGACTAGTACATCTATTTCCCTTCAACTGGGCCAAGTTGGTGAGTTTGTCTGCATAACCCGGATCTTTTGCACATTCATGTTTAGATCATTTTAAAGAAAGCATCATATTAAGTTACGTATGATAGAAACATCCCGCGAATCATAGCATAACTAAATTGAATGGCCCCTTACTAGCTTATTTGGTAGATGGCAAGTCAAGGAGCAAACATATTTTATTCATGATCATTGTCACTTCAATTTCAACTTTTATTATCTCTTGTTGCTAACTCCTTGCTGTGAGAAATGGTAAATATTGACCTTTATGAAATCAATCGCAGACGAACAATTGTTTTTGCTTATTGGTTGCTTTGCTACCACTGGTGGTCACCGCACGACCAGTGCTGTAGCCACTTTGCGGCCAATGTTGACCGCTGCACATCTACAGCCAATTTCTTCTAATAAAGTTTAATAAAAATATAATTTATTAGAAAAAAATGGAAGTGGTTTAACACAACTTAACTTAACCAATAATAATTACCAAAGAATAATAGTAACAAAATATATTTATTGTTAAGAAAATGACAATATAGGTAATGTATTAGGATCCGTAATTATTGAATCAAAATATAATGGAACTGAATTAGCAGAAAATATTGATTATATTATAAGTATTTTCAGTTAATTAATATCTAGGATAATGAGCTATAATTTCGAAGCGTAGAATTGGAATCATTCTTTAGTCTTGTCATTTTGACAGATGTTTGTAGTTTATCTATGAAAAGCATTGTATACTTTGTGTGGTCGAGTTATAATACGAGGGCGAGTCAAAAATTATCTGCACTTTCGCCGTAACACACTTTCAAGGTTGTCATACTGCCTGCGCATGCGTGCTTAGAGTTGGTACGACTGCGGTCATATATGTGAATTTTGATCTCGATCGCGTTGTATGCCTTTCGGCTATTACAGTGTAAACATGTCCGCTCCGTTAACAGTTTGCACCGAGGAGGAACAATGAGCAGTGATCCGATTTCTCTGATTTGATTTGATTTGTGTGAAAGGGGCCGAAATTCATTGTAGACTTTTATCACAATACGATGACAGTGCTTATCACGTAAAAGTGGTTTTTTTGTGGATCAAAAAGTTTAAAAGTGGCCGGACGAGTGTGACATACGAAGAGAGAGCAGGACGCCCGTCAACCTCCACCACGGACGACAAGATTCAGCAAGCTCTAGAGATGGTTCTAGCAAATAGGCGAGTTACCATCGGTGAGGTAGCATCTTTTTTGAACATCAGTCATGGTTCTGTGTAAAGTCTGCACGTGATGGGTACCAAGACAGCTTATTGCAGAACACAAGCCAATACGGCTCGCCATACCATTCAAACCATCAATATTTTAAATTTTGAGGTATTGGAACACCCTTCCTACAGCCCAACTCATGCTCCTTCCGACTTTCATATATTTGGGCGCTCAAGAATGTTTTGCAAGGTCATCGATTTCCCACAGACTTAGACGTGCAGGAAGCGGTGCAAAAGTGGCTTCGCGACCAACCGAAAACCTTAGGAGGAATACGCAAGCTTGTGGACTGCTGGACCAAGTGCATTGACAAGGGAGGTGACTAAGTAAAAAAATTATCTACATGTTGAACCTACCTTTGTATAAATAAATTGTAGATCGAAAAATGTAGATAATTTTTGACTTGCCCTTGTAGTATATACATGACAGCAGGAAACTTCCTAATGATTTGATACAAAGAAATGCTACGCTGGTATTTTTTCTTACTGGCAGTAAAAACAATGTACACACTACTTGAATGTGAGCCCGCATAGTTGATGTATTTATAGCCAGTTATTTAAATATTCAGTAAGTACAAAATATGTCAAATTTATTCTAAATAATTGTTTTTTAGAAGAAAAAATCTTTATATAATCTCATTCTATTCTATACAAGTTAGTAATTTAATTATTGTTAGTGTATGTAAAACTTAGCCTTAAGACATTTTACAACTAATTGATTTCATATTTTAATTACCATAAATTGTCAATTATCTCAGTTTGTCTGCGGAATATGATGCATTGATACAACTGTAATTTTCTTTCCCAACAGAATGCGTGGCTGTATATTTGTGTAGGATTTATGTACATTGTGGCCGGCTCTATAGCACTTGATGCAGTTCTGAGTGATGACTATTGGTGGGTGCCAGTCAACACTACCAATATGCTCATCGCTTCATCTGTGAGTATTTTTACACATCTAATCTCTATCTACCTACACCCTCTGCTTCCTTCTATCTTCCCCTGCATAATAAGTTGTAAAATATTTTTTTAGCCAAAAAAGAATACATTTAAAATAAAGGTAATTGCTTTACTAGACGTGGTCTGTTCCAAAGCAATTACCTGTACAGTTTTTACAAGTTGTATATTATTAAAGTAAAATCAATAGTTATAAAAAAGACTTTTATTTATAGTATAGTTGGAGATAAAAATGTGTAGGTAGCTAGATTAACACAAATGACAAATTACTTTCATTTGGTTTTCTACCTACATCAGGCAACTACTTTATTATTTTTTGTTTAAATTCATTAATCACTTTTGACCCTTTGAGATCTAGTGGCAATTTATTAAATATAACAAAATAAGAAAGATCGTTGTTCAAGTTTTATGTTCACTATTGGCACTAAAAATTTTCCAAATGTTTTGCTTTTTCCTTTGATTTGAATCGTGAATGTGAAATTAAGTTTTTTCATTGTGGAGAATGTGTCCAAAATTACACAGCTTTCCTTGTATTTCTGTTGATTTATTTATATGTCTTAATTAATTATTAATGTGCTCAACCCGGACCCTACCATTAACCTTATACTGGTCTGGTCTGATTTTTCTTATTTTCTTCCCCAGCGCACATAATGTTAATAATAATTTATCAACTTTGTTTTATAAACTACTGTGCGTTATTTATTTATATTCAACTGGTTTCGGAATAAGACCTTTTCCTTTTCTTTCAAATAGGCAATCCACCCTTCAAGCCTTTTCCTTCATCGGGATGAAAAACTATTTTTTCATCTCGATAAAGGAAAGGGTATTTTTCTGAAACCGGTTGAATATAAATAAGTAACGCAAAGTGGTTAATAAACTACTCATTATTAAAAATGAACCACAATGAATTTGTTTTAAATATTAAAAATACACAGATAATAGTGCACTGGTCCTTAAAATTGCACAAAAAATATTAGAAGAAACATTGAATGTAACTAAATCATAAATTTTACACTTAAGTCTAATAAGCAATAAGATAATTCCAAAATATTGGTAAAGAGTTACAAATTTTTTTTAATTCTAAATAATTTTAAGCCCAACTGTGTCATCAGTTACATACAGTGGCATGCAGTAGGCTTAAACTTAGGTTATGCTGTTACCTACGACGTATACAGAAACCGGACGTGGTTGTCTTTTGAAACTTATTATACAATCTGTACTTATGTCGTATGATGAGATGGAATTCTTCATTTTTCAATGATGTGTGATCAGCACCCCAGAGATAAACTGTATTAAGTCACGAAAACAAAATTTTACATTTAAAGGTTCCCGTGCAAATAAAATCATTGTAATCTGACCAAGGGTCATTTTTACTTGGATGATAGTTATTTATTTTATCTCATAATATTTTAGCTCATTGTTGAACACTAAGACAGATTAATTTCTAGAAAAAATAGGAGATAACATTATTTAAAAAAAAATGGACTTTATATATAAAAATATATTTATTATATTTTATACTTTTATTTTTGCAGTCATTTGGATTAGTCGGTGGTCTGTGTAGTGGTGTGACGGCCTTGGTGTACTGCTACCGACGTCCTCCTCCCACGAGCGATTCCGCCCTGTTGGGGCTCAACACCCCCTCGGGAAGCCCGACGCCCCCCCACTCCCCGTCCCCGCCACCAGCGGCGAGGTACCTACCCATTCCCCTGGAGCCAGACCCCATTCCGTGCAGCTCGAAGGCCCCTTTATAGTGATTCGCTGAGGGGCAAAAGGGCAATTTGCATCGAGTCTGGTTGGATGATCATAGAGAGACACAGATGTATTTATTCTTGAAGATTATTTATTTTCTTTAAATATATTATACAATAATTTCATTCAATTAGATATATAATTAAATTATTTAATGTTTGTGAGACTTTTTCTCAATATTGTTTTAAATACAACGTTCTTATCATCATTTTTATATTTAAGCGAAAGTTTATTATTAATGCAAGCCGCAATTATAATGAACCTTTCTGTCCGTAACAATTTTGGAAAATTACTGTGAACAACAGACATTATTTTCTATTTTGTTATTATTCTATTTATGTGGTATAATTTTCACTTCTTTTATTAATAAAGGGGTGTCAAAACATATATAGACTGGTGCAAAGGTTAATTATTTTTTAAATGTGCATATTATTTTGGTAATGAATTTATTTTATTTAGTAAAAATAATTGGTGGCTTGCCCATTAATGAAACTATTATTATTTTGAACAAAAGGACTATCTGAATAGTTTTGAAATATATAAAATGAAAATAGTGTAAATGTAAATATAGTCTGTGTCTCCTATAGTGTTCCAAGAATGTGGTAATATTGTTCAAATGGTGGGTGTTTTGTAGCAACATTTTGCTAATAGAGCCATAGTCGATGTCGTCGTATTAACAGAAGATCATTACAGACTTCTTTTTAACTGTTGAAGACGACCTTATTAGATCTTAGTTAGTGGCAGTTATACGTAGTGAAGACATTGATCAGTGTAATGTGTGACATGATGTAACCGTCATTAGTAACTCTTGAATGATGTAATAACATTCTCTAGTGAGTGATATAATGAACCTAACGTACTGGTGATATGGTTGGTGGAGGATTGTAGGTATAATCCTCCATTGACATTTGGTGACCTTATGGTAGTGAATCCACGCCAGATTTTATTATTAGTATTACGGGTGGATTTAATAGTAAAAACTTTCGGCGACCTTAGTACATGACTTTATTTTTTAAGTATGGACGAGTGTCGGATCTCAGATAGATATCGTTTGGTTGTACTTATACGATGAATTGTGATTTATCTTTTTTCCCTTACTAATGTTTCGACTTCTTTTATAGAGATTGTTTATTTTTCTATCTGAATCTTCTGAAACGTAGCGACTGTCGCTGTCACATTCTAAATCACAATTAATCTATAAGGCTTCTAAGTAGAATGCCAAATAAGCATTTTAAGGAAGGTGTCGCTTGTAGAATTATTTTTGAAATATCCATATTTTTCTAGACACATGTGATTTTTTTAAACTTATTTTACCAATAAAAGCCAAAGATACTCGTAAGAAAAATGTATTTCTCGGGTCATAATGATTTTTTTTTGGTTATTCAAATTGCCACTATCAATTTTGAAATTAAATTATTTATAATTTACAAATATTTTTTTTATAGTTCTTAAGATCTTATTTTATCGGGTTTTCTTTTGATTTCTCCAACAATTAATAATGTGATCGATTATACTATTAATTTATCTTAAAAAATATTAGCCTAGTCCAAAAACATTGAAGACAAGACTTATAAGATGTATTTAATTTCGACGTTCCTTTTATTTTGTTCGTTTTTCAGTGAAGTAAATATTTGTAGAGCTTTTTCAAAAACAGATCTTTTCGTAGTTGCATGAAGAAAATATTATATTTTTAATTTTTTGGATGTACTAGATATCCAATGAAAATTAACTGGTTTAAAAATTGACATTTTTGTTGAAAAAGCATGCTAAATGATGTATGTATTCATGAATTGTTTCCTAACTATGAAATAATAACATTTGAGATTCTGAATATTTCAAATGTTCAACATTGTTTTGGAAAAAGCCCTTCATTTTGAGTCTTTATTTACAATTTTATATTTTTAAGGTTATTATTTTCTGGACTGGATTAGAATAAAATTAACAGTTATTTAGTGATGCTGTTATGAAAAATATGCCTTAATTAATTCCAATTAGAGTTGAGCCGAACCCATATACCATTTTTCTCGAATCCTTACATTGAATTGGAAGAATAGGTTGCAAGGTCCAATGAAAACCAAGGTGATCCTGAAGATGAAGATGACTTGAACTTCTCCAAATGGGTGGTGGAAATGGATCCTAAAGTTAAAAGAAGCAATTTTTTTCTAATTTAAAACCAGGACATTAATCCTAAACTGTACTGGTTACATCATCTCACGATTAACCAGAATAGCCAGAGTAGAGATTTTAAAGTTGATATGCTTTTGATAAATTATTTCTAAAGCATACAAACATGTTTTCAAATACATTAAGTTATAAAATAAATAAATTATGTTTGTTGAACAAAACCGTTCAATAAGTTCCCGCAAATTTTTAATGTTTGGGAAACACGAGAATCATGGTTCGGTATTTGAGTCATTCAAGGAATTTACTGGAATTTTTGACAACTCTTAGATTGGATTGGCACAACCCTAATTTTAATTGATAATAGTATTTATGTAGTAAGTCGTATTTTTTTAAAATAACAACTTATTTAACTTTATTTATTTTGCTTAGTGAAAATTGTGATTTGTTCATTATTTTAATTTTGTATTGAATCTAAGTTGAAAGACTGCTTAATGATTTATTTTTCCTTTATTACAGCTTACAAAATTTGTACACTTTACAAACAATTATTGTGTAATATTTTGATGCTCTATGAAATTGTAGTTATTGAATCTAGTCACATTTTGTTGATAGCCATTTTCAAAGTATATTTTTATAAAACAACATTAATTTTAAGGGTCTCCAAAGCCTTTTTGCATTCCCAAAGGTTCATTAAAGTGTTCAGGTAGAAATTTTAGAAGTAATATCTACTTTGCAGCACAATTTAATATAAAATATGTGTTGTTTGTGTGAAGATTGTATCCTAGGGTTAGTAGTATTCATAATATATTTATGATATTCTGGTAAATACAAACAGTGGAACCTCCGTGTGCATTTTTTCAAGAAACTAACAAAACAGCTGTTGTTCAGGAAAACATTAATGATGGATGAAAAAGATTCTATACTTTTATATATATGATTTTTTTTTTGTAACAAGGTGTAATGAATTTCATAATTACATTGCTATCAATAGTTGATCGATTTCAATAAAAAGATAATGATATATTCAAACCACTAAGTGGCAGACTATCTCTAGATGAAACATAATACTCACAGTGCTGCAACAATACATTCAGTATTGAGAACTAACTACATATATGACAATTTCTCTCCCAGCTTCCAAAAAGCAAATAATTCAATTGTCTTGTCTTAAAACTATCTTTATGCATCATGCAGGTTGGTGTTCTGTTGGGAATACATGGTATGCAAAAAATATCACTGGAAACTGCCATATATTTTATTGCTACAATTTTTAACCCCCCTGCGGCCAGTGTTGCAATATTTCATTATTATTTTCTTAGAATACCTGACAAATACACCAATTATGAGAGTAATGTGAATAATAATTATATTTCTATATTATAAGTGATGCATTTAGGCTGCATTTCGAAAATTATCAAAAGTGCTGGACAGTGGATAATTTTAGCCTTTTTTCTGGCCTGACGGGTCGATCCACTAGTCATAATTTTATTTTGTACCCCCAATTAATGTTTTCTTGATAAAATATATATTTTTAACCTTATAATCAGTGTAATAATACAATAATAATGTGAAATATACAACTCCTATCATTTCAAATGCGTTTAAATAAGACAAGTCACCGGATAATATCATTTTTGGGGGATGCATAACGGGTTCCACTGTGTATATCCTGAAACTGTTGACAAAATACAGCATTCCCTTGATTAAAATCATTCCATATAAAATAACTCTTTGATTTGGTCCAATTCATTATTTGTATTAATATTAAACTTTTCATGTAGTATATTTATGTCATTATCTGTGATTTTAAATCATCAAATTATTCACTTAACCATTCTTATGTGGTCTAAATTATGGGTAAAAACAGTTCATACCTTTATTACACTGTGGGGAATGATGTTGAGACATACATATTATGAAAGAGACAAATCAATGTCTATTTTATATATAAACTCAATAGTTCTATTCGATTTTGACAAATTATCATATTTGTAATGCAAAATATTACTAGCTCCATATTTGAATGAAACGGAGTTAAATGTGACAGTTTTGTTGGTCTACTTTATTCTACCATCAACTTAATTCTATGACCATCACAACTGTTAAAATCATACATAAATTTGATCTTATAATCTTGTACATAATTGGCTTTAATGGAGAGGCTTTGCTTCACCCGGGTAATGGCGGAATATTCTGTTGGTAAAATTAAATTATCTCAAATATATCATCAATTTGATCATTTTTGTCATTACGCATTATTTTTAAATTTTCTTAGGACTGAAAAATATATTTTTGTTTATAGATTTATATAATATGGAAAAGCGCTTTAAGAATCAGAGTAGTGGTCTCTTTTCATCTTAAATAAGAATTTAAGGAGAAGAAAAAATGTAGTTGAGGGGAGTACAGAATCAGGCCTAATAGATATTTTTCACCTAAAGTTAGTAAAGCTTCAAGGTACATCATTAACAAAAATCTGCACATAAAAGCAGATTCAAATCAAAATTAAATTTTATAGGAAATTAAAAAAGTTTTAAATATTTAAGCTGTGTAATGTTAAAAGGAAAAAAGCAAAGTAAAATATTGTATAAAGTAGAGACAGGTTTGCTAGAACATATCTCTGTACATCACGTAAATGTATAACGCCATTTTGATTACATTGTCCATGAGGTCATCCCGCATAACAAGGCAGTGCTGTGTTTTGTCTAATTTGTAATAATTAAAAGATACTTATAAGATTAATGTGTTTATCTAAATTGAACTGAAGTAACCAGTTGTCTCAATTTGTTATATCATATTAGTTGTCTCGATTTGTTATATTGTATTAGTTGTCTCGATTTGTTATATCAAATTTTTTCAATTTCATTCGTAATAATTTCTCTTCAGTATTCTGATTTTTTCAGTTTGACGGTGATTGGAAATTTCCATAATCGAATATCACATAAGGGCTAAATTTCAATTTAACCATGGAATGGACTCGGATCCTTTTTGAAGTGGTCATTTGCCCTTGAAAGTGTTGGTCATTTCCCCTCCCCAACAATCTGCGCTAAATAATATTTAATATGTAATCAGTTATTTTTACTGTTCTTGTGTAAGCATTGTATTTTTCAAATACAGCAAATCACTGTTCCTGTTTTTTTATTTTTTTTATAGCTATAAGAAGTATTTCAAATTTAAATTTATAATTTGTACAAATTCCATGACACATTTATTCTCTTAGGTTTAATTGTATGTATTAAAAAAAGATGTTCCATCCTTGTAAAAAACTGATTACATTTCAAATGATTTTTTCAGTCTTTAAAGATGTAAACCAGTTTCTAAAGGAATTGAATTGTTTTATAAATGAAGAATTTCAGTTGATTTTGGAATGCTTTATGTTGAATTATAATGCAGTTTCTTCTAGATAAGAATATGTAACTCAGATATGTAAACACATCTTTAACCGTACCTCCGACCGTGTAAACCTACAATGTAAAAGTAATCCTGAACAAAGGGTAATAGTGTATAATGTTAGCCCCGTCTAATAATATTCTGTCCAGGTATCTGGCGGTGGGATAATATCAAATGAATGTTCCAATTCTTCCATATTATAAAATAGCTAAACTGCCCCTAGAGTAATGCTTTTCCATTTAAAGATGATTTTAAAAAATAATTAAATTGCACTCTTCTGAAATTTCATTAGCTTAAAGGATGTGTAAAATCCTCCTTACTTACTTAGTGGGAAAAAATTGTCTATAAATATTTTGTTCTAACATTGTAGTAAAAAAAATTATTTAATGTTTTTTATAACCTTTGTGTTGTGTTGCCTAATTGACGACACTACCCTTTTGTAAATGAATGAACTTTTTGTAGTTATTTCTCATTTGATATTATCCTATCTTTACAAAGTTCCAAACAATCACTATCTGATATATCTAGTTATATATTATTTTTAATCAGACTCTAGATTTAGAAAACTCTCGCTTAAAATGATGACCTTGACCAATGTATGAATGGTTTGTGTAGTGATCACGAGAGTCAGGATCAGAGATTTGTATGGGTTTATTTATTTCATTTAATTGTTCATTCCTGCCGTCACTTGCTCAATATTTTAATAATCTTAATTAAGTTTTATCTGTCCACAGTTTTGTTTGTTAACACATTCATCGCACGCTTTATTTATATTTTACCAAAGTGTTGTCAGATCACTAATTTAAATGAATATGAATCCTTATTTTGTGGTAAACTTGATCAGATGACAATATTTAGATATTAACATGGGTTATAATTGTTGAGATTGTATATGGAAAAGATAGTATCTTACATATCTATTCACAATAATTATTAAAATAATAGTTTTTGAATTTTTAATCAAAGTAAATATGTTTTGTAGTTATGGTGAAAATATTCTTTATTTATAAATTAAAAAATTCTTAATCTAATAATATTTGCCAATATATGATTATTATAATACAATAGAATTTATTATAAATTGCGTACAATTTGTAGAATTCTATTGTGGTATAAGTTTTTACCATTCTTCACTGATCAATGTTGTCTCATATTGTGACGTGAAACAAAG
Source organism: Eubasilissa splendida (assembly GCA_031772225.1). NCBI lineage: Eukaryota > Metazoa > Arthropoda > Insecta > Trichoptera > Phryganeidae > Eubasilissa > Eubasilissa splendida. The sequence continues at coordinate 20,582,653 of CM062856.1, forward strand.
TGAATAGAATCAAAAGTTTTACTCTTTTTTTATTATTAAACTAAATTCTGCGTACAGGTACTGACGTTACTTCCATATTATTGACTTAGAACTAAAGACAGCTAACCAACAATCCCATTAAACTCATTTCTCTTGAAATTAGTCTGATTTTCTACAGATCCTTAACGGACCACGATTTTGTAAATTTGTGTTAATATTCTCCCGACTAGCCTTTGTAAATTAGACCATGGTTTTATAATTGTTGTGTCGATGAAGCCTGGCGTGATGTTTCCCACTGCCCTAGTGATTGTCCTACAATGGTTGTATTACGGATTTATGATTGATTTCAATAAGTGTATCCATTTACAAATAGAGTTTTATATCAATGTAAATAGAATTATCATTTCTTATGTTGTAAGTAAGAACTTGTTTGGAAAACTTAGCTTTTAAATATTTATTGATACATTTTTCTAGCATTTTTTCCATATCATCTTAATGAATATTTTATTATATAGAGTGTAATGTATTATTTATTATATAGAATGTAATGTCTTATTTGTGCTTATTTTTTTTAAATCTTCATTTTGGATGATGAGTCCCATTTGATATTGAGAACCAATAAACTTTTTTTTTAACATGAACAATCTTTCCATCATAAACCATTATTTACTCTGTATGTATGGAGATCAGTATTTTGATGAAAATCAATATTGTGGAAATGGTTGTTTCGATACTCATTTCAGATTTTAACAGCGACAGCAGTAACACACAGTTTCACTTAATTTTTCTGCTACGCAGGGCTTAACAGCAACCTTTCTACTGGTTATATACTGGGCGTAACAGATTTAGTCCACAATATTTTACAGGTGGATAGCTGTCTAAATTATGAGTCGAAAATATTCAAGGTGTATGTTATTATTCTTTTTCACTATGGAGATAATTGATATACAATTTTCAATTTTTATTATTATAGTTTTCGACTTCTGTTTAATCAAATATTATGTACGATCTATTACCTATATGATTTCATCATAACATAATTTAATTATCTAACAAATAAAGTGAGAATTGCTGTAAAACCCCAATTGAACCTGTATCATAGTTTTATTGTTCACAACTCCAAGGTTAGACCCCCCCCCTCCCCAATGTTTCTGGGACTTTCCCTCACATAAGCTGCAAAATAATAAAAAATACACGTAATATTCGAATATCTACAATACCCACAATACAAAAGTATCCCTTGAAATGCTTTTAAAGTTCAACTTTAGCCTTTTTACTCGGAGTTCCTACATTGTAACGTAACAAATCGCGTCACGCATTCTTAAAATTTTAATTAAAAAAATTAATATAATATATTTTTATTTATTTCTATGGTATCACAATTTCAAGTATCTAGTCTATGCCTAATGCGCCGACGGGAGGGGAGGGGAGTTTGTTAGAACGGCAACGGAACTCGCTCGGGCAGACGTGCACTGGCTGCCCTTTTGTTTGGCTGGACTACGGCCAGCTATTTAGTTCCGCTATTATTACAGTGTTTAAGGAATCACTTTGAAGAGAATCACAGCTATCCGAGATGGACCAGCCTAATTGACAATTTGCCGATTGTCCTTGACGACGGCAAAATATTGCCCACTACTGTTATTATTGGATGGACGGCGGTGCTAACTGAATGGGTTGGAATTCGTTGAGATAACGGACGCTCGATGAATCAATGAATTATGGATGGGATGTGATTATGGCTGAACCTAGGGATACTGAGTTTTCACCTCGGATCCTGCAAATGAACAAGGACTTTGGGCGGTGCTAAATGATATAGGCTAAAGAAAAGATAAGCGTGAACAATTCTCCACAGTTAATTTTCTACGACCTTCATATTTTTTATTTAACTTGTGCTTGTATAAGAGTTGGATTAAATTTGTTTGTACAGCAAGATGTTACATGAATCTCTTCTAGATTCAACAGATTTATAATTTGATTTGTGAATATATAATTTCTTTTATCTGTTACAATTAATTTGCTTTTGCTCTGGAATAACCTTCACTTCACACCGACACATGCACTATATACACAAACACACATTCCTCCGATGATGATCATCAGATGGCGTACAAAGTGGGTAGGTGGTCTGAATCTTGCAACGAACCCACAGTATCTCTTGTTCTCCCTTGACTAGCCGGTGGAGAACGTCCAGCCTCCTTTGGCGGTTGAACTGCATCCTACAACATACATACTTGTATTTTGTTGTAGACTTGAAAATTTAATATTATTTTTAAATATTTAATATTAAAGTTAAATAATCTATATTTATTAATAAATGTATACCGGATCAGATCACAGACCAGTAAATGAATAGATATGAAATAAAGTTTACATATAGGAGAGGGATTTGGAACATTGGTTGTGGGACGAGGGGCATTCTGCAAACATTATTTGTAGAAACATAAATCCGATAGTTTATGACACATTTATGCAACAATAAAAGTATTTTCTCTTTGAAAATTAAATCTTTGTGTAAACAAGACGTATTTGTAATGCATATTATATTGTCAGTGTTTAATTTTTCATTGCAATCGAGTCATATATTTTTAAAAAGTCCTAGAGTTATTTGATTGCGTAAATGGTACCAAAGTGATCACGTGGGTGACACCAAAATGCAAATAATGAAACAAGGAATTTGCGTTAGTTCACGTTTATATATTTGGTAGTCTGTGGGATCAGATAGTATAATTCAAACTTAACTGTACAAATCAAATTAAATGAAAATACTAAATAAAGTGTTAGGGTTTTGGTAGAGACACATCTTATAGCAATTCTACAAATATAATCAATTAAATAATAATCTTGTTTTTAAAGACTTATATTTTTAAGTATGTAATCTATTTTTTATGGTTTGATCAGTTTATTTTATCAGTTTCAGATAAGATACAATATATATCAATAATACACTGACCCTTTAAATCTCTTTGTTGTTTTTAAGAAATATTAAATTTTCTATTTTTGGTTCTAGTACAAAATGAATGAAAATTTCTTTATTTTAATTAAAACAAAGATTAATTAACTATTATTTATTTATTAAACATGATTGTTGGTCTAGTGGTTAAGATACTCGCCTAGTGATCCAATAGTCGGGGGTTTGAGTCTCGTTTCAGGAGACTGGGTCTTATTTTCACAGCTTAGTTTGAAAATAGTTAGAATATTGATGACCTGACAAAAAATAAACATTCACAAAGTCATGAATACCTAATGACAGCCGAGCACAATTGGATCTGTCAGTATTATAGGAGCTAAAGTCCATGGTACAGGTCGATTTTTTACTCATGGCACTGTACAATCGGCCACTGATGAATCAGTTGCTAGTATATATATTTTTATTATTACAATATAATAGTATGTACATGGATTTGTTTAATGTTTCATTATTTTATGGATAGGGAATGAAATAATATTAATCACTTCTTAATAATAATTATAATGTCTCTGTCGATGTCCTCCATCAGCTGAACTAGTGGGTGAAAAAAAATTTTTAGTTAAAAGTGAACAGTATATTTTATTATATCAATATAATTGATAACCGCCAAGAATATTCGTAAAATTTTAAAAATGGTTTAATAATTATGATTATCAATGTGTTAAATTTACTTTTATTCTGTATACATTAAAAGCGCAACACACTACGCACGGTGCACACAACTGATATTATGCATCAAGTGTGTTGTTGCACTACTGTCTAGCGTGAAGCAGTTATATAACTTTGTCTCTTTCTCGCTGAGATAGAGCTCACGCACACATTGACGTATATTAGTACACAACACATTCTTGAAGTGCCATGACCAAAAAATCAACCTGTGCCTGGGATTTTACTTTCCTTTCCTAGGTGATACGGAGGCCCTCTGTAAAGTGGGGCCGCCACTGCATACAGAGTAGTGATAGTAAAATCGTTATTTAGACCGTTATTGTGACTGTGATTGTGTTTGATTGTATCAATGATTGATAATTGATTAATGTAATTCTTCAAGCAACGACTGGTACACTAAAAAGTAAACCTCCAACAGTTAAATCTTAGTTACCAATCATTGTTAAATCTCAGTTAACAATCAGTGACACAGTCACGTAACAGTTTACCATCACTAATATAGAGTGATTTCAAACTTTTAATTTTTAAAAACATTATGAGACAAACGTTCCGGAAGATGCAAGTAAAATAAGTATGTGAGTTTTTTACGGTCAGTCATATACTGTTTGTTGTAACTATTTTTTATACATTGTCACTAGCAATGTTCCCTCTAAGGTGTGCGGGTGTGCGCGTTGTACATGGTTTAGCATCACAGCGCACACAAAAAGATAAAGCGTGCACAGTTTTTTTCAAGACTTCTTTTACATGTGTCGCCTTGTACCTATGGTTGATGTCGATGTTGTAGTATGTTGATTCATTCTATATAAGATCACCACATTGAACCGCTTTCTGAGATTATACAGCCAAGATCTTTTTCTACCTACGTCTCTGCTGCCTTCATTAGTTGTGTCATATTTTTCATTCCGGAGAATGTGTCCGGAGTATGCAGCTTTACTTTTGTTGTTTTTAGTTCTCTTGTTTTAATACATTTTTATTATTAATGTGGTCAACTTCGGCCTTATATGTAGCCATACACTGGTAAGGTCATGTTTTTTTTATTTTCTTCCCCAATGCACAAATAATAGTATTAGTCCTTAAAATTACACAAAATATTTTTTAGGCGCACTCCGTGTTGTGTTATATTAATATCTTTAAAGTAGTGATTTTATTATAATAATAAAAAACATTGGGACAAAACATTCTAGTAAAGTGTTTGGGTATTTATGAGAAAATAGGTCTTAAAGGGTTGAAGCTCAAGAAGAACTCAAATCTTTGAACATACCTTACTCAGTGTCGTAAAGTTGTGAAAATATTTATAGTTTTGAATATGCAGTAAGACAGTTCTGAGTAACAATGGAACGACAATTCTCCGTCTCTCCTGAGCAGGCACTGAAAAAGAGGTTTTCAGGTCATCGTTTTGTTGTGTCACCAGTTGGTTTAATCAAACTTTTAGCTATTGTGAGTAATTTTGATTATCCATTAAATATCTTTTATATTCTGCTCTTATTCTGTTTCATATTAATTTTTGTTGATTTTCTTCTCTTCAATTCTTGTATAAATAAACCTATAATAATCCACCAATTTGTGATATGTGTGACCAAAAACATTCCAAGCTCTGAGTATAGAATCGGGCTCAATTCCTGTTGAATATTACATTTTTCTAAGGAAAATATGTTTTGTGTCTGAATAGCTTCGGTAAGTATTATAACAGAATAAACTATAAACTTATGAAAAATTGTATTTATATTTAACTTTATTTTAACCACTGTGTTATATTTACGTATCTTCATCAGGACGCCAGTCCTACGTTAGTATCGAAACCGGTTGATGTAAAAACAACACAGTTGTTTGTACAAAGTTAAATATAAATACAATTTTAAATTATGTCTAACCACATAGTTAACGCTACAAACATCAACAATATATAAAATAAATTTATCCAAAATATACACCTGATGTGATCTGGTAAATGTAAGAAAGATGAGTGGTGTGAAATAAATAAATACATATATGTATATACGAGGGCTGTATAAGAACCTGTGTTTGACGACTGATGGTGCCACTAATGCAAAATTTCAGACAGATTTATTGAGTAGTTTTGTTTTGATAGCTGTTGAAAGTGGGCAAGTTTGTGATTGTTGACAACCATGGAAATAGAGCAATATCAGTCAGTGATTTGATTCCTTTTTTTGGATGGGAAAATATGTGAGAAAATCAATATGAAGTTGGATGTCGTTTATGTACCTTCGATGACTATCATCAGATATTGGTTTAATGAATTCAAGCATGGCCAAAAATCCGTTTTTGATGAAGAGCGCTCAGGTCGTCCGATTGAGATGATTACGGAGGATATAGTCAACAAAATTCATGATATCGTGTTAGCAGGCTGCCAGGTGAAGATCAGAGAGATTGTTTACATTGTAAACATCACAATTGAACGCGTACAAAATATCCTACACGAAAAATTGACAAACAAAATCAGAATCGGAGTATTGTTTGGACAAGCAATCGGAAATAGTTTCTGTGGTGTTTTGTGACTGTTGACGAAACATGGATCCATCACTTCATGCCAGAAATAAAAGAACAGTCAAAACAGAGGAATGTGAACCTGCTCCAAAGAAGGCAAAAATGGTTCCATCGGCCGCAAATATCAAGGCAACCGCTTTTTATGATTTACGAGGCATCATTTTCACCGACTATTTAGAGAAGGGAAGGATAAATACGTGGCAGTATTATGCTGATTTATTGGGCTGATTTGAAGCTGAATTGATGATGGTCCCATTTGGCAAAGAAAAAGTACTTTCTCCATGACAACGCACCAGCTCACTCGTCCACAATCGCCAAAGCAAAACTGGTCTTCACCCGGCGGTCTGACACTAGAAATTGTTGCCTCGTCCACCATCTCCAGATTTGGCCCCATGCGATTCCTTTCCAAAGATGAAAAAATGGCTTGGTGGAAAGCGGTTCACGTCAAACGAGGAAATCATCGCCGAAATAGAGTCCTATTTTGCCGAATTCAACAAATCATATTTTTTTGATTACTTAAAAAAGTTGAAATATCACTTGTATCGAAATAAAATAAAATAAATAATTTTCAAATGCAGTTCCTTCCCTATCACAGACATTTATCATGCAGCCCTCATGTATACATAAATATATTTTGTTATCAGTATGGTCAGAATTAACTATGTATATAACTATATTTCAATACATGCAGACCTATTCTCAAAATTGCAATATTGAAATGAAGGTGATTGTTACACCAACACTCAAAAATAGTGTTATATTTGAATGAGAGAGAGGGAGAGAGAGTGAGGGAGTGAGGGAGATAAACGTACCATAATCTGTCAAAACTATCTGTCTATTTTTGAGGGTTGGTGTAACAATCACCTTCATTTCAATATTGCAATTTTGAGAATAGGCCTGATGATGTTTTTACCAGATAAGCTGCTCGAGATTTCAGAAAAAACTCACATCTAGATCAAATAAAGCATATAAAATTAAACAATATTGCAAATTCAGATGAAAGTTGTTCTAGAAATATCTAACCTCTAATGCTGTTTTAACCTTCAAATTCAATAAACATAAATTTATAGTAAATAAACTTTATTAATTAAAATAAGAGGCATTTGATTCTAAGCACTTTTGCAAGCAAATAACAAACTTGTTAAACCTGTCAAATGGATTAAATTCAATAAATCTTTTTATACAGGAATTCTTTTTCGATACCATATCTAAAAGGAGAAGGATTAAAGAAATATAAATTATAGCCTGACTCAATAAATAAATATAGCAGATTCCGAACTGTCAAATAAAAACAAATTAATAAATATTTCCTAGCAAATAATGTTCAAAATTATATATTATTAAAATCAACTATTATTATGGATTTTGGGAACAATATAATAAATCAAAATTGCAATTTTTATAAACTAGGTGTATTAAAATAACACTATATTTTATCAGATCAAAAATATATAGTGGCAGTCTTGCAGCCCACATTGTGCAGGTATTCATTGCACAGCCATTATTAAGTCTCCTTTTGATTTCACTACACACAAACCAAATCCTCTTATCATTATATTTTCTGCTTTTACAGATTTTACTGTTAGTTGGATCTATAATATCTTTAACATCAGAAATTTGTTCCACATCGAACTCTTGGCTAAAAATTACATTTCCAGTTGTGATGGCTGTTAGTGGTGTAATTTGTGCTATTCTTTATGCATCAGCGATCCTTGGATTAGCAAGGAGAATCCCCAATATTTGGGCCAAAGTGGTATGTACACTTTTGTATTAAGCAAATGATTCATTCATATATTATTAATTTCTAGAAATATCTATCTATTGAAAAAATATTTAGTTACTACCGGGATTCGAACCTGGACCTCTTCATATCTGGAAATAAGATGTTCAGGTTTAAATCCCAGTAGCAAAAAAAATTTTTTTTTGATAGATATATTTTATTGTACAATTTCTAGTTGGTTCATTAATTTTTATTCAAATACCACAGAACTATGTTCTGTAAATGCAACTTCACAACAAAAATGTGTTCTCTTTAAAAAAAAACATCCCTCTTGGATGTGGATATGGACACTCACCTGGTAAAGAGGTAGTCGCGGGTTCGAACCTTGTGTCGAGAGACCACCAAGCATTTTTCATACTAGCCTTTAACTTAGTTTGTAACTAACTAACTTACCATTACACTATTTCCATGCAGAGGGTAGGCAGAGAGGACAGAGCGTCACACTCTTCTACCCTAATATACAATTCACACCTCATTTATATTCATACATCATCTCATGCAAGTTCGTTGATTGTTCATCTTCTAGTATCTGGTTTACCTGGTCATGCTAAGTTTTCCATGGATGTCCTCTATTTCTGGTGCATTAACACTTGTGTCATATATCTTTCTTATACCATACTTTACTCTACTGTTATATACCATTCTCTCCTCATTCACTACATGTACTACATGACCAAATCACCAAAAGACCCTTTTTTAATCCTATTCACTACGCCAAGATCAGCTTTATTTGTTCATTCTTTGTTTTATTATCATAATAGATTTGCCATATATACCCCAAATGATCTCATTTCCACTGCATTCATTTTGTGTTACTACCAGGGGTCCAGTATGACAAGTTTCCATTAGAAATTATATTCAAAACATTGAAGTCACCATACTTTCAATATCTTTCACACTGTTTCGCTGCTAATGAACATGATGCACGAAAACAAATGCACCAAACAAACAATCTGGTGTTGCCAGCTCGTGCCATGTTGCCAAGTGTTGCCAAGTCGTGCCATGGTGGCGTCATCGTATTATATTTGAATCGATAAAATGCCGCGATCATTTGAATCAGCATAGATTTTTAGCTTTTTTTAGGCTTCGAGCAGACCGCGTTATATCTAATGAGTGTTTATCGAGGAAGCGCTAAACGAGGTCTTACTGTATTTGCAATTCTTTGAGTAATCATTGGTATACTAGAAACTAAACCTCCAACAATTAAATCTCAATTACCAATCATTGTTAAAATAACGGTTTACCATTACATTTATACAGTTTTCAGGTGATTATGATCACAATAACTAGAACCGCATTTGAGAGAGTAAAAAATAAACAAAAATAAATGTCAGCCTTATTAATTTACATATTCTAGTACATAATAATACATATTTGTTTACTATTCTCCCTCGGCCATTAGTGAATAAGTACGCCAATCTTTTTACATTTTCAAAAGAAAAGTGAAGTTCATTTGCTATTTCAGGATATTTCTTGCTGCATAATAATATCTTTGCTGACTATTGTTATCTCGATTCTTCTTCTGGCAAACTGCCCCAGTTTAGGAACATTGTCTATTGTACCAGGCGTAAGTACTTTAATCTTTGTCTTTTTTATATTTCATTTGTTTTTAGTCACCCAAACAACAAAACCTTTCTGATTTATAAGGCCATTTTTTTCAAACAAATGTAATCTAATTATTGAAATAACAAGACTTTACAATACTTGAAAAACAGCACGGTGTTCTGAATGATCCCTAAATTAATCATTTTAATTTATTTCTAGGTTTTAGGTATAATCGGAGCTGTTCTTTTAATAATAACGTCTGCAATATTGTTCATAACTTGGGGAAGTGTAGAAGATGATGTTGTAGAACTACCACCTGCCAGAGATTTGGACCAAAATAAAAGAAAATCAGTATTCATCTGAATATAAAAATAAACAGGATGGATAAAATGTAAAAACACAGAATTTATTTGCACTATTATGAACCAAAAAATGAATAATTGTTTATTAGTAAACTTTTTAAATTGGAGATTATTTTTTATTGTTATAAGAATATCTGATATTGATAGCTTAAGTATTTATTATAATGCGTATCTTCAGACAATTTTAATGTATTATATGATTTAAATGGTAATTATTAAACTGTAACACATATAATTTATGGTAAATGAAAAATAACTGTACTCTACTGTAATAATTAAATTGTTTGCAGCTATAAATGTATGAATTATCTTTTTTTATTTTATGATGAGACCTAACATAAATATGGGACACAATATCATACGCAAAATTGATAATAACAGAATGAATAGATATAAATAAAACAATGTTTACTTGAGTTAATTTGCACTACATATACATTAGCATTAGGTATTCATGTTATATAGGACCTTTTGGAAAAGAGATAATTCTAGACTGCATTTTCAGATTCCTGTGATTTTCTCAATTTAATTAAAAAACATATTTTTATAATCTTGTTAATAATATAAAATTCACATTATTATTATTATCTTGATACAAAAAACATATAAAGGATTATTTTTCCAATAAATTGAAATATCTTATTAGAAAATAAGTATTATCTTATTGGGAGAATAATTGCTACTAGGTTCTGCGGGTGGCTATTCTATTAATATATTATATATCTATTCTGTGGCCGCTTCATGGCTGATAGTGGCCGCTGCGCGACCAGGATTTCCATAGAATCTATATCTCAATCCGGAAATTCCATATTATATTACTTTAACAATGCACCATGTAGTGTTAAAAAAAAACAAAATATTGGTAAAGTGATACGTGCTGTATACATATGTACCTAGAGCTATCTTAAATTAATATGATTATCATCAGAATGTTATTAAAAGCATAAATATGAAGGATATAGTGAACTTAAAGAAATTAAATAATATGGACAGGTAAAAAATATTAATTTTAAATCTCAGGTGAATACGATATTTTGTGTAAATCGTTTTCAACTGCAATGCTAAAATGATTGAGTAAGAATTATTCATACCAGTTTTTGAAAATATTAGACATAAAAATTAAAACAACCCCTTTCCGGCCCAGCGCCAAATATATGATATGAGAAGAATGTCAATATTGAATGGATGATGTAGGAGTGTGCGTGTGGCTATATGTTGTATTATAAGGATTTTGCAGGTTATGTTTCGAATGATGAATTGTACTTATTGTGAAACTGGTGAATGTCCCAATATTTATACACCACTCTTGTGTCAAAAACTACTTATACCAAATAACGAAGCTTGATACTACATCTATCGACTGTGCACCTAAGCTTGCTCGTGCATACCGCTTTTTGTCCGCCTCAGTGCATTCAGTATTGCTGGGCGGTGATGACAAGAGTGGAGGCAGTAGACCTCCATAATATACATGTGTATAAAAATATGGTGATTAAGTAGAACTCCTAAAATACTGAATATTAGCATGAGAAAAATATATTACCGTTTAAAAAAAATGCTATTAACTCATTAGTCCACCTCATGCCTGAATTAGGCACCAAAGTTTTTATTAAAATGTCGCATTAAAAATCAGAAAACAATATTTTGTTATTTTTTCATACTGACTGGGAGTTTTCTGACATTTCCAGTGCAACAAAATACCAATTTTCTATGATTTTTCATTTGTTTATCAATTCGACACTTTTTATTTTATCAAAGCAAGTCACAAATCATTAATTACTTTTCCATTGTTTATTTTATTTAAAACAAATTGGATCAATAAATTAGAAAGATATTCAGAAAAAAATCAATGGTTATCACTGGGATACGAACCTGGATGTTTTTATTACCGGGGAATTGCCTTACCATTACGCAACGTTAACTATTTAAATTTACAACAAATTTGAGCCTTAGTTTTTTATAAATGATACATCTAATGTCTAAAAGCTGTTGACTTTATATTGACAATGGATCCCAAAAGCCCTTGAGTCTAGGTGAAGTTGGAATTAATCAATCTATTTTATTCAATTTGAAAAATAATTTTAAAACTTTAAAATATACTCGTAAAACCTATGAGATATCCAAAACATTAAAATTTAATCTGATAACAGCTCAGGAATGGCTAGACATCAAGTCTTCAATTATGAATAATACTGGAAACGTGCAGGAGTCGCGCTTATATGGCTGTGATGGAATTCTTGTAGTTGACAGCATAAGTAATGATGTATTGACATAATAAACCCTTTTATGATATGAAATTATCATATGAGAGAATAGTTGAAACGATTATGAAAATCTGATGTTTGACAGACTAATTGGACAGGCATTAAACTCAGGGATGAAATTTATTATATTTCAGAAATTTTGAGAATTGATAAAGGCAAATATGAAATATACAAACTTTGGTTGAACTAGAAGCAAGTGACATACAATCGTCTACGAATTCAATATAACAACTTGTACAAAATACTGTTCTGGTTGGCTCATCTACAATGTTTGTCAAAAGCCGTGTGCATGGATTTGTTCCGCTTCTGAGACATTGAGTTGCTGGCGTAAAGCTGCGCTCTCATGTAAGACTGGCTCCCTGACCAGAGAATGGTATTGACTACGGAGTAGCTACAGATATGATAATAGCCGTAACTGAAACTTATTACTTATGTATATGTTGGCATTTCTTCATATATATATATTTTTTAACTTGAATATTATTGTGTAACTTGTACGTATTATTCACATGGCGAATCGGGTCTTGCACAAACAACCCGACAACACTAGAATAAACATATTATTATTATTATTATATGCAGAAGAGTAATTTTTCAAACAGATTTTTACTAAATTTTGGAGAATAAAATGTCACAACTAGAGGATATATATATTTTTTTTATTTTAAATATTTTACAATTTTATATAAATATATATGAATTACTTGAATCTGTTATAAAACTAAAGTTACATTTTTTAGTGAATCGCTGTACCTCTCCAAAAAATACTAGCTCTTGTGCTTGGCGAGGGATTATTTGTATTATTTTATAAAATTATTAATTATTTTCCCGTTGCTCTATTAGAGCAGACTAAAATTCAATTTGAAAATAATTTTGAATGGATTTCTTTCTCTGATTACATTCAATCTGTATCTTATCTATTGTTGATTTGAAAATACTTGAGCATTATTGACAGCACTTACATTAAAAAATTATGTTCCCTGCGCCTGCTGTGCATTTATGTATTTTTTTTTTAATATTAGAATTTTCTTTATTTTTTGGAAATATCAAACTTTATACTAACTGGTTATTAGTTTCTTTATAGATGAGGTATAAATAAGTTTAAAAACTACCAATTTAACCGTAGCACTTCGGAATAATGGTTGTGGATTATCTAATAAAATAAACATTCCAACCCTGAGTACAAAATTAGACCTAAATAAAGGATATAAAAATGAGAAATGAAAATGGCTGCCTCATTGTTCACTTTGCCTTTGTTGTATAAAAGTATGACATAGTAAAAATCAAAAATGAAATGTGTCACATTTTTGTGTATTCTTATCTTTCCATTATATTTATGTGAGACAATATCAATTGATTTAGTGAAAGATTTTTTTGACTATAACAAAATCCGAAATGGTATTTTGTTCACGTGTTTAACTTGGCAAAATACATTACAGACATACAAAAGTCTATCAAATCACGGACTTCAAGTAAATATATTTGACCCGTCTAAACTTGCATCACTCAAATCAACTATCTGTAATAAGAATTACCATAAAACAGGGATTGTTTTTGATTTGAATTGTGAGAATTCTTATAATTACTTGGCAAATGTTTCTACTTTTACCCTTGATAATAATAACTCAATATTTACTACAAATTATTATTGGTTAATGTTGATTAAGAAAATTGAAAAAGAAACAATTAGTACATTGTCAAGCCTTAATATTAATATAGACGCAGAAATTTTGCTCGCTCTGCTTAACGATTCCATGGTTGAATATAATATTTATGAAATGTACAACACGGGAAGATTCAATAATGGAAAATCAATTATAAATAATTTGGGAGTGTGGAGAGAAAAATATGGTTTTTCTCTCACGCCACTGTACAAATATGTAAGGAGATCCAATATGACAGGAGTTGTGCTTAAATGTGTGATAGTTTTGACCAATACGATTCATAAACAAAATTTTGTCAATTATTTGTCTAAACCCACCCAAACGCATTTAGACTCAATGGATCGTTTTAATTATGCTTTACTGTTACATTTACGGGACATCTTCAACTTCAGGTTGGTAAAACTAAGTAAATGTTTGTATTTGTGAACATAATTAAATATTAAAAACATTATTTGAATATCAGTTACAGTTTGCAAAGAATAAATTCTTGGGGATACTCTCACAACGGAACATTTGATGGAATGGTTGGTCAATTAGAACGAAGATTAGTGGACATTGGTGGGTCACCTATATTTTTCAGAACAGAAAGAGCGAAAGTTGTCGACTACACAATCCAAACTTGGGTTTCCAGGTTAGTTAGTGTTTCATTATAAAAGATACTCCATAATCTTAAAAAAAATCTTTTTTTTTTTATGTGGTAGAATTGTACTTTTCTTGTTCAGAATTGGGGCTAAATATTTTTTATGCAGTATCATTTTACATCAAGTTTATTGATGTACTTATATACAACAATAAATTATATTATTTTCAATTAATTAATTCGAATAGCATCACACATATTTTTTATAATAAAAGTTTGAGAAATTAGTTTTTTTTTAAAATGTTTTGAAAATGAGAAAATCTACCTTTTGCATTTGTCTCTTTATACATATAGCAAGATTTATATAAAAAATAAAGCAATTTAATATTTAGTTGATGTTGTTAATAATTTATGAAATATTCATATCATATTTAAAGTAAAGGAATATCATAAATATTAATATCTATGAATTTTTTTCATATTTTAGACCGTGCTTCATATTTAGAAGACCAATACAAAGCAAATCAGTTTTGACTGTTTACTTGCGTGCATTTGAGAACCGCGTTTGGTATTGTGCCTTGATCTTGACCTTAGTTATTACACTTTATCTTTACTTCTTGAAAAAATCACAGAACAAGTTGGTCAACTCTGCAGAAGACTCGACGTGGAGCTACGCACTGTTATTTACATTAGGAGCTATCTTTCAACAAGGTGATCTTCTAAAATTCTTGTACATAAAATTGTAAAAACAATCATAGAATTATGGTGTAGAAATTCTTGTGAAGCAGTCACAAGAATTGTGAAAATTATAATAGAATTATGTTATACAAAGTCTACTAATGTTTGGTTAAAAAAATAATTGTATCTAAAATAAAATAATGTTAAACATGAATTTTTATTAGATGACTTCCTTCAATTAATTTTCAGGTGCACAGAACAATTTATATTTATTGTCTGGAAAAATTTTGGTTTTAACAATTTTCATATTTGCCATTTTGTTATATCAATTCTACTCGGCTAGTTTTGTTTCTTCTCTGTTAATGGAGCCAAGTAATAGTATAACAAATCTAGAAGAGCTACTCCACAGTAACTTAAAAGTTGGCATAGAAAACATCTTGTACACATTAGATTATTTTCAGGTATGTTTAATTATTTATTCCATAAACAAAATTGTCCCGAATCTATCTCTTATCTATGACTGAATCTGAGTTACCAGTTGACATACATTTTTTATCACGCAAATATTTTTTTTATTGAATTTCTGAATCTTTTAAGTATATAGTATGAAATTATTTAAGATACAATAAATCAAAGTAATTAATAGAATAATTATTTCTTAACAGAAAACAAATGACCCTATTGCTCTTAAGCTCTTCAACACCAGAATAACAACCAACAAGAAGCACAATTTCTTTACACCTACGAAGGGATTAAGCATGGTAAAGCGGGGAGGTTTTGCTTTTCACGTAGATATCGCTACGGCATATAAAATAATACATGATACATTCACTGAGCAAGAGATATGCGAGCTTTCCGAGATTCAACTGTTCCCTCCGCAACGTATGGTTGCTATAGTACAGAAAGGATCTCCTTTCAGAAAGTTGGTTACATACGGGTATGTGAATTTCCAAAGTATAGTATAAAAGCAATATTTAAAACAATGTTACAAATTTTTATATTAAGCAATGTTACAATGTGTATAACCAATCATAATTGAGAATGTGTAAAGGGTATTTCTAAAATATGATAATGATAACATAATAACGTAAGTGTAACAAAACAATCCACAGAAATGAACAAATCAGAACATTGGTGATTTTACAAGTTATTATTAAAAAAATAACAATTTTATTCCTATTTAATAACTGTAAGAAAACAATAAATGCACGTAAATTATACATAGGAATACAATTATTACATATATAACATGACATAGGTTATAAAAGAATAACAAAACATAAATTTGAAAGGATAAAAACACAATAACACATACTGCCCGGTCAAAACAAAACACGTCCGGCGATGGTGGGTCATTTTACACACCTTAATTTTTCGTATTTTTCAACTGTTTTGTGGGAGATTTTTTTATAGATATTTCATATAAATATGATTTAATGGAATGGCATGATGTGCCGTAATGTTTCTACTAAAAAATTAAAAAATATTACAAATAATGTACATATTCTCACGCATCAACAGACACCCTACACAACCAAAATACAAACATCCATTGAGCATATGATCTTCTCATTGGTTGGCGATTGTTTCTACCTGCTGGTGTGTAACAGTGGTTATAAATAAAATTACCAATTTTTTAAATTACGTAATGTGGAATAAACTCAAATATTAGAGAATTTAAAAACATTTTGTATGTTGGATAAGGCCGGTTTATTTAAAATGACATAAGCTTTTTCATTTTAGGCTTCGTAAAATATCTGAAGCAGGACTCATGGCGCAACAGAAAAAAATATGGCACGCACCCAAACCTCAATGTGTCCACAACAGTGTTTCTAGAATAATGAAAGTTACTTTTACCCAATTCTCTTCAGCATTGGTTATATTGGCAGCAGGAATCATTACCTCTCTAATAATCCTTTTTATTGAGATAAAATTGAAGAAGTTTATCTGGCATCGTAATCGTAAAACAAACAAAAATAAAGTATTTAAAGTGTCAAAAATACTTGGACAAAAAAAGATTCTAGGTCCCTAGATTGATATGCTTTCCTATAAACATCCTGCACTAATGTCTCACTTAACCTGTCAACCAGTACATTCATATTTGTTTTATCATCACCAGTGAAAAGTGATCGGTTTTTATCATTGCATAATTTGCTCAGATTTATTTTTTATGTATATACAATCAACCCTCTTTTGTTCCATTGTTCAACTGTTTCACCGGATATTGCATAGAAAAAGACTTGACGTACATAGAAAAAGTGGAGATGCTTTCCGTGAATTTCAAAAACTGCATAACTCTGAAGCAGCGAGTTAAAATATACCCAGAATCGCATAAAAAAGTTTATGAAAAGTTAGGAAAATAATACAATCACTCTCTTCTTTGGAAGAAATAGTATGCACATCAATTTTACATGTTGAAAACAATGGTTCTTCACAATTAGAATTAGCGTCAACCTCACCATCATTCTCACTCACGTTAAAAAAACCCGCTCATCCATCCATTACTAGCGGCCAATTCTTTATTAGCCCGGGAACATCAAGTAGTAGATGGCTCCAATTTTTCCATTTCTTTATAAAATTTATGTGCTTTTTCCTAAATTAAATAATAGATAATAATATTAATATGTTAACTATGAATATATTAATGTTAACCAAAACAATACATGTATTAATAATGTGCCTGTACTTTTTTGAATACATGAATACATATTGTGTTATATAGTTGCCGTTGCCATACTGCAGTGCACGTAAAGCAGTAGTGTAGCTTCTTTCTACTTATACAAATCAGGATACCTAGGTACTTGGAAATTACGACTAAATAATAAATAATTCTACACAAGAAATGTCAATTATCTGGTTCCTGTAAAAACATCTTAACACTGCTCCTAACCATAAATATATAAATGTATTTTAACAATAATGTTATTAGTAGTCACGTGGTTGATCCAATATCTTATATTTGTGAATAGTATCACGCCATGGATAGTTTAGTTTTACTAGATAGTTTAGCTACCAAAATGTTTATGTTATGTTTTTATATTTGTGTGTTTAACTTAATAAAAACATAAATTGGATTAATTGTATTTTTCAATTATCCAGGCTCTAGTATCCCCCAATTACCACAGACAATTAGTGCTCTACTGTATACACATATACACACACACGGTGTAATATATTTAAGGTTTTCACGGGTAAAAGATAACAGATTATTTTCTGGGAGAACCCGTGTCAAATAGTCCTGAGAAGGACTTTTATACATACATATATTATATTTAATTACATGCTTTGAGGCTTCAACTACTATTTAAAATCAAGTTTTATATCAAAAACATAATAATTTCTAAATATGAATTAAATATATTAATTAGAAACATACATATAAAATCAATTTTATCGAAAAATATTGTTGTGCCACTGGGATTCGAACCTGTATCTCTTTCCAAACCAGGGAAGGTGCATTATCCAACTATACTACAGCGACAAATTTCACAGACAGTTCTGAATATTTACAACTTCACAATAAGAATGTGTTCTCCTAATAATAATTTCTTACTAAATAATATTTATAACGATCCAAATAATGTGTTTTTTAATCGGCGATTTGAAATAAAAACACACATTAATAGGATCGACATAAAGATTATTTAGTAAGTATTGTGTTTTTTATATAAAACTTGATTTTAAATAGTAGCTGAAGCTTCAAAGTATGTAATTAAATATAATATATTATTTAAAATAATTTGTTTACACTAACACAAAGTGTTTTAAAAAACGTTGATAATTGATCATATATACTACAAATTGAATGGTTTATAACTCTATTAATTTTTGAAATTTGGTTCAATTCAGGTTTGTCTCCATAATCTTTGCTTCAAGATTATAAGAAAATGTATTTCATATATGCAAGAACTTTCTATATTAAGGCAATTTTGTGGCACGCGGGAAATAAATTTAATGATTGTGTTCTTTCTTATAATGCTTGTATTTTCTTAATTATGGCAAATAAAATTTAGTTTATTAGTTTTACATTGGTATAAAGGTCCTATCTAAGTAATAGTTTTAAAAAAAGTCAAATCTAGTGTATAACTTCTGATATAGATGAATAATAAAAACCCACATTTTTGTAAAAAAATGTGAAAATATGAATTGTTTTTGAAAGCGCGCCCTAAATATGGAATATTAAAATTGTTGGATTTAAATATATATTCAGCGCAGAACAAAAGTTCTAAAAAACACTTCTGTTTATAAGACACACGTCTTGTAAATACAGGTAAATATTTTATGTAAATTCTAATTTAATACAAGTGCACATAATTTTAATAAAATAATATATAGTCAAAAGTTAAATGTATTATGGTTCATGTCCATGGTGATCTCTCAATGAGACATTGATCTTCGAATGTCTGTAAAGATATATATATAGTAGATGTGTCTTTCTAACTTGGGAGCGAAACACATGCAATTCATAGAATGCTTTGCGCTGAACTCTTTATTGATCTTTACCCGCTTTCGAGACGAATCTCCAAGAGAAATCTTATTCGTGGATACATACCATTAAGAATCATATTTCAATAAATCTTATACCTGTCTCAACAGATTTACAAAATTCCAAAATGATAGCAATTCTTGTATATATACATCAATATTTATGCGTGTAATAATTATTCCACATTTTTGTTTAAAAAAAAGCTCCTATGAAAAGAAATGTTCTTGGGGTCTTTTCGTTCCCCTGTCCGGAACGCTAGTAATTTTGTTGTACTTCATACAGGGAAGGTTAACTAACCAGCATCCAAAAAAACGCAGACTTATGGAACAACCTGATATTTTGATTTTAGACTTGGTTCACCAGTTCATAATTTTAATTTTGAACGTGAGGAACATCATAGGAAGATTGCTAAAAGCTTAGTGATAAATAAAAAATTATGTTTCCAGTGGAAAATGTTTTATTGTAGCATCCGATAGAAAATAGCATTTGGTAGTATTATAAGAAAGAATATAAACCAACTGATTGAATAAATTACATAGTTCTTGTGAGTCGTCTGGTGGTGATTATCGTTCTTCCAGCATTACTGTTTCTTGTGGACATAACTTCAGTTCTGAGAGTGTCTGCTGGTCATCAATTGCTGTTAGCTGTCGACATAAATAATACAATATATTACAATTGGTCTAAAAGAACATGTACACTGATAAGACTTGTTTCGAGAGTTGCATAAAGGACAGTGCATAGTCGAGCGTGGAGAGAACTATGATTCATTGCCTATTGTGTTTTATACACAGAGTAGAATGACATAAATACATCCTGAGCTGAGAGAGATCAAAGATTCATCCGTGCATACGTCGCATATTATTTTATTCTTCCACAGGGCAATTTTATTCAAGGTTTTTTTTGTAAATTTAATTATTATTTTTAACAAATAATGTATTTAAATATTTCTGAATTATGTAACTTTTTTGGTAGGAAAACATTTTAAACTGAAACTTATTAATATGTTCCGTACTGACTATGCGCACGGTGCATTCTCAAAAAAATTGTGCGTTTTATGGTCCTATTTCTATAATCATGGTCACAACACAAGACAAAGAATGAACATCTACACACCAATTCCGAAAGCAACAACGATATTTTATCAATGATTCCACATGTTCTTAGCTCCGAACTGTACAACACATTCAACACCAACTGGAAATCGTTCACTTCCAATAAGATTACACAAATATGGACCTAATATATGATTCAATTGGGTAGAGATTAATCAGAAGCATCGCTGTCCAACATTCCAACATAATACAATACCTACACTAATAATGCACTAGTTTTACAACACTTTCACTACATATTTTTATTTTATTTTTTATTCTTGTCAAATTTTTATCTTTCTTGAATTAAATAACACCACAACAGTACGAAAAAAACTGGCTACTTTAACACAAACGGCAGCCTAGCAAAGTAACCAGGAAAATGCTATATATATCAGAGGTGGAGTCTACTTCATCCCACACAATAAATTACGAGTATTATACTTAATTGCAATATAATTGTATCTTATGTTTATTATTATAATATATTCACCTCTGTTCCAACAAAAACATGTTTGTCAATAAAGTCTAATAAATAAATAAATTCATTTGGTGTATTACAACACAATGCAGCGCCGTGGTAACAATCACCAAATCTTTTTAAGCCTCAGCACAGATATATTGGTCGGTAAAAATCGGTATGTTATTCAGATTGATTATCACATGAATTTTAATTAGTAGTGAACATGTTAATCAGTATATCTACATTGCTAAATCTTAATATATATATAAATTTTAAAATATTCAATATAACATTTCACATGATTTTTAAATGTGAAAGCCATCGCCACCATCCGGCAGTAAATTCATTTAATTCAAATACTGTTTATATTTTCGCTTTTTAATTTAGTTGACAACTATAAAAACGTACAAACCGGCAGAATAAGTTAGAAGAATTGTTGCTAACTCCTTGGCCGCCCACGTCGCAAGTTTCCGACAGAGAAAGGGATGCCATGAGAACTGTCAGAATTTAAGTTGGTTATCGTGAGTATGGCGGATAACCATGTGACATTCCGCGATGTCTGTTTTTGACGGAAAATGGCCATCAAATAACGCATGATATCACCGGCACCGCAGATCGGATCTTTAATCAAATTATTATTTCCAGTAGTGATATCGTACGTGCCCCATAGAAATCTGTTTCAACTCAAGAACACAACGAATTACGTCTGAAATCGAGTGTAAAAATTGTAATTTTTTTTCCATACAAAATTGACAGTTGGCAGTCATTTTTGCATTACCAGATCGCAATTGAATTAAATTTGAAGATTTAACACACATACTCTCATGTCAACGTCAAAGTACTGATATTTTTACAGTTATCGAATTTTCGAAAACTTTTTTGATTTTATTTTTACATTACAAAATGGCGAAAGGTGACTTATTTCGTTAGTGGCGACTGCCGACTTTTTAGATATTCCAGATATGCTCATTACTACCGCAGAGTCCGATAATGAGAAGGACGCAATATGTTGGAAAGTATCACATTAATATTAATAAAATCTGATGGCGTCCTTCCAAAAAACAAATAGTAATGTTTTAAGTGTTATGGCCTGACAACACTATCAACTTTTATTTTTTCCTTTTTTTCATCTCAAAATCATATGAAATCGCGGTCGATGGACGCTTATGGTGAAATAGTACCCACGTATTTTTTTTTTTTTTACTTATACCAACGTTTTTATGTTTTTTTCGTAAAAATAAAATTCGAAAAAGTTAACCCGTGAATTTTGGCGCCAATATGGTGGTATGATGCTGTTTCACCTACGATTTTTCTGGGCAGCTAACAGGTTAATATCTGATGGGTGTGAAAACCTTAGGCAGTAAAGTTGTGTTGATTGAAATACGTGGCTGCATCAGAGAGGGGAAAAATAAAATATTGCTCAAACTCACATCTTTTCGAGGCCAACTGGATATAACTTTGTATTCTTCAGCTGGGTAGCCTTCTACTGTGAGGTAGTCTAGTAAAGCCTGAAACATAAGTAAGCATTACACATCCATATTGAAATTACCAAAGACAAATAATTTTTGAGTCACTGTCTCTGTGGTGTAGTTGTTTTTTGACAAGTGCTAGTGAGTGTTTTCAATTTTAACATTGTGCTACAAATGAATCGACACATTTCCATCTGTGTATTTTGTGACGCGACTGCGTTCCCAGACACATCAGCGATAACCCACACGTGTGAATTTTTAAAGAGAATTCGCTACCGAACGCCGAGTAAGCAATCCGATACACACTCGTGTAGAATGCATTTCTAAACAGTTGGCCGTCATTATTTATCTTCCAATCATGTCATGTCGTGTCAGCTTTCACATGGGTGATAAGCTACAAATAATAGCATTGGTCTTTAAAATTGCACAAAAGAATTTTTATACGCTCACCGTGATCCAAAATTAAAAAGAACATTGACTGTAACTGATATCAAATTATATCTGGACTGCACAATGGATGGATCCAAATAATCATAAGGGTAATCGGCTTAAAATAATTCAAAGATCTATTCTCCGCACCCCCTGGTTCTCCAAGGAAAGGAAAGTCTCCATAAGAACAATATCAAATATCTCTAGAATGAGAATTGGGCATTGCCAGGTAGCCTCACATTTTTCAGATTGAACTTAATAGATTCCCTAATGTGAGTGTGGTGCCGAGGAGGAAACCCTCGACCATATCTTTTTTTGCCTGTCCATTGCGGATCACAGGTTTTTTTTTTATAGTAATCTTGTCAATGGTAATTTTCAACTCCCGGTTAACTTGTCTCATCTTCTTACCCTTAACTCGCCACGTTTAATCTATATAATAGCAAATTTTTTGAACAACAATGGTATTGATTTGTACTATAATATTTCCTATTCTATAATATTATTGTACTTTTTTCTATAAAATAAAGTTTCAACTTGATTAATGGCACAAATCACTCTTGAAGGGTGGATTGCCTATTTAAAAGAAGAAGAGAAAGAAGAAACCTATGCACTTGGAAATTACAACTGCGTAAGAAGTTTCAGCACTTTTAACTATAAATATATAAATGTATTTTTTAACAATAATGTTATTAATAAGCACGTGGCTGATCCGATATCTTATGACTGTTTTAATTATAAAACTTGTAAAATCTCTACTGAAGGAAACGTTTATTTGATAATTGTAATTAGTAAAAGTAATGTTACTCTTAGCGGGGTAATGACAGTGAAGCGCCTCTCTAAAAAGCGTCCTTGCGGGAGTCTCACTCTAATCTTGGTAGTTGCCTCTGCACTATCCATGGGTGGCTCCACTGGTAGTCGTGATAGTGCCAACTGACGCTGCGCCTTAAAAATTTAATACATAAGTTTAATTGATGTTATGTTCCAAAGCAGATATATTTTATTCTTCTGTAATATATAAAAAATCAACAGCAAGTGAAGCCAAAATATATATTTTTCATTTTCATTCGAAGCAGTATGACAAGAATCTGATACATAAATGTATATCATGTGACAACATATCATGAAGTCAGATAAAAGAAAACGACAAAAATTAAAATAAATATCAGAGCATCAGAAAATGTGACTTTTATCATATATCGATTGACACATGATTTTTATCATATACTAGCTGATAGTAAATTCCTCACCCTGCCAATCAGAACAATCTCCCCCCTCCCTTCACCCCCCTGATAGGCCTATATATTCAGCATGAAAAGATACACCATTATTACACGAATTAGTATAGCACGCGGATAGTTTTTAATTCTGACAGTCCTTCATGTGCAACGTCATACTGATGTTGCATCATAATTTTCTAGTCTGTGTGTATCCAATTTGTTTGTACAATCCGCAAAACAGACTAAACATTTATTTTCATGGTGTATTCCAATATATGGTGTTCGCATAGATAAGAGAAATAGGTATTCATCAATTATCTGTCAAGCGAGCAAGTTTGCATTTTTTGAGTCGATTTTTAGCAATAAAATTGAAATATCAAATGTTGAAATATAATTCTTTCTGTTATGATATAGTAATTTGTAGAGCTATTTATCTAAATATCAATTTTTGACCATTATCTTAATGAATAAAAAAGGAGAAATTATAGATAATATTTTAAGCAAAATCCAAAGCAGAGAACATTCGGAGCAATAAAAGAACTTGCCGTTTTTGAATGAATGAATTCACAATTATTTTCTAAATTTTATTCTACCAATAATGAACTCATTCTTGAAAACAAACTCACTTCTCTCTTTGCTTCCACTTGTTGTCTTTCTGATTCCACTCTTTGTTTTTCCTGGTTTTTGGCCATTTCCTGTTTTTTTTTTAACTCTTCCTTAGCTCTGAAAATCATAACAAATAGTAATGAATAACTCGGTAATTGAGAATATTTTTAATAGACAATTAATATCTCATCTGCATAGTTATCTAGAGAAGGATAACATTTCATGTATTCCATCTCCTCTATTAATTTAATTTATGCACATTTATGATGTAAGTGCCTCAAAATTATTTCAAAATATGTACTCATTTTTTACTGAAATTTTCAAATTGAAAAATAACTTTATCATGAAATTGATTATATTTTTACATATGTAAATAGGCACTTGATAGTTGTATAATTGATAACTCCTGTTTTAAATACGTATACAGAGTGTATACAATCCAAGAGACCAAAAAATTAAATTTCATAATAATGAATTTCCACATACAGCGAAATAAAAAAAATAAAAATTCTAAATAACTTTTAAGAAACTTAGCAAAACTTTTAACTTTATGAAAAAATTAATTAATTATTAAAATAAAACACAACGTTGTTTACTTCACAATACTAATTATAAATATTTTAATTAAAACGTTTTCGACTCTTACTGCGTGTAAGCGTCATCGTTAGTAATAAACCAAAACTTAAACTTGTTCTTCTAAGATGCAAAATCTTTACATATTGAGCATTTTTTGTAGGGACCAGATATGTTTTCATGTTAACCGATATTTCATTTTAAACATTTTCCAATGCATATCACTTAGATAGAAAAACCGAAGTTGATTCCTAAATATTTTTTTAGATAGTTGCTTCTAACTAGAAATAATGGATGTCTCACTAAAAAGGTAACATATGAGAGTACTAGTTTCAAAATTAGCAACTACCATTCTTTTTTTCTAACATTTAATATAGTTGTCTTCTCGTGTAGCTTTTACACATTGTGTTAATTTATTAACAATCAAACTTAGCTTTTTCTTATATAAATTGGTCATTCAAAATCGGTGATAGTTGCAAAGTCAGTTGCTTTTTCCCACCGTCATTTGCATTATGATTCCAATAGCAGTCTTTGCTACTCTGAAATTTAAATGACCGCCAGTATAGGGACTAGATTGTTTTTGAAATAATATTATTTTGTATTTTAAATTAGATAGGGATTATCATTCATAATAATAAGTGCATTGAAAAAATAATATTTGTATATGTGTATTATATTGTTCTTCAAGCTACTATCAGTGTTTCATGTTTTTTTTTCAAAAGCAAAAGATATGGAGGTTGCTGAGATTGCAATTAGTATCCTTATAGAAATATCAAATTGGACGAGATCAATAAGATCAATGACAACTACATCAATTTTTTCAAAAGATACTTATTCTTTTTATTTTTCTATGTGATATACTCGTATCTAATTTGTTTTAATTATCAAGGAATTGTGTTCCAAATAATCGCGACTTTACAAATAAAATGTGATTTCATTAAAACTATAATGTGCATCATAAGCCTGTTTTGTTTTTAGTACAGCAACGTTTGAAATGCCTTTGAATCCTTAAACAGCCCTGTAAAGTCTGCCGCACGAGGCAGATGGAAGATAAAGAATTTTATAGCTAGAGACTCATTTCAGAGGTGTCCACATTACCAGTACAAATGTCGCCACTGTTGTTCCGTAATGAGGGGCACAGCCGCAAATTACGCAGAATAGTTTAACAGGAGAACACTTATATGGGGAGGGCCATGCTCAGGCGCGAATGCACAGGCATCAGTTTTTAAAGGCGTGAACACGTGTGCGCTTCAGAGCGTGAGAAGAGTGTCATTTTAACCTATTTTGACAATTGGCAATAAATCCAACCTTGGACAATGTGGAGATTATGCCAGAGGGCTTTTATAAGGGCCTATTATGATCCCAAGGAGAAGTTTTACAAGGGCGCAGCGGACCGCCCGTGCCGACGAGGCAGTAAAACAATTACTGCGAAGAGCCGATGGCAACGCTTTCAAAATAATATTTTCCTTCTGTGTAAGAATTTTTTTATCCGTTATATATTTATGTAGGTATTTTTTATACGGGACAAAAATTATTTCATTATACATATTAACGAAATACATTTTTTCATTAAAAAATTGAATAAAAAATTATTTTTTTATATATATCATTTTTCGATACAGCGGGGTTCGTTTTAACGAGGTATTACTGTAACTACAGGTACTCCTCACTTAATCTAGTTTTGTTCCAACAACTAGATCGTTAAGCAAATTGTTTTGTTTATTCTGAATAGGGATGAACAAATGGAATTACACTTCATAAAAATAACAGCTGGAACTGATTACCAAATTATTAAGTGAATTTGACATTTACGTTTTGTTTTATTCTTAAACATGGTCGAAAATTTGACTAATTCAGTGCATCTCCACGCTGGAGAGCTGTTTGCAAGTCCGAGTGGTCGTTAAGTGAGGAGTACCTGTGTATTGCCTCTCATAAATATACATTTGTGTACAATCGACATCAGCCAATTGATAATCTGTAACAGTCGGTATCAACATTTGCATAAGCTGAACAGATATGATAATCACCTGTCAGCCTCAAGACTCTGGCGGTAGGCTTCATCCTGCTCCCACTTAACCATCTGCCTGGCAGCCCTCTCGCTTTCTTCCTGTACCTCCTCCTCTCGCCGACCTGACCAGCGCTCCACGCCTTCCACCAACTGACCCAGTAACTCCGCCACACTCACATTACCTGGGAGATCACATTTCACAATAGTATATGGATATAATATATATGTAATACAAAAGAATTCTCCAGACTCTAAAGCGAGCCTGGTCGGATAAAACTCTAGTCAAGACGCCATACTAAAGCTTATTGTATTTCATGATTGACTTGCCATCTCAGACTCTAGCTAGGTTGGACGGACAAAACTCTAATTAAGTATAAGCATTCTTACCATTAATTACTGAGAAAATCTCAGTATTAGAACGAATTCTCATGATGATTATTAATACAGGCAGTTTCTCCAAGGGTATACTCCTTATTGTCATACTCGCTACACTGCCAAGGGAATTTGATACCGCTGATAATAACCTAAAAATAAATATTATATATAATTTAAATCTAAATAACCAATTATTGTTAAATAAGGTATTTAATTTTACGATATTAATAAATGGTCAATTTAAAGTTTAATTGAAAGAGTAATTTTAACAATTGAAATTTTATTTTTGACACAAACAACAATTTTTTGTTATGTGAGAGTGATGATAAAATTTTAGTATTTTAAAAGGCTTATCACCAAAGATAAAATATGTATTTTAATATTAAAACAGGTATTGGAAATTTTCTCTAATATACACTTTATATAGTCTTACGAATACCACGACAAACCAATATAAAATTTTTCATGTGTGCTAAACAGTTTTTGAGAGTACAAATTATTTTGTCAATAAACTATTGGAAATGTAATTGTTCTAAGACTATGGGACCCCCTGTAATATTAAGATGTTATTAATTTTTTAATAATATAATAAATTTAATACTGAAAATACACTAAGTTTAAATAAAACAACCGGGCAGTGTTCAAAGATGTAATTTAGGCTTACCTATAGAGCCTGATTATCATTACAACTCCTATCTGCTAGTGTAACATGCTTTATAATACCAGGTTACAAAAATTAATCCAAAACACTTAACACATAGCTAAATTTAGTGGATAAAATGAATAATTGAATAAGTAACTAATAACAAATATGTACTTACATATTTTTATTAGATTCAAAGGAAAGATCCCAACCATAGACAATAAAGTTGTTTGCGAGTATTTGTAAAACAGAATCACAGCCGAGCAATTGAGCGCAGAACACATTTGAGAGTACGCTTCCTTCATGATGCAGATACACTCCTAGCAAACGTCGCTAGAAATGATAAAACAATTGTGTATATACAGTTAACTCTTTCTTATCCGGTACTCAAATAGCTGAAATTCTCAAGCAACCAGCACCCAAATAGTGATCTTATCATTGGCATTTTAAAATATTTTTATTGTTCCATTATTTGAAAGCTATCTTCTTTATATTGATAGATGTATCAATTTGAAAAGTGTAACATATAAGTTTGAAAATTTGTCATCACTGCACTGTGTTGATGTAGCATAATCGGTTAATGCATTTTCCCCGGATAGGAAGAGATCCAGGTTCGAATCCCGATAGCAACAACAATATTTTTCGATAAAATGTTGTATATCTTCCTAATTAATACATTTAATTTGTATTTAAAAAATATCACAGACCGTCTGTTCTGAATAATTACAACTTCACAATAAGAATGTGTTCTCCTTAATATTTAATAAGAATAATTTTATTTTCATTACATATTCAAATTATACGAGGTGCATTTTTTAAGTACTAGGTTTTTTTTTAAAGAAACACAACATCATTTTTATAACACTTTACTTTCTTCAGACGCTACACACCTTAAACTACTTCTCAACGTAGTCACCACCATTATTAAGGTACTTGTCATAAGGAGGTACCAATTTTTATATACCTTCATCATAGAACGATGCCACTTGGAATGAAAACCATGTCTGGACTCCGTCTTTGAGTTCATAATCGTCATCAAAATCCTTGCCACCAAGAACCGCTTCAGATGAAGGAAAATACGGAAATCACTTGCCACCAAATCAGTACAAAACAGGACACACTTAGCGATGAATGTCAGCTGGTTTCATGTTTCGTGTATTCAAGAAACGAATCACAGACCGTATCTCACAGTCGGCGGGCTGATCTATTGTCTTGAATATTTCAACCACTCACTACAAGATGGCCACACTATGTGAATGTCTCTAACATTGCATGTGGTGAGTCAACAAATGAGGGAAACCATTGTGGATGTGCAACATTTCAACCGCCGCAATGCTACACAAGGAAAATCCGGCAACGGTACTTACTTAAAAACATGCCTCGTACATTACGTATTAAATCAATAAAACTTGTTCTTTACTTAAATAACACTTTAATTTCTTCACTAGCATCAGGTATACATGTTTTTAA
This sequence comes from Eubasilissa splendida, assembly GCA_031772225.1. Classification (NCBI taxonomy): domain Eukaryota; kingdom Metazoa; phylum Arthropoda; class Insecta; order Trichoptera; family Phryganeidae; genus Eubasilissa; species Eubasilissa splendida. The sequence goes on from CM062856.1 coordinate 20,612,471, forward strand.
TGGTTGCTATGATAATTTAAAGAGTTATGATTAGATATTCGGAAAATTCTGTTTTCTGGCAACAATCTGTTTCCAGTGGTGTTGGATAAGAGGAAGTTTATTGTAGTTTGAAAGGGTTCAAGCAATTAAGTTAATTGAAACTAATTATTAATTCAGTGTAGTCTGCCGAAAAGATTTCAATTTAACAATTTACTCTATTGCATAAATATACAATAATTATTACTTTGGAAGCGGATTTTGAGGATGCAGACCAACTAAAAAAAATCTCATTTCAACAAATGCATTGAGATTTTGTGTTCGGAAAGTGACATTTTGTATTCGAATACATAGTGAAATTTCAACAGATTTTTTAGACCAACAGAGATTTTGATAATTGTGAATAACTATTGTTGTTAGTTTTTAAAATACTTACGTCTTTAGCTGGCTTCATACAGGCTTCTTTAATAGCATTTTCTAGTGAACCCTGGAAGAATATTGGGTGCTGTGGACCATACCTCTCCTGAAATCTCTCTGCAAACTGTATACATCCGATTGTCTCATCGTCCACATTATCTGGAACTAAATTTATTAAATATAATAAATAAGTTTTAATTTAGTTAAGACAACAGAAAATCGACTGGATAAAATGAATAAACTTACGTAGAGGTTCTATTCTTCTTGACTGTACATTATCCACAAATATATCATCTTCTACTGTAAAACTTTCTGAGGCATCTTCAAACTCTTCAACGGAACTGATTTCACTATCCGAATTATCTATAATTATCTGTAATAAAAGTAAAAATGATTAAAATAAAAATGCCATCATTCAATGGTGTGAATTTTTGTTAATTTGAAAAAACTTACCCGTTTACTCTCTTTATGGGGTGGTTTCTGTGGGGACCTTCTGACTTTCAAATTGTGCTCGGGATATGATATTCCAGTTAGTGCTAACACAGTGTCATCTAAATTAATGGCCGAAGGCCAACCTGACCACTCCTAAAACAAAATTGTGAAACAAAAAAGATGAAACTCTAAGAAAGGTAATGAAACACAAGTGAAACTGGAAGAAAGACAGTAAACAATTTGTGACGTAGATTTTACTTCAGATTTATTATGAAGTTGTGTATACTATTTCATTTTTATGAAAATACAGTAATACCTCGCATAGTAATAGTAATGACATAAAAAAGAAAAATTCTCAATTTTTCAATAAATAAAATTCAAATATCTATTAGAAATACATTTTATTTAATGATTAATTAAATTAAATTTTTTAAAATGCATGTTTTCGTAATTCATTTTATATTCTCTAAAAATTGCAATATTGTTGTCTGCATATTCTTCTTGTTTGACCTTTTCTCTTCATACATTTCTTTATAGCAACAAATTACATTATCCTTCAGCTAATTGTAAGGCAATGTTTAATATTGGGATCAACTTTCATAATGTCAAGGTTTCAGTCAACCATTTTTGACTAGCAGGAAAGCAATTGGCTATCACTATCGCTGATTGCTTTTCGCCGATTTCTAGGCGGCTAGTATGGCCGATAGCGGCCGCTGCGCGACCAGGGCTTCCATAAAATCCATATTTTTATTTTGCTCAATTAATTTTTTATGTTATAAATTTTCAAACCGGTCTGATTGAAGCCAGATTATGCAAACTATTACTGTACAATGAAACAATAAATTATTGGAAAAAAAATAAAGGTCAAAAATAAATTACATAGTTATTCTCAACCTGTTAAGTGATTTTGACTTATATATTTCATCATAAATTGTTCTGTATTTTTTTTTTTTTCAGTAGTAACACAGTGTTAGTTTTTATTATTCATAATGCAATGAGATACAAGTTGAGCATATACACAGTAGATATATCCAACTATGAAGAAACACATTTGACACGACAATTATATCACAACCAGTGGCGACTGACGTTTAAAAAGAATGGCAATGCTCCAAAGCTAATATATGTGTATGAGGGCTGTATGATACCCGTGTTAGGGAAAGAAACACATTTATAATTTATAACATAGAATATTATATAGATATTCCAATTTTTTTAAACCATCCAAAAAATATGATTTGTCAAACTTAGCGAAATAGGCCTCTGTTTCAGTGATGACTTTGTCATTTGACATGAACTGCTTTCCACCGAGTCATTTTTGCATGTTTGGGCACAAAAATAAATCGCATGATGAATAAGGTGAATGAGGCAGCAATTTGTAGTGTAATTCAACCAGTTTTGCTGTAGTGATTATGGACAAGTGAGTTGCCGTGCAGTGAGTGCGTTGTCATGGTGAATGAGCACTTTTTTCTTTGTCAAATGTTTTTTCACCAATTCAGCGTCGAATCAGCCCAATAAATCGGCATACTACTTTGTACGTGTTCAATTGAAATGTTTACAATATCAGCAATTTCTCTGATCTTCACCCAGCGGTCTGTTAACACGATATCATGGATTTTGTTGACCATATCCTCCGTAGTCACCTCAATTGGATGGCCTGGGCACTCTTTATCAAAAACAATTATTCGGCCACACTTGGAATTCATTAAACCAATATCTGATGGTAGTCATCGAAGGAACATAGTCCTTATAAACAGCATGCAACTTCACTTTGATTTCTGCTCACTTTTTCTCATCCAAAAAAAGTAATGGAATCACTGACCAATATTGCTCTATTTCCATGGTTGCAAACAAACACAAACTTGCCCACTTTCAATAGATATCAAAACAAAACTACTCCATAAATCTGTATAAAATTTTAACAGGCGTCATTCGACAGATGGTGTTAAACAATGGATTTTGCATCAGTGGCGCCATCAGTCGTTAAACATGGGTACTTATCATACAGCCCTTATATACTTGTATTGATTTAAACATAACACTGCAAATTTTTTATGAAAATAACAAAATTCTACACCTGATAAACTACAGTAAAATCCAGTTTATTCGAAGTTGAGTGGACCGAAAATCATGAAAAAAGTTCGAAAAACGATTTACGATAATAAAAATAAAAATTTCAAATATTCTTTTTTTTTTTCATACAAACTTTTTTCATTACAACTCGATGTAATTATATATACCTATTATCCACACATTTTAAAATAACAAACAAGTTGTCAAAATACAACGTAAACAAATCACATTATTAAAAAAAAACACGGTTATATTGGACTATCTTTTCGCATCATTTTCAATAATGACATAATCATTGAAATTGTTAACCTATCATTTCTCCATCGTATCATTTCTGTATTGAAGTTAGCAACAAACGTCTTCAGCACTTTTAAAACTATTTTTTTTGTGGTGGTCGCAGCAGTATTTCGAACTCGCCTGTAATGACATTTCTCGGCTTTCAATGCTAAAGTTCTATCTGTCATCATGTATAATATTGTCGACAACGTCATTAATGGAGTTGCGTATTCTGTTAATTTTGTTTTGGATAATACTATTTGTATTAATTCGATTTTTTAGCAACTGTTAGCGTCCAATACGAGTTTCATATTGATGCCATTTTCGAGAATATAAAATTATCGGTCAAAATCATAAAAATGTTTTAATTTAAATTTAATGAAATACGAAAATTTCTGAGGAACGTAAACCACACATTCGCGTGTATTAAAATATCTAACACGTAAATATTAGAGAAATATGAATAATTGTGTACATATAAAACAACGGCAATAAAATAATTAACAAGATACAAGAAAATCTGAGAAATACCAACTACATTCTTCAAAATGCCTCGACACTAAAATAGAAAGAAATTACTATTAAAATGAATACAAATTAAATAATTTATAAAACATGGATAAGTCTGAGGAACTCAACCGCGTACTAGCGTACTCACATTACCCTTATAGGTAATATTTGCTGTCTTTTTCTAATGTAAAGAAAATGAGTGAGAGAAAAAAGCATGCGAGCTAACTTAATGCGTCGCGGTAAGGAAGATAAAGATTTAAAAATCAATCAGGCGCACAAGACATATTTGTCATCTTTTTTAGTAAACTGAAAATGAATGAGAAAACAAACAATGCGAAATAACTTTATTTATATTTATACACATTGCGTAACCTGTATTTTACAGATTACGTACATTTGACAAAAAAAATCGAATTAAGCGAAAAATAGATTGACAAATTCATTTTATAGACTGCTTCGAATGAACAGGATTTTACTATACTAAGTATTATCAATAATATCATTAGGGATTGTTGATACTGTCGTAGCTTGCTACTATTTTATATATTTAATGGAATGTGCAATTTGTCCTAACTTACACTACTGTGTATTGTGTACTCAGGATGGACTTATAGGCATGATCATTCATCACATTATTAGCACATGTTTCCATACAATTCAATATTTTATGTACAGTCCTTATGTTGAATGTTTTACACTTTGTAATTGTGAATATAATTATGACATCAAAAATAATATTACATTTTTAAGCCACCACTGGTCAAAACAGATATTTCTAAAAAATAGTTATCTTTAGCAAAGTTAATGATATTTTAACAAGTTTTAGCTGTACCTATGCAATTATATAAGTAAATTGTTTTGAATGTAATTTGAAAGCCAATTTAATAGTACATAATTACAAATTATTCTCTTTCCTTAATAGCAATTTTAGAGCAGATGGGAAATTAAGTAATTTAATCTGAAAATAAGAGTGTGTTTAGTGTGCATGTGTATTAGTGATGAGATAAACTGTGATTATGACTGTTATTGTGTGATTTGTATTCAAGTGGGTCTTATTGTCAAGATGTTGTTCAAATATAATGATAATTGGTAACTGATTATTCGCAATTCGGCAAGAAATCACCACAATCAAGAAATCATCACTAGAAATGAAACCATTGTTATAAATGAGACAATCACAGATTATCTCATGTGTATGAATGACTATTGCAGTCAAATCTATTAACATAATGGAAATCAAATTTTGTTACAGTATTAAGAGTATAGCTTGATCAGGTTAATTAAAGATTGGAAATATTATTTTACTGATTACCAGTATTAATTACAACTTTTGGAATATTGAAGCAATAAACATAAAAAAATACAGTAAAACTCTGTTAATTCATAATCCTACATTTCGTATTTTTACGGAATTCACACTTTTTTCAAAAAAATTGCCCTAAAAATAACATTTCATACTAATTTCTACCGATAATTCGTAAAATCTGATTATTCGCAGTTCGTATGCGTTTTTGACACCCGAAGTAAATAATTTGTTCACGTAATTCGCATATTTGCAAATGTTTTTAAATCCCTAAACTCGCACGGAGGTATTTAACCTACATTCCTTCGTAAACATCTGCAACAAGCACCGCCTACCGGCCAATCGCGACGCCGCATGCTGGCATGACAGGTGCCAAACTGAGTTTTGCCATATGACATATGGCAAAACTCATGTACATAATATGATATGTACATCAAATTCCATAATGCATTTTATAAGATTTGTTGTAGTTAAATCACTTGATCTAGTTTATATGTTTATGAAACGTTGCGATTTGCATATGTAGGTATTATAGAAAATACATAAATCTTTCATATTTAAATACATACGTTGACATATTTCATTCTTTTTTTTTTCACATTTCGTTCTCTAAAATGACACCAATATCTTGTAATTCGTATAAATCCTTGACCATTTGAATAAATGGAGCTTATTTTGAAAACTGACAAAAAATTGATATCAAAGATAAAATTGGCAGAAAAAATCAAATCCCGAATACCAGTCTGGGTTCAAAATTGAAAAATCGCAGGAAAATAATAAGCTTCAACTAACAAGGCCAGCAAGACATGAAGTTTTTAATTATTTTTCATGCGCATTTTAAATATTCCAATTCGGACAGAAAAAGTGAGTTCGACTGCCAATCAAATTAATGTGTATGATTTTGTTGCCTTGAGAGACCACACACCTTTCTTATTCAGGAGAAATACGTTATTTGATAAACATTTCGACACATAAGAAGCTGAAATAATTGAGTCATCATATTTCAGTATGAAAATCGCGATGTCAAGAGTGGTGGCGATCACTAAATTGCGGATGCAGTAAACTAACGGGTTTTTATAAAAGTTTCTTTCTAATGTTGGCTTTAAAAAACTTTGTTCTCATTATTCGTAATTTGGATTTTGTTTTTAAATTTCGGTCCCGTGAGTTACGAATTAACGGAGTTTTACTGTATAAAGGGATGTGTATGGATAGCCTGTGTACATACAATTTCTGGAGGAATACGTGATGATGTAACGTCAAATTTTATGTTTTTTTATTGTTGACCACTGCACCGATTGGTACCAAATATTGCTAAGTTTTGCTACGTGACCTATGGAAGAAATGTGTGCTGTATAGCAGGAAGCAACATATAGGAGAAAAATTAATTCTAATCAAATGAATTTGAGAGGGATTGTGGAATTGGACGGGAGACTGGAAATGAGTAGGAGAATGGATTCAGACAAATAAAGAGTATCAAAATAGAAGGTGAATTCAGATGGGAGACTGCTTACAACCGTAGAGCGGTTGGTTATCTATTGATCCTCCGAGTCAGAATGAATAATAGGAATCTTTTAACACTAATTTTGAACCTATAGGTTGCATGTTTGGAGTATATTTGGCATTTAATATCAATAACATTAGGTTGATGCGTAATTACCTGCCGTATTTTTCGCAACATTATGTTTTTTTTGAATTTGACATTTAATTGACATTTGTCATAATATAATTCGCTAATAGTGTTAGGAAATTATAAAAATCATACACATATACGCCACATTATGCTGTACCACTTGAAGAAAGGGTGGAAAGAGTCATTTCGGGATCTCAACAATCTTTTCGGCGAAGGAACGATTAGCGAAAGGGCATGCCGAGAACGGTTTGTTCGCTTCAAAGCTGGTGATACCAGCTTAAACGACAAGTCAAGAAAGGGTCGATCTTCGGATTTTAGGACACTGGCTGAGGACTTCAACATTGATCAGTCCATGATTATGGTGACTATGCCCCCGAATGATAATTGTACATAATATAATAATACAATAGAATTTATAAAAACGGTGGATAATTATGCATCAACCTAATAATAGTGAGAAATGAACATTACCTGATGTCTGACTGGAATGTCTGTGAGTGAATATAAATCTGTTTTAACTTGGAGGACGGTCTTGGTGCCGGGAAAGGGGAGCTTGTAAGTCTTCTCCTCATTTTCTATATTGAGTGTGTACGTCCACGTAAGGCGGTCGGCCAGAGATCTGCCAATCCAAAAGTTTCAACATTCAAAATATGAAAATGTTTCCTATCACAACATTCAATCAACACACAATAAATATTTACATCGAAATGTATATAAAAATAGTAAAACGAATCTTGTAATAAATCTATACCCTTGAAATACCCATGTTGTAGTTTATTGTCAGAAAAAACACCAAAGTAGTAATACTAACAAATCTAATAAAGTTATTGATCCCTTATATCGTCATCCATCTTTCAAAGAGACATATCTCCAATTTGTTGATTTTACAGCAGATGATATATTATCAAATTGCGTGGAATTTTTCAGTATTGAAAAATGATAATGAATAATAATCTTACTATATCGCACACGATTGAGAGGTCGCCGAAGTGACGCCAATAAATTGATGTAATATGGACACGAGGCAGTTATTCAAAATATATTAACGGTGAATCATCGGTGGGGCGCCAGAAAAACGTGAGATAGAATTCGGCAAACAAAGACATTTTTTGATAAAATACATCTTGACGGCACTCGTTGCTGCCTGCTCGCTGAAATAGTGGGAAAAATTAAAATGAATTGAATATATTGTTTGTATCTGAAATAAAACCAAGTACATTGCGAGTGGGAACGCATTCTCAATTCTCTCACCATAGCGTCCCTAGATTGAATATCTTTTGTGTTTCATTTCTTCTGAACTCGTCATTATCATCATCGCCATTTGGGAGAAGCGGAGATCGGTGAACCACCCTAGTTTTCTTGTGCATTTACCGATTTCTATGGATATTTTTTGATTTAAAGACAGTGTGAGGTGTATTTATTCCATAAATATTACTTATTGCTGTCATTTGTAAGAATGACGCATTAAAATGAGAGCGTTTACGTCAAAATGTTTTTATGTAATATTACTTCATTAGAATAAAATTCAGATATTCCTGTTGGAATGGATTATAGGAATGTGTTTGAGCAATGAAACTCCAGCCAAAACTCAATTTTAGCAAAAAACGAGATAGCCTTTTTGAAAGATAGACGACAATATGCAGATTATTCTACCAAAAAAACATTAATTTATTAATTGTGTATTGACATTCGTCCAATAGCCATTTCAGGAAGGGCTATTTAATTAACCCCTCTATGGCCCAGCACTGAATATATCCATCGCAAAAAAACTTTCCACCACGGCCAGCGACATATTAATCCGGCATGACGTAATTTACTTGTATTTTATCTTTGTTATGAATAGTGGCCCCTATCGGAGATCTTACTTCAGCCACTAAATACAAATACAGTGAAACCCCAATTTAAAGTTTTTGAAGGGACCAACAAAAAAAATATAAACAGAGGGAAAATGTAAATTAAAAAAAACAGATTAAAATTATTATTAATTGAAAAAATCTAACGATGTTGTTTGCTGCATGTTTTTAAATAGTTCTTTCATATTATAAATTAAATTAAAGGTTTCTGGTAGTACATTACTAATACTAGTAAAATATGCTTTAGAGACCATTCACTAGTTCATTAATTTCCACTACGTCCGATGTTATTGCATTGGAGTCAACATCTAAGTCTACAAAAATTATTCATAAATTCTTTCTCAGCCATCAATGTTATCTATACTATCTTCTACGCAACTTTCTTGCTATTTCCAGCTTGTAAAAACAATAAAAAAACAAAACGTTCAAATTACGTAGGTATGAGAATGAAAAATGCGTATAAATGACCAACACACTCTTGGCTCTATGGCGAATTGCAAACTGGCCGAACGAATTTCAATAAATTTTAGACGTAAATCGCGGGAAAGGGGTTTTTATGTACTAAAATGAAATGGGACTGCAGAAATAACACGCAAATGAAACGTGCAAAAACGTGAATTCCGGGCATGAAAAATCGGGATTCTACTGTACGCACATTTATTTTGTACTCGACGAGCTCGGGGTTAAAAAAAAAAAAAAAATCAACATATATTTTACTGAGGTTTTCAAATTCACAAATGATAATTTGTAATGCATAATTGATAATTAGGAAAATAAATACGTGAATATTAAAATAATTTTTGAATTACATCAAATTTGCGGGGTTCTAGACTTATAATTCTGCTTGCTCACTGAGCTTATTGTTTTGACTGCTGTGCTTCTTTTTAAATATTTTTTTTACTGTGTTTTAAATAGATACAGTAATAAAGCACAATTACAAAACTACGTAAAATCTAATTATAGTGAAAGTATTATTACCCTCAATTTACACTTTCCAAAATTTTATAACATTTTAGTTCAGTCCCCAGAAAAGTTTAAGTCAGGGTTCCACTATACATAATTTTTACAAGTATCGTGTTACTGACTTTTCTCAGAAGTGCGGCTGACTTCCGAGAAAAGCCAATATTTAAGTAACATTCTAAATTTTCATTATTTATTTACTAAATATCAGGAATATTTAAAATGCAATCAAACTTGATTTTCAAAATGTTTAAAAATTATTGGATACCTGCTGTGTTCTAAATTAAGAATGTATTTTCCACCATGCGGCATTGGAAAAACAGTTTTGCTACCAGTTGTTTGGATCCTAATTATTACCAAATACAAATATAAATTTACATGCGCATCTGTTGTAAAAAATATTAGTGCTTACTCATCATCCGGTATAAGTTCATCAGGAGCAGAGAGGAAAAGGTGGCACTCGTCGGGCAAATTAAGTGAGGCAAGCGGCATATTGGCTGGCGGAACCGCCCTCTGCGGTGAACCCAGACCATCTAATCTCTGGCGACACGGTGCTACGCCACTCAGGTCAGTTACTCGCAGTCGCAAGTCACCTATTTTTCACCAAAATAATTATTGTCGATTCTATGCCAACATACAGGGTGTAACAGACCTAATCCACAATAAAGTACAAATCGAAAATCTTCAAGGAATATGTGCCTAATCTCATACATGTCAGAAATATAAGCATTTCCAAAAAATCGTAATAATGCAATTATTTTGATTAATTGAAATATTTTATTGATTCCAAATTATATATTGAATACAAAAAATTAAAGGTCATCGAATTTCGAGCGGCCAGATTATTTTTTGTTAGATGATTTAAGGTCTGAAGCAGTGATATAGATTAATAATGGATACATTTCACAAATATTTATTTCGAAGTATGTAGATTTTGTAAAAATTTCAAATAATATGCCCCATGACGGTACAGAATTTGCACATATGCACACCTGTATAATAATTTCTTACAAATATGTTTCATCACTTTGAGATTCAAATGAGATAAATTATATCATACTGAAAATATACTACGTATACATATATTACACAGTATGTATTTATAAGGTTTTTTTTAAATATGTATATTTGCAGCAAGTTTAATTTTTATAATAATACAGTAACAACAATAGTACAGCTTTTCTAATATTTGAATAACCATCAATAAAAATGAATTTAAAATCGTTAAAGATTGGTTTTGTTTGTTTCCATGTATAATACCATGAAATAAACAGGTCAGGTCAAATATCCACAAAATACAAGATAAAATTAACTGTACCTAGACTTTTCTTTTTAGGCTTTAATAAAGTAATGATAATATATATTAATATTAGTTAGTGCAATAATAATTATAATAAATTCTTTTTCTATATTAAAGTGATTTATTAACATTTAATTGTGAATTTTTAAATACACCTGAATTCTTAGACAAAAATCAATAATTCAATAAAACTTCAAAATTAAATTAATACAATGATAATTGGACATTTTGAACACAAAAAAAATTACTACAATCAATATATATATGTAAAGGTGTCCCAGTGTAAAATTTTCAAGTTTAATATTAAATAAAAATAAAAACTACAATGTTATTCTCATATTTTATTTATACAAAATGGAGTTTTACGGTTTATAAACAATATCGTCTAAATGCCGTCCATTTCTCTCAAGACACTCTTGCAATCGGACTTTTAAATTTGCAAATACGCGAGAGCAAAGTGTTGGTTCAATGGCAGCAACTTCACAGCAGATATTTTCTTGTAGGGCCTGAATTGTTCAAGGATTGTTGCTGTAAACTCTCGACTTAAGGTATCCCCAAAAAAAAAAGTCACATGGTGTAAGGTGCCCAAGGTATATCTCCGTACCTGCTGATTAATTTATTGGGAAAAATTCCCCTCAGCTTCTCCATTGAAACTCTAGCTATGTGTGGAGTGGCCCCGTCTTGCTGAAATTATGTTCTGTTGTTCAGCCCGGGAAACAGTTGTAGTTGCAGTACCAAAAACTCGTTGATCATTCGGCAATATACGTCAGCAGTGACTGTCTCTCGCTGGTTAAAAAATAAGAGCCAATTATCCCTCAGGCAGAAATTGCACACCACACTGTCGTTTTTGGACAATGCAAATGTTGGGGCATCAGTATCTCATGTTTTGTTTATTAACATAGCCATTGATATGAAAATGTGCTTCGTCAGTAAATAATATGTTTCCAAGCATTTGTGCTGTTCCAAAACGTTCCAGCATCATTCTTGCTAAGGTTTCGCGTAAAGAATAGTCATTTTCATTGAGAAACTGCACGATTTGCAGTTTGTATGGGTGAAACTGTAGTTTCTTTTTCAAAATAACATGCACTGTTGATTTTTTTTATTCCAGTAAAAGCTGCAATCTTCCTTATCGATTTACATGGATTGTGCATAATTTGACGTCGAACTTGAGCCACATGTTCTGGCATCGCTGCTGACGTTGATGGTCCTGGAGGAGTTTGGTTAACACCAGATAAGTTGCGTGCTCGGCCCATCAATTACTCGTCGAATATTAAAGTGAGTACAAAAAACGCGACGCGCACGAACCAATGAATCACCGCACTTTAAATATTGCTCAACCGTGAACGCGCGGTGCGCTCCTGACCAGTGACTCATTGCGACTGCAAATCACGCGCATCGAACAATACCCCTCCCACTTACCTCACCCTAATGGTTTACAAGCAATTACAATTTAATCTTGAAATTTTTCAGCTGGACACCTTTATTATCTAGAATAATGTTCTTTACTTACGTACGGTCGAAGTTTCAAGCAAATCAATGACAAACGATGTCTCCTGATAATGTATATGAAACTTTAATATTTTTACACTAGCATTATTTGATGTAGATGGAGCAAGGATGTCATCGATGACTACAACTAAAAAAAAAAAAAAGAATTTTAAATAATTATTTATCATAAATAAATGATTAATTTTTGCCTAAAGTGAATCCGTTCACTTTAGGCAACAAAAGATTGTAAATTGCAGTACTATAGAAAAGTAATTGTGTACCAATTCTTCACTCAGATGAATGGAATTTATTATTTTAAATCAACAGAAATCCGGAAGATGAGTCAACACATAACTTCCTAATTGATGATTCCTAACAATGTTATTACTCTACTTTAGTTTTATTAGCACTAATCGAGTTTCGATAGAAACAGTAACTCCCATCGACAGGTGAATTATTAAACTGACTACACATAAATATAGGTGACAATGCTTAGGTGGTAGACATACAAGTATAATACTATAAACTGTACTATAAACTCAAATATTAGAAAAGCTGTACTAGAAACTCGAGTAGTGCCAATAAACTGAAGTAGAATAATAACATTGTTTCATTTATATCCATCCATTATGATGAAACTCTACAAAGTTAACGCCGATTCTATTAATAATACATAACTTCCTTTTCATTTACTTATTCTCATTACATGGATAACTCTTTTGTCTTAGGATTTTCGTATAATTTTTTTAAATAACATTAAACTAACTAACTTACCATCACGCCATTACCTGCAGGGGTAGGCAGAGCGTCACATTCTTCTTCACATTCGACACACAATTCTAGCTTCATTCACATCCATACAAGCTCGACAGTTATTGAAACTTCTAACAGAACCATCCTCCTGTATCAGGTTTATCTGGTGTTATCAAGTCTTCTGCGGACGTCCTTTATTTCTGGTGCCATCAAACACTTGCGCCATCTATCTTTCTTACCATTCTCTCCTCATTCATATGACCAAACCATAATTGATCCTTTCTAAATCTTACTCACTATATTAAGTTCAGTATTACATTCTTTCCTTATTTCTTTACTCTTGTCATAAATAGATCTACCACATATACGCCTAAGCAATCTCACTTCCACTGCATTCAGTCTTTCGTTCCTCTTCTACCAGCTCCAGGCCTCACTTCCATACATCAGTGTCGGTACCAGGAGACCACTGTGCACCGCTAGTCTTGCCTCGGTTGACAAGTTCCCGTTATATATAATTCCATTCAATGCGCCATTCACTTTATTCCCTGCAGTCACCCTCCTTTCGATATCTTTCTCAGCCTTTCGATATTCTTACTATTTTCTAACCAAGATAAGCGCTTGTGCTATGAAAATAGGACTAACTTGGTCTCCTGGAATGAGGCCCGAACCCATGATCATTATGCGAGCACCTTACCACTAGGCCAACAAGCAGAAACATAACTATCGACAGATAACTATTTTCACCTGGAATACTTTTTGGTTTTATTGAAACGTAATAAACACAATAGTGTGCAGGTGTGATTTGGGACCATAGCACACAGTTTTGAAGGAATGGAGGTTGGCAACACCAACATATTGGACATTGAATAACTTTCTGGGGTTATACATCCAAGATAATTTCTTTCTATCTAAACCTCTGCTGCCTTCTACCTTCCCCTGCATAATGGGTTTTAAAAGATCATATTTCTCAATGCAGAGAATGTATCCGAAGTATGCAGTTTTCCTTGATAGTTGTCATTAGTTTTCTTGATTTATTTATGCATCTTAATACATATTCATTAGTAATATGATCAACACAGGCCTTACCAGTAACCTTATACAAGTATGGTAATATTTTTCTTATATTCACCCCCCGCGCACAAATAATAGGATTGATTCTTAAAAGTGCACGAAGGTTTTTTATGCACACATTGTGATCCTAACATTGTTCATAATATGTAAGATTTCAAAAATAAAATAAATTTACATTTTCATTAGGCTAACTAGCTCGAAATGTGATCTTGTGAAATAAAAATATTATTAAAAAAAGAATGGATAAAATTGTTATGTTTTCCTCATTCTTAGAGTCTTCATAAACATTTGTAAAAATCACAGACTAGTAAATTAATAGACAAGATATCAAGTGTATATATAGTTTAGTTTTTAGTTTAGTAAAATCTGTGGTAAAAATATTATTTTGAATTATTATTACAACAAAAATGACATAATAAAATATATTTTCTATAGTTATGCAAGATTATGCAGTATAAATTATATTATACTGAGAATATACTATGTACACATATATACACTATAAGGTTTATTTTTAAATATAGAGCGTTTGAAGCAAGTTCAATTTTAATAAAAATAATAGTGACCACAATAAAAAAAATTCTAATATTTGAATTAATCATCAATAAAAATTAATTTACTATTTTTAATGATTGGTTTTATTTGTTTCCATCCTTAATATCAGGTCAGACATTCACAAAATTCTATGAATGAAAATAAATCATACCTGGACTTTTCTTTTTAGGCTTTATTATAGACAGATCTTCATCAATCATTTCAACATCTACGTCAGGATCATTTCGTCCGGAGTGAGAGTTGCTAGTGGAAGCGGACAGGTCCTGGGGCATCACTCGGTTAATAGCCAACTAAAAAGATCATAAAATAAATCAAATATCAAAATGCTCATATTATGTTGAATTTCAATTCTACAACTTTAATCAAAGACTTATACTTTGCACTTTAAAAGCATTGATATGTCCTAACTGCTTTCTAACTATCCTTTCAAATTACCCAGACATCTTATTAGAAATTAGGACCAATTCGAATGGCCACCAGTAGGATTAAAACTACTAATCCTTATTGTCATAAACGATTGTCTCGTCAGCTTTTTATTATTTTAATACCGATGTTTAGATCTATCACTTTGTGGAGGTCCATCGACTCCACTCTTACCATCACCATCTGCATTACTGAAAGCATCCTGCAGATACCGGTGGGTGAAATTAAATTCCCAGCAGCTGTACCGATGCCAGGTAACACTCTTCTCACCGCTGCCTTCCCAACAACAGCTACAGAAATCGCCTCCGTAAACTATTTGCGCATAGTAACTTTATTGTATGATCAAATTTCTCTGAATTTGCAATCACAATAAATCAAGTGTTAACTGCGAGTAGCTTTTCTTGCAACCTGCCACACTACACACTATCAATTGGTAAATGATAGATGAATATGGAGCATCCACCACCCACACATTAAGCGGTCTCATAATTTGAGACATCACCTACATAATCATTTTGATTCGCATCACAACATATACCCACACGCACACTTCTACATATTCATTATAACACGTCTATACATTTACAATCGCTTAACCTCACAAAAGCTTAATTAACATTCTCTCTTTTATTCTCAAAACTTCAAAGAAACACTTGGAAATTGGTCTTGACCACTTTATGGTGTTTTATTTACAAATTGTACTACCATTCTGTTTTCATAACTGATGATTAAAGGTTTCCAAGAAGCAAAATGAATTCTATCATTTTTTAAACAGAACTTTTCAAAGCAAGAGGTAAATAAAATAACTATCTAGGGAAAATAAATAATATGTTAAGAGTAATTTTAGGTAAGATGGAATACATTAAAAAATTATTCAGAATTATGGAAAGAGATGAGAGAGCTATGCAGAGTAAGAGTGCGTGTATACATATAAAACTTTTCCCTCGAAACTTGTGACACTAGGCAGTAAAGATTGGTATATG
The DNA here is from genome assembly GCA_031772225.1 of Eubasilissa splendida. Taxonomy (NCBI): domain Eukaryota; kingdom Metazoa; phylum Arthropoda; class Insecta; order Trichoptera; family Phryganeidae; genus Eubasilissa; species Eubasilissa splendida. The sequence goes on from CM062856.1 coordinate 20,628,474, forward strand.
TCAATTGTTTCAGTCAGTGTTCATACAAAATCCTAGAGTTTTGACGCACTCTGTAACAAATTCTGTACTGTGTTTTATGCGAGTTTCGGGACCAAAGAGCGAGGTGGGAGGCTAAACCAGAGTAAAAAAAAGAGATTTGGAGGCGCTGGGAATAAATTAATTAGTCGTATTATATGTTCATCATAAAATCACTATAAAATTACAATTGTATTAATGTTTCATTTTGGCAGTCCACAGTGACCAACTTTTGAGAATATTTACATAGTTTCGGTGATTCAGCGATCATTCACCATGTGCTAAGTTATCAAGGAATAGAATAATGATAGGAAGGAAAGGCATTGAAATTAAAAAAAATGGTAACTCACCAACAAATCCCAATTTGTTTCATCCAAGTGAAAAATAGCCTCTGCCACATCTTCAATACCCGTAATTCCCTAAAAATATTTTTAAATAATAATGTAAACATGAAATTTACAAAATACACAGCATATACACTTGCTATCTTGAGTATCCAAATTTTCAAAGGAATGTAAATGAAATGTGACAAAATTATTTTATTTTTTAAAACAAAAAACATTAAAAAATGATAATATGTACCTATTAAGAAAAAAACGTTTTAAAACACAATAATTTTTATATTAAATATAAGGTATCAACAGACAAAGAAAACATCGTATTAAGAATAAAAATATTTTTGATATATTAGGAAAAATAATAATTAGCGTGGAATAATCACGAATACCAAGAAAATGATATTTTATTTCAAATGATCAACTATTAAGACATTAATTTATCTCATAATTCTCAAATCGATAATAGAAAATATTATTTCAAATCATGTTTAGATTTACAGGTTCATAAAAATGATGCACACTTCAAAACAAAGGTGGACCCTCGTCAGGTGGACTTAACAAGAGAAGTCCAGTATCATCTCCTAACCTTTTCTAGCTAAACATGCCTCAAAATAGCGACTCACTAGGTTTAAGAGTGAAAAATTAGTACACAATACCTGAAAATTCGCTAAAACTTCTTCTCTATTTTCAGACATAATTTTAATAATGCTTATTAGACTGTTGACATTTATGACTTGACACTTCACGAAAAAAACTCAGTCGAATGACTGTACGCCATTGCAATGCCAACGAGTGGCTCTAAAGATATAAAGGCTCGTCTACGTTTATACGAAAATGATCTTTAAAAATAAAATTAGACAATCATCCGCTTCTGTACAATTTAATCTAAAGCTGGGGCATGTTTAATACGCCCATGAAAGGCATACTTCAAATTTTCCAATTTAAAATTAGGGAAATTCTACGAAAATTACGTTTTCTTTCAAGATGGGGTTAATAATAATAGTTAAAATACTTATAATATCACCTAAATACCAAAGGATATTATTTGTTACGTAAATCAGATCAGACAGGAAAGTTTTCATAGAAAGAGATAACATTCTTTTATGCCCCAGTGTTAATTGTGCCGCAAGCCTATTTTGATTCGGACCGATCGATTATTAAATGACGATCGCGGATACTGGAAACCATGTGGTCCGCATTTGAAGAAAGCCGTCAATTTCGATATGAAGCAGACGGCCAGGGCGGACGTCTTATCTATGGGCGGACGTGAGTGCTCTAAGACCCGGCGGTTGGTTGGTTGGTTGAATAAACACAGTGGCGAGAGAATAATTGTTCACGAACGAGATATTCTTGGTAGTGCATTTCGTGGGAATCCGCATTCCACGGGAACCTTTTATTTCGTCATTAGGAAGCTACTGATTTATCTCAGTTATTCATCTAAGAGATTTATGTCTTCTACGGTTGGATTAATTACGAAACGATGACCACACATATTACTCGATACATTATGTTAATAGCTGGAAAAGAAACCAACGCTTTTCCAAAAATCGAGTTGCCTTTTGTCCAGGAATAAATTGTTCCTAGAAATATCTCGCTCGAGAGCGGTATAATGGCATATGAATGTATTTCCGCCGATCAATACATCAAGTTGGTTGACAATAACTGCACCAAAAAGGTTGCGGGTCTATCATTACCCGAGGGTAATTAACTTCTGGGTACGGGAGAACAAATAAAATAGCTCTTTTGTTTAATTCAAGCCGGAACACATGCAACGGTCGCCGTGAAGCAGCGACTCGCTGTCGCACCATTTCTATGCAGGGGTAAGCAGAGAGGATAGAGTGCATACTTAAAAGTCCAGGTACTCATATTCACCTCTTTCACATTCATGCATCTTATGTGATGCATAAATCGGACAATTCCGTCGTCAAATAGAAAGAAACGACAATAAAATTTGTAGCGACCATAATTCAAATCTACCGCCATCTTAGTCGGCATCGACGCTAGCGACAGCGCTGCCGGCTGCTGCCACAAGTCTGGCTCAATTCACCGCCAGACAGTCTCTCCAGTTTCAGCGTTTCACAATGGCGGTCTTGCCGGCGCGCCTTTGCCGAGCAAGACATTCATTTCATTTCATAATTTCCTGCATCTTCATTCACTGTATTCATTTATATCTGTCTTAATCGCATTTATCATTTGTCACAATAAACCTTAACACGCGCCAAACACATGTATTTCATTTAACCACCGTCCTAACCCCCAAAAATTGTTGATTTTCTCATATTCGATACAAGTGTCAAAAATAACTCATATCTGGAGTCTTTTCCACAGTTTTTCATATTAATATGTGGAATTAAATAAAAATGTATGTTGTCATTTGAATTAACCCATCGAAAATTAAATAATTTATCAAAGTACCCAATTCATATATTAGGTAAAGCGAAAAGAAATGTCATTTTTCGTTGTGTTACTTTGAAACCAGTCTGGTACCAGGTCCCGTTGAGTCAACACGTCACAGTCAGTATCATTGTAAAGCTCTGTTAGTAATCGTTCTATTTTGATAAAAAAAATGGCCCATAGTAAAAGAATGCAGACCGTGAAAACCTGAGATCATTTATATATTTTTTAGTTTCTGACTGTTAAGTACTTGGATTGTCTACGCTTCCAAATGTTGCGTACCCAACATAAGATTCTTGGTAGTTCAGTAATGAAACACGTCAGGTGCCAATTACAACCTTTATTACAAAAATACTGTTATGATACAATAATATATACGTATTCACGGAGATGCGAGCGGCAGAATAAAAGACCGCGCTCGCCGCGCGTCATCTTTTAAACCCTCTCTTCACGCACACACCCATACATTCACAATGGGCGGTGTTCGCGCAATGAAACATAGATCATTATATAGTTTAAATATTTAAGGATTATGTTAAAATAAGGCGGCACTGTACATAAAGTGTCGCGCCTAGATAATTTGAAATACTTAACTTCCAGTAAATTGTTTAGAGGGTTTTTTATCAGTAATTTTTTACCCTTCCAATTCATGTATTAATATAAAACACTCAGATGTTTATAATAATAAGGTAGTTAGTAAAAGTGTCAAAGTGACTAGCGCTGATGCACTTGTAGCTTGTAGATTAGGCGGTCTAGCCGCATGTAGAGTACTCAGAGTATCGTAGACTCTAAGGAATTGGAAAAATTAGATCATTATAATCCCAAAGACATCACACTAACCATTTAATTTAATAAATATCGATTAAACAAGATTAAAGATCATCCAACCTAAAATCAATTTATAATTACTTCATATTAAAGAATAATCTTCTTTTCAGAATAATGCCCACCATCGTCTCTGACCTAGATCACACCAAAAAGTATTTTGTTGGTGTATGCATTCGCCTTGCTCTTCATTATTTTGCGAATGTACTTTAATTACTATTGAAAGTACAATAGATAGAAGAATTGGGGCTGTTTGTGGTGTTTTATATTCCCTTTGTTATACCCCAACGCGACGCTATTAATTAAATAATAGCATCGCGAACGCATGAGAACTATTTTGTCTTCGCCAGCCGCGGTGGTATAGATGCCCAATACCGCGATTTTGAGATAAAGTAGGCTAGTTTGAGTAAGATAGGCGCCCGCCACACCGAGCGGTACACTCACACACACCCATTTATCTGTCAATCTCACCGCGCCGCGCTCTCTCTCACACACACATATTTAAAGAAGTAATGGATATCACTATTACTCTAATTGGTAACAGTAAATATTGGGTAATTAGGTTTTGTGGGTGGCTTTATCACATCACCTTTATAAAGAAATCCTAGTGAAGTGTCAAGATCAGACTTTATGCCATAGACAAGCAATAAAAACTTTATCCATTTCTATACCGATGTATACTCTTTTGTTTATGGTTGACATAGATAAATCATTTTTGAATATCCGTATATCTGGCATGAAATATCTCTTATCTATGGGCATGAACTGTTATCAGCCATAGAAAAAATATACGACATTTTGATTGTTTGTAGTATTGTCATTCGGTGCTTGTTTCGCATTTTGCGTGTATTTGGAATATTTGAAGAAATATTAACGGTCTTCCATTGATTGTTTTTACATAAATCTAATTAATGATTAACTTTGTGTATCCCGCGACTTGACATCAAGTTTATAGACTCTTCCAGCAAATGTTGGTGTACGATATAGTAAATACGTCATTGTTGATATTTTTGTGTTTGGAGCTTATTGTGTTTAAATGTAATATTGAATATATGTTTATTTTAAATGTCTTATTGTTTTGTTCTAGTTGCTTTCTCTTTTTGTGCTTGTTTGCTGGTACCATGTTATTCTGATTTCCAAAACACTCTCTTACACTGAAATTTGTTGAGTGGTTGATATAAAATGCCTCTAACAGCGGACTTGGCCGCGCAGCAAGTGCAGGTAATTATCTTTAACATCGAAGTAATATACATTTTCAAATCAAGTTTCTAATTTATATATACATTAAAACCATCGAAACTCGCCATCACACGAATTCGATAATTGTTTGCGCTCCATCTCACATCTTAAGGGGGCATTTCATTTTTCCAATTTGAAATTCGAGGTTTTGTCTGGGTATTTCATAATTCTTCAAGATGAGACTAATAGTTACTTTATCACTTTACTTTATCATAATATTTAAGTTTGTTTTTCCTGCAAACTTGTTTATTTGTTTTCAGGAATGTTTGAGATCACTGCATAGATTTATTTATGAAATTGAAAGTGAGAGAAGTCGATCAGAACACAATATTGAAAATTTAATAAGAGCTCAAGAAAAGATTGTTACCGAGGAAAATGGAGCACACTATTACGAGGTATGTTATTTGCCTTTTTTATATCAAATTTGATCGTTGAAGTATCATCGGATGTTTGTTAATGTATTAAACCTATTGTAAGAATTATACCGGTTCAAAGTTTTTTGTCTGCTGTTTTCTTTTACTGTGTAATCCTGGGGATTGTCTTTTGTATTTGATCTTGATTGAGCAGTCATGGTCATCTTACATAACCCCAAATATCTTGGAGTGGCAGCTCATCTATGGAGCTTCTGATATATTAACTTGTCAGATCTGATTCGATTATATATACATTATATATTTTATTTTTTTATTTATTCTATTTTACAATTCTAATTTATTGAAAAAAAATTACAGCAAAAACTAAAAGGTCTCTACAAAACTGCTCTCGCTGATGCCAATCAAGAAGAAGAATTGCTGCGGAGTGCATTGGGAAGAATTACAGAAATTCGCGCCATTAGAAACGAGCGAAGGATACAGGTACTGACTTTCCAATAGTTATTTTAAAAGTTGTTCCCAATATAATAATTGTGTATTTAACCAGTGGAACATAATCCGCCAGAAAAACAAGTTGCAGCTGATTGAGCATCATGTTGTCTAAAACAAGTCGTATACATATGTATGGGTATGATCCGCCCTTGGTGATTGGCGGCACCTAGTGTAACAATACCCACGGTAGTCATCAGTAATAAACGTATTATTTAAGATGACACTAATCATCATCTACACCGGTCCTTCTTAGGGTTGTCACCAGGAAATGCCTGTAGTCTTTTCCATTTAGTCAGTCCAACGGGTGAATCTTCCTCTTCGTCTTTCGACATGGCCCATCACAACAAACTGCTAAAGGCATCGATCCGTCTTCTCTCCCTTGCCTTCAGGGTCCATGATTCCAAACCATATAAAAATATATAATGCACCAGGGACTATACAAGCCTGACCATCGTTATCATTAATAGTTAATTCATTAACAATATCAATTAAATATTAAGGAGTGTTATTTTTTACAAAAATATTTTGTCAAATAGTTTAATTTTGTTAATTTCTCTAGCTTTTATCATAATTATATTATGTGGAATATAATATAATCAACTTATTCCACATAATAGTGTTATGTGGAATATGTTGATTCCGGAGTATGTTATTTTAGTGAAAATTTTTTGCATTGCACCATACACTCAAAAACACTTTTTTATAGTAAGACCCGGTCGAGGTGTCGGTTTTGCTGCCCGTCTCTTTGAAAGTCATTGGTGTTTACGTTGTTGGTTTGAATATAGCACCACTTTTCGTTTCCGGTCATTAAATAGTGTAAAAACAGAGTGTTTGTCTCTTTTTCAATTAAATTTTCACATATGCACTTATGTACGCTCACCCGTTAGATTGTGCGGTATTCATACACCCTGCTTCACAAGCTTGCCGATTTTTTTCATATGTTCTTGCACACTAGATTTTGAGTATCCAAGCTTGTCAGCTAATTGTCATATAGTAAGTGTTGTATTTGATTCAATTTCTGTACGCAATACGTCATCATCTACTTTTACTACTTTTTCACTTTGAGGATTATTTTTAGATTAAAATCACCACTTTTAAATTGTTTAAACCATCTTTGGCATTGCCGAACAGTTAAAACTTTCTCCAAATGTGTTGCAATTATTTTTAATTACAGTTGTTGCATTATTTTTTCGACAACATGCAATTTCGTATAAATTGTTTGTTAGGTATATAACTTACCAACTTAATACACGTTTGAAAAAAAAAAAATTCTCTAAAATAACGTCCCTCAGATTTCAACTCAAAACATGTCTTGTAGGACCAGAGACTGAAACAGAACTGTCAAGACAACCTATTACAGTAAAACTTTGTTAAAACGAATAAAGTTCATTAACTCACATTGCCCACTTTGTTCTTCAGATTGTACCAGTACTATAGCTTGCATCGGTTTCCTAATGCTGTTTGTGGATTTTAAAATTATTTCTAACTACCTATCACATGTTATTTATACATTATCATTGATGCAATTTGCTTTTGCAATTCTTAAAGAAAATTATATAATTGTCTTGTCCATGAACACTTTTTGAAGTTTAATATTGAAAGAGGTCTTATTTTACAGGCTCGTAATGCAGGCAATAAGGAGACAATAGGCTGTGGTGCCTTGATGAAGATGCTCCTCAATTCTGCTCAGACTCTACCACTCTTTGTGGGGAAACCGGGTGAAAGGGCCCCCCCTCTCTGCGGCGCCATGCCAGCTGATGCTAATTACATTGCCAAGGTATATAGCCTACTTACACAATTCGGCAATGCATCAAACATACAATAAATATTTATAGTATTTTTTTTTTAATACAGGGAATTAAAACCATGATCAAAATGTAGAGCAAATAATATTCTTTTTATCATAGATAGTGTTTTCTCATGTTCTGATTAATCAAAAGTTTTACTCAGAGATTGATAAACAAAACAACTGAAGGGATGCTGATGGATCTAAATTTCTTATTATATTTTAAGAGTGGGGATATGGTTGCGGCACTGGTTAAAGTATCTGATAAGGAAGAAAACTGGATCCTTGCTGAGGTGGTTGGATGGAGTGCAGTACAAAATAAATATGAGGTATAATTTTATTCATTTGTATAATTGAAATACAAATTATTGAATTAGAGAAATTTATTTTGTTAAAATTATTATAAAAAATATTTATAATAATTTTTCCAATATACATATTAGGGGTACCCAAAAAAATGACGTTTTTTAAATGAAAATCATTTTTTTACAAATTTATTTTCACAATTTTATTCAACAAAATAGTCTCCATCGACAGATACAACCTTCTCCCATCGTTCAGGCAAGTTTTTAATCCCTCGTTTGTAAAAACTGACGGGATTTGATTTAAAATATTTGGAAAGGGCTGTTTTCATTTCACTGACACTATTACATTTTTTTTTCATCTAAATTATGTTGTAAAGATCTGAACAAATGGTAATCCTACAGCGCTAAATCAGGAGAATATGGAGGGTGAGCATCAGTTATCTGTCTGAGAGCGTTAATTTTTTTCACGTTATTCTCGCAGTATGAGGCCGCGCATTGTCGTGTTGCAGGAACAGTGTATGTTAAATCATCAGAGCAGGTCTCTTTTTTTCCAATTCTTCGTGCAATTTATCCAGCTGGTTGCAATATTTGTCTGCCGTGATTGAATCTCCGGGTTTGAGTAATTTAAAATAAATTATACCGTGATTGTCCCACCAAATAGACAATAGAACCTTTTTTAATGAAGGCCGGGTCTTGGGGTAGTTCTTGCTACCTGCTGCATCGATAGCGTCATTATCGTCATACAACATCCATTTCTCGTCCCGTCACGGTCAAATATTTTTGAATTGGTAATAATAATGTGATGTTATTAATTCTATAAATATCTGAGCCCAGGAGTCCTCGTCATCCATATATTAATTAGCCTGACATATCAAATATAAGATAAGACAATGGTAGCTCAGATTATGAAGTGTAATTGGGTTTGCAGGTTGATGATATAGACGAGGAGCAGAAAAATAGACATATTTTGTCTAAAAGGCGCGTTGTACCTTTACCTTTAATGAGGGCCAATCCCCAAACAGATGAACATGCTCTCTTTCCTAAGGGTTCTGTAGGTAAGGTTATTTATTAACTTTTTTTTTCTGTAATTCAATAACATATTTAACAAAACCTGTAAAATATTTTTATTTGCAACATGTTTATTAAAACTAGTGATTTTTATATTTGAAAAGTGTAGCATTGTTAATATATTCTAGTCATTATATTTTTTTGTAAAAAGCAATCACTTTGTGGTTTGATAAAAGATTAAGTAAAACACAATCACTTTGTTTGAAACCATGAATTTTATTACATGTCAACCAGTTTCGCTTAGCGTGTAATAAAATTTGGGGTTTTATATAAAGTGATTGTGTTTTATTTAACATAATATTTCTAAGTATGTACATATATACGGGACGCGTTTTTTAAGCACTGAAATTTTTTTTTCATAGTTGCCACCATCATTAAGGGTGCACTTTCAAAAATAATTCATATATTTTATGAAAATTTAGGTTTATGTTATTCATTTATATCAGGAGTTATACAATAGATTTATTTTTCGATTGCTGAATTGCTCAAATATAAAAAATTCCTGCATATACAAAATATATTTTCTTATAAACTTGAACCTGAGATTATGGAGACAAATCTGCATTAAACCAAATTAGCAATATGCTAAAAATTAATAGTTATAAACCATACATATGATCAATTATCAATTTTTTATAATACTTTGTTTTAGTGAAAACATACATTTTTAAATAATATATTGTATTAATTCACATGCTTTGAGCCTCTTCAGCTACTATTTAAAATCAAGTTTGATTTTAAAAATGCAATAATTTCTTACTAAATAATATTTATATCGATCCTGATTATGTGTATTTTTTATTTTCTTTATTAACTTCAGATCGCCGATTGACAGCGGCTGTAATGACATCTAGTCCGCATTCTCGTAATTTTCGTTAAAAAATACCGAAAATGTATGATTTCACACATATTTTACCCACAGTATGAATTAATATAGAACTTATTCACAACATTAGTAGCAAATTTCTTAAATTAGATTTTTTTTTTTACTGATTTTAAGTTTTTCTTGAACAAAGTAAACATTTTATATACAGTAAAACCGCGATATAACGAAATCCAAGGGACCAAAAAATAAAAATTCGTAATAACGAATTCCCACATATAACGAAATAAATAAAAAAAAACCTACAACTATATGTTACGCGCCGTCGCAAAAAAATGTTGCGCGGTTTCAAAAAAGATCGCAAATTCTGCAAACAAAGGAGGAAGAAGGCCATAGGGAACTGAATACCTACATATTTTTAGTAGTTTTGTTATTAAAACAGATAAGCAAATGGATAATCAAAGGAATTAAATTAAGAACAGAACCTATTCAACACCAATTGGAAGATATTTTTGTAAATTCCAGAATATTGCAAACACAAAACAATATTTTAATTGTGATTAGAGCTGCTTCAAACATAAAAATTTGACAGTTGAATCGCGGCATTTTTATAAAATGAGTCGTATATAAATTACGAAGGTACTTATCGGTTACGGCGGCAACCACTTCAAAATATATTCATTAAAATTGTTCACTTAAAAATTATCGTTAACATTGTTCACTTAAAATCATCGTTAACATTATTTGTGCGATGGTTAAAGTTTTGCGGGAATTATCACGTACTGAAGCCATTTTAAGGTTTCACAAAATATTAGGAAATGTACTTTAAATAATAAATTACGCTACACTAGTATGTATACGCAGATTTCAGTAAACACACGAAAACAATAGTTAATAGAAACATAAAATGCCGTACAAAAATAGTCCATAAAATATTTTAACGAATTATTTATATTATTGACGAGTTCACACGAAAACAATTGTCAAACGAAAATGAATTTATGTAAATATTCAGTTCGGTCATGCAATAATCGCGTTAAAAGCGGAACAAACTTAACTCTACAGACGTTACACTGAGACTGACATTCCCAATAAGTACATACTGCAACTTTCGGGGGGTTCCTGTTAATTTTTGTATTTTCCAGCTGTTTGGGTCTGGGATTGCAATACATATTAGAGGCGTATGCGTACGTAAAACGTGTCCAAGTGAACGCCGCAAGAATTACGTCAAATGGTTTTATGGGCCTACTATGAACCCAAGAAGAAGTTTGAATTGTTTTACTACCTTGTCGGCAGACCGCCGCGCACCGCCGAAAAGGCCATAAAACCGTTCGCATACGGCAGATACAGCGGCGCGGCTTTGTAAGTGCGAAATAATATTTTCATCTTTTAACATTTTTTTATTTCGTTATAAATTTACGTAAATGTATTGGCATTTTTTCGTACGGGACAAAAATGATTTTGTTATAAATATTAACGGGATTTCGTTATATAAATGCATTTTTGTATGAAAAATTGGTTTTAGGGACTAAATTTCGATTTTTTTTTCGATATACGTCATTTTTCGTTATATCGGGTTTCGTTATATCGCGGTTTTACTGTATGTCCCAATTAAATATTTTGTTTATATTTCTGTTGCATTTTAAACACAAGCTGTCTGTATTTAATTTTCGATAGATTAATTCAAATGATAACACACATTTTTATTTCATTCCAAGAAAAAGACTCCAGATACAAGTTATTTTTAACACTTGTATTGTGAATACGAGAAAATCAACAATTTTATTGTTGTCTCTTTCTATTCAAACCTTTCTCTCTTGCGTGATTTACGTAACAAATGAATTATTTCTCTGATACTTATAAGTATTTATCTATTAGCCTCATCTTGAATGTACAAATATGTAATTCGGGTAGAATTTCTTAAATTTCAAACTGGAAAAATGAAAGCAACGCCCTTAACAGCAGATTATTGAGAAAGATAAAACAGAATGGATGGTATGAATATAATATTTTTCTATATTAATTTTGGTAGTGTTCTTATTTGGCATTGATAAAATATTTGTTTATTTTTGTTACTGCCGTGTGTCATTAATTTCTTTTATAGAAATGGTTTAATCAGTTCCCAGCCCCAAATTTTGCCTAAAATTTTACTCAAAAATTGATCTCGGAAATCACTGCAAATACATTTTAATTACGTATTAACCACTACTTATTAATGATTTATTGTTACGATAGAGATTTATTTGTCATAATGCTGTAAATATACTGTAGCCTACATAAATAAAATTTTAATCAGAAATTTACCTTTTGAATGAAAAAACCAATGATTGTTGAAAGTTTTTATTTTATAGAGATTAGGCTATTATTTGGAAGGGGAGTCACCTTCCATTATAACATCAGGTACAAAATTTAAAACAATAAATAAGGGAGTTAACTATAAAATTAAATGAAATACAAAAAAAAACTCTGGTTCCAGAACACCATGGACACACTTGTTCTTTAAAAAATAGCTGCAAAACTCGTAAATATTAAATAGAAGTAAGAAGAGTCGATGCGTGCACTTTGAATCACCGCCCGAGACTGACTGACTCGTGTGGCAGGTGGGACGAATATCCACTTTTCAAGCGAATATCAAACAAAAATTTCAACGAAAAGACAGAATGAATAATGAGGGTTCACTATATTTTGATCTTCATACAAAATTTACACCCATAGATAATTTAATACAGGATGTACTCTCAATTATTTGGCGTCGTATTAACCAAATAGCGGAAAAATCGGGGCCCTTCATATTTTTAATGTAATAATTTATATTTACAGTAATGGCTCTGTATCCACAAACAACCTGTTTCTACAAAGCGGTCGTGAACAAACTGCCATCCCAAGCATCTGACAAGTATGAAGTTCTGTTTGAGGATTCATCCTATGCGGATGGCTACTCGCCCCCTGAGCGAGTAACTCAGCGTTACGTCATCGCCATCAAAGAGGGCAAGGGCAGGTCCAGCTGACACACGGCCCCCTATTCTAATTCTTCATCTTCATCGCCCCAGTCTGACAGTGCGAGCGATGTTGGATTTTTGTTGTAAGGAATATATTAATTAATGCCGCATATGTTAACAGTTTGCGCTGAGGACGCTGTTGGATGAACTCTTAATCGACGAGCACAAATGTTGCAGTGATCCTTTGTAAATAGATTTTACTGATAAGAGTTAAATGTAGTCTACTTGCTTTATTGTAAAATGCATAAAATAATAGTTTTGCCATCTGTCAATAACTGAAAATCAAATTTGAATACATACATTGGTTATTAACGCTTCATTCTTAGCTGCAAAAATGTGGCTTATTGTGAACCATGTTTAATTTCTTGTAAACCACAGACTAGTAAATTAATAGACATGAAATAAAGTGTACATATAGGAGGGGGGTTTGGAACATTAGTTGCGGGACGAGGGGATTCTTTGTGGAAATATAAATTCAATAGTTTATGACACATGTATGCAACAGTAAAAGTATTTATGCTTCAAAAATTTTATCTTTGTGTGAATAATATGTATTTTTTACATTAATGCATATTATATTGTCAGTGTTTAAATTTTCGTACCAATCGAGTTATATATTTAAAGTCTCGGAGCTATTTTATTGCTTAAATGATACCAAAATAATCACATAGGTGACACTAAAATGAAAATATTGAAACATGGAATTTGCATTAGTTCATGTCTATATATTTGATAGTCTGTGTTATAAACCTAATTTTTTTAAATGTTTAATGAGCAACACGTGTATTCAATTTCAAATTAAAATATTGTATTGAGGTCAGTATCGCATACCCCACATTGAAACATCATCATGACACATGACTTTCTATTAAAATTTGTATAATTCCCGAGCATCATATATTAAGGGGGAAAAAAAACTCATTACTTGTTAAACCTTCCATGGTGACTAAAATGGATATTAATTTTATCCAATGAACAAACAATACATTTCTGAAGGCTGGTGTGATAAAAAAAATAGTAGACATTTTATTTTTAATAAATAAAAAATGTTTATGACACCAATAGCTGGCATAGCCAAATTCATTGGCATACATGGAACCAATAACTGGCAGTCACAAAATATTAATTGTTTAAACAAAAAAACAGATGTACTAATTTATAATAATTATATCAAGATACATCAGCGATCCTGAGCCAAGTGTATGTGCCAATACCGAGTACATATAGACAGATGAAATAGTGCTGCATCAAAAATTCATGCAAAAATTTGCGAAAGAATCTCACCATTTTTTTGTTTTCTTCAAATATGACAGTGACCAATTTACAAACGTATTAGTGAACAGACATTATCTATTTCATCACTATTTTCAAATTCAGATTCTAAAGTGGATGGAACTTTTTCTTTTTTACGCTCACCAATTTGCTTTGGCAGATTAGGTCAAAATAAATAGCTTTTAAAATGAGAGGATGTTTTGAAAGGAAACTTCTTTTCTGCCAATGTAGAGGGTTTGAGATGTTGGAATGTTTCTTCCTAAACTTTCGACCATCAACTCATTTGCTATTGGAGCTATGTCTACATTTTTATCTATCGAAATCCCCCATATAGAATTTATTGTTAAATTCTTTTTTATGTTGCGCCAAAAAGCAAAAAGGATTGTATCTTCCACGGGTCTACTCCAGACATTTTACAGGACTTGAAATATATGTTTGTATTCTTGATTCTACTCATTTCAAAAGGTCTTTCAGTGTATCTTGACTGCAACTAATCTCTATTTTTTGAAGATGCTTAATGAAAGTGATTGGGAGGCTGATCTTAGAAATTAATTTTGGACCTGTCAAATGGAAAAGTACTGTACTAGAATAGTTTTTCTTCACTAGTAAGATTCGTAGTTGGTCCTTTCCTACATACTTCAGGGTATTTGCCTAAAATTTTACTTTGAATCATAGAATGTGGAACTTCAACATTCTTCTTACTTTTGATTGGGACATCCTTCTTTGTACAGTTTATGATTTTCTGATATCTTCTGGTTCGCAATATCCAATACCTGGCAAATGACTTACCCAGTAAGTGGCACCCTATGTCAGTTACTGGTAAATATGTGTTGATTGAAGTGAAACTTAAAAGGAAGCAAGAGTAAATTATCTGTGAATAACTTAGTAAAACACTGTAATTTACTTTATAATTTTTTAAGAACCAATAACTGGCACCCTCATAAATTCGAAATTAAAACATGTATTTGAGATTTTGTTGCCGAAAAAGCTTAATTTAAGCAAATAATTAAATAAATATACATGTATTACTTCATAAAAAACAATCAAAACATGATATCTTTGCATTATTTGTTAAGGTTTGACTAAAACACAATTGCTATTTTACAAAATTGCTGCCATATTGAATTTACTGCTTGGACTGTTAACTTGTGGATGTAATATGGTACCACAAGATCCAATTTACAAATTAAGTGTTATGAAACAAATTGTAATATGGGGGCTTATTGGACAGTTTTTATAAATGTCCTGCCAGGCATCAGGTCCTTCACCTTACATGTCTTCAATACAAAATATATTTAATTACACGGTAAGTATTTAATATTATCATTAGGAATTCAAATATTGCAATTTCTTAATTTAAAATATTTTATCATTACCTGAATCATATTTTAATTTAAAATAAATCATTTCGATAATTTTATTTTTTTGTTTCTTTGGTAATCCAGGACTTCCCCTCCAACCTATTTGTAATTAATTTTAATAATAGCAAATAAGAGATCTGCAAAGGGTGAGAAAGAAAACATTTTTATTTTATTTTATCTTTATTCAGTTATTTTATTACATGCTTTGACCATTATAATTTTCTTATTTTTTGCATTGATGTATTTTTTCAAATATTTCTATACCACTTACCTGAATAATATATTTCGGGGTTAGCAGTTAAATCTTTCCATTCAATAAATACACACCAATTTTTAAACCATCTTTCATTCTTCAGTCAAGCAGGTGACATCAGCAAGTTCTTAGTCCGTTATGTAATGGGGTTGATGTAGAAAGACGATAATGTGTGAAGTTGAGGGAAATGTTTTTTTTTTATTGTAATTTTCTAGATGGTATGTGATGAATAATAATATTTACTCAAACCGGACTACGAACTTGTTCAGCACAAATATTCAGATGTTCCCACATTTAGTAACAACTTTTCTAACCCCATTTCAAAACATTCAAGGTCATCGCCATCATCTGCAGTTCACAAATTACAGTAATACTACATTAACTTGATTTTGAGCCAAATTATTATCTGGAGCTCACTTTTTCAACATTTTAATAGGAACATATGGGAGAAAAATATGCATTATGGGTTTCAGAAAAATGAAAAATAAACACCCCAAAATTAGATTTAGTATCCCAGCACAAATTAATGATGTTTTACTGTAGTTCAGTCATGCTTTTGCATATTCATCAGCCCTATCGTGAAATCATTTATAGAATTTGAAGATCACACCAAAAGCACATAAACAATCATCTACTTCAGGACAGAAGTAAAACAGGGTAGTATAATATAGTGATAACATTTCTCAAATTTTTTTCTTTTCAATAAATGAAGATTGTTTTTTTTTATGCGTTATTGTGTCCGATAAATATAAACTCTTTTTACATTTGACAATAATGAGCTGTCGAAACAACAAGTGATGTATATCTTTTTAACAAAGACATGCATTGTGAATTATTTGCAGAGCTACCGGTATATATAAAGAATAAAATGAGCACTTTACAAAAAAAAAATTACTATCAACGTTCACTTCATCAACATTTATAATTAATCAAAATAAAGGGAAAAATAATAGACAGGACAAAGGTCAAGGAGTGTGACTACAGGGCGTAGAATCGTGGACCAATCACTACTGGGTTAACGGATACCGACTCCTAATGAATTTTTATATTAACTTAATACATATCTGAACTTGTCATCGACAAATTGAGGGATGTATAAATATATCAAAATTTAAGAAAGTTAAATGGCATTAAGAGATGTCAAATTCATTTAGCATTTCTTGAAAGAGGGATTTAAAATTTTAAGTATTAGACAAATCTGCACCACCAGCGTATCAAATATCAACTAAATCGTATTGAATTCATGTAACAAAAAGAATGTAAGTATAAAGTCAAATAATTCAGTTAGTCTGAGAAAATATTAACAAAAAAAGTAAAACAAAATAAGCTCTCAGTTTAAGTAGGCGACTTAATCTTTTGTCACATTTTTTTAACCTCAATCTTTCCTTTATTGTATCAATCACCAAGAGCCGCAATACAAAATATATATTTAGAAGTTTTATTTTTTTGAAAATACATTTTTAATCTTACAAACTAACATATCATGTAAAATATATTTCCCAGAGCATAAGGCTTCCAAGGAGGTTAAACAAAGGAGATCCCTTGGATTGTAGCAGATTGGGACAGTTATTAATAACAGACGTGTATATCTGACGTTATCTCATGGACTGAGAAATATTGCATTCAATTATTACATAATTAAAAATGAAAAGAAATCACATTAGTCAAATTTTATAAAATATTAATGAAAAAATTTACCAGAAATTAAGGTTTTTTACTCTAGTTTTGTATATTAAAAAGATGTTTTTGATTCAATAATAACGACCCTGTTATAATATTTTGTTATAACTTAAATTGACAAATATAATTTAGCCATGGGATCATTTTGAATATAAATCAATACTGAATGTGATGATTCACCCACAGTCACACAGAGAAAGTGACAAACAGCTGATATTTGATTACTTATCCTACCTTACTATACAATGAACAATTGGTTATAATGTCAGTTGAATATTTTTCACTTTGAGAATAGTAATTGCTTTATTTTCAATATATTTTATATTATGTACACAAATTATAATTTTCAGTTTCACAGAATAAGTATTATGTCGCATTCTGAAAGAACAACATTCATAAAATGGTCAAACAAGAGGCACAGAGAAAGCAATTTATAAAGATCTTCATCGATTTACAATAATACCAGATTCACATTACCGTATACCAACAAGTTATTTGTATTTTCATCAGTGCATACTTTATAATGTATTTACAAAATTAAATATTACAGAGACAGGCGGCATGTTTACAGATGTACTTTCACCGCCATATTAAATTGCTCTGTGTCGGATATATAAGTTTTATTTTATTTTTTTAAACATATTAGTTTATTTACTTTACACGTGTGTAAGAATATCCTAATATTAATAAATGTCTTCGGACTGAATTACAAGAAATTTCTCCAAGCATGTTTAATTTTAAAGTATAAAAATTAAAAGTAAGCAATTCAGATTTATATTCAATTCATTTGTTTATAATCTCTTATGGAGGAGGTATTCAAATTAGATACATCATTCATTTTAAAAACCCCCAGATTCTAAACTAATTTTTTAATGTAAATTTTAATCTGGATCGCGGTTTCTCAACGAATCAAGCTATTTCTTGTATTTCTGAACTGACATTTTATAAAAAAATTGACAAGTCACTCACATCTTACTTATTTAATTTTGGCTTATAAAACATTACCAAATCATTTAGGCCTTGTCAAAGTAGTAATACACACACAAGGCTAGTTTCCTGCAAATCAATAATTAAAAAATAATGTTTTGAAAGATGCAAATAATGTTTTTGACAGGTAAAAAAACAATCAATTTATATTTTAAAAAACAAATAAATTTGCAATATTTCAGAAAATATTTATAAAACAAAAAATGTATATATACACTGTATTTTTTAATTATTTATTGTAATTAATCATTTATTCAGTATGATTAGTCTAGGAAGAAAAAAATTCATTATTAGTTGAACTCATTGCAAGTTGATTAATAACCAAAAGAAATCTATATAATCCCTCTATACTGCATCTCCAATGTCTCTTGCAGATGGAAAAGGGCGACAACTGTTGAAAATGTAAACCTTTCATCTGGGACTGCTGTACAGTTAAGAGTACATTAGGTCTATTGACACACAACTTAGTGTAGTGTTGTGACAGTTATTTCATTGTCTAAATTTTACTAAATAAAACACAAAAATTATTTCCAATTCACTCTATATTATTACATTAATATAAGCAGATGCGGCAAGCAATGAGTTTAGAAAATATATTGAATTTCTTTCTATAATTTAAATTTTTTTTTTACCAAAATTGCTACACGTGGACTAAAGAGAGCCGACAATAAATATAATTTCAAGTTTTTAAATGATTGACTTGGAAATAATTTATATTATTAATGTAACAAATAGATGTAAAACCTGATTCATTATTTTGTCAGCAAAACCAGAGGCCGCCCCTACCTAATATGATAATTAGTTAAAAGTAAAACGAATACTATTTTGAACAAGATTTTTATTAATTTTGATTTATTTATTTAAAAATTGTAACGGGGTCTACACATACTCAAGCGAATGTTTTTTTATCATGTTAAGAAATATTATCTGTATTTGGCCGATTGTGCCACAAATTGATTCCTTGTAATTTCCACCAGTATAATAAAAAAAACCAAATATACAAAATAATGGGACATTGAAAATGAAAATTATGAATTTTAAAAAAAATCCAGTATGTTTGCGTGACAAGATGAAAGTGCTGGAGAAAACTATGAAATACCTACAACACCATTAATTGGAAAAGTTACTGGAATGCTGTGATAATTTCAGTAAATAATACCCTTTATGTGAAAGCATCGATATCAGAATTTCCATATATTTCGATAGGAAAAAGGTGAAAATTTATTAGAAATCTGTCCATCTGATTGGGAAAATTATTGTGAATATTTTACGAATGTCACATTTATTTGGTCCTATAGAATCCTATAGGTCCTGCTATAGAACAAGCAGCATCTGTGATAAGTCATACATATCGTAGACAAGTGGGTATGTGTTCTTAGAAAAATAAAGTACACACAAGTCACCTGCACAGAATAATAATAATTTTGAGCAATCATTTTTTTAACTCCATTCTGGCTGATACTTTTTGAGACCTATATAAGTTCCTTTAAAAACTAACATGTTTAGAAAATTTGTAGACCCATAATATATCGAGGGCAGGGACCTGGGATAGATGTCGTGAGAGAATTCATAAAATTATATTTTGTTTACAAAAACAAAAATATAAATTGGCATTTATTCGACAAAAAATAAATTAGGAAAGGGGTACCCACCTTACATATTCTAATTTGAAAATATTCAATTTAAAACATATTTCTGATACTGATAATTTTAACATGCTAAAATTCATTGTTAAAATGATTATTTTACTAATTTCTTGGTTAATTTAATATTTTATTAATATTGGGTAAATATCTGAAGTGATATTTACAATAAATAAAATGTGGTAAAATAATATTTTTACAACATTATTTACACAACTTAACTGATTTTACAAGCTTGGAGACTTTTTTCTCGATAATGATTTGAATCGTCCAGATATTTAAAAATAAAATTATACTGGATTTCAAATAAAAAAGAATGGATTAACTCAGAAAATGATTATGATATATTGGTAGATGAAATTATTTCTTCACTTCACAATTTCTCAAAAGATGACATTTTAAATTAACTTTGAAAACTAACCAATTACACTTTAGATTTGATAAAACTGAATTTCTCTGACACAAATGTGGAAAAGATAAAAATTAAATTATTAAAGAAAAATTGTTAAGTAATTAATATACTTAGGATATAGGAAAAATGACTGAGATAAAGATAAATTGGATTTTTTTTGCACAGAATAGTAAAACCAATCACATTAATTTGTTTCTATAAAGTTTACCAATTAAATTCTGAACCGATTCCTCAAGAGTGGAATAAAACTAATGTCATCTTTAGTGTTAACTTGTTTATATACACTATTTGATGCAGCCAATTATTGTATAATAATACATAACATATACTTTCAATAAAGTAAAAAAGTATTTATTATCTATAATGTTGAAAATGTAAAAAAACTTGTATCGTGACATACAACAGTGCCAATCGCAGTAGTCAATACAAATTGTCCTAAATGCGGAATAAATGTTCATTTTGCATTCACCAAGTTATTCACAATCATTCATCCGGTCACTGATACACACAAGTGGTCTAGGATAACAGAAATAGTCACGCATACCAGACGTGAGGTACGCAGGCGGCAGGCAGACAACACTAGAGCTGTCTCCTGACGGAAGTGTTCCCTCGAGGTCAGTAGGGCGAGTAGTATGCACCACGTCTGTAGGACCTGCAATCATTAAAGGCGGTTACTAAGTTACTCGACCGATAAAACTAGGTCTTTTTGTACATCTGGACAACCGAAAGCTTGGCCATTTTGTCATGAAATTAAATCTTTTAAAAATATAAATTGTTGTGTACTGTTTGTCAACTATTAAATCCTTAAAATAATCTAATATTTTAAAAACTATTTGGGCTAAAATGCAGGCAACACAGCTATTGAACATTGAAATAAAAGATTTCAAGTACAACAAAATCAGCTACGCAACAGAGAGATGTTTGGCATATGTGTTCTTCTTTCTTCACTAACGTTAATTAACTCTTGATGTTCACTAACGTTAATTTAACTCTTGATGCTCAAAAGTGTAGTAAATTTTGTGCCCGAGGTGCCAATGTTTAAATCTTTTTGGCAATTGATCATTCTCTGGGTGGTTAAGCGATGACTCAAAAAAAGTAATTAAAAAAATAAAATTCTGAAATATGTTTCCATTTATTAATTCATGTTGTTATGATTCCATCATTTTTTGGCTTAATTTGAGTCCTTATTCAGCTAACAAAAATTCCTTAACAGCAGGTTAGGATTATTTATGTAATGACTGGATTTTTCCTGGAATTGACTTGGGAAAATGTTTTTTTATAAAAGTTTTGCCAGTCTATTCTACTTATATCTCAAAACTCACAGAAAGTCACTATATAAAAAAGAAATGTCTGTTCTAAAAATATTATTAAATAAGGAATGTGAAACACGAAGGGGATAAGAACAATAAGACTGCAGTCATGTGTATGATCTCTTATTTGACACATTTAGAACATTCTGATTAAGTTACTGTTATTTATTATTATTTTAAAAAGCTACAAAGAATTAAGAGTGGACATTTAATAGACAATTCATATATAGGCCCATAAAAAAATTACGACTTAATTTGGTCACAGTTATATATATATGATTCCAAGGCTGCCAGGCAACACCTTACCTTTATATACAGTCAATCGTGTTCATCTAATGGATGTCAACCAGCAGTTGTTTCCGTATCAATTATTACCCCCTTCTTATTTTACAGTTGATTCAGTGGTTTGTTTCTTTATATTTTTCTCCTGTTAACTCATGTTCCAAAGGTATTTTACAGACATTTAAGTATTTTTAAGTTTTTTTTTTAAATCATGTTAAAGGTTACTTAATAAAGATGATTGGATTTTATTGATTTGTTGCTGCACAATGCTCAAACTATTAATATTTTTCAGATAAACTTTTCTTTAAGATTTACAAAATTCGTTGCTTTTTTAAAATCCAACCTTTAAATTTATTCTTTGGAGAACATAAGTGGATCGCTATTTTCTGTTTAGGAAAAAAGCAGACAAGTTTTAATACATAAACAGACAAACAAGAATAATCCAAGAGTAAGGTTGAAAGCGATGTGAAAGAACAAATCATTATAACTTTCAAACCGCAACTTTATTTTTCAAATAACATACAACCAACATTTTCAATTATAATTAACAAAATAATAAATTATTAAACAGACCGACATTTAACAATAAAAACAGGACTCGGTCTGCAAAGTATTCTCCTTATATGTATGTGTAGCATTTGGGAAAATTTACATGTGTAAGTCAAAAATTAATGTTTGAAGTAATTTTGACAAATAATACTTCAGCGCATTTTGGGCTAACTTGCGAGAACCACTTATAGAGAAAATCATTACCGAAGTCAGTATTCTCACTATAAACAATTATAGCAAATGTTATAAAAGATTTTTAACACAATAAATTATTGTCAACATAATAATAAAATATAAGAATATTTTAATAAAAAAATTGTAAATAACAAATGAATTGAATCAACATGCATAATAACAGGTAGTGTAATGTCAAATATATACAAGTTGTAATATCTATAAATGAAGATCATTGTCACATTGTTGAATACATTATACACAACTGGACGTTGAGACTATCAGTTATAACAGTGATTTATTGTGCTTCAAGTAAGGCACTGCACTCCTCTACAATAATGTCAAATATATATTATAAAAATAATAAGAAAATATTTCATCTTCCATTTCTGTTAACATGGATTGCTATGAAGATTATGTTATAACGTGGTAACTATTTGAGAAAAACTCTAAATAGGTCCATTTTCAAAATTACTTATAAAATGTAATATAATACGAAAACTACAAATTTAGCACCATTGAAAAATGCATCCGATTTATATAAATCTTTTTCAAATAATTAGAAAATAAATCCATATAACATTATAACATGTTAGGATAGGATAAACACCGTCCTGTGTTTTATTTTTAACTTTCGCTTTAATAAAATAACATTTATTTATGTAAAATTAGTGATTATCTAGAATGACTAAATAGAATTATGCCATGATTAAAATATACCAAATTTTGGCACATCGCAAATATATTAAGTGAGTCTAAATATACAGATAATATGCTCTAATTTATCCCAAGACTCGACCCTTGATCGGAGATAAACATTGTGTTAATACAGTTATGTGATATGTAAACAAATATTCTAAACATAAATAAGAAATTATATTTCTAACACATGAATGTGCACACTGAGCAGAACGACGATAAGGGAAAGGTCAAGTGCAAACACTCTAAATCGTGGCTGGAAACTTGTCGCTACTCAAAGAGGTCTAATTATAATAACTTAATATCCTTTGAAATTTAATGCTGGGTTATAAAAACTCAAAGCTCATTGAAAATATTTTATTTTCAAAAATACATCCGCGTGTCTTCATAACTGTGGACAAAAAAACACAAGTTGACCAATTTGGATAGTACAAATCATAGGGACACATTTGCTAGCATAATTATAATAGGATCCATTCAACATTTTCAGCCACATTACCTTACACATTGCTTAAAGTTATTTAATAAATTCTATCATTTGTTCACTATCGGAGACCTATGAATTACATACTAATTATACTTTCAATGTGATAATGTAGACAAAATTTCAATTACAAATCTTTATATAAAAAAATATTAATAATTTTAACAGAAAATTAACAACTTATTCAAAAGCACTATATATATTATGTTACTTTTCTGTGCGAGTATGTAATTATGTTGTCACACGTAAGAATCAATATTATTCCAGCTGCTGAACGTGTTTCACTTTGAATTAACTATTTCTTTCATAATCAAATATACAGCACGTTCGAAGCACTTGGACCACGATAAATATATATTAAATTGCAAGGACAATTATTTGATGACAATAAATTATGATCCATCGTCTATTAAAATTAAAAGGGGAAATTTACAAATCTATCTTCTTTTAAAATTTTATTTTAACATAGCAAGTTCGTTCACATAAATTATTAAATGTATTATTATATGCGGTGTTATGGTTTACTTGGTTGTATATCGTAGCATAATTTTAAGACACAAACACAAATAAAAGAGTTTTAATACATTAAAGGAATTCTTTTTCAAAATCAAAAATCATTCATTCAATAATATAGTTAATCTGTTAATTAGAAATTTGACAAATCAAAAATTTTCAAACATTCCACACCCTAATCATCAATTTAATATATATAGTTAATTAAACCTGTTAATTCTAAAACCCAGGGAATTCATAAAACGAAATAATTTTCACATCCTTGCGCCATAAATTTTTATGTCGCAAAATTTGAAAAATTTAATAACAAAATTATAACGCCCATGGTTTTTTGCATATTTGTGAGATATTTTTTTCACTAAATTGACTCTTTTAACACAAGTTTTGCGAATTATTTTTCTCAGCATCTCGAATTAACAAGGTTTTACTATATAATAAGTTGCCCAATAAAAATTATTAAAAAAAGACTAAAAAATCTAAATGACCGGTTGCTATATGAAAATGATTTTTTATTTAGTAAACTATCTGTTCAAAATTTAAAAATACTTCTTTAAATTTATGTCCCGCATTTTTGAATTTTCCACTGTGCTAGTTATTTTTTTGAACGTAGTTAAACTTATACTTGGATCAAATTATAATGTTTTTTTTAAAAAAAAAATAGTATAATAAATACAATCCGAAGATACAAGCTTGGAACAACACTGCATAATAATTGTTACAATTCTTAATATATATGTATATATATTTTTTTAAGTCAATGATCTACTTGGCCCCTAGTAAATGGATGTTTAAATTACAAACAAATAAAGAAGTCAATTATAAAATCCTATCACTGAAAACTATTGGCAACTTCATAAGATAAATGTTAATCACTTGGATAGCATTTATGGCGAGTTAATTTGAAATGTGGCAGTGAGAGCATCGCACAGAACCAACTACCTACTATTCCAAAGAGATTTTATAATATGTGTTTATAGGGGGCCATTGTACAAGATGAGTTACCTGGGTCGACGGGTGGGCCGGAAGCCCATGATCCCCATGTAGGCCCCTCTCGTGGGGGCCCCTCGTCCCCGGGCTCGAGCCCCACGGGGGAAGCGGTTTGTCGTGCTCAGGCCAGGGCGATTGGTTCGTTTCGGCATCACCTACATGGATAGCGGGGTCATTGTAAACACATGCCACTTATTATATTGAAGGTAAGGTAATCTAATCAATATCACCAACTTACATTTTTCAACTGCGTGAATTAAAATGAATTGAATACCAAATACCTATTTTTTTTCATTGTAAACTTGTAATTATTAAAATATAATGTAAGGATAATACACGGTTGACACTTTGCTTTCAAAACTTATATATTATATATAATCAGTGCTGAGCGTGCTAAGTTGTTCTGTATTGTATTTTGTTCGCAGAGCAGACTTACCAACTGATGCATACCTCTTTACTGCCAAATCTCAGAGACACAGAAATCATCTGCGTGAATAAAAACATGCATACATCATATATTTATATAAACTTGTTAAACTGTGACTGGTCAGTTGATAAATAAATGATACACAGTATTCCACATATTCCAATTTTCACTTTATGACAGACACTTGATGCCTAGTGCGCTATTTATTGGTGCGTGTACGCGAATGATTTCTGGATATTATATATATATAATAATAATAATACAATATATATTTATGACTATCTACTCCTCATCTAATTCAAAATATAAATATTGTTCGAAATATAATACAGTAGAACCGCGTTAATAAAAACCCTTTTTATTCGAAATTCAATATAATTTGACAAACATTTCCAAGTGACAAATTGTCAGTTTCATACTTAATCAACCTTTTTAACATGAAAACCCTGTTAACTTGTACTAAATGATTTTCAGGCCTTCGCATCATAAACCAATACATTTTTATATCACATAATTCGAAAATGGTGAATAAGTTATAAAAGATTAACAATGGTCAAAAACCGCGCACGCCCGTGTGCAGCATTCTTTATGTATTTCGTGATACCTGCCGACACGTGTGTCTGAGCCTACTTTGTGTGCAACCTCCTTTATATTATGTCGGGATCAAATTGTGGAATTCCAGATACGCTTTTTTCAGTTGGCTACTTTGATTTGCGGAAATGTATTGCGGTAGTGTCAAAAAATGAGATGCGGAAAAAAAATAATTTTCAAGCCGAAACATGCCGAACAATTAAAAATGTTTAAATTTGTTATTTTGATTCTAAATTTAGTGTTAGAGTTATTGTGTATTTTATTTAATGATTGTTTAATTTCCTGAGAACATTTTAAGATAGGTTCTTTACTTATTACGAGAAATAGATCTAATATTAACGCTAATTAGTTTCAGTAGTACATATGTACTAAATTACAGGAGGATTTTGCATCAGTATAATAAATACTGTGTTTTCGAGATGATTTAGTGAGATTTGTCAAAATATGTATGCTTTTCATGAAATTAGCAGTTTTTTCATGACTTACGATTTTAAAAGTTTTTTTTTTTGGTCCTTTGTATTTCTTATTAGCGGGGTTCCGTGTAATACAAATTCAATTTTTTTGGTCCCTTGAATTTCGAATTAACGCGGTTCTACTGTATTAGATAGAATGAATTTAATCAAACCTTAATTTGTCTTCCTCTGAAGAGTGATTCGTCCATGGCCATGGCGGTCTGTACACTGTCCTTGTCTCCAAACTCTATGTAGGCAAAACCTTTCGGGTGGCCATCAAACTTATTGCACAATATCGTCACCCTAAATGGAAAAATTAATGTGAATACTGTTTACACTAACCACTGAGTCATAAATAATAATAGGGTAAACAAGAGCAGGGGACAGTCCCATTACTAGCCTAAACCAACAAGCATATTTGTTAAGTATAAATATGGAGAAGGATATGAATAATTGTATTTCAGATAAAATTATGCAGTGTTGATGTTTGAGGAAATAAAATGACAACAGTAAGTATTCTGATAACAGACAGCTGTTTCAATGAATACGAGATGAACAACTCATATTTAGTCTTCCAATGAAAACAGGAAGCTGCATAATATGAAAAGGGGAGTGACACACTAACAGTGATGTCCACATCGGTCCCTCATGACCTCCACGGATAGTGATCTCCCGCCCTCACAACTAAACTCCTCTAACTTTTCTCGGGATCCTGCAGATCCTAGGGCTGTCTCCTTAGCACTTGCTTGGTCCAACGTGTGGGGGATTTTCCACTTCCTCGTTCTCCAAGCTGAAAATGATTGAGAGTCTGTGCTTGATGTCCAGCTCGTGCAGAAAGGAGACATTTGTGCTTATCGCCGTCTACGGTATGTGCAACATGTCTCCAGCACCACATTTCAAAGGCAACAATCCGTCTTCTCACTCTTACTTTCAGGGTCCATGTTTCCACACTAGATGCAAATATAGAATGCACAAGAGACTGTACAAGTCAGACTTTCGTAGTCTTGGAAATACCAGTCTTTCCATATTTTGTCATGTCTGGACATAAAACTTTTCACCATACCCATGCGTTATTTAATTTCTGACTTGCAGTTACCATCGTTAGTAATTAAGGACCTGAAATAATTGAAGTTCTTTTTCAAGGTCTGGAAGAAGATCTGTTTGTGAAAGTTGGTTACGTCAACTAATGATCATTAAGGGCGTGTTTTCATTTTTCCAGTTTGAAAATTGAGAAATTCTACACGAATTACATATGCTTTCAAGATGAAGTATCAGAGAAATTATTAATGATGCTATTAGTTACGTAAATCATGTGAGAGAGAAAGGTCTGAATAGAAAGAGATGACAATAAAATTGTTGATTTTCTTGCATTCGATGTCTTATCATGGCCTTTATCCAAATTTTTCTTATTAATATATGGAATATGGAATGAAATAAAATTGGGTGTTGCCATTTAAATTAATCAATGGAAATTAAATAATTTATTGGTGTACCTAACTCATAATATATGAATATGTTTTGAAATCAAAAGTACCTACATATATTTAGATGATCGCTTAAATCAATGTTTTAAATTTAAAATTATTTTGACAGCTTCAATTTATTATTTTGTTTAATATTATCAATTTTAAACACCACATTGGCGTTTTGGTGATATGACTGTTTCATAATTACGTACTACAGTAAAACTGCGATATAACGAAATCCAAGGGCCCAAAAAATAAAAATTCGTAATAACGAATTCCCACATATAACGAAATAAATAAAAAACAATCCTACTATATGTTACGCGCCGTCGCAAAAAAATGTTGCGCGGCTTCAAAAAAGATCGCAAATTCTGCAAACAAAGGAGGAAGAAGGCCATAGGGAACTGAATACCTACATATTTTTAGTAGTTTTGTTATTAAAACAGATAAGCAAATGGATAATCAAAGGAATTAAATTAAGAACAGAACCTATTCAACACCAATTGGAAGATATTTTTGTAAATTCCAGAATATTTCAAACACAAAACAATATTTTAATTGTGTTTAAATGTAGAGCCGCTTCAAACATAGTTTTGGGCATGAAACATAAAAATAATTCAAAAATAAAAATTTGACAGTTGAATCGCGGCATTTTTATAAAGTGAGTCGTATATAAATTACGAAGGTACTTACCGGTAACGGCGGCAACCACTTCAAAATATGATACTATGAACCCAAGAAGAAGTTTGAATTGTTTTACTACCTTGTCAGCAGACCGCCGCGCACCGCCGAAAAGACCATAAAACCGTTCGCATACGGCAGATGCAGCGGCGCGGATTTGTAAGAGCGAAATAATATTTTCATCTTTTAACATTTTTTTATTTCGTTATAAATTTACGTAAATGTATTGGCATTTTTTCGTACGGGACAAAAATGATTTTGTTATAAATATTAACGGGATTTCGTTATATAAATGCATTTTTGCATGAAAAATTGGTTTTAGGGACTAAATTTTGATTTTTTTTTCGATATACGTCATTTTTCGCTATATCGGGTTTCGTTATATCGCGGTTTTACTGTATTTATGAAACAGATAGTTTGTATTTAAAATGTTAGTGTTATATACAAACAAAATATTTAATTGCGACATACATAAAATGTTTCTTTTGTTCAAGAAAATGTTTTTCCCTAAAGATCAGTAAAAAAAAAATCTAATTTATGAAACTTGCTACTAATGTTGCCACTGTTGATCGGCAATCTGAAGCTAATAAAGAAAATAAAAAATACACATTATTAGGATCGATATAACTATTATTTAGTAAAAATTTATTGCATTTTTGATATCAAACTTTATTTTAAATAGTAGCTCAGGCTTCAAAGAATGTGAGTAAATACAATATATTATTTTAAAACTTACGTTTTCACTAAAACAAAGTATTTTAAAAACATTGAAAAATGATATGTCCTGCAAATTGAATGGTTATAACTCTATTAATTTTTAACTCAACTTTAGTCTCAATTGAGATTTGTATTTCTTATAATGCTTGTAATGTCTTAATTATGGCAAATAACATTCAGTTTATTAGTTTTATATTAGTGTAAAGGTTCAATCTAAGTAATACTTTTAAAAAGTCAAATCAAGTGTATTACTTCTGATATAAATGAATAATAAAATCCCACATTTTCGTAAAAAAAAAACCCACAAAAATATGAATCATTTTTGAAAACACATCCTTAAAAAGGATGCATATATTTTTAAAAATTATTTTCATTATGACAACAACTAACAATTTAATGCCCGGATTGTCTTCACAGAAGACATTAAATATTATATTTATCTTGAATATAGGTTAATTTTTAAATAATATCAATTACATTTTTCCTTTTCTTATAATGTTGTTGATTGCATTTTGTATAAAAAGGTTGTAATTTTTTTATTCTTTTTATAGCAAATATACTTATGTGTAAAAATATATTTTTTTAATTCTTTGAATTAAAAATGTTTACAATCACCGTTCGGTTCAGTGGATGTTTGTATTTGGTCTGTGTAGGATGTTCATTCATGATACATACATTATTCGTTATATTTTTTATAAAAACTTCAGGTTTCTAGCAGAAAGATTTCTGCACATCGTGTCATTTCATTAAAATTATATTTAAAATGAAATATTTATAAAAAATCTCCTAAAAACCGAAATCTTGAGATGGGTCTAAAAAGGACCCACCCCACCACCGGATGTGTTTTGTTTTGACCCACCAGGAGGGCCAGTAAGGGTATGGGGATAATTTTTGGTTTCAATATTTACAACCCTAAGTCAACAATGGCAGTAGAAACAATAGAACCCCAATTATGCTACATATGCAACACCAGCAAAAAAACATTTGTGATGCAAGGAGTAGGGGGGTGCAATAAAACTTTGAATGTGTCGAATGTGGTATAAAAAATTTCATAATGGGAATTTTGATATTGAAGACATACCAAGGTTGGGTAGACCTAATGTGACTCTTAGTGAAATATTAAGGCTGCCGTTGAAACGCATCTGAGATTAATGGTGCGGGAGCTAGCACAAAGGTTCAATATGCCTCTGTTTACACAATGTAGGAGGCATTGGTTGGACACCAATTAACCTCCAAATCCTGCATCAAAAATAGGATTACACCCCAAGATAATGCTATGTATTTAGTGGGATATGAAGGGCGTAAGTAATCATGAGTTATTGGATTATGGGCAGACAATTTCGACAGACTTGTATTGTGCTCAGCTAGATCATTTGAAAGAGACTGACCACAAAAAGACCAGCCCTTGTAAATTAAGAAAGGGTTATTTTACACCAAAACTACGCTCGAAGAAGAAGACAATAGAACAAAATTAACGGATATTCTTGGAAATTTCTTCCTCACCCACCGTATTCTCCGGACATTGCTATAAGCGATTTTCATATTTTTAGATTTCTACAATATTTTTTAAATAGAAAATATAAATTATTTTTTGAATCGGGTATTAAAAAATTTATTGAAGATGAAGAATCGTTGTAGAAAAAGAGGTAGAATATATAATTGATTAAATGTTTTATTATGTTTTATTTTTAACCCTTTTAACCAGCACCCAAAAATGCAGATACTTATGGAACCTGATATTTAGATGGACACTTTAAACAACATTTCACATTCAAAATTATTATGTCCGGTGCATTTGGTTGTTTAAACTTTCAATATTAATTCAACTTTTCACATTTTTCATGAATTATATATTAAATGAGATTTTTTAAAACTATTAGATAGGACCCTTACACTAATTTAAAACTAATGAACTGAATGTTATTTGCTATAATTAAGCCAATACAAGCATTATAAGAAAGATGGCGACCATTAAATTCATTTTCCGTGAGCCACAAAATTGCCGTAATATGGAATTTTTTTTTCTTATAATCTTGACAAGTTAAAGTGACAAATTAAAAACATGTTAAAAATTAATGGTTATAAACCGTTAAATTTGCAAGACAATCAATTTTCTCGATTTTTTTAAAATACATTGTTTTTTAATGAAAACAAATATTTTTAAATAATATATTGTATTTACTCGCATGCTTTGAGGCTTCGGCTACTATTTAAAATCAAGTTTTATATCAAACACAAAATAATTTCTAACTAAATAATATTTATATTGATCCTACTAAAGTGTAATTTTTTTTCTCTTTCTTCACGCCAATCCTGAGCGGCATGATGGATGTCAAATTCGCGCTCTCGCAATTTTCATTATAAAAAGGCGAAAACATATGTTTTCACGCACATTTTAGCCACAATATGAATTGATTCACAACATTATTAGCAAATTTCATTAATTAGTTGTTTTTTACTAATTTTAAGGAAAAACAATGTATGCTTGAATAAAGTAAACATTTTATGTACGTTATTTTATATTAGTTGCAATTGAATATTTCATATATGTTTAACAGTGTTAGTTATTTAACTATTAGTCTTGGCTTGAAAGAGTATGTAATTCGCATAGAATTTTTCGAATTTTAAACTGAATAATGAAAGTACACCCTTAATACGTTAGATTTAATACACCATGTTGCCATTTCGAGATCTGTTTGTTTCATAATTATGTAGAATTTTGTCATGTTCAAAAGACAACAGTGTTAACATATATACGGAATATTCAATTGCGACTTACATACAAAATAATGTACATAAAATTATTATTTAAGAAAATGTTGTTTTCCATTAAAATTGGTGAAAAACCATCTAATTAATAAATGAAATATGTTATGTGAATAAAGTTCAATATTTATTCATATTTTGTCTATAATATGTGAATATATTTCTTATCGGCGTATTTTACCAAAAATTAAGGAAATGACAGATTCCACGTCCGCTATTGCCGGATCGAGCGCAAATAAAAAATACACATTAAGAGATTAATATCAAAAATTATTTAGTAAGAAAAGAGAAAAAAAAATTGATCACACAGTAATTGAACAAATTATAGCTACAATGAATAAGATATTACTGTTTGTATATGGTCGATTGACTATACTATATTATCCTGTCTAAAGTCTGTTTGAAACCTATCTAATCTCTCAATTAACCTATTTGTGTTAATTTTTGAACCGTTTGTAGGTGTATGATAGTTGTGAGATCGGCCAAAACTCTTTTATTCAGCTCCATTTTCTTTTGTACATAGTTCTCACTGTGGCTTTTCATCACTTATCTGTTACATTTCCACATTATAGAAACTCATTGTAGGTGTTGTTGAACCTTGTTTAGTTTGCTTCCTCTGTGTTTCAAAATGTTCTGATGGAATTATGCCTTGTAAAGTTTTCGTACACGTAGATATTTTATATCTTAATTATCATCATTTTAGATCAGTAATGCCGTAAGGATTAATATTTTGTATTGTTTTATCACATACGCTGACCTCCATAAACAATCAATATGGGGAGTTGAATTTTTGCATGAAGGTGTTGTTTTATCCCATAATGGACGTATCTGATGAAACCCGCCCTCTCCCCACATATTTTCATAATTAGATGTTCTATGAACATGATTGGGTAGAAACGTGAGAATACGTCGGAGGGGAATAAGGGTAAGCAGGGTTAACGCTTGCTGCCTTGTGTGTTAACACTGACAAATATAATATAAAAATTTAGGGCCGATTGTGTGATCAGTAGTAACTTTTTACCAACGCCCATAGTAAAAATTCTTTGCGGGTTGTTGATACATCAAATTTACTACTGTTAAAGCATAGATAGAGATGTCTATAGGTGTGACAAATAATCATGAAATATGCTTTATTTTATGTATTATATCTGGATTTTTTCGCCTAAGCATTCGAAATCTGTCACTTTGGCGTCAATTTTTTTTCATATTATGTCCTAATGTATACATTAATATATTAAACAACGAGATCATTATCGGATGATCTCATCACTAAAATGGCGGGATATTGAATAATTAATTGTCGTATACTGCAACTTTCAAAGTATTAATGTGTCAGATGACTTTTGAAACAGCTGTGAAAAGTCCGCCATATTTAACTATCGATTCTCATTTTTAATGAAGTAAAATGTGTTTACTACAGGATGTACTTTCGAGAAGTAAATATTTTTTTACTCATGATCAAACAACCCGTTTTTGTAATTTTTTTTACTTTAGTAACTTTTATTACTATAGTAAAAAGATAATAAAAAATTGTTTTAATACATGTTATAAAATATAATGCTATAGTAACTGATGAATCTGTGAACCTTCTTTACATACGTAAATAGTTCTCAGTAATGAAAGAAAACATAATGCAAACCTGTTAATGGAACCGCAGCCATGGAAATGTTCCTCTAACTCCTCAGCAGTAGCTCCATAATCCACATTGCCCACATATACCGAGCGATTGTCTACCTCACCCTTTTCTTCGAGGGACATGTTTAGGGGGCTGGCTGCACATTACAGGATATACGTTATAAACACAGCAAATGTAATCCTACTCTTAATAAAAAAAAATTATGACTAACAGTGAATTTAATAACATCATATCCTGCTGCCGTTTTCTTTAGCAACATTTGCATACTTAGCACTCACACAATATTCTTCCGTCTACTCCCAAGATAAATAACTACATTAAAATGTTTTCTTTATGGATTGGAGTTGGGCAACCAAATAATAATACTAAACAAGGCAATCTAATATAGCCAGTAGTGGGCAGCAAATCTCTTCAGTCAGAAAAGGTTCCATATGGGTTTTCAAGCCATCGATTGGTAACTGATAATTTTTTCTTTGAGAGCAAGATGGCATTTATCGCTCGAAGCTGAATCTGGCTAATGCACAAAACTAATATATTTTTGCACCAATTGGTAGATTTTTTAATGAAAAAAAAAGGCTTGAAAATTATTAATTATGATTCAATACTTCTAAATTCGAGGGCAATTTGGACAGGAGAGTCAAGTCTAACCAGAGTATAAAAATGATCCAAATTATAGCCGCAATACTGTCACAAATTGGGTAAGCATATTTTCTAGAAAACAATCTAGCATAAAGAATTTTGTTTTGTTCGTTTTCAATTCAAAATGTCAGAAAAAACTAAATTATCAAAAGACTTTAAATAGCCAGTTTCAAATTAAGAAAACGAATTTGAAAAGTGTAGTTGTTAAGGAAATATTTAAGTGTATTAACTGATGCCAGGACTAGCCAGACTGAGCTGCTTGTCCACCTCCGTCTGCAGCTGCTTGAGCTTCTCCGCCTCCTCTTCCATCTCCCTCATGCGAGCCTTGATGGCCGCCAGCTCAGGGTCCTCTGAGCCCTCCACGCCCGCCCCCTTCTCCGAGCCCTGCAGCATGACACAATGTATGAGAACCACCATAGTTTCTCTAATGATCTCCACAAATATTGCCTTCTAGCAATTAAACATAGAGAATGTTTGAGACAGTAATTACTAATGTCTATAGTTAAATTATGAAAAATATAGATTTTCAGATTTCACACAATTTTTTTTTACCAAGAACATACGGTCACAAACATATATGATTGATAAGGGTCAACCGGAAATATTTCACTATTCACAGATATATTCTCTGTAAAATGATTGTCAAGTGTACGCTGCAGTAAAAGTACAGAAAATATATTACCTCTGCAAGAAATGCAGGGCAAAACGAGAAGCCAATGAAAAGTGGTTCTCATAAAAACGTGAGTGTGATAATAAATATATCTCTCAACTGCATAAAGTGACCTATTTGAAATGAATTAAAGAAAGCTGTAAATTGATTTTTATAATTATATCCACCCAAATCAAATACCAATTCCAAATACTCAGAATAATAACTAAAAGGTGCCCGGTTGACCTCTAATGATTTAGGATGAAAAGAAAAAAAATTAAAAACCTTATTTTCAGTACATGAGATGGTCTCCATAGCCTTACCAGACTGGCACACACAGAATATCACACACTTTAATACTGACTACAGTGGTCAAACATTTCAAACTGCACATTATATAGTTATTTAATAGCATGGGCAAAAATCTTGAACAATAGTGTTTTATTTAACTTTCCAAGTTTTTTACATTATAAAATATCCAATAAATATGCCGAATTTTACATTAAAATCGAAAGGCACCCAAATTGATAAGAAATATTAATTTGTAATCTTGATGTACATGTGTGGAATTATAGATAATATATTAGAAATGGTTTGTATCACGAGTTAAATATCCATTGAAGATAAAAGGATATCCTTTTGCAATTTGTGTAAAATAATATTTGTAGAAGAGAAAAGAATGTGTGTCCAGTGGAAGAAAGATACTGATACAAAAAATAAAAACAAATTATAAAAAAATAAATAAAGTCTACCTCACTATAGCTGACATCAGCCATATTTACATTTCCATTAGTCTCTTCTTCCAAGTCCCCGGCTAGCAAAACATCAGAATCAGCCATTGTCCGGAATTAATTACCATTTGCCAGATAACCAGAACTTGAAAATACATAAAATTTCTGTGAGATTCTGATATTTTTCATACATTGATTTTAGAATATTTTGTCAAAATGGTCCCAATTGAAATGATCAGCTAAATTACACCTACGTAAGAAAATAAACATCAGAATAAAAATAAAACATAAGAGTGTTCAAAATTGTATGTGTGGTCAATTTATGAATTTTTAAAATAATATGTTGAAGAAATAACTGTAATACTTTCGAGTTAACATGTAAATGTCAACATCACAGACGCCAAAATTCACTAAAGAAACGGTACTAAACTAACAAATAGCCATTTGTTAATACGGAATAAATACTTTGATGCAAAATTAAACAATACGCGTATTTAAAAAGATGTGTTCACTTACGGATTATTAAAGATTAACGCGATAAAATAATACCGGCGATTCGACAAAAATCCGGCGACCGCCGCGCCCATAGACAATATAGTTGTTTGAAACCATAGAAAATTAGAAAGCTGAAAACTCACAGAAATTAGGAATAGACAATACATCGTTTTGTCGGTATATTCGCTCATGTCTAATATATTGTGTTCGGCAACCTTATTTGAGGTTTCACCAGGTTTCACGCTGGCGAGGCAGATCATTAACGCGACAGTCTGAACGCGCAACCCAAAATTAATAAGTTTGGATTTAAATATACCAATAAGTTTGGACTGCTAATGTAAATAGTTT
Organism: Eubasilissa splendida; assembly: GCA_031772225.1. NCBI lineage: Eukaryota > Metazoa > Arthropoda > Insecta > Trichoptera > Phryganeidae > Eubasilissa > Eubasilissa splendida. The sequence goes on from CM062856.1 coordinate 20,665,333, forward strand.
GTTTATTAATTTGAAATACTTAACTTCCAGTAAATTGTTTAGAGGGTTTTTTATCAGTAATTTTTTACCCTTCCAATTCATGTATTAATATAAAACACGTATGATGTTTATAATAATAAGGTAGTTTGTAAAAGTGTCAAAGCGATTAGCGCTGATGCACTTGTAGTAGATTAGGCGGTCTAGCCGCATGTAGAGTACTCAGAGTATCGTAGACTCTAAGGAATTGGAAAAAAAAAAAAAAAGTTTGTTTCACTAGCGGGAAACCCGCTGCAGGTTCAAACATCCCAATATCAATAACCATTCACACAACATATTCTCTATCTATGTATTCACTTTAAATTTCGGCAACATCGTGGAATGTACTATATATATTTTTTTTTTTAGGAGAACACATTCTTATTGTGAAGTTGTAATTATTCAGAACATAGGTCTGTGATATTTTAAATATGAATTAAATATATTAATTATAAAGATAATACATATAAAATCAATTTTATCGAAAAATATTGTTGTTGCGCTACCGGGATATTTATATATACATATTTAAAATATCACAGACTTATGTTCTGAATAATTACAACTTCACAATAAGAATGTGTTCTCTTAAAAAATAATAAAGTTGTATCAATGTGTCCAAAATTTAATAAAAATGAATTGATAATTCTGGCGTCTACTATCAGATTTACTTAAAGGTATTTTGAGATTCTGTAAAAATAAGGTAGATGGCTCTGTCAAATGATGGAACGATTAAATGTATTGATTTCAAAAAGGTAACATATAGGGTCGAAAAATTGTCGCTAAAAATAATGCCGCTGTAGCTTAGTTGGATAAAGCACCTCCCCCGGTTAGGGAAGAGATCCAGGTTCGTATCCCGGTAGCGCAACAACAATATTTTTCGATAAAATTGATTTTATATGTATATCTTTATAATTAATATATTTAATTCATATTTACTATATATTTAATGATTAAATTAGTAAGAACATGATATACCTCGGCACAAAGTGATGCAAAGCTATCATATTAATTAAAGAATTAAAAAATATAATAAAAGAAATTTCATTGTGCCCATTTCACGCGAATGGCGACTGCATTACCTTTTTGTCGGGTTGAACACATGTTTTGACTTTGATATGGAGAAAACGGTTCTAGAAAACCTCGCTTTTATAGGTATATGCAATACGTGTAGAAATAAAACAAAATCGAAATAATGTTTAGATTAAAATAAGCTCGTGGTACTGTAAACTCGTATACACGTATGCAGCAAAATTAGGATAATACATATCTATAAGTAAATATAAGAAATTCAGGATGAGATTTTATAGTAGATGGATTAACGTGTATCAATTATAATTGTGTTTAAAGTTGTAAGAAAGAATTAATGATAGACAAATAAGAATAAGAGATCTCGACGATATTTAGTTACAATTTAAAGTAAGAAGAATGAACAAGGGTAATGATGTCACCGGACAAAAAGTTTTAATTAATAAGGCAATGTTAAGTGTTTATACATACAGATAAGATGAACTCGAAGTTTAAGTAATTTTATGTGATTTGGTGGACACAAATAAATTGTGTGAATAATAATGATTTGATTAGGAGACAAAGGCGGAGTCTAAGGTTAAGCCTAAAATAAAGGCGTAACACCGCTGTCAAGGAGGGACTTATAAGATTGGTGCCAATCTTGCGAGGGTGGATTCAGCCGATAGGCGGAGACACATTATTGTCGTCAATAATAAAAGCGAAGAGAATACGATTTTTTAAGGCAATTGTCGAAAGCAGTTTTTTTACGGCAGTTAATCTCGACAGTCCGACGACAGTTCGAAATCAGTTCTCGTCGAAAACAGCACAGCGAAAATGTAACAGAGTTTGTTAGAGATAGCCGCGACACGAACAGTGAAAGATGTTCTTCATAGGAGGATCCATCAATTAGCCTCAGACAGCAGTCTCCAACCATACGGAGAAAACCGAAGACACGCAGAACCGAGTGAAATCAAGACAATCAACCGTACCTGTGATCGCCGAACAAACAGACGAAAATGTAGAAACGAGCAAAGCCGAATCAAACGGATGGACAAGCGAGAAGCAGACAGCTGACGAGCAAAGGCAGCCTACGCAACGACATGGGATACAAGGAGCGAACCGCGACCTCGATGGCAATGTGGATGCCCAGCCAAGCGGGTGCTAGGGCGGCAGAGTGACGCGGGCGTTCAGGATGAGAGGAAACGCGGACGACGACATCACTCTCCGTTCGGTCGAGAACCAGACGTGAGGCCGACTCCGGCAACACAATGTGTCAGTAATATAAGGTAGCCATAACTAGATTAAGTTAATTATAAGATATTCTGCCTGTCCACTTGTGTATTATGTGTTGTGGAAAATAAACTACTAATCTGTGTGTTATCTGTGTTTTGAATATTCACCTGTCTCCTTCTATAACTATAGTAAAATTGACGATGTGATACCTGGAAATAATCAACGCCTTCAAGATGTAGGCGAAGAATGCTTATAAGTAAATAAACAATAATTGTAATCAATTATTGATATTCATTCGACACTCGACGATTAACTTTTGATCTAAATTTAAAGTTTGTAAAAAAGTCACACTATTATCCTCAAGTCAAAAAAATAATAAGTGATTTATAAATAATCAACTGTACAAGAAGTTTCGGATCACACAGTAATTTCTTCCAGTACTTTAAAAATACCATAAAACCTTTTGAACCCTTCTGTGAACGGTCCAATATTTTTATCTATGGGTTCAAGCAAAACGTATTTAGAATCTCGTTGTTTGTGCATCGTCTGTATTTACGGTTTCTATGTAACACAATCTATATTATTATTACTCTTTGACTTATTTTCAACCAATGGGAACTTATAATAGGAAGCCCGCTGGTAATTTGAAATTAAATCAGTGAAAGCATTAAAATTTTGTATTAAAATTAATTAAATATGAATACTGATATGTTGTTTGTGGATAAAAAACGTCAGGCAGAGGTTTATGCGTTTTATGAGGTAATTAAAATAATTATATTACCTTAGAGCCCAACGCATTTTGATTGCAAATAAAACTTTAATTTTCAGGCTTGTCAAATGCAAAGAAATTACTATAGAGGATACCCTCAAGCTAAACATCCTTTAGATTTCTTTAAAAAAAAACCGTATTCCTGGCAATCTCCACCAGAACTTACAAGGTGGGCACATCTACTTATGAATGTACATAATGTAATGAATTATTTGTTAACTTCAGAACACATATCCTCTTTATTTTTTGGCCCATTAGAATGTCAATGTTGTGAATAATATTCGTAAGCATATGTGCGTATGAGGGCAAAGTTTTACAGGGAAACAAAAAATGTTTTTCTAGTTCCTTCTTATGATGACTATAAAATATGCATTTACTATTCGAAATTAAATCCAGCTCCTTCTTAAAGTACAATTTAAGAAGATAACTTTATCTTAAAACTATTTTGGAGTCGTTTAACTTCATTCATTTCATTGTTACTTACCATCACGCCGTTTCTCTGCAGGGTTAGGCAAAGAGGATAGAGCGCCACACTCCTCTGTCCTGACACATGATTCTCGCCTCATCCACATTCATACAAGCTCGCCAATTGTTGAGGCTTCTAACAGAACCATCCTCCATTATCTGGTTTACCTGGTTGTTCCAAGTCTTCCGCGGACGACCTCTATTTCTGGTGCCATCAATACTATACGTCATATATTTTTCTTACCATTCTCTTCTCATTCATCCGTTCCATATGACCAAACCACCTAAGTGATCCTTTCTTAATCTTACTCACTATACTTACATCAGCTTTACATTTTTTCCTTATTTCTTCATTCTATGCTCTGTCATAAATATATTTGACACTTACCAAGTATCACTTTCATGCATCAGTGTCGGTACCAGGACTCTATTGTGCACTGCTAGTCTTGCTTCGGTTCACAAATTCCCGTTAGATATAATTCCATTCAATGTTCACTTTATTCCCTGCAGTCACCCTCCTTTCGATATCATTCTCAGCTTTTCTGTTTCTATCAAACATACTTTCCAAATACACAAACTCATCTACTTGTTCCAAACATTCATTACTCACAAGTATTTTGCACGTTATCTTGCTTTCCTCTTTCTCAAATACCATCACTTTCGACTTGTTAACATTTATTATAAGGTTGTGCATACATCGTACATTCTACTCACTAGAATCTGTAGTTCTTGTTCATTATTCACCTTTAGTACTGCATCATCAGCGTACAATAAACAGCAATACAATCAAATCACCCATTTTTGTTCCTACATTCATACATTCCAGTTCTTTCACACAATTATCCATATACAAGTTGAACAGCCATGGAGACATTACACAACCCTGCTTGACACCCTTTGTAATGTCAAACCATGTGTGTATGTTTCATTGATTCTTACACATGCAGAACTTCCTTCATATAGGGATGCGATTGTGTGTATAAGTTTACTATTCACCCCATAATCAGAGAGTACATTCCATAACCTTTCTCTTATAACTCATGTCTTTTGTAGAACCAAGAAGGCACAAAAAAGTTTTTGGTTTTTCACTAAAAACTTTTCCGTCATAACTCGTAGAAAAAATATCAAATCCATGCATCAGCCACCACCACCAAGCAGTCTCTCCAGTTTCAGCGTTTCACAATGGCGGTCTTGCCGGCTCGCGCTTGCCGAGCAAGACTGCCAATTCATTTCATTTCATCATTTCCTACATCTTCATTCATGTATTCATTTCTATCAATCTTCATTGTTTTTATCATTTGTCATAATAAACCTCAACACGCACCAATCACACGTATTTCATTTAACCACCGTCCTAACCCCCAAATTACAAAAGTTACACCATTACCTAATCAATGGATCCAAGAGACAGTAAAATGTTTATGATAATTTGTATTTGAATAGCTATAGTGAGTGGAGTCAGGTTTGTTTACTAGATACTCATAAATGCAAGAGTTCGAAGCAGCCATTTGTAAGTTATGATACTTTACATAGGATGGGTCGATATGTTCAACAATATATATAATATTTTTGTTCTACACCACTAAAAAAGTAAATTAAAAGATAACTCTTGAAATTGGTTAAATATTGTCTGCTTTGTTAATTTTCTCACAACACAGATTAGTAGAAGTAATAGTTTGTTTTGCATGCAGAACAGGTACAACTTTAGATTTATATTATTATTGAAAGGGAGTTATCGCAAGCACTCCAGAGTCACATACCTAACATATCACCAGCTAGCATGCTCGAATTACTCACGTTAATGCTCAGCCTCGCTAAAGCAGAAACTGGTAACTGGTAAACTGATAACTTCAATAAGCTAGCTAATGAATTATTATAGAAAAAACTTATTACATAATTACCTTGGTGATCTAATGTGTGCAGGTGTGGTAATCTTTCTTCTAATGTGTGTGGGTGTATGCGCGCGTGCACGCATACGATTTGTCATCATAGTGCACACAAAAAAATATAGCATGCGCACAATTTCTAACAAGACTTCTTCTTCTTCATATGCCATCCTCTATGGAAGGTTGGCGACCATGTTGCAGTACGTTGATTTGTCATGTATAAGATCACCAATATTTTGGACATTGAACCACTTTCTGAGGTTACCTACGCCTCTGGTGCCTTCTAACTAACATAATGAATTGTAAAATATTGTATTTTTCTTTGCGGAGAATGTATCCGAAGTATGCAGCTTTTCTTGATAGTTGTTATTAGTTCTCTTGACTTATTTATGCGTCTTAATACATCTTTATTAGTAATGTGGTCAACGCAGGCCCTACCAGTAGCCTTATACTGGTGTGGTAATGTTTTTTAATTTTCTCCCCCAGTGCACAAATAATAGCATTGGTCCTTAAAATTGCATAAAAGATTTTTTATGTGCACCCTGTGATCTAAACCTAGACGGAACGTCGGTGGTAAAGTAAAATTGTCAGCACACATTTATGTAAAATTTCAAGTGTATCCTAGAGTTAAATAAATACTTTGTGTATGCATGTAATTGCTTGTATATTTTTTCAGCACATATTTGTCATTTCCCTTTTATCATGTACAATATAAAAACCCACCAAGTTTAATGAAAAAAGAGAACACAGACAACTCATTCAGGGCACGTTATAGCAAGGAGGCAGCTGTTCATTTTAAGCGATGAAAAAGGAAAAGAAAAATGAAAAATATTTAATTAATTGTTATATTATTTGATAATTTCTATACACATATGATATTTGTAGAAGCTTATGTTTATAAAAATAAAAGTGCGTACATAGAATTTATTAGTATAATAAATCAATATTCTATTGTTAAATTAGCAATTAGTAGAAATTATCACACACAATAATCACAAAGTGTTAATAAATATAGTAAAAAATAGAAATCTCAACTTATTTCTTTACTGTTTTAGAATTTATAACTTAAAATAAAATGAATTTTTAAATTCTGGCATTTTGGTAACCAGATGATTAAACTCCACAGGCCCCAGGCTTCCAATCTTCTGAAGATCCATTTCTTTTAAAATCTGAAAAAAACAAAACATTTCTCAACATTATATTAGAATGCGTGATGTACCATAAGATTATTTATAATATATTAGTCTAAACTCTTGTTAATCCATGTGAGTGAGATAGTGAGTCAAAAATGTTCCCAGGTTTTCTCGGCCATTCAGAATCATCAGAATTTTCTGGAATGTTCTGCCGTGTGTCTCCGACCTCTTTGGTCATCGTTTCGAATTCCACTGCAGGATCTATTATCAGGACTGATATCGCTGAACCGAAAGGTCGGCCAGAGAGGATGATGAAAGAATGTTACTTAATTGTCGATTAGTTAACCTTTAGAGCATCTAAGATCGTTAATATACATTAAAAAAGAAGAAGTAAGGTTTTGACCCTAAGGTATTTTAAAAACATCTGTTCCTAATAGACAACAGGTTAAGCTATGAGAATGAGCATTTATCAATTCATTGCATTCATCAAGAATAGCTAGTATTAATTTGGTTTTTCTTCCATGCAACAGTAGAAATATTCTAATAGAAATTAAATTAATAAAATATGATGAAAAAAATATACATAAAATAAAAAATGTATTAATTGAAAAAATATTTACATAGTTGCTATCAGGATAATATATTTTTTTCTGTATATCTTTCTAGTTGATTAATTTAATTTGTATTATAAATACCACTGAAATGCAACTTCATAACAAAAATGAAATTTAAAAATATATATATATTCTCACTAAATTCATTGTCTTGTTTAATAATATAATTAACATTTTTCTATTTGATTTATTGAGAAATTTTTCATAGAAACAAAAATAATTGTCAAATTTTAAATTAAGAGTTTCAGAATTTCAACCCTGATCGCCAAGTTATGTAACGCAAACATTTTTTTGAAATGAGGACAATAATTGAAATATAACTTACAATTTCAGCAATTTTGAATTTTTCATTGTTCTCTATCAGTTTTGATGTGACCATAGTCAGGCAATCAATTGTTTCACATATATCATCGATATTTATTTGTTTATCATCATCAATATCTTAAATACAAACATGATTATGTGAAAATATTTGTTTGCAGACAGCACAAAAAACAATAAAGCCTCTAAAAGATTATATTTTGTCGTGTGTAGGTTATATTTGGTAAAATTAAAAAAAATAATAATACAAAATTCAGATCAGAAATGAAAGAACTATGTTACAATAGATATTACGTTAAATACAAGTCACTAGGTCAAATTTATTGTATTTAGATACTATTATTTTGATCATCTATTGAAGGTTATGTTTTTTGAAGGTAAACTTCTTGCCAGCACCTAAATAAATTTCTCACATCACTAAAACTTTGAGGTCATTATGCGCCGCTGGTTCTGTTCCCGCCCTTGAATGCATTATTGGCTTCAGTGCTGTATCATGAGATCTAGTGAACCGATTTTGAAAAATCAGCCGTTCTTTTTCTTTCATTGAACTGTACAAGAATGACGCAGGAAAATTAATCTCCAGTTAAAAATAAATAAAATATTTTCTCAAATTATTTGACCAAAATTATATAAACCAAAAAACAATTTGAAATAAAAATCAAATTACAAAATGAAAAAATTTTCAAGGTTTTATCCCCTTTTTAAACAGGACAATTTATACTTTTGTTATTGAGTTAATAATCCATAATAAATAAGCTATCTATTTTGTTTGTTTAGATTTAAAATCAAGTTGGGTTATACCAGTCTAGAAGACAGTCTGGTTTTATTATGACAATTAAGTAATGTAAGCCCAAATGACCTTGATTGTAAGGATATAAACTAAAATGACGAGAAGTGATGCGTCATCTTGATTTTCATTGAAAATTGTGCTGCATTTTACTTACATGTACATAATAGTTTAGATATACAGTGGTTAGATACATAAAAATAACAATTTTGATATTATTAATATTTATATAATACTTGATGAAATTATAGTAAATTATTGAATTACCAAATATTTTGAAAGCCCAAGCTGCTTTAACCGTGTCAGGACAATTTTTGCTCATCACTGAACATAGATCCAACATATCTTCAAAAGAGAAACGATTATCTTGCTGTGATGAAAACACCTTGAATATTCTGTTTCGAAATGGATTAAACTGTAAATTAAATTAAAAATAATTTTAAGATGAAAATTGAAATTGGAGGAGTTTTCTAAAAATCAATCACTACTTTCATGAAATCATCATAAAAAAATAAAATCAGAGCATTATTCAATTCTTGACAAATATATGTATTATAATATTATAGTTATGTGTACATAAATGCTATTGTTTGAATTTTTGATACATTATATAATTTCATAAAATGAGTTCATTTCAAACAAAGGAAAATATGTAGAAATGAATCAAAATTGGATTGTTAATATTTTTTGGAGCAATGTCAAGAAAGAAAAAATCTGTGCAATGTTCCCTCTAAGGTGTGTCGGTGTATGCACGCACACTATTAGGCATCACAGCACACACTTTTAACAAGACTTCTTCATATGCCGCCCTCTATGGAAGGTTGGCGACCATGTTGCAATACTTGTATAAGATCTTATGTCTTGTATAAGATCACCAATATTTTGACATTGAGCCATTTTGAGGTTACACAGCCAAGATAACCTCTTTATACCTTCGCCTCTGGTGCCTTTTATCTTTCCCCGCATAATGAATTGTAAAATATCATATTTTTCTTCGCGGAGAATATGTCTGAAGCACGCAGCTTGATAGTTGTTATTAGATCTCTCGATTTATTTATGCGCCTTCATTAAAAATGTGGTCAACCCAGGCCCTACCAGTAGCCTTATACTGATATGCTAATGTTTTTAATATTTTCTTCCCCAGCGCACAAATAATAACATCTGTCTTTAAAATTGCACAAATAATTTTTTATGCACACATCGTGATCCAAAATTAGAGGGAATATTATACCTAAGTATACTTACAGTTACAATATAGCACTATGATTCTTACCTCTAATACGGGAAACTTTTTAATTATTTCATTCCTTTCAAATCTGTAATTGAAGTTGTAGTTCATGCACTCAGGGTTGATGGAGTAGAATTGCTTCAAAAGGCTAATAATCAATAATTACATATTAATAAATTGAGCTATCATAAATTTGAATTTAATAAATCATCGATACTTACAAAATAATTTCTGCTTTTGATAGATATGAGAGTTCGACATAATCATCCAATGCGTCTTCGGATAATCCTACCACAGTTTGTTTATTACCCATGACTTTAAAATTGTAATGGTACAGAGCAAAAATACATTCACTTCATTGGCAAAATATTTCAACACATGAATTATGTGAAATTTATTATCAGTCTTGTGTTGAAACAACAATACTGGTGAAAGATAAGACCATTACTCACAGTTTAGAGCCATATGATATTCGCTTGATACTTGATAACAGGTGATTATTCTATTAGGGCAGGAAGAGATTAATGTAGCATTTAATGAGTAGTGACAAATTACATAAGTTTACGTTTACTCTATGAGTACAATATGTTAGAAAAGCATTTAAGTAATTATTAATTTTTTTTTTTTTTTTTTTTCGCGTTGTCAGATCTCCTTTTTAAAGAATACAAAGTCCTAAATATAAGACTCTCTATAACCACTTCTATAAAATGTTCTTAGCTCTGAAACGACACAATACTAATTCAATCAGAAACTGTTCACTAATCGAAAAATTATTCTAATATGGATCCAATATAAGATTCAAATAAGAGCAATGTCGTAACTATGCCAATGCAGCCAAAGAAGTGCATTGGGGCCCACATTAGATAGGGGCCTTAGAATTCATTTTGGTTTTTTTTTTTTTTTCAGCATCAATAAGCATAGCAAGAAATGGAATTAATTTTTTTTTCACTTGTATTACGAATATACATAAAATATTATCATTGTATTCAATAGCCCTCTAAATATGGCGTCTTAGGGATCAGACCATATCCGTAAAGTGAACATTTTCAAAATTGCAAGTGCATATAAATGCCTAAGAACACTTGTTTTTTTTATAAACGGGTGTGAATATTAATACATATATATGGGACAAGTAATTTTGTTTTTACTATTTAATACATAAACCATGCAGAATGTATGTACTAAAATTTGTGTATATTATAGGTACATATTTCTTAGGCACCCTTAATAAGTATAATGTACATAATACTTATTAAGGGTCCCTTTTTTTCCATTTTGCATTGGGGCCCAATTTTTGTAGTTACGCAACTGGGTAGATGTCAATCGAAAGTAATGTGATGTGATTGTGGTCTAGTGGTTACAATACTCACCTAGTGTAGTGGTTGGGGGTTCGAGCCTTGTTTCAGAAGGCCATCAAGTTAGTCCTATTGTTCCGCACAGCATTGCGAACTACGCGAGAAAAAGTAGCCCGAGAAATGAATGAATAGGAAGGGGCCATTTTTCCGCGTCACAGAAACATTCCGCCCGGCACCCCACGCCGCTGGATTCCCTACGCCGCTGCGTCAACGGACCGCCGAGTGGAGGGGGAAGCGGGCCGCGGCGAGACTCCGCCCCCGCAAGCGCGCAGGAAGAAATGCATTATTTCAAATTAGCATAACTAGTCGTAGGGAATTATTTGTCATGTATATGTTGGATCAATAAAAAGAGAATGGAAGGGGCGATCGCCCGGCGATAATATTACGCACCTCAAAAATCATTTAGGTATTGAAAACGAGTTTTCCAAGTTTGAGGTGCGATAATTAATTCCCCGGGCCATCGCCCCGGGTAAGACTTATCAGGCATCGCGAGGAGCCATAAAGACTATAAGATAAAATACTCGCGGTGCCTGAAAAAGTAGAAACATAAAGAGGAGAGAAGAAATGCCGGAGAAATCCGAAGTCTGCCGTCTCCAACCTGACGGCGAGAAAAATGAACCAAGTTTCGAGATCTCGCCGCCAGGGGGTGGCTGCGCTGGACCGCAGGGGGACGGATCCGGCATTGTGATTGGAGGAGATCTCCTGGAGCCTGTAGCGCTCACGATATTTCTATGTGTTAAATAAATAATGGTCCAGCGGCTGCAGAGGGCACTCACTCTCGTTTCTACTCTCGCTTCGTGCACCACTGGACTTAGAAAAAGCAAATCTCGTCTATTATTCATCTCATCTTTGAACCCGGCTACTACCTTTGGACTATCGAATCTTCTGGCTTCCTGACTTTGCAACGACTTTGGATCACGGACCTGGAAATTCACCCTGACATCGGCTGCTACACTGGACAAGATTTTGGACCCCCCTGGACCGCTGCACCACGCTGCAGACAATCTCCTCCGAGCTACCAGAGCGAACCACCCTTACAAATACAGTTCTTGTTTCCTGTACGGAACACCTATTTTTATAGCATAAACGCTTAGCTTAGTTTGAAAATAGTAAGAATATTGATGTGACACGTATTCCATGTACGCATCTCTATTTATTTTTAAAAAATGAAATGAAAATGAATGTTATCTAACATAATTTTTTTATTTTGTTTTTAGAGTTTCATTTATTATGTGTTTAAATATTACTTTTTTTAGAAAAAATTATATCATCTAGACAATTGATGAGATAAACTGTGATTGGTGTTCATTTCTAACGATGATTGTGATTTAACGATTAAAGGTTTAAGTCCGAGTGTACCAGTGATCGCTCACCAAATTAAGAATAATTAACAAACATTAATTGCACAATCACAGTTTATCTAATCACTAAGCCAAACAGAATGAAAAAAAAACTGGATACTTTAGCACAGATAAAAGCCTGGCAAAGTAGTCAGGGTGAGGTTGAATAATGATTATTACGAGTAGATGTGATACAGAAAACTATTTGTAATAATAAAGTGGCAATTTATTTCTAATATTACACTTAGATTCAGACTCTGATCTAGTGAGGTAGGCAGGGACCAAAGTAAAGAAACATATAATAATTAATGTAATAAATATAGGTCATTTGATTATATTATTGTTATCATAGTGTTCACCTTTCATGTGAAAAAGGCAACAGGCACTTCTCTGGTAATAGTTTTAAGATCTGCAAATGCTGAGAAATGTGGAGGAGCAGTCAAGAGGGCAGGAGTTCATGGAGATCACGATTCTGTCATGAGGGTTAGTGTGCTGTGGCCAACCCCATGAAATACATATGAACGATATAATACTTAAACTGTTGAAAATAACTCAGCAGGGAAACCAAGAAACTTCCAGAGCATTTTCAATCTCATAAGTTATTTTAAAAGCGATAAATTTACTTTTCTCAATGCGGGTCCGGTCCAATTTGAGTCCAGGTATTTAGTGTTTATGATTGCAGTCACAGCATTTTTAAAAGCTTATTCCTAAGAATTCAATTACAGGATGAATATTATCAGAAAAACTTATTATTTTTGTTTCTGTTTCTAAGTTACATAGCAATAGAAGAACTACCCACCAAGAATCGCGTCTTGCTGAGGCAGCTGTGTGAAAAATAAACTGGACGTGGGTAACTATCGGGTTTACTAAACTTTAGTAATTTTATTATGTACAAGGGAAGTGGGAAGATAATTAAAAAAGGATATGATATATTATAGAATGTAAATTTATAAAAATGTTTTCATAACATAAATATTTATTTTAAAAACATAGGAAAAGTAATCAGTACATTATTTTTCAATATTTACAGCACTTATGATTCACATAAAGTTAAAAATAATTACTCACATTTGAATAATTCAAATAAATTATTTTGAGCAGTAAGTATCAACAATGTACCAAACATATAGATGAGCCACTTTTGCCCAAATGCACCATTTATACCATCACGCGTAGAATAAACACACTTGTAAGCAGATGTTCTAAAAAATATTGACTTGTATGGTTAAATTGTGTAAAAATCACAATAAGATAGCAAAAGAACAGCGTAATTTTTTTATTTATTGCTCTAGCAAAATTAATAATATTCAAACAGATATTGTATTATTTATTATCCAATTTAAACTAAGTGAAGAGCAAGCAAGAAAGTGAAAGTTAGTAAATATATTGATAAATGGGTTATTTTACATCACATTTAGAGTATAACTTTTTCTAAGTATTAGATTGTGAAAAATCTATTGAAGAGTTAACTTAAAACTTTTAGTGCATCAACTGAAACAGTTAGAAATGCATAATTGCAGCAATGCAGTCTCCCAATGACCACGACTAGTATGCCGAGAGTAAACAACCACAAAGAAGAAATGGTTATTTTATATTGTAGGTCGGTATGTAAATAAAATAAAAATTCTTCAAGAACCTATACCATTTTATCACTTTTCAAGTGAATACCAAAATAGATCTAAGCGTTCCTCGATTTTCTACCATGGTATTTAAAAAGAAATAATTAAAATAATATTATTAACTTATAAATTATGATTCTAAAATTTCATTTTTATATCCTAGCACTACCTAATTTGACTCTTGCGAGTCCATAAATACAGGTACCAAGGTTGGCTCCATTATTGCGCGAGGAGTGATGTGATTTTGTAGCATGTGTTAGCCTATCTAAATATTTGATACGTTGTTGAGAAGGTATATTATATATATATGTATAAATATACACATCTGTATTAATGATAGTTAAATCGTTATTTAATTCTTTATTGTGACTGATTGTAACAATGATTGGTAAATGATTATTCATAATTCTTCGAGCAATCTTAAAGAAAACTTCCAACAGTTAAATCTTAATTATCAATCATCGCTAAATCTGTTACCAATCATTGTCATAATTAGTCACATAAGGGTTTACCATCACTAATCTGTATTATTTGAATACACTCCCAGTGGAATGCCGTTCATTTTAGGGAAATAAATTATAATGGAACAAAAAATCGGGGCACTCAAATATATTATAATCACACTTTAGAACATAAAAACAAAAAAGAATCTTTAAATTAGTCTCAAATTAATTCAAATCATGTTTTTTGACAATCTTTGAGTGAAGTTAGGCTTAATGAACATTTGTCCATAAATGATTTAGGGCAATTGTTGTATTGATAGTCAAGCATAGATAAATTCCTAAAACAGTTAATTTCTACCTTTTTGAAAGTCTGCTGACATTGAAAGATATCACAGATTTAAATAAATTCTAGGTCGAAATTATTTAAAATATATATGTATGTGAAATTGCTGTAAATCATGCACATTGGCTAGTTCAATTACATAAAAAATATAAAGTAACATGAGTTAAAATTACCTGACTGCAAATTCAAAACAGCATAATACGTTGACAATTCAAGTTATTTTAGAAAATTACATTACAATTACAGATCACTATATTTATTTACATATTATGTTCAAAACAATCAAAATTTTTGATTTCAAAATAATTGCTGAAATAAATTTGCTTTTGTTTAAAAATTTGATGCGAGAAATACACCAAAAGTAAAAAATTTGATATTTAAAAACTGAAATTAAATTGTTAACCAATTTATTCTTAATCTGATAACCGTTTTTATTGAAGAAGCATTAAAATTCAGTTTAAACTAATGTCACTACTTGTGTTACAACTTAATTTTACACAAGACTCACTTCTAATATTGAAAATAGTAAAAAAAACTACAGTTTAATTTGTTTTCAACTGAATTTAAAATTACTACAACACTGATAATACATTCTCAAACAACCAAATAAGTTAATTAATTGTAACATTAAAATGTAAGATCCAACGACTGAAACCAGAGCCAAAACAACAATGTACATAAGCAGCGCTAATTTAAAAAAATATTTCCGAGAAAATCTCACTCAAAACATAAATTTTTTGCTCTCAAAATATTTTGGCTTCAGCTTTGACAAACCAGTCGGCGACTGTAAAAAATATTACAAAAACCAACACAAGGGTCGAACTCGAAAAATCTTATCAAGAATATTCAGCCGATCAGATATTATAAAATAAGGCCTACAATTTTGTTCTTTCTTTATGCTAAATTCCACATGTAAAATTATTAAAACTTAAAACAAACTGTTCAGAGTCAAAATATTTATACTTCATTTTTGATAAATATATACGTACATAGTGGAATTACAAAAAAAAGATCATTGCACTATATTTATTGACGAACAAGGCAAACAATGTGTCCAACAAGTATTTGGTCAAGTTATATATTATATTATTATATCCCATATAAATTTTTTCAATGCACATTCTTTAATGTGTTTCTATAAAATATTTTCACTTCAACGTAGGTCACCTGTTACAGGGATCCTCCATATTGTCGAAACTAATTTGTCTCCTCGCTCTCAGCTTATTATTATCCCTAAACAAGGACGGCTTCTTGAGATCCGGATTGATAGCGCTGTTGCTGCCACCATTAGACTTAGTATCGATGTTTACTGTTTTGTCCTGCAAAACTGTCTTCTTATTACTACTGACTAAATCAGGTTTAAAAACTTTCACTTCGCCGTATGAATTCTCACTGTTTTTACCGAGTGTCGTCGAAATGTAAAATTTGTTAGGCTCATACCCGTAGGGTGGCACGTAGCCTGTCACTTTTGCAGAAGCTGCGTTTAGATGCTTCATTTGTTCCTCCAAAAACAGTTCATCCACTGACTTTCCTTTGATCACAGAAAACACATGTAGTCTGGCAATTCTGAAAATAATATTTAACATGATTTCATTGCAAAAAAATGTGATATGGATTATTTAAGGGAAAAATTGAAATTTACATGAATTTTAGCAGTACAGTATTAGAAGTATGCACTTACCTCAGCAAAGTCTCACTGGTTGATGTGAATGGAGTTTTCAATGCGTGCATGTGAGCTGGCAAAGTGCACAGTTTACGCGTTAATCGCACTAAAGATGTGGCGTGTTGCTTGAATGATTCATGTGACATGCCAATTCCATGTGCTTTCAACGCCTCTGCTACCGCCCAGAGGAGTTTCTGTAAGAGAGATCATTTATTTATGGTTACGGAATTTCAGGAAACTACATGAGGAAGAAAATCTTATACGTACAGATAATTTAAATTTAAATACACTATTAAATATGTGTTATACCATACATCTATTTTGGAGCCAATGTTTTGTTCGGGTGCAATAGTAATCGGTCTCACGAAGGAAAAAAAGAAGTCACACGATGCAAACATTTAGTTTCATGCACCAAGCAAACTGGATCTGCTTTGTCGTTATCTGCTTCTCAGAAGTGTGTTATGGCCTTGTCATAAGAAAGTCATTACAAATGAATGAAACATACCTTTTTATGAATATCAGTGAGCTCCCCATTGGAAGTCACATATTCTGTAGCCCGTCTTGTTAAACTTTTAACACTTTCACAGTTAGACCCGATCTTATCTCCACCAAAAGATAAACTCTTTTGCATTTTTGGTCTCGGAGTTACTTCCGAGTCATCCGCTAAGGAATCATCTAATCTATTTCTCTTTCTTCCCTGGTTGTCTATGGAGAATACACCAGTTCTATTGAAAGACATGACAGCTTTGCTGTCACTCTTGGTAACATTTAGTTGATCGCAATCCACTTTGACGGGTGAACCAAAAAGAGCTCTTTTGGATCTCATAGCCCTCGAAGTGGAAGGTCTTGGAGCGGAGTTAGACGATTCTAGTGGTTTGACAGCTGCATTTTCTGGACTAAGAAAAAGTGCTCTCTTTGAAGATTCCCTTGTAGGCTGTGATTTTATTCTTAGTTCAGTGGTGATGCCGAGTCTTTTGGCTGCAATTTTTTTCTGAGCGCTGCCCGGCGTTTTCTTTCCTGGAGTCTTTTTGCCTGGGGTTTTTTTTCCTGGAGTTTTCTTCCCGGGGGTTCTGCGGTTCGGTGTTCTCCGATTCCTCGGACTCTTGCCTTTCAGTTGTGATCTGCTCGCAGGAAAATTGCCAAACTTTCTGTGGGGGAAGAAACTTTAAGTGAAATTTGTATTAGTATCGGAATGATTTTTTTTATCATCATGATTTTGGTTAATTAATGATTGGTGCTCAATGAAAGCATGATTTAGAAAAGAGTTAAAAAGCAATTCTCTCGAATGTGTAAAACCTCAAGTGGAAAAAATGATTTAGCAATCGACAAGTTTTATCTGATAAACCTGATACCCGACTTTAAATAATAAAGACAATGATGTTATCCAATGACAACCTTTATCAGAGATAAACTATTTACAAGGTATTTTTATATTATAAATTCACAAAAAAAAAACACTAAAACCAAAATTTGTATTTTATGTTATTCCAAAATTTGCTGGTTCCTTTTCAGTATCGTACAAATTGATAGTAAAAATAACCAAATTATACAACACATGATAAAAGATTCCCCACAATTTACACATTTTCTGTGGATGAAATGTCATACTGTTGGAAACAAAATTGCAATTTACAGGAAAGTTAGTTAGTTTTTTAGTTAAGAAAAATTAATTTCTTCCCCCAAAATCTGATACATATTCGTAAAAAATTTGGCTTTTAATTCGATAACAAAAATTCACCAAAATGTGGTTCACGTGGTTCTGTGGAACTTTGCGTGACTGGAAATGAGCGCAATTCAATGAAAAAAATTTTTTTGCCCATCTATAAGCAAAAATATTGTAATACAAATTAAATGAATCAACTAGAAAGATATATAGAAAAAATATTTCAACCTAAATTCAAACCTAAAAAAAAAAAATTTAAATCAAATTTAAAAAAAGTTAAGGGGGCCTTTCATTTTTACAGTTTGAAATTCAAGGATTTTTCTGTGTATTTCATATTCCTCGAAGACGATACTAATAGTTAATTTACTTCCAATAATATCTAAATATGAAAGAATGTTTTTTTTGAGTAAATCTTGACAGAGAGAAAGGTTTTGATAGAAAGGGACAAGACTAAAATTGTTGATATTCTTGCATTCAAAAATTTAATAATTTATTGAAGTACCTAGGTACAGGATTTTTAATCTGATATAAGATAAGACTTTCTGAAGAGAAAACTACTTAAATTATGCAATTTCTCAGTCAATTTGATTTAAAAACCGATGTTGTGTTGTTATTTTAATTCAATTCAATCATTTTAGTTTCTCCATATAAATAATTATTTTTTCATATCTATAAATACGTTTTGAGATCAGTCAAAGTACCTACATATACCGTCAATGATGTTCTGCATTTAAAATTATTGTGACAACTTCATTGCATTCTTTCTTTACAGAGATCTATTTAAATATACAGTAAAATCCCGTTTATTCGAAGTCGAGGGGACCGAAAATCAAGAAAAAAGTTTGAATAACAATTTATCATAATGAATATAAAAATTACAAAAATTCGATTCTTTTTTACATACTAACTTTTTTCATAGCAACTCGGAAGTAATTATATACACCTATATCCACACATTTAAAATTAACAAACAAGTTGTCAAAATACAGTGTAAACAAATCACAATATTATTTTTTAAAAAAACACTTATAATGGACTATCTTTTCGCGCGCCATTTTTAATAACGACATAATAGTCGAACTTGTCAACCCGCCATTTCTCCGCTGAAGTTAGCGACAAAAGTTTCCAGCGCTTTTAAAACATTTGTTTTGTGGTGGTCGCGGCGACATTTGGCACTCGCCTTTCAACATTAAAGTTCTTTCTGTCATCATGTTTAATATTGTAGACAAATTCATTAATGGGGTCGCGTATTTTTCTGTTAATTTTGTTTTGGATAATATTTTTTGTCAATCTCTTGTATTTATTCAATTTTTAGCAACTGTCGGCGTTTTGAACGAGTTTCGCATTAATGCTATTATCGAGAATATAAAATTATCAGTCAAAATTATAAAATTGTTTAAATTTAAATTTAATGAAATACGGAAAAGTCTAAGGAACGCAAATCACGCATTCGCAAATTTCAAAATGTCTAACACGTAAATATTAGAGAAAAATAAATAATGTTCTTTACATATAAAACAATGGCAAAAAAATAATTAACAAGACACGAGAAAATCTGAGAAACGCTAACTACACATTCTTTAAAATGTCTTTACACTAATCTTAAATAGAAAGAGAAATGTCTGTATTAAAATGAATACAAATGAAATAATTTATAAAACACGGAAAAGTCTGAGGAACTTAACCATGTACTAACGTTTGTACAACAAAATATACAAACGCTACGTGAACAAAAATAACAATATGGAACAGAAGATTGGCAAGCACTGACATTCGCAGCTAGCAGCTGGGAGAACTAGAGAACTACGTTACCTATAAGGGCGCAAAGATAATATTTGCTATCTTTTTCTAATGTAAAGAAAACGAGCGAGAGAAAAAAGCATGTGACCTTAAGTTAAAGCGTCGCGGTAAAAAATAAATATTTCAAATCGAGGACGCATAAGATATATTTGTCATCTTTTCTAGTATACTGAGAGTGAGTGAGAAAACAAACAATGAGAATTAACTTTATGCATCGTGAATCGGTATAGGGGCGGAACTACCCATTTTGATGGTCTTGGACTTTGGACAGGCACATCGCGTAGCGCATGTGTATTTTCCAGATTGCTGACATCTGACAAAAAAAATCGAATTAGGCGAAAAATAGATCGACAAATTCATCTGATAGAGTCCAAAAATAGCTTCAAATAACGATATTCAATTTATAAGTACAATTTAGTATGAAAACTTTTCAGAGGGACCACATTCTTCTGCCCTAAAACTTCGACTTGCAGCGAATTTCGAATAAACGGGGTTTTACTGTACCATGTTGTCGTTTTGTGATAAGTGACAGTGTTAAATATATGTGGAATATTAAAATGTGACATAAAATGTTTCCTGTTCATTGTTTTCTCTTAAAATAGGTGAAAAACCATCTAATTTACGAAATTTGTAACTTATTCATATTATTCATACAATTCATATTGTAGCTATTTTAAAAATGTCAAACACAGTAAAACTCCGTTAATTCGCAACTCACGGGAAGAAATAAAAAATAAAATCCGAATTACAAATAATGAGAACAAAGTTTTCTGAAGGCAAGATTAGAAATAAAGTTTTAAAAAAATGCATCGTTTACTGTGTCCGCATTTTTGAGCGCGCCGCCGCTGTTGACATTGCGATTTTCATACTGAAATACAATGACTCCATTATTTCAGCTTGTTCTGTGTAGAAATGTTTATCGAATAATGAATTTCTCCCGAATAAGAAAGGTGTGATGACGCCACTTGAGGCAACAAAATCATGCGCATTAATTTCAAACCCGTCTTTTCCACTAGAATTGGAATATTTAAAATGTGCATGAAAAATAATTTAAAACTTTTAAATCTTCATGCCTCGCTGGTTGAAGCTTATTATTTTCCTGCAATTTTTCAAGTTCTAACCCAGAGAAGTATTCGGGGTTTGACTTTTTCTGCTAGTTTTATCTTTAGTATCAATTTTTTGGCAACGAAATGTGAAAAAAAAGAAATATATATGTCAACATATTTAAATACGAAAGATTTAGTTTCTTTAGTACATACATATACAAATCACGTTTCATAAACATAAAAACCAGATCAGGTGATTCCATGAAAACATTATTTTAATTATAAATCTTATAAAATGCATCATAGAATTTGATATACATATGGCAAAATTCAGTTTGGCACTGGTCTTGTGAGTCAGGAAAGGTTCGGAGAAGATCAAATGCGTAGTCGCGCGAGTTTAGGGATTTAAAAATATTTGCAAATATGAAATTACGTGTCCAAATATCAGTAGAAATTAGTAAGAAATGTTATTTTCGAGGCTAAGATTTTGAAAAAAAGTGCTAATTCTGTGAAAATACAAAATACAGTAAAACCGCGATATAACGAAATCCAAGGGCCCAAAAAATAAAAATTCGTAATAACGAATTCCCACATATAACGAAATAAATAAAAAAAATCCTACTATATGTTACGCGCCGTCGCAAAAAAATGTTGCGCGGCTTCAAAAAAGATCGCAAATTCTGCAAACAAAGGAGGAAGAAGGCCATAGGGAACTGAATACCTACATATTTTTAGTAGTTTTGTTATTAAAACAGATAAGCAAATGGATAATCAAAGGAATTAAATTAAGAACAGAACCTATTTAACACCAATTGGAAGATATTTTTGTAAATTCCAGAATATTGCAAACACAAAACAATATTTTAATTGTGTTTAAATGTAGAGCCGCTTCAAACATAGTTTTGGGCATGAAACATAAAAAATAATTCAAAAATAAAAATTTTACAGTTGAATCGCGGCATTTTTATAAAATGAGTCGTATATAAATTACGAAGGTACTTACCGGTAACGGCGGCAACCACTTCAAAATATGATACTATGAACCCAAGAAGAAGTTTGAATTGTTTTACTACCTTGTCGGCAGACCGCCGAAAACCATTCGCATACGGCGGATGCAGCGGCGCGGCTTTGTAAGTGCGAAATAATATTTTCATCTTTTAAAAAAATATTATTTCGTTATAAATTTACATAAATGTATTGGCATTTTTTCGTACGGGACAAAAATGATTTTGTTATAAATATTAACGGGATTTCGTTATATAAATGCATTTTTGTATGAAAAATTGGTTTTAGGGACTAAATTTCGATTTTTTTTTCGATACACGTCATTTTTCGCTATATCGGATTTCGTTATATCGCGGTTTTACTGTATAGGTTTACAAATTAATAGTTTTATTGTATTGACAAAATTTTTGTCCCCGTAATACACACAAGAATTTCTTATATTAAAGCAATTTTCTGGTACACTGAAAACGAATTTGTCTTTCTAATAATACTAGTATTATCTTAATTATGGCAAATAATATTTAGTTTATTATTTTTACATTAGTGTAAAGATCCTATCTAAATTATGGTTTTAAAAAAAGTTCAATGTAGTTGTGTAACTTCTGATATAAATGAATAATGAAAACCCACAATTTCGTAAAAAAATAATTTGTTTTGTGAGGCTCTCCTTAAGAACTATGTTATCTAGCAGATAAACAGAAAATATTACAAATTGATTAAGCACAGGTTAACATATCTTAGCAATGCCCTGAATATTGAAAATGGCTACGTTCAGGATCCACAGGCGGCGCCTCATCATAGCTTGCCCACAGTCAGAATTAAATGAATATATTGGAATGGAATGGATTAACATAGATTTCGGGCGACTGGGTTTTCAATCGGCAAGAAGTTTGAAGCGCAAAGTTCTCTATTCGTCACATACCTGTCATTTTGCAATGTATTTCTCATTTTTCAACAATTGATACGCATGACTTGCACTTTGTAAATTTTGATATTTGTCTAATTCTTATTTTGTATTATGTCCCTTCTCCAATATTTGGAATTAAGATTGTTTTATTACTGTTAATTTATTAGTGGGGTTTTTGAATTAAGAATTGAGTTTAATGTGAATCAGAATAATTTTGGTTGCTCATTGACCTTATTGCTTTGATTGTTGTTTAAATTATGTTATTTATCGAGCTTCAAGCAATGACTGTAATCATTCCTATCACAAAACTACTTACAACCATACTGTATCCAAAGTACAATTAGCCTCAATTTTCCCTACTTGACAACATTTTTATTCAGTCCTTAGAAAAGTGTAAAATCAGAGGGGTTCCAGCTATTAAGGTGTGTGAAAAACAAACTATTTTATATGTAGAAGATTTTAAGTTAGCGATTACAGGATTGTTAGTATGGGGATTAATGGGAGAAACAGTGAATTATGAGAAAGGAAAGCAACTGGATTTCTAATACAGTAAAACATAGATATCTTGAACTTTGTTAATTCAAATTTATCATTAATTCAAACTTTTTTGTTGGTCCTGTGAATTTTGTTTCAAAACAGTACATAAAAAACAAGGATATTTCAAACCATTTTGTTTAATTCGAAGTTGGCATCGACAAAATTCACAAATATCAATCAACAAGCGCGCGTAACAATCTATCAGCAAAAAAATTTGTGGAAATTTTGTCATATTGGAAACACCGATGATGCGCGATGTGTCCCTGTACTTCACATGTTGATGGGATACCCTTTGACCACTCCCCACTTCATTGCGGGCACGCATCTAACAGTCAGTGTAGCTTTTGGCTAATAACATTATATTGTTAAAAAAATTAAGTGTGAAACCTGTTTTGTTTATTTTTTATATTTTTATTAATGTGCACTGCGACATATTACTTTATGATGTTTTTAGTGTATTAACAATCTCATACATGTGCAATTTTGAATAAATATTTAGTAACAGGTATGCAATTGTGTTTCCTTAACAACCCTAATTACTTTTTTCTTAATTCAAATTTTTCTGGTGGTCCCTTGAGGTTCGAGATATCCATATTCTACTGTATCAATTTATCGGTCCCATAGAGGCGCCGTGTTGGAAGTGTTAAAAAGATTAATGATAGATCATAGGGTGTGGCTACATTTGTTAGTGTTAAGATATTAGGCATTAATTTTAATAGATAAATAATATGTGTTAATTCATAGACAAGTTACATATTAAGAAATCAGTTTCTACAGAAAATCAACTTGTTGAAGAATTACTTTCTATCGATGAGTATCTGACGCCTGTTGGTGGGCGGAGCGAGGCTGGCCGCCGTGCAAAAAGCCGCCCTTCTCTTGGCCAAGTGGCTGAGACGTCGGCCGGGGGATGGTGCACCCGGGCCACCTGAGCCCGTGCGGCGCACCCCATTCCTCAGGCTGCTGGAAGTCGAGGGCAGCATGGCCACACATGACGACGCTGTCTCGCAGCCAATGTAACGGGAAGAGTAGCGCGACAACAACAGATCTATGTCTTCCGAGTGGGGTGTGGAATTGTAGCTGAAAGTTAAACATATACTAGTAATCGAGAAATTCACGAGGCTAGTTGCTTTATTTGAAAAATGAATCCATTAAAATTGGCTAAGGGCCGGTTGTATGATAACTATTAACTTTTTACTAAAACCCGTGGTTAAAATCGCATGCGTGTTGTACGACCATAAAATTTAGTATTATCAAAACATAGATAGAGATATCTATAGGCTAGACAATTTATCATGAAATATGCTTTATTTTATGCATTATCTATGGATTTTTTCGCCTAGGTGTTTGAAATTTTTTCATATTATATATTAAACGAGATCATCATCGGACGAAATCTCATCAATAAAATAGCGGGATATTGAATGATTAATTGTCGTATACTGCAACTTTTAAAGTATCAATGCGTCAGATG
Source organism: Eubasilissa splendida (assembly GCA_031772225.1). NCBI lineage: Eukaryota > Metazoa > Arthropoda > Insecta > Trichoptera > Phryganeidae > Eubasilissa > Eubasilissa splendida. The sequence continues at coordinate 20,689,984 of CM062856.1, forward strand.
ACTTTTGGAATAACTGTGAAAAGTCTGTCATATTTAACTATCGATTCTCATTTTTACTATTGAATACCGGAGAAAAAAATGAGTTTACTATGGAATGTACTTTCAAGAAGTAAATATTTTTTTACCATCGATCAAACAACCTGTTTTCGTATATTTTTTCACTTTAGTAACTATTTTTATTAAAGTAAAAAGTTACTACTGATCACACAATCGGCCCTAAGCGAGAAACCATTGATCGGGAGATGTTTAGATACTAATTACTCTATTAAAAACTTTGGCATTAATCTTTATCGTTAATAAAACTATGTATTCAAAATTTACCATTTGATGTGAAATTCAGTACAGAATGATAGGTTCATGAAAATCAAGCCAGAAGGAAATAGCCAATATATACTCAGTGAGTCCCAGCACCAGTGGGTGTAAGGGAGAAAGTCTAAACAACTGATTTGTATTAAACATTTTCAAAATCCATAAAAAAAAATATTTGCTTTGTTAATCAAATACAGTAAAACCGCGATATAACGAAATCCAAGGGCCCAAAAAATAAAAATTCGTAATAACGAATTCCCACATATAACGAAATAAATAAAACAAATTCCTACTATATGTTACGCGCCGTCGCAAAAAAATGTTGCGCGGCTTCAAAAAAGATCGCAAATTCTGCAAACAAAGGAGGAAGAAGGCCATAGGGAACTGAATACCTACATATTTTTAGTAGTTTTGTTATTAAAACAGATAAGCAAATGGATAATCAAAGGAATTAAATTAAGAACAGAACCTATTCAACACCAATTGGAAGATATTTTTGTAAATTCCAGAATATTGCAAACACAAAACAATATTTTAATTGTGTTTAAATGTAAAGCCGCTTCAAACATAGTTTTGGGCATGAAACATAAAAAATAATTCAAAAATAAAAATTTGACAGTTGAATCGCGGCATTTTTATTAAATGAGTCGTATATAAATTACGAAGGTACTTACCGGTAACGGCGGCAACCACTTCAAAATATGATACTATGAACCCAAGAAGTTTGAATTGTTTTACTACCTTGTCGGCAGACCGCCGTGCACCGCCGAAAACGCCATTAAACCGTTCGCATACGGCAGATGCAGCGGCGCGGCTTTTTAAGTGCGAAATAATATTTTCATCTTTTAACATTTTTTTATTTCGTTATAAATTTACGTAAATGTATTGGCATTTTTTCGTACGGGACAAAAATGATTTTGTTATAAATATTAACGGGATTTCGTTATATAAATGCATTTTTGTATGAAAAATTGGTTTTAGGGACTAAATTTCGATTTTTTTTTCGATATACGTCATTTTTCGCTATATCGGGTTTCGTTATATCGCGGTTTTACTGTATTTGAAAATTGCACGCAAGGCATAAAATAGGAAATGATTTGTGTTTACTGCAGACAAATTTAATAGAAATCAATATGTGAAATAATTTTATTTTCAAAATAAAATTGATAATAAATACAAACTATCTTTAACCTGTTAGCTGCCCAGAAAAATCGTAGGTGAAGGGGTATCATACCACCATATTGGCGCCAAAATTCTTAAAATTCACAAGCTAACTTTTTCGAATTTTATTTTTACGAAAAAACCATGAAAACGTTGGTATAACTAAAAAAAATAAAAATATGTGGGTACTATTTCACCATTAGCGTCCATCGACCGCGATTTCGTACGGTTTTGAGATAAAAAAAAAATTGAAAAAAATAAAAGTTGATAGTGTTGTCAGGCCATTACACTTAGAACATTACTATTTGTTTTTTGGAAGGATGACATGTGATGCTTAAAATAAAAAAATATTAGCACTTCACATCACAACTACGTACACATTACATATAGCACTAACAACATGCATGCTGCCGAACAGCGCACTCACTGAATTTATAATAAAACGCTTGTATATTAATTTGAATTAATAACTAAAATATAATATCTTATTCACTTGAATTGGTTGGTAACAAAAACGAGAAATATCGCAAACGTACGTCAAAATATAGCTGATAATTTACTCAACTTGGAACGTTGCAGATACTATCCAACTTATTGCATCCTTCTCAACATCGGACTCTGCGGTAGTAATGAGCAAATCAGGAATGTCTAATAAGTCAGCAGTCGTCACTAACGAAATAAGTCACTCTCTGCCGTTTTGTAATGTAAAAATAAAATCAAAAAAGTATTAAAAAATATCAGCACTTTGACGTCGACATGAGAGTATGTGTGCTAAATCTTCAAATTTAATTAAATTGCAATCTGGCAACGCAAAAATAACTGCCAATTGTCAATTTTGTATGGAGGAAAAATGACAATTTTTACACTCAATTTCAGATGTAATTCGTTGTGTTCTTGAGTTGAAACAGATTTCTATGGGGCGCCGTACGATATCACTACTGGAAATAATAATTTGGTTAAAGATCCGATCCGCGACGCCGGTGATATCATGCGTTATTTGATGGTCATTTTCTGTCAAAAACAGATACTGCAGAATGTCACGTGGGCATCCGTCATACTCACAATAGCCAACTTAAATTCTGACAGTTCTCATGACATCCTTTCTCTGTCGGAAACTTTCGACGTGGACAGCCAAGGAGTTAATTATAATATTTTTCATAAAATTTTTTTGCAAAAATATGAATTACAGGGGGGTTCAAAGTAATCAGATTTTTGATAATAGGAGATTAATAAAATATTAATTACATTTATGATAAACATTCAATTTATATACTTACTGTACGCCGTGGTATCGGTAAAGAAGTATTTGGGGCCAATCCTCATTCATGGCGATGTCCTCAGATCCATTCAAATGAATAAATCCTTCAGAGACTGAAGCTTGATTGGAAAGGTCGGCACACGTTGTGTCATTTCCCTGACCAGACATTGTGGAATGTTCAAACGTCTGGTTAACTGTGTTCTCCAAAGCCATGGCCAACGTGTTGGACAGTAATGGATCACTAGAAGCATCTGAACTGATTCTTCTGGGAGGGGTCATAGACGCTGAAGCCTCAGGATCCAAAACTTCTTTGTTTGCAGATTGCGGATTATTGAATTTTGCGAAAGTTTGTTTGTACCGATCCAAAATATCAACCGCTGTCAGTTGGCAAATGGTCACTGATGGAGGTGGCAATACTCCTTGTAAAGTTCTCTAAAAAATATAATACAAAACTAAAGGTGTAATTAAAATTTTCATTGATGTACCTCTCAAAAACGTTTGGGATAAATATGTACTCTGTTACAGAATAACCGTCGACACACAATTTACAATTTAATAGTTGACAATTTAAACCGGTTTTAACACTGAGTATAGCTCTTCATCAAAAGGGTTAAACCAGTCTCTAATCGTGGAACCAATTAATATGAAGAAAAAAATATATAAATTAAAAAATAGCTAACAACATACATGTACTTAATTTTCATATATTTAATTTATTTTTCCCTCATACCTAAAGTAAAAGAAAAAGCATAATAATATAAAGATGAACATACATAATGTACAAATACATACCTCCAACTTTCTTATTAAAAGTTTATCACATTTCTCGAACTGCCTCAATATGAGATCAGTTTTATCGGCTTCAGATTTGTGGTCAGCATAGTCGTCTTCGTCGTCTGAAAATATATTTGGTGACTGAGCTCCACTGTTGTACGAACTGTCCATAGACTCCCTACTTCTGTTGTGAGACAAGTTTTGCTGAATGCTGCCATAGTGTGCCTCGTTCCTTTTAGATTTCAAAGGGCTAACTGTTCCCGCAAACGTAAATGCTTTATTACATTCTGCGACATTGCTCTGATTGGCCGATGCCTTATCTAGAATGTCAGAAAACTTTAGTTTTTTTGATGGTACATCAGCGAAGACTACGTCACAATCAGATGGGAACTGAGATGCTGAAGAGAAGATGGTGATTTCAGATTTGCTGCTGCTCCCAGATACGCTCAGCGATGAATTGGATGTTACTTCATCGGATGATTTATAAGGCAAATATTCAGTGCAATCATCTTTATGGTTGTACTCTCTGGGTAGAATATACTTGAATTCTTCTTTCGACTCTTTGAAATCAACAATTGGTTGAAGTTTTTGTAAATGCTTCAACGTGCCATTGAAAGTGAGCTCAGTATTTGGAAGTTTAAAAATGTGATTATTTGAATTGCAGTTATTTGTGGATGAAGGGGCAGATTGACAAACCGAGATGGTCGCGTGAAGATTATTGTCTATTGCATTATTACTATTTTCCATTGTCATGAAGGACGCCGTCAGCGAAGGCTTGGATTCTGACAAACCTTGCGATTGCTTGTATTCTTCCTGGGCACTGTGGTCGCCATTTACTTTAGCCATGTCATTCGCGCAAAATATGCTCAAGTGATCCTTGCCAGAGTGTATTAAGGGGTTGATAAAGTCACTGTGTATTCCATTATCGTCCTGGAGATTGTTGTCCATCAATAAGCTTACGCCGCAATATGATTCCTTAAGTTCAAAATTAGGTGGAATATTAGGCACGTAGCTTTGTACGGATAAATTTTGATGAAAGGCACCCGATTCTATAAGAGAAATATTGTTCATGGGGAAATGATTCAGCTCACAAATTTCATCATCCTCAATCTGAATGTGAATACTCGATCTTTTGGATGGAGCGTCGGTGAAGTAATCCTCTTTGGGCGAGCACAACCCTTCGGTGGCTACTCCGTCATTGAGGGAGCAGTCTGCGCGGATGGGGTCAGAGCTACAGGAGTCAGAGTCCAAGAGGCCGAGGTTGAAACTGCTCCCGGGCTTAAAGAGGTTGTACATTACACCAACTTGAGCATTGGAGCACTGCAGATATTTGCTGTACGGATGGGCGGACCCTATCAAAGAATCGCAGTTGGAATCGACATCCAACCCGGGTGTTTCCATACTATGTCGACATTATAAACATTGTACATTGTTTCTGAAAAAAAGAAATCACTATAAAATTAATTTAAAAATCACTACAATTTAATCCAGGTAAAATAGGTATATTAAAATAAACCACATTAGCCTTCATTTGAACACTACACAACCAGTGGTGAGATGGGGAATCAGCAACAGGCACATTATTAACATATAAAAAAAACTCCATTACTGAATTGAATAAAGAAAATGCTCAACATTCGTAGGGGTTCTTATTCCGGAAACTCTTGTATAAAACTTAGGAACTTAGGAGTGTAAAGACTAGAATTCAATAGAAAAAACTAGTTAAGGTTTGAAAAACTAAATAATCAAATACATTTGAAAACTTTTTTTAATGACTCAAATGCCACAAAACGAAGATAGGTTCAGTTTAAAAAATCTGGTGATTGATATTTGTTTTATGCAATTCACAATAAATGTTAGTTTTCCTTCTTAAATTAAAAGCATTCATAAGAACTTGTTCGCTGTACGTTTTTAAGGATAATGCGATGTAGCTACTACATAATTTACTACAGTATTAAGTTGAAAACCATAGAAGATAAGAGCGAGGCAGAAATATAGAACTTACTATATAACATTTCGTAATGCAAACAAAGTGATGTCTTTGGGACCGAAAAATACAATTATTTGTAGTAAATTCTGTTGGAAGGCAGCCAAGAGGTTACCTGAGAGCATGGCAATTTTTTTATGTTGCTATTATGAATAATTAAAGGTCAAATTTGCCAACAAATTTTCAATAGACGTGGTTAACCCCGTCCTTATGTAAATAATAAGGATTCTTGGAGAGTATTTAGTCACTTGAAAATTGGTGAAGTACGCATATATTTCTCGACACATATATTAGTGCCACATATATATCAATATTTTGAAATAATCCTACACTGTTTAAATTTAATTTAAAAGACAGAAACATTAAAAGCATGTTTAAGTTAATATGACGTACTATTTTATTGTTCTGGTCAACAACGAAACGCGAAGTCAAAATACCTACTATCAGTAGTGTACATATATAACTGCTGGAGTGGTATTGGGCGTTTTCACGCGAGTTGGGGTAAACATTAAATATCAATAAATATTATATTAGTAAACCATATGGTGGTACTACATTACTTAAAAATAGTAGAATTACAAATAAATTCTATCCGCCGTGAAAAAATTAAAATTGTATATGCAACGTATGTCGAAATGACGTAGAATATTAACGAATTGCATAACGTCGAACGAGAATTTTAATTTATAAACAAACTTATAAAATTAATAATTACCTTGTATAATTCTTGAATGCGATGTAATTTATATAAAAACAATAACTAAAGCCATTTTCAACAGACATCGACCCCCTAGCCCTCGTCCGCCATAGATTTGATGATAAAAATTATCTATATCAAAAATGAGAATAGATAATAGATTCTACGCAAATACGTAAGTACTTATAATCTAACGATGCAAGAAAAGTGACTTCAGAATCATTAACGATACGAATTTCCACAATATGTATCAGTATATAACGATGATACTGATTTATACCTACATGTTTAATTTCCAAAGTGCGTGTGGAGGCTGTAAGTTAACGGACATGACCGAATTCCCACCTAAAAAAAAAAAACTATCTCACAGTCTTATGAGGTTGTTTAATCTATTTAAACTGCAATATTATTCCAGTAAATACATCAGTAAAAAGTGATATTTTATTTCTAGAAACAGTGATTGGAGGGGGGCGGGGGGGGGGGAAGAATCAATTATATCATCATTTATTCCATCCAAATAAATATTAACTCAGTCTATGATAATTTCTTTGTTTGATTCTTCAAAAACAACGTTTTAGGCACGTACCAAGAGTAAAAGTCACGTGACTTATAGAATATTTGTAGATCGAACTTAGAATTGAATATGCAATGCATTTCCGTGAGAAGACTTTCACTTTATCCGTTGTTGTCATGTTCATCCCAATACATTAGACAGTAAATTTTAATCATCATTCGCTCCATTTCGTGTTCAGCTCTGAAAAATACGAAACATAATATTTATGTACTTGATATGTACGAATTTAGAAATAACGCTTCGAAAAATAATCATCTTTCAAATAAATAACGGGAATATTTCACAAAAATGAAGGAATTTCTTAATAAAGACATATACTTTATTTCCCAATTCTGATAATTTGATATATCTTCCTAAGTAATAAAAATATAAATATAAATCGAAAAAACACATATCAAAAAATGTTAAACAATAGAAATTAAGTACATAAGTATATATTTAATTACTAATTTAATGTATTAATTAAAAATATATACATATAAAATCATTTTTGTCGAAAAATATTGTTTTTGCGCGAAGAATAGAAAAACATAGTAGAGACTATCAATATTTAAATGACTGATTGTAGTTTATATTTGTGTTTAACCGTGACCTTAAATACGACAAAAAATAATTTTAAAATGTGATGTAAAATAATATCGATGATGTAAAATATAAAAAGTATTAAAAGTTCCTAGTCTGTTTGAATTGTTTATTCAAAACAAGATTTTAGTACATTTAAAGTTTTAATTATATATTAGATAATACCGTTAGTTATTATACGTTACAAAACGTTAAAAAATATTCTCAATGCTTCATTTTACAATTATACATTATAGTATAACATGTGCAATCCAATTTTTATTTTTATTAATATTACAAAATATCTTGCCATCTAGATTAATCTACTTTATCTGCTTGTTAGTGTTTCTCGATGTTCTCAAAGTACACTGGGTAAATAAAATTGTAGTTTATGAACATAATGCATTTTGTAGCCTTTTGACCCGATACCTGGTTTTATTTATGAAACACAGATGGCTACGACGGGAGACGTCAAAATAAGTTTGAAGTGAAAATGTAGTAATTTCCGCATTAGAATATTTATGTATTTGTCATTAAATCAGTTATATCAACAAACAATATTACGATGATTTTGATGCGCTGCGTTGTTGAGTAAAATGTAAGTAGTAGTTCAAATCATTGCTATTTTGGGAATAACTATTTTGGGCAGCTAACACACTAACCTTAAGAATCGACATTTTCTCTACTTCCCTGTTCTATCAGATGTCATATGTTCCAGATTAATTCGGATTGATGAAATGCTACATCGCTCAGGGCTTATCTTATCATTTTTTCATTTAATTTGGCTTTATTCCGCAGTTTATGTTGATTTCTGTATTGCATATGTTTTTTTAAAACATGTTTATGTGGTGTAAATTGTTTTGATGTTTTCTTATCACGTTCTCATTGCAGCTATTTCTATGAGGCGACAAACACTTCGAATGTAAAGAAAAATATACCTAAAATGGCAATGACTGATTATCTTATAAGAGAAAGACTGCCAGAGTTATGGCGACAGATTGACAACACACATTTAAGTTATTTAGAAACTGATGACAGTCCAGAGAAATTGGACCAAAGGAAGAAATTAGAAGGTGAACTCATTTTATTTTTGGAATAATATAATTTATTACTAGTTTAAGGCAGGTAAGTACCAAAAATCTATCTTGACCTGTACAAATTCTTTTTCTATTCTATTACATGCTTGACTGTTGGTTTACAATACAAATCATGACATTAATAATACCTGAGCACATTTGGTATTAAGGGTTATGAGGTCCAGAAATGAATGTTTTGTTGCTGATGATTTTCCTAATTCACCAAGACAGACTAATCCCTTGGTTTGTTCATTTGAGAATATCATTGATAAATAATTTTATACCAACATAAAAAAAAAAAATATTGATTGTTTTCAAATTTCTTTATTGAGTTACTCACTACCAGTGTTGTTTGGATAATATGAGTCATGCGCCATTTTTTCAAGACAGCTTTTATTCAGTCTTCCATGAGTGTGTTACCTGCCAATCATGAAACTATTGACTTAATATAAAAAATACAATTTAAAAAATTATACTGTGATGGTTATAAAGAAATTGAACATATATACAGGGTGTAACAGACCTAGTCTGCAATATTTTATTGGTGGATACCTAACTAAATTAAGAGTCGAAAATGTTCAAGGAGTATGTACTAATTCTGTACCTTTACAGAAAATCTTATTTTTACAAAATCATGTTAAGAAATCATTAGTCTATGATGTTCGAAATAAATATATGTGCAATTGGTCTGTTGGAAGCCACAATAACCGGTGAGCTTGTATGAAAAGATGTATGAATGTGGATGAGGTGAGAAATGTGTCAGGACAGAAGAGTGTGGCGCTCTATCCTCTCTGCCTAACCCCGTAGGGAAATGGTGTGATGGTAAGTAAGTAAGGCCTAATATTTATTCTATATCCTTGCTTCAGACTTTAAATCATCTAACAAAAAATAGTCTGGCCACTCGAAGTTCGATGACGTTTTATATTTTTGTATTCAGGGTGTAATAGACCTAATCCATAATAACAGGTGTGTATAGCTGTCTAAATTATGAGATGAAAATGTTCAAGATGTGTGTGAAAATTTCTTACTACTTTGGAGATAATAGAAATTCAATTTTTGATTTTTTTAATACAGTTTTCGACTTAATTATAATTATATTAAATCAAATAACGTGTATGATTTATTACTTATATGATTCCATCACAAGATAATTAAATCGCCTGACAAATAAAGTGAAAATTGCTAGAAAACCCCACTCGAATTTATATCGCAATTTAATCATTCTCCATTCAAAAGTTAGACCCCCCAGATCTTTGTGACTTCTTACGCATGCTGCAAAATAATCAATAAAAACCTCAATTTTTGATTAGTTACAAGTAATTTGACCCACGATTCAATAGGTATCCCCTGAAATGCATATAAAGTTTTGTTTTAAGTACCCAAGTACTTGTATTTTATTGTAGACTTGAAAATTAAGAGCTATAATTTTTATTGTGTTTCCCACGACAACAGTACTTCGATAATTCTCAAAACTAAGATGACAACATTAAACTTTTTGTTGAAATATTGAGGATATAGACCGTTTTGTGATTTGCGTGAACATATTTCATAAAATACATTAATTTTATAATAAATCTTCATTGGCATTCAAAAACATAGTGTGGTTCTGTGTTGATGTTAATTTTTTATGATCCTAATATTACTAGTATTTTTCATGTCAAGTTTAACTTTGACTTTATAGCACATTGTTGCACACATTTAAAAATGGATCTTATTTGCATTTGAAGTTTCGATATATATTTATTGGACCGTAAAGATTTTTAAAGGTTGGTAATATAAAATTTTGTTTTCAGGGTCACCACATTTTTACATTAGCAATACTTTAATAAACAATATGTACTTGAAATAAAAAAATATGTTTTCAAACATATCTAAGGATTTTAATTTAGGCATTTTTTAAGGTAACACTAAATGATACATTGTTTCCGCTATAGAATTATCATTATAATGATAAGAAATTTTTTTATTAGCAGGCTTATATTAATAACAATGTATAAGATAATTGAATAGCAATACATACTGTTAACATTATTTCATATTGATTTTAGACATTAAAGTTTAATTCAGTTCAATTCCTAATTCAATAATCATATATATATTTTTTACTTTTTTATATTATAAAGAAATAATATGTACAGTGATACCTTGGTATACATCCTTAATCCGTTCCAGATCTTTGGACTTATACTAAACAGGACGTACGAAACAAATTTTTCCCATAAGAGATAAAGGGAAAATGATTAATCCGTTCTCATGAAAAATATCCTATTGTTATTGGTATTGATGGAGTTGTATAAAATATATTAAACACTGTTTAATACTAAAATATATAAAAATAAAAGTAATTAAATTAAACAAATAATAGATATCTCATAGAGACGAAGCTATTTAAAAAAAATAAATAATAATGGAAATATATGGAAGTACGGGTAATTACAGGGCCTACAACCTGTCTTCGGCTGGTTTAAATGATTTACTTTTCTTATTTTTAAAAATTTTAAATTTTTTAATTATTTTTATTAATATTAAAAATATAATACATTTTGAATAATCAGTGGATATATATATATATATTTTAACATTTATTTCTTCTCTATAAGAATAAAACTCATGTATAGAGAAGGAGTATATACGAGTTAATTTATGTTTCAGTTTGTCTACATATTTTTTTTACTTCAGTTACAAATTTTTGATAGTTCGTAATTTATCTAATTGTGATGGGGAGATTGTTAAAAAATTTGACGCCTTGATAAATATATTGATTTTGAGTTGCGGTATATTTTAGTTTTGGGATATCAATTTGATCTCTATATCTTGTAGATCGGAATTCGCTTCTAAAATGTAATTGATTTTTAATTTTGAAAATTTAAATTATTGATTTTTTTTTGTGTCTACTATTTTTGGTACTTTAAAATCTGTGAAAAGTTGTATACTTGGATAGTCTTTTTTTTTTTAGAATAATTTTTATTATCATTTTTTTAGTGATTTCTAATTGTGACATTGGAGTTTTATATGCACCTCCCCATCCAATAATACCGTATTGCAAATGTAAATGTACAAACACGTAATATATTATTTCAGATATGTAAGTGATAAGATGTTTCTAAGTCTAAAAAATATGTAGGCAGTTTTCCTTATTTTGTTTGTGAGATTAGTAATATGTTCTTTCCATTTGAGATTGTTATCTATTATGATTCCAAGGTACTTGATACAGTCTTTTTCTTCAATTGATGAACATTGGTCACAAGAGTTTTCTCGAGTGCAGGCTTTGGTGTGAATTTTAATATGAATTTCGGTGTTTTGTTTCTGTTGAATAGCAAATCGTAGAAAGTATGTTTTATCGGTATTAATTGATAGTAAGTTATCATCTGTCCACTTTTTCATGGAATTAACATCCTTATTTGCCGATATATTAGCGTCAGTCCGAGTTTTTTCGTTAATTATTAGTACTGTATCGTCTGCATAATATAAGATATTATTTTACCATATAATTTGAGTTTAAAATATATCATTAGAGTATATAATAAATAACAATGGTCCAAGTACTGTACCTTGTGGTATGCCAAAGTCAGTGGTTTCAGGTGTACTATTATGTCCATTTATTTTTACATTTTATTTTCGGTGTGTTAGATAACTTATTAGCCATGATAAAACATTGCCATCAAGGCCAATGTTTTTAAGTTTATTATGTAGTTTCTTGTGTGATATGCTATCAAAGACTTTCCTAATAAGGTCTATAAATATGCCAATGCATTTGTCACTGTCATCTATGTGTTTGTTAATTATTTAAATTATTTTTGCGATAACATCTTGTGTGCTAATTTTTTCCATGAATCCAAATTGGTTCTCATTTATGATGTTTTTATTGCGGATATATGCTATGAGCTGTTTTTTTAACAATTTTTTCATATATTTTGGCTATGTTGGAGATTATTGATATGGAGCGGTAATAAGGCGGTATAAAGTAATCCATCTAACTATAAACAAAGTTTTATAACACCAATATTTTTGTGTTCAAACAGGACATATACCAAAGCAGATGTATACTGAGGTATCACTGTATTTCAAATGAAAATTATTATTGGTTACAGATCAAGAATTTTGTCAATCATTATACCTGCAGGTACAAGGAATCGTTTTATGCATATGATGATTTTGTTTTCAAAATGAATGAAGAGCCTATATTAAAATTGAAATCAAGCAACCACTTATAATATAAAGTATTTTACTTTCATGCATAGCAAGCACATTGTGGTTAGATATAATTATAATTTAAATAAAAGTAAAAACTATTATTTTGTTGGTTATAAAAAATATTATATTACCTTCTTCTTTATCATCTTCACGGGACTTAGAAGTCTATGACATCCCTTTGTAAGGAATGAGTGCGCGGGCCAAAAACTACAATATATTAACTTGATCATCATTAGACCCAAGGACACATTACCCGGATGTGATCTCATGCAGTATACATCATTTTAAAGTTTTAATAAAAATGCAGTTTTAAAAAATATTACTAATAAATTCTCAGGTTACATCTCGGACTACTTATTTTTGGTGCCACATGAGAATAAGTTTTACCTCCGGGAGACCGGAGAGCTGCTGTCTCGCTCGGCCCTGCTTCCAGACTTCAGTGGATATCGCCTGGCCCGGGGATGGGTGGCTCTGGCCCGCTATGCCTCCAATTTGCTGGTACAGCACTGGCGCAAAGAGTACCGCACCATCAGAGTAAGTTTATGCATCATTTACTAATGATTTAATGGGTCTCCCTGAGGTGCTACTGCCTTAATTAGGGCGTGAGTCTGCCAGACTATGGCATTGGAGCTGCAAATCACTTATGTTTCATTGTATTATTAATTTCCCTTAAAGGAGAAAAATCACGCCATGCTGTCCATGTATGGTGGGTATGAGTTTGTATATACAGTAAAATCCTGTTTATTCGAAGTTGAGGGTACCGAAAATCAAGAAAAAAGTTTGAATAACGAATTAGGATAATGAATATAAAAATTTAAAAAATTCGATTTTTTTTTACACACTAACTTTTTTCATAGCAACTCAAAGTAATTATATACACCTATATCCACACATTTAATATTAACAAACATGTTGTTTTGGATAATATTTTTTGTCAATCTCTTGTATTAATTAAATTTTTAGCAACTGTCGGCGTTTTGAACGAGTTTCGCATTAATGCTATTATAGAGAATATAAAATTATCAGTCAAAATTATAAAAATGTTTTAATTTAAATTTAATGAAATACGGAAAAGTCGAAGGAATGCAAACCACGCATTCGCGAATTTCAAAATGTCTTAACACGTAAAATAGGAGAAAAACAAATAACGTTTTTTATATATAAAACAATGGCAATAAAATAATTAACAGGATACGAGAAAATCTGAGAAACGCTAATTACACATTCTGTAAAATGCCTTGACACTAAATTTAAATAAAAAAATAAATGTCTGTATTAAAATTAATACAAATTAAATCATTTATAAAACACGGAAAAGTCTGAGGAACTCAACCACCTACTATCGTTTGTACAACAAAATATACAAACGCTACGTGAACAAAAATAATAATACGGAACAGAAGATTGGCAAGCACTGACATTCGCAGCTAGCAGCTGGGAGAACTAGAGAACTGCGTTACCTATAAGGGCGCAAAGATAATATTTGCTATCTTTTTCTAATGTAAAGAAAACGAGCGAGAGAAAAAAGCATGTGGCCTTATGTTAAAGCGTCGCAGTAAAAAATTAATATTTTAAATCGAGGACGCACAAGATATATTTGTCATCTTTTCTAGTATACTGAGAGTGAGTGAGAAAACAAACAATGAAAATTAACTTTATGCATCGTGAATCGGTATAGGGGCGGAACTACCCATTTTGATGGTCTTGGACTTTGGACAGGCACATCGCGTAGCGTATGTGCATTTTCCAGATTGCTGACATCTGACAAAAAAAAATTCATCTGATAGAGTCAAAAAATAGCTTCAAATAACGATATTCGATTTATAAGTACAATTTAGTATGAAAAATTTGCAGAGGGACCACATTCTGCTCTAAAACTTCGACTTGCGGCGAATTTTGAATAAACGTTCTTCGAATAAACTGGGTTTTACTGTATATATATATATCTTGTGTTGCCAATTTACATGTTTTTTCCTGTTATTGATTTTATATATGTTATATAATTGTACTTTGTGTATACGATTGTTGTAAAAAGTTTCTATATAATCAGTATCGATGTTGTGTATGCGATTGTATTAATTGCTATCATCATTAAAAACATATAACTGCCTCTCTTCGAATGGTGAACCACAAGTAAATTTATTTTGTGCCTATCAAAAAAACAATCCGGAATACTTTGTTGAGCAAAATTGATATGGAAGCACAAGATCCCGGAACAGTTTCGGAGAAGTGTTAGAGCCGTTCACTACAGTGCTTAGGATCTTGGCCATTTATCAAAAGTTAAAATTAATTTTCCGGGCGCTCACTGGGCTGCTATTGGTTGATTAGTTGCCGAAAATTTGCAAAAGATAACATTGAAATGGTTTCTCTCCTGGCGTACTGTCTTTGCTTTTCCACAATCTCTTAATATCTTATACCTCTATTAATTAATATGTGGCAGTCCATAGATGATGGATTATTTATGAAAATTATTAAAAAAATGGATGCGATGATAACAATGAATCAATTTGGTGTTGCGTCATCGCCCATTCCGCCATATACTGTACATATGTATCTACATGGTAATATATCATAGGTATTACATACTTATATATGTATTTACTTACTGTTTCAACAACGCAACACTTTTAGTAATTCTACTTTGTAAACTAATGTTAGCAAATAAATACTAAAATGTTTTTAGTATTTATTTGCTATACATATTCCAATCAAGTTCATATTTTGCAATGAGTATTTAAATAGTATTTAAAATTTTGTATATAATAAATGTAATTGTATCTGAATTATTAAAAGGAATCACAACTCATCGATGTGAGGCAATCTAAGATGTTTATACATTTTATGCACACAGTAACTGTGGTCAATACAATTTAATTTAAAAGAGTTGTAATTTTAAATACAAATTAAATGAATCAAATAGAAAGATATACAGAAAAAAAATATTTATCGAAAAATAATTTAGTCACTACCGGGTTTCGAACCTAGACCTTTTCCTACCCAGAGAAATGCAGTATTAAATAATAAATAATAATAATAATTTTTAATGAAACTGAATTGATTTAATTCTGGCGTCTCAAAGGTATTTGAGATTCGTCACAATATAAAGTTGAATACTTTTAAAAATGGAATAACAGATATATCAATTTTAAAGAGCTATGGAATATAAGTTCAAAAAATTTGTCATTAATCTACTTAGTTGATGTGGCAAAATTGGATGATGCATTTCCCCAGATATGAAAAGGTCCAGGTTCGAATCTCGGTGGCAACTAAAATGTTTTTTTGATAAATAGATTTTTCTGTATATTGTTCTATTTGATTAATTTAATTTGTATTAAAAATACCACAAAATTATGTTCTGAAAAACTTAAAACATCACAATAATGTGTTTTCCTTAAAAAAAGTTGTAATTTTTATAAATCCTTTAATTTTCACTTGAGTCTGCCATTGGACTGCAAAAGATTAACTAGATTATCACTTTTAATATACTTCTGATCTTTTAAAAACTGTGATCGATTCGGATAGTCAAATCCTCAACTCTTCAATAATATATTTTTAATGCAGTTATACAACGGTTACTATAAACACGAGGTGGAAGGCTCCGGATTGGCTGATGCTGGAGATATGCTGCGAGCTATGGGATACAGACAAGACGGTACCGGGCACAGCCTAACTCTCGATGGACCAGTCTGTCCCGACCAGGTGACGGCCGTGTCCCGGGACTCGCTCATCGCTTACGTCGAATGCCAGGTTATTATTTATTTATCGGAAGAGATATTGATGCTAATTTAACTCTTGCTCAATTATGATTCTCTAATAGATGCAGAAAGTTAAAAGAATATCCTGAGAGATTCCTTTTGTCTTTTGTCAGCAAACAGTGACAAAGCCAAATGAATAGTAATTATCAATTAATGAATAAAATATTGTTATTGAAGTGGCCCTTCAACCAGTCTCCAAATATAGATTCTAATTTTACAATAAATTCTATCTTCCTGCTGTAGTAATAAAAGTACATTTTTAATAGACCTCAATATTGTTAGGCGTCAATAATCTCCACACTATAAGAAACAAATTAACAGAGCTGTATGGTATCTACAGTAGTTGCTGCGGATGTCAATGAAATTGTGACATAGATGTACGACATCTACAATAATTGTTAAAGATAACAATGATAAATTAAAAGAGTTGTACTCCATCTACGTAGTTGCCAATGATGTGAATGATACTACTGAACATAGCTGTACGATGTCTACAGTAGTTGCTAAAGTCAATTATAATGTTTGGCATTAAATGATGCAGAATGCTACTGTAGATGTTAAGAATTAATTTTATAAATTGCTATTATATTGTATACAAATTTTATTACAATTTTTTCTATTTACTCAATTCAGTATTTCATATATATAAATCAATGTCTGTCTGTTCTCTATTCAATCCTGCACCCTTTGATCGGTTTAAAACAAATTTTGTGCAATTACTCTTTAGGACTCTGCGGAAAACACAGACATCCTCTACCCTCCTGGCTACCCACCCCACATCTCCCCGCCATATAAATGTGTAATATATCCTGGTACCTACACAGATGTATGGAAGTGAAGCCTGGAGCTGCCAGAAGAGGAACAAAAGTAGACTGAATGCAGTGGAAATGAGATCTCTTAGGTGTATATGTGGCAGTGGCAGAGTGAAAAAACAAAGCTGATCTTAGCACAGTGAGTAAGATTAAGAAAGGATCACTTTGGTGGTTTAGTCATATGGAATGGATGAATGAGTAGAATGGTAAGAAAAATTTATGACGCAAGTGTTGATGGCACCAGAAATAAAGAATGTCCATGGAAGTCTGGCACGACCAGGTAAACCAGATGGAAGATGGTCCTGTGAGAAGTGTCAATAATCAACGAGGTTGTATGAGATGTATGAATGTGGATGAGGCGAGAATTGTGTGTCAAGACAGAAGAATGTGGCACTTTATCCTCTCTGCCTACCCCCATTAGGAAACTGTGTGATGGTAAGTTAGTTAGTTATATTATCCTGGGCAACCCCGGTTAGGGAGGGACGGTTAGTATTTTATAATATTTCATTTATAATCTTTTACAATTAGGTGTCTCACAGTATTATTACAATTACAGTATTTATTGTGTACAGATAATGATCCAAATTTGGGAAGAGGTGTCCCGGCGCGGGGGCAGCTGCAGTTGGTTGGAAGTATTACGCTGTCGGGAGGAATATTCTGGAGATGTTGACCAGGCTGCTACAATTATCCTGTATTCACAGAGAAACCCCAAAGGTGACCTCCATTGATGATCAAAGTGTTTGTTATAATGATTAAAATAACAGGTGTATCAGTTATTTGCCTTGAGATAATCAATTAAATACATTTTTAATATTCAAATGATTTTTCGTATTTTATATATGGATGACCATAAAAGCTAGTGCACACTGAGGATTTAACAGTCATAAGACAGTTTGACCTGTGTCGGTTAATGACAGTTCTACTTCAAAACAGTTTAGTCATAATGTCCGCAGTCTTACGACGACCGTTTGCTGTCAGTCCGAAAATGCATTTTACAGAGATCCCAGCTGCCTGTGCTCTGATCATACAGTCAAGAAAAATGAAGGTAACTCAAATCGAGTCACTTCAATTTTGATATTACATATTTCTTCTCATAGTTGAAAAAAAATAATATTTAAAAGGTCTACGTCCTCTTCATGTAATACATTAGAGAACCTATCTTGTGTTGCAGGAAATAATAATAAAATACGTCATCCTTGCTTGCATGCGCGCAATCGCGTATATATTGAGTCAGCGTAAAATAGTTTAATATTTGGTGTCTGCGTGTGTATTTAGTGAGATTCCTGAAAGGTATTATACAGAATTATCGAGACTTGTTTGAATGCGCCCCTGACAGTTTTGTCGTGTAGGCATTTAGACGACAGTCTGTGCACTGACACTTATTTCCACAGGCCTCATCATTATGACAAAACTATAGGTAAAAAAAGTTGTAGATGTGCGCTAGCTCTTAGTAGCATTGTTTTATATTATTTTGAGAAGGAATATTTTTATTCTTATCATGGTTTATATGTATCATGATTCCAAAACCAAATATGAGATATTAATTCAATAATTATTTTTTAAAATGCCTCTAATACAATATAATGTTGATTGTTTTTAAAAATGGAATAATAGATGCATCAATTGGAAAGACTACAAAACACAATGTATTCGGTTGTTATAGCAAAATTGGTAACACGTTTCGAGGTTCGAATCCTGGTAGCAACCAAATATTTTTTCGATAAATAAATTTATTCTGTATATCTTTCTGATTGATCAATTTAATTTGTGTTAAAAATGCCACAGAACTATGTTCTAAAATTACAACTTTATAACAATAATGTGTTTTCATTAAAAATAAACAAATGATTATCTCATTATTTGGTTTTCTGGATTTCAAAATCAAACGGTACAATGTTAAATATAAAAATAAATGGTAAAGATTTTGATTTAATAAATTGATTTTATGTTTATTTGTTTTAGATGTATACTCTAATGTGAAGTTTTCTGGCAGCAGTTCTCAATCCATCAAGAATAATTTGACACACCCATCTTCTCAAATGAACGATTACATGTTACACCAGAATTATCAGCCGATTCCAACTAACAATCACACCATGCACGGACAGCTCATGAATGCTCACTGCATTCAACCCAGCAATGGATATATTCAAAATGGCCATGGAATGCCAGGAAATACATTACCTGTTAAAGCCCATATGCACGGGAACAACCATGTCATGAATAGTCATTCCGAACCCCATAATTTGTATTGTCCCAACCCCGCAGTACAAGCGCCTCATCTTAATCAAATTAATGGAATTCAGAGAGGTCCTCTAGAAGTTAATCCCATGTATCGGTTCAATAATATCGGCATGATGAATCAATGTGGTCCTCTTCCCGGCTATTATTACAATCCCATGCCCCCGCATCCTTACATGATGCAACCACCTCTCGCTGCCTACGGGGCTGTGCGACAAGCGACAACTCTGCCTCTCGTTAATGGTTACCACTGTCCGACGATACCCCAACAAGCGTATTGCCCTTCTGTTCCTACTGGACAACTAATTGAGCTCGACATACCCACTTATCCTATGAACAATCATTCCCATCACGTTTGCCCGAGTATGTCAAGTCCAAAACAATCTAATGTCAACCCCGACAGGAAGAGAATGAGTAATGGTCAACTGTATAAAGACTCTCATTCTAATTTTCAACATAGCAGTTCTATGGATTCTAAGAATAACATCACTCATTCGGCAACATCACATAATACCATGAAAAAATCCCACGATGCGAGTTTTGAAAATCAGGACAATATCCGAAGAAACAGCGCTCCGAGATCATCGGTTTCGTATAGTGACCATACCTTCTCTATACCGAGATCTGATACTCAACCATCTCTGAGTAAAGCTAGAGAGGATGGAATGGGAACCTTTGAAAGTTGGGATTACGTGTTTAGGAATTTAGAAAGTCAAGGATACTCCAAAGATTTGGGTGAAAGAGGTAATATACTTTCCCCACCTTTGGAAAGGGACTCCAAAACATTAGGCAGAGTGGGGAGCAAGGATCCAAAGAAGTACCACCAGACAACTATGGATTTGGAGGATGGCCTTCAGGCTATACATTTGGAAAAAGATTCCGATGAAGAGGTATACAGGACAGCTAAAATAAATGAAACTTTGTTGAAAATAAAACAGGACAATGAAGCTAAAGCTGCCAAAGCACATTCAAAGCGGCAGATTCTCGCCGATGAAAGAGAGAAACGAAAGTCTAGTTCTTATGAAAATGCATCGACCAGCCCCGTCAAGGATCCGGTTTTACATCTTAAGGTAACCGACAGGACGAGGCTTATATCTAAAGAAGATGCTAAAGAAAAAAAAGAAATGGATAAAAACATTTACATCAATGGCAATAACACGACCAAAAGCACCGACAGTCGTAAAGTGAAGAAGAGTATAGTGAAATGTCTGAGTTCGGAAACTGACAACAATATCAAGAAAAAATTTGCACAAACTCAACACGCTCAAGGTAATAATTAATTATATTTGTATTACAATTCTAGTTTATTATTGAAATGATGTTTATACATTGTAAACTTTTTCTGGAAATTTTATCTAGAATTGCATTATCTGCGAAGGCAAAATAATTAATAATTATGCATATGATGTAACTGTTAAACTGTATTCGCAATGCATTAATTTAATTGGCAAAATTACAAACACATATTCATTGCACTAGTGAGTCTATTTATGACAGCAAATGTGTGCATCACATTATTTTTGTATGTTGAATTATGAAAAACTGCGAGTTTGTTTTGTAGATTTTTTTTTTTTGTCTTTTGTCATTCTTTACCGTAATTTAATAAATTAAATACCTGCATTAAATGTGGATAAATTTTTCAGCATCCACAAGTTCATCTATCCACCAAGCCCGGCAACCGGCTCAAGGTTTTGACAATACCGATGGAAGTCTGAAAACTCGACTGGTGGTCACTCTTCGCGATCATGAGAGAAGCCCAGCCAACAAAACAGTGCACGAACGCAACGGCACACGCAGCTCGGAGCAGAAGGGATCAAGGGATTTAGAACACCAAGGAGCGAAAGGTGTGACTGACTACCAAGGTGTGAAGACATCTGAACAAGGAACTCGGGATAAACGAGAAGTTGGTGCAGCACTCTGGGGGTGCGGTACTTGTACATTCTTCAACAATCCAACGAAGAATGCGTGTGAAATATGTGGCAAGTCACGCCAGGTGGGGGCGGAAGCGTTACCCCTCACAAGCGGGGGCAAGGAGTGCCCAAAGTGTACACTGGTCAATAAACGAGATGCCACTGTGTGCACAGTTTGCGAAACAGACTTGAAACATTCTCCAACTTATATATAAAAGCTGAAACACACAATGTTACATCTTTGGATCACCTTTTTGTAATATTGATGTGCATTGATTGAAAAGTCTCTTTCATAACCAATAAAAATGTCTTTCTAGAATGTTCATATAGAATACATTCTATACAGAAGAAGTTGAGATCTTGATATAATTCGGAAGAGACACTAACACAGTCATTGCTTTGTCTACTTACTTTGAAAAGTGCTACTTTTATAATATGCATTAATATAATAGTTTTGGCTACTTAACCAGATTCTGGTGAAATATGTCAGCTATAATATTTAAAAAATATTTATTTGTGTTTTTTTTATATAATAGAACCTTGTTAATTCGAAATTCAGGTGACCAATACTAACAAATTATCTCGTAATTGTGCGAAAGTCTGCTAATTCAAAATTTCAAAAAACCGCACTAATGGTGCAATTTGCAATAACATCATGTAATTCATAATTTTGACCGGTGATACCATTATAGAAAATGAAAAATGCCGAATTTATTCAAAGCATAAAAATTAAAACTCATAAAGTACATAATAAGCATGAAAACAACTGCATTATAGCATATAAACAATGCATAATGCAAATTATGTAAAATTTACATTATAAAAGCAAGTAACCAAAGTAATGTTATATAATTAATAATACTTTATATGATCTTTGAGTGTTAACTGATAGGAAACGGATCAACATTGGGGAGGATTAACATCAAACACAAATTGTTGAAAAGAAACACAATTTTTCTTGCATTCTTTAAATAAGTTAGGCTTACTAAAATAAAAGATAAAGCTAATGCAATGCAATCTTTAAAATAAGTGGATATAATGAAATGAACATATGAATTAATGTGATAAAAATTCTATATCAAAATTTAATAATTAGATTTTTTTGCATTTTCTTTGCGTAGATTTGCTCTCAAGTCTGCGTCATTTTAGAAGCGTAACTATTGAATGAAGAGTGATGTGACATCGGCGCTTGATGTTATTTATATGCAATGTAAAAATATTGATTTGTGACACAAGAGGTTCAGAATCAATTTGAATTAACAAAGTTATTTTATTTTTAAAATTTTGAATTATCCCAAATTTCGAATTAAAGCTGTTCTACTGTACAATGAATTTATAATTTTTTTAAGTGGGTAATAATATTTATTTAAAAAATAATATTTAATTTGTTTCTTTCGGGTTCACTCATTGAGTCTTTTATTTTATATCATTTACGCTCCAAAGATGTGATTTTGTTTGTGTTACTAATATTATTTTATTACTGCATTAACGTGTTAAAATTGTTAAATTTGTTTGACTTAGAAATGCACAAAAATAATTGTTTTTGTCAAATTTGTAGATTTTACTAAATCTTGCTCATTACAACATAAAATTATGATAGATATATGTATATGTGTATCTGTGAAAAAGTTTATATATTTAGCAATGAAATTTATAGGACAAGATGTTCCTGACGCATAAAATATATATCGCCTTTACCGCACACACACACGTATGTATGTTGTAAAGCTTAACTTATTTATCTTATTTTTTATTTATATTTTAGGGTGTTGCATTTTTGTAGAATTGTTAACTGTTGAGAGTTTAAGGGGTATATTATTAGAAAAAATAAAATTCTTGATACTAGTAGACTTATAATTTGGGTGTATTAATTAAAAAAAAGGATAAATAAATGCATTAGAATGAAACGGAAAACAGGGACAATTAATAGGTGTGTTTTTTTTTATTTTTCTCTTTTTTAAATTATTTAATTGAGTTCTGAAAGGACAAGTGAGTAATGATATTGTTATAAAGAACTTCTGTTCGTAATCTGACTATAGTGTTATTCTGTTGACTAAAAATAATGTTTTTTTTAATGAAATAAAATATTACTGACCCAAGTTAAGAGTCCTGGAACAAAAGTTTGCACAGCACGTTCACTGACATACCAATAAAATAAATATACCAAAATACATACGGTTCAGAAGCCCTCAAGCTAAGATTTGACTCGTAATTCACACATTAGATCTCATTTTGATTAAATAGTTTCGATAACGTTTGTCTGATCGACGAAATGAAGAAATATTATGATATAAAAAGAAATAAATGCCTTAATGTTCTGATAATACATACTGCCCTTAACAAAATTATATATGGTAACTCTTTATGTTAAACACGCAGATTAACAAAAGTATTAACTGTTTAATTGATCAAGTGTCACCTCTATGGAATGAAGGGTCAGCCCAGGCACACGGCGATTTAAAATTGCGCATTTGTCTAGTCACAAAAATTGAATATACCGACTACTTTTGTGACTAAATAATTGTGCCTGGTGTTGTGTTTATGATTAATAATTGTTACTGGTATGTACTAATGTTTTTTGTTAAATTTTTTATAAATTGCCTATTTACAATAAATTATCAGGGAGTAAAGGAATTATGAAAATATCTAATAATCATGTTTTTAAATGCCTAAGAATATGTAAATAAATAAAAAGCTATAGAATTGTAGAAATAATATACCATAAAGTGGGATAGTTTATTGTTAGCTAGTTGCAAGAAGAGAATATTTAATCACAGAAAATTATTTTGTAAAAAAATGTTGTAAAACTGCAAATAAAATTTATTATAAGTATAAATAAAATAGTTAAATTGATGTCTCACACATCTGTTTTCTCTTCATATACACCATGTTACACTTCTATCTCTACCAGGCCTAAACGGGAGCCATTTTGTACAAATGGATTGTTCAAGGAATTAGCAGAATGAATCTTCTGAAATGAATGTAGAAAAATAAGGATAAAACATAAAATATTTTTTTGAATTAGAATTATACTTGTGTATTATTCTCAAACAAATCAATAGATTATATTTTTGACAAATTCGTAGTGTTTAATTTAGCGTAAACTTGTGTCAAGGTCATTATAGCATTTATAAGCATTTTGAAACATTTACCCCAGGAGAAATTTTCCATCAGAAAGGAATGCACGAAATGTGCGTTGTGACTCAAGAGATAGTTTGGACAGAAAGCGATTTTCTAAATGAACACATTCAATGCATACATTTAACCTGTCATTTGTTTATTCGAGGTTGAACAGCAGGATGACCATTTTTTTTTTAAAGATTGTTCTATTATTGAAATGCAAAATCATAAACTTTGGCATAATCAGCTTATTTTGGACAATTGGGTGACAATGCACTATAGTATGTCTAAATTACTGAAATATTATTTTTTTGTTGATATTTTGACATTTTATGTGGCAGGATTGTCTATATGTATAAGCATAACAATGTCATTACACCACAGTATGTTTTGTTTGAATCCTCTTGTAAATGAGGAACAGGTATTGCCAACCAATGGTGTTCTGCTCAACTTCATCGGAAACTTCACTGCAGGGTAAATGTTTCTATTTTATAATAATTTGGTCCACTTCACATTTAACTAACCTACTGATTAGTTTAAATGAGAAATCTTTAAACATATAGCTGACATTTATAGTTAATTTTATAACATACTCTATTTTCCTTGATGATTTAAAAAAAAAATCATCTTAAATACTACAGCCAAAACAATTATTAGTTTTCTTTGTAGTTAATATATAGTATCCTCTGTATTAGGTATGTTGAGATTTATAAAATTCAATGTTGATTTGTTTTTAGGAGAGATTATTCTACTTGCAGGAAGAGTACATATTACATACATACTAAATGTTTTTATTTTTTACAATGCTGTCAAGAAGTAATTTAATAAATGAATCATCTTTTATTAATAATTATGATGTAAATAGTATATATCCGTGTAAATTTGGTCTGGCGGACGCTGTCACATCGGGTGTTAGGTTGCTGCAAATAAAATCAAATATTCAGCGACTATTATTGGTTTCAAATTATTCATATCTTATGAGAATCATAACAATGTTCTCAGATTGCCTGCGAGCCACGATTCGTTGGTCCACATGACATATTTTCTCTTGAAAAATTAATATAATTTTTGTGATTTTTTTTCCTTATTTTGATCAATTTCTTCAGTTTGTTTTGCGGACTAACATTAGTAAATATGGACATGGGTGGATTAGAATGTTTATTTGGAAATAATTAGAATATGCTGAAAGCAACCGGCATGAATCTGAATGACTCAAATTAATTTTAACTGAAGGGTAATTATTATATGTGGAAGAAATAAGTTGAATGTAAAACATTTAAACATTTATTATCTTATCAACATTTTAATATTTTTCTTGGAAAGTAAAACATGGTCACATGGTCACTCGTAATGCTTATGAAATTTTATAAAATTATAGTTTATAAAACTGTTTTGTATATAATAATGAATTATACTATTAAACATACAATGCTTTAACTAGACTCATGGCATCATTTAGTTTTAGAAACACGTTAAACATGAAAATTTAAAATGTAAATTGTGTAAGTATTATTTTTATCAAAATTATTATATTGTGATTTAAATGACTATTTAAATTGAGTTGCTATTTGATCTGTGTGAGGCCCTTTGTTAACATAGACAAGTATTATATCTTTTATGTCTAGCAGATACAAAATTGCACTTCCATTTTGAATAGGATTGATTGTAACTATATTAAACAAATTAAACCAATTCATGTTTTTCTTTCCTCCTTCTTGTCTATTTATAAATACAGTGGAACTTCGGCATATGTCCTTAATCCGTTTCAGATCCTTGGACTCATACCAAACAGACGTATACCAAACAAATTTTTCCCATAAGAAATGAAGGGAAAATTATTAATCCGTTCCTATGAAAAAAAATCTTATTGTTATTGGCATATTACACATTGATGGGTTTGTATAAAATAATTTAAACACTGATAAATACAAAAGCAATTTGCTGAAATAAATGAAAATTTAATAAACTTTAATTTTCTCTTTACTGTCTCTTTTCTCTACTTCGACCTGGTTGAGGATCATCAGGTTTGATGTTTATATACTAAAAATCGGTCCAAGAATTTTGCTTCTGTCTTCTCTTCAGGATGTTTGTGACATTGTCTGGTCATTCCAGACTATGCTATTACGGCTTGTTTGAGCCTTGTTGGGGCAGTACATTTCTGCAAAGTTTTTGACATCCGTCCATTTGGCAAAGATTTTCTTGATTAATGAAGTAGGGGCTATTCACTGAATGATAGAGCAGTCGTACTGATGCTCGTGGGTAGTTGTGGCAGAGATGCCCCCTCTCCAAAAACCAAATTCAGCTGAATGAGAATGAGGATGTAAGCGCACATCAATTGACGCATGCGAGTTGTGTTCCAAACAATGGTCTTATACCAAACAAAAATTTTCACATCCAAACAGGACATATATCAAGTTGGATGTATTACCGAGGTACCATACATCATTATTATTATTTTTAAACTATAGTGGGTTCTCCACTAGACTCTTTCTTTGATGATGAACCTCATGTACATATGTATTGTTTAATGTTACAGTTAAATAATAAAGTAAATATAATTTATTTATTTAATGAGCAGGGTGACCGATTCAGGAAGAGAAATGGCCCATAAAATTTTCTTTCAAAGCTGCAACTTGAGAGGAAAGGAAGAAGAGTTTTTAAAACTCACAAATTATAATATTTTAAACCTGTTACTCACAATTCTTCGAGCAATCACCGATACGCTAAAGACTAAACCTTCAACAGTTAAATCTCAGTAGAGCACTGGCTTAGCGTGTGAGAGGTTTGAAATCATAAATATTTTGGAGATATCGAGTATCGATCCTGGTACCGAAAGTGGTGGAGGGGAAAATAACACACAAGGTAAAAGTGAGAGAATATATTATAAAAATATTTTTTAAATTTCTATGGCGCCGTTTATATTGCTGGAATGAAATTGGAGAAGATATAAATTATTATATACCTGGGTTGCAATATTAATAAAAGATGTGATCCGTCTGTTGAAATCAAATGCCGCATTGATCAAGCTAATGCAATCTTTTTCCACATGAAAAAGATGTTCTGCAGTCACGATCTCAATCTTAGATTATGAATGCGAATGGTCAGATGCTATGTGTTTTCGATATTATTTTATGGAATGGAAGTATGGACATTTACCGAAGAAATGATAAGGCGACTTGAAGCATTTGAGATGTGGATCTACAGAAGAATACTCAAAATAAGCTAGATGGATACAGTTACGAATGAAGATGTTATGGTTCGGATGAATAAAGAAAAATAAGTATTTAAAACAATAAATATCCTAAAACGTCCACATCTCAGATATGTAATGAGACATCTGGAGAAGTATGTAATCTCGCACCCCATAATGCAAGGAAAGATCGCTGAATGTCGAGGTCTCGGAAGGAGAGCATCATGGCTGAAGAACCTGAGGCAATGGTTTGGCCAGTCTGCTGTAGAGGTTTTCTGGGCTGCAGTAAGCAAAGTGATGATAGCCAACGTCCGTTGAACAGATAGAGTACAAGAAGAAGAAGCGTTTCTAACGCAGTTTACATGACAAGTATTAAAAATGTGTGATTCACAGATAAAATGATGAATAAAAATGAAATTTAAATATTTAAATTATTTTGCTAATAGATTTTTAAAATATGTACTATGAACACTATTAATTACTCGTCATTATTGACGGGTTATATTGAATAAATTAATAATCGTGTATAAACGGAATTCTTGTAACATGAAAACCAATTTGTCTTGTATAAAGATATGTTTAGTAGCGAGCGGTCCTTGCTCCTCGCTGCCGCTGCTGACGGCTAGTGAAAAAGTGAACGAAGTGACGTGAATATTAAGTAGCGATATTCTATAACTGTTGTTATTGCCACCATATATATATACACAATGTACACATCGCCGCGTGTCGCCCTCTAATGTCAGTCTCACGGAATATTAGAAAAACATTAAGAATAACATCCATTCATTCCCAAACAATTGTTCGTATTAATTTATTTTCCTACAATTCCATTTTTAGAAAATTTGCGATATGGAGGTAGATGAGATGACGTAATCCTGTAAATCTAAGATTCGAAAAAACATAACAGAAATTGCGAAAATAAATGGCGTAACGATTACAAATTATGTATTGAAAATGCAAACAATTAAAGATAGTCGAATTTCTAGCCAGACCATTTTTTGTTACATGATTTAGGGTCTGAAGCAAATATATAGATTAATAAGGGATCAAATTTGCAAATGTTTATTTCGATGTACGTAAATTATTTTGTAAAAATTTCAAACAATAATGCAGAATTTGCACATATTCGTTGAACATTTTTGACTCGTAATTTAGTCACGTATCTAGTGTGTCTTTAGAAATTTATATGCACTCAAATCTCTACTCTT
This sequence comes from Eubasilissa splendida, assembly GCA_031772225.1. Classification (NCBI taxonomy): domain Eukaryota; kingdom Metazoa; phylum Arthropoda; class Insecta; order Trichoptera; family Phryganeidae; genus Eubasilissa; species Eubasilissa splendida. The sequence continues at coordinate 20,718,811 of CM062856.1, forward strand.
GTTCGCTTAGGAAAAAAACCTTGCTTCACGCTTTGCTGCGGTAGTTTGGTCCCTAGCCCGACATTACCGGACTATTTCTGTATACATACATCGATAATAATGCGCGTGTTTTTAGTGAGAAACTATTTGTTAAATTTAGTAATTCCATTTTTGTGGTTATCGGAGATGTATCAACAAATGTATGGTAGGGTATCGTGGGCCCCAATGCACCGCGTAGTTACGCCACTGGCGAACATCTTAGGTTGTTTCCAATCCCGGAAAATACGTTTTTAATTTGCTCTAAGGTCAAAATATTTAACAAAAACAAGCTAAATACATCCTTTTTATTCGCATTTTGTGAATTTGTAGGTATAATTTTTTTTTGTATGAATCCATTGCTGTAATATTTATATAATATCACTTCTATTATTTATCAATCATAAACATACAATCATTGAAAAAATTAAAATGCATTTGAATTGTACGAATTGTATCATTAATTAATTACTTTGTTTCTCCTTTTTTTCATCCAATTTTTTACAACTCTTTGACTTCCCATTATTTATTATTCTTTTACATCCTATTTAGTACTCTTTTACTTTCTACTTCTCGCCTTTTGGTCTAATGTGTGTACTATTATAAGTTTTCCGTTTTTTCTATCTTTTATTTTATTTTATCGGAGTCAGCATTTTACCTGACAAAGTCATTACCCGCTGCCAGGGCATTTTACTACATACACACTAGAGGGCGTTTTAAATAAATTATTAAAAAATGTATCTACACATAGTAGAAGTTGAGAAAGCTTAAATGATCGTTAATATCAGTAGGTACGATTAATACCAACACCACTAAATCGCCGTTTGATTACAGTTCTCGCGGCCATTTTGTAAACAAAGCGGCTAATAAGTGTTTACTTTAAACTTCTTTTCAATGACTACTGTTTAACTATTTTTCACATCAATACACAAAGCTCGTATCGAACGGTCCTCCGCCATTTTGTTGAAGAATGTCTTTCAAATGGAAGACTATGTGCTATTTAATCATTATTATTTATAATAACTACGCGCTCTCACAGGTCAATGAAAGTGATTTAGATGAATACAATAATTTACTTAAACCGTTTGCAGATGCTCCGAACGATCTGTGGCTAGACTTATCGATGTTGTTAAATAATACTAAAGCAGCGGGCATTATTGACACGACCATGTCTGAGTCAGATCATCGGACGAATTTGTTAAGAACACTCTTCTATAAAAACCACGTGAGTGTGATGGTGGTTTCCAATGTAAAACACATCAAAAAGAAAATTATTCGAGAAGAACTTTTGCAAAAAAATATGTTTTTTATTTTATTCGAATCCCTCGAAGTCTTCGAAGAATTCCTACATGGCAATGATACAATGATTTTTAAAGAGTCTCCGTCCTCGCATTACATTATCACTGTCACAAATGCTGTAGAAACAGCTGACTGTTCGAGCACAAAATACGATGATTTGTTAAAAGAAAAAACTGGAGACTTATTTCTGTACATGTGGAAAACGTACAAAATTTTGGAAACACTAATATTTCTCCCAAATATTTGTGAACGCGGAAAAATTTTGCGATACGATCCCATTCTGCTGAATGCTGAGAGATATTCTCCACTCGGAGTCAGCATTTTAACTGACGCAGACATTGCTACCAATAAGAGGGCATTTCTTCATTCGTATTATAATTTTCATGGCTATCCATTAGAGGTTAGGTTATTTGAAAGGATTCCAACATTGGTGAAGAATTTATCACAGTCATTCATGTCTACATTTTTGTACAAAGATCTAATCGGATTTGGAAATGCGGGTGGAATAGATGGGTTTATGTTAGGAAATATGGCAAAATACCTTAATTTAAGCCTAAGAATATCTGCGGCTTCTGACGGGCAAGAATACGGATGGAGAATGCCCAATGGAACATTTACTGGAACGATAGCGGACGTTATAGCTAGAAGAGCTGATATTTCTTTTAATGGTCGTTTTCTGAAGGATTACGGATCTCCAGACATAGATTTTACTTTTCCTATCTTCAACGATGCCTTCTGTGTGCTCGTTCCGAAGTCCTTGCAGATCCCAACGTGGATGAATATTTTCCAAGGGTTGAGTTACACCGTGTGGAAAGTGACACTGGTCACCGTTGTAGTCTGCGGAATAGTTTGGTGGCTGCTGAAGACTGTCGCCCCAAAAGACAAAAAAATCAACGTTTATAAAAAAGATTGCTGTTGGTATTGTATGGACTCTTTTCTGATGATCGCTTCTCAGCCAATAGTCCTTCCGACCCTGGATCGAGAAAGAATTTTTATAGCATCCTGTCTAATATTCAATATAATTTTGTCAGGAACGTTTCAGGTACTCATAAGGGCTGTATGTGCAGATTAAGGAACACTGAAAATATTCAATATTATTTTTGTATAATTTTCTTTACGTTTCAGGGTTATTTGAATACGGCTTTCAGCACGACAAGATACTACCCTGATATAAATTCTCTTCAAGAACTGGACGACTCCGGACTATTCATAGCCACTTCATCACAAATGCACGACATCTTTGGAAGTGGAATCAGCTCGTTGATGACACACCTGGGGAACAAAATCAAGTTGATAAAGATGCCTGCGATTGACGAAGCAGCTCAAAAGCGTGATGTCGCCGCTGCTGAAAGACGGTAAGAAACATCTGAAACCTATAATATGTATCCTTTTTAGAATTATAATTACGACCGACAGATTATTCAAATGATGGCGTATTTCATTGATTGCCTATTCAATATAGCCTCTATTCGTGCACTTTGTCGATATTAGGTAAACCAATGTCTCTTTTAAAGTGATGTTTAATGTCAGGGTGAGGGAGGCAAATATGGCACCAAATTACCTTAAGACATTTATCATCAATCGTTTAAAATGGGCGGTATATGGGTACCCGAAGGGCGTGATGAGACACGAGGTGAGGCGCGAAATAACGAAGTTCTTGGACTTGTGGTTTACTTAGTAAACTTAGTACAGATATTATGCATTTAGTGCATATCTCGAGTGCATTTAAACCAATTTAATATGCCGGGTTAGGGACCAGATCATCACCGTAAAGCAAAGTAAATATTTTTTAAATTGCTTATAAATGTCTATTAGAGGGTCCTTTTTTCCATTATGCATTGGGGCCTAATTTTTGTAGTTACGCCACTGATTCCAAAATGTCTCATACCACTCCGCTAAATATAGTCCAAGAATTTGGAAAATTTTGGATGATATAATCTTGAATGAGTGTCCCAGATACTTACACACTCACTATAGCAAAGTGTTAATTTAATATATTTCTATTTATCCCTAAGGTCTGATGCAATCCTGTTGATTCAGCTAAAGTACCTGGGAAAGGACGGAGAGCCCTTGCTGCACATCGTGAACGAATGCCCCAGGAACTATTACCTCACCTACGTGGTACACCGGAACTGTCCCTTTCTCCCTCACATCAACAGGTTTTTGCAAAGAGCTTGGGAAGGAGGTTTCAATAAGTTCTGGTGATTTATTTTTTAAAACTTAATAAAATCACTAATACTTCGTACGATCGAGATCGATGTATTGAGAATTATATGTTACAGTGAATGTGTATTACCAGCATTTTGGATTATGGTGTGATTTTAAGGACTATTGCTATTATTTGTGCGCTGGGGGAGAAATTATTATTACCATACCAGTATATGCCTATTGTTAGGGTGGGTTGACCACACATGCCGCCCGCAAAGCCTAGTCTTAAGCGGGCAATCGGTGACAGCCGATGTCACCAATGGCCGCGTAGGCACAATGGCCGTCAGATATGATTTCACAAAAACGCTAGAGAAAATACAACTTCACTGGTAATACACATTCACTGTAACATATATATTATTTTTAAAAGTTCCTTCTCTTTTGTTCCGTAAACAATGTACCATAGTTTAGGAAATGTGGGCTTTGTTATATCTTTTTAAGGGGATAATATAAAATATTGGACTATTATTTTTGAATTGAAACTTTTTAATCACGGTGTTTTTAGTAATTTCAATCGGTCTTCAAGGCCATCGTCACACGGAATTTGAAACATAAAAAAGAGACAGCGCTATGTGGGAAGCGAGTAGGAGATGAAGCGTCTGCATCGAAAATGTGCAAAAGAGATGACATCGGTCGCGGTATCATGTGCGAGCGAGAAGTGGCTGCGGGACAGCCATTAAATAGTTGAGCTGTGCGTGTAAAAGAGATGGTGGTACTTTCGTTGTATTTGAAATCGTTATTTGTTTTTTAATCTGATATTTACCCGCTGTGTCCGTTTATATAATCGAATAATAAATTTAACTTAACAATTAATAATGATCCAACTGTATCAACTACAAAATCAGGAATGCCAATATATGCACAATTTACGATAGATTACTGTCAACAATCTTTAGTTATCATGAGCTTATACTGTCGTTTTTAAACTGTGAAGAAATGGATATGTCAGAATTAAAAAAATATTATTGTTTAACGCAGGTCTACCTAATCCTAATAAAATCATTTGCGCTTAGAAATGACTAGGGGAAAACCAATTATGTAAAGTGAATCATAATAAAAAAAATAATTTTTGAATTCAATGCTACATAAAATTAATGCGTTGCATGCTATCTGCGTTAAAAATACCACGTGAAAAATACCATGTGAAAAATACCACGTGAAAAATACCACGTGAAAAAGATCGCACATTAATTTAAATGAAGAGATAAAGATGAAGATCAAAGAAGGCCTTTTGACGAATGCGTTATAAGAATAACGTTTGAGAAAAAAATGAACGTATTAAATTATTATTAGAACACATTCTTATTGTGAAGTTGTAATTATTCAGAACAGACGGTCTGTGATATTTTAAATATTAATTAAATATATTAATAATGGAACGATTAAATGTATTAATATCAAAAAGGTAACATATAGGTTCGAAAATTGTCGCTAAAAATATTGTCGCTGTAGCATAGTTGGATAATGTACCTTCCCCGGTTAGGGAAGAGATCCAGGTTCGTATCCCGGTGGCGCAACAACAATATTTATCGATAAAATTGATTTTATATGTATATCTTTCTAATTAATATATTAAAATTATTATATTAATCATTTCTTATTATATTTATATAAACTATGACATAGCATTTTTTCTCCATTTAAAGTCCTTACAAAACTCAAATTTCTTGCAGTAACACGAGTTGACAGCATGGCTGCGTAGGATATTTTTAGCGTGGTATGGTAAATGTTAATCAAGCTTAAAGGAGCGAGCTGTGCTAAAACAATGGGATTAACTCTGGGTGTGTGGATTGAACCACGAGATCCTTGAGCTTGTTTAATGTAAAAATTTTACTCAGCCACCACGTTAATAATCTTCCAGGCAGTACATAAATGACGCATAATTAGCCTCGTGACAAGTCCATGCAAAGGAAAATATTTCAGGACAATAGGGAAAAATGCAACAAATTGGAAATGGCGACCATCAGTACTTATTATAATACTTAATTCTATCTCTCGGAGCCAACCCTTGTGCTACCAGCGGCGTACCTACATCAGTAGTACATTCAGCACGGCGAATTGGAGTCAGATACGGTAGTGGTTTACTTTAGCGTTGTAAACATCGACACTCTTCAGTTAAGATAGATGGCGCCAGTGTCAGTGCAAGTTAAAAGAGAAAATAATAATGAATTTAATAAATCAACCCATAGATGGCGGGGCGGTAAAGTAATTCGCAATTAACATATGAAGGAAAACACAGAATTAGTTAAATAATGGGTGACTTCAAACTAAACTTAATTCGACTGTGGGAGCATTGTATATATTGCGTAAAAGTACGGCTGCACCGTGATTTTTTGAGATATCGCCTTTACAATGGCACGTGTTACCATGCCGAAACGTAGGCCCAGGTTTCACCGAGGAAACCATCTACAAAGAGCGCGATCTAACCTAGAAGAGACGCCAGTTGCATATATATATATATATGTTTCAATTAATGCAGCTGATGGTTAAATGATTTATTATTTTTAATTAAATTTATACAAAGCAAAATATTTCATTTAAAAAAAAGAAAAAATATATTTAGTCAGCCGAGATTTGATTTAATCCTAACGGAATATTTAATCAAATAAATTACGTATGACGAATTTCAAAGCCTGAATAAAACGTATATTTCTTTGAAACTGTCTCATGAAATTAGATGAATAGTATTCACAAATTCAATCATTTTTATTTCTCGCATTGTCGCCCAGTCGCGGGGAATGGGTCAGATCCATGGTATTTAAATACAGATATTCGTATTTAAGAATTAAACATTAAACCGACCTCCTTTCTAGTGAAAAACGAGAAAACGAGAGAATTTACAATTATTAATGAATCTTTACAGTAAATATTTTGGTTTCCTAACATTGGACTGCTAATGGAAGACTGATTAAAAAATATAATTCTGTATAAATGTTACAGACTGATCGCTTATTCAGTGTAGCACTTTTCAAAACGAATACAATCATTTATTTTAAATATGAATTAAATATATTAATTAGAAAGATATACATATAAAATCTTTCTAATTAATATATTTAATTCATATTTAAAATATCACAGACCTATGTTCTGAATAATTACAACTTCACAATAAGAATGTGTTCTCCTAAATAATAATTTATTTATTACATGAATAATTAATGTCTTAAAGGTTTTCAAAATATTTAAATAATTACGTATTCCGACATCTTTCTTATTCACAAGTTCTAATCTGATCAATTTCCTAACATTTCAATAAAATAAAACTTTTCTACTTGGGTATATTGTTTCTTAATTACCTTGAGTAAACGATTCCTTGAACATGTTAATTGTTTAAAAAATATTTAACTACCGTAATTAATCATACCTCCTAACTCTTAACTCTTAACGAGACTGTAACAAAATCTATAAATGCACATATATATATATACAGTACAGACGCGGTCGCTTCATACATGCTTTGGATGCTCCGCATCTCTGGTGTTCTAAGAGTCAAAAACCTTTGGACTTTTTATTTCTAGCCGAAAACAGCACCGCTGCAAATAAATTCGTCCTGTCCTTTAGAGACCAGTCATAACACACACTACCACACGGAGAGCGAATCGAAATATTAATACATTCTCAATTTACGAACATCTGCGAATCGCGTAAACATACAGATACCAGTAACAGTGGATTCTATCATTCGTTTCGTATCCACAAAAGTTTGTAAATATTCGACTTTCGCGCAGGCGCATTCAGTTCCGCCTATCAAGGTCTTCGAATACTGTACACGCATTCGTTAACAGCATCCAACATACAAAAAAACCTATCTAATGCTTATGGCTATATGCACAAAATAGCAAACGAATTACGAAGCGAGCGGATTGTTTTGAAAAATTTGTTTGTGTGACGCATTTTTGACAGTTTGTCTTGAATACATAAAGCCGAATTATTGAATATCCTTCGATTATCTATTTAATTCATTATTTAAATGAAAAATTAATACAAAACATTACATGGATATTTCACCAACGTCTTCTAATGCTGTAAACTGAAATAGTGAATTGTGTAATTGAATCGTTAGTAGGTATAAACTTATTATACAGCATCCCTTCTACAAAAAGTCACCGACCGCCACTGATAGCCACCCCCCATAATTAAAGATCTTTCTTATTTGGAGCTACACATATCTATTGTTGTTGAATGTATGTACTAAAAAATTAAATGTTGATTAATTAATTCATATTGATTTTCTGATAAGTTCACAAAATATCCGAGATATTTAATTCATCAAATTATAAATATTCGAAGTAATCCAGAAAATAAAGACCGTTCAGCTTTAAACAATTATTAGAAATCTTTTTACGTTCAAATTCATATTTTTTAAACGCAGTACCGTAATGTATTTCACCACAGAATCATATATATTTAAGCATTTATCAAATGTATTCACGAACTTAAAAATTCAGTTGGTAGTCGACCATCGCTAGTCCATTTGACCAATCGTCGATTACATGCCAGTCCAATTTTGTGTGGGAGGATTTAGATCATTCGCCTTATAGTCCAGACCTCGCTCCGAACTTGAGTGGACTGGGTGGAAAACGTTTTAGAAGTGATAACAATTGATTAAAAGGACCAGAGGGACTTTAAAATTATCGAATATATATGATAAATGATTGACGATGATGGAAGTTGATTATGTGGAGAAATAGATTAAGAAACCTATATTGTATTTAATATTTTTTTCGTATTGAATTAAAAAAGAAATATCACCTTTTTAAGGAGAACACATTTTTGTTGTAAGGTTGCATTTTCAGAACATATATACAGAAAAAATCTATTTATCAAAAAAATATTTTAAATATGAATTAAATATATTAATTATAAAGATATACATATAAAATCAATTTTATCGAAAAATATTGTTGTTGCGCCACCGGGATTCGAACCTGGATCTCTTTCCTAACCGGGGAAGGTGCTTTATCCAACTAAGCTACAGCGACAATAAGGTAGATGGCTCTGTCAAATGATGGAACGATTAAATGTATTAATATCAAAAAGGTAACATATAGGGTCGAAAATTGTCGCTGTAGCTTAGTTGGATAAAGCACCTTCCCCGGTTAGGAAAGAGATCCAGGTTCGAATCCCGGTGGCGCAACAACAATATTTTTCGATAAAATTAATTTTATATGTACATCTTTATAATTAATTAATTAAATTCATATTTAAAATATCACAGACCTATGTTCTGAATAATTACAACTTCACAATAAGAATGTGTTCTCCTAAAAAAAATATTTAGTTGTTTGCGGGATTCGAACCCAGAATAATAAATGTATCAATTATAAAAATATACAGATATAAGTTCTAAATTTGTCGTAATCGTTATCGATTCGCTGTAGTGGAATGGTAACACGCTTCCCCGGATAGCAAGAGGTCCAGGTTCGAATCCCGGCAGCAACTAAATATTTTTTCGATAGATTTTTTTTTTGTATTATATATCTTTCTAGTTGGTTAATTTAATTTGTATTAAAACTATTATCTTTCGAGTATATTTTAAATACGCGAAAACGCAATTAATGTATATATTTTTTGGTAGTTGGTTTAAGTAAGCGCATTCACGGAGAAAATTAAAATAAAGTATGTAACATTACAGAATTATACAATGTAATGCCGAAAGATCTATTCGTCACGCAAAAAAATTACAAGTGTGATAGAAACGGTCGAAATGTTGTAAAAGGAAAGTGTGTTCTTTAATGACCGACTGAAACGTATTGAGAAGAGTGGGAAACGTTTGAAGACAATATGGGTACAGAACTAGAATAATAATTTGAAAATTTTACAGCCATTTTGAGCCATCAATCATTACTGTTAAGGAAATAATAAGTATTATAACCGTATAACAAAATTAAGAATGCAAAATGTTGACATCAGTGTATTATAACAATATAATGAAAGTAATAATAACGCAAAATGTTAACATTAGTGTATTTATAACCGTATTACAAAATTGATAATGTAAATAAATTGCCCTGTGGCCTGGCGTAGCTAGGAATACAGGTTAAATTACAATTTGACGTGATTGTGGTCTAGTGGTTAAGGCACTCGCCTAGTGATCCTGTAGTCGGGGGATCACGCCTAGTTACAGTTAGCACAAACGTTTAGCTCGGTTTAAAAATAGTACGAATATTGGATGTGACACATATTCCGTAAAAAAATTATTAAAATAACCCGTTAGAGAGTGGGGTACCATTGTTTTGTGCAGGCCCTGAAGAGTAAAGATATATGCAAAATTTTGTCCAGGTGTATTTTCAGAGTGCAATTGAGCAAAATTTGGAACGGCCGGCTTTTAATATAATGCACATTTATATCGATAGCCACGAAGTGTGCCTTTGTTTTACGCACGGTTTTAAAGAACATAAAATTTTATCATAACAGAGAGACACACATTAAAATGGATAAAATAAACTAAAATAATCCTCGTGATAAATATTAATAACATTTTTATTCATCTAAGATGATCAATATAATTTTTTGCTTTTCACGTCAATAATTTCACTAATTTTAAATTGGTGGTCTCCTCGAACCTAGACCACTTGGTCACTAGGCGAGTGCCTTACCGCTAGACCAATCAAGTTCTCTTACGCTCTATAAAAATATAAGTATTATTATTGAAAGCGGACAGGCTATAAGGCAGGTTGCAATGAATAATTATGAACAGACAGAAAAGTAATGAAAAACAATATATGGTGTGAAATAGTTACGATCTGTAGATTACCAAACCATCCTTTGTTAAAATATGGTAAAATATTTCACGAGATCCTCTGCAATAGGTTTCTATCGAAATTTACATAAAACGTATTGAAAGTGCATAAAAGCTTTATTTCTTCTTCTTCAAGAAAACACAAAGTTTGCAAAAAGACTTTACCTCTTCCTTTTGGCACTTTCGCAGCCATCTAAAAACACAATGGCCACATTGCAATAGACTTACAAATACAGAGATGTAGTTTCACTTCATTTTCTTTGAAAACTAGTTTATTACGTATAGCATCAAAGAACACCTGGAAGTAATATATATCAAACATCGGTGTTTTTAAGCATTGTTAGACTATAGACAAAAAAACGGCTAGATCTCTTTTATTATGCACCCGAAATAAATGTATTTTACGATAAATTTCAAAAAGCAACAAAGTCTTATGTCTCATAACACATTTAAACTATCCACAGAAATTGCAATTAGGTACAGATTTGATTTTTTTTGAGAATATTGTTTTCTTTTTAAATTTAACAAGGGGCTCGCCGTCTTAAGTTAAATTTAACATGGAGCTCGCGCGAGTCCCTCCAAGCCCCCTCCAACCCTCCAGCGTTTAAGTATATTATTATATATTTATTTAGGTATGTTATTATATATTTTTCATTATTAATCAGGATTTTCATCTGTAAGTCGCGACAAGGCGCTTCCATCTTCCCCTGTTTTCCGCTGTTTCAGAACTAGACGACGTATCTAGGTTCAATCCGTCATTATAATGTCCCGACTGTTTATCCCAACTTAATTTGTGGTGACACGCATGTCGCCTTCCCCCCACCAGAGTTGCTAAGAAGACACATCTTGGTCATCGATCCTCTGTTACTCGCAAGACAAGGTCAAGCCACCTCGATTGAGATCTTACTACATGTAGAAGTAGGGGATCCGTGCCAAGGGTCTCCTTTATTGCGGCACTTCTCACTCGTTCAATTAATGTCACCGCCGCTACTCTCTCGGCAGTCTGATTCCTGATCACACCCCTGCTATCCATATTTGGTGACCATATAATAAGTGTATCCAAAATTAATGTAGTTTTTTAATAAGTGAAGTTTCGATAGTCAGGTGAGCTTAGCTCGTTGATACTTGACAACATCTTTTGTTAAATTTGTGTTGGCGCAAAGATGGGCGCTACGTTTCCATATTAAAAAAAAAAATTTAACCCAAATTTATCGTGGTATAATTTATACCGAGTGAACAATTCATACGAACATTGCATGTTATATGAGTTTCTTAAAAAAAATCGGCAATGATGGTTCGAAAAATTCGAACGGGAAATTATAACATCAAGAGTCCTGGATGTGGAAGACAAACAAAGGTAGACGATAATGTCCTGGCTGCTGAAATGGAAGCAAATCCTATCAGAACTAAACTAGTAGATTGGGAAGACCTGGAGACAAGGTGTGTGGGTTCCGCACGAATTAAGTGAAGAAAACAAATCCTCACGTGGTGAAATTGACTCTGGATAAAATCAAGGAATTTGACTGGAAGGCTTTATCTCATCCACCTTATTCTCCAGATCTTGCTCCTTCCGACTATCATCTATTTCGATCGATGCAACACTTTATAGATTTAAAAAAAAATTCAAAATGCAGGCGATGTGAAAAAACGTGAATATTTTGAATCAAAGCCTACAACATTTTATAATAATCGGACTAAACAATTGACACAGAGGTGGGAAAAGGTTATATCCTTAGATGGAAATTATATTTTGGATCTTTTAAATAAAAATAAACATCTCAAAATATTTTTTTTTGTTTAATTAAAAAACTACATTCATTTCGGATACACCTAATACATATTATACATGTATTCGTGCACATATTAAAGTGAGCTCTGTACACAGAGCATTGAAAACATCAGATTAGTCTTGACACAACTAGTATTTCATTATCAAAACATTATAAAGGATAAAAAATAATAACTCGTTTCATGTCTCAGACACGTGTATCACACCACCCTTGTATAATATACGTTTTATGATTAGTCCCGCCCCACCTCGTATACACATTATTGTATTTTATTGTGATTGGTCTTTTCAAACATCGATGATCAGATGGTTTTAATTTAAATAAAATTTTAAGTATTCTGTGTAATAATATAATATATATTTTTGAGGTTGAAATTTAAATTATTTCTTTCAGTAAAATTTGACTTTTATCCTCCTCTTACTAATTGTTTGATAATATGCTTATTTACGGCTATAAAAGCAATGGCCTACAAAATTTATATGCCAGTATTTATGTACAACTTAAGAAAACATTAAAAGTTTTAATGACGAGAAAACATTTAATGTTTTCTTAAGTGCTCTAAAATGATAAAATTCTCAATAAATTACTGTTTAATGTATAGAACATAAAACAAATTATATTCGGTTTCTTAACCGTGATACTTGTCACTCAAAAGAAAGTGCAACATTTCTAAACTGTATTCTAAATTCACATTTGTTAAAAGTATTTATGCTGTCTAGTTGGCTCGTCTGCTTGAAGATTTTCGGAGAATATCCTATATACTTATGTGATGAATAAAATGAATCGGAAATGGCCAAGCCTAATCGGCGCCCTCGTGCAAATATACCTAAGAATAAGGGTGTATCTGTGGGGTCCACTGCAGCAGCAGTCCTTCGCGATGGAGCGCATAATTTAAAACAAATTATAACAATTATGCGCCCTCTTGACAGTTCAAAACTTTTAATAGGATTAAGTCACCAAAGTATAAGACACTTTTCAAAAACCCCTGGGATACAATCCACGTATCCTGATGAATGATTTTAATGAATTTTAAAATGTTATTTTTTTAACTTCTCAAATTTAAATTTACATACTACTAACTGTCCCAGAAGGCGGGTAAGATATTCGGAAAAGAGGGAAGGGATAATCATATTAATTTGGAGTCTTACAACCGAGCAAAATATATTTACATCATCGGGGGAGGGTGGGGTGAGCAGGGTAACGGGAGAGGGTGTATATGTTTAACGCAGGGTCCTAAACAATTACTATACAAAATTTGGAATGGTTGGATTGGACCGGGTTCGCTTATCTCAAGCTTCATCAGGAATGCCTATATACAAAACTGCTCGTAATGTCAATATTCGTGTCAATGAGCATTTAAAATGTTTAAACAGTAATGGTTTCTCAGAATTTTCCAACCATGTTATTAAAAAAGACCATTCTTTTAAACCACAGAGGTCAATGTCCTCCATAAAAACGGGTTTGGCATCCGGTTGGACAATTTAGAAGCCCTCGAAATAAAAAAGGCAATAAATAGTGGTGCTCCAATTCTTAATAATCAAATTAATTTATTCATTAGCCCCATATAAGGTATGTTTCCTTTAAAATCAATTTAATATCCAACACTGTATTTTCCCATTCCTTAATGTTCCTTCTATATGTATATGTATTCTGTGTCTCTTTCTCTTAAATAATTTTATATTCTATCTCCCACTTTTAGTATAGTGCACTCTTTTTGTATTTACGATCAGTTTTAAATACGTACTGATGAAGCTTGAGATAAGCGAATATATATACATTTCGTGGTTTCATACAAAGTGATTGTTATTTTATTTAATATTATAATATGTCAAACCACTAAGTGATTCCTTTCTACAAAAATACCACCTTTAATTCGTGTGAAAAGGGTGGGGTAGCCAGAGGAGGTGGCCTATATTTTGTGCAGTAACCTAAAGAGTAATTATGTAAAATTTGGAGTATATTGCATTCAATATAAAAACACATTTAAATCGGTTGGAGGGGGCAGGGTGAACAGGGAGAGAGGGGATGACGCCTGTGTTTTGTGCAGGATTGATAGTCTCATCACAAATTATATTTTTATTTATTATCTTTGTTTTATTAACCACTAAATTGAGTTTAAATACATCTACCGGTTTCGAAAAATACCATTTTCTTCTTCAAGATGTCATAACTAACTAAAACATATATTGTTTCTTTGCCAAAATCTATTTAAAAAAAAATATTTTTTTTTTAGTACCTATTACTTAATACAAATTTACTCGAATAATTTTTAGAATGGGACTCGTAGTTAAATTTAGTTGGTTGATTATAATAAATTTTTTTTTTTAAAAAAAAAAAAGATTTTGGCAAAGAAACAATATATGTTTTAGGTAGTTACGACATTCTGAAGAAGAAAATGGTATTCTTCGAAACCGGTAGATGTATTTAAACTCAATTTAGTGGTTAATAAAACAAAGATTATAAATAAAAATGTGAATTTTAACCACAAAGATAATATTGCTAATTTTAAAAGTAGAAAAAAATTGATGTTTTCTGTTATATTTGATTGAATTTGACGTTATTGCTCACGTTATGTATTTTTTTTTACCATTCTAGTCACTCATTTATAATTAATGTTGTATTTGCTAGCGTATGTAGAAACTAGCCGTAAACGACAATGAACGCTGCGCAACAAGATTTACAATGTGAATAATTACTTAGTTTACATTTGCGTTTAGTTCTCTCAAAACAAGGGGAGAATAGAAAGCTAAAGTTTTACACGGAGATGAGATTTAACTCGAGGAGCAAAATATGAAGGTGAACAGGGTGGTCCGCCTTCTCCTCTCATAGCTTACTAATTAATTAGATGAGGTGTTTACATGATATATGGGTGACATGGAGAGATTTGCTTATTTATTTAATATTGATACAGTACACTGTTATGGCGTATTATAAATCAATTGATTGTGTATATTTATAATACGGCATCACGTAATGTCACTGTAATATACCATAACATAATTAGTAGTATAGCTATTTTAATGAAATCACATTTTGTTTGTGAAGTTGCAATTTTCTAGCGCAACCGTTCACGTTCATTGATAATTAAGCAGTAAGTAGTAGCTTAATTTAAACGTTAAGGTTTTGAGAAATATTATATTTTTATTGGAATATAGATGTCTCACTGATAAGGTAACATATGTAGATATAATCTGACGCCATTGTACATTGTCGCTTAATTAGTTACAACTATCAAACGGAAATAGAATATTCCGGATTTGAGTCCCGGTAGTGAATATATTTTATATTATATATAGTCTTTCTAAATAAATTGTTTTAAATAATACAAATGAGTGAGTATGAGCTTATTTCTCACTTGTTGAAGTAAGAAATAAATAAATCAAACATATATTTAAACAATTAAAATTTATATAAAAAATATCTAATGCCATATTTGTTTTAATACAGATTAAATGTATCAATTAGAAAGATATATGGGTAAATTCAATTTATCGAAAAAATATTCTTCTTGCTACGGGGATTCGAATCTGCATCCTTTCTTATCCGGGGAAATGCGTTAACCGATTATACCACACCTTCTCAAAAGTCTTTTTCATAATAAAAATTCTTTAATAAAATAATGGATGTGCTTAATAAAAAAATGTTTATTTGGCATTGTTCATGAAAAATTCATTTAAAAAAAATATTTTCTAAATGTGATCTGTTATTTCGCTGGCACTCTTCTAAACGGGAGGCAAAATTTCTGAGAACTGCTTGGCACGTATTCTCTGTGAGCGCTGCCATTTATTTTCGGATATTTTCTTTTAATTGGTTCAGAGAGGGAGGATTGTTATTGTATACCTTTGATTTAAGGTAGCTCCATAAGAAAAGGTCTATTGGTGTCAAGTCGGGGCTACGTGGAGGACAGTTTAAGTCACCTCGTCAGGATATCAATTTTCCAGGGAAAATTTCACGAACAACTGGCAAAGACACGCTACATAACGACTGAATTTCCAAGAACGCGGCTAACGGTCTGCATACCCTCCGCCCCTCTCCCGCTCGTTGCGCTGGTGCACCAAATTAACTAAAATGAAAAAGACTTTTGGGACACACTGTATTATTCCAAATTTAAAAGCAATTCGATAAACTGCAACTTCACAATAACAATGTGTTCTCCTTAATACCATATTTGTTTAATAAAGACGATTTTCTACACCTGAACATTGCATTACACACTTCTGTGAAAATGAAATAAATGTTGTAAATGTTTTCAGGTATGACATGACGATGTATTCGATCATTCTGCAACACAACTCGGGCAAGTTGCAAAAGTCTGACTTGAAGAAGCTATCCATCGTGGATGTGCAGACGGCTTTCTTAGCCCTGGGCTCCGGGTTGCTCATGGGCCTCGCAGTGTTCCTGTGCGAGCAGGCCGGCCGCTTGCTGGCGCGGCGCGGGTGGCGGCGGGGGCGGAGGGCGCCTCCGACGGCCGCGTTCACGGCGCTGGCGGACGCCGGCGTCGCGCCCTGCCGCTGAATCATCCTGCATCCCTAATACAACATATTATTTAATGGGGTTCAATGTTATTAGCGGTGCTGCTTTCTATCGGTAAGAAATTGAAGCGACACACATTGGGGTATATAAAAAAATTTATACATGAAATGTTCTCTGCGTTCTTTATTGGACTAACGTCTGTAATAAAATACAGGATGTTCCTAGAGTGTTCTCGGAATTGTCAAGTCATCTGAAAACAAATTAAATTGAAAATATTTAGACAAAGCTTGTATAAATTGATGATATCTTAAATAAAATAAATAGTAATAAACAAAAATTTAGTTACATGATTTTATGTATGCTTTCTTAATTTATAGTTCATATGCGTTTTTACGTAAATTGAAGCTATTTTTTTTTATTACAATTGATTCAGGCATAGTTTAAATTTTAATTATTTTATATAGGTACGGTACAGTTGGGTTGTAACATTTAAAAGCAAAGCCTTGAAAATGTCACGTGTTATCATACCGAAACGTCGGTATGATAACCCTGAAGGAAACCATCTATAAAAACGCGGTCTAATCTAGAAAAGATACCGGGTTCATATATATATGTACAAATATATTTAGTTAATATAAAAATTATTTATATATAATTGATTAAATACAAAGTAAATGTATTAATTAGAAAGATATACAAATAAAATCAATTTTATCGAAAACTATTTTTGTTGCTACCGGGACTTGAACATGGATCTCTTCCAATCCGAGAAACGTGTATTTTATATGTATATCTCTCTAATTAATATATTTAATTTGTATTTAAAATATCACAGACCTGTGTTCTGAATAATTAATTAACAATATCAAATTGTAATTTTTGTTAACAGTTATAACATCTCACGTAGTTCTTGCTTATTAGATAGATATAAATATACAGTATGTAACAGAACTAGTCCACAATATTTTTTGTGTGGATACCTGATTAAATTACATGTCGAAAATGTTCAAGGGATATGTGCCTAATCTCAATTCTGTCCGAGATATAAGTGTTTCAATGAATTATCCGATTATTTCGAATAATTGAAATATTTTATTGATTACAAATTATATATAGAATACAAAAAATTAAAGGCAGACTATTTTTTATTAGATGATTTAGGGCCAGAAGCAAATATATAAATTAAATAAACGATACATTTCGCAAATATTTATTTCGATATACGAAGATTTATTTTGGAATATCATATCTTACGTAGTTTCTGCATACATAATTTAAACTAAGCGAAAACAAAATAATTAAGGTTATTTTTTGTATTATAAGTTATTAAACATAATAATTTGAGATAAAAATATGTAAACCGTTCACTAAATATATTTTTCAACTAATATAATACTTTTTTAGTGTATAATAAATTAATTTATAAACCGTGTCGATAATGAACATCTGAAATATAATAATTATTTAAACAAAATTCTTTTTATGTACCGTAAATTCTATTCAAAGAACTTAATTAATTAAGATGTTTTAATATCAGACTACTGTCGTAATCAATATTACTTGATGAACCTTTTTCTCCTGAACCCTCTCTTCACAGATAATCTCCATCTGGTTTCTACTAGGAAGAGTTCAATTTTCCTTCTGATAATTTTAATGGGTTGATTTGTTGGGTTAATTGAATAATTTGATTTGAAGATTCGGTTTGAAAGGCCCGTAATCACTGAAGAAGACTCGATGAGAGAATATCAAAGATTTATTTGAGGTACGTCTCGATGTCATAATTTTGATTTGAAGATAAACTCAAACCAAACCAGCTTGAGATTGGTAGAAAGAAACAAAAACTCAAACTCACTACGTTCGATCTGACAGCGACATTTAACACGTGCACACAAATATCACTTAAAACCACCTTAGATCCGGATAACTATCCATTCTGGAAAGATAGCACAAGTCATTAAACATTAACATCAATATAAAACGTTAAATGTTAACATTTTTTTTAGTTTTAACTGCTGTTAAGAAGATTCAAATTCACTCAACTGTCGAACGACAATGACATTTAACGTTTGATGTACGTGACGAGCGTGAAGTAAGATGCGAGACGGCGAATCTCTGAGACATGGTGTATACACGAAGAGTACAAAACTTGAGTGTTGTCTCCAAAGAATCGCGATACCAAAATTCGTGTCTCAGAGACTGTCTCGAGTCGAAAATCTCTTAAAAATATCATACGTGGACACAGGCCATAAGAGCACCCTGTAGCGTTAGATTAAATATTGAAAGTCTTGAATCGACTGCACATCTGTGGAAGATAGCAGTTGGAACCTGGCCACAATAATTTGAAACTTCAGCAGGGTTCCTTTATTACCTACTTCGACTATGCTTATTTTTGTATCATGTACTTCGGGGTGTAATTTAAAAAATACGTATTTATCTATTTTTCCATAATTTAAATCACTTTCATTTACGATTGATCAATTCCTTCTTTTATGTTTTATTTACAAGAATAAAAAAACCGAAACTAATACTTTTTTTTTTAAACCGAAGTAGAGAGTAGGTGATGACTTCTTTGATCATTTAGGTGATACTCAGGAAACAAAATATCTTACATATATTATTTTTTTTACGTCTGTGTCACATAACAATATAAAACTGAAAAAAAATTCGAAATCTATATAAAATTTAGATACCTATATATTTATTCATAATGATGGATTTTTTTCTATAACAACACCTACGTATAAATGAATACATAAAATACGAATACGTAAAAACATAACATATAAGTATATAAACAAAAATGTAAAATTAATTTACTGAAATACGTTAGAGGTGCCGAGGAGGAAACCTTCGACCATATCTTTTTGCCTGTCCATTGCGGATCACAGGTTTTTTTTACAGTAATTTCGTCAATGGTAATTTTCAACTCCCGGTTAACTTGTGTCATCTTCTTTCCCTCAACTCGCCACATTTAATCTAAATAATAGCAAATTTTTTGAACGACGTAATATAATATTTCCTCTTCTATAATATTTTTATATTTTTTTCTATAAAATAATGTTTTAACTCGATTAATTGCACAAATCACCCTTGAAGGGTGGACCGCCTATTTAAAAGAAGATGAAGAAGAAGAGTGATATTTCACATAAAATTTATACAAAATAAAAACGGAAAAATTACATCACGTTTTAGATTTTTTTTTTTTGTCAAATTTTATTTTGTGGCTTCTAGCTACATATGAATTATTTCAATTTCTCGCTGACTCGGTAACGCGATGAGTTCTACGGTATTCTATATGGCTTTTATACTTCCGATGACCTATCGTGCTGTCTAGGTAGAAGTTATAAAACGAGATAGTGAATACAATTTTCAATAACACTGCTTACTCCAAGATTTTGATATTATTGTTTTATATTGCAAACAGTATTTTATTATCGTTCAAAAGAGCTTTTATTTCGCGTGTAGAATATCGCAGATTCTCATGTCTTACTTCCGGTGTAGAATATATTTTTGTTGTACACTGGACCGTGTCAACACAACCCGGACACGCACCGCTGTAGTTAAAACACAATGTAAACTCGTTAAAAAATACAAACAATAATTATTTCATCTTTTTGAACCTTCGCCGCGTTTGATTTGTCGACCGATTAAATGTTTTCAGAACACGTGTATTATATAAAGCCTTTGTAAAGTGATTTATTCTCGATTCAAGTGCCGCCGACAAACACGGGGCCTGCGAAAACACACAGTAATTTATTAAACGGAATTTAAATGGCCGTACGCAAACGTGAGCCGTTTAAAAATGACACATTTCTTATATAATTATCTTCAAAAGTTTCGTGACAAACAACATCACGAGTGTGACATAACCGGTCTCCAATTAACCACATCGTCACAGTGCGCGGTGTTATGTTTGAACACAATCAAATAGTCATAAAATAATAATCATACGAAAGCTACATTGGATCGAGATAGTTTGACTATTTAATAGTTTTAATTTTATAATTATTATACAAACATATTTAAATAAAATCGTATTGTATCTACCCTTTATATTATAACTTTCATCATCCAACAAACTTCACTTCTTATCATTCTGCGAAGAGCGACAGTGCGTAAAAAAATCGGTTTAAAACAAAAGTGTTCATAAATATAATATAAAAAATAATTAAATTTACATTTTTAATACATTATAAAAAATAAAAATTCACATCTATCGGGATTATTTATCAACGTATCAAACGCATCGAATCAAATTTTGAAGATTGAATTAAAATCGTTTAAAATATTTAATAGAAATATAACGCGGGATAAAAGATTATAAACTGTCTATTTGTCAAATGTTATCACATCAAAAGACGAAAAATATTAATGAAAAATAAAGAACAGTCGTTTGAGATTACAAAATTTATTACGTTTCAAATAAACACATCATAAAGAACGTAGAAAAATTATTTTATTTTAAAAAGAGAGATATGAGTATAATTGTAGCTCACTGGAGTATTCTTAGTATTTTCTGCTAAACTAAGCGCTTATGCTATAATAACAGAATTAACTAGCTTTAGAATTGCTAGAGGGCTCTATTAGGAGCTTTAATAATTTGAGAAATTGTATGAAAGTGATAGAAACAAGAGTGGTACGTCACGACAAATAGTCGTTTTATCATCTCTACCTATCCGTACGGGGAAAAGACGATAGTTCTAACTGTCAAAAAATCATCGGTTATCAAAGGCGAGCATTCTGATATATATATTAATGTATCAAATGTATTTTTGATGCATATTTGTAATAAATTAAATAATGCTTTAACCAAAACGGACTTCTAAGTTCAAAAATACGTCAATTGAAAATAAGTTATCATTTCGAATAAATGAAGTAGGCAGTACATATGATTGGATAGTTGCACATTTGGGAGTACTAAATAAAATCAAATTAATTATCATTACATTACAATATATAAAAAATATATTTAAAAGAAATATTAACATAGATTCTCAGGCTAAAATGGTGTACAAAAATAAGAGTGTTCTGACATTAATTGTATGTGGATTGCGCGTAGTTTTAACACAAGATGTTAATAAAACAATTGATTATAGTGATAATTTTCGTGTGAATTTCAAAATACACTATCACATCTGGTTTAATATGGATTACGTTGATATTTTAACTAAAAGTATAATAATTATCGATGGAACAAAAAATGCATCAGATATATTTGAAAGTTCTAACAGGTTATACGACTTTCAAACGGATTTAATAAGGCATATGAATAATGAACATTCGTTAGCCCTTGTTATTTTCAAGTCAAGTACTTTGTTAAATATTAAACACACCCTGGCAAACCTGCAGATGGAAATCTTCATAAATATATTTGACACCCTTGACTCCGTCATGGCGACCGTTCAACTTCCGTGGTTCATCTACAAAAAAGCTAACAGAGCGCATTATATATTTTTTGTAACCGTTACTTCACTACCGAACGTATCGTGCGATGAAGAAACAATATCACAGAGCTTGAAAGAAATCACAGGCAAATACTTTGAAGCTTTCTGGAGAATGTTTAGAATGGTCGAAGTCATTATTATTCTGCCCTTTTTATGCGGCAATGAATTTGTTCTCAAATACGACATTACCAAGTCTTTCTCTGATGAAATATATTCCGAAGCGGTGACTGTCATTACAGAGAGCACTTATGATCCAAAGTATTTTGATTTACAACATAAATATAATAACTTCAATCAGTTTCCACTGCGAATTAATTTATTTCCGAGAGTTCCAACTGTAGCGATCAATATGCCGAAATCTTTCCTGAACACGTTTTGGAGGAATGATCTCAAGAATACAGGCGATGTGGGTGGACTTGACGGTTTCTTCTTGGGTAATTTAGTTCAAAGGATGAATTTTAATCCGATTATAAAGGCCCCGACAGATAACGGAGAATACGGCTATATAGTAAATGGATCGGCTACTGGCAGCTTAGGAGATATCGTCAACAAGAGGATGGATATTTCTCTCAACTCGCGATTTTTAAAAATATACTCTAACGAAGTTGAATT
Organism: Eubasilissa splendida; assembly: GCA_031772225.1. Classification (NCBI taxonomy): domain Eukaryota; kingdom Metazoa; phylum Arthropoda; class Insecta; order Trichoptera; family Phryganeidae; genus Eubasilissa; species Eubasilissa splendida. The sequence goes on from CM062856.1 coordinate 20,741,397, forward strand.
CACTTTTCCGATCTATTACGATCAGTTTTGCATTATGGCACCTAAATCTCAGAGAGTACCGCCCTGGATATCCATATTTCTAATATTCAGTCCGGATGTTTGGTTACTGATATTACTTTGCACCCTATCATCGGGCTGCGTTTGGTGGTTCATGAAAACTAAATTGTCGGACAGTGAAAAAGACAAGAAAAAGGCATTTTATTTTTATTATATCGATATATGCCTATTGATCATTTCTAATCCAGTGATACTCCCAACTATTTATCAGGAGAGGATATTCATCACCATGTGTCTCATATTTAATTTAATAGTTGCGGGAGTTTTTCAGGTGAAGGTTACTTTTAAATAAATATATCAGATCGTTCTAGTAATAAATTCGAGTCAGCAGTATAATATACGTTTATTTCCAGGGTCAACTGAGTTCCGCCTACAGCACAGTATCATATTACAGAGACATAAACACACTACAAGAACTAGACGACTCGGGAATTTCCATAGCCACTAGTAATGTGGACATCTTTGGCCAGAACGTCAGCAAGATCGGAAATCGACTATCGAAGAAAATTGTGAAGAGTAGTAAGACTTCTAACACTATCGCTGCTACTAAGAGAAATATTGGAACATTAGAGAGAAGAACTGATGCTAATTTAGTGATCGAGCTCTATTTCACTAACAGCGACGGTGAGCAAAAACTTCATATTGTTGACCAGTGTCCGAGGACATACCATCTCTCGTACATTGTCTATAAAGGTTTCCCATTCTTGAAACAAATCAACTACTTCGTGGAGCAATTGGTGAGTGCAGGGCTCGGATCCAAATGGTACGACTTAACCGAGTTCTCTCTTCTTCTCAAAGAGCGAATGCATCGGACGAGCGGGATTCAGGAAAAGAAACTATCACTCCTAGACGTACAGACATCCTTTGTTTTCTTAGCTATAGGTTTGGTAATGTCTTCAATTATATTTGCGTATGAACGTATAAAATTTAAGCTTAAACACAAGAAAAAGGCGAATACTTTAATCATGAAAGCGCAACTGTACCCATTTATATATTAATTATTTTTAGGATGAATCTTCTGACTCGAAATTCCCGCAAAATACACCGCAGAGTAAGGACGGAATCAGTAGCGAGCTGTCATTCGTCATAGTTTGTATTTTGTGCGAAGAGAGTAAGATCGACTGATGTATACCTACATATACCGTTAAATCTCTCTGAAACTTTGCTCTTAACATCTCTATGTAATAGCAAAGATTCATCTGTGCACATGCATATTACATAGACGTTGCTTCGTTAGAATCAGAATTTAGTTAATAAAATAGTAATACTAGAATTTTATTAAAAAATTTACGATCTACATTATAATAGGGGAAGGTCGTCTCTGTAGCATAATAAATATATCATATTTTATTATTATCAGTCCTGATAAGATTGAATAATAATATTGGATAATTTGTATAGCGCCATTTTCTTATTATTACTAATTTATAAAAATGAGTTTTCCTTTAAACTTAAAATCAAATGAACAATTTATTTAATAAAAAATGGTTAATTAATTTATTTGTTCCACTATTATTTACAAAAACCGTGTTTTCTGTTCAGAACCATCTGAATATTGCAAAGTCTAAAAAATCTTCAAACAGATATCGCCTTAATAGTGCGTTACTGCCGGGTATAGTTCAGATAGTTTTGATTTCTAATAAAAACAGATGTTGTAATTTTTTCCACTCTTGTAAATAAAATGAGGCGCGCGGTGCATTAATTTAATTGTAAAATTGAAATCATATATCTTTATCTATCTATTGTCAATGTTGAACAAATAATAGTCACGAGAATTTTTTTTTAAATATTGACAAACTGTTAGCGAGTTGATAAATAAAAATATTTAATTTACATTATGAATCATTTTTCAATTTTGTTGTGTTTTTTGTGACGACAAAATTAAATATTTTACATAATTTTCAATATTTAATACAATATCTAAAATTTATTAAAGTTCATATCTTAAATATGAATTAAATATATTAATTAGAAATATATACATATAAAATCAATTTTATCAAAAAATATTGTTGTTGCGTCACCGGGATTCGAACCTGGATCTCTTTCCTAACCGGGGAAGGTGCATTATCCAACTATGCTATAGCGACAATATTTTTAGCGACAATTTTCGAACCTTTTTGCTATTAATACATTTAATCGTTCCATTATTTGAAAGAGCCATCTACCTTATTTTTACAAAATCTCAAATACCTTTCAAATAATGGAACGATTAAATGTATTAATATCAAAAAGGTAACATATAGGTTCGAAATTTTTTTTTTCGATAAAATTGATTTTACATGTATATCTTTTTAATTAATATATTAAATTCATACTTAAAATATCACAGACCGTCTGTTCTGAATAATTACAACTTCACAATATGAATGTGTTCTCCTAATAAAGTTCATATCATTCGTGATCACTAGCGGGAAAATGATGGTGAAACCACATAAGAGGCAGTATGGCCGCTCTCGGGCCATGAGGGGGCTAGCGGTTGTGTCATGGGACAGTAGCTTCACATGTTTGATCACAATTTCCCTTTGACAAATATTGAAAATAAAATATTTTATGACATTTATAATATTCATATTAAAGCGCACGCTTTTTAATATAGAGTTAGTTCTCACGTTCAACACTTTAATTACTGAAGTTGTTATTACAATTGTAAAATGCACTTAGAAGCGTTACATAAACGAATAATTGTAATTAATAATAAAAAAATATCACAAATTCTACACATCCAGCTTTCTACACCGATAACAAATTAAAGATTTATATATTAAATAACAAGGATAAAAGATGATATTTAAAAAAAATCGGTGGTCTACAAATCATTTTGCAATGATTGTAATAATTTTTATATAGGTAAAACTTGAAGAAATTTTGATATTAAAATTAATTGATGTTTAAATAGCATCAACTATTTTGAATTTTCCACTCAGCTTTGGAAACAAACCATTGTTTTAACATTATAAGGGTTTATAAATTTTAGATACAGAAAGGTTTACAGTTAGATAAATTATAAGATCAATTTTAGAAATAAGAAAAAGTGTTAATAGAAAATGAAACATTAAAAATAACCAAATTATTTTTGCAAATAGTCACCGTTTAAATTTGTTTTCACATTAGTTCCTAATTAGTTACCAACCACTTATATTTATAGTTTTGTTTTTGTCTATGCTCCTATTTTTAATTTTAGTATACGTTATATCCTGAAGAAGCGACCATTAGAATTGGAACATATATATTTGTCAATAAACAGTGGTATAAACAAAGTGTTTTTTTTTTATTATTGATATAATATGTTGCCATTTTTATATAATATATTAATAAATAATTGATTGTTTAAAGACTTAGCAACAGTGATTTTTCTGTGTTTATAAAAATGTGTTTCTTATTATACGAATTACTAAGCAATTTTAGGATGTATACTTTAAAATAAAGTATTAATGTAGATATAAAATAAATAAATAACATAACATATTTCAATATCATTATTTGACATGGCAGTTCTTTGACTAATTTTGTAGTTATCACTCGTCATTAGATGATAACTGTATTACCACCTCTCGAAACTATAGTAAGTATGTGATAAAATTACTCAACGTGTGTGTAGTAAAAAGTTTAGTTAATTGATTTTTTTAGATGGACATGTGAACAAGTATGTACATTGTTATATGTACGTACATTGGGGTAAATTAAATTTTACGATTTAGATAAATATTAAAAAAAACATTGTTCAGGTTTTTGTTTTTTAACTAGCATCAATTCATACATATTTATTTTTACTAATTGTTAAGACTTCCATTTCAAAAATAATTAATATTTCCGCATTTTTTATGAAAATATACATTTTTATTATTAATTTATATCAGAAGTTATACAATAGATTTTACTTTTTTAAAAACTATTACTTAGATAATATCTTCATACTAATGTAAAACTAATAAACTGAATGTTATTTGCCATAATTAAGAAAGTACAAGCATTATAAGAAAGACCGCGAACATTATATTTATTTTTCGCGTGCCACAAAATTGACTTAATATAGAAAATTCTTGCATATACGAAATATATTTTACATATAATCTTAAACCCAAGACTACGGAGACAAATCTGCATGGAACCAAATTAGCACAATGTTAAAAATTAATGGAGTTATAAACTATTCAAGTTGCAGTACATATGATCAATTTTGATTTTTTTAAAACACTTTGTGTTATTAAAAATAAATTATTTTAAATAATATATTATATTTACTTACATGCTTTGAGGCTTCAGCTACTATTGTAATATATCAAAAACACAATAATTTTTTACTAAATAATATTTATACCGATCCTATTAATGTGTGTATTTTATTGTTTTTTTTAAATTTCAAATCGCAGATTAAAAAAACAATAAAAAAGTTATTTTGATAAACTTCATTTTTCCGACCATAGGTTCGAAGAAAGGAAATAGGTGCGAAGGATAGTACTGAGAAGAAGTGGGTGATGTGAATTGAATTAAAGAAAGAAATTATAGAAAAACATGGCCAAGGTGTGCGCGTAGTCGACTTGGCGAAGCAGTACGAGCGTAGCACTATACCTGAAGCAGAAGTAATAATTTCTAATGTGTAATTGTATTTTAAATTATTGTATAAAATTCAAATAGGTGGGTTTTCTATATTATACAGAATACGTCATCATCTATTCTTTGACATATATTCGTATTTTTTAAATAAATATTTCTTAAAGCTAAGATCGAGTATTTAGTTATATAGAATATAAATTGATTAAAAAAAAAACTGAATATGATACATTATGGAACAATAAATGTAAGATAAAAAGATTATGTTAATTCGCATTTATTATTAAAGATATTATTTTAATGTCATGGAAAGGTTACAATAAAATATATTTTTTAATTTGCATCAGACGTACTAAAATTTTATTTACACTACTTGTGTATCCAACTAGTAGCCTTATTTCTAAAAAATGACAGACAAAGAAATAAAAAAAATAGGTCTGAGACCATTCAATCTAGTACTGTCAATATTTGAAGAATTCAGTATACTTTTAGTGACAAGTGTTCGTAACGAGTTATGTCAAATTTAAATATGTAGGTGAATCTAATTTAAGCAAAACTATTTGAAATCAAAAACTTATTTAATCAAAGGCTTTTTATCAAGGACAGTATGATATTTTATATTTATTGCATGTAAAAATTATTAAAGATTGATGTCACCGAAAAATAAACATTTCTAACCTTATTTAATATTTAATGTAAAGCACTAATTACCTACATATTATTTGAGCACAGCATGATAAAATAAAATAATAATTAATTTTCTAATAATATTTTTTCAACAGGCCGAAATAAACTATAAGACAGATACGCACGGATAAAAAAAAATCAATTGAAAATTAATCTTAAATGTGTAAGATACAGGGTGAATATTATGTTCCAGGCCGATAGCATAAATGCGTGCTCTTTTAAACCATATTTTTCAAACATTCTCGCATACTTCGCGTGTTATTTCAGCAATTTCATTTCGAATATTATCCTGTAGCATCGGAATTGTTGTTGGCTTATTGGCGTCGACCCTTACTTTAAAGTACCCCTACACATAAAAGTCGGGAGTCTTCAAATCAGGTGATCGAGGACGCCAGTCATCACCACTTTTTGATATTATGCGGCCGGGAAAAATTTCTCGTAAAATTTCAAGCGTAGCTCGGATTGTGTGTGATGTGGCACCGTACTATTAAAACCACATATGTTGCGGGCCCAATTGACCCAATTCGGCCACTAAAAAGTTGTACAACATGTGACGATAGCGATCACCCTTAATGTTTACAAAATTGTCATTATTATTTAGATAAAATGTTTTCATGACTTCAACATGTTGTTGAGGCAATAGATTCTCCATACTAAATTGTAATCAACTATTCTCCACGAATATAAAATGCGAACCGACAAACGTCTGCCAAACCAAAATGGTGTCCAAACAAAATCGGCCTATAATATAATATTCACCTGTATAATATTAGCACTTAATGGGGTTGTAAGTAATATTAAATTTATGTCGACGGGAGATTGGGTAGTTTGTTGATGATTCATATATAAGACAAATTGGACGCACATGTTGTGCTCGAACCCGGAAAACGAATAAACTTTGCGATGAAAGCCTGAATCTGCAGTGAGAGCAAGTAACGGAGAATCGATGGTGTAGCCTTGTGACAATGTATTATATATATAATCTATATACTTAAAGAAAATGAAACCAAATATTTTTTCGATAAATAGATTTTTCTGTATACATATGTTTCTAATTGATTCAATTAAATTGTATTAAAAATACCACAGAACTGTATTCCGAAATTGCAACTTCACAATAAAAATGTGTATTCATTAAAAAAATTAAATTTAGGAGAACACATTCTTATTGTGAAGTTGTAATTATTCAGAACATAGGTCTGTGATATTTTAAATATGAATTAAATATATTAATTAGAAAGATATACATATAAAATTAATTTAATCGAAAAATATTATTGTTGCGCCACCGGGAATCGAACCTGGATCTCTTTCCTAACCGGGGAAGGTGCTTTATCCAACTAAGCTACAGCGACAATATTTTTAGCGACAATAATTCTGGCGTCTGCTATCAGTTTACTCAAAGGTATTTGAGATTCTGTAAAAATAAGGTAGATGGCTCTGTCAAATGATGGAACGATTAAATGTATTAATATCAAAAAGGTAACATATAGGGTCGAAAATTGTCGCTAAAAATAATGTCGCTGTAGCTTAGTTGGATAAAGCACCTTCCCCGGTTAGGAAAGAGATCCATGTTCGAATCCCGGTGGCGCAACATAATATTTTTCGATTAAATTGATTTTATATGTATATCTTTCTAATTAATATATTTAATTAATATTTAAAAAAATTAAGCACTGTCTATTGGATTCTCTCCCACGGCGTATAGATTTGCACTCTTTGAATAATACAATCAAATTTAAACGACTGACATACTTCATAGATTAAAATTTATTCTAATTACTTACATTATTTTTGCACGTATGTTACCAAAGAGCTTAAATATATTTAATAGTATCTTGTGAGAGTTATTCAAATTCTGTTAAGTCCGCGCTGGGGGAATGTAATAAAACTTTGAAAATTAAATACGAGTACTTGAATGTAGCTAAGCCTTGGAAGCGACCGAAGCTAAAGTATGTGTTACGTCCACCCGCTTTCTTCGCTTGGAGAAGGAAATATTACTTCTGGAAAGAATAAACAATATTATTATTACTTACTGTTGAAAATGAAATAGTTCCCCAGTTATACCTGTCTTACTCCATATTCATAAGTAAAAGCTCTTCCTTGGAGCACTAACATTTAATTGGTGTTTAAGATTGAGCCATATAACTAGTTTCAGACACGAAGCAGGAAATTCTATATCAGTGAGAATATATTCACGAGTACATATTCAGAGCCACTTATTAAATTTGACCCAGGCCGGCGAGACTCTTGTTAAATGGAGAAAAACAATATTTTAAATACTAATTAAATGTATTAATTAGAAAGATATATGTATAAAATCAATTTTATCGAAAAATATTGTTGTTGCGCTACCGAGATTCGAACCTGGATCTCTATCCAAACTGGGGAAGGTGCATTATCACACAAAGGTTTAACACTGAAACAAATCTTCGAAGAGATGTTGGAAATATTATCGGAGTATGCAATAATTTTAAAAAGTGGGCAGCCGAGTTTAAACGCAGGCTTCTGGACAGTGAAGATGTCTCTCACAGTGACGGGGCATCAACCGCAGTAATTAATTTGGTTTTGCAGGTCGATGAATTACTATTAAGGTTGTTTTAGGATTTGAAAGGAAGTGAACAATTATCGGCCTTAGACATGGTTAGTCATGGTTTTGCAAATCGTCGAAGAACTGTTAAAAATAAAGTAGATACTTTAAATGAGTGAAATTCATTTAAACTTGGATACCGAGGCTTCCAGAAGCCGGAAAAAAACCTGCTCGTGATAGAAATTCACGGGAGTGTTAAACTATATTAGATGCTAATCTCGACAATTTTTTAGCATCGTGACTATGGATGAACAATCGAAGCATTGACGGCTTAGCGAGTCATCGCCTCTGAAGAACGCCAAATCAGTTTTATCAGCTGGCAACATATGGTGTCAGATTTATGGAATTGTAAGGGCATTATTTAATTATTGGGAATATTACAGTTGGCATTGGACTTAAAAAAATGGTGACTTATAACTTGTATCCTAACATATTTCACATGGACAAGAAAATAACACGAAAACACAAACAAACAAACAAGGAAAATTATTAACATTTTGCATTTTGCTTCGACAGACTTCATACAAGTTTAAGATGTCAAGTGCTGTTCGTCTGTTTTTTAAACTAAGAACAATAAATTTGCTCAATGAATCTATATAGTGCTGCTTGGGTAATTTAAATCTATAGTTTAGAATTGGCACGAACTTCTTTTAAACATTTTCAAATATATTAGCGGAGAATTATGCATCAACCTAATATAAGAGTTCGTGTAATTGTACACTGATGAAACTTTGCTCTCGTGTTTAGGAGTTTTAACTGCACAGATCGGTATTCACAAGATGGTCATTTTGGCAACGAATGATGACAATCTGGCCTCATCTCACGCAATTTATCTCATCTAAGTACGCTCTAACGGTGTATAAATTCATGATTGCAAAAACACCCGAAACACCGTAGACAAAATTAAATTTTTTTAAATGTAAATTATTATTCTTCGGTATTATTAAAATTACACGTAATTATTTTATTTCAGAAGTCTAACATGTATTTTTAAATTTAATGAATGTGGGGTATTTTTACACATATCAATTTTTTATCGTTTGATTTTAATATGAAAGTTTACATGTATATTGAGTGTTTTTACATTCAAATCATGTAGTCTAGTACAGAGAGACAAAATACGAAAAAAAAACCCATTAAAACGTGGCGGATAGGGTGTTTTTGCAATTGTGTGTAATAAAGTTGTAATAAAAAATCATATAATGTATTTATAATTTTAAAATCTCAGAGGGATTGTGCTGGAAAGTGTTGCAACAGTTCATGTAGATCCTAACTATGGAAAAGACGTGCACGGATCCGTGGGCAAGATGAGCAGGCTGAGCAGGACAACCAATTACTTGATGAATTTCACCATGAATAACAATTTAACTGTGAGTATGAAAACGAGGAAAAATATTTACCAGGGCCACTTGTAATCGTTTGCGTATATTCAGTGGTGTAATTAAATATATATAAACGTAATAAAATACCTTATAATAAGGGTTCCAGATGTTGGACACGTATTCAAGTTGTTGTCGGATAAGAGTTTGGAACAATAATAATTTAATAATAATAATAATTTATTTATTTGATTCTTAGTACAGTGTGTTATATTGTAATCAGATGAACATTTCAGAAAAGTATGAATTATATTTGGGTACCCTGCCTGCTACACTAGTATTTTACTGTATTATAGCAGATAGTGTTCTTCCGGTATAGTAGTAAACAAAGTGCAATGATCAATGTACAAAAATATATACATAAAGAGTTAAACAAGATGTCGTTAGATTAGATACACACTTTATAAAACTTAACGTAAATGCATTGTTCAATGTATAAGATATAATATATGGTATATGTAAAGAATTAAGCGAGATGCAATTAAATAATATATAATTAAAACATAAAACTTAGAGTAAGTCCAATGTTCAGTATATAAAAAAAATAAATTATAATCATAACAATAGAAGATATGTTTGAAGATTGTTTGGTAGTACGAAGTTCAAAACCTGTCATTTTTTGAACTTTGCTGATTATCATGAGAATTCTTGGATAATAACAAAACAATTAGCGGACAGTGCTGCACTAGCTTTATGAGGAGCGCTCAATTGAGAGAAGAAGTTAGGAAAATAAGACACGAAAGGCGTCATCTTTCACCATGCGCCGGTTCTCTCAGTGGAAGTTGCAATGGCCACGCTGTAAGCCGCTGGCTTCTAATTGATGAGCCGTCCAGCTGATTCACCTGACATGGTGCCATAAGACATCTACCTTTTCCTTAACGTCAAGAAAATCTGTCTAACTAGACAGAGCAGTATTTTGAAGACCTTGACAAATACGTCTGCAACACTGGGATATCGCCATCCACGCATCGTAGAGAATTGTGTATTTAACTTAAAAGTTATCGTGTTATAAAATTAAATTGTTTTCAACCATATTCTAATGTGTTTTTTCAAGGCTGCAAATTTTTCAGCCTGCCCGATTCTTGACATTTCTTTCAAATATTACTTTTTAGTTATTTACTGTATTTTGAACGGCCAATAATCATTGATACTTTATTATTACGTTTTTTTTTATCGGTCTATAGGTGGAGCACCTATTGTTAGATCATGCAAGTTGGTCGTTGGCAGTATTGTGGTCTCTTTATGTACTGATTTAAATGTTAATGTAGGTCATTTTTAAATTGAATGTAAAATATAGTGGGTACTAGGTACCATAAAAAATAACACTCGGACACCAGTATTTAATTTCTTTTATTATACAAAATGTTTACCGCAAATGTGATTAAACATGGTACATGATAAATTTATTATAGGATGCATCGTTGCCGCTGGATTGACCTGGTTAGAACTCCAATGCAGAGCCACTCCTGGAATCCACAAAAAATGCCACGGACCGGAATAGGTGGCAACAGATAATCCACGACATTATCCGTAATTAGTCGCAGTTCCATGTTCACAGGTCTTCTTATTGAAAGAAAAACAAAGATGAATAAGTTTCGATAATTTTACATTTCATTTTCAGGAATTTATTACAGATAAAGTACGGAAGAAAAAAAATCGGTTATAAATAAATAACGTGCAAAATAAGTAACTGAATTCGATAAGAGAATTTAGTAAAAAAAATCCATTACTTTGAAATATTTATAGTATTAACTTTGTGGAAAGACATAATTTATTAATTAAAAATAAGTGATTTATAAAACTTAGTTATTTTTTAATTTAATAAAATCATATTATATTTGTGAAGTTATGATTTTATCAGAACCTAGTTCCTTGATAATTCTAACAAATTAGATGAATCAGAACAGCCTTAATCAACTAATCTATAGTGGCACTAGCATATAATGTCGTCAGAATCCATCTATTATATAAGTTACCCTATTAGTGAGAAATTTGTTTTTTCGCCTTGGAAACGACCATTTTTTTATTATAATATTTCTTAAAAACTTTTTAGTAGAACCTGCTAGGTGGCGCCAGGACTTCCAATTCATAATTTTTAACAAAAAACATTTAACGTAACTAATTATATTAATTTACGATTTTTCAGCGCATAATTCCTGATGGTGACTATTTTTGAAAGATATTTTTATAAGTAATTCATCTGATTTTTTAAAGTATAATATTGCATCGGAATGACGTTAATGTTTTTCTCTTCGATGGCAACCGCCATTGATGACGTATTTTTTCAGTGTTACGAGTTACTTAATTATCAACATGTATTATATATAATAAATTTTTCCTTTTTCTGTAAATACGTTCATACAATACATTTTTTAACATAGTGTTACAGATTTTTATCAAAGAAATACATACTCGTAAAATGATTTGAGCGTTTCACAAGGTGATCGATCAAGCATCCATTGTCATTGTTTTCATGTCTTACAGGGTACCGGGTCCGACGAACCCCTTGCCCTTCCATCGGTAGTATGCCTTTGAGGCCTGATAGATTTTATTATTAAAATTACAACAAATTAATAACAAGCTGTTTAAAATCATGTTGCAGGAAACTGCTAGCTGGTGCAGTGAGTTAAGCTTCTAAGAGGATGGATTTTGGGCGTTTATATTGCGACGGAGCGTTCAAGTCGTGCTTTGCTAACGAATTGATGCTCGGATTTGGGTGCTTTTCGAGTCCATCGTAAAAACGTTTAGAGATTCGCGTGATGAACTCTTTTAAGGAGAGAATACCCGACTCATGATGTTACTGAGTAAGCTTTATCCATTTGGGTGCGTTCAGCTTACTCTGGAAGGTTTGTAATTTTTTTATGTTTGTGGGAGCCGCATGACCCCAGATGGGGGCTGCGTATAAGAGTATAGGCCGTAAGATGGCCTTGTATAAGAGGAGCTTGTTGTCTATGGCAAGTTTGCTATTCCCATCCTATCCTATCCTTGAACAATTAAATCGCTCGTGTAATAATTGTGTCCATTATCATGAACGTGGTCTAGGTCATGTTTCTTTCGTTTTGAGATATTTAAAGGTTTGCGTTTGAATTGATTAAAAAATATTTTTATATCACACAACACAATGTGTAAAAAATTATTTAGTCTACTAGATTTATAATAAATTTCGACATATAAATTTTGCTCGTAGCTTATAAAGAAATAAAAATGTTTAAGGTTGAAATCGGAATACCAATGTACAACTCCAATTCCATGTTTCAAAACAGAACAATGGATTGAAACTGACGTTCTACTTAGTAAATGATGGTACAAAGTAAAAAATATTAGAAACTGTGTTTCTTAAAACTGTGCACAATTACGATAAAGGCAAAAAATGTGCACGTGTGAAGTATGAAGGATAATCGTTCACAAAAATGTTGCGTTGAACATCTAACAAAACATCTGGAAGCAATATATATTGTTAGATTATAGACAAAAAACAGCTAGTTCTCTTTTATTATGCCCCCGAATTAAATGTATTTTACGAGAAATTTTAAAAGGCGACATAGTTGTGTGTTTCATAATACATTTAATTCATCTACAGAAATTGCATTTTCATTTAAATTATTTTTTTATATGTACAGCAGATTCTTATAACCACTGAATACAATAACCAGCACCCCCCACTGTAATCACAATTCAGACTGTGGTACCTACCTAACCAAAAATAATTTTAGTTTCGACTACGGAATTTAAGGTTTGATTTTATCTGTATATCTTTCTAATTGATACATTTAATTTGTATTAAAATATTACAAAACTATGTTCTGAAAAAACTGCAACTTCACAAAAATAATTGATGTTTAAGAGTGGAACCAATCGAAATAAAAATCATATGTTTGAATAATCATTTTCTTGTGTATGCTGTCCAAATATTATATTTGGAACGTAGTTATTATATTGATAACACACTGGAATCTATGTATGATATTTCAAAGTTTAAATTAACATTTTTTGCGTAAGGTGAACTGCGTTGCACACTTTTTTGTTTCAATCCAATTTTTCCTTCGCAGTCCACTGTTTTGACTGTGTTTTTGTTTTTGAAGTATAATGGTGTATCCAAGTTTAACCTACAGTAATTAATCGGCGCCAAAACTCTGATTTATTTCGCCTAAATTGCGCCAACAGAGAGTTGGATATGTTCATTCGAACACGTTTTTGGTCCGGAGTGAGCAAACGCGGCACCCAACGTGCGGCCAGCTTTCTCATGCCTAAATTTTGATTTAATATGTGACAAACACATTCTTTGCTTTTTTTTTGCCTCTGCTATCTCTCTTACCTTAATTCGACGGTCGCCCAGCACCATTTGGTGAACTTGAGCGATGTTATCTTCAGTGGTTGCAGTTTTTGGCCATCCCGAACGTTCATCGTCACCCAAGCTGGTACGGCTTCGTTTAAATTCAGCTGCCCAAACTTTCACCGTGGTAAATAATGGTGCAAAGTCCCCGTAGACAGCATCCAGCTAGTCTTTAATTTGTGTAGGCGTATTGCCTTCTAAAAACAAATACTTAATGACAGCTCGGTACTCGATCTTTTCCATTTTCACAAAAACACTCACATGCAAACATGTTCCCCAACTTTTGTTGACGAGTGCTGTCATCTTCATGTTAAGGTCGGACATTTTTCAGACAGCCTTCGTATACCACTTGCAAAAGTTAGTATCAGACCCTAAATTTCTAAATCTCACCTCTCAGGAATCAGACCTAGTATTTATTTGATTTAAAATTTATTTAGTAAGTAAGAAATATATTTATCACGAACACCAGAAGGGCAAAAGGGCAGATCTTTCAACAATTTTAATATATTGACCTGCTTAAGTGACTGATTGCTCTCAAGTTCTATCAAAATAAATGTTTGAGTGAAAAGAATGTCCGCTAATTGGTATTAAATAAACAAATTTAAATAGTCGTTTTACATACAAAACCTTCTTAGATAACATTTGTTAGTCTAGTAATGTAAAGAATACATATCGCTTAAAATGGACCGGAACAGATTGGAACGGAGTTCCGGTTCATTGATAGCTAATAATATCGTTCTTTGACTTTTGTAAAGAGTGTGCAGCTGGAGTACGTGATCTTGGGAAATCCTAGGCACGTTCTAGCCTGTACAGCATTCTCAATTCACAATTCTCTCTGGAGACAAGGTTTTATTGTAACATTTTATGTATTTATTGAACTATTTGTGTATATATATACAAATAAATAATTAATTGTTGCTAATCCAACATATCATGTATATATTACAGTAAATGTGTAATACTAGTGAAGTTATATTTTCACCAGTTTAAATAGAATTTCACTAACTAAGCCAGTAAAAATGTATTACAATTTCACTACTCAATATCAGTGAAACGTTATTTGTTCAGAAACGGACGATCTAGTATACGTCGAGCACGCTTTATGTGTTTGTGTCATTGATGCCATCTGTCGTCTAAATATTTTAATCATAACCGATGATTATTATTGTTTTTGTTATATTAGTATTAGTTTTAGAGCAAATTTTAAAGCAAATCGGCAAAATTGTATTGTCCATGTATTGATTAAAAAAAATAAAATTAAGCACTATTTTGATAACTAGACTTCAACATAACTCGGATTGAATACTTTTTTAGTATTTTAATCGACATAAAGACGTATTTGAAGCGAAAATAAAAACATACAAATGGACATTTCGTAACTCTCAAATTGACAGTTTAGAGCAGCATATAATTTTACTAGCGTCTATCTGTTAAAGTATATTTTCGCTAGTAGAAATATATATATCTTTCAGTACAAATGTGTTCAAATATGAAATACGCTAAAACGCCAGTGAAAATGAAACTTCACTGGGAATACACATTCACTGTAACATACAAGGGGTGTTCAGCGGAAAATTTTCAAGTTTAATATTAAATAAAAAAAAAACTACAATGTTATTCTCATATTTTATTTATGCAAAATGGAGTTTAACGATGCAGATTTTACGTTTTATAAACAATATCGTCTAAATGCCGTCCATTTTTCTCAAGACACTCTTGCAATCGGACTCTTAAATTTGCGAACACGCGAGAACAAAGCGTTGGTTCAATGGCATCAACTTTACGGCGCATATTTTCTTATAGGGCCTGAATTGTTCGAGGATTGTTGCTGTATACTTTTGACTTTAGGTATCTCCACAAAAAAAGTCGCACGATGTAAGGTCCGGTGACCGAGTTGCCCAGGGTATGTCTTCGTACTTGCTGATTAATTTATTGGAAACAATTTCCCTCAGCTTCTCCATTGAAACTCTAGCTGTGTGTGGGGTGTGTGAGTGGCCCCGTCTTGCTGAAATTGCATTCTGTTGTTGAACCTAGGAAACAGCTGCAGTTGCGGTACCAAAAACTCGTCGATCATTCGGCAATACGCGTCAGCAGTGACTCTCTCGCTGTTTTAATAAATAAGGGCCAATTATCCCTCGGGCAGAAATTGCACATCACACTGTCGTTTTTGGACAATGCAAACGTTTTTCATGGCGCGTTCCCTTGAGTTGTCGGTGCACTAGTATCTCATATTGTGTTTATTAAGATAGCCATCGATATGAATACGTGCTTCGTCAGTAAACAATATGTTTCCAAACGTTTGTGCTGTTCCAAAACGTTCCAGCATCGTTCTCGCTAAGGTTTCACATAAAGAATAGTCATTTTCGTTGAGAAATTGCATGGTTTGCAGTTTGTATAGGTGAAGCTATAGTTTTTTTTTAAAACAACGTGCACTGTTGATTTTTTAATTATTTATTACGCATAATTTCTCGTCGAACTTGAGCCACATGTTCTGGCATAGCTGCTGACGTTGATGGTCTCGGAGGAGTTTGGTTTACCATTGTCCCCTCTTGTCTGTACTTTTGAACCCAACACCAGATAAGTTGTGTCCTCGGCCCATCACTTACTCGTTGAATAATAAAGTGAGTACAAAAAGCGCGACGCGCACGAACCAATGAATCACCGCATTTTAAATATTGCTCAACCGCGAACGCGCGATGCGCTCCCGACCAGTGACGCATTGCGACTGGCAATCTCGCAAATCATGCGCGTCGAACAATACCCCTCCCACTTATCTCATACTGATGGTTTACTATCTTCACACCGCCAACCTCGATAAGAATAATGAATGCATTAAATAAATCATATTTTGTTACATCGACTACTATGTATCAACAGGAACCACAGTGTAGCTTTCATCATATATTGTTATATTATATTATAAATTAAAAATCATTTACACGTCCTACATAAATATCAAGAAAAGTTTCAGAACCTTAAATAAGCAATAGCATAGTTAACTAGTTAGATTTATGGGATTCACAGTTTCCATGGAAATGGAAAAAGTGTCAATTCAGTGATCAATATTGAATACTAATTATTAAAGGTTTAATTGTTCACATGGTATGGATCAATGTTGTGTCCACAATTATGTTAATTATTTACAATTCATTTTATTAAATTGTACAGTTGTACAGACATGCAGACAATTGACGTGAAAATGTTAAAACCTTTAACGTCGAGTTGAAACGTTTCCTTACACTTTTCATTATTGTACACTTTTACAATTGACAAATTCCAATTTCAATGTCGAAGAAATAATAACAATAGAATAAATATATTTTAAATAGACATCCAGGTTTACGAAATGACAAAAAAAATTTAACAGGTTACAGGAATTTTAAAACACTGACATGCATCTGTGTATTTTAAATAAAAACAAGCTTTTTACTGCACTCACAAAGCCAGTTTTACAGCTTGATAACATAACGTGTATCTTGTGACGAGAGAACGGCGGTTCAATCAATTGAATAAACCGGTTCAATCAATTGAATAAACCGGTTCAATCAATTTAATAAACCGGTTCAATCAATTGAACAAACCGGTTCAATCAATTGAATAAACCGGTTCAATCAATTGAATAAATGTCCCCAAAGACTTTCAAGTTTGACCTATTTATATAATTAGCATAAGCACTTAGCTCAGTCTGAAAAATCTTTGTTTAAATAAAAACTCTTGGTCTGGTGATTTGTTATTTAACACGTTGACTGCTGAAAAATTTCATTCGAAATCACAACCTTTGGTACAATATTTAAAATTCTTCAATAGTTGAAAGCAGGTATAATTAATTGTCATATGCCATTATAAACTCTATTAGTATTGTAAGGCTCGCACCGCCATAAACACAGTGATAAGTGTGTTTACATTAACTCAAAAAATATATCTTGTCCATATTATTTGCAACAAATTATTATTTTTGCATCGTTTACTTATCTTAATCAGATTTCTTGCAATTCAGAGTACAATTATCTAAATTTCATCTTTCGATTTATATGTATATTTTTCGGTTTACTTTGTAATCAACATGCAAGATTTATGAACTTTTTTTTCGAATGATCGGGCTTCCCCTCCATAGAATCAATGATTCATAAATCGACAATTTTTTTGGGGATTTATTTTTGTTTATTTGTTTAATTGATTCATTTATTTTAAGTGTTTATTTTTCTAAGAAATATTTAAATTTATTCATTATCGTTGAAATGCAATACTCTCAATATCAACAAAAGTCGATCTCGGGACATATTCCGAGAGAGTGCAATTATATTGAATAAGTGATTTGTTTTCCAGTAGTCATTTATCCTGTTCAACCTAATAGTTCCTATGTGTAGTAAAATACTAAGCCATATTCTAAAATACTAATATATTATAGTTCCTATGTGCAGTAAAATACTAAGCCATATTCTAAAATACTATACTAATACTAGTTATTGGTATCTATCGAGTAATTCTGCTATGGTTGCCTTTTGAATATATCAACCGCGAACTCATTTTCCTGATTCACTAGAGTATGTAAAACGCCTTATTACAAAAGAAATTGGTTCCTGCCATGCTATTTTTACTCTCAATTCTAGTTTTCCGGAGAATAAAATCTCTAAAGATTCAGTAACTGAAGTGGACCATCTTTGGTTTCTTTATTTATTGTTATTGTGTTTAGTTTGTAAAACTCCATGTTAATTTTTAATTTAATTTAAAAAGTCAAATTATAATAAATATTATTATTGAGTTATGCCAGTTTGCGTAAGCATTATTATATAATATGTTACAGCTGTTTCGGCGGTTAAGGACATTTTCAAACAGTGGATAAACCACGTACAGGCGACTTATTTAACTGATTTTAGTTACCCCTTCCCTCTATCCATGGGTAATTAAGTGGTTTCGATGGAACCGATGTTATTAATATTCTTTAATTTTATTAAGGCACTACCCTGTCATTAAAATTTTCCCGTTAATATATATATACATATATGAGATGAAACAAATAAAACAAAAATAGATATTATACATATTAACGAGACATTTTTAATGATAAGGTTGTGTCTTTAGGAATAAGGAGTATTAATATGCATCGGTTCCACCGAAACCATCTAATTATCCATGGATAGAGGAAGGGGTAACTAAAATCAGTTAATAATTTATCCACTGTTTGAAAATAGCCTTAACCGCCAAAACAGCTGTTACATATAATAATGCTTACGCAAACTAGCAGAACTCAATAATAATATTTATTATAATTTGACTTTTTAAATTTAATTCAAAATAACAACGGTTTCAATATCGTTGTCGATTTTGTTATCACTCGCAGTGTTATTCATATTCACTATCACTCATTTCATCTACTCTAGGTTGCTTTGTAAATTAATATTTATGTAATAAAAAGATTGATAAAAAAAACAATTTAAAAAAATAGTCCTACAGAACACTGCTATACAGTATCTGTAGAAAATTGTCTCAACTCAAGAAGGTTGCAGTAGATACGCACAAATCATCTCGGAAATATATTATACCAAAAGGTCTCTTTTAGACAAGTTTAATTAATATAATACATAAAAAATTCATAGACTGCCTAAAAATTGTTATTACACTAAAAAGTGTCTTAGGCACAAATTGAAAAAAATACATCAAAATATTATTATACTAATGTAAAAATGGTTCATTAAAGAAAATAAATTAAAACTTATATATTTGAAAATTCAATAAATTCACTTTGATAAGTACTTCCTGACCATCACGTCGTTTCTACACGGGGGTAGGCAGAGAGGATAGAGCGTTACACATTCATATTCACACATTTTCCCATTATTGAGGCTTCTAACAGGACCATCCTTCAGTATCTAGTTTACCTGGTTGTGCCAAGTCTTCCGCGGACGTCCTCTACTTCTTGTGCCATCAATACTTGTGTCATATATCTTTTTTACCATTCTCTCCTCATTCACCCGTTCCACCTAAGTGATCCTTTCTTAATCTTACTCACTATACTAACATTAGCTTTACATTCTTTCCTTATTTCCTCATTCATTGTTCTGTTATAAATAGATTTGCCACATATACGCCTAAGTGATCTCATTTCCACTGCATTCAGTCTATTTTTGTTTTTCTTCTACCAGCTCCAGGCCTCACTTCCATACATCAGTGTCAGTAGCAGGATTTCATTGTGAATCGCTAGTCTTGCTTCTGTTAGATATAATTCCATTCAAAGCGCCATTCACTTTATTCCCTGCTGTCACCCTCCTATCGATATCATTCTAAGATCAGCTTTACATTCTTTCCTTATTTCTACATTCTTTACTCTGCCATAAATGGATCTGCCACACATACGCAATAGCAAATGTAATGGCCATGCGAAAATTCCAGTGTAAACGAACTTCATGTTTGCAAATGAAATAAATGCAAAGGCGAATGAAAATGACCAACAAAAACGACCTATTTATTATCTAATTACATCCCTTAAGGAATGGGATGGGATATCTTTGGGATTTTAGAGCACCCAGCGAAAGTTTGTAAGGAAGCCTATAGGCGTTTTCAGCACTGGACGTTTTAACGGGTTTACGTGATAGCGTTCCGTATGAAAACGTTCCCTTCTGTTGTAACGGAAAATATTTTTCCATTTCGAGCACTGAGAGTAATACGTCATTAATATCAACGTAACCATGTTTAATTTCTATCACGTGATAAAACCACTTAGCATTAAATGTAGGGGGAAAATGTACAGTCATGGACATAATTAATTCAACATCGGAAGTGTTGTAGCTTCACTATAAACAATTCGTTGTTTCACTTTTGATTATTAAAAATAACACATTATTATTGTGAAGTTGCCAGTTTTCAATTTGTGGTATTTTAATACAAATTAAATGTATCAATTAAAAAGATATACAGGAAAATTTAATTTATTGAAAAGTTATTTTTGTTGCTACCGGGATATTTTCATCTATACATCTTTCTAATTGATACATTTAATTTGTACTTTTAATTATTCATTATTTCAATTATAACAATACATTATTTGAATAACTACATTAAATCTATATGTTTATTATACTTATTTTCATCATATTTACAGATGGTTAAAGAGATTATTGTTTATAAAAAAATGCAAGACTTCATTAAAAGTATGTACATTTATTTTTCAAAAGGAATGGAAAGTGGATAAAGCAAATATGACAGAAAAGATCTTTCTGTTCTGCTTGAGTGCAATGGTCTTACATGAGGTTGCCAAAGCGAATTCTCAGTTACTAGACTTGAATGAGAAATTTGGCATGAACCTTTACCAATTACCGCAAATTTGGTTAGATCTGAAGTATGTTCGACGCTTTATCAAAACCATTGTAATATTAGAAGGCTCTCGGGCATCAGCTAAACCAGAATTACCCTGTGATTTATTTGCAGACTTGATCGACTATATTCCCATGCTCAAACCATTGCCAGTAGTTATATTAAACGCCAACGTTTTAACAAACAGCTCTGTCCTTCGCTTTAAACCTGCAGATTATGTAAATGCTATCGAAAATTTAAAAAAGCAATTATTTGTTATTGCTTTTGACTCATTACAATCCCTTAATTTCACGATTTATGACACAAAATGGTACGTATTTGACAAAGCCAAGACAGCGAATTTTATTTTAGTAATAAAAATGTTCAAACTGCAGGAAGCAGAATGCTTTTCTGATCATTTTTCTCAATCATTAAAAGAGGTGATGGGAGACTACTTCGAGACGATATGGAAACGTTTCAATATTATTGAAGTTTTTTTAATACTTCCATATTTATGTGGCAAAGAACTAATTTTAAGATATGACTTCACCGAGACCTTTCAAAGCGGAAATTATTCGGAAGGTGTGACGATACTCACGAAAGAAATCCTCGAAACTAAAGCTACCGCGTTGTTGCATCAATATAGCGATTTCAAGAAGTATCCCCTCAAAATTAACTTGTTCACCAGAATTCCAACACTAGTTGAAGAAATGCCTAAAACCTTCCTTGAAAGTTATTTAAGAAATGATATAAAAGATGTGAACAATGTTGGAGGTCTCGACGGATTTATTCTCGGTAATTTGATTGAGAGGCTAAATTTCAATCCGATTATCGCACTGCCGACAGATAATGGACAGTATGGGAAGAAAGAAAGAAATAATACGTTCTCTGGAAGTTTGGGAGATATAATTCTAAAGCAAATGGATATTTCAATGAACTCTCGCTTCATCAAACTATACCACACCGAAGACATTGAATTCACCTATCCGATTTTTTCCGACCAATTTTGTATTTTAGTTCCGAAAGCATTGCCAGTGCCTCAATGGATGTCGATTTTTCTGATATTCAGTTTAAAAATTTGGGGATTGATATTTTTGAGCATAACGTCGTTAGGAATTTTATGGTGGCTAATAAAAACTAAATTAGATGACGAAGGGAGGAACGAACGAGTGTTCTGCACGTATTTTATGGAAGTTTGTTGCATCTTCCTTTCCAATCCGGTGAAGCTGCCGACAATGCTTCAGGAAAGAATGTTTATTTCTTTATGCCTTTTATTCAACTTAATTGTGGCTGGCGTTTTCCAGGTAAACCTAAGATGTTTTCACTTAATTTCAGGTTTGTAGATCAATAGTTCCGGTGTGAATTATTATTATTATTCAGCACAGATGGTCTGTAATATTTTAAATACTAATTAAATGTATTTTTTTTATTTATTATCTTTGTTTATTGACCACTAAATTGAGTTTAAATACATCTACCGGTTTAGAATAATACCATTTTCTTCTTCAGGATGTCATAACTAACTAAAACATATATTATTGTTTCTTTGCCAGAATCTATTTTAAAAAAAAATAAATTTAGTACCTAATTCAAATCATTACTTAATATAAATTTACTCGAATAATTTTTAGGAAAAATTTTTAGAATGGGACTCGCAGTTAAATTTAGTTGGTTGTTTATAATTTTTTGATTAGTTTTACATGCTTTATTTATCTCCAACGATTCCAAATTATTTAATTTGTGACTAACACCGTTTATATGCAAAATTGACAATCCCAATTTTTTATCAAAACCATGACAAATGATTAGAAAATTCTGAAAACCCACTATTGTTCAAACATCTCAAATGCTCCCTTACTCTTATATTAAAATTTCTACCCGTTTTACCAATATAAAATGCAGCACAATCCTTGCAACTAAGTATATAGACACCAGAATTGTTAAATTTATCATCTTTGTCTTTAGAATTTATGAGTAAATTTCCTATACTATTATTGGTATAAAATGCCGGTAAGACAAAGACAATAAATAAAAAAATATGAATTTTAACCACAAAGTTAATATTGCTAATTTTAAAACTAATTAAATGTATTAATTAGAAATATATACATATAAAATCAATTTTATCGAAAAATATAATTGTTGCTACCGGGATTTGAACCTGGATCACTTCCAATCCGGGGAACGTGCATTACACAGCGGATTGACGACAAATTTTTAAAGCTATGTTACACTTTTAAAATTAATGCATCTATCGTTCGATTATTTGAAAGCCATCTACTTTGGTTTTACGGAATCTCAAATAAAATTTAAAAAATAATAAAACAGATTTAAAAATTATTGTCTCAAATTTCAGTAAATATTTTTGTAAAACTGAACCGAATCATTCCAAAATATGAATGTCTGGTTTATTATTTCAGGGACATCTCAGCACGGCCTACAGCACTGTGTCGTACAATTCTGAAATTAACACGTTGGAAGAACTGGATGCTAGCGGCCTTTCGATCAGCAGTAAAAACAACAAGGATCTCTTTGTTTCAAATGTCAGCACTGTCGAAAATAATTTGTTAAATAAAATGAAGGAAACTGGCGATATCGCTGACGTGGCACGGGAGAGAAACACGGCAATAGTCGAGAGAAGAATTGACGCCGGGATTGTTATACAACACGACTACACAAATAGTGTTGGCGAACCTCTGATCCATATTGTGGAGGAGTGCCCCAGAAGTTATTACCTCGCCTACATCGTTTACAAGGGACATCCTTTCTTGAGACACATCGATACCTTCCTGAAAAGAATCGTGGCTGCCGGTTTGAACAATAAGTGGTACGATCTCACGGATTATTCTCTCTTGCTCCAGTCCAGGATGCGCCAAACGCACAGCACATCAGAAAAATCGTTGACGCTCTGTGATGTTCAGGCTTCGTTTATGTTTTTGGGGATTGGTTTGATATTGTCGAAGTTGATTTTTATTTACGAAATAATATCATTCAAAAGGTATAAAAATTCAAAAGTAAACGTCTTAATAGGAGTAACGGCATCTGGAGCAAAGCTATCGAAACAATATCGTCTGTAATTTAGTAAAATCTTTACGCTCTTATGATCATTTTAAATAGGTATAGATTAATTTCATTATTCGCTTCTAAGTAAAAACCAATGAGAACCGTGTCGATATCTTAAGTTAAGATAATGACAAAACACATTTTAAATTTATTAAAAAACAAAGATCTATTTTAATTTTTAAACTATGCACTTAATTTTTAAGATTTAAGATTGAAGAGTGTTGTTGGGATAAATAATTATATTATTTTTAGTATGTATGTCTTAATACGAGACTAATACTACTGAGAAATATGTAGGCACATGACTACATTTCACATATTGATGATATAATCAAAGGAAAGGGTTGTAACGAAGCCACATTAAAAAAACATTTCACAAACGTAAAAAGTAGATTATATATTCTTGAGTGGCAGTTCTAGTTTTTTACAAAGCTAGTTTAGTATGAGTAGTACGCCACGAATGTAATGCCTTTATTAGGATATTATGGTTTGCTTTCGGGGGAGGTTTCTTTAACGCGAGGTAAAAGTATTTCTACGTAACTGGTTGTATGACTATCCAACTAAAATGAATGTGTATATCAAATTGTGATTTAATATTTGTTCTGTTGCTTAGTTAATTATTTTTGATAAAAGAGTTGCATTTGAAATTATTATAATTATAAAAGCGAATGAAAAATCATTTAAATGTAAAGTTTAAAGACTTTATAAATTCGTCGAGCAAATCTGCTTGATACAGGAATACGTTTGTATGTAAATTATTTTTTATTTTTCGTAGCTTCTTTAATTGTCGAGTGCTGTCAATTAGAGAGCTTCAATTTGTTATTGCAAATAATAAAGATATTTTATACAAATAATGAGTCTAGACTAGAAACATTTTTTTTCTGTGTCTTTATTTTGTTGTGTTTTTATTTTGGCGAGACAAGATGGAATCTAAACCCATTAATGATCTATTTGACAATTTTACTTTATATTCATTGCATGTTTTTATAACATTACACGTGCTAAATGAACGTACGATTTATTTTTTTAAGCCCTAGTATTAAGAAGAGTCGTCATTTATATAAAAAAGTACCATTTTAAATTTAAATTACAGAATAATGTGAAAACACATACACCTGAGTCTCCATTGCATGTTTTTACACAATTTTTAAATTAAACGGTTTTTTATTTTATTTCACTGAAATTTAAAACCACATTTTTTTTTCTTATTTAATATGAGTTGATTTAAATCTATTTCTATTCTATTAAATACATTCCATTGTGTCATGTCCACTGTATGAAATATGTGTATTGTAAGTCAATTGAAAATATAATAATAAATAAGTTTGCTGGATAACTCACTCAACAATGGTACAGTCAAATTATCACTGTTTTGTTACAAAAACAAAAAAAATCTTCTACATACATTCTAGATTTTTACCAGATTTGACTAAAAATACAACAGTCTAATGTAAACGCAAAAGCTTCAACCACAGCTTTACATATTTCACGGCTAAGTAAAGTTCTGGCTGCACGATCAGAGAACAAATCCACAAAACCTTTTAAAGTTTAGACATGATATAACAGTATTTAATTATTGTTGTATATAATTATTTTGACTGTTACTGCACACCAGAAACTTTATACTCAATGATAGTGTTGAAAGAATGTAAATTTCTTTAAAACAATATTTGACTGAAATATCTGTTAAAAGGTAATATCGCAAAGTAGTCTTAGTATACTAATATATGCTGAATACTTTTAGTATACTTATAATACATATGTGCGAAAATTCTGTTACTGGTCATCTAGCTATTATTTTAATATGCAAAGAAATAAAATAAAATTATGTAAACTATATATATATAAACCTTATTGCTCACATATTAAATAATTTGGAATCGTTGGAGATAAATAAAGCGTGTATAACTAATCAAAAAATTATAAACAACCAACTAAATTTAACTACGACGAAAAATTATTTGAGTAAATTTGTATTAAGTAACAATTTGTGTTAGGTACTAAATTTATTTTTAAATAATTGTATTTTTAAATATTTTTTTTTTTAAAAGTAGATACTGGTAAAGAAACAATAATATATTTTTTTAGTTAGTTATGACAACCTGAAGAAAAAAATGGTATTTTTCGAAACCGGTAGATGTATTTGAACTCAATTAAGTGGTTAATAAAAAAAAGATAATAAATAAAAATGTTTTTTTTTTTTAGGAGAACACATTCTTATTGTGAAGTTGTAATTATTCAGAACATAGTTCTGTGATATTTTAAATATGAATTAAATATATTAATTATAAAGATATACATATAAAATCAATTTCATCGAAAAATAAAAACATTGTTGTTGCGCTACCGGGATTCGAACCTGGATCTCTTCCCTAACCGGGGGAGGTGCTTTATCCAACTAAGCTACAGCGGATGGAAAGATTAAATGTATTGATATCAAAAAGGTAACATATAAGGCCGAAAAATTGTCGATAAAAATAGTGCCGCTGTAGCTTAGTTGGATAAAGCACCTCCCCCGGTTAGGGAAGAGATCCAGGTTCGAATCCCGGTAGCGCAACAACAATGTTTTTATTTTTCGATGAAATTGATTTTATATGTATATCTTTATAATTAATATATTTAATTCATATTTAAAATAAAAATGTAACTATAAATTCACCTAGTTTAAACAAATTATAAAGAAATAGATACATACGTGGATAAAGGTGAAATTTGAACAACAAAAACAAAAAACATAATATTAAAAGGTATAAAAATTAGCCACACACATAAAGACATTAAAAAATCTGTAATACGTTCACACTACATATGATTTCAAAATATTTTAGTACAAAACAATTAATATTTAACGCAAACTAATTACAAAGGAGGGTGACTGGAAGGAATAAAGTGAACGGTGCATTGAACGGAGCTATAGCTAATGAGAACTTGTTAACTGAAGCAAGTCTAGCGAATCACAATTGAGTCCTGGTACCGACACTGATGTATGGAAGTGAGGCCTGGAGCTGACAGAAGAGGAACGAAAGTAGACTGAATGCAGTGGAAATTAGATCACTTAGGCGTATATGTGGCAGATCCATTTATAACAGAGTAATGAATGAAGAAATAAGGAAATGCTGATCATAGTATAGTGAGTAAGATTACGAAAGGATCATTTAAGTGGTTTGGTCGTATGGAACGAATGAAGGAGGAGAGAATGGTAAGAAAGTATATGACGGAAGTGTTGATGGCACCAGAAGTAGAGGACGTCCGCGGAAGATTTGCCACGACCAGGTAAACCAGATACTGGAGGATGGCTCTGTTAGAACCCTCAATAATCGTCGAGCTTGAATGAGAAGATGTATGAATGAGGATGAGGCGAGAATTGTGTGTCAGGATAGAAGAGTGTGGCATTAGAACAATTTGACATAAGGTTTTAGTTAGTTTTTTTGACATCTCGATGAAGGAAAAGGTATTATCCAAAACCGGTTGTATAATAAACTCAAAAAAATTATTTTAAATCAAAGTTAATAAATAATTCAATATCAAAGAAATTAAGATTGACATATTAAATATTTCGGAATTGAAATGTAGGAAAAAATTAAAGTTTACGATAATTCAAAATGTTTGCCTCCTTAATGTAAAAAATAAACTAAATTAAAAAATAACGAATTTTCATACCTCATACACAAAACACATCGTAGGCCCAATTGTGTAAGCCCAGAACTACAGTTTATAAAGAAAAAAAATACACATGGGGAGACAGCAAGATGATATATGAATTGTAGTAAATTAGACTTTCATGCATTTATAAATTTTCATTTAAATGATTATAGATCTTATTGACACAAAAACATGAATTCGTCACCACTGAACAGCAGAAGCCTTACAACGAGAGCGTAGATATGTAACTATTTAACTACCCTGTAACGGACCCCATTCACCCCCCTTTCTTCATCTCTTTCGATGGTATTCCAAGCACTAAGTATTATTTGAAAGTCAAATTTATTATTTTCGGGCTATCATTACGTGCGTGATAGAGCCATTAACGAGAGAAAAGTCAACAGTAAAAAATGTATCGATAGTTGATAAGTAATTGCTGTCCAATTCTAACAAAGTAAACATTGAGTAGGCATAATGTCCATTAATTGTTTTTATACAAACAAAGAGTGAATAATCGCTCGACATAAACGGGTCCCAACGCTTATAAAGTCTCCAGGCAAGCTCGATGGTGTAATAAAAATACGTCACTGTCGACAACGCTGCACTGTTCCGTTAACTGATACACCACTTAAGGTAAATTATAATCTTTTCAAAGTTAAACGTTAAAGTGATTTTCTACATTATCATATTATACATTTGAGGAAAGTTTAACAGGTTTTTCGGATTCTTTCACTTTTTTACTGCAGGTGAACATTCTACACCAATCTTCTTCTTAATTCTGTCAGTATTGTCACACAGTCAGTGGCCTCACGGCTCGTGATGCATCTGCGCACGTCTTGTTCCTGCGTCACAGACGCACATCCGACCGTTTTAAGTTGTAGTACTCTTCCAGGTCTTTCTTGTCCTTAAACATTATTAGGATTAGAATCACAAGATTTATTTCCTTTCTAGGTTGTAATATTAATGCACAATGTGGTTGATATATTGTAAGAATCTTTGTATACTACCATAGATAGAGCTTGCCGTAGTTGGATTTGGTGCGTCCGCATGACGCAGTAGATTTCAAAGCGTCCATTTTCCGATTGTCGCTGTTGTTGTATGAATACAATGGTTCGTGTCCAGGGAATACATTTTTACAAGATTTTCGACTTGATACAATCTCTGAGATACGGATTTTGCTCTCATGAGATGCTTTGGAGACAATGCTTGACTTTCGTATTCACCGTGTCTCAGAATTATGAAGTCTTACAATAAATGTCAAATGTCATTGTTGACATGATCGTCATTTGGGTGATTTTAAACGTTAAAACCTAATACATGTTCGTAATTTAACGTCATATGTTAATGTTTAATGACTTATATCTAACTTTCAGAATAGCTAGTTGTAGGGATCCTTGGTAGTTTTAGGTGACGTTCATGTGCATGTATCAAATCTTGATATCAGAACGTACACCGTGTACAATGGTTTGAGTTTTTGTATTTTTCTAACAGTCTCAAGCTGATCTCCGAGTTTATCTCCAGAACAAAATCTCATCACATGTACACGGTATTGAGACGTATCTCAACTAAATATCTGAGATTGTCTCCTCTCGTGCACACGGACCCTAAAAGTGTGGATCAATATTATTTTAATTGTTATTTTAATATCTTTATTTTCTTTTTCTTTCTTATAGGTATGTAGAAATTTAGTAACAAGTACCAGATAGTTTGATTCGCCTTCGATTTTTAAATGAATGCTAATAAAAATATAATATTCTTATTTATTATATTTTAAACATGGAATTTACAAGCATATATTTATAGAAAAGCTTATTGCGTTAGTGTAATGATTTTATAAAGTTATAAAAGCCAGTTCACAAAAGTATTAGACTGCACTGAAAAGTTTCTAAACAAAACTAATCTAAACTACGATATTTTGGCTTCAGCAGTAAGTACGGTATAGAAGGCTGCATGAAATGTTCTAGCCTTTGATCCTGCACAACCTGTCATAACACTTCTGTACATTTAAATATAATATATAATCCCAGATTTTCTGTACAGTACATTCTGCATGTTTACCAAGAATAATAAGTCTCTATTATACTTTAATCTACAATATACCTAAAAGTATTTTATTCAATACATAAACTCAATTCTCAATAACACACAATAAAATATTTTTTAATGCAATCGATACGTTTAATGAAAATTTGATTTGATTAAATTTTATTGGCATTCCGGAAGAGCGTACAGAGTAATTATTAGCCATTTCCCGTCTCTGCATCCCCCCGGCCAACATTCCTTCCATTCTTTTGCTTCCTCGTTGATTATTATTTTTTCTCATTTCAAAATAGCTTTTTGTTACAGTTTTATATTTGTCACTTTTTTTTTATTACGATGTATTTAATTTTTTTTATTTGTTTACAGTAATTTGTACAGACCGATATTCCTACCTAGGCTAGGCCCGATCTAGGAAAACCACCTCATATTTTAAAATGTTTGCATTTTATAAAACAATGGTTTAAATAACTTAGTATATGTAACAAAAAAATAAGTACATTATTAAAGAATTAAAAAAATATTATTAGTACTAAAATAACATTGATAAAAGCAAAAATAATAATAATAATTAAATCCCTAAATCTAACACCAAACGCTATCAGCAAAATTCTATATATTTAGGGATACAAAATTTCAATAGCCTCCCTACACACATTAAAAAAATAAAGGATATAAAAGAGTTTAAAAAGAAACCAAATGAACACTTCAAAAATACATAATTGGACAATATACAGTATTACAGAATACTTCAGAAGCACACAAATGGACAATGAATTGAATATGTAAGGTATTATATACAATTATTGTAGTGTAATTTCCTCTCCAAGCACAAGAGCTGGTCTCTTTTTTGGAGAGGTAAGCGAAAGAAAAACCATGTATGTATGTAACCAAATGTATGTATGTAACCATATATTTAAAAATTGAATTTATTTTGCCATTGTATTTTCGCTAAATTAAATAAAAAAAAAAAAAATAAAAATAACACAGGTAGTAGTAGTATAATTAAAAATATCTTTCTCTTTCAAATCACTCTTTTTCGTGGTTTCTCAGCCATTCATCGACATTATTTTTTTAAAATGCAGCTGATAGAAGTTGCTTTGTGTTGGGAGTCTAAAATATTATAAAATTTGAGTGCTCGGTGTAGGAAGTATCTTCGTCTAAATGTATTCTTCATATATGACGCGTAATTGTGATAAAGAAATAAATCCTGATCTAGAGTGAAGTTGATGAATTTTTCTAATTTATTTATTTTATATAATATGATGATATATGTATTTATTTGACTTATATACAAGTTAGTTATATTAAAGAATAAATTCTTCTACACAAGTCAGTTAAATTAAAGATGCTCACGAAAAATCTTAATTAATTTGTTCAATGGCTATAGAAAGTTTGAAGTTAATAAACCTTAATTCAATTAATTTTTTTATCTTTTTTCATTCGTTGTAAACAAATTCTTACATCTAGTTTATATTGATCTTGTATTATGATGAATAAATGTTGAAAGCCACCTTCATAATTCAAGATCTTTCTTATTTGGGGGTGCATAACTATTGTTTTTTTTATTGTCGAATATATAAATAAAATATAATAAATAAATGTATCTTGAATCCTTTACAGTTTTAATTGATGATGTTTTTTTTATAGTATGAGGACCAAATTGTCCAGTTTTTTTCTAAATTACTACGAATTTTAGCCATGTATGAGATTTCACACGATTGACGTGACTAATGAAATATAAAATAAATTAGAATTAATTCTAGGTAGCATACTAAATAATCATTTATATAGTGACGTACTAGTGATTTGTCTGTGGGTATTTCAAAAAAAAAAAGAAGCAAATAAATTTATTTTATGACCGGAGACTCGCTGCCATTTGCCATTGACAGTAAATAACAAGCTGTTGGTTCCTACAAAATAGAGCTGCTCTGCATTTTAAGTTAAAAAATTTGAGAACATAATGATAGATATGAATTTAGATGATAGAATGAATCAACATGGTATAACTTGACATCGCCAGAAGGTTCAGGTAATAAAAAGTTAGGAATTATTATGGGAGACAGAATGATTTTCGCACAAATTTTTCGCAACATTAAATGTCTCAAGTTCTTCTAACATTCCCTCGTTTAGGCGGTAACGAGGTACGACTTTACAGACACTTTCGAAATGGGAAAATATTCAGATGGTTTATTGATACTTACAAGGGTGTCCTAAAACCTTAGTGTTGCTACGATATCTTCTCAATTTATAATATGTACGCCTTGTGATCTAAGCAGTTAGAAATGTGGAATGCTCCTCTTTGAGATGCTGAAGACCACGAAGATTTTTGTATTTTAAATTTGTTGGGTCACACGATTTTTTAAAGCTTATTATAGGGTGTGTAAAAGGTATTTTAAAATTATAGGCTGTATTAAAATTATAGGCTATATTTTTAAACAAGATATCTTTTTTTTCTTCAGAATAATTAAGAAACGAATGTTTGCGCCATTATTCAACTTATTTTTTAGTTGAGTCGATTAGTAGTTTGTATCTTACGTGTACTAATAAACCTTATTCACCTTCACGAACAATTACATTTGGAATTTAATTTATATGAACAATTATATTTGGAATTCTAAATAATATTGATCCGTATCGTGTTATATAATCTCACCACGGGGCTTTTATTGGCAATATTTGACGGATATTTGGAAAAATAAATAAAGTGGTTTGTGTCAATGCTATATACTCATAAGCATGGTGTACGCCCCTTACTGGCATGTAGCGTAATAATTGCTAATAATACGCTAGCAGAAAACGCTACGCTAGCCGCTGGCGGCTATTATGGCCGCTCGTAGTCAGTGGTGATCGCTGCGTGGCTAGGGCTTCCGTAGAATCTATATTTTAATGCGGAAATCCTTTATTATATTACCGCGATGCGGTCACAATACTCGCCCGCAAGGCCCAGCAGCTTTTGTGCTAGTGCATTCTGTATTGATATCCCTAGAATTGTACAAACGGTGTTCTTACGTATTAACTTTGAGTTATATATATCTTATTAATTATTCTTCGTCATTTCAAAGATATTTAAAAAAAACTGAGATCATGTTTACAATGAATAATTATTGAACAAACGGAAACATTATGAACGTATTTGACAAATGATTGACTACGCGAGATGACAGATGGTCAATATACTTACCAGTAGGAAAAATTCATACGATTTCGCTAATATGCTTTTTCTTACTCGTAATAAAGACAATATACACTTCATTTCAAATTGAATATATATTTGCCTACTGTTGTTGAATATATAAAAGAGAAAAGATTTAAGTAATCTTAACCTAGTAGAGACATTAAAACACGTTCGACATATTCGCTATTTTGGCGAATTTTTTCTTACTGGCAATGATACTTACATATCCAAATACAGATCCAATAGCAAATCCAATAGCGATAGCGACGAAGCGTAATCACATAATAGGATATATGAGTAGGTAAATTAATTTTAAAATGATTTCATAAAAGTAAAGTAAATAATTGAAGTTATGAAAAAAACCTAGAACTTGTGTATGTTGTAATCTGATTATAAGCTAGTCGCCTTAACCACTGTGCCACTGTGTTGCGAAATGTGTGGATATAACTGTATTAATTTAAAGTGTTAGCATAATATACATGAAAATAAATTTTAGCGCTTCATACAATATTTAGTAAATATGAATTAAATATATTAATTATAAAGATATACATATAAATCATTTTATCGAAAATATTCAAATCTGGAATTTGGAAAGAGATCCAGGTTTGAATCCCGGTGGCGCAACAACAATATTTTTCGATAAAATTGATTTTATATGTATATCTTTCTAATTAATATATTTAATTAATATTTAAAATATCACAGACCGTCTGTTCTGATTAATTACAACTTCACAATTAGAATGTGTTCAACTAATAAATATTTAGTATTACAAAGTTTGTTTCCCTTGTTTTTGTTTTGTTTGTTAGTTTTTCTTCCGTGAATCCGTAGTACGCTTTTATTTGCACATAGTTTGTGTTTGTTTAACCAAAGTCACGTCATTATTTATGAAAAGTTCTATGCAGATGAAGAATTTTGTTGGCTTATGTATCGTAACTGGCTTCGTTCTGAAACTAATAATGAGCTGTTTAACAAATCTTTTTTACCGTTTTTATATTTTCCATTAAAATAACACACGTACGCGCTGCTCTCTTTCGCTTGTAATACTCATTTAGCTTTTTAAACATAATCAAAATCCACTATTTGAAGGCTTCAGAGGCCAAACCGCCATTATTCATATTGGTATTTGTAATTGATTTTAAATATAACAGAGCAGAGATTTAAAGCTGATTTGCTTTAAAGAGGAACATGTCTTCAAGAGCAGTTATTAATTGTAAAATATTCAATATCTGCAAATTGTACATAATGGTTTTATAATCTATTTAGTTATTCATCTTTGTTTACCACTTAATGAGTAATTTAAAACAACAATAAAAATTAGAATGATATAGGTGCATATAAAAACAATTTATCGAAAAAATATTTTTGTAGCTACTGGGATACAATTAATACAATAATAATTATTATTATATTTAATTTGTATTAAAAATATCACAGACCTATATTTTATAAAATTGCAATTTCATAATAATTCTCCTTAAATTTTTTAAACATCAACCAGCGTTGCCATTGTTGCCTTGTAATCATTATCAAACACATCCCCTTCTATTTTCGGCAATTGGATTATAGTGGCGGTTTTGTTCCTGAAATTGATATTTTTGAGGTGAAATACTTAAATAAAGAATATTCTAAATGTACATTTTTGCTTGTTATCAAATAAAACCGATAATCTATTTACTGACGATGTAATTGAATGGTAAAATTTGATACGTTGAAAATATTATCTACTTAATCGTTGTACGAAACCAAATATTGGCTTTTTATAATAACTGAGCACGTTGTAAAGTCATTTGTGAGAAAAATAAATAAAACAGAACGTTTAATATAATAGTAAACGATTTACAAATAATTGCCATAAAATATAACCAATGTAAAAGAAATATTGAAAATAATATTCGTTATTTTTAGTATGGATAATCGCTTTGACATAAAGGCTGTTAGCTATTTTCAAGTTTAATATTAAATAAAAAAAAACTACAATGTTATTCTCATATTTTATTTATACAAAATGGAGTTTAATAATGCAGATTTTACGTTATATAAACAATATCGTCTAAATGCAGTCCATTTTTCTCAAGACACTCTTGCAATCGGACTCTTAAATTTGGGAACACGCGAGACCAAAGCGTTGGTTCAATGGCAGCAACTTCACGGTGAATGTTTTCTTGTAGGGCCTGAATTATTTGAGGATTGTTGCTGTAAACTATCGACTTGAGGTATCTCCACAAAAAAAGTCGCACGGTTTAAAGTCCGGTGACCGAGGTGTCCAGGGTATGTCTTCGTACTTGTTGATAATTTTTTTGGGAAAAATTCCCCTCAGCTCCTCCATTAAAATTCTAACTGTGTGTGAAATGGCGCCGTCGTGCTAAAATTGTGTTGTTATTAAACTCGGGAAACAGCTGCAGTTGCGGTACCAAAAACTCGTCGATAATTCGGCAATATACGTCAGCAGTGATAGTCTCTCACTGGTCAAAAAAATAAGAGGCAGAAATTGCACACCACACTGTCGTTTTTGGACAATATAAACGTTTTTTATGACGTTCCTTCGGGTTGCCAGAGCACCAGTATCTCGCGTTCTGTTTATTAAAATAGCCATCAATATGAAAATATGCTTCGTCAGTAAACAATATGTTTCCAAGCGTTCGTGCTGTTCCAAAACTTTCCAGGATCGTTCTCGCTAAGGTTTCACGTAAAGAATAGTTATTTTCGTTGAGATACTGCACGATTTGCAGTTTGTATGGGTGAAACTGTAGTTTCTTTTTTAAAATAATGTACAATGTTGATTTTTTTATTCCAGTACAGGCTGCAATCTTTTTTATCGATTTACGCGGATTGCGCATAATTTCACATCGAACTCGAGCCACATGTTCTGGCGTCGCTGCTGACGTTGATGGTCCCGGAAGAGTTCGGTTAACCATTGTCCCGTCTTGTCTGAACTTTTGAACCCATCACCGGATAAGTTGTGTGCTCGGCCCATCACTTACTCGTCTAATATTAAAGTGAGTACAAAAAGCGCGACGCGCACGAACAAAGGAATCACCGAACTTTAAATATTGCTCAATCCCGAACGCACGGTGCGCTCCCGACCAGTGACTCATTGCGACTGAGAAATACGCAAATTACGAGCGTCGAATAATACCCCTCTTACTTGCGTCACCCTAATAGTTTACGTGGAATTACAATTTAATCTTGAAATTTTTCCGCTGGACACCCTTTATAATAATAACTAAAAATGATTTTCTGGAAAATTTTGTGGTTGTCGTATTTAAAAAAAAAACATGCGAACAATACATGTCATTTGTGTCAATCGTGCTGTGCTTCATTGTCATTTATCGACACTTCACCCGTTTCACCCGAGGGCAATTTTTATTTAACAGCAACGCATTTCAAAGGCGGACTTTTAGTGTTCACTTGCGTATCGATACTTTGAGGACCTTCTTTGTTAAAGTTACCTCTTTTTAACACATATATATATATTTATATGCTCAATAAAGAAAACTAGCGTGTGCGAGAAATAAATATTTTGTAAAATTCATCAAAATTACTTAAAAAGTCAACGAAAACGGAATGAACAGAAAGATTTTAATGCTCTATCTGAGTACGATAATTTTGCATGAAGTCGATTCAAAATTAATAGATCGTAGTGAAAAGTTCGGCGTGCACCAGTATCGCGTTCAGGAATATTTTCTTGATTTGAAATACATCCATCAATTTATCAATACTATTGTGATAGTGGAAGACCATCAGGCTCCGGAGATACCGCCGAGCGACTTCCAGGAAGATTTGATAAACTTAATTCGCAAGTTCAAGCCCCTGCCGGTGGTGATATTGAGCTCCCAAACTATAACAAACAGCTCGGCTCATCGATTTAAGTCATCAGTTTATAAAAAAATGATTGAAAATTTAAGGAAACAAGTGTTAGTTGCCATATTTCAAACATTACAATCGCTCAATTTCGCGATGGATAACCCGAAATGGTATATATTCGACAAAGCCAGAAGATGTAACTTTATTCTCGTAGTAACAAGTAACGAATTACCAGGGGTGGAATGCTTTTCGGAGAATTTTTCTCAAAAGTTAAAGGAAGTGATGGGAGAATATTTCGAGGTAATGTGGAAACGCTTCAATCTAATTGAAGTACTCATAACGTTTCCATTTTTGTGCGGTAACGAACTAATTCTGAGATATGACTTTACCGAAACCTTTCGAAGCGGAAATTATTCGGAAGGTGTGACGATACTCACGAAACAAATCCTCGAAACTGAAGCTCCCGCGTTGTTGCATCAGTACAGCGATTTCAAGAAGTATCCTCTGAAAATAAACTTGTTTACTAGAACCCCAACACTAGTTGACGAAATGCCCGAAACCTTTCTGGAAAGTTATTTAAGAAATGATATAAAAGATGTGAAAAATGTTGGAGGACTCGATGGTCTTATTCTAGGGAATATGATAAAATCGTTAAATTTTGAACCGGTCATCAACCCACCTACTGACGGTGGCTTTTATGGATACAAATATGGTAATGCGACATTTTCTGGGAGCTTAGGCGACATAATTCACAGAAGAATGGACATTTCTTTGAACGCCCGCTTCATCGAACAGTACCACACGCATGACATTGAGTTTACCTATCCGATATTTTCCGACCAGTTTTGTATTTTGGCCCCAAAAGCGTTGCCAGTTCCTCAATGGATGTCGATATTTTTGATATTTAGTCTAAAAATTTGGGCATTCATACTTTTATTCACTGTGTTATCAGGCTTTCTGTGGTGGTTCATGAAAACAAGATTATGTCAGGATGATTCTAAGAGAGATGACCAAATTTTCTATTTTTACTACATTGAAATTTGTCTCATTCTCATATCGAATCCAGTAAGACTACCCGAGAAGTTTCGGGAACGAATGTTCATTTCCCTCTGCCTTCTCTTCAACTTGATCGTTGTTGGAGCCTTCCAGGTCAGTCTTATATTCGTGATAATTTATTAAATTATTATGTATTACTTAATACACCGACCGGTTTCGGAAAATACCATTTCCTTCATTAGGATGTCAAATAAACGAACTAAAACCATCTATGTCAAATTGTTCTAATGTTTTTAAAATTATATTAAAAAAAAAAAAAGTTATTATGTCAACCTGACGAAGAAATGGTATTTTCCGAAACCGGTTGGTGTATTAAATACAACTCCTAAAGCTGTTAACAAACTTTTAAATAATCTATATTAAAAACCACAATGTAAAATTTGCAACAAATATTAATATAATAGTGACTTAAGTCTCGTTTCAGGAGACTAACAAATTAGTCTTAGTTTCGTAGCACACGCTTTAAGCCTAGTTAGAAAATGGTAAGAATATAAATAATAAATAATCCATTAAATTGGTTTTTAACCACCGAGTTCATTATGTTCACCAACTGGTTTCGAAAAACAACTTTTCCTTCATCAGGGTGATAATGAACCAAAAGATATTTTTCAAAACCGGTTGGTGAATATAATTAACCCTGTGGTTAAAATTCAAGGTAATGAATAGTTTATTATTAAAAATAAATTACACAACGTGTTAGCATTTAAAAAAAAAAAAGTAATATTATTAATGTAACGTGTAGGTGCGGAGCGAGTATTTTTTTATAAAAATAAAAAAATATTAGAAAAAAGCGCGGTTGTTGTGAACGTCTGGGTTAATTGAAATAATGCACTTCATTATAATATTAATATTTAATGATTTAAAAAACGTGAAACATGTTACTGTTTGCAATTGTTGTAAATGTATATTATTATTATATTGAAATAATGCATTTCATTATTATAACATTAATATTTAATGATTTTAATAACATGAAACAAATTACTTTAATTAAACGATGCCTCTTTCTCTGCAGTTCGGTGCCCATTACTGGGCATAGTGTTTCTGAATGTCAAGGCCCGTTTCCACGATGATATCTCAATGAGACTTTAATTTTTGGAGTCGCTCTAGGTACGTACGTACTGGATTCGTCATTCTAATCCCCGCGCAAAACACATGGGCTGATGATTCATTGTCGCTTCGCGCTGAATTCTTCACTACCCTTTATGCATTCTCGAGTCGAATCTTCGAGAGTAATTTCATCCACGGGTACGAGCCGTTATCCTCCTTCCGTGGATGCTTTAACTATCCGTCTTAATTATTATATTTTCTGCGGCGTAGAATGAGAATGTTCGTACCAACTCTAAGCACGCAGAAGGTAGTATGATAACCTTGAAGGTGTTTTATGGCGAAAGATATTTTTTGATTCGCCCTCGTATGTACAATTGTAAAAGGTTTAAAAATAACTTAAATTGGTTGGCAACTAAGCGATAGAAAAACTGTGAATATATAATAAATTTATAAGTACTTATATAATATCTACATCTATGTGCAATTAATTAATAACCAGACATTTAAAATTACCGCGCCATTCTTACAATATATGTAGGTGAATAGCTCTTAGGTTTAAAAAAAAAATCATTAATAATTAGAATTATAATTACACAAATTAATTTGGTAGTTTCTTAGTAGAGAATTATCTCAACAAGTATCTCAATAAATAAATTGGCTGGTTTTTACCGTTTTGTCATCAACTCATTTTATTTTTACCGATCGAGACAAGTGTCATCCGCATACACGCGCCTTACACACGAGAGCGGCAGAGTGTTTTCGTAAGTCTCGTAAATCTCTAGATCAAAATTTCAACAGAGATTTATCTCATCTAAATCTATGACACTCGTAATATTCCATTTCATGGGAACGGGTCCTACACGTCGCGCAATTAAAACAAACGAGCACTCGGAGCGGTCGCGCTAATTACACCCCTCACAAAAGCGATACCTGAAATAAGGTAGTCACTATCACGCTAGAAGTATCCAAGCCACAAACAAATATTTAGAAGAATAAATTAGTAAATTTGAAGTTGTCGCGCATCACATTCAAAATTTTATTCATTATTCTGTAATACTCGTA
This sequence comes from Eubasilissa splendida, assembly GCA_031772225.1. NCBI lineage: Eukaryota > Metazoa > Arthropoda > Insecta > Trichoptera > Phryganeidae > Eubasilissa > Eubasilissa splendida. Next base: position 20,781,185 of record CM062856.1, read on the forward strand.
TGCGGAGAAAAAGCCAGTATAAAATGACACGATTGGTTATTTCAGGGACAACTTAGTACGGCTTACAGCACCGTGTCGTATTACTCAGACATTCACACGTTGGAGCAGCTCGATGCATCAGGGCTCTCCATAAGTAGTGCGAAAAACAAGGACATCTTCGGCGTGAACATCAGCACTGCCGGTAACAATTTGTCGAAAAAAATCAAGGAATCTAGCGGCGTCAACAATGGAGTGTTGGAGAGGAACACGGCAATAATCGAGAGAAGAATTGACGCCGGGATTGTAATACAACTCGATTTTACAGGAGGCGATGGTAAACCGCTGATTCACATTGTGGAAGAATGCCCTAGAAGTTATCACCTCGCGTACATCGTCTATAAGGGACATCCATTCTTGAGACACATCAATATCTTTCTGAAAAGAATCGTGGCTGCCGGCTTGAATAATAAGTGGTATGACTTCACGGAGTACTCTCTCTTGCTGAGGTCCAGAATGGGTCAGACACACAACGCGTCAGAAAGAAAGTTGACATTGCTCGATGTTCAGACTTCGTTCATGTTCTTGGGGATTGGCTTGATGTTGTCAAATTTTATTTTTGCGTACGAGTTGATATGCTTCAGAAGGAAAAGACGTATAAGCGTTATCAATTCCTTTAAAAAAATAAATAACTTTTATGTAATTTAAGAAAGTTTTATAGTTTATTTTACGTTAATTTTAATTTTAGCACTGCTTTCAGAAAATGTAGAAAATTTGTAGTTTCAAAATATAATTAATAAATATGATTTGTTCTTTCGTTTTACTTTGTCAGGCCTTCCTTAATTTATTTACAAAACCGCATAAAATGTGGTCGGAATTACTGTCTCTACCACTGTTTACGCGTTTTTATACTTCGATAGGTAGGCCTGGTATAATATTTTAATATGTGCATTCTATTTGTGTGGATTTAAAAACAGCAAACAAAAGCGAAACGGCTTCTGGTGAGATACGATTTTCGGTTCGATAGAATATATTTACGGCCATGATATACAAACATTTTATACTGTATTTTTTATTGTGATAAAGTTTCGGAAGCTGATTATCAGAGTTTGAAGGTTCAAGACTGAAAAAGAGAGCGACCATCGGCGTCTACCAGCCCAGTTTCACAAACGTTAGTGTATTTTAATTTGCATGGATTGAATCAATAGAAAACACAATATCAATAGAAAACCTAGGTCTAGCTATCGAAGGATAATTACGGTAACAACCACAATACCGCTAGGTGCACGATCATGATGTCAGATCTCGTGAAACTAATTTTTCCTTACTCATAATAAGACAGATACAAGTTACATAATAAATGTTGTTTTAAACCTGTAGGAAGAGAATACAAAAATAGCACCTATGTAGCATACTAAACATGCATTCGTTAAGAATATAACTTTAACTGAACCTTGAATTATTTAATATACCGTAAGCAACAAAACGGGAAAATAATGAATGAAATAATTTAAAAATAAATATGATATCACCTGAATCACGTGACACTCGAGCCGTGTCGCGTGTCATGTGATTAGAACTTCGTTTACCTTGGAACCCACGCACTTCTGTACTTGTGCGATAGTTTAAGTATTATATTCATTCTTCTTGTTCGTGTTTTGTAACAAAACTTTTATATATATATATTTTACAGTGTTTCTAATTTCTCAACCATAATAAAGTGTATTTTGTAACATGTTACTCCACTAATTGTTTAATAATGTTTTTAATTTGCACCTTAATAGCATACCGAGACTGTCTGTCAGGGTCATTAACGGCATTTTAAAATAAATGAAATAAATAAATACTAAAGTTTTTAACACGTTGTTGAAAATCGAAAAAAAAAATTGTACTAATATACATATATATATATATCATACTGTAATTAAATTTATCTAAATTCATTAAATATAAAAATATTGCAGGTTTTACTAAAACACAACATTGTTTTCTTGTTATACCCTAAACTACAAAGAAATTTGATATTCGCTACAGATTTTTTTTTCTATTTAAGGAAAAATTATTGTAATAATTTCAACACAAACAAGTCAATTTTGACCAAAATGTTAGATGATGAGGCCTATTCTCAAAATTGCAATATTGAAATGAAGGTGATTGTCACACCAACCCTCAAAAATAGTGTTATATTTGAATGAGAGAGAGGGAGAGAGAGTGAGGGAGTGAGGGAGATAAACGTACCATAATCTGTCAAAACTATCTGTCTATTTTTGAGGGTTGGTGTAACAATCACCTTCATTTCAATATTGCAATTTTGAGAATAGGCCTGGATACCTTGTTGTTCCGAAGTCACGATTTGTTGCATTTTTATTTGACGTAACCCAACAGAATTATTACTTGGGCACCGCAAGAGGGGTGTTCAATACTATTAAATATCACATATAATTATTTATTTAATTTAATTTAGAATAAGATCGTAACACGCAGTAACAACCAGTGAATAAGTATGACATAAAATAAATGACACTTAGGTACTACAAAAAGTTTTTGGATGTCATCCAGGAAAACGACAATAAGTCATTATTTTAGTGGTAAACCAGTCGCTGTTTTTTTAAAATTATCCAAGTATTGATTTTGTGTCTTGTTATAGAAAGATATAATTATTTCGCGTCAATTTATTTATTTATTGAATGTAAATTATAGAGATCATTATCATCAGCCACTTCTGGATGAAGGACTTCTCATGACTCTGCTGTCTCCGGTCCTCTGCTGATCTTTGCTATGTCTCTCCAATACACTTTGGGTGTCTTCTAGGTCATTTTTTATCCCGCGGAAACCAATAAAGAATATTCTTTTTTTACAGGGGCAGACTTATAGTGTAAGGAACCTGTCTCACTGGATATTTTGAAGGTCCTCATTAGGGCCCCCTAAAATGAATATCATAATATCACAACACAACGTGAACTACGAACAACAATACAGATATAAAGGGTGAATATTATGTTCCAGGCCAATTTTGTTTGGGCGCTAATTTGGTTTGGCAGACATTTATTTGTCAGTTCGCATTTGGTAGTCGCTGAGAGTTGTTGATTACAATTTATTATGGAGTATCTAACGCCTCAACAACGTGTTGAAGTTATTAAAACATCAAAACAAAGACAAACTCGACTTTTGGGAAAAATCATCATGACCGACAAAGCTCATTTCGACTTGGCAGGTTTTGTTAATAAACAAAACTGCCATTATTGGGGCACTGAAAATTCTCAATTTATACACCGACGACCTTTACACCCACGCAGAGTTACTATATAGTGCGCCATGTGGGCCAGCGGAATCATCGCACCCTATTTCTTTCTGGATGCAAGAGGCAATGCAGTAAAAACTTCTTGGTGGCCGAATTGGATCCATTGGACCTGCAACACGTGTGGTTTTAACAAGACGGTGCCACCTCACACACAGCTCGACCTACGCTTGAAATTTTGATGAATGAAACAACATCGGCCTGGAACATAATATTCACTCTGTACGAGTAGAGACGATGTTTTAGATTAAATTGTCAATAATAATAAGTTTATAGTCTAGAGTTCCCGATTTGACAAAAAGTGCACATGAAATCATGAACCCCTGATGGCAGCCCAGTGCAGTCGGATTTGCAAGTATATTTGGAGCTAAAATAATGTGTCTACGTCTTATTTTTTTCAATCTCTTCTTTTTTTATTTTTATTTCTCTTTTCTCAGTAATTCGGGAGTCTTCTGGCAAGCGAGGCCCCTCGCAAATGCGACATTAAAAATCCGCCATTGTCCATAGATTAAATATGTCTCGCCCATTGTGACAATGACACCTTTCATCTTGGTGTGCGTTTTTACCAACGTATTCTTTTTCTGGGTCTTCTAACGATTCCCACGTTTAAGGTATTTAAACAAGAAAGGACGAAAATAATCTGAAATATTTCTACTGTGGGTGGAACGGCAGCTATGAAAATAAATATTCATGATTTGTGAAAATATTTATCTCGGACTTGAAGCATTTTATCAACCCTTCTATTTCATGATAATGTTTACACAAGCAAATGGTTTTGATTGAGATAAATATAATAATATTTTCACGGATGGCATAAAATGGAAAACCTTTCGAGTGTTTGGTATTTTGATAAATCATAATTTGATTTGAGTATTTGATAGAGTGATGTAAAATTATCAAGGGTTTGTGTAACGCGCGTCACACGTCATTTGATGATTTATTAAAGATTGTTATGACGTTGCAATTTCAGAACAATTATTGCAATATTAACTTGATTGCTTTTAAAAATTGAATAATATATGTGTCAATTATAAAAAAATTACAGAAAAAAAAAATTTGTTAAAAACGTAGTCGGTTGATATTATATAATGCATTTCCCTGGATAGAAAAGATTCAGGTTTGAATCGCAGTAGCAATCAAACAATATTTTTCGATAGATAGATTGATTTCTTTAATTTATATTGATAATATTTTATGTCAAATATTATAATGAAGATTGGGTTTTGAGATACTGTTCAATGATTGTGGTAGAATCCTAATTAATTTAATTAAGAATTTATAATTTGTAATTGCAGGATTTTCAGAACTACAACCATCCACGAATTTCAAAATACTTCACATGTCTACGTCTATTCTGGATACATTATTTTTTTCACTAAGTAAACCAAATTATAAACATTCGAAAGATACTGAAGAATTCAGAAATTCTAGTTTTTGATGGATACACAAGAAAACATGTAATTATGACTGTACCGTTCAAAATGATTTGGCATGGATTATTTCTCATTTTTGTATTCTTTATTTTTCCAATTATTTCTGTTAATTACAAGATTTTAAATAAAAATCCAGAACAATCTTGGGCAGAGTTTAATATTAATGTGTCGGTTTACTTGAAATACACTCCGTTTGTTAATATTATTGAGGGAAGTGATTCGAAAAATAATTCCTACGATGTGAGAGATTTCCATGACTTTCTGACTAGATATCTCCAAATGACACGACTCATGACACTGAACCTGTGTAAACCAAACGAGTCGCGCGGTGTGAGAGATGACTGCCGCAATTTAAACAGAGCTGCATCGACAATCGAAATGAGTAGTATTTTATTCGTAATCTACGAGTCGCACAAAAACATTAATTTATCGTTCCACGAAAATCGCTGGGACATTTATCGCAGGACATCACCTTTCGCATTGTTCCTTATATGTATGGAGAGAGACTTTGGAGACGTTCCTTGTTCATCTCCCTTGATTACAATAACAAATGCTTTGAAAATAAAGTTTGGATACATATTAGATAAAATATGGAAAACATATCATGTTTTAGAAATGTACGTCTTTTTACCGCTGTTGTGCGGATCGCGCACAATTCTGAAATTCGACCCTCTGATACAGGGTGATTCTTCCAGCAGAATTCAAGTCATGACAGACAAGGTCTACCGCAGTGATAGTGCCTCATTCTCGCAGCTCATGAAAGACTTTAAAAAATATCCACTGCGCATTAATGCATTTCAAAGAGAGCCTACACTCGTTAGTGATATTCCCAAGTCTTTGAAGGAATCTTACTACAGCAGAGACATTGAAAAGACCAAGTATCTGGGCGGAGTGGACGGATTCTTCATAGGAAATCTTGTGAAGAAGTTAAATTTTGAACCGATATTTTCAACACCGGCAGATAAACAGGATTACGGGTCAAGACTGCAAAATGGCACATTGACGGGAAGCTTGTCAGATATCGCGAACAAGCTGGCGGATATATCAGTAAATGCCCGCTTCTTTAAAGAATACAAAACTGATCAAATAAGATACACGTTTCCAATTACCATAGATCATTTCTGTTTGGTCACTCGCAAGGCTCAAAAAATTCCAAACTGGCTGAACATATTGCAAGCGTTTAATGTAAGCACGTGGTACGTAATATTTGCGACTGTCACCGTTCTTTGTGTCATTTGGTGGGCCGTAAAGACTAAACTGAGGCTGATGGTCGAGAGGAGGCACATCGATGACTACAATGTCATCATAGATATCCTGTCTTTGATTGTCAATCAGCCAATTATATTACCGTCTCAAGCTGGTGAGAGAGTTTTCATCACTGTCTGCTTATTCTTCAATCTTCTCGTGGTTGGTTTATTTCAGGTAAATATTGTACTAAAATATAAACACTTAACTACTTTTCACATACACGATTATATTTTGCACATCTGATGGATTACAGAATCACCGATCAATACATAAACATAATTATATTAAAAATAAATTAAATATGAATTAAATATATTAATTATAAAGATATACATATAAAATCAATTTTATCGAAAAATATTGTTGTTGCGCTACCGGGATTCGAACCTGGATCTCTGTCAAATGATGGAACGATTAAATGTATTAATTTCAAAAAGGTAACATATAGGGTCGAAAAATTGTCGCTAAAAATAATGCCGCTGTAGCTTAGTTGGATAAAGCACCTCCCCCGGTTAGGGAAGAGATCCAGGTTCGAATCCCGGTAGCGCAACAAAAATATTTTTCGATAAAATTGATTTTATATGTATATCTTTATAATTAATATATTTAATTCATATTTAAAATATCACAGACCGTCTGTTCTGAATAATTACAACTTCACAATAAGAATGTGTTCTCCTAAACAAAAAAAAAAATCATTTTTGTCTATTCGAGTGACTTCTATTTAAATATATTTACAGTAAAAACGAATGATGAGCGATTTTACCCTACGCCACAGACAGACGAATTGAATCTAGAAATTTTAGTTTTTTTTTATCGACATCTTCGAGTTGAAGGCGCAGAATTATAAAAGTTTTTTTATATTTTTCATCTATTGAATTAGTTTAAAATTTTTTATATAATAAAATACCGCCCACTAGATTAAATATACATACGGGACGTTGATTTTACGGCTTTTGTAGAGCTAATAAAATTTTAATATGTAATTAAAATTGTTTTTTAAATATTCTCGCTATTATTCATGAGAATTAAAAATGATCAACAAATCGAGATTTATAAATAGTAATTAAACGTATTAAATATTTGCTAAATTACTTTGTGGCAATATATTATATAAATAATAAGAAAGACATGAAGAACATTTGGCTATAAACATTTCCATAGTTAAAAATAAACTAGAATTTAACATATTTAGTACATATACGTCTCAAAAATTATCAGCTTTTTATTCCATACTTAGTAGACTAGTTAATGTATCCCTTATCCATAAATAACTTCGAAATAGAATTTAATATTAAACAATTTTGAATTAATAATGGTTATAATACTAAATTTATAAATAAATTTGTTAAACAAAAAGTATAAGACAAAGTTTATTTTATCATATGTTTGTCCACAAATAATTGATAGTGAGAAGAAGTGGAGAAAAATCGCGTTTTTAAATAATCATACTTCAAATTTAATTATAAAAAATATCCCAAACTAATAATAAATAATAAATGATGTATTAAATAACAAGGGTAAGGACGATATTTAAAAAAATCGGGGGTCTACAAATTAATTTGCAATTATTGCAATAATTTTTATAATTTATCTTTATTAACTTGCAGAAATTTCTATATTAGGAATTAAGAAGTACTTGAGTTGTCTAAATAGCAACTGTAAATTAAATAAATGTTGATGTCTCAATAAATAGTGGTTTTATATAAAGCGTTTTTCTCATTATTTATAGTAATTAAATTGTTTACTCAATAAATAAATTTATTAAAAAAAATAATATTAATTTTTATGATTTTCTTAAAAGTTTTACCTGAAGGTAGGGGTGGATTTATGCGCAAGGGCCTGTCGCATTGAACAGTTTGGGGGGGTTCTTGTCTCCAGACAAAATGATACAATACAACGTGAACTACAAACAGCAATTCAGATGTAGAGACGATGTTTTAGATTAAACAATCAATAATAACAGACCCGAAGCCTAGTGCTCATGAGCATTGTTTCCTCTAACGTATGCGGGTGTGCGCGCACACACGGTTTGGCACCATAGCGCACACAGAAAAATATAGCATGCGCACAATTTTTATCGAGACTTATTCTTCATGTGCCGCTTACTATCGAAGATTGGCGACCATGTTTCAGTTTGTTAATTTATCCTGTATCCCATAATGAGTTGTAAAATATCACATTTTTCACGTGACCTGAGTATGCAGTGAGCTTTCCTCGAGAGTTGTTATTAGTTCTCTTGACTTAGTCATGTATCTCAATACGTCTTAATTAGAAATGTGGTCAGCCCAGGCCCTACCAGTAGCCCTATACTGACATGGTAATGTTTTTATTATTTTCTTTCCCAGCGCACAAATTGGTCCTAGTTCAATAAAATTGCAAAAAAAAATTTATGCTCCTGAGATGATCCTTAAAAAGACCGAATTTACACGAAGTCCCGAATAACCGACAGCAGTCATATCTGCCAGTATTTTTGAGGCGTAAATAATGTGTCTAGGTCTTATTTTATTTTTTAACTTGTATGTTTACAGTATTTCATTTTTACATCAAAATATTACACAATGGTTTTATTTCGACTTTACCTTCAGTCAAATATGAAATTATTATTTGTTAGTTATATGTCAGTGCATAAACACCTATTCTATTTTCAGGGGTATTTGACTACCGCTTATACAACAACGAGATATTACAAAGATATCGATACGCTGCAAGAAGCGTACGACAGCGGGTTGAAGGTCGCCTCGAGCATCGACGATTTGTTCGGAGCCGACATCAGTCCTCTCATGAGCAGCCTCGGCACGAGGATAGTGGAGTACGACCTGCCCACTATCGCGATGGTGGAACCCTTGAACTTGTTCACCGTCGAGCGGTACACCGACGCCTCGGTCATGATAGAGAGAAATTACACATCGGCCGGCGGGGAACCGAGGCTGCACATCGTACAAGAATGCCCCCGTTTCTACTACTTGAACTACATTGTTTACAAAGGATACCCGTTTTTGAGCCAAATCAACCGATTCATTATGTCCATAGACGCCGCCGGCTTACTAAACAAATGGTACGATATCACGAGCTACTCGTTGCTTTTGAAACACAGGCAGGAACAGGAACACGACGATGAACACAAGCCTTTGACTTTGAATGACACGCAGGCTGCCTTTTTCTGTCTAGTTATTGGACAATCCATATCTATTTTTATTTTCGGTTGTGAGCTTTTAAATAATCGTTTTTTGAAACGATTGAGAATACGAAGGATGCAAATTAATTCTTAGTAAATATATTATTTTTTCATTGTCACGATTAGAAGATATCACTAGTTCTTATTTGATTTAAATGAAACATTTTTGAAAAATTGATCTATTATATGTTTTAAATATGAATTAAATATATTAATTATAAAGATATACATATAAAATCAATTTCATCAAAAAATAAAAACATTGTTGTTGCGCTACCGGGATTCGAACCTGGATCTCTTCCCTAACCGGGGGAGGTGCTTTATCCAACTAAGCTACAGCGGCACTATTTTTATCGACAATTTTCGACCTTATATGTTACCTTTTTTTGATATCAATACATTTAATCTTTCCATCATTTGACAGAGCCATCTACCTTAGTTTTACAGAATCTCAAATACCTTTGAGTGAATCTGATAGTAGAAGCTAGAATTATTAATTCATTTTTATTAAATTTTGGACACATTGATACAACTTTATTATTTTTAGGAGAACACATTCTTATTGTGAAGTTGTAATTATTCAGAACATAGTTCTGTGTAATCCCGGTAGCGCAACAACAATGTTTTTATTTTTTGATGAAATTGATTTTATATGTATATCTTTATAATTAATATATTTAATTCATATTTAAAATATCACAGAACTATGTTCTGAATAGTTACAACTTCACAATAAGAATGTGTTCTCCTAAAAATATTATATGTTTGTTAATAATTCTGATTCGCCATCATGTGTAAAATGGCAACCTATGGCTGAACTAGAGAAAAAAGTAAAAAAAAATTACATTATTCTTAGGTCTAGTGCCGGATAGGGTTCTTGGGTATAGGAATGTAAAAAACATTTTTTTGTTTTATTTGACAAAATAATAAAAAATGTTTTGTTTCAAGCTTGTGTTTTAAAGGCGACTAATTTCAGAGCGAGAGCTTGCTATATTTTTGTTGAGGAAATTCGGAAACGATCATTCTGAGACTCTTAACTCCAACATAAATAGGGATTATATTACAATATAAGAAAAATAAATATTAAGGTTCTATTAAAAAAAATACAAAATCTGTTTTACACAATTGATATTCAAAAACATTTTTTATGTTTACTTTTAGTAGTTGTTAAATAATAGAAAAATGTAAGACACATTATTATATATTAAAAAAAAAATTATAGATGGTCCCAAACAATCACGATGTATTCAAATAGTAAAGAGTGTTCAACGGAAAATTTTCAAGTTTAACATTAAATAAAAAAAATCTACAATGTTATTCTCATATTTTATTTATACAAAATTGAGTTTAACGATGTGAATTTAACGTTTTATAAACAATATCGTCTAAATGTCGTCCATTTCTCTCAAGACACTCTTGCAATCGGACTCTTAAATTTGCGAACACGCGAGAGCCAAGCGTTGGTTCATGGGCAGCAAGTTCACGACAGGTATTTTCTTGTAGGGCCTAAATTGTTCGAAGATTGTTGCTGTAAACTCTCGACTTAAGGTATCCCCACAAAAAAAAGTCGCACGGTGTAAGGTCCAATGACCGAGGTACCCAGGGTATGTCTCCGTATTTGCTAATTAATTTATTGGGAAAAATTTCTCTTAGCTTTTCCGTTGAAACTATAGCTGTGCGTAGAGTGGCCCTGTCTTGCTGAGATTGTGTTCCGTTGTAGAACCCGGAAAACAGCTGTAGTTGCGATACCAAAAACTCGTCGATCATTCTGCAATACACGTCAGCAGTGACTGTCTCTCGCTGGTTAAAAAAATAAAGGCCAATTATCCTCGGGCAAAAATTACACACCACAATGTCGTTTTTGATGGCATTCTCTTGGGTTGTAGAGACACCAGTATCTCATGTTTTGTTTATTAATATAGCCATCGATATGAAAATGTGCTTCGTCAGTAAACAATATGTTTCCAAGCGTTCGTGCTGTTCCAAAACGTTCCAGCATCGTTCTTGCTAAGGTTTCACGTAAAGAAGAGTCATTTTCGTTAAAAACTGCACGATTTGAAGTTTGTATGGATGAAACTGTAGTTTTTCTCTCAAAATAACGTACACTGTTGATTTTTAAATTTTTTATTACGCATAATTTCTCGTCGATCTTGAGCCGCATGTTCTGGCATCGCTGCTGATGTTGAGGTTCCCGGAGGATATTGGTTAACCATTGTCCCTTCTTGTCTGAACTTTTGAACCCAACACCGTATAAGTTGTGTGATGATATACACGTCGAATATTAAAGTGTTTACAAAAAGCGCGACGCTCATGAACCAATGAATCACCGCACTTTAAATATTGCTCAACCGCGAACGCGAGCGGTGCGCTCCCGACCAGGGACTCATTGCGACTGGCACATACGCAAATCACGCGCGTCGAACAATACCCCTCCCACTAACCTCACCCTGATGGTTTACGAGCAATTACAAATGAAATTGAAATTTTCCCGCTGAACACCCTATAGTATTAATATTTAAAAAAAAACTAATATTCAAGCGAAGACTGCCGTCTTAAAAATTTTCACGAATTAACTTTGATATAATTTTTATTGTCGTTAAACCTTAACTGAAAATTCATATATTAATTTCGGTTTCAACCCAAATTCTATGAATATCCAACATCAAAAAAAATAGAATTACTTTGATAGAATTAAGTAGATCTTGCAAAGTTTTCAAGAAATAATAATTACCAAGTTAGCACATCGGTTGATGTTAAAGGTTACCTAAATACATGTAACGCAGATATGTTCAAGTACTGCCAGGCATTTGGCGAGCTGCTTTAATTCTGCGACTACATGGGCGAGAAATGTGTATGTAGGTATGTTTTAATTACATACTTGATGGAATATTTATTGGATGCCTATCAAAAATATATCGTTATCAAGCGAAAATTTGGCATATTTATTGCGTTACAGCATTCGCCTCGTAAATCATTTAACCTTTATCACAATGTCTGTTTTGGAAATCGTTATACGGACGTACCTACGGCAGGTACTCAATATTGGTATCGTCATCCTATTATTATTGAATTATTATTAAAGTTACATAGTGAATTAGAAAGACTTTTTGATTTTTGTATCAGGAGATATTTTTAAACTTGGTTCTCGTCAGAAGTGAATCGGTGCATTAATGGTATTTTTTGTAACTATAGAAACTGAGTTGAAAATTTCGCATTAAAAAAAAAAAAAAATTATTGTTAAGGAGAACATATTCTTAATGTGAAGTTGTAATTATTCAGAACATAGGTCTGTGATGTTTTATATATCAAGTTGTATCAATGTGTTCAAAATTGAATAAAAATGAATTGATAATTCTGGCGTCTGCAGTCGGTTTACTTAAAGGTATTTGTGATTCCGTAAAAACAATGTAGATGGCTTTCAAGTAATGGAACGACAGATGTATTAATTTGAAAAAGTGTAATATATAGGTTCGAAAGTTTGTCATGAAAAATACTGGCGCTATAACACAATTGGTAGTGAGTGTACTTCCTCGGATTGGAAATATAAATCCAGGTTCGAATCCCGGTAGCGCAAAAACAATATTTTTCTACAAAATTGATTTTATATGTATATATTTATAATTAATACATTAAATTAGTATTTAATATATTTATTGATTAACGGACATTTGGGTTTATACATTAATTTTTAAATATTTACATGTAGTATATATACATTAATATAGTAATTACAAAGACAATTTTTGTAATATGTTTAACAAGTTTTTGTTCTCAATCTCATTTTACTGAATTTAATAAAGTCTTTGTCATTAATATCCCTTCAGTATAACATATATACGTAAAAATAATTATAATAAAAAATCAAATAAAAATTCAGAAACACGTTTAACAATAATATCAATACATACTTCATTTTAGTTTTTTTTTAAACATTTCAAACTATTATAATAGGAAAACAAAAACTTTTTTTGATATTGATAAGGCTTCGGCCATAATCCCAATAGTTAGGTAAGTTAGTTAGACAAGTGGTTAGGATAGTGATTACGGTAATGGTTAGAAAAATAGTTATACTTGTATTAGTACAAGGTGTCACAAAAGTCTTTTTCATAACAAAATATTGGAAGGGTTTAATAAAAAAAATAAATTTGCATTTAAGTACAGTCCCTGGGAATTTATTTCTTAAAAATTATGTTTTTTAATGTGATCCGTTATTTGGCTGGTACTCTTCTAAACGGAAGGCAAAATTTCTGAGAACTGCTCGGCACGTATTTTCCGTAATCGCTGTCATTTCTTCTTGGATATATTATATTAATTGGTTCAGAGAGGGATGATTGTTACTGTATACCTTTGATTTAAGATAGCCCCATAGGAAAAAGTCCACTGGTGTTAAGTCAGAGTTACGTGGAGGTCTGATTATATCACTTTGTGGGGATATCAATTTTCTAGGGAAAATTTAATGAACAACTGGTTAGGACACGCTCCATAGCGACTGGATTCCCAAGGATGCGGGGCTAGCGATTGGCATACCCCCCACCTCTCTACCGCTCATTGCGTTGGTGCAGCGAATGAACCAAAATGAAAAAGACTTTTGGGACACTCTGTAGTTAGGTTAGGTGAGTATAATTAATCATCAAATACAGAAACACTTTTATTACACACTATTATTTTCCTCACAAATAAAATTATTATTATTTTCTCCACAAATAAAATAATAATTATTTTCTTCACAAATAAAATATTTACTTTATTTGGCAGGATTTTGGCATTTTGAGATTCTAGGTTTGGGAAATTTGACTTATGGTTGTGCCCTATGAGTTATTAAAGGTCAAAATTATGACTCAAACGCTTATAGACGTGTCCAGCGAACATAAAACCTACGAAACCATATAAATTCGAACAAGCACAGAGCCACTAAAATTTTAGTCTAATGTTAAGATAATAATAATATAAGTAAAGATGGAGGTATTGAGTAGGTATACAATACATATAATCGTATTTAAATATTTATACGCAATTTGATCTCTCTCTCTCTCTCTCTCTTATCAGGTAGATTTATCATTTTTTGTTGCCCTATTAGACTTTATGTTGTCCTTTTAATCGGACTCCACCTTATTATTTTCACTTTTTATACTATTATCCCAAATTAATAAATCCCATATTAACCTATTATGGCCCGTGTCCATATATGAGATTATTATGAGACATGGTTATGCTCCCGTTAGATTCTTTGGAAACAACTCTCGGCCTTTGTAGTACACCGTGTATATACCGAGTCTCAGATATACGTCGTCTCGCGCCTCACTGAACTGACATTTGACCATTGATGTTCCGTTCGGCAGTTAGGTGAATTTGAATCTCTTTAGCAGCATTTAAAACGAAATCTTTGTAAAAAATAAATAGTTGTACGTATCTATGGTTCGCCCGTATCGAGTCTCAATATTAAATCGAACGTCGCGCACATTTAGCTTTGTTCCTTTCTACCAATGTTTTGCTGATCTTTGAGTTGATCTCCAGATTAAAATATCAACGTGTGTGCGGTATTAAGACATTTCTCAACTGATGCTGATCTTAGTACAGTGAGTAAGATAAAGAAAATATCACATAGGTGGTTTGGTCATATGGAACGAATGAATGAGGAGAGAATGGTAAGAAAGTATATGACGAAAGTGTTGATGGTACCAGAAGTAGAAGACATCCGCGGAAAAATTGGCGTGACCAGGTAAACCAGATACTAGAGGACGATCCTATTAGAAGCCTCAATAATCGGCGAGCTTGTATGAGAAGATGTACGAATGTGGATGGTAAGTAAATAAGTTAACTAAATCTCGGAGATTTATCACATCGTGTCTCATTTGGTGGACACGGACCATCAAAGAATGAGGAATCCAGAGTGGGATACCTTCAAAGTACGCAAAGCAAATAAAAAGCAATAAATAAGTCATCATAATTCGTAAATTTTTATTTACACATTTTTTTGTATTTATTTAGGAGTTTTGTATATATTGCATGTGGTATAAAAAAATTGGCTTTTTGATATTAAAGACCGAGCATCACAGATTTAGAATGTGTAGTAGACAAACATAACCTCTAAAATAACTATGATTTAAGACTTTCATATCATTTTGAAGCGGTCTACTATCGCGGCAATATGTATCTCAGTACAAGACGTAACAAAGGGGTTATGAAAATTGTTCATATACGGATATTTGTCTGATATCCTTGTTTGGAAAAGCGGTCATAAAAATGCCAGCTGGATACTGCAGAATGTAAACACAATGGAAAGGTTTATGGCGACACTCTTCGTGGTTCATGAAATTAATAAACGGGAAATTAATAAGGGTATTCCTATTGAGCGGCGGAAAATTCGTCCTTTGTCGCGTAGGATTTATGTTGGGAGATAAAAATGAATGCTCCTCTTGTTTTTAAGACATCTTCGACTAATTGAAATAATTTACCATAAAGTCATGCCGGTTCTTCCTTCCCGCAGAACCATGAAGTGACGCATTCTATCTCTGGAGAAACATCTTAAAAAGCGTGTCAACGGGATGTCATTTTTATTTTGAAGATGATTCCGAGAGAGCGAATATGATCTCTGAATCGTGCTGGTTGTGGGAAACGGAGTTTCAAACTAATTTCACGCTCACGTAGTGTGCTGTAGAAACACTACATATTGAAGAATTGAATTCGTCCACTGCACTAAATGCTAGCAGTCCACTCTCGCCGAGGTGCCGAGATACGAGTGACGGTACCTTTGTACACTCTTCAGCTCGTCTCGGCCGAGGCTTCTCAAGTGAATCATTTTCCGAGGTGAGGTAACCAGACTGGTACAAAGTAGCCTCTCGGTTCTCGCCTAGCCTCGGTGGAGTTGCGGGATGGTAAATGGTTTAATGGCACTTTTTTTAATCCTCATGGTGAGTATGCATGGGATCCCATATCACAGGCTCACCTTGATATGCTTCAATTTGAAAAAAAAATTAAACCCGAATACAGTCATTTTTATTAGATAATATAAATGAACTTAAAGTCAAAACACTG
The DNA here is from genome assembly GCA_031772225.1 of Eubasilissa splendida. Classification (NCBI taxonomy): domain Eukaryota; kingdom Metazoa; phylum Arthropoda; class Insecta; order Trichoptera; family Phryganeidae; genus Eubasilissa; species Eubasilissa splendida. The sequence goes on from CM062856.1 coordinate 20,797,353, forward strand.
ACAATAATGTACTGAGGTTTTCTTGGGCTCTTGCTCTCGCCTCTCTTGTTCTTTGAGTCGTGCAGATAAACGACCGGGAACGAGGAGTGGACTAGGCAAGGCGCTACAAGTCGAGAGCTGTAGTACATTCTCGTGCACGATTCCTCTCGCGAGACTAGCAATTTCGTTGATTATTTGTTATGTTAGAAAACTGGCCAAATAAATGGTGTACTTTTCAGTAAACAACGCAAAATTGGTAACTTTCAAAGAGATTATAATATTACCTACTTTTGATAATTTAAAACTAAAAATATTTATGATTTATTACGTAAATCAACGGCATAGTGTATCACGAAGAAAATATATTTTTATTTCTATACAAATATTAAGTACATTTAGACACTATTTGGAAAATAAATTCATTATCAAAATACTCAAAATAAAAATGTCAGCACCTACGTCAGAAAAAAGTAAAATTACATATATTAATCATTGAAAATGATCTCAAACATTTTATGATATTGAATGGATGTAATGTAGTAGGAATATTCACAATAAATAAATAACTAGCAGAAAACACAGCCACGGCCAGTGTTTCCGTGCTGATTGCATTTGCTAAGAAATAGCCGCATCGTGGACAATGTTGTCTACTATGACATCGCGGACAATGTTGTCTACTATGACATCGCGGACAATGTTGTCTACTATAACATCGCGGACAATGTTGTCTACTATAACATCACGGACAATGTTGTCTACTATGACATCGCGGACAATGTTGTCCACTACGACGGCCGATGTTTCCGTGAAAACTAATGATGAAAATATAATTTAATATTATCATAAAAGGTGAAGTTGTTTACCACAATACACCATTAATTATCTAATTATAGCAAAAAAGTATCAAATTGGACGTATTCCACCGTTCCGGTGAGGTGTACATACAAGTCATCTGGCAATAGTATTCTCATTCTTCGTTCTTCACTTCATTTCATTCTTTATTCTTCTGCCGGCCTGGCAGTAATTATTTAAAAGGCTGGCTTTATTTAAAAAAAACTGTTTAAATAATAGTATAATAATATCTTTATATAAGTTGTAAAAAATTAAGATATGGATTTAATAAATAATAAATTATTAAGGAGAACACATTCTTATTGTGAAGTTGTAATTATTTATAACACAGTCTGTGATGTTTTAAATACTAATTTAATGTATTAGTTATAAATATATACTAAATATGAATTAAATTTATTAATTAGAAAGATATACATATAAAATCAATTTTATCGAAAAATATTGTTGTTGCTCAACTGGGATTCGAACCTGGATCTCTTTCCTAACCGGAGAAGGTGCATTATCCAACTATGCTACAGCGACAATATTTTTAGCGACAATTTTCGAACCTATATGTTACCTTTTTGATATTAATACATTTAATTGTTCCATTATTTGAAAGAGCCATCTACCTTATTTTTACAGAATCTCAAATACCTTTGAGTAAACTGATAGCAGACGCCAGAATTATCAATTCATTTTTATTAAATTTTAGAAATCCGGTTAGGAAAGGATACGGGTTCGATCCCGGTGGTGCAACAACAATATTTTTCGATTAAATTGATTTTATATGTATATCTTTCTAATTAATATATTTAATTCATATTTAAAATATTACGGACCGTCTGTTCTGAATAATAACAACTTCACAGTGTTCTCCTAATAAATATATACATATAAAATCAATTTTGTCGAAAAATATTGTTTTTGCGCTACCGGGATTCGAACCCGGATGACGTGTAAACTTATGCAAATATATAATTTTATTGTAAATCATAGTAACTGTTATAAATCACGCTAAAAACTACACCATTTGAAAGTCAATATTTTAAATACATTAAAATCCTTACAATAAACTTATCAGTTATTGTATCCACACACAGACCACCAAATATATAGACATGAACAAAAGCAAATTTCTTATCCCAACATTTTAATTTTGGTGACATCCATTAAATATAAAAAAATATGACTGAAATTTCAACGCTGATAACATAATATGCAAAATACGTCTTGTTTACACAAATACTTAATTTTCGAATAGTAAATACTTTTACCATTGCATAAATGTATCATAAGCTATCGGATTTATGTTTCCACCAAAAAATGTGTGTAGATGCCCCTCGCCCCGCAAATAATGTTCTAATATATACACTTCATATCGTGTCTATTCATTTACTAGTCTGTGTATCCATATTTTAAAACTACTAAAGTTCTTGCAAATATCGGAAGTAGGTGTTCGATATTAAAAAAAAGTATTTACAAAGTGTAAGATCTGTAAAAATAAAAAATATATGTTTTAAAATATAACAATTTAAAAAAATGTACCTTCTATTGTGAACGTGTATTTGTATTTTCAATTATTAACAGAGTATATGTTTTTTCAGTAATTTTCTTAGGTAAATATTTGTCACGAAAACTGGGATAGAAATAGCACGATAGAAAATATCGTAACATTTCAAGACTCACTTTTTGATATTACACACTATATTTCAAAACGATTTTGGAGACGTTGTGTATTGATATCGACACCACTCACTCACTCATCGAGCGCTCTACCACTTTAGCTAAGCACCCAGTTAGTTAGCTGTATATTTATTATATTATACCAATATTTATATAAAAGTGGTAGCCGTACAGACCGCTATTTTCACGTTTAACATATATTGGTACAGTGTTAAGTATCTCGCCTGTTATGATCGATATTCGATTTCCCGCGATGGGAGATTTTAAATATTATTTTTACCCTTATTTTTAATTAATTTAACAGAATTTTTAAATATTTTTAGAACCACAACAATATACTCCGTGCAGGGGTTGTTTGATACGTATGTCTGCGACACGTGATGCGTTTTTTAAAAATATATTCAGGTATACAATTAAGGATCGGAAAACTCTTTACGCAATTTAAATCATTCTCGATATTTAGACACCGAAAAATCCCGAAAATAGGATATTATACAAAGGATTTACGATATCTGAATTAAATGTTAAAAATTAAATTTACGCAGCGATGTGAAAAATTTAATGAGTCTCCAATAATTCAAGTTTAAATTACGAAACGAAAAAATAAAACAATGCTGGGTTATTAATGAGTTGTTGAGATATTTTTAAAAATTGCTGTGCTGTAAAAATCCCCATCTCCTTACCGTAATACAAACCGTCTAATAATTTAATAATAAAACCAGTCGCAATCATATTTCTTCTGGAATGATCGATGGACCTACGATTTTCTCTTACAATCGAAGTAAATGTATCAAAAAGCGTTGGGTTTTATTCGCTGATAAACCAGAATTTACGTAAATAACGAATTAGTTTAAAGTATAAGAATAAACAAAACTGTTTCACGTACATTAGTAATATTTATCAGAATATGTACAAAATTAAATTTATACACTTATTACTAACGCTCAGTTATAGCAGTCCAGTATAATATAATTAAATATTGTTTTGGTAAATGATGCTTTTAAAAATACAGGCGGGTCAAAAGAAACACGACTATTTATAAATTAAATATCATTTTCTATTTAATTTTTTTTTTTACATAACATAGAGATTTTTTTTCTATACAAGAAAGAGCTTATTTTTAAAATAATTAAAAAATATATTTTTTGTCTTTGACTTATTTATTTGTGAGAAACAAACGGTACAAATATTTAATAACTCGTGACAATACATAATATAAAAATAAGATTAGTGTAGTTTCTTTTTAGCTGGATAAAGTGAAAATGTTATACAAATTAGAAAACTAAAAAATAGTACATACTAATAAGAAAAAAGGGAGGTTGGGGGGTGGAGGATTTTGTGTAAATACTCGCTTTTGAATGAGATATAATATCTAAGCGGGAACGTGAATTTAATATATCGAGAAATTTATGTTGAAACTTTTCAAGTCGGTCGCTATAGGTGGAATGATGGGTGTTCCAAATTATTGTTGACTGCGTACAAATGAGAAATATAAAATGATAAGAGTAAAAGATGATTAGAATGGGGTCTATAGTCTAAGGAGTCTATAGACTTTAGCAATTACCGACTCTATATGCGGGATGAAAGTTAATTTAGAATTTAAAATGATACCAAGATGTGCTTGAGTGCAGACGCTAAGTTTGTTGAGTTGATAATTATACGATAAATTAGATTTTTTCTTTGAAAATGAGATGATGTGACATTTAGCAATATTTTGAAAAAGTTGTTTTTTTTGGCAGTAGATTGAAAGTATATTAATGTCATCCTGTAACAGGAGACAATCAGTGGGTGATTTAAATTCTTTGATAATTTTTGCATGAAAATTCAGCGTTTAAAAATTATTATTATGCCATTAATATAATTTAAGAATAAAATAGGTCCAAGGTGCGAGCCTCGTGGAACTCCGGATGGGACATTTTGAAATATAGAACTAAATTCTGTGTGTAGGCCCCCCCAAGTATACCCAGACATAGCAACTTTCTCAAAAGTGTTCGGTGATTGATTTTATCGAAAGCTTTTGAGAAGTCAGTGTATAATGTGTCTATTTATAATCCTTTATCCATCACCTTCAAAACAATGTCGGTAAATTGTAAGAGATTTGATTCTATAGACCTTTGTGGAAAGAAACCGCGCTGATTGGGGATAATTATAGGACGCACACATGGGAATAATTGATCGTATATTATTTTCGGTCTAAATAATCGGTCGGTCTAATTTTCGACATTCTCTTAGTCACCGTTTTTAAAAATTGGAGTTATATAAGCCTTTTGGTTTTGAAGATGGAGGGCAATTCATCAGGGCCAGCACCCTTCTTGATGTCAAGGTTTTATAAATATTTTAAAATGATCGCTACATGTAAATCGATTGATTGAATATCGAGATTACTGTACAGTACGTGACAATCATCTTCAGTATCAGGGACAGTAGTAGAGACATACACGGAATTAAGTAGTCATTAAACGTCTTTATATTCTATGAAAAAGTAGATATTTTTACCTATACAGGAAGTTCGCAATGGTGTAGATAAAAATGGGTAAGATAAAGATTTTATTTTTCACCTGAAAAAAAATTCCATGCTGTGTAAAATATCATGTAAAAAAAGTGAGTAAAAAAGTGATTGAAATAAATTTTTAATGTATTATATGTATGTAACTGAGGATTTGGTTTAAATATCTGCATAAAAATAATAAGCTGAAATTTTGCAAATAAACGTACAAGATGTAAGGCCATATTTAGATAACACCAATTGTTGCTAGTTGTCAGATTAGTTGATTCCGATATTGCGAGACAAATAAATTTGATGTCCAGGATAAACAGTTAAAAAAATGCCCTGACATAAAATTTTAACTAAATTACGTAATTAAACATAAATAAAATTATTGAAATATTAATTTTTAGAAAATATTTAAATTTGAACATAGTAAGAAAATTGTTGTGACATGTATTTCGCGAACGTATCTATTTAATATATATTTTTATTTATTTATTTATTTAACTCATGAGTTATGACATCCTGAAGAAGAAAATTGTATTTTTCGAAACCGGTAGATGTATTTAAACTCATTTTAGTGGTTAATAAAACAAAAATAATAAATAAAAATATGAATCTTAAACACAAAGATAACATTGCTGATTTTAAAAGTATATTTAATATATATATACATATATGCAACTGGCGTATCTAATGGGTTAGATCGCGCTCTTTGTATATGGTTTCCTTGGGGAAACCAAGGCCTTCGTTACCATCAATATTTTCATGGCAGAGTAAGTAGTGAAATAAATTCTGCCGAAATAAAATATTTATTATTATTATTTATAAGGTAAGGAGGTAAAATTGTCAAAACAAGACCAAAAATTTTCACCGGTTCTAAATTTAGATACAATAATTAAGACTATTGCCGGAATGAAATTGGAGAAGATTCCAAGTATTTTAAACCTGGGTTGTAATATAATTTTTTTTTGTATTTATAACAGATTAATAAATAAATAAATAACAATATATATAAATAATAGATGGGATCCTTCTGTTGAAATCAAATGCCGCATTGAAAGTGATGATACCTAGAGAGAATTAATTATTAAGGAGAATACATCCTTGTAAGTAAGTGAAGTTGTAATTATTCAGAACATAGGTCTGTGATGTTTTAAATACTAATTTAATGTATTAATTATAAATATATACACATAAAATCAATTTTGTCGAAAAATATTGTTTTTGCGCTACCGGGATTCAAACCTGGATCTCTATTTCCAATCCGAATTAATAATTATGGCGTCTGCAGTCGGTTTACTCAAAGGTATTTGTGATTCCGTAAAAAAAATGTAGATTACTTTAAAAAATAATGGAACGACAGATGTATTAATTTGAAAAAGTGTAACATATAGGTTCGAAAATTTGTCATGAAAAATACTGGCGCTATAACACAATTGGTAGTGTACTTCCCCGGATTGGAAATAGAGATCCAGGTTCGAATCCCGGTAGCGCAAAAACAATATTTTTCGACAAAATTGATTTTATATGTATATATTTATAATTAATACATTAAATTAGTATTTAGAGAGAATTAAGATTGTCGAAGTATGAAATATGTACATTTACGACAGTCATAAATTCAGATACAATATCACCGGTATCTGTGCAATCCTCTTTCATTGTCTAATTTAAGTATGAATTGTGTTTTCTTGCGATTATTTTAAAGCTTTAATTTTATTGTATATTTTCAGTATAACCCTGTATATATTATTAGAATTCAATATTTACTTACGGTCATATCGACCTTCGTGTTGCTTGCACATCGTAAAATCGGCAATATATTCTCCTACCATTTTATTACGCGAAGACGTTTTATACTTGAGATTAACACATCGGACCATTTAAGCTATGAGAAATGGCCGCTTGTCCGTCACGAGCTATCAAAAATTTAAATTCTTACTGGACGTATGACGTATGTAGACACGGTCCAAAAATATTCCCTCTTCACCGTGAATACATCTGCCAAACTGACATTTTAAGATTGAGAAAAATGTTTCCATTAACTGAGATGCAAACCAGATGTCAAGCTGTTTACAATCTAAAATATATTGCGCGAATTTATTTGAATTTAAGGATGTTTTCTTTTATATGAATTGAATTTGATTTTGAATTGTTTGGTTTCAAAGACTCTTATAAAAAATGGGAAAAAAATGTGGACACCTCTTTTTTCAGAATGCGCGCTGCTCGTATATAGGGTTACTATATGATATCTAAAAGAAGAACACGATCTCCAATTTCTATTGAAATGCAATGTCCTTCTTGCACCTTATAATGTTTTTTTTTTGTTCATACTGCTTCACATATTTAAATCACCAGTGGGGGGTTCTTGAATAAAACATACGTTATAATTAACGTAAAACTTTATGACAATTTTTTTTTTTTGGATTACTCATTCTTATTGTGAAGTTGTAATTATTCAGAACATAGGTCTGTGATATTTTAAATATGAATTAAATATATTAATTAGAATGATATACACATAAAATCAATTCCATCGAAAAATATTGTAATATTATAAAAAGTTGTATTAATGTGTCCAAAATTTAATAAAAAATGAATTGATAATTCTGGCGTCTGCTATCAGTTTACTCAAAGGTATTTGAGATTCTGTAAAAATAAGGTAGATGGCTCTGTCAAATAATGGAACGATTAAATGTATTAATATCAAAAAGGTAACATATAGGTTCGAAAATTGTCGCTAAAAATATTGTCACTGTAGCATAGTTGGATAATGCACCTTCCCCGGTTAGGAAAGAGATCCAGGTTCGAATCCCGGTGGGGCAACAACAATAATTTCGATAAAATTGATTTTATATGTATATCTTTCTAATTAATATATTTAATTCATATTTATAAATATTTTAACCTGAATTCATTTTCTAATCCGATAATAAAACTGTACAATAAACTTTTCAACCTGAATTCACTTTCCAATCCGATAAAACTAAACGACAAATTTTTCAATCTGATTTCATTGTCCAATCCAATAAATAGATAGTCTCAGCACTTTGTTATGAAATTATTATTTTATCAGAGCCTCACCTAGAACGTTAAAAATACTTTAACGTTTGAAATAACATTAGAAAATTTCGGAAAATTGAAATGTCCAATGTAAAATGTTGTCTTGTATATATGAAGTTCTCTAGTAGACTGTTGACTAGTTGCTGGTAGAAGAAGAACGAAAGCAGATTGAATGCAGTTGAAATGAGACCACTTAGGCGTATACGTGGCAGATTCATTTATGACAGAAAAGAATGTAAAGCTGATCATAATATAGTGAGTAAGATAAAAAAAGGATCACTTAGGCGGTATGGTCATATGGAACGGATGAATGAGGACAGAATGGTAAGAAAGATATATGGCACAAGTGTTGATGGCACCAGAAATAGAGGGCGTCCGCAGAAGACTTGGCACGACCAGTTAAACCAGATACTGGAAGATGGAAGAGATTGTACGAGAAGATGTATGAATGTGGATGTGGCGCTCTATCCTCTCTTTCTACGCCCGTGGAGAAACAGCGTGTTGGTAAGTAAGTATGTTGTTACGGGTGGACATCATTAAACCACATATTATGTGCAGGGGTGGTATAATACATGTGTCTTATATATCATGTAACGCGTTAATGTTTTCTTTCATAATAAAAACTAAATTGTTCTCCACTTAAATAAAATTCAGAGTAGATTGTACTGTTGATTTAAATTTTTGCATCTGGTAACCCTACTTTTCATATAAACTCACTCCCAAATATTCAACTGAAAATTTAATATGATTTCAAAAGTTTTTCAATTTTTCATTTAATCCAATGTATGGACTTTAACGGACTTAGACGGATGTTTAATAAGTTGAAAATAAAAAATTCTTCAATACGTGATCTCTTGAAATTAATATTTGTGTGCGTTTGATAGAATGGTTTGTTGATTTAGTTTTTTCATTTGTAATAAATTATAAAATGTAATATTTTATTAAATTAAATTTTATCGGGCTGTAATAAATGGGAATAATTCAAAAACACAGCATAGTACATTCTGTGTACATCGATAATTTTGGAAACTCTCCGAGTGAATTGAGCAAAATAATATTACTAATTCATAATATGACTCTTCAATAAAATACACACACACACACACATATATATATAGGTACCTATATACTATTTTCAATTAAATTCAGTGCCGATAAATGGGTATTTTGGGAAAAATAAATTTTTGCAGCTTTCATAATGTAAACATTTTTTACATAAATAAACATTAAGCAGATACAATAAGTGAAAATATTATTTATATCTAAGCCACTACATACCTCGCTAGGACCTAGTGAATAGATGCATATACTGCACCTGTTCTGAGGTAGGTAACAAATAATGGTTCCATTAGCTATTTATTATTGATTTTAATATTCCGAATTATATATATTTATACTTTTAAAATAAGCAAAGTTATCTTTGTGGTTAAGATTCATATTTTTATTATTTATCTTTGTTTAAATAACCACTAAAATGAGTTTAAATACATCTACCGGTTTCGAAAAATACCATTTTCTTCTTCAGGATGTCATAACTAACTAAAACATATATCTTTTCTTTGACAGAATCTATTTTTAAAAATCTATTTTTAAAAGAAATATTTTTATTTTATTTTTTTTTTTATTTTTAGTACCTAACTCAAATCATTACTTAATACAAATTTACTCGAATAATTTTTAGGAAAAAATTTTAGAATGGGACTCGTAGTTAAATTTAGTTGGTTGTTTATAATTTTTTGATTAGTTTTACACGCTTTATTTATCTCCAACGATTCCAAATTATTTAATTTGTGACCAACACCGTTTATATGCAAAATTGACAATCCCAATTTTTTATCAAAATCATGACCATTTTCTATCAAATGATTAGCAAATTCTGAAAATCCACTATTGTTCAAACATCTCAAATGCTCCCTTACTCTTATATTAAAATTTCTACCCGTTTTACCAATGTAAAATGCAGCACAATCCTTGCAACTAAGTTTATAGACACCAGAATTGTTAAATTTATCATCTTTGTCTTTAGAATTTATGAGTAAATTTCCTATACTATTATTTGTATAAAATGCCGGTCTAATGTTTCGTGGTAGGTGTTTAGATATTTGATTCGAAAAGTTATTTATGTATAAAATCCTACATATGTTTTAGTTAGTTATGACATCCTGAAGAAGAAAATGGTATTTTTCGAAACCGGTAGATGTATTTAAACTCATTTTAGTGGTTATTTAAACAAAGATAAATAATAAAAATATATATATTTAATTTAAGGATTCCGCGATGTGTATGGAACTGGTATCCCTTCTAGGTTAGATCGGGTTTTTTGTAGATGGTTTCCTTGGGAAAACCTTGACCGACGTTTCGACACGATAACACGTGCCATTGTCAAGGCGTTGCAGGAGATATAAATCAACTCATCTGAGGGATATAGATATATATATAGGTATATAAATCAACAAACTAAATCACTTAAGAATACATATAATGTTGAAAATTAAATGTTAATATGAATGGTTAATATATAACAGTTACATGTTCGTTAGCATTTAGAGGTTATAAATATATATTATTTTTCTGAATATTCTATTTAAGGATTATGACAAGAATATAATTTAATATATTTTTGTATTAAACATTTAATTAATAGCACAGCACTTCAAAAATAATTACAATTTATACAAAAGAATATACAAAATAACCTTTAATATATTTATACATACATAATTGTACCATACACAGCGATCAAGTGTTTTTAAGAACATTTTTAAAGCATCCGTGTTAAAAAATATCAATTTTTACTGTAAATTTATTTTTTAGATCCAGGTTCGAATCCCGGTGGCGCAACAGCAATATTTTTCGATAAAATTGATTTTATATGTATATCTTTCTAATTAATATATTTAATTCATATTTGTAAATTTATTTGTTAATCGGTGTATACGAAGTACAGTGGTACCACAGTTTACTTATTTACTTACCATCACGCCGTTTCCCCGCGGGGGTAGGCAGAGAGGATAGAGCACCATAATCCTTTGTACTGACACACAATTTTCGCCTCATCCACATTCATACATCTTCTCATACAAGCTAGGCGATTGTTGAGGCTTCTAAAAAAAAAATTTTCTATTTCTGGTGCCATCAAAACTTGCGTCATATATCTTTCTTACCATTCTCTCCGCATTCATCCGTTTCATATGACCATACTACCTAAGTGATCCTTTCTTAATCTTACTCACTATACTAACACTAGCGTTACATTCTTTCCTTATTTCTTCATTCATTACTCTGTCATAAATAGATTTGCCACATATACGCCTAAGTGATCTCATTTCCACTGCATTCGGTCTATTTTCGTTTCTCTTCTGCCAGCTCCAGGCCTCACGTCCATACATCAGTGTCAGTAACAGGATTTCATTGTGAACCGCTAGTTTTGCCTCGGTTCCCGTTAGATATAATTCCATTCAAAGCGCCATTCACTTTATTCCCTGCTGTCACCCTCCTATCGATATCATTCTCAGCCTTTCCTTTTCTATCAAACATACTTCCCAAATACACAAACTCATCTACTTATTCCAAACATTCTTACCTACAAGTATTTTGCTCGGTGTCTTGCTTTCTTTCATCTTGAATACCATCACTTTCGACTTGTTAACATTCATCATAAGGTCGCTTTCCTTGCATATATTATACATTCTACTCACTAGACTCTGTAGTTCTTATTCATTATTCGCCATTAGTACTGCATCATTGGCGTTTAATAAACAGCATACAATCAAATCGCCCATTTTTGCTCCTACATTCATACATTCCAGTTCTTTCCTTCGCCCTCATCAATTCGATATCCCGATGTATAACAGACTTAATAGGGTAAAAAAATGTACGAATTCTATTTGGACTGCACAATGGATGGATTTAAATAATCATAAGGGTAATCGGTTTAAAATAATTCAAAGATCTATTCCCGGCACTCCCAAAGACTCCAAAAGAACAATATCAAATATCTCTAGAACGGGAATTGGGCCTTGCCAGGTAGCCTCACATTTATTCAGATTGAACTTAATAGATTCCCCAATGTGTGAGTGTGGTGCCGAGGAGGAAACCCTTGACCATATCTTTTTTGCCTGTTCATTGCGGATCATAGGTTTTTTTTACAGTAATCTCGTCAATGTTATTTTTAACTCCCGGTTAACTCGTGTCATCTTCTTTCTCTTAACTCGTCACATTTAATCTATTTATTATTATAATATTTCCTATTCTATAATATTATTGTACTTTTTTCTATAAAATAAAGTTTTAACATGATTAATGGCACAAATCACTCTTAAAGGGTGGATTGTCTATTTAAAAGAAGAAGTAGCATAGTGGTATTCGACTAGCGACACCTGTGATACGTAGATGTATTATTTTCAGGAATTCGAAGTAGTAAAAAATGAAATATAATATTTTAGTAAAAAGGATGAAGTTATTCATGTTTCGTTTATCAAATAGTGAAAATATATAAAGTTTATATTTTCTATTGGGGGATCTGAAATTTACGTGGGACTCTTTCAATAGTATTTGTAAAATTTTATAATGGCCCCTCATTACACAACTCGTGATAATATTTTTAAAAGAGTGCCACTTAAGCTCCCACCATACAACAGTACTGTATTATATCAAAGCTTGGTAAGGCTAGGTAAACTGACGCATTCAAGGTTTTAATCGCCTGCATGGAAACTGAAGTCTTTATAGTTCTAAATAGAAAGCCCAGAATTGATGTGATATATAATTGTAAGTTTTTCGTCGAATAATACACTCAGATCTCTTATCTTAGGGACTCGTTCTAAATATAGGTTATATATTGAGAAGATATAATGAAACGATCTTTTATCACGACCCAATCGTAACATTTTACATTAGATCAGGTACAAGTGATTGTGCATACACCCATTATTTAATTTATTTAGGTTATCTGTAATATTTTAATCGGCAAAGAGCAATTTAAAACAACATTAAAAAAAAATGTTATATAATCCCTTTTATGTAACTAGTTGATACATCTGGCGTTACACGGGTAAAAAAAATTTCAATCAAGAATATTTCTAGAATATATCTATAAGCTTTTAGAAACTCCTTCTAGAACAAGCTGACCATTTTGAATTTGCGAGAAGGTTATACGGGTCGGAAATTTTTCAGACAGACCTCCCCCCCTTCTCCCTGTCGACAGGTTTTATGAACGATGAAAAATATCGAAAGATTTTATATTTATTGTGAACGAATGAACGATAAAAAGGAACAGTTTATTTTAATGAACGGATTGTTCACCATACAAAACAAAAATTCCCACTACTAGTCAGAATCGCAAATGAAATAACCTCAAAATGGAATTTACAAGCGATGAGATGGCATGTATTTAGAGTTATTAGTTGGTTTGATCATAGCTTAGATAAGGGAAATAGTTGGTTTGGAACTTGGAACAAAGTTCCATTCAAATATCCACATTAGGTTAGGTTAAGTTAAGCTGTGTGAAATAATATCAGAGTATTAATTTAATTATATCGCGGCTCAGGATGTTAAATAAGAAGAAAACCGGGCGGCCGCGGAGCAGGAGAAGCGTAGAGAATGTCGCGCAAGTTAATGAATCTATACGAGAAGATTCGGGCTTGTCGACTCGCAAGCATTTTACTGCTATGGCAATACCAAGATCAATTTAAATAATAATAAATGATAAACCACCCGCAATAACCCAACTTCGGGCGAATATTCGTCAAAGGATAGCCAACACCCGCGCACTTTGTGTCATATAGTGTTTTAAAACGTAGGTGCCAGATTCGAGGAATGCCAGCGGCGCGATTGTGGACATTTAAACGATATTATATTTGAGACATGATTTTCAACGTTATACTCTTTCAGTGAAATACACATTCATTATCATATATTATGACCTGTAGTAATTTATTTTGAATTTTAAATAGTGCAAAAACTTATGACCCACTCTGTATCAGCCCAGCTAATATTATTTCAGGGATACTACTATAATGTGGTGCTCCCTTCCTTTCACATTGGAAACCGAAGATTGCACCCCTTGACTGCCGGCCGAGTATGAGCCTGCGGCAAGTGCGGACCTGCACTTTGATAACATGACACACCAAGTTCTCATTCTCATGAGTAGGTACAATTTGTGTTGAGGATGTTGCGTATGTAACGGGATTTCGTTACTACTACTGAACAGTTGTAAATGTTAAGTTTAAAATCGGACAGTCAGCATATTCTAGAAACATCTATTTTCAATAACCTCTTTCTTTACACTCAAGCCGTATTCCACGCACCAATTTTTTGCACAACCCCGAATAAGCCTTCGTCTGTCGTGAAAAGATACCTATAGTAAGCCCTTTACGATACCCTTAGAAACTTTCATAGTCCCGCTAAGCGTCGCATACTTGCATATTTATATGTAGGCAAATAGGTATACAGAATAAGGTACAGGTTTAAAGCGGTTACTTTACGGTAAACCTTGGATTCTTAAAACATATGATCTTTCAGATAAAATTTTAACAAAATATAGTTATCTGAATGATAACTTAAAAATTTAAACTATTTTAACATTTTTATGCGTATTTAGTTTGTTGATTAATGTTTAATTATGCTACGCTTTGTTGAAGACTTTGCTAACATCAGTATTAATATTAATTACTCGTAGTATTCCAGCGAGGACTTTCATTAAATAATTTGTCGCAATAGATTTACATTTAACAAACACGTGTTATCTATAGTCCATACTTTTTGCGGGTAAATTTGTTCAAAAACAAGAGACTTCAATAATTTAAGAAGTACTGACCTATAATTACAGAAGATGTTTATTTAATTTAGACAGCAACAATAAACAGGTGTCATTCGTTTGAATTCCTGCACACAAGAGAATTTATGGAAATGAATGTGCTGATAAACTCTTTCCGGAGTTTTTCCTCATCAATTCCATATCCCGATGCAAGACAGATTTAATATGATAAAAAAATGTACGAATTCTATTTGGACTGCACAATGGATGGATCCAAATAATCATAAGGGTAATCGGCTTAAAATAATTCAAAGATCTATTCCCGGCACTCCCAAAGTCTCGAAAATAACAATATCAAATATCTTTAGAATGAGAATTGGGCATTACCAGGTAGCCTCACATTTATTCAGATTGAACTTAATAGATTCCCCGATGTGTGAGTGTGGTGCCGAGGAGGAAACCCTTGACCATATATTTTTTGCCTGTCCATTGCGGATCACAGGTTTTTTTTACAATAATCTCGTCAATGGCAATTTTCAACTCCCGATTAACTTGTGTCATCTTCTTTCAGGAAGTTAGTTTAGATTTATTTAAGATTAGTTATCAATAATGATAGGGAGAATGTTGTATGGATAAGTAAATTTACTGGAATGATATTGGTTAAGGAGCACTTATTGCAAAACGTGTATAGTGTAATATTGTTTTAATATGTACTTTAGGTGACAATAATTCGCCGGGTATTCCCTCTCCAAGCACAAGGGTTGGTCTCTTTTTTGGAGAGGTAAGCGAAAGAAAAACCATGTCATTTAAAAAAAAACGTATAATACTTTTTTCACGCTATAAAAAAATTGTGAAAAATGTCAAATAAATAAAAAAATGTACACAAAGTTTGAAAGTTCATTCATTTCATAAGCATCAGTTTTTATTCAAATTGTAATTTCTAAAAAATCAAGAATGAAATAATTTTTTTTTTCAAAAATAATAGATGCTGACTCTTGGCATTCTATTACTTAATAAGGCTATTAGCAAATTGATTTGTATTGACATCTCAATATTGAAGACTAACTAATTCCTTTACCATCTGAATAATAGGAAATCCGGCAGGTCGAGAACAATGAACCTGCGCATGATCGCCGTAGGCGAGATTATAGATGAATGGGTCCATTCGGATGTGGAACAGAGCGGACGTGGGAATACATTCATACTATATTTGGGGATGTTTTGCGAAAGCTCTGCACAACGTGTCGGATTTGTGCATTATTCAATAGCAGAGACCCGATCCACCAAGAACAAAAAACAGAGGCAAAGGATTAAATTATGATTCTAAAATTTTAACATTTAACAACACAGTATTCGTTTTAAATATTGTCGGTACCCGTGAATAATATACTTTCGTTCCTTCTCTCGAGAATTAAATCAATAAATATTAGTTCTTTGATCTTCATGATTCATGGATCGCCGATCGCCGTCTCGCGCGCACTTGAACGCCATATATAGAATGGTTCCTGCCTATTTCCTACCCACTACCCCCTCCCACTATACCCAGAACACAACTTTGTTGTCTATGATTTGGACGAGTTGAAGTTGAAATTTGACAGAAATCATTTACCATTGCGTGCATTGACTGCCGCCAAGCTCTTCCTACCGCCTGGGAACGAATTGTTGGCCTGTGTTAATAGTGTTGATAGTATATTGTTGGCTTATTCAGTTTCTCGCTATGCGTGCAGAACCTGTACTGCTTATGTGTAATCGGTTTATCGCTACCGTGCGTACCGGTTAGTGTGTATTCATCTTGTGCTTGTGTCACACTTCGCGCCATCACCGAAGTGTGCGTTAGAGAATACTTCATGTGGAATATCGGAGTACGTTTCCCGGAGCCAGAAGACCTGTGGATCCATTGAAAGAAGACAATCCAGATACCTAAAGGAAAAACTCTCAGGTGGGTCGTGTTTCTTTCTGGTTCTGGTTGGTTCTTCAGCCTTTCTGTCCCTCTCCCAAATTCCTTACAATCTTCCTACATTCCGTATTCTACCAACCTTCTTGTTCAACCGTTAGTAATGATTACGAAATTGGTTAAATTCCAAAACAGCGGTATAATTTTTAGAAAAGTGATGGTATTTTTATTCTTAATAACACAATACGTAAATATTTCAGTGTGTCGATATTATAATCCCTACCCAAAATTTTTAATATATTTAGCAGACAAGTGATAGCAAGGTCATCTGTAGGTTTCAGAAGGTTATAGGTGAAAGTTAAACATCGAGAATACTATTTTATGGGATTATATATTAAAAACTAAATAATATTTAGACGTAATTCCACAAATGCTTCAAAAGTATTATTTATATAAAATAAATAATCAATTACAAATATAATAAAATTAAAATAAATGAAGAGTATTTGTTGTGGAGGATTTTACTGACAACTTTACCGGACATAGTTGTAAAGATCTTTTTTACTGAATTTATTATCTTTTAAAAAAGGTTGTCTTATTTACTACTTGCTTACTTCAGTGACTGAACTGCGTGCTACTTTTTAATTATTTTAGTTAATTAAATTAAAATTTTACTATATTTTATTGAAACTCTTGAATCAATATTACAATACGGAATATTAGGTTGGGGAGGAACTTGTCCCATTCATCTGAAAACCAATAATTACAACTCAAAATTAATATTAAAAATATTTTTTTAAAATGCTAGAGACTACCCAACCACACAAGTTTTTTTGTATTAAATTTATTTTCTTTAAATAAAAAAATAAAATATTATTTAATTTTTTTTAAAGAGGTTAAAATAAAAATTCACAAGTATCAGACTCGGAGCAGAACTAATGAACGTGTTATTTTAAAAATGTTCAAATTAAGAACAGGACAGACACGCATAATACATTGCTCCTAGTAAATAAATGAGTACCAAATATTATATAAACGTGTACAAAAAAGAGGTTTTAAAATGGCTTAAGTCGCTAGCCACCCCCATCATTCAAGATCTTTCTTATTTGGGGGTGCATAACTCTATTGTTGGTTTACATTGTAAAAAATTCTTATCAAATAAATACCATACCAAAACATTTTTATAATAAATTCTTTTTATTCGCCTATATATTTTTGTAGGTACTACAATATATTTAAAAAAATGGTTAACTGTAATTTCATTATTCTGAGATAAATTTAAATTAAGTTGTTTTTTTTTTACTTAAATGTTAATATATTGTAGTTTTTGGGCCATTTATAAATATAATAATTAAAAAAAAAACATTTTATTTAATTACGTCAAATATTCTAATGATGTGACTAAAGTTTTTTTACTGATAGATAAAATGTTAAAGTAAATAAATGTTGAAAGCGATTGAATATATTAAAATGATAATTTTTTAATTTATCTAATGACAAAGAACAAGTATATTTTGCCAAATATTCTTAACCCTTCCAAAACAATGCAATAACACAGGTCTACCGCCCCCAATTAAAACTATAATATTTCGGTTTATATACGCAACATAAAATTCATATTTTAGTTAATTCTACGGAAAATGTTTATGCTTAGAACTGACTAGTAAAAAACCAGTTGTGTAAAGCGAATCCTAGAAAAATAATTATTTTACAATTCAGTCAGTTGTAAAATTAATATGCTGGAAAAAATACTATTTGTGGTAAGACAAACAGAGATGGTACATTAATTTCACAATAAAAATAATAACAAAAAGACAAATATATGATCTCTCTTTCTCACTAATTTAATGAAGAAAGACAAGAAAAAAGGTAGTATTCAATAGGACTTGATGAATAATACGAATTATATTAGGATATTGATCCCATTTTCGTAATTCATGCTCAGTATTTAGAGTAAGTTTATAGGATTAATATTTTTATTGCCATTTAAACTAATAAAAGCTTTCTTTACATTTAAAATGTTAAAAATTTCTTACGGTAACACGAGTTGACAGCGTGGCTGCATATGGGTATTTTATATCACGGTATGGTAAAGGTTAAATGCTATAAGAAATTTGTCCAAACCATCACGAAAATTGTGTGGAAATATGCTTGTTGTGGTGTGTATTTAAAGTGATGTTATTTTTACATTTTATTGGCTAGCATTTGATTGTTCACTAAATTAAATTAAATAATACATAACCCATTGAGATGATATTTTTTATGAAAATGGCGTAATAAAAATTATCCAATGTTACTGTTTATGTAATTGCCTTCGATAGCTGGTTCCCAGGTTTCCGATTAACAATAAGCACACATATGATATATGAACTGCACTAACCTTTTTAATTTATTTTAGCTGGGTTGTCTTCTTTAGATTTCGACCGACCGAAGCGCGCACTGGTGGTTCATTTGGACTGATCGAAGCGCGGCATGCGATTGAATGACGCCTGTCGGTCACCGTCTTCTTAGCTTTCCGAATAAAGGGCGGCAATACTCACACGCACACATGTACATTATTATAAACCAAGAAACCCGGTGGTGGCAATTGAAGAAACAAGTCGCGTATACAGTTACATACACGTTTATGTGTATAGCGCTTCTATAGGGTTTGGTCATGTGGAATGATGGGAAACTTTAAAGAATTACATATTAACCAGACTTCCATGAAATCAGTCTTAGAACTTATGTATGAAGATCAAAGTTTCACCTATATACAAATGTTATTATCAAGTAAATACTAAATACCTCGTCATGCCCGTAATTCTTGTAGCATTTGACGAGCACTTCATCTGTGATTTGCTAGAAACGTCAGTTACCATCCATCGGAAATGATGTTGATTGTTGGAATTGTCTAATTTTCATTTGTTTATTCCGAATTTTGTCGATGTGAACTAGGGGATATAAGGTATACGGCGTATTCCGTAATATTATGCGTAGGTACTTTAAAAACAGTGGCGCAACTATAATATTGAGCACTGGTCTCTTGTATTCTAATATTCATTATTTTCATAAAAAAAAAACAAAGTGTACTTTTGATTTTAGTTTTACGGTGACGGTCTAATATTGTTTTCACACATTTTCAAAATACACGCGAGAAATATATATTTTTGACTTATATAATTAGTGATGGTTTCAAACATTATTAGTCCATATTAGCACTGGGAAAAATATCGATATTAAACGAATTGTAAGACCTCTTAGGCTCCTATTTATCGTAGGCCCTAATGCACTCATTAGCTGTATTAGCGTAATTATTATATATTTATAGACACTTATAAACAGGGGCGTGCAGTGCACAAAAGCAAAAAAGCTGTGCATAACTAAAAATTCTGGGAAACAAATATAAATTAAAAAATTGGATTAACATTAATGAAAATATTATTTTGCAATTAGTGCCATCTGTGTACCAGTAGAGACTTTAATTGCTTAGTTCTAAAAAATCACCACAACTCACCGCTGTACTGATGGCGCTCTTTTTTTATTCGCCGCATCGTGCTATTTACATTACTCAGTTCTGTATTTAAGTTAGTGAATTACTCAAGTCTGCTATTCAAATGTCAAATGGCTATTTACTGAATTGAAAATTCCTCTCGGTTGATCCGTTTTGTATGGAGTCGTTACCTATGCTGCTTATTAACAGAATAACATTAGAAAGGGTTACAACTGCGTGCAAATCATTGAAGTGTCTACTTCTTCTTTTACTAATTCGCGAATTTTACTATCTTACTGTTTTTAACGTGTTGATTTCATGATTGTTCTTTAAATTTGGTGCATGGATTGGTTTTTGATTTGAGAAAAACAAAAAGCAATTGGCATAACTATTTCCTACGTTAACCTTTAATAAAAATAATTATTTCCTTTAGTTATTACGTGAAGTATTTTCAAACAATAAGTGAATCATGTTCAGTCATAAAAAGTGTTCTTAAAAACGTCCACGAGTCAACGTACTCTAAAATTATAAATAAATACATGATAGGGTCGTATAAACAACGAATTTATTTTGTCCAAAGACGCTGGTTAAACGAAAGCACATATATTGTTTTACATATATTATATATGATTGTATAATATCATTGGTAACTGCATAACCTAAATCTATACCTACTGCACGCCACTGCTTATAAGTGAAAGTGAAACATTACTTAACGTCACACCATTTCTGCGGGTTTAGGAAAAGAGGATAGAGTGACACACTATTCTGTGCTGACACACAACTCTTGCCACGTCCACATTAATGCACGTCGATTACTGAAAAGACCTTTTAACAGGACGTCTTCCATATCTGGTGTAATCAATACGCATGTCATATTAACCCACAGATCAGTAAATTAATAGATACGAAATAAAGTGTACGTATGGGAGAGGGGTTTTGGAACATTAGTTACGGGACGAGGGGCATTCTACACACATTCTCTGTGGAAACATAAATCCGATAGTTTATGACATATTTATGCAACAGTAAAAGTATTTATTCTTCGAAAATTAAATTTTTGTGCGAACAAGGCGTATTTTTTACATGAATGCATATTATATTGTCAGCGTTTAAATTTCAGTTCTAATCGAGTCATACGTTTAAAAAAAGTCGCGGAGCTATTTGAATGCGTAAGCGGTACCAAAGTGATCACGCGGGTGATACCAAAATGAAAATATTGAAACAAGGAATTTGCGTTAGTTCATGTCTATACATTTGGTAGTCCGTGTATGGTATATACTCCCATTTTCTCTTCATTAATTAGTTTCACATGACCAAAACCACCTAAAAGAACCTTTTTAATCCTAAGTACCAACGATAAAACCAGCTTTACATTCACTCCTAATTAATTCAATCTTTATCATTAAAGGATTTGCTACGTATAAACCTAATGGCGCGTTTCTACGAATTAGATTTTTAAGAGAGACAATCTCTGAGATACCGATTTTGCTCTCATGAGACTCTCGGCTTTCGTAGTCCCTATGTACACACCATGATTCAGAGATTTGCCGTCTTGCGCCTCGCTTCACGTTCGTCGAACGCCAAACGTCTAATGAATTGTGTCCAACTTTTAATATAGTTAGTTGTGGGCATCGATGGTGATTTTAGGTGACCCTTGTGTGCGTATATCGAATCTCGTTATTAGATCGAACGTCGTGTACATTGGTTTGAGTTTTTGTCCTTTTTACTAATCTTAAGTTATGTTGCAGTGCCGCAACAACAATATTTTTCGATAAAATTGATTTTATATGTATATCTTTCTAATTAATATATTTAATTCATATTTAAAATATCACAGACCTATGTTCTGAATAATTACAACTTCACAATAAGAATGTGTTCTCCTAAAATAATAAAGTTGTATCAATGCGTCCAAAATTTAATAAAAATGAATTGATAATTCTGGGGTCTGCTATCAGTTTACTCAAAGGTATTTGAGATTCTGTAAAAATAAGGTAGATGGCTCTGTCAAATAATGAAACGATTAAATGTATTAATATCAAAAAGGTGACATATAGGTACGAAAATTGTCGCTAAAAGTATTGTCGCTGTAGCATAGTTGGATAATGCACCTTCCTCGGTTAGGAAAGAGATCCAGTTTCGAATCTCGGTGGCGCAACAACAATATTTTTCGATAAAATTGATTTTATATGTATATCTTTCTAATTGATATATTTAATTCATATTTAATATATATTTCAATTAAATCGTTGAAATTATTTCATCGTGTTCCTGTCCGTGGACTTTCATTTTGTGGATTATTCAATCTACTATTTTGGTTTTAGTTCCAGGTTACAATTTCACATATAATCATTTATGTTGGCACCCGGACTCGATTATGTACTGCTAATCTTGCCTTGGGTGACGAGTTTCCATTAGAACTTAATGCACTCAAAGGGATTACTCCGTATACATTATTCGTATACCGATTTTCGCAGATTATTGTGGTAAAACCATAATATGTTTAATTAAAAAATACAAAGAGTCATTGGGACTTTACTGAAACAGAATAATTTCACAAATAAGTTCCGCGCAATTAAGCAAAACATTACCGAAGCGTCATCCGCTCGAGCGACTAACCAGCCTGGCTTTGTTTGCAAAGAGAAATCTTTTAATAATTGTCACCAACTTCGGTGAACTGTTTCATAGGACGCACACACATACTGTTGGCATTGTACGAGTAAAAAGAGTACGAAGCAAATCAATTGTCTCGCGAAAATTATATTTATTTCATGACTCACCGACTTGTTAAATATTATGGACCGTGTCCGCGGAATGATACACGATGAGATAAATCTTAGATATTTTGTTGAGAAGAATCTATGTTGTTGTAGTAGGTGAAGATTTTCACATTCGGCGAATATCTCACTATTACAATATGTTGATTTTGATGTTCATACGGTATTAAGAAATTCCATTATTATATTAAGGAAAAATTGTCAATTAATCTTTGCTTGTAATCAATCACATTTAAATGACAAGTCTCTTATTACATTTTACTTTACTATTCATGTGTTTTCATATCTGATTGATCAGCAAATTTTGTGATTATAAAACTTGAACTAATCTTATTATTTTCCCTGAGAATGGTAGCTAATGTGAGTGGTAGGCGATATGGTGGATTCTGTGCATCAGAACCACGCACTTCATGCTATATCCTGAGCGATTCGCGTGAGATAATTTCGTTCATTGAACAGCGATTCGCAGTCTCCGTCCAGTTTTGATGTTCCGAGGCACCCGTAAATACTTGTAACTCTTTTTCATCAAAACGTCAGGAAGGCTGGATCTTCCTTTTCCATTTTAACACACGTGGAATTGCTTGCATTCTCCTCTGCCATAAAACAAATACAGCTGTCATATTATGAAGTGGAGGAGACCAAATCGTATCCGCTCCAGCTTTGTTCCCGAGGAATCCTCCGTGAATTTAAAAGTATTGTCATCGCATGACCACTCTTCTGTCATATAATGAAAGGAACAGAAGAAGGAGAAGAAGAAAGAGATGCATCCATTCCTTCCTTAATCCTACACGAAGTCACATCTTTGTTATTTTTGCATCGGAACAACTTGTCAAAAGAAAGAGCGGTAACAAGAATTCTTTTTCTGACGCGGCCAGTGTTGCCAATTGGTAAATGTCAACTCCCAATATATCTCGTGCGCGGGTACCAAATATTTTGATCTGGACATTAGAAAGAGACAAAATCTCAAACCCATGTACACGGCGTTCGATTTGACGTGCGCAAAAATGTTACCCAAAACCATAGATACCTACGACTATTCTGAACATAGAAAAACATAAGGCAATAAATTATAAATATTTATTCCGTTTTAATTGCTGCTGGAGAGTTGGAATTTCACACAACTGAACATCAATGGTCATGGAGTATAATCCGTATCTTAAAGATTGTCTCGAGTCGAAAATCTCATCCGTGGACACGGGCCATTTGTAGTATTTAAAATGCTAACAAACGTAGTACAAAAATAAATACCTAATAATAAAAAATTTGAGACGTTATGAGGGAGTTTTTTCAACAAATATTTTGGCAGTAAAATTTAGTTCCGCATGGATGGATTTTGTCTGTTTGTCTTTCTGTTCTTAAATTAATGAATCGAGTTATTATGTATGGATTATTTTTGTCAGATTTTAAATATGTAAATATTAAATAATTATCAGAACAGCACGCATGTGAAGCAATAATTCAATTATTAAATCAGGTTAAAACGTTAAATTAATTCTATTCATGATCAAGTCGTTTAAACTTAGTTATAAATTAATAAAATACTTTCATTAAACGAAAAAATATTATATCTGTATAATTATGCTTACTAATGGTACATTAAACCAACATTAATGAAAAATAAATAAAGCGATACCGAATTATGTATTGAGTGTTCATACTTGGTGCGACAGTCAGATGTCCGCTAAGAGAAACATCAATATTTGATCACTGTTAGATCTGGTCTGTATCCGATTGATGAAGGAGGATACTTCTCCGTTGGTCCACACAATTAAATAGATTTTTCTCGTGTTAAACCTTTATTGCTTTTAATTAAAAACAATATATACACACAGGGCGACAGGTGTCGCCTTTTATCATTAAATACACTCTTAGGGCGACACTCGATGATCAAATCAATTAAATTACATTAAAAAAAATCAAATAAAATATACACTTTAATTTTTATTACCAAAAATAAAATAAAAAAATACGTTTTTCTTCAATATTAGCAAAATTACATTGTGGCCTCATTTTATGTTAATAATTATACAAAATACTTTGTTTAAACCACTATTTATTAATTATTCTACATGTTTCGATACCTATGGTATCATCTTCAGGAAACAATATATACTGAAATTAAAAAATACAAGCATAAACATGTAGAATAATTAATAAATAGTGGTTTAAACAAAGTATTTTGTATAATTATTAAGTAAATACGTATCAAACCTAAAGATTTGGAACACAGTACCTACAATATAATAAAATAAAGTCAAATAATATTTTCAAATTTATTACTCAAAGTTTGTCTATTGTCTATAAACTCCCAAACGCTTTGACCCTCCTAAATTAATTTTTGCAAAAATTCTAAAGGACCCAGCGCCAAACAACCTCCTGGCAACCCCACCCCGTTTCCCCGAAAAAATGTGTTTAGATATTCTTTAGGATCACGCGCCAAACATAGACACCCTCCCCCCGATGTAAATGTTTATTATGTTGAATACCATCCATTCAAAATTTTGCGTACTTACTCTTTATGACTCTGATGAAAATATAGTAACCCTCCCTTCTTCCCTCTAACCACTATACATCTTGCCAACCCCTGGACCAAATTGTGTACATATAATTTAGAGCCTGCGATTAACAAAGGTCACTCACTCCTCCCCCTAATCCTATCTTATATTATAACAAATTCTGAATCCCCAGCAATGCCGGGTACAGAGTACTAGTACTTAATATTCTATGTAATAGCGTCATTTTTTTTTTGAAAAAGTTGTTTTTTAAATAACTGATTGTATTTGTCTTATTTATTTATTTATCTTTCACATGTTATTCGACATAGTATGGATTTTTTAAACGTGTACACGGATATCGCTTTTAGCTATTTAAATATATTATATTTTAAATAAAAATAAAAAACTGCATGCTGTATAAAATGACATGTAAAAGATAAATAATCAAAATACAAGTTTTTAAATTTTTAAATGGTAAAGTAACTTTTGGCCCATCTGTAATAGAACTTGTTAGATGTAACATAATTTTTTTATTAAGGAGAACACATTCTTATTATGAAGTTGTAATTATTCAGAACATAGGTCTGTGATATTTTAAATACTAATTTAATGTATTAATTATAAATATATACATATAAAATCAATTTTATCGAAAAATATTGTTTTTGCGCTACCGGGATTCGAATCTGGATTTCTATTTCCAATCCGGGGAAGTACACTACCAATTGTGTTATAGCGCCAGTATTTTTCATGACAATTAATTTTTTCACTTTGCAGAAACAAAATGGATTATGAAATAAATTAAAACATAGAAAATATATCAACATTAAAAAATACATTTACTGAATTTTATTTCTAAATTATTGTACTTTATTAGAGATATGTTGGATACATATAACAGAATAGGCCAAAAAACTCTACACAAAACTCTGAACGGTCGTGAAAACTTTCTCAAATATTTCATTTATTAATGAAACGAGTTATATTATAATTGCCTAGTTGGGCAATGTATTTAAATGTGTATAAATATGATACCTTTTGAATATATTCACCTCTGTTAGAATTTGTATATCTTTCTAATTAATACATTTAATTAGTATTTAAAATAAAAATATATAATTCCATTTTCAAATTTAAATTTAATTAGATAATATATATATTTTTTTAGTTAAATTATCCTATTTTGGGAAGGTTGTAATAATAATAATTATATATAAAATATTATTATGTAATGATATCATTATTATTATAATATATATTTGTGATTACCGCCGCTAAGACCGGGTCCCGAAGCCTTACCGTTATTATAAATATATACATTTTAAATAATGTATTTAGCACTCGTTTGACGAACTTCGAGTGTGTGCCAGGATGTACACCTTACGACGAGCAATTCCACGAAATAAATATTTATAAGTCTTGGAGACGAAATAAAGCATTTCCTTGGAATATAGAGCAGAGTTAAAAGAAACTCGCCGAGTTCTCTTCCACTTCCTCAGAAAATGGTGCATATTAAATTTAGTGGAAACCAGGAATAATTTCACAACATGGCGGCTAACATAAGCAACCAGGAAGCAAGCAGAATGCTTTAAACTATTATCTAGATTATATATTGTGTTTAAATAAACTCACTGCGCGTTTAAATAGTTGAAAGAAAAGTTAAAAAGATTCGCAAATTTCTATGTGTACCATAATACAACATGCT
The DNA here is from genome assembly GCA_031772225.1 of Eubasilissa splendida. Classification (NCBI taxonomy): domain Eukaryota; kingdom Metazoa; phylum Arthropoda; class Insecta; order Trichoptera; family Phryganeidae; genus Eubasilissa; species Eubasilissa splendida. The sequence continues at coordinate 20,824,506 of CM062856.1, forward strand.
AAAAAGCAGTCCCTTCGGTGGGTGGTGCGGCTTCATCTTTGCTAGTCTCGCGTTGATGAGTACTTTGTGACTCACTCTCCCGTTCGTACATTATAAAGGAGCCCCTTTATGTCGTATTTTATTTCAAGACTATTTCCACGGTCCATCCAATACGCAGTATATGCTGAATTATTTATGTAAACATTAAAAAAAAAATACAAACGCGTATACGGAATACATGCCACATCAATATCACTAATTGTATTGTGAAAATAGGACTAACATGGTGGTCTGTTGGGATGAGTCTCGAACCTTCGACGAATTGCGCACTAGTGTTTTATGGCCAGATCAAATAATAAATTTGTCTATTTCATTTTAAATGGGGATAAAATTGAACTAACCAATGTGTTTTAACTGTCACATCGTGTCGAGATGAAAGTATTTCGGTCGAGAGGCTTCTTAACAACTTTGTTTATAATCTTTATTCTAGTTTAATGTATTATTGTATGCATTGTTAGCGTGGACTCATAAGATATGAATAAGATACAAGTTATAAAATATAAATATAAGATATAAAATAATAACTCATAAGATATAAAAAAGGAATACTTTTTAAATTATATTTTGCTTCACTTTTACTGTTTTATAAGGAAAATAACAATGATATAATATATACGGACGAATGTTTTCTGTGAATTAAAAATACACAATACACGTAATAATATAAACATAATGAAGGAAGATAGTCGATAGAAAACGGAATATTACTAACTAATAATATAACCAATTTAACCGATACAATCACAAATAAAGTTTTAAATACATATAAAATCATATATTTATAATTAATACATTAAATTAGTATTTAAAACATCATAGACCTACGTTCTGAATAATTACAACTTCACAATAAGAATGTGTTCTCCTTAACAAATAAAGTTGATTATATAATAAATCTTTATCTATATATTTAGTTCAAATTTGCCGGAGGAAAAGAAATTTCAGGAAAAAACTAATTCAAAAATTCAGCTATTGTGGCTGCTGCATTCTGTATTGCTCTCCCTGGAATTGTGCAAGCGGTGTTCTTACGTATTAACTTTGAAATACATATATATATCCACTTAAAAATATTCTTATCTCAATTTGACAGTGCTACCATAGATAATGAAAAAAACCATAGACGCGATATGACCATGAGACATATATAAGATGACAGAATGCTTTTCTTATCTATAACAGGATGACAGATGCTCAATATATTTGTTAGCCGTAATACGATTTCGCGAATATATACCTATTTACGTACTGTTATTGCTAATATAAATGTGAAAAGATTTAAGTAATTTTAACCTAGAGATATTAAAACACGTTCGTTTTTGCCCTGCTCTCGTCTCACAGACTTGTCCGTTTAAGAAAGCACATTACAGCCACAAATGACACTACTAAAGCAAAATAGATATAAATGGGGAAGCGTAATATTATTCTGGATACATATATTAAAATCAAATTTCAACCTCATTTCTCAATTATGATGACAGATTCGGGTTTCCATTGGGTAATTTGTTAAAAAATAAATCGATCAATGTACACAACTACAAAAATAGTTAAAGTCTCATTAAATAGTTGTACAAAAATATTTCAGTGAGGGAAATTGTTGGGAATAACGCATCAAAGTTAATACTAATTTTAACAAGGTCGCAAATATCGTTGACGTCCATTGTATGTTTATACAATGGACAACAATGTCGGAACATGTTTGAAAGAAATTGTATTTTCTTTTATAGTTGCCTCTCATTAAAGGTATTTTACAGCAGAAATAAAGCCATTAAGGTCGTTAATGTGTGCCTGAATACATAAAGCTTTCTCACAAAGTAAGCTCAGATGTTAAAATAATCGGTACGTTAGCAAAAAGATATTAGAAAATAAAAAATAAAATAACATCCATAAGAGAGGGGGGCGTCTGATTAGATTAGCCGAATATGTTGGGAGGTGCCGGAAACAAACAAAATAGAGTACCTACCACAAGCGAGCAGTCACTTCAAACGGCACATCACTGATGCGGGTCGGGTAATCATAATATTGTGTATTTGTATTTGACGTGTTGCGCGGAAAGCCGTTTGGTTTCCGCCGGGTCGGCATTACGTGGAGATTAGATAAGTACATTTTCTATACAAAGTTCATTATGTTACGCCAAAATATATGATAATATCCGACAACCGAATTACAGAACGAAATATTTTTTAATAGCAGAAAGCTACGTTCATTTTTTTATAAGCCAACAGTATCGAGACTGAATCATAGACGGACGGATAATATCAAGACAGATCTGCAAAGGGGTGGGCATGTTCCAGTGGTGTAACTACAAAAATTGGGCCCCAATTAGAGATTCGAACTAATACTCGTAGAAACTACAAATGTTTGTTCAAATAATCTGAAGAAAGATTTCAGATATTTGGACAATTTCAGAAAAAGGACAGAAAAGTCGTAGCCAAAATTGCAGTCCTACGATTTCGGGATTCGATTTAAATAATTTTAGAATCCCGGGACTGGACCCTAGTCCCGGGATTAGATATATTATACTACACTGTACTACATGTTTAGTAATATCAGAAATAACAAATAGGTACATACTAATTTAATGTATTAATTATAAATATATACATATAAAATCAATTTTGTCGAAAAATATTGTTTTTGCGCTTCCGGCATTCAAACCTGGATCTCTATTTCCAATTCGGAGAAGTACACTACCAATTGTGTTATAACGCCAGTATTTTTCATGACAAATTTTCGAACCTATATTTTACATTTTTTCAAATTAATACATCTGTTGTTCCATTATTTTTGAAAGCCATCTACATTATTTTTACGGAATCACAAATACCTTTGAGTAAACCGACTGCAGACGCCAGAATTATCAATTCATTTTTATTAAATTTTAGACACATAACAACTTATATTATTAATGAGAACACATTTTTATTGTGAAGTTGTAATTATTCAAAACATAGGTCTGTGATGTTTTAAATACTAAATTAATGTATTAATTATAAATATATACATATATAATCAATTTTGTCGAAAAATATTATTTTTGCGCTACCGGGATTCGAACCTGGATCTCTATTTCCAATCCGGGGCAGTACACTACCAATTGTGTTAGACCGTCTGTTCTGAATAATTACAACTTCACAATAAGAATGTGTTCTCCTTAATAATGAAAAAATATTTATTCATAGCATTGTTTGTATTAGGCATAAATAAGTGAAACAAGTCTGGTGTTAACGAAAACCTAAACCGATAGACTATTTATTTATTTCAATGTTAGTATTAGGCCTAATTTCGGTTTGATATCAAAATGTCATATAGATCATTATCATATCACCAATTTTATGCCTATTGGTATATTGAAACGTTAGATTCAACTTAATACAAATTTATACTAAGCTCAATATGTAGACTATACTAACCTATAGGAGAAATAAGGGTGTTGTAAAACACAGATGGCGGCGAAGGTTATGGTGATGACCCTTACTTCGTTTATAGTTATCATTGTGGGTTTCAAAAATGTTTATTATTTTTATCTCTAAGCGACCGTTTAACGAATTTATGTTAAATGGTTTCTAGTTCCTAGCATTTAAACATCACATAAATGGGTTGCTAACGGATTAGCGTAAACTTTGAAAGAACGTTACAATTCTAAATACAACAGTTTGGCTAACGTTAATGTTCATTATATATATGAATGTACATACTACATTAGAAAGAATTAGTATTTTCCAGCACAGGAATCTCTCATTAGGGGATTTTACGCTAGAAATAAAGCCATTAGGGCCGCGAATATGTGTTTAAATTCATATAGCTTTTGCAAAGATTAAGCTCGGAAAACGTCATTAACATAACAAACTATTTTTCCTTAATAGAAGGTGTGCAGCTGCGAAAATTAATTTATCACATTTTCTGAATGAAGGAAGTTCACATTTTTCTTGGAATAAAGCCAGGTAATTTAGATTTGATTTCCTGGAAAATATAACTGAAGTAAGCTCAGATTAAGAGAATGATGATTTTAGCCCCTGGGGACGACTAAATTACGTCTGCTGATCTTAAATTACGAGAATATTTAAAAATTTCTATAATAACTTAACATGATATCAGTGTATTTAATGTACAATATTCGGTAATTATAGGATAATATATTCTGTAGAGATGTGCGAAAATATTATTAAATTTTTTTTTATTAAAAGATATTTCTTTAATAAATAAGCACACGTAAGGGATGTAATTGAGCATGAAGAAAAATCACTCAATGTCAGTTCAAAAATACACACTGTGTCACCACGTGGTTCCGCAGTAGTATGAAAATATAATTAAATTTAAAATATTTTTTACAAAACGACTTTCGTTTGAAAACCTCAAAGTGACAGGCCCGTCATTCACCAGTAAAAAGACGTCAAAATATTTCAACAGAATTTAAGCTTTTACGATCAAGTACAAGTATTTTATAAATTTGACAAAGTTTTAATACTTCTTGAATATCAGTTTGGTTCGTTGAAATTTTCATACATATACTTATACACTTACATATATCAGTAGTACACTTTCTTGCACAGGGTTCTTCAAAAATATAAATTAATACTATTGCATATTTCTTTCTGATTTTAGACTAACTAACTAACTGTACAACACATACATTAATCTGTTGTTATTATATATTTTTTTATTATTACAAGACATAGACTTGTTAGATATAAAATTATTTTATGGTTAGGGAAAGAAATAATATTATACATTTAAAATTAGCAATATTATCTTTGTGGTTAAAATTCATATTTTTTATTTATTATCTTTGTTTTATTAACCACTAAAGTGAGTTTAAATACATCTACCGGTTTTGAAAAATACCATTTTCTTCTTCAGGATGTCATAACTAACTAAAACATATATTGTTTCTTTGACAGAATCTATTTTAAAAAAAATATAATAATTTTTTAGTGCCTAACTCAAATCATTACTTAATCCAAATTTACTCGATTAATTTTTAGGAAAAAAATTTAGAATGGGACTCATAGTTAAATTTAGTTGGTTGTTTATAATTTTTTGATTAGTTTTACACGCTTTATTTATCTCCAACGATTCCAAATTATTTAATTTGTGACCAACACCGTTTATATGCAAAATTAACAATCCCAATTTGTAAAAAATTCAATAAAATCAAACAAAATAAGAATAAACAAATTATAAAAAAATATATATATATATACAAAGTTAAAATTATCTGATATTAAAAAAAATAAAAATTTCACCATGTTCCCCGAAGAGGGTCCCCCATAAAAATAGACGCCATTGTTATTACCTCATATGTCGTAGACAAGAGAGCTCAGTCTTTATCCCTCCCCTTTTTAACAATTGCATCAGTATCCATGTGTTACTTTACCATGCCTCTTCTAGTAATTCCAAGCATATTTCTTTCCGTATCACACTGTATCGTCTGAATCTTCTGAGTTAGCTTAGTGTTCAGAGACCAGGATTCACCACCATGTGTTAGGGTTGGATGAGTGCACTGGTCAAAGTACTACTCTTAAGACAATGGCGCGTTACTTTTAATGACCATCTATCATAGTTATATTTTTCTTATTATTTCCTCCGTCTGGAAAAATGACGAGCTCCAAGCATGCAGGAGTAAGATATATGAGTAGAATAATTCGAAGTTCATTTAATCCAGCGTAATGTTTCCCTGGCGTGCGAAGCTATTTTTCATGACTATTAGGATATATTGCTAACTCGAGTACGTAAGAATATTACACAACTATAATAATAAGAAGCTGAACCAGAATAAAACATTAGGAAAATAAATCAAAATTAAATGTTTATTGCATAATATTTCTACAGAAATTACTGTCGTATTTCTTTACTTATCATGATAGTATTTCTCTATTTTTGTTGCTTCACTTACATATTCCACACGCCCTAACGATCTTAGTAAACCTTTATTAATTCTATAAATAACGTTATATTCAGATCTACAGTAGCTCCGAATCTCTCCACTCCCATCATCATCGCTCTGCTGAACTTACTCGGCAAGTATCGGTGTGTGAAACGCAACTTCCATCAGCCTTAAAGACACTCAGTACTGACGGAATGTAACAACACCAAGGCGACTAGCAACGCTCAGAAAAGCCGATTGACTATCATCACTCTTTATATCGATACTTTACAGACAACAGGTCTAGAAACCGCCACCGATAACAATTTACAGTTAAACTAACTATTTTGTACGCTAAAACGTATATTTTGTACGCTTGTAAACTTTGAATTCAGTGTCTTTCTCATAACCTGCCACCTGTCACACTCAAATATACACAATATACTCTGCGACATCAAACGAAGACGGGAGTTGTTTACATTAGCTAGCTTACGAACCTGGTTTACATAAATGTAAACAGGTGTGTATGAATTTTGACTTGAAATGATGTATTGTAAAATACAGATTAAAATTTTCGATAACAAGCTTGCCTAGTGGGGCAATGCAATCATCATTCAGAAATGTTATCTAATTAATATAATTATGTGATGTTTTATAAACGTATGTAATGCAAATAAACTAAAATAAAAAATAATAATTATTCAATATTTTGATTCGCGCCATTTCCGAACGTTAAAACAAGTTCCACATGTGTAATTCCTCTGTGCTACAGTTTATATCGACAGGCGTCGCGCCAGTCGGAAATCCGCAAATGCGCAAATGCTGCAGTCGACCGATAATAAATGATATTTCCACCATTTTTCACAACGTGATCATTATAGGGTCTTGAGAAAGTAAATAACCGATTAGTAAATAATAATAGTCGCAAGATTTATATACCATATATACCGATTAATACGTCATAACTTTATTCTGTCCCATCTTCATTGGTTCCCGTGGGAAGTAAGATACTTAACCCTACCCAAACCATGCAGTAACACAGGTCTACATCATAATTAAACCTGTAATATTTCAATAAATACACGCAATATAAAATTTATATTTTAGATAATCCTTAAGAAAACATTAGCGCTTAGGAATGACTAGTGAAAATCCAATTATAAAAAGGGAATCATACAAAAATAATTATTTTTTCCATTCAATCCGTTGTAAAATTAATACGTTGGTAAAAATACCATTTGTGATATGAAAGACTGAGATCACACACTATTTTCACAGTGACAAGAACAACAAACATACAAATATAATTGTCTCATTCTCACTAATTAAACGAAGAGAGATAAGAAGGAAGGACACATGGTATAGGACTTAATGAATTTTCAAAATTATTTTATTAATCTTTTTTTTAAAATTGAATGCTCAATATTTATAGTAAATTTGTGGCATTAAACCCATTTAAGCTAATTAAATCATTTTTTCTAACTGTTATTTACGGTAACACGAGTTGACAGCATGGCTGCGTTCGGGTATTTTATATCACGGTATGGTAAAGGTTAATGCAAAACAACATCTTGATATCTTCTCTTGTAGAGCCTTGCCGCAGCGGGTATATCGAGATCAGTGAAGAATAACACGATTGAATTTGCGAAGGCCGAGTAAAGGAATCCATCGAAAAAAATTATGTCGGAAATAGTATTCACGAGAACAAAGGCGCCAGTACAAAGACTGAACACGGAAGCACATCTAAAAAGAGTTCGGCAAATGACATTGGAACATCGAGCCCTCTGAGAATAATTGATTACACGAACGCTACAAATAAAAATCCAACGTGTTCGTCAATCAGCCGGAGGTATATTCAGAAAAACATGCCATCTCTGAAGACTCTTGATTTCGGTTTCTTTAAACTAATGAGGTTTGCGTTTATTTAAAAAACTTACTAGTTTTGATTTAATATATTTTCATATACAGATTATCAACAGGTCGTTAATTATCCTGATAAATATTTCTAGGTATGGTATTAAGGAACGATGTAGAAACATTTAAAAGAATTAGGATTGTAAAATGTTACAAAATACACTTTATGGTTAAGAAATTCAACTAGTTAAAAAATGAGAATAAAATTATGTGAAAGGAAACTGATAGTTGAGGAGAATGAACAATATAATTAAAACTACTGCACATAAGTACACAAGTGTGTGGGAATATACGACGGTCCTTTGCGTAAAAAGCGTTGGTTGGCACGTATTACACGTTTGAACGGCACCTGATCAGTACATAGACGAAATAAATAGAGATACGTACAAGGAATACGTGTCATGTCAACATTATTACTGTTTTAAAACTAAGCTAAGAGCTTGTGCTGCGGAAATAAGACTAACTTGTTGGTCTTCTGGGATGAAACTCGAATAACTGACTCACTTAATCACTAAGCGAATGCTTTACCATTACACTAGCAAAGACGTCGAAATAATAAAGATGTTGCATGTGTTGTGGGAATAATATGAAATTACATTTTAAATATTAATTATGTGTAACTGTAATTATTTTATTAGCTACAAAATAAATGTTATTATTTAATAAATTCAATATTCAATTCATATTATTCAACAACAAAAAATATAGTGGGTAACTTTAAGTTTGGTTATGTAGGTTGACTAATAAAAGATGATTAGAAAATAATTAATATTAAAAAATAACATATTTGTTTGTTAACATAGCGCACGGTTTGAAAATGACTTAAAATATATGACACGATTTTCATTCTCTTGGTAGGGCTCTTGAATTGGACAAAACATATTACAATATTTAAAAGAATATTTCAAAAATTTTGCCAACCTTAATAATCGTGCAAACCAGTGATCATTAAACCGTTATTGTAAATGTGATTGTGTTCGGTTGTAACGACGATTGGGTTACTGATTATTCGTAATTCTTCGAGCAATCACTAGAAACTTAACCTCCAATTTCAGTTACCAATCATCATTACAATCTAGATCACAATAACGGTTTAAATAAGGGTTTACCATCTTTACTATAAACCCGGTTTAGGGTGGAGCGAGAAACAATTTTGGTACATACCTATGTAGATATTACTCGCGAAATCCTCGAAATTCTGTATAATAGTACCGTTAGTTAATTAAATACCTAATATCGTATAACAAATAATATCAGGGTTATTTTATGTCACAATGTCAAATATTCCTCATGGTTCTATCTCGTTATGTCATAACTTAAATATATTTGGACATCAATGCAATATAAGTATGAGTCTCGATATTTTAATTTTTTTATTATTTTTTAATTTTTTATTAAGGGATTTTAACAGTGAAAACATATTGAAATAAACATAATAATTATTTAACATGCGGTGCTAATTAAGAAAATCCACAAAAAATAATTGGATACAAAGTATGTTTAGACAAAAGAAGGAGAAGGGTGGGGAGGTTGCAACTAACGTTGCGGTAAAGGGAGAGCAACATGAGTTTTAATAGGTATAGTGAATGGTCAAAGTTTAGATTGTGGTGGTTCATAAGAAGAACCCTTTGAGCTTAGTAAGGCTAATATTGAACAAATCAATTTTTGTAAATTTCTCATTGTGGTATTTGCATGACCGGTGAGTGAATGAATTTTGTATGTAAGATGTTCCACTTCTGGGAATGTGGAAGAGTGCGGATTGCCGGGTTGATCTAGATGGCACATGGAGAGATATTAACTCCAATTGGCTGGGACAATCAATGTGGCCTTACAGTATAATTCTAGTAGTTCACATGCATAAGAAGTTACGTTCGATCGATCTATATTTAATATCGATTACTTGGTGGTCAATTTGGTGTAACTACAAATAATTGTATACGATTCAAAATATTTTTTTGTATTTATATTTACTGTTTCCGAGGTAAGATTATAGAACTCTGTAATCATAATGTTTTTTTTTTTTAATTACCCGTAATGTTAAAAAAAATATATATTCTTTTTATTTTTATTTCTTAGTAACATAAATTATACACAATTTGAGGATTTGATTCTGTAGAAACCTTTTTTGTGTTATAGATCTACCAAGGATGTGGAAAAAGCTCATTCATTTGCAATGCAGTATTTATTTAAAAATAATTATGTATATATAGTTGAACATAATTATTATCTGGAATCAGCAAAAATTTATATTTATAAACTCCAGAATTTCAAAAATGTGTCTCTTGCCTTATTATTTTCTTATATTATACAATTATATAGTCTAGAAAAGTAGCCAGAACAACGCTGTATATATCAGAGGTGAAGTCTACTCCATCCCACACAATAAACTACGAGTATTAATTGTGTCTTATGTATATTATGTTATAATATATTCATCTCTGTTAGAACAAAAATATGTATGTCATCTGATAAATAAATAAATAAATAAATAACTGTTCTTTTCTATATATTGTCCATAAAATGACATAAAAATATCATTATATAAACCCTCAGAATTCCAATGAATAATGTTGTCTCTTTTTATCTCATGTAAATAAAATTTTATAGCTGTCCTTCAGTATAGATAAACATTAATATAAATACAAGTTGTGGAGCTAAATTGCTAGATTGATAATGCTCTTACAAGGCGAAACGCGTCTCAAGTAAAGTAAACGAGTAGAATTAAAAAAAGATGTCATGCATTTTATTTTCACATTTGTATTTTTTTTGTATTCATTCGATCGCTCTATTTACTTACGTTAGGTGTGTGAATTTAAAAAAAATTGTGTTTGTATTTATATTGTATTTATAACCCTGGATCACTAAGAAGACAAGTGAGGAAGACGAACCAACTGGGAAATGACTTGCGCAGCAACGCAAAAGGCTTTGATTATTAGACTATTTCGTCCATATGTTGAAGTATAAAGTTTGTTGATTTTCGATCTCTTATTAAATTTTTTTTTTAAGAATTATAAAGGTTTTAAGAGAAACTAATCATCACATTTGTCTGTAGATAATTACGGTATTAATATTTTTTCTTCAGACAACGCGAAAATTATAATAATACGTCTGGCCAGTCTACGAGTCTACTGCAGAGCTTTTACGAGCCGCAGTAAACAAAATGATAGCCAAAGTCTATTGAACGGTTAGGGCACAAGAAGATGAAGATTGCAATTGAATTGTCGTCTTGGGGCACATTTATAATATAATTGACAAATGTGTATATATTGTATCTTAACTGGCTATATAATTTTTTTTCATGCATTTATGAATTTATGATGAATGTATTAAAATTGAATTTAATGTTATCATAATCAACCTCAGACATATTACAAAGTAATGTTTCCCTAGGAAAAATTTCGACACGAACTCTGGTCGTTAGTAGCAGACCAAGAAATCAAGATAACCCAAGCCCAACATAAATTGAATTTTTATAACAAACATTACAATCATTCATTATAGAAACAGTTTATTCTAAATGTTATAATGTATACAGTATATTAGTATAATATAACACATTATTATTGTGAATTAAAAAAAATTTCAGAACATATTTTTGTGATATTTTAATACAAATTAAATGTATCAATCAGAAAGGTACACGCTAAAATCAATTAATCGGAGAACCATTTTTGTTACTACCAGTATATAACTACATTTAATACATACATATAATTTGTATTGTGATTTAAATAGTTTGTATATAGTATTTAAATATACTATAGTACATTAGTAAAGGTAATAGTATAAATAGGTGTGCGAATTATATAATTCTCCTAAATATTTATTTTGTGAATGTTTGCACTTTTTTTAGTTTACTTTAAATCAGATTATATGATATATATTATGTTATTATTTATTTGTATTGTTTCAAGAAAAGACAGATAAAAGACAAAAGGTAAAGAATTATATAAATGAAGAACAATTTACTTATGTTCTACCATTCGTCACAGAAAATGTAATTGAAGAAAATTGTCTGAAATATAAAATGAAAATAGTAATTATTCAGAACATAGGTCTGTGATATTTTAAATATATAAATTAGAAATAAATACATATAAAAACAATTTTATCGAAAAATATTGTTGTTGCGCCACCGGGATTCAAATAATGGATCGATTAAATGTATTAATATCAAAAAGGTAACATATAGATTCGAAAATTTGTCGCTAAAAATATCGTCGTTGTAGCATAGTTGGTTAATGCACCTTTCTCGGTTTAGAAAGAGATCCAGGTTCGAATCTCGGTGGCGCAACAAAAATATTTTTCGATAAAATTTATATATTATGTATATCTTTCTAATTAATATATTTAATTCAAATTATAATTTATTTTTCAATAATTTGATTTTTATTTGGAATTTAATTACAGAAAGCGATAGTTAAAAACTAAATTTAAATCGGTAAATAACTTATTGTAGTTGAGGCAATGAGTACTAGTATTTGTACATTGTACATTGGTAAACAGTAATCCTCTTCTATTAACAATGTTACTCTTTTAGAGGAAATGTCAAATACTGTTTATTATTCATGAAGATAATCCTAATACAATGTTGACTTTGTTAAACCCCGTTAAATGATAATATCCCTCAAATTTCAATATTCCGTCTTCAAAATATATTTCCGCTATCATACGTTCGTTATTTGACAATGGATAATAGATAGATGTCGAAACACGTGTCACAATACAGTAGTTCAAATATTTATCGTAGGTATATCATAATTTTCCCGATGCCGTGAAGCCGAAACTGAAGTAAGAAATTAATAATTCAAATTTTGACATACACTGTGCTGTTAAACCAAAAACTGACTAGTAGGTACTTGCATCATTAAAATAATTTATTTTTCAAATATAGATTTATAAAACAAATGAAAATAGATTTATTGTCATTGGCATTTCAAGTACACACGCATTGAAAAATATGGTATAATATAATCGTTGAGAAGGACGTGTGGGAAAATTTTTATAGTTAGAGTTAGAAATAAGAAAAGAATACGGATTTGAGAGTAATGGGTGAGGATAGGATGACCATATGGTTGAACGAAGAGAAGCAATGAAAAGAGGATATCCAAAAGTTGCATGCTAGGAACATGTTAGTCAACTATTAAAAGAGGCTAAAGAGAAAAATATGAAGAATAGAAGGAGTTGTATGAGACGAAACATGGATGCGATAGAGGCGATGGAAGTGCGTATTTTTGGCGTTCGATCCTCTCTGTTTACTCCGTAAAGGATGTGGTTTGATGCGATAGAGTAAATAAGTAAGTGTTTATAATTATTTTCGTACATCTAATATCTACAATAAATTTGAAAACTTATAAAATATATATGAGAATATGGACACGACTTTCTACTATTCCCGATCAGCTGGATCCATCTATGGCTGGATCACACTGTGATTGTTGGTAGACTCTTCTATATACAGAACCGATAGATGTGTTACATTGCGAATTGCAATAGGACTACGTATTTATATAAAATAAAATAAATATTTTTCGTCCTATATCGAAATTAGATCACATGGCCCCAATATAATTAAACGAGTCATTGTGAAGAGCCGTCACTGATTTAAATAAATGCTTACACAAAGCCACCATAAGCTGACTGGTTTAGTTCGTGATATCACCAATCAAAATGTAGCAACGCACAATATTTTCAGAATTTCTATTATTTATATTTATATTATTTTCATAACCACTTTACACATCCGTGTCCATTGTCGGACTCGCTGACTGAAATTGTTTTTTCTTTACATAACTTTCAATTCAATCATTTTTAACCTAATTATATTCCTAAATAAATTAAAACAAATATTTACAACACATGGTTTTTGATGGAATCATCATTTCGAGTCTATATAGTTCGACATCGATTTTTGTCGTAGCGAGCCTCTATATTGTTTTACAATTACATTATTCACTCAAATTTTAAAACAAGGATTATTTTTTGCTGGTCATGTTGGTCACTATTCCAGAATCACATCACAGAATCACAGAATAGTCGTGTTCATGTCCGAGCGTCATGGTCTCTGTTTCTACAGCGCGAACTGCTCATATCCACTTTTCTCAATCTTGGGCCTTGTTTTGCATTTGCTCCAGTCATTTCTCAAACTTAATCTGTCCGTTTTGTTGGAGATCGACTTTTCGCTCTTTAACTTTGTACATTCAATCATTGAACGTATTCAGCAAGTACCGGTGCGTGAAATGCAACTCCCATCAGCCTTAAAGACACTGAATACCGACGACATGTATAATAACAAAACCAACGCGGCTAGCAGCGCTCGGAAAGGCCGATTCGCTATCATCACTCTTTATAACGATGCCTTACAGGCAGCACAGCTTCTGAAATCGCCTCCGATAACAATTCGCATAGTAACTTCTTTGTACAGTTTGACTTCTATATTTGTAAACTTTGACTTCAATAAATTCAGTAAGTAGTTTTTGTATTGGCAACCTGCTGTCTGCCCCTCAGATACACAATATACTCCGTGACATCAATCATGATTTTTGGGGCATCCACAACTCTCACACAAATCACGTCTTATATACGGGGCGCGTTTTTTGCGATGTTGCGCATGCGTAATGGTTTTCTTCATCTGTTGACTCGCCACATGCAACATTAGAGACATTCACACAGTGTGGCCATCTTGCAGTGAGTGGTTGAAATGTTCAAGACAATAGATCAGCCCGCCGGCTGTACAGCGAATGGGACCCACTACTTACACAGAACCGTTCTATGAACAAAAGCTCACATATCGGCCCTTCTCATTCGTCGCCAGGTTGGGATTTTTTTAATACTACAAAAGCGACCGCCATTCACTGTCCAATTCAGCGCTCATATCTAAAATAATTTATGAACATTGTACATTTTTAGTTATTACACATATATACGATTGAAATATTTAACAGTGTACAGAAACAGAACAGTAAAGGTGAAAATAAACTGTTCCAGATTCGCAAAACATTTTTGGCGCGTTTTGCGAATCGGCTGCGACCCGTGTTATTGACACCTTTCTACATACAAATTATACACACCTTTCCTTAATGCTCGTCTTCAGTGTGAAATATGACCTTGACGTCAGCAGATGTCAACGTGACTGATATTTGTTTGATCTCGATATTGGACGTTCAGCTTCAGTGCACCAGCACTGTATTGTTTGTGATCCTGTGATTTGTGTGCATCACAGTGATGTTATTATTTTGTGTGCCGTGGGTGAAGTTGTGATATCGCCGTCTTCAATCGGAAGCGGAGAGCTGCCCACTGCCTGCCGTTTGTGTGATTCTCGGTGGCGACTGCAGGGTGACGGAGACGTCATACACAAGGTAAGGTGAGCAGTCCCTCCAATCTCGGCTCCCCAAGATCCACTGGTCCTTCGACTATTTTCGTTCTGATTCGTTTCTTGAATGCACGAAACATGAAACCAGGCTAAAATTCATTGCCAAGCGTGTCCTGTTCTGTCCTGATTTAGCGCCAAGTGATTTCTTCCATATTTTCCTTAATTTGAAGCGGTTTCTTGGTGGCAAGCGCTTTGATGACGATGATAAACTCAAAGACGGAGTACAGACATGATTTTCATCCCAGGCGGCGTCGTTCTATGATGAAGGTGTACAAAAATTGGTGCTCCGTTATGACAAGTGCCTTAATAATGGTGGCGACTATATTGAGAAGTAGTTTAAGGTGTGTAGTGTTCGAAGAAAGTAAAGTGTTGTAAAAATAATGTGTTTCTTTAAAAAAAAAAATCCGCTAATTAAAAAACGCGTCTAGTCATCGGCTGTAACTAGTCGGATATTTATGTTTCTTTAGATGGAGCGGTTCTTCCAAATCATGGTTGTTTTCCATACAGAAGATTATTTGCAGAGTATATTAGATATTATTATTATTACTATTATTTATAACTATCGAAAACCAATACACCGGTCTGTTTAGAGATTTAAAGAAAAAATATCATATTTAAGCGTGTGGCTGCGGGGAAATGGTTCAGTGATACCGATACAAAAATAGTGTATCGCGACGGGCGCTTGTAAATATCGCTTTACAAGAAAAACTAAAAAGTAAATACATATTTTAGTTTGGTAATAAATAACGAAGTTACAATATCCTGTTTCAATAAATTAAAAATAAAGTTCCAAATATTGTAATTTATCTCATAAAAGCTGTTCGAGATAAATTCGGCTGTAGGTACGATATGATAAATTAAATAAGAAAGAGTCAAATTTAATACGTTTAAGAAGGATTTATATATTTTTATTTTTTTATGAAGCGTGTGTATGAATAAGACTTTCATCTCTCGTCTGAAAGACTTGTCGGTTAAGGTCGATATGTACCAATTGTGGTCATTCTAGTCTGCGTATAAAATTCAGTTAGAAATTAATCACAGGGAGTACAGCGCTCAATTCTGTAATGTTCTTACGTGACATTTGAGACATGTCTCGATCTCGTCATTAGTAATTTAATAATATGTATTAAATATATTAATTATAAAGATATACATATAAAATCAATTTTATCGAAAAATATTGTTGTTGCGCTACCGGGATTCGAACCTGGATCTCTTCCCTAACCGGGGGAGGTGCTTTATCCAACTAAGCTACAGCGGCATTATTTTTAGCGACAATTTTTCGACCCTATATGTTACCTTTTTGAAATCAATACATTTAATACCTCCCCCGGTTAGGGAAGAGATCCAGGTTCGAATCCCGGTAGCGCAACAATATTTTTCGATAAAATTGATTTTATATGTATATCTTTATAATTAATATATTTAATTCATATTTAAAATATCACAGACGTATGTTCTGAATAATTACAACTTCACAATAAGAATGTGTTCTCCTAAAAAAAAAAAAAAGTAATTGAATAATTGACGTCATCTAACTAATTTAAAATGAACTAAAAATCATGTTTATGCTACAATAGCCATGTACAATAGATGATCTGGCTGCTGCACCTGGCGGCTTCATCACATAGTTGGCTGGCATAAATACCCGAAAGAAATTTTTGGTATCCACGTAAGGAATAATGTAGATTCAATGAAAAGAGAACTGTTATTCACTGCGTATTATATTTTGTACCTAGAACAGAATGACCGTTGAAAAGCGACCAAATGAAAAATGACCAATTACTTAATTTATTTTATCACCAAATATGCAAAATGCAAGAGCAACGTTTCATCACTAAAAACGCACATAATTGTCATGAATCAATTCAAGAATCTGTTTACATGTGATTTTATTCCTTATTATGCCTTTATAACTGATAATTTAACCATACGACGCGGAATTATTTCGTAAAAAAACTTTTTTTTGTTTTTCGTATTCGTCCCCTCACTGTACAAATTCATCTTAATGATCTCGCAATCAATCTTCCATATTTCCTACGTGGTTTAAAAATAAGTTTCTTCGATATATTATTTAATTTAAAACGTTGCTAAAATAGGATACATTTTTCACATTTAAAGCGGTTGGTATATCTACCGAACGATTTTTTTAAATTTTATAAAGTCAGTATATAATATGTGTATAAGCTGAATACTAATAAATTAATTTTTTAATTTTGTTACGTATTTATGTCAGTTAGTAAGAATTTAAAAATGAACCACTAAATATAAAATAAGATATCAGCAGGTTTATTTTACATTTATAAATTTTATTGTATAAGGTTTGTCTATAAAAGTAAAAAGTCAAGTATACACATGTTTTCAAAAGCGGTCACTGTTATAAGAGAAGTATCTGATTATAAAGGGTGTCCCAACAAGAGCGGGAGATTTAAATTTGACATAATTTTTTCTATTAAAAATTAATTGCTATTTAACCCAACAACGCATTCTTATCGTTGAACATTATTTCAAAATTTATGAAAGTTTGACTGCTGCGATTCGCAAATTGTCGAAAAAATAAATCGAAAAATTCGATAAGACTGGGCCGATTACTGACGTCAGACCATCGACACGTGTTCGTCCAGGTAGTTCAGCAGAAAACATTACAGCTGTTCGCCAGAATGTGGTCGAGAGTCCGCGAACATCCATTCGGCATCGTGCTCTAGAATTGAACATTTCATGGATGGTTTGGATCTCAGAAGACGTGTGGTTCCAACAGGACGGTGCCAGTTGCCATACATTACGTGAAACAATGGCATTATTGCACGAGACATTTCATGACCGTGTAATCTCCCGGTGACTAGATTGGCCGCCTATATCGTGCGATTTAACTTCTTTCTCGGGGGTTTTTTGAAGTCAACAATTTATGTCAACAAGCCCGTGGACCACCCGAGCCATGGAGGAGGAGATTAGATGCTGTATCACCACAGTTATGCCAAACCGAGATTGAAAATTTCATCAAAACAACGCAAATGTGCCAGCAAAGCCGAGGAGGGCATTTATCAGATGTGTTGTTCCACATACATAATTTCCACATGTGTACTTTATGATTAAATCAAAATTTTGGTATTTTCTCAAAAAAAAAAACGTGTTTTAATTAAATTAAATTAAAAATTTTCCGCTCTTGTTGGGACAGCCTTTATTAACGACCTGTATAAAGTGAATCCGAGATGAAAAATGTACGAGAAGATAAGAATTATTGTGGAACTTATTATATTTTAGTCGCGATAATAAACATGACAAGAAAGTTGCTAAGAGCAACAATAAAAATAAAAACGACATAAAACATCGCGGGCGAAGGACTGACATCTTTTAACTTTTTTTTACAGTATACTTGTTTATCTTCCTCTTTGACGTTACTTTTCAGGGATATGGACGATATATTTGAGAGCACCAGGTCGCTTCATATACAAATTTTATTATAGTAACACACCATACATACAAATATTTCACAGGCTTGGGGAACGATTTTGGTCATGTCGATATAATCCGATGTTTAATGCTTAAATATAAGAGTGATGTTTTCGATGCTGTATTAAGACATTGGTATAATTGATTTAGCTATTTAAACCATTCTGTGTTTTACCAAAAATTTAATATTTTGTCATTTAAAAAATATTATTTATTTTCTCTTCTTATGTATATGTGCTTCTACTATATTGTTCTTCTGTGTTGTATTTAAAACATATTTAATTTTATACAAACTGCGTATGATTATTTTATTATTTGTAGAGAATAAGGGCGTTAATATAAATAAATGTCTCATCACATTGGACGTAATATAAAAACACATTTAGACATACATGTAACACGATATTGCCTATTCAAAATGGATTTTGATAACGACGTGAGATCCATTTTGTTGAACTGATTTATTTCATTTCACAACAGATTACCAATAGATCGGTTAATGACCCATGTAGATAGTTCTACAAATATATATAAAATAATAAGGTTAAGATAGTAATTACCGTAAAAGCGCCAGGTTGCGGTCTAAAAAACATGTCAAAACAGTCAATAAAATAATGTGTTTTGGCCCGTGTTCACGAATGAGATTTTTAAGACATTTTCGACGACCACACAGATTTCTCACCACACAACTCTCAGCTTTCTTAGATACCGTGTCTCAGAGATTCGCCGTCTCGCGCCTTACTTCACGCTCGTCACGTACGTCAAACGTCAAATGTCATTGTCGTTCGAAAGTTGAGTTATTTTAAATCTCCCCAGCATCGGTTAAAACTGAATAAATGTTTATAATTTAACGCTTGACTTTAATGTTAATTTATGTTGTTCTAATCTATAGAGGAACGTTTGTCTCGTTGTCATATAGAACGTCACGTTCACTGGTTTGAGTTTTTGTCTCTTTCTACCAATCTCAGCTTGGTCTCCGAGTTTATCTCCAGAACAAAATCTCATCACGTGTACACGGTATCGAGATGTATTTCAAGTAAATCCCTGAGATTGTCTCCTTCCGTAGATATGGACCTTTGGGTATTTATTCGTTGATGAGTTTTTGTCCACGAAACACGCGGATACTAGCGATTAAAGGTTATACAGAATTTGTACTGAACTATCAATTTAAACATTGTCATTTGCATTTTTGCCAAACAATTTATAGTATGTATGCATATTTAATAATAATTCACTTATTAATTTGAACCCGAGTTTATCTATAACATTGAATTATTTGTATGGCGCCACTTTCGTAAAAAATTTCACCTTAAAGGCGTTTTACACATAAACTGTTTACAGTCCAACATTATTTTTGTTTTATAAATTAAAATTGTCATCTTAACTTATGGAAATGATTTTTTTTAAAGACGCGTCTTGTACATGGTATTGAGATGTATCTCAACTCAATCTCTGAGATTATCTCATCGTGTCTCATTTCGTGGACATGAGCCTTTACAGTTGATGAGAATTAATAAAATATTCTAAATATAATTCACGCAAGGTCAATATAATTCCAAGAGCTACGATAGCGACACGTGACGCGCGACAGAATACGGATATATTATACGTAAGGACTGTATATATGTAAGATAATGGAAATGGTTACTAATAATTAGACAGGGTAAGAATTTATTCATAAAATTTATTAAATATTAATTAAATATATTAATTAGACAGATATACATATATTTAATTCATATTTAAAATATCACAGACCGTCTGTTCTGAATAATTACAAACTTCACAATAAGAATGTGTTCTCCTAATAAAATTTATTCCTGCTTATCTCTTACTTACCAATAAATGATCAATATTAATTGCCATGGAGATTGAAACACACTTCAGTTAATTTCTATAAGTGCACGAGTTGCAACGGTTGAGCTTCAAAATATATAATTATTATAGATAACCAGATCAGATAGGGAAATGATGCGGAACTAATCACGTGTGTGAGAAATGAACTAATTAATATTCTGTACACTCATACTGTAGTGTAAGAGAATACACATATGGGAACACGTTTTACAGTTAGAGTTTACAAAATAAATTTTAGATAACATTACCCTTGCGTACGTTTAATCATTATATTACATTTTAATTTTAATTTCAACACAGCGACTAATTAAAGTACATTAGTTTGTATGTAGTAATAAAATTACCTTTACTATTTACACGTAGGTATCTATTGACATAATGTCTTGTCAATTTAATGAGTTGAAATAATTATTTAGTTGTAAAAATTATAAAATATTCTTATATAGGAATACCTAGTGTACTATTTTTATATTTTTAAGATTGGCAAAATCAATTATTGACATCCTGAAGAAGAAAATGATATTATTCGAAACCGGTAGATGTATTTTAATTAATTAAGTGGTTAATAAAACAAAGTTAACAATGTAAAATAATACTTAGTATACAACATTTTTGAAAAACAAAATAATTGCATCGTGTATCAATAAGCATTAGGTATAAGAATTTATAAAATACAAAAGAAAATAATAAACACTTAAAAAATGATGAGTTATTGAACTTAAATACTACATATTCTGCATTTAATCTGCGAAAAGTAGTAAGACTAGTTGCTTCCTTCAATTTGCTGGCAGTCCATTGAACAATTTGAAACCTTAACTATTTTGCGTTCATGCCAAGTTTGTTTGTGGACGTCGAAACGCCCACCCTAGGAAAACTGTGGACCTAAAAATTACATTTTTATTCAATATTATTGGCAATAGTCGATTTTTGATTTTGTATATTAATACTAAGACAATTTGATTATTTTTTGCTTAACTTTTAATTAAGTTTTAGCTGTTTTTAAGGAAAAAAAAAGTTTTAAAAATGCATTTTTAATTTAAATTAAAGGAATCAACTAAAATAGTAACAATAAATTAAATACTAATTAAATGTATTAATTAGAAAGATATACATATAAAATCAATTTTATCGAAAAATATTGTTGTTGCTACCAGGATTCGAACCTGGATTTTTTTCCAATCAGGGGAAGGTGCATTAACCAACCATACTACAGCACACAGTATTTTTGATGTCAAATTTTCGAATCAATATGTTACACTTTTTCAAATTAATACATCGATTGTTCTATTATTTGAAAGCCATCTACTTAGTTTTTACGGAATCTTAAATATCTTTGAGTAAAGACTTTTATTAAGGAGAACACATTCTTATTGTGAAGTTGATTGGAAACAGATTCTGGTTCGAATCTTGGTAGGAACAACAATATTTTTCGATAGAATTGATTTTATATGTATATCTTTCTAATTAATACATCTAATTAGTATTTAAAATATTAATTACAACTTCACAATAAGAATGTATCAATTATAAAAATATACAGATATAACTTCTAAATTTGTCGTAATTATAATCGGTTGCTGTAACACGTTTCCCCGGATAGGAAGAGATCCGGATTCGAATCGCGGTAGCAATTAAATATATATTTTCTTTACATCTTTCTAGTTAATTAATTTAATTTGTATTATTTTAGTGTATAAATAATTCTTGTGCATCAATTACATAGTAAAATATTCCCCATTGCTCTGTTTTGAATTGTTAGCATTTTTTTCTTCTCAGTTTCAATCCACTAAAATAATGTAATTTAATGAACAGGCACGTAAACTAAAGTGTATAAATTTAGATTGTATATACTAAATTTTTATGTTTTTTTTTCCATTAAATTGTGGGGCTTGCTCTTGAAGTGCAAAACTGTACTTAGGAACTGGAAAATGGCAGTTCAATCCTAAAATAAACGCTGCTGCCTAGCGAAGCGTCCATGCATTAATGGATTGAATTCAATATGGATTTTCTATATGATCTCTGGAACAACATTTTCCTTGCACGAATAAATCGGAAAACGTTTATTTGTTGCAAAATAATATTTTCCAGGAATAAATAAGATGGAAAATGATTACGTAATTGTTTAATTTATAATATTACTTTATACTCGCATGAATAAATTAGAAAATGATTATTTGTTTAGTCTAATTTGTAAAATAACATTTTCCAGGAATAAATAAAATTAAAAATGATTCAATAAGCAGAAATACGAATATAACATCGTTAATTTTAATAAA
Organism: Eubasilissa splendida; assembly: GCA_031772225.1. Taxonomy (NCBI): domain Eukaryota; kingdom Metazoa; phylum Arthropoda; class Insecta; order Trichoptera; family Phryganeidae; genus Eubasilissa; species Eubasilissa splendida. The sequence continues at coordinate 20,847,277 of CM062856.1, forward strand.
AGTATAGGGAATTACTTTGATTTTATTATTGAAAATTGTGCTTAGCATACACTAATCTTTATAACGAATATTAAATATAAATAATTTTTTCGTAGGTAAATTTGAAAACAAAACTGAAATGTCGATTCCCTTCGAAATACGAATTGTGGATATGTGACATTTTTCAAATATATTCGTTTTGAATGACAAAAATTAGAAATCGTTTCAGTTATTACATAATATTTTTATGTTCTTTGAACTGAAATTTGTATTATACTAATTTATAAAAAATATAATTTTTTAAACGGTTATTGATGATCAACAACATCTACCCTGACAATGAATCCTGAAATGGAATCTGAAACGTCAGCCGGAGAGGCAGAATAGTCCAAAAAAAAAAATTGAAGATTCTGTATTGTATATGAAGATTGTATATTGGCGGAGGTCTATCGCCTCCAAGCAATCATTACCGCCGTTGACTTCTGAATACAATTCATATTTACCGGTGCGTAAAGTCAGAGCTTCTGACAGCCGCAAAAATACGCCCAGTACCGACGTCACAATAAACATGCGACAACAATAATCATGCTATCAGCAGCCACCTCAGAGGCTACCGACTTCCAGATACCATCTCTAGGAAATGCTCCTCCGTGTGGTCATTTAATTGATGTTGTTTATCTATGATTTGTAACTGTGCTCGACAATAAACTCGTGTCAACCGCAAGTAAATTCTCATCTTCAACCTGCTCTAGCCATGCACACTTCGCGATCATAATCAAACGAACATGTGGGTGAATGGGGCATTTAGCCTCACACCACGACATATCCTTCTGATTCATCTGCCAAACCCACACACGTATATTTATCTAGATTAACCATCATACCTGCTCCGCAGTGTCGATATACACATTAATTCATAATTTTTAACCCAAAGATTGATTTGAAATATTATTTTGTATTTAAAATCATTCTATCGTACTTTTTAGCTTTTTAATCTTCTTCTTCTGTCGATCTGCGTCCATTGTTGAATATTTTTTTTTTTGCTTTTCATGGCTCCCCGCTTCTTGCAGTTTGCTTCCAATTTTGTTTTTATCATTTATTTCCATTAAAGCAGCTAGGTACCCACTCTGATCAGAAATTAAACCGAATAATAATTCTGTCGTTTGTAAACGAATGCACTGAAATGAGATTGAATTGACAAAAATGATTAGCGTAGACCATTTATTCATCTGATTTAGGAAAAATAAAATTTTATCGTACGCAAGTGACTAGTTCCTGAAATGTATACGAAAGTTGAAATGTACGAAAGAAGAGCAATATAAAAAAACACAGAAAAGTGTATTTTAAATATTTATTTTAGAATGCGGTGCATTAGCATATACGGAAATAATATTTTACTGATTAGTATTTGGTGTTTTCTTTATAATTTTATCAAGAGTTAGTTGAACAACACTTTTCTCTTTCATTTCTTGATAAAGACTTCTGTAACACGCTGTTTCTTTTGCCCTTCGTCAATGAGATATACGCACTTCATTGGGATCACATTCTTCCATGATGGTCAAATTTTGTTAAGATGTATGAAGGCTTCGTTCATATTCATAGTGGTCAAAGTGATATTGTCTTGTTTTGGTGTCACAATGAGTTCATTATCGGCTTCTTTTTTTTCTTCTCTTTCATTTTGTAGTTCATTTATCATTTGTAGAAAGATTCTCATTAATATCTTAATTGTTGACACTGATTCTTCCTTTGCTAAGTACGAAGTGCAGTCAACTTTTTCGTAAATAATCCTGTCTCGTCCACATTGAAAATTTGGCAAAAAGAATAACCACCATCTTCAATGATTTTAGAGAAAGTGGAAATAAATTCACGGGCAGCTTATCTGCACTAGTAGCTTTCCCAGTTAATTTAATATTATGTAAAGAAGACCTCATTTTAAATTTATCGAACCTGCCTCGCTTGCCCTAAACTCTGTAGCAGAATCTTCTTTTAATCATTTCTTCCAATCTTCATGCAAACTAAGAGCCTTAGCTTGAATAATTGATCACCTCAGAGGGATGCCTTTTTGATGTTTCTTCAATCCATAAAGTCAAAGATTTCTCCATTACTATGTCATGCCTTTTTGAAACAGTCTTTGAAGAAATATTGGCACAATTTTGAACACTTTTTTAATTATATTCTTGCTTTTTAGGATCTTTCAGGAATCAAAATTTTAAATATTATATGTTCAAAATATCGAATTGTACAAAATTAGAAAGTACAAAAGTCAAGAACCGCCTGTATTCTGTTAACAAATCCTTTTAGACCTATTTTTAATTACATTTTTTGATGAGTTTTTAATTAACCTTCAAAAATCCTCATTTTTCAACTGAGTCACATTGTATAGGTACACGATTCAAATTAAAAGCTGATTGGAAAATACCCAGAAACATTAAAAAGCTACCAGTAGTAACAATAGATTCAGACAGGAATGTTGGAATGAAGTTTGTACTGTGGAATTCACGCAATCTATTGTATTCCAGGTAATGTCTCTAAATACGGAATGTGATATATTGAAGAAAAAATTCCCCATTTCACGTCCCGTTTCAGTCACATTGTTTTATTTATCAAAAAAAATTCTGTTACTTTTGAAGAAAGCTACATCAACGTCTTTTGAAATTTTCAATATTTGACTTTTTCGTACTATGGCTCAGTGGCGTAACTGCGCCAATGCGGCCAATGCAGTGCTTTGGGACCCATGTTGGAAAGGCCTAAAAATCCACCTGTGTCCAGAAAAATACCTTTGGGGGAAGTGTGATGATGTTTGTTGAAAGATAGTCGATCAGGGACTCATTTCTTCCAGCACTCCACGTGTTCATTTGAGGATGATCGCGGAGCGTGTAAAATATGTGTGATGGCAGACTAGAATAGGTTATGGGAAGAGAAACTACATTCGGTTGACATGAGATTTATTCAACACTGTTATACAAAGTTACGCGCAAGTAGCCACTGAAGGCTGGTCTACAGCTTGTGGTTTGGAAGACGGCAGGACACTCAACGAAACTCATAAGTCGGTTGCCAGTTGATGTTGGCTGTTGAGAGCCTAGTTTTACGACCAAGTAACTGTGAGGCTGGTTCAGACGCCTCTGCGTATCATTCATTTCGCAGCGCTAAATATGGTCTAATAATATTAAAAAAATCTATTATAAATTTTAAAATATTTTTTATGTGCATTAGAATAACTGAAAACTATCGGTGTATACAGTGGTACCCATTTAATATGTCTGGTTAGAGAGAAGACCATAAAACAGTACGGGTTTTTTGCAATTGCGAGTGCATATGAGTGCCTAAAAACACACATTTTTTCTTCTTAATAAAAGTGTGCCCAGTCAGCTGTGTGATTAGGGAACAAGTACCGGAGCAGCGCAACACTTGATTAAATTACGAACAGTTTCTTGGATAGCAGGGGAGATTTTTAAAATAATAGGTGTTGATGTGTACTTAGTCAGGATCGAGCATACGCACCAACTTTGGAAAAGACACATAAATCAGATCAAGAATAAACAGGGGTCTTGGTCAGATGATAAAGAGGTTGATGGTTCGGTACCAGTCTGAGGTCAAGGAACTTCAGTCAGGTATGATCGATAGCGGTCGCTGTGGCTAACGGAGTGTTTTTCTGTTTCCAACTGCAGCCCGGGTGCAACCTAGAGATGAGGAAGGACTCCTGCCCCGAGTGTAATCGTCGTCGCAGCCACCAGCGTCAGAAGGACTTTGGGTTGTGACGAATGAGAGGGTGATTGAGTTAAGTGGGGAGGGATGTGAGAACTGTCATTTCAGACGTATGTGTCAGGAGTGGTGGGGGACAAGGATTATAAGAGGCCGTCTCTGAGGGAACGGGTTTCTTTTCCATCACCACTTCTCCATAATTACTAGCCTATTCTGAATTGTATAATTATAAATTACTGTAAATATTTATTATAATAAACGTGTAATTGTTACCTGAACATAGAGTAATTATTACAAGAAACTGAACCCAAGTAACTCGACAGTAAAGAGAGGATAGAACACCGAAGAAATCTGGTGGTACTACGAAGGTTACCACAATTATCATTATTATTTTTTATATATCTTGTATGCGATCTTATAAACGTTGTGATATAAATATTCTCTAAAGTTTAACGTTAGTAAAAATTTCTTACAAAATCAGTTCTCAATCTGCTCTGTGTACAAAAACCAAAAAAAAAACAACAAATGATAGCTCACTCACAATTAACGCAATTATTCTATATGCAAGGTTCGAGACAAGTTTCATCCAACTACACGTACCCTTAACACAATTTTAAGGAATCTCACACAATCATCAGATATCTTAAGAAATCGTGTGAAACGTTCAAATTTGATAATTACTACAGCGTTACTGCACGCTATAACTCCATTTCATGAAAATGCAGTTTGTAAAAGTATTTTTCAATACATTATTTAGATGCAATAAACAAACACCTATGATATTTTTTCATGAAACTATAATTTTATATAAGAAATGTGATTTAAAAGATTGTTAACCCTTCCCAAACCATGCAGTAACACAGGTCTATCATCATAATTAAACCTGTAATATTTCGGTAAATACGTGCAACATAAAATTCATATTTTAGATAATTCTAAAGAAAATATTAGCACTTAGGAATGACTAGTGAAAAACCAATTATGAAAAGAGAATCGTACAAAAACAATTATTTTTTCCATTTACTCCATTGTAAAATTAAAACGTTAGTAAAAATACCATTTGTGATATGAAAGACAGAGATCACACACTATTTTTATAGTGAAAAGAACAGCAAACATACAAATATAATTATATCTTTCTCACTAATTAAATGAAGAGTGATAATAAGAAAGGACATATTGTATAGGATTTAATTAATGCTCTAAATTATATTATTAATCATTTTTTCAAATTTGAATGCTCAGTGTTTAGAATAAATTCGTGCTATTAAAGCCATTTAAGTTAATAAAAACATTTTTTCTAACAGTTATTTACGATAACACGAGTTGACAGCATGGCTGCGTTCGGGAATTTTATATCATGGTATGGTAAAGGTAAACTGCAGCAGAATTTTATTACTGGCTAGTGAAGAAATAATGCAAAAATTATTAGCACTGCAGAATAAAGGTTTGATAATAATTGATTGGGCCTGCAACACACGCAGTTTCAATAGGACGGTGCCACTTCATACACAGCCCGAGCTACGCTTGAAATTTTGTGAGAAATTTTCTCGGCCTCGTAATGTTAGAAAGTGGTGATATTGACTGGCCTCCTCGATCACCTGATTTGACGGCTCCCGACTATTTTCTGTGAGGGTACTTGGAAAGAAAGGTCTACGCCAATAAGCCAACAACAATTCAGATGCTACAGGATAATATTCGAAATGAAATTGCTGAAATTACACGCGAAGTGCGCGAGAATGTTATGAAAAATTAGGTTAAAAGAACACGCATTTGTGCCACTGCCAAAGGCGGCTATCTGACAAATATCATATTTTATAGATAATTGTAATAAATTATGTAATTGATAAATAAAAATTAAATAATTTTTTTGTGTTATTATCTAGTTATTCAAAAACAATATCGGCCTGGAACATAATATTCACCTTTAATCAAAAAATATATTTTAATGTTATGGTGTTTTTTTTTCAAATCCTCATTAAACAAATATCGGCAGAATTCATAAGAGATATTGAGATAAATCAGCAAGAGTACGAGAGGAAGAGATTGAATGAGACTGCCATTCAGGAAGAAAGCCAAATCTCAGAAATCAATAATGTACAGCGCGATGAAGATTTTCTATGAAATGCCAGATGATAAAAGGAAAGATGAGAAATTACATAAACTCAAAATTAATATGTGGAAGATAAGGTACAGGAAAAAGGGAAATATTTATATTAGAGCATATATTTATATATGTGCTCTAACCACATATATAAATATATGCTCATTGGGATCACAGACCAGTAAATGAATATATATTAAATAAAGTGTGTATATAGGAGAGAGGGGTTTGGACCATTTGTGGAAACAAATCAATAGTTTATGACATATTTATGCAACAGTAAAAGTATTTACTCTTCTAAAATGAAATCTTTGTGTAAACAAGACGTATTTTTTACATTAATGCATATTACATTGTCAGCGTTTAATTTTTCGTTCCAATAGAATCATATTTAAAAAAAAAAGTCGCCGAGCTATTTGATTGAGTAAGTGGTACCGAAGTGATCACGTGGGTGATACCAAAATAAAAATGTTGGGATAAGGAATTTGCGTTAGTTCATGTTTATACGAGTATATTTGGTGGTCTGTGGTTGGGGTTAAAAATAATGTATTATTTTTAGGAGAACACATTCTTATTGTGAAGTTGTAATTATTCAGAACAGACGGTCTGTGATATTTTAAATATATTAATTAGAAAGATATACATATAAAATCAATTTTGTCGAAAAATATTGTTGTTGCGCCACCGGGATTCGAACCTGGATCTCTTTCCTAACCGGGGAAGGTGCATTATCCAACTATGCTACAGCGACAATATTTTTAGCGACAATTTTCGAACCTATATATTACCTTTTTGATATTAATACATTTAATCGTTCCATTATTTAATTTAAGCGAAAATTGTCGCTAAAAATATTGTCGCTGTAGAATAGTTGGATAATGCACCTTCCCCGGTTAGGAAAGAGATCCAGGTTCGAATCCCGGTGGCGCAGCAACAATATTTTTCGATAAAATTGATTTTATATGTATATCTTTCTAATTAATGTATTATTTATTAGTATTCTTATTGTCTTCACGTCTCAAGTGCCTAGACTTCATAGACCTTGGAACCTGTACTTGTACTCACGCTGTAGTTTTCAATATGTTGTTTACTTTGTTTCAATTGTAACAGAATTTTTATTTTTTTATCTATTCGTAGTATTTCTAATTTCTCAACCTTAAAAAGTGTATTCTGTATCCGTGTTATTTCCCTAGTTGTCTTAAATATCTTCACATTGTATCTTCGTGTCACACTAGAACTATCTATTAAGATCATTAATGACATGCCGATAATTTGTACATAAATAAATAATTATAATATTTATAAATTAATAATATTTAAAACATCACCGTACCAACACTTTGAGACTATAAGAGAGTGTTGGTGGGGTGTGAAATTGTAATTCAGCGCGTTCTGTCATCAAAATTTTATTATTAACAAATAAATAAAAATGTTAACTGTTTGCCATTTCTCATCACATTGGATCTAAATTTTGCAGAATCTTTTGGCAATTTGTTATTTAATGGTGATATTCAGACAATAATTATTTGGTGCGTTAATCTAAATTTATAATAAATTCGTCATTATTGTAAATGTATTGAATTTAAATATAAAATCAATTAATTTATTCATATACTAAATAATATCTACCGGTCAAGAGCGTTATTCCTGACAGATTAACCCTCTCAAAGTGTGATTTGCTTACATTAAAGTACGCTATCTAGTTTTTTTAAAAATTATTTTATTTTATTTATTAATCTGTTATAATTGTAAGTTTTTTTTAGTTCTACAACTTCTTTAACAAGTATGTATTTGTGCAGAGAAGAGGATTATATATTAATAATTATTGTTTACAATAATATTAGCTTATATGAAAATTAAATGCGGTATATTAATAACAAGGTTATAAAAATATTATACATTTCGGAGTACATGTTTATCTTTAAAGTATTTTTTGATAGCATTAATTATTTCTTTATTATCATTAATCTTCCTGATGTTTTCTATTTTTTTTCCTATAAACGTATAGTGGTGTAGTGTAAATGTGTTAATTTTTGAGCGCGAAAATAATAATTTAAACAGTACGATTTTCAGGGATAAAATTATATTTTTCTTTTTCTTTTAGTATTTGAATAATAGAATTTCTTTTAAGTAGATCACAAAATGTCGGTAAAATTATAAGCTGATACCCAACTAATGATGGCATATTATAATATGGATTGAATAAATGCATAGTATAATAAGTATAATTTTTTATAGATAAAAATGTTCTGATTCTTAAAAATATGTATATTAATTTTTTAATCTTTTCAACAACTTGACAAATCTGATCTTTCAATTTAAGATTTTTATCGATGATTACTCTAAGATATTTAATATTATTAACTGTTTTTATAATTGAGCAATTAGAGTAACAATAATTTTGATTGCGAGTTGTATTTTGTGTGGAGTGTGTTCATGAATCATGTCGAATTTTTTTCAAACGGTATAACGAAGGTTTTTTTCACTATTTAATGATTGTAAATTGATATCGAAAAAGTTCTCAATTGTGTTTATATCTTCGGCGATCATTAATTTTACACTTTCACAATTAATATTCAAGTAGATGTGGAATGTTTTTAGGTGTAAAATTGCATTAAATTGTTCATTTTTTATATATTGCGTCAGTAAATTTTCCTCTAATTTTAGGGGCACTTACTGTATATGTACCTTATGTGAAATTTGCAAAAACAAAATCATTAAATACATAAAACCAAACACATAAAATAAATACAGATACGTTTTTTAAATCAAAAAGAAAACATATATATTTAGTTCATCATATTACAATGTCAGTAAACAATTGACTTGACAGATTTTTATGTTGATTTCTAAACTTTATTTCACTAATATAGACAGTATCTGAAGAGATTCTGATTCACTTCTTCAGTATTTGCAAAATTACTTTGTCGCAACATATTACATAAATAACAAGACATAATACTTCGTTTAAAACCACTATTTATTGATACATCAACATGTTTCAAGATGGCCTATGGTTCTTTCTTCAGGAAACTATGTATACTAAAATTAAAAATGCATGCACGGACAAAAATAAAAGTGGTAGCTAACTAATTAGGAACTAGTGTAAGAACAAATATAAATGGTGACTAATTGCAAAAAAGATTTGATTATTTATAATATTTAATTTGCTATTAACACTTTTTCTTATTTCTAAAATTTCAAATTTATCTAACTATAAACCTCTAGTATTGTACGTAAAATGTTCAATCTCCTGTCAATGTCAAAAGAATGGTTTGTTTCCAAATTGGAAAATTCAGAATACTTATTATTTAGACATATCAAGTGCTCCTTAATTCTAATATTCTGATTCAGTTCAAAAGGGAAATAACTACTCCATTGTTGGGGTCTTACACAGCGGGAGACGGAACAGCTTATGCTGACGCTGCCGAAGGTAGTTATCGGGGGCATTAAGACTTATGTTCGTCATGATGGCAGGATTAATGAGTTTTCTCCGTATAAATCGGAGGAAAATAGGAGCAAGATACACTTCCTTTTATTTTCTAACTATTGTATCCAACCCTATCTAAGATGACCGAGACAGGATATGACCTTATTATTCTTAATCTCAACGAATATTCCGTGCCTCGAATAAACATATTTTGTATAAATTTCCCAATAATAAACTGCATTAAACAAACTATACCACATTCACTGGCGTCTTTTTATTCATCCAGACTTATGTAGATAAAAATAAATTCGATTTTATATGTAAACTATTACAGCCTGCGCCTCATGTTATTAACAAATGTGATGAGACTGTTTTTATTATAAATTACATAACGTTCTAAATTATTTCTCACAATTATGCGCTATTGTAGCGGCATCTGGCGATATATTTTGAATTTTTTTTGCAATTTGGACGATGTTCAGAACTTTATATCGCTCGTTTTTCTTTCATAAATAAAATAGATACATAAATTTATCAATAACAATAATTGTATTTTTTACGTCAATCGTTTACTCCCAACGTTCTAGTAGTTTTTTGATTAGGTATTTAAACAAATTCGGTGGTTTGAAGGTAAATAAGTCATCAAGCCTTCCTCGGAGAGATAGATTGTTGGAGGGTGGAAAATATGGATATCTAATTGAGCAAGCTCAAGAGAATAGGACGGATGTGGAATAATCTCCAAACCGATCACTTTAAGAGCAGCTATTATAATGTTAGCAGCATGCAGACGGATATTTTTATGCTGAAAACTCATTTGATGCCATTCCTCGGATGCTATTCATAGGATGAGTATTAATATTCAATCATGCCTTAATTTCTCAGTTAAACTCAAATAAAAGGATGTGTTGGAAGATTTCGTTTTTTTTTGTATTTGACACTTCATTTTCTACAGCTAAAAAATAACATAAAATTTCTACACATTAAAAACTTAAATACGTCTTCAATAAAATAATAAATATATAAACAGATCACAGTTAACAAATAAGGGAGTTTTCAGTTTTGCTTCTTATGATAGATTTCTACTTAAATTATTACAATGCTTACTGTATCTAAATTAATTACTTTTCTGTGTAAATTGTTTTATCAGGGACGACTAATGTATACAAAGAATGTTAATTAATATTTATACATAATTTTTTTTGTTGAATTCTTCTTATGTATATTTAATTATTATGTATGAATGAATGAATAAAGAATGATGTCGATATAGTGAGTAAGATTAAGAATGAATCACTTAGGTGGTTTGGTCATATGGAACGGATGAATGAGGAGAGAATGGTAAGAAAGATATATGACGCAAGTGTTGATGGAACCAGAAATAGAGGACGTCCGCGGAAGACTTGGCACGACCAGGTAAACCAGATAATGGAGGATGGTTCTGTTAGAAGCCTCAACAATCGGCGAGCTTGTATGAGAAAATGTATGAATGTGGATGAGGCGAGAATTGTGTGTCAGGACAGAAGAGTGTGGCGCTCTACCCTCTCTGCCTACCCCCGCGGGGAAACGGCGTGATGGTAAGTAAGTAAATGTTCACGGAACGTGTGCAAAACCTTCGCTGTTACGGAAAATATTATTGTTTGAAATATTTACAAAATATTAAAATTAATCGAAATTAATCACATAATTACGATTTTTATGAAATGATTATATCTCTTGAGATTGGGCACATATCCCTTCAATATTTTCGACTCGTAATTTAGTCAGGTATCCATGAAATATTGTGGACTCGGTCTGTTACACCCTGTATAAGAAATATATTTTTATAGGTGGTGCTTGATAAAATTGCTATACTTTGACAACTTTATATATATTTTTATTACAGTGTTTTATTTTTACCATGTGTTTAATGATTTTAATTTTTATCGTGTACTTTTTGTTTTTATCCTATATATTTCGTTTTTATTTTACTTCATGTATTACTGTAATAAAGGGTGGGCCAACTTGGCTGACTGTTTTTAAAAAATTATAATTTTGGTGGGGTTTATTTTTAATTGTATTTTTTTTTACAGATAATAAAGAATTTATGAAAGTTTATAATGGCTACATACCCAGTTAATGAGCGCGTTAATATTATTGAATTTTCTTATGTTTCGCGACGATCTATTTTCGGTGACGGGCTAATTTAAAAAAATGCAGAGTTTGCTTGGCCTCCCCGTTCCCCAAATTTGACGGCGCCTGATTTATTTTTGTGAGGCAACTTAAAAGGCCGAGTTTACATGAACAAACCAGCAACAATTCATGAGGTTAAACAAAATATTCGTGCAGAAATAACAAATTTGGAGACAGAAACGTTGCGTAATGTAATGGAAAATACTTTAGAAAGAGCAATTATTTGTCAACAAGAAAATTGAGGTAATTTAAATGGTGTTATTTTCCATAAATAGATTAAAAAAAGTTAATAAAGTACACTTTCATGTAATAATATATATTTTTAATAAATATTAAAATTACAAAAGTTATATGCATTTTACATCAGTCAGTCCAAGTTGGTCCACGCTGTATATTATATCTAATGTAAAAGGCTCAGTTGGAGCCGTTAATTTAAAAATAAATATTAAATACTATGGCATTAAAATAAAATTGTCATACGTTAGGAAAAAATCTCTCCAAAGTTTTTATGGCATGTAAAATAAAAACGTTATGAACTTAACAACCCCACCCCATCCGGGAGACTCCCATAAAAGTTTATGCACTTTTTTAACGCAGCTTCGGGACACATTTTATTCGGAAAGCCTCCAAATAAACTATGATAAAAAATGCTTTAGTTGAATTTATTACTTTTAATAATAATTTTATAGACAATCAACTGTCTCGGTATTTAATTGTTTCAATACATATTTAAAAAAAAACCCAGCTCCTTAAAAGAAATACTGTTTGACATTTTTCTTCTAATACAAAGCGGGGAAGGATGTAAATTGAACAGGGTGCTGTAAACGAGTATTAGTATGCAAGGCAATTCCGAGACTGGTGCTAAGTATACAATCATACCGATACGGGGTGAAGTCATCTTCGAGCAAATGTCAAATAATCAAAAAGCTGTATCGAGTCTACGCGTCAGACGCGATACTCTAACGCGTTGTAAAGATTTTTTTACCCGTACATCGAACTGTTTGAGCTACTTGTTGCTGGAAAGATGGTGATTTACTGTTTGCAACGTCGCGAAAAACAGCGTAGAATTATTTATCTTTTAAGATTAAATTTGCAATGCAGCAACGCAAAACGCGCAAAGGTATTAAGTCGTACATAAATTTTTCGTTCGAATAGAAGTCCCCCATTGAACCTTTTGATAAGAGATCATGTTTTGAATAGCGAAGAATTTTATTTGTGAGATTTGGTCGGAGGCGTCGAGTAATCGGGAAAATGGTCGGGCGAATTGTGAAAACGGCCAAACGATGTGACTTTCATGTGCAGATTCGTGTTTTGTAGGACGATGTCATGTAAATGTACTTTTTACAAAAGACCAGCTGCTCACTGTGCGGCTGTGAATGATCCAGATGAACCGTTCGGTGGAAAACTGGGAAACTGCACGTGGATTGTTAGTTGTTCCCGAACCTTTGGCGGGAAATGTCGTTCTTCTCCGTGTCTCTTGTTCTAAATATTTCGTATTTTAAAACTACTTCGATCGCAATTTAAACTTTAATTTATAAATAACATGTTTTTATCTTAGAATAAAAAAAGTGTCAAATTAGATGATTATCAGTCAAATTAATATTAGGTGTACATTAAAAAAATATAAGTATTAATTAAAATATCAAATTTTTTAAACGCTTTCTTAAAAATTTTGATGTAGATAGATAATATTGTTAAAACAATAACATTTTTTTTATATGTTAATTTTAAAATAACACAAGTATTAATTGGATATAAATCATGTTATAAGTTTAAAAAAATGTATAATTTGAGTTAACTAAAAAAGTGATACAACTCTCCTGCTGGATGGACGTTGTGTTTATATTGAGATAAAACATCAATTTGTTACCATCCATGTGTCGTCAAAATCACGGCGTGGTCGCTTCATCAAATTGATAAGGTAAATTTTTTTCATCAAATTCGTTAATTATGTTTGTTCGCCAAATCGCTAATCCACGCTGTGCTCATTTGATATATTTTTTATCGGAAATGTATTTTTTAATAAAATATCATATCGTGCTATTTTTTCCGGGAAAGAAATTTTCCGCGAATATCTTCTTGGAATGTACCGCATCGATTGACGTGCCTGATGATGTTTCGGTGATCAGAGATGAGTCATATAGGTCAACCGAAAAATATTCTCTTCTCATCTAATCAGCGAGATTACTTCATGGCCACACATTATATAAATAATAAGATTTGTTTAAACCACTATTTATTGATAAATCGTACTTATTTACTTAATTAGCATCACGCCGTTTCCCCGGCAGATAGGATAGAGCGCCACATTCCTCTGTCCTGACACACAATTCTCGCCTCATCCACTTTGATACATCTTCTCATACAAGCTCGCCGATTGTTGAAGCTTCTAACATAAGCATCCTCCATTATTTGGTTTACCTGGTCGTGCCAAGTCTTCCGCGGATGTCCTCAATTTCTAGTGTCATCAACACTTGCGTCATATATCTTTCTTACCATTTTCTCCTCATTCATACGTTCCATATGACCAAACTACCTGAGTGATCCTTTCTTAATCTTACTCACTATACTAACATCATGTATTATTCGAATTACTTGCTCGGATGGACCATAAAATGGACGTAGCGCACGGTAAGATTCACGAACTGAACCACAATTTTCGAAATAAATTTGCAAGCGTTGTTCTGGCGCAAGTCTATTTATGGTGAAATGGCAATCCAAATCAGCTATCAGCTGTCATTATTATTTCATTTAATTTCTAACAGAAATTTTAATATAAATGATGAAAAAGTGTGTAGCAATAATTAATAATTAAATTTACTTCACATGAAGTCTTTACCGTGAATGTGCTGATAAACTGGTCAAGGAGGCCACTCTTTCCGGAGTTTTCCCTCATCAATTCCATATCCCGATGTATGACAGACTTAATATAGTACGTACGAATTCTATCTGGACTGAACAATGGATGGATCCAAATAATCATAAGGGTAATCGGCTTAAAATAATTCAAAGGTCTATTCCCCGCACCCCCTGGTTCTCCAAAAGGAAAGTTTCCAAAAAACAATATCAAATATCTCTAGAATGAGAATTGGATATTGCCAGGTAACCTCACCTCAGATTGAACTTAATAGATTCCCCAATGTACGATTGTGGTGCCGAGGAGGAAACCCTCGACCACATCTTTTTTGTCTGTTCATTGCGGATCACAAGTTTTTTTACTTTTTTAATGGTAATTTTCAACTCCTGGTTAACTCGAGTCATCTTCTTTTCCCTAACTCGCCACATCAAATCTATATTTTTAAAATTTTTTAAAAATTTATTTTAATATTAGAAAATATAATACAATTTTGAATATATTAACGTTTGTTTCTTCTCTATGAGAGTAAGACTCGTGTATAGAGAAGGAGTACATACGAGTTAATTTATGTTTCAGTTAGTCTGTACATATTTTTTTACTTCAGATACAAATTTATCATAGTCCGTAATTTTTCTAATTGTGATGGTTGTTAAAAAATTTGATGCCTTGAAAAATATAGTGATTTTGAGTTTCGGTATATTTTAGTTTTGGGATATCAATTTGATCTCTATATCTTGTAGATCGGAATTTGCTTCTAAAATTTAATTGATTTTTAATTTTGAAAATTCGAATTATAGCTAATTATTGATAGCAATTTTTTTTAACGATAATTGATTGACTAGTGCGCGTTATCCGTGAATGCGCATTGCCCACATATTTTTCAATATAGCAATAATGTATTGTTACGTGAAAAATATGTTGCACATAATATATTGTATACTAATTATTAAATAATAAACAATTCATTATCTTTGTTTTTAACCACGGTGAGCTTATTATATTTATCAACAGGTTTCGAAAAATACTTTGAATGTATAATATAAACTTACAGTAGTTAAAAAACAACGTTAATAAATTATTTATTATTAAAATGAATAACCACAACGTGTTAATGTTAAATATTAAAAGTATAATTAAAAAAAAAAAAAAACTCATTTTTGTTGTGAAGTTGTATTTTCAGAACATAGTTCTGTAGTAATGTAATTTATTAAAAAAAATATATTAATTGCTTTTTATTTTATTTTTAAATTATAACCGTACTGAAAATTCTTAAATATTTTGCTAATACTATTATATTATTATTCTACTATTATAAGAGCATAGTAAAAAACCTATTGTTTAAAAAATGAAATGTCTATATTTTAACATATTTACATATATTTGCAGCTGTCCATGTCGCATGGCAATATAAATCAAATAAGTACTGCTATGAATTTCATTACGTATAACGTGATTTATTTTGCTATAATATTATTATAGCAGTTTTATAAGATTGGTCAACTATATTCAGACGAATAAAACAGACGATAAATAATATAAACATAATAAGCTTTGCTCCCTTTTTAATATTTATTAGGTAAAAAAAATAATTTCGTTTCCATTAAATCATGTATCTTTCAAGTCTAGCAAGTCATTAAATAGATAATGACGTCCGATTTTGATTGATGCGTTTCGGTTCTAAAAGAAATCAGATTTTCATATTAGTATCATAACAGCATTGAATCACCCCCATTTTTTTCTTATCGTAATAGCACTGAATCACGACCACTAAATTTGCAGCTGTCAAAATTCAAAGATGTTAATTAAAATATTAATGTAATGTAATAAATTTAGCAATTTTAGGTACATTTCATCGATCAATATAAAATAACAATGACATAACGCAGTATATAACAGTAAATATTATCACGTTATCATTAACGTTACGGTGCTGTAAACTCAGTGTACATGTGGATTTTTTGCAATTTTTAAGTCGAAAAACAATAAATATATTTTACATTTATTACTTATCTTATCATTGATCTGTATATATCAATTATTGTGTAAAAGTGCTAAAAATGAGAAAAAACATTGATCATCTCAAAGACAGCATAAAGACGCATAAGATACGTTTAACTGGCCAGCGCACGCTCTGCCACTATAGTGACGATCGGCATCCCGCGCCCCGCGTGCGGCGCCTTCCGCACCTCTTTGCGCGTACACATGCACGTATTGACAAATTCACGTCAGGTTCTTCGAGAATTTTTTTTTTATTGTTGCGTATTGTAAATATGTACATATATATTTTAATTATTTTATCCGATACTTAAATATATTACGAAATGCTAAAATATGAACTCTGTATTTAGTATATATACAGAGATTTAGAGGCAATGTCAACTCAGTTTACATCATTGGAGAGGAAAGGTTAACCCCGTTAATAACTTTGACGTCGAAAATTCGTTTCCGGCCTTGAAACCGGTTGAAGTCAAAGAAATCTACGTAGTTATATAAAACAAAGATAATTTATTTGGTAAATTAATAAACATAATATTTTTTCCCATCAGCCTATCCAGTAGATTAATTAAATAAATAATGAATGAATTAATAAATTCATTTCATATTTCTTGAGAAGTTTTCATAATTGCACAATTTATTTTATTCAAAAATTTTATAAATTACAAGAATTTCCCATTGATATATAATTAATTAACAATTTTGATTGATTTCAGGAAAATCACGCGATATTTTTCAAAACGTAAGGTATTCAAAGAATGTATAAAATATTCAGAAACATTCGAAAATTGAAGATATTATAAATTGCTCTTAATAATCATAAAATCATTTTGTCCGATAATTTTATTGAAATTGTTAAATTTAAATTAAAGGGAGGTTCACAGCATATCAGTCAGATTAATATTAATTATAATACCTAAATAATAATTGTTCATTGTTTTGTATATCTAACACGTAATGCTCATCGATCCAATCAAAGAGTTGGATCGTTTGAATCACTGTCTGCAAGGAATAGGTAGATTTCATCAACGTGTGTTATAATGTACATAAAATCCCTTATATCCCATTTTACAATCTAAATAAAAGATACAAAAACAGATACAGACAATACAGATAAAATAACTATCAGCAACTGCTGGATATGTCTCTCCTAGAGTTCGTCAATTTACTTTGTCTCCTATTCTACGCATCCAGCTGCTCCCGGCTATCTGTCTTATGCCGTCGCATTAGCGAGCTGACGGGCGACCCAAACTTCTCTTCAAAATATGTCGACGACGTTCTTTAGCGAATCATTTAATTCCTTAATTATACGAGTACATATATAATATAGATAAACCTTTTAACATTTTCGATATCTCCTGATCGTAGGACCACGTGACTATCGAAATCTATTTAAAACGGTCGACCATCGAAATCCATTAAAAAATATTTACCCGTATTTATGCGTTCCTTTAATAAATTGCCATTAGACCTTAAAGGGTCTAAAGTGATTAACATTTTAAACCAAACATAACAAAGTGGTTGCTTGATGTGGGTATAATACAAAATGAAATTAATTTGTCATTTGTACTATCTTAACTACCTATACATTTTGTCTCCAACTATATTATATACAAAAATCTTTTTTATAATTTTTGATTGTACCTTGACAATATACAACTTATAAAAATTGCACAGATAATTGCTTTAGAACAGACCACGTCTAGTAAAGTAATTCTTTTATGCTACGAAAAATAAATATATAAAAACATTTCTTATATATTAATATCAGCGCCAATGAATTAAAATTGCGTTAATACCTTAGATTTTATATTTACAAACAATGCATACCTATTATATATTACGGTATCTACATACACGCATTCCGTTGCACACTTCGATTTTTAGATTCTGTCATTGCGAAACTTATATATTAACTTTCACACGGTAGTGGCAAATAGAAAATGATGCAATGGATTTATTTATTCTTAATATAATGGATACAAGTATATGGATATAGTGAAATAAGTATATATATATACTTCTTCTTCTTCTTTCAAACAGGTAATCCACCCTTCAAGAGTGATTTGTGCAATATATATATATATACTTATGTATCCACTATATTAAGAATAAATAAATCCACTGCATCATTTTCTATTTGCCACTACATATACCCTGTATATATATATACAGGGGCGTGCACTGCATACAAGCAAAAAAACTGTGCATTACTAAAGATTCTGGACAATAAAAAATTGCTTTCAAAATTAGAATCATTTTATTCACATTTTTTCGATTTCGGTCGCCGTAAGAATGAATTAAAATTTTTATATAGTTCACCAAAATGAATTCATATTTAAATACGGAATATTTAAAATCAGATTGCTATTGAAAAAGAATTGTTTTTAGAATTAAAAAGATCGGTAACTTTTTATAACGATGTTATCGATGAATTTACGAAAAAACCGAGACGGATTGAATTGGAATACAAATAATTATCTTTAGTATTTAACATTATATTCACACGCTGTAGCTGATTATTAGCTCTGGATATTAATTCATATAGCTGGATGCCATTTATATTATACACTTTTGAGATATCCGGGGCGGCTAAGAGAGTTCTCTTCTGCTCTAAAAACCCATGCGCATACTATATATATATAGTAATATAATAATCAGATCAGATGATATCCGTTAAGTGGCTGCCGCCAGAGCTCTTTTCCACTTAACAGAAGATTTTTTAAAGGTCCAAATAAAGATTTCCATCACTCAAAATATCATTTTTTTATTTAGTAAAAAAGTTATTCAAAAACAAAATTGGATGATTAATTTTGCGACACCCGTTATATATATATGCAACCGAAACAACCGCATCCGGTTTCCGTATAGTTACCTAAACATCGTCGGTAACAGCATAACCTAAGCTTAAGCCTACTGCACGCTACTGTATATATATATGCTATAATGTAAACAATATCAAAAGTTTCCATTTAACTATAACTTATCTTGACGTATTTGCTTAGTTAAATCCAGCGGTGGGCTGCCAATACGTTATCTAAGGGGTCGCTTAATCACAGAGCTATTCGCGGTTTTCCGAGGAAGGGGTGGATTTCTTTATCACCCTTTTACAATTATACGCAGTAATTATTACAGCAATAGAATGCTACTTATTAACCTTATATTATGAAAAAAATACGCAAAATACCGTAAAATAATTAATATCAGTAGCTGAAAAATGTACTTAGATTGTAAGACATTCAAGATTGACGCAGAAAAATGTATTATTCTTTTCACTCCAAATCCATGTTTCACAGCAGAACACTGCATTGAATCTGATGTTCTGATGGTGTGCACAATTACGATAAAGGGGAGAGAATGTGCACGGGTGAAGTATGAAGGATAATCGTTCAAAGCATCGTTCACAAAAATAAAGTTGCGTTGAACATCTAAGAACATCTAGAAGCAATATATATATATATAAAACATCGGCGTTTTTAACCCTTCCAAAACCATGCAGTAACTACTTACCGCCTCAATTAAAACTGTAATAATTATGTTAATATATTATAATAATACATTAAAAGGAAAATGTTTATGTTAGAACTGACTAGTAAAAAACCAGTTGCGTAAGCGAATCTTACAAAAATAATTATTGTTCAATTCAGTCAGCTGTAAAAATAATATGCTGGGAAAAATACCATTTGTGGTAAGACAAATAGAGATGGTACATTAATTTCATAATTAAAATAATAACAAACATACGAATATATTTTCTCTCTTTCTAAGGCAGTAATGTATAGAACTTGATGAATGCTCCGAATTATATTAGGATCCCATTTGGATTAATAATTTTAAATCCATTAAAACTAATAAAAGCTTTCTTCACATTTAAAATATTACAAATTTCTTACGGTAACACGAGTTGACAGCATGGCTGCATATGGGTATTTTATATCACGGTATGGTGAAGGTTAAACATTTTTAGAATATTGCCAATAAATTGCTAAGTCTCTTTTATTATGCATCTGAAATAAATGTAGTCTTCTTACTGAATGCATGTCACCACTACGGCATTGAATTGATTCGGGTATATCTGTTTTTTTCTCAATATTATTCTCAAAGCTTTGTTGTACATATACATACTGTTTTACAAGACACCTCGGTACTAATGAATCTTCTGATCCTTCCAGAAGTGAATTTTTTTTAAGCATTATTTTTAGTCACGTGTCTTGTACTTTGCGAATTTATATTTACAGTCAGTCAATTCAGGTGCACATATTCAGCTTGCGCATTTTCATTAGTATAAAGTAGTCTGATTGCATTAGTTTGATATGCAACATCTTTCTTCTTTATTAATTTCATGAATTAAAAATATTCGAACGCGAGTTAGATTAGATCCAGGACAGAGATTCCGGATGCGCGATCATTTTGGGTGACTCGTAATTTTGGAACATAGTTTTATGATTTTTTTAAATACAATACAAATTAAATGAATCAATTAGAATGATGTACAGATATTGCAACATCACAACAAAAAATATTTAAGATGTATTAAAGTTGATCAAAATTTAATAAAATTGATAAATTCTATTGAGTCGTCTCTAGTATGTATTATATTCAAAAGTATTTGAGATTAATTAGAAAATAAAGTTGAATGTTTTCAAGAATACACAACCAGTAATTGAATAGCCATGAAATAAAGTGTACATTTGTTGCGGGACGAGGGACATTCTACAAACATTCTTAGTGGAAACATAGATTTGATAGTTTATGACACATTTATGCAACAGTAAAAGTATTTACTCTTCGAAAATTAAATCTTTGCGTAAACAAGACGTATATTTTACATTAATGCTTATTGTTAACTTTTAAATATTAATTATAAAGATATACATATAAAATCAATTTTATCGAAAAATATTGTTGTTGCGCTACCGGGATTCGAACCTGGATCTCTTCCCTAACCGGGGGAGGTGCTTTATCCAACTAAGCTACAGCGGCATTATTTTTAGCGACAATTTTTCGACCCTATATGTTACCTTTTTGAAATCAATACATTTAATCGTTCCATCATTTGACAGAGCCATCTACCTTATTTTTACAGAATCTCAAAAACCTTTAAGTAAATCTGATAGTAGACGCCAGAAATATTAAAAAAAAAAAAAAAAACGTTAACGTTTAAATTTTCGTTCCAATCTAGTCATATTTAAAAAAAAGTCGCGGAGCTATTTGATTGCGTAAGTGGTCACGTGGGTGACACCAAAATCAAAATATTGGGACAAGAAATTTGCGTTAGTTCATGTCTATATATCTGTGGCCAATTATAAAAAAAAAAAACTACGGAATTGTCGAAAACGTAATTGGTTGATATGGCGAAATATAAAAGCGTTTCCCCTGATAGGAATAGATTTGTGTTTGTATGCCGGAAGTATCCAAAAAATTTTTTCAATTAATACATTTTTTTTGTATATCTTTCTGATTGAGTAAATATTTTTAAAAATACAAATAAATATGGAGGTCGGAACCACAAGCCGCCTGCTTAAATTTTGTGTCAGTCTTGTTGTGACTTGTCATTGTCAGGGCTCGAACAGATTACGCGACGAAATGGAAAAAAATATTATTGATACACCCTAATCAAAAAGCCTGTCAATAAAAACATAAACTGAATATTGAAACCAAGAGCACGTTGACGATTGTATCAGAAATAATGATTTCGCAAATAGGTTGTTATTGAAAAAAATATTGTGCAATTTGTGTTATTTGTAATGAAAGTGTTGACACGACCCTTAATGTAAGACGTCATTTAAAAAAATAACATTACATTTATTTTTTTAACCACACGTGAAATTTTTTTTAAAAGAAATATACATATTATTAAGAAGAACACATTCTTATTGTGAAGTTGTAATTATTCAGAACAGACGGTCTGCGATGTATTAATTTGAAAAAGTATAAGATATAGGTTCGAAAATTTGTCATGAAAAATACTGGCGCTATAACACAATTGGTAGTGTGCTTCCCCGGATTGGAAATGGAGATCCAGGTTCGTATCCCGGTAGCGCAAAAACAATATTTTTCGACAAAATTGTTTTTATATGTATATATTTATAATTAATATATTGAGTAATGAGTATTTATACATATTTACTTACCATCATGTCGTTTTTCCGCGGAGGTAGGCAGAGAGGATAGAGCGCCATAATCTTCTGTCCTGACATACAATTCTCGCTTTATCCGCATTCATACATCTTTTCATACATGCTTGCCGGTTATTGTGGCTTCTAACATAACCATTTTCCAGCATCTGGCTTACCTGGTCGTGCCAAGTCATGCGCGGACGTCCTGTATTTCTGGTGTCATCAACACTTGCGTCATATATCTTTCTTACCATCCTCTCCACATTCATCCGTTCCATATGTCCAAACCACCTAAGTGATCCTTTCTTAATCTTACTCACTATACAAAGATCAGTTTTACATTATTTTCTTATTTCTTCATTCTTTTCTCTGTCATAAATTGATTTACTATATATACGTCCAAGTATCTCATTTCCATTGCTCTTAGTCTATTTTGGTTCTTCTTCTGCGAGCTCCAGGCTTCACTTCCATGCATCAGTGTCGGTACTAGGACTCCATTGTGGACAGCTAGTCTTGCCTCGGTCGACAAATTACCATTAGCTATAATTCCATTCAAAACGCCGTTCACTTTGTTCTCTGCAATCACCCATCTTTCGATATATTTCTGTCTTTCCATTTCTATCAAACATACTTACCAAATATACAAACTCATCTACTTGTTCCAATCATCCATTACCTACAAATATTTTGCATGGTGTCTTGCCTTCTTCCTTCTCGAATACCATCACTTTCGACTTGTTGACATTCATAATAAGGTCACTTTCCTTGCATGCATCGTAAATTCTACTCACTAGACTCTAATTTTTGTTCATTATTCTCCATTAATACTGCATCATCGGTATACAAAAAACAGCATACAATTTCGCTTCTACATTCATACATTCCAATTTTTTCACACAATTATTCATACACAAGTTGAACAGTCACGGAGACATACATAACCCTGTTTGACACCCAACACAAAAGAAATATACAAAATACTTTTACTCATTTATGTAAAAAGGTTCTTCCCAAGGGTGAAATTCATTCCGTTCGGACTGCGAGTCTGCTATGAGAACGTACATATTTATGAAATGTTTTGTACATTGCATTAGGTACTGATGAATATATTATGTATGTACATCATCAAATTGTGATTTTTGAAAATACTCTACTATTAATCACTTTAGAAATAATGTAATTAGAAGAACACATTCTTATTGTGAAGTTGTAATTATTCAGAACAGACGGACGTGATATTTTAAATATGAATTAAACATATTAATTAGAAAGATATACATATAAAATCAATTTTATCGAAAAATATTGTTGTTGCGCCACCGGGATTCGAACCTGGATCTCTTTCCTAACCGGGTAGATGGCTCTTTCAAATAATGGAACGATTAAATGTATTAATATCAAAAAGGTAACATATAGGTTCGAAAATTGTCGCTAAAAATATTGTCGCTGTAGCATAGTTGGATAATGCACCTTCCTCGGTTAGGAAAGAGATCCAGGTTAGAATCCCGGTGGCGCAACAACAATATTTTTCGATAAAATTGATTTTATATGAATATTTTTCTAATTAATATATTCAATTCATATTTAAAATAATGTAATCTTTCATAAGTGTGTTTGCTAGAATACAAAAAACAGGGTGATAATTATTCCTTAATATATTTTTAAGGATTTTGTAAAATTTTTCGTTTTCTTAGTCGGTCGTATGATCAGTGGTAAATTTTAACTATAGTAAAAATACAATAAGTATAAAAAGCTATTTAAGTAAAAAAAATTGCGAAAGCTGGTTGTTCGATCGTTGGTAAACAATATTTACTCATTGAAAGTACATTTGATAGTATTTTAATTTTAACATTCAATATCAGATGGTAAAAACCATAAATCGTTAGTTTAAAATGGCGGACTCTTCAAAAGTCATTTAAAACATTGATACTTTTGAAAATTGTAGTACACGACAATGAATCATTCAATATTCGCGCTATTTCAGTGATGAGATTTCGTCCGATGGTGATCTCGCCGTTTAATTTATATTACTGAAAATTTTTCACCAAATAAGTGACAGATTTCGAATACAGATAGAGCATACAATTTAAAATGAAACAATTTTCGTAAAATTCGCAGATATTTAGCTACCTAGCCACACTATTAGGCTGCATTGATTTTTAACAGTAGTGAATTTGACGTACGAACAACCCGCAAAAGTTTTTTACTACGGGCGATGAAAAAAAGTTACTATCGACCCATAGCCCAAATAGTATTGGATTTTGTCGAATTGGGTTAGGAAGTTTTGAGGCAAGAATATGAATTTTCTAAAATTTTTAATTATTTCTCTTTAAATTTGACCAATTTGCGTTCTTCATAATAGGTAAAGAGCTTAGTGGAGAAGCTTAGTAGTTAAAAAATGAAATAGTTATGTAATATTATGTAATGTTCCATCCTGATATCATATATACAACTTCCAAAAATTTGATAGATGTGGTAGCGTGGGTAAATAGGTGAACGTTACATTGTGTAAAATGATCACTTAAGCCAGCCGATGACAGGCCGTAAGCTCTGAAATGCCCAAGACTTCCATACTTTCTCATATAAAAATAATAGCTTCATCTCTGTGAGATATCTTAATATAATAATTCAAACAAGTCAGTCATTGGTGACTGACAGAGGAACAGACTTGCCTAGTGGGAAGATATAAAATAAATGAATATTGATGTAATAAAGTAGTCATAGATGTAAGAGTAGAGTAGATGTGGAAAATCTGGAATATAAATATTATAATACGCCGAAGAGAGAAAAAAAGATGCATGTCAGATAAAACAATTGTATTGTTTGGTTTTTCTCTTTAACTAGTTTAAGAAATGGAATTAAATATTTTTATTCATCGCTATTTATGTACGATTTCAGGATTTTAACATATTATTAAATTATTTTTCCAATAAAAAAAATCGCCCCGACATATATTATCAACTGAAAGCAAAATGTACAAATTGTAAAATAATTAATCGCGACTGTTATTTATTTAAAACTAAATCAGGACGTAGGTAGATAAAAATAAATTATTTCATTAATTATTAAGAACAAATTCTTATTGTGAAGTTGTAATTATTCAGAACATGAGTCTGTAATATTTTAAATATTAATTAAATGTATTAATATAATGGAACGATGAATGTATTAATTTGAAAAGTATAATATATGGGTTCGAAAATTTGTCGTCAAAAGTACTGGATAGCATAGTTGGATAATGCACCTTCCCCTGTTTGGAAAGAGATCCAGGTTCGAATCGCGGTAGCGCAACAACAATATTTTTGATAAAATTGATTTTATATGTATATCTTACTAATTAATACATTTAATTAGTATTTATAAATTATTTCAATTTTATAACAATTCAATTATTACAGCTCGTGCTTAATTATGCAATTGAAATCAGAGCTAGCAAAATTATTATCGACAATAATGCGCTATCGGGGTGTCATCTGTTTTTAGATTTAAGAGATTTTACTATAGTTTACAGTTCGGACAAAGTTTAGAGCGTTCTAGAAGGATCTGGGATATTATAATTGAGCGGCGATAAGAAATGTAACGAAAACTTTATATGAGACTATTTAGAATGTTTATAAAAGACTTTGTAAGCAAAAACTTGTATTTTGTACGCCACACGTGATTGATTGGCAATGCCACTAAATTTTCAGTCATTTATGTGGAATTAACAAAATATGTTTTCGACGGAAATGGAGTCTCCTTGACCTCATTTTTTTTATTAAAATTTATTATTCCCTTTCTGGAAACATCATGTATTATGGGAGTACATGTGTATATGTTATACAGAATTTGATTACTTTCTCTACATTTTTCGAAAATGTATTATTTGATTTCGGCTTTGTACGAATGGCGCCAGATGGAATTCAACGCTTTACAAAGAAATACTTAATAATGAAGATATATCGGAAATTAAATTTATTATTAATTCTAATTTAAAAACACTCACTGCCTGAAATTACTTTACGTTAATTTATTTATATTTATTATTACATTACATTGGATACTTTAATTACATGTAAAAAATAAACGCAGGTCAATAACTTTCTTATACAAAATTAACCGAATACTAACGACGTAACGCTCAAACTTACAGATTAAAAAAAGAACAGATAATATATAATTAACAAATATCGAATACTCACGATGTTACTCTCCAATTTATCAAAAGAAATTAGATTAATAACTTCAAAGATACACATACGAAATATGTCTATCGAAAAAAGATATGCTGGTAGTATTCCGTTATTCATAGAACACATTTTTTGGCGCTTCTTGAGAATCGGTCCCGACCTATATTATTGACACCTTTCCACGTTCAAATTCCCACATATCCTTTTTCCCTACTGCTTGTCTTTAGTGTGAATAGTGACCTGGATGTCAGCAGACGTTAACGCGACGTGATACTTGTTCGGTTGCGATACCGCGATTGCATCAGCGGTGTGGAGTTATTCAACTCCGGTGCATTAGTACTGTATTGTTATCCTGTGATTTGTACACAGTGATTATTGTGTGAGCCGCAGGTGAAGTGAGTGATATCGCCGTCTTCATTTGGAAGCGGAGATTTGCCTTGGAGTGACGGAGGCGTCATACATGAGGTAAGGCGAGCAGTCCTTCAGATTCCCGATTCCCCGAGATCCACTGATCCTTCGACTGGACTATCGACCCTTATCCGTTAATCCAGGTCCCCTTCCTTCTTTCCTTTACCGCCCCCCCTTCGGCGATTCCGATTTACGACTGGAATCGTCGTACTCCAATCTGCGGGACGCGCGACTGGAAGATCGCGCAATTCGTTCGGTAGATCCTATCGGCGTAGGATCTACGTTTTATTTTCAAGTAGTATTTTTAATATTTAACGCAAACACGTTGTGGTTCATTTTAATAATTAATAATTCAAATAAAATTTATCAATTAGAAAGATATATATAAAATAAATTTATCGAAAAATATTTTTGTTGCTACCGGGATTTGAACCTGGATCATTATGGAAATGCATTAACCGATTATGCTACACCAACATAATAAAATTCGAATCCCGGTAACAACAAAAATATTTTTTCTATAAATTGATTTTATATGTATATCTTTCTAATTGATTAATTTAATTTATATTAAAAATATCACAGACCTATGTTTTGAAAAATTGCAACTTCACAATAAGAATGTGTTCTCTTTAAAATAATGGTTAATAGTTTATTAACTACTACAAGTTATTTAATTTTTGAATCATTAAGTCATTTTCCCACATCTTTCATCATCATAACAATTTAAGTTAGGTATCAGATTTATTTTTAAAATTATTATAATATAAATAATAAGATTAAACACTTTGTTTAAACCACTATTCAATGACAGATAAACATGTTTCGGTACCAATAGTATCTTCTTCAGGAAAAAATGTATACTAAAATTAAAAATGCAAGAATAGATAAAAATTAATAATGAATTAATAAATCAATAAATTATTTAAAAAAAAAAAGAAAACATAAGAGCACGTCGACACATGATTTTAGTTAGACTTTTTATCATCCCGATAAAGGAAAATGTATTTTCCGAAAACGATTGGTGAATATTAATAATTTATTTCTCTTGCCAGAATAACAAATTACCTATTACACAATGTTAACCATTTACTTTCATGTAAAATTTTCAACTTAAAACGCGTTCTTCTATTGTAATGAGACGTCTATTATTACAATTCAAATTTATTAACTAAAGTGGTATTTCAGCGGTACGCTCAGGGCGTTGCACATTTGTCGGGGATATTTTTTTCTTGAGCAATATTAACTGTACCCTCTTCTAGTGTTACAAGTCAAAATATCTCTCCTTGGAGACAGACCTTTATGACACTGTTTCTCAAACTGTAGCTTGAGGGCCGCGCCTCCCTAGGAAGCCCTGAGGCTCCTGCAAGGGTGCCGCGAAACATTTAAATATATAGTAATATTTTAAATTTTCTAATAATTAATAACAACAAATTATTTTTACCCTCAAATCATGTGTCAGTGAGAGTGTTATACGTAATATGCACATTGCACCGCCGGTGTATTGGTTCCGCTCAGCGTTTTAATTGGTCAGATGATCGTTAACAGGCGGAGTTATCGTTTGAAATTTGATAGTTAAAAACACGGTGTACGCAAAAAAAATACATTTCGCAATATTTGAATTTTGTAAAATAGGTAGAAGCTGAACACGCTCAGCAGGTACTACCGGTGCGCGAAACAATGCTATCATCAGTTGTAGAGACTCGATACCGACGTCATGCAGTAATAGCATAGCTAGAAGGGCGTCTCACGAGTGCCATCTTCCCATTAACAGATCCAGGAATTTCATCCGAAAACTCTTCACGCAGTAACTACTTTGTGCAGCTTAACATATCGTAAACTCTATGACTACAATTAAGTAGTTTATCTTTTTTATAATCTGCAGTTTGCGCACGCAAATATACGCAATACATTTCGCAACTTTCAAACGTGCATGAGAGTGGTGGATTAAATATTGGGGCACCCACCACTCACACATTAATCTCATCTCATTATTCAAAACATTACTTATTTATGTTTATATCGATGATTTTAAATTATTTCCATAGTTTTAGTTATTTGAATGTGTTTTTACGATTGTGACCGGCGCAAATCGACGATCACAAGTGGTCCAGATTCCAGGAGTCCAGGTTCGAATTCCAGTAGCGCAACAACAATATTTTTCCATAAAATTGATTTTATTTGTATATTTTTCTAATTAATATATTTAATTAGAATTTTAAAATATCACAGACCTATGTTCTGAATAATTACAACTTTACAATAAGAATGTGTTCTCCTTATGTATAATTATTATTTTTTAGTTAGTTATATATTTTGAACGAAACTTACAACATCTGTGGTGTCATTTATGCACGAAAGTCTTTATCAAATTCAACATTTACTAGAAAAACTATCTCGAGTCAGTCTCTTGAATGCGATCTTTAGATAAAATGGTAAGAGAATTTTCAAATTATAATGATCTTAATAAGAAATAAACAAATGTATTTCTGTACAACAAAAAATGCATTCTGATGTATTTCAGTTTATGTTTAACAAAATATGTAAATAGAACTCGTTCGTAAGAGGGTACTGAATTTAAAGCAAATTTCGTGTTTCTGTAAATTTATTTTATCTGATATTTCCATTCTGGAACATCGTTCCACAAACGTTCGTTCAAGTAGAATTCACTTAGTGCCAAAGACAGGTTCGGAATGAATACGCCATCGGAAGCATAAACGTTTGTTTTTAAAAAAGGCTGAACTCGCTCAGTTCATTTAAGAGTACAGCGACTTTTAGTTTATAAATAATAAAATAAAACAATTTGTTTAAACCACTATTTATTGATATATTTTTCAATATCTATGGTATGTTCTTCAGGAAGCAATGTATACTAAAATTAAAAATACAACCATAGACAAAAACAAAACTCTAAAGTATTAATGGTGGGTAACTAAGTAGGAATTACTATGAATGTGTTTTCTGGTCATGAGTCATGCTAATGCATCACAACAAATTTCCCGAATAGCAGGATGTGAGGTAGTACACGAAGTTATTTATTTGGGTGCACTGATCACTAACAGGAAAGGCAGTGATATCAAACAAACTACTAAAATTATATTATAAGGGGAATAACATAATTTCACATTATTAGTGAATATTCTTATAGTGAAGTTGTAATTATTCAGAACATAAGACTGTTAATTATTCAGTACATAATTACACCTTCACAATAAGAATGTGTTCTCTTAATAAATAAGTTGTATTAATGCGTTCAAAATTTAATAAAAACGAATTGATAAATCTGGCGTCTGCTATCGGATTACTCAAAGGTATTTGAGATTCCGCAGAAACAAAGTAGATGGCTTTCAAATAATGAAACGATAGATGTATTAATTTGAAAAAAGTGTAGCATATAGGTTCGAAAATTTGTCGTCAAAAGTACTGTCGCTGTAGCATGGTTGGATAATGCGCCTTCCTCGGTTTGGAAAGAGATCCAATTAATTAGTATTTAAGATAAGAATGTGTTTGGATTATATTTGAGTGTGTTCATTGATGTCTCTTTATTTTCCATAATGTTAAATAGTTCTTTATTGATTTTATTAAAAATTCTTGGCACAGCACATTCTCTCCTTCTCTCACCGTACTCTCATGGTTCGTCCCGAGGATCTGGTTGAATAGCTATGGTGAGGGTCAGTATTCTTATTTACATTGTTTATCATCTCTTCTAAAATTTTATTATATGTTACTTTTATGTCCACCGGTAAGGTTTTGCATATTGTAAATAATTTGTAATGATCATCTTTATATAAACACTTTATTCTGTTATCTACTATATGTTTTAAAAATCTTAATTGTAACTATTTAATTTTATCAGTGCATGTTTTATAAGTTAGTTCATTGTCAATGAGTAACACACGTCCACTCGTGGAAGTGGACTACGAGCCGACTCTCATCTGAGTGGAACGAAGAAGAATAGTGTTTTGATGTGGCTATTGAAATGTGAACCCAAATGTTGGCTATGATTAAAATCGACTAACGGCAGAATAATACAAAATGAAAAATGATATTTGATTGTCGTTAATCGAAAGAAAAATTCCCGAATAGTTAAAAAGGATACACTTTATGTTAGAACTTTTCAATAGAGACTCTTCGAATTGTTGAGTAATATCTACCATGTACCAGATGGCAGGTTTAGGAGTGTGATATATTCTTATTTCAAAGCCTTGCAACTCTGTGCAGACAAATAATGCGATAAATTATGGCACACAATGTAAAAGCAAATTTGCTCGTTATTTTTGTTACTGACAGCTCCAAGATGGAAAATGATTGATTAGATTCCTTTTACATATCGATTCTACAAAATAAATTAAAATAAACATTTTTTTGGACGTTTTTTGCTAAAATTATTCAAGGTACAGTACAGTTATTGTTTTTGTACGTGTTTTTTTTCAAATTAATAAAAAAAAAGATTTTCCGCGCTTTTTTAATTTGCTTAACCGCCTTTAGATATTGAAAATTTAACCAAAACGATCGATGTTTTCAAGTCGAACATTTTTAAAATAACGATTAGTTTGAGCCAGAATCAATTTTTATAATTTCAATATCTTACAGCTTTGTTATGTAGGGGATTGCTTGCCAGCTTTTAAGATACGTAGATTTTTTAATTTTATTCGCTTCAAAGTGATTTAATATATCATTCCTTTTAAAAATTATACTCTGTTATGGACTCTGTTTCCACAAAGTTATGGACTGTAATGCATAAGAACGTTGTTACGAGGACAGTGAAATCTCGATCGATAGTTCCTCAAATAATCGTTTACCCGCATGTATCGTTTATGTTTTACAGTCTCGAATTAATTTCATACAAAACATCCAAAAATAAGTCGTATAGATCATTCCACTATGCATCATTTTACCTCATTAATCGTTTAAATTACGTGGCATATTTCGGAACTAAATGCTTCGTTTCGATTAACGACACTCCGTAAACAAGAAGCGGAACATTCGAAAGAGAGAGAGAGAGAGAGAGAGGGAGAGAGAGAGAGAATATGCAGCCCCTTGACATTATACAATACAAAGTTTTTTTTTTTTGTTTCTGTGCAGCTTTCTAATTTTAATTAACATTAATTTAAATGTGAACTATGTATCTTTTTTAAAATGTGTATTGAACATTTAAAAATGTAACTTTTTTCTATATTCGATGGCTTTTCCCAGAATATTTAATGTTAGAAAAGTTTAAAACATGTTATTGGAGGTTGGCAAGAGGGAAGAGTGTTATATATAAGAACCTTGTTACAAGTATTGACTATTTTTGTAGAAATACGTAGAAAAAAAAAATTCTTTACATGGATGGAATGATATGTGTCTGAAACATGTAGCGCGTTTTAAAAAAAAGTTATTTATAAGATAAATAATGTGGTTATACAGTGTAAGCCCAAGATTTAATGCTGGTTTCTGAAATTCTGAAACTGCTGTTAGGAAGATAATCCAGAAATGAGAAGAAAACTAACACTGAAATTTTACGGAAACTAGAAAACTTTCCAAAATTAAACCCAAAGTCATAAATTTACGTCCTTTCATGGGACAGTCGGCAGAACATCCTTCAGTTTTAATACGGATTCCTGGATGGTTTATACCGCAGCGTCTATTCGTAATTACGTCACGTTCCATTTTCGAAAAACAAACCCTCATTGGCTGAAGAGAAGTTGGCGTTTAGCATCTTAGTTCGGTGGGTGCCGCCGTAAATCTATATTATCATCTCTCTTTCCGCGAAGGTTTTGTGAAAAACTGTGCAAAAAAAAAATAGAAAACTGCGATGAAGTCTGTACTCTGTGGATGAAATTCGCAAAAAATAATCAATAAATGGTTACAGAGTTTATACGCCGTGTTAAAAATGTGTGTTGGATTATGGAAAATATTTGTTCGGTATATCTTTTACAAAAATATCTAAATTCTTCTTTAAAACGACTTAGAATGCGGATGAAATTTAACTAACTTGTCGCATAGAAGAACTTTACGTGATTTATTATTTTTATGCAAAATAGTAAATGACGAACTAGACGTCTCGACGAACTGAGCGTTTTTGTACCATGTTCCTACGCGAAGTGCCAGTTCGCTGGAGTTGTTTCACGTATACGCTTCAAATTCACTTACACGAAGACTTCAGAGGCTTAGGAACGATTTTGGTCTTGTCGATATGATCCGATGTTTAATGCTTACATATAAGAGTGATGTTTGTGATGCTGTATTGAGACATGTATAATTGATCAAGGTATTTAAGTAGCTTTGTGTTTAACCAAATTTTTTCTTCTTCAATTTTTAAATCGCTTATTTTTTTTCAATTATTAGTAATTATATATCATTTATAAATGTACATTAACATTCATGTTGTAATAGCCCATAAGAGCGTAGGCATTAAAGATATTATGGGACACTCTCTCGTGAGTGTAGAATATTTCCCATACCTAGGTAGTTACATTACAAGAACACAATTCGAAGTGCAAGCTGCGAATTTGGCAACTACTATCGCGTATGTTTGATAACCATGAACTGTACGAAAGCACCAAAGTGTTAGCTTATCCTGCTATAGAATTGGCCACACTACTGTATGCATGCGAATCATGCATGTCATATAGAATCAACCTAAAGTCACCCGAGAAGTATCACAACAGATGCTTGAGATCTTAGGTATAAAATGGAAAGAGCGCAAAGAAAACTCGAGTGTTCTGGAAGAGGCTAACATCCCTACTATCGAAACTACGATCCTGAACTCCAATTACGATGGGCAGATCACTGTGTGCGTTTGGATGACACACGGTTTCCTAAACAAGTTATGTTTGCGCAACTATCTCACGGCAAAAGAAGACAGGGTGAACCGAGGAAAAGATTCAAAGACACCCTGAAGGCGAATCTGAGTAGATGTGGCATAGATCCTCAACACTGGGAAACAGCGGCCTATGACTGAGGACAATGACGTCAAAAAATATATTGTGCAGGGGAAACTTGCGAACAGAAGAGGGTTGACACAATTACCGAAAAAAGAACAAATAGGAAAGAAAAGAACGAAGATCCGTCACTCAAAACACCCTGCCCAGCGGATGTGCATACGTGCACAACATGTGGAAGGGTATGCGATTAGAGAATAGGACTCCTAAGCTAAATTCAGACTTGATGACTTTTTACTGCTATCAATGACGTGCTTGTTGATCTAGCGGTTAAGATTTTACATAGTGATCTAGTATTAGGGGGTTCAAGCTTCGTTCCAAGAGATCAAGTTAACCTATTATGCCTGTAAGTCAGCAAGTTAGTCTTATTTTAATAGCACAGGCATTTAGCTCAGTTAGCTAATAATAAATTTAAAAAAGTAAATAGAATATCGACGTGACAATATTGTAATAGAAACGTTTTCTATTTCTTTTGTTTTTTAAATGTTACAATACAAACCCATTCAACTTCTGAACTTCCAACTGTTGAATTGGGGTTGTGATATATTGGACGTTAGACCACTTCCCGAAATGTCAATACGCCAAGTTCAATAAAAATTTTCCCATTGCATGCAAACTCTGGAAACTTTTCCAATCCTCGGATATTGGAATTGGATTTGTGCATTTCCGAGATCCCAAATCTATGTATAATTTTGTGTCTAACATCTTCATAAATGTGGCTTTTATATTGATTTGTTCATAACTCATAACAAAGTCGTTGAACATACGAGTAAAATACTACTATGAACACAAATACTGAAATCATAATCTTAAATCTTTCATATCGTAATAGATTTTCATTAAAAATTTTTGTTTTTCGGAAGAAATATGATGAAAGAAATTAATATTTTTATTTGATTAGGTTACCTGACGACGGATGGGCCGAGTTAGACGTGATTCTTCATACTAATGGAATTGACTATATTATTTATTATGATATTTAACTTTTAACTTTTGTCGATAATTGATAACATATGATAATCAGGTTCGTAGCAATTTAGAATTCATCTCAACTATTTGGTCTCCATTTTATAAAGTACACGAATTAAAATTAGAAAGGGTTCAGCATAAATTTTTAAGATTTAATAACTTCAAATTGTGCATACCCGTTGAACAATTGAATTGTGATTTTCTAATGAGCACTTTTAATTTAACTAACCTGTCGTGTAGAAGAACTCTAAATGATTTATTTAAAATATTAAATGGCATACTGGACGCCCCTAATTTAACTGAACTGATTGTATACCACGTTCCTGCGCGGAGTACCAGGTCGTTGGCGCTGTTCCATGTAAATTCATCATATACATATTTTTATAGGAATGCACCCACACAAAGACTTCACAGGCTTGAGAACGATTTTGGTCTTGTAGATATTTTCCGATTTTAAAAGTTTTAATATAAGAGGGATATTTTTGATGCAGTTCTGAGTCAAAGATACAATTGATTTTGGTACTCAGCCATTCTGTGTAAAACTTAAATTTTTATTGTTTGTTTTGCTTATTTTAAAATTATTTCTTTTAAAGCTATGTATGTATATTTTGTATAGCTGCTCATATTATTGTAATTTTTTTATACCAAACCAACATTGTAAAAGCCCACAAGGGCGTTAATAAATAAACATATAATTATAATGCCCATTATATTGTCGTTTCTTAGAATTGTTAGGGAAAATTAGAAATATATTGCGACTGGAACGCTACTCATGAGCAATTTTGGACTATGATATATGAAGGCTCAAGTGCTGGTTGATGCAAAGGTTGCTGTCGTTTTAACGGTACTTAAATTATGGTAACTACTTCACGTCGTTAAGGGCGAATAGGGTTCGGATCCATGGACGGACCACTCCTGTCACAGGAATGGTGGCCTTGGCCGGACATTACGCGGTGAGATTGGCGATCGTCTCGTGAAGACGACGCTGTGTCGGAATTGCTAAATCTTTAATAGAACGATAAATATGAATAATCTTTGCTTATCAAGGAGAACACATTCTTATTGTGAAGTTGTAACTATTCAGAACACAGGTCTGTGATATTTTAAATACTAATTAAATGTATCAATTAGAAAGATATAGGTACATATAAAATCAATTTTATCGAAAAATATTGTTGTTGCTACCGGGATCTCTTTCAATCCGGTGAACTATGTTACACTTTTCAAATTGATACATCTATCGTTCCATTATTTGAAAGCCATCTTCTTTATTTTTACGGAATCTCAAATATCTTTGAGTAATCCGATAGGAGACGCCAGTACTAATAATTCATTTTTATTAAATTTTGGATATATTAATACAACTTATATATTATTATGGAGGACACATTTTTATTGTGAAGTTGTAATTATTCAGAACATAGGCCTGTGATATTTTAAATACAAATTATACGTATTAATTAGAAAGATGTACATATAAAATCAATATATTTTCCCGGTAGTAACATCAATATATTTCAATAAAATTGATTTTATATCTTTCTAACATATAAATTGTATTTAATAATATTTTATGTCTTGTCTGTTACACACCCTGTATGCCTTATTATTCAAAAACCTTGTTAAAAAAATAATGAAAACTTATTATATTCACTATTCAGATATCGACGTAAATTATGACTTTTTCGATTCATGTAATTTTTTTTCTATAAGTAAAACAAATAAAATTGTTATTCCAAAAGTTGAACTGAATTTTTCGGTTAAATTAGAACTAATTTACATGCACAGGCCGTTTTAAAAGTGTCTGAACCCTTTTAAAAGACAAAGCGTGGGAAAACTCGCAATCTGCAAGATAATCCCATTGTGGAAAACGATCGAAACTTCAACACATTAAATATTCATTTGTTTATGAAGTTCGAATCGGAAATTAAATCGATCTAAGGGCAAGGAAAACGTTTCATTGATGTAGTATTTCCAGACGAAATCCATTTAAATGTTTTATTCACTTGGCCACGATATCCATTAAAATATTTTACTCACTTTGCAATACGAAACAAATCGTAACAAAACTGTCACAAAAGTGTGCGTATTATATTTTGTGTGGTGCACAGATGATCAAATACATAGGCGTGAACTAACACAATCAAAAAACTTTGGTACTATTTACGCAATCAAATAGCTTCGCGACTTTTTAAAAATATATGACTCGATTGGAACGAAAATTTAAACGCTGACAATATATAATAATATGCATTAATGTAAAAAATATGTCTTGTTTACACAAAAATTTAATTTTTAGAGCATATGCTACTCTACGGTGGTGGGTCAGATTTGACCCGGGTGTTTGTAAAAATATGAATTACGCTACAAATATTCATTTAATGCTGTTTTCCGTCTAGCTAATCTTTTGTTAAATATTTTAAAATAATTTGAGATACAAATAAATGTTATTAAAATGAGTTATTGATAAAAATGTGAAAAATCGCCCAAAAACTGACCTAAGTCAGTCGTATTGAATTACAGCGCTTACGCCAAAACATATATTGTCAACATTTTGAGCGCGTAGACAAAGGATACCAGGTATGCGTCCATTTAATTGTTTTGATTTATTTTCATCTGGCGGCCCCTAGACAATGACAGTAATATAATTATTTGAGGGGCGTTGCGCCTACTTGTAAGTTTTATGACACTACCTGCTCGGGTTCCGACAAGAAAAGCACATGCTCAGTGGATGTTTGTATTTTGGCTGTGTAGGGCGTCTGTTGATACGTGAGAATATATTATATTACATTACATTATTCGTTATATTTTTTAATTTTTAACTTAAATTTTTTAGCAGAAACATTACGGTACATCATGCCATGCCATTAAATTAAATTTAAAATGAAATATCTTTAAAAAATCTCCCACAAAAGGGTTGAAAAATAGAAAACTTGAGGCGGGTCTAAAATGACCCACCACCGCCGGACGTGTTTTGTTTTGACCCACCGGGCGCTGTAAGTGTTAGTGGAACTGGATTTTCTTCCATCTCGATACACTTTAGAAAAGTTGAAGATCGCTACGTTACTGAGACGTCGTCATACGTTGTTCTGCTTAATTTAACAAAAGCACACTAAAAAAATGAGCAGATACTTGAGAGGGGAGAGCAATGATGCACGAACGTGCAATCTCGCTTAGCGCGGGCCGCGGTCTATCGGCAGCGGCCCGCTTTTTAGCAAAACGAAGTCGTTTGAACTTCCCTGCCATGTACTCACGTGACCACGCGCACGTGTTTTTGCACGTCTCCTTGAAATAAACCAGTGAAACACTGGATTTTGTACGTAAAATATGAGAACAGTTCGTTGTTAAGTACGTAATTAAAATTGAATATTTTTTTAAATTGCATTATAAAAGCTGCATAACTTCAAAATCGCATAAAAAGAGGTTTGAGTGTATATATCATATATACCAGGCTGAGAATTTTAAAATTGTTCAAACGTTTAATCTCAAGAATGACAGCGTTCATCACTATGTAGATATTCGGTATTCGTTACCCAATGAATATAATCTAAATATGTATAATTATTAAGAATCAGTTTACGTAATAGACGGTCTAGGCATAAATTTTGACGCTAAACTTAGTTTTATATCTCATTTTGATAAAACTATTAAGACATGTATTGAGAGTGGCAAAAGATTTTAAGAACCTTAACACATTAAGACTTATACATACAGTGAAATCTCGATCGATCGTTCCTTGAATAATCGTTTACCCGCATGTATCGTTTATGTTTTTCAGTCTCGAATTGATTTCATACAAAACACCCAAAAATAAGTCACATAGTTCGTTCCTCTATGCACACTTTACCGCATTAATCGTTTAAATTACGCAGCACACGTCGTAGCTAAATGCTTAACGATGCTTTATATAACATTTTTTTCGATTAACGGCACTCGTTAACTATGAGCGAAACATTCGAAAAAAGAGAGAGAATGCTGCTGCTGTGGCAGTCAGCATTATAAGATTATAATTTTTTTTTATATATTACATATACATATTACATATATATATTACACATATATTACACACATTACATATTACATATATAAGATTATTTTTTTTGTTTCTGTGCAGTTTTATAATTTTATTTTGATTTAAACATATTCATTTACATGTGAAATATGTATCTTTTTTAGAAGATTTATGTATGAAAAATGTTACTTTTTTATATATTCCCGCATTCGTTGTTTTCCCGCATTCATTATTTCAATACGTCCCTTCAAAAACGATAGATAGAGATTTCGCTGTACATCATTAGGGAGAAGTCAACTCAACTATACGGTTAACACCTTTATACAATGCGCATTCTCACACAATTGAAAGTGTACAAAATAAATTTATGAAATTTGTCGATTATAAACAGAATACACCACGAGAATAATAAAATTGTGGTTTTCTCTTATATTCAATGAACTTGTTAATGCTGAGCGAAAGAAACATTATTTTTGATGTAGTATATCTATTTAAAATTTTGCAACATTCAATTAATATTTTAAAGAGAACACATTATTATTTGTGAAGTTGTAATTTTATTTTGGACATAGTTCTGTGATATTTTAATACAAATTAGAACGATATACTTATCGTAAAAATTATTTAGCCACCACTGGGATTTGAACAGGACTCTTCTATCGAGAAAGTGCGATAACTAATTACTTAATACTACGCCAGCCTCGTAAATAGTCGACAATTTTTCGTACCTATGTGTTGCAGCTATTTTAAATATAATAGATACACCTTACATTCCGTTTAATTTGTAATAAAATTAATAACCCTGATTTATTGCGGCTAATCAACTTTCATGTACCTACCTGCCAGAAATACGAGAATTATTTTATTATATTACTGTAACAATACTAAGACGGGTGCTCAGTTAATTCTCCATTATATAGAATTCAAACTTGGGTAACGAGTACGCAGATGTTACTGATGTATATAATATTCCTGAAATACAAAAAGTTCTTACATATTTGTTTATAACTGACAGATCAGAAGAAGTAATTAGAGACGAAAACATGTTGCGCGGTCATACACTGTTATTTTTGCACAAATATTTTAATATCTTTGTATTTTTCTTCTCTGTCTCTTTTATTATTTTTAGATTAAGGCTATTATTTTTTTATACATTGTTATTAATGGTACAACGAAATTAATTAAATCAAAATATGTAGCGTAGCATTCAAACTTGTTACTTAGTATGATTCAAAAAGTACAAACGACATTAATTTTTTTTTTATGTATACCGAGGGTCGGTTGTGCTATCAGTGGTAAGTTTTTACTATGGTAAAAAAGTAACTAAAGTTTTTTTTTTTTGCGAAAATGGGTTGTTCGGTTGTTGGTAAAAAATATTTACTTCTCTCAAGTACATCCAGTGGTAAAATAATTTTACTCTCCGATATCCGATGGTAAAATTGTCATTAGTTAATTAAAAATGGCGGACTGATACTTTGAATGTTGCAGTATACGACAACGAATCATTTAATATCCCGCTATTTTAGTGATGAGAGTTTATAGTGATAAATGCATGCATTCCTTTATGCCATCGTCCCACCATGCATCACCTTACTTCCTTCCTTGAGTGGCTATGCCACAGGTTTCCTTCGCTGATTCGCAAAGAGTAACTTTAATGTGGTCCCATTCATCTTCTATATTCAAATCGCTCGCTTTTTTCTCGTTCAGCCTTTCAAAGTTTTCTCTAACAGATTGAAGCCAAGATTGAAATTAAATTTCAATCTTGGATCTCTTCCAATCCGGGGAACGTCCATTAACCGATTATGCTATACCAACACAGTGCATTGACGACAAATTTTCGAACATATATATTACACTTTTCAAATTGATACATGTATCGTTTCATTATTTTTCGAAAAAAATGATTTTATATCGTTCTAATTAATACATTTAATTAGTATGTAAAATATCACAGAGCTGTGTTCTGAATAATTACAACATCGCAATAATAATGTGTTCTCCTTAATAATAAGATTTAAAATCACCTAAATGACGAACAAGACGACAATGACATTTGACGTTTAATGTACGAGCGTGAAGTGAGGCTCGTGACGGCGAATTTTTGAGACACGGTGAATATGAAAACCATGAGTTGTCTCCAAAGCATGTCATGGGAGCAAAATCTCAATCCAAAAGTGTCTCAGAGGTTTACTCGAGTCAAAAATCTATGGCTATCATTTCTCTCCTTAGCTATTCAACTCTTTTCTCATGGTATGTTTTATATTAATTCTCATCCGATCAAATTTTTTCCTGTTGCATTCTACGACCTTGAAGATAAATATTGTAATTCCCTCCCCAGATATCTCACCCTCCCCCTGCCTGGAATAACATTTTAAATATGTGTATGCTTTTTGTGTGGATTTAAAAACGGAAAACAAAAGCGAAGCTGCTACTGCAGTTTTTCGGTTCGGATGGACTTATTTACGGCGGCGATATAAAAACATTTTCTATTATATTTTTTCGGATTATCGGTTGTGAGAAAGTTTTCAGAGTTAAGGACCATCAGACTACAAGGAGAGCGACATCGGCGTCTACCAGCCCAGGTTCACAAAAGTTGGTGTATTTTGGATTTGCATTGATTGAATTACTGTATTCAACATTACTTATAGAAAACCCAGGACTAGCTATAGAAGTATTTACGGCTACATCTTTACTCTTTAGGATCTGCACAAAACAAAGGCAGCCTCACCTCTTAAACTTTAAATAAATAAATACAAATAAAATAATTAATGATTATTACGACTTCCATCACTATTTATAACCATAATGATGTCGTCCACTCCAAAATCATAATTTTGAAATCACAAAATATAATAGATTCCTTGTTTTCGACACCAAATACGAATGCAATGGTTTCAAAG
The DNA here is from genome assembly GCA_031772225.1 of Eubasilissa splendida. Taxonomy (NCBI): domain Eukaryota; kingdom Metazoa; phylum Arthropoda; class Insecta; order Trichoptera; family Phryganeidae; genus Eubasilissa; species Eubasilissa splendida. Next base: position 20,889,016 of record CM062856.1, read on the forward strand.
ATTAGTATATCTGAAGTTCTTGAAATATTAATTTCTGAAGAATTCACCAAGCATAATCAAACGATGAAATAAATTGATAATTTTCCACAAAGCTAGAACTGCTGCTGCGATCCCCGGTACTCTTTTATCGCAATAAAGTAATTACAAATAGAATTAGTAAATTAAGAGAATGGTCCTCTGAATTTTAGTGCTTCATCTCCACTAAGAAGACATTATGTAACAACCCAGTTCATTTAATGTTTTCAATTTACTTAACAAGGTTTTAGCAGCATTTATGTACATGTAACCGTGAACAAAATGGGTAATTCAAATAAATTGTGATCATCAGAAAAGGTTCAGATTATTAAGTGAAATTATTATTAAATATACCTTTACATCGGTTGGTCGGTATGTTCTTCATTAAAATGTAAAATACAATGTTTAAATGAATAGCTAAGTACAAATTACGTATAAACTTTTATCGCTGGTATCCGTGCATTTTATGGGTAAAAAAATTCATCCACGTATAACTTGACCATATATTCAATAAAGATGGACAAGACGATGATGACATAGAATGACAGAGGAGACAGTTAAACGTTCGTGCGAATATGCTGTCGCGGCTTTCTACTGATACAGTAAGGAGGTGAAAAGGATCCTGTTTAAATCGTTCTTCACCAGCTTCAGCATCTTCGCGAGCTCTGGTCGAAATACAAGCAAGTGAGATACGACCGTTTTCGAATTCAGTACAACAACTCATACAGAATACTGTTTGGGGTGGCGCTTTATCGTAGCGCATCTATAATGTTTGCCGAAGACTATGCGCATGGATTCGTTCCGTTCCGATTCGTGCTGGAGCTCAGTACCGAATCTCCAGTGCAAGCGGCGCTCTCATGGAAAGCTGGTTCCCTGACCAGAGAATGGCAACGATCACAGAGTGGCTACAGATACAATAATAGCCGTGACTGAAATATAGTATTTATATTTTGTGACACTTGACACTTTTCATAACAAAAATATTATTTTGTTACTTAAATATATTCTAAATATGAATTAAATATATTAATTAGAAAGATATATACATATAAAATAAATTTTATCGAAAAATATTGTTGTTGCGCCACCGGGATTCGAACCTGGATCTCTTTCCTAACCGAGGAAGGTGCATTATTCAACTATGCTACAGCGACAATATTTTTAGCGACAATTTTCGAACCTATATGTTACCTTTTTGATATTAATACATTTAATCGTTCCATTATTTGACAGAGCCATCTACCTTATTTTTACAGAATCTCAAATACCTTTGAGTAAACTGATAGCAGACGCCAGAATTATCAATTAATTTTTATTAAATTTTGGACACATTGATACAACTTTATTATTTAGGAGAACACATTCTTATTGTGAAGTTGTAATTATTCAGAACATAGGTCTGTGATATTTTAAAAATGAATTAAATATATTAATTAGAAAGATATATACATATAAAATCAATTTTATCGAAAAATATTGTTGTTGCGCCACCGGGATTCGAACCTGGATCTCGTTGTAACATAGTTGAATAATGCGCCTTCCCCGGTTAGGAAAGAGATCCAGGTTCGAATCCCGGTGGCGCAACAACAATATTTTTCGATAAAATTGATTTTATATGTATATATTTCTAATTAATATATTTAATTCATATTTAAAATATCACAGACCGTCTGCTCTGAATAATTACAACTTCACAATAAGAATGTGTTCTCCTAAATAAATATAATCTATTATATGTATAAAAGAAAAACCCGATCACGTTGGAATAAACTCATTATTATTTTTAATATTATGAACAACATAACACTATCGTACTATACTATAGCTTTAATTTATAATAAAATTATAAGATGCGCCAAAAATATCGTAAGAGATATATTACAGAAAACTATGGGACAGATACTATAGACTCGTGACTATATATTCTATTCAGAACCTATGAACGTCAAATTTACCCTTTGACAATTTATACATGCACGTGAATTTTTTAACTATCAGAATTCACAGATGTAATGAAGCTCAATTTATAGAGAAATTGATAAACAGTAATATGAGAATATCAATTTAAATGTAATTTTTGTTTAAGGAGAACACATTTTTGTTGTGAATTTGCAGATTTTTAGAAGCAAGCTCTGTGGTATTTTTAATAAAAATTAAATTAATCGACCGGAAAGATATACAGCAAAAATCAATTTATCCAAAAAATATTTTTGTTTCTATCGGAATTCGAACCTGTGATTTCTATCCGAGGAAATACGTTATCAATTTTGATATATCAAGAAAGTACGTTTATGACAAATTAATTAAATAATAGACGAATTAACTTTGAAGAGCTGCAGAATATATAAGTTAAAAAACTTGTCGTAAGTTAATAATACTTTGTTGATGTGGCGGAATTGGTAACGCATTTTCCCGGATAGGAAAAGGTCCAGGTTCGAATCCTGGTAGCAATTAAAATATTTTATCGATAAATAGATTTTTTTTGTATATCTTTCTTGTTGATTAGTTTAATTTGTATTCAAATTTCTTCAATATTAGCAAAATTACTTTGTGGCCACATATTATATAAATAATTAAATAAAACAATTTGTTTAAACCGCTATTTATTGATAAATCAACATGTTGCGATATCTATGGTATCTTCTTCAGGAAACAATATATGCTAATATAATTTTAGTATTCATTGTTTTCTGAAGAAGATACCATAGGTATTGAAACATGTTGATTTATCAGTAAATTTATCAGTGGTTTAAACAAAACGTTTTATCTTATTATTTATGTATTAAAATTATGATGCTATTGCATCATATTTTATTCGATTTTAAAAAAATAAATATAGATTATACAAACTCTTAATTTCCCATCAATATTGACAGGTTTTTTTATATTCAGTATGTAAAACAAAGATTATTAGCATAACGATACCAGGTAGGTATTTCTAAAAGTATCCAAAAAAATAATATAATAAAATTTCCCAATATCGGTCTTGCAGGTGCAATGCATGTCTGTTTTATTAAAGGGTTAAATTGCTTACCATCTGAAAAGTCTCAAGTCTCGTTGAACAAAAATGAGATGTCTAATTTAGAACTTTTTTACGTGAGAATTGACATTGGAAAAGAAAAATATCGACGAATTTGAGCCACGGCCATAAGTCACGCAAGCTAGCACAAAACCGTTTTCAATACTTCACATCGCACAAATGGAAAATCTTAAAATAACTGTTTATTTAATGATAATGAACCGAAGCGGCATCAACAGGCCGAGTGCGAGCGCATACTGCGTGCGAGAATGTAAAATCTAACTATTAGATATTATTGTTACATTTACGTCTTATATTTAATTAATTAATTAATTTTTGATATATTAATACTGTAATAAATGTTCTGTTATGTTGGAGCCTTATAAAAGCTACGGAAATGAAATGGAATATTTTTGGAAAATGGCGTCAGTTAATTAAAATATATAATTTATTAAAATCCTAATTAATTAATTGGTAAAATCGCAAAAGTTAAGATGGGTAGGACGTGCTGTGAGTCGTATTAATCCCGAACGGAAGGCAATTTCTTAGCAGACTCAGCGACGTGTGATGTAGATCTGGAGGTGAATTATGTTCCTGTCTGTGAATGGAGTGTGTTGGTCCAGGACAGGGATGCTTAATGCCAAGTTGCACATCAGCCGATGACTCTAAATGCGCCACGGAGCCGTGAAGTAGTAACGTATATAATATTTCAATTCGATCATTGGATAATATTAATATTATGACGAATTACACGATCTTCAATTAATGATTCTCAATTTCTACAAATATGGTTCAAGAGTATTTAGTATTATGTACATTGAATTTCAGTCAATTCAAAATTTTACATCTAAAACGTCTAAAAATACGCTTTGTGGTTTTAACTTGTAAGATTATGTAAAAAAATATTATAAAATGACATTAATACGCGGAAATCCGCACAACCCAGTAAAAGAGACATTAAATTTACGTATTTAACCTTTACCATACCATGATATAAAATACCCGAATGCAGCCATGCTGTCAACTCGTGTTACCGTAAATAACAGTTAGAAAAAATGTTTTTATTAGTTTCAATGGCACAAATTTATTCTAAATATTGAGCGTTCAATTTTGAAAAAAATGTTAATAACATAATTTAGAGCTTTCATTAAGTCCTATACAATGTGTTCTTCCTTCTTACCTCTCTTCATTCAATTAGTGAGAAAGAGACAATTATATTTGTATGTTTGTTGTTCTTTTCACTGTGAAAATAGTGTGTGATTTCTGTCTTTCATATCACAAATTGTATTTTTACTAACGTATTAATTAATGTTTACAACGGATTAATGGAAAAAATAATTGTTTTTGTATGATTCCCTTTTCATAATTGGTTTTTCAGTAGTTATTCCTTAAGTGCTAATATTTTATTAAGGATTATTTAAAATATGAATTTTATGTTGCTTGTATTTACCGAAATATTACAGGTTTAATTATAATGGTAGACCTGTGTTACTGCATGGTTTGAGAAGGGTTAAAAAGAAGAACGTTGTCATTACAATCTGCCCAGTTCGATACGGACTCTGACCTAGTGAGGTGGGTAGGGAAAAAATGAAAAAAAAACCATTTATCATAAATGTAATAAATAAATCTTAATGTGCATTAGATAAAATCTAAAAGTTATAGGAGAATTAGTGTTAGAAAGACTATGTTTAGTTTATAGATTTAGCTAAATGTTGTCGATTTGTACAACATACATTTCGTTGATTTGATTTGTAAAATTTTTGTTTTTTTATTTGAAATTCATATAGTTTAGCTTCATCTTTAAATATTTAAGAAGGGAATCTTTAGAAAGGACACCTTGTGTCTTAGTCTTTGCTAGGATGTGCGTGGAGATACGTGTGAGGCTTGATACAGTAACGTTTTATTTAACCTTTCAGAAGATAATTACCTCGTATATATGTACATAATATGAGAGCGAAGGTGTATTTTACAAAGTATTATTAATACGAAAATATACTAAAGAATGTATTGAAATGTTAAAGAAAGATCCAATACAAAGTAATGTATTTTCCACTTCTTTTAGGTACTCAATCGTAAACATATATTTTTTAAACCATCAGGTTTAATGACAACGAGAGAATGTGAGAACGAATCTCGTTTTAGTTCTCTCAGAAGCATTCAATTGAATTAGTATCCCTAGATAATGGAATAATTCTTTTATTTTTCCCTACTACTTTAGCTCGCGGCCTGAGGGTGTAACTCAATAGACGTGAAAACGATTAATACGTAAACGTATAACACGAATGATCAGTTAACACGATATTCTGGATTAAGAAATACCTTTTCCATCTAGTTTTAGTGTGGGTGATTTCTTTCTCACTAGTTAAAGTATTATATATTGGAATTTCGCTTCATAATGAACATTTTCATAGATAGGAAAATTATAAGAACTTTAATATTTTTTTAATATTCTAAAGCTGTACTACTTTTTATTACTATATACAACTTATACAGTCACATCAATGTGTACATTCTGGGTACTTACCAACATTTTAATTATATAACTTAACAAGCAGTTACATAATTAAATATAGGCATATCGTAATTATGGATTTTGAAGGTTATGTAAAGTGATTAATGTGAGAGTGATGTATGCTCATATATTCATTCACCACTATCGTGTTCTTTTGTTGTTTGTGTTGTATGTGTCTCGGATTATGTATATTTTGCATATATTACCAGAGCAGGTTATGAAAACCATAAACTACTTACGGTTGACACATGATTTATTTTTAGGTTAGGTTTAAAAATATGAAGAAGTTAAGCTGTTTAAAGTAGTTACTACGCGAATAGTTTTTAGAGGCGATTCCTAGAGCTGTTAATGTGAAAGTAGCGGTAAAACGGGTGGCGTTCGGGAGACGGCCTTTCAGATGATTGCTGGCCGCATAAGTATTGCTACATGGCGTTAGTACTAGGAATTCCGGGAGATTTATTTCACGCACCGGTATTTGTAGGGTGCGTTCAGTATAACTGAGCAATAAGAGTGGAGGTGATAGACCTCCATATACATAAATTAGAAGGCAAACAAATTAACCCTAAGAATTCAAGTGTTAAAAATTATATGAAATATTATTTTATTATATTCAGGTATTAATTTATAAAATTATCCATAAAACGTCTATATGTATAATGCTAGATTATTCTGATTAACAAAAATGGATTACTTCCTATAATGCTGATCATTAATCTTCTCCTGGGCTAGTAGATCCATAAAATCTGGAAATCCATTAGATCTTCGTGGCGACAAGGGTTCCGCGCGATCACCTGATCTTCGATGTCAGCTTATTCCTGTTCAACAGTACTTCACCAGGTCGAAGCAGAAAATCACTATTTTGAAATCGTCGTTTTGTAGAAATTCAAAATTCTCGGGTTAGAAGACTTAAGCACACAAGTCAAACATGTTAATTTTATAGGAAACACAAAAAACTAAATAAGACAATTATATGAGTAATTTATAATAATTTATTTTTTATTTGTATTAGTATATACTAGCATATAAGCAATCGGTAACCTGCGTGCGGTTATTGTCGCCGCTTCGCGGTCGATATGACCGCCATTGGTGACCGCTGCGCAGTTCGGGTCTCATCAGTTATCGCTGCTTAAAGCATTCCCCAAAATAAATCACACGTAAGTAAAATGTCAATGTAATTAAAATTATTCCACCTTTGTAAGTTAGGTGTCAAAATAAACAAAAATGACATCTAGAGGATAGTATAAAAATCGCGGATAGAATAATAAACACAAAAATGCTATTTTATCAGTATAATGTGTATTTAATTAATCGACGAAATCGGATGAATGTTTTTCTCAGCAGATTTTAACAAATATTAGGTTTCAAACATAACCAAAAGTTGTCGTATTGACATTGCGACTAAGAAAGTGCTTCATTCTATGGTGAGTAAGAAAAATCTCTCACCATAGACAGCATAGATAAGAAAAGATGACAGACGTCAATATACTTGCCAGTCGTCTCATACGATTTTGCTAATATGAGTATTTCTAATTGAATATGTATTAACGTACTGTTATTGAATATATAAAAGAAAAACGAGATATTAAAAACATATTCGACATTTTCGCTACTTTGTGAATATTTTTTTTACTGGCAAATGATACCACATCCAATACAGTCCAGTTAGATAAAGATAATGGGGAAGCGCAATATATAATAAGCTTACTTTTGTACTTCTTTCTTCTCGGAGATTCGACTAGAGTACGCATAACGGACAGTGCAGACTTAGCGCAAAGTAATTTATGAATCATCACTTCGTATGTTTTGTGTGCGAATTAGTATGGCGTATTCAGTTTACACATGCTTTTACTGAATGTCAGAGACCATAGTCATATCGGGAATCATTGTGTGTATTTGTCCTTTATCTGGTAGTTGATGAAAGAAAGACACGTTGAAATCACAACAAATAAATATCATTTTTTGACTTGTGTGCTTTTGGTCCACCAGGCCTAGAATCATCACTAGCAAAACGTTGCGTGCGTTTACGACTGCCCGTGTAATGGTGGTGAAATAGAATTCGTAGTGGCTTCCTGTCTGTGGCAGTGGCGGAACCGGATGCGCCGGTCGTGAGGGGGACGGAGAACAAGATGGGCTCGACATATATATGAGTATAATAATATAATCACGCCATATATAAAAATAGCAGCGGATCGATGATAGACTAAAATATAATTTTCTTGTTTATTTGGGCGCTGTGAACATATTTATAAAAATAAGTGTATTTTTTTGGATTTTATCGAGCGTGCATTTAACCTCTTAGTTTTAAACCTTTTTCGGCGTTTATCATCACGACTAATGTCTCGGAATGGGGTCCGAAATGTCGGTCAAAAAAGTGAAATACACGCAAAAGCTCTCCGAGGGAAATATTACTGTCTCCACGTCAAACCTTATTTAAGGCGGTAACTCAGAAATTCAGGTGGACACTGGAAAACAGTCGTATCAAATATTTTTCAAACGAAAAGTTTCAAGGTTTAATATTAATAATAAAATCACGTTACAAGTCTCAGCTACAAATATTATACCTACCATGCGTGAAGTGTATTTTTTTACTTAAAATATTAAATTCACTCTCAAATAGTGCGAAGATAATAGTTTAAATTTCTTGGATTTAAATTAAAGCTATTAATAATAAATTAGCGGAAACCTACCCATATTGACACAGTAATTCCTGCATCGAATTCTCATCCCTATACACACAAAATGGCCAGCTATGCTAAACATATCATAAACACCCCGAATTAAAAATAATACAACAAATTGAAAATAATAAGGGATGTAATTGCGAGTTAACTGATAAAATTCAAAAATCAAAAATTAATAAAATATTTGTTGGCGATAAATATTGAATACTGTTATAATTTCCTATAAAATTACTAATTATTTCCCATGCATTTAAATCTCGAGTTTGCAAAACTCTACTCAATTCAAAAACAAAAATTAATACATTAGAAAAAACCGGAATACATGAAATGACTTGTGGAGATAGCGATAAAAATTTACAAATGGGTCAAACAGCGAGAAATATAAGTACGAGAATAAAGGAACATCGCCGCTGCCTAAAAAATAACAACTTTTCGGAATTTCTAACCACATAATTGAAACAAACCACTCTTTCAGTGGTCATAAACTAAAATTTCTCCACTCGGTACCCTATTAAGAATTAATAATAAACAATTTAGAAACCGTTGAAATATAAAATAATTTAAATTCGAAGAAAGCGCTAATTAACATCATAACATTCTCTAACACTTATCGGTTACTGTTCATATTCCCGTTAACGATTGAAACCTCCCCCCTCTTCTCAAGCTCCGCCCCATTACCCGAATATTATACAATAATGTATTTAGTTTAGTTATCATTTGCACCTCTCGAAACTATAGTCGTGACAATTACCCAACGTGTGTGTTTAGTTGTGAAAATTAAAAAATATATTTATCTGATTTTAAAATTTTTTTTTTTTTTTTTACCGAAAACCGAGCGCTGATAGGCTCGTGTGATAGACTGAGATCACAACAACTGACCGACAGAACGGGTAAAACGTTTACTAATATCTTAAGCTCTTTAATAATAATAAAGTTAGTTCCACCAGGTGCAACTATTTTTGAAATAAAATAGATTAAATGTTTGATGGGAAGAATATATAAATAATTAAGTATAAAAATATAAATCAGTTTATTAAATTCTAACGATGATACTAAAACTAACTGAAATGATAATTTGACTATTATCTTACTACTATTAGGGTAATAGCAAGATGGTAGATCGCTCGCTTAGCGTGTAGATTTGTAGAGATCATCATCCACGTCGGTCCCTCATGACTCATGGCTAGGGTTTACATTACCGGTTTACCGGAAACCGGTAAATCAACCAGAACGCACAATACCGGATATTATTTTACCGCGATTCAAGGATAGATACAGATTTGTTTTATTTTATTTTAATTACGAATATATATTAGGTGTATATAAAGTATGTATTAATACACCTAATGTATGTTTTAAATACATCAATAAGTTAATGGATAAACATATAAGTTAATAATATTAACTCCTCACAGACAGGTACACCAAATATTATACAGTCGTAATTCAAAGTAACCAAACTCGATGTGGCATATACATAAGTGATTATCTGATCTCCCATATTACCATATCTCATATAAATACATCATATACATATGTATGTATTTATATGACATTTTTCACCTGAAATGTATTTGAAATTATTTAGGTTTTAATCTAGGATACCGTTTTTAGTAAAGGTAGCCACATACAGTTATACTTTAATCATCTAATCTATGTCTCTTTTTTTTTTTCATTTACCGGCAAATAACCGGTAAACCGGTAATGGGAATAATTATTTACCGGTAATTGCAATATAAACTGCAAGCCCTACTTATGACTGAGTATTGTGCTCTCCCGCCCTCTTGACTATGTTCCTCCTCCCTCATGACTATACTCTCGGCGTCTTGGATTTTCCTCTTCCTCTTCGTCCTTCGAATTGGCCCACCGCATCAAGCTGCTCCAAGTTATCTTTCCTTCTCGCAAGATGCCCAAAAATTTGAAGGATCCGTCTCAGGTAAGGTTGAGAGTCTGTTCTTGAAGTTAAGCTCCTGCAGAATGGAGACATTCGTTCGACTCGCCGTTCATGGTATGCGCAACATCTGTCGCATCTCAAATTTTCGGTGCCTCTTGAAATATTTTGATTTTGAGGTTTTAAATAAATTAATATAAATAACATAAAAGTATACCATCATATTTTTTAAATACCAATCAGCTTAAACAGAAATACAATGTATTGTTTAAAAATATGTTAAGAATATTGATATTTCAATAAATTTAACATTGACCAAAAACTGTAATTGTTCTTTGATTGCACTGTTACGAAAAATATTATTGTTTGAAATTTTTACAAAATCGTGTTAGTCTACGTACTTCGAAATTGTTCAATTTTATTAATCTACATTATTGCTTCAGTCCCTTAATTATCTAACAAAAAATAATCTAGCCGCTCGAATTTCGATAATCTATATTTGTTTGTATTCAATATATAATTTGGAGTCGATAAAATGTTTCAATTGAAATAGTCGCATAATTACGATTTTTTTGAAATGATTATATCTCTGACACGGCTGAGATTAGGCATATATACCTTAAACATTTTCGACTCGTGATTTAGTCAGGTATCGACTCATAACGTATTGTGGACTAGGTCTATTATAACTGTATATATATATAAATAATTATCTTTGAACCAGTTAAACCAGGTGCACGACTTTTGGTTTCTTGTACAGGAGTGACAACTTTAATTACGACCTATTATTACTTACCGATAAATAATGGAATACACTATAATCAGGGCCTAAATTTCCCTTGAGGAGACTCTGGGCTAATAAATAAAGGGATAGAGTTAAAAAAAACAACGAATTCTTTAACGTAATTAAAACATGCGGATATAATAATACTCTTCTTTTAACATTGAAAACTTTATTGATATTAAAGCCTCGGTATCCCTATCAGTTTGAGGGCCCTGGGCTACAGGTCCTTTAGCTCTATAATAAATCCAGGTTTGATTGTAATCCAATACAACTCCATAGACCCGATAAGTCCAATTTGCAGTTAAAGCTTCATACAGCACAATGGAGCTCCGGAATGTGGTTTACCTATATTTAAGCAGTGTGTAATTAAATGAATGATTTTGCATAATAATACTGTGATTATTAAGTTAAAGTGTAGGGAATGAGTACACATAGTTATTATTGATACATGAGTACTTATACGGACACGTACATAAATCAAATATTAATAAATAGTCTCTAATAATCAACGACGGTTGTAAAAATCTAAAGATGAATTACAATATTCAACCTAAATTTATCAAATCAAGATGATCTAATATAACCTTACTCTAATTGTCAGTGTGTTTATTAAAACTTAAGCATGCTTTAGTCGATGGCACCAGAAGTTGAGGACGTCCGCGTAAGACTTGGCACGACCAGGTAAACCAGATACTGGAGAATGATCCTGTTAAAAGCCTGTTAGAATAGAAAACGTATGAATGTGGATGAGGCAAGTACTGTGTGTCAGGACAGAAGAGTGTGGCGCTCTATCATCAAAGTAAGTAAGTAAGCTAGGTCATGTTCCGGTTTTTCAATTGGTACGGTTTTCACGGAGTACGCAATTCCAAATTATGGAGATGGTAACCACAATCTGCAAGTTTGTTGTGTTACCCACATAACAGGAGTGTACATATTCATGTATTTCTGAAAATCAGGACTAGCAACCGAACCTTGTATAACGCCTAAACAATGTTCCTCTCACTGATTGTATGCTGAAATTTTCCGCAGTGTGGAAATTTCCCTTGTTTTACTGTTTGTTGCGGAGCTAGGTGGCGCCAAATGCACGGTAGTAATGATAACTGTTTTATTTATTATGCCAAAGGATTTGACCACAATGCGCGTATGGCGAGAGAGACCAAACAATACTTCGGGCGAAAACATTATGACCGTTGTGCTTTGTCTGATGCATCAGGTCTGGATTATGTTACACTGGCGGTCAGTATTCGCCGTTTCCCGGGATTAAAATTAGTTTTAATATAAAGTGCGCCTTTATTCATTATTATAGGTCATAAAGAGTAAAAATATATGTAATATTTGGTACAGATAGTGGGACAGCAAGATGATCGGGTGTTAATTATAATACTGGTGGAAATATGAGGAACAAAGGAAGGCACTTACTTTTCGTAATAGATTCCTCTCCACCACTAGTACTAGCGTCGCGGGGTGTCTACAATGTTAACACTCGCGAAAAGGATTATGATATAAGCGACGGTAGTTGTCCGTACCAAAGTTCTGCATTTGGAGACTTTTAATTACTGCGACATCTTCTATCTTCTTTGTGCTTAAGGATAAGTTAGGAAAGAAAGGGACGGTTATACGCATGTTAAAATGAGGTAAATCGCGAATTGAATGTACGCACGAGTGAGGCAATAAGTGAAAAACCAAAAAAAATCATTGAATTTAAATAATTTAAACGGCACTAATACATACATACCTAACGGCAGTGGTGTAGTGCTAAAAATACAGTACAGCTACTAACATAAAAACGTGGTTAGAAACATAAAAACGCACAAGACTGAAAAAACTACGTAAGTGATGACACATCAACACCACAAACTCAACTGAATATTAAAGTTTTCAATTTTAGTTCATTCAGGTTCAACACAATAGAATGTGAAAGTATATTTTGAATGAAATATACCTGTTATTTATTGTTGTATAAAGTGTATTCAGAACCGACGTATGCTAACAATATTTTTGTTGCTCATGTTTCGTTCTAACAAATCGTACCGGAACGAATTCCGGTCGTGAAAAAAAGTACCGGAACGATGTTCCGGCGTGTTCCGGCTCCACTACACCGCTGGTTAAAAGTCCTGGAATGCAACTGAGAAAAATTTGGAGCAGATGGCATTAAATTTAATACATATTTTTATCAGGAGAAGGGTGTCTATATTTTGCGTAGATTCAAAAGAAAAACTAAGCATAATTTGGTTTAGGTTATTCTAAGGGCGTATAGAAAACAGACATATACCTAGTATAAAATACTTTATGGATATCTGACTAAATTATGAGTCGAAAATATTCAAGGGATATGTGCTTAATCTCAACTATGTCAAAGATATAATCATTTAAAAAAAAATCATAATTATACGATTATTTCGATTAATTGAAATATTTGATTGATTACAAATTATATATTGAATATAAAAAATTAAAGGTCAACAAATTTCGAATGGCTAGACTATTTTTTCTTAGATGATTTAGGGCCTGAAGCAAAGATATAGATCAACAATTGAACAATTTCGCAAATATTTATTTCAAAGTACGTAAATTTGAAGTTTAATATTTCAAAAAATAATAATACATTTTCTGTAACAGTGCAGAATTTGCACATATTTCTTGAACATTTTAGATTCAAATATAGTAAGGTATCCACTCATAAAATATTATGGACTAGGTCTGTTACACTCTGTATAGAGATTTTGTATTCGTCAGGATTTTCTGGAGCACAAGTGGATTGTAGAAATCATAGAATGTTTAATTACATGTGCGCCATTTCTCTGCAGGCTAGTCAGAGATGACAGTTCGTCGTACTATTCTGTCTTAATAAACATCTGTTAAGTAAATCAACACAATAAACCAAACTCGATTTTTTTTGTTTTATATTTAATTTTTACCACTAATTGGACGATCGTTTCGGCTGTCTAGGTCATTATCAGCTGATTGATTTTATTGTGTTGATTAACAATGGAGTTCTATAAAATGAATACCGTCTGCATTAAAAAAATAAAAGAATCTGCTAACTCGTTCAAAGTTCATGCAAATTTTCAAAAATTTATGACACCAGGCTTTTCGTAGACTTTCCACAAATACAAACCACCTTAATGACCTATTCGTAATCATTTTCATTAATCATTTTCAACGTCGAGAAATAATTTCGATAATTAATATTTTTCTAATACAGGGTGAATATTATGTTCCAGGCTGATGTTATTTTTGAATAACTATAAAATAAAATATATTTTTTTAATTTGGTTTGTATTTATCAATTACATGGTTTATGAATATGACATCAGCCAAATAGCTACCTCAGTCAGCGGCACAAATGCGTGCTCTTTTATCCATATTTTTCATAACATTCTTGTCATATTGTCCTGTAGCATTGGAATTGCTGTTGGCGTAAACTTTTCTTTTCACAGAGAATAGTTGGGAGCCATCAAATCAGGTGATCGAGGAGGCCAGGAGTAAAGATCGTTGGTGTATCAGTTGAGGATTTTTAGTGCCCCAATAACTGCTGTTTTATTTATTAACAAAACCTGAGCTTCTTCGTTCATGATGATTTTTTTCGAAAAGCCAGGGTCATTAATATTGAGCTGCACAACATGTGCTGTTCCATGTTGTTGAGGCGTAAGATGCTCCATAATAAATTATAATTAACTACTCTCTTCGACTTCCGAATGCGAGCTGACCAAACCAAAATGGTCAATGCGTCTTCCAAACCAAAATAGAGGCCCAACAAAATCGGTCTGAAACATATTATTCATCCTGTATCTACAATAAAATTTATAGTGCAATCTTGGAATTATAAGTGAATTATTTAAATACAAGTGAGTTTAATCTTATTAAAGTGTCTGTGTCTGTAAGGTGAGTTTAAAAAGAGTTTCTTACACATTTCTTAAGAGTAGATATTTTTATAAGTATGGAATTGATAGATCACACCTTGAATAATCTTAGAACTACGACTCACAGCGACTGTTCGCTAAATATCCGTTAATTAATACTAACATGTTCATTACTCACTTTTTCAACATATATGAGTAATGTCTTTTGTCTATTTTCATTTTTATTTTGCAAATACCAGACTTCATTTGCATACATTAATTGTTGGTACCAGAACTCGGTTATACAGATTATCTTGTATCATAATTCAAGTAGCGATAAATACATTTATTTTTTGAAACCGTGAAAAAATTTCACAGCTAGTAGAAAAGACGAGTACACACTAAACTTAAATCATTAATTTAAAGTTGTCTGTCAGTTTGGCTGGAGCTTTATAGTTTAGCAACCGAGTGGAATAAACTTTTATCTTTATATGTTGTGTTTTGAGGATTCACAGACACGCGTTTTAAACATTTGTGCAAATAATCCTTGAACCATGTTAATGGCCGACACGCTGACTAGTGAACCCATCTCGAGCCAAAATTGCAGTCCTGCGATTTCGGGATTCGATTTAAATAATTTTAGAATCCCGGGACTGGACCCTAGTCCCGGGATTAGATATATTATACTACACTGTACTATATGTTTAGTAATATCAGAAATAACAAATAGGTACATACTAATTTAATGTATTAATTATAATTATATACATATACAATTAATTTTGTCGAAAAATATTGTTTTTGCGCTACCGGGATCTCTATTTCCAATCCGGGGAAGTACACTACCAATTGTGTTATAACGCCAGTATTTTTCATAACAAATTTTCGAACCTATATGTTACACTTTTTCAAATTAATACATCTGTTGTTCCATTATCCCGGTAGCGCAAAAACAATATTTTTCGACAAAATTGATTTTATATGTATATATTTATAATTAATACATTAAATTAGTATTTAAAACGTCACAGACCTATGTTCTGAATAATTACAATGTCACAATAAAAATCTGTTCTCCTTAATAAAATAGGTACAGTTTATTCGAAATATTTGTATTTAATTAAATGAGGAATCTTCGAATTAAAATAAAAGTCAGCCAACACACTTATCGAAGGTATCGTCATAATATATAGGGTGGCCTCCACGTGGCAGGTGCAGATGCATATGACGTTTTAAATAATTTTTTTACAAATTATATTTTTACGTAAACAATTCAGTCGTTCTTATTGAACTGTATGATATAAAATGTATTTGACAAAAAAAAAATCAATCCTAAATAATTCGGGATTACGGGATGAAAAATATTATAAACTGAACCGGGATACCGTGATTTGATTCCCTAGTTCTGACCATAAAAGATTTAATCCATATTCTTGAATCCGAACATAATTTTTGTACAGAAGTAGTAGGTGGTGTTTCAGTAACTCCTAATCAAAATTGCATATTGACAATTTAAAATATTTTTTTATATAATTTTTCTCCAATAGATAATTTGTAAAATATTTTCTGTTCATTTATTTCTCAATATGCAGTAATTAATCTATTTACAATATTTTCTGTTAAGGTTAGTCCGATTTCTCTTTGTACATTTTTTTGTCATACTTTGTAGATTTTTAGACTAATTCTAATATTATTTTAGATTGTTAACTTTGTTTTATAACCACTTTAATTAAATACACCTACCGGTTTCGATAATATTTTTCGAAATCAGTAGATAATACTTAATTCGTTAAGTGGTTAATAAAACAATGTAAACAATCTAAAAAATGGATTTTAACCACAATGTTGATTTTGACAATCTTAAAAATATTATAATTCTAGTATGATGATATTTTTAATTGCTTCAAGTTACGAATTAGTCGTCGAGGCAACCCCTACTGTGATATGTTGAAATGTGTATTGAAAAGCATATTCATGTTTGCATGGTTATTAGTGGAAATGATGCATAATATTGTATTTTTCCTTGGAAAAGTATTACTAAAAGATGACGATGATAATTTTTTTTTGTGTATCCTTTAAAAATCTTTTCCGTGTAAATGAGTTAGGTAAGAAATGATTTTGTAAAGATATGCAGTGTAATTTGGACAGATAATGTTTTCACATGTCTATAAAGTGGGTTACTGTTTTGGCTTATAACAGGGTTAATAGTGATCAGAAGTCAATAATACAATTAAATATGAATTATATATATTAATTAAAAAGATATACATATAAAATTAAGGTTAGAGTCATCAGTTCTATACACTAGCGCTCGTAGAAACTATAACCATATATATGTATTAAATATGAATTAAATGTATTAATTAGAAAGATATACATATAAAATCAATTTTATCGAAAAATATTGTTATTGCGCCACCAGAATTCGAACCTGGATCTCTTTCCAAACCGAGGAAGGTGCATCATCCAACTATGCTACAGCGAACCTATATGTTACTTTCTAATTAATATATTTAATTCATATTTAAAATATCACAGACCTACGTTCTGAATAATTCCAACTTCACAATAAGAACGTGTTCTTCTAATAATAATAAACTTCTTTAAATAATTATCAAAATATATTTGAGATCGTTCCATTAGATAGAATTTACGCAAGGTGAAGAAAGCGTGATTGAAGAAGAGATGCTGAAACTAATTATAAACTAATATGAAACAATTATAGCAAGTTATAACTAACATTTTAGCACCGTTTTTAAGGCACGCCATGTACAGACATGCTAAACATAGTAAACTAAGGGGAAGACTTAATGTCGTCGCCGTAAATATCGCGTGTTTTAAATACTTTGTCGAGTTCTCGGATTCCAAATATCTTCTTGCATCTCTTGGCGTAAAGTATGAGATTGAAGATTAGTATTGAAATAAAATTTTAAAACAAACTTACAGATGAAAAACATTGGATAAATATTATTTATACACGCATTTAGGATCGGTCGTGTGATCAGTAGTAACTTTTTACTTTAGTAAAAAAAGTTACTAAAGTAAATATTTTTGAGAATACGGGTTTGATCGCTGGTAAAAAATATTTACTTGACGAAAGTACAACCCGTAGTAAACTTATTTTATTCTCCGATATCCGATAGTAAAAACGAGAATCGATTGTTAAATATGGCGGACTTTTCACAGCTGTTCCAAAAGTCATCTGACACATTGATACTTTGAAAGTTGCAGTATGCGACAATTAATCATTCAATATCCCGCTATTTTAGTGATGACAGTTCGTCCGATGATGATCTATATGAATGTATATACGAATATACATTAGCGCATAATACTAAAAAATTTCACCACCAAAGTGACGGATTTCGAACGCCTAGGCGAAAAAATCCATAAATAATACATATTTATTTAATAGCATATTTCATGATTATTTGTCGCGTCTATAGACATCTCCATTTATGCCTCGACTATAGTAAATTTGACGTTTGAACAACCCGCAAACGATTTTAATCACGGGCGTTAGTAAAACGTTATCATAATAAGTAGTTACTACTGATCACACAACCAGCCTTTAAAGATTTCATATTTCTAGACTGTGAATTTGCGACGAATTTTCAGAAAAAAACTATTAAAATAATCTGTTGTTTAATTAATAAGTTAATTATATGTAAAATTGCGTTTTTTTATAAGTGTGTTCAAAAGAGTCGACGCATAAATGCCTCCAATCTGCAGGAACTGAATATCAATGCAGGCTCTCAACTATTTGCCTGAGACGAATCCTTCAATTTTTTTGGGCAGGACATTTTTGGATGGCTTGGAGAAACTTGTGATGGGCCACGTCGAAGGGCGCAGAGGAAGAGAAAGATCCCTCACTCGTTGGATCCACAAAGTGGAACAGGCAACAACCTTAAGATCTGCAGGATGCCGAGAAAAGTAGAGTCAAGAGGGCGGGAGTTCGGGTCGATCGCGATCCTCAGTCATGAGGGACTGACGTGGGTAATAATTTAGAGTGTATAATTTGTCTTTGTAGAGAAAAATAATACAGTTTGATTTTGGTCGATTATTGTGATGTCCTTGAGATTGTATAGTTGTGTGTGTAAGTGTGTGTGTGAATGCCGCGCCGCCGGGGCGTGTGTGCGGGCTTATAAAGGGCGACGCGCGTCAGGGCGCGGCTCTCTCTCTGCGTGTCCATCGACTTTATCGTTTGACTTGTACTAGTGACATACCTTGTAACTAAATTGTATCTTACTGTATTAAACGTGTAATTGTTACAGAGTGTTTCTTGGACCTTCACATTACGAGGTGTACACTGAAGACGTACTTAAGAGACAAATACGTAATAATTATGTTTTAGGCATTTAATAAATTAATTCTATAGATAGGTGAATGAATCATAAACTGGAAATAACAAAAACGATTCCTGCCCACATGACCATGTGAAAATTCGTACTTATTTTCTCGCTAACTTAATTTACAGGTTCTCTCTATTCACCCTCCTTTTAGTTGTTCTTTCAGGACAACTAAAAGAGACAGACATTATTTGTAATATTTTGTAGATAAAACCGCGTATTTATTAATATTATTACATCTTATATATAGTTACACCACTGCCTTTCGTGCACCCGGCGTCCCATACATCCTGCAACAGCTGTTCGCAGGTTGTACTAAGGGGCGTGATATTGAAATAGAAGGATGCGAAGGTTACATATTTATTACCTAGAGTCAACTTAGTAATTTTCCAATCTTTTCGCTAAAAACTACAGCTAGGTAATGCTAGTAGTCAATTTTATTAGGAAAGATGAATTTAATTTTAAAGCATATCTTTATAAAAGTGTGTCTAACTAAATTGTAATTATTATACAGGTGTATAAATGTAGGTCTAATATAGAAAAATGTTGGCTTTTGACAACACGAATAGACCATGTTTATAAGGCTTTATATTTTTAACAAAGTAATTATTATTAAGGAGAACACATTTTTATTGTGAAGTTGTAATTATTTAGAACAAAGGTCTGTGATATTTTAAATATATATAATATTGTTGTAGCTACTGGGATATTTTCAATAAAATTGATTTTATATATATATATATCTATCTTTCTAATTAATACATTTAATTAGTATTAAAAGTAATTATTAGTATATATGAATTATTCTTATCATTTGTTATTGTTTGGTCAATGTACAGTTATTATTTGTTAATTACGAACAAACTTGCGCTGGTGTGCATGGGGGAGGGGTTTACTAGTTATATATGAGTTTCGCTGTCAGGATCCACAGTGGGCCGGGATGATCTCAATTAAAGAATTTTCTACTTTTCAACTAACAATATTATTCACTCACTCTAGATATAAATGATATCTTTATGAGTAAATATAGAATGTTTTAATTATTATTTATCTTAAGACGTCAATAAATAAGTCAGATATGCTTTATTTTATTCAGGAATATAAATCATGTTTCTTTAATACTTCCTGAAAATAGTAACAATACTGCCCTTATTTTGACTAACAATGTGTATATTGTGATGTTGAATATGAATTTTTAAATAAATGAAAATTCAATATTTAACGGTGAATAATTTTTAAAATATGTAAATCGACGTTTGAAATAATACAAGCATGAAGAGTATATATGGTTAATTACGAAAACTCGAGAGTTGTCTCCAATGAATCTCTTGGGAGCATAATCTCCATTCCAGAGATAGTCACGAGTCGAAAATCTCATCATAAAAGTTTCGTAGGTGTCGAGTATCGATCTCGCTCTCAAACGTCATATATGCATACAATACCGATTTTTCGTGATAGAATTTAAGGCAGTGATATATGATTCTACGCTATTTATGTATACATTTTTAAAATCAAATTTTTAATACTGATATTGTATTTTATTTGAAAAATAGTTACACCTGGTGATCTTTGTAATAACAAGCTTAAATTATAAAGATCGTAAGATATTTGAGTTTTTCATGTCTCATTCGTAACCGTCGGCAGTGTAGTGGTTCGGTTCTTCACTGGGGATATTTTTATATCTATTTAACTGAATTTATGAATATTTTATTCAAACCAGAAATACATATGCTAGAGTGATATAATACACGTCTTTGAGACATGTAACACGATTTTTTTTTCACTGTTTTTGAATACATAATATTTTTCACACAATCTTAACTTCCGATAAATTGTTTCGGGTAATATAGAGTGATGCTTATTAAAACAGACGTATATAGAAAGTTATATATATTTTATATAATATTCTTACAATTTAAAACTAATCTAGGCACTCGTGCTATGAAAATAGGATTATATTGGTGGTGTCTGGGATAGCAGGAGGCTCAAGCAAGTATATACGAGGCCAAGTCAAAAAATATTTTTTTATACTTTTGTCATAACACACCTTTAAGGTTGTCATACTGCCTTCTGCGTATACGTGCTTAAAGTTGGTATAACTATGGTCACGTGGGCGAAATTGATCCCGATCGCGTCATTTGCCTTCCAACAATGTAAACATTTCCGTTCCGCTAGCAGTTTGCAACGAGGAGGAACAACGAGCAGTGATCCGATTTTTCCGATCGGAGGGTTTGAAAGGGGCTGAAGTTCACCGTAAATTTTTATCAGTATACGGGGGCAGTGCTTCATCACGTAAAAGTGTTTTTTTGTGGATCGAGAAGTTTAAAAGTGGCCGGACGAGTGTGACGCACAAAGAGGGAGCAGGACGCCCGTTAACCCCCACCACGGACGACAAGATTCGGCGAGCTCGAGAGATGGTTCTAGCGAATAGGCGAGTCACCACCGGTGAGGTAGCGTCTTCTTTGAACATCAGTCATGGTTCTGCCCATCAAATCATTCACGACGAGCTTGGCTTCCGTAAAGTCTGTGTAAATAAATTGTAGATAATTTTTGACTTCCCCTCGATATTGTTCGATATTAAGTATGGAAATTACTTTATCTTCAATAAAAGTATGGATTATAACTATTGAAACGAATTTACCGTTATAACTTGCACAAAGTATAGTTCATTTTCTATAAAGTTTAATAATAAACGAAATACAGAAAGACACTTATTTTGCCGTAAAACGTGGTTAATGTTTCAAATGAAAAGGTTGCGGTCTTGTATTTAATCTCAGGTTTGAGTTATATGCTGGTATTAAAGCCAGGAAACACCTAATGAAACATTAAACATCTTGCACTTTGGGGGGTAATTAATACCCCTCGAGAATTCGCCATTACAAACTACCCGTACGGACTCCGTACTTAGGGACTGTGTGAAAATTTTCGCCTTTGAGACCGTTAAACGAGAAATTGTAATACTGCCACTGATCTCATTTACATAATTCATTTCACTAAATGGCTGATAGCGATGATGTTGATGATAATTCGTGGCCAACATCAGGGATGATTATCAACCCACTTTTTGCAAAATAATACATTAGCAATGGAAAATAATTCGAACCTGAATTCAAAATTTTTAGAAAACCAACTTTTACAGATACTATCATACGTAGTGAATCTAATCATCCATTATCACACAAACATTCAGGGTTCCACTCCATGATACATCGTTTAGTCAATATTCCTATGTCAAGATCCAATTTCAACATTGCATTGAATACAATTAAAAAAATAACAGTTAATAACGGGTATAATACAGGTTTAATAGATACTATTTTAAAAAATAAATTTAAAAAATATAATAATCAATTTTTATATAAATCACAGATAAAACATAATGATTATTGGCGTACGATTTTATACATAGATAACTTTTCGAATCAAATATCTAAACACCTACCATGAAACATTAGACCGGCATTAGACTGATATCAGATTACTCAAAGGTATTTGAGATTCCGTAAAAATAAGGTAGATGTTTCTTTCAAATAGTGGAACGATTAAATGTATTAATATCAAAAAAGGTAACATATAGGTTCGAAAATTTGTCGCTCAAAATATCGTCGCTGTAGCATAGTTGGATAATGCATCTTCTCCGGTTTGGAAAGAGATCCAGGTTCGAATCCCGGTGGCGCAACAACAATATTTTTCGATAAAATTGATTTTATATGTATATCTTTCTAATTAATTTATTTAATTCATATTTATAAATATCACAGACCGTCTATTCTGAATAATTATAACTTCACAATAAGAATATATTCTCCTAATAAAAATAAAATAATTCAATGTAATAGAGGATTGTAAATTATAAGTAAAAAATTAGGTCTTATCAAATGAAAAAAGTATTTTAGAGATTGATATCTCAATACGAACAAGAAGATTGATACCCAAAAAATTAAATTAATTTAACTTAAAACTGTTTATTACTGAGTTTATTGTTTTTGTATGGATTTTTTAAAAATATATTTCAACCATAATTTTACTCATAATTTCATTGTTATACTGTGGGAAAACTTATTTCATTAATAATATTCAGTGGCGTGCAGTAGGTATAGATTTAGGTTATGCTGTTACTAATGATATTATACAATCATATATAATATTTTTACTTTCGTTTAACTTACGTCTTTGGACAAAATAAATTCGTCGTTTATACGACCCTATTATGTATTTATTTATAATTGTAGAGAACTGTTAATAATGATTTTACAGTTTAAGTTTTAACGTAAAATAATATTTTCTTACCCATATAAAAAATGTATGCACGTTTCTTAAGAACACTTTCAATGACTGAACACGATTAATTTATTGTTTGAAAATACTTCACGTAATAACTAAAAGAAAAATATATTTTTATTATAGGTTTATGAAGGAAATAGTTATACCAATTGATTTTTGTTTTTCTCAAATCAAAAACCAATCCATGGACCAAATTTAAAGAACAATCATGGAATTAACAGGTTAAAAACAGTAGGATAGTAAAATTCACGAATTAGTAAAAGAGGAAGTAGACACTTCAATGATTTGCACGCAGTTGTAACCCTTTCAAATGTTATTCTGTTAATAAACAGCATAGGTAACGACTTCATACGTAACGGATCAAGCGAAAGCAATTTTTAATTCAGTAAATAGCCATTTATTTGACTAAAATAATTCACAAGCTTAAAGACAGAACTGAGTAATGTAAATAGGACGAAAAAAAGAGCGCCGTGAGTACAGCGGTGAGTATTTAAAACTAAGCAATTGAAGTCTCTACTGGTACACAGATGGCACTAATTGCAAAATAATGTTTTCGTTAATGTTAATCGAATTTTTAAATTTATATTTGTTTCGCAGAATTTTTAGTTATGCACAGCTTTTTTACTTGTATGCGCTACACGCCCCTGATATTATTGTATCTATAATTTATATTCTAGTGTTAGTGATTCTTGATATGCATTCAAACGAATTAAAAAAAAAAAATTATCCTTAATTTTAAAAGAAGATCAAACA
Source organism: Eubasilissa splendida (assembly GCA_031772225.1). Lineage (NCBI taxonomy): Eukaryota > Metazoa > Arthropoda > Insecta > Trichoptera > Phryganeidae > Eubasilissa > Eubasilissa splendida. The sequence goes on from CM062856.1 coordinate 20,913,146, forward strand.
GTGAAATTTTTATGATACTCTTGGGGTGAAATTTTTTACGAAAATGATGCTATAGAAATAATTCAATCATACTAACAATATACAAAGAGGACGCCAGAAGTTGTAGCAAAAAAGAAATTGTATAAAAAAGAAGCTCAATATCTGGAGGAATAATACTTCTATAAAGAATTATATTACGCATATTTGAAACCCTCGCAAAAATGATTTAAAATGTCGCATACACCGCGACGTTCGAACAATATAATCCACCACAAGCTTGCGTTCTATAGAACATTTGTATACAAAATCGTCAAATTCTGATCGTAAATGTAATATACAAAGTGTTTTAATGATTAAGGATAGCATGGGAGAAACAGGAATAGATGCGAGTCTTACTTTCGATTTCAGTAGTAATATTGGAATACAAACAAATCTTCTTTGATTCGTTTTCTTTTAAATAGGCAATCCACCTTTACAAATAAATCAAATTATACAAATATTTTTAAGGAGAACATATTATTATTGTGAAGTTGCTGTTTATTCAGATCGAAGATCTGTGGTATTTAATATAAATTAAACTAATCAACTAGAAATATATAAAGAAAAAATATTTTAGTCCTACCGGGATTAGAACTTGGTAGTAATTAGTTGATTAATTTAATTTGAATTAAATACCATTCTCTATATATACTAAAAATGCAACTTCACAACAAAAATGTGATTCCTAAATGTATAAATTTATTAAAGTTTCCTAATTTAATAGATTAATTAATTTAATTCTGGCGTCTTCTATCGGATTTTAATCGAAGGTATTTGAGATTCTCTGTAATATTAAGTGGATTACTTTTAAAAATGGAATCAATTGGAAATATTACAGAATATAAGATTAAAATTTGTCAAAAATGTATTCGATTGCTATAGTGAAATCGGAGAACGTGCTTCCCCGGATAGAAAGAGGTCCAAGTTCATATCACTATAGCAACTAAATATTTTTTCGATACATAGATTTTTTCTGTATATCTTTCTAGTTGATTCATTTAATTTGTATTAAATACCATAGAACCACGTTCAGAGTATGTAACTTCACAACAAAAATGAGTTTTTCTTAATTAATTTAAATCTGTAAATAAAATATTTTAAAATTAAAACTCGTTCGATGGAAGAATTTTTCATAATGAAAATGACATATTATGCCTTTTTCTCGAAATGTTAAAATCTAGAGTAGCAGATATGCAGTGAAGGACCTCATCATCCATTTTTGACTTGGAGATAACAAAGATAGTTGTCAGCAATTTTTATTTATCGTTCCCATAATATGAATTGTCTGTAACCGAATTACTTATAAAATGATTTATTTTAAAGATTGTTTTTTAGGTCAAGATCATTAGAGAGCAATTTTAAATGAGAAGAAGTTCAAATTAGAAGACAGAAATAGTTAAAAGATTAAAAATAGTCATACCTGATGTTGGTCCTGTGGTTCAGATCCTGTCGGAGAAAAAAAACTTTATGTAAATATAATATACAGAGTACGCAGATAAATTTTCATATCATAATATCGTATAATAATTTGTATGAAAAGGATGAGCTACTGTTATTCATGTGCCATTGATATAAAATGGATAAATCTGATAAAAATTGATATAATACGTTCTTTTCTCTAGAGGTAAAAGTAGACTAGGGGAAAGTCACAAGGAAATTTATTTACTTGGAAATGCATAATGATTTATGCTACTATTTATCAGAGGCGTGCACTGCATATAAACTAAAAAGCTGTGCAATACTAAAGATTCCGGGAATTAAAAAAAAAAAAATCCTTGTCTTATAAATTCTAGCCGTTATTATTCAGATTAGCGTTGCGACTATCCGTGGGTTATTTCGAAAAATTGCAAATCATTTGTGAATGCTGTCAGGCAATTTTCTAGTATTCACATACCAGTACGTAGGTATCTGATTTGTTTGTTCGATCCGCATAACGATCATACTGAACTAAATATTTTATTGTTTTTTTATTCTACTCGTTTAATTTACTTGAGACGCGTTTCGCTTTGTAAGGGCATTATCAATCTAATAATTTTACCCGACAACTTGTATTTATATCTATAGTGGAAGACAGCTATACAATTTTATTTGCAAGTGATAAAAAGAGACAGCAGTATTCATTGGAATTCTAAGGATTTCCATCAATGCATTTGAATGCTTCTAATTATTCTACGTAACCATTTTGTTTTAACACTAATGGTATTTTAATGTCATAGGTAATATCATCAAAATTCTTGTCGAATATAATTCATTAGTATCATGAAAACATATATAATTCATATACAAAAGTCTCTTGCGATGGCTCATGTTGTAAATATAAGGTCCTATACATATTATGCAAATATACAAAAATATGGAATCAAGATTATTTTGTCCTAATCATGCAATAATTGTATACCTTCGTTTACCTAATTTGTTCAATGCAAGATTATAATGCTCGAACTTTTAAGAGAAAAATGCGAGTATTGAGAAATACATTAAAGATCAATTTTGAGAATGTTATTATCAAAATAATATTTACATCTGAAAAGCAGTAAAATAATAATAAAAGCAACAATTGAAACATTGACATTTGCAAGGATATTAAATATAATTGCCAGAGTAAACATTAAATAATTCGCGAGAATTAATAAAAACAATTTTTAAATACAGAAAGCACTCAAATGATCTTAATTTAAAAGTAAGATCTTTCATTTAACATTTCTGAGTATCAGTACGCTTATATAATGTATCAACAACTCATAAAATTTTATTATAATATTTTTATATATATTTTTTTTTTGTAGGGGATAGTTATCATTTTCAGTTAGTAGTTTAACGTTGCCATGGCAACTTCGCTAGGCTTTCGTCTGTTTCTGATTGTAAAAAATCGGTTTATATTTAAGATATAGTAGTGGAAACGGAAAACGCTACCGGGCACAAACCGGTACCCATCGCTGTGCCAGCTTAGTGCAGTTCAGTTCAACATTTATTCACTAGAACGCGTCACGCACTGGAATGTAATGATTCAAGGATGGGAACAGAGCCAGAGGCGGATGTGTATAAAATAATAATTTCCCTGAAAAATTTAATAGGTTGGTTTATTTATTTTTAATAAATTTATTAACACATTTAAAAATGTAAGGTGGTAACTAAAAGGTGGGCCAACTTAGGCTGACTGTTTTTAATAAATTATAACTTTGGTGGGGTTTATTTTTAATTAAAATAGTTTAAAAAATGTTAACAAAGAACACTTTCATGTAATAATATATTTTTTTAATAAATATTAAAATTACAAAAGTTATATGTATTTTACATCAGTAAGTCTATGTTGGCTCATTTTGTATAATTATGAATGAGTTATTTCAGTCACATCTAGTGCAAGAGATATTTTATTAATGAACTGTAAACGGATAAAGAGATACTCTACGCAAGCGAAGATCAGCGGAGAGTTGAACTAAAGGTTGAACCCATTTTTATACACTAAAGCTAACTTTATATTTGTTTCATACTTAAACGGAATACTTCATTCATATTCTATATATATTGCGGTCTTGTTGTGGAAGTGGTATTATTTAAAAAAATAATTTGGTTTAAATCGAACGAAACTTTTTTGTTCTTTGTTATCTGGCGTATTGAAAAGTCCATCATCAAGGCTGATGTCACTCATGACTATCTTCCCCAAGGTTAGTAGAAAGCTGCCGTGAAAACCTTAGAATATTTTAAAACTTTTTTCTTCTGTCTGTGTTTCAGAATTCGAATTTAAGCAATTGACGCCACTCTAGGGAGAAATATCTGGAGCGTTCGTTGGCTTAAGATATCTAGGGCTTTAGGTTCAATCGTGGTTAAAGGATTCTACGTATAAATGTCAGCTTGTCGCATCAGTCACTAGATCTGAACTAACCCAGGGTTCTTTTTCTTTCGGATTCTCGGCGCCTCCCTCCCATCCTCCCTCTCTGATAACCGTCGGATCTTCTCTTAAAATTCACCACTCGTATACAAAGGGAAACGTAACCAATATTATCCAAATAACTTAACAATGTTTACCATTCCACTGATGTTAAATGAGACAAAGCATGAATTGATTGCATTAAAAAGTTTTCCGTAAATATTTTTGTTTGTGGAGTTGCCGATAGTATATTCAATTAAATAAGTTATTTTGAGGTCAAAATGCGTGTTACACCATTGATATTAATTTATTTAAGTTTCAAATATGCAACAACAAATATTTTGACCATACCAATTGAATGCCTGTAGCCTTGAGTATATAATTATCGATTTAAAATTAATTATAAATATCCTCTATAAAAATGATTATTATGGAAATTCTACGAATTATTATTGCATTTTTTTCCCAAATTCCTTTAAAATGTTTTAAACGTTTAAAAATCTTGAAGAATAAGATAAAATCAAGAAATGGTCGTACAATGATAACCGCTGAATAGATTTATGGAAATTGGGATAATTTCGATTGTCGAATTTCGCTTCATTGCACTTAGAATAAAATTCTAACAAATTTCAATTCTCATTTTTCTCTCGTAAAAATAAATGGACTTGTGATCGTGATAATAAATGGTCCATAAACCTTATATTTTTTCTCCGAGTCTTTTATATTTTTATTGTAATCTAGTGATTGGTTTATTTTTTCAGATATTTAAATATGTCTGCTGTCTAGAGTAACTGTAAGATTTTATTTTCGCATTGGAGTAAATATATAAAATATTAAATCGACATTTCGCATTCATACGGCGCATTACTTGAGAGCGACGACGGCTTAGCCAGTAATACGCACTCACTAGAATGTTCTAGATTATAATACGAATGACTCCAATAACGAAAATATCCTTTATACAAATTTTCTTCATTGACACGCCTCTTGTTTTCTTTGTTTATAAATGGTAAGAAAATCGTGCGATTACCCGAAATTAGCGAAATGAAATCTGCTCTAGAAACACGCATCATACGGTAGCATTTATTCGGAATATGTTCACGCTAAACGGGGTAGAAATGGTATCAACATAGTTCTAGGGATGCGGTGCCGGGAGGATAATTGTTATTTCCATCAGAAGTTTGTTAATAACTCGAAAAGTTTTCGAGCTCCGCAGTTATATTTTGAATGCTGTAATGTAATACAGGGTTGTCATAAAGAACACTGTGGTTTGTCCCTATTTCTATTCTGTTTTCCCTATCATTTTCGTCCCTTATCCTAGTAGAATCGACAAGGTACTTCGATCTTACGTACTTGTTACATCAAGATCCAATCTATCCTCATACAGTATATAGTAATCGTTCCTCTGGCAGCCTTAACACGTGCCAGTGCCACCTTAATTGAGATTTTTCTCTACTTAGAAGTGGGGGCTTGATTCTGAGGGTCTCCTTTTATTTTAACACGGGGTTTGGAAAATACAAGTTGTAGGAAGGGTGGAGGAAACATGGAAGAGAGACAGGAATAAGAAATAAGGGGGGCTGAAGGACCAACCAAGACCAGAAAAAACACGTCCTACCTGAGAAATACTCCTTTAGGTATCTGGATTTTCTTCTGCCACTTGATCCATGGAGTTTCTGGCTCCAGAAAACCACATTTCGTTGATGGCGCGAAGTGTGACACAGTAGGTATAATTGCAAGATGTACTAATTGGCACGCATGGTAGCGAGAAATCGAACACTTAAAGTACACTCTCCGCCAATTTATCATTCCCCACATGGCAGGAAGAAAATTCACCCAATTTTCACTCTTATCGTTTACCAGTGGTACGGTAACCACTGGTAAACGATAACTGTCAATCTAACTGGTCCAAGACCATAGATAATAAAACCACAGAAAAGGGTCGTGTTCTAGTATAGGGGATGGGGATAGTGGGTAGGTAATGGACAGAAACCATTCTTTATGTCGCGTTCACGTGAGCGCGAGACGACGATCGGCAATCCGTGAATCATAAAGATCGAACACCCTTATTTAAGTACTTCTCACTCGGTCCAATAATGAAATGATACTCCTGCTACTTCCCTTAAACAACTCATTTTGGCAGCCTAGATTCTTGATCTCACTCACTCTGTATGGTTCTATATTTGGTGATCATATATTAAAGTTTGTCTATACACAGCATTCAAAATTGTCAGCGTTGGACTTGACGCTCGACTCGGATTTATTTATCACCGCATTCTAAAGGAATCATTTTTATATTTCAGTAACGTATCTGCATAAAGATAACTTGTTCGGCAAAAGAATATAGGGTAGGCTAAGAAAAATATTCCTAAAGGCGAATTTGAGCAGATATGGTGTAGATTCCGAACGTTGAGAAATCGCGGCCCATAATCAAAGACAATGACGTCAAAAAGTACATTGTGTCGGAGAGAAACAAGCGAACGGAAAAGAGCTGATGTAATTACCGAGAAAAGGAGAAAGATGAAAGAAAAGGAGGAAGATCCATCCCTCAGAATCTCTCTGCGAATACATGCACACAATGTGTGGAAGGCAGGCGCGGTTGCTTCATGTATACTTTGGATGTTTCGCATCCTTTGTGTTCTAGAACCAAACAGTTTTGGACATTTTATTTCTAGTCGAAAACAGTACTGCTGCAAATAAATTCGTCCTTTAAAGACACACTGCGACACGGCGCGCGCACGGAGCGAGTCGAAATACGTGTACATACATTCTCAACTTTCGAACATCTATGAATCGCGAAACACACAGATACCACCAACAGTGGATTCTATAATTTGTTCCGTATCCGCAAAGTTTGAAAGTATTCGACATTCTTTGAATACTGTATACGACTAACTGAAAACGACATTAATGCTTATGGGTATAATGCACAAAATAGCATACATGTCACGAAGCGAGCGGATCGTTTTGAGAAATTTGTTTGTGTGACGCATTTTTGACAGTTTGGCTCGAATACTTGAAGCCGAATTATGGAAACATTGAATACCTTTCGATTATATGTTATATTTGTACATTTGATAGTATGTTGGTTGTATGTATATACTTGTTATCCAGCATACCTTCTATAAAATGTCACCGACTGCCACTGGTGGAAGGTTGTGCGGTTTAAGCATAGGACTCGCAATCGATGGACCATGGCAGATTTCATCCTCGTAACGAGGGACTACTGAAGAAGAACATGGAATCATAAAACCTCACTTGCAGCCACGGACTATTTCTGTCTCTGTTATTTCTGAATATATTCGTAGCATAATACAATTTATTTCGGAAATATTTTTCGGAAGCGCAAATATCTAATAGCTGTTTTGGGTCTAAGTAATAAATAACTCACATGCAATTGCTTTATAAATCCCTTCAAGACACTGATGCCTATCGTAGCTGTAAGGAAGAGTTATAAAAGGAAAGGGATTTATTAACACTGTATGGAAGAGACCTGCGGATGAAGATGATGCGTGGGAAATACAAATCGGCAAGCCGGTTCGTAATCTAGCCGTTGAACAACGTTCTTTGCGTTTTCTCATTTTGTGTTTTCGTTGCCATATCGAATATTTATTTAACACAAGAAAATAAAAATTAAATATAAATATATTAATGTACACATTATATTTGCATGATAGAATAATATAACGTTTAAAAATATTTAATAAATAATTAATCTACAATAAATATTTCGGTACAACGCGATTCGTCGATCAACACTAAAATAATTCTCGCAATTTTGATATGTTGGTCATACTTTTTATAACATATTTTATATAAAGTATTCTAAAATTGTGTTGCACTTTGTCGCTTGATTGCGTATGATAAAATATTGCTCTTTAGACGTTCTGTTTTTTTTTAATGAATCTACTGAGCTTTGCGTAATTATTTAATTCGACCAGAATCAGAACTATTCTGTGTGGATTTTGAAATATGATTTTTTTATGTCGATATTAACGGCTTGTTAGGATATAATAACATTATTGTTGAGAAATTGCAGTTTTTTCAGAAAATAGTTTTGTGGTATTTGAATACAAATTAAATGTATCAACTAGAAATATACGTAATGATCCCAGTAGCAAGTCGAATATTTTTTCTGTATTAAAATTTTCGTATTAAAATTATTTCATGTTTTATATTTTTTATTTATTAATATTAAAAATATAATACAATTTCAATAATCAATGGATATTTGTTTCTTCTCTATGAGAGTAAGACTTGTGTATAGAGAAGGAGTATATTCGAGTTAATGTATGTTTCAGTTAGTCTGTGTACATATTTTTTTAACTTCAGTTACAAATTTATGATAGTCCGTAATTTTTTTAATAATTTATTATGACATATATTTAAGTTATGTTCGATGATCAATTTGTGGTGTAATCCTCTATTATTTCCTATTTAGTATCAATAACAGATAAAATACAGCGTAATTTATATGAAAAACCGTGTCTCCGAAATAATAGATCGGTGATTTTTCATGTGCACGAGGTTTAATAGTCGAGAAAGTTAACTAACGTTAAATGTTGTCTGTATCTAAATAAATGTATGATTACTTCTTTATACTCCTAATGCAATTTTTTTTCAATAAATAATGATTTACTATGTTTAGTAGTTGGTTATGCATAGGCTAACTATTTTTCCCCGTACCCAACACTGTCTCTCATATACTTATAAAGTAGTAGACACATTGTGACATAAGATGCTGTCTTCGATGTAGGGATAATATATGAAAAAGGTTTAAACAAAAAATTATACAAACACCTTTAGACTATGGTTAAAAACCATATTAATGCAGGATGGAAAAACGCTTCAAAAAATGAATAGTCGTAATGTTCTGCCTATCCCATATATACGTAAACAGTTTCTTTATTTCATGGACATAACGGTTTAGGGTATGGAGAAAAAATATCATTCGCAATGTTTATAAATTTTAGATAGTTACCTACATTTTAGGTCATATATTACTATGGGTCGTTCTTAAATCTGACGTATCGTAAATAAACGAGATAAATTTTATATAAAACGCTGACCTTTTTTTTGCCTTCATTCTGTGTATTTCTTTCGCCGTATATACGAGATGTTTACTCAATAAAATTTTGATATGTTTACATTTATAGAATTCTGCTTAAATATGTTCACAGACGGTAGACACTGAAAGTGATCAAAACATTAAAAAAAACTTTATTATATACAAACGAATGTTACACAGATTTATTTTGATTTCTCAGTTTAACGATCTTAAAAGTATGTAACATCATAACGTGTAGAAATATTTTTATTATTCGCAGATATTAAACTACCTTTAAATTATAAATTAGAACTCCCGGTAGCAACTAAATGTGTATCTTTCTAGTTGATTAATTTAATTTGTATTATAAATAAAGAAATGAAATAATTGAGACAAAACTAGTTATGGTTAAATCGTTATTGTGACTGTGATTATGGTAACTGATTATGAGTAACGAAACTCAGTTATCAATCATCGTTACTAGAAGAACACATTCTTCTTGTGAAGTAGTGATATTTTAAATATGAATTAAATATATTAATTAGAAAGTTACACATATAAAATACATTTAATCGTTCCATTATTTGAAAGAGCCATCTACCTTATTTTTACAGAATCTCAAATACATTTCAATACACTGATAGCAGACGCCAGAATTATCAATTCATTTTTATTAAATTTTGGACACATTGATACAACTTTATTATTAGGAGAACACATTCTCATTGTGAAGTTGTAATTATTCAGGACATGGGAAGGTGCATTATCCAACGTGAATCCCGGTGGCGCAACAACAATATTTTTCGATAAAATTGATTTGATATGTGTAACTTTCTAATTAATATATTTAATTCATATTTAAGATATCATTGTTACAATCGAACACAATACAGGTTACGACTTAAATAATGGTTACACTAATATTAGTATATCTAGGTCTCATTCCTTGCATAAGATCATATTTTTAATTGTGGTGAATTGTCGTTCTTTTAACCTATTTATGCGTTTTAATACATCTTCATAGTTGTCATCTCAGGCTCTACCGATAGCTCCTATGTTTATATTCTCCCCTAGCGCACAAATAATAGCGCTAGTTCTTAAAATTGCACAAAATATCTGTGATTCAAAATTAGAAGGAACATTCTCGAACAGTCTCGCAGTCCATGGTATACGTAGCGTCACAATGTTTGATAATTGCTATTAAATGGTTACTGATGTCTGTAGGAGTAAATATTACCTGCCGTGTATTGTACCTCAAGTATATTGACACTGCGGTGTGTTGCTCTGTGTGCAGTGTGCAGTGTGCAGTGTGCAGAGTACACCGAGCCCACCAAACCAATACTTGTTGCGAAGGTCGGAGTGTTTAATCGCTTGCAGTGTCCATTTACTATCCTACAAATGGCCGATGTTTCCCGCGGTCACACCGCACGTTAGTAACCATCTTGACACTTTCACGAACATCTTTTCTAGCCTAATTTTTTAATTTCCTTATTATTAACACTCATATTTCAATTTTAAACTATGCCATCATTATATTGTACTTATTTAAAAAAGAAACAGACAATACACAATATGCAATATCTTATAATATATAAAAATACGAGTAGTGAAGTTTCTTTGGAGCTAAAAAAATTAAAATATCATACAAACTAATAAGTTCAAAATTAGTACTGTCAAACTGATAAACAAAAAATATTTAAATACAGTATAATGTTGCAATTAAAATATAATTTACTTGAATATTTTAAAAACTATTATTAACGATTTTAAAAGCTGTTAGGCACTGTGGGCGGCTATTATACCCGCTTTGCGGCCGATAGTGGCGGCTACGTGGCCAATGGTGATCGCTGCGCGGCCTGGGCTTCCATAGAAACCATATTTCAATGCGGAAATCCAATATTATATTGCTTTATATGAAATGTAGATTCTATGGAAGCCCTGGCCGCATAGAGGCCAATATCGGCCGCGAAGCTGCTGTAAAAACCGCCCGTAGGATCTACATTGTATTGTATTGTATTGCCCTCACTGAAATTGTACAAACGGTGTTCTTAAGTATCAGTTTTATATTATATATATTATATCTAATTAATTATTCTTCGTCATTCCTCTTAAATACATTCTTGATTGTTTACATACATATCTAATCCCATGCATGATACAAAATTAAATTCTTAATGGCAATTTTTTGACAGTTTAAATATCTGAGTTCTTTGTTTTGGTATTATTAATGCAATATCAATACTCTACAATGCAACCAAAAATAAATGAAATAAAATATATCTAACAGCTCCGAAAGGATCAATATCCAGATGGCTAATAGAGATGGGTCGAGAGCGTTCGGTGCTACTCCTGACCCATATTATGAGGTGACTGGTGGATAAGTTTTTATACCATATATATACATTCTTATTGTTAAAGTTTTTGTAAGTACAGTAGCTATGTAATTAAAGCCTTAATGATTTAGTTATTGTAACTGTTGTATTAACTCTACTTTTATTATTTTTTTACTTTTATTTATCATGTTCAATAGGGCATATGTCTATTTCCATATCGATTGAATCACTGAAACCGACCCATTGAAAATGATACAAAATAACAATTGTAAAAAATATAGAGAAAACCCTGTCTATCTCGATACGGACTTTGATCTATTGAGGTGGACAGGGAACACATGACATATTGAATGTATTGAAGTTTTAAATAATTAAATGTAAATCTTTACTGTTTATGTATTTTAGATGACATCTAAAACAAATAAATATATATAGACTGATAGCATAATCATGGATTGGCTCGCAATCTAGTAATTTATTTTCTTAAATACTAATTGAATGTATTAATTATATAATCAATTTGATCAAAAAATATATTGTTGTTGCTACCGGGATTCGAATCTGGATCTATGCTACAGAACGGCTACAGTACTGTCGGGTACTGTCTGCTGTAGCATAGTTGGATAATGCACCTTCCCCGGATTGGAAAGAGATCCAGGTTCGAATTCCGGTAGCAACAACAATATAATTTTTCGATAAAATTGATTATATATGTATATCTTTCTAATTAATACATTTAATTAGTATTTTAAAAAAATATCACAGTCCTATGTTCTGAATAATTACAACTTCACAATAAAAATGTGTTGTCTTTAATAATTTATTTTCAATACAAAAATCAATTTATTATTTAATTAATTAGTCAATTAATCAGATTATCTAGTCGGTGCTCTAAAACGAGGTTAATTATTTAATTATTTATGATTACCTGCAGATGAGCGTTATCTGAGTACACGCTTACTCGCACCCTTGGGAAGTTAGCCTCCAGGGTTAACAGGCCCGCGGCTGCACGAGGTAACCGTCAATCCCTGGTAATTCATAACGTCGACTGGAGTGACACACGTGTGGGGTAAACATTAGATGGAAACCTAAGGCACAGATAAACATAATGAAAATTACGGAGCTAAACTTTGACAATGTACCATCAGCTACGTAGAGTTCTATAGTAGTGATCGTCCAAACACAGCAAAGGGCTGTACTGAATAAATATTGACTTGCGGAAACCCTCAGGACATGACAAGACTTTAAATGAACATTTAGAAAACAGTTCGTACAGACAGACGTAACTTTAAAATAAACAAGAGTGATTTTATCGAAAAAGTTCAATTAAAAATCAAGAAAGTTGCAGTCAGCGGTGTACAATATACATACTGACAATCTGATAACGAGAGAATTTTTTTTATTAATTTAATAACAAACAAATAATAGAATAAACAAATGTATCTAAATATTACTATAATACTATCTACTATCACTATTATACAAACAAAAAAGTGAATATTTGGAATTTTGTTTCTAAGGTATTGCGTTTTTCAAATTAGAACAAAAGAAAATCTATATACATGTATAAAATATTATATCTATGTGTATCCGATATAAACATTTTTTTAATGTTTAAAGCGTTAACTTTGTAGTTAGACGATCTTATTAATTTTATAAAACAAACTTAATATAAATCACTTTGAAAAATTTAACATTTAGATACCGACGCACATAACTTAGTGTGTTATTGTGCATTTGTTCTATCTAATATATAATAGTATCGAAATCAGTCGAAGTTAAATTATTCAAATTGATTTATAGAAAATTTGTTAGTTTTTTAAAGTTAATAAACAATACTAGTAACAGAGATTCTTCCATTACAAGCTACGCACTATAATACATAATAAAAAACATATATAGTATTTTGAAACAATGAGTAATTTTGAAGTTTATAGATCTACTGGTATTATCTTTTGATATTCTATGTTAACTCGTTGGTAATACTTCGAGTAACTTCTACTTTTAAAGGTAAACAGAGGAGGTTTCCCATACACGCCCTTCATTTTATCGACAATTCAACACGTCTAAGATAGTAGATACTGTAAAGGTTTTACCACGTCATATCGCCAACTCACTTATCTACAAACCAGAGTACACGTTAGTTATTATTTATCATTATTTAACTTCACTTGCCAATGTTAATAAAGTAAATATTAACTTCCTTGCAGTAATCTTATACCGACCATGGAGCCCGACCATATCATTAATTAACATAGTAAATGTTGGATATTTTCTTAATTAACTTAATATTTATTACTATACAATCTTTTCATATACGGAACAAATCAAAACTCGCCACCACTACTTTTTTGTATCTATACGTGTAACAACTATTATTCTGTTTATATACGTACATTAATTATATCATAAATAAATCGTTGCAGAAGTCTATTGTGATAGTAGTGTGTTCTTGTCCTCCATAAAAACCCTACCGTTATCATCCAGATTGCCCAAGTCTTGGACGCTAGTCAGATATCCTAGTATCCGAGCTTGTGGGTCACTACAATACCTACAGAAAATAAGAGAGTTAAGCTAAAAATACAATAAAACATTAACAGGGTGAACGGAGGCTTCGGGTACAAGATTGTATATTTTTCGTTGGTGTAAAATTTTCTGATTTTCATCTAGAAGTATCTAGAAATCTGTGTCTATAAAACAAACCTTTCATAACCAGAAATAATAACGCACAATAACTAATTGACCAAACAACGAATTGTATATTTAATTTATTAATATTAATGATGCAGGTAGGTACTTACACGAAAAAGGAAGTTGTATAACACATTGTCATGAAATATGTATTTTTGGTTGACAATCAATCGCAAACCTAGTATAATATGCTCCGGTCTATTATGACATTTGCCATTTTCGCAAAAAAAAACCATAAACTAATGATAAAGAAATTATTTTCTGTCTATAGGTTTCTACCTCACAGAACGTTGTAACATTATTTCGAGTACGCTTGCAACATTGTGGGGCTGCTCTTATCTGTGGCAATATGTATTCTTGCGGTTCTGTGACGGCGACCCCCGCGATTGTTAATATTAAATAGTTAAATAATTAAAAGTAAATCTTAGAAAACAGCGATTTGATCAATGAAAAAAAAATGTATGCAACATATTTAGGTCGACGGTAAATGTGGCCACGAGTTGGTATTTTAACTTTTGAGCGAGTCCAACTTTTTAGTGAATCTATCCGTATTAAAGTGGAATGTGGTTAAATTAAAATGAATCGAAATTTACTAAAATCATTACGTGATATTATTGAATTGTTTTGCGTTGTTAGCGGTTTGTTTGAGTTGTTAGTGGTTTGAGTTGTTAGTGGTTTGAGTTGTTAGTGGTACGCGTTGGCGTTGACAAGTAAAAGTTTTATAATATTCATTTGTGTTATTTTTTTAAAACTTTTTCAATGGCTAGTCGAACGCGAACATTCCACACATTTCTAGATACATGGGTATGATATGCTTTGAATTTATAAAACTAAATTAAAATGTTTTTTTAAATGTAATTTAATTATACTTAGGAGAACACATTCTTATTGTGAAGTTGTAATTATTCAGAACATAGGTCTGATATTTTAAATATGAATTAAATATATTAATTAGAAAGATATACATATAAAATCAATTTTATTGAAAAATATTGTTGTTGCAACAACAATATACAACAATATATGTATATCTTTCTAATTAATATATTTAATTCATATTTAAAATATCACAGACCTATGTTCTGAATAATTACAACTTCACAATAAGAATGTGCTCTCCTAATAATTAAGTTGTATCAATGTGTCTAAAATTTAATAAAAATGAATTGATAATTCTGGCGTCTGCTATCAGTTTACTCAAAGGTATTTGAGATTCTGTAAAAATAAGGTAGATGGCTCTTTCAAAGAATGGAACGATTAAATGTATTAATATCAAAAAGGTAACATATAGGTTCAAAAATTGTCGCTAAAAATATTGTCGCTGTAGCATAGTTGGATAACGCACCTTCCCCGATTAGGAAAGAGATCCAGGTTCGAATCCCGGTGGCGAAACAACAATATTTTTCGATAAATTTGATTTTATATGTATATCTTTCTAATTAATATATTTAATTCATATTTAATTATACTACTAAATAAAAATGGTAACGTGACATTCAAATAAATTTATTGTAAATTAACTGAATGAATGCATGTTTAACGAATTAAAAAAAATATTTGATTAAAAATTGTATTTATGTGTAAAAAATTTAAATGCTAAAATTCACTTTTGTAGTGTAGGTATATTATAAATTTCGTAGATTAATTGTAACCTTTACTAATATACAAAATTGAATGTCTATTTATCTGTTGTTTATAAAATTCTATACCAGTGATGGTGAACCTGTGACACGCGTGTCAAAGATGACACGCCACAGCGTTTTGGGTGACATGCCAGCTTTCAATAATATCTGTGTTGCCAAAGAACACGCGTCTCGCCACCAGACATCTACCCGACGACAACGTTCGAATTTATCACATTACATATGTATCAATCTCTTCTTCTTCTTCTTTCAAATAGGCAATCCACCCTTCAAGAGTGATTTGTGCCATTAAACAAGTTTAAACATTATTTCATAGAAAGCAGTACAACAATATTATAGAATAGGGAATATTGCGTTACAAGTTAATACCATTGACATTCAAGAAATTTGCTATTATATAGCTTAAATGTGGCGAGTTGAGGGAAAGAAGATGACACAAGTTAACCGGGAGTTGAAAATTACCATTGACAAGATTATTGTAAAAAAAACCTGTGATCCGGAATGGACAGGCAAAAAAGACATGGTCAAGGTATCAATCTCTTCTGGGTCTCAATTTGTGAAATAGGCAATTGATTAATTTTTAAATAGATTATTTAACATTGTTTTTAATCACTTAATAAATAAATTATTTTAACATACCAACCGGTTTCGGAAAATACCATTTCCTTCGTCGGAATGTAAAATTAACAAACTAAAAAAAAAATCTTGTACCTAACATAAATTATTACGACCACATAGGGTAAGAGACTAGGCTTTAAGAGTCTTGACTTATCTATCAAAAGCTGAGACCTGTCGTCCACAGATGGCAAAATGATTTAAAAATATGACTTTAATACCTGAAAGTTAGCAAGGTCTAAAAGTGTGTGTATACTTGTACACGCTTGTAGCATGGCGTGTTAACGCGCTCATGACATTTAAAAAGTTAAGACCCCGCGGAAAACATAAATTTACTACTAAATCCCCCTGGTCAACCCAGTCTCTCCTACTGTATAAATATGTATTATATCTAATGTCACCTGTTCCAAATTATGCACAGTTTATTTTAGGACCTTGAGGAAAATATCGGCACCCTATTCATCCCCTAGGACATCTCCCCCCCGGGGTGCCTGGACAATATTTTGCGCACATGCCCTTATTTAAAATTATAACTAAATATGAATCCCGCCGGGCACGGACAGCTAGTAATGATTAATACATTTCAAATACGTCAATATTTTTTCTTTTCTCTATTTAATTTACTTAAAAAATATTACATAATGAATTTTTTGATGATTGATTTGGAGTGAAAGTATTTATGAGATAAACTTATCTGGGTGAGTATTAAGTAGGATAGACAGTGAGCTGATAAAACAGGGATCAATTTATCCGCCGTTTAATTAGAAAATTACGACAACGATAAACAAAAAAGGTGTTTCAAAAATATATATTTCACGAATGTGTTGGTTTAGTACAAAATACGCATGTAGGTTCATATATAAAGTCATTAGGTATACAGGGTGTGTTCAGCCTACCGGATATTAAAGAACATATATAACTTCCGTATCGATCTACTTTACCTACTGAATTATAGTCGTTCCAAATTAATTGAAATTGAAATTTTTTTATTTGATGCACAATAAACATTTTTAAAGATATTATTACTATTATTGGCATTGGTTACTTACGTAAAAATACACTGCTGTTGACAGTGCGAGGGCATTCTGAATTGATATGAAAATAACAATCTAGATTACTAAAATTGTGCTGAGATGTTGCGATTGCTCGAGATACGTTTGGATAATAAACAGAATTGATTGTTAAAAGTTGTCAAAAACTGTGAATTTATTTAAACAAATATAGCCGATCAGTTGTGACCTGTGTGAAATGTAATATTTAAAATAAATTTACAGTATAATAATGACGTGCTTGTGTTTAGTGGTTACGCTAATCGTCTAGTGATCTAATGGTCGGGAGTTCGAGCCTCGTTCCAGGAGGTCATCAAAATAGCTAGATAGCTAAAATAATTGAGTGTAAATAAAAAATTCTGTACTACCAGCCTATTAATTGTTTATGATCTTCTTCTTCTTTTAAATATTTTTTAAAAATAAAAATCCACCCTTCTAGAGTGATTTGTGACATTAATCAAGTTAAAACTTTATTTTATAGAAAAAAGTACAATAATATTACAGAAAGGAAATATTATATCACATGTCAATCCCATTGTTGTTCAAAAAAATTGTTATTATGTCGATTAAATGTGATAAGTTAAGGGAAATAAGATGACACAAGTTAACCGGGAGTTCAAAATTACGAGTGACGAGATTACTCTAAAAAAACCTGTGATCCGCAATGGACAGGAAAAAAAGATATGATCAAGGGTTTCCTCCTCGGCACCACACTCACACATTGGGGAATCTATTAAGTTCAATCTGAATAAATGTGAGGCTAGCTGGCAATGCACAATTCTCATTCTAGAGATATTTGAATTGTTCAATTATTTATGATTTCACTTCTTTAAATATGTATTAATTTCATTATGTAGTATATAGAATAGAATAGATATTTCTTCTATATTTAAAGCTAAGCAATTTTTCTGATCTATTTTTTCGTAGGATTGATTGATCCCAAGGCTCTCAAATAAGTCTTTCACTATATAACGTTGTTATCAACGATTTCGATGCTAAAGAAACATCTTTATAAGCAAAGTTTTCTAATTTTCAATAGATAGCTGAAAAAACCACGTCAGCATGTCTCAACATTTGGAATTTTTTTCTTTTGACAATTTTTCATACGTCAATCTCAACCGTTTGTTCGTCCTTAATATTCAACCTTCTTCCTTCTACTACATTACCCAGATGGCCCATAATGTTCAATAGTACATCGACTAAATAAATCTCTTCTCAAGTTTCTGAACCGTAACATTTTTAAACACGGTTCATATTCAAGTGCCAACCGCTTATTTATGACTTTAACCTTTCCTCTCCAATAATGTAAGTTGAGTTGACATTACCTCTATGTTAATTATGTGAATATCTCTGTAAATATACTAAATGCAGAGTTCATGTTTTAGATATTCCTCCATAATATATTTATGTATTGGATGAAATAATTACAGTATATAAGTATTTACCATACGCAATAATAAAAAATGTTTTCTCGAAGAACCTGACGTGAATTTGTCAATACGTGTATGTGTACGTGCGAAGTGGTGCAGGTGGCGCTGTGCGCGGGGCGCGGGGTGCCGGATGCCGATTATCACTTTAGTGGCAAAGCGTGCGCTGGCCGAGTTAGACTGTCGTTCGTTATCATCAATGTTTTTTCTCACTTTTACACAATAATTAATATATATTATTTTAATGATTTACATAAGTAATAAATGTAAAATATTAATATTTATCAGACTTAAAAATGGCAAAAGTGCACTGAGTTTATAGCACCGGAGCGCGCGTTTTTATTTTAGCATCGTGAGGGAAAGCTTAATGAAATTTTTGAAATTAATATTCTTTTACGTCACCTACCATTATCTTTGGGTAATACTCCTATGTAGACCTATGTTCCGAATAATTATAACTTTACAATAAGAATGTGTTCTACTTATCATCAATGTGTCCAAAATTTAATAAAAATGAATTATTAATTCTGGCGTCTTCTATCGGATTACTCAAATTTGAGATTCCGTAAAAATAAAGACGATGGCTTTCAAATAATGGAACGGTAGATGTATTAATTTGAAAAGTGTAACATATAGGTTCGTATATTTGTCGTCAAAGCACTCTATTGGTATAGCATAATCGATTAATGCACGTTCCCCGGATTGGATGACATCCAGATTCGAATCCCGGTAGCAACAAAAATATTTTTCGATAAAATTGATTTTATATGTATGTCTTTCTAATTAATACATTTAAATTGTATTAAAATTATCACTATATATGTAAGTATGTTTTGAATAATTACAACTTTATAATAAGAATGTGTTTATTACAAAATGTAATATTGTAAATTTTGGGTGTAGACAGACAGATATATAATAGAACAGAGCTTCTGATAAAACTAAGTTACGACAAAGGCTTATATGTATTTTTACTGACTATTTACTAATCCAGTAAAAAATTTAAAAGGTTTTTCAGTACCTATCGTTACCATGGAACACAACGACATTCAAAAATAGAGCCCGAGGTTTAATTTTTCAAAACGGTATACGGAGTTTTATTTAACACCATTTCCCGAAATTTACACAATAGTAAGTGCCCATATATCATTCGGTTAGCTGATGTAGCACCCATGATACATAAAATGTAATCACCATAAAGATAAAATGTTACATATCATTTTCATATTCGGATGTAAAATTAAAATTGAACCCAAATCATACGCTTTACACGGTTACGACAGTCGCCGCGTACGAGGCCAAATGAGAAAAAAAAAAAATTCTCGATGAGCGACATTAAAAATTATACGCGGAATGTGATAAATAAAGACACGAGTGGAATGCTCTGCGTCAGCCTTGTTAAACTCGTCAGATTTGTTTAACATGTCTTATTTCAGTGACATGTTTATTTTTTCAGGAGATGAAATCCATCTTTTTAAAATGTATTAACGGCCTCTATACATATTGATACATCTCAGTACCACGTACACGTGTTGAGATATTGAACTGATGATAAACGCAGAGATTAGAAATTAAGATTAGTAGAAATACGAATTGTAATTGTTTGATTGAAGGATTTTTTTTCAAGAAACGTTATACTATGGCGCTGTTTTATGCGGGGATCATATATAAGTAATTCAAAACATTTTGCACGTGTTACTACCAGTGTCCGACCGAAGGTCAGTTTTTGGCCGAAGACGAAGCCGAAGGTTCAATCGTACTTAGAAAACTTAGAACACCGACTAGAAAGTATACATAACAATGCATTTATATGAATTTAGTTACATTCGTAATAGTTCGTGCGTTTTCGGCACTTTTCGGCGGCTAAATAAGCGGGAGATTTTAGCCGAAGCCGAATGTGGTCGAGGCCTTCGGTCGGACTTTAGTTATTACTTATTACTAAACCTTGCAATTCGTGAATGAGTAATGGGTAAGTTCTCCACTTGACTCCAGCATTATGGAGACAGTATCTTAAACTACCTAGGATTCTATTATGTTTGATGTATATGCGAGTCCCTATATTAGTTTTTATTGTTAGTGTGCGTGAACACGTACGAACCTAAAAAATCGTGCACGTCCTCTTACCTTCTGTTGTGTATCTTATTTTTCTTATATTTCGTAAAAACTTCCTAAATTATTGTTTATTTGTGGAAAAAATTAACATGAAAATAAAATATGCAAAATTTTTCCTTGTAAAATTACATTTCTATTATTTCTCAATATTATTCAAAAAAAGTTGTTTGAAATTCAAAAACTGCTATTTGAAATTCATTGGATTTGTAACATGGACCGAAACTTCGTAAGAAATTTGAAAGGAAGAAATGCCATAAAATTATTTAAATAAATATATTAAAAAATATGAATTAAATGTATTAATTATAAAGATATACATACAAAATCAATATTATCGAAAAATAAAAACATTGTTGTTGCGCTACCGGGATTCGAACCTGGATCTCTTCCCTAACCGGGGGAGGTGCTTTATCCAACTAAGCTACAGCGGCACTGTTTTTATCGACAATTTTTCGACCTTATATGTTACCTTTTTGATATCAATACATTTAATCGTTCCATCATTTGACAGAGCCATCTACCTTATTTTTACAGAATCTCAAATACCTTTGAGTGAATCTGATAGCAGACGCTAGAGTTATTAATTCATTTTTATTAAATTTTGGACACATTGATACAACTTTATTATTTTTAGGAGAACACATTCTTATTGTGAAGTTGTAATTATTCAGAACATAGTTCTGTGATATTTTAAATACCGGTAGCGCAACAACAATGTTTTTATTTTTCGATAATATTGATTTTGTATGTATATCTTTATAATTAATACATTTAATTCATATTTAAAATATCACAGAACTATGTTCTGAATAATTACAACTTCACAATAAGAATGTGTTCTCCTAAAAATAAAAATAAATAAATATATTTTTGACACAGACAAAGAACAATATTTGAATGATTAATTAGACGGTACATCGGCCAGAATTCTTCCAGAACAAAGGTTTAATGTAGCATCGGCTCGTCTCTCTATCCCGGCGGTGATTGATGACCATCTCGGCGGGGGATGATAGCGAGAGAAGTGTCCGACTAATTAGCTTACTACTGATAAGTCTAACTAAAATATCAACCTTGATACAATTACTACGTATTGTGCACTTGACCAAATTAAATGTCGTGTTTTTTCTTTTCTGGCATTACATAAAATTGTCAAAAATTACGCCATACACCCTTCATGACTTAGGATCGCGTCTCCGTGAACTTTCGCCCTCTTGACTATGCTCCACCACCTTTCTCGGCATCTTGCAGATCTTAGGGCTGTTGCCTTTTCAACTTGGTCGGTCCAACGGGTGGGCGATCTTCCTCTTTCTCTTTGTCCTTCCTTCATTTATCTTCAGATGCCCAAACAAATTGAAGGATTCGTCTCAGGCTGCAGGTTGAGGGTCTGTCTTTGATGATCAGTTCCTGCAGAATTGAGACATTCGTATGCGAAAAATGCGTCACGGAAATTATAATGGCATTGTAAAAATTTATATTTTTGAAAATAGTCCACGGTTTACACGAAAATCAGAATATAAAATGAGAAATGTAAAGAAGTTTCACTTATAACGCGCCTACCTCGCTTTTGTTGAAAATAAATGAACATAAAACAACGTTAAATAAATATAATATATAAAATGAGTTTCCTGGATGTGGATTATGAGTAGTGATGTATGTCAATCACTAATATGTATGAGTCACACTCACTATCAGTGATTGAATATCTGAGAATATCATGATTCGTGATTCATTTTTTAATTTTATTTATGATTCCGATTCGCCGCATGTGCATATGAAATAAAAATAATCATTAAAGAATGGCGTTATAATACGTAATACGCGCCATCTAGTAGATTCTATCAAAACATTTCACGTATTTGACATTTGAAAAATAAACTCATATTTTTTTTAAAGTTTTCATTTTCTTTATGATGACATTAAATATATTAATTATATACGCTAGGATATGTTTTTTACGCAAATGAAGATTGAATATTATAAGTAATACGCTATTTTTTTTTTTTTTTGTTTTTTTGTTTATTTATTTATTTAATGTACTGTGATATCGTGCAGTGCACGGGTATTAGTAATGAAACTGTTCAGTCACAGTTTTCAATCACTGATATTATCGAATATCAATCACAGCATTTTTTCTCATCACTAATTATGAGCCTCAGTATGACATCATGTGAATTCATCTAGATAAGCCATTTTTTCCTAAATAGATTTCTCAGCTATAGAACAAAGCAATATTTTCTTTATTATATTTTTGTATTCATCTGAAAACTGAAAAATATGAAATTTTATTTTTGCCCGGAAAATGAGTTGAATGATATTTTCACTTGAAATGTAAACTTCAAAATTTCTGTCACGTCCAGAAAAAGTGATTAGTAATACAAATTAAATAAATACTAGGAGACGCCAGAATTAATGAATTAATCCATTTTTATAAAATTTAGATAATTTATTTTTAGTCGAAAATGCAACTTTTCCACAAAAATGTGTTCTCTTTAAAATATGTTTTAGGAAAATATGCCGGAAGGATTTTTTTCTTTTCATCCTTAACGATCGCACGAACTATTTTAGTTATAAATTATAATTGAGAGTTAGGAGTCGTTAATAATATTAATCCTCATTACGCGAGGCTGTCCATGTCATTTCGATCATAATTATTTCGCGTAAAATTTGAAATTAAATTAAATATTTTTTTCAAATTCAAAGTCCGTACTGTAGATAGTTTATTGTTCATTCGTGGAGTCTATTGTGGTATGGCACCAGATCGAAAGGTCACTCAAGTATCTTAAATTTTAAGTGGATACAGTATCTTTAGATTGCAACTGTAAAAAAAATAAGTTATACGGTATTTGAATTAAGACATAAAAAACTACTATTTTACTGCTCAATAATACAAAAATCAATCTACAAGTTGAAAAGTTTCCAGGAGAGAGAAAAACGAGTTTTTTCAAGATTGCAGATTGATTTTTAATTAGCTAAAAATATGAAGGAAATTAAATTTTAGTAGATATATAAATGTTATTAAGGAGAACACATTCTTATTACGAAGTTGTAATTATTTAGAACAGCCACTCATATCGGATTACTCAAAGGTATTTAAGATTCCGTAAAAATTAAAAAGATGGCTTTCAGATAATGGTAGGATAGATGTATCAATTTGTAAAACGTAACATATAGGTTCGAAAAATTCTCGTCAATGCACTGTGTTGGTGTAGCATAATCGGTTAATGCATTTTACCCACATAGAAAGAGATCCTAGTTCGAATCCCGGTAGTAACAACAATATTTTTTGATTAAATTGTTTTTTTATGTATATCTTTTTAATTAATACATTTAATTTGTATTTTAAAAAATATATATACATATGGCATTTTCTCTTTTAAATGAACTTAAAGACAACGATATAAGTTGTATTAGTCTTTTGACTTCTAACTAATTAGGCACGTTTTAGAATACTAATTTAATGTTTTAATTATAAATAAATACATATAAAATAAATTTTGTCGAAAAATATTGTTTTTGCGCTACCGGAATTGATTGAACTAATTGATTTTATATGTATATATTTATAATTAATACATTAAATTAGTATTTAAAACATCACAGACCGTCTGTTCTGAATAATTACAACTTCACAATAAGAATGTGTTCTCCTTAATAATGAATAATTATGCGTATTCAACTCAAGAATATATTTTTTGTAGATAAGGTTTTGTATTTTTAAGCCATCATATTATTTTTATTAATCAATGTGAATTATATACAATAAATAGGTTTCACGATGCACAGCTAATTTAGGAGTCTCAACCCCTAAGACCATTAACAAGTATGGATCGAGGACCGTACTAAAACCGCTAACTAGTACGGTTTGAGGATGTTGCCACAGTGAACGATAAATTACCATTGCCTTAACGTATTTGCGAGTAAACTTTCAAGCAAGAAGATAGACTACGGCATATTACGGTATATTTAGGAAAACTGAATTTTTTTTTAGCTTAATTGTTATTATTATTAAACAAATAATATATATCTCATATATATATATAACCATTTTTTTTTTCATAATGGAATTATAAGTAATTACAGGGCTTACGACCTGTCTTCGGCTGACTTAACTGATCACTTTATATAAATGTAACATTCACCATTCTCACCCATTAATCAATCCCTATATCTATCAAATTTTTGAAAGTTGTATATATGTTAATATGTTGAATCACTTCGAATACCACTACACTGTCATCTATGGACTAAATTTGATATTCATTTTCTCTGAAACAGCATATATGTCACAATGAGAATCTAATTATTTTTTTGAAATTATTTAAAGCAATGTTCTTTATCTATAAAATGTTTTTAACACATTATACTAGAATACGCCTGAAAAATCAATATTTTTCACATTTTATGTATTTTCAAGAACACACAATTACATTTCTAAAAGAAGGCTCTGTAGGTCTTGCTATAAAGATCATGTGAACTAAAATCAAGAATAAAAATAGGTTTTTAAAATCATGAAAAATATTATTATATTTTATACAAGAGAATTCAATAAATTAATATGGATAAAATATTCTAAGGGTACCTTGAAAAACAATTTAATTTACTTACTATATTTTTTTGTAATAAATGCGCTCTTCTTTGCGTGCTTCCCTAGAACATCATACACATTTTTATTTTCATCTTGTTCCACGCAGTTTAGAAAGATGAAATTCTTAGTTTTCAGGTGGGCAAAAGCACTGTAAAGAAAACTAATGTCTTTTAATTTTCGAAAAACTTCTTCATTTTTGAAAATTAAGTCCATAAAAAGATTTTATGTTTGTTCCCGTATTTAAATACTCGTCCAGAGAATCTCATTGTCTTTCTGATTACTTTTTTTACTACTTTACTTTTTTTTACTATTGGAATATATTTAGTTTGGCGAAGTTTCTATGTGTAACGTCATTAAACGGATAAGTAATTTATCTTCTTAATTTAATACAAGATATATAAATATGATTGTCTAGTAATAGTAATAATATTCAGTTGTTGTTTTTTGCCTAAATAAAGTTAGTATAATTATGTTGATTTAAAACATTTTATGTTACTGTTGATCTAAAATATTTTTTATGATATCATTTTTATAAAAACTTTAATATATAATTCATGTTTAGGATTTGTAAGATTGTTTAATTTTTATAAACAAATGAATCATGGTAGTGTTATGTTTTTTATTGGATAAATTGATGGATAATATATTATGCTGGTTTATTAACATAGAATATATCAAAAAATCATCAGAACACATTTATATACTCTCATTTTTACTTTGTGTTTTATTTTCAACTTTACCCGTACCGAGATTGATAGCAAGCACCCCCAGGTACCACTATAGATCCCGCAACCTCCCTTATGCTAAGCGAGCGCTGTACCATCTTGTTTGTCCCCATTTAGACTGTGTTGTCAAATTGTCATATATATTGTATAAATTGAATATAATACTGATTTTTATGGCAGGTTTTTTAATGCATTGATTTATATTTTGACTTACGTTATTATTTGTACATTATTAAATGCCTTATTTCAAAATTTTTGTTTTTACTATTAATTTATATCGGATGTTAGGTAATTTATATTATTTGTTTTATATCAGATACTAGATTATACTTTTTTTTTAAACTATTACTTAAAACCTCCACACTAATGTAAAACTAATAAACTGAATATTATTTGCCATTATTACGACAATATAGGCATAAATTGAAAGACTGCGACATCAGACCGCCATAAAACTTTCTATGTACAGAAAATTAATACGCATATAAAATATGTTTTATTACAGATCTAATGCCAAGATTTCGAAAATAAATCTGGACATGTGAAATAATCA
Organism: Eubasilissa splendida; assembly: GCA_031772225.1. NCBI lineage: Eukaryota > Metazoa > Arthropoda > Insecta > Trichoptera > Phryganeidae > Eubasilissa > Eubasilissa splendida. The sequence goes on from CM062856.1 coordinate 20,939,809, forward strand.
AAATTGTTAAATTTGTATGACATTATTATATTGTTGGTTTTAAAATGCTTTGTATTCATATATATATATATAAAAAAAGCGTTTTTAATAAATATATTGTATTTCCTCACATGCTTTACGGCTTTCAAAACCAAGTTTTAAATTTAGCGTAGTCGTTTTTGTCTGTAAATAACACAGCTAGTCAATGAATAGACATGATATTTATAGGAGAGGGGTTTGGAACATTATATGCGAAACAAGGGACATTTATCAAAGAAAACATTAATCCGATAGATTATGAGACATATATTTATTTATTTATTAGATGACATACATATTTTTGTTCTAACAGAGGCGAATATATTAAACATAAGACATAATTAATACTCATAGTTTATTGTGTGGGATGGAGTATGCTTCATCTCTGATGTATACAGCGTTGTCCTGGCTACTTTGCTAGACTGAAGTCTGGGTTAAAGTAGCCAGTTTTTTTTTTCGTGCTGTTGTGGTGTTATTTAAATCATCGACTGGAATAAAAAGAGAATTAAAAATATGTATAAAAGAAGTAAAAATAAAATCAAAATATATGTAGTGGGAGTGTTGCAACAGCAAAAGTATTCACTCTTTGGAAATTAAATCTTTGTGTAAACGAGACGTATTTTTTACATTAATGCATGTTATATCGTCAGCGTTTAAATTTTGGTTCCAGTCGAGTTATATTTAAAAAAAAATTTTTTTCTGTGTTATTAATTCAATGTATCTAATTTAAATTTATTTAAAAATATCAATTTATTCGTTATTAATTCCGCCAGTAACAAATGTATAATTTTTAAGATTTGTGTAAGAGCATAGTATTTCATTTTATCTAATATGTCAGCGCTTGTTGGAAGACAATGACATATGTTCCATTTGACATCTGACATAAAGACAATCAATTTCTCCGTATGTGAAGTTTATCTAACAAATAAGGCTTCCGAATTAATGTGTACCGCCTCAACAGGGGTGCTTGGTCCGACCTGATCTTTAGCTTGGCGGAGAGGGAGAATAGCGACGACATTGGTCACAGAATTTGTAATAAAGCCTAACCAAATATATTACTGAAAATGATCCTGATTTAATAGAGCACAGTGATTCTAAGCCAGTGATGGCGAACCTTTTGAGCTCGGCTGGTCAATATTTCATAAAATCTAATTTAACTTTGCTGGCGTGTCACCCCTTCCCTCCACCCATGCGGAAAAAATATGAAACCCATAGTATTTGATTTGATGTTAATTAATTAATTGCTTATTTCAATTGTTTTTTTTAAGACCCAAACGGATACATAAGTAATATGTAAGTAGTGATAAATTCGAACGTTGTTGTCGGGACACGTATTCTTTTATAACTCTGATATTAGTAAGCGCTGGCGTGTCGCCCAAAACGCTGTGGCGTGTCATAGGTTCGCTATTACTGTTCTAGGCAGTGGCGTAATTATCAAAATTGGGCCCCAATGCGGAATGGATAAAAGGATAAATAAGTAGTGTATATATGGTATACGAATATTAGTACTGCATGATCTATCTAATATATACTAAAAACAAAATGAGTCTCTTGTCTCATATATTATCACACTTTCGAAAAAAAACAAGTCTTCTTAGACATTTATAAACACATGCAATTCAATAGTTGCTTCGCTTTAAAGCGATTTTCACTTTACAGCGATGGTCTTATCCCCGGATTAGGGACAAGACCATCGCTGTAAATAGTAGCTAAAGTATACATTGATAATCATCCTTAAGGATTCTCAGTTTAAATAAAATCTTTGAAAATAACGCATTGCTGCAAATTCACAAAAATCATTTCAATTCAACAATTTCTACAAAACCGACTAAGATCGCGTGGCAACTTATAAATTACCAAATATAAAGCTAGTACTTCTCAACACCATTACGCCTATCAAGGTAAACATTATTTCAATACCCTCCTATTAAAATCAAAACAGAACAAATTATAAAGCCTTCAAATCACAAATCAAACAATTGTTAGAAAACTCCGACAGCAATTACAAGTTCTGATTTCTTTCAATATTTAGTAATTTAATTTTATAATTTATATCTTACTTCTACCTAACCTAACCTAACTTAACCGTACCTACTCTCCAATTCAAGCACGAGAATTGATTTCTGTATTGAGTTGGGTAATTTTGTAAAAAAAAAGAATAATTAATTTAAGTTATGTAAATACTTATAAAGGTGTCCCAAAATTAATGCAAGATTTGAATTTGCCGCCATTTCTGCAGTAAATTGTTGGCAACCCTGAAAAAATAAGATTTATATTATAATATAAATAATATTTGATAGCTGAGAGTTTAGGGTTAGTAAAAATGGGGCGCTACACGTGTTTTCATCATTGAACAATATCTCAAAAATAATGAAAGTTTGGCGGCCGCAATTCAAAAATTTAATACAAAATATGGTCGGAATAGTGTTTTAAGTTCATCAACTGCGAAGAGATTAATTGAAAAATTTAGAGAGACTGGATCAGTTGGAGACGCTAAACACACTGGTCGTCCAACAACACACAACAACAACAACAAGCCCACAACCACCCGTGCATTACAGGAGGAAATTAAACGCTGCATCAACGAAATTCAGCCACATTTATGCTAAATGGTCATGGAAAATTTAGACAAAAGAGTGCGTATGTGCCAGCAAAGCCATGGAGGCCATTTGCCCGATGTGTTATTCCATAAATAGCTCTATCCCATGTACTTTATGATTCAATAAAAAAATAAAAATCTAAAGACTAAAAACTGTGTTTTCTATTTAATTCAAATCTTGCGTTAATTTTGGAACACCTTTATAATAAAATAAGTGTTAAAAAAACGTTTTCACGCATTTTCGTAATACACGCGAGAAACGATGTAATAAATTTTATAATTCAATTTTCTAAAATGTACCGATACTCACAAAAATACGAATGGAAATAGAATGGTGCGAACTTTTTGGGCCTCTTATCTAACGTGGTCATTAGTTATTATATAACAATCATATTGATGAAACCAGTCAGGAAGAAAATGATTATTTTTTTATTATTGTTATTAAAACTAGACCCACAAAACATCCCACTAGACGTTTGTCTGCAGGTATATTTATATCAATTTTATTACATTGAATATAATTAAAACGTAACAACTAAAAAGTGTCACAGATTAAACAATTTATATTATGCTAGACCTTTCAGTAAGCCACTTTTTTATTAATTCTTTCAAATTATGAGAAAGTGTAGTATTTCATAAAGACCCAGGTAGTTTATTTTTTAGTGTTGGAACAACAAATTCTAATTTATTAGATCCATACTTATTGGTGATTTTGGGAATTATATAATTCAAATTAGCTACACCTCTTGTATTTTTTATATTTAGTGCATATTTTTATATATAGTTTATATTTAAAATTTTAGATTATGCCTCAATTTAAATGCTTCCAAGCATCCAATTTTTTTCACTATGGCTGTTTGAAGATGTAAGTTAATAGTAAAGATGAGAACGAAGCAAATTAATTACCCATGTTACGTTTTTCATTTTATTTGTATTTTTACATTTAATAAATAGTAGCAATATTTATACAAATAAATATAAATGTTTTATTTTAAATTCATTTGATTTTGATTGGAATATTCGTTTATATTATTATATTCGCTCGCACAGACTACCAAATATATAGACATGAACCGACGCAAATTCTTTGTTTCAATATTTTAAATTTGGTGTCACTCACGTGATCATTTTGGTACCACTTACGCAATAAAATAGCTTCGCGACTTTTTTTAAATACATGACTCGTTCTGAGCAAAAATTATAATATGCATTAATGTAAAAAATATGTCTTGTTTACACGAAGATTTAATTATCGAAGTGCGAATACTTTTACTGTTGTATAAATGTGGCCTAAACTATCGGATTTATATTTCGACCAAGAATGTATGTAGAATGCCCCTCATCCCCCAAATAATGTTCCAAACCCGTCTCCTATATATACTTTATTTCATGTCTATTCATTACTGGTCTGTGGTTTTACGCATTTTTTCATCACGTTCATTCGACATATGAGTTGTGCATTTAAAATAACGCTAATAGCGATATCTATGCTACAACGTATTTTTCAAATGTGTATGACTGTTTAATAACTTGAATTATATCGACAACTGCGTGTGGATCGAATGTATAGGTTGATAGATTGCGTTTGGCAATTTATATGATTGTTCATTACGTAATGGTATGCCATTATTGAGAAATTTAATGTCACTGTTCCCGATATTTGAAATGAGTGTCAATCAGTTTCGGTGATAACTTGAATTAATATGTAAAATATTATATTTTAAAGCTTTTTAGTAGTGATTTCGTTCATATTCCGAAAATTTCAAGCGTTGAGGAGGATTTTTTAAAATGAGGTTGGGTAACATTCGAAACGTGCGCATTAAAATTGAATTTTATATCTACTAAAGCTTCTAGATTTTGTACGGACTGTATATTCAACAAAGATACTCGTTGCCAAGACGTAATTAAGAACTCGATGATTTATTTTACGACTGTTGGAGAACAATCCATTTTTTAAATTGCATTTTGTTCGAAAGAAATCTGAACATTGTTATTTATTTTTAATGCCCGTTAAATTACCACAAATCATAGAGCAGCGACGGAATGACAAAAATACCAGAGAACTTTATGAACAGATGAACGAATACCGTAATGTATGTGAAGGGTAAATTAAATTCATGCGGGATACTGAGTGCAATATTGTAGATGATGAAGTAGTGTTCATCGAATATGTGAAAATAAAACGCTTGTTTTTTGATTCTACTCGTTTAATTTACTTTCGCGTTTCGCCATGTATGGGCACTATCAATCGCGTCTCAAGTAAATTAAACGCAATGTTAAATACTAATTTAATGTATTAATTATAAATATATACATATATAATCAATTTTGTCGAAAAATATTGTTTTTGCGCTACCGGGATTCGAACCTGGATCTCTATTTCCAATCCGGGGAAGTACACAACCGATTGTGTTATAGCGCCAGTATTTTTTATGACAAATTTTCGAACCTATATGTTACACTTTTTAAAATTAATACATCTGTTGTTCCATTATTTTTGAAAGCCATCTACATTATTTTTACGGAATCACAAATACCTTTGAGTAAACCGACTACAGACGCCAGAATTATCAATTCATTTTTATTAAATTTTGGACACATTGATACAAATTAAGGGAACACATTCTTATTGTGATGTTGTAATTACAATTATGATGAAGGTTTGAAAATTTGTCATGAAAAATAACACAATCAGTAGTATACTTCCCCGGATTGGAAATAGAGATCCAGGTTCGAATCCCGCTAGCGCAAAAACAATATTTTTCGACAAAATTGATTTTATATGTATATATTTACAATTAATACATTAAATTAGTATTTAAAACATCACAGACCGTCTGTTCTGAATAATTACAACTTCACAATAAGAATGTGTTCTCCTTAATAGCAATGTTAAATGTTTAAACAGTAATGGTTTCTCTCAGAATTTTCCAACCATATTATTGAAAAATACCATTATTTGAATAATAAATAGCACAGGGGTCTATATTCTCCATAAAACGGGTTTGTTCTCAGGTTAAACAATTTTGAAGCTCTCGAAATAAAAAAAACCAGTAAATAGTGGTCCACCAATTCTTAATAATAAAATAAATTTATCCATTAGCCCCATATTAGGTATGTTTCCTTTAAAATTAATTTAATATCCATCAACACTGTATTTTCCACTCCTTTAACATCTATCTGTATATGTATTGTCTCTTTTTTTCGCATATAATTTGATATTCTATCTAACTGTAACTGTATTCTGTCTCTCTCTTTATATATATAAGTGCACTCTTTTTGTATTTATGATTAGTTTTAAATACGTTCTGTTGGAGCTTAAGATAACCGAAACCGGTTGACGTATAATAAATTTCGTGGTTTCATACAAAGTGATTTTATATTTTATTTTCACATATGTGATGTTGATGTTCTAAAATTTTTCTCGGAAAGAGTAAATATGGTCATCGGATATGGAAAAAGTATTTTAATGATCTCTTCAACGTGCAAAAAGCCGGCAATGAAACCACCGACAGTGTAAGCCGAGCCGAACTTTTAACTTTTTCTGTCGTGGATGTTCATTGGGTACTGAAACGAATGAAGAGCAGCGGGCACAGCGCAACGTTTGAAACATGTAGGAAATGAGTTAGTAAAGTAGCTCAATTTCACTGTGAATGAAATCTGGAAAAACTAACCACTTTCAGAGGAGTGGAGATACGGATTAATAATCCCGATTCAATAAAGGTGATTAAAAGGATTGCGAAACTACAGAGAGATCACATTGATCGTAACCACGTGTAAGGTTGTATCAATCCAACATTCCAATATAATATCTACACTAATAATTCACTAGTCTTGCAACACTCTCACTACATTTCATTTTTTATTCCTGTCGAATCGTTATCTTTTTTTAATTAATTTACACTACGACAGCACGAAAAAAACTGGCTACTTTAACACAGACGGCAGTCTAGCAATGTAGCCATGACAGTGCTGTATATATCAGAAGTGGAGTCTACTCCATCCCGCATAATAAACTACGAGTATTATACTTAATTGCGATATAATTGTATCTTATGTTATATAATATTTTATATTCAGCTCTGTTACAATACAAACATGTATGTCAATAAAGCCTGATAAATAAATCTTAAAAATAAATAATCATATGCTGAGAATATCTTCTTCTTCTTCAATAGTCTCATGGAATTTGAACGTCCATAACTATCATAGTTACAACAAAGCGCGATACATCTCTTGACGTTGCCAATGTGGTCCAGTCCGCTGAGCACTCGTCTACCTCTGTAGGTCTGTCTTGACATTATCCGTCCCATGTCTACGTCTTGGTCTTCTTCTCGGTCATTTTCGGTCTCTCACATATTGGACTTTTAATCTTGCGCAAGACTTTATTATCGAAGACCTGCAACCAATTTTCTTGCGCTAAAGTTAGATACCAAATATCACACCCATATAGAATGATACCTTGTATGAGTGTTGTATATGGTTTAAAATTTAAATTTAGATACAGACCCATGAAGGGTTGAAGAAGAAATTAAATTTTAAAATGGTTCTACTTTTAATTTTGATTGTTTGAGTTCGATAACTTTTAGTTAGATTTAAATTCTACATATTGTTCGAGAACTTTGATAGTTTTCGATTAAACTTTTCTCAAAAATTTACATTCCAAATATTTCGATTAAAATCAATAGTCAGTCATCTTGTTTGAAATTGGCGACTGATCAAAACCACATTGGGCCTAGAGAGAGAAAAAAACCAACAGACATTCGAAATCTACCTGATCTTTTCCGCCAGTGCCGGAAGAGATTTATTATTTAATATATCTGGTGATAAATAAACAATTGGAATGTTTAATATGTATATTTTTATTATGAATATAGATATATATCGTCAATTTTGCGGAAGAACCATTTGTCAAAATTTTCAAGAGGGGCAAAAAAGGCTTGCTTCTGTGATGGAGATAGTTTGTTCGCGGTATTAACTTTAGCCGAGTGCAAGCAGTCTATTGGTCAATTTCAAAATTTGAATTCGCCACCTATTGATTGGCTCATACGCGGCATTGAATTTATGTAGACCATATATGAAATTATGTTATTATGTTTTGCTGTTGAAAACTAATAATTGGTCTATTATGTTTCTGAAGAAGATTATTCCAGGTAACTGCTTCAAACTTTACGGGATCGACAAAAGGGTGGTTTGATAATATTTCATACTTAAGTGGTGGCTGCGCAATGGAACGTGACAAGAGAGAGAGAGAGATAGAGAGATCCTCTGCAATGTGTACTATTTATATGGAAATATATGAAAGCCGGATAAAAAATATAGAGTATCGAAGCTTAAATAGAACGTTTTATAAATAATACCTAAGCCCTGAAAAAATTCTACATATTTCAATATGAACCCTATACAGGGATCCAAATGTCAACAGAGATGTCAGTAATTTGCGGTCGATTGCGAAAAGTCCCCCACATGAAAGTTTTGAAGCTGCCGTAAAAAATAAATGAGGAAAAATTTGCGAAGTCTGTTCAAAAATTTATTGTGGATGACAACGGAGGTGAAGTCGATTCACATAAAATTTATTTATAAATAATTTAAATAGGTATATACACACACACATATACATATATATAAAGGTGTACATTCGAGCTCACATTATCAATATAATTATGTAGAAGATTTTTATTTACACTAATTAGCTACAGTATATATTATATCTTAGTTTCATTTACTATATACGAGTTATAGGGTTATCGCAGTAACACATTAATATACAATGTCATCTCTACATTATGATAATGATTAATAATTTACAACCCTTCCAGAATAAGGTAATCAGACTAGCGCTGTGTGCATCTAAATGGACCAGGATTACGCAACTACATCACGACTACAACTCTCCAAGCGTTTTTATGCTGAACTTCCACAGCACCGGAACCCCACGATAAACGTTCCGTGAACCTATGACGTATTCGCGTATTAAACGTCCCAAAATCGTCCTCCTTCAGAAGTTATCTCGTGCCCCAGCTAGCAGCCCCTGCATCATTACATTAATAATATAATAATATATACAATAATAATATACACACCCCATTTTTGCTAATGCGTCCATAAGATATACATCTTAATGGAAGAGCAAGGGGTCCAAATGGACCCGGTACTCCGAATGAAATGATACAAATGTCAAAAAAGTAATGATAATGACGATATTGATGAAGACCTCTTTAACCTAAAACAAGACCGTGTGTTCCATGATCTGGAAGAAGATGATGTAATTGAAACATAATCGAATTCAAAAACTAACCAATACATATTCTAATGTTGAGCATGTAATGGAAGAGCTCAAAGAAAAGAAAAATTAGATGATAAAAAAAATGAAACAAACAAGTTCACATAAGTATTTCGTAAAATAATAGACGTAAAAAATTCAAAGCTAAAGGTCTTGGCAAATATCCTATATTTTCCATACACTCAGGTTTCCGATTATTATATTTTTTTCCATGGCAGCATTAACCGAAATAATTTAAATCAAATTTACTGAAAACTATTTTTATATTCCATCGGTCCACCAACATCTAAATAGCTACTAATGTTTACGTCGAAATTATATTTCAAATTCAACCATTTCAAAGCATGTTATAATATTCTGAGGAAGGGTTAAAAATAATAATGTAGAATATTTTGTGACATTTTGAAATTGGAAGAGGTAAAGAAAGGCTTTAGATATAATGTATTTGGCAACCGGAAGCTCGCGGTCTGGTTGTAAACCTCTCGTGATTGAGGTCACAGAGTTTTATCCGGTTTGGCTTCCGGTGCATTTATATAACCGGAAGCAGAACGGAAAATGGTTTATAACCAGATTATGTGACGGACTATATATTATATTGTTTCGGTGTTATCATGCCGGCTAGATGGGTTCTATTTTTTCTTATTCTGGGGAAAATAAATAAAATTACAAGAATGTTAACAGACTATAAAATTTTCTTTAGGGGTATTAAAGCAATACTGACTTACATGAAATGAAATTTAGTATACATTATTTTTATTTATTTATTTATTGTACATACTCGTATCATTTTGATGACAAAACATGTTACAATAAGAATTTGGTTATCAAATCGCTTACTTACATATATGAATCATAACTTACTAAAACACACCGACACACTTGTATAGTGTGTTGGTGTGTAAAAATTAAATTAATAAGTTAAAAAGATACACAGAAAAAATCTATTAAACGAAAAAATATTTGGTTGCTACCGGGATTCGAACCTGGACCTTTTCTTATCCGAGGAAACGTAAAATTTGTCATAAACGTAATCGCTTGATGTAGTGAGATGATAACACGTTTCTAACAATTTTGTAATACAAATAAAATTATGTAAAAATAAAAACAGTAAGCTTAGTACACACGGAACTTATATATAATTATTACATGTAAACTTATATAGCGACTATATAGAGTACACTGGTGATACGTCTAAAATACAACATTATTCAAGGGAACAATTTTTAAGCTTGCAATATATAACATAACTGTAACTCAACTATTCATTAAACTAAATTTTAGATGTAGACAGTCTACTTTATTAACCTTTAATAATTGGTTTATTTTTGAGATTGTATTTTATTATTATTTAATTTATTAAATATTTTATAACAACATTATTAGAAAGTACTTGTAACTTAGATATTTTGTAATGCCAAAACAAATTTTTTACGTCATTTGTGTATGAACTTATGTGATTTCAAAATTAACAAAGTTGCATTCATAAACTCCGTTGAGAGTTTGATGAATAAATGTCATATAAAAACGCAATGAAGGTATCGGAAAATATAACCAACTACTATGGTTTTAACAACTTGATGTTTTAAGGTTTTTAGGGCTATAAGTTTTAAAGGGTTTGTAACAATTTTAAGCGCTTTAAGTAACTAGTTATTTTTGTTCAGGCTGCGATATTCCGAGTCTAAAATATAATTCCGGTGAAATAAAAGTTCTGTACAAAGATTTCCGGGCTATATTACCGTGTGTATCCGACCTTTCCGACTTTTGGGTTCCCATAACATCAAAACTTATACACAGCATCTGCAACATCAGCCTTTATGATGAATTCCGCAACTTGATCTGAAACGTCAGCCAAAGAGACCGAAGATCGCTCAGAAATTACACATAAGAGTTTGAAACAAGTTGATTAAATTCTATACTCGGTTATGAGCTCTGCTTTCGACTATTGGATACTGACTTCGTTGAAATCGTTCTTGGGGTGATTTGCTCGCTCATATATCGTTTATTTAGGGGTAAGTATTGGAAAATTTCTGAACTGTCGCATCGGAATCTCTAAAGCATTCATAAATTAATTCTTCAACTGACATCAAAGAATATTTAAAATTTTGTGATAGTTGAAAATAGAAATCGAGTAACACATACAAATCAAAATTAAAATTTTTAAGGGTTCGGTATTCAATCCGTGATAAGTGTGATCTTATGGTCCGTGTCCACGGAATGAGACACGATGAGATAAATCTTAGCATCACGTATGATTTTAATTTGGATATAAGTTCAGAGATCAGTTTCAGATTTGATACAGAGACAATACCTAAGCCAACATTGACGTTTAATTTGATAAGCAGCCTCAACAACCATAGTTACCCACAACAATCTATTCTGAAATGTTAGATAAACAAAAATTAAGAGCATTAAGTACAAAACATTTAATACATTTTACTTGCCACTGGGAAGTTTTAAATTCACCCAACTAACGAACGGAACATCAATGGTTAATATACTGATATTATTTTACGTACGACAGGCGTGGAGTGAGGCGCGAGATGGAGAATGAAAGCCGAGAGTTGTCTCTGAAGAATCTCAAGTATAACCCCTGGAAATTGTCTCGAGTCGAAAAGTTTTTTAAAATATATCGATCTCATTCATGGACATGGGTTATTTTATTTTATTTCTTCTTTATTACATATATATTCATTTCAATTTAATTTTTTGCCAAACTGCATAGCATTTTTACGGAAAGGATTGCCTTTTACATAGTTAAACTTTTTTTTTTATAAATAAAATATAACAAGGGGAAAAAAAATTGATAAAGAGATGAAATACTTAAAAAGATATAGAGAATATATATATAAAGAAAAAAAATCAATCTTTCGAAAAGATAAATAATTTTTACAGGGTGTAACAGACCTAGTCCACAGTATTTTATGGGTGGATATCTGAATATAATATAGTACAACAATGAAATAAAAAATTAAACAAGAATATGTTTCTTTACTTTGCATTTTAAGGTACTCACTGGGGGTTGCATCATTTTTTTAAATGTTTAATAAGTCTTTATCGATTTTGTTAATTATTCTTGGCACAGCACATTCTCTCGTTCTCTCACCGTATACATCGTTCTCTCACGGTACTCTCATGGCTCGACCCGACGATCTGGTTGAATAGCTATGGTGAGGATCAGTATTTATATCTCCGTTATTTATCAACTCTTCGAATATTATAGCATATGTTACTTTTTTGTCAACTGGTAAGATTTTACATATTGTAAATAATTTACTATAATCATCTTTATACAAACACATCGTCTAATTTTATTAATATACATTTTATATATCAGTCCATAGCTACTCACTCCATAAGTGATAACCGAGTCGACCATCGCAAAGTACAGTGAGTAGAGTGTAGTCCGAGAGGTGTATAACCTTAACATATAAAATGCACTTAACATGGATCTTATTTTCTTACATATATAATCAATATGCGGTTTTCAGCAAAATTTTTCATCAATTATTAAACCTAAATAATGTCCAAACAATGCTCAATGATCCAAGCGTGCCTGTACTCGGTTAAAAGGAAGTCTCTTTATAATCCGGCGTACAAGTGGTAGCATCGTTTCTAACAATGAATCCATTGAAATATTACGATATTAAAGCCAGAATGATGTTAACCTCCGAAAAATTTGAATATTGCCTGCAAAAAATTCAATCGCTGTGCCTTCACAAATCACAGGGTTCTAATAGCGAATCGGTAGTCACGCGTGGACTCGTGGCCCAAATACATGACAAAGCTACGAAACTCGATACGAAAAAACAATTGGTTTTGTTATACCTGTTTTTGGCAGTCATTTATTGGAAATTATTGTGTAGAATTGAATTATCCTGGGATTATATAGTTTTTCATAATAATGTGATATTATCTTGTGAAAAATTTATACAATATTCCAATGCTGAGTGTTTCAGCTGTATGTATTGTATTTTAATATATGGCGAGCATACGAGTGTGCCAGGGATTGATAACAATTTCAAATACTAATTTAATGTATTAATTATAAATATATACATATAAAATCAATTATGTCGAAAAATATTATTTTTGTGCTACCGGGATTCGAACCTGGATCTCTATTTCCAATCCGGGGAAGTACACAACCGATTGTGTTATAGCGCCAGTATTTTTTATGACAAATTTTCGAATCTATATGTTACACTTTTTCAAATTAATACATCTGTCGTTCCATTATTTGAAAGTCATTTATTTTTACGGAATCTCAAATACCTTTGAGTAAACCGACTGCAAACGCCAAAGAATGTGTCCAAAATTTAATAAAAATGAATTGATAATTCTGGCGTCTGCAGTATAGCTATTTATTGTCAACCGATAGCTATAATAAATGCCGTTAGATGGGTACCTGTATAATATTATAATCTCAATTCAATAATTTTTTTCGATATTAAACATCTATCAAATTGGGGAAAAATTTAGGAATTTTTCATAAATTGGACGATATTTCATTTCAACTGGAATTAAACGAAAATTAATATTAATCGTTTTTGTCTACTACAGCTCTAGCCCAGCGCACTTCAACTCGTGGCCCGCAATTCACGTGATATCGAGTATAGATGCTTCAAATTGAAAGAAAAATCAGAAGAACTTTGATTGAAAGTCTCCAATTTTTTAATACCAATGAAACATTATTGAAAACATACTAGAACACGTGATGCGAGAGAGGGGGAATAACTTGATATTATTAAAAATTGGTTAATTATTGAAGCATTTTGTGGAACGTACATTATTTAAACTAGAACATGTGTTATGTGAGATGAGGAATTTAACTGATTTTGAAAATAGCAAAAGGGGAGTGCAAATACTGATGAAAGTGCAAATATGAATTAAACATTATTGAAAACATTTTAGAACACGTGGAGTGTGAGAAGAAGAAGGTTGGTAGGATACGCGATTAAAATTTTGCGGATAAGTAGTAAGCCAGCTGTAACAAGAACATTTGAGAAATATTGTTAATACTAATTAAATAATTCACAATTCACGCGGAGGAATGGAAAAAGTAAGAATTGAAATACAGTCGATTCCGCTTAATTCGAATACATCGGGACCCGGGCCCAATTGAGCGGCTGCCCCAGTTAACCGAAGCGAGTGTAAAACTAAACAATGAATATTTTTCTATTATATAATACGAGTATATTGTGTAGGGTTACCTTCATTGCCTTGCTGCATAAAATAACGCTGTATCTCGGTTTTAGATGTTGACTTTGTATCAGTTAGGGAGATCAATGATCTGGGTGTAATATTTCACAGTAAATTATTATTCATTCTCCCCATTGATTGGATAACTAATAAAGGTGTCAAAATGTTGGGAATTTGTTTTGCGGACTGCAAAAAACTTTTCAGACCTGCACATTTATAAAGTCCTCTATACTTTTCTAGTCAGACCTCAGAATATAATTCGGTCATATGGTCGTCACACTTCATTGCTCACTCGACGGCGGTTGAAAGAATCCAGAGAAAGTTTCTAAGATTCATTAATTTTAAATTAAATATACGCTCTGAGGATATCAATTATGATTATCTCCTTAGCCGTCTGAAATTGTTAAAATTATCAGTGAGACGTACGATGACCGACCTTATATTTCTATACAGGATCATCAATGGTATGATAGACTGCCTCCAGATTGTTAATCTGCTCGACTTTCACGCACTATTGAGATCGTCGAGACACAATTCATTGTTCTATTACAGTGGTAATGTCAGAACTCATGCATTAGCTAACTCCGCAATGGGGAATGAATATGCGGAGACAGTCGACATTTTTGCTGTAAATTTAACTATTTATAGGACTACATTATTAGAACTTTTTGTGTATCAGCTCAATGGTGACGAACAAATTGCTTTACTTTACAATTTGTATATATTTTTTATTTTGATTATGAAATAAACATGCTGACATTACGTAATTTTTTGTCTTTGCGTATTGCACTTCTGATGAAATTTTCTGGTATTTTACACATGATGTTAATGCCTGAATAGAGCAGGGCGTGTATAATAATAATAATAATAAATAAATAAGATTTTGGCTCCTAGATACTAACAGGCACATGTACATCTTCATTATAATCATTTTCGTCATGCAATTTTTGATATTTCGATTTAATGACTTGAACAATTGCATCCTCACAGTTTTCATCTTCATCGTAACATTGCAAATTGTTTATCAATTGTCGACATTCTAGATAATTAACAATATGAACTTCTAAAATGTCCTCATTTTCCTAATTGGTCAAAATTTCAAGAATGTCTAAAGATAAAGTCCTTAACAACAAAGCAATTTTGCATGGTGTTGATTTTTATAAAGCGACAAACTTAATTAAGTTATGTGCACTCGTATAATACGTATTGTGATTTTTAATTTACTGTCCCGTTAAGCTGTTACTGTTACTTGTCCCAATTGAACGACTTACATTACTGTTAGTTTATTGATTTGGTTCAGTTTCATGAGATTTGGTCCAAATAAGCGGCGGCCCAATTAAGCGAAATCGACTGCATATCGCAACTTATAATTTTGAATGAATTAATTAATTGCAATTAAGATGTGACCGGCAAAAGCATCTCTCAAAAATGAACATATAACTATGAACAGCGTTGTTTGCAAGTCGATATTTTGTATTTGGATCCGAATGGTTTGAATAATATTTGTTAAGTTTAAATGTGGAATGACAACTTGGAATATGATTCTTAATGACTTTTAGTATGAAAATAGCTCTCCCAGCGATTATCTGATTAGTTCTGTGGAATGGAAGATGAAACAATAGCTGTAGCTGCGATTCATGGTAGCTAGTTATAAGGAATATATAGATTGATCCAGTAATTACAGAATTCTATGTTTATCCATAAATAATTCTGCGGCGTATAATACTATAATCCAAATCGACAATGTATACATGATTCTGAGCTGAGAAATCCATCAATAATTTAGAATATTACAAATAAGCAATTTTTAAAATATACGCAAGAAAAATGATTGCTCTTTTAACAATCGCTAGAGTTTTTTCCGTTGTTTTCATATGTATTTATAATATTGGGTCATCCCATAAATAATGCGGTTTTTTATACTAAATTTATTCAAATTTTTTTTGATCTAAAATATACTCTTTATTTTCTACAATTTTCCATCTTTCATCTTCCATCGAAAATTTATTTGTCCGTGACGAAAATACTGTTCTGATCTTGTCTACAGAATTCATATTTTTTCCGTCCAAACAACTTTGAAGACTGCGGAATAAATAATAATCAGGCGGGGCATCGTTTCCAAAAAAGGTTCATTCCTGAGATAGCAAAAAAGAGCACATATTCACTCTCTGTACGCGATTAGACTCTGAATGTTTGTGAGCAACTCATTGACCAAATTTGCTGACTTTTCCGATGGCACACAAGTGTCGATGAATAGTTGAATGACCAAATCCAAGCTTCTCTGCTAGTTCATCATCAGTTACGATGGGATTTTATTCCACATGGCTTTGCAGGACGTCCTTGTCGAGCTCTACAGATTTTCCAGGATGAGGTTCGTTTTATAGGCTTTAGTTTTTGGCTACCACCGTTAACACTGGCTTACGGTTATTGTCCGATCCCAATATACTGCATTCATATTCATCGCACTTTTCCGTCGCGTTGTTGCCTCACAAAGTAGGCCGAATATGCACTTCACACTTTAAACTAAAAATATGTTTCTGCCTACTTTTATAGCAGGTAGTAATTAAACCTGATGCAGGTAGTTTATCCCGTCCCCCTCCGACTTTTAGTCATGTAATTGAAAAAGCTGCATTATTTATGGGATGATAATTTCTCCGAGAGGTTGCACATTTTCAGTTGACATATACGAGTATCAAAGATGGAAATAAAAAGATTTTTTACTACTCGAAGTAATTTAATACTTTTATTAATATTTTACATCGGTTTGATGTGAAAATTTATTTTACTTTAAAGTTGTGTATTTTTGAAGATTAACAACAAAATTTTCTTTTAGGTTTATAATATTATTTATAATTAAAACTTTTCTGACCAAGTTTTAATTTGAATTCAACATGGTTGTAATAATGGATTTAAATGACATTTGTTTGATATTTGTACTATACTAATGGAATATTAAATGTTACATCAGGATTGTGCAAATATTAAGCCGATTTCGCATAATTATGGACTATTATCTTTTGAGATTGCCTCGTGTAACATTAGCGTGTTATTTGCTCTGAAATGGCCCGACGTAATGCGTAGAACATTTCTGTAGGACGTCAAACTTTAATGAATGCGTGATGACGTCTTACAATGTGACTGAAGTTATACATTTCATTTGTAAATGTTATGTTTTATGCATGGGTAGATTTTGCTCTATTTTAACATGGTCTCAAAATATACTTGCGAGTAATTTGTGTAATAATTTTTTAAGTAGAATAATTACATCGACAAACGCAAAAAATAATGTCGTTTGTCATAAAAAAAAAGCAAAGGATTCTATCAATTTTATATTTGAAAAGTGTGAAAGTCACATAATATAACAAAATAATGGTCATATTATTATATATTGGGATAATATTATACATATATGGTAGGTTGACTATTATCTGTGAGTAATATAATAAGGTTTACTGTATCCTAAATTACCTCGTATTGATTTAAGAAGAACATGATGTATAATATTAAAAAAAGGATAATAAAAATTGCCCTTAATTGAACGTAATGACGAAAACAGGAATTTTTAATAATCATACAGAAATATATATGTGTGGTGAATATATATTTGTTTTCCAAATGATTGATTTTACTTTGAGTAGATTTATTATAGTTATATTTGTCTAAAAATGATCTAAACAATAAAGGGTTTGACAACTAATTTCTCAAGTACTTTTGTTTATGGAAGATGCGAAGTTTAGTTCCGTCATATAATTTAAATATTTAAATTTAATATCATTTTCTATGTTTTCATTAATGTTTATATTAAAGTCTCCCGCAATTATACACAATTTGTTTTTTAATTTCGACAGAATGGATTTGAATTCATTAATAAATGAATAAATATATATATAAAGAAAGGATGAATAAGTAATTTGATCAGGTGTAGAAAAAATAATATTTAACACGTCAATTATACAAAATATGCCACAATTTTCGGAGTTTACCTGCAACATTACCATACCACGATAAATGTCAGACTGAATATTATTAAAAAGTGAACTGATACTATTGCATTTCAAAGATTCATTTCAAGTAATCATAGAGGAAAATGATTTGAAAGCATTCAAATGAATACACTCCCTTGGTTTTCGATAAGGAAAGTTTTCAAAAGAATTATATTCAATATCTGCAAAATGAGGATGTTGCCTTTCATTTGTTCAAGTTTAATTTAATAGACAGTTCGATGGAGGGTGGTTCGGAGGAGACCCTCAACCATAGACTTTTTGCTTGCCCATCACGAGGTTCCAATTATTTTTACAGTGAGCTGGTCAATGCTAATTATCAACTCCCAGCTGACACGTGTCATCTTCTTTCTCTAAAATTATCATTCTGATATTAATCCAACATGATCTAAATTTATTAAATAGCACAAATCACTCTTTAAGATTGTGTTGGTAATAAAATAAGAAAAACGTAAATGATTGATTAATGGTTTCTAAAATATCGTAGTTATGATTTACAAAATTTTACATCTTTTTAAAAATTTTCTTCTTTTTCTGTTTATATGTCAACACGTAATCAGTAATTATTAGGAGAACACATTTTTATTGTGAAGTAGTAATTATTCAAAAACATAGGTCTGTGATATTTTAAATATGAATTAAATATATTAATTAGAAAGATATACATATAAAATTAACTTGATCGAAAAATATTGTTGTTGCGCCACCGGGATTCGAACCTGGATCTTTTTCCAAACCGGGGAAGGTGCATTATCTAACTATGCTACAGCGACGATATTTTTAGCGACAAATTTTCGAACCTATATGTTACCTTTTTGATATTAATACATTTAATCGTTCCATTATTTCTCTCCATTTTCACGTGTATTATTTTACGTGCGTTTTGATTGTTTAAACATTTTGAGATAATTTCAATTAAGTGCAATATATATCTTATGGACTAAGTGCATAATAGAACATTATGCTTTTATGAGCATTATTCATAATGCTTACACAATGTATCGCTTTCACCGGCCATTTTGCATAATGTTAAATACTCTCCGAGAATTTAATTTAAAATTGACGACATTCTTGCATTATCTTAGCGTTATTTTTGTATCTGGTACATTTTCAGCAGCGATAAAATGATTACAAATGGTTAAATTTGTCTTGTTTAGTTCCCACTTTATACAGATTATGATCTCCGGTCATGATGGTACATTTCGGTTAGTTACATTGCCTGTAGATTATGTAGCTTTGTATTATGTTCGGCCTTGACCGGTCAGAGTGATTAATTAACACATGTTTATCACTCTATCTTACTTCTCTGTGTTGGTCAAATTGATAATTTTCTTGAAATTTAAAGTGCATTGTTCTGTGACATTAATTTCACATTTATTTCGCTGTCCGCTCCCAAAATACCGTAGTTTTACGAGTATAAGTCGCACTTTAAATCCAATTAAAAAAAAACATGTATAACTAAATAAAAATATACACTGGAAATCAAATTTGCAAGTTGTTTTTTTATTTTTGAGAGAAACAAACAGTACAATAATAATAACTGATATAAAATATGATATATTAAAATAATACCAGGGAAGTTTCTACAGAATTAAACAAGGAAGAATATAATACAAACTAAGAAATAAGAAAATTTAAAGGAGAAGATGTACTGTTGCCACGCATCCCAATGATTCCGACAGATATGCCATTCGAATTTAATCGTCTGCAGTTTCCGGAGCGACTTGCATTTGCAATGACTATCGACAAAGCACAGGGACAAACGCTACAAGTATGTGGAGTAAATTTGGAAAATCCACGCTTCTCACATGGACAGCTGTATGTGTCCTGCTCATGCGTTGGAAAACCTTCTGATTTATTCGTATAAGGACCAGAAGGTAAACAAAAAATATTGTATATCCAAAAGCACTTCAATAATCAAATTTAAAACAGAAACATTTTCTTTCTTTGAGTGGCATTACAACGCATGCCGGGTACTCACTAGTAATTTAATAAAGTTCAAAAATATGTACATATTATTTTTTAATTTTAACTTAAACTTCGCTTATTAGAGCTAGCCGCGTATTTGGGACAAAATTTTTGGATCCAATGTGTCCCAAATAAGCGGCTGGCTCTAATAAGCGAAGTTTAAATAAAAAATAATATGTACATATTTATATATATATAGTCGATTCCGCTTAATTGGGGCACATTAGGCCCAAACATTTTGTCCCAAATAAGCGGCTGGCTCTAGTAAGCGAAGTTTAAGGTAAAATTAAAAAATAATATGTACATATTTTTGAACTTTATTAAATATATATAATAATATTTATATACGCATACACACATGTATATACAATTTATGTCAATAGTTATTAAAAAGTTGGCGTAGTCCAATTTTAAAGGGAAGCATTTTGTCGTTGAAAATGTCTAAGTTATTAGAAGAATTTACGGTATTATATTTTGATGTAGACCGGGTCACAAAACAATTTTTTAAGTAATTAGTTCTGCCAAAATTTGGCTAAAATAGTTTATTTGATCGTGTTGAGTGTGTGGGACAGTTTAAAGTTATTTGTTCTAATAATATATAATTGTATTGTTGTAAAATAATATATAATTGTTATAAAATATTCGGACATTGTTTAGGTGCCTACTTGTAAAACATATTAGCTTTTTCATCTTCTGTCCTATCTATGATAAACGACTATGGACGGACATGATACTAGACATTAGTATCGAGCGTGACGTTTGGGCATACGTATTACGCGTACTGCTGTCGAACTTCATACTTGTACAAATTTGATCATTTAATAATAATAATAAGTTTATTTCTCGAAAAATATAATCGATCGGATAGCGCTGTATTTGTTTATCTATAAAATAAAAATAAAACATTATTTTAAAACCCAAAATCTTTGAAAAACAAAAAAGAAATTCATGTAGTGCCAGGTTCAAGTTGAAAGTCGTCCGCTATACCAGAGAATAGAAACAGACCTGCTGGATGGGACTGAAGATGATGCAATTTATGAAGAAAGTGCCAATTCAGACATAAACGATATCAGACTACTAAACATACGAGTAACACTAGATTGTTCGGTAGAATGTACGTCGGCATTATTTAACCCACATTCAAAGCGCAAATATTATTTGGCTGAAGTTGAGGATTGCGGCTACTAAAGATATCACGGAGCTGGCATAAAACAATTAAGATACCATTTATTTCTGTCATTGAATTTTATTATTTTACATTATCTAGTACTATGGCATGGATGCCGGAGCTGTAAAGGAAATAATTTTCACTTAAACTAGCACGAGAATAGCGCAGAATTGGTTGTCTTTCAAAACATGTCAATTCAAAATAATGATGTCTTGCGTATTAACTTCGATAAATTATCGGTAAATATAGAAAATCCAGCGGAAAAATTTCAAGATTAAATTGTAATTTCTCATAAACCATCAGGGTGAGGTAAGTGGAAGGGATATTGTTCGACGCGCGTGATTTGCTGATTTGCTAGTCGCAATGAGTCACTGGTCGGGAGTGCACCGCGCGTTCGCGGTTGAGCAATATTTAAAGTGTGGTGATTCATTGGTTCGTGCGCGTCGCGCTTTTTGTACTCACTTTAATATTCGTCGAGTAAGTGATGGCCCGAACACGTAACTTATCTGGTGTTGTTATCCACCGTGAAGTTGGTGCCATTGAACCAACGTTTTGCTCTCGCGTGTTCGCAAATTTAAGAGTCTGATTGCAAGAGTGTATTGAGAGAAATGGACGGCATTTAGACGATATTGTTTATAAAACGTAAAATCCGCATCGTTAAATTCCATTTTGTATAAATAAAATTGTCGTTTTTTTTAAATTTAATATTAAACTTGAAAATTTTTCACTGGACACCCTTTATTGCAGTATTTATTGTAATATTATTTAAAACGGCCCTGCTACACACTCTTGTCTTTACAATATTCATGACGTGGATACACAGCATTAGCGTAAAATGGACACATTCAATAATTTGGAAATGGACGACACGCGAATCCAATTACAAGTTCTGCAATTAACAAAATATTCTTCCATTTCTTTGACAACATTTTGGTAACTTTAGCATCAATGTAAAGTGAATCTAAAAAGGGAGATTATCCTAGGTATAACTTTGGTCCAAAAAAGACCTGGAAAAATATCACAACGGTGGGAGATGTGACTCTCAGCCAAATTCAACGTATCTATCTATCATAGTGGCACTCTTACAGGACTTTTTCGAATATCTTCCTAAACCTTTTAATTTTTTAAATATTCTTCTTCATCATCAACATCAGTTAAGTTAATTTTGATAATTTCAAAAGTATTACTGCAAATGAATTTACTATCTATCAAAAACTACCATACTCACAATAAAACAACAAAAAATATTTGTCATAAAAAAACTTTAATCATTCAGACAGAAATATATATTTGCACATGAACTCGAACAAATTTCAAGCACTCTCAATTTTCATGTATAATTGTTAAATATTTTTAATGTGTATTTTATTATTCAAATGCCGTTAGTACTAACACTCAAAACAAAAATTTAATTGCTCGCTGTAACTTATTACAAAATGGGCATTAATTATTTAACTATTAAGTATTAAAATTTGTTACTTAAAATTAGGTTTTGGAAGGAATATTAATTTTCATTATGAACAGAAACTGAAAACTTGCCTTTTTGGCATATGTGTTCTTTCACGCCTGCCACGAAATTTATATAGGGATTTAAGTGGAGCGATTAACATTCTTTTCTTTCGACTGGATCGTAACATTAAGACAAATATATCTCACATATCTCTGTGCTATCGGGGACAAAACTGTTAAGAGTGTGACTAACCTAACATATCAAGGGTCTCCTTTCAATGCGGATCGCTAGGGAGTTTTCTGGTATACTGAAAATTAATTTAATGGTCACGGCATTACAAAATATCCAGATATTGTCGAAACTATTACAAAAGTTTTTTATAACCTTTAAAAATTTAATTTAATATTATTTTAAAAATGAAATCACATTTTATTTGTGAAGTTATATTTTGAATACAAATTAAATGTATAAATTAGAAAGATATACATATAAAATCAATTTTATCAAAAAATATTGTTGTTGCTACCGGAATTCGAACCTAGATCTCTTTCAATCCAGGGAACGTGCATTAACCGATTATGCTATAGCAAGATAGTGTATTGACAACAAAATTACGAAATTATATGTTACATTTTTCAAATTAACACATCAATCGTTCCATTATTTGAAAGCCATCTTATGTATTTTTACGGAATCTCAAATACCTTTGACTAATACGATAAAAATCGAGGTTCGAATCCCGGTGGCGCAATAACAATATTTTTTGATAAAATTGATTTTATATATATATCTTTGTAATTAATACATTTAATTTGTATTAAAAATATTACAGTATGTAACTATGTTCTGAATAATTAATTGATCTTTTTCTTTCACAGCACTACATCCCAGAGTGGGATTTGACATCCTTATATTCTTCCCTGGATCCCAGACTTTCCTATCTTACCCCAGTCTTCTTCCATACAGTCAGCCTACGTCTTCTTAATTTTTAATTTTTTCAATTTTTTTGTAATTTTTCCTCAATAATTAAAACAAAAAAGATAAATTACTTAGACAGAAAAAAATATTTATCAAAAAATATTATTATTATATCATCGAGACTCGAATCTGGAATATTATATTGTTGGGAGTATGGTTTACAAGTACCTATTACATTTTGTTAACCATCTATTTTCGTCTCGAATTTTAGACTTTATATGTGTTCCTTCTATTTTACTAGAAGAAACAGATGCTGCTTTATTAATTACTCCACAGTAAGAACGCCTTTCGATTATCGTCTAATTTTGATCTGTCTATATATCTTATTTTTTTAGTAAAATATATTTTTTTATTGTTTAAAAATGCTGGCTTCTAGTCCTGGCGCCATCTCTGTTCTACTCAAAGTTATTACAATAAGAATATGGTTGCTTTTAAGCGATTTAACAAATTAGTTATATACATTTTCTTATTTAAATTAATAACATTAGCACATGCTTCGTAATAATAAAAAAATTAATCAGCTGTTGGCTATCTACAATTGATTACTGATTACATTGTTATTACTTGGAATTGATTAGTTTATTTTTTCTTTTACAGTTCTACATCATTGCAGAAACCAGACGTCCTGTTTTAGGTAAGTAATTCATTTTCTCACTTTCGATAGAGTATTTGATTGGACAGTCAAATACTCGCTAAATTTTTAAAGCAAACAAACTATTGATACTGAAATGAAATAAATATTGTTGCGTTATTTCTCATACAAGCGGGTAGATTATTAGCGCTGCTGGACATTATATTTCAGCTACATGCCAAAATCGAGTTCTCTGGTATATTTGTATTAATTTGTTATGCTTTTAAAATATCTGGTAGATATCAGAATGTTGATTCCAATGATACGCGGAGAAAATTTACCAGCTACATTCATCAGAAAGATATGCATATAAATAATATTCTCAACTCAACTATGCGAGATTTATGTCTCCCGCCATTAAGTATGATTGTACGGTAACTTTTTGAGACAAAACCTTGACGATGACAAGTGTTACCAGTAAGGTATCTATAAAAAATGCGATCTAACCAAGGTTACAGACACCAGTTCTATACACTAGCGCTCGCAGAAACTATAACCATATATATGTATTAAATATGAATTAAATGTATTAATTAGAAATATATACATATAAAATCAATTTTATCGAAAAATATTGTTGTTGCGCCACAGGAATTCGAAACTGGATCTCTTTCCAAACCGGGGAAGGTACAATATCCAACTATGCTACAGCGGCAATATTTTTAGCGACAAATTTTCGAACCTATATGTTACCTTTTTGATATTAATACATTTAATCGTTCCATTATTTGAAAGAGCCATCTACCTTATTTTTAGGGAATCTCAAATACCTTTAAGTAATCTGATAGCATACGCCAGAATTATCAATTCATTTTTTTAAATTTTGGACACATTGATACAACTTTATTATTAGGAGAACACATTCTTATTGTGATGTTGTAATTATTCAGAATATAAGTCTGTGATATTTTAAATATGAATTAAATGTATTAATTAGAAAGATATACATATAAAATCAATTTTATCAAAAAAATATCACCTTCCCCGGTTTGGAAAGAGATCCAGGTTCGAATTCCGGTGGCGCAACAACAATATTTTTCGATAAAATTGATTTTATATGTGTATCTTTCTAATTAATACATTTAATTCATATTTAAAATATCACAGACCTATGTTCTGAATAATTACAACTTAACAATAAGAATGTGTTCTCCTAATATATATATATTAATAATAAAAAAACACTCAATTATACTTCGCTTAAAATATGTTTTTCTAGTTTACCCCGTCCCACCTTGTATACAGATCATTATGTTTTGTTTCTCTCATCTTTTATTTTGTGGAAAATTAAAACGATATATGTTTTAAACGTGTATTTTATTTTATTCATTGCCTATATTGTATAAAATATTCTTACAGAATAATACGTAATATATTTTATAAAACGCACTTTTTTAAAGTGCTTTCTTTAACACAGTTTCGTGACATATTTCATCCGGGAAGCTTCCGAAAAAACACTTCATGCTAAACAACCAAATAAAGATTTAGGTAGATGCCGCTGTTGTGAAATTATGAGATTTTTTAGATACATGTACTATATTTTTTAAACAATGTAAATGTGGAGCAATGAGATGGAAAGAAAAAGTGTAGACAATGAGGGCAAAGAGGAAATTGGATGGGGTTAAAGGAAAATTACGGAGTAGAAAAGACGAGATATGTACACATGTCATTTCACATCGTCCCATCTCAGGCAGAAGTTACAATGTCAATTTTGAGATTAATATAGCCACGGCTGCAAAACATTTGTTCTTTAAACGGACAAAACTTGTTTTTTTTGATAATTTTAATTACGTATATGACATTTTATTGTTCTAATTAGAATCTTTGGTGAAAAAGATGTGATGTGATGTTAATGTGTGTATTTATTGAAATGAAAATAATGTGCTTTAGCGTGAGAGAATGAATGCCCCGTTATATTTTACCCATCCACTCATATGTTCGTTTGGATTATAATGCGGAGTGTGTGTTATACGTGTACGAGTGTGCGTTATACGTATGTGACAAAAGCTGAATGAACATATTTTTTAATATTTTTTATGTATGTGATATTTTTAATACAAATTAAAATGTATTAATTAGAAAGATAAACATATAAAATCAATTTATCGAGAAAATATTATTGTTACTACTGGGATTCGAACCTGGATCTCTTCCTATTCGGGGAAATGCATTGACCGATTATGCAACACCAAAGGTGTTTGAGATTCCATAAATATAAAGAAGATGGCTTTCAAATAATGTAACGACACAGATGTATTAATTTGAAAGGGCAACATATATGTTCGAAAATTTGTTGTCAACTTACTGTGTTGGTGTAGCATAATCGGTTAATGCGTTTCCTCAGATAGGAAGAGATCCAGGTTCGTATCCAGGTAGCAACAACATTTTTTCTGACTTTGTATCGTATAATGTCAAGTGGCAGCCAGCAGTAGCATTCTCTCTCATTCTTTCTCGAATATTCCGCTCATTGTTTGCGAGTGCCATTAATCGTAACGAAGCATGCTGCGTAATTTTAACAATTAATGCTGTAAAATGATGCATAGAGGAACGATCCATGCGATCTATTTTTGGGTGTTTTGTATGAAATTTATTCGAAACTGGAAGAAATAAACGATATATGCGGGAAAACGATTATTCGAGGAACGATCGATCGAGATTTATTAAATTTATGAAAACTTACGATATATCAATATCGTAATTTTAATACTTGGTGGTGAAGGATAATAATATATTTTATCTAGCTCGTGTATTTTAAAGTTTTATTTTTGCATACTTTTAATATTATATACCAATATATTATATATTTTCTTCTGGAGACTTCTGCATGTAGAGATTTATGAAGGTCTATCACCTTCACCGTTTGTACGTTCCTTACATATACCTGGGTGTAAAACGGGGCTCTCATCAATTTCAAAAACACACCTGGTACCGATTCTCAACCGACAATAATAATATGCGCCGCGGCCGCCCCCCTCACTGACAAGTTCGCTAACAAACCCTTCACGTTGTAAAACTTTTACTGTTTATACTAATAATATGTATCAATAAACGTCGATCTACTTGTAAGCAGTTTTTTATTTTTAATAAAAATGAAAATATATTAATTAGAAAAATATATATATAAAATCAATTTTATTGAAAAATATTGTCGTTGCGCTACCGGGATTCGAACCTGGATCTCTTTCATAACCGGGTGTGCATTATCCAACTATGTTACAGCGAAAGTACTTTTGACGACAAATTTTCGAGCCTATATGTTACACTTTTTCAATTTAATACATCTATCGTTCCATTATTTGAAAGCCATCTACATTGTTTTTACGTTAATCTCAAATACCTTTGAATAAACCGACAGCAGGTTCGAATCCCGGTAG
The DNA here is from genome assembly GCA_031772225.1 of Eubasilissa splendida. NCBI lineage: Eukaryota > Metazoa > Arthropoda > Insecta > Trichoptera > Phryganeidae > Eubasilissa > Eubasilissa splendida. The sequence continues at coordinate 20,967,478 of CM062856.1, forward strand.
CGCAAAAACAATATTTTTCGTTAAAATTGATTTTATATGTATATCTTTCTAATTAATACATTTAATTAGTATTTAATAAATATCACAAACCTATGTTTTGAATAATTACAACTTCACAATACGAATGTGTTCTCCTTAATAAATAAATAATTGTCATATAGTTAGTGTAAAGAAACAGTATAATTATGATAGATATTAATTTTTTTAACGAATCATTTAGTTCGTGTTAACATGGCGTCGGTCGTTCAAAAAATGTATCATTCTTCTTTATCACTTATACAGTTACTTATACATAATAGAATAATTTCGTTCACGCTGACACGTCGGGTCAAAACTGTACGACAAAGTGCTCCGACGGGTGACCTAAAATTAGTACGTCTCTGACATTCATTCACGATGTAAATGGAACTGAGTGAGACGCCCGAAGTAATATATGGTTCCCTGAACTCGACAAAGTTTCACGGGAATAATGACAAAGTCACCCGGAGTGTTTCCGCGAACGACCCCCTGGGGTGGGAAATAAAAATAGCGGAAATATTTGTACGCAAAGATAAACTCACCATTTTTGAGCTTCCGATTAAAATTTTGGTTTTCATATTTAAAGACACCGCCTTTGAAACGCATCAAATTAGTTGAGTTAATAAACGGATTTATTAATTACTCTACCAATCGTTGGTACTAAAATTGTTTATTGAATTAGTTTTCAATCACGCTAATTAGAAGTAGATTACTTTTGAAAATAACTTGTTTTAGAATAATTAAATATCAGATTTCTCATAGAGACGAAGTTATTTTTATTATATTTAATGGAAAATATATAGAAATACAGGGTTTACGACCCGTCTTAGGCTGGCTTAAGTGATCACTTTATGTATATATATATATAACGTTCACCAATTCTCTCCCCTAAATCTCCACATTTATCAAATTTTTGAAAGTTATATATATATATATGACATATATGCTGTTTCAAGGAAAAAATAATTATCACATTTGGTCCATAGATGGCGATGGTGTAGTGGTATTTGAAGCGAGTCCACATACTAATATATATATATAACTTAAAAAATTGATAAATGTGCAGATTGAGGGGTGAGAATTGGTGAACGTTATATATATACACATAAAGTGATAACTTAAGCCAGCCGAAGGCAGGTTGTAAACCCTGTAATTACCCCTTTTTCTATATATTTTCCATTAAATATAATAAAAATAGCTTCGTCTCTATGAGATATCTGATATTTATTTAATAACAGTGCATTTGTAGTTAAAAATCCAGTAATTGTGTGTTCTTGGACATGTTTAAATATTGTTATAGAATTGTTTAAAATACACGAAATAATATTACCGTAATAATAAACAATTATACAATAATTTATTTATTTGTAACTATATAATATAATGTAAAAAATCTGTTTGGACTGTGCCCGTCTCACTAGAGAAATTCTGTGTCGAGACGGGCATTGTACAATGAATTAGTATTACAAATAGTAGATAGAATTAACACGAAATAATACGAAATACAATGTCATACTATGAGAAACGTTCCTTCTAAGCTGTGCGGGTGTGCGCGCGCATACAATTTGACACCATAGCGCACACAGTTTTTAATAACGACACTTCTTCTTCATGTGTCGTCTTCCATTGAAGGCGTCTTCTACTGGCGATCAAGCTACAATATGCTGATTATTCCTGTATAAGATCATCGGCATCTTGAACATTGAATCACTTTTTGAGGTTATGCAGCCAAGGAAACCTCTTTCTAAATAGAAGGTAACAGACACCTGCAGAATGAGTTGTAAGAGATCAGATTTGTTATTGCTGAGAATGTTCATTATTTATTTATTAATATATATATCGAAATTGATCTGATTAGAACTTGGGAATAAGAAAGATGTCGATTACATAGTTATTTAATTATTTTGAAGACCTTTAAGCCATTTTAGTACCTCTTTTTTGTACACATTTAGATTTACAGTTAATTTATTTGATTTTGGCAGTTGATGTGTTCGAAGTGTGCAGATTTCCTACGTTTGATAGTTTTCATGTGTCTTAGTACCTTCTTATTAATATTTTGTATACAGGCGAGGTACGTGTCCACGGAAGGAGACAATCTCAGAGATTTAGTTGAGATACATCTCAATACCGTGTACACATGACAAGATTTTGTTCTGGAGATAAACTCAGAGGTCAGCTTGAGATTGTTAAAAAGAGACAAAAACTCAAACCATCGTACACGTCGTACATTATGATAGCGAGATTTGATACGTGCACATAAACGTCACCTAAAACTATCATGGATCCTTATGACTATATATTACGAAAGTAAGTAAGTAAGTAAATCATTAAACATTAATATTATCATAAGGCGTTAAATTACAAACATTTATTGAGTTTTAACTGCTACTGGGGAGATTCAAAATCACCGAAATGACGAACATGATGACAATGACATTTGACGTTTAACATACTAGCGTGAAGTGAGGCGCGAGACGGTGAATCTTCGAGACACGATATGTACACGGAGAATACAAAAGTCGAGATGGGAACAAAATTCGTATCTCATAGATTGTCTCGAGTCGAAAATCTTCTACAAATATTTTCTTTGGACACGGGCTATTATACTGTTAAGGTAATGTTTTGAACCTTTCAAGAGCTCATCAGATCTTTTACGAGTAAACAATGAACCAAAAATTATGTATTAGGGAATATGTAAGGTAGCTTTTTCATTTTTTATCCTTAATTTAATAATATAAAGGACGTCTAACTATCTTGGTTGAGCCAAGTTTCTCCATAAAATCATCCGAGTTCTCAACAATTTTCTCCAGCTGCGTGTATCCTCGTCTCCTGTCTCACCCTCTGTTACGCGCATTAAGAATAACTAATGAGATGTTACATAAGAGATTATCATTCGTTATGTAAATATGCTATATAAAATATCACAATTTTCTGACATCAGCCAGATTAATATATTAGGTACAATATTAGATTAACCTTAATTTTTTAAAATTATTTTACTTTATCATTACAGTTTAAAATGTTTACATCGTATTATTGAGTTAATTTATAGATACTCGTAAGTACAGCTATTGTAAAAGGTTTATAATTTCTTCTAAAAAACTGTTTTTATGATATCTACTTATTTCGCCTTACGCCGACAGTTCGATATTTGTAAATTACAAAGCAGTACTTGTTTTAAATATCGTTATAAATTTAAATTGATGATTTACAAGTGCAGCTTCGTCAGACGCAATTCAATTTTTTTCAATTCAATAACAATTTATTACTCTTTTGGCCAATCTATTTTACAATACGGTATAATCGTTTGGGGGGGGTGGGGGTAGACTTTTAAGACTAACCTCTTACCTGTAGAAAAGGTTCAGGGGTTGGTTTTGAAAGTCATCCTTCGAAAACCATCAATATTTCCAACTTCACAGATGTTTAACTCTTCAAGGGTTCTCAGTTTAAATACAATATTAAAAAAGAACGCGTTGCTACAGATTCACAAAGACCATTTCAATTCAACAATAACAATTTTTACATGATTAAGAACCGACCAAGATCGCGTGGCAACTTAGAAATCCCCAAATTTAAAACTAGTGCTTCTCAAACACAACTACGCTTATCAAGGTATAACATTTTTAATGCCCTCCCATATAAAAGCTCCGACAGAAATTACAAGTTCTAATTGATTATGTATTTAATAATTTAATTCTATATTTATATCTTACTTCTATACCTACCTTTACATTATTTTAAAACTTAAATACTCCCCAATTCAAACACGAGAATTGATTTCTTTATTGAGTTGGGTAATTTTGTGTAAAAAAAATAATAATTAATTAAATAATTAATTAATGTATAATAAAATAAATGTAAAATAAAAAAAAAGAAATACGCCAGGTTTTGTTTAGACTTTCGTGGTGATTCGACCTTGCCTCTACTGATTCCTACCAGTGGCGGCCGATAACATTTTGTAGGAGGGATGCTGGATAATAAGTTTATACCTACTGTGAAATATAATATATAATCGAAAGATATTTAATATTTCAATAATTCGGCTTCAAGTATTCAAGCCAAATTGTCGAAAATGCGTCACACAAACAAATTTCTCAAAACAATCCGCTCGCTTCGTAATATGTATGCTATTATGTACATTATTCCCATAAACATTAAAGCGTTCATTGGATGCTGTTAACGAATGCGTATACAGTATTCGAAGACATTGACAGGTGGAACTGAATGCGCACGCGCGAAAATCGAATACTATCAAACTTTGTGGATACGGAACGAATGATAGAATCCACTGTTGCTGGTATCTGTGTGTTTACGCGATTAATATTACGATGTTAGAAAATTGAGAATGTACATGTATTTCGACTTGTTCCGCGCGAGCGCCGTGTCGTAGTATGTGTTATGACTGGTTTCTAAAGACAGTACGAATTTATTTACTGCAGTGTTGGTTTCGGCTAGAAACAAAAGAGTACAAAGCTCTTTGTCTCTAGAACACAAGGGGTGCGGAGCATCCAAAGCATGTATGGAGAGACCGCGCCTGATTCCAACTTGTTCAGGTCATTGAAAAGTGCACAGAATGGGAAAACCTTTTGAATTGGTGCAGATGTGCATGACTTGATATTTTAATATTAATAATTAAGTGCAAACTTACCTTAATGCTTTATTCTCATCAGAACCTTCGAGAAAGGAAAGAATAAATTGGCATCGAAATAGAAACAAGTAGGTAGCACATACTGAATATCCAGCTGAGTAAATTGATAGCATCATTTAATTACTTAAATTTAGTTGCCATCTAAATATAAATAAGTAGGTAGCACATATTGAATACCCAGCTGAGTAAATTAATTAATTTAATTTAATTGCCATCTAAATAGAAACAAGCACATAGCACTTACTGAATATCCAGCTGAGTAAGTTGACAGCGTCATTAAATTATTTATTAATTTCAGTAGTAAACGGCACTCAAAAATTATTAATTTAATGTATAAGCAATAGTTATTTTTCTAAAGTTATGTAAAAATAAATCCATCTTTTTGTAAATTCATTTTAATTAAGTTACTATATATTGTTAGTTACATTTTCGATAAAAGAAGGATAATGTAATTAATTCGATTTATGGATCGATAAATAATTTAGGCTAAAGTCAATAAGTTTTTAATTAAATAATTTTAATATAAAATATAGTATATTTATAGCAAAAAAAACCTATTAAAATGCGAACAAAAATACTATACATACTAAAATTTGTAAAACTGCGTTATTCTAGCAATTTAAAATAAACCTCAAATAACAGCTGATGTCTGGATGAAATTCACGTGTTCTCAATTTTTTAATTTGTTCCATACTGGGTTTAGTTATTAATTGTCTATGTCTTAGAAAAGAGTAACGTGCGATATTTTCACTCCCTCTTTTCAATCTCTGGAGCTTAGATGAAAGTAGTAGCTTTATTCAGGGGTTCGAATATGCAGATTATCGAGAAGCTTAAATTACATACATTGTTTAAATCAGCCTCTTAAGGAGGCACTTTCAATACTAATACGTATTCTTATATATTTTATGAAAGTATATGTTTTATTATTCATTTATATCAGAAGTTATATATGTACTAGACATTAACTAAAGGTAAAATCTTTATATTATTATTAATAATTAAAAATACTATTTATTAAAAAATTATTTTGTTTTTGATGTAAAACATTGTTTTGAGTAGTAGTTGAAGCCCTAAAACGTTTAGTTCATGTACACAATCAAGATTATATTTTGAACATTTTATTCGTATATTTGATCACGAAAATAACAGAAATAAACCGCATTACAGAAAAATTCAATCATAAAATACAGTAAACATTTTAAAAGGAACGGATTATTTACCTAAACTATATTTAGATTCTTTTAGTAACATTAAGTTCATCAACTTTCTTGGAATAATAAATATTTCTGTAAATAGTAAACCCGCTTACCTACGTCATGGATTAATTAATAATAGTGCCGTGTTCACGGATGAGATTTTAAACTCGTCACAATATTACTCGAGACAATGATTATTGAGATTCTTTGGAGATAAACTCTCTACTTTCATAGTCCATCAACTATCTGAAATTCCCCATATCACGTCTTATTGTGCGTCAAACGTAAAATGCCAGTTCACTGATCAATGAAGTTCCATTCGTCAATTAGGCGAATTTGAATCACCTTAGCGGCAGTTAAAACAGAATAATTTTTACTTTTTTGAAAAATAGAAATGCGTACATGGAATACATGTTACATCAATATACTTATTGTTTTGAAACTAAGTTAAATGCAAGTGCTATGAAAGTTGGACTAATATACTGGTCTGGAAATGTTCGAAATTTAATGACTTCTATCTAACAAATTTTCGCTGTTAAGTCCAAAGTCGTGTAAATTTTTGTCTCTTTCTACCAATCTCAATCTGATTACTGAGCTTATCTCCTGATCAAAATCTCAATACATATACATTATACTGAGATTTATCTCAACTAAAATTCTGAGATATCTCATTCCGTGTACACGGGTCATAAGTCTCCATTCTTACGAAACGAATACTTAACACAAAAAAATGATCTCTCTTTAGAACACTTAACGGTTATAGTCTTTCAAATTGAAATGATAACGTTTAAGAGAACCGTTACAAAAAATCCTACAGGCGATCAGTAGACGTACTTATTCACGCTTGAAAAATTTAATACTTTAAGTTTATCATTTCTTTCGTTTAGATTTTTTTGGTTTTATCTTATTTAGTTTTATTACAGAGAGTTGTTAAATAAAATAAGTTAGTATATTTTTAAGGAGAACGCATTTAATTATTATTATATATTATATTATTTTATTTAATTTGTATTAAATACCACAGAATCGTGTTCTGAAAAAACTGTAACTTCACAACAATAATGAGTTGTACTTAAAAATATATAACTTATATCAAAGTTTATCCAATTTAATAAAAATGAATTAATTTAATTCTGGCGTCTCCTAGCATATATTACTCAAAGGCATTTGAGATTTGTCACAATATCGAGGTGATTGCTTTTTAAAAATGGAATAACAAATGTGTCAATTTGAAAAAGCTGCAGCATATAAGTATGAAAAATTGTCGTTATCTTACTCAGTTAGTATGGCGAAACTGGATAACGCATTTCCCCTGATAGGAAAAGGTCCAAGTTTGAATCCCGGTGGCAACTGAAATATCTTTGTTGATTTTTTTTTGTATCTATTTAATTATGTTTATTATAATTTAAATTAATTTGCTTCAGCCTGGCAAAAAAGGATCTGCGGTAATAATAGACAATTTATGTACGAATAATGAAATTTATTGAAGCGAATGTAGATCGATTTGTAGCAAATTGATAACATTAAAGTAAAGAGATTGTTTGGGCATGTGAAACGCATGAGTGAGGAGAGGATGACAAAGAAAATACATGACACGAGTGTTGAAAGCAACAGAAACACATGACGTCCACAAAAGATCTGCCTCAGATAGATCAGATAATGAAGAACAGATAATTAAATAGTTTTACTACTAAAAAGAAATTATTTTAATTTAAAATTTTGGTAGATTACCTAATTGCAGGTAATTGGTAAATATTTACGTACCTATATCGATATCATGTATTAATAACACATTTACATATTTGTCATGTTTTGTATCTTGTGATTTGCTAAATGACAAAAATAAATACTACCCCTCTGGCGTGGTCGCAATACGACTTTGTGGCTGACAATTTATATGAGTCGGGCGAAATATTTCGGCAATTAAAATGTTTACGTTACATTAAATGCTCGCCCAAATTTTCACAGTACGAAGGTTTATACTCAAGCTTGCTAACGTCACAAACAGATGTCATTACTTTGGCCATTGGCAGAATTATTATTTTTTTGCCGTTGCGGTCAGGGTAAATTAAAGATCATAAACAAGATTACTAAAATATTTTATATTATTATTTTTTTAAATATTGAATTCAGTAATGAAATGACTTTGGGAAATGAAATAAAATAATATGTATCTATTGAGTGATATTAAATATTCACAATAATAAATTTATCCACGATGAAGAAATATTGTATTACATTAATAATATTAATATATGAATAACATACTGTATGTACGAGTATATTTTTTCATTTCATATCATAATTAGATAAATGTGTAATAAAGAGAATAATCTAGTTCTTATTTATACTCAAAGAAATATTATAATTCATATTTGCTATTTAAATACTTCATTTTGATTTAAAACTACAGGATTCTATTCACATTCGAGTTTATACTATGAACAGAATAATTCTAAAAAAAAAATCAAAATATCACTCACAAAAATTACTTTATTTATGCTATAATAAGATATTGAATCTATTCAACAATTTATCAGAGCAGACAATAAAAAGATTTCCGTATTCTTCACGAAACATAATATGGAAGAATGTTTGCAAAATCTATAAAAATACTATTTTTATAACATATCAATAAAAAATAAAAGGTCTGCTAGTAAGTTATCTAACTCTTCAGGATAGCAATTTGTGTAGCTTGCTTTGGGCAGAAATAAAATCTTTATTAAGGTCATACATAATAAAAATAGATTTAATAATAGGTACCTATATTGCGTAATATTTACGTCAAATCTTGTTACGGAAGCAAATACAATCTTTATTTATACAGGCATAATAAAATAGAATAAATGTTTTATTTTTTTGTTTTTCCTTATTACCATTTATATAAGTTACTAGCTATCCGTTCCTTGTTTTTGTTTTGCGCAGGCCCTAAAAATTCAAAATTTGGTCAGGGTTGGAGAAAGGTTTGGTTTTCGGGGGTTGGGTCCTAGAATGCAACAGAGCAAAATTTTGAACGGAAGACATTCAATACAATACACATTTATTATATACTTACAGAATATGTACATACATATGGATAATTTATAAAAGAAAATAAAACACGTCATTGACCAGAAACCCGGACAATGAGGTGTTGGCTAACAATTATTTGGATGCATTTCTGTTATCTTTTGATGCAAGTGTAAAATATAAATTAAAATTATGCGCGTAATTACGTGTCATATGACTGCGCGAGTTTTATGTGTAGTCTTTCTTAATTGTTATGTATTTTATTTTATTTTATTATATTAAATGACCTTGTGAGATTTTACATAAATAATATTATATTTTAAATACAAATTAAAATGTATTAATTGTAAAGATATACATTTAAATCAATTTCATCGAAAAATATTGCTGTTGCGCTACCGGGATTCGAACCAGGATCTCTTTTACCATCAGAGGAAGGTGCATTACCAACTATGCTACAACGACAGTATTTTTAACGATACATTTTCGAAGCTTTTTACGAATACTTTTTCAAATTAATACATCTATTGTTCCATTATTTAAAAGCCAAGCCATCTACATTGTTTTTACGGAATCTCAAATCCGATAGCAGACGTTAGAATTAAAAATTCATTTTTATTAAATTTTGGACACACTAATATAACTTATGAAATACTGTCACTGTAGCATACTTGGTAATGCAAGGTGCATGCAATCGAAAAATATTGTTGTTGCGCCACCTGGATTCGAACCTAGATGTCTTTCCAAACGATGACAAATTTTCCGACGATATTTTAGCGACAAATTTTCGAACCTATATGTTACCTTTTTGATATTAATTCATTTAATCGTTCCTCTATTTGAAAGAGCCATCTACCTTATTTTTACGGAATCTCAAATACCTTTGAGTAATTTGATAGCAGACGCCAGAATTATCAATTCATTTTTATTAAATTTTGGACACATTGATACAACTTTATGCAGAATGTCATTTGTGTTATTTCAAAATTTTTTATACTATGTGAGCCATAGTAGGGAAACCGCAGAATCGACTTATATTCTAATCTTACAATAGATGGATGTATATAGTCTTACAATAAATTATGTTTGTAATTAATTACACTGTCAACACAAATCAACATTTTTCTACACAACGATATAATTCGTTACACATATAAATCAGATATAGGTTATTTTGCAAAGTAATACAGTAATTTATGTTAAATACTAATTAAATATATTAATTAGGAAGATATACATATAAAATCAATTTTAACGAAAAATATTGTTGTTACCGGGATTCGAACCTGGATCTTTTTCCAATGCGGGGAATAGAAATATATTTCGAGTACAACGACACTATCGTCGTCTATGAACTAAATTTGATATTCTTTCCCTGAAACAGCATAGATGTCACAATATGAATCTAATTATTTTTTAAAAATTATTTAAAGCAATATTTTTTATCTGAAAAATGGTTTAATACATTATACTTGAATATGCCTGAAAAATAATTTTTTATGTATTTAATACATTTACTCGAAATGTTTCCACATAATAACATATATACAACTTCCAAAAAATGGATAGATAAAGTGATCACTTAAACCAGCTGAAGACAGGTCGTAAGCCCTGTAATTACCCATACTGCCATATCTTTCCATTAAAATATAATAAAAAATAGTTTTGTCTGTATAAGATATCTATTATTTGTTTAATAAATCTAGTAATTGTGTGTTCTTGGCCATATTCAAATATTGCTAATTTTACACTAGTTTGAGTTCTTGTATTTCAAGACCGATCCGTCAATATTTTTGGCAGAGATCCATTTTATTAAACTAGGTAATTTTTTGCCTACCACCTCGGATAAGCGAGAGTTAGCGTAATAGTCGACTGAAAATATAAGAAATTAAAAATTTGTCGTTTATTTTTGAAATCATATTTAAAAAATCAAATAATGTACCTTTCAGCGTGTAATATTAACTTATAGAATAAGATATTGAGTAATGGAGAGAATGGGTTAAAATGGTAAGGTACTCGTAGGTGTATATAAATAGGGCGTATCTAAGCGAGCCTGTTTCAAGCGATAACAACAAACAAGAATAGCGCCTAAAGTTTTCATTTATTGTTAGCACTTTAGAACTGGCAAGGCTAGGGTAAGTAATTATAGGTAAGTTATAAGACTGAAATACGCAGAATTTATTATATAAGTATTCACAAATAAAAAACGTGCTTTTTCTTAATAATAATCATGTTTTGTAAATAAATTTTACAATAATCTTAATGAATGAAAAAGAAATACTAGGTACAGTGGTGCCGTAGCTTACGAGTTTAATTTATTCAGTGACTGAGGTCGTAACTCAAAATTATTCGTATGTCAAATCAATTTCTCTCATTGAAATTAATTGAAACGCCATGAATGCGTTTCTTGGTCCCAAAAAAAAATTGTAAATAGCTTCTTGCAGATTATTGACTCCGTCACTTACTTTTTGCGAGCTGCTTCTCCGTCAACTACACCATCAGCAGCTTCTCCATATTTTCATGGATAAATGTCTGCTGTTTAGAAATTATTTTTATGGCCTCGGTTGGCGTTATAGCTTTTATAGACTTTAATTAAATGCATTCAAATGCACTCACTTTCTCGAACCCACGGTTGGAAAAATGAAATTTACCAAAATACCGAGCATACGAATTGCGAGCACAACACTGATGCAACACTGGGATACTCGTAGGTCAAGTTACCACTGTATATAGTGATTTAAGAAGTGATTCCCAGTTTACAGAAGGTTAAGGCTATGTGCAATCATTACAGGTGTTTAGTAAATAAGTACAATACATACCTTGAGTTTTATCTCGCGTTTATTGCTTGCTACACAAAGTCCGGAAATTTACAGGTATATCAGTGTAAATAAGAATTATACATAAGAAGTAAATAATCAGAACAATTGTCATAGAACTAGAAAGTAGGTACTAGTTAATGCTGCCAACAGGCCTAGGAGACAGCACTCGGAGTAGCCAGCCATAGATCGCCAGCCTTCCATCAGCATACCGCCCTGTGACGGCAGTACGGTGAAATTCGTTTCTCAACATCGCGTCACGTCACATGTAGCATTGGCGCAGTGAGCATAGGTGGCGCCACCAGTCCACCTCAGGTATCTTGAAGAAAATCATGTAAAGCTTGAGTTGTTTTGAATAACTCGACCCCTCCTACGTAAAGTATCGTAAGTAAAAAATATCATTTTAGTATTTTGCATATATTATTAAATGACTGTAATTTTTAAAATATTACGTTTATTAGTACCTGTATCATAGAATACAATATATTTTTTAAAAAATCTGCCATCGAATGCATGCGAAATACTAGAATGATTAAAAATGTATTTTTTTACTTACTATACTTTACGTAGGAGGGGTCGAACTGTTTTATTAGAGATTGTCGAAAAAAACATTTTCGTAGAGCGTTAGAAATGATTAAAGATTAATTCCGAGTAAATGTACTTCACGTCACTTTACTTCACATGATAGTGTTTTTACACGATCAATTTAATTTTTCAAGCAAAAAGGCCAATAAAAGCACAATTGAAAACGATAAAAAAAATGTCTATAAAAAAGGTTATCGAGACTTCATAAACGCGAATAACGTTTTCAGAAAAATCAGCAAAAAATCTGATCAAGAAAGCGAGAGTACATACAAACGAAAAAGATTCTAGGCATGCACTTGGATTGGAGAACGCAGACGTTGTCGACATCAGAGACAGCAAAGAAAGGATAAAAATCGACCGTATCATATTTTTATTTTATAATTTACAGAGCATAATAATGACACAATCCATACATTATTATTGGATGGGGAGGTGCATATAAAACTTCAATGTCACAATTAGAAATCACTCAAAAAATAATAATAAAAATTATTCTAAAAAAAAAAAAAGATTGTCCAAGTATACAACTTTTTACAGATTTTAATATACCAAAAATAGTAGACATATACAAAAAAAAAATCAATAATTCAAATTTAATTAAATTTTAGAAGCGAATTCCGATCTACAAGATACAGAGATCAAATTGATATCCCAAAACTAAAATGTACCGCAACTCAAAATCAATATATTTAGCAAGGCATCATTTTTTTTAACAATCTCCCCATCACAATTAGAAAAATTACGAACAATCATAAATTAGTAACTGAAGTAAAAAAAATATGTACACAGACTAACTGAAACATAAATTAACTCGTATGTACTCCTTCTCTATACACGAGTCTTACTCTCATAGAGAAGAAACAAATGTTAAAATATATATATATATATCCACTGATTATTCAAATTGTATTACATTTTTAATATTAATAAAAAAAAAAAGAAACATGGTTTACTTTATAATTTAAAATATAGCACTACAAATTAAATGAAACGCCTATAAAGATGTACAGAAAAAAAACAATTTATCGAAAAAATATTTTAGTTGTTACCCTCATCTCATTCTCATCAAAAAAAATCTTGTTAGGTTTATTTTCCAGAAATATTCATTTTTAATTTTCGTTCGACTTATTTCTTAAAACATATCCTCGTATCAAGCTGTTAAATTATACATATGTACTCAAGTGGGTATGTATCATACGTATAATTGCTAACAATAATAATAACATACAATAATAAATAAAAAATTCTATGTGAACGAAAATCAGCTTATGAATACGAGCTTAAAGTTCTTAAATAGGTATTAATGTTTAAAATATTTCTAAACTTTTATGGCCCGTTTCAAATTTTAAGAGATTTTCAACTCTGAGATTCGAATTTTGCTCCCACGAGATTCTGCAGAGACAGCTTTCGACTTTCGTAGTTCTCGTGTACATACCATATCACAGAGATTCGAAGTCTTGTGTCTCCCTCACTTTACGCTTGTTAACTTTAGTCCATTAACATTTATGTTCCGTTCGTCAGTTGAATGAATTTGAACCTTCCCAGCAGCAGTTAAAATGTAAAATATGTTTGTAATTTAATGTATTCGAACTCGAGTTTTTATCTCTTTCTATCAATTTCAAGCTGATGAATTCATCTCCTCTGCCCTGACACACAGTTCTCGCCTTATCCACATTCATACATCTTCTCATACAAGCTCGCCGATTGGTGATGCTTCTAACAGAACCATCCTCCAGTATCTTGTTTACGTGATCATGCCAAGTCTCCCGCAGACGTCCTCTATTTCTGGTGCTATCAATACTCGGGTCATATATCTTTCTTACCATTTTCTCCTCATTCATCCGTTCTATGACTAACATCAGTTTAACATTCTTTCTTTATTTCTTCATTATTTACTCTGTTATTATACTTTTAAAATCAGCAATATTATTTTTGTGGTTAAGATTCATATTTTTATTTATTATCTTTGTTTTATTAACCACTAAATTGAGTTTAAATACATCTACCGGTTTCGAAAAATACTGTTATAAATAAATATAAAATTCTGAAAACCCACTATATTAAGTTTTTTTATTTTTTAAATAGATTTTTAAATATAGATTCTGTCAAAGAAACAATATATGTTTTAGTTAGTTATGACATCCTGAAGAAGAAAATGGTATTTTTTGAAACCGGTAGATGTATTTAAACTCAATTTAGTGGTTAATAAAACAAAGATAATAAATAAAAATACTTGGTTGTTAATAGATTTGCCATATACACGCCTAAGTGATCTCATTTCCACTGCATTCAGTCTACTTTCGTTCCTCTTCTATCAGCTCCAGGTCTCACTTCCATACATCAGTGTCATAACAACAAAATAAATTATTATTAATAAATAACAGTCAAATTAATTACACCCTATCCCGGAACTTAAATTTCTTAGGCTGTTTGTGGGGGATAGTGCCGTTAGATAAAAAAAATCGATCATCCCCGCTGGCTCCACGCGCACAGCCCTTGTTCAACGAATTGAAAAATTAATGCTAGTAAAACAAGTCATCCGAAATGGAAAGGCAGAAACCCCATTCCAAGTGCGAAGTATTCCGACTGTAGGGGTGAGCGCCGTCGCTCTAAAGGCATAAAACACGAATTACATTTGATACGGTGTCATAAATCTTGGGTAAAGTAATATTGACACTGGAGTTAAAATGTTCCGTTTTAGGCGGCATTTAAATGTTAAATAATGCGCTGTTGGTCATGGAATGAAGATAAAATTCAATGTATAAGTATACTGTGGATTATTATGAGATATTATTTCTCCAACAAAAAATGTTTTCTCTAATTTTGAATCGTGGTGTGCGCATAAAAAATCTTTTGTGCAATTTTAACACTCCCGTTCCGGAAAGGGGTACATTATACCCCCAAAAATCTTGTAAAAAAAGAGATGGTATTTATTGTAATTCTCGTAAATATGAAAAAAAGAATGCAACGCGCTAAAAATATATAATGATAAGATAGCAAAAAGTAGAGAAAATTATGTATTTCCATAGACAATCGGGACCATTTTATAAGGTAATTCCCTTTATTAGGTAACGGAAGATATGACGCACGTATTTGGATGAGTCGCGTCTGAGATCTCTTCTCTCGCTGAGCGCGCTACAGTGTGTTCCAGTCGCGCAGTCTCTTAACTGCTGTCGGTGTGTAATTTTATGTAATATTCTTGAAGTTTTTATTGAAAATTTTTAAGTTACCTCTATTATATTTAGTACTTATTATATGATATTACTATTCCTAAACTTATTCTCCAAAAAATTATATATTTTCTTTGATTATCATATAATATTTAATATCCTTGTACTCCATTTTACACCTTACGCTTTATTTGAATATTGTGACTTTTTCCCTGTTTATGTTTGTAATTTTAATGAAATTATTTATATTTATTTTTCTAAGTTATTTGCTATTAAGATTTATTAATTTTGATGAAATAAATATGAAGATTTTATCTTGTCATTTATACATCATTTTACTCTGTGATGAATGTAAAATATTAAAATTCTATCCCATTTGTACTTGTATGAATTTAAAAATAATCCCAATACTTTCATCCTACTTCTAGTTGTATGCATTTTAAAATAAATATTATAATATTGGACCGTAACTTTCGGAACACACATTTTTATAGCTCACGTGTGCGGTTTGTTCGCGATCGCGCGATACATCCAGTTACGTCATTCTGCTCGCGTAGCTCTCGTTGGCCAGGCGCTTGTGAGTGATAACATTTCGAAATTCTACGGTTTTTTATAAAATGACGACAAATTTAGCCTTCTTATTCGCCTTGTATAAAAAAATTAATTTAAATATGATAGAACATAGCCCTCGACCCGATTCCAGTACCCGAAGGTTAAGGACCAATACTATTATTTGTGTGCTAGGGAAGAAAATAAGAAAAACATTGCAATAACAGTATATACTATTTATTGGTAGGGGCTGGGTTGATCACATTACTAATAAATATATATATATTAAGACATATAAATAAGTCAATGAAAAATGATAGAAAGCAACAGAGGTGGAGGTAGAAATAAATTATATTTATATTTATTATCTTTGTTAAATTTAGGGTCGAATTATTTTCCATTTCTAATGTAAATTGTATTTTATTATTAAATTAATTAATGTAATTTAAAAATGTAGTTAGTTGACGTTGTGAACCTGACCATATACATAATATATCATCCACATACCTTTTCCACAACAAAACATTTTTAACAAAGGAGAATCACAATCAAAAATATTCCTCTTCAAATTATCTACAAAAATATTTGCTATTAGTGGACTTGTGGGTGCTCCCATAGGAAGACCCACAAATTCAAATTTTTTTCCTAAAAATATTCGAGTAAATTTGTATTAAGTAACAATTTGAGTTAGGAACAAAATTTTTTTTTTAAATAGATTCTGGTAAAGAAACAATAATATTTGTTTTAGTTAGTTATGACATCCTGAAGAAGAAAATGGTATTTTTCGAAACCGATAGATGTATTTAAACTCAATTAAGTGGTTAATAAAACAAAGATAACAAATAAAAATATGAATTTTGACCACAAAGTTAATATTGCTAATTTTAAAAGTAGAAATAAATTATATTAGTGTAACTTCAGAAAGTGGTTCAATGTCCAAAATGTTTATGATCTTATACTGGATAGATCGACATACTGCAATATGGTTGTCAACCTTCGATAGAAGGCGGTACAAGATCGTATCGGTATCTCTTCCCGGGTAACTGTTCCCTCAAGCAACCGTTTCACTAGTAACTGTTACTTTGGCAACTGATAATTTAGAAAATAAGGTAACTGCGGATAATAAGGCCTAGCTAAGAGAGATTTGAAATAAAATGAAAAATACTGCAGATAATCAATAGTTTTTATTACTAACTAGACTTTCAGTATCATAGGAACAAATTACGAGTATAAATTAAAATGTTAACTTCTAACATATGCAAGAACAAAAATTTAAACCTTTTGAAAAACAATGCAGATTGGCTTTATTATACTTTGGTAAGGTAATATGTCCTACTGCTGTAACATATATAAATATTCGAATTACAAACTACCATATATTTTGTAATTAAGATCAAAAATAAAATAATTAATGTTATTTTACAATGAAATCTTTCTAAAACACGACAATTTGTCTAGCTCAACCACCATCAGGGCTCTTAAAGGTATTGTAGGAGTTGAGGTTGTATGTTGAAGTTAATTAAATATATGTTTGACTCGAGACTGTGTCAGAAGGTTACGATGCTGTGAGACTGAAGTTTCTAACCTTTTCATGTCTCACGCGTGTCGGCTGTGTATCGCAATGTAGGGTATCTGTTGGAACTAGAGCAGGGTATATAAATGAAAGAGCACTGACAAGGTTTCGTTTATTGAGGATATGTATTGCTACAATTTAAATACGCGGTTTGAATACTCTGGAGTGGCTCGCTGGAGATGTTATCGAGTAGCGATGCTAGTGTTGGGACGGCCTGCGAAGTAGTGATGGCCTGCGAAGTAGTGAATGGCCAGTACCTGTCTCTGGTGCTTAATGTTAAATTGTATTTGCTGATTGGTTGTTCTGGTTCGAGCCCTATATGGTTCATGGGTACGTCATCAGTGTGGCGCGTGCAGGGTCACCACAGTATCAAGATCTTCTTCTGATAAACCAACGCACTCCTCGTGATACTATTTGCATATGTCTCATATCGGCAATCTTATCCTCCTCACAACCGTGAAGATACCATCCCGTTTTCATCTGCGAAAAATCAGCATCCTTTCTAGTATCATATGTTGCACATTTCTTTTTTATTATTATTCATAGGCCTTAATGCCCGCAGACACGAAAATAAAAAAATGTCTTAGAGGATAAGAAATTTGACAGTAATATTCAACTAGAATAACAAAATGCATGAATTATAGAGGAGATAGAGCATAAATTTACATAGTTTACTGTAATATTATCTAAATTACTTTCATACTTTTAAAATAAGCAAAGTTATCTTTGTGGTTAAGATTCATATTTTTATTATTTATCTTTGTTTAAATAACCACTAAAATGAGTTTAAATACATCTACCGGTTTCGAAAAATACAAATATATTTTTCGAAACCGGTAGATGTATTTAAACTCATTTTAGTGGTTATTTAAACAAAGATAAATAATAAATTACTTTCGATTGTTTCTGACAAATTTTTATTATTATTACTGACACTATGAGGCCGCGATCAGGAATCAGCTTGTTTACGCTTAATGTATGTTTGTAAGTAGTGTGTGTATTTTAAATATGATTTTTGTTTCTTAGGCTTTATTACCCGACAGGCCTTATTACCCGCATGTACCTTAATTAACTTTGTATAAACCACTTTAATTATACTAATTCTCTATTTGGACGAAGACACGGTGGTGCT
This sequence comes from Eubasilissa splendida, assembly GCA_031772225.1. Classification (NCBI taxonomy): domain Eukaryota; kingdom Metazoa; phylum Arthropoda; class Insecta; order Trichoptera; family Phryganeidae; genus Eubasilissa; species Eubasilissa splendida. The sequence goes on from CM062856.1 coordinate 20,986,174, forward strand.
GATACCGGTTGACATAAAATTAATCATTCATCAACAGTTTACATAGACTTTGTTATTTTCAAAATTAATAATTATAATATTAGACCGTAACTTTCGGAACACACATTTTTATAGCTCATAGCAAAAATTATCCTTTCATTAAAAAAATGTTGCAGATATATCACGGCATCACCGACAACTCATTAAGTCAGTACAGATGTAGAATTGACTGTAATAAATATTTCACTGATAATTAAAAATATTGGTGTTTTAAATAAATATTTTTTTATCGATAAGTTAAGCCAATGTATATAAGTGAAGTGACTTCATAACATGTGTGCATATCTAAACCTAACATAATAGACGACATCTAAAACACTATGTGGCCCATATAAGTTTTAAGCTTATGATTAAGCTGCGATGATTTTTACAAAAGTCGCCAAATTTCACCTGGATACGTTTTTGCTAAGTGAGACATCTATTTTTTTCCGATGGAAAACAAATCTTTGAGTAGAAACTGCTGGGTATTAAAACTCTACCGGCAAAATAATGACTGTATTTTTTTTCTGCATTTTCAAGTGCTGATTTCGTCAATTTTATGTCCTTCGTCAATTTAAATGCCATTTTATAATCCACGTGTGGTTCAAAATATTAATTACTGGACGCAGTAAAAAAATTAACATAACAAATTCAATTAAGTAGTCCACGTTGATTGCTCAGAAACCTGCGCGGTAGAGCATGTACGTAGTAAATACATGTAATCCACATGTTCTTTTAAGAAAACCGCGTGGACTCGACATAATGACATTTGGTCGATAGGCGCAGTAAAAATGTAGATATATAATATATCGGCGAATTCTCGGAATATTTCATATGACTTATGCACATCATATTTAAACACATTCGTAACTGATTAAATTCCTATTTTTTTCTATGTAAATTTTCGATATCGTAAATTTACGAAAAAAATTTTTTTTTTAAGACAATAGATATTATACCTATATAAGTATAATAGTAACAATGTACTCCTATTATTATGTATAACTATATGTTTACCTATTATGAAAAAAATGCTGATATTATACAATCTAATAGATTCATCTGCATGTATTTTAAAATAACTTTTGATTTTAAATAAATTGTCAATTTTCAGAAAAACAAAATTTATTGTTTGTCGCACACAACATTCTCGCAGAACTCATCAATGCAGGAAGGGAGACGTATAAGCCTTATTACATACTGTGAAGCCTGTTTCATTATCTTCCGCAATATTAGAAAGGATTTTCCGCCCGTTTCCGAGATTCCTAGATGACGCGAGCAGTAAGCGCTTACATTTTGTCAGAAATAATCTCGTACGAAGCATGCACTCCTTTCTTCTGAACGGTTTCCTGGTTTACCTACTATCTACTTGACATTATTTTAAATATAATAATATGATATATACCAGTGGCGGTCGGTGACTATTTGTAGAAGGGATGCTGGTTAATAAGTTTATACCTACTGTCAAATGTACAAATATAACATTTAATCGAAGGAAATGCGTCACACAAACAAATTACTCAAAACAATCCACTCGCTTCGTAATATGAATAATATTTTGTGCTTTATACTAATAAGCATTAAAGTCGTTTTTTGTTCGTTGGATGCTGTTAACGAATGCGTATTCAGTATTCGAAGTCCTTGATCGGCAGAACTGAATGTCGAATACTTTCAAACTTTGCGGATACAGAACGAATGATAGAATCCACTGGTACTGGTAACTGTGTGTTTACGCGATTAATAGATGTTCCGTGTCACAGTGTGTGTTATGACTGGTCTCTAATCTTTGACTTGAAACAAAATGTCCGAAGTATTTTGACTCTAGAACACAAGGGATGCGGAGCATTCAAAGCATGTATGAAGCGACCGCGCCTGATATATATGTACTTGTTCTATTGTATTACATTGCATTGTTTTATATTATAAACTTCATTACAACAAAAGCAACTATATACGAACACTCAGGAACCTGTCATAGAGCTAGTTGATTGGCAATATACAACATCAAAAAAATCTGTTTATAATAATATCACTATTTAAATAACTGAGTAGCTTGTTGGTCTAATGGTTAAGACGCTGGCCTAGTGATCAAGTGGTTAGGGGTTCGCGCCTCGTTCGACCAGCAAGTTAGTCCTATTTTCATAGCACGAGTGTTTAGCTTAGTTTGAAAATAGTAAGAATATTGATGTGACACGTAACTGTGTTCGCATATCTATTTTAAAAAAAAATTGTAAACTGGTGTAAATATGAATTTCTTGAATTTAAAACTATTATTTTTTTCAAAAAAATACAAAAAATCTATTCTTTCATAGAAAGCAATCACTTTGTGGTATGATATATTAGATTAAATAAAATAATAATCACTTTGTATGAAACTACGAAATATATTAAACGTCGAACGGTTTCGCTTATCTCAAGCTTCATCAGGACGTATTTGAAACTAACCATAAATACAAAAAGAGTGCACTTATATTTATATAAAGAGGGAGATAGAATATAAAATTAAATGTGAAAGAGAGAGACATAATACATATATAGTTAAAAAGAATATCAAGGGAGACAGAATATAAAATTATATGGGAAAGACGGAGAGAATTGATTTTGTTGTGGATATATGTTCCCTTTAAAGTAAATTTAATATCCATCAACACTGTATTTTCCCCTCCTTCGTTCCGTAATGTTCCGTCTATTTGTATATGTATTATGTCTCTCTCTTTCGAAAATAATTTTTCATGATCACATGTCTAGTTAATTTTACTATTTAATAAACTCAGAAGAATATATTTCTGTGTTTAGTAACAGAATTAGACAATTTATATAACACCTTAAGGATAAAAATTTCACCTTTAGGGCGCTCTTTGGTGTAATGGTATAATAATCAAGTGTGTAGAATGAAAGGAAGTATACTAAGAACCACTACTAGAGATGAAAAAAGAAACACGAGTTAGAGCGCCGATCAGGATGAAAAATGTCATTGTCACTTCTAAAAATCGTAAATTACAATGGGCGGGAGCTATATTGCAAGATGCACGTATTATATAATCGATGGACTAATGGTATTCACGGGACAAACTAATGGCCTTGTAGACGCCCAAAGTCACGAAGCAGTGAGGCATTGAAATGAGATGATTTTCACCACATTTTTAGTCATAATTTTAATTGGTATATCTAAATGGAATCGAAACACAAGCGGTTTGTATTTCGGTATCTATTTTTGTTAGTTCAGGTCCAAAGTAAAGAAACTAAGGAAACATTTTTTTTTTAAGAGTACTATTGTAAAGTTTCAGTTTTTCAGCACATAGTTCTGTGATATTTTAATACAAATTAAATGTATCGATTAGAAAGACATACAGATAAAATGAATTTATCGAAAAAATATTTTGTTGCCACCGGAATTCGTTCTCCTTAAAAATATATAAGTTGTATTAAATATTTCTAAAATTTAATAAAAATTTATTCATTGATTCAATCTGGTGTCCCCTATCAAGTATTACTCAAAGCTATTTGAGATTCTCCATGTATGTGAAGTAGAGATTGCTTTCAAAAAAGTGTAATAAGAGATGTATCTATTTGAATCATGTTTCAAATCCCGGAGGTGGCAACAAAATATTTTTTCGATAAATTGATTTTATTTGTAAATCTTTTTAATTGATACATTTAACAATATTTTGAGTATGTTCAAATATTTGTAGAAACTAACTACTGGGTTTTATCCCCTGGGATATTGTCATCAAGATTAAAATTATGGTCAATAGATGGCGACAGCATAATTGGTAATAAATAAGTGAAATGTTCCATCTTGATTTAATATATACAACTTCCAAAAATTTGATAGATGTGGTAGCGTGGGTAAATAGGCGAACGTTACATTGTGTAAAGTGATCACTTAAGCCATCCGATGAGAGGTCGTAAGCCCTGTAATGCCCAAGACTTCCATACTTTTCATATAAAAATAATAGCTTCGTCTCTGTGAAACATCTTAATCTTGATACATTTAATTTATATTAAGATAACTTTGTTTATAAAAAAAGATAATCAATATCAAAAAAATATGACATAACTCACATAGTTTAAATGAGACAGAAAACCGAGCGTCGCCGACTCACCCTTCACACTCTTCATATGCTCTTCACGCTCCGCAATCTTCTATACTCTTCCTTTTCTGTCCCTGACAACCACGCGTTTTATTCCAACATCACCAAAAGCTTACACAGTTTCAATAATTTACTGTTACAATTCTTAAACAGCAAAAAGATTATACAGGTAGATGTAAATATAATTAATAGTTTTTTTAAAAAATATTATGTGTAAAAAATAACAACCCTTTTTCCTGCTCACAAATACAGACTCTTTCCATTGTGTTTCTCATTACCGTACGAAAGGTTTGATTAACCTTTCACTGGAATAGAAAATAGGCATTTCAATCTCCAAGTGATGCTCCGTAACCTACAAAAAATAAAATAAAAAAGATTACAAACGAACAATGGCTTTCTCAAACCTTTCAGTCTTTCAATGGGCACCCTTAAAAATGTTCAATTAGTGGAGATTAAAGTTGAAGTAAAGTCTTTAATGGTATTATGAGAAATAGAAGCTATCACGCAATGTTGAATAATTAATTTAAAGAAATTGTTATGATATCAAATCATAACATTTTTTATAAGCCAGTGATTTTGTAAAAGTGAAACATTTCTTTTAACAAGCGTATTTCAAAGTTAAATTGCCTATAAAATATGAAATTTCGGTTACATCCAAAATTTATTTTCTTCACAAGCTCCTAAGCTCTGAGATGATCTTGAAAGCTTTTTATTAGAAGATTATACTTTATGTAAACGTCTCCATTTAGTGTACCTATCTTCTACCCACGTGTGGCGCTCAAACTTTTATTAAATTTCTGCGTTTTTTTGTTGATTAAATTTTTATTTAATATTAAATATTTTTTTCATTCAACTTCTGAAATATACCGCATTACTACATCTTATGGTATTTGGTCCTTTATCGTTGTAATTATATAGGCAAGACCTTATTAAAAGCCATACTTCAAACAGAGTTCAAGTAACATGAGATCTAGGCAGAGGCGCTTTAGAAAAAATGGAAGCCCAATCGATGTTTCTAAAAATATAATATATAAATCATGTGGCTCCCATAATGATCAAAGAGTTTTTTTTTATTCTTTTAAATGGGAAAAAAAACTTCAACATAAAACTTGTAATGGGAATTTTTACGAAAGTTTGCAAGGTAATACAATTATTATTTTTTGGAAACGCACACTAAAATAAATTTAAATTTATTGAAATTCTGCTTTAACGCTATTATAATCCAGAGATTTATATTGACAACATATTCTAAATTTACGTAAAAATATTTAAAAAATCTAGACTATGTTTATAATTTGAAAACATTTATTTTATCACAGGGTCATGATTATATTAAAATAAATTAAAATCTAATATGTAGAACCAGGGGCGTGCATTGCACACAAGCAAAAAAGCTGTGCATTACTAAAAATTCAAGGAAATAAAAATAAATTAAATAATCTTTATGTTATGAAAAGACCCTATAAAATCTAGCCGTTATTAGCCGGATTAGCGTAACCTTGTCTATGACGTAACCCATGTCTAGCCGTGTGTTATTTGCGAACCATTTGTAACAATTTCATGTGCATTCTGCTCCGCAATTTGCTAGCACTTAAGTCTTTAATGAACCTAACTTGTTTTTTCCATCCCAATTGTACTGAACTAAGTATTTTTTACTGAATTTATGTTGGCATTTTTATCTGTGCTGCCGTTTTCGAAAGGGATTAATTCTTACTGAAAACTGCGTAGAATAGATTATTTATCATCTGTCAAGCGAGCGAATTTGCGTTTTTCAGGATATTGTTAAGTTAGATATTAAATTAAATGTAAAAATAAAAATATAAAAATATGAGTTTCGACTATGCTGACTTGTAAAGCTAGTTAATTAATTAAATGTTTTTGAACACAATGAAAGATTTTAAATCCGCTGTTGGAAAGAGAAATCGTAGAAAATATTTTATACAGAGTACGGTACCGAGCAGTAAAAAAACTTGCCTATTTTAAAGTAATAAATTAACAATTATAGTCAATTTTGAAATTGATTGAATTACTTGTTTTCATAATTAAAAATAATCTAACAATTTTTTGATACGTAGTATACCTACCTATTGTACACATAGTTAGCATCGTCGGCAATAGTATAACCTAATATTGTGCCTACTGCACCCCACTATGTAGAATAGTAATTTCCAGGTATATTTCTGTTAGATTTCAGTTTGTTGTTCAGATGTTGTGTGTAACAATTGCCATGTTGCAACGCTGAAAAAAAAAATTAAATGCATTCATAAACATTAAAAATCATTCCCCATATATTCATACCAATACAATAAAACAAATCAGTAAAAAACCTAGCGCGTGTTCGCCAGATGCAAAAAATAATATTATATCGATCATGAACTGGCGCCCTAGGGCAGGCGTCCATTTAGTCGAATCCATGAGCCGGCACTGGAACTAGCAATAATGGTTAGAACCAGTGAAAAGATGGCGCGCTTTCAAATGTAATGATATATCTACTCTTATATTAAATCTAAAAAGTAATCTGACAGACGGCGCCAAAAATATCACCACTGATGGTCACCACCGATGTCGGCAGAATACGTACATTTATAATAATATATAGGTCGCTCCTCCGTAAATAGCATGGAGTGATTTATTTAATGCCTTTATGTTATTAAAAAACTTTTTCTTTATGTTGCATCCTGTGTTGAATATAAATAATATGCCAAAGACCGCCTTTCAGAGCGCTTAAGAAAATAAGTATTTTAAATGTGTGTTGAATTTCAATTTAAAAAATGTCTTATCAAAAGATTGCTTCAGTACATTTTTAAACTATATTTGGTCTGGTAACATGGTGTTCGATCTTTATAACATGATTCTATGGATCGCCGATCGCCGTCTTGCGCAAATGTGCAAATCGTGCAAATGTGCAAATCGTTTCTCTCCGTTACCTACCTGTTACCCCCTCTCTTATACCCAGAACACGAACTTTTTCTGTGGTATTCTCGATGGTTATAGTCCAGCTGAAAAATTTAAGTTAACAGCTATCGTTTACCATTGGGTACGTTAGGCAGTAAAAACTGTGTGAATTATCGTACTGCTCTATGGGTCTGATAGTTATGTACTGTTTGTGTATTCGGTATCTCACTGTGCGAAATCTATACATCTTACTATTGTGCATGGTGCTTGTATGACACTTGGCGCCATCACTGAAGTGTGTGTTCAAGAGTACTTTGTACGGAACGACGTTAATTTGTTGATTAATTGGTCCAGAAGTTTTGGATGACAAACGCCTAACTTTCAAAGTGCTGTGCATCTTTAGTTTGTCGTTATCACCTGAAGATGGACGCCCAGAATCTTCTTCATATTGAAGGCTCTCGTCAGAATATCTATTTTCAATTTCAATAACAGATAAAACTTGAATATTAGACTTTCAAAAATTTTGCAGAATCCAAGGATTGTCATTTTTATCATCATCATTTTCATCCCCTACATTCTTAGAGGGTGTCGATAAGGAGTTTCCATCTTTATTCGCCAGACCTAATCTATCTTGCTGAAAAATCAGCAGCAACTTAGGATGTGTGGTTTCGCTGGTTGCCTTCCCCTCGGAATTGTTAAGAAGGCACATCTTAGTAATCTTTTGGCATTCGCAATACGTGTCCAAGCTACCGTAATTGAGATCTTTCTACATGTAAAAGTAGCGACTCCATGCCGAGTGTTTCCTTTATCTCGTCCCTTTTTGGTCTAATAATTATTGGACCGATAATAATGCTGCTCCACTAAGGTAACTTCATTTCTGCAGCCTGAATTTTTTATTTAACTCGAACCCAACAGATATTATTATAAAATAATTGTTATATTAGTTTGGGACTTATATTTATATATTAATGTTCAGTGCCTCCCACCTTTTCCTCCCTTCTCCGCCGCTAGCGAGCGGTCAGTCGATCGGCGACCTTGAATCGGAACAGTTACGCGCTGTTATTAACCTCGAAGGACTCCGTGAGTCAATGTTTGTCGAGTAAGTCGACCTTTGGCGAAATAGTGATAAAATTTTATAGTCCACTGCATCCGTAGGTGATCAACCCAGGAGAAGCAAAATGTACGCGTAAGCCATGATTAGCTTTATTTATTATTTTGCCTTAAAACGTAATAATTTAGTAAAGATTTACTTTTACCGGACGCCCGTGACGAAATCTTTTCCCTAGCGCACTTTATGTGGATTGGTCACCGGTGTGCAGTGGACCGTGAAGTCAGTAGAAAGGGTGGAAAACGGTTGTTGATTTGGGATCGCGGATAAAAATAAAATTTGGGAAATGTACCCGATCCCATGACGACAAACGCTTTGGCGCAATAAAGGAAAAATATATTTAGTACAGTATTTATAAAAAAGAATTATCAGTAAGGGGTAGGTTTGTAACAGAAATGATAAAGAAATTAGCAATATTTAAATATGTCCAAGAACACACAATTACTGGATTTTTACCTACAAAGGCACTGTTAGTATCAAATATCAGATATCCCATAGAGGCAAAGATATTTTTTATTATATTTAATGGAAAATATATGGATGTATGAAGTAATTACAGGGCTTACGACCTGTAATTACTATTAAAATTCACCAATCTCCACATTTTTGAAAGTTATATATATGTTAGTATGTGGACTCGCTTCAAGTACCACTACACCATCGCCATCTATGGACCAAATTTGATATTTCATTTTTACCTTTTTTTAAACAGCATATATGTCATCACTATGAGAATCAGATTTTTTTTTAATTATCAAAAATGAGTCACACAAACAAATTCCTCAAAACAATCCGCCCGCATCGTGATATGTATGCTATTTTGTTTATTATACTCATAAAATTAAATTAAATTATTAAAGTCGTTTTTTGTACGTTGGAAGCTATTAACGAATGCGTATACAGTATTCAAAGACCTTTACAGGCAGAATTGAACGTCGAATACTTTCAAAGAATCCACTGTTGCTGGTATCTGCGTGTTTACGCGATTCGCAGATGTTCGAAAGTTGAGAATGTATGTACATGTATTTCGACTCGCTCCGTGCGCGCGCTATGTCGTAGTGTGTGTTAGGACTTGTATCTAAAGGATGAATTTATTAGCAGCAGTGCTGTTTTCGACTAGAAACAAAATGTCCAAAGCTTTATGACTCTAGAACACATGGGATGCAGAGCATCCAAAGCATTTATGAAGCGACCGCGCCTGCCGTGGACACGGGCCATTAGAATGATTCCAATAAACACAGCACTACAGTATAATTCGGATCGTTAAGAGTCGCTTCCCACGTCGTTACACTTGACACTGATGTATGTATATTTTTTTACCGACGGCTATACCAGGAATTCGAACATTTTAAAATTGAATACCGAGATAATCAACGAAACTACATCCAAAATATTTTGTTCCGAAATGGGTAGGCTTGGTTATATATAAAAATTCTGCCAATCAAAATCTTTGGCAGTTGTTAGTGAGTTCCATAGTTTAAAACAAAATTAGCTGCTAATTTTTTATCTATTCTATAACCATGCACGAGAATGAAGTAAAAATAAAGTAAAGAACATTTCGAAAGAATGTGTATATTTTTATTAATTTTCTACTAGAAACGAATTTTCTGCATGCTATTAATAATGATAGTATTTACTCAAAAAATGTTGAAATTCAAAATTAAATTTATCCAAAAAATTTAAGTATGTAAAGAATCATTATTGTCGACTGCACTGTGAATGGTAATCCTCCGCTTACCTAGGATCGTTCGATGAGCAAAAGCTCTCATATCAGTCCTTGTCGTTCGCCGCCAGGTTGGCATTTTTTCTCTACAAGGCAACTATACCATGCTGCAGTGTAGCTTTGCAGCAATGCAACCAGCAAAAAACCTTTATATTTATTAAAATTAATATACAGAGCAAGAATATATAAACAATTGAAGACAAAATAAAAATATTCAAGTTATTGGACTGACATACAAGAACCAACCATTATCCGTTAACCTTTTAAATTCAATGATAGCGTTAACACGCCAAACTTACGTGTTAATACGCATTTTTGAACATTGCAAACCTGCAGGGATTAAAGTCACATTTTAAATCATTTTGCTACCTATGGACGACAGGTCCCAGCTTTTGATAGATAAGTCAAGACCCTTAAAGCCTAGTCTTACCTTATGTGGTGTCTTCCATTTCAAATAGAGTTGGCAGTTAAAAAGTTAATGCAGCCGACTGCATCAAACGTTCACCAAGCATCCTTGTCTCGAGAAAAATCTCTCTAGTCCTGAAACCTGCAATCTCTCTGTGTCTTCTTCACTGTATCTGGCCATCTTAACCTTGCGGAGCCAAGTAGTTGAGTTCAGGCCGAGCTTCCGCTCGAGAACTTTTGGAGAGTACCAGAGTCGTTTGTCACAACGTCTGTCGTTAACGTTTGTCTTATCGACCACACGTTAAAAGGTCTCTGAGTTAGTACAATAAAGTCACGATTTCTTAATTTTATTTTCAAATTATCGGATGACATTTTCTTGTTTTTCCGTAAGGTCTTAAGTCTCGCATCCATACCATCGGCTTCTCAGTGTTATAGAACCTGAATTTGGTCTATCTGGTTAACTGTTGGGACCTGAAAAGATTCTGTAGCACGAAGTGGGTAAAGTTTTCGCTCTTAAACCTCTCAGCGAGTTCTAAAGAAAGGTAATTATTTTCGGGTATGTTGGTTTCATACAATTTCATTAAAAGTAATTATCAAATAAGGGTTGTTGCCTAGTGATCTTAATTTACTTGAAATGCTCAGATATTTGATTTTCGCTAAGTTCGAAGGGTGAAAATATTTGACAGTTTAATTTTGGTTTTTCCAAGAACCGCTAGATCGTTAAAACAATACCCCTTACAATTCATGAAGTGCATGAACAGTTTTTTTTATGATTTACACGTTGGGTTGAGTTAGTTGATTCTTTATTGTGGAACTTTATCGAAAGGTATTAAATTAACGCATTGTAAAATAATCATTGTAATAGCAAACATTTGTCGACAGGTTCGGCAATGAGTTCGGAAAATTCCGTTTTGAATCACCATTACTGGTTTAAGTATCCCATAAATAGTGGAATACCGTGCCGTGCACGTAACAAGTCCGTTTTTCTTACGTCAGGTAAGGTTTCTTGGCTAAGCCGATATTAGACACCCGGGTCCATATATCAATCGGCTTAAACTGAGATCAGTCCAATACGATCAGGATTACGGTACCCAGGGTGTCTTAATCAAACGGTCCATCGTGTCGAGATCACATTATTTATCCTTTCAATGATTCTCCTTCTTCTTACAAGACTTGTGAGATCACAGATTGTGTATATTTTAAATAATTAATCATTTGTTATGTTAATATGTATAAGCTAGCAAAATTATATCATTAATACAAATCAACTATCATGACAATGCAACTTCACAACAAAAATGTGTTCTTAAAAATAAAAAAATATATATAAATATATTAATTAGAAAGATATACATATAAAAAAATATATTAAATATGAATTAAATATATTAATTAGAAAGATATACATATAAAATCAATTTTATCGAAAAATATTGTTGTTGCGCCACCGGGATTCGAACCTGGATCTCTATCCTAACCGGGGAAGGTGCATTATCCAACTATGCTACAGCGACAATATTTTTAGCGACAATTTTCAATGTAATTTTCAATGAAGTTGTATCAGTTTGTCCAAAATTTAATAAAAATGAATTGATAATTCTGGCGTCTGCTATCAGTTTACTCAAAGGTATTTGGGATTCTGTAAAAATAAGGTAGATGACTGTCAAATGATGGAACGATTAAATGTATTAATATCAAAAAGGTAACATATAGGTTCGAAAATTGTCGCTGTAGCATAGTTGGATAATGCACCTTCCCCGGTTAGGAAACAGATCCAGGTTCGAATCCCGGTGGCGAAACAACAATATCTTTCGATAAAATTGATTTTACATGTATATCTTTCTAATTAATATATTTAATTCATACTTAAAATATCACAGACCGACTGTTCTGAATAATTACAGCTTCACAATAAGAATGTGTTCTTAAAAATAAAAAAATATATCGTTCATCGAGAGTCTAAAGACGTAAAAAAATGATTATTTTGGTATTATAAGATAAATACCACAGAAAAAAATCGTTGCTGAATTAAAATTGTACATTCAGGCAACATTCAGAAAACTGTCACATTAAATATATAACGTGGCTTGAATATCTTTGGCAACATAAAACAATTAAAATAGTAGATGCCATCGAGAACAAAACTTTAAAAGATAAAATCGTGATATATTGCAGTCTGTAGTCTTGTGGGAATATTGCCAGGTAACAAATATTTGGTGACCCCATTTTGTCAATATTTTTCAACATTCTTGGTCCAATGTAATATTGTCTAACGAAAAGTATACATCTTCATTTTTTTGATGTTTTATATCAACGACTGTTGGCATGTTCTATTGAATACAAAATATCAATAAATATTAAATTTCTGTTCACTGAATAACCGTGTCGCCCGTTTTTAAAACAAATGTAAATATTTTGCAAATGTTTATAAAACACTTGTAAATAGTAATACAAATGATTTATTATGGTATTTGATAATAGTGTGACCTCCCTTCATTAACATTCGCCAACATCGGACGATTAAACATGATTCCCAGGTCAGCATTTGATCGTTGTTTAATTAAATAAGTATTTAATCAAAACCAGCGAACGTAAAAATAATTAGCAATATTTGAATATGTCCAAGAATACACAATTACTGGATTTTTACCTACAAAGGCACTGATATTAAACAAATATCAGATATATCATAGAGACAAAGGTATTTTTATTATATTTAATGGAAAACATATAGAAGTATGGGGTAATTAGTTCTATAGGCTTAAGACCTGTCTTCGTAGCTGGCTTAAGTGATCACTTTATATATATATATATATATAAAGTTCACAAAATTCTCAGCCCTCAAACTCCACATTTATCAAATTTGTATATATGTTAGTATGTGGACTCGCTTCGAGTACCACTACACCATCACCATCTATGGACCAAATTTGATAATTCATTTTTCCCCTTTTTTAAGCGATTTATTTTTTTATTATTATCGATACCTATTACTGATATACTTCCAGGATTTTAATAATTAATGTTAAACCATATTAACTTTGCGTATACAATCCTTAATTTATTGAAAAATGATATTATTATACACACTATTATGACGATTTTTTCCTCATCAGAAGAAACAATCTATTTAACTCAAATAGGCCTAATACTAACAAGATATACAGGTTGTCCCAAAAGTCAACGTCATCTCTTGAAGGGCTGATAAACTCATGACTGACCAGAATATCAAAATATGATCTTATTAAAAAGTCCTTGGTTTTCGAGATATTGGCACTTTTATGAATTTCATGAAAATCGACTCCTTAAATCAGTTTTTTTATAATATAATTTAATTTTTGTTACGCAACCATACATATACCTGATATTAATCGCAGTCTAAAATAAAACTAATAGTGCTATATCTTTGGAAAAAAAACATTTTCTGCCGATTCATGAGTTCTTACTTTTCTTTTAGTTATCTTCGACTCTTCACACTGTAAACAAAAATGCACCACGCTAACCTGAAAAGTTATTTTAAAAAGTTGCTTATTTAGTTTAGTTTTTATAATGGTATTACATTTGATACATTAATCGAAAATAAACTAGTGAATCGGGCAAAAATGTTTTTTTAAAATTATTTTTATCTGTGATTAATAGCAGCAAAAATTAAAATCTTGGAATATGGAATTTTGTAGCTGTGTCACTCAAATAACTGATCTAATATCATTTAATCACATTTTGATATTCTGGTCAATCATGAGCCCTCCAAGGGACGGTTTTGACTTTTGGGACACCCTGTATGTTGTTGACCTGTTGTAGGTCTCCATCTTTATAAGGTAAGATTTTTAATAAACCTTACTTTGCGCCTATCCTGTTGTTAGTGTCATGTATATATGTGTCAATAATAATAATAATATGAATTATATTTTTTAATTAAATTATTTGATTTTTTTTTACTTCTTACTGTTTTTTATTTATTTATTTAATACTTACAGCCCAGTGGGTCAAAACAAAACAACATTTAGCGGTGGTTTTGTTTTGTGTTCAAGTTTTTGGTTTTTCATCGTTTTGTGGGATTTTTAATAAATATTTCATTTAAATTATAATTTATGAAATAGTTGATGTGCCGTAATGTTTTGCTAAATAATCTAAAGTTAAAATTAAATAAATTATTACGAGGGGGGGGAGGGGGGGGGGGAATAAATGTACATATTTCACAGCAAAAATACTATCGTCCATGAACATGTGATCTACTCGTTGGAACCCGACGCAGGGTGTGTCTTAAACTTACAGGTAGGCGCAACGCCCCTCAAATAATTATATTACTGGCATTGTTTAGTGGTCGCCAGATGAAAATAAGTCAAAACAAATACATGGACGCATACTTGGTATTCTTTGTCTACCCGCTCACAATGTTGACAATATATGTTTCGGCGTAAGCGCTGAGATTCAATCTGACTGTCTTAGGTCAGTTTTTGAGCGTGTTTTCATATTTTTATCTATAACTCATTTGAAACTCGTTCGATAACATTTATTTGTATCTCAAATTATTTGAAAATATTTAATAAAAGATTAGCTAGAAGGAAAACAGCATTAAACGAATATTTGTAGCGTAATTCATATTTTTACAAACACCCGGGTCAAGTCTGACCCACCACCGCAGAGTATGTGTTAACATGATCTTGACCTACAGCTTCTATTGTAGGTACATATCTACAGGTTCATAAATGCATTTAATATAGGCACTTGCGAAAAATTGATTTTTTTAAACTGCGTTTTACAATTTATCATAATATTTTGAATGAACAAATCCCAATGTGTGAGTGTGGTGCCGAGGAGGAAACGGATCTATTGCGGATCACAAGTTTTTTTTTTACAATAATCTTGTCAATGGTAACTTTCAACTCCCGGTTAGCTTGTGTCATCTTCTTTCCCTCAACTCGCCACATTTAAGCTATATAATAGCAAATTTCTTGAACGTCAATGGTATTAACTTATAACGCAATATTCCCTATTCTATAATATTGTTGTACTGCTTTCTATGAAATAATGTTTTAACTTGTTTAATGACACAAATCACTCTTGAAGGGTGGATCGCCTGTTTAAAAGAAGAAGAAGAAGAAATGGACAGATAAAAATTGAGTCAGTACATACCTATTCTAATAAATCAAACGTTTAATTAAATTCTAAAAATGCCATGTTATTTAAGCCATAATATAAGCCAATGTATATTTATTCTATTTTCAGTTGACTCCTAAGTAATTTATTGTTTAATACGGGAACCATATATTCTAGTATCCTCGATACATACTTGATGGTTTTAAGAATTGATAGTCTTAAATTGGCAATAAATGTTGTATTTTATCTATTTGAAACCGATTTATTAAATAATAATAGTATTCCGTCGATACGCATAACGTTAATTGCTGAATATAATATTACAAGGTTACAAATGTCTGCAGGCTTGCAATTGTTACTTTGGAATTATATACCGTATTATTCAAACCACAATCAAAATAAAATTAGGGTCCATCCTGTAGTCCGAAGATAGGTAAAATAATATAAGATATTAAAAGAAGTATTACACAATATGAATCCAAACAATCACAAGGGTAATCGGCTTAAAATAATCCAAAGATCTATTCCCCGCACCCCTTGGTTCTCCAACTGGAAAGTCTCTAAAAGAACAGTAGCAAATATCTCTAGAATGAGAATTGAGCATTGCCAGGTGGCCTCACATTTGTTCAGATTGAACATAATAGACTCCCCAATGTGTGAGTGTGGTGCCGAGGAGGAAACCCTTGACCATATCTTTTTTGCCTGTCCATTGCGGATCACAGGTTTTTTTACAGTAATCTCGTCAATGGTAATTTTCAACTCCCGGTTAACTTGTATCATCTTCGTTTCCTTAACTCGCCACATTGAAGCTATATAATAGCAAATTTCTTGAACGTCAATGGTATTAATTTGTAACGCAATATTCCCTATTCTATAATATTGTTGTACTGCTTTCTATGAAATAATGTTGTAACTTGTTTAATGGCACTAATCACTCTTGAAGGGTGGATTGCCTTTTTAAAAGAAGAAGAAGAAGAAATATTATACAAGCATTTATTTTTATACCTATGCATGTATTTAATTTATTTGTTTCCGTATTACCGTGACAATTAAAAAAAAATATTAAATTTATATAACCACCAAAAATGTTGTTATTTACATATGTGAAAAAAAACACTTGTTTTTTTAATCCACTCGTTGAGACGCATTTTTTCTTGTAAGGGCATTATCAAATTAACAATTTAATTCAAAAATTTGTATTGAAAGACAGCTATATAATTGTATTATTTATATTAATATACAGACTTATATTAATATAAATACAAGTTGTTGAATTGAATTGTTAGATTGATAATGCTTTTACAAGGCGAAATGCGTTTCAAGTAAATTAAACGAGTATAATCAAAAACAAGTGTTTTATTTTTACGTATGTGATTATAAAGTTCTACAAAGTTACCCTGAATATGTTCGTTATTTAACCCATGTTTTAAATTAGTTTCTTATTGCAAAATATTACTTGAATATTACTTGAACACGACTGTCTGGTTTTGCCAAAATGAAATAAATAGATAACATTTCAAAAATTGTAGGTTAATTTTCTAATTTGTTTATAGAATATTAATTATTTAACGTATCTGACATCATCATTTCAAAATTTTACGGTAAATCTTTGCCTACTTCCCAAATTCTGGAGCGAAGTGCAGAGAAACAAAAGATACAATTTACTAACGAGAAAAATTTAAATCCGCTGTTTTTACGAAGAATAATTTGGAAAACATTTTTTTCTCTTTGATTAAAAAACATAGGAACCTGTGTAGAGTTTTCAAGTTATTAAAATATGTAATTAAGGCTTATCCCGAACCAAGTTAAAGTTTTTCTCTTCTTCGGTATTCAAAAATTACAGAATGTTAAAAGTTCGTTTGGGTTATCTCAATTAATGATACCAAAGTGGGGGGGGGGGTAAAGTGGATAAAGTATTTCCGAAGTTTGGCTACGATTCTTTATAAATATAACAAAAATAAGCAAAAGATTATTTGTAACATATTCAGGTACAAATGGATTCCTAAACGAATAAGAAAACAACAAATTAATAACAATTAGTAAATTGTTACTTTTATAATTAAAATAAAAAAAAATAACATTTCGGTGACTTGGTAACAAATTAGTACAATTAGATAAAAGTTTTTCCGTGATGATATTAAAACTTTGAACAGAGTTTCTTAACGAGGTAGGTATCTTAACGAATCGAAGTAGAATAGGCGAGTTCATCAACGATCTTATATTACGTGTATTCTGGGTAATGCGCGTAATATGAGACAACAGATTTTGGCTAAATATTTTTGATTCCTTTTGATAGATATCATTATACAGGTACATTGATGAATCTTTTTAATAAGCCATCTATATACATATCACTCGGAAGTTTCAAAATTGTTATAAATCGTTAATATTCATTTATTATTAAGTGTCATTTGGGTTCTTTTAAGAAAAAAATAAATTGATACATCGCAATAATGTTGAGTTGCATGAAAAAATATCATGTAAATATTTTTTGTACTTAACCTTTACCATACCATGCTAAAAATACCCTACGCAGCCATGCTGTCAACTCGTGTTACTGCAAGAAATTTGAGTTTTGTTAACACTTTAAATGGGAATAAAATGCTTTTACAAGCTTGAATGGCTTTAAAATAGTTAATGTCACAGTTACATAAATATAATAAAAAATAATAAATATAATAATTAAATACTTTCATTTTATTCTCAAACATTATTCTTGTAACGCATTCGTCAAAAGACCCATCTGACATGATCTTCATCTTCATTTCTCATCATTAAAATTAATGTGTGATTTTTTTCACATAGTACAAGTTATATTTTTAACATAGATAGCATGCAACGCGACAATTTTATATAGCATTGAATTCAAAAATGATTATTTTTATTATGATTCGCTTTACATAATTAGTTTTACACTACTTATTCCCAAGTGAAGATGATTTTTTTAGGACTAGGTAAAATGTAAGTTTTATATGGTGCATATTTATAGAAATACGATTTAATTGGCTCGGTAGACCTATGTTACTGCATGGCTAGGGAACGGTTAAAAACGTGCTGAAAAATATGTTTTAACTCATTTTTCATACTATTGGGTTGAGTCATTAGTCGTGGCAGTGACTTGAAAGTCCGAACTTTTTTCGCTTACCACAGTTGTACCTAACGGCAAAATTTAAACATAATTTTTATTTGACAGCAGACCGCTACAGGGTGAATATTATATTGCAGGCCGATTTAGTTGGGCCGCCATTTTAGTTTGGCCTTGTCAATTCGAATTTAGTAATCGTAGAGAGTAGTCGATTACAATTTATTATGGAACATCTAACGCCTCAATAAAACATAAAACATTAAAACATTGAATCTAAATAATAATGGGAATGCTGTAACCATTAATGGTGATCGCTATTGTCATAAGTTGGAAAGCTTCTTGGTGGCCAAATTGGATCGATTAGACCTGCAACACTTGTGGTTTCAACAGGATGATACCACCTCTCATACAGCCCGAGCTACGCTTGAAATTTTGCTAGAAATTTTTCCCGACCTCATAATGTCAAAAAGTGATGATATCGACTGACCTCCTCGATCACCTGATTTGGCGGCTCCCGACTTTTTTATGTAATGGCACTTGAATGAAAATATTTACGCCAATAAACCAACAACAATTCCGATGCAACAGGACAATATTCGAAATGAAATTGCTGAAATAACACACGAAGTGTGCGAGAATGTTATGAAAAATATGGTTAAAGGAGCACGCATTTGTGGTGCTGCTAGAGGCGTCTATTTGGCCGGTGTAATATTTCATACATAGTAGTAATAAACCAAATAATGAATAAATATAAACCAAATTAAATAATGGTGTTTCATTTCTTAGTTCTTCAAAAACAACATTGGCCTGAAAGAAAATATTAACCCTGTATATTATGTGAGATGGGATATTGGTCTGAATGGTTTTAATGATCATCTGGCACTTGCAATGAGCTTTACTTAAGAAGTGATAAATTTTGACTAGATGATTTACAACGTACACAAACAGCAATATTGCATCTCGTGTTAACATTTTTTAGGCTAAGGTCTAGTGAAAAAGCGTTCTGCGGGGTGTGTGGCGTGCGGGCCATACAACAAATAAACGTTCTGCGGGGCGTTTTAGCGTGCAGCGTTTGAAGCTTGTGACATTAGAGCGTTCATTACCTGTTCACAGCGTTCAAAAGAGACTGCCATATTTAAAGTGTGATCACGGCTGACGATATAATCGATATGTAATTGAAAGAAAATTGTTTTTTTTAAATTCGATTTATGTAATACGAATGGTCCAAGTCTCATTGTTAAACAAAGAAAAGAGTTTAGAGAAATTTGAACATTTTATAATAATTTAAGGATAAATTAAATCGAATTTCACGAATATACAAGAATCTCAGTGTCGACCTTTGACTATATATAAAAAAAATATCCATATTTCAGGCTTTAACTGAATTTCACCTTGTATATGTTTGCAAACGCTACAAAAAATGCTGTTATAACACAAATTAGTTTGAACTTGCACGCTCACGTTACGCCGAACGCAAACAAGTACACTCTCTCCAAGCTGCACGCCCCGCCCCGCAGAACGCTCGACTCAAGCGTGCACTCGGCATTGCACTTAGACCTATTTACTATACGTTTCCAGGCCTTTGAGCTTTTTAGAACATGTTGAAATATAATGAATTTTAATTACCTGAAGTTGTATGACATAATTGTTCTTATATGTGAGAAAACTGCCACAGGTGTCTTATTTAAAAATACTTTTTGTCTCCTCTGAAAACTTTCCTGAATTGTGGGACTTATAAACTTATTAAAAAGTTTGCCTTACCTAAAAGTTATGTACATTATAAGACTTACTAAAGAGTCACCTACATTATAACATACATTATAGAAAACTCACATCAAAAGATTTGATTTAAGACTGTTGTGCTTCCCGTGGAGGGACAACTTTTCAAAGAATTTTGTCGAAAATATTATTAGTTAAAATTATTTTCCATTCCAATTTAAACATATAATATTTTTCGGAGGCGCTTTCCCGGGAAAAATGCGTCACGAAACTATTTTAAAAATATCATGTAACTTTTTATAGGTAAGTCACTGGTAAAATAATGTAATAATAATAATTACGGGAATTAATTTTTTTTGACCCTAACAATGATGAAATTTGCAGGAAAAAAATTTTTTCACACGCGTCTGAGACATATACTACGTTTTAAAATACTATGTCAAATGAAAGTAAATTTTTTTTTTATATTTTTTATTTCTTAAGGGCAGTCGATAATAGCGCGTGTACGCTGATGGGAGTTGTCTCGGAGACTCGTTTCAAAGGCGCATAGAGGATAGAATAGAGTTGAGAATGGAGCAAGCTATTCATTTCTGCATGTATTCTATTCGCAGAGTAGAATGACTCAACTAGTACACAACAACCTTTACTGACAAACCTTTGAGACGATAGATTAAACTCTCATTCATGTAGACGTACTTGAAAACCCTAAGAGAGAGCATGACGTGCGAGGTTATATCAACAAAGTTCAATATATATTGGTTGGTTCAATATTCTTTCATATAAAATACAAAAGGAAACGCTTTAATGTTTTTTTTTTATATAATATATAATCCATTATACAGAGTGTATCTGTTACATAGTAGTCCATAATATTTTATGGGTGGATACCTGACTAAATTACGAGTCGAAAATGTTTAAGGAATATGTATCTTATTTCAATGCAAATTAAAA
Organism: Eubasilissa splendida; assembly: GCA_031772225.1. Lineage (NCBI taxonomy): Eukaryota > Metazoa > Arthropoda > Insecta > Trichoptera > Phryganeidae > Eubasilissa > Eubasilissa splendida. The sequence continues at coordinate 21,007,272 of CM062856.1, forward strand.
AAATGCAATTATTTCGATAAATTGAAATATTTTGTTGATTCCTAATTATATATTGAATACAAAAAATTAAAGGTCATCGATTATCGAGCGGCTAGACTATTCTTTGTTAGATGACTTTTACATACATTTAGCAAATATTTATTCTGAAGTAGACTAGACTTAACGTAGACTTAAAGCATGATTTTGTAAAAAATTCAAACAATAATATTTTACGTAACGGTGCAGATTTGCACCCATTCCCTGAACATTTTCGACTTGTAATTTAGTCACAAATCCACTCATAAAATATTGTGGACCAGGTCTGTTACACTCTGTATAATATTAATTTTTTTAAGGAGAACACATTTGTGTTGTGAAGTTGCATTTTCAGAACGTAGCTCGGTGGTATTTTTAATACAAATTAAATGAGTCAACTAAAAAAGTATACAGAAAAAATCTGTTTTTATCGAAAAAATATTTAATTGCTACCGGGATTTGAACCTGGACCTCTTCCTACCTTATTTGCAAGTATCCCCGCAAAATATGCATTAAAACATTTCATCGCAAGCATTGATTATTTTAATATTTTAAATATGAATTAAATATATTAATTAGAAAGATATACATATAAAATCAATTTTATCGAAAAATATTGTTGTTGCGCCACCGGGATTCGAACCTGGATCTCTTTCCAAACCGAAGAAGGTGCATTATCCAACTATGCTACAGCGACGATATTTTTAGTGACAAATTTTCGAACCTACATGTTACCTTTTTGATATTAATACATTTAATCGTTCCATTATTTGAAAGAGCCATCTACCTTATTTTTACGGAATCTCAAATACCTTTGAGTAATCTGTAACGCCAGAATTATCAATTCATTTTTATTAAATTTCCTTATGTTTTGAATAATTACAACTTCACAATAAGAATGTGTTCTCCTAATAATATTTTTATGTTAGGAATTCTTCAAAATTGATAAATTTATTTCACTTATCGTGGTAATAATACTTTATCCGAGTTAGCAGATGGCAAATATAATTTTCTTAAATACGAAGTCTAATACATATCTTATTTTATTACAAAAGTTTTATTTTTCATCCCTTTACCCTTTTTTGGGTTAAACTTTGGAATACGTAAAAAAATACGCTGAAATGAAATTTATTATTGTATAAAAATATCGTTTCAAACCCTTCCTTTCGGTTCAGGTACTTGTACTAGAAGCCTTGGAGCCATTATATTTAGGGGGTGAAATATTTCCACAAGTAGTGTAGGGGTGTTTAAAAAGTAAATTAAATTATATGACACGAAGTATCGATAAAAGTTATTAGCACCAAATGACACGATGAAAAGATAATCTCAATACGCACCGTAATTCCACGTTTCCCCTTCCCCTCCAGGGTTGGGGTTGATGGCTTGTCAGGGCTGCCTACTATTCTCGCCCCAATCTCAAAAGATTAAATACAGATTTGGGTAGAATCTCGTACGATCTCATTTGCCTCATCTGCAGAATATTTCGGCGGGACTCGTACATAAGGGCATGGAATGAGATATTTAGAATTCAGTGTTCCACATTGGTGTGAGTCCAGAATATTGATTTATTAGTTAGTATGTTGAAATAAAAATAAATCTCATAATTTTTTAATATACGCTAATCTATTTATATTTATTTATTGCTTGACTTTTATAAAATGTGTACCGGCAGAGATGATCTATTTTTGTGCATTTAAATGTGTATATTGATTATTTTTAATATTTAACAAAAACACATTGAGGTTATTCAATTTTCTTTATAAATAATTCACTTTCTTTGTTTTTAACCAGTAAGTTAAATGTTCACCAATCGATTTCAGAAAATATGTTTTCCTTCGATAGCGTGATGAATGCTTATTTATTGTTTTAATTATAATAGTAATAATTTCCTGCATATAAATTGTTTTCTTTTGTTGTTTTAAATGGTGTATTCGTAATACTGTTTTAATTTTTATTAATTTAACATAATTTAATTGTAATAATGAATCATCAGACACACGTCTTGCAAGACGCTTTGTGTGTCTAGTTTTTAAGAATATATAAATAAATTGTGAGAGTGAATAAAAATCTTTAAAAGTATTGTATATTTAATAAATTGTAATAAACAGAATTAAAATTTTTACTTACACAACGCAAATAACACTGATTACTCTATATGCATGTGAAGCATGGACTCTCATTTTGGCACTGGAAATCAGATTGTAGGTCTTTGAAAGTAAAGTATTGGGTAAGACATACAGCCTAGTACGTGATAATCAAATGGAGGGGATAAAATAATTTAAAAAATCAGGAAAGGTATGATACCTCGGATAGCCAGAAGAAGATACAAGCAAGGAGTCTGCAGAGAGTCGTATATGCAGCGAGAGTAAATGTGTCTCGTAACATGTACAAAGCTCTGCCAACAAGAACAAAACCGAGACGTAGATGAAAATATAATAACGAGACAGACCTGCAAGGATTGTTTCTGCAGAACTCGAACTATAGAAATAATGACTACGGTCGTGAGTAAAGAGATATAAATCAAACACTATCAGCAAAATTTTATATACTTGGGGATAAAAAATTTCAATAGCCTTTCTACACAAATTACAGAAATAAAATATATAAAAGAGTTAAGAAAGAAATTAAATGACACTTCAGAAGCATATAATTAGAAAATAAATAATATTATAGAACACTTCGGAAGCACACAAATAGACAATAAATAATTATAGACCCTCAAATGTATAACTCTATATATAACATGATTATAGTGTAACTCCTTCTCCAAGCATAAGAGCTAGTCTCTTTTTTGGGGAGGTAAGCGAGAAAAAAACATGTAATTTTAACAATGTACTTAATTCATGTTATAAAAAAATTGTAAAAATGTCAAATAAATAAAATGAAAAAATGTTGTCTAAATCTTTAAATTACTGATAAAATAAATATCTGTCCGGGTCATTTTTCAACACAACTTCATGTAAACATCGAAACATCGAACAGTTCGTGAATATACATGTAGATGCAGTAAACTGCGCTGTGCGTTTATTTTTAATATTATGCGTTTTTTGATTGAATTATTTTAAAAAAGTAATGATTCTTCTATTAAAGAAGCCGTCACTGATTGGACGTGAAATGATAGATTTAAAAAAATTGAGGGGTTCCTAGGAACATGGTTCACCCACAATTTTAATACAACTGCTCGCCCACAATTATTCATCCACAATTTTTCGGACACAATTTGTCCACCACAATTGCTTGGTCACAATTGTTCACGGTCCGCACTTGTTTTTGACACGCATCAAAAATATGTTTCTTCAATATTTTCGGCGAACAATTTTACAGACAAATAATTGTGGCCGCGAACAAATGTGGCCGGAAACAATTATTGTTGGCGAACAATATTCCAGACACCAAAAAGTACCTAGTTCCGATCAATATAAAGAATCTGTGCTCGTAAGTGTGTTCGGAAATTTGTTTAATATAACCTTGCGCAATTACATTTATCCAAAATTTATTCGAATCGAGAGATCTACCTGTCAACCTAGCCTGGACCAGTATCTACCCATTCTGTGTCTTCCCAGATTCATAAATAAATAACGGGAGAAGTTGGTGAATCAGATGGAAATGTTATGAAATTCTTAACATAAACCCCAAACATAACCTCGAAACGGTCATTAGGGTGTTTACAGCCCCAGCCGGCGAAATCAGATAATAATACAATGTAATGTTTCTTCCTCGAGTGCGAGGTTTTGTCACTACGAGGAATGATAATGCTATTTCATAATGTTATAAGATAAAATATATATCATTACAAATATTGTTATTGTTATGTTTATCCATCATAATTAAAAATACTGCGAAAATAATTGTTTAAAGCAAATAATGTAATATTATTTTAAAAAGCAAAGAATTGTTGTTGGTTTCAGTATAATTCATAATTTATAAATTTTCCAGGAAATGTGGATAACTCGAGAAAATGTACGCATATAAATCAGTCTCAAAATGCACGCAGGGGTAGGATTCATTAACATAGCTTATGTTAGGAAAGTACCGGAGTTACAGAATATGGTGGAGAATTTCAATAAGCTGATAAAATATTACATTTTATACGAGAATTTCTATATCTACATTGCTACATATTTTGCAACATTTCATCCCTACATTCATGTTCTTAAGGAGTATTGTAAAATGTATTATTTGTTATATACATAACAATAAAACTGTATTTACGATTTTTGTAATTTCAGGTGATGGTTTTATCAATCTACATAATTTAATGACAATAAACGCAATTGAGAATTGCGTGTAGATAGATGCCCATTATTACAAAAATGGTCCAAGTCATTTTTCTTTCGTTTCGAGATATTTTAAGGTTTGTGTTTGAATTGATAAAAAATATTTTTATATTACACAACAAAATAACAAATTTAAGGTTGTAATGATTTATTCTATTATCAAAATAAACACTAGCGGAGTATCTTTGAACGTCGTAACAATACACTAAATGTAAGACTTCAAAATTTTCATCAAATTATATCAATTTAGACCACTTTCATAATAATGGAGACATATGACGTAGACAAGATTCAGGATGTACTCTGTCAATAAATGAATGAACTCAGTTTATTGTTATACGGCAGATTTATCGAACAGAACAGAAGGTAAAAATGTACAGTGTGGCATTTTATAGGCAGATTTTCAATACACATTAGTGTTATTGATTCAACCCATGCGGTACCGAGTGTACGTGGTAAAGATAAAACGTTGTATATATGTACATACAATAAATAATAAATTTATTTAACTGTCCACGTGGATTGCGCATGAATCTGCGCGTTAAAATGCTAATATAGTAAATAGTACAGGTGTTCATTTTGAGTATACGAGTACATAGGGATATACTATTTACTTGTTTCACGCGTTCATCGTTGGGCCGTCGGCGCGGTAAACATATAATATTTAATAAATATCTGATATCTCACGGAGACAAAGTTATTTTTTATTATATTTAATAGAAAATATATGGAAGTATGGGGTAATTACAGGATTTACGACCTGTTTTCGGCTGGCTTAAGTGATCATATAATGTTCACCAATTCTCACCCCTCAATCTACACATTTATCGAATTTTTTGAAAGTTGTATATATGTTAGTATGTGGATTCGCCATACATCGCCATCTATGGACCAAATTAGATAATTAATTTTTCCCTTTTCTTTTTAAAACAGCATTTATGTCATCACTATGAGAATATGTTTTTTTTTTAAAATTATTTTAAAGAAATATATTTTCTTATTTTGACCAGTATATTATATTAGCAATATTGGTACATAGTGCATCTGTTACAGGTATATGTACATATTAAGTGAATTCTTGGAATATTTGTTTAATTATAAAAATAATTAATAATAGAGTAAATCATTTCAACCTTAAACAATTAAAAAAAAAAAATTATAATCTCATTGTAATATATATACTGTGTAAAGGAAATGAATTATAAAATTTAGTCCACAGATGGCGATAGTGTAGTGGTACTGGAGGTGTTTCCACATATTAACGTATATACAACATTCAAACATTTGATATATATGGAGATTGATTAATGGGTAAGAATGGTGAATGTTATATTTATATAAAGTGATCACTTAAGCCAGCCGAAGACAGGTACTAAGCCCTGTAATTACCCATTGTTGAGTAGAAACATAGATGCCGGAAGAAACAGGATATTCGGAAGGAAGTTCCACTCACCACAGTCCCGTTCTTCTGGCACCTCCAAGGTGGATTGTAACTTTAGGTTTTGTAACACAATCTCCGTTCAGGGTCTTGAGTCCTTCAGATTGCACAGGACAGACACTTAGACACACGTCTCACTCGTTTGTTATACTGCGAAATTTACTTGTCACCGTACCGGTTCAGGGTCGCCGATCGACTGACACGGTGGCAGGTGAGGAAGGGAGGGGAGGTGGAAGGCACAGTACATTATCTTCGTTCAAGCATAAATATATGTCCCAAACATCCATGCTTCCATATATTTCCATTAAATGTAATAAAAAAAATAGCTTTGTCTCTGTGAGATATCTATTATTTGTTTAATTTGAGAATATATCAGAATAAAAATACAAGAAAAAATATAATTCCATTTGTAGTAGTATGTAAACACAAAATGCAAATATGTCGTATCTAAGGGTGTGCGTACGCGGATTAAACTTTTGCTTCGAAACTCGCATAAGCGGCGGAGTAGAACACGAAGCGAACGTAAATCGTGGTCTCTGTAGTTTGTTTACAGTTTGACTGACTGATACATATCCCTAAATCTCTGTCGCGAGAGAAAAGTTTCATCCGTGAATACGGATTTTAATGATAATAACAATGTCGGATACGCATGGTAAAGTACCCCAGGAAAGCTTTACGCCGCAAATTGTGAACGAAAATCTTCCTTATTTTATTTATGAATGAAATTTCATTCTGCTTTCATATAAAATTTTATTTTATTTTCATTTATTAATTATATATATATTTTTTAATACATTTCTCATTTCAGCGTCGTTATTTTTTCCACCCACTTCCACACCAATAAAGGTCACCCCCACACTCAAAAATTATTGCATATTTTATTTAATGGATCAGTTAATGTGCGTCCGTTCTTACACAGGTACAATTGTATCGAAACCTGTCGATGTTAAATCAATCAAAGTGATACGCTATGAAACACAGTGGCGTAACTAGACCAATGCAGCCATTGGGGCCCACATCAGGTAGGGGCCCAAAAAGTTCCCGCTTGTTTTTGGTATCGATATTCTTCCCAGTATGGATATATATATATATTCTTAAAAATCATCACAGAAAGAAATAGAAATATAATTTTAGAAACCATTTTATAAGAGTACGAAAATTCATGAAAATATTATCGATATATGTGAAGTATAGAATCAAAATCAGAAATGTACAAATATAAAGCAAATTAAATTAATTAAAATTAAACAGTTATCACTGAATTTCATATAAAAACGCATTTAAAATTTAATTATTACTTTAATATCAGGCATATCCAATGGATAATTATTTCAAGCCCAGACAAATAAGTTTTCAATCTGATTCCAAATGTGACAATTTTGATTCAATGGGTTTTAGCATTTTACTCAGAAACAGATAAAGTGGACGTGTCAAGCTTCTGATTCTAGACCTTACATATACAGTTATACCCTGCTAACATATTGATTAAGGACCAGACCATCGCTGAAAAGCAAAAATTGCCGTAAAGCGAGGATTTTTTTCAGTTGCAAGTGAATATAAATACCTAAAAACTAACTTGTTTTTAGGTTTGTATTTGAAAAATTGTATGAGAAACGAGAATAATTTTGTTATTATTATTAAAAACCATATAATACATACCTCAAATTTTTATAATATTTTTAACATTTGATATCAAATCAATTTCCACATGTTTCATCATCGTAACAATTTATGTATGAATTATTTTATAATATATTAAAAAATAATAATTTTAAAACATTTTGATACGTTAATTTTTTAGTTAGTTTTTTATATCATGGTGAAGTTAAATGTATTTTTTCAAAACTTGCATATAAATAACCTACAGTGGTTAATAAAACAAAGTTAATAAAGTATACTAATTATTAAAATTTTTATACTCTTATTTTCCATTTTTCCACTTCGCATTGAGCGCAATTTTTTTAAGTGCGTCACTGATGGAACACAAAGTTTGTTAGTTTTTAAATATTTATTAATAGTTTAGTCAATCATTAAAAAAATATTATTTTTATTAGGAAAACACATTCTTATTGTGAAGTTGTAATTATTCAGAGCATAGGTCTGTGATATTTTATATATGAATTAAATATATTAATTACATATAGGTTCGAAAATTTGTCGCAAAAAATATTGTCGCTGTAGCATAGTTGGATAATGCACCTTCCCCGGTTTGGAAAGAGATCCAGGTTCGAATACCGGTGGCGCAACAATTCTATTCTAAGGTAAAATTGATTTTATATGTATATCTTTCTAATTAATATATTAAATTCATATTTAATATATTTTTTAATTTAGAGAAAAAATATTTATCACGCTGAGATTCAATAGTGACATAATTCTTTATCTCTGACTTCCATACACTTTTGTAACCATATATTATCGAATATAAACCTTTGTTATATTATTCTTGGTCACGCCAAGTTGTTCATGAATGTTCGTTTTTTGTAAACCCACCCTTACTTGGGTTCGTCCGACCATTTTTGAGACCCGTGATTCATTCTTCTCATTGTGTACATTATGACCTTGACCTTGCTTTCTTGGATTCTAAAGACTCCCTCGTATTCATGTTCGCTTTCATCCCATAAATATTAAACATTTTGTAATGTTATCTGTACTGGATAAATGAACCTACCTACGTCATTTTATTAACGTGTGGAATATCCCGCCGTTGATAGGGGGAGAGGGTCGACCCTATTCTGGGGTTCCTATCTGGGGATAGATACACGAGTGGCTGAATAGATTTGCATATTGTATACACCTATACAATATGCAAATCGTAAATCGAAGACGTACACTATTTAACAAATAAGTATATTTTTATCATTATATTCATACCATTAATTATCAATATATTTTACTTCATCACGAAATATCGCAATAATGTTAGGTTAAACGAAACTTCATTTATTTTTGAAATTAAAAATTTTCCGAACATAATTATGTGATAATTAAATTTATTTGAATAAATCACTTACAAAGGTTAGTGATTTGTTCGTGTACACAGAAAACAATTATCGTTAAAAAAAAATAACTTCACCGGGACTCAAACTTGGAACTTTCTATGTTGGTAGACAGCTTTACTAATTAAGCTACAATGATCATTAAAAAAAATGTAAAATTTCATCTGCACATGATCACAAGAGACAGATTCTTTTTTTTTCTAACAGGTACTAGGAGTTTTTTAGAAACAATGTAATTTAAAAGATAGTCGCTTCGAATTGGAAGAAATAGACGTCTCACTTAGAAGCGTATGTAGATTAAATATGACAAATTTAAATGTGGTTATTTTATTATAGTTTCATTTGAGTTCATTGTCATAAGTTCGAGTCACGGTGTAGATATTATTTTACGATAAATATTTTTTTTCTGTGTATCTTTCTAATTATAAAAATTATCACATGTATATCAATTATTTGTTGAGCGAGTTAATAATGTACACATATGTTTCTGAATATGTCTGCGTGACTTTGGTGACGTAAAAAAATATTTTTAATACAAATTAAATGTATCAATAAGAAAGATATACAGATAAAATCAATTTATCGAAAAAATATTTTTATTGCCACCCAGACTCGATCCAGGAACCCTTCCTATCCGGAGTACGCTGACCTATTACACCACGTCAACATTATACGTTAACGACAAATTTTCAAACTTGTATGTTACACTTTCAAATTAATACATCTGTTATTCCAATATTTGAAAGCAATCTACTTTATTTTACGGAAAATATAAATTCGAAAATTTGTAAAACTTATAATGTAGACGTGGTGTAATAGGTCAGCGCACTTTCCCGGATAGGACTCCGGGTGGTAACAAGAATAGTTTTTTGTTAAATTGATTTTATCTTTCTAGATTTAATTTGTTGAAAAATTGCGAATTCACAAAAATAATGTATTTTTCTTAAAAAAATATATTATCTTCACATTTTATAAATTGACTTACGGCACGATCAAATAGGAAAAAAAAATTATTTATTGAAGAAAATTTACTAGAGAAGGATTTTACGTATTCCGTGGACAGCACTACGCACTAATGGAGGGTGTGCAGACAACCCAGAACCAGAAAACACGACCCACCTATGAAACGCTTCTTTCAGTATCTGGATCTTCTTCCACTAAATCCACAGATCTTCAGCATGAAGTGCATTTGCATGTGAACTTTCGGTGATAGCGAGAAAATGTCAAACAATACTATGCACAATAGCAAGATGTACACCATTAATTCACACAGTAGCGAGAAACCGATTACACATAAACAAATATCAGCTCCACACGGCAGGACGATAATGAACACAAGCCAACAATTCGTTTCTACACGGCAGGACGAATTTGGCGGCAGTCGACGCACCCAAAATAGTATACGCTACTTTCAGTTCGAAAGTACAACTTCAAAAGAGAACATAACCATAGAAAAAAGTCGTGTTCTGGTATAGGAGGAGGGGGTAGTAGATAGGTACGGAACAGGAATTACCGATCTTCGTATGTCATGTTCATATGCGCGCGTAATGTGACCGACGATCATGTAATTTTTTGTTTGTAATAAAATTGGATGTCACAGAAAAGTTAAGAATCATTCGAAGGTAAAAAGCTTCGATATATTAAGAATTTTTGATATCGTCACACCATTTCTTTTCATAACATTCTAAACCAATTACTTATATCCGGTTTACTAAAAAAATCTATTCATCTAATTCAACCACCTATGCTGCAAGTTGGTGCATTATGGAAGTTAAGTGTGGAACTAAAACTGGACTGAATGCAGTGGGTTACTGTAGCGCTGGCTTTGGTTTAAGTTGTCAATCTGTAATAAAAAGAAAACAAATTAAATGTATGAATGAGGAAAGAAATATGACATTCACACAAGATATGATCCAGCGAATTAGGTATTAGAAGAAATGTGAAATATTAGCCTGTCAGAAGTTTCAACAGTCAATAACCATGCAAAGCATGCGTGTGTGGAATTCTAAACTATCTGCTTACCTCAGCAATGAAAGGGGAAGTGTTAGAATAATCAAATTTAAAAAAAATAAGTCATGATATTTTATTTCCCGGTTAAAACTTTTTACAAAACCATTTTCACTGTTTTTTGCACGAATTTTCACAGCATGTACTGTTGTAATCTGTAATTGTGTGTACCTGGCTCTGGCTTACTGACAATTTCGACGGAAGCTATCAAAATTTAAACATAGTCGGGCTTTAAGGAGAATATTATTTTTTCGTTCGCAGATAGAGAAGTAAACTTTTAATATTTTGTGTAAGGTGTCTTCGTTATTTGACGTTATTCTTCTGTTCTTTCTATGTTTTCAGAATAAGAGAAAATCACCAAAACTGAAAGAGAATCGCCCAAGTTAGCGTCCGAAAAGTAAAACATTTAGTTATTATTCAGGAAGTTTTATTATTAGTCTCGTGTAGAGAAAATTTAGCTGGAAAACTGAAGAACATGATATTATACCGTTCTTACATGATGTGCCAAACCAGACACAACTTTACTAAATAACAGAGTATATATGAATATATAACTTTCTAAATAACGGGGTATTTGTTTTTCCGTGATTATGTTTTTGAGTAGTAGCTAACATATGGCAGAAACAACCCCCGGGTAAAAACAACCCCCGGGCAGAAACAAAAGACTTCCGAGTTGCTGTTTATTAATACTGACGTTAATTGCAGACAGCTTATTAAGTTAAGTTTAGTTTAAGGTAAATTACAGATATCTCATAGAGACAAAGCTATTAATATTATATTATACGGAGAAATATGGAAGTATGGGAATTACAGGGCTTGCGATCTATCTTCGGCTGGCTTAAGTGATCACTTTATATTTAATATTACGTTCACCATTCTCACCCATTAATCAATCTCTACATCTATCAAGTTTTTCACGATCCATATTATAGATTATTTCATTTATATTTTATATTTTAACCTGTTTATTATTAAAGTGATCACTTACATTTTACACAATATAACGTTCACCATTGTACCCACAATCCACCTCCATATTTATCAAATTTTAGAAGATATATAAATATATATATATGTCATCATGTAGAAATCTTTCATGTATTTAACTACAACTTTACTGTAGCCATATGATGGCTACAGCAAAGTTGAATATACAGCAAAGAAGAATGAATATTAAACTTCAAAACATAGGTTTTGAAGTCTGATATTCATTCCCTTGAAACGAAGTAGATGTTACTAATGAGAATGCCTTTGGAGGTAAAAATTCAGTAATTGTATGTTACTGGATAAACAAAAATATTGTTAATAAGTTTAGTTTAATTGCAGTCAGTATTTGGGTCAGTTAGGGTCAGCATTAATTTTTTTCCTTGATTAGGTATAAACTTATTTGTAGCGCTCTGCTAAATAGTGTCTAAAATGTATCCCCATGTATATCTTAGATAGAAAAGCATTTGAGATTACAGAGAAGCTTCGTGCCAATAAAACGTTATGCATTTTGGTGGAAACATAAAATGTAAAGCTTGAAAAAAGAAGATGTTGTAGATAGCTTCTCGAGACAAGATTGCATCGTCTGTGCGGTGCACGAGATGAAAAATATTAAAAAAAAAACTAAGAGAACACTTCTAGATGGCATCTTCAGTGGATCTTTTTGTATCTTATTATCGGTACGAATCCTGAATTAAATAAATAGAAGAAAGGGAAGAAACATTGAGAGGAAAACACTATGAATATAAATTCACGAAAATAATATTTAGAAAACTTATTCTGTTTCACAATTGCTCGGCTACGGACCATTGAAATTTGAATAATGTTTTAGAGTCATTCATTTTTAAGAAAAAAATTCGGTCTAACCAAATTTAAAAAAAATATTTCGACTTTTATTCGGTTTATTCAATAAGTTTTAGAAGTTATATTTTTAAAGAATCCAAATACAATTATGAATAACAAATTTCGAGTAATAAATATGTACACTCGGGTCTCTTTTTATGCGGTTTATATTTCAAGAAGCATTTTTTGTTTTAAATAACTATTTTAGACCAATTTGACATGTTGAAAGGGTCAACAATTTGGAGAATTTGTCTGTATATACAAACACAGTCTGCGCCAGTACAATTTAGCTGAAACCAAGTGAAATTGGGCAGGTCTGGACGCATTTATCCCCTCCATTGTTTTCAGAAATTATTAGTGTGCATAATGCAGAGGACAATGTCATGAATGACAATGATATGTCTTGATTCCGTTGAGGAAAAAGAAAACGAAAATGAATCGGAAGAAAATGAAACTCCAGCCACCCTCACTGCGAGTGTAATTCGAGAATTTTGCATTGAAAAATATGATAATTCTGAACGAGCATTCAAGTTTCAACGCTAGCTTCAGAATTGCATTTTTTGAATATCAGGAATTGTAAAAAAAATTAGCAAAGTGTAATCACTGATTATATTGTCAAAAGGTAAAAATCAACATGCAAAGTTGAGACTAATTTTATTTGTGAAGAATCATTATCTTTAGGACACAGATTTGATCTAGATCTGACTATCTCTTCTAGTGATGAAAGTGATTTCCAACCAGTTCGCAAATTATGCCCAACACTGTTATATAGATATGATAATTCTTAAGAAAAAAATATGCTAAAAAGATAAAAATTTGGAAGGAATATGTTAAGATTATATTTTTCTGAAATTTAATAAACTTTTTTTATGCGTTTTTTGGTATATTTTAACTTATTGAATTAGTTTTATGTGATTTTAGAAAATAATGGAACGTATCCTTTATTTTTATACGCGTGTCTAGTCTTTTTTTATGCGTTTTCCTGTGGAACGTATCTACCGTTTCAGAAAGAACTTTATTGTTTTTGAAATACTTTAGAAGTAATGTATAAGTAGTATGTTAAGCATTTTTGGTTACATCGCAACATAATTAACGAGTTCAAATCGATGACACGTGACATATATGAGAATTGCGTATTTGAAGATCACGCGTGAAATATGTATGCACCGTTTAAGTCTAGTTAGCATGTTGTTACGTAATGCGCTGGCCCCGGTGGATCGCCTTGCCTCGGTTTGTGGGTGTCTCTAGTGTAATGTGTCAGAGTGGCTGTCTCGGGTAGATGGGAATAGTCTTAAACAAAAAAGACACCTGGTTTTCACATGAACCACACAATACAATTTATTCACGATTAGAACAAATACCCGAAAACATATTTGCACGATTTGAGTCTTTTTTATCTTTTTCACTTGCCATCGTTCTTTCCTCTAGGCGAGGATACTAGTTTGTTATGAATTTAACATTAATCTTATGTTTATTAAAAGATTGAGAGGTTACTTGAATGTTGAATGAATGATGTGGCAGCCGTCCCGAAATTATCGCTCGCCATCGAGAGACTTTCAGATTGTTACATGATCCATTTCTCCCGTACACGTCCGCACAGCTCCCAGCCGAGATTTTACTCCTACCTCCAGCCAAGGGATAGGTCCATGATGTGGTGGATCGGGGACTTTAAACCTCCCGTATCTACCGCATCTTAGAATTCCTTTTTCCAAATCTCTCCATAATGTCGGCGGAGTGCCGTTCGGCGCACTTCACCCCGCCTCACCGGCTCGAGTTTAAGTCCCCCTTCTCTTTCCGCCCTCCACCACTCGGATCGGTAATGTAGCGCTCGGTCTGCCGCGCAATTTTTAAATGTGATGTGTGTAATATATCAATCACATAAAATTATTATATATATAGCGAACGGTTCCACAACTGTTTTAGGAGCTGCTGCTGTTTTGTTTAGTTCCACCAAAACTGTTTGAGATGCTGCTGCTCTCATATCAACAAACTATCACGGGAGTCCATTTTTTATTCATAAATTATAGTATTTTTAATACAAATTAAATGTATTAATTAGAAAGATAAACACATAAAATATTGTTGTTGCTATCGGAATTCGAACCTGGATCTCTTCCTATCAAAGGAAATGTATTAACTGATTATGCTACACCAACACAGTGAGTTGACGACAAATTTTCGAACTTACATGTTGCACTTTCAAATTGATACATCTGTTGTTTCATTATTTGAAAGCCATCTTCTTTATATTTACGGAATCCCAAACACCTATGAGTAATCCGATAGGAGACGCCAGAAATAATTGATAAATCATTTTTATTAAATTTTGGAAACTTTAATACAACTTACATTATAGTATTTTTCATACAATTAATTATAGTAATATCAATACAATTAAATCAGGCACAGGTGACAAGAGAATTACCAATGAAGTAAAATAACCAATAAATAATCAGATAGAAAAAATACAAAAAGAAAATTAAAAATCTATTTATTTATATTTATCGTTGAATACAAATTGTAGATTTCATTAATAAAATAGGATTTCAAATACTAACTTGAATTGAAATAGAATCCCCGTATTTGCGGTGAAAGGCGAGTGAGATTTAGATTATTTATTATGTGCCTTAGCGAATATATTTTTTTCTGAAAATAATACTGAGAAAAATAGATATGGATGTTTCAATCAAAATAATATTGAGAAAATATATATATCAATATTTCAATAATTTTGTGTTTATTTTTAAAATCCTAAAAAAATATTTGATGAATTTACAAGAAACGAAACACGTCGACGAACGTTATACAAGATAAGCTATAAAATAATTTTTATGTATTATTCTCGGAAGAATGCATTAAGAACTTCAATAATAATTACAATATTATCTTAATCTCAGAAAACATAATTTAATGATTGATTTATTTATTTCAAAACTTTTAATGACATATATAATGAATATAGTAGATTCCGCTTAATTGGGACACATTAGGCCCAAACATTTTGTTCCAAATAAGCGGCTGGCTCTAATGAGCGAAGTTTAAGGTAAAATTAAAAAATAATGTGTACATATTTTTAAACTTTTAAATTATTGAATATCAGAAAAATAATATATAATTATTAAGTATACATATAAACGTGAAAAAATAAAATAATTAATAATGCTAAAAAAAATTAATTTAACAAACAATTATAATAACACCGGAAGATAATGCACCTTCCCCGGTTAGGAAAGAGATCCAGGTTCGAATCCCGGTGGCGCAACGACAATATTTTTCAATAAAATTGATTTTATATGTATATCTTTCTAATTAATATATTTAATTCATATTTAAAAATTTTAACTCTCTGTCCCAATTAAACGGAATGGTGTCCCAGATAACGAGGTAAATTACTATTAGTTAGTTTATTTGATTTCTGTTAAATAACCGGCTGTCCCGATAAACTGATGGTCCAAATAAACGGAATCAGAATTTAATTTTCTTCAATATTTGCAAAATTGTGTTCTGGTAACATATTATTTAAATTATAAGAAAAAAACTTTGTTTAGCAAATTAAATATTATAAAAAACCAAATCCTTTTTGTAAATAGTCACCTTTTAAATTTGTTTTCATAGTAGTTCCTGATTAGTTACCCACCACTTATACTTTTATGGTTTTGTTTTTATCTATGGTTGCATTTTTAATTTTAGTATACATTGTTTCCTGAAGAAAATACCATAGTTATTGAAACATATAGATTATTAATAAACATTTGTTTTAAACAAGTGTTTTTCTTATTATTTATACTTTTAATTTTGTTTGAGTTTCTTAAAAAAATCACAAAATCCATGTCATTAATGTGAAATTTTTCAGAAATTCATTTTTTGCTGTTTGGACTCCTTTTCACCTCTCTTCAGATTCAATTCTTTTATCAATCCGGGTATCCAAGTGCTTTTAATGTTCATCTTGGGGTTTGTCTTGTAATATAATATATAATGTTTATCTTGGGTTCGACCCGACATGCGTTATCACCTCTTATTCCAAGTCACAGAGTCTGTGGTCTTTGTCTTGTCATAGTTAATGGTCAGATCGGCCAGACCTCACATTTGACAGCCATCATTCAGGAGATCTAACAGAATTACACTAATAAGGTAATAAAGAAAGGGATATGTGGAGGTCTATCGTCACCATAATCTGCATACACCCTGCAAATATATGGGTATAAAACGGGGCACTTATGAACCTCAAAAACGCGCCTAGTACCGAGCCCCAAAATACTGGAATACAACGCGTTGCAACCGCCCAGAGAACCGGCCTTAGCGCATCACTTCTCTTGCGGAAAGTAAAAAACTGTTATTAAGTTTTCATGGCCGTTAAGAAGCTTATGTGTGCAGTTTTCTGGGCTAATCTACCGTGTATATCTGATATTTCTGGTAAAACTGTACACAAAAGTGCTGTAGAACTTATTATACATCGATCTATTGTATGGAGTCTTTCATTGTTCATCCTGCTATGGCCAAACACAGCACGTACACACCTCCCCATACACACACACACACGCACTCGGTGTTATAATTCAAAAGAACTTGTGATCGCTGGATGTAATTATTTGGGAACACTCGGACGTTCGAATATCTGATCCATCAACATTTTGGTAAATACGCACATTAAATATTACATTATTAAACCCCAAAGGTTGTATTATTATCCAACGCTATAGTTCTCAAAAGAAATACAACAAGATGAAAAGTACGTTACTTACATTAAAATTTCAGAAGTACGCCGGAAAACGAGACTGTAAAAAATGGTCTGAATTTACGATGAAATGAAGGAAATATTTGCTACTTTATCTTTAATTCGTCTACCTTTTTTGTTGATTATACGAGATGATCGCATCAGGGTTATGTAAAGCAACAAACAACTGTCTCGATCAAGACGAGAAAAAGGAGACGTTTTAGAAGCCAAGCGAATGAATATATAAACATGAATGAATGTATGGGCATATTATTTCTAAAAAAGAATTCCCATCCTTGTCGGAAATGAGTAGACATCTCCCATCACTCAGCGGCATATCACGTTTTTCGACACGCGAGAATACGTCAGGGGTCGGCTGTTTTCTTGGCTTTGCACAATACTATGTCAAGTAACTAGAGTAAGTAACTTTGATCTAGCAGTCAGCGTTTCCTTGGCTTAGTATTATAGTGTATCAAGTAACTGGGCGTTGATCTAGCTTCAGTCTAATGTTTCAAGGGTATAGCAAATAACTATTAATTTCATTATAATATGCAACACGCTACTGTTTATCTGGAATATCAGAATAATAAATATAGTATTCAGTATCCGAGTAAATTAATAGACATTTATATTTTAAATACTAATTAAATGTATTAATTACAAAGATATACATATAAAATCAATTTTATCAAAAATTATTATTGTTGCAATTCGAACCTGGATCTATTTTTCCAATCCGGGAAAGGTGTATTAACTATGCCCGTATTTTAGATGACGAATTTAAAAAAAATACTGACATAGTGGTAATGCACCCGAATTGGAAAAAGAGTTCCAGGTTTGAATCCCGGTAGAGCAACAGCAATATTTATCGATAAAATTGATTTTATATGTGTATCTTTATAATTAATACATTTAATTAGCATTTAAAACATCACAGACCGTCTGTTCTGAATAATTACATCTTCACAATAAGAATGTGTTCTCCTCAATAAGATATTGATATTTTAGTACGACTTGAAAAACAATAATATATTTCTTTTAAAAAAAGTAATTAAAAACACTTAAAAAAAAAGTTATGTAATTATATTAATATTTCGAATACTTTAGAATGTTTTATTATTATTTATATATATATGGATGTACAAGAAACCTACATCAATAACTTGTTTTATAATTATAAATTTGGTATATATTTTGAATCTGTTTATTATCTATTTTTAAGAACATTTCTATAAATTTAAATTTAGACTAGCTTAGCTTTATTAACTTAGCTTTAGCTTTACTACAAATAAGCATAGTCGAAACTCATAACATAAATAATTTTATTTCAACATTTAATTTAATATTGGTAATAATCTAACATAATAATATCCTGAAAAATGCAAACTCGCTCACTTGACAGATAATAAATTATAACTTTTATCTACGCAAACACCGACATACGGAATGACTGGGAATGACGTTGAAATACACTATGAAAACAAAACGTTTAGTCTGTCAAGCAAACAAAATATGTAAAAGTGTTATTGAACGCAGTTTTCAGAAAAGATTATTCTCTTTCGAAGATAACAGAATTAAGCAGAAATTTATTTTATTTGGTTTATTTAGTTTTTTTGACACCGTGATAATGGAAAAGGTATATTCTGAAACTGGTTGGTGAATATATTAACTCAGTGGTTTTAAAAAAAAATTAATGAATGACTAATTATTGTATATTTTTTACAGATGAGATCTTATGATGTTCTCAAGATATTTTGTACGATCTGTAGTTTATTTTATTTTGTCAGATAAAAACAATATTCTTGCGCAGAATATTTTTTTTTGTACAGTTTTGGTAGGTATGGTTTCATCCGTGACTATTGCCCATCCATGCACAGGTCTCAACGATAAAATAAATAATAGATCGTAGTCGACCATTGTCGGACTGGGGATATAAATCGTAGGTACTCCATTACAAAGGTTTTCTGTGGGGAGGGGCAGGCGGGCTAAAGTCAACATCTCTCTGTCCTTAAATACAGCTTTTACTCTTGCTATGCTTACCAATTTCTCAACCCTTATACTAATCGATTATTGAATCAGTGGCGCATTTAAACCTGTTGTTGTTACCCGATGTTCCATATTTTTCTGTTTAAAATAAATAAAATAAAACATTACAAATTAAATGCGACCCTCTTAGTCCAGTGGACATGAAACATATCTTTGTAATTTTCTCAAGCCAAGGAGCCTTGGGTATTTTTGTGATGTTTAAATTATATCTACACTAGTTGGCCCTGTTGTAGTGTTAAAAAAGGAAAAATATATAAAAATAATATTCTATATTGGAGGTACAGGTATGTATTTCAAACCGACTATACCCCCTCTTAAATTCCTACAGTTCACTATCCCTACAAATCAATTTACTCTTGTACAAAGCAATCATAACAAGTAACACAAAAATTTTAGAATCCAAACAAAACTACATCCTTAGGAGAATCACAAACTCACCCTGGTTTGTCAGAAACACAAACATTCACAGAAGCTCAAACATACCCTCACTTAAACGACACATACACGATTTATCATCTAAACTTTATTCTAAATTAATTTCCATCCCAAACCCTTCCATAAACTCACTCGGCCTGTATGATCCCTCATCCAATCCCTGTCATCTTCGTCCCATTTCACTTCTTTACCCTGTTCTTGACCCTATTGAACAATATTTATAAAAAGATTCTATAAAAACTTAATTTAATAGAATCAAACAAAAAAAGAATTAACAAAATATAAAATAAAAATAAAGTATTATTTAAAAAAACTTTACTTATTTTTGCTACTACTTTATACAATTATATACAAAGTTAAAATTACCTGATATAAAAAAAAAATAATTTCACCATGTTCCCCGAACAGGGTCCCCTAAAAAATCTTACGCCATTGTTGTTACCTCATATGTCGGAGACAAGAGGGTTTAACCTTTATCCCTCCCCCCCCCCCCTTTAACAATCGAATCAGAGAGGTATGTATGTTCGTGATATTTAGAATTATATCAAAATAATGAATTCCGCCTCCACAGTTAGTTTGCTATACCTTGTTCGAGTAAGTATGTCACCGCGTCTGTCCCGATTATTATGTGACATGATGACAGATAGTAATGGCAGAAAAGGTAAATGTAATTTACACTGTAGGCGTGTAGGTATGTCGCCGCGTGTATCCCGATTATTGTGTGATTGCCACAGACAGTTGTATCAAAAAAGATACATGTCATAAAAACGAGGTAATGACAGACAGTCATGGCAGAAAAGATCAATATAATTCATACTGAGACGGGAACTGGAAAGGAAGTGGTTCGGAGTGGAGCCATTGGCTGCGTTCAGATCTTGCTAACCTCTCCTAGTGTAGTAGCCTGATTATGTTGGATCGTTCAGCTTCTCCGTTTTTTACTCGGGACGACTCACCATACTACATAAATGTCCCCTAATTAGTATTAAGAGCTAAATGGATGACCATATTTTGAATTAAAGATAATTTCAATCAAATAGTTATTGCGGATTAGGCAGACCCTGTGGTTAAATGGTAAAACCAAAGGTTAACCGATTCAAGGCAAGGGTTCAATTCGCTGTGTCGAAATGCCAGCTCGGGTAAATGAAAAGATAATTCAGAAGCTGGCTCTCGTATACTCAATTAAATTATATATATAAATTTAAAAATTTCAGAATGTTTAAGAAGGCTCTCTGTCATTTGTAATAAAATAGTCTTTTGTTTTTATCATTTAATTTGTAACAAAATAGTCTGCTGTTTAATCATTTAATTTGTAACATCATATCGTACAATCATTGTTTACTAATAACATTATTTTATTTTAAACTGTTTCTGTTCAGTTTTGTATATTTAAAAAAATATATTATATCTCAGATACATATCTCACCGCCACTATATATATAATGGGTTTTTCTGCTTCGAGAAAATATTATTAAACTCAGTTATAACTCGAATTCAAATAAAGGAGAAAATAAATTTAAAAAATCTCCCCTGGCGGACTCTTTCCACGACAGACAGAGCAGACTTATTATTTAATAAACTGCCGAGTAATATATGCTACACGTAAAAATAGCAGTTTATAAATATATTATGCTCTTCATCAATACTAACTTGTTCATCAGAGGTACTGATATATTTTAAACAAAATTAATTTTAAACATATATAAATCACAATATAATGCATAATATAATAATATATTTTTTGGATAGCTTCTAGAATCAACGCCTGAACACGTCATTGAAATGTCTAATGAAACTCTCAAGATGTGCTAAATGGGAAGTTTTCCATTTCATATAATACACTAATTTCAACGGTTAAACATCTAAACACTATAGTATATTATAATATAATATATCAGTTGTGAGATAATCTATGAGAAGAATTTTGCTCCCTTGAATTCTTTGGAGACAACTTTCGGCATTCGCCGTCTTGCGTCTAAGTTTACTAGATTTCTAATTTATTTCGACATACAAATGTCGCATGTAGCTTCTGAGGAAATAAAAAAATTAAGGTTGAAATGAGTTCCTCTATTATCAAAATAAACACTGGCGGAATACCGCTGAACGTCGCAACAATACACTGAATATAACGTTTCAAATTTTTTTACAATTGTTACAATTTGTATCATTAATTTAAAACAATGTGACGCGAAATAATGTATAAACTATTTTTTTTCTATTTTTTTGACTTGACCTCTTTCATAATACTGGGCACGTATGTCGAGTCTAGCTGTGAAATTGACTGACGTGGGTTTGAAATTTTGTCTCTTCCCATTAATTTTTAACTGATCTCTGAAATAATCTCCAGTTCAAAATACATGTACGTGTTACTGAGATTTATTCCAACTCAATCTCGTTATAGAGATACTCGTGTATATATATATATATATGTTAATAAAGGTGTTTTTTTAGAGGTTTGTTTTTCGAATTGGCAATACTTTTTACAGCGACAGCCAATTTGACAGCTGACAGCTGATTTGTGCTCAGTTTGATTTTCTATTTCACCATTTTACCATGAATAGACTTACGCCAGAACAACGCTTGTAAATTGTGCAAATTTATTTCGAAAATCGTGGTTTAGTTCGCGAAACTTACCGTGCGCTACGTACATTTTGCGATAGACGTAATCGTCCATCCGAGCAAGTAATTCAATAACCGTGGATCATTTTGGAGCAGAGACGTCGTATAGAGCGCGCCGAATAAGCTGTTGTTTCTTCAAGAACGATGCCGGCCAGAACGTTACAGTCAATCGAGAGCGCTATAGATCCATGATTACTGGCTTTTTTGTTCCCCAATTGAATGGCATTAATGTGGAAGAGCTGTGGTTTCATTAAGATGGCGCAACAGGCCACACAGCGCGCATTCTAATCAATTTATTGAAGAAAACATTCGAATTTCGCGTAATGGACCTGTGCATTGTCCTTCAAGATCGTGTGATTTAACACCTTTGGAATATTTTATGTGGGGATATGTGAAATCACTGAATAAACTAGAACCTACTTGAAAGCAAACATTCGTCGCGTTATTGATGATATACGTTCCAGCTGCTCCAAAAAGTGGTCGAAAATCGGATTTACAGATTGTGCTTTATTCGAACCAGCCGCGGCATGCATATGCGCGAAATCATATGTAAACACTAATGGCATAAAATTATCTTTCCATTAAAGCCAATACCATGGCGATTAGCACGATTTGTATGTATTTTATTTCATTTTAAAGTTCTATATCTCTAAAAATACCCCGTATATATCTCATTACGTCACATGAGCTATTAGAGATGACGTATGTTATTCAATTACGTTTCGTACAAAGGAATGCCTGATTATATATTCCTTTGATTATTTCAAAGCCTTGGTTCGGTGCATGCGTATCATGTGCGGCGATAATTTACAATTTGCATACAAGACATGCATTTATAATATAATATTTATTATAATTATACCTCTTAGGGTAAATGCAAGTTTGCGCATGTAAATATAAATGGTCTGACTTTTCCACCACTCTTGTCTGATTTCCCCTGTGCACACTCGAATGAAGTATCCGTAACTATAGAGTGGCTGAATTTTTGAAAAGCAACTTCGGGACAATCTCGGGTGACCGGTGACGGGTCTACGGATCTTGGCGGGCAATTCCAAAATCTTGACTACCCTTGGCCAACTGTTGTTCATATAATAATAGTACGAAAAAACGACACCAAAATATTTTTTTAGCTTACCCAAAGGATTTTAGGTAAGCTGTGATATACAATGTATTATCTAAATATAACATAGATGAGTATGTTGTATCTATGAGCTACGATGGGTAGTCATAGCGTTTTAATTTTTAAGGGGTTTAAAGACCATATTTTTAATGAAGTGCATTTATTCTAAGCTGTCTTTAAGCTGTTGATGCTCTGTATAATATCAAATACAAATTAAATATTACGTAAAGAAAACTCGTCGCTCGCCTCGATCTATTGACTGAAAATGTTTTATAAAATTAATAATCTAATAATTACATTCTTAACTATTCATTCACAAAAAGGTTTAAAATGAATTGAATATTTCTATAATGGTTTTAATGAATAATTCTTTACATTTATGTTAATATTATCCATTATTTGCAGCGAAGTTCGTACATTGCTAATATTTGAGGTAGCATCCAGTAACCAAGCGAATAAATTGCTTTTTATATTAAGCAATATTCAATATATCTACAGTTTTAAAGTCACATTGAATATGAGTCAATTAATTTTTTTTTTGTCAAAATTGATGTATTTTTATTCCGACGAGGTTAAGGTTTATAAAATATTATGACCCCTATTGTAGGTATATAATTTATATTTTTGATCATCAGAACATTAATTGATGGTCAACAGACAATTTTTTTTATAAAAGCTGTAAGAAAAATATATTTTCCTTTTTAAATTATGATAGATTTATTTACTTCAAAGATATTATATTTTTTAGATTGGAATTATTATTTATTGATTCTAGGAAAAATATTTCCATAAACACCTTATTATTGTTTACAAATATACTATATATAGTTTCACAAAGAATCTTACTGTTTCAAGCACTTTTATTTAAGCATTTAAAAAAAAATTGTACACTGTTTCTAATATTGCAATATTCTAAAAAAAAAAACATAAAAATATTTTTGATTTAGTAAAATTAGCCTAAAAATACATAATAGCTGGTTTGTCTAATTTAAATTTATAGTTTTCTTGAATTGTGTAATTTAAAAAATAAATTAATCATTTATCCGATTTAAACCATCTCGAGACGGAACAGAAACTGAACCGCTGACCGTGATGCATTGACAAAATAAAAATATGTATTTATAAAATGACAAAATATTTATTATTACAATAATAACAATACAAATATTTATAAGTTTGTGTTTCATGACGAGAATGTGAAATTATTAAAAAAATATTAGTATTATTAAGAGAACACATTCTTATTGTGACTTATTCAGAAAATCGGTAAGTAATATTCGTATCTCGGTAGCAAAAACAATATTTTTCGACTAAATTAATTTTATATGTATTCCAATTAATACATTTAATTTGTATTTAAAAAAATATTAGTGCATAGTTATTGCTATATAAAATATGTTTTACAGGTTTCATCGTCTCACATAATGCTGTTTTTCTTTTTTGGCACGGGAGGTTTTAATCTTTTTTTTAAAGTATACATTTTTACACATGTAAGAAATTAAACAATACAAACTTTGAAGAGTCTGGAAATATGGTTTACTTTAGTATTGTTTACACTGTTAGTAAATATTTACTATGGTGACTACAGTTTTACTTTATACAGAACTGGCGCTTAAATTGTGTTAAAACGAATTTGTCGACATGGAAATATTATATTATATAAATATTGTTAGTATTGTTATTTATAGGGATGCTTTGCATCTTGTTTTTAAAATATTATTAGTAAACGCAATACGGAACACCGTAATAAAGATTGATATTTTTTATTATTAGCTTAAAAATAATTAATATTCGCGTTTTTTTATGAAAATGTGGGTTTTTATTATTAATTTATATCATTAGTTTTGACATTAAATTTGATTTTATTTAAAACTATTAATTAGATAAGACATTTACAGTAATGTAAAACTAATAAACTGAATGTTATTTGCCATAATTAAGAAAATACAAGCATTATAAGAAAGACCTCGACTATTAACTTGCCACAAAATTGGCTTAATATATAAAATTCTTACATATACGAAATATATTTTCTTATAATTGTGAGGCCTAGATTACGGCGACAAATCTGCATTGAATAACATAAGCAAAATGTTAAAAATGAATAGTCATAAACCATTCAATTTGCTGTACATATGATCAATTTTTGACGTTTTTAAAACACTTTGTTAGTGAAAACGAATTATTTTAAATAATATATTATATTTACTTGCATACTTTGAGGCTACTATTTAAAATCAAGTTTTATATCAAAAACACAATAATTTATTATTAAATTAATATTTACATCGATCCTATGTGTGTTTATTATTGTTTTTATTTTATCTCAAATAGCCGATTAAAAAATTTGCGCGCGTCTAGTGTTACCAGTTCTATGATCGCGTCGAACATAGAGATTAATGTTGGTGGGCAGGAACTATAACTTAATGTTATAATACTTATACTATGTTAGTATACAAATACTATTACATAACATTAGCAGAAAAACAATCGGTGCGGGCGGATATGGTTGGGTTTCCAAAAAATCTATTTTTCAATGCGAAAAACATAATTTTGTAATATAGTTTGTTTTTTCTCACTGGTAGTAAATACAGAGTACCAACGCTGCATAGTGTATTGTTAAAGAAATATAATAGAGATTTTTGCATCTAATTAAAAAGTATTTATTAGGATAATAATAATAATAAAGTTGTATCAATGTGTCCAAAATTTAATAAAAATGAATTGATAATTCTGGCGTCTGCTATCAGATTACTCAAAGGTATTTGAGATTCCGTAAAAATAAGGTAGACGGCTCTTTCAAATAATGGAATGATTAAATGTATTAATATCAAAAAGGTAACACATAGGTTGGAAAATATGTCGCTAAAAATATCGTCGCTTTAGCATAGTTGAATATTGCACCTTCCCCGGTTTAGAAAAAGATCCAGGTTCGAATCCCGGTGGCGTAACAAAAATATTTTTCGATAAAATTGATTTCATATGTACATCTTTCTAATTAATATATTTAATTCACATTTAAAAAGTATTTACATTATAAGTGTAAATAAATAATAAAACATGATTTCCGAATACCATAATATCCTATTAAAAACCCAAAAGCATTATTTTATTACATAATTAATATCGAAATATTTTACATCATAATTTATTACCTACTGTTTTTCTAAGCAACTACTATGTCTGTGTCAGAGAGCTCATAGACAGTTCATATTTTATGCACGTGTGAACATTCAGAATTAAAAATTACATATTGTTTATTATTTTTAGCACAGTACATTGTATTTTGCATGTTTCATTGTAAGAATTCGAATGTTTCGATACATGTAATAATTTCAAACTCGAATAGAATAACAAATGTTATTTCTTGAAAGAAACTTTTTGGTAAATTTTAACAAATTGATAAGGTTTAATAATATTTACCATCAACGTCATTATCATTATCGTATCGTAACCGTAAATCGTTCGTTAAAAATGGCTGACTCTTCACAGCTGTTTCAAAAGTCATCTGTCACATTGATACTTTGAAATTTGCAGTATAAGATAATGGATCATTCAATATCCCGCTATTTTAGCACTACCGATTTCGATCGCAGGGGTGAATAAAGTCATAGATAAAGTATAAAATTGTGTGTATTGCCAATGGTGAATATTAGAAAAAAAAACAATTTCTCAGATATTTGATGGTTATTCGCCTTGGTACACTATTAGGCGAGATTATTTTTTAAATATGAATTAAATATATTAATTAGAAAGATATACATATAAAATCAATTTTATCGAAAAACATTGTTGTTGCGCCATTATATTGGATCTCTTTCCTAACCGGGGAAGGTGCATTATCCAACTATGCTACAGCGACAATATTTTTAGCGACAATTTTCGAACCTAAATGTTAACTTTTTGATATTATTACATTTAATCGTTCCATTATTTGAAAGAGCCATCTACATTATTTTTACAGAATCTTAAATACCTTTGAGTAAACTGATAGCAGACGCCAGAATTATCAATTAATTATTATTAAATTTTTGGACACATTGATACGTCTATTTTGATATTCTGTAAAAATAAGGTAGATGGCTCTGTCAAATGATGGAACGATTAAATGTATTGATTTCAAAAAGGTAACATATAGGGTCGAAAAATTGTCGCTAAAAATAGTGCCGCTGCAGCTTAGTTGGATAAAGCACCTCCCCCGGTTAGGGAAAAGATCCAGGTTCGAATCCCGGTAGCGCAACAACAATATTTTTCGATAAAATTGATTTTATATGTATATCTTTATAATTAATATATTTAATTCATATTTAGAATATTTTTCTTTTATCTATTTAATTTATCATTTTAAAAAAGGATCTTTAATTGATGTTGCGGAGTGTAAATAATTTAAAGAGCTAATTAGACATAATATTTTTGTCAGTAGTTGTATCTTAATCGTGGGTTGGTCTATATAGTTGTATTTGATAATAGTTATAAACTTATTATTCAGCATTCCTTCTACAAAAAATTACCGACCGCCATTGGTATCCATTGAGACTCCTGACATCGACATAACATCACGAGAGACACGGAAACAGCATCCACTAGATAATTTTTTGTCTCTTGAATACCATTCACGTATATTATTTGTCCATCGATTATCTGTGCGGCTTGAAATATGGCCGTTTACGCTTTTTTGCAATGTAGATTTAATCCATACATATGTATATTATATCTTTTATTTTCTAATATAAAGCGTTTTGTATGTAAATAATGTTACAATTTTATAACGTAGATGTCACTTTATTTTTAATTTTTGGTTTGTTTTTATGATAAAAATGATTGGTTTCTATTTTTTTAATGTACATCACAGAGAATTCTAAATTTACAAATTTAAATGGAATAAAGCGTATAATAAATTAGGTCGACATGTACATTCTACTTTTTTCATGTACTTATTAGGTTGGTATGAAAATAATTGCGGTTTTTGTTTTCCGAATTCAACCCCTAATTTTTTCTGAATGTTTGTGTCATTTCATCGTGTTTGTGTTGATATTATTTTAAAGTGTATTTTGCGGTTAGTATTTTAGTAACATCGAATAGATTTAATTATTAATTTTGCTTTATCTTATTTGAATTGAAGATAAACAAAATGGTAAATCAGGAGAAACTGCTCGTAAACTAAACGATAAGTGTAACTATTAAGGAATTGTAACTGTTAAAGAATGTACAATGCAATGGACGATCGTGAACAAAAATTAAGTGTTAGTCATCCAATAGTATACAGCACCCACTGGATCACTTAAAATGCTTAATAAATGGGTGCCGCACGAACTGAATGAAAACCAAAAAGATCGCCATTACGGTTGTTCCCTATGGGCGCTTGTTGGGCCAACAGATTGTCGTTTATTTAAGCATTTCGAAAACTTCTTGTAAAGTATGGTCTTCATCAACTAAGCCTCTGCTATAAGTGCGTTTTGAGATTTAATCAATATCAGTTCTTCAGAATTATACACCACCGGAAAAAATTAACTTGTAATTAATTGGCAAATGCGTGTCGATTATAATGTTTGATTAATACAGTTAATTAGAAGCTGAGTTTTCTCAGCCTGAGAATGTTCTTATCTGAAAATGTATTTGAATTTGAAAGTTATAAAAATACGTGTCGAATAAAAAAAAAGACATTTTTTATTTTACAAAATGATTACTACGCAAACGAGAAATAGTACTATTCCAGATATAACTATTTTACATTTTTTTTCGTTTCTGTATAAGCTCAATAAATATTCCAAAAGCGTGGCGATTGATAGACAGCGCGGATGCCGTGCGACCTTCACATTTCAAAGGAAAAAGGAACAACGAGAACAATAGAAATATGGGTGGGACGAGATCTTCTTAAATTCCTAACAATTAGGTATTCCTTTAACCCACGTAAGAATTATTTTATTTAACGAGGGAAACTAATATTTTGAAGAATCGTTTTTGATAAATTTGCAGACGCTCAAAATATTTTTTATTTTAATATTATATATTATAACTACCCGTATTTGACAAGTGGCTCAAACACACTGCAGCAGCGGAATTTTGTGGAACTGTGTATTATGAGTGCCATTGAATAATGGGACGAATTTAATTATGGTATCAGTATGTATGTATTGAAAACTTTTAATTTATATTTATAAATATAATATATATCAAGAATTTCCCATCCCTATAATAATATTCATTTACACTTTTAGATATTTACAGATTTTTTTGAATAAATATCATCACAATCTGACTGACGATGAGGGCGGATTTATAGACATAAAAAAAGAAAATTAGCGAATTCTTGTGCCGGATATATATATATATTATAAAATAATTTAAATATAAATGCTGTAAGTAGCCCAAATGAGATGTTGACCTTCCTTTTATCTTGCGTTTATCTTCAACAGTGAGACGAACTAATTCAGGTATTAAGTTCTCACCCACAATATTTTATTGAAGGAAAATCCGACAAACTCCTAATTTACTGACCGAATTATATAATTGACGGAGAAGTCAAATAGAGAATTTACCTCAAATCCAGTAAATTTGAGGTAAATTCTAATAATTAATTAAAGCGTTAAACTTTATTGATGATTTTTGATTATAAATTAAACTTCATATTTCCAAGATAATTATTTAGATATCTGCAAATTTGGACAATATGATGAAAGTACAGGAATACCGTAAAATAAATGGTACTTTGAGAAACTCCGATGTTTATATCTGATTAAACCTCTTAAAATTGGTCATCATATGCGTTTACTTGAACGCGATATAATGTAAAAGATTTTTGTGCTTAGTAATGAATTGGAGTATTTATTGTGTTAATGTCATTATACAATCTACACATATTTTCTACGATTTGCTGTTCAACAGAAAGATAACACTGAAATTAATATTAAAATCCACACGAAAGCCTGTACTCTTGTGACCAATGTTCATCAATTGAAGAATAATACTGTATCAAGTACCTAGGAATATTAATAGATAACAAACTCAAATGGAAAGAACATATTATTAATTTTACAAACAAAATAAGGAAAATTGCCTATATATTTTTAAGACAAGAAACATCTTATCACTTATTAATCTATTACGCGTTTGTGGTCACATTTGCAATACGGTATTATTGGATAGGGAGGAGCATTCCAAAGACTATCCAAGTATCCAATTTTTCACAGGTTTCAAAGTATCAAAAGAAATAGACATATACAAAAAAAAAATCCAAAAAATACCAAATTGATATTCCAAAACTAAAATATACCGCAACCCAAAATCACAATATTTATCAAGGCATCAAATTTTTTAACAATCTCCCCATCACAATATATATATATCACTGATTATGTTATAAAATGTATTATATCTCAATATAAAAAATATTCGTGAAATCGTAGTAAAAAACGCAATATTGCTATGGTAGGCATCTAGTCTGTATGTTTCATGCCTCCTTAATGATCTGGTACTTGTGTAAAGCTTTACTTTAGAGATCAGTGTGCTGTTGACCAGATTATTAACAAACTTGAACAGAAACATCAAATCAGCAATATTCATCAACGATTCGCTATATATTTGAAAGAGAACACATTATTATTGTGGAGTGTAGTTTTTTCAAAACATAGTTCTGTGATATTTCAATACAAATTAAATGCATCAATTAGATACAACCAATATACATACAACCACCCTTGGAAGAACTCGGCATCCCCAATATACATCCAGATTAGTTCCATTGCTAAATTTTGTCGAGTTTTTCATATCTCAACAATGTGGTAGATCAATTTAAAGAGCGCAGCCGTCCATCCAATGATTAGTAAAATATTCAATATTCACCCATACATCAGGGTGTTGTAAAATTAATGTTACAACAAAATGACCGCTTCCAAACTAGTGATGGTAAACCGTTAATTGACTGTGATTGTGTCAATGATTGGTAACTGAGATTTAACGATGATTGGTAATTAAGATTTAACGGTCGGAGACTTACTTTCTAGTGTATTTCAATTTCTAGTGTGTTTCATCATTACAATTAAACACAATCGTAGTTATAATAACAGTTAAAATAACGGATTAAGTAACGATTTTTTCATCACTATTCCAAACGTTCGATCTCACTCCTCGTAGCATTTATATCACAGACCACCAAATATATAGACATGAACTAACGCATATTCCTTGTTTGAATATTTGCAATTTGGTGTCAACAACGTGATCATTTTGTACCACTTACGTAATAAAATAGCTCCGCGACTTTTTTTTAAATATATGACTCGTTCTGAACGAAAATTATAATATGCATTAATGTAAAAAATATGTCTTGTTTACATAAAGATTTAATTTTCGAAGGGTGAATACTTTACTCTTGCATAAATGTGGCCTAAACTATCGGATTGATTTATATTTCGACCAAGAATGTGTATAGAATGCCCCCCGTTCCGCAACTAATGTTCCAAACCCCTCTCCTATATGTACACTTTATTTCATGTCTATTCGTTTACTGGTCTGTGATTCACATGAACGTAGTAATACCATAACATAAAATAATAATAATGGTACCATGCTATAAATCAACTGACGGTATTTTATAATGTATAATGTACTTCTGTATCGTGAAAAATAGAGGTAAACTATTTATTTCCCGTAAAATAGATCCATTTGTTCTGTGAGGGGTTCATAAAATTTGCAGCAGTTACAGCGTTCATGTTTTATTTCCATGGATAAAGGTTTTGACATGTGGAGCTGGTGTTTCTGTCTTGCCAAATTTTCATCAGTTTATTCATCGCTGATCGTTTGAAACCGATTAAACCAAGATATGTATAATCATTTACGACTTCACAATTGCCTATTAGGGTTATGTCTGATCTGTTGTTAACTTGCTGGCCAATAATAATCATTTTAGTTTTTAGACATAGTATTTTTTCCTCTGAATCACTTAAACTTTACGATTATTATATATTTGTTTTTTAAATTATTTTATTTATCATATTATTTACTAATATATTTGATATTGTACCACGCCTATTTTACAAGACTAATCTATATTGAGAAAGATAATAATACAATATGATATTTTTAACTTTTTCCGCAGATTTTAAGAATATTTCTATTTTTGTTTCTGTTTCCATTACGTTTCTTCTAATAGAGAATTTAGATTCAGTGTTTATTATTCAAAAATGTCTAATCTATTTTATTTAAAACCTTTTAAAGAACACGCTCGTTTTGCCCTATTCCATTTCCAACGAAAAGTACATTACAAATTCAAACAAATTGTATTAAGTCGTAAGATAAAATATTAAATATTTTACTTTGAAAAATTTATGATCTCTACAAATAATTTATTATGATAATAAAATAAAAAGTGCTTTGAAGTGTATCATCCCTTTTACTCTTGAAGATTAATATGAGATTCATACAAAAATTCTAAATATCAAATCTGTTAGTTGAGTACTCATAACCGATTTTCTGGATGTGAATATGGAAGAATAATGCATATAAATATATATATATATTTTATTTATTTATTTATCATATGTTGTAAGTACATTTTGTATTTTAATATCTGACTCACTGGGTTTCGTCCGTGCTGAGGCAAACATTTTACATTATTAATCAATAATCATATTATACATAATTAGTTTATCAACTATACATTCACAAAAAAAATATTTACAAAAAACTAACTCGTAGTCATCTGTCATCTATCTGTGTAACATTAATTTGGTTTTGTCCGTGGGCTACCCTGAAGAGGGCACGGTTAGTCCGAAACCAGTCGGCAATAAATAATTTAACGCAAATAGTTATGTGGTCTAGCGGTGAGATGTAAGGTGCTTACATAATAACCAAGTGGTTCCATATGGAGGGGTTATCAAGCGCTGCTGTGAATATCTAACTTGGCGGCTTCCCGGAACTAGGATCAAGGACATAATATGCAAGTAAGTAGACATTTCTTAGACTAACTAAGATAAATATAGTAAAAATATTAATGAATAATAGTTATGTCTCGTAAAAATTTAACAGACTGTATAATGACATATGGGTATAAAAACTGAGTGTAGATTTATAATAAAAAACTTCCTTTGAATTCATTGGTCGAACAACAAAATACTTTAGCACAAATACTCCATCAACATAAAAAAAGTAACATCAAAGAATATTTTATGACAACGAAAATTAATAAGAGCAATAATATAATGTTTATATTACGTCCGAATTTAATATAATTTTTTATGAACGCTATATATAAACTACCGGGTGCTCAAATATTACATTGTGTTTAAGATTCCTATCAAAATAAAAAACGTTAAAATTGTAATAATATTTATAAGTCAATTGGATAATTTTTTTATTTAAAATTAGTTTTAAATATGAATTAAATATATTAATTATAAAAATATACATATAAAATCAATTTTATCGAAAAATATTGTTGTTGCGCCACCGGGATTTGAACCTGGATCTTTTTCCTAACCGGGGAAGGTGCTTTATCCAACTAAGCTACAGCGACATTATTTTTAGCGACAATTTTCGAACCTATATGTTACCTTTTTGATATTAATACATTTAATCATTCCATTATTTTGAAAGAGCCATCTACCTTATTTTTACAGAATCTCAAATACCTTTGAGTAAACTGATAGCAGACGCCAGAATTATCAATTCATTTTTATTAAATTTTGGACACATCGATACAACTTTATTATTTAGGAGAACACATTCTTATTGTGAAGTTGTAATTATTCAGAACATAGGTCTGTGATATTTTAAATATGAATTAAATATATCTTTATAATTATATTATATATATATATAAAATATTATATATATATAATAATATAATAATATAATATAAAATATTTTTCGATAAAATTGATTTTATATGTATATCTTTATAATTAATATATTTAATTCATATTTAAAATATCACAGACCTATGTTCTGAATAATTACAACTTCACAATAAGAATGTGTTCTCCTAAAGAAAAAAAATAAATTAGTTTTCATACAAATTTACAATAGTAATAAATATGAATATTGACGTGATTATTTAGTATAGTGATAAGACATTTGCCTAGTATCAAGTGGTTGTGGGTTCGTTCCAGGAGTCCTATTTTTATAGCACAGACGTTTAGTATATTTAAAAAATATAATAGTTAGAATATTGATATGACACGCATTCGGTTGATATGTGCGTGAGATTGTTTAATAATATGTATTATCATCATACAGTTAGGTTTGTACTAGCTTGAACATATTTACTGTCACGTATTTTGATATCATTAAAGACATCCTGGAAGACATACTCTTAAAGTGCAATAATATGCGCGGGAAATTATATCTACTCATTTGTGAGTCTACCGCAGCAAATTAAAGTTTAATAAAAATGTTAAATAAATAAATTAAACAAATAATAAGTATCTCATAGAGATGAAACTATTTTATTATATTTAATGGCAAGATATGGAAATATGGATAATTACAGGGCTTACGACCCGTCTTTAGCTTTCAGGTCAGCCTCAACTTCAGCCGCAAGAAGGGTTGTAGAGCCGACCAACCGTTGCCAGAAGTCTAAATTGAGTGAATGGCCATTTGCGGTGGCAGGTCCAAAAGACGCGGAACTCTTTGCCCTCCGTCATAAGAAGCAGTGCATCTGAGAGTCTATTTAAGAAGAGATTAAAAATAATTTCCATAAATTAATTTAAAAAACAAAGACAATGTATGACTATAAACAATATTGAATATTTTTACGATAATAGCGCTTTACAAATTATCTAATATTATTATTATTTTGTCTAAACTGTTAAGCTCTGTTCATCGTTGTGTATCCATTGTCAGAGCTTTCAGAATAACACAGTTTAACAATGTGATTTAAGACAATTTAATAATTCCATTTAAAAACATGAATATATCGTTTAATTTAAGCTTATTTTTTTACATTACAGTGTATCAGATCTGTCCTCTATTGTTTTATTAGTATTTCTTGACCGCGTGGCGTGTGTTGAAATTTCCTTACTCTCATCATCAGTCCTCATCTACGTATCCTTATTCTAGGAGGGCTACGACTTTAAAGTCTCAATAAGACGCTTCTATCTGTCTCTGTCTTGCGCCGCTTCCGTGTTTGTTGATCAAACAAGATGCAATCTGTCTTCATACTGTCTTATTATGCTATTTATTCAAGTTAGTCTGGAGCGACCCGCCTTCCCTCCTAAGTTGTCAGGATGATACATCGCTCTGGAATTCGAAAGACGTGTCTCAGCAACCTTAATTGTAGAGATAGGTGCACCATGCCGGAGGATCTCCCTTATCTCGGTCCAACAATGTTACTCCTGTTAGTCCCCTGCGCATCTCTCTCTCTCTCTCCATAAGAATGCATATTCTAAAAACATAGCTTTAAAAACAAACAAACAAACAAACAAACAACTTACAATGTGTTCTTTTTAAAATATGTATAAGTTGTATTAAAGTATATTCAAAAATTCAATAAAATGAAATAGAAAAATCTCTGGCGTCTCCTAGCAATTATTTCTCAAAGTAGGTATTCGCAATAAAAATGTGATGTATCAATTTGAAAACTGCAACATATAAGTTTGAAAATTTGTCGATTATTTGCGAGGCAGTCGTAATTTAAATCCTGGTGGCAGCTAAAATATTTTTTTGACAAATTGAGTTTATTTGTATATATATATCTTACTAATTGATGCATTTAATTTGTATTAAAAACAATCACTTAAGCCTTGACACAACTCAGTTTCTTTTATAGCTGCACTGTTGGAGTTATTGCAATACAACGAATTGTGATCGATTTGTGTCATCTGAGTTGTCGAGTTGCTCGGATGGAGTGACTGACGTTTGTAGGTTATGCAAGTCGGGTCAGAAGGTTTTATACATGTAAGACTAAAAGCCCTAACTCTCTTCAATGTGTCACACGTGTGGGTGCATGTCGTAGTATAAATGAATATGTGTGTGAGTGTTTAGAACAAGGTATTTAAATTAAATAAAGAAGTTGGCGTTTATTGCGGGACGATTTACAATTGCACGTACTACGAGTATAATGTTGAAGAATGTAATGGCTCGCTTGAGGTGTTATCGAAACCAGCCTGTGGAGAAGTGGCTGGCCTTCGCTAGTTTCCAGGATCCGTCACGATGTATTGACATCTGCTATTAGTCGGTTCTTATTCTTCAATATTTCCTTCATTTTTAGTACATTTTTTACTCAAGTAGTCTTGCTTTAGCTGCACCCATTGGATTCTGATTATGCACTACTCCAAGTCTCTTCTAAAAACCATTATTCCCGTTTTGCAGTGCTAATCTTCATCCCTATTTAAATACACTCTTCATTAAAAATTCCACATATTTTAACAAAAAAATATTCGCCATCCCTGAAATACAATTTTTATTTACTCCCAATTTACTTCTTCCACTGCTTTTCATATTTAAAAAATAGAAATTCAATATCTAGATTGGTATCCCCATATTTATTCCATAATGGAAATCATTGAAACACGTACTGGGTGGATGAAAAAGAGCGCCAGGCTATTACGCAAAATGAAAAATTTTCATATACGTATAATAATACTGTATTCGGATTTCAGAACCTTTTTTGTATATGCGAAGGTTAAGAATTGGAAGGTATGTTGTGATTATTTTGAATAACACCGAAAGTAATGCCGCATAATTTTCTGCGTTTACGATTATTAAGAAAGAGGTAACATTTGGCACAACAGTGCATTGTTATATTTCTGAAGTTTTTTGCTATAATAATTTATAACATTATTAAATTGAATAATTTGATCTGAAAATTACGTCTTTAATAAAATTTCCACAAGAAAGTGCGAACTGAATTATTATGTATATCAGAATGTGTTCTAGTATGAATCATAGGCAATACTAGCGGTACACAATGGAGTCTTGGTACCGACACTGATGTATGGATGTATGGAAGAGGAACGAAAGGAGACTGAATGCAGTGGAAATGAGATCACTTAGGCGTATATGTGCCAGATCTATTTATGACAGAGTAATGAATGAAGAAATAAGAAAAGAATGTAAGAAAGAATACAGATGTTGGTATAATGAGTGAGATTAAGAAAGGATCACTTAGATGGTTTGGTCATATAGGACGGATGAATGAGGAGAAAATGGTCAAAAGATATATGACACAAGTGTTGATGGCACCAGGAATAGAGGATGTCCGCGGAAGACTTGGCATGACCAGGTAAACTAGATACTGGAGAATGGTCCTGTTAGAAGCCTCAACAATCTACGATTTAGTATGAGAAGATGTATGCGTGTCAGGATAGAAGAGTGTGGCGCTCTACCCTCTCTTTCTACCCCTGTGGATAGGATTAGTTCTAGTAAGAAGTCTGGTATTTTAAAAATTATTAAATGGTATATATCATAATAAAAACATTTGTACTATAAATAATCCCTACAACATTATATTTATTTACGAAATATATACAATTAAATGATAAATATTTTAAAAATAATAAGAATAAAAACAAAAAAAATAAGAAAATATATGTACAAACTACGAGGGCCATTTTAGTTTTTTATTTTATTTATTTTCTTTTTTTTTGTTATTAAAACTAGACCCACAAAACATCTTGCTAGAGATTTGTCTGCTGGTACATTCATATCCATTTTATTACATTTAATATGATCAAAACATAAAAACTAATCAGTATCACGGTTTAAACAATTCATTTCATGCTTACAAGTAAGACATTATTTTCGATATGTCAATTTTTTATCATTTCTTTGAAATTGGTAGAAAGCGTACTATTTTATAAAAACCCAGTTAGTTTATTTTTTAGTGTAGGAACAACAAATTCTAATTTTCTAGATCCATACGTGATTTTTGGGAATTGTATAATCCTCTTGTATTTTTTCCGTGTGAAGCCACCCCTATTTAGAGCATCGTTGTTATATTTGTATTTTATTAAAAGGTACATACAGTAACAGCCCGTGTACAGGAGTATTTTAAGAATCGTTTTGTCGTGAACTCATAACAGTTTATTGTAACTAAAAAACCTTCTATGTAATTTATAATGAAAATCTATCTAATCAATTTTCCAGTTGTCTAATAGCTTCCAGAGTTGGCTATTTTTGGAAATTGTGCGTCTATCATCAAAATCTTTTGTCAGCATATGTACCACAACTAGAAGTACCTAAATTACCAAAAAAATTGAAGGAATTTTAGTAAATTAAAAAAATAGTTATTTTGGATATACATTGAAATTGTGTGAACAATTGTACAAGTATTCTTCAATATCTTTTGTCAGCGTGTGCACGACATCTAGATGTAACTAGATAATCAAAATAGTTTACGGTTTTATAGTAAATAGAGGAATTAGATGCGGTCATCTCGGAGTCAAAGGCTTCCAGTAGTCTTCTGCCGTGTTTCGAGTTTAAAAAATGAATCGTCAATCACACCTGCAATCGGAGGGATTGATGATAGACACGGTTAATAAAATACTACTAAGGAATTATGTGTGACGT
Organism: Eubasilissa splendida; assembly: GCA_031772225.1. Lineage (NCBI taxonomy): Eukaryota > Metazoa > Arthropoda > Insecta > Trichoptera > Phryganeidae > Eubasilissa > Eubasilissa splendida. Next base: position 21,046,273 of record CM062856.1, read on the forward strand.
ATCGAAAAGCTTGGAACTGACAGGAAGTTATGATAAGTTTCTGACAACGTTCCAGTCCAAAACGCCTACTTACGTTGATAATCGATGCATAATGATAATCGATAATCGATGCTACTTACGTTGATAATCAATCGGGGCTGAAAGGTCACCAATTATGGGGATTTAATATCGACATGTCGTATAAACGTATGTAATGTAAAGTGGGGCAAGAGTAGAAAAAGAACGCTGGCGTCATTGAATGGAAGATGTAGAAGTGTGCGTGTGGCTATATGTTGTGATGCGAATCAGAAGGATTATGTGTTATAAATGATAAGACTGCTTAGTATGTGAGTGGTGGATGCCCTAATATTTACTCATCACTCATGAGTTCGATTGATAGTCGCGAGATGTATTGCGTATGTGTTGTGTATATGTAGCCAAAACAGGTTATGTGAACGAAAAACTACTTATAGTTAACACTTGGTTTAACACGTGCGAAAAGTTTACGGAGGCATTTCTTGCAGCCGTTGTTGGAAAGTCGGCGGTGAGAAAAGTGACGTCTGAAAGACGGCCTTCTGGACGGTTGCTAGCCGCAGTGTATTTTCGGCTACTAGGTGTACGGTTTCACGGACTGGTATCTGCAAGGTACGTTCAATAATGCCAGGTGGTGATGACAAGAGTGGAGGCGATAGACCTCCATAAATTCTTACTTTAAAAATACTCTTTTAAACGTGTTTTTACGACATATCTCATTCAGATGCGATGTTTTTGAGAAATGAAAATAGTACAAATATATATATATATATATATTGTAACATTAATTTTTTAACGTGTTTTTAGGTAGGTAAACAAAACAGAATTGATATCTGATAATTCTTCAACTCTCAACAATTCTCGGCGTTATTGAGCTGGATAACCTCTCACAGCGGAATGCCAGCTCTGATAAAAAAAACTAGGTCAAACATGTTTTTGCGACGACAGATCTGATATCACGGAAAAATTCTGGATTTTTTAACTATCAAACTGTGATCTCTGTAGGAGACGATCAAAATAAAAAATATTATTCTAGTTGGGGGGTCCTTTGAAGCACGAGTTTTATTAATTGAAAATATATGTCAGAACTTATATGTTTCATTGACTTTATTTTTTTTAAATGTATCTCGAAAGAACGAATATGAAGAACATTAAATAATTTTGCAACATTTGATAGGAAGGTCACGGTAATAGGTATGAGACAAAGTCACCATACCATTTAATAATTAAATAACTATTATATAATAGATATTAGGTTTGACATATAATATTAAATAAAAATAACAATAACTTTGTATGAAACCACGAAATTTATTGTACGTCGACCGGTTTCGCTTATCTCAAGCTTCATCAGGACTGATAATAAATACATAAAGAGAATAAAAATTACACGTGAAAGAGAGAGACATAATACATATTTAGTTAAATTGAACATCAAGGGAGACAGAATATAAATTATATGCGAAAGAGAGAGGCAGAATACGTATATGGATAAATGTGACATTAAGGAATGGGAAAATACAGTGTTGATGGATATTAAGTTGATTTTAAAGGAAACATACCTAATATGGGGCTAATGGATAAGTTGATTTGATTATATCGAGAAATAAGTAAATCGTGTAATATTAAATTCCAAAAAAAATTTCTAATATATTTGGATTATTAAGTCTGCACATCTTTCATTGTCATAACAATTTAAGTCTGGTACGAGATTTAAAAAAAATAAAATTGATATATCTATTAATTATTATTTTTTAAATAGAATTTTTGGACTGCTCAATGGATGGCTCCAAATAATCATACGGGTAATCATGGAGTCCTGGTACCGATGTATGGAAGTGAGGCCTGGAGCTGGCAGAAGAGGAACGATAGTAGGCTGGATGCAGTGGAAATGAGATCACTTAGGCGTATATGCGGCAGATCCATTTATGACAGAATGAAGAAATAAGGAAAGAATGTAAAGCTGATATTAGTATAGTGAGTAAGATTAAGAAAGGATCACTTAAGTGATTTCGTCATATGGAACGGATGAATGAGGAGAGAATGGTAAGAAATATATATGACGCAAATGTTGATGGCACCAGAAGTAGAGGACGTCCCCAGACCAGACCAGGTAAGTCCAGGTACCGGATGATGGTCCTGTTAGAAGCCTCAATAATCGTCGAGCTTGTATGAGAAGATGTATGAATGTGGATGAGTCGAAAATTGTATGTCAGAACAGAAGAATGTGGCGCTCTATCCTTTCTGCCTACCCCTGCGGGGAAACGGCGTGATGGTAAGTAAGTAAGTAATCGGCTTAAAATAATTTAAAGATCTTTCCGGAGTTTTCCCTTATCAATTCCCTATCCCGACATATGACAGACTTAATATGGTTAAAAAATATATGAATTCTATCTGGACTGAACAATGGATGGATCCAAATAATCATAAGGGTAATCGGCTTCAAATAATTCAAAGATCTATTCCCCGCACCCCCTGGTTCTCCAAAAGGAGTCTCCAAAAGGAGTCTCCAAAAGAACAATGTCAAATATCTCTAGAATGAGAATTGGGCATTGCCAGGTAGCCTCACATTTATTCAGATTGAACTTAACAGATTCCCCAATGTGTGAGTGTGGTACCGAGGAGGAAAACCTTGACCATATCTTTTTTGCCTGTCCATTGCGGATCGCAGGTTTTTATACAGTAATCTCGTCAATGGTAATTTTCAACTCCCGGTTAACTTGTATCATCTTCTTTCTCTTAACTCGCCACATTTAATCTATATAATAGCAAATTATTTGAACGACAATTGTATTGACTAGTAATATAATATTTCCTATTCTATAATATTATTGTAGTTTTTTCTATAAAATAAAGTTTTAACTTGATTAATGGCGCAAATTAGTCTGGAAGGGTGGATTGCGATTGCCTATTTAAAAGAAAATAAAGTATAATATATAAATTAAATAGCACAGGTTAAGAAATTACCATTTGATGTTGGTACTTACATGTATCTAGAAGTGCTTGGTTAAATTCAATATAATATTTTCATATTACCTGAAACATTTTCGGATGACTAGATTTGTAAAAGTTCTACGCTAGAAGACACATTCAAATTATTATTACATTCTCAACATTATGAAGTCATACGTTGACTATTGAAAATATTGACGTTAAATGAGAAATGTTTTTATTTTAGAAATTGTATTGGCCTGTATCGTACCAAGGGCGTGCACTGTGTACAAGGAAAAAATCTGTGCATTACTAACAATTCTGGGAAATAAAAATAAATTAAATAATCTTTATATTATCAAAATACTCTATAAAGTTCTAGCCGTTATTATCCGGATTAGCGTATTCTTGTCTATGACGTATCCCACGACTTCGGCATAGTCGTGGATAATTTAGAAAAATTGCGAATCATTTGTAACAACTTCATGTGCATGCTGGTCGGAAAATTGCCAGTAAATGTAATTTCGTGTTATTTGCATGTAATTTGTTTGTTCAACCTTTATAATAATCGTACTGAACTAAATATTTTCTAGCTTCATTGGCTGTCTGAGAACTTTTGCATTTTTCAAATAATTTGCGCTTTTTTTCGGTGTTTGCGTAGATAAAATGTTGTGAGGTGTGTTTTGGCGGACTATCCTCCACCGACCAACCAGAAACAGCGGAGAGCATGAATGTGAGTACGTGAATCAGAAGCTACCTGCTTACCATAATGTTGAGATCCATCCATAAATCTTTACTAAAATTAGCAAAATATGAAAGGTAATTTTAGAATAAAAGAGTGTTAATAAATTTTACGTTAAATTTTATTTTAAAAGAAGAGAGAAAATTGTGGAGAATGATGTTTTGTTAAATTAATTAAAATTAAATAAAAGTTATATATACAGAGCTACATAGTAAGTGGCGACGACTTCCAGGTAGACGATGATAATTTTATCCAGGCGTAAATTAAGGACGTTGAAGCATGTCGATAGTCAGACAGAAGCCAGAAGTTGAAATAAAGAAATAATAGGTATCAGAAAAGAAGTAAGTAGGAGAAGAAAATGAGTAATAAAAATAATGTAAAGAGTAATGGAAAGAAGTAATGTAAAGAATAATGGAAAGAAGGGAAACTCAATTATTTCCTGCAATAATATATTTTTTTATGATTCAATTGCGATTCGAAATACTAGAAAATGAGTGCTTGTAAAATTGATAAGTTAAATGGATTTTTACCCCTCAATTATTTCCATCGCGTAATCTCCGAATGCCGGTCACTGGCGTTGGCTCTTCGTCTAGAAATTTTGGTAGATTTGAAGGCTCCATCCTCACCGTATTTCCAAATACGCAGATTAATGGGACGGCGGCAGTCGCACGGCTGCCCGTGAGCGAATCCCAACGTAGCACGAAGCCGCGAGTAGAATGAATATACCTAGCCAGCGATGGCTCCCGACACGAAGCGACGGTCGCGAACCCCGCGGCCAACATTGAAATTAGTATTCGGCGATTCTAGCCGAGCGTAAAAATATGAAACCAGGGTGTTTACTTTTTAAATTAGGTACTCACGTCACATTATTTTTCTGCCTAAAATTCGTAACGTGACAATGTATAGGTTATAATTTATTATCGGTCAAGCGAGCGAATTTGTATTTATCGGAATATCATTAAGCTAGATTATCACCAATATTAAATTAAATGTTAAAATAAAATAATTTATATTATGAGCTTCGGATATGCTAATTTATAAACCTAGTTATTTTTGAACACTGTTAATGAAACATTTTAGATCTGTTGTCCGAAGGAGAAATCGTAGAAAATATTTTAAGCGAAATCGTAATCAGAGTACGGTACCGAGCAATAAAAGAACTTGCCCTTTTTAAAGTAATAAATTTACAATTATATTCTAGATTTAAATGTATAGAAATGTTCTCAAAATTATAAAAAAAATTCTAACATTTTTTTGATACCTAGTATATTTATTGTATACTTAAATAGTATCGTCGGTAACAGCATAACCTAAGTGTGTGCCTACTGCACGCCACTGGTATCCACATGTTAACCAGCTCAGCAGATCTGTCAGGGGGATGTAAAATTAGCGGTTCACTGAACGGTGTAATTGATTCAATATAAAGGTCGTTTCGGATTCCAAGTTGTATATCGTAAATCAAAGCTGATTGATTTTCTTTAAATCCTTTGTATTGTATGTTATCATTTCTAGTTAGCAAAAATTCTTGGTAAGTAAAAATAATTGTGTTTACGGTCATATATTTTATTTATCTCAAGATGGAACCTCAAGAACTTTGATTTTTTTCGAAAACTCGAACAGAATTAAAGAATAATATATGTATGACACATTTTGAGCTGTGTTGAGTTAGGTATACAGCATTGTTGCAAGCCAATTTACGGACATTTTGGTATAGTCGGTAGTTCGAAATTCTACTACGGCGTGTTGAAATATGCCCTAGAACAACGCAGTAAAGTACTCAAAATGGCTTGTCAGATGTTGTCTCACCGAGTGATGTTCGGAGTTAGTAGCTATAGTATAGTTTTTTGTGAATTAATTAGAGTATGTTCGTCCAGACGAAAATATACTAATATCGAAAACGATTGTTGTTAAAGTAAATAATCAATTTCAGCAATCAATAAATTTTTTTTTTTTTTATAAATGTTACAGGTTTCCTAATAGTGCAAACTTTTCGTCAATCCTTAAAACGTATACATACATACATACGTATACACAACTCACACAATTGAACGTTTTTGATGCCACGTGTCGCCTGAATCGTTTCAAGGTTCAGGATTAGTCTCTATAAGCGGACTATTTCGGAATCTTCCGAAATGTTTCGGAAAGTTCTGGAACCATGGATGAGATTTAGTTAATTTATTTTTAAAGGTTTCCTGATCGCACAATTTGTGTATCGATCTGGGCTTAGAATTGTATTCAAGATATAAAATCAGGAAAGTGCTGACATGTTTTATGGCTCGATACAATTCAATTGAGTTTCTTTCAAATTTAATGAATTTTAAATTTAAAAACACGGTTGAAATTTTCCACGGTGTAATATTTTTACATATGTGATTATTATGTTGTACAAACTCACCTCGGAAACAGTAAGAAAAAAAAATATATTTATCTCTTTAGAATGAGAATTGGGCATTGCTAGGTAGCCTCAAATTTATTCAGATTGAACTTAATAGTTTTTTTTTTTTTTTTTTTCGAATTTTTCAACAACAATATTTTTCGATAAAATTGATTTTATATGTATATCTTTATAATTAATATATTTAATTCATATTTAAAATATCGCAGACCTATGTTCTGAATAATTACAACTTCACAATAAGAATGTGTTCTCCTAAAAAATAAAGTTGTATCAATGTGTCCAAAAATTTAATAAAAATGAATTGATAATTCTGGCGTCTGCTATCAGTTTACTCAAAGGTATTTGAGATTCTGTAAAAATAAGGTAGATGGCTCTGTCAAATGATGCAACGATTACATGTATTAATATCAAAAAGGTAACATATAGGGTCGAAAATTGTCGCTAAAAATAATGTCGCTGTAGCTTAGTTGGATTCCCTGCTTAGGAAAGAGATCCAGGTTCGAATCCCGGTGGCGCAACAACAATATTTTTCGATAAAATTGATTTTATATGTATATCTTTCTAATTAATATATTTAATTCATATTTGAACTTAATAGATTCCCCAATGCGTGAGTGTGGTGCCGAGGAGGAAACCCTTGACCATCTTTTTTGCCTGTCCATTGTGGATCACAGGTTTTTTTTTACAGTGATAATCTCGTCAATGGTAATTTACAACTCCCGGTTAACTTGTGTGATATTCTTTCTCTCAACTCGATAATGGTATTGACTTGTAATATAATATTTTCTATTCTATAATATGATTGTACTTTTTTCTATAAAATAAAGTTGTAACTTGATTAATGGCGCAAACCACTTTTGAAGGGTGGATTGCCTATTTAAAAGAAGAAGAATAAGTATTTATCTCATTTTCCGTTTCTCTTCGACCGATGAGGGTGAATTGAAACTGTCGTTTACGTGGACCTTAACATACATTTATTTATTCGTGGGTGATGGTTACTTTCAGAACACTGCAATGTAACAGATGTATCGTGTTTCTAAAATGTTTGAAAGGCGTATCAAATAAACAATGCAAAAATATTATTTTATGAAATGTTAACATTCACATTTGAAACTTGATATGGTAATATAATCTGTGGAAAAAAATATGGCCGTAGCAGATAAAATTCCTAGTAAAGTTAAATCTTTCGGAAGATCTGTTTAATAAATAATTAGATCTTTTGTGTATTGTTACACTGGATTGTAATTATGTTGAAATAGGCGATATACTTGTCATATATTATATAAGAATATGTATGCATTGTATTGAATAGCAATTTTTTCAATAGTTTTTGCGAATTAACGTTGACTTTAAATTCACTTTCTAGATGTCAAAAAAGACACCTGGGCAGATACCACTGACAGTTTATCTGTCTACCGATGAGTCGCAGTTAAATAAATTATTGTCTATCCAATATCTGTGTGTACCTGTAAGTAAATATATATATAGAGTTGTCTAATAAGTCTGCGGTTTTTTGATAAATACCATTTTCCCGCTATTTTGTTTTATGATAAAAAATGACATATATTCTATAGTATTTTTTTGCTTTAAAATGTCAGTGCCGCCGATTTTCTTAATTTTTGAGCTTAAATAATGGGTTCAGTTAAGAAAAAATAACGTTTTCGACATTACTTCTTTTCAGACGAATTAAATCGACTAAAGGTTTAATAAAGGTTAGAATGGTCCTTCAGGAACTCAACTGGGAAATTTTGGTTCATCAACCCTACAGTCCTGATCTCGCTCCTTTTTTGGTCGCTCTCCAATCATATGCGTGGCGTTACGTTTAACAACAACGATGAATTCAGAAATTGACTAGATAACTATTTTAATACCAGACCAGCCTATTTTTATAGAAAAAGGATCGATAAATTGGTTTAAATCTTAATCCCATCTGGGATGAAGTCCCGAACAATAATGGAGAATATAGAATTTGTAATTTTTGTTTAATAATTTGATTTTATAATAAACGATTGAACAAAACTTCAATGACTTATTAGACAACCCAATATATATAAATATTAACTATTATTGGCGATATTGTAACGGATATTTAAAAAAAAAAGCTGAACGTGTGTGTATTATAGTGCAAAAATAAATTTTAAAAATGTGTTTTTTGCTGGCGTACGTGCATGCGTTCTGTAAATTGTTCTATAATCAGGCAACTATATTTTCTTTGAATATACAAATTGCGCGCCGGAGGGAATTTTCAAAACATTTAAAGGATGTTTTTTTAGAGGTAGAGAACTATAAAATGTAATAAAGCGCATAAAGATCGTGGCCATGGTATTAGTTTAATTAGAAAGATAATTTTATGCCATTAGTGTTTAAATATGGCTTCGTGCATATGGGCACCGCGGCTGGCTCCAATAAAGCACAATCTAGAAGTCCAAATTTCGACCACTTTTTGGAGCAGCTGGGGACCGTATATCGGCAATAACGCGACGAATGTTGGCTTCCAAGTCGTCTATCGTCTCTGGTTTATCGGGGTAGACTAGTGACTTCACATATCCCCACAAAAATAATTCAAAGAAATCACACGATCTTGGAGGCCAATTCATTGGTCCATTACGCGAAATTATGTGCTCATCGAATGTTTCCTTCAATAAATTGATTGTGGTGCGCGTTGTGTGGCATGTTGCGCCGTCTTGTAACTACAGCTCTTCCACATTAATGCCATTCAATTGGAGAACAAAATAGTCAGTAATCATTGATCTATTGCTGTTCTCGATGGTAAATAGACTCACTCGGGTCCTCCTCAATACTACGCTCCACTGCAACAGTTCTTCAGTGCTCACTGTACGACTGATTATCAGTGTGATTATCAATTAGAGTATGCATGGTGTAGAACCGATCCATGATTTTTCGAATTACTTGCTCGGATGGACGATTATTTCGACCGTAAAATGGACGGTAAGTTTCGCTAACTGAACCACGATTTTCGAAATAAATTTACAAAATTTGCAAGCGCTGTTCATGGTGAAATGGCAAACCAAACTGAGCACAAATCAGCTGTCAGCCGTCAAATTGGCTGTCGCTGGATCAAGTGTTGCCAATTCGAAAAACAAATCTCTAATAGAACATCTTTTATGAATGAAATGATTTTGTTAAAATAACGTTTCAAAATAAATTATATTTACATAGAATAGTTGGAACCTACTTATACTCATTTGGAAGGAACACTTGTATTAGCTTGAGTAATACCATACGTAATATGCAAATTTTAACAGTGTATTGATGCCGCTCTGCGTTTTAATTAGGGTTGTCGTTTAAAATTTGTTATAAACACGGTGTCTACAAAAAATGTGTACGGAATTTAGTGAGTTAGAATTTTGTAAATTAGGAAAGTTCATATTTATGTTTATATCTATTGGTATTTTTATACAATTACCGAATCTTAGTAGAATACATTTGTTGGTTTTTCCATTGTTATAAATATTGTATATAACTACGTACTTACATTATAAAAGCCATATATTAAAATTAAATATTCTTAAAAGCATCATTTGTTATATTGAATAATTTTTTCATTTCTATCACATATACACAGTGATGGAAAAGATAAAAAATATATGAAATATCTAAAAAAATATATAAATTAGAGCTCTGTATGCGTTGTGTGTCCTATTTCCTATAAGTTTTCCGCCACCACGTATTTATTTAATATATTTAAAAAAAAGTATTAGATGTTTTTGAAATGGGCTGTTACACACATAAATACAATTTTTCTTTTTATATGAAAAGTAGTCTATCTTTTGGTATTGAATTAAATTATTATTGAACATATGACGAGTTGGTGCCTACCTAGGTTAGATATACAACGCTCAATCAATCATTAAAAAAATAGAACCTCCAGAAAGGTATTTTCACAAATGACAAAATAATAAACGATTATACAATTATTTTATTTGAAATTAGCGTGCAACAGTGAAACATATTTTAAATACAAATTAAATGTATAAATTAGAAAGATAAAATTTTGGTTGCTATCTGGATTCGAACCTGGTTCATTTCCTATCCAGATAAATGGAAGTTTTATATGCACATCTTTGTAATTTATATATTTAATTTGTATTAAAAATATCACAGATCTATGTATGTTCTGAAAAAATTACAACTTCACAATAAGACTGTTCTTAAAAAAAAATATTAATTTTAGTGTTGATGGATACACAGATAGTTGCACAGATCAAACGGATGGATTTCGTCGATCTCGGTCGAGGCTAATGACGTTTCCGAAGCCACTGTAATTGGCTTTTGTCTATTTCTATTTGTATCACGAAGAGAGAACTTTAATTTTTATTCCCCCTTTAGTAATTGGAAACAGAATCTTCAATGAAATTAAGAAACTTCTCTAGATAAAGCCTCTCAAGTCGGGCGAAGCGCTTAGATTTAGATTAAGATATCCTATAGCAATGGGTACTTTAAAACAATTCTTTTTTAAAGCAATTATTACATTTTTGGGTCACTGATAAAAAAGTTTTCACAAAAGATTTAATGGTTGGTCTTAGTCGCATTACGAGAAAGGAACTGTCTGAAGATGGTGTAAATGGTATGTGTGAAGTAATAAAATATTTATTTTAATAAAAATTTTGTATAACCTCGTTATTAACCACTTTTATTGGTTGAATTTAATACACCAACCGATTTATACCAGTAGATTGAAACTTATTCATTAACATATATAATATACGTAAATTGTAGCGAATATTTTTTGATTAAATAAAATATATTGAATAATTCTGTGTTCCTAAGCCTTTTAAGATTTAAGGCTAATAAAAAACAAAATATAGATGGCGATAGTGTAGTAGTATTCGAAGTGTTTCCACATATTAACATATATACAACTTCAAAAATTTGACGGATATGGAGATTGATTAATGACTGAGAATGGTGAACGTTATTTTTGTATAAAATGATCACTTACGCCAGCCGAAGACAGGTCGTGAGCCCTGCAATTACTCATACTTCAATATATTTTTTAATATAATAAAAAATAGCTTCGTCTCTATGAGATATCTATTATTTGTTTAAATATAAAACTGATTGCTATTAAAGTGGAATGAAAGATATCTCAATTAAAAAGAATATATGTAAAATCTAAAATTTCTCGACAATAATTCAAATGGTTAACGTGACGTTAGCGTGACGTGAAAGTGAAATGGTTCCGGGTTCATATCCCGTTGGAAACCAAATATTTCCTCGATAGATAAATATTTTCTGTATATATTTCTAATTGGTTGATTTAAATTATTTTAAGTATAAAATAAATTTTCACTCGTATAAATACTAGCATATAAGTTTCCATCATATACATATTGTATATGTATGTTGACGTTCAAAATTTCGCACGCATTTGACGTTCAATTTTCGGTCCTCAACAAATAGTTAGCGGTAGAAAACATCAGCTGTGCATCAACATCGACATTTTCGTTATGTAGTTTGTTATATGCCGTTACTTGATCGAGCTTTCCATTTCTGCTGTCCTATTCATCTAAGCTTCGTCTTTACTGTACTAGATCGTCATCTTCCTAATGAAACACTACAAAATAAAAATACCGTTAACACATTTCAATATCCATAGTCGTGCATTCAAAGTCAAATAAAACTACATGAAAATGATATGATTATTGCCTAGGTAACTAAACATGCAATTTAAATCATCTTATTATTTTTAATTCGTATTAATTGAAAACATCTTATACAGCAGCATTGTTGGTAATATTTAAATAATTTAAAATATTTGACAGTAGATTTATTTATTTACTATTTTGATAAAAATAACTTTCAATACCAAAAGGTCATATGTATACATTTTTTTTTATTAATATTAAAATATAATATAACATTTGTTTCTTCTCCATGAGAGTAAGACTCGTGTATAGAGAAAGAGTATATACGAATTAATTAATGTTTCAGTTGGTCTGTGTGCATATTTTTTTTACTTCAGTTACAGATTTTTGATAGTCCGTAATTTTTCTAATTGTGATGAGGAGATTGTTAAAAAAATTGATGCCTGATAAGACACTTTTTTAAAAATAAAATTCCTTTTCACTTTTCAGGACATTAGGGGTTTATAATCTAGTCCAGCTGTTTTTAGTGTCCCATTTTTTTTTCTATACACTGCATCCTGTTTTTTGACATTTCATTAAATTAGGCGAAAACCTACTTTAAAGAAGTTAAGAGAAATGATCCTTTTAAATGGTCAATTTGTAAATGTGTTATTGTTTTTATTACACGTAGGTATTGTATGAATCATTTTACTTGTTTAATAGTAATCTGTGTGCTGGATCGAAGCACGATTGAGGAAATAGTAATTGAGCAAGTTTATCAGCGAATCGTGCTGATAAACCAAAAAAGTCGCAGCGTGTCAGTATTTTGCACAAATGGAGGCTAAAACACGAACGTGATGCTTTAGGAAGCAGACGCATTTGAAATAAACTGCTAACGGCACGTTTTAATATGACGAGCGATATGAGACGATTGACGTTATCTAAAGATGGAAGGAATCGTATAAAATGAGGAGAAAATCCTTAATTTCTATCAAACGTCGGTGACTCTCCACTGGACACGATGGCGCCTCCACCAGTCCGCGGGATATTCTTCGTGCTAGCCGTACAGGTAATAATTACAAATTAAAATACATTATTAATTAGAATTTTATTTGATCTCTATATTGTAAAACATAAAGCTATAATAAAAAAATATATATATTATATTTTTTATTCACGATTTTCAAAACAAATAAATGATTTTTTTTTATTCGTGTAAATCACAATATTTTTTTAGATGTATGATATTTATGCATTTAACTTATTTATATATTTCAGGGTGTTTTTTCTGCCTGTATTCCGGCTTATCCTAATCCATGCTCACCATCACTTTCGCCACCTGCACCGTGCTTTGAGCCATGCCCACCATCACCATGCCTTGATCCATGCCCGCCACCTCCGTCGCCACCTGCACCGTGCTCTGAGCCATGCCAGCCACCACCGTGCGCGGACCCATGCCCGCCACCACCGCCACCACCGCCGCCACCTGCACCGTGCTCTGAGCCATGCCAGCCACCACCGTGCGCGGACCCATGCCCGCCACCACCGCCACCACCGCCGCCACCTGCACCGTGCTCTGAGCCATGCCAGCCACCACCGTGCGCGGACCCATGCCCGCCACTACCGCCACCACCGCCGCCACCTGCACCGTGCTCTGAGCCATGCCAGCCACCACCGTGCGCGGACCCATGCCCGCCACCACCGCCGCCACCTGCACCGTGCTCTGACCCATGCCCGCCACCACCGTGCGCTGACCCATGCCCACCACCACCGCCACCATCTGCACCGTGCTCTGATCCATGCCCTCTACCACCTCCGCCACCTGCACCATGCTCTCAGCCATGCCCGCCACCACCTCCGCCTCCTGCACCGTGCTCTGATCCATGCCCACCACCACCATGTGCTGACCCATGCCTGCCACAACCTAAGCCACTTGCACCGTACTCTGTCCCATGCCCTCCACCACCTCCGCCTCCTGCACCGTGCTCTCAGCCATGCCTGCCACCATCGTACCCTAATCCATGTCCGCCACCACCTCCGCCACCTGCACCGTGTTCTGATTCATGCCCTCCACCACCTCCGCCACCTCCGCCACCTGCACCGTGCTCTCAACCATGCCCGCCACCACCGTGCTCTGATCCATGCCCACCACCACCACCACCGTGCGCTGACCCTTGCCCGCCACCAGCACCGTGTTCTGATCCATGCCCTCTACCACCTCCGCCACCTGCACCATGCTCTCAGCCATGCCCGCCACCACCTCCGCCTCCTGCACAGTGCTCTGATCCATGCCCACCACCACCATGTGCTGACCCATGCCTGCCACAACCTAAGCCACTTGCACCGTACTCTGTCCCATGCCCTCCACCACCTCCGCCTCCTGCACCGTGCTCTCAGCCATGCCTGCCACCATCGTACCCTAATCCATGTCCGCCACCACCTCCGCCACCTGCACCGTGTTCTGATCCATGCCCTCCACCACCTCCGCCACCTCCGCCACCTGCACCGTGCTCTCAACCATGCCCGCCACCACCGTGCTCTGATCCATGCCCACCACCACCACCACCGTGCGCTGACCCATGCCCGCTGCCCGCCACCACCGTGCTCTGATCCATGCCCACCACCACCACCACCACCACCGTGCGCTGACCCTTGCCCGCCACCACTGCCGCCACCAGCACCGTGCTCTGACCCATGCCCTCCACCACCTCCGCCACCTGCACCGTGCTCTCAGCCATGCCTGCCATCACCGTGCGCTAACCCTTGTCCGCCACTATCTCCGCCACCTGCACCGTGCTCTGACCCATGCCCGCCACCTCCACCACCATGCTCCAAGCCATGCGTATGCTAAGTCGTGATCACTCCTAATACGCCTGCGTACATAAATGTACATTTGAAAAAAATTACCATTCCCGTGAAATTGTTCCTAGGTATACCTAACAGTATTACCCTTCCCGTACATTACCACCTATGTGTGACCGATGGGTTGTCATACTACAACTGATATAATCTGTCAACCATCGAAACCAACCCAAGTTTACAGCTTCACAATATCGAGACAACCTTTTATTGCCGTTTCCGTCTTCACGGGGTATTTCCGTTTAACACATTTCCACCATTATCGGAATATTTTCCACTGCCGCCTGTGCGGCGTAACTATTTAATATGACACATATATATAAACTAAGGTTGTTCAAAAATCAATATCTAGTGTTTTTTTCTTCTTCTAAATTAATACTTCACTTATTAAATTTTTCCAAATTAATACCCCTTATGTAATTTATTATTCAGAATTTTATTAAATAAATAAACAATTTGGCAATAATACATGTATTTGCATTATTTCTTTGAGGAATTAGTTATAAGTCAATAAATTGAAGAATCCACGCTACTTTCATATATATTTCATAGTGACTTTTAGAAATTCAGTATCTGGAATTAGTAGTGAATTAAGAATTCTGTCCATGTGAAACCAGCATTGATACGAATATAATAATATTTAAAATTTATCAGTAAGATATTTTTAACTAATAATAACGTGTCTTGAATAATATTTCAACAGAGCAATCCTAATTTATGGACCTGGACTCTAATTACTAAGCTAACATCCAGACTTTTAACTTTTAAACATGATTGTAAAATATAACTAAGTACTCTGTATTACGATATTACTGTACTTAATAATTTTCTTATTAGGAGAACACATTCTTATTGTTAAGTTGTAATTGAAAGTGTAATGAGTAGCTTGTTGGTGTAGCGGTCAAGACGTTGGTCTAGTGATCTAGTGGTCCGGGGTTCGCGCCTCGTTCCAGGACACCGGCAAGTTAGTCCTATTTTCATGGCACAAGCGTTTAGCTTAGTTTGAAAATAGTAGGAATTTTGATGTGACATTGTATTCCGAGTACGCATCACTATTTAAAAAAAATTTATTCAGAACTGATATTTTAAATTTTAATTAAATGTATTAATTAGAAAGATATACATATAAAATCAATTTTATCGAAACAATTGTTGTTGCACCACTGGGATTCGAACCTGTATTTATATTTATTTATTTTATATGTATATCTTTCCAATTAATACATTTAATTAATATTTAAAATATCACAGACCTATGTTCTGAATACGTACAACTTCACAATAATAATGTGTTCTCCTAATAATATATAAGTTGTATCGATGTGTCCAAAATTTAATAAAAATGAATTGATAATTCTGGCGTCTGCTATCGGATTACTTAAAGATATTTGAGATTCCGTAAAAACAAAGCAGATGGCTCTTTCAAATAATGATTAAAAATGTATTCATTTAAAAAAGGTAACAAAGGTTCAAAAAGATGACACAAGTTAGCCGGGAATTAAAAATTATCATTGACGAGATAACTGTAAAAAAATCTGTGTTCCGCAATGTGCAGGCAAAAAATATACGGTAAAGGGTTTTCTCCTCGGCACCACACTCACATATTGGGGAATCTATTAAGTTTAATCTGAATAAATGTGAGGCTACCTGGCAATGCCCAATTCTCATTCTAGAGATATACCATATTTTTACCATATTAAAGTTTGTCATACATCGGGATATGGAATTGATGAGGGAAAACTCCGGAGAGTGGCCTTCTTGGCCAATTTATCAGCACATTCATTGAGGATATTTCTACTTTGTTACTAATGATTCCCAAGTTAAAAAATTAATAGTATTGCTTCAAATGAATATAATATATTACTATACGGCTATAGATGTCGCCATTTATCCACAATGTCCATATGTAATAAATTACTTTAACATGATAAACAATATTGAAGAATATTTAGAGAAAATAGATAAATATAATAAATAGAACGAAAATATCATTCACTATTTTAAAAATCATCAGGTTTTGTAAGACAGTGCCGTTAAAGGCTCCAACAATAGTTTGCCGTCATGTGGTTGTAGCGACCATAATTCAAATCTACCGCCATCTCAGTCGGCATCGACGCTGGCGACAGCGCTGCCGGCTGCTGCCACAAGTCTGGCTCAATTCACCGCCAAGCATTCTCTTGAGTATCAGCGTTTCACAACGGCGGTCTTGCCGGCTCGCGCTTGCCGAGCAAGACCGCCAATTCATTCCATTTCACGCACACATGCACTTTATACATCTTTATGCATTCTATCTGTTTTCATTGTGATAAAAACCCCAACACACATCAATTACATTTATTTCATTTAACCACCGTCCTAACCCCCAAATGTCCCACCTCCCGTGGTATCTTTCTTCCATAATCATGTGATATCTTGATGAAATCATTTAAAGATTATCTGGAAAGCCATCTAAATGACTGTGAAGGTAATGAACCTTAATATTCAAATTGAACGCAAGAGTTTGGAATTTTGTCAACATGTTTTTCACTAAGTGTGCATTACTTTCAGTTTTGTGTTTCCCGAAAACAATATTTATTACTGAAACAAATGATGACCAGGTAGAGGAGTCAATATTATACATAGAATTTATAAATGAGGAATCATTTATAAAACAAAATATATATATCTCATAGAGGCAAAGGTGTTTTATTATATTTAATGGAAAGATATGAAATTATGGGTACTTACAGTGTTTAATTACTGGTCAAAATAAGAAAATATATAAAAATAGATTTTTCAGGCATACTCTAGTATAATTTGTTAAAAAAAACTTTACAAATAAGGAATATGTACAACTGTAAGTAAATTTCAAATAACCCATCACGCTTCGACCAGAAGCTACGAAAACGAGTTCAATGTGGAGGAAGTACATCCCGTGTCCAAGGTCATGTTGTCTCAATCCTACTATTGTCTTAATAATTGTTACAATTTTTTTTACCACTGTGGGAGTGGTTGTCAACATAATCATCTGGGGATACTCGCGCGCCATTTCGTCGCCGAGCAACCATATTGATCATATTATTTTTGTTGTCGGAGTATTGATTCTGCGTGGATTTGTCATTTTCGCAGGATCCTATTTTTGACCATCACCCATATTGTGGTGATTTAAGGTTGTATTTTTCTTACAATATGATACTTCGCACCTTGACATAGTAATACAATTTTTATTTATTTGAAATATATACCAAAATACGTTGTTGAAAATATATGCGTACTCCGCACCTTGGCAGTATAAAAACATGAGCTGAGAATGTTAACAAGAAAAATGTAAAGTTAAAAAGTAAAGGATTAAAACTCCGTTAGATGTTACTTTCAATGTATATATATGTACTCCGCACCTTGATAGAGTAATAAAACATGATCTGAAATATAGAGTTCAGCATGAATCAAAAACATCCTAGATGTCGTATTAATATTACGTGTGCGTGCAACTCCACACTTCGAAAAAATGCAAAAAAAACTGTAATAACTATAACAAAAATTATAATTAAATAATGAAAATAAAATTACACATGCGGTGAACTTGCTTGACATTGTGATATAAAGAAATCTATCTGAACATAAAAGATCGAAACACATATACAAAAAAACACAAATTGTACAACATTAAAATATGCACAATGTATACGTAATATTTGGACACATACAAATGCACTGAAAATGGCCTAAATTGCATTAAAATAAACATGTACACTACGCAACATATATTTCTATTTATGCACGTGTAGAAAATAGAATTAGAATAAATATGTACCTAATTAAATTAATTAATGAGATTATTAAAAAGTTTTGATATTAAGTACGTCACATTCATAAATTTTCACACATTATAAGTTCTCCAAATAGTCCAATTGTTTTTTTGAGTCTTCCATGTTAAAGCGTGGTGGAGTCTATGGCGATTTTTTAATGAAGATTCGCCGCTTCGTTACTGAGAAGACTACAATGGTTCTCCTCCCCAATGACAGCGAGAACGAGAACGATTAAATGTTTGAATCTCCTTTGAAATGGTGCGGCACTTCCCCTTGACGGAAAAGTAACGCTTTAAATATCAATGGGCGAACTTAATGACCCCACCAGGCACCTTCGTTGTGACGACTCTGGTGACGCCATCTTTCCTTGGATTTAGCTCCAGTATGCGACCCAATCTCCATATTACCGATGGAGTGTTGTCCTCTCATATCACAACCATCATACCCGGTGATAGGGGGGTATTAGACAACTGATATTTCCATTTATATCGCTGCTGTAGTTTTTGGAGATATTCTCGCTACCAGAGAGACCAAAAGTGTTCAATTTATTGCTACAGCCTATGGTATCTGGATAGTCGGTTCAGTGAGAAGCTCCGCACACGATCGCCAGGCAGTGCACGTAGTAATTCTCCAACGAGGAACAAATCAAGTGTGAAAGAATGTACATCATTTCGATCATTGAATATTTGGGTGATGGGTTGATTGAAGCAAGCTTATACTTACGCGAATAAATGATATGATTCTTAATAAGAAAAATATCATTTTCCTAACTGAAAATCGGCAGAATTCACTACGTTCATTATTTTATCTTTTAATTCGTTCCTGCCATCCACCGATAGCGCTTTCGTTAACAAATTGTCTACATAGAAGTGTCTCTCAGAATAATATCACTTATATCGGCATGCGTCCTAAACTGTAACAGTATCGAAAATATACTGTCCTGAATTGTCGGTTTAAGCATTTGAATGTCATTAAACGATACTCTGGTTTTAATTTTAGCCAACAATAAAGGCGGACTCACCACCGCTTACCCAGGACCGATGCGATAAGCTCAAGGCTCCTATCTCGGTCCTACTCTTAATGCTACTAGGCAACTGTTCGATATCGCCCCGCATATTGACAGGGCGATACCGCACAGCTGACAAAAAAAGATTTTCCCACATTGTCCCCGGTTGACTCACTTTATTAGTAAATAAATAAATAATATTTACAATACGTAACATAAAGATAATATAAAATAGTACACAACGAGACGGCACAAAAGAAAAATATATAAGAGACTCGTCCTCCATGCACCACTGCCGGAAAATTTTAGTCGATGCGTCGATAACCTTTAGCTTAGTAGAGTTTGTTTCTTTAACCTCGTTACCCGCAGCCATCTCATCAGTCGTGTGACTAATGGTCCTACATTATTTTATAAGATTTTTACATTTAAAAATGTTGTTATCTGTTCCTGTTTGATCAAAGCTGCGCTCGGTGTGCATCTGGTTAGAGAATGGTCCTAGCACGGTCCCCAAGTCCATTGTACAAATGTTTGTGCAAGTAAGAAAAAAATGAAATTGGAAACGAAAGGATAGAATGAAGGATGGAGAATCACTTACCATCACGCCGTCTGTGGATAGTTGGAGGTATGATTGTCCTCGTAACAGTCTAACTGCTCTCCTTTGTCCGTGAAATTTTCAAGTCTCTTGTCATATTATATATAATATTAAGTGAATCGCTTAGGCCATGTCGATATGTCAAGAATTGAAAGAACTTTATTTGGATTTTAATTGGGTGACCATATTGTTGACGAGAATTCCACAAAATGATGATAGATTTATGAAGAGGGAAAATTTGTGAAAAAATAATGTTTAAAAATGATTATCTGGCATCAGTGGTAGTATTACAATTGATAATTGCTCTCGAAAACATGTTGAGTGTGTGTATTAAATTTTTAAATTTATTTTATATTATACAGAGTAATAAATGAGCTATATTAAAAATATGGTCATTCAATATTTTTAAAATGCTCGTCACATATATTTACTATAATATGACTACCCACCGTAGCCCATAGCTATAGATATTGCAGTAGGTATGAATTGTGTATTAACATTATATATATATATATATAAATGACATCTTACAGAATATATCTCAGCAAATTACAATACAAATTACATGATAAAATACTTACGAATATAGTAACTTACAGGTACATAAAAATAATTATAAACAAATATATAGTTAATCGACATATTGTTTCAAGAAAATGTATCATATTAAAGTATTTTGTTGCTTAGTAATGAATTGGAGAATATACTCATTTATGGTGTTAATGTCATTATAGTAACTAATCTGAATTTAACAATTCTCAAAATCACTAATAAATATGGATCGAGGACAATAGAATTTGTTGTTCCTACAATAAAAAATAAACTACCTGGGCTTTCACAAAAGAGTACGCTTTCTGCCAATTTGGAAGAAATGAAAAATGAATGGGTCATCGATAATAACCTGTCTTACCTGTGAGAATGAGATGAACTGTTTAAACTGTGACTGATTAGTTGTTATGTTTTTGATTATATTGCATGTAACAAAATGGATATAAATGTACCTGTAGACGAACGTCTAGCGAGACGTTCCGTGAGTCTAGTTTTAATAAAAAAGAAATTAAAAATATACATTTGTGAAGAAGTCAAATTGCTGTGGTGGTAATAATGATCTGGTACTTGCGCTTGAAGCTTTACTTTAGAGATCAATGTCCTGTCGTTCTGATTATTAACAATTCTACAGAAAAGATCTTATGTTGAGAATTTTTAATTAACGGTGTGTCAACGATTCACAAAAAATCTCCTGTATCAAAGCAATTTATCAAAAGTATACCAATTAGAAAATCTCCGCTCTTTAAAGTCGGCTCTCCCGACACAAATAATTTTTCTCATTTTTGTCAATTTGATGTTTTGCTTCTGAACCCTTTCTCACGCGTGACGATCTACCATTCCAACAATATTTTCCTTACGCGGCATGTTTAATGTCGTTACTTTATTGAGTTCGCCATTTTTGGTGTGTTTCTATTCATCTAAGTTTCGCTTTTACTGTACTGGGTCTTCTTTCTAATTAAACAGCAAAAGATAAAAATATCATAAACACTTTTTAATATATTAGGTTATACATGAGTGTATCATAAAGGTTATATATATATATATAAAGTTCTCATTATTTTTTCTCTAGCCTGCATCTTGTTTTTTGATATTCCATTATTATCAACTTTGAAGAAATTGAGAGAAAAGACTTTAGAAACGATGTTTTATTTTAATAACCAATATGTAATGGCGTTATTGTTTTTATTATTACATGGATATTATATAAATCTTTAGAACACATTTTTATTGTGAAGTTGTAATTATTCGGAACATAGATCTGTGATATTTTAAATATGAATTAAATATATTAATTAGAAAGATATACATATAAAATCAATTTTATCGAAAAATATTGTTGTTGCGCCACCGGGATTCGAACCTGGATCTCTTTTCTAACCGAGGAAGGTGCATTATCCAACTATGCTACAGCGACAATATTTTTAGCGACTATTTTCGAACCTATATGTTACCTTTTTGATATTAATACATTTAATCGTTCCATTATTTGAAAGAGCCATCTATCTTATTTTTACACAATCTCAAATACCTTTGAGTAAACTGATAGCAGACGCCAGAATTATCAATTCATTTTTATTAAATTTTGGACACATTGATACAACTTTATTATTAGGAGAACACATTCTTATTGTGAAGTTGTAATTATTCAGAACATAGGTCTGTGGTATTTAAAATATGAATTAAATATATTAATTAGAAAAATATATATATATAAAATCAATTTTATCGAAAAATATTGTTGTTGCGCCACCAATTAGGAAAGAGAGTTCGAATCTAGGTAGCGTAACAACAATATTTTTCGATACAATTGATTTTATATATATATCTTTCTAATTAATATATTTAATTCATATTTTATATAAATCATTTTACTAGTGTGACCATATCTGTGTGCTGTGCCCGAACACAATTAAGGAAATAATAATTATACCGTTTATCAGTGAATCGAGCTGATATTGCAAAAAATTCACAGCGTGTCAGTATTTTACGCAAATGGAAGCTAACGCATAAACATGACAATAGAAATATCACTTAAATGTACGTGACATTTTGGAAAGAAGACGCATTTGAAATAAACTGCCGACGGCACGTTAAAACGTGCTAAATACTAAAATATGACAAGCGATATGAGCCTATTGACATTATCTAAGATGGAGAGAATCGTATAAAATGTGGTGCAAATCCTCAATTTCTATCAAACGTCGGTGACTCTCCACTGGACACGATGGCGCCTCTACCAGTCCGCGGGATATTCTTCGTGCTAGCTGTACAGGTAATAATTACAAATTAAAATACATTATTAATTAGATTTTTATTTGATCTCTATATTGTAAAACATAAAGCTGTAATAAAAATTAAAAAATGTAATATTTTTACCTTAGATTTTTCAACTCGATAAATACTGTTTATTTAATTTGTGTAAAACACAATATTTTTTTATATATTTCAGGGTGTTTTTTCTGCCTGTATACCGGTTTATACTGATCCATGCCCACCATCGCCTCCGCTACCTGTACCGTGCTCTCAGCCATGTCCGCCACCACAACCACCACCTGCACCGTGCTCTCTGCCATGCCCGCCACCACCACTGCCACCTGCACCGTGCTCTGATCCATGTCCGCCACCACCTCCGCCACCTGCACCGTGCTCTGATCCATGCCCAGCACCACCGTGCGCTGACCCTTGCCCGCCACCACCACCGCCACCTGCACCGTGCTCTGATCCATGCCCACCACCACCGTGCGCTGACCCTTGCCCGCCACCACCACCGCCACCTGCACCGTGCTCTGATCCATGCCCGCCACCACCGTGTGCTGGCCCTTGCCCACCACCACCTCCGCCACCTGCACCGTGCTCTGATCCATGCCCACCACCACCGTGTGCTGACCCTTGTCCGCCACCACCTCCGCCACCTGCACCGTGCTCTCTGCCATGCCCTCCACCACCGTGCGCTGAACCTTGCCCGCCACCACCACCGCCACCTGCACCGTGCTCTCTGCCATGCCCACCACCACCGTGCGCTGACCCTTGCCCGCCACCACCACCGCCACCTGCACCGTGCTCTGATCCATGCCCGCCACCGTGCGACCTGCCCCACCACCACCGCCACCTGCACCGTGCTCTCTGCCATGCCCACCACCACCGTGCGCTGACCCTTGCCCGCCACCACCTCCGCCACCTGCACCGTGCTCTGATCCATGCCCACCACCACCGTGTGCTGACCCTTGTCCGCCACCACCTCCGCCACCTGCACCGTGCTCTCTGCCATGCCCTCCACCACCGTGCGCTGAACCTTGCCCGCCACCACCACCGCCACCTGCACCGTGCTCTGATCCATGCCCGCCACCACCGCCTCCACCTGCACCGTGCTCTGATCCATGCCCACCACCACCGTGTGTTGACCCTTGCCCGCCACCACCTCCGCCACCTGCACCGTGCTCTGATCCATGCCCGCCACTACCATGCGCTAACCCTTGCCCGCCACCACCGCCGCCACCTGCACCATGTTCTAACCCATGCCCGCCACCACCGTGCGCTGACCCATGCCCGCCACCAGCTCCGTCACCTGCACCGTGCTCTAAGCCATGTCCGCCACCACCGTGCCCTGCTCCATGCCCGCCACCACCGCCACCACCTCCACCACCTCCGCCACCTGCACCGTGTTCTAAGCCGTGTCCCCCACCTTCGTACCTTAATCCTTGCCCACCACCACCATCACCACCATGCTCCAAGCCATGTGTATGCTAAGTCTTGATTACTCCCAATACGCCTGTGTACATAAATGTACATTTGAAAAAAATACCATTCCTGTGAAATTGTTCCTAGGTACACCCTTCCCGTATATTACCACCGATGAGTAGTCATACCACTACTGATACAATCTATTAACCATCTAAACCAACCCAAGCTTACAGCTTCACAATATCGAGACAATCTTTTATTGCCTTTTCCGCCTTCACCGGGTATTTCCATTTAACACTTTTTCTTGGTCCCAGTTCCTTAGGGCACCAGCAGTAAGTCCACCATTATCTGAATGTTTTCCACTGCCGCCTGTGTGGTGTAACTATTTCATATAAAACGAATATATAAACTAAGGTTGTTCAATAATCGATATCTAGTGTTGTTATTTTTCTAAATTTATACTTCAATTATTAAGTTTTTCTAAATTAACACCCGTTGTGAAATTTATTATACAGAATTTTATTAAATAAATAAATAATTTGGCAATAATACATATATTTGCATTATTTCTTTGAGGAATTAGTTATAAGTCAAGAAATTAAAGACTTCTCGCTGCTTTCATATATATGTCTCAGTGAAATTAGTAGTGAGTTAAGAATTCAATCCACGTGAAACCAGTTTTGTGATGGGTTCATTGATGTTATTTTATTAAAATTTATTAGTAAAATATTTTTAACTAATAAAACAAAAGTAATGACGAGTTTGAAAATGATTTGATTTAATACATTATTTGGCAACAGCGGCAGTGTTATAATTGAAGACTGCGATTAAAAACATAATTGAATGTTTTATTTTTTTTATTAAAAAATCTCTTGTCTACATTAAATACGTTAATCTCAATTTCTTTATTTGGATAGTAACAGTTTTTCTTGTGAACTACTCATATATGCATAATTCTTATACCGCAAGCTTTGCTAGAAGAAGAAATTTTACATATAAATAATTTTTAAATACACTACCATTAATGACAAAAAACCATCCCCCCTTTCGGGCCCCACCCCTCTACCAGAATAAGTCGGCACCAAGCTGTATTTAGATTAGTTATCCAAATCAACGATAATGAGAAGTGCAAATTAAATTAATCAACTAGAAAAATATACAGAAAAAATCTATCTATCAAAAAAACATTTAGTTGTTACCGGTCTTCGAATCTGAACCTCTCCATATTAGCTATATCTACATATTATGTATTAAGAATGCAGGTCCACGCGAAAATAATTCAAAGTTATCATGTTAATCTGTTAACTAGAACCGTCTAGCGGAAGAATTTAGAAATCACAAATAAGCTGCGCATGTGTTTCGAATAATTTTTCGCAAAATCTGCTCCAAACTACGCGACCTAAACGCAATATTTTGGTATCTCGCGCCGCGCAGTGTTCGGAATATACATCGTCTTAATTACGTATATGTTTAAATTTTCAAATATATTTCATATATATCTATATATATCTTTAATTTTGATTTTCGTTCGTGTTGAACATTCGTAAGTGTGATTTGATGATAAAATTCTTATTGTAGAATTTCATATATCTGTATGCTTTCAATCGACATTTTAATGAAATCCTCGGTATTAATAAATTAGAATTTTCTCGACGCTCTTGTGTCGGTATTTGCGGGTGTTGATAATAAATACACTGATTATAGGAAGTGTATAATGATGCCAGATCTGTTTTGTTTTCATCAGCCCGGTGATAAAAAACAAACAAACGTGGCTGCCGTTCTGTCAACATTGATTTTGCAAACTTTAAACAAGGTTTACTTAAAACCCAGAGCTTTTACTTTCGCGTGTTGAATACCACGACAAAGTTAAATGTGTGCACACAATGATTAATGAAACTTTAACTGACGGCAGCTCTCAAAGGAAAAGTTCTATAAAGATAGGACAATATAATTTAATACGATTTTTTTAAATGTTTTTGATGTGAAACATTATAGTGTACGTCAGGTATAGTTAACCATCGAAAACAGACAAATGAAACGAAATGTTGCTGGGAATAGCTAGAACTTGTCTTACATTTTTTTACATATACATTTTCATACATTAATAGAATTTGATTCGATTAATTAATTTTCCATGAATAATTAGACAAAATATCAGATTATCCCGAAAGTCTTTGCGCTTTTTTTTCTTGCATTTGTTTGAATGCAAAACTTTTTATAAACTAAAGATATTTTCAGTTTATATTCGGTGTTCGTGTCGGTGGTTAGGGTTAGTAACGGGATATTATTTAAAATACTAATTTAATATATTAATTATAAATATATACTTAAAAAATCAATTTTGTCGAAAAATATTGTTTTTGCGCTACCGGGATTCGAACCTGGATCTCTATTCCAATCCGGGGAAGTACACTAACAATTGTGTTATAGCGCCAGTATTTTTCATGATAAATTTTCGCACCTATATGTTATACCTTTTAAAATTAATACACCTGTCGTTCCATTATTTGAAAGCCAAATAAAATCAATCTATCTAATCTCTATTGTATATAACATATATACCTTACTATCATTATAATTTTATTTTTTGCCTAACTGCATGGCAGTTTTACGGCAAGAATTGCCTTTTATATAATTATTATTGAGGTTCTATAAACAATATATATATATTATATAAATGAAATATAACACGGAAAAAATAATTAGATAAAAAAATGTTAATGAACTAAAGGTATAAATTATCTTACTCCAAAATGGTATGTTATAATATACAGTAATTTACATTTAGAGTGGCGGGACACGCTTATAAATCATGTTATAGTAAAGTTAAAAGAAATTAGATGAATTACTTAGAAAGATATAAAGAAAAAATCATTCTTTCAAAAAAATACACAATTTCTACAGGGTGCGACAGATCTAGTCCACAATATTTTAATATTAACATTGTAATCACCTTACACAAATGCTTGTAAATTATGCCTGTCTCACTACAGGCATGAACGATAGTATTAAGGAGAACACATTCTTATTATGAAGTTGTAATTATTCAGAACAGACGGTCTGTGATGTTTTAAATACTAAATGTTAATTAATATTATATATAAATATTAATTATAAATATTAATGATAAATATATACATACAAAATCAATTTTGTCGAAAAATATTGTTTTTGCGCTACCGGGATTCGAACACAGACCTATGTTCTGAATAATTACAACTTCACAATAAGAATGAGTTCTCCTTAATAATATAAGTTGTATCAATGGGTCCAAAAGTTAATAAAAATGAATTGATAATTCTGGCGTCTGCAGTCGGTTTACACAAATGTATTTGTGATTCCGTAAAAACAATGTAGATGGCTTTCAAATAATGGAACAACAGATGTATTAATTTGAAAAAGTGTGACATATAGGTTTGAAAATTTGTTATGAAAAATACTGGCGCTATAACACAATTGGTAGTGTACTTCCCCGGATTGGAAATAGAGATCCAGGTTCGAATCCCGGTAGCGCAAAAATAATATTTTTCGACAAAATTGATTTTATATGTATACATTTATAATTAATACATTAAATTAGTATATACAGTAGTATTTAATCATTACAAATATATAAATATTGTTACAGAAGTGACATCACACCTCTCAATAATTGCATAACTCAAATACACTCAATGTTGCGCAGAAGCATAGATGCCGGAAGAATTCAGGCACTCTCCATAATCCAGATTCTACAGACATCTCCAAAATGTGGACAGTATTTTAATTCACGATTTCTTTTTAGGTTCAGACACAGTATAGACGCGAAGTCTAAAATTATAATTGTATAGGTAAACGTATAACCGCACTGGTTTAAGGTCACCTATAGACTGATCGGCGGCATGCCGGGAGGGGAAGGTACTGGGGGGAAGGCACAGTGTATTATTTTCGTTCAAAATAAATATGTATTTATATAAATAAATATATGTTCCAAACACTCACGATATAGTACTACTGGCATGTATCGCTTACGCCGATCGTTTATCCGACTATTTGACTGCGAGTGTGATGGCCAAATGTTCAGTACTCGTCTAACTAAACTACACATTTAAATAAATATATTGTTGTATTTTAATAATTTTATAAAACATGCACTAGTTTTATTTATTTCTTCTTTAATAGTTAGTAATCAGTAAAAAATAATTAATTCATCTGTATTTCGCACAGGCCCTTAAACGACCTCAATAACGTCTAGTTCACCGCTAGCAGATCATTTCCCCTCCTTGTCCCGTGTGCCTCCCACCCCGCATATTCATCAGCGAGATGTCTCGCATCAATCTATCGCGAGAACGGGGTCAATCACGATTTTTTTTTACAAATTGTGACACAAATATTTATGGTCGGAAATTATTTACAGAGATTTGATTTTTATATACAGCTAAAAAAGTCGTTAAACGGAGAAGTTTTTTTTTCGATAAGATGGTTAACGTTTTAAAGCGGCGTAAAGTCAAAAAATATTAAATCGCAACTGTTTTTAACGTGCATATATCACTTACATAAAAGCTTTTTGTGTGTGGACTTTTTTAAAAGCAAACCGACTTTTCAAACTATTCTATTCTATAAAAGGATGTTTGTTTCACTTTAGTTTGTAAACAGAAGAACTTGGCGACAGATAGAGTATATTATTGTACGCTATTGTGGTTGTGATTGAATGGAGTGAAAGTGTTATAAATTTAGTGGCAACCAAAAACATTCCACCTACAAAGGCACTGTTATTAAACAAATAATAGATATCTCATAAAGACGAAGCAATTTATTATTATATTTTAATGGAAATATATGGGTGTAAGTGTGGGTTTACGACCTGTCTTCGGCTGGATTAAGTGATCACTTTATACAAATATAACATTCACCAATCTCACCCGTTAATCAATCTCAATTAAATTTTAAAAAGTTGTATATATGTTAATATGCGGAAACACATCTAGTACCACACTACACAATCGCCATCCATGGACTAAATTTGATATTTATTTCATATATGTCACAATGCGAATATATACTTCCATTAAAATGTAATAATAAATAGCTTTGTCTCTATGTGATATCTATTATTTGTTTAAAAACATTTGTTACGTTTACGGTAGTGATTATTATTAAATTGTGATTTCTAAATTGATTTTTCCAGTAACAGTGAAATCCTCAAATTTAAAACTAGCGCTTCTCAACATCATTACGCCTACCAAGGTATACAATTTTTAAATGCCCTCATATATAGAATCAAATCAGAATAAAATTATAAAGCCTTCGAATCGCAAATCAAACAAACATTAGAAAACTCCAAGTTCAAATCGATTTTGTTAATGTATATGTATTTAATAATTTAATTCTATATTTATATCTTACTTCTATACCTACCTTTACAATATTTTATAAGTTAAATACTCCCCAATTCAAGCACGAGAATTAATTTCTCTATTGTGTTAGGTAATTTTGTGTAAAAAAATAAATAATAATTCATTTAGTTATGTATACGCAATATGTGTATAATAAAATAAGTGAAAAGATATTTTTAATAAAAAAAAATGAACCGGGCAACATTTGAAGGTTGATAAAGATACATTATATAACGAAATTAATACACCCCAGGAAGATCATTTGATGTAGGGAGTGAACCATATTGAGGCAGCTTCATCACATAGGGATAGTGAGTAAATATGTTTGGGTTTCCTATCAACTAACCTAATGAACCGAGATATGATGGTGATTCAGCAGAAATAAAAGGAACTGAATTGGAATGTAATTAAGCACACGTTATATTCTCCCGATCTTACACTTTACTCTGGTCTATATAACATTTTTAAATGATAAAAATTGTAATATCATAACAGAGATCTAACTAATCGTGGCGACGGTGAGTCGACATTAATTGAAGCACCTGAATTGTGATGTAATTAAACACCCACCATATTCTTCTAATATTCAACGTTCTCCGAATGACTATTCAGGTCCTTCGTCTATTCAGATCGATAAAATAATGCCATAAAAATATGAATAAATAATTACAATAAACCTTGTATAATTAATCAAATGAATAATGCATGGGAAAAAACTTTAAAATACTCAAAATCTTGCGCTTCAACCTATTACATATTAAAATTCGTGAATCCTCGTTGATTATTCGATTCAAAGTGAAAATGTCCGCGAGCTAAATTTATCATAAATTTGCAAAAAAAAAATGCCACGTGTTAAAAAATACGCGCGGCGTCGGTTTGAAAGGAAGCTCGGTGAAAAACACCAACCGCCCAGTCAAACAGAATTTGATAGAAAATAATGCGAGAAATTTCTATCAAAAATTGTTATTATTTTCATCTATCGTTTTTCGGGTGAAGGTCAAATTTGTAATTTAAAAATAATAATCCTTTTTTAATTGAGTTTTAACAGAAATTTAAAAATTTAAAACAAACTTAAGCACATACCATACCGACAGGTTAATATTTATGCAAGGAAGTAAATTATTCTTCACACTATATACCGGGGGCGTGCAGTGCATACAAGCAAAAAAGCTGTGCATTACTAAAATTTCTGGGAAACTAATATAAATTAAATTATTCATTCGCTAGCGCCCCATGTATATCATTAGAAACACTCTACTGAGTTATTATTCATTTATTGCTACTACAATTGGTAGCCACTGTTTTAATCTATCGTTCTATACAATTGCTAAAATGAAATCGGATCAGCCGATTTATGTTGAACGGAGTATTTGGTCATGATTTTTCTTAACAGAATGACATTTGAAAGGTTTTGCACTTCGATTAGAGTTGATCCAAGCACCAACTTCCTCATATACTAATTCAATAATTTTACTACATCACTAAACGTGTTATTTTCATGATTTTTATTTGCGTTCGAAGATATTATATTTTTATTATGATGGATTCATTTTGCCTAAAGACGTCGGTTAAAGGAAAGTTCATAAACTTATGTACCTACGTACAACGTAGCAGACAGTATATTATATATTATTATATAATATCATGGTAGCAACATAACCTATGTTTATACCTACTGCACGCCACTGCTAAAGGGTGTCCAGCGGAAAATTTTCAAGATTAATATTAAATTTAAAAAAAACTATAACGTTATTACGGATTTTACGTTTTATCAACAATATTGTCTAAATGCTGTCCATTTCTCTCAAGACACTCTTACAATCGGACTTTAATTTTACAAACACGCGAGAGCGAGAGAAGGTCTGGTGACCGAGGTGCCCAGGGTATATCTTCGTACTTGCTGATTAATTTATTGGGAAAAATTCCCCTCTGCTTCTCCATTGAAACTCTAGCTGTGTATGGAGTGGCCCCGTCGTTTTTGGACAATGCAAACGTTTTTGATGACGTTCCCTTGGGTTGTCGGGGCACCATGTTCTATTTATTAACATAGCCATCGATATGAAAATGTGCTTCGTCAGTAAGCAATATGTTTCCAAGCGTTTGTGCTGTTCCAAAACGTTCCAGCATCGTTCTCGCTAAGGTTTCACGTAAATAATAGTTATTTTCTTTTAAAATCACGTGCACTGTTGATTTTTTTATTCCAGTACAGGCTGCAATCTTCCTTATCGATTTACGTGGATTGCACATAATTTCATGTCGAACTTGAGCAACATGTTTTGGCATCGCTGTTGACGTTAATGGTCCCCGAGGAGTTTGGTTAACCATTGACCCTTCTTCTCTAAACTTTTGAACCCATCACTAGATAAGTTGCGCGCTCGGCCCATCACTTACTCGTCGAATATTAAAGTGAGTACAAAAAGCGCGACGCGCACGAACCAATGAATCACCGCACTTTCAACGTGCGGTGCGCTCCCAACCGGTGACTCATTGCAACTGGCAAATGCGCAAATCACGCGCGTCGAACAATACCCCTCCCACTTACCTCACCCTGACGGTTTACGAGCAATTAAAATTTAATCTTGAATTTTTTTCCGCTAGCCTTCTTTATTTATTAGTTTCATCAAGCTGTAAAGAAGAGAGGAAATAGGTAAACTATTTATGTGTTATATGTACATAATATAAAAATAGTATTTAAATCACGTTGAAGGACACGTCGAGTTTTCTGAATTAGATATTGTTCTCTTTCTTGCACCCCGTTAAGATCAGTCCATACTTAGCAGTGAATAATTAATTAAAGTTGTCTTTTCATTTTATAAGGAGAGAAGATAAAGTAATAGTAAAAAATAAATATGAAAAAATTAGCCTACACATTAATAATCCAACCAGAAAAAATAACACCAATATGTTTACACAGAATGAAGGCAATGATGAAGACGGTCTTCGAGTAAACTTGAATCTGTATTTCGAAGGAAATCAAAGTTGAAAAATTTTCCAAGATCAGAAAAGGCGACGAAAAGTCTAATCATAGAAACTAACGTGTTTACGCTTTGGTTTGTATGGTTTTATTTCAAAACATTAACAAATGATGTAATAAAAAAATTAATATAAACAAGTAGCGAAGAAGTTAATCTAAACTCGGAACAAAATAATGGTAAAGAGTTCGGAATTAACTCTCGTGATTTTTAACAGATACTTCCGCGCCGAGTTTTCAAAGTTAGTATGCCTTACGTATCTGATCTCGTTTATCAAGATATCAAAGATCATTATGTACTGAAAATTCAATCTCTCAAACTTAATTTTGGGTTCAGGGCCGACCTGGAAAATTATGGGCCAGTGTGCAATGTTCGGGCACGGCGGTTTATTATTTATTTAGCGTTTCATCTCGCAAAGAAAAGTATTAAAACAGGTCCGACAGAAGATGAAGAAGACAAAGAAGAAGATGTGGGGAGAGATTTTGTTAATCATCAAAATTTATAAAAACACAAAAGTGCAATTAAAACAGATGCCAGTAAAATATTACATATATAATGAAATACTCCATACGACCCAAGTACAGAATCATATGACAGACGCATAATACTGAAATTTTATTTAATTAATTAATATATAATTCGTTACTGAATACGCTAATGATAAACTTATAGCCACACAACTGAGAAAATTTACTAAACATTTAAACATTAAAAAATTCGTTTTCTTTATCTCAAATAACTTTATTTCTTAAGGGCGAGCTTTCATTTTTCCAGTTTGAAATTCGAGAAATTTTACACGAATTAGATATGTTTTCATGATGACGCTGATAGTAAAATTATTATCAAGTATCAGATAAATAATTAATGACGTTATTTGTTACGTAAATCATGCGAGAGAGGAAGGTTTGTATAGAAAGGGACGACAATAAAATGTTGTTTTTCTCGCATTTGATACAAGTTTTAAACATAACTCGTGTCAGGAGTATTTTTCACCTTTTTCATATAGATATATTGGAATCATATGGATTGAATGTGGTGTTGTCATTTGAATTAATGAATCAGTAGACGTATTTTAATTCAATAAGTGGTTAATAAAATAAAGTTAACTAATACAAAAATAGATTTTAAGTACAAAATTAATTTAGGAGAACACATTCTTATTATTCAGAACATAGGTCTGTAATATTTTAAATATGAATTAAATATATGAATTAGAAAGAGATTTTATCGAAAAATATGGTTGTTGCGCCACCGGGATTCGAACCTGAATATGTTTTGAAATCAAGCAATGTACCTACATATATTTAGATGGTCGCTTAAATCAATGTTCTAAATTTAAAAAAAAAAATATTTTGTTTAATATTATCGATTTAAAATGTCCCGTTGCCGCTCCGATGATATGTCTGTTTCATAATTATATACTATTTATGAAACAGACAGCTTTGTTTAAAATGCAACAGTGTTATATAAAAACGAAATATTTAATTCCGACTTGCATTAAATGTTTACTTTGTTCAAGAAAACGTCATTTTCCCTTAAAATCGATAAAAAAACATATAATTTATGAAATTTGCTACCAGCGTTGTGAATAAGTTCAATATTAATTCAAACCGTGGATAAAATATGCGTGAAAACATATATATTTGGTATTTTTAAACGAAAATAAAGGCAGCGCGGATTGCACGACCGTCATGGCCGGATTGAGCAGCGTATAGAATGTTCGATGGACGATTAAAATTATTGTATTTTATAAGACAGAAAAAATATTATTTTAAAACTGATTACTGTGTTTTTGATAAAAAAAACTTATTTTACTTTATATTAAATGGTAACTGAAGCCTCAAAGCATGTGAGTAAATACAATATATTATTTAAAAACGTATGTTTTCACTAAAACAAAGTATTTTAAAAACGTCGAAAATTGATCATATGTACTGCAAATTGAATGGTTTATAACTATTAATTTTTAATATTTTGATAATTTTACTTAAGTCAGATTTGTTTCCGTAGTCTTGACTTCAAGATGATTATGTTATGTTATGTATATGCAATAATTTAGCATATTAACACAATTTTGTTGCACGCGGTTTTTCTTATAATGCTAGTATTGTCTTAATTATGGCAAACAACACTCAGTTTAGTAGTTTTAAATGAGTTTTAAAAAAAGTCAAATCTAGTTTATATTTTATGATATAGATGAATAATAAAAACCCAATTTTTTGTAAAAAAACTTTCTCATTTGCAATTCTCTCGGCACGGCAGTAAAGAATCAATATTCGCAGTTAGAAAGCTAAGTGGGAAATTCCCAGCATTGCAATATTTGAAGATCAATGAATCTAAAAGCAAAGTTTCCAAGAAAACAATATCAAATACTTCTAAAATGAGAATTGGGAATTTCCAGGTAACATTACATTTATTCAGATTGAATATAATAGATTCCCCAATGTGTGAGTGTGGTGCCGAGGAGGAAACCCTTGACCATATCTGTTTTGCCTGTCCATTGCGGATCACAGGTTTTTTTTACAGTAATCTCGTCAATGGTAATTTTCAACATCCGGTTAACTTGTGTCATCTTCTTTTCCTTATCTCGCCACATTTAATCTATATAATAGAATAAAATAAAGTTTGAACTTGATTAATGGCACAAATTACTCTTGAAGGGTGGATTGCATATTTAAAAGAAGAAGAATAATCTAAAAGCTTCCTGAACCACCGTGGGGTAGTTTCAGGTGCTATTTTGCGTCTTCTGCACTTACCCGATTACGTCGTTAACTGAATATTTTATTGTGACACCTTGAGTTCGGAATGGATTAGAGATAGGCATGCAAATGTTCCATAATATGTCGCATCCCGTGGGGCTAGACGGAGAGTAGGAAAGCGAAGTCATGTGACAGATAAATCTATTCAGATATTTATCATTGGTTTTGGCCGCATCCACCCTTCCCTTCTTTCACTGTTGGTACAATTTTCTTCAAAATTTGTTCTATTCACCCTGAAATCTTTTAGGTATTATTCACCCTAGGTTAATCGTCTTAAGACAACGTGCAATATACTTATATATATATATAAGTAATGCACGTTTGTGTATTTGGGAAGAATGTTTGATAGAAACGGAAAGACTGAGAAAGATATCGAAAGGAGGGTGACTGGAAGAAACAAAGTGAACAGCGTTTTTAATGGAATTTTAACTAATGGGAACTTGTAAACCGAGGCAAAATTAGCGGTACACTATGGAGTCCTGGTATCGACACTGATGTTTGGAAGTGAGGCCTGGAGCTGGCAGAAGAGCAACAAAAGTAGACTAAATGCAGTGGAAATGAGATCGCTTAAGAGTATGTGTGGCAGATCCATTTATGACAGAGTAAATAATGAATGTAAAGTTGATTTCTTAGTATAGTGAGTAAGATTAAGAAAGAATCACTAAGGTGGCTTGGTCATATGGAACGGATTAATGAGGAGAGAATGGTAAGGAAGATATATGACGCAAGCGTTGATGGCACAAGAAATAGAGGAGGTCCGCGGAAGACTTGGCACGAATAAGTGGCCTGTTTGAAGCCTCAATAACCGGCGAGCTTGTATAAGAAGATGTATGCATGTGGATGAGGCGAGAATTGTGTCAGGACAGACAAGTGTGGCGCTCTACCTTCTCTGCCCACCACCGCGGAGAAGCGGCGCGATGGTAAATTCTTGTCTTATCTTTATTTTTTTACTTTTCTCTCGCTCATTAGTTGTCTTAGTAATTACATTTCCGGAGCAGACTAATCCGAGTCTGTAAAATATTATATATATTTATTATCGGTATGTATCTACCAAATTTACGTAAATGATTACCTAGAAATACGGTTATGTTAAAAACACAACGATTACGTTAATTTAAATTAGATAATCTGTGTAATTATAAGAAAAAATATTATATATATATAATATATATATATACAATATATATATATATATATATAAAACTATGAAAAATTGTAGTCAATTTAATAAACCAATTCCGAAATAAAACTAATTATTGATATTAAATTAATATTTGTTGGATGTGGGTGATAATAATAAATAAATTTTTATTTAGAAAAAAATATTTCAAGTTATAATAATAAACATTTTTTTAATTCAGTTTTTTTAAACACCGCAGAAAAGGTGAAAAATCTAAAAAGAAAAAAGTTATATCTAAGTAGTAATATCTAGTAAGGTTAGGTTTAAAGTAAAATTTGATTATCCTAAGTTAAGTCTATCGATTATTAATTCATATATATATATATATATATTTGTGTGTTAGGTGTTAGGTGTACACGAAAAGTCGAGTAAAGAAATATGTACATAAGAAAATAGACAAGAGTACTTAAATACGCCAAATGGCAAAAGTCAGGCCACATAGACAGTCCTGAAATGATGAAATCATCAAACTCGGCTGAAATACGTGACAGCTGATAATAGCTTGGCACTGAAAGTATAAATAAAATGGCAGCGAATGGATGAGAATACACTCGGGAGGCCTTCGTACAGCAGCGGATAGAAAACCATTGATAATAACGATGATGATAAATCACACCTTTATATTTTACATTGATCAACAATTTAAATTAAATATCTATTCTTATTTTCTCAAATACTAATTAAATGTATTAACTAGAAAGATATTCATATAAAATCAATTTTATAGAAAAATATTCTTGTTGCTACCGGGATTCGAATCTGGATCTATTCCGATACGGGGAACGTGTATTAACCGTTTATGCTACAGCACACAGTACATTGACGACAAATTATCGAGTTCCATTATTTGAAAGCCATCTACTTTATTTTTACGGATCGGAAGAGATAATATTTTTCGATAAAATTGATTTTATATGTATATCTTTTTAATTAATACATTTAATTAGTATTTTAAATATCATAGACCTATGTTCTGAATAATTACAACTTCACAATAAGAATGTGTTCTCCTTAATAATTATTTTTTCACGTTAAATATCTATAAAATATATTATTGTATTCTTACCAAAACTTTTTTGTCTTTCTACATTTACAAATGATGCCCGTTGATTTCAAAATGTAATTTTTTTTTTAAAGATGTCTAGTGTTGCAATCGAAGATTAATTTTGATCGATTGTATCAATATATATATTTTCCATAGATTGTTGACTTGTTAACTTCTTCAAGGTGCCCTTCAACAAGCCCCTATTCCCACAGTTTTGCACGGTCAAATCTAAATTAGATCTTCACTTTATTAACATTAGCTTGGTTTATTATTTATTTATTTATGTTTACGATCTCGATAGTGGTCCATGTGAACCTAACGTCATCGACATAAACCTAAATCCCAATGTTGGATATAAACTCGAGCCACAGATGGGCAAAACTAATGTGTGTCGAACGTTTTTAAGGTTTAACAACTTTTAAATGTTTAAAAAATATATACACTAACACATTTTTATTTGTGAAATTTCAATTTTAGAACACATTACTGTGATGTTTAAATCAAATTAGAATAATCAATTAGGTATATATATAAAAAAAATATTTGGTTACCACCGGGAAACGAACTCGAAACTTTTTCGTGTCGGGGAATTGTGTTACACATTAAGATATTTTAAAATTTCAACTTAACAGTAATACTGTGTCTTTATTTAAAAAAATATATACGTTGTGTCGAGAATATTCTAGATCAAAATAAGATGGATTGATTTACCCTAGCGTCACTCAGCATATGAAAAATTCTTGGGATTTAATGCATAATACTTGTATAACGTTGATAGCTATTTAAAAATAGAATAGTATATAAATCATTTCTCTCAAATAAAGTCAATAAATCGCAAATTTTTCGTGATCATAAATGGTTAACATAGCAAAATTGGCGAAAGGTTCCGGTTCGTGTCCGGGTAGTAAACAAATATTTTATACATTTTTTCTGTATATTTTCTAATTGGTTTTAAATTTCTGTTTGATAGATTTGCTATGTTTAACGATGAGATCTAATTTGGTCCCTTCAATTCACCCCTGTTTCTTCTACATAGAATATAATGACATGTTTTTTTAGATTTAGAAAATTATTTAAGCATAATATTTATTTACATTTGTTACCAGGTACTATGGAATGTGTAATAATGGCAAAAAATTCAATCAACTAAACACTACATATTTTTTTTAACGATAATGTATAATCTGTTTATAATATGTTTCTTAAATAACTATAGGTAGTTAAAATATTTTATATCGATTATTATCAATCAGTATATTACAAAATTTTGGAAGTCAAATCATTATGTGAAATTTGTAAGGAGTTGTCAAATTTTTTATTTTTTTGTAACATAAATAGTACATATGAAAAAATAAAGGTAATTAATTAATTTACTAGACGTTGTCTGTTCTAAAGCAATTACCAGTACAGTTTAGAGGTAAGATAAGTATAATGTTAAGTAAGTTATAAAAAGTTTTGTGAAAAAAGTACAATCTGAAGTTATAAAATATTATTGAAAAAAAGTTATATAAACATTATTGTCTGTAATTTACAATAGTAGGAGACAAAAATGTGTAAGTAGTTAGGTTAGCACAAATTACAAATTAGATTCATTTTGCTTTCTACCCACATCAAGCAACCACTTTGTTATGTTTGGTTTGAAGTCCTTTAAGGTCTAATGGCAATTTGTTAAATATTCGCGGAGCACAAAATAAGAAAGTTCGTTGAGCGCATTTGGTATGTATTAAATTTTGGCACTGAAATGTATTTTAAGACTTTGCTCCTAGTTTCCTTTGGATCGGATCGTGGAAGTAAAGTTTTTTTTTTTTTTTTTAAATTGTTTTAAGATTGCTCCGGTAATTCATGATTCAAATTTGGAAGAATTTAAAAAGTTATGTCGATCTTATAGATGCGTTATTTTTTTATCTCTGAGAGTCTGTAAATGTACGTGTGTACCGGGTGCGATATTCTAATACATAAATTGATGATTCATAAATTGCTTCACGGTGAACGCTGATCTTTCCTTTATACAAACTCAAGTCGACGTGGATTGGACCAATGTGCCCACTCGAGTCGAATTTCCGGATGAAAAATTTCATCTGTAGATCTGAGCAATTTAATTGTGAGCGTTTTGTTAGTCTGGGATAGGTACCTATATGTACATATGCACTTTGTTAAACCTTAAAATTTTCCCGTACATTGCTTATATACATTCCTAAAAGATTAGCCGTCATATCGCCTTTAATACACCACATATGTTTCTTTACTGCTGTCTTCTGATATCATAATTATGTAAAACTTTAAAATGTTCTAGAGAAACTTACAATACGCTGTGCTGTATACAACTACCATCAAATTGCTTCAGCCGTTCTCCATGTTTAAGGTAACACATAGACATAATATGTACATCTTTCATCTATCGATTTTAAAATACAGACAAAAATGAAGATAATTATGTACAAAACAACTTAGATAACTACGTGAAACCTGGACTATATTGGCAAAGAATACTGAACTGCAAAAAAATATCTTGCGCTGTATTTACGGACCCGTGAATGATGGAGGAATGTGGAAAATTCGATACAATGACGAACTTTACAGTCTTTACAAGGAGACTAAACTCGCGATACACATAAAAATTCTTCGACTGAGATAGGCAGGACACTTTTAGGGGGAGGTGATTGAAATTCCAAGACTCCGCTCGGGAGACACTGTGAAGAAGAATACTAAGGACCTGCTGCTGGTGAATAATTGGAAACGGGCAGCAAAAGATTGAAAACCATAGAGGTGAAAGATTGAAGAGACCAAGGCTTGATTGGTACAACTAATAGGTGTATGACATTATGGGGTTTTGAGGATCATATGAGTATGTGTGTGTCAACGATTGAATGTGTGTCGATGTATATGTATATTGACACGAATTAGAATGATTTTGAGGATCATGTTGTAAATTATACGATTAATGAGAGAGTAGTGGATGCCCCAATATTTCATATACAACTCTCGTGCTCGTTTGAAAGTCGCTAAGTGTATTTGAGCATGTGTGAGTGTAGCAGGCGATGGGTTATGAAAACAGAAACTATTAGCTATTTGCACTGAGTTTATTGAACACAAGCTTTACAAATGTAGAAGTTTACTGCACGAAGCGTTATCAGAGACGGTTTCTAGAGTCGTTGAATGGAAGGTGAAGCTCTTGAGACGGCCTTCACTGGCCGCGATGGTATTGTTGCATGACGTCGGTACTGAGTGTTCTTAAGACTGATGGGGGTTTCGTTTTACGTACCGCTACATACTGAGTAAGTTCAGCATCGCCGAGCGATGATGATGAGAGTG
Source organism: Eubasilissa splendida (assembly GCA_031772225.1). NCBI lineage: Eukaryota > Metazoa > Arthropoda > Insecta > Trichoptera > Phryganeidae > Eubasilissa > Eubasilissa splendida. The sequence continues at coordinate 21,087,062 of CM062856.1, forward strand.
GAGGCGATAGCCCTGTACAATATTATTAATATAATACAAATAATATGTACCTTTCATAATATTATGTTACGTACATGGTTAAGTCAGTAATGTATTTTTTAAGGAGAACTCATTTTTGTTTCGAAGTGGTATTTTAATACAAATTAAATTAATCAACTAGAAAGATATACAGGAAAAATCTATCTATCCATAAAATATTTTTTTACCAGGATTCGATCCTGGACCTCTTCTCATCCGGGGAAGCGCGTTCACCATTTTGCTACAGCAATCGAATACATTTTCTACAAACTTCTATTATTCCATTTTTAAAAGCAATCAATTTTATATTGTGGTAAATCTCCAATACCTTTGAGTTAAACCCGCTAGGTGAACGCGCTAGGTTTGAATCCGGGTAGCAAATAAATATTTATAAGTTTTTATTCAAGTCGATTAATTTAATTTGTATTTGTAGTAAAGTATTATTGTTGATCAATAAAAGTTAGTATAACTTCGAACAATGCCACCTTCTGGCTGACCAAAGAACGGTAGAATGTAAAGATCTAACATGTTTTAAACTATATAACAATGCGGATAAAAAAGATTTCGTATTCACGTGAAGTTTTCACTGAACTTGATTCGAGTACGTGATATACACAAGGACGGAATCGTGATATGAGCGGGATTCAAGAATAGCCGAGATTACCGACAAAGCAATATTTGAGGGCTGTATCCGATGCCAATACAGCACGTTTCAAGATTCCGCACAATGTAGTTACAGAGGTTATCACTTTAAATTTTCGTTAAATTCGCTTTCGAACAATTTTTTCGTTTTTTTTTTTATTTATTTCACATTTATACAATTTTTTATAACATGAATTCAATACATATTTAATATTTTTAAAATTAAATGTTTTTTTTTCGCTTACCTCTCCAAAAAAGAGACCAGCTCTTGTGCTTGGAGAGGGAGTTACACTATAATAATTTAATTTAATATTTTATTTATTGTCTATTTGTGTGCTTCTGAAGTGTTTTGTAATATTGTCTATTTTCCAATTATGTGTTTTTGAAGTGTTCATTTAATTTCTTTCTAAACTCATTTATATCTTTTATTTATTTAATTTGTGTAGGGAGGCTGTTGAAATTTTTATCCCTAAATATATAAAATTTTGCTGATAATGTTCGGTGTTACATTTAGGGATTTTAAAGTTATTTTTAAATCTTAATGATGTGCTTGTTTCAAATTTTACAGTTTTTTAAATTAATTGAGATTTTTTTGTAAATGTTTTCTATTTTGGGAAATGGGAATTTTGTGAAAAGTGTTTGTGTTAAAAAAGTTGACTTTTAAAAAATATTACTTTGATGATATTATTTTCTCTGTATTATTTTTACCGAGTTCATTATGTTATTATATGCTCCTCCCCACCCAATTATTCCATACTGGAGTAGTGAGTGAACAATAGCAAACTATACCTTTTTAAAATTATTTATACTTAAAATGTTTCTTATTCTTTTTACTAATTCGCTAATGTGACTGTGCCATTTTAAATGTTGATCAATAAGTAATTACACTGAGATATTTGATTTCTTTTTTTGGGCTTAAGTTTGGACATGAGTCGTTACAGGTAATTTTGTTACAGTTGTCGTTATGGCTAGTAATTTTTATATGGAGCGGTGTTTTAAGACCTTTGATTGAAAAGGGAATGTAATAGGTTTTTTCGGAGTTTAAAGAAAGTAAATTACTATCGAACCAGGATTTGAGTGTGTTCATGACATTATTTGCATGTTCGTTTGTAGTGTTCCAGTCTTGTCCGTCAACAATGATAGCAGTGTCGTCGGCATATGATATAATTTTTCCGGTCAATTTTAGTTGTTTTTTTCTATAATACACAGGGTGTTGCAGGCCTCGTTCTGTACCTGACTAAATTACGGAAAAATTTCAAAATTAAATTGTAATTACTCGTAAACCATCAGGGTGAGGTAATTGGGAGAAATATTGTTCGACGCGCGTGATTTGCGAATTTTCCAGTTGCAATGAGTCACTGGTCGGGAGCGCATCGCACGTTCGCGGTTGAGCAATATTTAAAGTGCGGTGATTCATTGGTTCGTGCGCGTCGCGCTTTTTGTACTCACTTTAATATTCGACTAGTAAGTGATGGGCCGAGCACGAAATTTATCTGGTGTTGGGTTCAAAAGTTCAGACAAGAAGGGACATTGGTTAAGCAAACTCCTCGGGGACCATCGACGTCAGCAGTAATGCCAGAACATGTGGCTCAAGTTCGACGTGAAATTATGCGCAATCCGCGTAAATCGATAAGGAAGATTGCAGCCCGTACTGGAATTAAAAAATTAACAGTGCACGTTATTTTGAAAAAGAAAGTACAGTTAAAAAGTCAAATCAATTTTTATATATATTTTATTCATTGGTTTTAAAAATATTTGTGGTGTTTCATTAATATGGAAGACGATCTAGTTTAGAAAAAGCGACACTCGGATAGAAAAAAAACAGCATAAATGGTGAGCTCGATAAAGTATCGACATTTTATATAGACTGCGCAGGGAAAATGTTGGAGAATTGTAATTGAAACAAATACAAAACCTTCAAACACGATTTTGGTTATTAAAAAGTGTTTATAACATTTGTAAATTCAATTTTGTGGTTAATGTTCATTATTATATTGATTATTTAACTTTATAACATATATAAATGACCAACTAAATTTAAAGCACAAGTCTTATTTTAAACAATTTTGTATCATTAAGTCAATTTCCACATCTTTCATCATCGAAATAATTTAAGTTATGTACCTCCTAGATTTATTTTTAAATAATTAATATATTATTAAGGAGAACACATTCTTATTGTGAAGTTATAATTATTCAGAACAGACGGTCTGTGATATTTTAAATACTAATTAAATGCAATATATACATGTAAAAATTTTTTTATAGAAACAACAACAATATTTTTCGATAAAATTGATTTTATATATATGTTAGAATAATAGATAATACATTTAATTAGTATTTAAATTATTATACATATATATATTTTAAATTGATTTATAAAAAACATTAGAATAACGTGATATATATTATATAACTTTGAGTAGTTAATTTGACAACCTGACGAAGGAAATAGTATATTACGAAACCGGTTGGTGTATTAATTAATTACGTGGTTAAAAAAACAAAGTGAAATAATCTATATAAAAAGTGTTTGTGATATTTAATTAATATTATATAGAAGAAGATCCTGTTCAAAAAAAGTGATTTTAAGCAATGTCCTAAGGCGGGTTTTAAACATTAGTATATGAGAGACAAATGAATAAGAATGCAGTTGTAAAAAAATGAAATTAGAATGACTATCCATACATTTCGGTAGCAAACCTATTATATTATTTGTATAGATTTTCAAAACACTGAAGACATGTATTGAATTCGAACTGTAAATCCGGATCGATAAGATCAAAATTAATTGCACGATCTCCGGATCGTAAATTAGAATCACCGCAAGGTAAGGGAGGGAAATAAGGAAACATGGTACAGAATGAGGTCGGTGAAAGGATAAGGGTTCTACTCGAAGGACCAGTAATCTCGGGAACCAGTTTTACACGGTTTTCATAAGTTTATTCACAACACACATACAATACGTGATCAAAACAAACAATACGAGATCAAAACACAATATTACAAAATACAGTGCTGGTGCATTGGAACTGAAAGGTTCATACCACGAATGCTATCTAACAAATATCGGTCAAGTTGACGTCTGCTGGCATCAAGGTCACAATTCACACTGAAAAGTCGAGCATGAAGAAATGTATGGAAACGAATTTAGATGCGGAGTGTGACAATAACAGTGGTCGCTGCTGAATCGAAAAGACGCGTCTAAACGGTGTTTACGAATTCGGAACATGTATAAAACATATTACATTTAATGAATTGTATGAATTTTCATACTGATTGTACATATATTGGTACTTTTTACTCAATGACGTGAAATTTTCAGTCCATGACGTTCCTTTGAAGAGCCTCCCGGGAATGTTTACTTACTACCCTTACTCTCTACCAACCATTGTAACTACCACCTTTTTCACCTTTTTCTATTGTATGTACTTTTTGAAGTTAAATTTTTCCAAGAATATGACGAATTGGTCCGTATTGAGTCACTACATAATGGATTTTCCTTGTTCAGTATAGTCTCGGAGCTTTTGTAATTCCTGGAAACCGATCTCAGTAGGTATCTACATAAAAAGCGCGAAGAGCATCAGAACCAGATCTCTCAAATTTAAATAATTTATGAGTACCTAAAATGTTACATTTTAAATTATACAGAGAAAAAAATTCGGATAATTTCATAACTATAATTCTTTTTAAAATAAGATTTATTGTTTAAATATATTTTTGCTTTTTAGTTTGCGTATAATTTTTTCGAGAACATAATGAGCACTACATTATATTATTAATAATATGCAAAATTATATTTTAAAAATACTTGTTATTATTATACATAGTAAAGAAGGATTTAAACGCCTAAGTTGAGGCAATAAATAAACTGTCGTGTTACTTCATTGCAAATAAATCATTATTTTGTTGATTTAAAAATTGTATTATATCTACGATAAATTTTACAGCGATATAATTAAATTCGACATATGGTATTGGCATCGAATGCCACGTATATCATAGACTGTGAGATGTATGAATTTCTCTATTTCCCAGGAGCTTTGTACTGAAGAAATCGAAGTAAGAAATAAAAAGGATCTTTACAACACACAGAAAATAATTTTTGCGTACTTAGACGTGTTGCTAGAAGGGATGGAACGGCATAGAGAAATTGGTGATTACAAAGACGAAAAGCAAAATCAAGTTTAGAGCTTTGCTACACGTAAACAACGTACGGGATTATGAAGAGAGAAGCTTGTGATTGTGATTGGTGCGTTTAGGTTCCAGTGTTCCAATTACTGCTCGCCAAATTACGAATATTTACAATTACCAATCATCGTTACAATCGAACACCAATTACATAATTACAGTCACAATTACGGTTACTCATCACTAGTTGAAGTAGTCTAAATGATCAGACATGAGCACGTTGACTGAGAAAGTGGGAAATAAGTTAAATATTTAATTAAATAACTTTAACTTTACAAGTTGACAGTCAATTTTTTAATGCCAAGAAATTATTAACGTAGATACTATAGCAACTAAAGACGCCTATACAGAGTGTAACAGACCTAGTACACAATATTATGGGCGGATACCTGACTAAATTATGAGTCGAAAATGTTCAAGGAATATGTGCCCAATTTCAACCATGTCAGAGATATAAATTTTTTTTTAAATATCATAATTATGCTGCAATTATTTCGTTAAATTGAAATATTTTATCGATTCTAATTTATATGTTGAGTAAAAAAAAACAATTAAATTAGTCTAATTTCGAGCGGTCATTTTTTTGATAATTTAGGACCTGAAGCAAAAATATAAATGAATAATGGATGAATTTCGAAAATATTTATTAAGAAGTATGTAGACTTAAAGCTTAACATGATTGTGTAAAAATTTCAAACAGGAATATTTTCAGTAACGGTTCAGAATTTGTACATATTCCTTGAACATTTTAGACTCGTAATTTAATCAGATATCCACTCATAAAATATTGTGGACTTGGTATGTTACACCCTGTATATGAGAGTACAAATTCAACATAGGCTTTTATATATTATGAAGTTACTAAGTTTTGGGTTACCTTACTGCTTTCGAGGGATTCTATTATTGCGTAACTCAAGTAGAAACTCGAGTGTCGAGTTGCGTTCTGTCCCATTGATGAAATAAAATAATATGTGTTCCCCTACATCAACCTTTGCATATTATGAACATAGTTATGATTGTGTGTTTAAAGTATTACATAAGATGAAATTGTTTTTGTGAAGAGAATACTTATCAGTAGCGTAGCAACAAATTACCGGATATCCGGATAAACTGGGATACTACCCACTTCCTTCACAGGCACACCTTGTTTTACTTTAAATTAATTATTACAAAAAAAATATTTTCACATTTTAAATATTTATTGTTAAGTATGTATCTACATATCTATAAAATAGTTAATGTAAGATACAAATCACTGTTTCTACTACTGATGTTCTAAAACAGGTATATTGTCTTCTTCTTCTTTTTTTATGCTCTAGTCTTCTTTAGTACACTCAGCCCACCTCTTCTTTGACCTGCCTCTAGGTCGCTTCAATTGGAGTATCCACTTGGTCGTGATATCTGGTGTCCTGTCATCTGGCATTATTTTAACATGTCATCTCATCGATAGTACAGGGTGTTTATTTTAGAGGTATAAAAGTTTAAAATGAAATAAAATACATAAAAATTTTAGAAATGGCCATGGTATTGGTTTTATTGGAAAGATAATTTTATTTCATTAGTGTTTAAATATGATTTCACGAGAAAAAAAACGAAAGAAAAAGTCAGTAATTTTGGATCTATTCGGGTCCTCCTCGATACTACGCTCCACTACAGCAACAATTTCTTTGGTGCGCACTGTACGATGTCTCTGCGGATGCGTATTATCAATTAGAGTATGCGTGGTGCGAAAACAATCCATGGTTATTCGAATTACTTGCTCGGATGGATGATTATGTTCACCGTAAAGTGAACGTAGCGCATGGTAAGTTTCGCGAACTGAACCACGATTTTCGAAATAAATTTGCAAGCGTTATTCTGGCATAAGTCTATTAAGTGTGAAATGGCAAACCAAATCAACTATCAGTTGTCAAATTGGCTGTCGCTGGAAAAAGTGTTGCCAAAAACAAACCTCTTAAAAAAGAACCTTTACTACGTACAAAATATTTTTATATTTAAATTTAAGATATACAACCTACTTATTCATTCGGAACTACGTTTTTAAATCAATGCTGTAATCATTGCGATTATTTAACGTGCTCCGGGATCCCTGACGGGTGCCTAGGCTCCCCAAGTTGTAGCTACATGTATATTATACATACTCAGTAAATATACGTTAATTTTAAAAACTTTACATTATTTAAACGAACTGATCTATTCCCGTTAGGGGCAGATATTATGTGATTACCTTTAAAGTACTATACAATATTCGGCGATAAGTACACACAGTCAGGTTATAGCTGTGTTGCCGCAACTTTGAATTAAATAACTTAGATTAATGTAATATAACATAACTTACCTTAAAGGAATGTAAACTATCGTGAGATACATTATATTACGTAACCTAATATCAGTGGCGTAACTATGCCAATGCAGTTCATAGGGGCCCACGTTAGGTAGGGACTATTTGGCACCCATATTTGAATAATTTGAATTGTAATTTTAAAAATTGTATACAGTATAAAATAGCAGTACCCGCTAATATGTCGGGTTAGAGGGTGGACCATCGCCTTAAAGTGAAACAAGTATTTTGAAAATTGCAAGTGTATGTAAATACCTAAGAACACATGTTTTTTTTCATGAAAGTGTGAGATAAGGTACTAATTTTATTCTTACTATTTAATGGATAGACCGCGCAGTAAGAATATTCGTATATCTTGTATACAATACTTATTAAGAGACCCCTTTTTTCCATTTTGCATTGGGGTTCAATTTTTGTAGTTATGCCACTGTCTATTACAGGGTGAATATTATGTTCCAGGCCGATTTTATTGTTTGGCCACCATTTTGGTTTGGCAGACATTTGTCATATTTTATCTAAATAATTATGGCGATGCTGTAATCATTAATGGTGATTGCTATCATCACATGTTGGAGAACTTAATGGTCTTTCAATTCAATTCAATTCATGTGGTTTAAACAGGATGGTGCTACTTCACACACAGTCTGAGCTATGCTGGAAATTTAGCGAGAAATTTTTCCCGGCCGCATAATGTTAAAAAGTGGTGATATCGACTAACCTCCTCGATCACCTGACTGTCAAATGGCTTCCGACTATTTTTGTGCGGGTACTTGAAAGAAAAGGTCTACACTAATAAGTCAATAATAATTCCGATGCTACAGAATAATATTCGAAATGAAATTGCTGAAATAACACGCGAGGTGTGCAAGAAATGTTATGAAAAATATAGTTAAAATAGCACGCATTTGTGCCGCTACCAAACTACTACTACCACTACTTGGCCAATTTCATATTTATGCATAATTGTAATAAACAAAGTAATTTATAAATAAAAATTAAATTACAAAATTGTTTTTACTTTTTTAGTTATTCAAAAATAACATCGGCCTGGAACATAATATTCAATATATATATTTATATTCTATATATTTCTATTATCTGCAGTTGTGTATAAACTCTAGTCCTGTTAGTTCATTACACGAATAAATCTTTATTTTCGAGTCTCGGAGGTTTGACAGTTAAGGTCAGTATACATTAGTTAGTTTTTATGGTTTGCGTTAAAAATACAGAACGCAACAAATGACAGTTCTCTCCGCACCTTTACCTGCGTTTCGAGAGAAAAATTTCATTGTCAAAATAAAATATCAGTTAAAAGTATACCCGCCGCTTGGCCCATAAATGTTGAGTCATCCAGATACAGCATCCAGGTGAAATTTGACAATGCTGAACTATAAAACTAATCCCACATTAAAGTTATACTTAACAAAATAAATACAACTTTAGGCATACTGTAGTTGTTCAACAGCTGTATTGGGGTTTTTAAATATTCAAATTTAAAAATATTACCGTTTTTATGGTTACCGTGGTAAATTGAATACATTTCATTTACTTTTTTCAAATAAAATTTTGGTCTCAATATTCTTCTTTCTTCCATTAAATAGATGTTCCCTTTTTGGATTAACATACTGTAAACATTTCAATTACAATTCGCAGTAATGGATTTTATTAGATTTTTATTCGAGGGTTAAGTGAGTGTACAAATGTTAAAAAGCAATTGAATCCGGAAATTGAAAGCGTAATCCGAAAACATGAAAATTCCCATTTTCTTTTATCGACATATGAGAAATCAACAATCAATTTAAAATTTAATAAATTTTGCGATTATAAGTACATACATATATGGCGTAGGTTAGAAACTTGAAAAATATTACATTTAAATTATTTGGTAGCTCTCTATTAGAAAAAATAAAAATGTAATGTAAAAGATAAAAATTCCGACAAATTATTACCACATTTTTTTTAGAAACAAGATTTATCCGTTATTAGTTATATGTAATATTTACTTTGGTTTTATGATTAATTTTAATATAGTATATTATTTTATAAAGACACATCATAATTCAGTGGCAGTAAAAAGTTTTTCTGTTAGTGCGTTCTATGTTGCTCCCCTGGAATTGTACAAACGGTATTTTTACGTATTAATTTGAAAGAGATTCTTGAAAAATATGAACAAAACATTTATATGTCACATTTGACAGTGCTACCATACATAAGGAAAGAAACGAAAGAAAGATATGACCATGAGACATAAATGAGATGACAGGATACTTTTCTTATCTATGACAGGATGACAGATGCTAAATTTACTGGCATATGATGATGTTACATCCAAGACGTCCAGAAAGTCATAGACATAGATGGGGAAACGCATTCAGGGGCGTGCATTGCATACAAGCAAAAAAGCTGTACATTACTAATTTATTTTTACTGATGTCTGTGGATTTTCTGTATTTTTAAAACAATTTGTGCTTAAGGCTGCCGTTTTCGAAAGGGATTAATTCTTACTGAAAATTGCATAGAATAACATTTCTACGTATTTGTTTTACTTGACAGATTAAACGTTTTATGTTCTTAGTGTATTCCAACATATGATTCCATATTACGGTGTGAGCGAATTTGCATTTTTCAGGATATTATTAAGTTAGATTATTACCAATATTAAATTAAATATCAATATACAATTATTTCTGTTATGAATTTCGGCTATGCTAATTTGTAAAGCTGGTTAATTAAATAAATGTTTTTGAATACTGTTAATGAAACATTTTAAATCCGTTGTCGGAAGGAGAAATTGTAAAAAATATTTTTAGCGAAATCGAAAGCAGAGTACGGTACAGAGCAATTAAAGAACTTGTGTATTTTAAAGTAATAAATTTACAATTATAGTCTATTTTGAAATTGATAGAATCAATAATTATCAAAATTATTATTTTTTTATATTTTTTATACGTAGTTTACCTATCTACAGGTAACCCCCGTTCATCGCGACCCCGATGAGTGCGGATTCGTTATAATGCGGTATTAAAAAAAAAAAAAAATTCTACACACTTGTCCGGCTTCGACACATTCCAGGAATCGTCGTAATGTGTGGTTGCACAAGCGAGCTATCTTTTTTTTTGTTCATTCACGTAATACACATGAACATATACATTGATTCACGAGCGCGAGTGAGACAAAATATGTAACGCTGGTACGCCGGTTCCTGGTAAGTTTGGGTTTTTCTGTCAACCAGCTATCCTTCAACTTCAGTACTTCAGTGTAATCTTAGCTGAGTGTCGAACGCACGCTTCATATTTTTATCGCTTTGTACGATTTAAAATGTCAAACAGACAATGTGAAAAATCGATTAGGAAAATTCGCAATGTAGTGTATTTAGAAAAGAAACTGAAAATAATCGAAGCGATAGAAAATGGTGGTAAATTTGCAGTTGTAGTTAGGGATTTAGGCAATCGAAGCGATAGGGGCAAAAGTTTCGCGAACCAGAAGTTTATTGATGATAGAAATGGAAAATTTATTAAGCAAATGGATAGAGGACCTAAATCAACACGGGGACCCAAATAATTGTGAATAAATCACTCAGTCTTTGGGATCATTTAAAATCACAAAATGGAGTAGAAAAAGTTTTTAAAGCAAGCAAATGTTAGTTTGATCGGTTTAAAAATGATCAAACTTGCATTGCCTTAAAATGATTGGCGAATCGGCTAGCGCAGACATAATGGATCATTTGACGGTTATAGACTAATTTTACACAATAAACGTAGAGAGGCCAAACAAGGAAATCTAGATTATTTTTTGCAAAGCGGAAAAAAAATAAAATAATCAATTATATTTTATGTGACATTGTTATTTAATGTTTATTTAGAAAATATTTTTTTTTTAAATCCCCCGTTGATCGCGAAATTTCGCTTATCGCGGCCATGTCCAGAACGTACTTCCCGCGATCAACGGATGTTACCCATATTGTATACTTAGTTAGCATCGTCGGTAACGGCATAACTCAAGTTTGTGCCTATTGCAATATATTGTAAAATAATAATAATAATGGTTTACCTACAATTATTTTAATATTACATCTGTGTATCTGTTCATCATAAAATAATATTTATGTTAATATATATAACTAAATAGCTTAAAAAAAATTCGTTTGTTCGTCTGTCACGGGATATATTTTACTAAATGCTTTTAATATTCTCACTGTAGCCACTTTCTTACCACACTTACCAAATACGTTAAGTAATATTTTTTGACTGCGCGAACTTGATGAAATATAAGGTACATTCATTTATCGTAATGGCCTTATAAATTTAGTATCGGTATAATAATTTTATTATATTGTATATTTCACGATGAAATAAAAATCGCTAATAATATTTGTCAGCGATTCGAGCTAGCGCAGGAATAGCAAACAGTTTCGAACTCACGTTCCAGAAATCTTAAATTCTAGTTTTAAAAGATGCTGCGTGCTGTGTGAAAATTAGGTTTTTACTAACTAATTTATGTACATGGTGACCCAAAAAAAGTGAGAACATTTCAAAACATAATATAATTAATTATAATTCTTAATGTAATTTTTTTAGCACAGTATTTAACTAATCAAAAATCATTAAAACACCCCCATATTGCATCATCTACTGGGTTTAAATCTGGACTGTTCGGAGGCCACATGCCTGGCTCGAAGAAATTCACATTCTCACAACGAAGAAAGCTGATTGTGTCCAGTTATCCCCTGTAATGTCTAGCTATACTCCAGGCTTTGCTTTGAAACTCTTTGATCATTTTCCTAGCACCTCAACGTTTTTCAATTGGCAAATTTTTGATCAGGAGCATTCTGGGCAACAATTTGAAAAAACCAAATATAAACAATGGGAAAATTAATAATCAAAGATGGCGACCGAAAAATGTCAAAATAAAACGTAATATAGGTAAATAGATAAGTAAGTAAATTAGTAAACTATTTAAGCTATTATTGATATAGTTAAACAAATTTTGATGTAATTATATCACATTTTACGAAATGTTGTCACTTTTTTTGGGTCATTCTGTATATATTGTATGTAAATTTTAAAATCATTTCTGAACATATAATCGATAAAAATCTGCAAAGTAAATTATATTCAAAGCAAATAATAAACGAGTAGGTATTATGAGAAATTAATTCACACAGTTGGGTTATTATATTTGTTTCATTAAATGCAATTTTTAGTATGGAAAACATATGAAACAAATGTGGCTAATAACGTAAAATATTGTATCACCTGCACAAAAGTAGTCAGGATATACTCAAAACTTATTCGCCTTACTAAAATTATTACCACCACACAATGAACCAATAAGGTCCGGGTCTATTGAGTTCTTATCTTAATTAAAATGTGAGTTGTATTGAAATTCACATATGAATACACGTCCAACAGGTATGACATTCACAAGAAAAGACTGGATCGATTCGAAGCAGGGTTTAATCGGGGGGTTTGTTATATCGACCATCACCGCTTAAGAAAGAATAATATTAAAAATACAAATTAATTGTATTAATTAGAAATATATACAAATACAATTAATTTTATCGAAAAATATTGTTGTTACTAACGGGATTCGAACCTGGATATCTTTCCAATCCGGGAAAGGTGCATTAAGGTATATTAATTTGAAAAGTGTAACATATGGGTTCGAAAATTTGTCGTCAAAAGTACTGTCACTGTAGCATAGTTAGATAATGCACCTTAACCGGTTTGAAAAGAGATCCAGGTTCGAATCCCGGTAGCGCAACAGCGATATTTTACGATAAAATTGATTTTATATGTATATCTATCTAATAAATATAATTAATTAGTATTTAAAAATAATAAAAAATTGTGTAATTGGTCATTTCTTTTTAATCTGTTAATATTATTATTGTTGTGTTAGACGTTAAATACAAGTCATTATTGCCCTGATTTCATTCCAGCCGGATAGATGTACTAATTTGAAAAGTGTAACATATAGGTTTAAAAATTTGTCGTCAAAAATATATACTGTAGCATAGTTGGATAATGCACCTTCCCCGGTTTAGAAAAGAGATCCAGGTTCGGATCCCTGTAGCGCAACAAGAATATTTTTCTTTAAAATTGATTTTATATATATATATCTATCTAATTAATACATTTAATTAGTATTTTAAATTATTATGTTCTGAATAATTACAATGTCACAATAAGAATGTGTTCTTCTTAATACGAATATTATATTTTGTAAATGTGAGGTATAGAATCAAAACTAGACATGTCCAGTTTTGATGGCTTTTGAGTTTAATATGTACAATTATAAAGTAAATTAATGTCTACAAGACTAGCTTATGGAAATTAGACATTATCGTATAAAAAAGCATTTAAAATTAGCTTGTTACTTCAATCGCAAATGTGTCCGGTAAACAATTAATTCAATCCCAGACAAATATGTTATCGGCCAATAAGACGACAGTATTTGGTCATGTGACCTGAGGTTACTAGACATGTTCAATACGATCCTGAGTGGGATAGTTGTGGTACAATGGTTTTTACTCGAGAATAGGTGAAGTGGACATGTCTATTTTTGATTCTGGACTTAACATATATGAAAAATCAATGGAATTTTCGTTGTAGTACACCTGAAGGGTGCAGATTTTTATGTCCAGTTAATAATTTCTCTTTTAAATAAAATATAAGCTTCACTACATTCAGTGACTCTAAAACAAAAATATATTATTTGAAATTTTGGTCAAAATTGATTTTTTTTGCATCAAAATTTTAATAATAATAATTTATTTAAAAGTACACTTTCTTGGTTGTTTCAAGAGATATAAAAAAAAAACTATATTTTTTGGAAAATCACCTGTCAATTTGAATACAAATAAAATGACACCTACTCGTTTATGAGTTGTATAATATAACGCGCTCGAAATTATTATTGTTTATTTTATTACTATTAATTATAAAGGTGATGAAAAAAACTCCATCAAAGAAATAGAAAAAAATAATATTCTTAACTTTGAAGCTCTGAGTTTGATGTAATGTCATATGATACCGTGATGTTCAAAGACACGATTAATCATTTAATTTAATAAAGATTCTTTAAAGTTCTGATTTAATAAAGTTCATCTTGAAAAATAATGATTTACATGAATAAGTGACAAGAGATTCCTCGCCTTCCACGTGTGTTGGTTCTGATTTAATAAAGTTCATCTTGAAAATAATGATTTACATGAATAAGTGACAAGAGATTCCTCGCCTTCCACGTGTGTTGGTTCTGATTTAATAAAGTTCATCTTGAAAATAATGATTTACATGAATAAGTGACAAGAGATTCCTCGCGTTCCACGCGTGTTGTAGGTTCACAACTACTGGGGACAACTCCCCATCTCGCTTGGGAAGATGAGGGGGTGGTCTAGCCGAGCGCAAAGTCAGAGAAATCTATCTTTAGTATTCCTTTCAGAAGTTTTATCAACTACGCTCACGTTTCATTGTAATATTTCTCTCAAACTATCAAATGTACATATTTATTATATATACATCATACAACATAATAGTGTTGCGAGCAAAACTCGAAGCATGGCCCGACATTATTATTGGTTCGTTAAAGGTCTCAGAATATCACCGGTTAATGACCGAACTATATGCCAGACAACTATTAATAATGTCACAATTCTTTTGAATAAATACAATTTTAGAGCTCCACGTCAACTTTTCGCAGAAAATATTTGAGTAATGTTTTCATACAATTAAGTGAGCATTAAGCAACACAGATTAATCATTTTTAAAACATAACCTAATCTTAACGTGGGAGTTGTTTTAAAAACATTAATCATGTCAAGTTAGCGTCAATTTATTTACACAAAAAAAAAACTGTTGAGGGTAAGATTTAATAATTTCGGTTTAAATGTGCCTCTGTGGATTTTAAATAATATTACCTATTTTAAAAACATGTTAATGTAATAAACTCACAGCTTCTAAGCTTCCAAGGAATATCAAAAAAGAGATTCAAATCTTCACCAGAGAGAGAGAAAGAGGGGGAAGTGGTTGGATTTGGTATCGATGTCAGACATTTATAATTTACTAGACATTCTAGGCGTCCAGAAAGTCACAGAAAATAGACGGGAATAGCAATAGAAAATAGCAGTTTGGCAAAAAATTAAAATTAATATTTTTATATAATAATGAAGAAATGATATATATTATGGATACATTACATTACACCCAACTTGAACATTTAAAGTTGAACATGAACACGATAAAGTGGTGTAGTGCTGAACTCAAAATCTCGGGCTGTGAGTCAATCATCGATATCATTAAGTCACAATCACTAACTGTGATTGAAATCACGTTGACGTGATTGATATTACGTTGAAAGCTATAAACTAAGGGCCGGTTGTGTGATCAGTAGTAATTTTTTACTATAGTAATTTTTTAGTAACGCCCGTACTAAAAATCATTTGCGGGTTATGGATACATCAAATTTATTACTGTTAAAGCATAGATGGAGATGTCTATAGGTGTGATAAATAATCATGAAGTATGCTTTATTTTATGCATTACCTATGGATTTTTTCGCCTAGATGTTCGATATCTGTCACTTTGGTGGTGACATTTTTTCGTATTATATGTAGTAATGTATATTAAACAACGCGACCATCACCGTTTAAATTTGTTTTCGTATTAGTTCTTACTTATTCACCATTTTATAGTTTTGTTTTTATCTATGCTTGTATTTTTAATTTCAGTATACATTGTTTCCTAATGTTGTATCGAAACATGTAGAATAATTAATAAATAGTGGTTTAAACAAATTATTTTGTATAATTATTAATAAAAATAATAAATTATAATATTTTAATCGTCACACTTTACTTTAATATGCATTTGTAGGACTACTTTTAAGGGTCATTAACGATTTGTTGATGTTTCCTTAAAATTAATATAATATCCTGTCTTAAATTTTAATCAAATATATATATGTGTATATCATAACAGGATTACTTTTAATTCACAGGTACACATAATTAATCATATTACTACACGTATCATTTACTTTTATTGTTCATTTCAAATGAAGTCTCTCCAAAATTAATTTAAAATTTCTGGAAAACTTTCATCAAATTTATTTGATTTAGAATTTGTGTAGATACGTAATAAATATACATTTGACACCCACAACGAGATAAAAAAAAAGTAATTTTATATTTTTTTCAACAATTTAACTAAAATCCTGACGAATACTTCTGAGGAATGCTCTAAAAAGTTTAATGGGATTGCGTCAACAGCATCGACAAAAAAGTTTTTGGCCGGCTAGCTCTGCCACCCAGACCGTGTTTCACCACCCCGCGAGAAACTTAGTCTCAACCAGAGTCAACATTATAATCCCGGGATTTCAGAATTTGATTTTTATGAATCCCGGGATTAATATCTCATAATAGCTCATTATCTCATAAATTTTGCATTTATTAAAAAATCCGAAATGAGCAAATACAGTTATGTATGATATTTATTTATATTAAGTGAGCGAGTAAGGAATCTTTGAATAATAAGTAACATATGTAGCAATGCAAGAATGTGAAATAATTTTATTGTTAAGCACAAAGTATTTCATCATTTGATTTAATTTTTCGAGAATTGTGAAAATGTACCATTCAAGAATATGAATGCTTTCCTTGTTTCAAATATTAAGGCTCCGGAAATAATTCTGAAAGGATTTCCGGGTCTGACCCATTCTAGCAGAAACGATCCGGACTTCTAATAGGCTAGGCATATAAATAAAATCGACATCAACAGAAATCTAATTATCTAACCAATATTCTGTAGACATTGACGGTTCGAAATTCTTTTGGTTCGTGGTAATCGTGTAAAGAATATTCACCATGTCCGTTCATTTAGAAGATTTTGTGAAACGCCAAGAAAAATTATATCAGACGTTCTGTAGACGTACAAAATATATATTAGTCACACGCTCCACGCGTTCGTATGGATATCTTAATATATTTAAATTTAGCGATATCACCCTCGTTCTGTCAGATCGCAGTGATATTTTTTACAGAAAAACCTGTATCCTTTTGATTGGACATTTATGATATGATTGCAAATACAAATATAAACGGAAGATTTTGAATTGAGGCGAGCCATTTGCACATGCGCGGACAACAGTATTAACTGCCGTCATTATGACAACCGATAATTAATAAGTCTAGCAATGTGAGACGGCTGTCATTTTATAAAAATGGTCTGAATTAAGGAAATATTGTCGTATTAATTTTATGATAAACCAAGATACATATATAATTTAAAATATTATTATGCAGATTGAATTTTCGGACCGTGCTACTAACTCTCTCCAAGATTTGATTAGTTATATTTATTTAGTAGTTTATTTGATGTGATTTTATATTATTTGTGAGTTTTTCATTTTAGTCTATGTGGCGACGTAAATTTAAAAGTAAAAATGAACAAAAATTTCAATGTCACCTTCACTTGTTTGCCAGAAGTAAAATAATAAAAACATGAAGAATGTAAATATATTTTTTCAGCTTAAAATAGTATTATAAAAAATAATATACTTAATAAGCTATTGAGAATTCATTAAAATTATTTTAAATCGCGCGCCTTTGTCACTCCATAGAAATGAACGCTCGCGCGCTCTTGCGTTAAATTTTGGAATTATTCTCTGCTCGATATGACGTCAGTGTTACCAAACAAGCGTCGGGAGTGTGCCGCGTGTGATAAGGTGAAGTGTTTTGTTATTTTGTGATAGCAATGCAGAATTATAATTCAAATATGGATTCGGATTACAATGATTTATATTCCCAGTACACAAAAATGCATTCAAACAATGTGGAAATGGACTCCAACAATGGCGTTCTGCATTATCAAACGAACGACTTGAAACCAATGCCACTCCAACCCGATTTACAAACAAATTCTTTACAACAAAATTACGGAAGTATTCCACTGAAGAGTGAAGATGTGATACGGGCGCACAACTCGCCAGATATATCTCAAGACTTATCGTTATGTTATGATAGTGAAATGTCAAACGTTTTAACTCAAAATAACACACAACTCAGCTCGGAACCTAAACAAGAGATTAATATGGACGTTGACATTGACACAGAGGTGAACGTTAACGAGCTTGAGAGCGAACGATCGACGGAGTTATCTTTAGTACCGAAATTAGAGGCAGATTTCACCGCGGATAATATTCCCGCCGATTCAGCGAAGATCTTTACAAACGAGGAATCCACCGAGCCGAAACCCGCTTCTCCCATTAAAGTTGACGGACAAACAAAGCCGAAAGTTCTTCCGAGCGAGAAAGAGACGGCGAGTGAAATACCGACGGAGCCCGCCTCGAAGGACGTATGTCGAGTCTGTATGGATACCGGCGTATTGATTTCGATATTCAACGAAGAAGAAACAGTACAAATGTGCGAAAAGGTGATGTCTTGCGCAGCCGTGCAAGTGAAGTTAAATGACGGACTGCCGGAATTTATTTGCGAATCGTGCGCGGGTGATTTAGAAATCGCGTACAAGTTCAAAACGAGATGTGAAAACTCGGACGTAGTGTTGAGGGAAAAATTAGGATTGAAAAAGAAAACTATAGTGAAAACCGAATTCGTACTCATAGATTGTGATAATGAACCCGTCGTGTCGGATGACAACAAACTATTGAAAGGCTCCGAATTATCTGACGCGGAATCGGAAGATCCTTCGTACGGAGCTAAAAAGAAAAAGAAGAAGAAAAATAAGAAGTTGACTTTAAAAGTTAAAAAAAGGGGGAGAAAGAAGAAAGTTAAGGAAGCACCGCCGGCGGACGACTCGGACGATGACGTGATCCTCGTTACCAAACGGCCGCAGAAGAAAGGCAGCATCTTAGGTAAATACCCATGCACGTATTGCGAGAAGACCTTTCCCTACCCGAGCGTGCTGAAGCTGCACCTCGTGACCCACACCAAGGAGAAGACGCACAAGTGCTCCATTTGCACGCAGGCCTTCATGTACTCGAAGGATCTGTACGCACACTACAAGGACGCCCACCCCACCGAGTACGGCAAGGTGGATGGGAAACCCTACGCGTGCAGGTCCTGCGACAAGGTCTTCAGCCAGCTCAAGAACCTGAAGGTGCATGAAGTGGTCCACGGTAGGGAAAAGAAGTACAAGTGCGAGGTGTGCGCGCAGGGATTCACGAACATGACCAACCTCAACATGCACAAGAAGCAAGACCATCCGGGGTTGAACAAACCGTTTCGGTGCAAAATATGCGATAAACGGTTTAAACAGCAAATCTCCATGGAGCGGCACGTGGACAATCACAAACAACACGCTGTTATATCGAAAGCTGTCGAGGAAAAGAAGCCAACGTCCACAAAAGATTTATTTAAGAGCATAGCGCCAGTCACCACGACGTACTGGTCCGATTCATTTTCAGATTAACCGTTCATGAATGTATATTTTTTATTAGCTAAAAAAAGTTTTTCTCAAATGCTAGTGTGTGTAAATAAGGTACTTTAATTTACAACAAAAATGTGATAACAAATCAGTAAGAAATTATAATGTAATATATATAACAAAAGAAACAAGATTTAGTTCTTGTAATTTTTATTTGATTTTTCTTTTTATGTGCTTCGCGCAACGCAACACCTCACCGGCGTTCACCACGGTTCAATAATATATGGCTTCCATTTTGACATTTCATCTGTCACATTTGTTTAAACTTTTTTGCATTATGGCGGGAATAATCTCTTGAAATTGTTATAATAAATACAACAACGGCACAGTTATTTTATATACATATATATATATATATATATATACACATGCATATATGTATGTATGTACATACTAACTTTTTTTTTTGAAAATTTACACGCTGCAAAGCAATTTTTAACCATGAAATTGAATGCAACAAATATATATTATTTATTTTTACTGTTGATTCATTCTTTACCTGGTGATAATACATTTTATTTCCAAGAATGTGAATTTTTTTTAAATCCTTCAGATAAGATGGAATGATATTTGAATTTGAGTTACTGCTGTAAATTATTATTCAGGATTAAATATTCTTACATGTTCCAACTGTAATATTGAATTGGAGCATGAAAGCAATCATTAAACATCTTCCCGTTAGGCAATGTACATTTCTCACGTCTCGCTCTGCATCCACTGTTGCCAGTTTGAAAATAAGCAAGACCGAGATATTCTAGAAATTTTAAATAATATTTTTTATTTTAAATATTGCATGATTTTCTTTTTTGAAACATGATATACACTGTCTATTTTAACTTTTTAATTTATAAAATTTATATTACATCTAAAGATAAGTATATGTAGAATCTGAAAGAACATCTCGGTCGCTGCTGTAAACGATTCCAACTGTATGTGTTATTATTAGTAAGATCATGATTATTTAAAGGAACATAATTTTTTTCTAATGGTGATTGCTCTTCAAGTCATCGTAGAAACCAGTTATCGACGAATGATGAAATGAGTAACAGCAAACTCTCAAGTGATCAATCTTTGATTATGTAGACTTGATTTATGCAACCTCTCCTGATATCTTGTGAATGCCATATAATATCAGAACCACTGATGTTATATGACTGTTATGTGCTATGACTGGAATAACATTAGTTGTTAATTACAAAATGCTACAAATATGGTTCTCAAACTTTTAACTGAGATATTCCGTTGTTTGTTTGTTCCGTTTATGATTAGAAAGTAATAACGTTGCATTTTCCAAGATCCGCTTATATCCTCCAAATATTATATATATCTATATATATATATCTAGCTGTTTCGACAACGAATATATGCCTTTTAAAAACTATTACGAACTCTATCGTAAATATTTTGTTGAAAATAAATAAATTATGTAACGTCTTCAGTTTTGTCAAAAGTTTATCAAGTCAACATGATTCAAATAGAAATATCTTGATTGGCAGTGACTACAGTGCAAAAAAATGTGACTTTGTGTATCTAGAAATACCATATTTCACTGCTAACTCAAGTGATGACTACTGACATTAGTAAGTTTTATGAGTAAAACCACTCCTTTGAACATTGCTTTCTGCGGCATCGTCAACCACAGATACCTATTTGTTAACCTTATTTAAAGATATATTTACACATGTTGTCCCACGTACGTATTCTATTATATAATTGCCGGACATCACCACATGTTACGTGATATTGAAATTTTTCATGTTTCACATGATCCATACTTTAATAAATAAACTTTTGCAGATATTGTATCGGTCCAACTGTACATGGGACGATTTGACTGCAATTTGTATTGTCAATCGTATTCTCTGTACCACTGTATTATGCATCACACGTCGTTACTTCATTTAACCTAGGATATTTTCTATGTTCATGGCTTTGCGTACTCATTAATGATGTCGAATTTCAGCTATTTAGAAAACAAGGATTGGTGTTTTTAGAAATGTTTATTATTTCTATTGATTTTGAAATAGAAATATCAGCTTGCACGCGGACCGACCGAAATTAATGATTAAAACATTTGTCAAAATAAATTTATTTTAAAAGCATAAATAACAAAGTGTGTTTTGAAGAGTTTTTATTTTTCATTGTTTTTACCGAATTTTGTAGTATTTGAACAGATAATTCGAATGCTCGTTTGATTTTTTTTAAGTAACATTTTCATAGCTTATAATGATTAAAAGTGTTGGATTGATAGTTTTCACGTTATCTCAGTTCACATATTGTCAGTTGGAAAGGCAAAATTAAGTAATTGAATTTGCAGAATAGTAGAGACTCTGACAACTTCTGTTAATTTGCACAATGTGTAGTAGGTAAATAAAAATCTTTGAATTTTTATTATTTATTCTGACCAAATTTGACAGAATAATATAATCGACAAATACTAGTACTACTATTCCAAGACTTCACAGCCCATGTAGAGCCTTCAGAGATGTACAATTCGGCACCAGGTTTCTCTGTCCTGGATAGACACACCACACTCCAGATCGCCGTGTATTTGGATTCCTCGATGAATACGGTTCATAGCAGGTTCTGTATTAATTATTAAAAAAGTCTTTTATCTTTGAACTGTTGTGAATACATCACTGACCTGTTTGAGCATATTATCGGAGAATTTTTCTTTCAAAGACATTTCAAGTTTCTTTTCTGAGAATTTTGGAAGAGTTCATGTCTCACACGTGTTTGTGAAAGCAGGATGTGTTATCGTGCGGTCCATTTCGGATTTGATGGACGAGAGTTTCGATTTGTGTGTTTTTGTCAAGGGTAAAATTGACATTGTATCTATAAATTATGTTTCATCACATAATCGGTTATTTTCCCTCAATCAAATGTTGTACTTGTACAGAAGGTCTACTCTGTTCCGCCAATACTTTTAAACTTAACGTGTGTACGCATAGTTCAACTGTGCTGCAGAGCTCGTTTCAGTCCTTCCAATATTTCAGTATGTGTAATCGTAGCCGTAGCTTTATCTATGACAATTTTATTTTAGTCATCTTGATTATTTTACCCACTAAACACATAAAACATATTATCATTATACATTTGTTATGGATTCATAATTTTCAGCTAATATACACGGTGAATGTCTTACAACAGCTTTTGACAAATATGCCTTTATTAAAAAATTCCCGTAGTCAAATCATTCCCTATTCTCGATTCATTCAGATTTGCAAAACTTTATAATTCTGCGAATTGATATCACACAATATTTGCAATTTACTCAAACTTATGTGTGCTTGAATTTGGAAAAATAGAAATCTTGTATAAAACATTTGTCACCGGTCTGACGGGAAAATTGTATATTTAAATGATTAGATTCGGGTATTTATTTGAAAAAGCTAAATTATTTATTAACGTTTACCTTCCGGGTAATTATGTAATAATTCACATATGTTTTATTAGATAACAGGTTTTAAACAATGTTATATTTTATAAAAAGATTAAACTTAGCAAATTATATTATACAATTAACTAAGATGGAAATGTCTAGTTCCGTTTGTATTCATTAAACATACAGTTTTTCAATAATTTGCATATTTGATCTAGCGATATGGCACACACTCAGTGATCAATGGTCAAGGGTTTGAGCCTTGTCCCGCGAGAGCAGTAAGTTAGTCCTATATTCATAACATAAGCTCCTTGCTTAGTTTGAAAATAGTGATGTGACATATTAACCCTCTCGTACACAATTTAAAAATAATGATTTTGAGGGGAAGTGTTTACAATAATGTCATGTATTAGTGCTGGATCCTAGTGTTATATTGTAGAACTATTTAGAGTGATCAAACGAGTCTTGAAGTGATTTACAGTAAACAAAACTCTACGAGAAGTAACATAAACGATTTGGTGGCAATTTTAAACTGACATATTTTTAAGATCTCATATGAGGGTTTAATATACGAGAGGGTTAAGTGTACATGTCTGTATTTAAAAAAAATGCAATTAAAGGATTTAAAAAATGTATTTGTGATATCTGAAACAAATACATCCTTTGATTGGTTTGAATTCTTTATCTATTCATCTTCATAGAGGCTCTACCTAGCCCGCAAGAGGCTCCCAAGGTTATTGAGATGAATGTTTTATTGTTTGTAATATTTATTAGACTGTGTACATATTCAATTGAAATCTGTACATTATGCGTAAATCTTTGAATCAATATTTCATAATGTATTGTGTGAAACGGTCTTCATAAATAACTGATCGCCTTATTGGAAAGTGCAAAAAAGTTGAAAGCAAAAACTTTTATCGGATAAAAGTTTATTTAAGAATCACCGAAATTTCAAGTCGGATGGAAGGTTCTCAAGTTACTTTGTAATATATTATTAAAAGTAAAGAAAAAATTATATTCCAAAATTAGCCGAATAAAGAAATTTATTTTGAGTCAGCTTGTACGGCATTTCGTTGTATTTTTAGAAAAAATATGTTTTTAGTAAATTTTTTATTCGTCACTCTTTGAAGATAGAACAGGGAGGAAGGCAACAGGCACATCGTTAAATAATTTTAATGTTCTGGTTGATTTAAATTTTAGATTAATTATTATTGAGACATTGTAAGATTGTTTTTATTTATTCATATTTGCCATTACTTGGTCGTATAGGCGTACTCGGTCACCAAATTATTTTGAAGAAAGCTTTTATTGTCATTAATTGAAAATATATATTTTATATATCGCACACCTAGATCAAAACTAAGACAACTCAAAAAATCATTTTTCAGTAGACAAAATATAAAAACACTTCTCCATTTTTTGTTACTAAAGTTATGAAACTAAATAACATTTTAGGTAATAAATGTATCCTAAAATGACATTATTAGAGAACTGGGGATAAATTAGTGGCGTATACGACAGAATATCCGAATACAATAATAACTCAAATTTTTTGTTTTTTTTTGAGTTGTCTTAGTTTTGATCTAGGTGTGCGATATGTGTCCACTTGAATTACATGCTGAATGCAAATAAAACTTAATTTTCTAGACTAATTGGTGAGACGAGTCCTGCAATATTTGTATTTTAATTGTTGTACAGTAGAGCTAATATGTATTATTGTTGTTTTAATATGAAATATTTTTTTAGATCTTAGTTTACACAAAATGTTCATTTGTGTTTATTATTTTTGTCAGTTGGTTGCCATTTTATTTACGTTTTAACCCTTGTCGGTTGTGTGATCAATGGTAAGTTTTTACTGTGGTAAAAAAGTTACTAATGTAAAAAAAAATGCGAAAACGGGTCGTTCAATCGTTGGTAAAAAATATTTACTTCTCAAAAGTACATTCAGTAGTAAACTAATTTTACTGTCCGATATCTGATGGATGAATCATTAGTTAAAAATAGTGGACTCTTCATAGCTGTTTCAAAAGTCATCTGACACATTGATACTTTGAAATTGCAGTAAACGACAATGACTCCTTCAATGTCCCGCTATTTTAGTGATGAGAGTTCGTCCGATGATGAAGATTTTGAATGCAGGAGAGTGAATAAAGTATAACATTGTATGTATTTCCAGCGGTGAATATTTAAAATAAATAAATTTTTGTAAAATTCACAGATATTTTATGTTTTTTACCACAGGTGATGGTAAAAAGTTACTATGGTCAAAATTTATTACCAATTACACAACCAGTCCTTAATTTGCAAAGCAAATTTCGGAATAGATTAAAAAATTTTAAGTAGATACAGTACTTCATTTATATATTTTAAAGTGTGTCAAATAAAACAAAACATTACAAATTAATGTTATGACATGTGTAAATAATGTTTAATTCTTTCGGGAAGATTAAACAAGTTTGTAACAATGTTTGGCAGTTCAATTACAACATTAAATGCAATATATCGGAGCATTATTGCATTCACCTGTAATTTAGTTATTCAAACTTGTAATAATGTTTTACTTGGTTTTTTTTATGAGGATGTTACTTTTGTTCTAGAGATTTTTTTACTGTTATGAGGCACATGTTTCATGAATTAATTACAAGTGCATTTATCATTTTCTGCGTTCACCTTAAGTGTTTTCTTGTTTAACACATGAATTGGTTGACTCAACGTTTATCCAGAATAAACAGGGAAAATATTAAGTTATAAAAAATTAATAAATAATTTCATATGGGAACAACATGTAGGTTTAGCACGCATTGCGGTTTGCAGCTGCGATTTACGAAACCGTGCACCAACACACACTGCGGTTTTAAACCGCGTATTATCAGTTCAGTATAAAAATGGACTTCTAGATGACAGCTTGTGTTGTATCTCCGGTTATCCATCAACTGACTAAAGTAAAAGTTTTTTTTGTAAACTGCTCTCTCTTATAAGAACATCTCGATAAGTTTATTGATTATTATAGAATGGCAATAAATAGTTTTGACAAACTTTTAATAGAAGTGGGTCTTTATATTACGCTCCAGAATACAACATTTCGCAATTCAATATCACCAGAAGAATGAACACACCGAGTGAAAAAAACCACACACATTTAACCTTTGTGCGGAGCGCCACCATACATTTCCATAGATCACAAATCTGGGCGCGATTTTAAACTGCGGAGCACAACCTACAAGCTATAATATCTTGCAGATGAAAAATGTTCACAATTAACCGCAATGCGAGCTAGGCCATAGGTCGGTGGATACCTATAGGTAGATTTTATTAATTATTTCTGTCAAGATTATCCATAAAGGTAATCACAGAGTCAAAAGCATTTTTATAGCAATTTAACCGTAACAGAATTAAATTTAAATTAAATGGTTAGAATTATTCGTACCAGGCTATATTTTTACAAACCTACCTAGTATATAGATGCACATTTTATAAAACTTAATTTTTTGTGTTTTGATTGTTTATTTAATGTTTTTGTTAATTTTTGGTTGCTTTGAAACAGATTCCGCTTTTATTGTTTGATTATTATAGCGGCCTACACATTGTAATAATATTTTCATCACATTCTAACATTACAAATAATACTTTTCAATCTTTAATATTTTATCAGTATGAAAGTGTGCAGTGGATTGATATTAGCACAATATAAATCCTTGAAATGTCATTTACGATTGGTTTTGTCTCGTTACATTCTTAGAAGAAATAAATTATTGCAATCTTGAATTTTATAATTCATCTTCCACAAATTAAATTTAGAAAGTGATTATATAATATAGAAATGTAAATAATTCAAATATTTTATGATAAAGTAATAAAAAGTATTTTTATTATCAATGTCTTTTAATACCACATAGTAATTAAGTTTTATATATTTTTACAATCTTCAATTATATTAGAATGTCTGCATTTTTTTTTTTTTTTTTCACTATTTCTTTCGTGATAAGATAGCAAATAATTGGTATTTGGAATATTGGAATTATTCATTTATCTTTTTAATATTTACAAAATCGACTTAGAATAAAGCTTGTAAAACTAACAAAAATATTATTTACAACCAACTAAATTTAACCACAAGTACCATTCTAAAAATTATTTTAATAATTTTGTATCAAGTAACAATTTAAGTTGAATATAATTTTTTTTTAATAATAATTATTGTTTGATAACTTAAATTTATTTTTATTTTTTATGAATAGATTCTTTTAAAGAAACAATATAACATGTTTTTGGTTAGTTGATGATATCCTGCAGAAGAAAATGATATTTTTCAAAACCAGTAGATGTATTTAATTCATTAAGTGGTTAATAAAACAAAGTTAATAATCTAAAAAAATATATTCAGTTGTTTAAACTCGTCATTTATAGGAAACAAATAGTACATTTAAATGTGGAATTACACATTAGGCATTGAAGAGATGGAAGTTATTCTCAATGTCACTGCCATGGTGGTTTCATGGAGGTATGAGAGGGGGAAGGAGTAATGATTGAAGATGAACCATGAAGTATTGACGGGCCATTACTGTGCGATTACTATTTGATCACATAAATATTTTGACAATGATTTGTAACTGAGATTTTATTTCTAGAGTACCAATGATTGCTTGCTATATTTTGAATAATTAGTTATGAATCATCGTTATAATCCAATACAAATGTGACAATCACAGATAAAATTACAATGTGATATGACACGTATTAAGTATACGCATCACTACTATGCAGACAATGAACATAATTTTAAATGAGTGACTCCTTGTGTGCATTTGGTGCCACAGTTTGGCGCACATTAAAGTATGCATTAAAAAATTGGCAGTATTTTTGACACACAAACAAACAAAATACTCTAAAGTGAATACATAATTATTGAAACAATGTTTTTTTTCTCATGTGTTTATTCAATTAATTAAACTCTTTAATATAAATAAAATATTTTTTCTATAATTATGGTAATTACGTCTCCATATCCTTTTTCTTTCAGATGAGCAGCAACCTGCCTTCCCGGATTCATTTATTTTTCAATATTATATGCATTGTTATATGCTGATGGTTGCTTCTGAATTTTCATTGAAACGTGGATCCTTTCTATCAAAATATGTCACCGTACTAATGATATTTACAAATAAATCATTATCACTTCATGTCAAAATCGGCATTAGAAATGGTGTGTGTGTTAAAATTTCTTGGACTTTGGTCACGCGTGGTCATTGATCAGATGAAAGGATTATAAGTAGCTGTAAAAAATGTACATATTTATTTAAATCAATCAAAACATTAAATTTAGCAGCATATATGAATATCTAGTATATTCATCTAAGTACAATTGCAAATCAGTCATGATATTATGTCAGGTTAAAAGTCGTTATTTAACAACTGAGCAGACAGCAGTGATATTATGTAAGACTGTATATCGGTCTTTACAAATTTTGATAGATGGAGCGTAGGCCATTTTGGATGATATACAGTGTATTACAATGTTTGTGTAGTGACTCTTCGTGATCAGCAATATGCCACTATCCTTGAAGATGATTCTTGGGTTTGTGTCGTCGGAAAAATATTATTTATTCTTGACGCTTACACACAATATAAATACAAGACAATTACTAGATGTAACGCCAGCAGCGTATCTCCATTTATCTCTTTTGCATACTCATTCGTACCATCTTTCACGCCCTTTCGCATCCGTCAACCATAGACATCACACTCTTCTTCTCCTTAACTGCACTCCTCTTTTACGCATCTATCCTAAAATTAGGGAAGCTCACTTAGAAATTGTGTTTAATAGTATTTTATATGGTTTAATATATCATTCGATGCCCAAGAAGATATACAACGTTGTGGAAGTCAAAACTCAGATCTGACCAAAACCGATATGCAGGGGTGGTCTCATGTCACTAAAAATTCAAGGGAAATGAAAATCATTATTGCAAGTGAATAATTGTCACATTTTTAAATAATAATTGACATTATCTGCCTGAAAACATTATTTCATTTAAAATTTAAAGTGGAAAATGTGTTTAAAGCTACTCTGGGAGAACTTAGTATGAAGTATTCATAACACTTTTCTAATAGCTAATAAACTATGAAGAACTCAATAGTATAAGTAAATACATATTTAGTATTCAGAGATTTAGTTATTCATAGAAAATTATTTTGGAATAAACTAGGGCAGTAAATTAATGGAGCAATTGCTATATATAAATAATTGTGAATTGACTGAAATATAAAAAATAATGCTGTTAATAGTTAGCTCATTTAGGGTTGGACAATTAAATAATAATTGAGTGTTAATGTCACAGTTGATGTTAAGAATCATAATACATTTCATTTCAAGGATTCTCAACCATTAGTCCTAAAAAGTTGTTTACTTGTTTTACAATTCTGAGGCTGTGAAACTTACAATTTCAATATGAATTGTTATAAATTTTGCACGTAGGGTTCTGAATCTTTTAAAACTAATGGCAAGAAGAAGATAAGTTTGCTTTATATAAATGTTGTAATTCAGTGACTGTCAAAACTATGTTCTTAAGGTTGGATATAGGAAATTATAAAGTATACACTGGAGAATTAGTTTCGCAATAATGGATATAAAACTTTATGTATCAGCTGAACTGATAAAATGTGTTTGAAATTTATCAATTTATTAAATTATTATTTTTGAAATGTTTTCAACTATTTAAATCCTACCAATGTATCTGAAATTGGAAAATCTCGTATTCTTCCAGATACCCTGGTGATTATTTATGTTTTTTACGTTATTATCAGTACTCAGATGGTTAGCATTTCTCTTCAGCCGTACTTCACATTCCGGCCAACAGGCGCCAGTTTAGAATTTATTAGTCTAATAAGAAAATGGAAACCTTTGAGAAGAATAGGAAAGAAATCATTTTTAGCCATTGTTTCCAAGTATTATAATGTTATTATTTGTATGCTACATCAAAATATTTATACATATATTTTTTTATTAGATAATATAATACATTTTTAGATTAATAATATATATATATTTCTTTTAACTTTTATTTCTTCTCTATGCGAGTAATACTCGTGTATAGAGGAGTATATACGAGAATTTATGTTTCAGTTAGTCTGTGTTTTTTTTACTTCAGATACAAATTTATAGTAGTCTGTAATTTTTCTAATTGTGTTGGGAAGATTGTTAAAAAATGTGATGCTTTGATAAATATAGTGATTTTGGGTTGCGGTATATTTTAGTTTTGTAATATTAATTTGGTATCTAAATCTTGTAGATCGGAATTCGCTTCTAATATTTAATTAATTTTTTTTTCAAAAATTTGGATTATTGAATTTTTTTTGTATATGTCTTATTATTTTTGGTACTTTGAAATCTGTGAAGAGTTGGATACTTAGATAGTCTTTTTTTTTTATTATTATTTCTATCATCATTTTTTGAGTGATCTCTAATTGTGATATTGAAGTTTTATATGTTCCTTCCCATCCAATAATACCGTGTTGCAAATGTGACTGCACGTTTGTGTAATGTCATCGCCGGAATGGTAAATTACGTATTTAAATCATTTTAAGAGTATGTCTTATTATTTATTAACCCTTCCCATCTTCATCATTATTCCATCATTCATCTTCCCTTTTAAAAAAAATATTATTTCAATTTGTGTTTTAGGAAAACACAGATCATGTCAAAACATCACAACACTATCTATTATATGTATATACAATGAAATCTCGATCGATCGTTCCTCGAATAATCGTTTTCCCGCATATATCGTTTATTTTACGCAGCTTCATGAATATTATTTTATTAAAAATGGTATACTTTTCACTTTGTCAGAGTCTCATCAGTTACGCAATATATGAATGGGGTGGTGCAGCTCTTATTTCAATGGATTCTATAATTATGGCTCAGAAATGGGTCATCAGAGTAAAAACAAGAGGTCATTTAGACATAACTCTGAAGAACTCTTTAAATCCTTTAAAGTTTTAGATATAAGACAACTGTTTGCCAGAGCAATCTTAAAACTATTTTTTTTAATAATTAACTTCCACAATCCGATCCAAAGGAAACCAGGAGCAAAATCTTAGGATACTATTCAGTGCCAAAATTTAATACCAAATTAGCTCAACTAACTTTTTTATTTTGTGCTCCGAGAATATTTAATAAATTGCCACTAGACCTTAAAGAGTCTAAAGTGATTAACTACATACTTCAAACCAAATATAACAAAGTGGTTGCTTGATGTGGGTAGAAAGCAAAATGAAACTAATTTGTCATTTGTGCTAACCTAACTACCCACACATTTTCGTCCCCCACTATTGTATATTACTGACAATAATATTTTTATACCTTTTTTTTCAATATTTTTTTATAACTTCTGATTATACTTAACATTATACTTGCTTACCTCTCAACATTTACAACTTTTAAAAACTGCACAAGTAATTGCTTTAGAACAGACTACATATAGTAAAGCAATTACCTTTATTTTTTCATACGTACTATTTATGCTCCAAAAAAAAAAAAAAATTTCTTCCAGTCCCGAATTAATTTCATACAAAACACCCAAAAATAGATCCCATAGATCGTTCCTCTATGCATCATTATACCGCATATTACCACGTAGTTAAACGTAAACAATGAGCGGAACATTCGAGAGAAAGAGAGAGAATGCTGCTGCTGACTGCCACTTGACATTACACGATACAAAGTTTGATATCTAATTTTATTTTTATTTAAACACATTCATTTACTATTAGGAGAACACATTCTTATTGTGAAGTTGTAATTATTCAGAACAGACGGTCTGTGATTAGTGATATTCTGGCGTATGCTATCAGTTTACTCAAAGGTATTTGAGATTCAGTAATAATAAGGTAGATGGCCCTTTCAAATAATGGAACGATTAAATGTATTAATATCAAAAAGGTAACATATAGGTTCGAAAATTGTCGCTAAAAATATTGTCGCTGTAGCATAGTTGGATAATGCACCTTCCCCGGTTAGGAAAGAGATCCAGGTTCGAATCCCGGTGGCGCAACAAAAATTTTATACGTATACCTTTCTAATTAATATATTTAATTCATATTTAATATTCATTTATATTTGAAATATATCTACTAAACATTTAACTATGAAAAATGTTACTTTTTTTTAGATAGATAGAGAAGAGGTTTCACTGTGTATTATTCTCCTTTTTCGTACGGCGTTATAGCGGTATAAGCCTTGTACGCTCCAAGCTGATACTGAAATTGCCTAGCAGCAGGCGCATTATCGCGCAAACTCTATTTAATCAGAATTTCGTTTCCTGAATTCAATATAATTAATTAACTTCCTAAACAGCCGCATGACCCATCTCACGCATGCTCACTTTGTATGCTAATACTGTGCGCGCGTATATAACTTAATTTAACCGCCGTACAGTTCGATCAAAGGAAAGTAATCTCCTTCAAGCTACCCCAAGACCTTTCGTGATCACACTTATTGGTAAATATATTAAAAGCAAAGCTTGTCACTTTTGAAACCTGCTTCGGCAAACGTTATTAAAGTCCTATTTTATAATTAATTAACACTTCATAGAATTTGTCTATTCCAACGGCTCTCTAAAGAAAATAATATATAACTACGCAGAAAACAATTGAGAAAATGGAAGTTCACCTGGAAAATATTTAATTTTATTTCTGTTTTAAAATAACCATCTGCTGCGCAAATGCTAATTTTATTCATAAAACTACTTTAGTTATACCAGGAATAAGTTGAAATTTAAATCATTACCGTAAAAGCGTTAATTAAACCTTTCAAAGTTATCCCACGGAAATGTTGTTTTGTGACATAAAAGCAGGCTTTGCAATACAATTTGATTCAAGATTATTTCATATACCAGCGTTGCCTTGTTGATTAGTATTGTGTAAAGTTTATCATATCAGTTCAAATACCAAAGTAACATTCTTTAGTAACTTTGAACTGTTTTTCGAATTGAAAATAAAAGTAATTATTTCAATTTAACCCTTCCAAAACACATGTAGTAACATAGGTCTACCGCCCTAATTAAAACTGTATTATTTCGGTTAATACACGCAATATAAAATTAATATTTTAATTAATTCTCAGGAAAATGTTTATGCTTAGAACTAATTAGTGAAAAACCAGTTGTGTAAAACGAATCCTACGAAAATAATTATTTTTCAATTCAGTTAGTTATAAAATTAATATGCAGGAAAAAATACCATTTGTGGTAAGACAA
The DNA here is from genome assembly GCA_031772225.1 of Eubasilissa splendida. Classification (NCBI taxonomy): domain Eukaryota; kingdom Metazoa; phylum Arthropoda; class Insecta; order Trichoptera; family Phryganeidae; genus Eubasilissa; species Eubasilissa splendida. The sequence continues at coordinate 21,120,338 of CM062856.1, forward strand.
ATAGAGGTGGTACATTAATTTCACAATAAAAATAATAACGAAAAGACAAATATGCGATCACTTTTTCTCACTAATTTAATAAAGAGAGATAAGAAACAAGGTAGTATTGTATATGACTTAATAAATGCTCCGAATTATATTAGAATATTGATACAATTTTCGTAATTAATGCCCCAATATTTAGAGTAAGTTTATAGGATTAATATTTTTATTGCCATTTAAACTAATAAAAGCTTTCTTCATATTTAAAATGTTAAAAATTTCTTACGGTAACACGAGTTGACAGCGTGGCTGCATATGGGTATTTTATATCACGGTATGTTAAAGGTTAATGTAGCAGTATTACCAGTACGGCTATATTATCTATTTTAAGCAAGGGTATCAGCGCTATTCGCCAATGATTGCCTCGACACTTTTACAAACTACCTTATTACTATAAATATTAGAAGCATTTTATAAATACATGACTTGGAAGGGTAAAAAAGTCTAATTAAAAAACAGCTAAACATTTAACTGCAATTTAAAAAGGATAAATTATCTAGGTGCGGATACTTTATGGTCAGTGCCACCTTATTTACATTTAATTAATTAATTACATTTAAATGTTACGAATCGCCTATAAAAGGCCACAGGTAATTTTCTGACACCCAATTTTTAACGCAGTTTTCTGACAGATTTTTCTATATTCAAAATAATGTTTATTTTTATTGTTGTTATTTTTTATTTCTTTTTTCAACGTTGCATCTTTTATTTACAACATACCTATTAATTAATTTGACTGCAAACGTTATCTAGGCATCCTTGTCTCGAGCTAAATCTATCCAGTCCGAAACCTACAATCTATCTGAATATTTTTCGATTTCTAGGCGTCTAGCCTTACACACTTGACTAGTTTTGCGAGGATTTTACAAGAGCTTCAGTAAAGTGAATCGGGGTAAGAGCGACACATATAAAGAACGTTCAACATGTGGTACTTAACCCTTTAATATCTTGATCTATATCGGCATCGTTCTTAACTTCCACCTCATTTTGGGCAGGTCGAAGATTTAGTTTCGGCCGGGGTTTTCTCCAACATTTTCTGGAGAGTTTCAGGACTCTAGGCTTTCAGATCATGGCCAGCGAACAGTGAACGGCCTCACTCTTCCCCGGATACTGTACCAGGAGCTGATATATATATATATATATATTTAAATAAAGTTGCATACACGGAATACATGTCACATCAATATTCCTACTATTTTCAAACTAAGCTAAAAGCTCGTGCTATGAAAATAGGATAAACTTGCTAATCTCCTGGAATGAGGCGCGAATCCCCGACCACTAGATCTTGTTTTTTACAAGGAATTTATTCGGGTATGGGTGTCTCGTTGGAGCTCCTTAAGTGGGTAGTTAGGCCGGCCTGCGTAGCTGGGACCTACGCGCCTACTTCTCACTCTCCATACCTCGTGTTTTGCAACTTCGTTAGTCTGTCCGTGTAGTGTAACATAATCCATTTTGTGTCTCGTCTACTGTCCCTCTTTTGGGAGTATTTTTGATGAATGGATCCCTGAGTGTCTGCCTTGAACTACTGCACCTTAATTTTCCATATGTATGTAAAACTATGTTCTATGGATTTATGTTATATGATTTTTTATGAATAAAGACCGCACTTAAGGGACGCTGGAGAGTCGAAATTTTAAATCTTAAATGTTAATAACCATTTCTTTTTTTCTTCTTCTCCTTTTTCGTTTTGATTATACTTAAATATGTAATTGAATTAAAGCTGCGTATTTTTATTAGCTTTGATGAGTGGAACAGACGAGGAAGCCCTAGCTTCTAAACCGGTCCCGGGAAAGGGTGAGTCCCCTCTCCCTTCCAGCTGTCCTTTATAAAAAAAAAGGTCAGCGTCTTAACCACTAGACCAACAAGCTACTCAAATCTATGCGTAATATCCTATATGCCACTATCTATGGTGCTCGGGAGATTCAAATTCACCTGACTGTTGAACGGATCATCGGAGCGAATTTATATTTACCGTATGACGTACAGCAAGCGTGAAATGAAACGCTAGACGGCGAATCTCTGAGACTTATATTATAAAAGCCGAAAGTTGTCTCCAAATAATCTAATGAAAGCGTAATCCCTGTCTTAGTAATTATCTCTAGTCAAGGTTTTCTTAAAAATATCATCCGTGGACACTGGCCATTAGGCTAATTAGATTTTCCGATTTTGTGGAGGATTGAAAAATTTTTCTAAATACTTTTTGTCTTCTCCAAACCCTATTAGGTCATCCACACAGCCTGGTAGATATGCTTAATTTTAAAATAAAAAATATACACTTTTATAAGTCTATTTAAGCGTGTCGTATTGTGGCGTCACGAACTTCTCCGGGAATACGCCACTCCCCAGGGACCGATGAAGTATTATTTCCTGCCAATGATGATGGAAAGCTTTTCAATTCAATTCTATCGTTACATTGAAACCCTTAGAATTAACCCGTCGGCAGCGAAAAGCATCTTTTCATTTTAATTTAAAACGACATTCAATTAAAAACAGTCTCCGAAATTTTGAGTAGAGACATTTAGAAAATGTCGTGTTGCAAAACACAAACGTTTTATTTAATTGTAAAATATATTTGCTTAAGTTTTAAAAATTTTAATATTTAATTTTGTTTAAAAAACATACAAAAAATGTTAGTTTAGTGTAGAAGTTTTCATATTGTTTATTTAAAACATTTAAAAATAAATTCTTTGATTTGCCCTACACTAGAAAATTGAATTATCAGAATAAAAATGAATTATGAAGCTTAAAAACTTAATCGTAAGATTCTGTAGGTCCCAAAGACTGCCAGATGATAGGACACCAAAGATCATGACCAAGTTACTCCGGTGGAAGCGACCTAGAGACAGACCGAGGAAGAAATGGGCTGACTGTGTGGAAAAAGACTGGAGCAGCATGGGAAAGTCCGGGAACTGGAGAAGAATGGTCAGGGATAAGAAACGGTGAAGAGCACTCGTGGAAGAGATAAAATCCCATCCTGGGATGTAGCGCCGTGGAAGAAGTAAAATAATATTATGTGATACAAATTCAATGAATCAACTAGAAAGATATACAGAAAAAAACTTATCTATCGAAAAAATATTTAGTTGCTACCGATATTTGAACCTGGACCTCTTCCTATCCGGTGAAACGCTATAAAATTCTGCTATCTTCCTAATTAATACATCTATTATTTCATTTTTAAAAGTGAATCTCAAATGCCTCTAGAAAAGGCCAGAATTAATTCATTAATCAATTTTATTAAATTCTGACAAACTTTGCCAATATAACCCAAGTATCTTATATTTTCTAACTGACATCTTGATTTTTCTTCGTATTCGAGTATATTTTTCGTTTATTAAGATTATGTTTATTCTAAATATAGATATTTATTTGTATGCCTTTTGATGATTTGAATTTTATATCAACAATTTTATTATTATTATTTATTATTTTGTATGTTTATTTTATGTATTTAAAAATGAAGTGTGGCATTCGCGCGTTTACTGTAACACGACACACTTTTTCTGAGCCCGAAATTATTCAATCTGAACCTCTTTAGATGAAAATGATTACTTAATATTGTATGGTTTATTTTATAAATATTGTAAAAATCAATTAAAATACCTATATTATTATTGTAACTTTCAAAAATATCTCTAATCTCGATAACTCTGTAAATCTTCCTCATTACAATGTCGTGCCGTATTGTCACGAACTTCCGGAATTCTTACCATTTAATCCCTAGATATAATTATATCATGTTATTATATAATAATGATGGCAAATTTGACTCTATTATTACGCCAACCACACCCTTTTGTGTAAGATAATTCTTTTTAATCTTATTCCCGATCGGGTGGGAGTTGACACGAGGCTTCTCCATCAATCTCAGTCTTCTACTGCTCCCAAAGCCTCTTCATTTGCAAGGCTCAAAGAGTGACGCGGGGGTCTGACTAATCTTATTTCTATAGATAATAAATAATTAAAGCACATGGAATTTGATTTCTAAGAACCCCCGGATTGATTTATTTTGTTCTATCACTGTTGAAATATATCATTACTCTATAGTTTATATTAATAATTAACTGAGTTCATTTTTTGAGACATGTGTTTTTTAATACACATTTATTTAAATACAGCTCGATAAGATTATTTTACATATATTTAAATAAAATTATTTCATATATATTTTAATCGATGTAATTAAATAATAAGTGGTAATAATAAATTTAGTGAATTGAGATTAATAATTAAATTAATCAACTAGAAAGATATACAGAAAAATTCATATACCGAAGAAATATTTAATTGCTACCGGGATTCGAACCTGCACCTTTTTCTATCCGGGGAAGCGCGTTCAACATTTCGCTACACTAATCAAATACATTTTCGACAAATTTTGAACTTATATTCTGTAATATTTCCAATTGATATCAAGCGATCGACTTTATACTGGGGTGAATCTCAAATATCTTTGAGTAAAACATGCTAGGAGGCGCTTTCCTGGATAGGAAGAAGACCAAGTTCGAATCCCGGTAGCAATTGAATATTTTTTCGATAAATAGATTTTTACAGTATGTCTTTCTGCTCGATTAATTTAATTTGTATTAAAATACCACATAACCATGTTCTGAAAATGCAACTTCACAATAATATGTTTTCCTTAAAAATGAGATTAAGATTAAACACGTACTGTAAAATTGTATATATTCACAAGTCACTCTTGAAGGGTGGATTGCCTATTTGAAAGAAAAGAAAGAAGAATAACTGTATATATTAAAAAATAACGTATTAATGTAAAAACTTACACAGTTGTCCATCAAAGTTAACAAAGTCAACATCAGCAGGTTTTGTACGTAAGTAAAACATAAAAAAATATTTGGAACGTGAAGCAAAGACTGTCTTTTAAGATATTCTCAAACTTGAAGCATTACCAATCTAATTGTTATTATCTTTAATTCCTATCATTGCATTTTGTTTAATAATTTATGTCTCTACGTCGTAGTGAGTAGGGTTATTTATAACTAATTATATACCGTACATATACAACTGAAATGGTTACTACCACAAGCCCCAGTCTCACTAGTGCTTCTGATTTAAGCTGTTAAATATGTCGAATGGGACAAACCCTTCTAGAAAATTTACATAAAAAGTTGCTTCATCCAAAATCACAGTCAGAATTACAGCGTAAAGAGAAATTAAAAATATTTATCAATTAAGACATCTGTATATTTAACCCATTGATCGCGTACACAAATACGCGTGACATCTTTCATACACGGCCCTCATTGGCGGCATTATAATTTATGGTTTGTTTTTAAGAAATCGATAGCAAAGATTCTCAAGTATCCTCACGAACATAAACAAATACATAAATCAAAACCATAATTACAAAATTATCCATGAGAGAATACAACAGTGTCCTACACCAGGGGTCGGCAGAAGCGGCTCGCGAGCCACATGCGGCTCTTTTCATGGACGTTTGCGGCTCTTCAGACATAAACTCCAATTTCATCTCGTCTCAAGTAGCCTTATAACTTATTAGTTGATAAGATAGTATAGATAATACAGACTCGTAAGGAATACTCCCTATCACACATTAGCCCGGCCGCACATGATCACACTCGCGTTGGTCAATATGAGCCGAATGCAAGTTTTAACATTCCTATCATCATTTCTACGCGAAAAAAAAACATCAAGAATTGGATGAAGACACATGGCTATAAAAATAATATGGATATTACTTCACATCTTAATGCTTTAAATATATTAATGCAAGGGAAAGGAAACATCACAAGCTTTCACCGAAGATATAGAGAGGGGTGAATTACTTCACTTCAAGAATTTAAGACAGTATCGTGACGAAAAAAGCAGTTGTTTTGATGCGATTTACTTCAGCAGCGTATTAGGAAAAATGATAAATAGTATTTGCGAAAAGCTACAACAACACACACACACGCGTTCGAAAATTTGAATATTATATTTTTTCATGTCCCACTAGGTGGGTAACTTTGTATATATACAGTACCTACCTAAAAATTTGTATTAAAAAAAGAATACATTACTGCTAACTACCTACACAAATTTCAATTCTAATCATTCGTTTTCTATCAATTTAAAATGTCACTCGTACCCAGAGAATGCGATGCTTGCATACAACCACGAGAGGCTCGATTTTTTATTGGTATTGAATTATTGGCGCGACAAGAATTGCAATTTTAAATTTGCCGCCATTTTTCAGCTGTCAAACGTGTAATATTCATAGTGGACATACGTCATCTACATAACCTATAAATGAAACATGCAGCAGTACACGAATGCAGAACGCTTTTATATTATTAAAATTTAATTTGGTATTCGCCAAGAATTTGAAAACAATCGATGACCTTAAATCCAATATCACTCGTGTCATTGCAGATATATGTACGTATACATTTATATGAATCCATTATTAAAAATTTTGCTCAAAGAGCCATCATCTGTAACATGAGCCGAGGTGGCCACTTGGCCGATATCATTTTCCACACATAATTCCCATGTGCACTAATTACACTGATATCAATGAAAGCGAACATTTAAAAAAAATGATTAATTATATTTTTTTCATTGATTTAGAATTGCAGTTCTTGCTGTGTCATCTTTTAGTATTCAGAAAATTTAAAAAAATATTGTAAAAAGCTAACAAAATACATTTGCGGTTGTAAGTGTCGCTAGAGATGTGTCTCTAGACAAATTCTCTTGTATTCCGAGTGTGGGGCAAAAAACCAAACTAGTATCGGATATTATAGTTATATATATATAGGATAAGACAGTATAGGATCGGAGAAAGATGAGCAGAAAAAGGAGAAAACTCACACTTTTTTTCCCCCGAGTACACTATATGCGGTTAGACCGCCTAATCTACTACTATAAATGCATAAGCGCTGATCGCTTTGACATTTACTATCTTATTGTAATAAACATCATATCGTAAAGTATCGTAAAAAATAAAAAATCCCGGTAGCGCAACAACAATATTTTTCGATAAAATTGATTTTATATGTGTATCTTTATAATTAATATATTTAATTCATATTTAAAAAATAACATTTTGAATCATTCTAGTGTTTCGCATGTATTTGATAATTATTTACGTGGCAAATATAAATATATATATATTGTATTCTATGATGTAGGTACTAATAAATATAATATTTAAAAAATTACAGTTATTTAAAAATTTATCAAATACTATAAATAGGTACCAGAAGGGGGGGATGCACCTGTACCCCCTTTATAGTTTGCAACTTATTTTATCCGTTACACACACAATGCTACAATAACGCGAATTCTACAATTAATAAACAAAAAAATAACGAAAGCTAATGTAAGAAATTTGATACGCAAAACGAACAAAGATTTGAATTTAGACCTTCCTGCGCCCTTTTACGTGTCATCTTTATTTACTTTTACATACAGGTACATATCAATATTATAAATAAACAGATAGTAAAATTATTAAGGAGAACACATTCTTATTGTGAAGTTGTAATTATTCAGAACATAGGTCTGTGATGTACCTGTATTTAAGATAGTGAAATGTTTTTAAGGAAGAACAGAAACCAGTGGGTGGGTACAAGATAGCCATCAAAGGGCTTACTAGCAAATACATTTCCCCATGAAGAGACTAGAATGAAACGTCACGTCATACACGATATGCAATAAATACGTGCAAAATACAAGAACAATTAAAAATTACATTTTTTACTTAAGATACTTTACGTAGAAGGGGTCTATAATTTTTATATTAATACATGAATTGGAAGGGTAAAAAAGTCTGATAAAAAACCCTCTAAACAATTTACCGGCGTGCTCGCTTATAACACCTCGCACACAACACACACGCATACCTCCTACCTCGCCCGCGCTCCGCGGACCGACACACACACACATAAACCTTTGGACATCACAAATATATTACACGTTCATGTAAAACGAACTATTCGCGTTAAATTTATGTTCATGATCTCGCCTGACGGACGGAAAGATTCATGTTACTAACAATATTTTTCCGCAATACTTCCATAATAAAATCGTTGGCGTGATGGATGAAACACAAAAGCCCATCAGTCATTAAACACGCGCGTTGGATTCGATTTTCTCGGCGAAATAAATCAGATTATCTCGTCATAAATTAATATCGAATTGTTATAATGTATTGGATTGATAAGTAGGGGATAGGATTTCAAATTCACCGCTCTCAGCCGGCATCGATACCAGCGACATAACACTGCTGGCTGCCACTATAGGTCTGGCCCGATTCCTTAATGAGGATCTCTCTTCCGTTTCACCGCTCCTCAACGGCGGTCTTGCCTGGCCCACGCGCGCCAAGCGAGACCACCGACTCGCTTTGCTACATTTTCAAAGTTCACAATCACCTTCTGCATCTGTAATTCTGTATTCTTTGTTCTATCAACCTTTGTCACAATAATCATCAATATGCCAATCATCACACTTTCATTTAACCACTGACCTAACCCCCAAAGATATATGTTAGACTCGAATAAGTAATGCATTGTCTACACAATGCTGAAAATGGGATACAGAAATGAATTATTTGTATAATTTAACGCTGGCTAACACACATCTTGGTACCTAACAAGTTTGGCCTATTACAAGGTGACGTGACCTATCAGCGATGACGAAGAATTTTGTAAATAAACGGTGCTATGTAAGAGGGTCATTTTTTAAACCCTCTCTACCCTGACGGTACTTTAAAGTATCATTGACTTTATCTAGTCATATATCTTACTGTGGTGTCAATTCTCTGATGATACTACTAGATCTAAGTAAATTTAGTTATTTTTTTATTATGTCAACACTGCGGCGAGTGAAATGTCAGTTGCGCATTGTTACAAGGTTATGTTTGACGCGCTTGTATTCCTTCTGATTATTAAGAATTATTTTGATCAAATTTTTTTCTTCTTAAATTTTCAACTATTCTTTTAATATTTTAAAATATCTATTAAAGGTCTGACTGTACTTAGAAGTATCACAAATTATAATTAATAATATTTATATAACTAGATTTTTTTTTAAATTTTCATCGCAATTGGTCCATTTTATGATTGAAGAATACTAAAAAAAATAACTAGTCAATATAATCCCAATTGACTTCCAAGCGTTTATGATGATTCCGGGAGACGAGGTTGACAATCTCATCGTTAAAGAAGTCTGTCGTCTTTTTTACCAGTTAATAGCGTGGGCAGTCATGCCTTTTCTGTCCAAAAATTCATATTAACGGATTTTGTAGACACAATAACTTCTGTAGTTCTTACCAGATTTTGATCTTGCTTTCCGAAAAATTGACGTTATAAATATCATCACCAAATTCGTTAGCCAGCTTGATTGGAAATATTAGTCCTAGAGGGAAAAAAAATGGTAGAGTACCTACAGCGTACCACAAAACGGGAAATATTAATTTCTTTCATACACTGACGAAACATAAATTATTTTATCCTATGTAAATTTATTTTTCGAATAATAGTTAGGGCTCGCTACAGGGTTGAGCAGCGGACACATCATTTTTAAGGAATGATTTACTGTTTTGATGTCAGTTTAGTTCTGAAGCTTTGGCGAAGTTCTTTACACTGTGTTTTCCCCCACTTTTACCACACCACACTGCACACACGTAATGCTGTGAACACATCATAATATATATATATTATATTTTGCTACTGGGCTAGTTTTGTTTATTTCTGTTTCCGTAGTACACGCGTCTATTCCTTTAACTATGGGTTTGAACTTCACTAGAATATATTATGCATGGCGTGATTAATGAATATTTTAACATAAATATACATACCAGTATAGCGGTTCCCAAACTTTTTTGTTTCACGGCGCCTTAATTGTACCTGCACGAATACGTTTCTGTCCCTCTGCGAATCCATATGAACTTGTCGATATTATCGCTTAGGACATATTTTTGGCTAAATTGTGTTTTAGAAGAAATTGTTTTAAAAATCTAACATTTATGATTTTAAGTAAAAAAAAAATGGTTGGAAACGTCTAAATATTACGTTAGTTACTCCTTTTTTAACCCTAAATTCCACTTCTTTTGGCTTCCTAACCTTAATATCACTAATTTAGTAATTATTTACTTAAAACAATTTAGCCGTATTTTCCAAACCGGATAAGGTTTGATAAATGCTCTTCAAAAACAGATTTTAAGTCATGAAATAAATTAATTTCAAGAGAGATCAAACGATCTTTGCCAATATTTTTGAGGGACCAATTAAGACCAAGAGTCTCAGCTTCATAGATGGCGACAGTATATAATAGTTGGTAATAAATAATTGAAATATTCCAACATGATAACATATATACAACATCCAAAAAATTAGATAGAAGCGGTAGCATGGGTAAATAGGTGAACGTTTCATTGTGTAAAGTAATCACTTAAGCCAGCCGATAACAGGTCGTAAGCCCTGTAATGCCCATGACTTCCATACTTTCCATGTAAACAAAAATAATAGTTTCGTCTCTGTGAGACATTTATATCTTGATCTTTGCCAACGTCTTCATTATTTTTTTCTTTCCCATAATTGTAATTTTTTCTAAAAATTTAATTCTTCCCAATCGCCGCGGCGCATGTTTTGAGAATCACCGTGCTAGTAAATAACATTACATGAATAAGAATGGGAAGTCCACAACACGTGTAACAACCCAATCATGAAAGGATATAATTTTATTAACTAACTATATTTATTATTATTTTAATTATTTTAATTGAACTTCCTGAAGTAAAATTGTGAAGTTATTTTTTTTTTCGAATATCAGAGATAAACATAGGTGTGTAAAATATTTTATGACTTCTCCTTCTTTCTACTCCCCCCTACATTATATATATATTATTATTTGTAAATATTTTTTTTATTAATTTATTTTATACAAAAGAAAACTTCAATACCTCGGTCGGGTGAGATGGGCAAGTGTATATTGCATTATATATTTATATGATGTAATGCAGGTAAAGTAATAATATGATAAATAAATAAAACGTATTGTATGCGTACATGTAATATATGGCGTTAAATTACAAATATTTATTACATTCCAACTGCAGCTGGGGAGATTCAAAATCACTCCACTGACGAACGACAATGACATTTGACGTACGTGACGAGTGCGAAGTCAGGAACATGGTGTGTACACGGGGACTGCGAAAGCTGTGAGTTGTTTAACCTTTACCATACCATGATATAAAATACTCGAACGCAGCCATGCTGTCAACTCGTGTTACCGTAAATAACAGTTGGAAAAAATGTTTTTATTAGCTTAAATGGCACGAATTTACTCTAAATATTGAACATTCAATTTTGAAAAAATGATTAATAACATAATTTAGAGCATTCATTAAGTCCTATACAATGTGTTCTTCCTTCGTATCTCTCTTCATTTAATTAGTGAGAGAGAGGCAATTATAATCGTATGTTTGTTGTTCTTTTCACTGTGAAAATAGTGTATGATCTCTGTCTTTCGTATCACAAATGGTATTTTTACCAACATATGAATTTAACAACGGATTGAATGGAAAAAATAATTGTTTTTGTATGATTCCCTTTTCATAATTGATTTTTCACTAGTCATTCCTAAGCGCTAGTATTTTCTTTACGATTATCTAAAATATGAATTTTATGTTGCATTCATTTACCGAAATATTACAGGTTTAATTATGATGGTAGACCTGTGTTACTGCATGGTTTGGGAAGGGTTAAAATAATCCATCATTCCAAAACATTCCATCCCTTTCGTTCTCAGGAGCATAACCGTGTGCTGCAAGTAAATTCAAATATTTCCCTTTGTTCCACCGGACTCCGTCGTCTCGAACTTCTTTGTATAATACCCATTGTATTGCATTACCACGACTGTTTACCGATCTAGTGAATTCCAACTGTGTTCGGTCTCTCTTTACGAAGCGTATTGTTTGGAAAATGAAATATACTTTCGCAAGCTTTGTTGCCACGGAGCAATGAAATCTTTGAAATTTTCCGAAAACATTTCAAAGCTCAAAGAAAACGTCACATGCTGCAGATTTCATACGCATTTGGTTCGTTTTTCAGTGAAGTGCGAAATGAAAATGATAATTTTTAAATAATATAAATACGTTGTGGAGATACGCGCTCTTTGGTCATATATTTGATTGCTCATATGATTTGTCGAGTTTTACATGTGATTGCAATTAGCGATGGGTCAAACTATTACGAACTATTTCAATAAAATGTTACATTACACTTTCACTTCATACTTCGCACATTTTGAATCGCGCTACCAGTTCAATACTTAAACTCTCGATGACGTATAGAAAACAAAGAGATTCACACGCGACCGTATATAACTTAATTGCCTGCAATGAGGCTTTCAGGCAGCAAAGCACGTAAGTTTTACTTGATCTTGACCCACTAATACTATGTATTAACTTATTCCAATGCCAAAATTCCGTATATTCAGGCCTATTCTCAAAATTGCAATATTGAAATCAAGGTGATTGTTACACCAACCCTCAAAAATAGACAGTATGTAAATTAACGTTCGTGTTATATTTGAATGAGAGAGAGGGAGAGAGAGTGAGGGAGTGAGGGAGATAAACGTACCATAATCTGTCAAAACATAAAAATGGCAACAGGATTGACCGTGATTCTTCACTACGACGCTGCGGATGAAGAAATCAATAGGTAAATTATGAAAAAACCTTTTTCTGTGAACTTTGAATACTGTATTAGTACTTATTTTAACCAAAAACTTATATTTTTATTCGAAACGCGAGAATTGAATGACGTAGTTTGCTTGATTTGTGCAACCCGATGGAAATTCCAAATTTTGAGAATAGGCCTGACTATCATGTATAATTATTATTATTTTTTTATTTTATTTATTTGACATTTTTTCAATTTTTCATAACATGAATTAAGTATTTTACATTTTTAAAATTACATGGTTTTTCTTTCGCTTACCTCTCCAAAAAAGAGACCAGCTCTTGTGCTCGGAAAGGGAGTTACACTACAATAATTTTATATAATACCTTACATATTCTATTCATTGTCCATTTGTGTGCTTCTGAAGTGTTCTGTAATATTGTTTATTTTCCAATTATGTGTTTTTGAAGTGTTCATTTAGTTTCTTTATAAACTCTTTTGTATCTTTTATTTCTTTAATTTGTGTAGGGTGGCTATTGAAATTTTTTATCCCTAAATATATAACATTTTGCTGATAGTGTTTGGTGTTACATTTAGGGATTTTAAAGTTATCTTTAAACCTTAATGATGTGTTTGTTTAAAATTTTACTGTGTTATTTTCTTTAATTAATTGAATAATTGAGATTTTTTTGTAAATGTTTTCTATTTTGGGAACTGGGAATTTTGCAAAAAGTGTTTGTATTGAAAAAGTTGATCTTTTTTAAATATTACTTTGATGATTGTTCTCTGTATTATTCTTAGCGATTTCTTTATATTATTGTATGCTCCTCCCTACCCAATTATTCCATACTAGAGTAGTGAGTGAACAATAGCAAAATATACATTTTTAAAATTATTTATACTTAAAATGTTGCGGGTTTGATTTTCGGTAACAATTTAATATTTAAAAAAATATTTTTAAGGATACGTTATAGAGAAGTTTCAGTTTTTTCAGAACATATGTGGTATTTTAATACAAATTAAAATATATAAATAGAAATATATTCAGAAAAAAATCTATTTATCAAATCAAATCTAATCGATGTCTTATCCTTTTCTGTATATATTTCTAGTTGATACATTTTAATTTGTATTAAAATACGATATAAATATATTCTGAAAAAACTGCAACTTATCAATACAATGCATACGTTCTTCTTAAAAATAATAAGTTGTATCAAAGTTAATCCAAATTTAATAAAAATGAATTAATTTAATTTCTGACGTCTCCTAGCGTACGGTATTTGAGATTTGTCGCCATATAAAGGTGATAGCTTTTTAAAAATGGAATAAGAGATATATTAATTTTAAAAAGAGCTGCAGCATATAAGTTTGAAATTTTGTCATCAACTTTCTTGGTTGGCGTGGTGTAACTGGTAACGCATTTCCTTGGATTGGTAAAAATCCAGGTTCGAATCCCGGTAGCAACTATAATATTTTTTCAATAAATTGTTTTTTTCTGTACATCTTCCTATATGTTTTCGATTATTTTTTTTTTACTATTTATTATTTTAAGTGATCCATCTAATTTTTTTTAAATATCAAAGATCTGTGTTCTATAAATACAACTTTATAATGAAAAATAAAAACGGAAAATATTTTTTGTTTAGTTGTAAAATGATTTCAAGTAAATCTCTCACTTTCTCAAGGCAAGTGTTTGAAAATGGTCATTTGAAACAAAATATAAACTTAAGTTGTTTTTTTTACAAAGGCTTTTTTACAAAACTAGTCGTCCACAATCCAAATGATTAAAAAACCAAGATTGCCAATTCCCCGGAGAAAGAGAGTCTAATGATAGCCTATAGTCCGTTAACGACAACAACCTTTCCAACAAAGGCTTCAGCAAATGGCTCGGTATTATCATGGGAACGAGTTTTCTTCTTTGTGAAATTGATAGAATGTCTTCCACAAGATAATCCCCAGCGTAGTTTATTACAACCATATAAATGCTGTCTTTCCGACTAAATTAATTAATTAACCCAGTAATATGTGAAATGATAAAGAGTACTATGTTCTGACAAACTGCAACTTCACAACAATAATGTGTTTTCCGTAAAAATACTACAAGTAGATAAAATAAGCTGTTCCGGTTGCATTCATATCAGGGTTCGTATCAAAGCTTTTGAGTAATTTGAAAAAATAATTATAAAATTATGATAAAAAAAACTTAACTGCGGTAGAGTATTCAACAGAAGTATTAAAAATTCAGAATATATAGTGTCCATGGAAGTCCAGAATATATAGTGTGTTTATAATGGTCCGTGTCCACGGAAGAGATTTTCAGGAGATTCTCGACTCGAGACAATACGAATTTTGCTCTCATGAGATACTTTGAAAGCAATTCTCGACTATAGTATTCGCTATATTCACACCGTGTCTCATGTCTCAGAGATTCGCCGTCCCGTAATGACTTATATCTAACTTTCACAATGAATAAATAGTTCTATGGTAATTTTAGGTGACAGATATGTACACGTATCAAATCTCGCTGTCTCGTTGTTTGAGTTTTTGTCAACAGAATCTTATCACGTGTACACGGTATTGAGATGTATCTCAACTAAATCTCTGAGATTGTCTCCTTCCGTGGACACGGACATTTACTTTAAATTTGTTCAACATACGGAGAGCTGAACAGTGTGACACCTGTTGGATCAATGCCTAAATAATCAAGATCAACTATGACGTATACCGACGCGACTAGCGCCACGTAGCGGGCCGGCCGAGCGAGATGCCTGAGGCTGGACAACATCTTTCACTCTGACTCTCCACCTCGTCCGCAAACTGTAATAACGTATTTTATTGCAACCTGTCATATAATGTGTATTCACGCCACGTCACTGTACATTGATAAGTTTTTGTAATGCACATTATAACAATATTATACATTTATATACTCGTATTTGTAAATAAATTTGTTATTAATTATCTTTGGTATAAATAATTTAATTAATGTCTATATTGAGATAACGCCTCTCTTCCTTGGTTCTTCTTGTTACAAAGAAAATAATAATAGATTCAATTATTTTGCTGAGAGGAACATATATTTCCTTTTTATTAATAAAAAAAAAGAAAATCTTTATAAAACCTTTAAAAAACAGGAACTACATGTCTCAGATACATGTATAATGTCACCCTTGCATAAAAAATGTTTTTTCTGGTACGAAAAAATATTGTAATAAATAAAATAACAATCACTTTGTATGAAACCGCGAAATTTATTACACGTCAACCGGTTTCGCTTATCTCAAGCTTCACCAGGACGTATTTGAAACTAACACGTCCTGATGAAGCTTGAGATAAGCGAAACCGGTTGACGTATAATAAATTTTGCGGTTTCATACAAAGTTATTGTTATTTTATTTTATATAATATGTCAAACCACAAAGTGATTGCTTTCTATGAAAAAGAAAAAACATTAATAAATTCAGTTAAACGAATAACGCAAAATCGAACAAGTGGAATTTTTAACCACTGCACTACCGACGAATTCGAATGAGACGTGAAAAAGACGTTTAAAAATATCTCAAGCTTTTTATTAATACAAGTTTGTTACAAAGCCCACTCACTTACTAGGGGAAAATATTTTTCAAATAAAATTAAATATATTTTTTTATATATTAAGAATGGATAAATAAGAACGTACATACCTTTATCAAAAATAATAAATAAAGCATTACATTATAATACAAAAAGAATCAGCGTTATGTACTTGTATGACAACAAATCTCTGGCTTACTATGCGAGAGGTGCCGGCATCCACACTCGGTGCCACAAAAATGTTGCAAACTTTTCTAACGCGTTATTTTTAATACAGCTTTCACTATAGTATAAATATTTCAATACCAATATTTTCCTTTTTAAAGTCTAACTATAATAAGTTGTATTTACTTAGTTTAATTTTGAATTTATATAAATTTCCTCCTTTCTCGTTATCTAGCATTTCGTTGAAAATCTTCATCGCACTGTACATCATCGATTTCTGAGATTAGACCTTCCTGTGTGGCAGTCTCATTCCATCTTTTTCTTTTGTATGATGCTGCCAGGACAAAAGTTTGCTAGGATCGGAGTGTGTGGACTTGTATCGTGCGTCTACCCTAGGGGTCGTAATACCGGTACTTCAGTATTTCGAGATTTGAAAAATAAAACAGTATATATGATTAAATCCAACTCTCTTTATTAGAAAATAACAATATATTTTCACACACAAATTAAATAAGTATGTACATAGAAAACTAACAAAGATGTGTGTTCTTGTAACACATAAAACTAATATAATATTATAAATTCAGAGACATCATTAATTAATAACTAATCTGAAATCTGAATCTTCTTTTATTTTACAGTTTAACAATTTCTTACTAATCTAACAGAAAATATATATATATGACAAGTTACGACGGTACATTGTAAGAGCTTAGAAACGAGCATCCAAACAAGCTTTCATAACTTTGTTTCGTTACTAATGTATCCAACCCTCTTTGCTTCCACACTAGACTAGTTGGTGGAATTAATTATATAGTTGGTTTACGAAGCAGCCACTTTAGAGCTGTTTCTAGTCCGCCTTCGTGAAATTTAATAATACGCTATGCATGTTTGTATTTTAACGAAATTACTGGTTTTGAATCGTGCTAACGCATCACAACAAACTTCCCAAATAGCAGGATGTGAAGTAGTTCAAGAAGTTATTAATTTGGGCGCGTTGAACTAGAACACTAGTGATAGTCAGTGTCCGATCGAAGGTCAATTTTCGACTGAAGCCGAGCGTACTAGAAAATATACATAACAATGCAAATTCTACATTGTTGCTCAGTTTTCTGTGTTGATAATATTTCTAAAATCCTTACTAGGAAAATATCGGCGGAATTTATACGAAAAATTGATGCAAATCAACATGAGCACGAACATCATATAAGACGAAAAGATTGCCATTCAGGAAGAAGGCTAAATCTCAGAAATCGATGATTGTGAAGTGCGATGAAGATTTGTAATGAAATGCCAGAAGACATAAGAAAAGAGGAGAAACTGCATGGATTCAATGTGAAACTAAACAAATATGTGAAAGATAAGTTTTAGTAAAAATTTTATTGTAATTTGTTAACTTTGTTTTATTAACCATTAATGAATTAAAATACATCTACCGGTTTCGAAAAATATAATTTTCTTCTTCAAGATGTCATTAACTAATCAAAAATATGTTATTGTTTCTTCAACAGAATTTATTTAAAAAAAACAATAATTATTTAAAAAATATATCTACTACCTAACATAAATTGTTACATACTGATACAAAATTACTAGAATAGTTTTTAGGAAATTTTTTTCCAATGGTACTTGTGGTTAAATTTATTCAGATTGATCTTAATAGATTCCCCAATGTGTGAGTGTGGTGCCGAGGAGGAAACCCTTGACCATATCTTTTTTGCCTGTCCATTGCGGAACATAGTTTTTTTTTTACAGTAATCTCGTCAATGGTAATTTTCAACTCCCGGTTAACTTGTGTCATCTTTTTTCCCTTAGCACGCCACATTTAATCTATATAATAGTAAAATTTTTGAACGACAATGGTATTGACTTGTAATATAATATTACATATTCTATAATATTATTGTACTTTTTTCTATAGAATAAGATTTTAACTTGTTTAATGGCACAAATCACTCTTGAAAGGTGGATTGCCTATTTAAAAGAAGAAGAAGACGGAGCGTCGGCCATCTTGGATGATTTACATTGTTGTTGCAAGAATGCACATTTAAAAACGGTGTTTAATAGTATTTTTATTTATTTTATACGATTGTTTAATATACCATTCGATGTCTAGTTCGTTAACCAGCCTGATATATGATTGCTACAGAATGCGACAGTTGAAATGTAAATTAATGATGTTACAGAAAAAAGTTAATAATACACTTTCACGCGAAGACGATATCTATCTGATTCTTGCCGGACCGCCCAGCGGTAGAATTTTTTTTTTGTTGCTAATTGCACCAGACTAATCCTGATGAAATTCTACCATCATCTGACTACTCTAAATTTTACTGTGAAAACATTCGATCTTTCGAAAATACTATAATGTTAAAAACATACTAGATGGCCTGTTACTCCCCTATAGGAGCAAATACGTTAAAAGACGATGAAGAGTAAGGACATCAATTTTATAAACCAGAAATGGCGCTTAAACTTACCGCATAAGAGACATAAAACCTGGTTTTCCATATGATAAAGACGAAGGCGATGCGATGAAGAAGGCTTGCAAGGCACAGTGCACTTGTAAATCTCCAGATACAAAGTTAATAACAGATTTGACAAAATGAAATAGCTCAGAAGATTAATGAGAAAATATTGCTTATTTTTTTGTAAAAGAACAAAAATAAAACAATGCTACATAAATGATTTATTTTAATTGCGGTGAAACGGTGTTATATAATTATATTACATAAATATCACATATAAACTTTGAAATTCACGAACCATGTAAAAAAAGTGTAATTGCCACAAATAATTAAGCAAACACACAATTCTCATTAATACAAATGCTGTGAAATGTTGGACTATTTTAAATTATTTTTTTTGATTATGAGAGTAACTCTTTTCAAAAACATGTGCTTAAATGCTCGACACACAAAGCCTCATTTCAGATACTCGTCTGCAGGTTTCTTTTCGCGTGTCTACGGTTTTTTAATTGTATGTATATAATGTACATGAGAAATAATAAATATATCTATGTATGTATAAAGAATGATGTAGACACACTGTTCTGTAAAAAAATATTTATCTCTCGAAAGTACATCCCGTAGTAAACTCATTTTACTCTGCGATATCCGATAGTAAAAACGAGAATCGATAGTTAAATATGACGGACTTTTCACAGCTGTTCCAAAAGTCATCTGACACATTGATACTTTGAAAGTTGCAGTATACAACAATAAATTATTTAATAACCCGTTATTTTAGTGATAAGAGTTCGTCCGATAATGATCTCGTTATTTTAATATACATTATTATAGATAATATGAAAAAAAATGATTACCAAAGTGACATATCGAACGCCAAGGCGAAAAAATCCATAGATAATGCATAAAATTAAGCATATTTTATGATTATTTGTCACACCTATAGACATCTCCATCTATGCTTTGACTATAGTAAGTTTGATGTATCAACAACGCGCAAAGGATTTTTAGTAAGGGCATTAGTAAAAAGTTACTACTGATCACATAACCGGCCCATAGATTCCAATTATACATATTTTAAAATATACTTGGTAAATATATCTGCTAGGTTCCTTAACCAGCCTGATCCGACATCTTGTTTCAAAATTGCGGCTATTTAAAAGCTTTCAAAATTCGTAACTCTGTTAATATTGGACCTACAGAAAAAAGTTATTTTATGTAATATCTACCTACTTATCACGGGTTGTACATATATATATATATATATACTCTCGCAAAGGTATCTCAAGGACCCGTGGTCATGCAGCATTTTATAAAAGTTTTATATTATTACTAAAACGCATCTTATTTGATATCCCTAAGCATGACGCATAGTATGAAGAAATAAAGTTGAAGTAATTACCTCCCGACTCCCAATCGAGTCCCCAACGAGCAGTTAACAATTGAAATGCGAATGAAGGCGTGCTGATTCAGAGCCCGTGTCCGCACGTGCTCTGACTCTCTAAATGTTATTGGCAATTTGCAGGGACTGTCCTAGAATGAATTAAGCTGCAAATACTTTATTCCCGACGCACGCGTAACGAATCACCGAGATTCGTGTAAGTGCTAAATGTCAAAGTTCATTTTTTAATTATCTCGTTTATTAAGCTTAACGACTTTTATAAATGTGCCAGAATTAGGCAGATTACTATGGAAGATTCTAGTTTGCCGACGGTTTAGTGATGCAACTTTCGGAATATTCCAATGCACTTTATAAGTTGGCACAAAGTATAGCCAAAACATTTTTTTCACTTCACTCCGAGATGACCGCCCCAAGCTCCTTTGTTTACAATGAATCATTGTATTTTCTTTGGTATTTAGTAGTTAATAGATGTTTAACGTGTGGTGACGAAGTATTGTGACAGTAAGTGTTAAATTATTTTCAAAATTTCAAAGTAAAGCCAAAACAATTTTTTTTCTTCACTCCGAGATGAACGCCCTTAGCTCCTTTGTTTACCATAAATCCTTGAACTTCTTTTGGTATTTAGTTGTTATTAGATGTCTGACGTATGCTGACGAAATATTGTGATGGTAAGTGTTCAATTGTTTTCAACATTTCAAAGTATAGCCAAAACGGCCAGAAGACACCGAAACCATCCTCCGTTATAAAGTTTATCAACATGTATTATATCCGTTATAACGGATTTTGCTTCCACAGTAACTCCTGTAGATTATCAGATTTCGATCCAAATTTCCCGAAAAGTTGTAAATATCTCAGCTAAGTATGTTAACCAGTCTGATCCATGGTTATTTCCAAATGGCGGTGTGTTAAAATTTTGAAAAATCGTAGCTTCGTTAATATTGATTCTAAAGAAGAAAAAAACATTCTGAAATATTGTGGAATATTACAGATTAAAACAAGAAATATCCTTTCGTACATGAGGAGAGACTTAATTGATTTAAAAAAATTAAATACGGACACATCGGAGATACAATCAGATAATACTTGGTTATAACTGCAAATAATAATAATAATAAATACAAATTAAATGTATTAATTAGAAAAATATACATATAAAATCATTTCATTAAAATTGATTTTATGTGTATATCTATTTATAAAAATATCACAGACCGTCTGTTCTGAATAATTACAACTTTACAATAAGAATGTGTTCTCCTTAATAATAATAATAATAAAGTTCTTGACGGACTAGACAGCAGCTTGTATTCAGACAGCTTACAAATATTTATTCGTATTATATTAAAGAATGTTGTATTTATTTACTTGCACAGGTTAGCGATCTTGTACAGTCAGTATATTCAAACAAACTGTATATAACAATTATAAATATTCTCGTGAAATTTTAAGACATATTTAATTGTGATAGGATAGATTTCGATATATTTCACAAAAATTTGAGTGAGTACAACTTATTTGAATTTATGGAATGCAGACAAATCTGCTGTTGAAGGTTATTAAACATTTTGAGCAATGCGTAATTGATTTAATTTTCCAATTTAAAAATATGAAAAGGCAGAACTAAAAATGAAACATGCTAAACAAAAGTATGATTAATTGAGAATATATATAATCGCACATAAGTTTCGCCAGGGATTTTATTTCCAACTTAATTAACGGCCATATAATTAACATTTTTCTTGTATATAATATTAGTAATATTATTACGTATTAATATTATTAATATTTTATACCTAGTAGGCTAATGAAGATTACTATGGGAGCAGTGTACTCAAATCTTTAATATCTTCTAGTCATGAATATCGATCTGTATTGCGTATAAAAAAAATCTGAAATTTACACAAGCCAGTATTATGTAAATACAGTAATTTCTCTATATACGAACATTCAACTTGTGAACGTTCTGGTTTAATAATTTAAATTTGTTTAAAGTGCAAAATTTTTAATTAGTTCGTATCTCTTTCACTGGGTGGCGTGCAGGACACACGATTTCAGTAATGTTTACAGTAGCCACGGGCGATCTTCTTTAACAAGTGTGCTCTTCAGTATTGCTACGGTTTGTTCAATTACTACGCGATTCGTTTAAATTCTAGCATTGTATGATGTCAGATGTTTAGCGCAAAAATAATGGTGACTATTACAGTAAGCTGGATGCCTAGACTAACTTTATTTGACTTGCGAACAAGCTCTCGAAACGGAACTTGTTCGTATGTAGAGGACTTATTGTAAAAAACTGAGACAGTAAGTACACATAAGATAAGATTATACAAAGCTATTTTGACTATTAATTTTTTTTTAAAATCAAAGGTGAACATATAAAAAACATTTAAAATAAAACATTTTTTGTAAATAAATTGCTATTTTTAGGAGAACACATTCTTATTGTGAAGTTGTAATTATTCAGAACCTCCCCCGGTTAGGGAAGAGATCCAGGTTCGAATCCCGGTAGCGCAACAACAATGTTTTTATTTTTCGATAATATTGATTTTGTATGTATATCTTTATAATTAATACATTTAATTCATATTTAAAATTGCTATTTAATTTTTTTTATTTTTTTAGTGCAAGGGTGCAGTCTTAGATTAGATTATGATTTTATTTTATTGTGTACGGAATACAGCAGGTATCATGTCTAATGGTTATTCAGATAAGAGGCTGCATTGTTTGACTGCTGTTTAGATGACGTCATTTTTATAATGTGAATTATCGAAAAATTGATAATTTATTTGTTGAATTTCACTAAAAGCCATACATATTATCATTTTCTAAATACGTATTATTTTTTTGTTAATATAAAAATAGTTTAATATTTTTGAACATATTCTTGAAGTCTGATCAAATTTTTTGATGGATTGTTGAAAACCTACAAGTTTGAAGGCTGCACGGAGTAGTGAAGGTCCAAAATTATCGAAAAAAAATCGCAGAACCGGGAAGAGGAGAGAAATCTGCTAGAGACAGCTACGGCCCACTCCGACTATAAAGCTATTATGATAAGCAAGTATAACTTTAGTAAGTATGCTATTTACTAGTGGCGTAAATACACCTTACGATGCATCCAATATGGTGTATTGGGGCCCGTGTTAGATAGTGCTCAAAATGCAAACTGATAAATTTTAAAATCCACAACAGCATGAAGTGGAATTAAAAAATTTACAAAATCATTTTTTATGTGTTACTTAAACATTATCGATGCATATAGTCAGTGGCGTACACTAGGCGTGGATTCAGGTTATGCTGCTAATAATGATGCCGTAAAAGTATGACGAGATGTCACTAAAGTACAAACTTTTGAAAATATGTTTCTGTAAGAAGTATAATATACATATGTGATTGTTCTTGGGAAATTATTCAATGTTTTGAGTGAAGGGATATTCATAATATAAAATATTACCAAACTCAAAATGTATTTGAACGCATACATTTAAATCCGCTTCAGATACATTTGCACTGATTTTTAGCACGTCTGTTCAAGCGGAGATGTGTGTTCAGAACACCACGTGACGTGAAACACGTTTGATTGCTATATATTTGGAGCACAATTTGCAAGCGTAGCTTTATTTGTCACTTTTAAATTCTTACGCTAGATAAAACATTGACACGAATTATATTAATTAACTATGAATTATTTGCGCGTGGACCTATTTAGCAAATATTATAGTTATGCACAGCTTTTTTGATTATATGGAGTACACGCCTCTGCATGTAGTTGTACCCTGCTGACATATATTTTTTCGTTACGAATGCACAAAGTTGCGTAAAAATATACTTTTTCTTTTTCAAGAATGTGAGAATATTATTAAAGACAGAATACCAATTTTGTTCTTACCATACCACTTAATATTCTAATATATTATAAATAATACATATTCATACCCTTTAAATTTGTATTACAATTTTTTAGTTACGCCACTGTATTCACACGTGACATTTTTGACATAATTAAAAACTTACTGAAAAAATCGGTATAATCGGTAGACGTTTCAATTGTTGTTATCTTAATGTTGGATATAAATACGCAGATAAGAAAAAATATTAATCATTTAAAAAAGTCGGAGACAACAAAATACACAATCAAAATTATTTTATTTTCATTAGTCACTTTTTAGTTAAGATATGCTTCTTATATTCTACAATTCGCTAAGGTTTTTTTGTATCGGTAAACTTCACAAACTTTTATCACATTATAAAGATAAAAATATCGTGTGTTAAAAAGCGATACAAAAGCTTTACAGTGGCATAAAAAAATACGATGTCGTAACAGTTTCTACAAAGTAAGCATAATTTGTTTTCTGAAGAACTTTTATTCAGTTATAAACTCTAGCTCTTTTTCATAAACATAAGCTCTGTCAAAGTTTCAAAGGGTAGGACCGGCTCAGGAGCGAGAAAACTCATCAACTACACTTTTGTACCTGCTCATATTCGACCCCTCAGTATATGAGAGTACTGTACTAAACATTGCATGTTTCTAAAAAAATGTATTTAAATTACGGATAATTAAAAGTATTGGTACATATAAGTCATTTTTTAATCGAAATTTATGTAAAGGACAAAACAGGATTAGTGCTGAGTCTCTTAGTCACGTGTTGTATATCCTATTTTAAAGTACGTGTCCACGGAAGGGGATAATCTGAGATTTGGTTGAGATACATATCGATACTGTGTACAGGTGATAATATTTTTTTTTTAAACTAAAACATATATATAGTGCCAATATTCCATAATTCCATAAACAAAATTTGTAAACAAAATAAATTAACCAAATTCAATTTCAATACTTAGTTTAAATCACTATTTATTAATAAATCAACACGTTTCGGATACCTATGCTATCTTCTTCAAAAAAATGTATACTAAAATTAAAAATGCGAGCATAAACAAAGTGTTTTATCTTATTATTTATATAATATGTGGCCACAAAGTAATTTTGCTAATATTGAAGAAGAAAATTTAATTAGTTTGTCTTCTCTGACTGTACCGAATCATAGATACTTACAATAGGCTTTATTCACAAGTTCAAGGTAGCCTAACGAGTCATGGAATATGCTCGAAGTGTCCCAGCGAGATAAATAGTTCAAAAATATTAGAATTGATACCAATAGAAATGAAGGGCGTTCCCCAGTTCGCTGGACCGATGACATAATAAAGATTACAGGAAGCAGCTGAATACGGAAAGATGGCCAGCTGAGGATTACCTATATTGTTTAAAAATGTAGGTTTTATTTGGCTGAGGTGGGCTGATCACGTTTAACAAATGGTCTTGAATGACTAGCGAGGATTGTCAGGAGTGTTGGAAGAGCCAGGCTGCAGTGGTTGGATGGCGTTACCCACGACGCTCATGCAGTCGGTATCGCGAACTGTAAAGGACAGATCGGAGTAGTGAAACTTACTCGAGAAGACCACGACCCACATCGCGCTGCTGCAGCATAGATGGTTATGATGATGCTACCACCGCATTCTCTTTTTCTATTACTTTACTTGACTTGCTAAGATAAATAATCTCAAGTAATAATTAATCCGATATCGTTTGCGCTCGCGTTAAACTTATAAACTGTTAACAGAGAATTATTGTATAATATTTACATGAGTTTATACTTAGCTGAAACATTCTCAGAACCTTGAAGAGTTTTTGGAAAATTTTGTGAAAATATTATGTACCTACGTATCATAATATCAAGGCATAATAAGTACACATTTAATATAAATTTTCCTATTTATTAAAGTAAGCAAAACTTGAAAGCGGCTCTTCAGACGTTCTTATTTATTTCTCCTTTATGGGCAGTAGCATTTTAGTTATTATTCTGTCGCTCTTACCGGCATTGCTCTGTATATTCATAGCTGAACACTTTGAATGATGAAGTGTGCAAAAAAATTAAGTTCAAAGATCTTAGAATACTTGTAATAGATCTAGATGATACTTTTTCAAAACATCATGGTCAATTTATGATTCCTTCTGTTGAAATCAAATGCTGTATTGAGCTAGTTCCAGCAACCTTTATCCACATGAAGTTATAATATAATTTTCAATTTACGAATTCGAATGGACCGATGCTATGTGTTCTCAGTATTGTTTTACGGAATGGCAACATGAACACCCACCGAAGAAATCGTAAGGCGACTAAAAGCATTTGAAATATGTTTACACAGAATGGATAGCAATTACGACTAAAGATGTTATGATTCGGATGAATAAAGGAAAATATGTATTTGTTTAGGAGAACACATTCTTATTGTGAAGTTGTAATTATTCATAACAACGGTCTGTGATATTTTAAATATGAATTCAATATATTAATTAGAAAGATATACATATAAAATCAATTTTATCGAAAAATATTGTCGTTGCGCCACCGGGACGGTGCATTATAATGGAACGATTAAATGTATTAATATCAAAAAGGTAACATATAGGTTCGAAAATTGTCGCTGTAGCATAGTTGGGTAATGCACCTTCCCCAGTTAGGAAAGAGATCCAGGTTCGAATTCCGGTGGTGCAACAACAATATTTTTCGATAAAATTGATTTTATATGTATATCTTTCTAATTAATATATTTAATTCATATTTAAAATATGTATTTGTGATCAGTAGTGGCATTTTGTATAGTAAAAATTATTGCGAAAACGGATTGTTCGATTGTCAGTCAAAAAATATTTACATATCAAAAGTACACCCGCAGTAAACTCATTTAACTCTCCGATATCTGATAGTAAAAACGAGAATCGATAGTAAATATGGTGGACTTTTCACAGTTGTTCCAAAAAGTTGTAGTGTACGACAATTAATCATTCAATATCCCGCTATTTTAGTGATGAACGTTTGTCCGATGATGATATCGTTGTTTAATATACATTAGCACATAATACGAAAAATATTCACAATCAAAGTGACAGATTTTAAACGCCTAGGTGAAAAAATCCATAGATAATGCGTATAATAAAGCTTTGACAGTAGTAAATTTGATGTATCAACAACTTGCAAAGGATTTTACTTAGTGCGCTAGTAAAAAGTTACCATAGTAAAACATTACTAGTGATCTACTCAACGGCCTCTAAGTAGATAATTGGAACAATAAAAATTCAAAAACTTTAATATTTCAGACATTTAATAAGATCCTATCTCATAATGCAGGAACAATCGGGATCATGGATGAAGGAAAATATCCGAGCTGAAGAATTTGACACGGTGGAGTCAGCACCTCGGATAATAAAGGGTAGGACAACTTGGCTGACTATTATTAAAAATTTATAACTTTGGTGGGGTTTATTTTTAATTATATATTTTTTTACAGATAATAAATAATTTATGAAAGTTTATAATGGCTACACCCAGTGCAAGAGCGCGTTAAAATTATTGAACTTTTTTATGTTTCGCGACGATCTATTTTCGGTGACCGGCTAATTAAAAAAAATGCAGAGTTTGCTTGGCCTCCCCGTTCTCTAGATTTGACGGCGCCTGATTTATTTTTGTGGGGCTACTTAAAAGGCCGAACAAACCAGCAATTCAGGAGCTGAAACAAAATATTCGTGCAGAAATAACAAATTTGGAGACAGAAACGTTGCGTAATGTAATGCAAAATACTTTAGAAAGAGCAATTATTTGTCAACAAGAAAATGGTGTTATTTTCCACACATAGATTAAAAAGAGTTAACAAAGTACACTTTCATAAAATATTTTTTTTTTTAATAAATATTAAAATTACAAAAGTTATATGCATTTTACGTCAGTCAGTCCAAGTTGGCCCCCTCTATATGAGAGGTCGATTCGAATCTTAAAAAGACAAAAGGTTATGTGATATACGCGATATTTTCTACATGGTAATAATATTCGCTGCATACGAAACTGCACCAATGCTTCTCATATCTGTCAAGTCTATTTTGATATTTACGACAGTCAATTGTGCACGCGCATCTTGGGCTCTTGAATTATTGCGAAGTGCGTTGGAATGCACTACCGCCCGACATGTTATCAATAACAATGTGAATGTAATAATCTTGCAAACGAATTAACAAAGGTTCTAAGTATCTACCATTTTGTAGTTTTGAGACGTAGTAATTATAAGTATTTATATATATGAATAATAAAAATATTTCTGGAGCTCATTAATATAAGAACATTTAGTTTAAAAAAAGCATGGTCATTATGTAATAAAATAGATTTATTTTTTATATAATAAACACGTAAAAGAGGGAGTGCTTTAAAAATGTTTTAATTGCAAAATGGAGGTTTAAATAAACGACACAGTTTATTTGTGCTTCTTATGTGCACGTCCAAGTATGTTTGTCACGTTATTCAACAGTCAATTTTCTGTCAATCTGCTGTAGTAGATATAATTTTAATCTGCTGCAAATGAGCCGCGATTACCCTTTTTTTAATCCAGTTTTATGTGTGCGGTTTAAGTTTAGAAAAAAACAATATATTTTTTATCTCTCCATTTTATTTCAGCAATCATATAAAAAATATATTAGTTATCATTTTTTTTTCCTTTTAGATCCGCGGAGTTATAGCAGTATTGAGTTTTTGAATTTGATTCAATTGTCGAAAGTATTCAAAATATTTTATGAATTCAGTAGACAATGAGCTATATTGAGAATTAGGATGATCTGAGCAAAAATTTTTGTGATATTATCTCATAAATTACACTTATGTACTTAGAGCCTTTGTATATCCTAGTACACAGTTGCACTTGAGTAGCGTTGTACTCGCAATATATTTATTTAATAGATTCTTAGAATATTCATCCTTATGGCATACATAGTGCCTAATTATATCTACATAAATTTCCTCAACAATAAAACTAATAATTAAATGGTATTTATTATTATTTACTGTTGATTTAATTTCATATTTGACTAGGTTTAATGTCAGATTGTTAAAAGTTATGTTAGTATATATTATTATTTATCATAATATAATTCCATTTGAATGGAGAATCGCGTCTATCTTGGTTCAACCGTTGACATATAACCTGTTTTTCAGCTTTCAAAGTCTTTGTAGGGCATTTTTTAATTAAACAAAATGTTAATTTCTTTCATCATACTTTTCCGGAAAACAAAATAAACGTCATGTATATAATTTCTGATGAAAATCTGATACGTTGTGGAAGATTTAATATTATGTAAATCCAGTATTTGTAGATATATAGATGTCTCACAGACACGAAGCTATTATTTATTTACATGGGAAGGTAAGTAGGAATATTGGGCATTACAGGGCTTACGATCCGTCATCGGCTAGATTAAGTGATTACTTTACACAATGTAACGTTCACCAATTTTACCCATGCTCGACTATAAAATTGTTTGAACAAACTGACAAAACCATTTAATTCAGAAATTAATTTTTTTAGTAGTAAATATATTTGGACTATTTTCTCCTTAATGCAAATTATTATGGCTTACCATATAAACTATGGAAACTTTTTTTTTTTTTTTAAATATAGGTAGGTACTTGTACATGCACCGCTCGTCGCTAGGTCACTACCTGCTGTATGTCAATGAACACTAGGATTAACTCAACATGTTTAAAATGAATAATGTCACGAACAATTAAAAGAGTCTCGAGGTTATTTTGTTTTAAAGTCTCGGGGTTCAAGACAACAAAAAATAATGAAATTCCCGGGTAGTCTCGACACAAAATCCCTAGATTTTTTTATGAACACATTCATTACCTAACTAATTCTCAATATTTATGATAATTTCCAACATTTTTGAAAATGACTAGCCAAGGCTCGTTCCACGTTTGACGTAGATTATATAAACATGTAAACATATTTTACTATCCAACATAACTCGTACATAAAGTTATCTTCGATATCGTATTGTTGGCGGTGCATCTGAAAATCATACTATAAACGCTAATTAAGGTTCCAACAAAGTTTTATAAATTTAAGTCGTATCTAGAACGATGTAGGTGAAACCTCGAAATCAAGAAATAATCCGATGCAGCATAGTTATCTTGTACATTAAAAAGTTTTGCGGTTTAATAAATAAAATCAGCAAAGATGTCGATTTAATTAAAAACTCGCAGAAAGTTAATAATTAAATTATTGTGTAAATTCTAGACTCGACAGAATTAAATTATCCAATTTGTTAATTTTCTAACGGAAGACGTACTAAGTTGCGAAATTCTCGGAACAAATTTCAAACAAAAATACATTTTTCTAAAATAATCAACGGGAGAAAATATTTTGGCTCCAAATTGTACGGTACTCGAAAATCATCTAGTTGTGTGGGTTACACACTAAATTAGTTGGATGATTCAATTCGCTTTCCTGAATTATGACGTCGTTTTGGCTAGTTTTGTATGCAAATGTTAAAAGCTGTCAGTGGCGTTATTTTTTTTTGTCCCAATGCAAAATGAGAAAAAGAGCCCCCCTCCCTCCCATGCTACAAGGGATGCGGCAAGTGTCACGCGTGTCACATTTTGTTGTTTTGACGTTTATGTCAGTTTTAGTTTTAAGGTTTGTGTAGAGCAGATGCGTAAATTTTATTATGTACCAGAAAACATGCTGACATCGTTTTAATATTTAGTGAAAATAAGAGGTCGATTATTGCAACTCGACGTGCATTTTGACGAAAATATCCTCATCGTTTCGTGTATCATACGATGACAATTTATCATTTATTTAAGCGATTGAGTCGTAAACAGGACGAAATTTGTAATAAAATTGAAACATTATTGCTAAAATCTAGCTGAAGTTTTGAAAACTACGGCAAAAATGGCTGAAAATCGCTCGCGACTCGTATATTTATACAACATTATTTTATAACATGATCAAATTAAATATCTCTTTTCTTTACAGCAAAATATATTTAAAACCAAAGTACTCAGCACATTTGCCGCACTCTGTATTATGTAAGTATTGACCCGAGGATTTTTAATGTGTACCGACCCTTTCTCGGAACTGATTACAGGAGTGGTTACTTTTGCATCAGTACTTCTCAGCAAAACCCGTGAATTTAGGTGTAACCATAAATAGTCAATATAATTGAAATGAAAATTTAATTTGATGTTAATGTTAAAAAAAAACCCAAGAAATATGTTTTCGATTCTACAAATAATTAACGGTGTATTAACTATTTAAAGTTTCTAGTACATTTCACTATTGTGGTGTGGTTTTTTAACAATTCATTGGAAGTTATAATGAAAATATTTCAGATAATTCAAAATTTTTTCATGTATTCAACGCCTGTACGATATCAAGGAGCTCATATTAGTGTGAAAGTGCCACGCTCGTGTGCAAAAGTAGTGCAGTGTACATTTACTAATTATCTTATTATTAATTAAATATCACAGACCGTCTGTTCTGAATAATTACAACTTCACAATAAGAATGTGTTCTCCTAATGATTATTAATTAATTAATTTTACCTTTTCGGCGGTCTTAATGGCCTTATGTACGCGCACTCACACAAATGTGTTTTTACACATTTATTTGCACTAAAACACACTCGCTTTGCTGTACTGCGATTTTTATTTTATTTTATAATACACAGAGCATTAACAGTTCGATGACATAATGGTTACTTTAACACAGACGGCAGTCTAGCAAAGTAGCCAGGACATGTCAATAAAGTCTAATAAATAAATAAATAATACTTAAAAATGATGGTATCTGATTTATATTATAATTAAAAGTATAGTCATTAAACTTCTTATAAATGGTTATTACTTGCGTTTACTATAATGCGACTACCCAATGCAGCCTATAGATGATACTACAGGGGGTATGAACTATGCATTGACAATTAAATACAATGTATATAACCTGTATACATACTAAAAATGTGATATTATGACATAGATATTCCATGCAGGAACTAAAAACTTATTATATATAAATATTTAGCACCGATACAGGGTGTAACAGACCTAGTCCACAATACTTTATGGGTGGATACCTGACTAAAATAAGAATCGAAAATGTTCAAGGAATATGTGCCTAATCTAACCATGTCAGAGGTATTCAAATTCAAAGAATTCTTAATTATGCAATTATTTCGATTAATTAAAAAAGTTAAAGGTCATCGAACTTCGACCGGCTAGATTCTTTTTTGCCAGATGATTAAGTAGACTTTTAAAGCATAAATTTTGTAAATATTTCATACAATAATTTTATTAAGGAGAACACTTGTAGATGGCTTTCAAATAATGGAGATGTATTGATTTGAAAAAGTGTAACATATAAGTTCGAAAATTTGTCGTAAAAATACTGTCGCTGTAGCATAGTTAATAATGCACCTTCCCCGGGTTGGAAAAGAGATCCAGGTTCGAATCCCGGTAGCGCAACAACAATAATTTTCGATAAAATTTTTATTTTTATATGTATATCTTTCTAATTTATATATTTAATTTGTATTAAAAATATTTTATGAACATTTTCGAGTCGTAATTTAGTCAGGTATCTACCTATAAAATATTGTAGGCTAGGTCTGTTACACCCATGTACTCGTATACACATTTTTTTAAATTTTTACATTTTTACAATTTTTTGATAACATGAATTAAGTATTTTATATTATTAAAATTACATGGTTTGTTTTTCGCTTACTTCTCCAAAAAAGAGACTAGCTCTTGTGATTGGAGACGGAACATACATGGTTTCAAGAAAAATGTCTTGTAAAAGTTTTTTGTGACATACTAGTTAATTAGAAGATATGTTTTACTCGTTTACCATATTAATGTTATTTTAAAGAACATTGAAATAGTCAGATCTCTAATCCGACACATTAGCGGGACTACTGTATGTATCAATAAAGTTTTTATCCATTTTGGCAATACACGTAAAAAAAAAAATTATATTTTCCCCTCTTGTTAGGCTAGGATTTAAAAACGTTTGGTCAATATTACCATTGAGAAAAGTATTTATATTCGTAAAAGAGTCAATACTGAAAGTTTTTGAACACGCGGACCTTTGGAACCCCTATCTAACGCGGGCCCCAAAGCACTGTGGCTACATTGGCGTAGTTACGCCTCTGAAAAGAATTAAAGTACAGTATTAAAAAACATTGAATTAATTATGTGGATTTTAACAATATAAATAATCATAATATACAGCACATGAAAATCCACAGATATGCTTAGGCAATGTTGTAATGAAGTACATAATATAAGGTAATATAGCAGTTTAAAATATAAGGTTATATTAGTAGAAGAAGACAAAAACAGAGGGGATATAGAGTAGGGAGGTTAAAACTATTGTTGCGGTAAAGGGAGAGCAAGACGTGTAGAATTATTGGTTAAAATTGAAAATGTAGTGGTTCATAAAAAAAACTATTTTAGCGTAATAAGGCTAATGTTGAAAAAGTCAATTTTTGTTAACTTCTTCTTCTTGTTCTTCTTTCAAACGGGCAATCTACTCTTCAAGAGTGATTTGTGCCATTAAACAAGTTTAAACATTATTTCATAGAAAGCAGTACAACAATATTATAGAATAGGGAATATTGCGTTACAAGTTAATACCATTGACATTCAAGAAATTTGCTATTATATAGCTTAAATGTGGCGAGTTAAGGGAAAGAAGATGACACAAGTTAACCGGGAGTTGAAAATTACCATTGAAAAAAAACCTGTGATCCGCAATGGACAGGCAAAAAAGACAAGGTCAAAGGTTTCCTCCTCGGCACCACATTCACACATTGGGGAGTCTATTATGTTAATTCTGAACAAATGTGAGGCCACCTGGCAATGCCCAATTCTCATTCTAGAGATATTTGCTACTGTTCTTTTAGAGACTTTCCTGTTGGAGAACCAAGGGGTGCGGGGAATATATCTTTGGATTATTTTAAGACGATTACCCTTGTGATTGTTTGGATCCATCCATTGTGCAGACCAGATAAAGTTCGTATGTTTTGTTAACTTATCATTATGGTATTTA
This sequence comes from Eubasilissa splendida, assembly GCA_031772225.1. Classification (NCBI taxonomy): domain Eukaryota; kingdom Metazoa; phylum Arthropoda; class Insecta; order Trichoptera; family Phryganeidae; genus Eubasilissa; species Eubasilissa splendida. Next base: position 21,154,579 of record CM062856.1, read on the forward strand.
TTTGCATGAACGGTTAATGAATGTGTTTTGTGTGTAAGATGTTCTATTTCTAGGAAGATGAGATAGAGATATTACAGCTGACGTGTTATTTGTATGTCTTTATTAATTAATTGTTACTACTTAGTTCATTGATTATCTTTATTAATATTCTATTACTCGCAGAGATGTTACGGCAAAAACATTACAATTGAATAATAATAAAGAATTAACTTACTTTGGACTCGTCTAGCGTATAAATTTACCGGTAAACAAAATATAATCAACCCATAAATTCCGAAATGTTTTGCAAAAAAATATTAAATTGATGAACTCAGAAATGCGTAAACCGTGTGCCAAATTTTTCTGAAAGGTAATTAATATGTACCCAATACATCACTGATGTTACCATACGTTAATTCCGCATGGCGTGGCCGTCGCAACGGACGGGCGGACGGTGACATAATTCGTTCGACATAAAATTTATTCACGTGAAAATATTCGGCTCGTAAATTTTTGAATCACCCAACTTCCGTAAAATGATATATGAACAGTGTCATAATCTCACGAAATATGATGGACAACGTGTCTTTATTATTTTGATTAGGGTAAAGGGAGGTTTATTTTGATATATAATTTATTTTATATTGATTTTTTATCTTATAGAGGCAGGTAAATATTTCCAGTCTCAATACACTGTGCCACGACCTGTAGACCCGTTAGTATTGTAGAATAAATGTATAACTGTTTAACATGATTCGGGATTCTTGCGTTTTAGGAAGAATATAGAGTACGATTGTGTAAATAATATTATAAGTTATGTTTTTATTTATTTATGTTTGTGTGTTTGCGTTTATGGGTATGGATGTAGATGAGTGTGTGAGTGTAGGTAAAAAATAGCTGCCTAGGTTGCGAAAGTACTTCAGATGAAATGCATTGTAGCTTTCCAAAATAATGTTGATATGTGAAGAATTTTCACTGTATCTTGACATGTTTATTTTAAAGAAACAAACAGTACACAATATATAATAATTTTTGATATAATATATAAAAAAATATGATCAGTGAAGTTTCTTCTTCTTCTTTTAAACAGGCAATCCACCCTTCAAGAGTGATTTGTGCCAGTAAACAAGTTATAACATTATTTCATAGAAAATATTACACAACAATATTATAGAATAGGGAATATTGCGTTACAAGTTAATACCATTGATGTTCAAGAAATTTGCTATTATATAGCTTCAATGTGGCGAGTTAAGGGAAAGAAGATGACACAAGCTAACCGGGAGTTGAAAATTACCATTGACAAGATTATTGTAAAAAAAACCTGTGATTCGCAATGGACAGGCAAAAAAGACATGGTCAAGGGTTTTCTCCTCGGCACACCAGTGAAGTTTCTTCGTAGCTGAAAAAATTTAAAATATCATACAAATAAGCTAAAAAATTTGTTTTAACACTGTATAAATCGTAAAGGGTGGGAAGAAAATGGAAATACTCGTAGGATACAATTAAAATATAATTTACTTAAAGAATTAAAAATGTATATAAGCATAAAGTATATAAACATATCCATTTACACAGGCATATAAAATTGATGTTAATTATTAATGAGTTGGCGAAATTTAATCTAACATTAAATTTATCATTGAGAATGGCCCAAGGGCCGGTTGTGTGATCAGTTACTTTAGTAAGCAGTTTTGCAAAAACGGGTTGTTCGATGGTTGGTTAAAAATATTTACTCATCGAATAATAAAATAATTTTGCCATCCATTATCGGATAAATCGTCAGTTAAAAATGGTGGACACTTCACAGCTGTTTCAAAAGTCATCTGCAACATTGATACTTTGACAATTGCAGTGTACGACAATGAATCGTTCAATGTCCCGCTTTTTTAATGATGATAGTTCGTTTGATAATTAAGAGTTTGAATGTAGAAGTGGAGTGAATAAAGCCATAGATATAGCATTAAGTTGTATGTATATCTAATGGTGATACTTAAAAAAAAAATAGTAAAATTCACAGATATTTGACGATTCAACAAAAGTCTAGCCACATTATTAGGCTATGGTAAAAAGTTACACTGATCAAACAACCGACCATAAGTTTATAAATTTACGAGCATGTTATTAATGGCACTATTCAGTTATACTGTGACCTGCACTTTTTTTATGTCAATTTTGTTTCGCTCGAATGTCTGAGACGCCTAGGTTGTGTAACCCGGACCCGTAATGACCTACCTCGTACTTATATTTCGTAGAGAAACCGTATAGGCGGTTAACCCAGTGACTCAATAGGATACTACACATTTCCCACGTGATGTGGCCGAGCTAATTAGCATGTAAAAAGCGAAGTACTAACAGAGATTTTACGCTTTCTGTATTACCGTTTCTTTGGAGGTTTCCTCTTGAGCTGTGGTTATAAATTCATTATATGACTATGAGTGTTCCAAAGAGTTATTCTAAACATCTTTCGCAAATCAGTAAATATCTATTTTTTATGTTAGAATTGTCAGATTGAAATTAAATTTCAACAAAAAAATCTATAATCTTTTGAAGATGAGTCGCCGGATTATATATTATATTTTTGATAGTAAATCAGTAATATGACAATGAATACAAATAGATAGAAACGGAAAGGCTGAGAATGATATCGAAAGGAAGGTGACTGCAGAAAATTATATCTAACGGGAATTTATCAACCGAGGCAAGACTAGTGGTGCACAATGGAGTCCTGGTGCCGACACTAATGTATGGAAGTGAGGCCTGGAGCTAGCAGAAGAGGAACGAAAGTAGACTGAATGCAGTGGAAATGAGATCACTTAGGCGTACATGTGGCAAATCTATTTATGACAGAGTGAAGAAATAAGGAAATAATGTAATGCTGATGTTAGTATAATGAGTAAGATTAAGAATGGCACTAATTAAGATGGCACCAGAAATAGAGGACGTCCGCGGAAGACTTGGCACGACCAGGTAAATCAGATTATGGAGGATGGTTTTGTTAGAAGTCTCAACAATCGGCGAGCTTGTATGAATGTGGATGAGGCGAGAATTGTGTGTCAGAACAGAGGAATGTGGCACTCTATCCTATATGCCTACCCCTTCGGAGAAACGGCGTGATGGTAAGTAAGTAAGTAAGTAAGTATATGTTGAAATTCAATCAACATTTTTGAGCTCATTATCTCAAAACAGTGTCAGTGTCAGATGGAACCTTGTTATTCTGAGGGGTCGATATGTCTATACTACATCAACAGTTTCTTCACAAGTTTATAAATATGTAGTGATTTTTTTTATATAAAAAGATATTTCTTGAAATAATGTGTTAAAAGCAATAAGAATTTTTTTAAATTATTTATTAGTATTGTTAAAATATTACTATATACAATAGCTATGAAATGGTCATTTGTTTGGGCGTGCTGACATCATCGGTCGCAGTGCGCAATTAATTGTCAGAATGACTTCCTCGAATCTGATGCAGTCCTAACTAGTATATTAATATGTACTGCAGTAACCACTTAAATGAACCTGTCAAACATATTAAAACGTTGCGCTGTCACTTTGACAGTTGCGCGTGACAGCGATGTGTCTAATGTATAATAGATTTTCTTCTAGAAAAAAGGATAGAAATCGTGGGGTTAAAATAAGTGCTTCACGCCTCGTTTGTATGAAATGCTTTATGAATCGGAAACTGTTTAATTTAATATTAATAATTAACGACACGCAAGCGAAATGGCTGAAACTATTTGACTATAAGGCTGAATTTGTAAAAATAAAGTTCTTTTCTCTTTCATGTCCGTATTGGCATAATATAGTGGTCGTTGAGGTCATACAGTGGCGCCAATCAGATGAGAGTCACTTCGTAATAATAATAATAATAATATTGGATAATTTAAATAGCGCCATTTTCGTAAAAAAATTCACCTCAAGGGCGCTTAACGTAATGCACCTCAAAAGTCACAGCTGACTCCAAGGTCTCTCCAGCCAGATGCAACGCGTTTATGCAAATTTACTGTTTCCGAGGTGAAACTCCAAAATCACGTTTGTGAAAATAAAACACTTGTCATTTGATTCTACTCGTTTAATTTACTTGAGACGCGGTTCTCATACAAGTTGTTAAGTTAAATTGTTAGATTGATAATGCCCTTACAAAGCGAAACGCGTCTCAGGTAATTTTATTTATTTAGACATATGCAATATATAAGTATTGTACAACTAAAAAAAAAAAAAGTTTGTCACATATATTTTACACAGATTTAAAAATGTATTGCCCAACTCGGTAAGCCTGTTTTAAGGCAAATTGGCGAACAAATTTTATTTCATAAAACCAAATAACTCATGGCAAAACACAATTAAATAGAAAATGAAACATACACGGCAACTAAACGTGAAAATATATAAAATGAGAGAATAAAAATACTAATGTGCTATAAAATACGTATAAATATAATGTAAACGAATACAAGGTAAAGGAAAATATGTAAGATTAAGTTATAATACACAAAATGCAGGTATAATAATTATTTCATAAAGTAAAACAGTTACTCTCAGTATCTGCTCTACCTAATTTTAACAACCAATTTGAAACATAATTTTTATAAGCTTTAATGTCACTTAAAATTTTAATATTATTTCCAATTTGATTGTATATTCTGGGAACTTAAAAAGTGAATAATCTTTAAGCAAAAATAGTTTTCATTCTTGGAACAACTTTAAGATTATTTACTCTTGTGGGATAATATATTTCAGTCCTCACAGATAGAGCGCTTATTTTACCATTAGCAGTTTTATCCAAAGTTATGGTACTCTTGTGGTATGTTTACCTGGGATGTAAAAAAGTGTACAAATATGTTAATAAAGCTTGAGAAGGGCTTTTGCTTCAACTCTCGTAATTTAGAGATCGCACAACGAAGGTGAACGCACCCAGCAAGGCGGTACTCGAAACGCAACTCCCACCAGCCATAAATATGTTTAGTACCGATGACATGTAACAATACGAGCGCGGTCAGTAGCACATAGATGGGCTGAATCGCGATCAGTCTACCTATCAACGTCGTCTAAGCAACAGCTCTAGAAGCCGCCTCCGATCTCAGTTCGCGCACCTAGCAGTGACTTCTACCTTTGTATAATTGAACTTTAATAAGTTCAGTGCAAAAGTACATTCATTTCCACAAGTACGAGCCACTATACACTCCGCGATTCAAAAGAACACGAGGGTGAATATTGGATAATTCAATAATCTCACACAAATCTCATCATCTTAAAAATCTTCTGACTAGAGTCAGATATATTTACATTAATACATATCAAACTCATACCTACAATCTCCAAAACATTATCTTATCTTATTCATAAAAGCGATTGATAAATAGCAATAGAAGATTGATTATATGCTTGTTGGATGTTCACCACATTTACCGATATTTGTACCTTTAGTGTAGATAGTATGAGATAATTTTGTACTATCCACAATGCATGGGGGAAATCATCTAGAGAACATTGTTCAGTAGAGCCAAATAAAACACAAAAGAAGAGAGCTGTACCTCAGTCCTTCCAGCATTGCAAGACGGTTACTTGAAATTGCTTTGAAACTATTCGACTTAAAGCTTTCGTACCGGGTAGGCGTTTACGTCGTTTACGTTCTCCTCCAAGAATGGTCCGTGACCCGTGACACTCTCCAAGAAAAAGAAAAATACAGGGTGAATATTATGTTCCAGACCGATTTTGTTTAGTCATTATTTTAGTTTGGAAAATATTTATCAAATTGTATTTGGTGGTCATAAAGAGTCGTTGATTACAATTTATAATGCAGCATTTAATGCCTCAATAATTTGTTGAAATCATTAAAACATTTTATCTAAATAATAGGGATAATGTTGTAACCATTAGTGGTTATAACAATCGTCAGCTATTGGAAAACTTTTAACTTTTTAAATTGGGCCTGCAACACATATTGTTTCAACAGGTTGGTGCCACCTCACACACAGCCCGAGCTACGCTTGAAATTTTGCGAGAAATTTTTCCCGGCCGCATAATGTACTGGCCGTAATTCCGATGCTACAGGACAATATTCGAAATGAAATTGCTGAAATAACACGCAAAGTGTGCAAGGGTGCTATACAAAATATAATTAAAAAAGCACCAATATCACATTTTAAACATAATTGTAATAAATCAAGTAATTGATAAATAACAACCAAATTACAAAATTGTGTTTTATTACCTAGTTATTTAAAAATAACATAGGCCTGGAATATAATATTCACCCCGTTTATATTATTATATTTCATTAGGAAAATACAGTTAATCGATATATACGATGATTATAATAAAAGTGTAACAATAATTCAACAAATTACGTGTTTTCAATTATAAGACGCAAGTTTATTCTTGTGAATTCTCTAAATTCTGGGGTGCGTTTTATTTTTAAATTCCTTAGAGTCTACGATATTCTGAGCAGTGACGTAACTAATAATATTGGGAGCCAGAGCAGAATGGAAAAGTTTACCCATTAAACAGTAAAAATAAAATTAGTATTTTTTCTCATATAATATTTACACTTTGCAATGTAATTTATATTAGCTCGCAATTTAAAAATACTTGCTTCGTTCTAAGGTGGTTTTCACTTTACGGTGATGGTCCGGTCCCTAACTGCTACTACTGTATTCATCGATAATGTTTTCACGTGTTTTTGCACGTGATAAACTTCAAATTTTAACAATGTGTACGGTGAAATAACGAGAGAATATGTTGTGCTAAGAATAATTAACAAAATCAATAAAGACTTACTAAACATTTAAGAAAATGATGAGACTCCAGTGACCACTTTAAAGTACAAAGTAAAATAACATATTCTTATCTAATTTTTTATTTCTTTGTTATATTATATTATATTCAGGTATCTACCCATAAAATACCGTGGACTAGGTCTGTTACACCCTGTAAAAATTGTACATTTATTCGAAAGATTGATTTTTTTCTTTATATCTTTTTAAGTAATTCATCAAACATCTTCTTATCAACTTTTTTTCTCCTTGTTATATTTTATTTATAAAAAAAAAGTTTATCTATGTAAAAGGCAATCCTCGCCGTAAAACTGTCATGCAGTTCGAAAAAAAATAAAATTATAATGAATATATATGTAATAAAGAAGAAATAAAATAAAAATGTTATATGTAATTCCATTTCTTGCTGTGGATTACTATTAACGATACTGTCAAAAATATCGATTTCAAATGGATTGTAGGATGCAAACTTTTTGGCCCCAATGTATTGCATTGGCTGCATTTCAATAGTTACGCCACTGACTTTTACTAACTTCTTTATTATTATAAACATAAATGTTTTATATTGATATATAAAAAAATAATAATAATAAAAATTCAAACATTTTACTGCAACTTAAAAATGAGAAATTAACTGGGAGTGGACACTTTATAGATAGTGATCTAAAATAATAATAATAAATAATAAAGAATGACCTAAAATAAATAACTTTAACAATATTTGAATATGTCCAAGAACACACAATTACTGGATCTGGACCTCCAAAGACACTGTTATTAAGACAAATTATAGATATCTCATAGAGTAAGTAATTCAGTAAGTGTGGGTTCTTGGACATACTCAAATTTTATTAATATAATGTACTAAATAAGAAATATATAAAATTAAAAGTTAACTTTTCATGCGTATTCTAGTATAATATTTGTAATCATATCATCATATTTTTAATCATTTGTTATATATACAGATAAAGAATATAGCTTACAATATTCCTAATAAAAAAATAATATTCTCATTGGTGACATCTATGCTGTTTCAGGGAAACGAATATCAAATTTCGGTCCATAGATGGCGACAGCGTAGTTGTAGTTATTACTCAAAGTGTTTTTACATGCTAGCAAATAAATATACAACTTCCTAATATTTGATAAATATGGAGGTTGATTGGGTGGAATGGTGAACGTTACATTGTATAAAATGATCACTTAAGCCAGCCGAAGACAGGTCGTAAACCCTATAATACCCATACCTCCACACTTCCCATATAATATAATTGCTTCGTCTCTATGAGATATCTATAATTTGTAAAAATAAATTACAATTACACTTACATATTATTTTCATTTTTACAAATCATATTTTCGTAGTTCAATCAAAGCTGTCCGCTTATTTGTATAATATATAATATAATATTACAAATTAAAATTGAAGTGTATTAACTTATTGAAGCAGAGAAAGCTTCTTCCGAGAAAATTATACCCAGCTCACTCCTGAAGAAATGATATAAAATTTGAAATATTTTTAATAAGCCTTTTGAATAACTTCTAATATATTTTCCCCCTACGTATAGGTACGTATGTATATTCCATGCGAGATATCTGTCTATAATAAATTCTTACTATGTATAACTCAAACTCGCTGAAGTAGACATTATTTTGATTATAACTATAATGATTATTTCTAGATATGCGATTTTAATAAATAAAAATATAGGAACTCCTTAATAGGAAAAGCGAACCGCGTGGAACTTTTATATTGTTTTCACATTTAATACGTTTAGTAATGAGTTCTCGTAATCACATTACCTTTTCACCGCTGTCAGAAATACATTTTCAGGTGTATTAATCACAAACTTTACACCGCCCCACACCGAGACCGCAGAAGGTTTACGGGTCAAATGGTAAATTATCATTTTCTGTGTATATTTGTTATATGCAGAGTTTAACAGATCTAGTCCATAATATTTTATGGGTAGATACCTGACTAAATTACGAGTCAAAACTGTTCAAGGAGTATGTATAAATTACGTATCGTTACGGAAAATATTATTATACGAGATTTTTGCAAAATCATGTTAAGCGAAATTGTCTCATTATTATTGTATATCTTTACTTCAAGCCTTAAATCATATAAAAAAAAATAGTCTGGCTGATCAAAGTACGATGATATTTAATTTTTTGTATTCAATATATAATGTGGAATCAATTTTAACAACTTTTTAACTAACTTACTACGACATTTTAAAAATGATTCTATCTCTGATGTAATCGACACAAGGCACATGCATCTTTGAAATTTTCCACTCGTGTTTTTAATAAGTATCAATTAATTTGAAATATTGTACACTTAGTGCATTACACTCAGTATAACTTTTTAGAAAAGTGAGCTAACGTAAGTTAAACTACAATTTTAAACATGAATTAAATATATTAATTATAAAGATATACATATAAAATCAATTTTATCGAAAAATATTGTTGTTGCGCCACCGGGATTCGAACCTGGATCTCTTTCCTAACCGGGGAAGGTGCTTTATCCAACTAAGCTACAGTGACATTATTTTTAGCGACAATTTTCGACCCTATATGTTACCTTTTTGATATTAATTCATTTAATCGTTCCATCATTTGACAGAGCCATCTACCTTATTTTTACAGAATAATTTTTCAAATACCTTTGAGTAAACTGATAGCAGACGCCAGAATTATCAATTCATTTTTATTAAATTTTGGACACATTGATACAACTTTATTATTTAGGAGAACACATTCTTATGTTATTAGAATGTATTTTCCTAAATAAACTACAATTATTTGAAAAATTCATTAATATACCTACTAAACGTGTACACAAATGATTGAAAAGACATGACAGAGAAAAGTTGAAGACACTTAGCGAGGCCTTAATCCAGCAATGGATAGAAAACTGCTGTCGATGATGATGATATTATATATTTTTTTTTGTAATATAGATATTTAAAAAATTAAGCGTTATGTTGTTGCTTCCACCTACTAGATTTCAGGCAGCAAAATGATTAATTAAATGTCAGCGACGAATGAAAAATGAATATTCTGTCGAGGAAGCGAAAGACGTGGGCAAAGTAGGTTCCGCTAAATTTGTAAAATTCGAAGGAGGAAATTTTTTCTAATACATTCTACTTCCTGACTGAGGGACTTTTACACCACCTATTTGGGTTACTCGATGGAATTAACAATGCATCTCACGACTGCTGGTTCGCACAATCCGCAGATTTAAAAAAATATTTAACAAATTTATTTTGTGATTTCTATTGGTGAAAAAACATTTTTTTTTTAATCTGAGCTATGATTCCACCTTTTTAGCAAACAGCACCGACAAGAAAGAGTAAATAATAAACGAGTATCGTAATAAACAAAGATATAACAATAATTATGGTCATCGATAGACGGCCCAATAAAAGATCTGAATTAACAAAAATAGGCAACTTATATTTATTTACTTATTTATTGTTGTTGTATTTAGTTTGTAGAAATGAAGGTTTATTTTTTAATTAAATTTAAAAAATCTAATTTTAATAAATTGACAATTGAAATAAGTAAAAAATTAGATTTTTATTCATTCTCGTATTTTGCATATATTTGATACTCATTTACGTGATAGATTTAAAAAAAATATATATTGTATTATATGATGTAGGTACTTATGAACTAAATATATAAAAATATATCATATACGTGCAAAATACTAGAGTGATTAAAACTGACATGTTTTATTCACGATAGAGTAAGTAGGAGGGGTCAAAATATTATTATTGAGTTCTGCTAGTTAGCGTAAGGCGTTATTTAAATGTTGTAGGTGTTTCGGCGGTTAATGCCATTTTCAAACAGTGGATGAACTGCGTACGTACAATCGACTTATTTAAATGATTTTAGTTACCCCTTCCTCTATGGGTGGTTTCGATGAAACCGATGTATATTAATATTATGTTTCTCAGAGATACTACAGCTGCCGTAACATTTAAATAATGCTTTACGCAAACTAGCAGAAATCAATGATAATATTTATTTACTGATTCCTGGGTAAATTTGTAGAATTCCATAATCACATATGTGAAAATAAAACGCTTTTATTATACTCGTTTAATTTACTTTAGACGCGTTTTGTCTTGCAAAAGTATTATCAATCATGCTTAGGGCATTATCAGATCAAACGCGTCTCAAGTAACTTAAACGAGTAGAATAAAAAAAAACAAGTGTTTTATTTTCACATATCAGATAATTTATTATTCAGCGAGGTCGTAACCTTAGTATCTTTAATAACATATGTCGTGGCATTTCTCTAGCAATGAAAAGATCTCAATAACTCAAGATCGAAGCCTAACTTTGAATACAAAAATGAGATTGGTTAGCACTCTTATGTGCCTAATAGATGAATCCATGAAGTTGAGACATCAAGAGGATAGATGGTCTGGATATGCGGTGCTGGCACACCAAATTTCTCTAATACAAGCAGTTCGCGTTGTAGAAGCAGAATAGATGCGATGCTCAGTCATGACCGAGAGACATATTTTTAAACAATCTTAAAAAGTATAATCTTTAAGCAGAACATATATTTCTACGTGTTACTATTTTTTTTAAATCCCCACTAAAAAAATATCGGCAGAGTTAAAAGAAAAATTTATGCAAATTAACAGAAGTACGATCATCATACAAAAGGAAGAGATAGACTGAAACTGCCGTTCAGGAAAAAGGCTAAATCTCAGAAATAGGTAATGTACAGTGCAATGAAGATTTCTAATGAAATCTAAGAAAGGACATATGGACATATGGAAGGAATTAGGAACAGGAATAGAGAAATAGGAGTGGCTCAAAAACCAACAAAAAATTAATTATGGTCACTGGTCTTTTGATTTCACTGGTTGCACAACAAATAACAATATGAAACTGATTTCGGTACGCACGGTTACGAGAAACCGATCACACGAGAATAGCGTAATGTCAATTTTCACAAAGTCTGACGAACTCAATGGCAAGACGTCAACTACATAGTCCATCTTAACATTCCCACACGGCAGGACGATAACTTGTCAATTTAATAGTCTAACGCGCTTCAATAACAAACGTTAATTGAACTAGTCCAAAACCATAAACAACACATATGAGACTTCTGACAGGATCATCCTTCAGCATCTGAATCATATTCATTCTAAGAAAGAAGAAGAAACTACATAGATTCAACATTAAACTAAGCAAATATGTGTAAGACCAGTTATAGTGAAATTGAACATATTGATCTTGTTTATATTGCAGCATATAAATAAAATATTTTATTTATATGTTTTTATTTATTATCGTTCATAGAGTAACTTAAAAATCACTAAGAAAGCAATCTGAGTAAGATTGTTATCGCAGTATGTAGCAGATATATATGTGATATTTATTATATAAATGATTGTGAAATTCTTCTCATTTTTGAGTTGCCACACAAACTCTTCCGCCGTTGAATTTATATATGTGTCGACCACTATTTAGTGATGGCCGAATTTATTCTGCAGAGAAAATTGTTTCATAAAACATGAAAAACAAACAGTGCCTCCAAAATAATTCATTATATTTTCTTTATATTTCACCTTGTACACGTGTACATAGTAATTGTGTTTATGATTGAAATTTGAGAGAAAAAAAATATCAGAACATCCACTCAAAATAATTTAAATGAATTCCCGGAAACAATTTTTATTAAATTTGTACAGAATTCCAAGCGTATGAAATATTTTTCTACAAAATGTAAAACATTATTTTATTGTTAATAAAAGCATTTAGTTTACCGAGCGTGTGTGTATCGCAAAAAATTTTTTTTTAACATTTTAATACATATTTAACTATTTTACAAACAATTACATTATTCTCTATAATTCTGCCGATGATAGCTTTAATATGGAACAATGTCAAATAAATTAATACAAAGTCTGCCTTGAGACCTTGTAAGAGGTTTATAAAAAAGTAATTATAATATAAAACTTAGAATATGAGAATCACAAAAAATAATTTCACATTTAGATGAGTGTTTCTGAAAACCAGATTTATTTTTTGTCTCTCTCTGTCTGTTGTTGTGCAGCAGTTCATATAATTTGTTATTTCTGTGAAAACTTGTAAGACGGTCCTAATCCAATTTGATACTAATGTTTAACTATTGGGTTGAGGCGAAAATTGCATTAACGGTATTTATTTAAAAATGGCGTAAATGGTTGTTCTTTATCTTGAATCCTATTTTTTTATAGTTGCTTGTAAAAAGGACACATTCTACCTAACTTGACCAGTTTTAATTCAACTCAAACGTTTAACAGTCCCAAAAAAAAAATCATTTGAAAGACATTTACGACATTGCACAAATCGATAAAACTGTCAGTGCATGCTTTTGTCAACCGAGATAGATTAAAAGTATTCGGAGACGTATTCCTCTTAAGGCAGCCCGTCTACTTATAAATGCATTTGTGGTGTCACCTGTGGACTATTGTAATAGTATCTTTGCTGGCGTGTTAATGTTTCAGCTGGATAGATTACAATCCATTCTAAATGCGGCTGAACGGATAATATATAGAGTTTCCAAATTCTCTCATATAACATCCATTTTACATCAGCTACATTGGCTCCGATTTCCTGAAAGAGTTGAATTTAAATTGTGCTAGTTGATGTACAAGGCGACACACAACACAGTACCTCTGTATCTTCAAGAGCTTTGTATCCCAGACAAATTCTCAGGTCAGCCTCTACGTCAGCTGCAGGAAGGGTTGTAGAAGTCTGAATTTAGTGAAGTGGGCATTTGCGGTGGCAGGCCGCAAAGATAATTATAGAACTATAAACAGTTTATGTGTAAAGCGCCCGTGAGGTGAAAGTTTTTACCAAAATGGCGCTATACAAATGATCTATTATTATTATTGCATGTTGAATGAAATTAAAATAAGAAACAACACAACTGCCACGACTAAGAATATTTGCTCAGTGTATTGTGAAAGTATCATATCGACCCCTCAGAATAACAAGGTTCCATCTGACACTGACACAGTTCTGAGACAATGAGCTCAAAAGTGTTGATTGAATTTCAACATGTATTCATGTATATTTTGTTTTAAGTATGCGAATATGATCAGTTTTATGGTCTTAAGTAATTTTCAGTATTATTAATGAGAGAAATTAAAAATAAAATAAAACATTGTAAATTAACAATAATTAACCATAAATTTAAATAAATAACTGATGCAGTTATAACTTTCAGCTCTTGCTATTTCCTTTAATATCCATTATATTGAGTTGGTATGTATGGAAGAAATAAAGAATAATGCAATTAGAACCCATTTCATGCAATACCTCAAATTAACCCAGCATGTTAGTTGGAACCTTATTATTCTAAGGGGTCGATGTAATAAAAGCTCGAACGAATCGTAGTGGTTTAGTAAATTTTATTGGGGGAATTTATCAATGTTATTATTATTTATTTCGGAGAAAATAACCCCTACACTGGAAGTCCTATCGAAGTTGATAACAAACAACTCCGGGCCATGGTGGATGCAGACGTGGTAGACCCTAGTTATACTAAACTAACTTTTTAATGGGGGGTGGTTTCGAAATTCTACCTATTTATGAAAAAGCGTACTGAAATTTCTGGATGAGATCTTCTGCAAAAAGTAGAATTTCAATAGAAATTGACCTAATATTTTTAAGATTAGCAAAATCAACTTTGTGGTTAAAATCCATTATTTTAAATTGTTAACATTGTTTTATTAACCAATTAATGAATTAAAATACATCTACCGGTTTCGAAAAATATCAACTCGAAATTTTAATATAAGAAAGAGTTTTCAGAATTTTCTGTTCATTTATTAGAAAATGGTAATGGTATTGATAAAAATTTGGGATTGTCTATTTTGCATGTAAACGGTGTTGGTCATGAATTAAATAATTTGGAATCGTTGGAGATAAATAAAGCGTGTAAAACTAATAAAAAAATTATAAACAACCAATTAAATTTAACCATAAATCCCATTCTAAAAATTATTCTAGTAATTTGTAACAATTTAAGTTAGGTACTAGATAGATTCTGTTAAAGAAACAATAACATATGTTTTTGATTAGTTAATGACATCCTGAAGAAGAAAATGATATTTTTCGAAACCGGTAGATGTATTTCAATTAATTAAGTGGTTGATAAAACAAAGTTAACGATTTATAATAATGAAATTGACCTAATACGCCAATTTACGAGCTAGGGACGCATATTGTAATCTAAGCATTGCTTATCTAACACAGCAATGGACAGCTTGGACTGCTGACGTAAACAAATATATTTTCGGTCAGGCATGTACCGCAAAATATTAAATCCATAATGATGACCAATTTTAAGTGAAAATAACTTCGATGCCAACCCTCAGTCTACGTAAAACAAGGCAAAAATAATATATGTGCATAAATTTAGATTACTTATTAACTACCCTTATGGAGATAGTTTAGGATCAAATTATGGAACGATAATTTGGCCAAAATTTAAGTGCTGGATTGCCTAAATTTTAATGGGAATGGATAATGATTTGTTAGGAGAACACATTCTTATTGTGAAGTTGTAATTATTCAGAACAGATGGTCTGTGATATTTTAAATATTAATTATTAAATATATTAATTAGAAAGATATACATATAAAATCGAAAAATATTGTTGTTGCGCCACAGGGATTCGAACCTGGATCTCTTTCCTAACCGGGGAAGGTGCAACAATATTTTTCAATAAAATCGATTTTATATGTATATATTTCTAATTAGGTAATATATTTAAGATAATGATTTGGTTTAAATTTGAGTACTGATGCGACGCGGAACAAAACAGTCCGGACAATAATGGTCTTTGTAATGATTTTGTTATTGAACTGCAAACGTTCATGTCCATAAAATCGTAAAATTGTCCTTGATCAACAATTTAATGAATGTGATGCATGATAATGTGCAAATACAAATTAAATGTATTAATTAGAAATATATACATACAAAATCAATTTTATCGAAAAATATTCTTGTTGCTCCGGGGAATGTGCATTAACCGATTATGCTATAGCAAGAGAGTGCATTGACGACAAATGTTCGAATCTACATGTTACATTTTTCAAATTAATACTCTATCGTTTCATTATTTTTGAAAGCCATCTACTTTGTTTTTACACAGTGGATTGACGACAAATAAGATTCCGTAAAAACAAAGTAGATGGCTTTCAAATAATGGAACGATTCATGTATTAATTTGAAAAGTGTAATATATAGATTCGTAAATTTATCGTTAGTCCACTGTATTGGTATAGCATAATCGGATAATGCACATTCCCCGGATTGGAAGAGATCCAGGTTCGAATCCCGGTAGCGACAACAATATTTTTCGATAAAATTGATTATATATATCGAATTAATACATTTAATTAGTATTTAAAATATCACACACCGTCTGTTCTGAATAATTACAATTTCACAATAAGAATGTCTTCTCCTTAATAATTTGTATAGCGCCATTGTCGTAATAAAAACTTTCACCTCATGGACGCTGACGTTAATGTTGATGTTTGTCAATTTAGACAAAAATTCACTGCCTGTCCGGACTGTATTCACAGCAAATGTTTTACAATGTTTGAGTAAGATGGCAATGTAAACATAACTTTTTTAATAATGAATAAAACATATAATAAAAATATTATGTGGTGTGTTCGTATAACCGCCGGCATCCTTTGTCATCGTCCATATTTAACGTGTCACATGTTTAAGTTTAATAATACTACAGAGATTTGTACATTAGGGGCCTACAACTGAACTACATACTTAAGTTGGACTAGGATATTTCAAGCAATGGCCAACAAGCAAAATAAATAACAAATAGGAAGATAATACGATTATAATCAAATAATCCTTTTCCATCAGGTATACACGTATGTGTGAATGAAAATGTTCTTTTATTCTAATATTTATGTTCCTCGATGTTTTGCCTATATAGAAAGATGGAAAATCGTTGCACTTAAATTTCTTCTTTGTCTTTACAATTAGTTAAAAGTTTTCCTAAATTATTATCACTGTAGAAATTGTCCTGAAGAAGGTTGTGTCCAACTGAAACTAGTAGTAGTTGACTTTAGTATATTTGCATAATAAAGCGGTTTAAAACTAAAACATTATTTAATTTAATTGTACTATTAAAATATTTACATTACTGTACTTACACGTAACATTAAAAAAAAAAAAAAATGAAAATAAACAGCAATGAAATTTGTATTTTCATCATACAAAATTGTCGCAATTGTCGAGATGGCGTTCGCAATTCTAGGTCGAAAATGAAGCGCTTTCAATTATCATTCGCGGCGCATCGCGGTGATTCATCGTGTTTGCAAAAAATCGACGAAACTCGTTGCATTTAAATTTTATGAAATTGTTGAATTCAATCACGTTTCTTGTGAATCAGACGTAAGGACGAAGAAGAAGTTAGGTTTACAATATGTTCATTCAGTCGCCATTTACATCTGCTCGCGCCTGCGTCACGTTCACGCTCCGGCTCCAATCGGGTCTTGAATATCAAACGGTGTCATTTAACATCAAAAGTGGCTTGAAAAATTAATGCGTAATTTTTTAAAAATAACATTTTTACACATATTATTAATATTTTTTCACGGCCGTGTTGAGATTTCTCCGTCCTTTGTTATTATTTTTTAAGTGATAAAAAAGTGTATTTAAATAATGCTGTAAAGTTAATGTGACGAAGAGTAAAGTTTTCCCAAAAAGTGCTAACACTTTTTGAACAAACGCGGCCGCTGTGCGCTGATACTGACAGTGACGAATTTCTGAAGAAAAATATCGTTTTAAATTAATGCAAACATAAAGGGTAGGTACTGGGTACTCGGTGAAAGAAACGAAATGCTTTGTAAGTAGGTACTGTCCGTTGAAAGTAATTCTTTCGTGGATTTTTATTAATTATTTCAAATAGAATTTTTTATTCCGTATGTTTAATGAGACTTATTTTTAAGTAATTCTTATTTATTTTACGCCATTTCAATGTTCTTTTGAAGAACATAATTATTTAAATAAAAGTATTATGCTACAGATAAGAGATATATGTATGTACATACCCTACATACTTTGACTGATTTAAACCAAATGTTATGCGTAATAGTTTATTTTTAGAATCTTTAACAAAATATATTGTAGATGCCATCCGTTCTAAATTTTGTATCTTTGGAACCTGAGTAAAACAATAGTATCATTTGCCGTCCATATGTATACCCCACCCCCTCCCCATGATATAAACATGTACTATATTGAATACTATCTGTAATTATTCAGAACATAGGTCAGTGATATTTTAAATATGAATTAAATATATTAATTATAAAGATATACATATAAAATCAATTTTATCGAAAAATACTGTTGTTGCGCCACCGGGATTCGAACCTGGATCTCTTTCCTAACCGGGGAAGGTGCTTTATCCAATATTTATAATTAATATATTTAATTCATATTTAAAATATCACAGACCTATGTTCTGAATAATTACAACTTCACAGTAAGAATGTGTTCTCCTTAAAATAGTAAAGTTGTATCATTGTGTCCAAAAATTTAATAAAAATGAATTGATAATTCTGGCGTCTGCTATCAGTTTACTCAAAGGTATTTGAGATTCTGTAAAAATAAGGTAGATGGCTCTGTCAAATGATGGAACAATTAAAATGTATTAATATCAAAAAGGTAACATATAGGGTCGAAAATTGTCGCTAAAAATAGTGTCGCTGTAGCTTAGTTAGATAAAGCACCTTCCCCGGTTAGGAAAGAGATCCAGGTTCAAATCCCTGTGGCGCAACAATAGTATTTTTCGATAAAATTGATTTTATATGTATATCTTTATAATTAATATATTTAATTCATATTTAAAATACTATCTGTATCAAAAGTTTATCAATTTCTCTCTAGGACCCTGAGGAAAATATAATTAGCTCACTCCCCGGACATCTCACCATCATTTAGCGTACATCATTAGGAGCTGCTATTTTTTAATTAATAATCTGGTTAAATATATTTGTTTCCTGGTATTTTTCTGACATAAAGACTCTTTTCCAAGATATGAATCAAAGAATATTTCTCGTATTTTAAATATAAAACACATTTTTATTTTCCTCGGCCTTATCCGCATTCACTCCATTATTCACACTAAAAAAGCTTTCATACTTTAACCGTGAAATCTTTCGTCAATTTTCAAATTTCTGTACAAAACGTCACCATTACGCGTCGCATATTTTCCACCCCCGGTAGCCGTCGCTCGCTTCTTAAAATATGGTTGCCGCGTGCTGCCAATTGTCAAAATTAATAAAATCCATACACTTTTTACCCACTCTTTCAAAAAGTCTTTTAAATTTATTACTATGACATTACTCAAAAAGTACACAAGCCCGGATGTCATTGGTGATTATGTTTTGACATGGTTCGTAACACAAAACGGTGGTTCGTGTCACCGGTGCTGAAGTGATTCATTTTTGACCAAAAATGTAATTTATTTCATGTCATGCAGTATTGTATGAGTGAATAATTTTTCATTTTTAGATAAATTTCGGTAAAAATACTGCATGTTTCAGAGTCCCATGACGAACAATTTCAATATATTATATATTAAGGAGAACACATTCTTATTATGAAGTTGTAATTATTCAGAACATATGTCTGTGATATTTTAAATACTAATTAAATGTATTAATTAGAAAGATATAAATATAAAATCAATTTTATCGAAAAATATTCTAGTTGCGCTACAGGGATTCGAACCTGGATCTCTTTTCTAAACCGGGGATGGTGCATTATTCAACTATGCTACAGTATGTACTTTTGACGATAAATTTTAGAACTTATATGTTACACTTTTCAAATTAATACATCTATTGTTCCATAATTTGAACGCCATCTACTTTGTTTATACGGAATCTCAAATACCTTTGAGTAAACCGATAGCAGACGCGAGAATTAACAATTATTTTTTTAATAAATATATATATATAGTATAATGATTTTGAGGACACGATAATTCCTGTAGTTATTATTAGATTTCTGAAATAACTACGGGACTAATCAAATTTTTCCGTAAAATAAGCTAGGTTCGTTAATTAGCCTGAACTGTCGTGAAATAAAAGACTGTGCCAAATATTACTTCGACCTTTTCAGGTTTTGAGTTCAAACACCTACAATTTCAGAAAAACTTGTAAATCTCTTTTATGCTCAAATATAAACTTATTAAGTTTAAAAAATCTTTTCAATTGTCATAATAATAGATTCATCAAACGTAAGCATGTTTAACTATCTACGTTTATTTCATTTTAAAACTAAACCAAATAAATTTTTACCATGGTAAGTTTTTATTATAGTAACTTTTTACGCCTGTGGTAAAAATCGATTTTGGGTTATTGGTACGTCAAATTTACTACTGTCAAAGACAATCTCATCTCTCAGTGTGGCAGGATGAATGAATAATCATGAAACATGTTTCATTTTATGCTTTATCTGTGGCTTTATTCGCCCTGCGTTCGAGACTTGTCACTTCGTTTGCGATATTTGCATCATCGGATAAACTCTCATCACTAAAATAGCGGAATACTAAATGATTAATTGTCGTATATTGCAATTTTCAAAATATTATTCTGACAGATGACTTTTGAAACAGCTGTGAAGTGTCCGCCATATTTAACCATCGATTTACATTTTTATTATCGGATATCGGAGTGTAAAATTTGTTTACTATTGAATGTACTTTCGAGAAGTAAATATTTCTTATCAACAATCGAAAATCTCGTCTTTGAAAAAACTTTTGTAACTTTTTTTACCATATTAAAAAGTTACCAATGATCTCACAATTGGCCCTAAGTCAAGATTTAATATTTTGAAAATCACCTTTCACGAAAATTTTGATCTGATCTGAAATTGATATGATCTCAATAAGTTGTTGTTTGTTTGCGGAAAGAAAAATATATGAAATTGTATTAATAATGCGATGAAAAATATCTTCAAAAAAATACGTAAATAATTAGAAAAAACTATGATTTTATTGGGTGACAGTTGACAGTTTTTTTTTCCGATTCTTTTATTCTAAACTGCGTTTTCAGTTATTTTTAAAATGGATCTGGGATGATTTCACGAAGTATTTTCTCTTTTATTATGAAACTAGTTACGTACGAACGTGAGTTTTTAATTAAACTACCATTTGGTATTTTTATACTTTAATATCAAACTATATTTTTACTCTACGTCGTTGATACTACTGTAAGTCGTATATCAAATAAAACTAGTTATGTTTATTCAAGCAAAAGTTTCCAAATTATATCGTATACTTAATATCAGTATGAGTATACTAATCTTAAATATTCGACGTTTTTATTTGATGTAAACATAAAAAAAATTGATACTTATAAATCAAAAACACATTTTTTTGACTTATGACATATTACATTTTGAAATTGTTTTTTTATATTTTTATACAGCGATTAATTTATTAAAAAATTGTACGGCACAAGTGATATGGAGTACATATATGTACCTACTTAGATATGTACGTAATATCTACATATTTACTTTAAATAAATAATTTTATTTGAGAGTGAATTTTTCCTGTTACTGTTTATTGTTTGAAAAACTGTAATAGTTTAATTAAGTAAATTTCTACATGTCCTTGGGATTGTATAGTTGTGTGTGTGATCGTGTGTGTATGCCACACCGCCGGCGCGTGTGTGCGAGGTTATAAAGGGCGGCGCGTTGCAGGGCGCGGCTCTCTCTTTGCGTATCCATCAGCTTTATTGTTTGACTTATATTAGTGATATATCTTGTACTAAATTGTATCGTATTGTAATAAACATGTAATTGTTACAAATACTACTTCTAGAACCTTCACAATACTAGGTGAACACTGAAGACGTACTTAGAAGACAAGTGCGTAGTAGCTAGTAAGTTAGTAAGTTAGTTGTGTGAATAAAATTACAATCACACGTTATGTCAAATAACAAACTATATTATCAACATCTTAGTCCGCAGATCATAAAATTGTAATTCTCTTTAGTACATAGTTATACAGCACAACGGTAGGTACACGCGCAAGGAAACCATACCTACCGTAGAGAGGATAGAGCGCCACACTCTTCTGTACCAACAAACAATTCTCGCCTCGTCTACATTCATACATCTCATAAAAGCTCGTTGATTATTGAGGCTTTTAACAGGATCACATTACAGTATCTGGTTTGACTGATTATGCCAAGTTTTTCGCGGACGTCCTCTATTTCTGGTGCCATAAATACTTGCGTCATATTTCTTACTATTCTCTTCTCATTCATCCATTCCATATGACCAAACTACCTAGATGATCCTTTCTTAATCTTACTCACTATACTAGAATCAGCTTTACATTGTTTCCTTATTTCTTTATTCATAAATGTATCTGTCACATATTATATGCCTAAGTGATCTCGTTTCCCCTGTATTCAGACCAGTACTCCAGATCAGAATTCGACCCTGAATCTCTTTCAATCTGGGGATTAACCGATTATAACCCTTAACCGAGCATAATCTGTTAATGCGCGTTTCCCGGATTAAAAAAGATTCAAGTTCGAATCCCGGTAGCAACAACAATATTTTTCGATAAAATTGATTTTATATATATATATATATATATACTTATATATTATATATATAAGTATTATACTTAATTAAAGTATTATATATTTTATATGTATATCTTTCTAATTAATGCATTTAATTGGTATTTCAAAGATATTGTTATATTCAAAGCGCCGTCCACTTTGTTTCCTGCAGTCACCCGCCTTTCGATATCTTTCTCAGCTTTTCTATTTCTATCAAACAAACATTAATTACTTTAATTAGGTATAATATTTTAACATGCATAGTATATGTTATGTAGCCGATGTGATTTTTGAGTCAAAATCGGTTTGATTGACATAATTGACATCATCCCACAGTATTTTATCTTCAGTAATGTTATTTAAAATGCGTCAATATATAATGTGACAATATACTATGACCAATTTGTGTACCTATTTTATTTATTATTTCTTGGTATTAAATTTGTTATATTTATATTTGCCATTTATGAAAGAATAATTGGAAACCAAATAGATACAGGAAGGCTTCGCTGTTAAACCACACTCCACCCTTAAGTGACGGCCATTCTTGTTTGGGAAAAATTAACCCCTCTCGTCCGCTGGATGAGTTAGGGGAGGGTGTTGAAAGCTTCGATCCCCGAGGGAAGTTTAAACAGTATTGTATCAACAAAGAGAATGAAACACATTCCTACTTTATGGATATTAATTATCTCAGAGATATATTATATTATTATTTGTATTACATATTTTACACGAGAGATAAGGTATCCCAGAAAATGAACGTTTCTTAATTTATTAATATATTCGGGATTTAATTAATTTGTTAATCTACTTAATGTAACAATTTGATAAAATGTTTAGTCAGTAAGAATATTATAATCGTGGTTCGCAATTTTATGGCCGCCCCGGGCCGTCTGCTGCGTATGTATCCAATTTGTTACGTGTTGAATTTGTTCGCAAGTTGAACAAACTTAGCCTGGCGTCCAAAATTCCAGCATTTTCTGTAATAACCACCACTGTTAAAAATAATCGCTCACTTATTGAACTAATTGTAGTTACACTGAAGAGCACACTTGTTAAAAAATACCATACGTGACTACTGTAAACATTACCGAAAGAGTGGGTCCTGCACGCCAATAAGCGGCAGACACTGAACTAACTGCACGTGCTGCTGCTAAATTTGCAACTCCGGCACAATTTAGAATTTTATACTTATTTAAATAAATTTAAACAGTTGGACATGGAAGTTCGTGTCTTTGAAAGTTCACATGTTGAATATTGGCACGTATAGGTTTAGTTTACTGTATCCCGTTAGACAGAATTGTCTATTAATCCGAGACATATGCCCTTACGGACTTTTTTGTAGAACTATTAAACTCTAATGGTACGTATTAAGATTTGTCTTGTAGATTCGTATAGAAAGTCCGTAAAAGATAAAATGGGGTTGAGGGCGAAGCGAGCATTCAGTGCCGCGTATATTTTACAAGCAGAGTAGAAAAACGCAATCGGTACAGTTCAGTTTTTACCGACAAATCTCTTAAATTAGATATTATTCGTACACATCTATGCATATACCAGAAATGTAATTTTTGATGTCTCTCTTATTTTATATGTTGGTTAAAAATCTTCCTAGAAAAAAATCTAAAATCATGAAAAAAAATACTGTTTAGCCGTTCTCAAGTTTTAAAGTAATAAACAGACATATTATGTTGTCTTTTGTATTTTTAAAAATCCATAAAAATATTACGTCCATCTTTCTCTAACTTTCTAGACGTCTAGGACACAGTGTTATTATGGTGCTCGATTAAACGGTCAGGCATCTCTAGGTTATCTATAGTGTCTATGGTATACCATTGAATTAAGTACTTTCCGAAATGTCAAAATAACAATTTTTACACCGCGTATTTCACTTTTTTTACAAATTGAGATTAATTTATCGTTTGGTTTGTATTTTCGCGCAAATTTTGTAAAAAACAAAAATCAGCACTTGCGTCAGTTCCAAGTAAGTATAAAAAATGTAAATTAAATAAGAACAGAGTAATACTGAAAGTAATGTAGTTTTTTAGTTCTCCTGAAAAGTTAAAAAAAATACTGTATTAGTACTTATTTTAACCAAAAACTTATATTTTTAGTCGAAACTCGAGAATGGAAAGACGTCGTTTGCGTGATTTGTGCAACCCGATGGAAATTCCAAATGGGCAATTTTTACAACTATACCGCCTTGATAAGGTACAACTATACCGCACAAATCACGCAAACGACGTCTTTCCATTCTCGAGTTTCGACTAAAAATATAAGTTTTTGGTTAAAATAAGTACTAATACAGTATTCAAAGTTCACAGAAAAAGGTTTGTTCATAAATTACCTATTGATTTCCTCATCCGCAGCGCCGTAGTGAAGAATCACGGCCAATCCTGTTGCCATTTTTATGTTTTGACAGATTATGGTACGTTTATCTCCCTCACTCTCTCCCTCTCTCTCATTCAAATATAACACGGACGTTAATTTACGTACTGTATATTTTTGAGTGTTGGTGTAACAATCACCTTCATTTCAATATTGCAATTTTGAGAATAGGCCTGATATTATTGGCTATCCGCGAATACAGATAGATTCTATTGAGACCCTGACAGCGCAGCGGTCATCAATGACCGCGAAGCCGATTGCTTATTTGCTAGTATTATTAATTCTATCTAATATATATATATATTTGAGATTCCTAGCTAAATCATTCCCGGCAATTTTCTTACATGGAAAAATTTATTGTGGATTAGTTACGTTGTGTGAGGCGAATGGTTGATGTTGAAAAAATATCGTAATATAAAATCTTTTCTTCCCAAACTTGTTTATGATGATATTTACGTGTAAAAGTTATATTACGTTTTGATTGGGATATATGAACGCAAAAAATAACTTTCATTTCTCTCAAGATTTTTATATCACGTATCTTATTAAGACAACATAATAATGTATAAATCTACGAATACGTCAAGAGAAATAATATTTCATGGATAGAGAATAAAGAAAAAAATCAAGACAGTTTACTTTCACAAAAATCAGATCTGGCTGTAATAATATGGAAATATATTTTTATTAAAATTATAATAAATTTACGTTTAATCTTTAACATATCGTTGTATAATATTGTATAACTAATTTGTATTCTATACTGAATACGGCAGCACGGATAATATATTGAATGTCAAAATTCTGGCACACAATAAGCTTTATGCGTTAACTACATTGACTCTGTTTCCCCGAATGAGTAGAATTTTAATTTTGGTGGTTGTGTACAAGGCGACACATAACATTATGCCTTTGTAGAGCTTTGCATACCTGCATCCATTATACATGTCAGAATTAGATGTCAAACTTTCAGGTCACCAGAGTTGTACCACCGATCATCGGGTGCGATGTATCGGGGGCTAGAGTCTCAATACTCGAGTATACTAATATAATTAGAAAGATATACCATACATACAGATAAACTGAATTTATTGAAAAAAAAATTTTGCTGCCACCAGGTTTTGAACCAGGATCTGCGATAAACCAATTACACTATGTCAGTCTCGTAACTAAACGACAAATTTTCAAACTTATATGTTGCAGATATTTCAAATTAATACGTCTTACATTCCATTTATTTAAAAGCTATCACCTTTTTTTTACGATTTTATATGTATATCTTTTTAATTGATACATTTAATTTGAATTAAGAATTTCGTTTCATTCAATAACTAGAATATCAGCAATGATGGATGCTGCGCACAAGCATAGACGCCGGAAGAATTCAGTATACGGAAGGAATAGGCACTCACCATAATCCGGATTCTGTAGACATCTCCAAAATGTGGACTGTATATTTTAAACTCACTATTTCGCTAAAGGTTCCGACACAGTATAGACGCGATGTCGCTAATTAGTATAATATTGTAAACTTGTACCGTATACGTATAGCACTGGCTCAAGGTCGTTCCATATGTTATTATAATTGTATTAAAAATGTATAATGTATTAAAAATGTATGGCGCTATTCTGTACATTCTTTAAAATCTCGCGTAAGTGATGTTGTTTTATGACTCATTTTATCAACATTATGATGCCTTGTGAGCTACCTAGCTGTTGGTAACTGGTCATTAAACTCAGCTTTTATCGTACCTATACTGAAGGGTGAATTGATTTCTCACTAGTACGGGGATCCTTCCTATTCCGGGATATTTCTTGAATCCTTTGAGTGGCATCTTATGTAGTTAGATAGAAAAGAGGTTATCGATGTACTTGAACAGAAATTTGTGTTTTGTTTTACAAGTACTTTTAGGACTTTTTTTAATAATATAAACATCATAAATGGTAAACTTAAGTACCTATGTCCGAAAATTTGTAACGAAAATCATTTCACAATATTTTGAGTATGTCCAAATCTTTACAGGAATTAATTACTGGGGGATTGTCATCAAAATATAGATGTCTCACAGAGATACAGCTATTATTTTTACATGGGAAGTATGGAAGTCTTGGGAAGTCAAATTTTTGCAAGCTGTATATATATTAACATGTTGAAACATTTCAATTATTTATTACCAACTATGCTGTCGCCATCTATGAATTTTTTTGAAAATTTAATAATGTCGCTGAAACAATTTTTTTTTTCATACGTATTCTAGTATATGTTAATAATTCGAATGAATTTTATATATACACATAATATATATACAACTTGCAAAAATTTGATAGATGTGGTAGCATGGGTAAATAAGTAAACGTTACATTGTATAAAGTGTAGTAAGCCCTGTAATGCCCGAAACTTCCGTACTTCCTATGTAAAAATAATAGCTTCGTCTCTATGAGACATTTATATCTTGAAAATCATTTCATCATTTAAAGTGGAAGTTTAAGCTGTAGCTTTTTACCCGTCCTAAGACGGTCGTGCTGCATTAATCTATAAAAGTGCATTTAAAAATAATATAATTATGATAATAATTAAAAATAATTCCAAAGTAAATTTATAATATTTAATCTTCTTCTGTTGATATACGTCCAGTGTTGAATAAAGGCGGCTCTTTTTTACAGTTTTTTTTTATTATTAAGGCTCATGCCCTTTTTGGTTTCAATTTTGACTTGCCGGATATCTAACCGCCGCGTCTTAGGATGGCTATTTTGTACTCCATTAAGTTATGTTTATATTTAAACGATATTAATATATTGTTTTTTTTAGGTATAATAAAACCATACAATTCAAAGGTATTCTGAAGGTTCTGTGTAACAGAATTTAGCTAAAGAGAATGATTAAAAAATTTCGAGTGTTTCTGAAATTTGTAGCGTATCTTTCTTACAATAATTATCTGCTAGTTAGTTGTATAATTGTAACACATTTTTTTCTAAGCAATTTCCAAACCCCCACACTCAAGAACATTTCTCGGGGATAGTTGTGGCAATATTCATGTGAAAATATATAGGTGGACTTTTTAAATATAAATAAAGATTTAGTGAAAATACAAATAACAGACGACGTTCTGAAGCGACTGGCGACTGGATAAAAGTGCCCCTGCCTAATAATAAAGTTCCACTATAATTTGGTGTGACTTCCACGAAGGCAGTTAGGTACACCGCTGGTGCATAACACTTTATCGTTCCGCTTTGAAAATTCCACACTCCGATCACGTACAGTGGAACACGTACTCTGAAGTTCCAGTAAATCCATGGCAACTGCAATCAAATATGTATCTAATAATTTGCTTCGAAGGGAATATTATTCCAACGCTGCTACATATTTTTATTAACTGTTATTTTGTAAAGTATTAATTATTGTAGGGTGGCAATTTAAATAATTAGACAAAATACTTTGTTTAAAACACTATTTATTGATTATTCTACATGTTTCGATACCTATGGTAGCTTCTTCAGGAAAAAATGTATACTGAAATTAAAAATACAAGCATACATAACGTGAGATGCCTAAATATTCAGAATTTTCTAATAATCTTTTGGAAACAAACCATTATTTTGATATTAACAAAGGTTTAGTAATAATACATACAAATACTAAGGAATTTGTGCCATTAATAAAGTTAAAACTTTATTTTATAGAAAAAAGTACAATAATATTATAGAATAGAAAATATTATATTACAAGTCAATACCATTGTCGTTCAAAAATTTTACTATTATATAGATTAAATGTGGCGTGCTAAGGGAAAAAAGATGACACAAGTTAACCGGGAGTTGAAAATTACCATTGACGAGATTACTGTAAAAAAAAAAAACTTATGTTCCGCAATGGACAGGCAAAAAAGATATGGTCAAGGGTTTCCTCCTCGGCACCACACTCACACATTGGGGAATCTATTAAGTTCAATCTGAATAAATGTGAGGCTACCTATCAATGCCCAATTCTCATTCTAGAGATATTTGATATTATTATTTTGGAGACTTTTCTTTTGGAGAACCAGGGGGTGCGTAGAATAGATATTTGAATTATTTTAAGCCGATTACCGTTATGATTATTTGGATCCATCCATTGTGCTGTCCAAACAGAATTCGTACTTTTTTTAACCATATTAAGTCTGCCATATATCGTGATATGGAATTGATGGGAAAAACTCCGGAAAGAATGGCCTCCTTGGCCAGTTTATCAGCACATTCATTTCCATGAATTTCCGTAAGTGCAGGAATCCAAACGAATGACACCTGTCAAATTAAATCATCAAAAAGAAGCAAAAGCAAGTGTCAATACATAGGAAAAAGATTTTATTGAGCCATCAGTGATTAATAAATTCGATTACGCCTTTTATTATAAATTTGAATAATAATAAAATATAAAAAATGTTTGTATATTTTGTAATATAAGTAATTATTTTGATTTGAATATTTTTGGATCTTGGAACGAATTAATCGAGTTTCCTTTGTTTATTATTATGGAAATTTTCTTCGGCATATGAGTGGTTTGAGATACGAACTCGTTTACGGAGTGAATAATCCTCGTAAGTCGAGGTTCCACTATAATACATATGCGCAGTAGTGTTTGGACTTTGTCCGTCTCACTAGATGTAATATAAACATGTATGTGCTGTGTGTTCCATGGTCATATTATGCACAGGAATTCTGCCAGAACCTATTTATGAATCACGCCCCCGACGTCACCTGCCAAGTAGATGTTCTAGAATTCTATGCAGCGAGAAGACCAGTAAATATATTGATTTATCAACACCGTTTCATGAGTCTAATATCCTTGCCTTTGTTGTGCAGAAATGCGAGAAAAAATCCATTTATCGACGTACTTCGTGGTGCAAAATGATTATTTAAGTAAACTAAATATTGTACTGCACATATTAAACAATATATATATATTAAATAACTAAATATTGTGAAGTTGTAATTATTCAGAACATAGGTCTGTGATATTTTAAATATGAATTAAATATATTAATTATAAAGATATACATATAAAATCAATTTTATCGAAAAATATTGTTGTTGCTAAAAATAATGCCGCTGTAGCTTAGTTGGATAAAGCACCTCCCCCGGTTAGGGAAGAGATCCAGGTTCGAATCCCGGTAGCGCAACAACAATATTTTTCGATAAAATTGATTTTATATGTATATCTTTATAATTAATATATTTAATTCATATTGCATATATATTATTTTCATTATGATTATAGTTAGAAAGGTGCAGTCACTCTCAACAAGAAATGTAAATCACAAGTCAGTTGTCTTTTACAATTGCCGTGTGCCTTTTGAAACTACAGTCACGACAGAAATGCTTGCTGGATGTGTTCGGTGATAGGGCCGTAGGGTTAACGTGAATTTAGACATTCCAACGCGTCATTATGCCCTCTTTTGTTCGTCGCACTCCGTCGGTATGATGTCACCGTTGCTAAACATCTCGGATATCATCGTGCTATCGTATATAATACTCGCCGTTCCCGCATCTAACTGAAAACTACTGGTAGATGGCATATCTGCGGCGACACAAGGCGCTGTAGTACCAGCGAAGCGTATTGTCTCGATTGCACTCTCTTTAATCCTAGCCCATTCTTCCGTGGTATCATTAAATTCGTCTCGATTTTGGGTTGAACTTATTTGCCAACTTTTCACTTAAACCTAACTAACTTTGTCTATCATCTTGTATTTGTACTTTATTTATATTGTACGCACAGACGAGTTTATAATCTATTGTTTAATACTTGTTTCGTTCTGATCAAATTTACAATTCACAACCCACGGCATCCTGAAGTTGATTGAGTGCGCTAATTCGTGCCGCTCACGTAACATATTTGAATTATTTAATCAATTTGTTACAATTTTTATTATCTTTTATTTGTTGCCTCTATAATAAAAGGCCTTCTTGTTACGTCGCGTAGAACCGAAAAGAAAGTGTAAGCCGTAAGAGGGCATTAACGGTCCTAGAAGTCCATCGAAAACAGGAAACTGTGAAAAGGATCGCAAAACCTTTCGCTTTCAGGAAATTAGTACAATAAAAGAAGTACTTATCGCTGTATAATATTTTAAATGACACCATTATATACTATGTGTATATACGCAAGTTTTTATATTAATTTACATTTCAACGAAGATAAGATATCTCCTCCCAATAAAATTTCGTATTATTACGAAATTCACCGATAACTAGTGATGAGCTAAACGTTATTGTGACTGTGATTGTGCAGTTGGTATTTCTTTTATAACGATGATTGGTAACTGATATTTTACTGTTAGAGGTTTAGTTTCCACTACATCAGTGATTGCTCGCCGAATTACGAATAATCAGTTAATAATCATAATTACAATCATACACAAATTTCACAATCACAATAATGGTTTAGCTCATCACTACCGGTAACTAGACTCACAAAAATTGAGATTATTTCATACAATTTTAAACCATATTGTATGTAATACCTCATTATCCTTCTGTGTATCATACAGAAAAATTTAAAAAGAAACCGATACATAATATTAGTGAATTTTACGAATCAGGCAAATATGTGACCTCATTAATCTGGAGAGTTATATTTTACAAATAAAAATCACAAATTTATATAAATAGTAGATAAATATTAAAATTGCTTACTTGCTACATATTTCACTGCGGGTAACATTTTTAAATATAAAATATAATATTTATATTATACTTTGATATAATTCATGTACAAATAATAGAGTGTTTACAATCCATCCTAGGATGAGCGCAAATGACGTAGGATGCGACGGTTTGTGTGAAAAAATTTAATATTTAAATTTTCAAATTATTTTATTGATTATTAATTTTAGAATAAATATGTAACGTATCCGCATATCAAAAGAAGTGGACACTTCACTGAAATGGAATATATACAGATATATAGAAAATATATATGGAAAAAATGGAAAATATATATATGGAATATATGTATTTCACGCGTATTCTAGCACGTTTTAAATACTAGTAAGAATACAATTGTAGGGCAAAAATTTGGTATACACGCAGATTTTGAAATGAAACGTTTTTACCTACATAGTAGTAAATTTAACAGGTCTCCAAAGACATCGTCTCGCGGATTTGAATCGAAAATAATATCATTTTGGATCAACATTCAGATAAATAAAAAAAAAACGCCTTAAAATGTTTCATATAAAGACTGCCTTCTTTTAAAAACTGCACGTCGCTTACGACATTGTAACGTTGTGAAATATATCAAATCTATTTCTTTATTCTTTAAATAATTAAACCAAAATTTCCGCAGGAATGGCGAACATTTTTACTCGAGTATCCGACGGCGCTTTTTACGTTTCACCTTCGAACTTCACATTTCATAGAATATTTTATGTGGGGATAAAAGGGACAAACATCTGGTTGTTATCCATGTGTCGAAAGTAATGATGAGATAAATCATTATTTTAACTGTGAGATTTTATGTTCGATTGTATCTTATTATTCGTGTTAATTGTATTTGTAATTATTTGTAACTAGTGATTCAGTAAATAATCAATTATGCACTAGCAACTAAATTTCGGGTAAACAAATCATACAATTAAACACACAATGATCCTGCTTCCTGCAGATACGTTAAAAAGAGGAAAATAATTTACCGAGATTACCGGTACTTAGAAATTTATTTACCGGTAATTATGTAATAGAATTTAGCAATATCTTCCGATTACCGGTTTACCGAAAGCTATTATTATCGTATCTGCCCTAATGCACTGCATTGGCATAGTTAGTCACAATCATAGTTTAGTTCATCATTTGTTGAAAGAATTTCTATCTAATTTTTAGTAAACTCTTTCTCATGCTCTGTATAAAAAAATTGTTTATGGTCGAATAAAGTTATTTGGATCCAAACAATCACAACGGTAATCGGGTTAAAATAATCCAAAGATCTATTCCCCGCACCTCCTTGGTTCTCCAACAGGAAAATCTCTAAAAGAACAGTATCAAATATCTCTAGAATGAGAATTGGGCATTGCCAGGTAGCCTTACATTTATTCAGATTGAACTTAATATTAAAGATTCCCCAATGTGTGAGTATGGTGCCGAGGAGGAAACCCATGACCATGTCTTTTTTGCCTGTCCATTGCGGATCACAGGTTTTTTTTACAATAATCTGATCAATGGTAATTTTCAACTCCCGATTAGCTTGTGTCATCTTCTTTCCCTTAACTCGCCACATTTAAGCTATATAATAGCAAATTTCTTGAAAGTCAATGGTATTAACTTGTAACGCTATATTCCCTATTCTATAATATTGTTGTACTGCTTTAACTTTTTTAATGGCACAAATCACTCTTGAAGAGTGGATTGCATGTTTAAAAGAAGAAGAAGAAGGATAAAGTAATTATACAAACATGAACATATTGATGTGACGGTTATTCGATAAAAATATCGTAAATCAATATTTATTAATTACGGACGTCACCTAGAGTGACGACCGTATAATTACATATAAATGAAAGTCATTCTTTGTGGCAAACGCTAAATTTATGGGCAAATTAAAAAGTTTATTAAATGCATTTTCGTAATCGCTACATTTTATTTTTTATCTATTTTATAGAAACCGCAAATTAATTTTAGCCACGTCAAATAAAATAGCTTCGAAAAACAAAATGAATTTATTGTTTGTATTAAACGAGCTTGAGAATTTGCTCTCAAGTGGCTAGCTACCGCAAATCAAGAAGAGTGAAGAAATTTCCTTCTCTCGTAGAAGGGAATGTAATGTTGGGGTAAGGAATTCTCGTCAAACTACCCCACTTGGTAAATATTAGTCTGATGGGGTTGGTCTGGCGGAGGAGGGTTTCAAAGGAGGAAATTGGTCGCGTGATGATACGCCGAGAATATCCGATAATTTATTTTCTCGGAAAACTGAGGCACAAATAGATTTACCAGAACTATTTTCGTGTCAATATGGTCAAGTGGGCGAAGTGAACTTCGCATTGGACAAGGATTTTATTACAGAAATACAAATGTTTGATGTCGTCAAACTATTATTATAGCGTAGGTATTTTGTACGTTCAGGGTGAAATAATATTTACAATACAGTGTTAATATATACGTTGTATTTATGTAATTTGCAAAACCCACCCTTATAATCGTGGTAAATGAGGGTGAAAATGTATCCGAGCATAGCATGCGGTTTGTGCGGGGTTGCAAATTTCAACATCGTACATTATTCAGCGAAGTTGGTTTACGATATTGATCATTTACATTTGGATAATTATAATGACACGATGAGTATATTATTCAATGAGCCTGAAACTGAGATAATAGCATTTGAATTATATTATTTAGGTTCGTTGGTCTAGTGGTCAACGCACTCGCTTAATGGTGTAGAGTGGTCGGAGGTTCGAACATCGTTACAGGAGACCATTAGGTTAGTCGTATTTTCATAGCGCATGCGTTTATCTTAGATTTAAAAATGTAAAAATCAAATAATTAAATAAATGTTCCACAATGTCATCGTATTTGTGTTGCGTCCATAGTATACAGTTTCTGAGATAAATTTGTAGAACTCTATAATCACATATGTGAAAATAAACAGATGTTTTTTGATTCTACTCGTTTAATTCACTTAAGATAAGTTTCACCTTGTAACTGGCATTAAAATTGTTAGGTCAAACGCGTCTCAAGTAAATTATGTGAGAAGAATAAAAAACAAGTGTTTTATTTTCACATATCTGAATGTTTTATTTCGATGTCAGAATATCATTAGCTACAATAAAATACAACGCCGGGCGATTCTCGCATTACTTTGAAAAGGTATTAAATTGGCATTAAAATTGTTCGATTGATAATGCCCTTACAAGGCGAAACGCGTCTCAAGTAAATTAAGTGAGAAGAATCAAAAAAACAAGTGTTTTATTTTCACATATCTGAATGTTTCATTTCGATATCAGAATATCATTAGCTATAATAAAACACGGCATTGGGTGATTCTCACATTACTTTGTTTCAAAATAGTGTGTTTCTGACCCTAGATAATTAGAAACCGAACTATTTTGAAATACAAACTCGATTGTCGACAAACTATTTTGAATTACAAACATTTGTTAGGTGTGATTAATGAACTCGCCTGCGTTGGTGGTCTCCTCGCACAACTTTGCAAGGTCTGGTCATCCCATTCAACTGTTCTGCTAGATTCTTGATTCGTAGATTCGTGGCCTGTTTTCACGCTCAGCGACAAACGTCATTCATAGGAGGATATACAATGAGCACCTGAAATTTCTACATATAAATTTAAAAGTATAGTTCACATGTTTAATTTATATTTCGTTTAGTTTATTTAGATTTGTCTAGTTCAGACATTTTTTGTAGTGTATTAAAAAGTACTATGACGTCAGTCCCTGCTTAAAATCTAATACGAAATTAACGTATTTGACAAGTGACGGTATTTGAATCTACGAATCTCATATATATCGAATCTACGAATCTCATATATATCGAATCTACGAATCTCATATATATCGAATCTACGAATCTCGTATACATGGTGGGTTACGAAAGCCGAGTGTCCAACGAATCTCTTGAAGGCGTAATTCCTGTCTTAGATATTCTTTCGAGACATCATTTCAATGACGCGGACACAGGCTATCATAATTTATTAATATTAATAATATAAAACATGTAATATAAATACTTAAGTTTTGAGTTTTTTTGATCCTGCTAAGTGTTTAATATAATTAGTTTTATTTTATTTTTACTGGATAAAATACTTTTTACAACAGACATGTAAGTAGAGCCCAAATTTTATATTTCCATTAGGTCAAGCCTAAGATATAAAATAAAATTAATACCTACATAAATTATATTTACGCAGAAAGCTTTTGTACTTGAGATTTTCAATATATTACCAAGAAGCCTCCTGGGAGGCTCTAGCGGGGAAATAGGAAACTGTATCTGCTTGTTAATATATTTTATGGATTTTATCTTGCGTATAACATTATCTACTTCGCTATTCAATCTCACTTTTGTTTAATATATGTATTGTTCTGTTTATAAACCTTTGTTAATTTTGTATACATTAAATTTGAATCTTTAAATTATTACCAAGTTAGTCTTTGTTAGTTTTAATTGCACAGTTTATGTGGGATATTTTAATTTTAAATGTATTTAATAAAAAAATAATGTATCATTGTGAGGAAGATACACAGAAAGAATATATCTAGCGAAAAAATATTGTCACCCGGAACATTATATTACCGAAAGACAGTTTTAACGAACTATGCTATAATGATGCTACAGAACATCTTCACACGTTGCCTTATTAGTGAGACATCTATTTTGTCCCGTCGGAAGCGACAATATTTTTAAAACGGTCTCTTAAAAATCTTTGAATGTTGCCTGGAACTACCACACTTCTCTAAGCCTTGTAGGCAGTAGCCTCACTAATGGGATAACATACGTAGGTAGAATCTGACGACATTGTATTGTGCCACTATAGTCTATTTTGTTAAAGCTGTCTACCGGCAATAACCTCAATGGTGACTATATTTTTTCAATACACAGATTTTTTTCTGTTTATCTTTCTAAGTGATTTATCTAAATTGTTTAAACAATCAAACTATCATAAATACAATGTGATTTCTTTAAATGTAATAAATATAGGGTGTCAAGCGGAAAAATTTCAAGATTAAATTGTAATTGCTCGTAAACCATCAGGGTCAGGTAAGTGAGAGGGGTATAGTTTGACGCGCGTGATCTGCGGATTTGTCAGTCGCAATGAGTCACTGGTCGGGAGCGCACCGAGCGTTCGCGGTTGAGCAATATTTAAAGTGCGGTGATTTATTGGTTAGTGCGCGTTGCGCTTTTTGTACTCACTTTAATATTCAATGACTAAGCGATGAGCCGAGCACGCAACGTATCTGGTGTTGGGTTCAAAAGTTCAGACAAGAAGAAACAATGGTTAACCAAACTCCTCCGGGACCATTAACGTCAGCAGCGACGCCAGAACATGTGGATCAAGATCGACGTGAAATTATGCGCAATCCGCGTAAATAGTTAACGAAGATCGCGGCCTTTAACAGTGCGCGTTATTTTGAAAAATAAACTACAGTTTCACCCATACAAACTGCAAATCGTGCAGTTTCTCAACGAAAATGACTATTCTTTATGTGAAACCTTAGCGAGAACGGTGCTGTGTGTTGCCGAATGATCGACGAGTTTTTGGTACCGCAACTGTAGCTGTTTCCCGGGTTCAACAACATAACACAATTTCAGCAAGACGGGGCGGGGCTACTTCACACACAACTAGTTTCAATGGAGAAGCTGATGGGAATTTTTCCCAATAAATTAATCAGGAAGTAAGGAGACATACCCTGGGCACCTCGGTCATCAGACCTTAAACCGTGTGACTTTTTTTTATGGGGATACCTTAAGTTGAGAGTTTACAGCAACAATCCTCGAATAATTCAGGAAAATATCTGCCGTAAAGTTGCTGCCATTGAACCAACGCTTTACTCTGGCGTGTTCGCAAAATTGAAGAGTCCGATTGCAAGAATGTTTTGAGAGAAATGGACGGCATTTAGACGATATTGTTTATAAAACGTAAATTCCGCATCGTTAAACTCAATTTTGTATAAATAAAGAAATGAGAATTACATTGTAGTTTTTTTCTTTATTTAATATTAAAGTTGAAAATTTTCCTCTGTACACTCTTTATATCATAATTGTATTATTAATTGCATTGTTTTTTCTTATTAAAACGTAATGTTTTCAAAAATATAATATATGTGTGATGCGAGATATAGTTATACAGACTTAGTACACAATGTTTTATGGGTGAATACCTGACAATATTACGAGTCGCAAATGTTCAAGGAGTATGTACAAATCTACACTGTTAAGCTTGAAGTCTAAGTACTTCGAAATAAATATTTGCGAAATTATTTAATTATCAATCTATATCTATGCTTCAGGCCGTAAATCATCTGACAAAAAATAGTCTAGCCGCTCGAAATTCGATGACAATTTAAAATCAATAAAATAGTTCAATTAATCGAAATGATCGCAAAATTATGATTTTTTTTAATGCTTTGATCTCTGACATGTTTAAGATTAGGCATAATATTTTAGACTCGTAATTTAGTCAGCCATGAAGTATTGTCGACTAGGTCTGTTACACCCTGTATATCGTATTAGTATTCTTAAATAAATATATTTATATATATCTATGGCTATTTTTTCATCTTTTAATGTAATGTTTTCATGACTATATGCGTAATAAATCAATCATTCAAAAATAATCAAAATTAAAATAATTTAATTTCTTTTTTACAGTGATGAAATAAAAACCAACCCGCAAACAAAATGCCGACTCAGATGATGATCAAATCGCTGGAAGGCCTTCTGACAACCTATTCAGAATCAGGGCTGAACTCCTCGGACATGGATCCCGCCATTATGGAGATGGAGCAAGAGTCCAGGAACATTAGCAACGGGCTTGGCATGGAAACCATCCTGAAGATGCTGGAGGATTGGAAGAAACTGAACAGTGACACTTCTGCGTGTACTTACTGCGGAAGGGGTATCACCGACGTGGTGACGGCCTATAATAATGTCCACGGATATGTCAGCCTCTTGGTGAGTAGTTTAAAAATACAATTTTTATAATTTTTTTTATCTATATCTACAATTGTATCATTTTTCATCAATGTACTTATAACTTGCATTATCCAAATAATACAAAGAAAATAAGATATATTAGATACAGGGTGTTCCGTACAGGAAACAAGAATGTAGACCAGGGTGGTTTGACGATCTCAGCGTCTCTCAACCGGCGATGATGATGATGATGATTATGAGGTCGAAAGAAATGAAACACAAAAGATGTTCAATATAGGCATATTACGGCATACACTACACTAAAAAATCGAGAATGGCTTCCGCCAACAGAATACTCTGTTTTTATTCAAATTCATAACAATACATATAGTCATATTTGCAAGTATCTACATGGCGACAGGCCGCCGGCTGTGAAGTTTTATTAAGACGTCATTGTTTTCCTAAAATCTATCCCACGGGTTTTTTGGCGCCACGCCGATGATTACACTTTTAAATTATTAACACGCGTCTTATCATATCAATTATATGGCGCCTCCTCGGCGAGTAATTCTGTGCGATACACAGGGTGTAACAGACCTAGTCCACAATATATTATGGGAGGATACTTGAATAAATTACGATTCGAAAATGTTCAAATAATATGTGCCTAATCTCAACCATGTCAGAGATTTGAAAATTTGCATTTTTCTAAATATCGTAATTATACGATTGTTTCGATTAATTAATTTCATTAATTCCAAATTATACATTGATACGAAAAAAATAATTTCACCAAATTTCCAGTGGCCCAAAACTATGATCTAGAGCCTGAAGCAAAGATATAGATTAATAATGGATAAATTTCGCAAATATTTATTTTGAT
The DNA here is from genome assembly GCA_031772225.1 of Eubasilissa splendida. Classification (NCBI taxonomy): domain Eukaryota; kingdom Metazoa; phylum Arthropoda; class Insecta; order Trichoptera; family Phryganeidae; genus Eubasilissa; species Eubasilissa splendida. The sequence continues at coordinate 21,193,879 of CM062856.1, forward strand.
GATTTTTATATGATATTATAACATGATGAATAATATTTTTCGCAAGTGAGCAAAATTTTCACATATTCTTTAAACATTTTTGACTCGTAATTTATTCAGGAATCCACACATAAAATATTGCGTACCAGGTCTGTTACACCCTATATATAACAAGGCATTTATAATATTATTCATCTAATTGAGATATTGAGCTTCAAAGTTTTGAATTATGATTATTTGATTTCTTCGGCGGAGTTTGCTTCGTCGCCCATGAGGTGAAATTTTTACAAAAAATATCGCTATTATATTATTATATAATTTAAAATTGTAAGTTGTAATCTGGTCCTGATAAAAAATTGTATTTTTATAAGTGCTACAAAAATATAATTTTGCTTTCCTATTATCTTCAAAGCTAATAAGATAATATAAATTTGACATTTTTGTAACGTAGTTTTATAGAGAAAATTATTGTCGAAATTAAGATACAAAAAAAATATTTGTTAACCTAAGTATCCGATGATACCTTGTTGTTTCAAGACAGTTATATGTCGAGAGTGTAATATAATACATGATACGTTTATAACGAAATAAAATACTGAAAATCGTTTACGACTCGACACTGACAGAAACATTAACACAACAAAGCTTGAAACGTTAAAACTTTTACACCAGATTACCGATGGTGAGATAAAAAAATAAATTACACAAAGCGAAAAAAAACAGAAACACAATACACGAACATCTCAAAACTATTATACAACATCTATCCGGCTGGAATGAAATTAGGGCAATAATGACTTGTATTTAACGTCTAACACAACAATAATAATATTAACAGATTAAAAAGAAATGACAAACTACGATGACGTGCAAATACTCGTAAAAGTGAGTTGTAAAACTCACTTTAAATCAAATTTTAAATCAATCTTGAAACACACAATTTTTTATTATTAGGAGAACACATTCTTATTGTGAAGTTGTAATTATTCAGAAATTCTCCTAATAATAAAGTTGTATCAATGTGTCCAAAATTTAATATAAATGAATTGAAAATTCTGGCGTCTGCTATCAGTTTACTCAAAGGTATTAAAGATTCTGTAAAAATAAGGTAGATGGCTCTTTCAAATAATGGAACGATTAAATGTATTAATATCAAAAAGGTAACATATTGGTTCGAAAATTGTCGCTAAAAATATTGTCGCTGTAGCATAGTTGGATAATGCACCTTCCCCGGTTAGGAAAGAGGTCCAGGTTCGAATCCCGGTTGCGCAACAACAATATTTTTCGATAAAATGATTTTTAAAAAACGTATTATTTTTAAATACTAATTAATTGTATTAATATATTGTAAATATGTACAATAGAGGTTTCAAAATAGCTTAAAGGTCTTCAAAATAATGAAACTATTATGTATTTGACATTTTTCTTATTTCCATGTTCTAATCTAATCAATTTCTGAACATTTAAAAAAATATATTTTAGTTTATTGTTTCATTTTGTTTTATCAGCTATAGCCACCCCTAAAATTCAAGATTTTTCTTATTTGGGGTGCACAATTCTATTGTTGCATTATGTTATTGAATGTATATATATAACTTTAATGCAATATAAAATAAATATAGGAATAATAAATACATTAATTAACCACATGGACGAAATTAAAAATAATTGGACATTGAAAAAAAGTGTAATGTATAATTGAGAAACTATAATGTTGAATGCTTGATCTAATGTTAATAAACAATATTACGTGTTTAATATTTAATAATTTATATTCGAGCTATTGTGCCTATCTGCGAAGTGATCAAACTGAGATACGAGGGATTAAAAGTTGACAAAATTTCATATTTTTTTTATTAAAAAATATTTATATATTTACATCATTATAATTATATAGTGCTTCTATATATTCCTACACATTGAATAAAGCCAATACAAATCGATTCATTTTGAGGGTATAAAATTTTTAATTTTTCTCTTAGGCCACTCTGCCGCTGTGCGACTTAAATGTATATTATTATACTATTAAACCCCTCCGTATTTAATTGAAAATTGTCTCTTCGTTGAAATATAATCTGTATATATAAAACTGAATGTTTGTGTGTCTATACTCTATAAAATCCTACATACTTTGACCGACCATAAACGAATTTTGCATAATTACTCTTTAGGATCCTGCGCAAAACATAAGCTCCGCTTAAATATTTATTTTAAATTACTACTGAATCTGAATCCCGGGAAAGGCCGGATACTGACCGCTGATATTATAATTAGTGAAAATTATTTCATAGAAGACTTCAAATTAATTTTTGCGAAAACCTTTTTAATTACGGATGATAAAGCTGCTGGAAAATAAAACCTACACAAAATAAATAAATTTGTTAATGATAAACAAAATTAATGTTAATGTTAAAGGCTATTTTAACGTTTGTAGCGTATCGCATGGGGGCGATCACCCTTCCTTCCAGAATCCTCGAGAAATTAATTTTTTGCCCTTCTGAAAACTGACTAGCATTCGAATAATTATTAAAACATTCTTTATTCATAATTAAATACCCAGCAAATGTTTTATTTATATATTTAAAGTAAAATGTCTGCAAATGAATGTACTATTTTTAATCTAAACTGAAATAAATGTTGAATTTTTCGCCAGTAATGTTGTGGTAGTTCGCATTACTGGAGCTGAAATAATATTATTAATTTGAATAAATTTAATTTAATTTGCAATTGAAAATATTAACAGTAAGTTGTTGAAATACCTTTAACGATAGATATGCTTTCAGTGGTGGAGTAGATTTTAACAAAGTTAAAATAAACATATTCCAAAATAATTAAATTAATGAACATTTAAAAGAAAAGAATACCAGTTAAGCCAGCAATTATCAAAGATGGCTAAAGTTTGAATAAAATGATTGAAATTAAATATTTGAGAATCATAATGGAAACTTTTCTCAAAATACAAGATAAAAAGGTTGCTTAAAAACCTCACTTTTTACAATTATTAATACTGAATCATGTAAAATAGTACACAACCAACTTTTGTACGATGTATATACAACTCTATTATTAACACACATGATACAGAAAAAAATCTACTTGTCGAAAAAATATTTAGTTGCTATCGAGATTCGAACCTGGATCTCTTTCTATCCGGGGAAACGCGTTTACCATTTTCGCTAAAGTAATCGAATACATTTTAAATTAACTATTGTTTCTCGACTTAGTTTTGGCTCCTGAAAAATAAATGCAACAATTATTAGTATTGCAAAATAAAATTTGGAGAATAATTTTGAAAAGAAATCGATGCTTCAAAACAATTTTGAAAGAACTTTATATGATGATCGTCAAACAGAAAACATTAATATCAATGCTATGGTATTTATTTTTAAAATCTACACCGGAAAAATATCGACAGGATTTATGAAAAAAAAATTATACAAATTAACATGAGCACGAGTTTGATACGAGAGGAAGGAATAGAATGAGACTACCATTTGGAAAATAGACCAAATCTTAGAAATCTATGATGTATAGTGCAATTTGCAAGATTTTAAATTAAATATTATAAGATATGAGAAAAAAATGTATAAATTTAAAATTATTTAAAAATATGCTATACAAGTTCTTAAAAGGTTTTAATGTAACGCTTTGTATTCTGTACTTTTATATGGAAGGGTACACTATAGGTTTAGGGACACTTAACGAAGAAATGATAGCGCGATTTGAAGCATTTAAGATGTGGATCTAATAAATGATAATATGATGATCCAGATGAGAATAGAAAAAAAAATAAAAAAATAAAAAAAAATAAAAAAGTTTTGTGATCAGTAATAACTATTTATTATAGTAACGTTTTACTAACGCTCGTAGTAAAAATCCTTTGTGGATTGTTGACACATCAAATTTACTACGGTTAAAGCATAGATGGAGATGTCCTATAGGCGTAACAAATAATCATGAAATAACGGTTTATTTTATGCATTATCTGTGGATTTTTTCGCCTAGGCGTTCGTAATCTGTCACTTGGATGGTGAAATTTTTTCGTGTTATGTGCTAATGAGATCATCATCGGACGAACTCTCATCACTAAAATAGCGGGATATTTAATGATTAATTGTCGGATACTGCAACTTTCAATGTATCAATGTGTTAGATGACTTTTGGAACAGCTGTGGAAAGTCCGCTATATTTAACTATCGATTTGTAAATATTTTTTACTAACGATCAAACAACCAGTTTTTGCAATTTTTTTTACTACAATAAAACGTTACTGCCGATCACACAACCGGCCCTTATTACAATACAAAATCGTAAATTGCAATATTTTGATCATATTATAATATGTACAAGGCAAAATTACGAACTGCCATATGTAAATAAATATAATAATTAAACCGCTGCTCTTGTTATGTAAAAACTGGCGCACTTGGATAGGTGCCAAAGTAATCTAACCCATTAACACTGTAGTGTTGGCAGGGCTCCTAAGCACTCAACTTAACAACACAAAATATGTATTTATTAATGTAAGTGTTGTAATGTGTACATGATTAATTGATTTCTTTTAAATAAACATGAAGTTTTCACACACTAAGATAATCCACAACACAAAAAATGTATTTATTAATGTTTTTGTATGTATTTATTAATTAACAACACAAAATATGTATTTATTAATGTAAGTGTTGTAATGTGTACATGATTAATTGATTTCTTTTAAATAAACATGAAGTTTTCACACACTAAGATAATCCAAAATAATGTCAAGTTGTGGTGAAATTACCATTTTGATTACAAGTGCGCCAATGTTTTGAATATCAAGTCATCCGCTTACTTTGAATGGGGCAGCTTAATATATGTTGCCCCGCAAAACCGTAATAAAATTTAATTGTTCAATTTAAACCTAAGAGGGTTAACTACATATATTTTAATTCTTGTGGTGGTTAATCGCGGAGAATCATTATTTCGTTATTTTTTTCGTGGTGTAAAAAAAAAATAAAAAAATTAAGGTCAGTCGTTTTTTGGTCATAAAACATAAATATCGTGACAAATATTTATCTTTATTCTTTTCTCATCGGATAATTAATTTTTTAACTTATCTCCTTGGTTCTAATTAAATTATGTAAATAACCCTGTCAAGTTTTATTGTTGAATTACAGAAAAAAGTTTACGTTTTTCCTCAAAACTTAATAATTAACGAATGATTGATTTATTAGTCAGTATAATTTAAATTACTGTCAAACATTAATTTAATTATTGAACGTGTCGATTAACCGATACAAAAGTGTCCTTGGATTTCCTAGTAATTTCGTTGGAAGTAAATTTCGACAAATAAAGATTCTGAGATTTCGTACCTCGACGTAATATCACTTGACCGTACCAAATTAACAGATAAATTATTAATAATCTAGACATAATTTTTACCCAACTGAGATACGGATGAAACGGCGTTCTGGCTGTTGATTATGCGATTAAACCCGGTCTCTTCATTCATGTCTCTGGTGATAATACAACCTAATCCCGGTCTTGCCTTTTAGCTCCTTTAAATTTAATAATACTGCCTTAAATCACCTTTATGTTAAGTGCTCCGGTTTTAATATTTTTGGCTCTTTTTTTCCGAGAGGGTGCCTTTATAAATAGCTCGGTGTTATTCAATTTTGGACAAATTAAGATTTTTATATGAATATATTTAACCAAAAAAGGCTATCGTAGCATGTTTTACATTTTTTTTTAAAATTTGTCTCTGAACGGATAATACATATATGTTTGATTATTTGGCATATCATAGTCAATTCAAGTCATGGAAATATTATGGAATAAGTTCATTTGCCTCATATCATCGCATTAAATTGGTTTCCAAAATCACATTGCTTGTCTACAGTTTCCGAGGTAAGTTTGTAGAACTCTATAATCTCACATGTGAAACACTTGTTTTGTTATTCTACTCTCATATGTCATATTCTTCTATTTTCACATATGTCATGTTGGTTGTTTTTGGTATTATGGCGCATATTCACGTTGATCTCCCAATAAGACATATCTCTTAGTATGTACACACTAGATGCGTCATTCTAATCGGGGAGCGAAACACAGGCGATGATTTATAGAATACTTTGCGCTGAATTTTGTACTTACCTTTATCCTCTTTCGAGACGAATCTCCAAAAAGTGCATAACAATCCGTCTATCAGCAAGAAATTCATAGAAATTTTGTCATTTTTGAAACACTGACGACGCACGACTTGCCACCGTACCTCACACCCCCGTTGACGGGACCCTTTTTGACCACCCCCCACTTCATTGCGGACATGCATTGCAACAGTCAGTGTGGCTTTTAACTCTATTTCAGGACTATTTTGTGAATCTATGTGTGAAACCTGTTTTATTTATATTTAATTTGTTTACATTTTTATTTATACGCAATGCGTTATATTACTTTACAATGTTTTGACAATCTCATACATGTACAATTTTGAATAAATATTTATTAATCAGTATGTAGTTGTGCTTTCTTAACAACCCTAATTACTTTTTCTTAATTCGAATTTTTGGTTAACCCGATTTTGTCTGGTGGTCTCTTGAGGCTCCATGTTCTACTGTAATAATACTCTAAAATTGTTTTGACATTTATTATCTAGAGAAATTAGGCAAACTGATTGTGCAATGTTTCAGAAACGAAATCACGTATATGCCAGCTTAACAAATATTTTATGAAAATTCGCGTTCTGTCGTCAATACCATTCTGCAAACTTTTTGTTATTTTTTTATTGTAAACATGAGATATCGCAATTTGCAATACAATAAATAAATTATTCGTAGGTTCTAGATGCAAAGACATCAGTGTTAACAACGAAAATATCGCCAGTGAAAATGTCGCCAAAAATTCAAGAACCTCAATTCGTCACAATTCAGCGACAAAGCCCATTTTCTTCTCTTGTATCAATAGCATAAATATGTATCAATAAGCAACCCTCGAGTGTATATAGAACAATCATTACATCCGTGTCGAATTACATGGTGAGTTTTTTGTTTGAATGTATAACTGGGTCATGGTTTTTTTGACAATCCCAAGTTCTATTAATATATTCTATAGTGTGTATTATCAGAAAGGAAGTTTCTTGGTTATTTATAGATACGTTCGGTTAGGTATACTTATTGTACAAACAAATAACGGCAGTAATATTTTACCTCACAGAATTACCAGAAGCCAAATTATAATAAGTAACGATTACTGATTTGACTTAGCGCTGAACTGCCAGCCTGAAAATACGTGTTAGTCGATCAGTTCAGAGCAACATTTCACCGATAAGACATCCCCCTAAGATGAATAATGATATTTAACCGAAAAGTTGGGACAACAATGGTCCTTTTTAGGACCAACAGACGCGGGGTAATCAAGAAACTTAATTTATAATATTATAATCAACCTGCGAAAAACTCAAATTTAACACGAACACACATATACAGAGAATAACACACCTAGTCCACAATATTTTATGGGTGGACACCTGACTAAATTACCATTTTAACCATGTCAGAAATATAAAGATTTAAAAAAAAAAAATCATAATTATGTGATTATTTCGATTAATTGAAATATTTTATTGATTCCAAATTATATATTAAATACAAAAAATGAATGGTCAATAAAGAAGCAAAGATTTAGATTAATAATACATAAATTTTGCAAATATTTATTTCAAAGTACGTAGACTTATAGCTTAACATGATTTTGTATAAATATTAAACAATAATATTTTCCATAACGGTGCAGTTTTTACACATATTCCTTGAACATTTTCGACTCGTATTTTTGTCAGGTAATATACATAACATATGTGCGTGTAACCATGTTTCAAATGACATTTTATACGAATGAAATATATATAACAGTAATCATTACCTTTTCATTTATCAGGTCTGCATGTTCGGCACCTTCGCCAACATCCTGAACATAGCTGTCCTCACACGCAAGGACATGGCCAGCGCTCCCATCAACAGGATCCTCAAGTGGTTGGCCGTCACCGACATGTTCGTCATGCTGGAGTACATACCCTTCGCATCGTATAAATATTTTGTAAGTTAACACAAATTAAATTAATCAATTAAAAAGATACACAGAAAAAATCTATCTATCGAATAAATATTTGGTTGCTACTAGGATTCGAACCTGGATCTTTTTCTATCCGGGGAAATTAAATCCATTTTCGCTATATTAACCGAACACGCTTTCTACACATTTTGAACTGTAGTCTTTATAATTGATACATTTATTATTACATGTTTAAAAGCGATCAGTTTTATATCGCGATGAATTTCAAATACATCTGAATAATATACGCCGAACATATACGGAGAATTAAATCAATCCATGTTATTAATTTGTACAAATATTTTCGTAGAAAGCTTTAAACTTTATATTAGGTATTTTTCCTTTAAAATCAACGTAATGTCCATCAACACTATATTTTCCCATTCCTTAATGTCCCATTTATCCGTATATGTACTTTGTCTCTCTCTTTCACATATAATTTATATTCTGTCTGCCTTGATATTCTATTTAACTATACTCTTTCACATGCAATTTTATATTATATCTCCCTCTTTATGTATACATAAGTGTACTCTTCTTGTATTTATGATCAGTTTTAAATACGTCCTGATGAAGCTTAAGATAAGCGAAACCGGTCGACGTACAATAAATTTCGTGATTTCATATACAGTTATTGTTATTTTATTTAACTTTGATATTGTTTTATTACGAAATATGTCTAAAGCTTTTCAATTCTATGGGATAGAAAATAATTTATAATATTAAGTTTTTAATTAATACCATGTATATAATTTTACATTGTTCTTGATAAAGGTGTTTATAAAGATGAAATATAATAATTTTGTCTATAAATAAAACTTATGTATTTCCTTATAATGGTTTAGAAGACATTCTGGTCTCCAGGCAACTCTGTCTTCAACTGCGGTATCTGTGTATTCATTTCATTCAATCCGGTGGACGCATTCGCGCTGTATTTTCTTTGAAGTACTTTCTGTAATACTTCAAATAAAACTGTATACAGTATAAATATTATGGTATTAAAATATGTCACTGTAATATGTATACTCATACAAAATTAGTAGCTCTTATAGAAATGGAACACGATACTGTTGAATAAGCATCTTTTATGTTTGACTAACATTGTATATTATTCTCAATATTTAATCACATTACTTTTACCATAATCGTGAATGAAATTTAAATAATATCAAAAGAATAATTTTGTATTAATGAATATAAAATTGATTATTTTTATTACTCAAAATAATGAATTAAAATTAATAATGAACTTGTGTTTTAACTATATACAAGACAAAACATAGAAATCGGGAATCGGAAGTTTAATGAAATATCGGAAATTGTATCGAAATCGGTACATATTTTGGAATCGTCCCATCACTAGTAAAAACAGCGCGCTTTTAACCGCAGTGCGTGCTAGGCCTTAAACGTATATTTTTTTGTTAATAAACGTATTTTCTGGCTCTAACACTCAAAAACGAACGAAAAATTTGTTTTTTTTTAGATGGTCGTAATTTTAGGGTGTGTAATTAGATTGTTCAGAAAAATTCATTAGAATTTTAATTGTACCGGAAAGTTAATGTTTTTTCTTTCATGTATCATTTTTTTTCGTTTTCTCATTCTGCATTTTTGTCACAAATTTGCCTAGTTAAAAATATGTCGATAAAAATAATATTATATTGTTGTTTGTCGCGATTACACTAAAATATATATTATAAAACTATTTTGGTTTTGTGCAGGTTCTACCGGGACAGATGGACTTTCCGCGACCTTGGGCCGTGTACCTGCTGTTCCACATGCACTTCGCCCAGGTTCTTCACACTATCTCTATATGCCTTACCCTCTCGCTGGCCGTCTGGAGGTACATCGCTATTCGGTAGGTCCTCCTCAATCAACATTCACACTCTTATCAATAATATATTCTAAACATTAAATTAAATGTATTAATTAGATAGATATACATATAAAATCAATTCTATTCTATCAATTGTTGCGCTACTGGGATTCGAACCTGGATCCCTTTCCAAACAGGGGAACGTGCATTAGCCAACTATCGCTATCCTATCACTGTAGCATAGTTGGATAGTACGGTAGCGCAACAACAATATTATTCGATAGAATTGATTTAATATGTATATCTTTCTAATTAATACAATTAATTATTTCTCGAAGATTCTTCATGTTTACTTGTGGTGTTCGTCCCGCTGTTTACCAAGTATTAATTGCTTAAACGTCATACACTAGTTAGAAAATAAATCTTCTAAATTAACTCCATATTATTTAAAAGTAGAAAAATAAAACATTTTTCTCTGTATTATGAAAATAATTGCTTAATAAAAATAATATAAAGGGTGTCCAGCGGAAAATTTTCATGTTTAATATTAAATATAAAAAAAGTACAATGCTATTTTCATATTTTATTTATACAAAATGGAGTTTAACGATGCGGACTGTAAATGTCGTCTAAATGCCGTCCATTTCTCTCAAGACACTCTTGCAATCGGACTCTTAAATTTGCGAACACGCGAGAGTAAAGCGTTGGTTCAATGGCAGCACATCACGTCGGATATTTTCTTGTAAGGCCTGAATTGTTCGAGTATTGTTACTGTAAACTCTCAACTTAAGATATTCCGACAAAAAAGTCGCACGGTGTAAGGTCCGGTTACCGAGGTCCCCAGTGTATGTCTCCGTACTTGCTGATTAATTTATTGGGAAAAATTCCTCTCAACATCTCTATTGAAACTCTAGCTGTGTGTGAAGTGGCTCCGTCTAGCTAAAATTGTGATCTATTGTTGAACCCGGGAAACAGCTGCAGTTGCGGTACCAAAAACTCGTCGATAATTTGGTAATAATAATAATAATAAAACGAAAAATGTAGATAATTTTTGACTTATCCTCGTATATAGTTTTTTTATCTTTTTAATAGAGATGCATTCACGGAATACATGACATCAATATTCTTACTACTTAAACATCTTTTACAACTAAAGTAACGAAAACAGTTTATGTATCTGAAATATGCCACGTTTTTTATATCCCAAATATTATTTTATTAGGCGACAATGCCCACATTTTTAGAACACATGACTGATAATTTTTCAACCAGAAGGGTGAAATTATTAATGAACGCCGTCGGTGTCCCGCTTGGGGTCCTGCGATACAGGGTGACACTTCCAAGCAGGCTTCCGTCGGCACGGCCCGCATTAGGTTTGCTTTGCTAATTGGATTAAATAAACTGTAATGCGCGGCCATAATTCATCGGCAAACTCACTTTTAGCCCCCCGAGACCCTCCGATACGCTCGGAAGTTATTCATATTAGATTCATTCATTCTTCTTTGACGAAAAAATTAGCCAATTATTGGTTATGGCGTGGTTAGGCGGGGTGGCGCTCTGATAACTGGGATTGTGAATTACCAAAATGTTGTTATATTTGGTAAGGTGACCAATTATAATTATATAATTAAGAAATATAAAGCTGATGTTAGTATAGTGAGTAAGATTAAGAAAAGATCATTTAAGTGGTTTAGTCATATGGAACGGACGAACGAGAAGAGAATGATAAGAAAGATATATGATGCAAGTGTAAATGTCATCAGAAATAGAGGACGTCCGCGGAAGACTTGGCACGACCAGGTAAACCAGATAATGGAGGATGGTTTTGTTAGAAGCCTCAACAATCGACGAGGTTGTATGACAAGATGTATGAATGTGGATGAGGCGAGAATTGTGTCAGGACAGACGAGTGTGGCGTTCTATCCTTTCTGCCTACCCCCGCGGGGAAACGGCGTGATGGTAAGCAAGTAATTAAGAAATATCTACCATGTGAAACATTACTATAAAAACTATAAAAAAAACAAAAAATAACAAGATTACATATATGTAAAACATAATTGACTAATAATTTTATTTAACTATGACATAGAACGCCGCTTGGCGGCAAATTCGGAATTTCGTAAAATAAAGTGGTCTGTGTCTTAGCTATATATTAATTTAAATAACTCGTAACCTGTGCGTTTGATTTCGCGCTCCTAGATATTATTCTGTTTTCTGAATTTAGCGTTGTACATATTCTGATAGGCGTGTCGATATTATCGAAATATACAAATGTACAACATCATACGCTGGTATTTATTTGACATTCCATTATTTTAAACAAACATTTTTTGTTGTCGAGACACTAATAAGTTATGCAATGCCTGGTTGCATGCGACTACAACTCATGAATAACTAAATAAATAACCAATTCATAGCAGTGTTGGTACTTTTCTACCTTGTACCAAACCGAGCATTAAATATTTATTATAAGTAATTTTAATAAAACCTGGTGAATATAATGTAATAATAAATATAAACAAATAATTACTAAATACAAATTAAATGTATTAATTAGAAATATATACATATAAAATCAATTTTATCGACAAGTATTGTTGTTGCTGCCGGGATGGATCTCTTTTCAATGCGAGGAAGGTGTATTAATCCCAGCAACAACAGTATTTTTCGATATAATTGATTTTATATCTATATCTTTCTAATTAATACATTTAATTAGTATTTCCAATATCACAGACCGTCTGTTATAAATAATTACAACTTCACAATAAGAATGTGTTCGCCTTAATAAAATATTTTCTTATTTTTCTTCTTCTAGTGCTTGTCCAGTTATCATTTTTTTGTTTTCAGCAGTACGGGATCATTTTTTTGTTTTCAGCAATACGGGATCATTTTTTTGTTTTCAGCAGTAAGGGATCATTTTTTTGTTTGCAGCAGATCGAAATAGTTGGGAGTCTCTTGAACATATTGCCTTAGATTTTTTAGCCAGGATCGTCTTCCATAGCTTCTTCTGTTCGCAATGTTGTCTTGAATGCAGAAACGGCATCTGACACTTTTCTGGACGAAAATAATAGATAAATATCTGAGCAAAATACTACAAGTTTTTTCAAATTTAAGTTTAAATCATAGCTGTGTAATACATTATATATGCGAATGAATATGTTGTACAGCTCAGGCTTGCTCTATACGGTATGCAATTTCTATAGAAGGATTCCAGATTTTATATTATCTGCATCATCCCAGGTAGACTATTTATTTATTATTTTTGATCTTATTCGGTCTATGTTACAGCGCACCACCAATTATTTTGTTTCATATTAAATAAATTAGCATAATGTCCACCATGGTTTTCGGTGAATTGAAACTGATATAAATTAACGAAAATTTCTTTCAAAATATATCAAAATCCAATACTACAATATTATATTTACGTAGAAAGCAATAATTTTGTGGTTTACCATATTAGATTAAATAAAACACAATCATTTTGTATAAAACCACGAATTTTATACAATGAGATTGTGTTTTATATAAACTACAATATTATATTTTATTTTATTGGTGAATGATACTGTGAGAACTGTCACTTGTAAATGTATGTGTATGTGTGTGTGTGTCATGAAAGTGAGTAGATGAGTGGTGGGGGACAAACATTATAAGAGCAACAGCTCTCTTCCATCACAGCTTCTCCAGAATAACTGGTCTATCGCTGAAGTGTACAATTTATAATTACTGTAATACTTGTAATAAACTTAATATTGTTACCCGGACACACTGAGTTTAATATTACAAGGAATTGGAACCTCAGTAATTAGACAGTACGCAGAGGATAGAACCCCAAGGGAATCTGGTGATACTTAGAAAGTCATCACAGATTCATATTTATGTAGTATATTTATATTACATAGACATCTACATGCATACATAATTTTATATAGATAGGTACTTATATCTAATAACGCTTTTAAAATATTACATTTTTCAACAAAATTTCTTTCTAAAAAAACTGTCAAAATAATTTACTACCGAATAATTCAAGATGTTAACAAACAATTCCGTAATATTATTTTTGAAGGCTGACAAAAGTCGCTTTTTGGTTTATGATACAATTTTCCAAACCCACTCACATTTCACATTACAAATTAACGTAGAAAACTTTCTACCGATAGGCAACATTCGCCTCAAAGTGATCAATTTCACATAAAAATTATTCTTTAGATAAACATTAGGTATGAAAATTATACCCAGCGTTGCTCGGGATTTAGATTTATTTATAATTTAAGATAGGGGTTTAGAGGGTGTCTTAATTGTATGTCGCAATAACAATGCTTACAAATTTTGTACCAGTCACTGCGGCAGGGGGGAGGGGTGAGATGTCCTGGTTAAGATTGTTAATTTTAAATATGAATTAAATATATTAATTAGAAAGATATACATATAAAATTAATTTTATCGAAAAATATTGTTGTTGCGCCACTGGGGTTCGAACCTGAATCTCTTTCCAAACCGGGGAAGGTGCATTATCCAACTATGCAACAGCGACGATGTTTTTAGCGATAAATTTTCGAACCTATGTTACCATTTAATCGTTCCATTATTTGAAAGAGCCATCTACCTTATTAGTACTGAATCTCAAATACCTTTGAGTAATCTGTTAGCAGACGCCAGAATTATCAATTCATTTTTATTAAATTTTGGACACATTGATAAAACTTTATTATTAGGAGAACACATTCTTATTGTGAAGTTGTAATTATTCAGAACATAGGTATTTGAGATTCACTAAAAATATGGTAGATCTCTTTCAAATAATGGAACGATTAAATGTATTAATATCAAAAAGGTAACATATAGGTTCGAAAATTTGTTGCTAAAAATATCGTCGCTGTAGCATAGTTGGATAATGCACCTCCCCCGATTTGGAAAGAGATCCAGGTTTGAATCCCGGTGGAGCAAAAACAATATTTTTCGATAAAATTTATTTTATATGTATATCTTTCTAATAAATATATATTGAATTAATATTTAAAATATCACAGACCGTCTGTTCTGAATAATTACAACTTCACAATAAGAATGTGTTCTCCTAATAAGTTCGTTAATAATTTAATAGTGTAGTATTGTATAAATAATATAAAGAGATTCAGTTTCATGTAAATAGGTAATATTATTAAAAATCAATTATCCGTTTTCAAGATTGCCCTTATAATTACAATAACATTTTTCATATCCGGGGAAAATTGTATTAGCCCTATGAAAATGTTAATTATAAAGTGAAATAATATTCAGTCATCCCTGTGGATTTGTATTTTTACACAGCCTCTGCTGTAAAGTCATTCATTCGGACTTCATTATTCATATTTCTACTTTCTTAAATTGCACGGAATTAAAAAGTAGCGCTAATTATTGTTTATCGTTTATTTTATTTAATTTCGGGACAAATAAAATAGTCAGATGGGAGTTACCATTTTTAACATAAAATATGGCTTATTCGGCGGGTATCCCTGAAAAATTTGACACTGAAAACTGCGTTAGATAATAAACAAAATCGTGCGTAACTCTGTAAAATTTTTATATAAAAAAAAACGATTTGCTTGTTTGTTTGCAAACTGATGTTATATCTAGGATAATGTTAAAACTTTGAAGAGATTTAAAGTTTTTCTTGCATACGAGAGGGCTGAGTGGAAACCGTCCTAATATTTTCCACCATAGCTCGAGGACATAACATTACTTTGGAGGTTTGCTTCTCGGAAAAGCCATTAAGTGACACTTGGTTAAAAACTATTATCCGAGAAAACAAATTATGTCTACAATATTCTGCCGCTAACTTCACCCCTGGGGGTGGTTGCGACGTCTTCAGGGAACATTAAGTCTCTTTTGCAGAGCAAATAGTTAATTTATGTGAAGTAGAGCTGGTTTATATTTACTACAAATTGAGCGCACCACCGAGAATGAATCCTCTAATCATTATTATTCATTAATTATACAAATAAACGAGTATTTGTGTTAGTGGGTGCTGGCCATTAAGATAAATTGAAAATATCATTAGCTTCAATTATTGGTCTTGAAGGTCTTTGTAATATTTGTGGATAAAGAAGCTCTTAGTACGGATCTGTATAAGCTTTAGCCTCGAGATTTTTGAATATTTGCGAAGCAAAATACATACTAAATATTTACGAAGTCGTCAGGATATAGTGTGGTGGCCCTGCATGCGCTCCTCAGACGTGCAAGGACGTACCAACATCCGAAATCGATTTTTAGCACAGGCGATAGTAAAAAGTCAGTACAGTAAAAACTTACCAATATTAAAATTTACTACTGCTCACACAACCGGCTCAAAGAATCAACAATTCACTATATTTGTTACGCCTCTTTTCCCTCAGTTACAAATCATAAAGACGTCAGATAATTTTCTTTCTTTCTTTTCGTTTCAGATTCCCTCACTTGAATCACGTGCTGTGCACGGAGCGCCGCTGCAGCGCGGCCGTTCTCGTCAGCTTCCTGCTACCGCCCATCCTCTGCGCCCCGACCTACGCGCTATTTCACGTGCACACAACCGTGGTCATGGAGAACTCAACAGCCTCCGCCCTGTACCACGTGGACACCGACTACGACGGCTTCCTATACCTCTTCAATTTCTGGATTCACGCTGTCGTCATCAAGCTCCTGCCGTGCGTTATACTGACGGTCATAAGCTTCTGGCTCATACGAGCTCTTTACAGCGCGAACCGAAGAAAACTAGCTCTCAGGGGATACAACTCGTGTCCGTCTGCTTTGCCCCAACCAGACAGGCGGCAGAGCAAATCAGACAAACGTACAGACCGCACCACGCGAATGCTCGTCGCTGTCTTGCTCCTGTTCTTGATAACCGAGATTCCGCAAGGCGTGTTAGGACTCATGAGTGGCATACTGGGCCAGTGCTTTTTCAAACGCTGCTACAACCTGTTCGGAGAGCTGATGGATATCCTGGCACTGCTCAACGGCGCCATCAACTTTATCCTCTACTGCTCGATGAGCCGGCAGTTCCGGATGACGTTCGGTCAGTTGTTCAAACCGAAGATCCTAAACAAGTGGCCCGCGAACGGATCGCAGACGGAAGTGCAAAGCACGTACGTATGATGTAAGAATAACGCGGATATCAAATTGGTTACGCTGAATAAAAACTAAAGCGAATTTTTTTTTTGATGAAAATATCTTAAAATTCATTCACAGCTTTACAGTGATCAATTTGTATAAACCGCGTTCACGTGATTATGTGACTTAGTGATATTTAGTTTACTGTGAAAATAAATTATACAGCCGATGTTGTGTTTTTAATGAGTTGTTTATTACAGGGCGACCGTTAATAAGTAATCGGGCGTGTCGCCAATTGAACGGGCCGGGTGCGTGAAATATTGGACAGTGGATAAATGTTTCAAATAAATCTCACCAGTCCAAAGTTGTGTGAAAACAATCAATGTTGATGGATGGCATATAAAGTTTCTGGAGCCTGTCAGGGTTTTCCAGAATTAAGTTTGTTGGAACCATCGCAGTATTTGATAGGATACACAGATTACGGGTTAGATGGGCGCGGCACGGGTTGGTTCTTGTTCAGTTTTGGTCCATTGAGCGTGGGAAACAATTGAAAACATTATTTAAACGACTAATCTGTGATTTATTTAAGGGACGAATACTTATAATGTGTAAATAATCAAATGAAACGAAGAGTGTTTCGCGTAGATTAATTGTAATCTAAGGAAGAATTATTAAAATACGTGGTTGTATAATATTTACATTTACTTAGACCTAAAATATTATATCATAAAAATATAGTATGATGTTTTACTATAAATATGTGCTACGCAAATTTGAGCTTATTAATTATTATTGAACACGTTTAAAATAATACTATTTACTCGATGTTGGAATTCTTCTAAAAAATATTTAAATATTGTAATGAAAATAATAATTATCGTTGTATGTGTTAATATTAACATTGAATATAAAGCAAATAAAATTTACTGTTTTAAACTTCAAGTATTGTGTTATTAAATTTACTATCTTAAATTATAATCATTTTTACAGAATCAATGTGTTTGGTTATTTAGTTTATATCTAGGTCGGATTGTTTACAATATATAATATGTATGTATTATATATTGTAAACAATCTTGTGTATATGTTTAAATAATCTGGTCACAATCTTCAATACTATCAACTGATATTAAAGGCCGCTACGTGAAACATAACACGGCAATAAGTGGGCCAGGAACAGCCGCGTGAAGGATGGGCGGGCGGGAGACAGCGAGCGGGAGTTTGGTCCTTGGAAATTTAGTCGCAATGAATAGTTTCACAGGGGAACAATGACCGTTCTGCATAAAACAGTTTTACAAAAAAAACGATTCTTATTAGGGCTTGCATTACCGGTTGATTCAACGGTTTACCGGTAAGAACGCACCATAGGTAATTACCAGAAATTATTTTACCGCGAATCAAGGATAGATACAGGTATATTATAACGAAAGTTTATTGTAAATATATTTTTAAAATTTTTATTCCAGTATATATATATATACACCATATAAAAATAAAATAAAATAAATTTATATAAATACAATATATATATATAATATATACACAATATACATATATCCTATTATATCGTCAATAAAAACATTCAGTTGTAATATTAATTTATTTTATTTTAATAACGAATTTATATTAAGTGTATACAAAGTATGTATTCATACACCTAATGTATCTTTTATATACATCAATAAGTAAATGGATAAACTAATGAGTTAATAATATTAACTCCTCACAGACAGGTAAACCAAATATTATACAGTCGTAATTCAAATTAACCGAGCTCGATGTGGCATGTACATAAGTGATTATTTGATCTCCCATTACCATATCTCAGTAAAAACAAAAAGGATATCATATACATATGTATATATTTACATAACATTTTTCACCTGAAATGTATTTAGGTTTTAATCTAGGATACCGTTTTTAGTAAAGGTAGCCACCTACAGTTATACGTTAATCATCTAATCTACATCTATTTTTTTTCATTTACCGGTAAATCACCGGTAAACCGGTAATGGGAAGAATTATTTGCCGTTTAGCGGTAATTGCAATTCGGCGGTAAATTGCAAGCCCTGGTAATATCTAATTATTATAATGTCGATACTTGATGTATCTTGGGAGCTTGGCAGAACATCAAGTGTGTCGCTTTAGTGTTTAAAATATTGAAAAACACTGCAATAGTTGACTGCCAAGTGGTAAACCGTTGTGTGACTGTGATTGTAATGATGATTGGTAACTGAGATTTAACTATTGGAGGTTTTCTGTCTAGTGTGGCAGTTAATGCTCAAAGAAATACGAATAATCGAATGCCAATCATCGTTTTAAACGAATACAATCATAGTCACAATTACGGTTTAAATAACTAAATACAAATTAAATGGATCAATAAGAAAGATATACATATAGAATTAAAAAAAAATTGTTACTACCCGGACTCGAACCAGGAACCCTTCCTATCTTGTGCTGATCTATTACACCACGTCGACATAGTAAGTTAACGACAAACTTTCGAACTTATATCACAAATATATATAATTATAATTTATATTAAAATATCACAGAATTGTGTTCTGAAAAATTTCAACTTCACAATAATAATGTGTTCTCCTTAAAAAAGAAGTAATATAAATATTTAACCATAACAACTGCCAAGTGTTGCAAGATGAATAATTTCTAGTTGAGAATCGTGTCTTGTTTGATCCCTGAAAAAATGAACAGTGAAAAACTCCATAGTCTCCAATTATTTTTTCTCCCTTACAATTCGGTGGTTTACGCAATTTTCTGAATGCAAATTTTATCCTATCTTTGGAAATTCGAGGAGATCTCATTCAATTAGTGTCACCCGCCGCTGGAAATGTACACCATAAATATATTCTAAAACCTCTGCCGGAGCACTTTCATCCGACGAAAAAATGTCTACATCGTTCGGTCGAAAAAGGAAAAAGGTATTTTCGTCGCTGAAATTTCAGAGTTTTCAAATAGGTCATTGGAGATTTCGCAAGCTGTAAAGTTCCTAGCAAACTTTTAAGTGGTTCGTAACTAACTTTTATGCGGATATTTATAGGTTCAATGTACTGCTGTACAACATTTTAGGACCGATACTAATCTTCGCGTACAAAAGATACAGCAAAAAATTTATTTCATATCTCAGACATGTATCCCTGCATGTTTTTGTCTGTATATGTATTCATCGTTAGTATATCTACAAAGGTATTAAATACGATTAAATAAGAACGCCAGCGCACCACGCAACCGGCTCGGCTCAATCTATGGGTGTCTGCGTGTACGGTGTCAGAGTGGCTGACTCGGATGGATGGAAATGGTCTCAAACAATACAAACACTTTATTAACATATTAATCACACTTCAATTATATTAAAGATAAGTTACCCGACATTGTAAGCACGTAGAGTTCCAGATCGTCTATAACTAATAGGTCTTTCAAACAAAGTTCGCCACATCCGAGTGACTGGGAGACACTTTACAGGGTTTGCAATTTCACTGATCCTTAACTCATCCGAAGGGTTGTGATGGCGGTAGTCCTCAAGCCGACACGCGTCCAGGCTAAAATTTCATCTCGCCTCTGATTGATATTAAAGTACAAATTATTTTCAAGTACTAACTGCATCCCTCTGCAAATCACGATAAGCATACTAACTTATCAAAGATTTCGATTTGAAGCGTACCATTTACATATGTGCAGACAACGCCATCACTTGGCCAATAATTATCAGGCTTGACATGGAAATAGCATGTTCTTTGTTACGGTAGACGTACAATTAAGGTAAAGATAATATTATAGTAATAATTTTGTGATAAAACAGTGTACATATACAATACACATGGACATATAATTAATAATACAAAATAAATATCACCTTGAAGTTTGATGTATTAATGGCGAATAATGAACAACAATTACAGAGACTAGTGAGATGTATGCAAGGAAAGCGACCTTATTTATTTATTTAATTATTAACATAGTGCATACATGAGCACTTCTATATATGCTATAATATAAACAAGATTAAAGTAATTTATTTTACTAAAACTTGTATTTTACATAACTGATCAGTTTCACTTTAAATCTATTCAATTTCTTCTCCATTTTTATGTTTTCGGGCATTTCATTAAAAATCTTCATCGCACTATACAATCTCACTCTATCCCTTCCTCTTGTATGATGCTCGTGCATTAATTTTTCGTATAAAATCCGCCGATATTTTCATATTTAGGATTTTATAAATAAATAACATTATATTATAATATATTTTAAGCTTAAAGGTCATCATATTCAGCTTTTTCAGAATTACACTGATCCGAATATACCTATTTTTTCTGAGTTTTATTTTACAACACTGACAATTGATACATTTCTTCTTCATAAGCCAAAACCAAAATGCTGCTGCAGTAGTTGATGATGATGAGGAATAATAACAGAGTTGTAAACTATTTTACAAGACTTGGAACTAATGAATCTTCTGATCCTTCCCAGAAGTGAGATTTTTTTGGCAATATTTTAGTCGCGTGTCTTGTATTTTGTGATAGATTCAATTTTGAATCTATTATGACTCACAAATATTTTATTTCCGTCACTTCCTTCAGACTTTCACCATCTATGATAATTGCTGGTATGATTGGTATTCTTGTATTTCAAATGTTCATGAATTTAGTTTTACTTACATTTAGTTTTAGTTTATTTTTCTTCAGCCATATTGCTTTATTATTTAAGTCATAGTTTAATTCATTTAGTATAGTTGCATAATAGATCTGCCACATATTATTATATGAATGTCAACAAGTTGAAAGTGTTGGTATTCGAGAAGAAGGAAAGCAAGACAACGTGCAAAATACTTGTAGGTAATGAATTTTTAGAACAAGTAGATCAGTTTGTGTATTTGGGAAGTATGTTTGATAGAAACGGAAAGACAGAGAAAGATATCGAAAGGAGGGTGACTGTAGAGAATAAAGTGAACGGTGCTTTGAATGGAATTATAGCTAATGGGAACTTGTCAACTGAGGCAAGACTAGCGGTACACAATGGAGTCTCAGTACTGACACTGATATATGGGAGAAGCGGAACTAAAGTAAATTGAATGCAGTGGAAAGCGTGTATGTGACAGATCTATTTATAACAGAGTAAAGAATGAAGAAATAAGAAAATAATGTAAAGCTTATCTTAGTATAATGAGTAAGATTAAGAAATAATCACTTAGGCAGTTTAGTCATATGGAACGGATGAATGAGGAGAGTATGGTAAGAAAGATATATGACGCAAATGTCGATGGCACCAGAAGTAGAGGACATCCGCAGAAAGCTTGGCACTACCAGATAAACCAGATACTGGAGGATGGTCCTGTTAGAAGCCTCAATAATCGTTGAGCTTGTATGAGACGATATATGAATGTGGATGAGACGAGAATTGTAGAATTGACCTCCTGCCTACCCCCGCGGGGAAACAGCGTGATGGTAATTAAGTTGAAGTTTCAAAATTTGATAACAACCCAATACCGTGAACATACATCAACAGCATAATTTTTATATGTCACACAATGGTAGACAAATTTTTAATTTAATTAATTAAAATTCATTATATTTCACGTCATATTTGATATCTAAAGTTTCGATCAATTTTTGTATTTGTTTTACTATGGTGCACTAGCAGAAACATTTCATAAGCGATTGCTGTTATTAGACCCTGCGGGTAGCTATGGTGGCTGCTACTGCCTTTGGAATTGATATAGTAAACAAATAATACAGAAAAATAATTTTAGATATATATATATATCGATACATAATACCCGCTTATATAAATATGTGGTCCATTATGAGATGCGAGTTGCGAGGAAGAAGCTGGCTAATTCGAGTCTGATATATTTTTATAATTATTTAGAGTGTGTCTCTTATGTCAGCATTGAAAATATGACACGTGTGATAAATCAACCGAGTCTTGAAAAATTCTAATAATCACCTCTAGGCACATGTGTACGTCATCAATGTTAATCATATCAGTCGCGATCAATCAAAAACTTATAGACGTCATATTTGTTTATCGATAAAACTACATTAGAATTATAAGAACCAAATATAGCACTAAACAATCAACTGTATTTACGCAAAGTCCAAAACAAGCAAAGGAACAAAACTGTGTATGTAATAAGTATGAATCGAAATGTACGACCTTGGAGACATGGAAATTAGAAAACAGGCATCTACTCGAAATAAAGAAGTTAACTTTACGTGTGCCGGATTCAGAAAATTTCATTTTGTATTTGACCCCAGCGATAAGTTACCGTATTTAATATCGGTATTTTTATAAAAATACACATTATAACGGTATTTTTAAACTGTCTTATTTTAGTAAATACATTTTATTGCACATTTTAAAGGAAAATAACATAGTATTTTAATTAGAGATACATATTTCATATAAATATACTTAAGAACTTTTGTAACTTAACATGTTTATTCGGATATTTTAAATTGTAAACTAAGAGCGTCGTACATGTATCGTTTTCTCAATTGGATCATCTACAATATTAATTAAACACTACAGACATTTTACGATAGTTAACGTATCGAAACGTCGATAAAAATGATTTGACGTTTTTGAAAAAAATTTAGAAAAAAATGTAGCTTCAAAATAAAAAGGTCGTATAGACCAGTTATTGATACTTCTCTTCAATGAAACGTTCGCTTTTCATTTGTGACAATCAAACATTAGAGTAAACAAATAATAGATATCTCATAGACACGAAGCTATTTTATTATATTTAATGGAAAAATATGGAAGTATGGGTAATCACAGGACTTACAACCATGCATTATCAAATTTAGTCGATATATGGCGATAATGTAGTGATACTCGAAGTGTTTCCACATATTAACATATATATAACATTCAAAAATTTAATAGATATGGAGATTGATTAATAGGTGAGAATGGTGAACGTTATCTTTGTATAAAGTGATCACATAAGCTAGCCGAAGACAGGTCATAATCCTTGTAAATTTACATTAAATATAACAAAAAATAGCTTCGTTTACATGAGATATCTATTATTTGTTTAATAACAGTGCCGTTATAGGTAATCCAGTAATTTTGTGTTCTTGGACATATTCAAATATTGCTAAACATTAAAGTATTTTAGGTTTTTATTTTTATAAAAATATTATCATTAAAAATTTTATGTATGTACACTTTGACTTATCTGGTGTTTTACAATCGATATAATAACTACATGTATTTTTTGAAAATACTGAAAAAAATATATATTGTCAACATTTTAATTTGGCAGCTTCAACAGATTTCCTATCGTGATTCAAATTCCCAACAGGCACCCCGTAGACAAACTAATGTAACATATAAATATTATATTTTAGAAAACACTTATCAAATAATTATAATACGTTTAATTCTCCATTTCTTTATAAGTGAGCTCTACTCTAATTTGAGGTTTATGACGTAATTATCCGTTGATGGCTTTGATGTTTTGCCATTATAGTACCAGTGATACCATCCTTTGTTAGCCCCCAGTGACATTAAATGAAAGCATCTACATTATTTGGATTAAATAGTAGCTAGAGTAATAGAATCAGTAATATAAATTAGCTCATCAGCTTACGTGAAATAATGAAACCGGATGAGTATCGTTTGGATAAAGCATTTTATTTTTATTTGTTTAGAAATAGATACGACGATGCCAATTATTTTAACGTATTCCATGAACAATAAAATAATGAAAAATCTATCTATGTTGATATATTCCCTCTTTATTTTACTATTCTCTCTCTGCCTTAAATCCTTCATATCAAGATTGACACACGACGAGATCGCATGAGACACGGTTCGCAGTGCTTTTTTAAACGTATCGGTCTTGGCTCACCTTCGCGCCTGATTCCAAGGTGTCTCCACCCACTATCCATCGTTAATCCTAACGTTCTGCTCAAGATAATTTCCTTTTCAAATGTGTCAAATACTATAACCGAAAAATTGGATATGTTGGTATACATTATATATAAATTGGTTAATAATAGGGCGAGAGAAATCGGCAAGTTCAATTCACGGTACAAATAGGCAACTTCCTTCTCCAGTAGTACAGGGTGAATATTATGTTCCAGGCCGATGTTATTTTTAAAAAACTAGAAAATGAAATATAATTTTTAATTTCGTATTTATTTATCGACTATTTAATTTATTACAGTTTTGTATGGAATATGATATTGGCCAAGTGGCTGCCTTCGGCAGCGGCACAAAAAAGCGCTCTTTTAACCATATTCTCGCACACTTTGCGTGTTATTTCAGCAATTTTATTTTGAATATTATCCAGTAGCATTGGAACTATTTTTGATTTATTGACGTATATTTTTCCTTTCAAGTTACCCCGACAGAAAATAGTCGGAAGTCGTTAAATTAGGTAATCGAAGAGGCTAGTCGATATCACCACTTTTTGACATTATGCGGCTAGGAAAAATTTCTTGCAAAATTTCAAGCGTAGCTCGGGCTGTGTATGAGGTGAGATCGTCATGTTAAAACCACATGTGTTGCAGGCCCGATTGACCCAATTCGCCAACCAAGAAGTTTTCCAACATATGACGATAGCGATAACTATTAATAGTTACAGTATTGCCATTATTATTTAGATAAAATATTATAATGACTTCAACACGTTGTTGAGGCGTTAGATATTTTATAATAAATTGTAATCAACTATTCTATATGATTATTAAATATAAACTGACAAATATTTGCACAACTAAAATGGCAACCAAACAAAATCGGCCTGGAACATAATATTCACCCAGTATTTTTCTTTCTCTTGGAGGGAGTTACGGACAATACTTGGAGGAGAACTGCTCCAACGTAAGCGTCTACCCGGTACGAAAGCTATAAATTGAATAGTTTCAAAACAATGCAATGCTGGAAGGACTGAGGTACACCTCTCTTCTTTTGTGTTTCATTTGGCTCTACTGAACAATTATTGTCGTTATTGTGGACTGCTCAACTCAAAAACAAATGTTTTCTATTATAGAAAAGCGAGAAAGACAAGGATTCTTCTATTAAAATGTGGAAATCTGAGAAATTATTAGTTAGGATCTTTTTATTTTCATTGAAATACAAATGCACATGTTCATTTTCATATGACTTCCTCATATTCTTTACTCGTCATAGCCATGTATAGGGTAATTCTCGAGACATATCCTGAGTTTGATACTCAGCTGCTTATTCATTCAATTGTTAAATCATAATACTTATTCATCGAAGGCATTTTTCAATATTATTCATAAAAAGTTATGTAGCAAGACAAAGTTTGGTCCTTTGGAATATCAATCATCAGGGAAGTAAGTTGAAAATTTATTTCTTTACATATTCCCATCTAATGAACAATATTTAATTAATATAAAACAAAACATACTTTTGTGATTATTGTTATTAAAAAATAGTTATTGTCTATGTTCATAGTACATTCCGTTAACAAAATCTATTGTTCTATTTAAAAATGATTTATCATGGCTTATAAGTTATTTAACATACCGAAAACAAAATGTAAAAATAAATAGACACTATAGCACATCTGAAACCACTGACTTTGGCATACCACAAGGTACTGTACTTGGACCATTGTTATTTATTATATACTCTAATGATATATTTAAACTCAAATTGCATTACAGACTACTATCAATTTGTATCTGTAGTAAAAAAAATATATACACAGACTAACTGAAACATAAATTATCTTATACATACTCCTTCTCTATTCACGAGTCCTACTCTCATGGAGAAGTAATAAATGTTAAATGATACTTCTACTGATAATTCTAAAATGTATTATATTTTCTAATATTAAAATAAAATTTAAAAAATATATATATTTGAATATTACATCTGTAGAAAATCAAAAGTGTAGGTATATTATATAATAGAAATAAAATTCAATAAATCACATAAATATCCTATAAACTGAACGTAAACATGAGCTATTTAAATATAACAATATAAAAACAGAGTTTTGTTCCTCTTCTGTAAAATTTTGTAATTATATATCTGATTATATTTTAATAGTCGATAAAATATAAACATTTATAATATAATAAAATAAATTTTGTTAGTAAACAAGTAAAATAATTTATTCATCATAAGCCAACCGTTTTTTATAGCTTAATATTATTTAATAACAGAGTATCCCACTGACTCGGATGGATAAAACGAAAAATAAACGCGATCATATATTTTATGCATACAGGGGTCTCCCAGCAGCGTACTAAATTTTTATCAGGCGAACTTTCGCTGGTAAAACTGTCAAAATTGCAAAAAAAAAACAGTAATAAGGCGGTGTAGCATCCCAGAGGGTATAATCCGGGGTTAATTTATCTCGAACTACAAAATCTTTTCATAATATATGATAGAACTTGTGCATTAATGTCATGTAAGAAGCTCAAAAATGAATAAATATTCCACTTAGTACAAATAATATCCTAGTAGCAACCTTTTTTGATTGATTAATTCAATTTGTATTAAATAATTTATATAAAAAATATTTTTCTAATTAACTACTAAATATTTGAACACAATATTTGTGCAAGAGATAATGTTCAGTCAGTCCATGAATTGACCTCGAGCCAGTGCGGTTATACGTGTTCGGTACAAGTTTACAATATGATACTAATTCGATACTTCGCGTCTATACTGTGTCGGAACCTTTGACGAAATAGCGAATGTAAAATATACAATCCACATTTTGGAGATGTCTGGAGAATTCGGATTATGGTGAGTGCCTATTACTTCCGTATACTGAATTCTTCCGACATGTATGCTTGTGCGCAACAGCTATCATTACTGATATTCTAGTTATTGAATGAACCTAAATTTTTAATACAAATTGAATGTATCAATTAAAAAGATATACATATATAAAATCAATTTAAAATACTGTTGTTGCTAACGTGTTTGTTATTCCGTATATATAAAGAAGATGGCTTTCAAATAATAGAACGACAGATGTATCAATTTGAAAGTGCAACATGCAAGTTCGAAAATTTGTTGTCAACTTACTATGTTGGTGCAGTGTGATCGGTAAATGCATTTCCCCGGATAGGAAGAGATCCAGGTTCGAATCCAGGTAGCAACAAAAATATTTTTCTATAAATTGATTTTATATGTATATCTTTCTAATATATACATTTAATTTGTATTATAAATATCACATACCTGTGTTTTGAAAAATTGCAACATCACAATAAGAATGTGATGTCTTTAAAAAAAAAAAGAACTTAAATTCTTTCATCATGCATGAATCAGATCAATTAATCTAGACTGATTTATCAGCTGGGCCTCCTCGGTTGGAATTCGTGAACGTGAACACGCCAGGCGCTCTGCAACACCGAAGGAGTGATTATATCGACTTAGGGCTTCTAAATGTCAATAATATGAATTTAAAAAAGAAATTTCAGGAGAGTACGACATATTAAAATAAATGGGTATATAAAAATTGAAATGATCTATTTTTAAAAATATCTAGATTTTTTAGCCAAAAATTTTTACCCTAAATAACCGATCTAATAGATTCGTATTCAGTATCTTAAAACCACAAAATAAAGAAAAAAAGAGTTCTTGAAGAATTTTGGTGCGAGTATTTTTGAGTGGTACCCACGAGACAAAAAACGATATAATTCAAGTCATTATAAGTTTCGTTGAATTTTTTTTTAAATAGAGATGCGTACACGGAATACATGTCACATTAATATTCTTACTATTTTCAAACTAAGCTAAACGCTTGTACTATGAAAATAGGACTAACTTGCTGGCCGCTAGATCAGGCGTTAGCTAGGCCAGCGTCTTAACTATTAGACTAATAAGCTACTCGTTGTATTTTTGGAGCAGTGGAAGTGATGTGACAAAGATTGGCTATGGACCGAAGAGAATAATAGTCCTGAGGAGGCCTTCATCCAGCAGTAGATTTTAAATATAAGTTATTCATTGTTTATAAAGACAATAGCGGTCCCTACCCGGGGTTGTCCAGGATTCTGACTTAGTTATAATTTTAAGTAGTAGTTAAGGGGGTTGTAAAAGCGAAATTTCTTTATTTTGCATAGGCACTGAATAATTTAACGATATATGCAAAGTTTAGTCCAGGTAAGTGGAGGATGAGATCTCTGGAGAAGGGTGATGGGGTGCCTATATTTTACTCAGGATCCTAAGTAAAAGTGATCAAAATTTAGATGGTGTTCAATATAGCTCACATTTATTTCAAGATGCGGGGTCGATGAGGTGACCAGGGAGAGGTTGTCATTGTTTTGCGCAGGGTCCAAAAGAGACAAAAATTGTAACAGGTGGCATTCAACATAATACATATTTTCATCGAAGGCAGGGGGGTGCCTTTATTTGCGCAGGATTTTAAAGGGTAACTATGTACAGTTTGATTTAGATCGTTTTTTAAATAGAAATTGATTAATAGTACATAGAATACTATTTCAAACTAAGCTGAACGCTTGTGCTAAGAATACAGGACTAACTTGCTTGCCTCCTGGAATATGGCTCGAACCCCTGATCACCACTAGGCGAGTATCTTAACCACTAGACCAACATGCACGTCCAAATTATATGGAGAAGTGACATTCATTCATTCAGTTTTATATTATAGGGAGACCGGAGAGAAATCAAAAATTTTACTCTTTTTTTTAGTCAGTTTGCGTCGAGACAACGTGCAGGAAATACGTATTTTTTGTTACTAGTGGATTGTGAATTTGTTGTTTTTGTTTAAAATATTTTTTATCGTTATTTATAAATAATGTCAATTGCGTCATTGTACGCTGTTTTTGTGTGACCAAGGAAGGAATGCAAATTGAAAAGGAAGACCTTTAAATCTGAATAATGATGTGCTGACATCATTAGTGGAGTCTGATTCTCGTCAAACAATCACAGAATTATCAATTGAGCTCCCCAAGGTAACAGTACAGGAGCACCTTTATCGCGTCGGTAAAATGAATAAACAAGAAATTTGGGTACCCCATGAATTGTTACTAACCGCCTAGAGCAGGAGTCGGCAGAATTTTTAATTAAAATAGCCAAATATTAAATAAACAGAACCTCAAAGCTTTCATCATAGAGCCGCAACATAAATTTTCACATAAGCTATATAAATTTTAATAACGAAAAAAAACTAATTAAAATCAAGATTTTTATTTCAAACTCAAATTCACAATACAGTTATGGGCTACTTAGAAGAATAGAATAGATAGGAGTTAGTTCAATGCTTCACTTATAAAACAAGAAAATCTAAATAATTATATACTAATTAAACACTTCTTGGACTTTGTAAAGTTTACTAGTTAGAACGGTGACCTTGCATGCTATAGCTAGCAAGTAACTACTTGTTCAATTTTAGGCATAATTGTAAATTATCGTTTGTTAATTTGCTTCATAACTTATTTTTTATTTGATTCATGGAAGATAATGTTTGTTCGCATGTATAGGTATAGCCAGAGATTGTGATAATGACAAATGCTAGTTCTCTTATTGTGTCATATGTTGCAGGCAACCTATTCAATGTATCAAATATGAGCTAGAGTTGAAGAGTCGCAAATGTCTATGAAAAAAGCTACGTGCGGTTCGCGAGCCGCGGTCTGCCGACCCCTGGCCTAGAGCAGCGAAAAATTTCAATAAAAAGTAAGTATTATACAATAATCCTACGTGAAAAGATAATGATTTTCTTCGCTGGTAACTGTTCCTACCCCTTAACGATCACTGACAATAAAAAATATGCTTTTCTGTATATGATGGGATATCACCGGAGTGATTAATTTGAATTGCTAAAACCCGGTGAGACAATCACTGCAGCAGTATATCTGCCAACAATCAGAAGAAAGACGATTAATTTTAGTGAATAATAAAATAATGGCTAGACAACGCGCGATCTCATTCTGAAAGATTGACATACGAAATGATAATGAAGATTGCATTTGTACTTCTACTTCACCCACCCTATTCACCGAATATTTACTCCCCCCCCCGTTTATCATTTATTTAAATCTTTAGAACACTCAAAGTTGTTTAATTTACAAAAAAGGAATCGCAAAATGCAATAGCACCCGGAGGATGGAAAAGGGTTATAGAAAATTATATTATAAATTATTTGTTAATGTTAAACGAATAAAATAATAATATGTAGATATGTATTTAACTTGTATGAATTGCATCTACTTTGATAAGCCGTAAAGTAAGTTGGTAGCCGGAACATAACACGTAGACTTCAAGCTTAACACGGTTTTCTAAAAATTTAAAACAATAATATATTATCTGTAACAGTGCAGAACTTGCACATATTCCTTGAACCAAGTCAAGTATCCACCCATAAAATATTTGCGAATTTGGTCTGTTACACCCTGTAATAGAGACCGAAAAATAAAAAAATACAATTGGTAGTAAGGTAAAGTAAATCTCATGTGTGTAATTATGTTATTTACGCATTTCCCCATTGAGAGCATCGAGCCACCCTTTTTCCCTTGAACATAACTGATTAATGCACTTAATTAATTCACGAAGTGATTAAGGAAAAGAAGGGACCTTAATTTAATTACAAGGAAATTGAATTTTCTTTCTTTTTCTCCGTTCACGAAATCTACAGGTTGTTCTCGCGACTCGGCTCGAATGGGACCGGGACACAAGAGGCGAAGAAAATAAAAGAGCACTTCTCTCGCCGACTAAACCGCACTTTTTATTTAATTAATTTTATTAATATAAACGGCGACAGACCACGACACTCGAGAATCCCCGCCGACGCTTGAACAAGCTTATTTCAACGTTTTGCACAAATTGCTTGTGTGACGCCCTTCGCACGGTGACAATTATTATTTTATGAACTTCGTACAGAAAGCACGAGTTACGGCAATATTTCGACGGCTTAATAATACCAGAAACTAATCTACATCTTCAACCAAATTTTAACAGATGTATAAATGGCATTTTCTCTTTTAAATGGATTGAAAAGTTATACACAATGATATATCAGGTGATGTGCTGTTAATTTAGTTTTAGATGATTCTTCTTCAACATTGATTTTTAGCTAACTAAATTTTAACAGATATATATGTTTTTTAAATTTTTTATTAATATTAAAAATATAATATAATTTCAATAATCAGTGGATATATATATTAACATTTGTTTTTTCTCTATGAGAGTAAGACTCGTGTATAGAGAAAGGGTATATTTGAGTTAATTTATGTTTCAGTTAGTCTGTGTACATATTTTTTTAACTTCAGTTACAAATTTATGATAGTCCGTAATTTTTCTAATTGCGATGGGGTGATGGAATGGGGAATGATATAAAATGCATTTTCTCTTTTGTTAAAAACTATATAATAAGATGATATCAGCATCATATGATCAGTCGTGTTAATTTTTTAGTTTAGAACTCGTGAGATAAGTTTTCGATTATTTCACTGTACTATTTTTCTTGGAAAAATATTTCTATACGTTACGAATAAATCTGCATACTAATTTTTTATAGATAGGTTTTCGTATTATTAAGCCATTGATTTGTGTAAATATTTTAATTCGACATTGTATGTACTTCGGCTAACCTTATATACCATACGTTTTTATTAAATATAATAATCTAAAATAAATAAAATTTCTTTGAAATACGAATTAAATTGATACAGTTCGGAATAATATGAAATATGAACGCTTTTAAAAAAAAATTAAGAAAAAAATATTCCTTTATTTTTATACTTTTAATATTTAAGTTTGTGTTCGCTATGTTATAAAATATTTTTGTTATTGCAATCAATCGTGGAGGAATGTGAAATCAAATTGACACAATCCAGAAACAGATAATAGGAAACCTACACAAAGAACAGCTTCTGGGAGACGTACATCAACTTACATGGAATAGTATTTGAATTATTAAGGCAAATTTATAAAACCATGCATTGATACGGTTTTCATTTGATTTATCTATTTTCGCATTTTTTATTAATCGTTTCATCGTAGTACAGGCTAATTTCTGTACGGAGTAGAATTACTAATCAATTATATTTTAAAAGACAGACAAAAGTATTAAAACGGGATAACTCCTAATTAGACCGTAAAATTTTGAGAGAATTTTTTTTTTAAAAAAATATGAGATTTTAAAAAAGATTATAAAACCACTTTATACATTAAATACTCGAAACAATTGAAAAACAAAACTTTTGATTATTTATTTATTTTAAATAATATAGGTATAACATTTTCAATTAAATGTGTCACCTCAACAGTATAAAAGAAAACCGTAGGTAACTTTAAATATAAATAAATTAAATATGAATTAAATATATCAATTATAAAGATATACATATAAAATCAATTTTATCGAAAAATATTGTTGTTGCGCCACCAGGATTCGAACCTGGATCTCTTTCCTAACCGGGGAAGGTGCTTTATCCAACTAAGCTACAGCGACATCATTTTTAGCGACAATTTTATATTTTATATATATTTTTTTATATGTATATATAAATAAATGTATATATACATAAATACTAAATTTGATACCAAAAGAATTTGTTCTCATCATTTTTTTTAAATACAGATACAAATGCATGATTACTTCTTTAAAATTTTACACACTACATAGAAAGTTGTATGACCAGGAACAGAAAATTTTCAGGAATTTCTTGAAATTGTCATTTCAGCAGGATGAGATTTTTTGATACTAAACCTTAAAATTTAATTTAATGACTTTAGAGTAATTTTTTTCTCAAACCATTAAAATATCTTTAGTGATTTTGACATCTCTGTCACATTTTAGTTTGCACTCAATGGTTCATTAACCACGAGATTTTAAATATTATTTAGGTTCGCGAAATCATACATGTATATATTTTTTTTATTATTTTTATTTTGAATAATGCGCACCCTCATTTAAAGTTCCTCTAGTCTTAATTTTATTTTCCACGTGTAGCTGCCAGGATTTCAGGAGAGGAGAAGATTTTAATTAAGGCAGAAAAAATATCCCATGGGGCTAATTAAAAAAATAATGTCTTAGAGAAATTCAAAAATACTTTGTTTAATCTAATTTGCTTGCTCTCGCTATCTTAATAAAAGTTTCTTAACTGTGAATTTATAAATTCTCATCACAAATAGAAATTGTCGATTACCTAAATAACAGAATTAATTGTTTGTATTTTGTCAATCTAATCATTTAAATCATGTGAAATTCAAGTATATATAAAAATAAAGATAAAGAAGTTCAGATTGTTATTGCTAAGATATAGTCTAATCTAGTCTAGTCTTCACGTAACGGATTCAACTTTTTTTTTTCAGAATCATTGATATGTGAATTTTAAAGAAATATTTAAACAGTTCTTAAAATAGATGTTCGTGATTACGGATTGCAGGTTGTTTTACCATTGTGGATTATTTATAATTATTATTTTGCTTAATTTGTTATACTTGATAATAGGATAGAGCGTTTGCACTGCAAAGGGATTGTGGGATATTAGTAATTATTTTAGATTAAATTGTAATATTTGATCATAGGATGGAGATGTAATTTACAAGACGAAGGCCACGTCTCAACTGATTAAATCGGAACCAAAGATAGTCGATTATCGTGGAAGAACCATCTCTTGGTGAAATTCGCAGGCTCAGTTTAAAATACAACGGTACGTGAGGAGCAGACAATTCGTACGATAATCAGATTTGCCATATATAATTACAATTTCTGGTAACCCGGCTTAAGTTAGATAGAATGCGTATATTTGTTGACCATCTTATAAAAACAAATATAATAAAACTTATTTTTATTTCAATGTTATTTTTAATATCACATACCTTAGAAACAAAATATTAATCGTATACATGCGATAGATTCAAAATGGATTTATTCTAAATTAAAATTATCACTAAAAATAAGTTATTATTAATTATTTATTTATTGTTACTATTAGATCATTTATTTATATATATTCCCTACCATCATATATTTTCCACTGCGTAATAAACAGTAATATAAAATATTTCTCATTGTAGAGAATTATCCGAAGTGTATGTAAGTGTGAATGTGTAACAAGGTATGTAATTTTTCTGTTTTTAAAATTATTATAACATATTAGAGTGTCACGTTTGATGTTCCTTTTCCACCTTTAATGTAACTCAGTACTTAATAAAATAATAACTAAATTAAAAGTATCACTCAGTAAAATAATTAATTAATTATAACGAACGTTATACTCGTATATATATAAAGTGATCACTTAAGCCAGCCGAAGACAGGTCGGAAGCCCTGTAATTACCCCCATATTTTCTATATATTCTTTTAAAATATAATAAAATAGCTTCGTCTTGTATGAGATATCTGATATTTATTTAATTATAATTGGAATTATTTAAGTCTTATTTAACCTTATTTAAGTTATTAACAATTGCGGTAAAATATATTTTTACAGTTCAAATCATTTTACATTTTTCCAAAATAAAATTGTTTACATCTTGGCTATTATTTTGTAAATTTCTTCGGCTGACCAGGGATTTGAAAGCGCGATTCCAGATATGATTCTAATTTCTGAATATGGCGTCTTAGCCCACACTGCTATGATCGCTATAATACGAAACGCGTTAACATTATCGTATTTATTATATTATAACAAATACATGACACACGACGTCCGACATTGAAATGCTACTTTACAATATTTGTAACGCAATAGGATTAAATTTCTAAATGTGAAATTAATGCAAAATAATTCTTTGAACTGCGGCAAAGTCGACTGATAAATTCCCTTCTGGTATAAAATATTCGACAAAAACTGGAATCGGATAAGGGGCGAGGGATTGAAGGAAAAACCTCAATCTCGTCAGACACTGATTCGGCATATATTATCCTGCTCCACGATCTCTCTGAAAGTCGAGGGATGGCACCCGCACCCCCATAAACGTTATCCCCTACTGTGACTTGTTTGTAGCCACTTTTTAGTTTCCTGTTCAACCACACATGATGATTCTATAGGATTGAACTTATTCAAAAAAAAAATGTTAACCTCGAGAGATGCCATCCGTTTGTTAAGACTAGACATATTTCATCTACAAAAATTGTATTTTTATTTTTAATTTTAAATTACTTGGTAAACAAACTATTATCATCACTATTACTATATTATATAATGATATTCTTAATATCCGAGGCGCGTTTTTTAAGTAGGTACCGGTTTTTTTTTTATAGAATCAACATCATACAACAGTTCACTTTATTCAGACGCTACGCACCTTAAACTACTTCTCAACACAGTCGCCACTACGGGGCACCAATTTATGTATACCTTCGTCATAGAACGACGCCGCTTGGGATGAAAACCATATATGTACTCCGTCTTTGAGTTCATCATCGTTTACAAAACACTTGCTATCAAGGAACCGCTTCAGATGAAGGAAAATATGGAAATCACTTGGCGCCAAATCAGGACAAAACAGGATACACTTGAAGATGAACATCAGCTGGTTTCATGTTTCGTACATTCAAGAAACGAATCACGAACCGTATCTCACAGTCTATGTGCATGCGGTGAGTCAACAGATGAAAGAAACCATTGCGGCTGCGCAACATCGCACCGCTGCACTGAGAATATACTTAAAAAAGGCGTTTCGTATATATCAAATAAAGTAAACAATTTTCTATTGTATTTTAAATGTTTTTTTTTAAATTAATAAAAATTATTAATTCTTGAATGATTTTCCGTCACTACTGATTCCGTTCATCCGTATCGCATAGCATCGCAAAATATACATACATTGACTACCAGTAGTCGAGGGTTCGAACCTTATTCCAGGAGACCAACAAGTTAGTCCTATGTACATAAAGTTTAGCTTATTTTGAAAATAGTTAGAATATTGATTTGACACGTATTCCGTTTATACATCTCTATTTCTATGTCATCAATCAATCAATCAAATTAAATAACTTTATTTTACATAATCTTTAAAAATAAATTAAGGTTATAAAAAATGATTAATTCCTGAATGATTTCCCGTCTATATCGATGGGTCATAGTGATAATAATTTCCTTACTTTTATCCATCTGTCCGCATAGCACAACAACGTAAAACAAACATTAATTCCAATAATTAATTAAGTTATTATTTTTATTTATTCGGAAAACATACAGTAAATACGAAAATCATAATAAAAGCTAAACAATAATTAAACCAGTTACATGTTTTCTCAGAAGATACAATATACTTTATACAGTGAGTACAATTAGAAGGACTATAATGCAGAAAAATGTGAGAGAAAAAGTTGAGAATAAAAATATAAACAAAGAGAAAAATTTTTAGGAGAACACATTCTTATTGTGAAGTTGTAATTATCAGAACATAGGTCTGTGATATTTTAAATATGAATTAAATATATTAATTAGAAAGATATACATATAAAATCAATTTAATCGAAAAATATTATTGTTGCGCCACCGGGATTCGAACCTGGATCTCTTTCCTAACCGGGGAAGGTGCTTTATCTAACTAAGCTACAGCGACAATATTTTTAGCGACAATTTTCGACCCTATATGTTACCTTTTTGATATTAATACATTTAATCGTTCCATCATTTGACGATTAAATGTATTAATATCAAAAAGGTAACATATAGGGTCGAAAATTGTCGCTGTAGCTTAGTTGGATAAAGCACCTTCCCCGGTTAGGAAAGAGATCCAGGTTCGAATCCCGGTGGCGCAACAATAATATTTTTCGATTAAATTGATTTTATATGTATATCTTTCTAATTAATATATTTAATTCATATTTAGAGAGAAAAAAGTTATAAATAAGAAAATATTCGAGGGGAACGGGAGAGTGAGGGGAAAGGAGAAGGAAACTGGGATAGGGAATAAAATCTGTGCGATAAAAATAAAAATAAAATGAAAAATAAAGGCCTTTAAAATTTATGTATTGAATTTAGATTTAATTGAGGTAACTGAAGAATTGAAATGTCTAGTTCGTTCAGGTGTGAATTGAAATAAAGGGGTGCTCGGTAAAAAAATGAGTTTTGTTTGGCGTTGGTATTGCAATGTGGAAGATTAAATGTAAGATTAGTTCTGGTTGACCTGGCTGGCACTCGAATGGATATGCGTCTGGTTTCTACTGTTGTTGATTTTCTAAACAAATCAATGTTGTAAAAAATACTATTTCCCCTTCGTTATTTCTAGTCATATATAATAAACAAATTATAAATAAACACTTTAATCAAGCCAATAAAAATTATTACTTTACTAGTTAACTATCAACTACTTATTTAGATGCGTATCTATATTTAGTATACGTTACATCATTGTAATTATTAGTATCTTCAAACTGAGCTATTAAAATAGGACTAACTCGATTGTCTCTCTGGACGAATCTCAACGTATTAAAATAGGGCCGCTATTAAAGTAGGATAATAAATAATAATAAAGTCTCGAACTCCAATCAGTACGCGAGTATCTTACGGCCCGTGTCCGTGGATTGAGACACGACGAGACAAATCTCAGTACAGAGAGCGACAAAAAATCAAACCAAATCAATTATAGATCTATGCTGTTTTACAACTGACGGACGTCAATGTATTAACAATTGATGTTTGATACAATAAGCGTGAAACGAGATGGTGAATCCGCGAGACTTGATGTTTATACGGTGAACAACGAAAGCCGATAGTTGTCTCCGAAAAATCTCAAGCGAGTATAATCTAAAATTTTGTAATGTGTCCAATGTTTCAGGTTTTTTTTACGTAAAACGTGGGATACAATGATAACATCACATCATCAACGTAATCATCATCATCATCATCATCTTCGTCCCCTTATTCTAGGAAGGTCGGAGGCCCAAAGACTCGACCGGGCGCTTCGGTACTATTATAGTTGACTGGTCAAGACCCAATCTGTCTTCACACAAATATCTTTAGCCGTTTATCCCAGCTCAGTTTGGGGCGATCCACCCTCCCGGGTCGCCATCCCTGTAGAGTCGCTAAGAAGATACGTCTTGGTAGTCGTTCATCTGGGATTCGCCGTGTGTTCATCTGTCATCTTAATTGAGATCTTTCTATGTGTAGAAGTAGGGGCTTCGTGACAAGGGTCTCCTTTATATCGGTATTTCTCATTCCGGTTACTCTCTCTGTAGTATCTAATATCTAACAATACAAATATCACATCGTTTCTCGTTCACATATTATATGAAAATAAAACGATTATTTTTTTAAATTCTGCTCATTTCATTTACTTGAGACGCATTTCGCCAAACAATTAAATTCAAAACTTGAGACACCCCCTACAACAACACTGTATATCATTTTTACAAATGTTGATAGACAGACAGAGCGTCGGTCATCTTGAATGATATACCGCGTTGTCGCAGGTAAAATCACTT
This sequence comes from Eubasilissa splendida, assembly GCA_031772225.1. Lineage (NCBI taxonomy): Eukaryota > Metazoa > Arthropoda > Insecta > Trichoptera > Phryganeidae > Eubasilissa > Eubasilissa splendida. The sequence continues at coordinate 21,233,211 of CM062856.1, forward strand.
AAAAACTGTGTATAAAAGTATTTTTATTTATTTGACATGGTTGTTTAATGTGATGTCCTTGGGATTGTATGGTTTTGTGTGTGTGAGTGCCGCACCGACGGCGCGCGTACGTGCGAGGCTATAAAGGGTGGCTCGCGGCAGGGCGCGGTCTATTTCTCTTCGTGTTCGTCGGCTTAATCGTTTGACCTATACCTTGAAATAAATTGTATCGTATTGTAATAAATGTATAATTGTTACAATGTCTACTTCTTGGATCTTCACATTACGAGATGTACACTGATGACATATTTAAAAGACAAGTACGTAACATTTAATATACTTTTTGATGCCTAAGAAAAGATATGGTACAACGAATTTGCATTGATAAGTCAGATCCGCCCAAAAACGATATACAGTGTTGTTGCAGGAATGGTTTCTAATTGTATTTTTGTTAATATTAGTGTATATTGAATAATAATAATATTGGATAATTTTTATAGCGCCATTTCCGTAAAAAAAAATCATTTACACATAAACTGTTTATAGTCCTAGATCATCTTTATATTTAAAATTAAAAATTCTTATTTTAATTTATGGAAATGATTTTTTTTAAAGGTGCGTTTTAAGTGTCTTCTTAAATAAAGTCACTGATGCACTATTTTTTATATCGGAGGGCAAAGAGTTCCACACTTTTGGGCTTGCCATCGCAAATACCCCTGCCACCGCAAACAGCGGCTGGTCGGTTCTACAACCCTTCCTGCGACTGAAGTAGAGACCTGGACATGAGATTATGACATCTACTATTCAAATGGTTTGGGATACAAAGCTCTTGAAGATACAGAGGCGCCATGTTATGTGTCGCCTTGTACTTTAACCAGAATAATTTAATAAATTCAACTCTTTCATAAAACCGGAGCCAATGTAGCTCGTGCAAGGACAACTATATACATTTATTTACATTAGATGAACAGAGACATCATTATTTATTGGAATTCTGAGGGTTTATGTAAATTTTTGTACGATTCTAAGTAATAATTCTGTTTTTTTTTCAAATTTCTCATTCAACTCTTTAACATTAAACTCTTGACATTTAACAATTGACCAGCTCTTTTTCAATCAGCTCTCACATTTAACAATTGACCAGCTCTATTTAAAAGATCCTTTTGATCCTGTTGCGGTTAGTTTCCGCACGGATGTGCTGACGGCCGTCAAATCTCGGAATAATCCAGCTAAAGCACGAAATGGCACTGCGGGGCGGAGAGGTCGCCCTGTAAGCTGGGCTTTAGCCGATTACTGCAAGTTTTTATATGTCCGCCATTTCACTTGCGGAAATTTGCGGAATACGGAACATTTATCTATTTATGAGTAATAACAAAAACAGAAAAACTCTAAAACGTCATCTTCCGTGAAATTAATGACGTAATCAAATTTTGATATCAAAGAAAGACTAAACAAAATATTGGAGCATATATTTTAGTCACAGTGTAAAAAATTCTCACATTAAAAATATTACAACTTAATAAAACATGAACGCGGTTATGTAATATGTTGTTAAAAAAACATTTATATTTTGTTCTCAGAAAAATATTGTTTGCGCTCATTATTATTCCTTCGGTTGGCAGCCCAGAGTTTAGCATGTTGGTATCTATGATTTTTCGTATAAGTGTAAGATTGCTGCATTTTCTGCGAGTAGCAATCGCAGTCGGCCTGCCGACATAGAAATCCACCACGGTAGTTAATTGTGTAGTCGGCGTGTCCAGACCAGATTGGAGCACAAGAAAAAATAATACAACCCATAATGAGAACAACAAGTTATCGAATGAACTCTCTAGAACAAATATGTTGAGACGAAAACGTGACCAAATAACTTGTCGTACTCGATACCGCAGAGAATAAATATTTTATTCAGTACCCATAAATGGTCGTCCATCTTTCAAAAATACATATCTCGTTTTTTGTTAAAATTAAATTACAACTAGGGTTACGTTGCCCAAACACGTGCCCAAAATCCATTCAAACAGGCATATCTAAATTTTATTCCAATGAAGTAATTTTACATTTTTGACATAACCACTTATATTTCGATGTGCCATTCTTACAAATGACAGTAATAAGTCATATTTATGGTATAAATACACCTCACACTGTCTTTTAATCAAATATATTTTTCAACAGTGAAACATTTGTTTATATATCGTCTGCTGTAAAATCAACATATTCAAGATAAACGACGAAATGTCAATAGTTTTAAAATTAATTCAAAGTAAATAATATTTTTTGAATACGAACTGATAACAAATGTACAACTTGCAGAGCGAGTTTATTGAAAACGAAGACTGAAATAAAGAAAAAATGTATCACAATTTCCAACTAAATAAAACGTAGGCTGACCCAGTTATGTGTGTATATATTGTAGATATATATTCCGTATATATATTTTTACCTACAGTAACTGAGCTTCTTATTCAAAATAAGGTGAAAAAAAGATAGAAACAATAACGCCTTTTAAGAGAATAATAAAAAAGAAAATAAAGAATTGAAATTCAAATAAAATGATCCTAGTGAGATAGCGTAACTAGTATGTACGATGTGTTGAGTACATTTCAAGGAATAGCTACCGAGGAGGCAATACGACGTATTTTTTGTATAGCGACAAGACGAGTAAGTGATCGGAGATTCAATCCTAATCCCATTATACCAGCAAGTTAGTATAATTCGAGAAACAGCATGAATTTGCTTTAAAATACGATATAAAATTGATATTTTGCATACATTTTTTTATTTATTAAGATTTGTGAAAGGCTATCGTCTCCACTCTCATCATCCAGATACAGCAGTGCGCCCAGCGAGGCAGTACCTACTGCTCAACTTTTCCACCACCCATAAAGACGCAAGGTACTGGCTGCGTGCAACAATACACTCGCATCAGTTTGCGCCTCATATATATATATTCCATCTTTATTGTGATCCCAACGTTGTCACGTTCCCATACAAAGTACACATTCTTAAACACGATGCATACTTCAATGTGATTGATGAAAAGATTGAGGAGAGTTTAGATAAAGAATACGTTCATTAAATAATGAAAAAAATGAACGCAAACACGTACAGATAACTCTGAATGGTGTCCGGAACAGAGACCCATAGCGAGCATTACACTGACGAGAAGAATAATTAAATTGATTAATCCTGATAGATAGTTCTACAAAGCCATTAAAGTGATATGAAGTTATATTACTTTTCATTTAGAAAGAACAATTGTAAATACCATACGTGATATGCACATTATAACAGTGTATTGATGCCGTTTAGCGTTTTAATTGTTCAGCGGTTGGAGGGGGCGGTGGGGGGGGGGAGGGGGGGGTACCTACAAATACCTGAAAATTAGGAAATTTTATATATATGTTTATGACTATATCTGTTATTTTTTTAATGTATTCGTGGTCTTTTTGTGTTTTAATATTATCACCAACATTTGTCCAAGTCGAATGCATTTATTGGTTTTTCCATTGTTATAAATATATAACAATGTACTTACACTATAAAGCCATATATTAAAAATAAATATTTCTAAAAGTATTAAAATAAGTTTCAATAAACCATTGGGTACATACATATAGTTAACCCTATTTATATTAGAAACATATACACGACGACAAAAAACAACAAATATTTGATATAATATTGCTAAAAAAAACATGCATGTGAACATTTATGCGTTGTATATTCTATTTAAAAAAAGTTATTCATGTTTTTGAAACGGGCTGTTACACACACTAATACAATTGTTCTGTCTAAATTAATAGTTTAGAAGTGAAACATCAAAAAATCCAACATTTCTGTTCCTTTGAGTGATTTGGGATCTAGGCATTCCGATTTTAACTAGAATAATTTAACTATTCAAAGGTTTTTGGTGAAACTTTGTAAAGTTCCATGATTATTTTGTAAATTGAGTTAAAGCACTGTTTTATTCCATTATATTTTATCGTATTTAAACGTTAGAACGTATGCTTATGAATAGTTGCGCCAAAGGACGAAAGTTTGACAATAAGAATATAATAAACATTCAAATACCGCCCATTACACCCCCCCTTTTATCCATTTTAACTCCACCCCCACCTCCATTAACTCCAAACGCACCATAGCACTATCAGAAAGTGTTTTTAATTTTAGTTGAATTATATCATTGATAATAGGAAGATGCTTTCGAAAACGTTCTAACGTTCAAATACAATAAAATATAGTGGTATAAAACAGTGTTTTAACTTATAAAATAGAATAATTTGATTAAAAATAAAAATCCTTCAACGAACCCATAGCATCTCTGTGTTTTCGTTCGATCCTATGCACTCGGCGGTCACCCGTTACCAGATTAACTCATCCAGTTAAACTGGGCTGGCAAACTCAATACTGTCTTGTCAGCGAAATACGGTCGTGCGAGTTTGCGGAATGTTCACACGTTATACTAATCAAGTTTTAAAACCTTTCACCGTCATTTCGCAAAGAGTTTATTTTATAATTGTTTTTTATTTTCTAGCAATATTTGAATACGTCCAAGAACACTTCTGGCTATGAGATACCTATGAGATATCTATTATTTGTTTAATAACAATACCTTTATAGGTGAAAATCCAATAATTGTGTGTTCTTGGACATATTCAAATATTACTAATAATATACTGGTCAAAATAAGAAAATATATAAAAATTAAAAAATATTATTTTTTCAGTCGTATTCTAGTATAATGTGTTAAAACCATTTTACAGATAAAGAATATTGCTTTAAATAATTTCAAAAAATAATTAGATTCTCATTGTGACATATATACTGTTTCAGGAAAATGAATATCAAATTTAGTCCATAGATGGCGATAGTGTAGTGGTATTCGAAGTGTTTCCACATATTAACATATATACAACTTTCAAAAATTTGACAGACACGGAGGTTGATTGGGTGGAATGGTGAATGTTACATTGTGTAAAGTGATCACTTAAGATAGCCGAAGACAGGTCGTAAGCAATTTTTTCTGCTTCGTTCTGATGTTTGGCTTTTAGAACGGTGGTAGTATGGTGGCTTTAGGCATTACTTGAAAATGTGCATTCACATCTTCTACTACATTCATCATACTCAGTAAAAATTGAACATCTAGACAGGTCATATTTTTCATACCAGACCTTGACCTGATCACATTCTAAATAATAATTTTAATTTAAAACCACGGGAGTTTATACTAAGAGCCAATTAAAATGTAGGCTTGATAGGTTTTTGTAACAGTGATTGGTAATTGGTTTTAAGCAATTTGGCATGCAGTCAATTAACACTAGAAACAAAAACAACTGTTAAATCAGTAACCAATTATCATTACAATCGAATACTAATCAAGCGGTCACATTAATTGTTTAGCACATCATAATAATAATATTGGATAATTTGTATAGCGCCATTTTCGTAAAAACTTTCACCTCAAGGGCGCTTTACACATAAACTGTTGTTTATAGTCTTACATTATCTTTGTTTTTAAAATTAAAAATTGTTATTTTAACTTAAATAAATGATTTTTTGGAAAAGTGCGTTTTAAGTGTCTCCTTAAATTAAGTCTCTGATGCACTGTATCTTATGACGGAAGGCAAAGTGTTCCACGCTTTTGGGCCTGCCACCGCAAATGCTTGTTTACTAAATTTAGACTTCTCACAACGGTTGGTCGGTTCTATAACACTTCCTGCGGCTGAAGTCGAGGCTGACCTGAGAGTTTGACGTCTACCATTCAAATTGTCTGGGATACAAAGCTCTTGAAGGCGCCATGTTATGAATCACCTTGTACATTATCCAGCACAATTTAAATTCAACTCTTTCATGGAACTGGAGCCAATATAGCTCATGTAAAATGTATGTTAGATTAGATAATTCGGAAACTCCATATATTATCTGTACTGCCGCATTTAGAATGAATTGTAATCTATCCAGCTGAAACATTGGCAGGCCAGCATAGATGCTGTTACAATAGTCTATGAATCTGATACCACAAATGCATTTATAAGTAGACGGGCTGCCTCAAGAGGAAGATCTCACCTAATCCTAGATCTCATTTAATCTCACAAGAACCTATCCTCTTTGTATTGTTTAAGGCAGTAGCTGTCCACCCAGCTATACGTGCTCCCGCGCCACATCTTTATTTCACAATGATGTTCAAACATCATCATTATCAGCCGTTTTTATCCACTGCTCCACTCCACTACTTTCCACCATTTATTGTTATTCACTGCAACGTTCAACCTTACTTAAGTGAGTAATTTGTCGCAAATATATAAAATACTCAAATAAAAAAAATGTATTACATTACCTAATTACGCCGCTAGATCTGTTCCCACCCTTGTTCGTATCAGGTATATGGACGTGTTATTAGCGAACCTATTTTGATAAAAACAATGATTTTTTTTCGTCTAACCGAACAAGATAGCACAACAATTTCAGTATAATTATTGTAATACAATTGCATCAAATTTTTCTGCTGTAGATGCGGCAATTTGAACGTAAAAATGTATTTTGTTCAATAGAAATCATAAATTCAACTCGAGATGAAAATAAAAATACACAATGAGTTTCGCATATAACACACGCGCTCCGCACACACGCGTTCGGCACACACATTCAGTCTGTAATCAATTCATGAACTTTTCGTTTGTGAAATGCAAATCAAAAAATATTTTTCCCGTGTATATTTCGGAAAAGTAATAAAAGGGATTTATTAAATGTTAAGAGTATATAAAACTGTATACATATTGTAACTAAGGGAGGAAATAAAAAATAATCGCGCACATTCGCATTTCTTTGTAGCATATATAATAAAGTTTCCGAGTATACAAAAAAGAATAGGTCTATTATTAGACATGTAATATGTATATAATAATCTATAAAAAGATTTACGTAAATTTAAAAAAAAATTAAATTACCTAATATATATTGTAAAAAAACATTTTTTATAACGGTATATATTTATAAAATTGAAGACATTCCAATGGTAAAATAATTTACTTTGTTTGACGCGATAGTGGCACACTTTCACGTGATAGAATGTGATACCGACAGCTGTCAATATATATTTTTTTAGATTGTTAACATTGATTGAAATATTATATTCTTCTTCAGGATGTCATCAACTAATCTAAAACATATGTTATATTGCTTTAACAGAATGTATTTTAAAAAAAAACATAATTATTTAAAAAATAAATTTAGTACCTAACTTAAACTGTTAAAGAATGGGACTTTTGGTTAAATTTAGTAGGTTGTTCATAATATTTTGGTTAGTTTTACATGCTTTATTTATTTCTATTGATTCTAAATTATTCAATTTAAGACCAACATATTGGTAAAACAGGTCGAAATCTTAACATAATAGTAAAAGAGCGTTTGAGATCTTTGAATAATTATGGTTTTTCAGAATTTTCCAATCATTTGTTAGAAAATGATCGTACTTTTGATAAAAATTTGAGATTGTCTGTTTTACATATAAACAATGTGAAGTAAAGCAATTTATCCATCACCATTGAGTTAAGACACAAAAAATTGTAATAAAATAGTCCTATAAAGAGTTAAATTTACAGCAAAAATGTCGACTACCTTCGCATATTTATTCCCCAAAGAATACAATCTGGGGACTGCGGAGTTAGCTAATGCATGTATCTGACATTACCACTATAATAGAACAATGAATTGTGACTCGATGACCTCATTTTTGCGTGAAAGTCTAGCAGACCAACAATTTGGGGGCGATCTTTAAAAAACTATTTGAATTAAATTATTTGACTCGATAACCCCACTCTTTCACGTAATAGAATGCGATATGGATAATTATTCATGTATGTTTGTTTTAAGTTGCTATGTGACATAGACGAATGGCAATAAGGAAATAATTATAATAGTGATAATTTGTTTGCCAATTTTTAAAAATAATAATAAAAATAATAATTTTGGTATATAAAATAGATCTTGTCATCTCCTGTGTCGGGAAATTTTTTTAACGTTTCCAAGTGATTCTTTTTTATGTTGCTATGCGACACAAATGGATGAACGGACGAGAAGAAATTAAACATTAAGATAATTATTATAAATATTTATCCACATTCGAATTGATAAAATAGTAGAATTGATTAAATTATGAATAAAACTAGGTCAGCCCTCCCACACCTCTGCAGATAAATTAATGATTCCGTGAATTTTGTTTTTCAATAAATATACAAAATACAATTCGAATACGATGTGTATTCGTTAAAAATATACTTAATTTAAATTATATTTGATAAGCAAACATGATGAATTCAAATTTTGTTTTTTTTTTACAGCACGTGCTTTAAATAAAATAAAACAATATTTATAAAAATACAAGCAATTAATGAAGCTCCAAGAATAGATAATTTACTAACAAAAGTAAATCTCATAAACAAATAACTGTAATTTTTTTAATATATCACTTAAATCATCCCCCCATCCTGACTGCTTCGTTTGTACACTAAATGGCACCAGAAAATATATTTCATATTATTTTGTAAATAATTAGTAATTTCACAAATCAATCGGAATATTTCGCAACCTACTTTTATACCTTAACTATAAATTGAATGAGAAAACACGAGATTTTAGTATTTGGATTTCTTATACTTCGTCAGGATCGACGAAATCGTCCTGTTCCTTCGCCTCTTTAACCGCAGATCCCTGGGGATCATTTTCCGGGATACTCTCGTATGTTGGCTCCGAGTCCGATCTGCCGAAATTGGCCGCCGGTTTCTCAATTTCCGTACTGCCTTCAGGAAATAAGGGTGATGATATGATCGCCTTCAGGTTGTTCAAAGCCTCGCCGCACTGTGAAAGGGAAGAAATATTATGTCGTAAGACAATCGTGGTGTTATAGAATTTTAAATAATGTTAACTATAATACTTTAACTTTGTTTATCATATTTTGAGATATACAATGACAGCATAATTTTAGTGCAATATTTAAATATATGTGACTGAAATAAACAATTTTTAATAAAGCGAACTATTAATACGTACATTAAAACAAATACTATGTTCCATAGAGCGAATTGTTTGTGTAATAAAATTAGGTTAGATGTTTTTATTGAACAAAGATAAAATTTATTTTTCAATAATAACAAGATTACTTTGTGGCCACATATTCTATAAATTATATATAATCAAATCTTTTTTGCAAATAAGTCGTCACCTTTTAAATTTGTTTTCACAGTAGTTCCTAATTAGTTAATAAACACTTATACTTTTATAGTTTTATTTTTATCTATGCTTGCATTTTTAATTTTAGTATACATTGTTTCCCGGAGAGGATACCATAGATATCGAAACATGTTGATTTATCAATAAATAGTGGTTTAAACAAAGTGTTTTATCTTATTATTTATAAAGGTATATTTAATAAATGTTCATTTTTTATTATGTAATAAAAATAATCCCTTTTGGCACTGACCGCAAGAATCAAGTAAATTTTATCTGTGTTTTTAATTTTTTCATTAGTTCAAGTATTAATGGGGATCCAGTATTAACAAACTTTAGAACAGCTGACACTTTGTAACAATATTGAGAACTAGACTGGTTAACGAATTTAGCTGAGATATCTATCACACAATTTAACAGAGAAGTTAGTGGAAATCTGGTAATAATTACCAGAGTTATCGAGTCTACAAAATTCATTGTATACATACGTATGTATACTTTTTGACAGGCGTTGGTTTAGGAGTCTCCTGGTCACGATCGAAAAAAATGTATAGAAAATTTTCGAAATGTGCATCATGGGATCGTCTGCAATATCTTTTGAAATATGCACCAATAATATAAATTTTGACGCCAATGTTAATTTTTGGTATGGAATTATTATGAATTTAAAAAATAGAATTCATATGTTATATACATTTTTTTTAAATATTAGGTTTTTATTTGATTCTCGTATCCTTACAAAATGTCCTTAGAGTAATATCATCAAAATACCCCATCGTTAGTTACTAGCGTAATGTTTAAGGCGAGCTTTTATTTTTCCAGTTTGAATTTCGAGAAATTTTACACGAATTAGATATGCTTTCAAGATACGGCTAATAGTTCAATTATTATAAGTATCAGATAAATAATTAATGACGTTATTTGTTACGTAAATCATGCGAGAGTGGAAGGTTTGAATAGAAAGAGACGGCAATAAAATTGTTGATTTTCTCGCATTCGATAAAAGTGTCCTTGTTTTCCTCGTTTTTTCATAATAATATGAAATTAAATAAAATGTGTGTCGTCATTTGTGTTAAATCATCGAAAATTAAATGATTTATTAAAGTACCTAATTTATATATATGAAAATATTTAGAAATTAGTCAAAATACCAAATAATAAATGGTCGCTTTAATCAATATTATACATTAATTCAGATGCACTTTGTAGTATTAACTCGTCTCCACTCAGTCGGTTGGCGACCTTGAGCCAGTGTGGTTATACGTGCACGGAAAGGATTACAATATTATACAAATTTAAGACTTCGCGTCTATACTGTGTCGGAACCTTTAACGAAATAGTGATTAAAATATACAGTCCACATTATCTGCAGGATCCGGATTATGGTGAATGCCAAACTCCTTCCTGTTCTGAATTCTTCCGGCACGGAAGGAAGCCTTAATAGTTTTTTATTGATTTCATATAGTTGTTTAAAATACCATTCGATACTCAAGAAAATATACAGTTTTGTTACAATACAAAATTGACAGTGAGTTCGGCGAACCAGAAAACACTTCAATAAAGTGTGGAAAACAAAAAAGCCATCAAATAAGACCTCGACAGAGCCAAAATATAAGACCCATAAAAAATGGCTATATTATTTTTATACACCATATACTGTTTTACGTTCCGGCGATACTAAACATGATAAATATTTCATCAATGTTGTGATCACAAAGTGAGCCATGACACTTTAGTTTAACGTCACCCATTCCAGTGTTGGTTCCAGGACTCTATAATTATTAATTGCCGGCCGTGTTCCCTCGGGGCATTTAGACTAGAAATTAAAATTAATGTAATTTCCGCATAAAGAGCCATGATTAGTGGGAAGATGAAAACTGTAAGGGCACTTGCAAAGCTCTGGGGGTATTAAGGATAAAATATGTACCGGAGGTAGAGCTTAATTCTTAATTAAAACAATTTTCAAATTACGCCCCGCGCTATTGTGAAGAAAATTTATATATTTTTTTTTAAGTAGTATTCATTAAAATATTTTATATAAAATGGGAAAAAACCTTTTACCCATTTTGTTTCGCTTAGTGTTATATAATATTTCGGTTAAATAGAATTTTTGTTTAATAACAATGGGATTATATTATACAGAGTGTAACAGACCTAGTCCACAATATTACCTGACTAAATTACGAGTCGAAAACGTTTAAGGAATATGTGCAAGTTTTGCACCGTTACGGAAAATATTATTGTTTGAAATTTTTACAAAATCGTGTTATAAATAATTAAATCATAATTAAATTTTTCGCGTTATTTACGAAAGATATACCTGAATATCTTTTGAGGCATCAGCTACTATTTAAAATCAAGTTTGATATTAAAAACGGAATAATTTTTTTATTATTTTATGCCATTAGTGATTAAATATGATTTGGCGCAAATGGGCGCCGCGGCTGACTCGAATAAAGCGCAATCTGGATGTCCAATTTTCAACCACTTTTTGGAGCAGCTGGGGACGTATATCGGCAATAACGCGACGAATGTTGGCTTTCAAGTCAAGTCTATCGTCTCTGGTTTATCGGCGTAGACTAGCGACTTCACATATCCCCACATAAAATAATGCAATGGCGTTAAATCACACGATTTTGGAAGCCAATAAGCCTTCAATAAATTGATTGTGGCGCGCGCTGTGTGGAATGTTGCGCCATATTGTTGAAACCACAGCTCTTCCATATTAATGTCATTCAATTGGAGAATGAAACAGTCAGTCATCGTGGATCTATTGCCGTGCACGACGGTGAATCGACTCATTTGGGTTCTCCTCAATATTACGCTCCACTACAGCAACAGCTTCTTCGGTACGCACTGTACGACGTCTCTGCGGATGCGTATTATCAATTAGAGTATGCAATCCATGGTTATTTGAATTACTTACTCGGATGGACGATTATGTCGACCGTTAAATGGGCGTAGCGCACGATAAGTTTCGCGAACTGAACCACGATTTTTGAAATAAATTTGCACAATTTGCAAGCGTTTTTCTGGCGTAAGTCTATTCATGATGAAATGCCAAACCAAATGCAGCACAAATCAGCTGTCAGCTATCAAATTGGCTGTCGCTGGAGAAAGTGTTTCCAATTCGAAAAACAAACCTTTAAAAAAAAACATCCCTTATTGATAAAATACATACAAGGTGAAAATTCAGATATTTTATGTAAGCATTCCTCACATCTTTATCGCCAACTTGCTTTTTTCCCGCGATCTCTTCAGCGATCGCGAGATGATATTTGGCCTGGTCCAACTGATGCATGTAGTAAAGAAAGAATGAATAGTTGATGCGGATGAGGAGATCTTCAGGGCCAAAAGTGACAGCTTGTTCATAAGCCTTCAGGGCGTTTTCCTGATCGTCCAAGCAGTCTAGTGTGACTGAAAAAAATTGATGTAAGGTTATATATATATACTTATTCACCTCAAACTAGTACCGGACTTTCTGTTTACCAAGTATGATAATTTAATTCAAATTTTATATAATTATAAAGTACTAATTATTCTCTATTTCCCGTACCTTTTGTGTTAAGTACCTTTACTTGAATTGTGAGAGACCGAAAAAACGAGAATTACCGGGCTCTTTAATTCTTAAATACACATAAAAAAATTACATTACATATAATTTCATATATACTCGTACTGAGAACATTTTAGACAATATGAATGGTACTTATTTTATGCAACTTAAGTATTATTGTTATGTTTAATTACATTTTGCCAATAACCACAGTGGAAGCAATTTGTAAAATATAGTAAAGGGTAATTTCTTAATAAACGAAATTATTTTTAATATTCACATTCGATTAGAAATATGTACAGATAATCCATTTATCGAAAAAATATTTTGTTGCCACCCGTATCACAGAACTATATTCTGAAAAACAATAACTTCACTGTGTTCTTAAAAATAAAAATAACTATTTTTAATATTTGTAAAGATATGAAAAGTTATACAAGAATACAATTAAAACTGATTATTACAGATGGATGAGTATTGTTACGTAGAAATAGAGGGAGTATGCTTCCGGTCCCGCATAGGTGAGAGTCATTTCCATTACGAAATGAGGTTTAGGACGTCCATTTTGATAGCAGTAATGTATTATTTGACTTTTAAAAATGGGGGAAAAACAAGAAAAAAACAATAAACATTATGTTAAACCATAAAATGTGTGTTGCATAATTTATCTACTTTTAATGATAATTTCTAACTATTATACGAAGAAAGGTATTGTGGAGTGAAAATTTATATCGATATATTTCTTAATCATACATAATATGAAATTCAGTATTGCTGAGAGTTTTGACAGAAATTTTTTTCCTTTTCATTCGATGACCTGTGTTTTTTATTACTGTATGTATTGCAACAAATAGTTATGATAGATAGTGCAAAATACTGTAAATACTAATCAAATGTATTAATTATAAAAATATACATATAAAATTAATTTTATCGAAAAACATTGTTACTACACTACTACTAACTACCGCGATTCGAACCTGGATATCTTTTCCAATCCGGGAAGGTGCATCACAAATTATGCTACAGCGACAGCATTTTTATCGACAAATTTTCGAATGTTACACTTTTTAAAATTAATACATCTATCGTTCCATTATTTGAAAGCCATCTACATTGTTTTTACGGAATCTCAAATACCTTTGAGTAAACTGATAGCAGACGCCAGAATTAACAATTGCGAATTAACATTTAATTAGTATTTCACAATAAGAATTTGTTCTCCTTAATAACAAAATATTACGAATTGAATTAATGCAAAAATGTAATTATAAATTAAATAAAAACATTAACGCAAAGTCAGTTATATAACTATTATTAAAATACTAGGTAAAACGTGTAAAAATTAAATTATAATTTTAGTGCTATACATACGGTTGCTATGTAACTCTTATTCGTTATATTATATCATATTTAGACATTTAAAGGGTTTTGTGAATTTCTTCCCTTTTAGTGTAGCCAGAACTTCACTCATGCCGTTAAATGTACTGGTGGGATAAGATCCCGTAGACTGTACAGAGATTAATATTAATCAGTTGACACAACCCAAATTGGAAGTCTGAAGGAACATAAGGGCAGATGGATCTGGCTTTAATGTCTTGGGTTGAGCGTCGTCTTCACCTCCGGTTGACGAGCACGTTTGTTATGCCGAACCGAGAGATCACTGCACTTCCGGAACTATTGAATACACTTCCTCTTCGCGGTCCCAGTGTTACGCATGGCGCGGATGTAGGACGGCAGAAAAACGGCACAAGATAGTTCACGGTCTGAGCGCAATCTGTCCCCCCGTCGGCGAAATCGTAAGTGATCGGCTGGTTGGCCAGAGCGGGACATGTATAGATTATTGAATGTACAAAAGAGACAGGGAATGAGTATTCGACTTGCGTCAACATATACATACTAAGTAAAGTAATTAAATAGTATTGTTTTGATTCCCCCCTCCCTGACCCCCCTCTACCGCAAAGGGCTTAAAACGTTGACCTTTGACGTTGATCTTAAAATTTTTGTATTCCTGTACACAAAAATACAGACAGAACACAAATCTAATCGTTTTAAAATAGGTTTTTGCGGATTTAACGTTAACCCCTTCCCGTCCTCTCCAAAAATATTTTTTCTTTTATCTTCGCCGGCCCTTTTGTAAAGCTGGTCATCAATTCACGTTTCCACCTTCACGCATTTTCATTTTTATAATAGTTTCCATGTATCAAGACAAATCGGACGTCGTAAGGTAAAATACACGCAATATTTTTTTCTACGTTCCAAAATGTGCGTCTGAGAGCAGGAAGTAATATAATAAATTATTACACGATCCTCCAAACACGAATAGTTTTTACTGTGCTACTGTTTTACTGTGCCTATTTGTGACTACAATATACATTATAATACACAAATGACGCGCTCCAATTCTAAGATGACACGCATCATATAAAACTTGACGACAGTTAACGGCTGAATGAATCAAACACCTGTCGTACCTGAAGGCGAGCACACGTAACTAAATTTATTTTCTACTAATTGCTGCAGTCGAATTGTATAACAATACATATACCATCAGGGGAAGATTAGCGTCCTATGACCGGTCTTGGAAACTTTCGAGGCAACTGTCCCAATTACGATTTTAAATCATTTACAAATCACCACTCGCGTCGGTTCTTCATGGTTTCCATAAATTCTCGTCTCTGCTCCTCCATTTTTCTCGATATCCTGCAGATTTGAGGACTGTCAGCTGGTTGCCTTTCCACTTGGTTAGTCCAACGTGGGGATAAACTTCCTCTTCTTCTCCGTTCTTCGACGTGGCCCACCACAAGTTTCTCTTCTAGCGAGATGCCTAAAAAATTTATGAATTCATCTTCGGAAAATAGAAAAGAGTGTCTTTGATGTTCAGCTCCGGCAGAGAGACTTCTCGACGTTCGTGCGTCTCACCGTTCATGCGTCTCGTCGTTCGTGCATCGCGTCGTTCGTTCGTCTCGTTATTCATGCATCTCGCCGTTCATACCTCTCGTCGTTCATGCCTCTCGTCGTTCGTACGTCTCGTCGATCGTACGTCTTGTTGATCGTGCGTCTCGTCGTTCACGGTATGCGCAACATGCGTCTCCAATACTACATCTCAAAAGCACCAATTCATTTTCTTTCCCTTGTTTTCAGAATTTATGTCCAATATTGAATACACTAGAGACTGTACGAGCCTGGTCTCGGTTGATCGGATATAGAAAGAGAGAAGAAAGCTAGCTATCTGTTTTGGTTTTATTATAAATTGTGTTTCAGGGCACACATTAATGAACAGAAAACTTTCTATTGAAGGCCCAAACAGTGTGTTTTGTTGTTCTGAAACGAAGCATTTGTTCAACATTTCCTCTGGTTTTTGGCCACCATGTCTGAGGTATCAATAAATTAAATTAAATATTCGAAGACAAAGGTTCAGTAACTTAAATGTGGCCATCTAAAATCAGGAACTACATATGGTAATATGCAAATCGTAGCAAAGAGTCATCCTGGAAATCAGCAGAAAGAAGCTCCTAGGGAACCAACAATTTTTGATAGAAATTTAAGAAGAATATTGCATACTTTACAAATGAAATTTTCCAAGCTTACATTGCTTTACTTTGATACATATCGAAAATTTTCTGCAGAACATTGGTGGCTTTTTTAATGAACCATTATTGCTAATCTAGATTATACGAGTATATTTACAGTTAACTGACTTAGGTTGCACCTTATAATATTATAAATTTAATCAAATATGTGTATCTGTTTAAACCACGCCAGCGTCAAAAATTTCACTATTATTATTATCAATCTCATTAAATATGTCTCTATCTCTTAACGTTAATATAAAAGATTATAATCAACTGCCACTAATAGGCCTTCACAATCTATTTTTTAGGTGGTTAGCTCGGTGCGGGCAAGTGGGTGAGTTACTACCAGGGCAACGCCGGTTACATCAGTTAATATATAATAATTTTTCTTACTGGCCATCAGCATGTACGTCACGGCGTTTCCGCTGCGGAGGTTGAGCGCCGCGCACAGGAAATGGAAGGCGGAGGCGTACTGCGCGCAGGCCGCGTGCACCAGCCCCAGGTTGTGCAGCACGCGCGCGCTCAGCGGGCTCAGGCACGCAGCGCGCTTCAGGCAGCTCACCGCCTGCCGGCAATAATCACGATTCAGCTGACAACGACAATTGAGTGATCAAAGTTCCTTACTAATCTCATTTTCTTTTTTATAATTTATTAATCGGTCGTCATGGACTAATTAATTTGTCACTAATTTAATAATTGCAAAAATACTTTGTAGCAACATATACACAGGTTGAATATTATGTTTTTTTTTAATAACTAGGAAATAAAACACATTTTTTCGATTTGATTTTTATCTATCAATTATTTGGTTTATTACAATTATGTATGAAATATGATATCGGCCAAGTGGCCGCCTCTGGCAGCGGCACAAATGCGGGCTCTTTTAACCATGTGTTTCGTAATTTTCTCGCACACGAGTGTTTATTATAGCAATTTCATTTGTTGTTAGCTTATTGGCGTAGATCTTTCCATTCAAGTACCCCTACAGAAAATAATCGAAAGCCGTCAAATCAGGTGATCGAGGAGGCCAGTCGATATCACCACTTTTTGACGTCGGCCGGGAAAAATTTCTCACAAAATTTCAAGCGTAGCTCAGGCTGTGTGTGAAGTGATACCGTCCTGTTAAAACCACATGTGTTGCAGGCCCAATCGACTCAATTCAGCCACCAAGAAGTTTTAAAACATGTGACGATCACCATTTATGGTTACAGCATTGCCATTATTATTTAGATAAAATATTTTAATGACTTCAACGCATTTTTGAGATGTTAAATGCTCCATAATAAATTGTAATCAACTACTCTCTACAATTATTAAATTCAAACTAACAAATATTTGCCATACCAAAATGGCGGCCAAACAAAATCGGCCTGGAATATAATATTCACCCTGTATTAATAATAAGATATTAAATTAGTTTTCAAATAAGATTAGTGTTTACCCACCCCTTATATTTACAGTTTTGTTTTTGTCTATGCCTGTATTTTTAATTTTAGTATATGTACATTGTATCCTGAAGAAGGAACCATTGTTGAAATATGTCGATTTATCAATTAACAATGGTATAAGTGTTTTCTTATTATTAATTAATAAGTCAGTTATTATTGCTCTAGAGAAATTCTTCAAGGTATTAATTATTAAGTGGAGGGCTTAAAATATAATTTTTATAAAATAATAACGGAACGTATTCATTCAAATCCACTTTAAATAAATACGTATTACTTAATTGCTTACGTTTGTAATCCATTTTATTTTAATACAAATTAAATTTATCAATTAGCAAGATATACAGAAAATAAATATTTTGGTTGCCACCCGGGAACTTTTCACATCCGGGCAAACGCGTTAACATTTCGATTAGTGTTTTCAACAAATTTTTAATTTTTGTTCTGTAGTTTTTTTTATATAGTTGATACATCACTATTCCATTTTTAAAAGCAATCAAATTTATATTATATTATAATGAATACCAAACAACTTTGAGTAATACACGCTAGGAGATGCTAGAATGTTTTATCAATCCATTCTTTCAAATTTGACACAACTTATATGTTCCGTACAGGAAACGAGAAAACAAAGGTGGTCCGCCGATCTCAGCTTCTCTCAACCGGCGATGATTGTGATGATGATTATGAGGATGAAACACAAAAGATGTTCAATATAAGCGCTCAGCACACTACGGCTGCGAAATGGAGAATGTCCGCTGCATGCAGAATACCCTGTTTTTATTCACATTTGTAGCGATCGAAATTCATATCCACCGCCATCTCAGTCGGCATCGACGCTAGCGATAGCGTTGCCGGCTGCTGCTACAAGTCTGGCTCAACTCACCGCCAAGCAGTCTCTCGAGTTCCATCGTTTCACAACGGCGGTCTTGCCGGCTCGCGCTCGCCGAGCAAGACCGCCAATTCATTTCATTTCATGCACACATGCACCTTCTACATCATTCACTCACTCTATTCATTCTATGTTTTCCTTGTTTTCATTGTCATTGTCATAATAAACCTCAACACACATCAATCACATTTATTTCATTTAACCACCGTCCTAACCCCCAAAGATTTATTACAATACATTCAGTCATGTTTGCAAGTACCTACTCAGTGACAGGCCACCGCTTGTGACGTCTTACTAAGACGTCATTGTTTTCCTAAATCTATCCCATGGATTTTTTGACGCCGCGCCGCTGATTACACCTTTAAATTATTAACACGTGTCTTATCGTATCAAATAATATGGCGCCTTCTCGTCGAGTAATTCTGTGCGATACATTATATGTTTTTAATATTTTTTTATTTATTTGACATTTTTCCAATATTTTATAAAATTAATTAAGTATTATACATTTTTAAAATTATATGGTTTTTTTTTCGCTCACCTCTCCAAAAAATAGACTAACTCTTGCGCTTGGAGATGGAGTTACACTATAATAATTTTATGTATTTTATTTATTGTCTATTTATGTGCTTCTGAAGTGTTCTGTTATATTGTTTATTTTCTAATTATGTGTTTTTGAAGTGTTCATTTAGTTTCTTTCTAAACTCTTTTATATCTTTTATTTGTGTAGGAAATTAAAACACACTTTTGCAGTGAAAGATAGGAAAAGTTACAGGTCCGTGTCCGTACCCCGATAGCAACCAAAATATTTGTTTCGCATAACAATATTTACCTAAATATGTACCTACAAACAGGACATGAAGAAAAAAATGTTACAAATAACATATATCCTTACATATTTCACATGGACAAAGAAAACGACCTTATAATTTCTTGGAATTAAGTCTCCTTGTACGTAAACAGCAGGATATTTATAATGTCCTGGGATACATATTTGGTCATTTATCAAAACAATCTTATTTAAATATAAATTAATGAATCAACTAGAAAGATATACAGAAAACATCCATTTATGGCAAAAATATTTTTTTCTACCAAGATTTGAACCTGGACCTCTTTATACCTGCAGAAAAGGTTCAGGTATATTTGTTCGAGTCCCGATACCAACTGAATATTTTTTCGATACATAAATTTGTTCTGTATATCTTTCTAGCTGATTCATTAATTTTAATTAAAATACCATAGAAATATGTTCTAAAAATGCAACTTTACAACAAAAATATGTAATCTTTAAAAATCTTATTTACATTACTATTCTTTAAAAGAAAAAAAAATACTGTAAAGGAACAAAACAAATGAGAATTTATTATAAAAAAGGTTTAAAAAGGAAAAGGACAACAGTTTTTACGGAAAACTGTCGCGCAGCGGCCATTATTGGTCGCTGTACAATCTCCGGATTGCACGTCTCGTAGAAAGGATACGATAATTCCGGTCGTACGACGGAATTACCGCTATGTAGGAAGGAATACCGGAAGATGGGTAAAGAAAGGTTATAGAGAGAATTTTATCGAAGAACCAGCGGTCTCGTGTGACTGTGATTTCGAAGAAATGCTCACCTTACTTCAAGAACGACGTCTCCAAATTTATGTAGTCGCCGCCAAAACAACACGCTGCAATACGCGAGAATATCCAAGTGTCTCCGTTCCTGATGAAGCTGATGACGTTACCCAAGGCACACAAAACCCACAAAACAATATATCCGATTCGAATAACAACACTAAATACAGTGCACTATAGCACCGGAGATGAAGGTTCCGACTTTGATAAGGCCGACAAACAGACGTAGTAAACATCCTCAAAAGATACGACAGGGTCCGGAGCCAAACTTATACTATTAATCCGGTGACCGCACGATACAAATTTATACTATACACTAAGTCGAGCACGAGGAGAGGATTGACAGGAGCGGAAATGTGACGACATTAGCGAAAATCTTCCCCGTGACTAATATTACCTCTAAGGTGTGCAACACAGCGCACACACAAAAATATGACGCGCGCACAATTTTTTACAAGACTTCTTCTTTATGTGCCGTCTTCTATCGAAGTTTGACGACCATGTTATGAGGTTACACAGCTAATATAATATCTTTCTACCTACGCCCCGGTACCTTATACCATTAATGAGTTATAAAATATCATATTTTTCATTGCGGAAAATGTGTTCGAAGTGCGCATCAGTCTTAATACTTCTTTATTAGTAATAACGTCATCGACCCAGGCCCCACCAGTAGCCAGGTAAGGCCCCACCAGTAGTAAGGTAATGTTTTTGCACAAATAACAGTATTTGTACTTAAAATTACACAAAAGATTTTACCGTGATTTAAACATAATCCGGAACATTGCCGTGCATAAAGTTTGGCAGTTTAACTCACTTTGAATATAAACATTTAAAAAAAAAAAAAAATTGTTATGTATAAATATCCATTTTCAGTTTCAGGAAAATAAGCGAAAATTCAAATAATCTACATTTTTTTTTGTGTATTTATCTCATGAAAATATATATAAAGAATTTTTTCATACTTCCTACTTCTGTCATACAATTCTTTATTCCAGCGTCTGCGTAGGTTTCACGTGCTGGTGATAATAAAGATTCTTCAAAATTATTCTACCGCGCGTCACGTCTCACGTCACCCGCGATGATGCCCGCAGAATCGCGCCCCAAAATGTCGGGTACGACCGGAATCACAAAAATGCGGCAGAACAACTCTGAAGAATCATAATTATTAATTTTGTTTTCAGCTAGGATGCCTCTCATACAAAAGATTCTGGAACATTATTTTTTCATAAAGTTACATAAAATTGTGAAGTTTCTTACTCGTGAGCCCCGCGTCTACTATTTCAGTGCTCTTTCCGAATTCAATATTCACACATTTTCAGATACGCGAATAAAATATTATACCATATGATTTTCAATGTAACCATCTAGACACTGTTTTCTCTTTGCGTTCTAAGAACCAATTTCGGAAAGAGAGTACTACAAGGTGATACTAATGTCACTTTACTATTTAAAAATGAAATAACATTATGTATTTTTTATTGTAATTTATTTAATAGGTTTGATACCTACATATGCAATTAGTAGGTCTCTCTCCATCAATATTAATATGGAGAACACATTTTTAATGTTAAGTTGTAATTATTCATAACATAGGTCTGTGATATTTTAAATATCAATTTGAAAGATATACATAAAAAATCCATTTGATAGAAAAATATTGTTGTTGCGCCATTGGGATTCGAACCTGGATCTCTTTCCAAACCGGGGAAGGTGCATTATCCAACTATGCTACAGCGACGATATTTTAGCGACAAATTTTCAAACCTATAATAAAGTTATATCAATGTGTCCAAAGTTTTATAAAAATGAATTGATAATTCTGGCATCTGCTATCAGATTACTCAAAGGTAATTTGAGATTCTGTAAAAATAAGGTAGATGGCTCTTTCAAATAATGTAACGATTAAATGTATTTATATCAAAAAGGTAACATATCTGTTCAAAAATTTGACGCTGTAGCAGAGTTGGATAATGCACAATATTTTTCGATAGAATTGATTTTATTTGTATATCTTTCAAATGAATATATTTAATATTAATATGGCCTTATTTTTCCTATTTTAACTTATCTCTCTTCTTGTTAGGTAAGGTTGATCAAAATGACGTATGGCAATGTCGAATTTTATTAATTAATTAAATTTACGATACAGAAAATACGTATTAAAATGTATTTATAATCAGAAAATTAATAAAATAAAAAAGTTTATCAATATATTTTTAAATAATAATTTATTTATAACTTACGCTTTTAATATTGACGTTATGCAAAATATTTCTATTATTTCATACACGTAGCTATTGAATTTGAATATTTATTATTACTCATTGGTCTAAATAATAATTCTTGTTATTTATAATAAATTTTTCTCAATATAAACTAATTATTCATAATATTATCGTTATATTTCAAAATAACTCGTTATTCCATTGAATATTAAACATTTTTTAGTCATTAAATTAATGGATAAATGAGTTATTTGTAATTTATTATATTATCCATATGGTTAAGAGAAATTTAAATCAATCCTCAGATTGTACTAAACATTCTCTGTTTTAATAAGTGAAATAAATATAATGCTTTATTAACGCATAAAGGTGTTGTATTAATGAATCTAAAGTAAGTTATTTACGTTTTAGTTTTAAATAGAGTCAAATAAAACTTACCGCAACATATTTCTGCTTTCCGAAAAAGCACATCCCAATATTGTTCCAGAGGGCAGGACAGTCGGGGGTCTGCTGGGCGGCTATCTTATATCTGGATAAAGCAACGTCGTAGTCTCGATGGCTCTACGAAAAAAATGACCTTACAGTCGTGGAGAAATGTCTTTCCATCAAACAGATACCTCTCTAAGGATCTACTAAAAAAAAAAAAAGCTTTCATCAAAGAGGTCTCCGTTGACTATAAAGGGTGTCTTTTTCAGATGTTTGTTTTTCAAACTGGCAACACTTTTTCTAGCGACAGCCAATTTGACAGCTGATAGCTGATTTGTGCTCAGTTTGATTTGCCGTTTCACCATGAATAGAGGTACGCCAGAATGACGCTTACAAATTGTGCAAAATTTATTTCGAAAATCGTGGTTCAGTTCGCGAAACTTACCGTGGGCTACGTCCGTTTTACGGTCGACTTAGTCTTTCATCCGAGCAAGTAATTCGAATAACCATGGATCGTTTTCACGCCACGCATACTCTAATAGATAATACGCATCCGCAGAGATGTCGTACAGTGCACACCGAAGAAGCTGTTGTTGCATTGTAGCGTAGTATTGAATAGGACCCGAATGAGTTGATTCGCCATCGAGAGCGCTGTAGATCCATGATTACTGACTTTTTCGCACCCCAATTGAATGCAATGCGAGCCATAATCAATTTATTGAAGGAAACATTCGATGAGCGCATAATTTCGCGTAATGGATGGATCATGTGATTTAACACCTTTGGATTACTTATTCGCTAGTCTACGCCGATAAACCAAAGACCGTATACGACTTGAAAGCCAACATTCGTCGCGTTATTGCCGATATACGTCCCCAGCTGCTTCAAATGGTCGAAAATTGGGCATCCAGATTGCGCTTTATTCGAGACAGCCGCGGAGCCCATTTGCGCCAAATCGTATTTAATCACTAATGGCATAAAATAATCTTTCCAATAAAGACAATACCATATCCATTATCACAATTTTTACGTGTTTTATTTAATTTTAAAGTTCTATACCTCTAAAAAAACACCCTTTACAAACATATGTATGTAAATAAAAATTACATTGTTTTTAAATAACATAGTATAGATATGCGTAATTTGTTTTATTGTAATTGTTTTAAATATTTAATTTATTATATTTATATATTTTTTAATGAGAACACATTATTATTGTAAAGCTGTAGTTTTTTCAGAATACAGTTTTGTCGCATTTCTCGGATAGAAAAAGATCCCGGTTCGAATCTCGGTAGTAACCAAAATATTTTTTCTATACATCTTTCGAATTGATACAATTATTATGTAATTCAATTTCTTCTTCAAATATAATACGTTAAGTTAAATATACAAAACGTATGGAACCCACGCGGCAATAAATTATTAAAAACTCAAGAAAGAAGCCATATTAATTTATATAACTGTTTATATGAAATGAATTGATGCTTAACAATAATTCAGATCACAAAAGAACCCGTGGACAATTTAAAATATTAATGTGCCAATACCATCTTGATGACAAGTGAGTAAGCTTTTGCCTTTTTACAATATTTCCCATCAAATACTATATAGATACAATATCAGATAGGTACAGCGATGTAGACAGATATCATTAGCTATGTATAATACAGTATGCTCTATTATACATAGCCCTAAGTGCTCGTTGATAAATGGGAAAGCTGTCCTGGGAGGTCGCTGAACCAGATGGACGCGGAAAGTTGAAAAAGAATCAATCGTAGAGAACAACATGATGGTCACGGTAAGGAGACATGGGATGATTGATTCACCATAGAAAGCCATTGATATATTCGTACTTTTTTCAATTCTAAAATATGGGAAAACAATTTTTTGCATAGATTTAGACTACCTATCATAAAATCTATACGAAATAAATAAATTATTAGGAGGACACATTCTTATTGTGACGTTGTAATTATTCAGAACAGACGGTCTGTAATATTTTAAGATACTATTTAATTGTAATAATTACAAAAATATATATATATAAAATCAATTTCATCGAAAAATATTGTTGTTGCACCACCGGGATTCGAATCTGGATCTCTTTCCAAACTGGGGAAGGTGCATTATCCAACTGTGCTACAACGACATTATTTTTGACGACAAATATTTTAACCTATATAATTTTATAATTAAGTTGAATCAATGTGTCCAAAAATTTAATATAAATAAATTCTTAATTCTGGCGTCCTGATATCGGCTTACTCAAGAGTATTTGAGATTCCGTAAAAACAAAGTAGATGGCTTTCAAATAATGGAACGATAGATGTATTAATTTAAAAAAGTGTAACATAGGTTCGCAAATTTGTCGTCAAAAATAATGTCACTGTAGCATAGTTGAATAATGCATCTTCCCCTATTTGGAAAGAGATTCAGGTTCGAATCCCGGTAGCGCAATAATAATATTTTTCAATAAAAACGATTTTATATGTATATCTTTTTAATTAATACATTTAATTAGTGTTTGAAATAAATTAAAACTACATATTTATTCGATATAATGTATGTAATTAATGTACAAATAATTAGAACTATCTAACGGACTATCTATAATTAATATATATATATATAATTAAGACTATCTAAAGGAGTGACAAATAAAGCTGCGCATGCAAATTCTGCCCCCAACATTTACAAATCAAACGCAATATTTTGTTTCTCACGCCGCGCGGTGTTATGAATACACGTCTTCGTTTGAACAGACGTTTTGCAAAACAGCGCAAATGTATACTTGAATGTCTCACGTTCCGACAAATTTTAAACGTGATATCTTTACATTAAATTTATTATATGGAATGTAACGTACCAACTAATTTTGTGAATTCCTGTACTTGTCAGATTTCGATCAAACTTTTCTGAAAAATTAACTTGGAATATATATATATACCAGAGAAAATAGTAAAAAATACGCTTTCACACACACATGGCCAGTGCCGAAAGGGATTTTTTATTTTTATTTTTGTAGATTTTCATGTTTAAGTTGAGATATTTTTATGGCAGGGAGATACTTGCATTGCCGCTTGTGTGTACACACCCTGTACCTGCATGATAGCAGCCAACGGTAACAGGGCCCGGGCCTGCGGGGGCCCCAGGGCCAGCGCAGACCCGAGCCTCTCCACAGCCATCTGCTGCTGTCGAGCCCGCACGTGCAGAATACCCAGTGACGTCAACAGCTCGGCGTTATCTGGAGCGCTCCTAAGGAAAATGGAAATACTATTTTTTTCGAGGCAAGCAATCTCGGATTAAGTTAGATCAAGAAAGAAGTATGCCAACTGTTTCGTATTTTTTCAAATTGTATACACAACGTACATCCATGAAAGAGACTATTTCTTTTAATTTCATTATCACATCACACATTGAAAAATGTACGGGGAAAAACAGAGAAAATTAATTAGCTGAAATTCACGTATACTATGCTCATATACAACGACGGCATTAACGAAGATAACGACGATGCTCTCTTAATCTAATGTTGAAATTTCTGAAGGTTTGTCCGATATATTTACTATTGCAATCTATTATATTATATTACGAGATTAGAACGAATACAAAATAGGATGTTAGATCTAATCTATCATTCAACTCCGATTTAGATGCAGCAAACTTCCACAATATGAAAACCCTATAACATCGAAGAACACGTGCTGACCAAATACTAATCTACTGCAAGGCCATATTGACTGTCCCAGCCAATTAGAATTAATATCTCTCGGCGTACCATCTAGATCGACCCGGTAATCCGCACTCTTCCACATTCCCAGAAGTAGAATATCTTACATACAAAATTCATTCATTCACAAGTCATGCAAATACCATAATAAGAAATTTACAGAAATTTACTTTTTCAACATTAGCCTTACTACGCTCAAAGGGTTCTTCTTATGTACCACCACAATCTCAATTTTGGCTAATCATTCTACCAATAAACACACCTTGCTCTCCTTTTACCGCAACAATAGTTGCAACTTCCCCACACTTTCCCCCTCTTTTTTTCATTTCATAAATAGTATCACATGTTAAAAAGTTATTATGTTTACACTGTCAAAATTCATCAATAAAAGAAAATAAATATCTTTTATGTATTGCCTTGCAATGTAATATGTTCAATGAGAGCGGACTCACCGCTTATCCAGGACCGATGCGATAAGTTCAAGGTTCATATCTCGGTCCTACTCATTCGCCGCCTGGTTGGCATTTTTTAATACCACTAGGCAGCTAACCGTTCGACAGGGCAATACCGCACAGCTGCCGAAACAAAATTTGCCCTCATTGTTCCCGGTTGACTCACTTTATTAGTAAATGTAATATGTGCCGTCTTACTCCAAGGCGGCAGTGTAGGCCTGTATGGCGCCTGGCAAGTCCCCCGCGTCGGCCAGCAGGGCGCCCAGCTGCCTGCACGCCGCCAGTCTGCTGCCCGCCCTCGCCGCCTTCGCCGCCCTGTGCGACCACTGCAGGGCATTGTCCCGCGTGCCCAGGGCGGCGAGACACTCGGCTGGAATGTCATCAACAAACAGGGTTTTCATGTAACGTAACGACGAGATTTCGAGTAACGATTCATTCATTTACAAAATCATTTGTCGCATTTTTCTCCAGTTCAAGGTTCTGCTAGAGACATAGTGAATAAGTCAGACCTTGGACAATTTTATACATGTACTCGTACTTGTCTATGGCCGTGACTGCGGATATGATTTCTTTCGACTATCTCTGAGATAGGAATTATGCTCCCACGAGATTTTTTGGAGACAACTCTCGGGTTTAGTAGTCTATTCTATACACAGCAAGTCTCAGAGATTCATCTAAGCATCTTGCGCCACATTTTACGCTTGTTGTACGACAAACGTCATTCCATCGCATTAAACGTATGCATTAATGATCGTATTTAATTGATTATCAGGAGAACACATTCTTATTATGAAGTTGTAATTATTCAGAACAGACGGTGTGTGATATTTTAAATACTAATTAAATGTCTTAATTAGAAAAATATACACATAAAATCAATTTCATCGAAAAACATTGTTGTTGCGCCACCGAAAAAGTGTAACATGTACAGGTTCGAAAATTTGTCGTCAAAAATAATATCGCTGTAGCAAAGTTGGATATTGCACCTTCCCCGGTTTGGAAAGAGATAGAAGAGAATCCCGGTTTGCGCAACAACAATATTTTTCGATAAAATTAATTTTATATGTATATCTTTCTAATTAAAGTTTGTAATATTTTATTGAAACTTATTTAATTATTGAATCTATATTATGTCATCAAACAGTTGATACTATATAAATAATAGTATTAATCGTTGATGTTTCGTTCGTCTGTTGGATGATTTTGAATTTCTCCAACAGCGGTTAAAGAGGAATAAATTGAATTGATTGCCTTTGTTTGATCTAACTTTTACAGAATAAATCATATTAGGTGACGTTTGGGCGGGCGTGTCGAGTCTCGTTGTCAAAAAGAACATCGTTTATTTGCATTCAAGTTTTTGTCTTTTTCTATCAATCTCAAGTTTATCTGCAGATCGTAATCCTAAAATGTGTACACGATACTGCGATTGATCTCATCGTGTCTCATTTAATGGACACAGGTCATGAGAGAGATTAAGATTAACAATTTAATTCAAATTAATGAAAAAATTTATTCTGTAAAATCGATTTACAACCCTTTGGAATCAAGACAGTCGTATTGCAATTCAATGTTTGACATTTATATCTGATAAAATGATATTTAAGAGATATTTTTTCACAAGTTTTCTTCATCCCATTTTCACAGAAGGTTGATCTATCCAGTAATTCCTTGGGGTTGAAGATTCGTACCACACACAACAACCTTAATTCCTTTCATGTCAGTCCAGTCTCAGATTGACAATAATACAATTGAAGGGCTTAAACTGTGTGAATGTTATCATTAATGAATCTTTCTATACCTCTCTTGTCTCTAATTTAATTAAGAATATATGAGATTTATGATTTAGGTGGGTCGAGAGTGTTCGGAGTTACACTTGAACAATATTAAGAGGTGACTGGTGGATAAGTTTTTATACCGTATATCCTTATTGTTAGAGTTTTTGTACTAATATATCCATGAATTTAGTCTATTTTTATTTCTATTATATATATTATTTACAGTCTTAATGATCTAGTTATTGTAACTGCCTATATACAGTGGAACCTCGGTTTACGAACAGCTCTCAACAACAAAAATCCTGACGAAAAATTTTTTCAGTTTACGAACAGGCAGGCAGCCTCAGAGCTCACTGAGAACTGGAACATCTTCTTAATGAGCAGTAAATGACGGAAGAAATATTATTTTAAAAACCTGGTGAATGAATGAATGAAAGATGTTCCTTTGTCCTCGACTCGTGAAATGTACGCCAAGTGGAGTGAGGTGTAAAGTTTTCTGGAAAAATATCCTGATAAAACTTTATCAAATCGTGTTATAAATCCGTTTAATAATTATGCCATGTCTCATTTTCGCATCATTATAAAAAGCAAGAAAAAACAAATATCGTTACATAGGTTTCTTGTGAGGCATAAACCTGATGAACTTCATGGAAGGAGAGTCTCCTTCCAAACAAAAACACTTTACTACATATTTTTTAAGATAAATTAAAATAAAGTTTGTTTCTACGTTTATTTTTTACGATTTATTACTTCCTTTTAAGTTAAAACCATGAATTTTTATTGCTTTTATAGGATTTAAAGCAAATAGAAAATAAAAATGATAAAGGGCCACTTTCTCCAGATTAATAGATTTTACATCGATTCTTGTGGGAATAATTGTTTCCGTTTACGAACAAATCGGTTTTCGAACAGTTTTACGGAACGAATTAAGTTCGTAAACCGAGATTCCACTGTAGATGTATACATATTTATCTATACAACTAGTGAGGTGGGCAGGGAACACATGAAATATTGAATGTATTGAAGTTTTAAATCAATAAAAAATACTTTCAAATTTATTTTGTCTTTTTTATTATTTCACATTTATATTTTTGAAATTTTTGATTTTCTCTGTTAAAACAAATAAAAATATATATATATTTAGCTACTGACACATTTTTAAATATGTCACGTTAACTAAGCGAATATTGAAATAGATTTTATCACGATAAACAAATGTTTACCTCAAAAAAGAAAGAACAATTCAAAACTAATCAGACCAGACATTGTGAGGAATATGATAAGTAAATCTTTCATACTTCAGTAATTCTCCAACATAATTTATCATCAGATTTCTTTAAGATATAAAAAAACTCAATTAATCAAGTCTTTTGACCAAAAGAAACAAATATTGACGTTTGTCTCATAAAAATTGTACACAAAAGCGTTGTTTACTTTACAAGCGATTCCAGGAGCCAGCAAATTCAGCAGTTGAAGTTAATTATAATTAAAAGTGTTATTCTTATTTTCTTACTTAATAACAAGATTAGCTACTGCTTTAAGAGCTTTGTAATATTGCCTCGCTTGTTAAATTGTTATTTTTAAACTGAGCTAAACGCTTGTGTTACGAAAATAGGACTAACTTGCTGATCTTTTGGAATGAGACTCGAACCCCCGAAGCCTGGTGATCCAGTGATCGGGAGTTCGTGGATTATTTTAATTTAGTTCAATTTTCATAGCGCAAGCGTTTATCTTAGTTTAAAAATAATAAGAATATTCACGTATTCCATGTACGTTAAATGGATAACTGTTTTAACTGCTTTCCTCGACTGTCAACCACTGCTAGCTCGCACAATCACGCACTCTGAGGGTGTAATTTCGATAACATGATTTAACTCTCCATTAGCTACCTCCCGAGACAAACGCTTAGCACAAGAGTATTATTTATGTATTCTTGCAAACATAAGTATATATATACACTCATGTTTACAAAAATACATAAATAATACTCTAATAATAATATATATAGATCAAAATGTTCCTTTTTACTATAAATTATATTCCACATATTTGTTTATTTCCTCCACCTTTCTTATATCATCTGACATTTCATTGAAAATCTTCATCGCACTGTACATTACAGATTTCTGAGACTTAGCCTTCTTCTTGAATAGCAGTCTCAATCTAACTCTTTCTCTTGTATGATGTTCGTGCGCTATTTTTTTAGTGAGAATTTAAAAATAAATACCATTAAATTGAAATATAATATCCACTTAAAGGTAATCAATCATATTAACACCCTTCAGCATTGAATTGATCCGAGTATATATATTTTTCTGAGTATTTTTCTCAAAGCTTTATTTTGCATTCGTCAAAAGTAAAATACTGCTGCAGTAGTTGATGTGAGGAATAATAACGGAGTCGTATATCATTTTACAAGACTCAGAACTAATTAATTAAGTTTAATTTTGAATCTGTTATGAATTCCAAATATTTTATTTCAGTCACTTGGTGTAATTAGTATTATTTTATTTCCAATGTTCATGAATTTAGTTCTAGTTTATTTTTTTTCAGCCATATAACAATATTATTTAAGAGATTGCATCTATTAGACGAGGTAGTAACCTCAGTGACATTTTTTTCACCCCCGCGAACAGTTGTGAGTATTGTATTTAGGTACCAGAAAAGAAGAAGATGACTATTACTCCGTATCGTAAAGTGTTAAGTTAGATAAAATTCACCAAAAAATGATACCATGTTTTAATGTGAGCCTGGGACAGAATATGTATATTTTACGAATCAAAAATCACATAATAGTTTACATATTTGATTTAATTTACTAATTACAAAACAATGCGTAGAAAACATGGCAACGTATTCAATAAAAAAATTATTTATTTCATTATACTTGTATTACAGTTATATTTTATCACCGGTTTTGACAGAAGTTATTCCGTTATTCGGTCAGTTACCGACTACTACTCTGCATAACACCTTCTATGAGAGAAAAATGCTGACTTAACAGATTATTCTTGAGAAATACGGAGAAAATATTCTAGTAGAACAAAGGATTTCCTACGGCGGGTCTCGGCGTGAGAGGGCTGGCAGCCGACCAAGAAAAAATTCGGGATTACAAAAAACACTTTGTTGAACACTTCTGTTACCGAAATGTATTCCGTGCGTGAATAATCGGAGAAGTAATCTTGTTTTATACACAAGAGCAGACAACAAACGGTTCGGCCTGTACCGCTAGACCCTTTGGTCTCTTTAGTAGACAGACAGTTGTAAAATTATATATACAGGGTGTCCTGTAAGTAGTAGTCCAAACGAAAACTATCGATGACTAAGATTAAACGTGGAAGTTTTCAAGCTAATGGCCGCTTAGGTCGTGAGACTTTTTTCTACACCACAGTGCTTTAAACACTGTTGCAAAATGTTAAATGGTCCGAATTCACATTTTTAAATATTTTTACTGGCAAAACTGTTTCTGTTTTTAAAAAAACAAATTTCATAAGAAAACTTATCAAAAATAATAATCTATATAAGACTCTGCATATATATATATATATACAGTAATACCCCGACTTACGCGAACTCAGAGTTACGCGGTTCGTTTGGCGACACTGCCACTAGACGTTGATCGTTGACAACACTGCCGCTAGACTGCCGCCCGCTATATTCAGTGTTTCTCTCACTGTGATTGCTAGAAACTGATATCGCTCATGTGATAGGAAAAGTTGTTAATCTTGTCCACAAGCTGTTGGATTCACTTAGTCAGGAGCTAACAATCGATGAGCAAGAGATGCGTAAGCAAAACGACAATGAAGACACTTCAGACACAATTCCATCAGAAAAGCACATGACAATTGCAAGCTTGACAGAAGGTCTCAGCTCAATTGAAAATGGCTTAAAAATTTCAGAAAACATAAACTCCAAAGAGAAACTCGTTATAGCTACAAAGCAAGGAATAAAAAAAATGATTAGCTCGCTACGAATAAATTCTGCGTGAAAAAAGAAGGCATTGTGTCGTCACGACGAATTTGTTAAGATTTTATGAAGCCATCGACATCGAAATGACTTTTTTACATAAATCGTTTATTTTTTAATATTTTGTATTAATATGTATAAAGAACTGTATTTTTATTAAATATTTTTCTTCTACACTAGTGTTTTTGTTAGTCCTCGGTCCCAATTAAACAAAATTGTATGTTAAAATTTTAAATATATTAATTAGAAAGATATACATATAAAATCAATTTTATCGAAAAATATTGTTGTTGCGCCACCGGGATTCGAACCTGGATCTCTTTCCTAACCGGGGAAAGTGCATTATCCAACTATGCTACAGCGACAATATTTTTAGCGACAATTTTCAAACCTATATGTTACCTTTTTGATATTAATACATTTAAACGTTCCATTATTTCAAAGAGCCATCTACCTTATTTTTACAGAATCTCAAATACCTTTAAGTAAACTGATAGCAGACGCCAGAATTATCAATTCATTTTTATAAAATTTTGGACACATTGATACAACTTTATTATTAGGAGAACACATTCTTCATTAACATTATTTACAACTTCACAATAAGAATGTGTTCTCCTAATAAAATTGTATGTATTTATATGCAATGTTGTACCCCGACTTACGCGAATTCGAGTTAAGCAAATTTTGTCGGTCCAAACTATTGCATAACTTCGGGGTATTACTGTATATATATATATATATATAGACATGCTACATTATGTGTGTTACTAAACTAGGTATATACGATATGAGACAGAAAGGAATGATTCCATCAGATTGTGTAAAAGACGATTTTATACCCTCCCTATGCAAAGTCAATGAACAAAGCGAGGCCATTTTAAATAAACTCAATAAACAAATAAAAATAAAACTAGTGAAATACTGAATATGTTTTGTAACATTGAGAATAGCCATTCATAATATTCTATACACTTGTGAAAAAGTAATAATATTTGCCATTCTTTTAAAATTTCTCACAAGACCTTCAAAACACGATAAATGATATATTTAACATAGTCGGAAAAAATAACTAAGATATCGAAAATAATTTAGGGTGTCGGTTAATAATTGTATTGTAAAATTAACATTTTTTTCTCATTCAGTAGTTTTTATTATAAAATTGTTGAAGAAATAAATAATTTATGAAGATAATAATATAATAAGATATTCAATTAATTAAATATTTAATAACAACAAAACCCCATTTCTGTCATGTTACACTGTTTACCTGGCCATAATTAATTTAATTTAATTTCAAAAAATTAAACAAAATTAATGTATGAAAAGGGAATTCTTTTTATACATACTTGGGAATTAATTTCATTAATAAATTTTATAATGATATCATGTTTTCTGAGTTGTTCTGTCGTGTGTATCCAACCTTTCTGGCCGAAGTTACGGATCCCATCGTAGGGTCCATCATTAAGGCTGTTGCCGCTGATGGCATCAGATTATAAAGCACTTTTTCTGTTTTTAAAAATTCTCATAAGTCAAATTCCGCATCTTCTTCGTCAACTAACAAATTAGCCTGACCATCATGTCTTATAGACTGGAAATATACTTGTAATTCTTAATACTTCATTTTTAAAACAAGTTTTGTATCTATAATATTAACAGTAAAGTAAATCAAATCATATATTAGATAATTCATTCAAACCACTGAAACTCAAAATGTGTAAAAAAGTCATCTTTCAAATAATTACTCAGGGCGGAAAATATATTACATATCTTCTTCACCAAAAAATATATAGACATGAGCTAACGCGAATTCCTTGTTCCAATATTTTCATTTTGGTGTCACCCACCTGATCACTTTGGTACCACTCAGGCAATCAAATAGCTCCGCGACTTTTTTCAAATATATGAAACGATTAGAACGAAAATTTAAACGCTGACAATGTAATATGTAATAATGTAAAAAAAATATGTTTTACACAAAGATTTAATTCTCCAAGAGTAAATACTTTTACTGTTGCATAAATGTGTCATAAACTATAGGATTTATGTTTCAACAAAGAATGCGTGTAGAATGCCTCTCGTCCCGCAACGAATGTTCCAAACCCTTCTTTTATATTTACACTTTATTTCATGTCTATTCATTTACTGGTCTGTGCTTAAGGTACTATTTTTTTTTTACATACTTTCTTTTTTACTTATGTATTAGATTTTTATACTATTTTAAATAGATATTGGTAATAATTAAAACTGCGGCTACAATATTAGAATTTTAAGAAAACAAGATTTGAAAATTTCGACAACTCGACCATTTAGCTAATTCGATCAATTACTTGATATTTCAGTAGGTTGATTTTACCTTAATACATTTTCGGAAATAATCTAATTGAGAACAATTCGCCGCATCTTCCCCTTCCCCCATTCTTTAACTCGTAAAATTGGGTTCGATATTCCCAATTTTGGAATTGATAAATGAATCATTTGGGTGTGAGTTGTGTCTCAGAATATAATAATTTAGTTATTGAAATATTATTAACTTTCTTAGTTGAAAAGAAACACACCATAAGAGTGGCTTTTTTTAATACTACAATATAAAAAATTATCTAAACTCAACCAATATTTTAAATTATTATTGTACACAATTTATTGAAAAATAATACAATTCCATTATCCTTATATTTATAGTGTTTTTTAAATTGTATCCTTATTTTGTATGCATGTTATATTGATAATTTAGAGTCATCATGATATCACTTATTTGAATATTTCTGATAAAGTCATTGTAGCTACCACTTCAATATCGTTATCAATATTATTGTCGAGCACTTGGGTATAGAAATATTCGAATAAAATAATCATTTTGTAAGAATTTCCTAAAAATTTACGTATTTTGTATCCACGTATTGACAAAAATAGCCGAAGTTTGATTATAATAGGCGGATTATTTACAAAAAAGTTATATAAAGTTAACATCCGGATTCCACATGTCACACTATTTTCTTATTTGTCAGAGTTAGAAATGTCATATGTGACATCTGTTAAACAAAAACAATGCCATTATCGAAAATGAATCGATATATGATTAGAGTAAAAATTAAAAAATTTAATTGGACTCCACAATCGCGCGATTTAACGCCTTTGGATTATTTTTTCTGAGAATATGTGAAGTCGCTAGTCTACTCCGTTAAACTACAGACGATAAATGACTCGGAAGCCAAAATTCGTCGCGTTATTGCCCGATATACATCTACAGCTGCTCCAAAATGTGGTCGAAAATTGGACTTCCAGATTGCGCTTTATTCGACTTGACACTGTAGTTTATTAATTTCTTAAGATTGTTTTCTTAATCGAAAAAAGCGGATAAATTAACCTTGGTGAATAGATTTTGCATATTCTACGCTATCTGCATCATAATTTGGTGAACTCTATGCAAAGCGCGTAGGCGAGTCATATTTTAGATGGAATTCACCGCACGTTACTCCCCATAGTTTAAAAAGATTATTTCAGGCATTCTCTCATAGTAGTCCGCTTATTGATCTCCGAGTTTCAAATTTAAATTACTCAAAGTTTCGGCGGTCCCTTGCAAACCATCAAAGTTGAGGCCAAACAAATATTCCTTTTTGACTTTTGACTAACTCAAGAAAGGCGAAAAAAAAATGATTAATCTTGAAAATTTATTTCGTAGGGATTCATCTTTCACAGTTTTAACAATGTTCCAAAGTCAAACTTTACGCGGGTAGTGATTAACTGGGGGAGGCGAAAACATTTTTTAACATAGGACTAATTTCCAAAAATATTTTTTTTCACTATTTAACAGAGAATATTTGCCTTTTACTTAAATATGGCAATGCCATTAGATAATAAAACAGGGATATTTATAAACATATATACAAATTAAATTAAACACATAATTATTATAGGGGTATATATGTACACATACATATACGTATGATAGCCCAACTGCGATAACGCAAATTTCTTATTACAATATTTTCATTTTTGTGTCACCCACGTACTTTGGTACCACTTACGCAATCAAATAGCTCCGCGACTTTTTTTTCAAATATGACTCGATTGGAAAAAAAATTTAAACGCTAACCATATAATACACGTACACCATAAAAATACGTCTTGTATACACAAAGATTTCATTTTCGAAGAGTAAATACTTTTACTGTTGCATAAATGTGTCATAAACTATCAGATTTATGTTTCCACCGAGAATGCATGTAGAATGCCCCTCGTCCCCGCAATTAACGTTAAGTACATTTTATTTAATGTTTATTAATTTACTGGTATATCACATAAAATGTATTTTTAACGTTGAAAAGTTTTCATAGTTACTAATAAAATATTAAAATAAATTATATAATCATCAGATACATTATAAATTTTTCTGTACAAATATTATAGTAATCTGACTGAGAATGAAAGCGATACCAGGGGCGTGCACTGTACACAATCAAAAACCTGTGAATAACTTTGATTTCTGTGAAATAAATCAAAATTATATTTTTAATTGATATATTTATTAAACATAAAAGTATGTACGTCCATCGCAAATATTCAAAATTCGCACGTGAATGTGTTAACAATAACCATCTAACAGAAAAGTTTAAAATAACAACTTAAAACTAACTGAAAACTGAACTGTTGAGAAATATTTTGTACAGTATACATTTGTACTTAAAGTGGGCTTGAATGTTTGTATTTACAATACATTACAAATGTGATATTATTTCGTTTCTTCACCCTCAACATCCTGTGACAGAAAGTACCCCCCGTGCGCAGCCATAATGTCGATATCCGTTTATTTTTTACTCATTTTAATGATTTTAAAATATTTGCTATCAAACTTTTATTCTAAGTATTGAGTATTTTAAATGAAATATTGATAAATATAATGATATAACGGGGCATTCATCGTACATGCAATCTAGCGACGCGGGCGTCAGCTCCGGCGGCAAGAAGAAATCAGATCCACAGACTGCCAAATATATAGACATAAACTATCAGAAATGCCTTGTTTCAATATTTTCATTCACTCACTCACGTAACCACTTACGCAATCAAATAGCTCCGCGATTTTTTTTATCGATTGGAACGAAAATTTAAACGCTGACAATATAATATGTCTTGTTTACACAAAGATTTAATTTTCGAAGAGTAAATACTTTTACTGTTGCATAAATGTGTCATAAAATATCGAATTTGTGTTTCCACAAAGAATGTGCGTAGAATGCCTCTCGTCCCGCAACTAGTGTTCCAAACCCCTCTCCTACATGTACACTTAATTTCATGTCTATTCATTTACTGGTCTGTGGATATATCTATATATCACAACATGGCTATGAAAGGGTTAATATTAATAACTTGAAGAATAGATATTTCTCTGAAATGATGGTATCTAGTAATATTAATATTCTCAAAAATATAAAACATCTTCCAAAGTGCAAAGTGCTTTTGAAATATTGTATCGAATATCGTACTTATTTGGAGCATAACTTATATCGGTGCACGCCACTGGGTATTACAGACATACAAATGAACGATTTTAGTTTTACAATATAAGATATATTACCTAAAACTATAATCTTCATTGAATGTTGAGGAAGTACGTAGGGCTTGAATGATACGTTATGGTTGAATCGGTATTGGAATAATTTCTTGTTTTTTACGAAACGACGATACTTCGATAATGAAGATTTAAGTGGAAATTGTTAATTAGTACTGAGAACTGTAATATTGAATAAAAGGAACCAGAGCTGAGAGCTGATATTACATAATATCATTTGTTTTCTCTTATCCCCAATTAAAATAATGCTCACTTTTCAATTTGAAATACAGATGTTATTTTACACAGTCCACTGAACAGAGTAATTATTTTCAATTAAGAGCAAACGAGAATACATTGTCCGTCATACCTATCCAATAATGTATTTCCCAGTCGAGCTTCTTGCATAGATTTTCAGCTTCCATGAGCGCCTCCAGAGCCAGCTTATAGCGTCTCTGTCGAAATCTGCAGATGGAATAGAGCAGTCGATAAATGAATAAATCATTTGTTCTTGCATTATGAAATAAAATGTATCATTTTTATTTGTTAACTTTGTTTTACTAACCGCTTATTGAATTAAATACATCAACCGGTTTCTAAAAATACAATTTTCTTCTTCAGTATGTCAATAACTAAAACAATTATAAACAACCAATAAAATTTAACTGCAAAACCCATTCTAAAAATTATTCTAGTAATTCGAACTAGGTACTACATTTATTTTTTAAAGAATTATTGTTTTTTTTAAAAAAAAAAAAACATTCTCTTAAAGAAACAATAACTTATGTTTTTGATTAATTATTGACATCCTGAAGAAGAAAATTATATTTTTCGAAACCGGTAGATGTATTTAATTTAATAAGTGATTAATAAAACAATGTTAACGAATAAAAATAATGAATTTTAACCACACAATTAATTTTGCCAATTTTAAAAATAAATAAGTATATCTCGCTCGTACGCGTTAACGTTTATACATATTTTGGATGGTCTGGAATTGATTAAAAAAGTTACAAGGAAGAACTCGTCTGACTCTGGTTGGACCAGCCACAAAAAAAAGGATTATTAATCTCCATTAATCAGAAATCACGGGTAGAGAAAAATGACATAATTAGTGTTAGTTAGTTATTTGATTTGCAAGTTACAAAATAATTGACTGAATATTAAAAGCACACTTTAAGAGAAAACTGTTGAGAGCACCAGCCACGGAAGCCGAATGAATTTCTGGGCTCGTTTTTTTCGTCTTCAAGCCAGCGTCTACCGGCCGCATCGCCCACTAGCGCCGCGTCCCTCTGTCCGGTATGCGGCGTGTCATCGCTAGGTGGCACTATGAGTCCGCCACAATACTACAGCGGTCAATGCTTTCCAATATATATTTTATAATTGTACTATAATACATGAGTTTTTTATGATATTTTCGTCTCAAGACACTCTCTGAGATTGGGATTATACATTTATGAGATTCTTTGGAGAAAACTCTCGGCTTTAGCAGTTTACTATGTATGCATGAAGAGATTAGAATACCGCCGCTTGCGTCAAATATCAGTCCATTGACCATTGATTTTTCTTTCGTCAGTTGGGTGAATTTGAATCTATACCATTAAAAAATCTTATAGGTAACATTTACGTAAACAACCGTTTCAAATAAATCAAATTAAACAACATATGGATCAAAATATGTAGTAACATTAAACGTATTTATCAAACATTTAAAAGGGTTAACCCTTATAACAGTTTAATGGAGAAATAAACTAAAATAAATAAATAAACAAAAAAACAACAATAAAGTACTCAAGTAAAATGCACGATTTTTTAATGATGCGAAAATAGTCTTCACAAATTCTTAAGCTCTATAAGCTTTTTTAAAACTTGTTATGAATAACATCGAATGTACTTATTTGAAATAAAATTGAATAATTATGTTAAAATAATAATATAATAAATTATATCAAAATTTAAATCAATGTATTCAATTCTAACGCAAAAAAAATTCTTTAATTCTTATATGACAATTTGATAATTTAACAGCTAGATGGTAGAGCGGTCCTTTGTTAAAAACCCTCTAGAGTATTCAATTATATTCAGGTATTCACCCATAAAATACTGTGGACTAGATCTGTTACACCCTGTAAAAAAAAAATATTTTTTTGAAAGATTATTTTTTCTTTACATATATTTAGTTATATATATTCTTTATATCTTTTTAAGTACTTCATCTAACATCTCCTTATCTAATTTTTTTCGTCTTATTTTTTTATTTTTATTTATAAAAAAAATATATGTAATAAAGAAGAAATAAAAAAATAAATATAATATAATTGTCGTTCGCTGCAAAAAGCGACAGGAAATAATTTCCAGTATTATAGTATTCGAGTATTTGTATAGAAAAGTGTACTCTGAGTGTATATTGAAAATAATTTAAAAAAATATATATCAAATGGACTTCCTTCGAGTCTTTATTAGTGATGAGCTAATTCGTTATTTTAACTGTTATTGTGAAATTTGTGTTCGATTATAACAATGATTTGTAACTGATTATTCGTAATTCAGCAAGCAATCCACTGATATAGTGGAAACTAAACCTCTAACAGAAAAATATCAGTTACCAATCATCGTTATAAAATAAATACCAAACGCACAATCACAGTCACACAATAACGTTTAGCCCATCACTAGTCTTTATATAGTTGAAAAAACTATCGAATATTTTCCCATGGCAATACAACAGGGTGACAACTTACAGGCATTTGGAGATCTGCTTGATGTAATCAATGTTGGCGGGACTCAGGCGGTTGCAGGCTCTGAATTCTTCAATGGCTTCGTTGAGCTTCTCCTCGTCGGCGTGGATGATTCCCTGGGAAGAAACCGTACGAATCAATCGTATCAAAAGCTCGAAAAACACTAGAAACCTTGCAGTTATTAGCACTTGGACATTGTGCAAACGACATACATTATATTAGTCAATTTAATATTTTAGATAATTGATACATCACGTATTGTTTATGTATTTATTTTTAATATATAGATCGCTAATGACCCCGCTAAATAGTCCTAGTATGGCGTTAAAGTACAATGTACTGTTGGTTCAGTAACACAAAAGCCTACCTACGAATGATCAATTTTTCAACAGAGAAAGAAAAGTTTTTTTTTCACGATTGCTAACTAATAATAATACGAAAATAATTCAAGATAACCAACCACAGAAATAATATGTATTATTATTTTAATATGAAATCTGAACGATGCCGCCAGCAAATAATATTATCAATATCATTTAAAAAGTTATCCTTTTGTGGGTTCGACTTATTCATAATATTTAATACAACCAGATACTCTTAAAATGATTGATCATATAATGAAAAGAGCCTCAAGCGAGTATCACAGTCATTTTATGTAACTATATACATTTTAAAGGCTTTTGGAAAATAAAATGATTTTCTCCGTAGGCCGTGGATCGACCCTCGCAGCGGAAATCCAACGAGAAAAGAAGTTTCTTCTCAAAGCCCTCAAAGGCAATATCTCAATAGTTCGAGAAAATAGATATCATTTTTCCAAGACCTGGAAATATATCACCATTATTATCCGTTCTATCTTGCAGACGTCGCCAATACAGGCTTATCCGGGAACTGGTTATTATAACTCTTTGAATAATTGCTTTGTGAAAAAAACTCTCGGAGCGAATATTATGAAGTTGGAACCTAATTATCATACATTACCGGCCATACAGTGCTCGATATGGAAAATGTAATAAACCGGATAAGTCGAAATATACACATGTATAGGGTGTCCAGCGGAAAAATTTCAAGATTCAATTGTAGTTGCTCGTAAACTATCAGGGTGAGGCAAATGGGAGGGGTATTGTTCGACGCGCGTGATTTTCGGATTTGCCAGTCGCAATGAGTTACTGGTCGGGAGCACACCGCGCGTTCGTGGTTGAGCAATATTTAAAGTGCGGTGATTCATTGGTTGGTGCGCGTCG
Organism: Eubasilissa splendida; assembly: GCA_031772225.1. Taxonomy (NCBI): domain Eukaryota; kingdom Metazoa; phylum Arthropoda; class Insecta; order Trichoptera; family Phryganeidae; genus Eubasilissa; species Eubasilissa splendida. The sequence continues at coordinate 21,275,610 of CM062856.1, forward strand.
CGCTTTTTGTACACACTTTAATATTCGACGAGTAAGTGATGGGCCGAGCACGCAAGTTATCTGGTGTTGAGTTCAAAATTTCAGACAAGAAGGGACAATGGTTAACCAAACTCCTCCGGGACCATCTAGGGCAACTAAAACTGATATTTTTGTACTCTACATGTAACACAAATGTTGAACAAAAACACTTTCTTCTACCGAGCCTCCGTGTATTTTCAATTTACACCTTAAACAGTTAGATTTTTTTCAATACCTCATTTACCGTACTTATTATAAATCAAATTATATTATATATACAGGATGGTCCAAAAAAACTGAGAACATCTCGTAACACACGAGTTATTTCAAAACATAATATAATTAATTATAATTATTAGTGTAATTTATTTGCACAATATTTAGCTAATCAGAAATCATCAAAACACCCCATATTGCATAATCTACTGGGTTTAAATCTAGGCTATTCGGTGGCCACATGCCTGGCTCGATGAAATTAACATTCTCACGTAGAAGAAAGTTGATCAAATTTCTGGCTGTGTGAGATGGAGCCCGTACTGTAATGTAAAGTTATGCTGTAATGTTTAACTATACTCCAGGCATTGTTTTGAAACTCTTTGATCACCCCAACGTTTTACAATTCGCAAATTTTTGATCAGAATACGGTCTTCAGCAGTGACTTGTCATTTTGGGCAACAATTTTAAAAAACCAAATATAAACAATGGGAAAATTAATGATCAAAGATGGCGACCAGAAATTGTTGAAATAAAATTGATATAGTTAAACTAATTTTGATACAATTATATATCACATTTTACGAAATTTTCTCACTTTTTTTGGGTCACCCTGTGTATCATGGTAACTTATATATGACTTATGTATACCTACAGCTCTTACAATTTATTATTATTTCGAAGATTTTATTTATTCCCCCCCCCCCCCCATTTCCCAATCCTTCTCGCTCACGTTCTATATTGAAATATTTTATTAAGGAAGAAAGTGAATGAATGGATGTTAACTCCAGATCAGAAGGATTTGAAGATAATGAAGATGATGAGATTAGTGTGAGTGTATTGGATGCATGCCCCGAATACACTCACCACACAATATACACCAATAAATACCCTCGTATTTGTTTGTAACGCGGCACCCCAATTCTTTATCCATTCATCCATAACTTTATCGCATCTGCGTAAAAGTCCAGCTATATCGCTAACGACTTCTTTGTACGCTAATTTGAAACGAAACTCGGTAAGCACATTTGAAAGGAGACTGTTTCTAACGAATCGGTTTCCTTCAGTTATTTCACTCCGCTGTACCATTAGGTATTGTATTGGAATCCTTTGAAATACGATTTAAATTGATATGTAAGTTTTTGGTTGTGAATGGGAATTGGAATATCTTTAAACAATATTTTTAAAACAAAATATTGCTCAACTTTGCTCATTAATAATTGGTGGAAATATGAGGAAGAAAGGAAGGCACTTACTTTTCGTCTGCCGGATACTGGTTCATTGATAGATTCCTCTTCACCACTACTACAAGCGTTGCGGCGTGTATAGTAACACTCGCGAAAAGTCTTATTAAACGGGATTAAAGCAAGATGAATTAATAAGCATTACCAGAGTGAAGCAACGGTAGTTATCCGTACAAAAGCTCCGAGCGCACTGAACTTGCTGCAGTTGGAAAACTTGATCAATGCGACATCTTCTTTCTTCCTTGTGCTTATGGATAGGTAAGGAAATAAATGAAAGGAGATACGCAGCTTAAAATTTGGTAAACCGCGAATTGATTGTATGTATAAGGCAACAAGTCAAACGCCAAAAAACTTAATAGAATTCAATTAATTTTAAACGGCGCTAATAATAATTAATGAATTATACATTGTATCACTGTAAATAATCGCGGAGGTCCAAAATATGTAAAATCGAACTGATTGACATTGTCTTTTTAATTGGACTGACACTAGACTAGATGCGGATAACAGGGAACCCACAACAGAACACAGACAGCTTATAGGAGACGTGTTTCAATTTACACGGAATACGATGCTCAATGAAATGTTTGATATGTACATTTTTCATGAATTATCAAGGAAAGATTATGAAACCGGAAATAGATTTTATTAATATTTGATTAATACATTTTCACAAAATATTAATCAAATACGAAATATATTAGTCAAATTTCTTTGAAATGTGAATATACGGATGTAACTTTTTTACTGAAGATATATTATTTTTAAAGTTGTAAATAATGATGTCTATTGTCAGAAATTTAAAAAAATTGCAAAGCTGCGGTGATTTAAATTAATAACAGTAGTACTAACAGTAGTAGTAACTAGTAGATAATAATTTATTTCATAACAATCAATTTTCAAAATTAAAACTGTTTTTCTTGACGTTTCATAAGATGTTGGTCATTAAAAAATCTTTGTTGTATTTCATTCATATGGAAGACGATCCAAGTCATAAAAAGCGATGCTTAGGTACAGAAAGACAACAAAAATGGCGAGCTCGATAATGTAACGACTTTTTAACGGGTAAATCGTCGCGTGCAAGAAAGATGGAAAACATTTTGTTACATGATTTTGGTTAGTAATGTATTTAGTCTGTGGTGTTATGGTATTTAATTAATATGGAAGAAGGTCCGGTTCAGAAAAATTGTCGCTTATATCACGTCCTGGTATGGGTTTTAAACATTAGTATCCACATACCACTAAATAAATAGACGTGGATTAACACAAACTCCTTGTCCCAAAATTTTCATTTTGGTAGCATTCACGCGATCACTTTGGTCCCACTCACGCAATCAAAGATTTTCGCGACTTTTTTTAAAAATATGACTCGATTTGAACGAAATTTTAAACGCTAACAATATTGTGATTGTATTATATGTGTAATATGTATTAATATAAAAAAATACGTCATTGTTACACAAAGGTGTTTCGTTGGATAAATGTGTGCAGAATGCTCCTCGGCCCGCAAATAATACTTCATATCATGTCTATTCATTTACTCGTCTGGGATAGTATCATTTTTATATGATATTCTAGAATTTGTGCGAAATCTCAGTAGACGTACTTAAACATTGGGTATAACAAATAATCTCTCTGAAGTCCAAATGATATACGAGCATATTTATTTAAAGTATAATGTGTTCGGTGAAATTTTTCAATGACGTTCTTCACCAGACAGACTTACGACCATTTTTCAAAGAAGCTTTTATGTACAGTCAGATAAATAAAATTAAACCTTCGGGGGTGCACACCTTTAATGGCTACCCCGCCCATTAGTCGTCAAACGACTTACAGGACACGATCATTATTTACGATACTGGCAAACGACAAATGTTTCTATTCATCAAGCAGCCTATTATTGCGAAGACATTTCTGTCGAACATTATCGGTTTGTTATCAATCATATTTCTATACAAATTTCTTGGACAGCGAAAAAACATTCACGATAAATGTGAATAGAAAAAAAAACTCGTCACAGATACGTAGATTATTAGATTGTTTTCCTGATTCGAAAAAATATTCACAATACGTGTATATATATTAAATAAAAACAAACAACCCCGGCGGAGAACTGAACCATCCACCACTGCACTGCAGTCAGGAATGTGACGTGAAAACAGACAATTACAAAATATTTTAATCTCTTTATTAAATAGAACTTGTTGCAAAGTTCACCAGGTCCAACTATTTTTCTAATTAAGTTCAATATTAGTATTAAAATTTGAAGTTAAATATATCAAAAATATCAATAATTCAACGCTTGACAATTGACACTACAGGGGAGTAGCTAAGATGGTAGCATGGAAGCGGGATACTACGTGTACCTAAAACCTTTTTGCTTTTAATAATATTTTGAGGGCACCTGGTGTTGATCCCGATACAGGTGCAAGTGAAAATATAACATAAGATAAATATGAAAGTATATAAAAATATTCTAATGCAGTTTTCATGACAAATTGTACCGGGGTATCTAGTCACTGAATATAAACATTCTACTATAAACCGTATAGAGGTATCTTCTCTTACATTTCCGCCATATTTTACGAATGCGACAAACTCTTGGTATAATGGCTTATTTGAATCTTGTACTGAAAATCCAAATTAAGTTCCTAATTATGAGTAATATATGAGTAATTATCATCAAAACATAACTATATTCATAACGAACGCCGTTATTTTTTTTTTTTTTGTAATTCTGTTCATTTATCGAGAAGAAGTACCAACAGTTAAATCATCAATATGACCGATATAATAGATATCAACCCATCCAACGTAAAGTATCGCATGTAAAAAAAATGACAGTTTTAATCATTCTAATATTTTGCACGTATTTGATACATTTTTAAATGGCTGTAATTTTTTAAATATTATTTATTATTAGTACCTACATCATAGAATACAATATTCTTTTTTTCTTAACCGACCACGTAAATAAGTATCAAATACAAGCGAAATGATTAAAAATGTAATTTTTTACTCACGATACTTTTACGTAGGAAGGGTCGATATGTATATTTATTTAATACAGCACTAAAAAGTGTGTACATATGTTAAAACTTATATGCCTGTGGAAGACAATTCAATAAGACAACCCAAGCATTCTACAGATTGCAAATATAGTGGACGCAGGGAATATTTTTTTGATAGTTCAACTTTGTTTTAATATTGTTGATAAATTTTTTATTGTTTATGAAGGTGTCTTCCAATAAGTAATTATGAACGCGTGAGGTCCATGGATTAGCCCATCGATATATTTAATAGTATATAATTAAACGCATGTTTCTGTAATCCCACCAATAAAGAGGTGAACCTAACGATAAATAAAATTATTATTTTGTTCAACTCGACTAAAATTCCCAATGACGGATAAATAGAGAAAATTCTTTTAAAATAATTTTTTACTATTTTGGTCTTAGTCTATTTTTTAAATTGTATTTATTTTATCTCGTTTAAATTTCGAGTGTTTACAAATATTTAACGATATATATTATTTCATATTTTCTATAAGTCGATTTGTCGAATTCATTTTCCCATTTTTAAGATCTTTAATTTTGCTTCTTGTGAGTATTTTTTTCCATGTATATATATACATTATAGTCAGTTCTCATTATTTAGATTTAAAATTGTTATATTTATAAGCTATTTACAAAACTTTTTGTGCTGTCGAATTCAGCGAATTTGTCGAAAAATAACATAAGCCCAGATTACAGTATAAAGTATGTTTTGATGATATTTAAAAAAAATGTGTTGTTTGTCTTAGACGCATGCGTCATACCACACCTGTATAAAATATGATTTCTCTTCATTGGTGTCTGATACTAAATACCCGTAACAACATTCTTGTATGTCACATCCTCATGCGTGAACCTCGAATAAAATGTTACGAAACTTTCTAGCACGCTATTTCTAACGGCTCGTATCCATGGAATTACATATATACATTATACTAATTATTATAACTTACCATCACGCCGTTTACCCGTGGGGGTAAGTAGAGATGATGGAGCGCCACACTATTCTGTCCTGACACACAATTCTCGCCTCATCCACATTCATACATCTTCTCATACAAGCTCGACGATTATTAAGGCTTCTAACAGGACCATCTAAAAGTATCTCGTTTAATAATAGTTTATACAGTAGTACACTCAGATTTAAATATTCAATACAACTGAAAAATGAAACCTTAATTCCACTTTAAGTCGAATCAACACACAATACATACAAAGCTCAAATTTTTATTATTTTATGTGGGTTAAGTATATTTATAACTACAAGGAAAAAATGTTTTATTAAAACATGTATGTAATGATTTTAGGAATATTTATTTTAATATACAGCTTTCATAGTATAAGTACGTAGTCTTATATTTATAACAATGGAAAAACCAACAAACTAAGACAACATCAACCGAAAGGAATTTTCAATTCAGTAAATAGCCAATTGTATGACTTGAGTAATACACTAGCTTAAAAATGGAAGATAGTAATGTGAATGGCTACAATCGACGCATTGTGGCTACTAGCGCTACGGCTATAGCGGTGGGCTGTCATGTTAGTTTTTAGAACTAAGCCAGTAAAGTTTCTACCGGTACACAGATGGCGCTAATTGTAGTAAATCCGTAAATATACGTTCACGATCCATATTACAAATTATTTAATTTATATTAGTTTTTATTAATTTATGTATGCACTGCACGCCCCTGGGTATTACTCACACTGATACAATTGTTCTTTCTAAATGAAAAGGACCATACGTAAATATAATATTATTATTTAAATACACGCATAAGTATAAAAATATATCTCCAGTTATCAAATGTCACATCTGATTCTTCTATGTGAGTTAAATAAGTAACCCGACTCGCATAATGTGAAAAGTTAAATTTAATATTTATTATCATCTCGAGCGAGATACACTTAAGGGCTGTTAATTCTAAGCGAATACTGCGAAATGTTATTAATAATATAAATAAATATATTATTATCAAGGCTCTGGAAAGACACCATTAACGATGTTTAAGAATGATGCTAAAAATAAAATTGCAAACGCACAGATAACGTGATAGAAGCCAAAATAATGAGCATCGAAATTACTATCGTTCAACGACAACTTCGATGGGTTGGCCACGCAGTCAGAATGCCTGAAACTAGACTACCAAAGGAGGTTATGTACTCCTATCTATCTTATCTATCCCGAGACAAGCATGCCAAGTTTCAGAGACTCCCTTGAAAGTGAACCTTCAAAAAGACAACACTAATCAAATGACATTATATAATAAATATCTCAGCTAAGCTCATTAGCCGATTTTATGTCTTATATCAAAATGGCAGCAATTTGAAAATTTAAAAAATTCATAACTCAATTAATATTGGTTCTATAAAACAAAAAATATATATATACTTTCACATACATACGAAAACTACACGACTATTGCGTCCAGTGTCGGATGGAATTTATGTAAATACCCACAACTAATTTTGAACACTAATTAAATGTATTAATTATAAAGACATACATATAAAATCAATTTTATCGAAAAATATTGTTGTAGCGCTACCGGGATTCGAATCTGGATCTCTTTCCAATCCGGAAAAGGTGTATTATCCAACTATGCTACAGCGACAGTATTTTTGACGACAAATTTTCGAACCTATATGTTACACTTTTTCAAATTAATACATCTATCGTTCCATTATTTGAAAGCCATCTACTTTGTTTTTACGAAATCGCAAATACCTTTGAGTAAACCGATAACAGACGCCAGAATTAACAATTAATATTTAGGAGAACACATTCTTATTGTGAAATTGTAATTATTCAGAACATAAGTCTGTGATATTTTAAATATGAATTAAATGTATTAATTAGAAAGATATACATATATAATCAATTTCATCGAAAAATATTTTTGTTGCGCTACCGGGGTTCGAATCCCGAGTTCACAATAAGAATGTGTTCTCCTTAATAACTAGTTTTGAAATTTTGATAGCCCTGAACCAGACAGCGGGTCCGGGAATAAAACAGTAAGCCTCCCATATATTTCTTCTGAGCTTAATTTATTTGTAAACCCATGCATCCTCGGATTCTGGAGCAATTTATTAACTTTATTATTAGTTACATCTGTTACCATAAAGTATATTTCTCCTGGAAATAATAATTGTTGTTTTTTTTCTATTAACACGGGTCGTGCTAATTTAAAAACATATGTTTTTGCCACTTTCGCCAACGTAAAATGAAGTCGGTCAACGGTTTAAAAGGAATATGCACTCCCTCCTGACAAATTGCTATTCTAAAGTAACACCATTAATACTATTGATGTTCTGTTCTCAGATTAGAACAATAATAATTTGTGTACTCTAGTGCAATTATAAAATTTAATTAATAATAAATTATAATTGAATTACTTAGCGGCGTGCAAGACTCGATCCGCCGCGTAAATAATAATATTTATTAATTATACAGTTGGGTAGAAAATATTTAATAAAAATAAAATGTCAGATATACAGCGTTACATGTCTCAGAGACACCTATCATATCATCCCTATCGATATCATATCATCCCTGCATCGATTATTATGTATAATGAATTTTAGGTTAAAAAAAAATTTCTAACTATTCGATTATTCATCGAATTTAATTTAAATTAAAATCTCCCTGGCGGAGAACCGAACCCTGGCCTCCAGCGTGTCAGGAAGAGGGGTGGAGGATACTTACCACTATACTACCAAAAACACATAAATAAGACAGCAGTAGGGGGGGGGGGGGTTAGAGCGTTCGCATAGCATGTGCATGATATCGGAATCGGGACCGGTAAAGATAAAAATAAAACACAATTTATAAGAGAGAATATAAAAATGTTACGAAACTCGCTAACGCAGTGACAAATTTTACTGGGTACCCAATTTTACAGACTGTATGAAAATAAAACTATTAAAGCGTAGACGCTGAGATCTCTCTGCATCGCGAAGAGATCTCAAAAAAAAAAGATTTCATCTGAGTAATTCAGTTATCTTTGAATGACTCATAATTGCGATTATATAACGATTAACCAATAATTTGACAAATACTAATTAAATGTATTAATTAGATATATATACATGTATCGATTTAACGATAGATGTATTAATTTGAAAAGTGTAACATATGGGTTTGAAAATTTGTCGTCAAAAGTACTGTCTGCTGTAACATAGTTGGTTAATGCACCTTTTCCAGATTGGAAATAGATCCAAGTTCGAATCTCGATAGCAACGACAATATTTTTCGGTAAAATTGATTTTATATGTATATCTTTCTAATTAATACATTTAATTAGTATTTAAAATATTACAGACCTATGTTCCGAATAATTACAACTTCACAATAAGAATGTGTTCCCTTAGTAATAATTTGACAATTTATAAAAAAAATCTATGTAAAAATATGATAGGGGTAGTATTTTGTCACTAGCCTAAGGGCGGTCCATTACCTAGGGACAGGCATACGTTCAGACTTTGTCTCTGGGTAAGAGGCTTCGTTCGGCTATCACTTTTGCCACGATTTTGAAACGTGAAACGTTTAGATTTGTGCTTATCGAAAATAGATTTATTTCACCAAAAAGGTTAGATTTTCGAGATTTCGGCTAAAAGATAGGCTTTCGGGCCCGACGAAGCCACGCCAACCCTTCACGGCAGGCCTGGGGCATCGTTATATAATTCCACGTCTAACGCGACTAGTTATAATTATTATTATTTATATAATCAGACTATTAGCCTTCACTCTAGAAGATTGATGTCGACAGTGACGGATTTATGTAATTTACCGCCAATAGGTTCTCTCTGCCTATTGTCGCCACCCATATAGTGAACAAGGTAGCTTCCAGAATTTTTAGCTTTCGGGGTATAATACAAATCAGCACCCCCCTCCCCTCCTGTTTATGCCTCTTTTTCGATGTACAAAATTTCATGTCAGAATATTTTTTAAACGATGAATCATAATTTATATATAAAGAAGAATTTAACTTAATACTTAAAGCTATAATATATAATACGTAATACTAAATAATGTTTCACTCTTTCAAATATTCGCTTTATAAATATCGATGGCTTGATAACACAAAAACCTTTCGACAAAAATCCGTTTTTGAGTCAAGTATGCAGATAAAATAAACGGTTCTATCTGTAACATAAATAAATATTTCCCCAAGAACTTTAGGAAGTGGACTAATCTAGAACGTATCTCATGACTTCGAAGTTGAAAAATTAACACGACGCATCACCTTGCATATCGTTGTATTTGTATTTATTTATAAGAGAAAATACCTTTTATATACCTGATAAAATTTTGTTTATTTGTTAATTTTTGATAAAAATTAATATTGAAAAAACTCGTTTTTGCTCTCTCCTGAAAATTTGACCATTTGTATATTATTTATAGCCATCGTATCTACAACCCCTATAAACTGAGGCAATTTCTACTACGTATAGTGAACAAACATTAGTAAACACCGATATACAGTGTTATTGCAGGGTGGTTTCGATTATAAATAAATAAATCAATTTTTTTTTCTTCGATCTCTTCGTACCAAATTCTATGGGACGGCAAAATGGCGGCGTAATACAAGTGTTAGATCTAATAAAAATATTATATTTTTTTAAATAGAAATTAAATGTATTAATTAGAAAGGTATACATATAAAATGAATTTTATCGAAAGATATTGTGTTGTTGCTACCGGGATTTGTACCTGGATCTCTTCCTATCCGGGGAAATTGCATTATCCGATTATGCTACAGCAACACACTGCACTGAGGACAAATTTTCTAACCTGTATGTTACACTTTTCAAATTGATACATATATCGTTCCATTATTTGAAAACCATCTTCTTTATTTTTACGGAATCTCATATACCTTTGAGTAATCCGATAGGAAACGCCAGAATTTAATTAATTTTTATTAAATTTTGGACACATTGATACAACTTATATATTATAAAGGAGAACACATTCTTATTGTGAAATTGTAATTATCCAGAACATAGGTCTGTGTTAATTAGAAAAATATACATATAAAATTTAATTTGCATTTTAAAAAATATCACAGACCTGTGTTCTGAATAATTACAACTTCACAATAAGAATGTGTTCTCCTTAATAAAAATATAATAATAATTGTTCCCGAATATAACAAGCCGAAATAAATGTAAAATATCATTAATGGGTCGTATCTCAAATTGTACGAAAATAATCAGAACATGTCCTCATAAAAACTATTGCCGTATAAAAAATTGCAAAAAGCGCAGCATTGCATTATGCCAATACAATTTACAGAAGACACCGAGAATTAAATAACACACATTTAAAGGCATAGTTAAGGTGTAAATTAAAAATACTAGGGGCGGCATCCTAAAATTCGCTTAAGGGCGGCACTTTATCGATGGACGTCACAGATTCTTCACCCCGCGCAACTTATCAATATTTTCTATTGAAATTAAAAATCTTTTATTATGGTGTACCTACAAAATATATATTTAATTAAATTTAGGACATTATCACATTTATGACGTCATTAAGATAATGAAGATCCTTCCAATCTTATCTTATGTTCTGCGCTTTGGTGTGCCAGTCGTCGACTTCGAAAGCATGTATGATATATAGGGTAATATTTTATCCTATTCAGCCAACAGAGTCGTGGTCTACCTATACTCCGCCTCCCCTCTGGTTTATAAAATGTCAGGTGCGCCCATGGTGAAGACTTTTCTATCCAAATCGAATTCCCATCGAAGTTGTTGTATTTTAGTAAATTTGATAACGTATGGCTCATTGTAGAACTCTTAAAATTCGACGATGTTTTTTTTTCTTTCAACTTTATTACATATATACATTATTATATATATTGTTTGCCAAACTGCATAACAGTTTTACATCAGATAGTATCTTCCCAAAGTTGACAAAAAACCTATCAAGGTCTTAATTTCTGCTCCGTAGGTATATATACATATATCACTTTTCAGACAGAAAATATAACATTTATTAAAAATGCAGCTATCAAACCGTGCGTACAAATTTATCTATGGGTACTATTTAGCTGTATTTACACTAGATATAATATATATAAAATCAGTTACATCTGTTGCAATAATTTATGTTTCTTTGTTCTCAAAGAAAAGTACGATTATTCATTTAAGTTCATTAAAAAGTTTGTAATTCTTAACACAAAACACGTTCGCAATTGATAAATGTCGTCGATAATATTGAAAACAATATTTCAACTAAACTATGAACATTTCTAACAAATTTATATTCTTCCGAGTTTTAAGAACTTTGTCAAATGGGAAAAAACGAATATTCATACCGATAATTCAGCGGCGCGTTTAAAAACGGATCTATCTCCAAAATATTAGTTTACTCAGTGGCGTATCTACCTCCTGGACAGCCTCGGTTGCCCGGAGGCCCGGAATCACTGAGAAGGTTCATTAATCGCAAAAATTACACCATTTGTTTAAAAATCTTAGATACGAATGAATAAGTAGGTTTATCTTAAATTTAAATATAGAATAATTTCCGAATAGTACTAACCATTTAACATCCAAACAGATATATCCGTTATAGAATAACAACAGTAATAGCACGTATTTAAACTATTTTAAAGCAGTAAAAAAAAATTATTTGAACAAAAACATAGGTAGGGGAGAGGACAGAATCTTGGTCAATCGGTTCCCTGCGCTCATCTATCGAAAAAATTCATCATGTTTTTTTTATAAATCTCTGTCTCTGATTCGATTGTTAAAGGGGAGAGGGATAAGAGCTGAACTGTCCTATCTCCGACATATGAGGTAACAACAATGGCGTAAGATTTTTTGGGGGACCCTATTCAGGGAATATGGTGAAATTGTTTTTTTTTTTAATATCAGGTAATTTTAACTTTGTATATAATTATATAAAGTAGTAGCATAAATGGGTTAAGTTTTTTTATATAATTTTATATATGATTTTGTTGAATTTTTTCCAAATTTATATATTTTTGTGAAAGTTTTTATAGAACCTTTTTATAAACTTTGTTCAATAGAGTCAAGAACAGGGTAAAGAAGTAAAATGGGACGAAGATGATGGGGATCGGATGAGGGATCATATAGGCCGAGGGAGTTTATGAAAGGGTTTGGGATGGAAATTAATTTAGAATAAAATTTAGACGATAAATCGTGTATGTGTCGTTTGAGTGAGGGTATGATTGTGTTTCTGACAAACCAGGGTGAGTTTGTGATTCTCCTAAGGATGTAGTTTTGTTTGGATTATAAAATGTTAGTGTTACTTGAACCTTGGATGAGGCTCGCGCGTGTGAGTATAGGACGGATGATTGTTTTGTACAAGAGTAATTTGTTTTGTGGGGATAGTGAACTGTAGGAATTTAGAAGGGGGTATAGTCAGTTGTAATTTTTATAAATACGGCGTAATAAATGTCTTTCAGCCAGTGCATTGTCTTCATTAGACCGAAAGACAATAAATGTTTTTGTCAAAAATGAAAATCAATTTATCGTAGTATATATGTGTGCTTCTGTTTACTAGTTACATTGACATTTAAAATACATCATATTATCCTAGAAAAACCTCAACTCAAAAATTTTGTTGTCTATTTAATTGCTTTACAGTATGTACCGTATTTTAGGTCACCGCAGGCTACCGTACCTTGGACCATGACCAAGGTACACGATTTTAATTGTATTTTCATCAATATGTTTTGTATTTTATAATTTAAAGATGCCGAGGAGTAAAGACAATATTAAAATAACCTGCTATTGCTAATGCGGCAAATCGTGCCAGTTAATGCAATGTCATTGACAGAAAAAAAAAATTATAATGTTGATGAAACTGATATTTTTACCGTGCATAACCCACCCAACATTAATAACAGGGGCGTGCGGTGCATACAAGCAAAAAAGGTGTGCATTACCAACAATTCTGGGAAACAAATATAAATTAAATTATTGGATTAACATTATTTTACAATCGTGTTGATAACGTAGAATAGAATGCGAATAAATTAGCCAAGTGCACATTACGCATTTTAAATATAAGATATGTTCCATTTTACTTATTTTAGTAGGTACCCTTTTTGGTTTATTATTTTTTTGATATTTATGTAAAAAAAAAAAAAAAAATATTTTTTAACCCTTATCATACCGTGGTAGAAAATATCCATACGCAGCCATAACGTCAACTCTTATTACCATGATGAACGTGTAACATTTAAGTATTATAAATAATACAAAAACGCTTTTACTTGTTTCAATAGCTATCATACTTTTAAACTAAATATTGAGTATTAAAAATTAAATATTGATAAATATCCAACGATGTGGGCGGTAGCTTCGACAGCAAGTACCGACCTGTACCGAGCGGTAGACCTGTGTTACTGCATGGCTACTGAAGGGTTAATCAATTATATTTTATTTCACCTTTCCATAGAATATGTACTTCTCTTACACAGGCGTTATAGTTTTTTTTTTCACTTTTTTTAATACATTCGAAATATATAACATCAACAACATAAATAGTTTTTTTGAACAATTAATTTATATGACCGAGGTAAGTTACCATATGGCCCAAAGTGGGGGACCATCCCGTACCTTGGGCCATAATAAGAGTTTTCATAAAATTTCATTGCTATGTATATTATCAGTGATAAACATATTATCACTTATAAACTACTTATAAATAATTATGTATAATTTTCATAATGCCCAGAGGGGCCTGGTAATTTGTCGTTACACTACAAAGGCGCCATGTACTTTTAGGTTGTATACGTACAATTATGTAATAATCCTGTTACTACATACCTTGATCTATAGTCTCACCGCCAGGCTTTTATCGGCAGCACTTGACGGATATTTGCAAAAACAATCAACACCGTTTGTGACTTTGCTAAGTATACAGAGTGTAAGAAAATATAACTGGCGTGTAACTTAATATAATAATACATGACAAAGTGAAATAAGTTAAGAAATAGTGTAAATATTCATGTTTTAAAAATCACACCAGTCAAAAATAAGTTCGCATCCTAGTTGAGACGTTTTTGCAATCTGGATGGCCAGTAGCGTCAATGAAGATGACGATGATGATATTTTATGATGTTATAAAAAACGTAAAAGCATTTTACCATCAAATAATGTGCAAACTCGTTTTTCCCATCACTTTTTTCCAACTGTTCGCGAATCAATGCCTTGGATTTATCTACGTCACCCCGAGTGTAGTGCACGTGCATGAGCCAGTTGTGGCTCTCCATCGGTGGCAACCATACTGCTTCTGGAATCAAGAATAATAATATTGCAATACTTTTGTACGAGTACTGAAATAAGTACGAATATGGTGTTACTCCTTGTCACACGCTTGCCGAATAGTATAGTAGATATACGTACGATCCTGATGAGATAGTTGCATAAAGGTGCAATAAATGTCGTGGTGGAGCAATATTGAACAGACCTCTTTGTCGCCTCTGCGTAACAAAAAGATCGTACACGTTAAAAATAACGAAATGACAGAGTAGCCTGGCTTTAACCTCCCTATGGCGCTGTAGAGATATAGTAATCTCATCCAAAACTGGTGATGTGTATATTTGATACATAAATGGGAATTAAAGGTGTAAACTCCAACGTACATGCGCAGTTTCTCATCAACGAAACATATCGTGGATACCTGTCAATTTTAACATTCCCAGCGGGAATCTCGAAAGATCCCAAGACAAGCTCTAACCCAACTTGTGACACTCAGTTTTACCGTCATACGAAGTGCAATAGATGAGGCTACGAATTAAATAACATTGAGGTGGAAATACGATTTTACAACGGTATCCAGAACATTCATTGGTCGCCTACAATTGTTATCCAACAGTTGCCAGATAAATTGTATTTAAATATTAACTTTGAGAAGTGGGTACGCAAAAACATAATGTGGTGTTGGCTACGCATGCTCGTGGATACCCCGCAGAACGAACCCATTTCTTATAGAAAAATTAAAGATAGAACGGCATCCATCCTCAATTATATGGATCCGAATCATCAGAATTTTGGTCACTAGACATGAAGACATCGCGGAATAATTGGTGATCCAAGGGAAGATATAATGAACTATATATAAATATAGATATAGACGATACAGTACTAATAATTAATGAAAAAACTTGGACAGATGCTAATACATCTGCAAATGAGGATGTTAATCACATAAAAAAGTGGACGGATGTTAACCTACTATCAATTAATACTGATAAAATATACTTCCTACGATTTGCTATTCAACAGAGAGATAACACTCAAATTAATATTAAAATTCACACCAAAACCTGTACTCGAGAAGACTCTTGTGACCAATGTTCATAAATTGAAGAAAAATACTGTATCAAGTACCTAGGAATCATAATAGATAACAAACTCAAATGGAAAGAACATATTACTAATCTGACAAACAGAATAAGGAAAACTGCCTACATATTTTTAAGACTCAGAAACATCTTATCTTGTACAGTCACATTTGCTATACGGTATTATTGGATAGGGAGGAGCATATAAAATTTCAATATCACAATTAGAAATCACTCAAAAAAATTAAAATAAAAATTATTCAAAAAAAGACCATCTGAGTATACAACTTTACACAGATTTTAAAATACCAAAAATAATAGACATATACAAAATAAATGTAATAATTCGAATATTAAAAATTAAAAATGAATTCAATTAAAGAGACCAAATTGATATTCCAAAACTAAAATATACTGCAACCCAAAATCACTATATTTATCAAGACATCAAATTTTTTAACAATCTCACCATCACAATTAGAAAAATTACAGACTACTATAAATTTGTATCTGAAGTAAAAAAATATGTACACAGACTAATTGAAACACAAATTCTCGTATATACTTCTTCTCTATATACGAGTCTTACTCTCATAGAGAATAAATAAATGTTAAAAGAAATTATATATATATCCTACTGATTATTTTTAAAATGTATTATATTTTCTAATATTAAAATAAAAATATATCTCGTGGAAGGTTGCCAACAAGGTGGACTGAAAGATGACAGCTGGAAGGGGACCGATTTAGAAGCTAAGGCCCCCTTATCGATCCCACTCATCAAAGCTAATAAAAACGCGACTTTAAATCAAACAAATGTGCAAATAATTTCAAACATTTTATGTAATTATTATTAATTATCGCATGATCTAAATTTAACCTTCCAGCGTCCCTTAAGTGCTGTCTTTATTCGATAATAATTATCAATATAAAACCATGAAAAACATAGTATGATTACATAAACTCATAAATATGAGGTAATATTACCATATAGATGTAGAAATCATAAATATAGGTACATCATAAAAAAATATTATAGTATACAACTAATAGAAAAAACAAATAAATGAACTAAAATATACAGAGTAGATGTTATTATAAAAGATTCAACATTGTTATTAAAATATAGAGTAAATATTATCAGAGTACAAGGTAGCCATTATGGAAACGAGCCATCAAAAACACTCCCAAAGTGGGAAAAAAAGACGAGACACAGTGATGCTTCGTGTCACACAATACGCGTTATAGACTAACGGAATTACATAAACACTGAGATTCAGATGATCGGGAGAATAGCGCGTGAGACAGATCAACAAATAATAAAATAAACTTATGATTTCACTTGCGATCATAATTCAACAAGATGGACTGACCTGGTTAGGATTTTAAGGCAGAGCCCTGATGGACTACAAAAAATACCAATGATTGAAATACTTAAATGGCGACAGATCATCAATACCATTATTCGCGATAACCAACAATAGTATGCAAGATCAGGCCTTCAAATACCTGGGCTTCGGAATATCAGCAGAGACTATGACAAACCTTGATGTAGTTCACAGCATAGTAGAGCGTTTACTCAGTATGGCTCAAGTGGAGGTTTTTATCTGGAATCTTATATAATAATATGATTCTAATAAAGACAAGGGGCAATGTTTATAAAACAACGGTTACTTCGGAGAATCAAAAATGTTGTAAACCCCAATAGCGCATTACAAATAAATATCGTAAATCTTAAAATATACGTACTCGTAAAAGAAATAAATTTCTTCATTTTAGCTCTCCGCTTCTATGAACATGAATAATATTCCGAAGAATAGGTATGTGGTAGATACCTATAAAAATAAATCTTGGAAGAATAGTCAAACTGCAGGAAAAACACGGGTCTCAATGAACAGTGGACCTCCCACTCTTTCGAAATGGTGTAGCAAGATGAAATGTGCAAAAGCAACACAAGCGTGAACGAAGATAGCGCAATTATTTTCTTGCTAAAGAAGTTTCTAATTAAGTCTAAGATGGATGCAGCTATAGTTTAATAATGTCATTCTATTGTAATAGATCTTCATTATCAGCAAAAATCACAAAACGTTTTATGAAACTACCTACCTAGGTACTTTGGAACATGAAACATGATAACATATATATTTTTTAATTGAATTATTCGCACATTGCGGCGATAAGATCTAACCTTTATTTGTTGACGATCGTCTTGAATCAGACAAATGAATTCCATTACTGACAGAATGCCGAACATGTTGAACAGTATCCATAATTTGACTAAAGCATGTTTATCCTTCTAGATAATTGCGCCACATTTTTCGTTTGTTTATACTCGAAACAATGTAACCATGGCAACCGTGTAAAAGTATTACATATGTTCCAAAACTTTAAAATAAGTCACACTTTTATTATCGGAACCACGAACATTTATGAACGTCAACGGTAGTAACATGGCGGACGTCGTTTTTTGACATTTGCGTTCGCAGCGCTGTGACGTTTTCTTATTGAAGTGACTCAGTATTACAATAATTACGGTTATGTTAATAACTTTTGACCAAAATATTTTATTATGCGTAGTTTGACAACTTAGTAGAACATCTTTTATTCTGCTGAAGCATTTTGAGGCCATACAAATAGTTTCCGTTTTCCAATATTCCTTCGTGACCCCCCTTAATTTATCGTAATTATCTTAAACAAATATACAACGGCGACGATAACAAATGTAAAGCTTCCTTCTCAAACGATATTTTCTCGTCATGTTGGAGTTTACAGTCATATGATGTTTGAACAGTGCACACAAAATGTTGGGCACTGTTCTCGGTAGAGGCAAGACTTGTTTACTTCGTAATGAGTGACAGTTTGAAGCAAAAAGATAACATGCTCAACAAAACGCAACGTCTCATTTTAGGCCTCTTTATATTGCTCCTGGTCGACATTATTTGGGTTTCTTCATCCGAACTCACAAAGGTTTGTTGCATTCGGTTTAATATATACATTTTTTCATTAACATATTGTTGAATTCACTCACTTTAGTAACGGTAACTAATCGTATTTTAGTAATCTAATGAACTTACGAAGCTTTGAAGTAGGGTGGTTTATTGTTTTGTTTGTTGCATTTTCTATCACAACAAAAAAAAACAAAACAATATGTTGAATAAATTTTTGTTTGTTTTTTAAAATGATACAAATCAAACTTAACTACTACATTTCAAAGAATCACAGAATGCACCACGCATATTTTATAGTTTTATAAAAATCACCATCAAAATGTTTCACAATACATACAATTCATGATCTGGGGCCGTGCAGGGAGGATAGACCCGAGTCAAAAAACTATTATGAATAAAGTCAAATTTTTTCTCCTTGAGATTTTATATTCAGGTAAAAGTTAAAATGCTTTAAATGAAACATCATAACATTTTTTGTTTTTTATGAACATTCTTTTTAAATTAATTATGTACGCATGCCAATCAGATGTGCAAGATAGTCCTCTTGAAGGTCTGGTCTGGTCTTCGCGTTATTTGTGGCTGTTGCTTTATTTCCTGCCTAAAATATGCATTTGTTTTTAGCTATGTCAAAACTACGCCTTTCACCATTTTAACAATAGTCAAATTTTGCAAATACTACAATTATTACATATTGAGATTACAAATATGTATCACCAAAGACTTGACTTTATATCACACTTTGTTTATTTTTATACCTCTTGAAAAAATATTTAAATAAGTTAGTAGTAGGTATGTAGTAGTTATTGTAAAAATATGCTGTGATTTATTTTTTACAATGATTTTTTTTAATGCTGTAGATTTATTTATTAATGTTGATGTGCAGAATTACTCGTCATTTCATTCAGATATATAATAAACTTTTAATCCATTCTTCAAAATCTGTTTTTACTTTTTATGTTTAGAATATATTATTCTTTTATTATTATTTATTTTTATATTATTTTTACCTAAACTACATTATGTTATTACTATATTTTCCTCGCTATTGATAATTTTTTTAATTTTCTTGCAGTACATTTACCACAATGAGGAGTATGAAAAGCCATTTTTCAGCACTTATGTCAAGACATCAATGTTTACTCTGTATCTCTTCGGCCTTTGCTTTTGGCCGCCGTGGAGGGACAACTGCAATAGACCACCAGCCTACATGGTAATTCTTAACATTTCAACTGTCGATTTTTCCTTTTTACTAAGGGTCGGTTGTGTGATCGGTAGTAACTTTTTACTGTAGTAAAAAAATTACTAAAGTAAAATAAATTGCTAAGACAGATTGTTTGATCGTTAGTAAAACAATATTTACTTCTCGAAAGTACATCCCGTAGTAAACTCATTTTACTCTGCGATATCCAATAGTAAAAACGAGAATCGATAGTTAAATATGGCGGACTTTTCACAGCTGTTCCAAAAGTCATCTGACACATTGATACTTTGAATGTTGCAGTATACAACAATTAATCATTAAAAATCTTGCAATTTTAATGATGAGAGTTTTCACTTAAATATTATTTATTCAAAATATTGTATGTACATATTATAAGTACATTAATAGCTGCCTCACTGGGTTTTGTATTTATAGATATATGTATATATAGGCTTAGCATATGTCCCAGTTAGACCGGGATTATCCCAGTTTTACACATTGGTCCTAGCCGGTGTAGCGTTTTATCCCGTCGGTTGCGGGTGCGGTGCGCGAGCTCCCCCACACCGCGCGGCTTTCTTTATTTTCACGGCAACAGTTTACGCTGATCATTTGCAGTGTGATTACGTTTTAGTAAGGTGACGCAGCAGCGTGTAATTTATTTATCTAATTTAGTTCAGGTTTTAACCTCACCTTTTTAAAATTGTGTTTAAAATGCCCAAAAGAAATTACAAATTTACAAATGAACTGCAAAAAGACTACCCATTTATTATAAAGCTTTGTGGTGAGGACAGCAAAGTGAAGTGCAGCCAATTTTTCTAAGAATTTTCTATTGCACACTGTGGGCACACTGAGCGGACAGAAAGATCGTATAACGGTTGTCACAAGCTCTTCATCTATTAAAATATTCTTTAAAAATTATGATTTTATTCAATATGATTTCGTTATTGCGGCCAAAGATGCCACATTTATCTTTCACAAACCGATGCATGATATTAGCTTCAAAACTTCTGACTGTATGTCCAAATTGATCTCAAAATTCTTTGAACCAAAATTTGATGCTGCGAGAATCAAATACGAAGCAATAATTGTCCCGGTTTAGAGCTTCATAATTATGGTAAGCCTGTGTATATACATTTTACAGAGTTGGGTTAATATGAATCAAATATAAATTAAAAATAATAAAAAGGAAGCGTGAAATAAAAATTGTACATAATAAAAAGAAAGAAGGAAATGATGGTATGTTTGACTGTGAAAAATATATACATGAAATGTGTTCACATATGAGAGTAGAGTACAGCCAATGTAAGTTTGCGCATGAGATTTCAGCCATGCGCATCTATACAAAGACATTTGTAAAACTTCAGAAAATGAGCGCACATGCCAAATGCTTATAGTAGGTAAACCAAAAAGCGATCTTCTGAATTTAATTGACTTTTAAATTTGGGCATTATTGAAAGATACACAAAAAAAAACAGTTTCATTTGATAATCAATTTATTTAATAAATATATAAGAAAATAACAGTTCACAAATATTTTTAACCCTTTATTAATACTGGCTCCTTATAAAATTTAACAGAGGTCACAATTTAAAAAAATATTAATTTAAAAATTAGATATTAAGAATTTATAAATAATGAAATGATAAATAACAATAAAAATTTAATTTTTTACATTTAACCACATCATAAAAAGATTTATGAAAATTAAGTCACTTACAATTACCCCAACAATATTATAAAAATAACATTCGAAATTGTGTTATTAACACGATGCACAATAAATAAAATATAATAATTTACATTTAACTGCGAAAATATTATAAAATAAAACATTTTAAATGTATTATTAACTTATTAATAGTCATTTAAACATAAAAATATCAACGCGTATACACATTTAAAGATACAAAAACAATTAAACACAACAATATATTATATAAAATTAATAGTATTAAGTCATTTACATTTAAACACAATATTACATATCAATTTCGTGGACTCCTTCAATATCAAAATTGTTTCTATCTCCTGTCTTCTAAATCGTCACTATCACTACTACTCTAATTATTAGTTATATTAATAACAAGTTCTGAAAGGTCGTTCTTTACAATTTCTCATTCCATGTATATTTTTTCTTCATCTTGTGCATGCTTACATGCAAGAGACCATTCATTTTGTCCAATAGCTGCAACTTTTTCCTTTATTAATTCAAGAACACGTTTCATGTTCATTTCTACGTTATTCTGGGTGACTTTTTTCAATTGGATTGGAATTAGGATGATACGGAGGAAGCCTAAGTATAGTGTGCCCATGTTCACCTAATAGTTCATCAAGAATGTAGCTTTTATTCCTTTCTTTGTGTAAAAGAATCAAATTGTATAACTCGGGTTTATGTGAATGTTCATTGAAAGGAATATTGTTATCTCGTAGCCAATTTTGCATATCTACTTTCTTAGAGGCTGAAGTCGGTGGCCTATTTTCTTGAATGTTATGATAAGACGCGTTATCAACAACATTTACCGAATTTGGTTATAAATTAGGAATAAGCATTTCTTTCATCCACTTGATATAATTGACACCATTCATATCATTGTGATAATCGCCAGTTTTTTGTGAAGATTTATAAATTAATAAAGCATTTGGAACAAACCCTAAATAACTGCCTGCGTGCACAATAATATATCTTGGTCCCTTAGAGACCGGTTTTTTAAGCCCTTTTCTGGCTGATCAATCCAAGACCTTGGCTTCGTATGCGTACTGTGCACGAAAGTTTCATCGGTGTAAATGATCGGTGTAATTAAAATGAGAGCTGATTGGGGACACACTGGATTAAGCCACACCCCTTCCCCAAATACATTTTTTAAAGCGCAAACTTAGACTGGCCGCACTCTACTAGTCGCAAAGTCAACCTACTTTTTTTTTCTAACTTTTAATGCAGTCGTCTTCTCATATAGTTTTTTACACATTATGTTAATTTATTTATGAACGGTCAAACTTTTTGATGCAAATTGATCATTCAAAATTGGTGTCAGTCGCTTTTGCCTGCTGCCATTTATATTAAAATTCAACCAATAGCAGTTTTCCCTACTCAGAAATTTAAATGGCCACCAGTATGGAAACTAGCTTGTTTGTGGAGAAGGTGTTGTATTTATTTTGTATTTTATTCCAAATTATAGGGATTATTATTCATAATATGTGCATTAGTAAATATGTATATTGTTCTTCAAGCTACTGTCAGTTTTTCATGTTTTTCTCCAAATTAATAATAAATATGGAGGTTGCTGACTTTACAATTAGTACCCTCACATGTATTTTTAAATAGTGTCATAAAGTAATGCATCTATAATTTACGTTGGTATTAAATCAACATTGACATTTGTAAAATGTTAAAATTATATTGACTTTACATTAAACGTTATGACAAATCTGTTAAGATTAGAATCAAAACTTTGATATATTTATTTCAATTTATGATGATATCAGCAGAGCTTGATGAAGAGCATAGAATTAACGCAGCGAAAGTGGAGATCTTTGTCTTGTGTGATACTTAAATTTTGCTCTTTGTCTTTACTAGGATTACAATAAAGGCAAGGGATTTTTTTTTTAGTTAATTTATTATCTTTTATTAATAAATAAATCATTAATCTACATATGGGAAGTAGGTTCATAGATGAATATATAAAATATAAATTAATTCCAAGACCTGCTGTTTTTTTTATTATATAATTTGTTTTACCACTTTGTATGTATTTGTTTTTGTATTTGAAGAATGTGATCCGCAATGTATCACATCTAATTCCATACTTCAATATAGTTTCTGCTAATGTAAATTGAATTATCTCTAATACAATATTGAATCTCATATCTGAAACGTTGGTAACCATGTCAAATACACTTAGTTGGCTTGTGTGTAACATCTCACGATGATTGGTAAACAAATTCAGATTCCACACCAGAAAACGAGAAGGACATGAACGTCTGCCTCATAGACGGCAGACTGCAATCAAAAATGTAATTGAATACATAATCTATAATTTTAACAATGATCCAATAACTGAAAATAGAATCAATAATGTTAGCAATATTTAAACATGTCCAAGAACACACAATTACTGGATTTTTATCTACAAAGGGCACTGTTATTAAACAAATATCAGATATCTCATAGAGACAAAGCTATTTTTGTATTATATTTAATGAAAAATATATGGAAATATAGGGTAATCACAGGGCTTACGACCTGTCTTCGTCTGGCTTAAGTGATCACTTTTTGTATATATATTACGTTTACCAATTCTCACCCCTCAATCTCCACATTTATCAAATTTTTGAAAGTTGTATATATGTTAGTATGTGATCCAGGCAATCCTGCAATTTCAAATATTCCAAAAAGTCTTGATAAAATTCATATCTCAATTTTTTAAAACATTTGTTTTATTTTTTTGCAGCTTGTAGATCCAAACGCAGAAGATGATAATTTCTACACAGATGTAAACATGAGCTTGGTAAGTCTTCATTTATCTTGTGAATCATCATTTGAATGTTTGATCAATCTTTGATCCAAATTAATACCAACTCTTTGTCGCCATGTTTCCGATAACACCACTATATAAATATTAGTGATGTGTTATCTAATGCGAGTAGGTAACTACAGAAATTAGACTCTTTTTGATAAACTAAAGCGATTAAACCTAGTTTGTTGATAAATTTCATTAAACATTTATTCTTTTGAAATCTCAAGGTATATTTATTGCTCAGTTTGTACTAAAGTTTTACACAATATCAAACAATGATTTTATCTCGGCATATATGGCTAATTGAATGATCTGATTTCAATAAAGAAAAATATATAACTGGATCGCAAATATTTATAAAGTTATTACACTTTGAAGTTTTTTGACAAGTAAAAATCACCCTTGAGTGGCAATATGCAAAGGTGAATATGAGAAGTTACTGTTACATACAGAACAATTACTATTTCCATTTTTTGTAATGTTTTTCAGGTGCTGGATTTGTCAATATTCATACGATTTTGTAGAATTGAATGATTATAAACACAGTAGAGATGTGTGTAGGCAGTTATATATCAGGTAGAAAAGATTCAGAATGTATGCAGTTTATGAATAAAAACTCAGGTTGTTGTCGCACAGCAGATCTATCGAAGAGAACTGGTATTAAAAATATATAGTTATATGTTAATTAATCTGTTCACGTGGAGTGCGTAGAAATCTGCACGGGGGGGAATCTACATAGCAAATACTCCAGGTGGTATTTTTAAAATGGTATGAAATCGAACGTGACTGCATTTACTTTGTCTGCATGTTCCTCATGTAGCCGTTGGCGCGATAAACATAATATTTGTACGTGATGTATGTATATTCAGATAGTGAGTAAATTCTCGGATTATTTCAACATGTATTGTATTCAAACACGTTTGTAACAGTTACTCTAATCAAAACACTAATTTCTATTAGAAGACATGTATTTTTAGAAAATTCACATTTACCATATATGCCAATATAGCCTTTTATTTCTTTGGTATATTATAAAATTCATTAATATTGCTGACATTCACTGAATGTAATTGAAAATTTTATGATAATATTATATATGTGTTATTATATGTTCCATAATAGTTTGCATTTTAAAAAAACATGCATGTTTTGATTATGTATATTATTATTTAAACATTACACAAACAGATCAGAGTGGCAAAAGTTACTTGAGCAGGGCACCACATCATTGATGATGATTTTTTATTGCATATTTTGTGAAAAAAAATTAGGAGTAGATTTTAGTTGTCTGAATGGGTTAACAATAATTATATATTTTTTTAAAATACGAATTGAATGTATTGACTAGAAAGATATACATTTAAATCAACTTTATCGAAAAATATTGTTGTTGCTACCAAGATTCGAACCTGGATCTCTTCCTATCCAGGGAAATTACATTAACCGATTATGCTGCGATTGCTATTAAATTTTCGAACTTATATGTTACACTTTTCAAATTGATACATCTATCGTTCCATTATTTGAAAGCCATCTTCTTCATTTTTATGGAATCTCGAATGCATTTGAGTAATCCGATAAGAGACACCAGAATTATCGTTTAATGCAATTTCCCCAGATAGGAAGAGATCTTTTTTGATAAAATTGATTTTATATGTATATCTTTCTAATTAATACATTTTATTTGTGTTTAAAAAAATATTACAGACCGTCTGTTCTGAATAATTAAAACTTACAATAAGAATGTGTTCTTCTTAATGATAATTAGATTTTTTAGATTACATGTAATATATATCTTTAAAATGTTAATTTATTTTTTGCTTGGAAAATTATATTTCTGTTTTGTCATTTGAAGGGTTCATCTCTCTTTATCGATTTATTCAAAAACGTTTTATATTGAAATAAAAAATATATATATTTATTTATTTATAATTTTCTGAAGATTATTTTCGATGATAACAAGAATTTAATTTTTATAATTTATTATATTAGTCTACTGAGAGTGTGCTTCATGAGTACACTCAATATTTCATGTCGAAACGATCATATTTTTTGCAGAGTGACTCTACATTTGTACCTATTAGAACGCCAGAGAGGGAGACGAGTGAAGTGCCGGCCCCAGAAATTGAGTCATCACAGAGGTCCGTGAGGTTCAGTAAAGTCGCTGAGGTAATTGTGTTAAACGGTTTTATATTACTTACGTATACATACCATTCGACTATCCAATTTAGAAATAATATTTCACAACGTATATGAATATGAACTTGATACCGATCAATCAATGCTTTATTAATGCCCGCCTATATTTATATTAGCACTCTGATTTCATACT
The DNA here is from genome assembly GCA_031772225.1 of Eubasilissa splendida. Classification (NCBI taxonomy): domain Eukaryota; kingdom Metazoa; phylum Arthropoda; class Insecta; order Trichoptera; family Phryganeidae; genus Eubasilissa; species Eubasilissa splendida. The sequence continues at coordinate 21,302,457 of CM062856.1, forward strand.
GAAAATCAATACTTTATATTATACATTATTTCAGTTTATACCTGCACTTGTATATAACTTGTAGACCATAATTGTAAGGGTGTGTGCACTTTCATTGATTAACCTGTGCGCGCAAAACTTTTCATGTCGCATCAAGCCATGGATGCACAAACTCGTACGCACTATTCGATCTTAAATGCACGTGAAGTATCACGATATTCAACACGTCGCCTATTCAAAATTGTACCGTCATCTATGGACAACGATCATAAGCTCTCACAATATTTCTGATATCTTTAAATCTCGTAAAATTTGTCATTTGTCAATACGCTTCATTTGACAGCTGCCAGAGACCGCTAGGGTTCTTCTTTTTCTTCTTTCAAACAGGCAATCCACCCTTCAAGAGTGATTTGTGCCATTAAACAAGTTTAAACATTATTTCATAGAAAGCAGTACAACAATATTATAGAATAGGGAATATTGCGTTACAAGTTAATACCATTGACATTCAAGAAATTTGCTATTATATAGCTTAAATGTGGCGAGTTAAGGGAAAGAAGATGACACAAGTTAACCGGGAGTTGAAAATTACCGTTGACAAGATTATTGTAAAAAAAAACCTGTGATCCGCAATGGACAGGCAAAAAAGACATGGTCAAGGGTGTCCTCCTCGGCACCACATTCACACATTGGGGAGTCTATTATGTTCATTCTGAATAAATGTGAGGCCACCTGGCAACGCCCAATTCTCATTCTAGGGCTATTTGCTATTGTTCTTTTAGACTTTCCTGTTAACCGCTAGGGTTGGCACTTAAAAAGTTTTTTTTAAAGGGGATTTCACGAATCATCCAATTTAGTTTTCTTTGTTTTCGTCGGCGTGATTTTTTTATTTGTTTCCGATTATATTCAACATTTGTCAGTTTTTTCGCAAAAATGTATTTTTAGTGTATTGTGGGTGAATATATCTATTTGGTGTGTCTATAAAATTCCCTTTTTATCTTTATGTTTGTAATATCTTACTGACTTTCTGTGTCTGATTTTGATTCTTTGTATTTTCTATACAAATATTCTCATGGTGAATTAACATTAAAAAAATAAGTTGAAAAGAATAAAAAATAGTAAAATTGTGATAACCCTGTTGTATATTTTCTTAAAAGATTTTGATGAGATTTTCACTTAAAAAACTTTACCATAAATTTGGATAACCTAATTCTAAAAAACCACCTATTTTTTTTTAATATTGTGCCCTTGCAGTTTGTGATGTCTTATCTGATAATACATATATTAATTTTTAAATATATTTCGGTTTACCTCGTACAGTGTCTGTAACATTTGTAATGTTTTGTTTGCACTTTAATTCTGGATTGTTTTTATATACTTTTTAATTATTTGATTAATATAATATTAGGGAGACTGAAAAGTAATCTTTTTTTTTTTTGCTGGTGAAAAATATTTATTTAAAAAAAATCTTAAATCAACAAAATAATTTCCATCATTTTCTATCACTTCTTGCCAATGTAAATGCAATTGTTCAATGCCCTTTTTGAAAAAGTCTTTTGATTTTTCAGCGAAAATTATTCTAAGTGCGTTTTCACTTCTCCAACATTATTAAATTTTTTACGTCTCATAGTATGCTCTAACGATCTAAAAAGGTGGTAATCCAACGGCGTGAAATCTGGTGAATAGAGTGGATGAGTTAAAAGTTCTAATTCATGCTCCCTTATTTTTTCCTGTGTTATTTTTGCAGCATGAGGCCTCGCATTATCGTGTTGCAGAATTCTTTTTTTAGTTATTTACCAAAACAGATCATTGTTTTACAAGCTCTTGTTTCATTTGCTCGAGTTGCTCACAATACACTATCGCTGTAATGGTCTGACCGGGTTCAATCAATTCAGACAGAAGAGATGCGCAGATAGTACGCCGTTGATCGAACGCCGTCTATGTTAATTCATGGGGAACCCAAATTCCTTGTCTGTGCAATTTTCCTACGCCACGAAGATGATCCTGAACTGGATTCCCCATGAATTAACATGGACAATCAATCTTCAACGATAATTCCTCTATTGTTTGACGAGAATCTAATACAAACTAGCTGTGAAAGAGCTCGTCGAGAAATTTTAATTACGTTTTGGTTCCCCTAATATAATGTATGATGGCATCATAATTAATCACAAATGCTATGTCTCGAAAATCAATGTATTTAATTCTTAATCCTGACAATTATAATTATGGTATTTAAATGGCATGTCAGTTTTGTTAGTGTAATTTAAAACTTATTAATTCATCTGACATTTCATCGCCTACGGCAGTTTGCATTCACATCACATAATATTAATCATCCATGAGATCATCAAAATTTACTCAATCCTACATATATGAATTTCTTACATCCGTCCGCTTGTTTGTCTGTGTTGCGTAGCAACAGCGTAGAAACAAACATGTCAGAAAGGCAATATATATTTTAAACAAAGGTATTATAGACTTTGAATCTGACGCAATAATTTACTCTATTCAAGTTTAAATCCAAATAAACATCTGTATCAGTAGAATGGAAATATTTATTATTTAAATTCGAGGACTAATCCTGACACAAGGCGGGGATGGGATATCCTCGTCAATCGTGTGTTTATTCTTATCGTCTTGCGATTTCTCTAATAGTATTGTATCTTTTTGTAGGTGCGTCACATGTCGGAGAGTTGCGCTGTGGAAGCGCTTCTGGCTCGACTGTCGCATGCTGCATCGCTCCGGGCGAGTGAGGCTGCCAGGAGGCGGGCGGCTAAGCTCAGCGCGAGACGTCAAGCCAAAGTTGCTCTATGTTTCTGTTTGCTTGTAAGAATGACCTATTTGTGATCTAAGTGTGTCAGTGTACATATTTTAGTAATGTATTTATTAAATATGTCACCGGGACGTCAGCATCAGAGTCATGTGAACGCACAGTCAAGATTTATTTTCAGAATTCTCTTATAAATTGATAGTCAAGCATTTTTGGAACATTTCTTACCACTTATCCATTTTTAAGTTAAATGCTTTTTTCACAGGAACAATGGGAATTTAGACAAATTTTACTGTATTTTTCAGTCAACCTTATTATGTACATGCATCAATATTTTCTTCTGATCTATCAAATATCAAAAATCTATATATTACATACTTGCGTAAATAATACGTCTCAGTTGTACACCTTGTAGGTGATTGTTGAAGGTCCACAAGAAACTCTTATGAGACAATTAAATATTTATTACAAGAATAATACAATAATGGTACAAGGTATATAAGTAGTATCGAAGTCAAATGGTAATTAATGCAGAAAAGAGCGCACCTGGCCCACTCCTTTTACACACATACACACATATATACATCCCGTCTCGGCGATGTGACACTCTTACACACACACACACATATGTGCGATCTCAGGGGCATCACAGATAACACATGCATTTTACGAAGTTAAGTCAAAAATCTGTAGAGGTAGCGAAATAACATTTTTCTTAAAAATGTTTTGTCACCTGAAGTTTTTATAATTTTCATTATTGCAACGGTTAAGGCACGGAACAATCTGCTCAAACGAATGGCATGGATAGTACATCATAAATATATTTATATATTTCAGAAGGTAATTTCTTTCATTGCTCGTCAATTTCCATTCCATAATCCGCAATTATTTTTAGGTTAAGGGCGTGCTTTCAAATATAATAAAAATATTTTCGTGATTTTTTATGAAAAAGTGGGTTTTTATTATTCATTTATATCAAAAGTAATACACTAGATTTGACTTTTTTTAAAAGTATTACTTAGATTGGACCTTTACAGTAATATAAAACTAATAAACTGAATGTTATTTGCCATAATTAAGAAAATACAACCATTATAAGAAAGACAGTAACCATTAAATACATTTTCCACATGCCACAAAATTACCTTAATATGGAAAATTATTGCGTATATGAAATATATTTTCTTTTAAAAGCTTTTAAAGCCAAGATTACGGAGACAAATCTTAATTGAGATAAATTAACAAAATGTTAAAAATTAATAGTTATAATCATTAAATTTGCAGGACATATCAATTTTCGACGTTTTACTAAATAATATTTATATCAATCCTAATAATGTTAATTTTTTATTTTCTTCATTAGCGTCAGATCGCTGATCATCAGCGGCCGTAATGACCTAGTAGTCCGTAGTAGTTTAAACTCAAGCTGTTTGTTTATATATATAATAATTTTAAATTTAGAACATTGATTTAAACGACCATCTAAATATATGTAGGTACTTTGTCTGGTTTCAAAACATATTCATATATATGAATTAGGTACTCAATAAATTATTTAATTTTCGATGGATTAATTCAAATGACAACACGTTTTTATTTCATTTTATATATCTATATGGAAAATACTCCAGATACAAGTTGTTTTTGATACTTGATACGAGAAAATCAACATTTTTATTGTCATCTCTCTCTATTGAAACCTTCCTCTCTCGCATGATTTACGTAACAAATAATGTCATTAATTATTTATCTGATACTTTAACTAACTAAGAATTTAACTATTAACCTCATCTTGAAAGCATATCTAATTCGTGTAGAATTTCTCAAATTTCAAACTGGAAAAATGAAAACTCGCCCTTAAAGAAAAAAGGATTTTTATACATATCTAATTAGGCTTACTATAAATCTGTAATTTCTATGAATAGTTGTCTGGTTCGTATTTCATGAAAATCTTTAAATGTCCGTATTTTATGTTAAACCATCAGAATGTATTTGACAATGCCTTTTTTCACACTCCCTGATATCATCACCATCCTCTCTGGAAGGGTTTTGTTAACCTTTTTACAAACTGCATACATATTAAACATTATTGATTACTTACAGTAGTGAGTACAAATATTTAGAAAATTTCTTAGAATTGTAAATTATAATTAATGATCAAACTCTTTTTCCAGTGGTTCTTGGCAAATTACACATTCCAAGTGTCGTTGGCTTTTACGGAGACCGGTATTGTGACGGCACTATCGTCGGCCTCCAGTCTGTTCACTCTGGCACTGGCGGCTATGTTCCCAAGTCAGCCCGGAGACAGAATCACGCTGTCCAAGCTGATTGCTGTGTGCGTCACCATCGGAGGAGTGGTGAGTAGCCTCTACTATAATCTTTCCAAACAATTTTAGTTAAGCATGTGGTGCAGAGTAAACCACTGATGAATGGTGCAAATCCACATTGGTAATCCCTCAGAATATTTTCATATAAGGCACGAGTCTGGCTGTAACAATGTTAAGTGTTTTAAAGTCGGTGTAAAGATATTACACAAAGCTTTTTTTAAAATACAGGACAGACCAATGATTCTCTCCAATTATCTGAGATCCTCTCCTCTTCCCACATCTCTTAAATATGGTATAAAATACATACATATTACATTCAGTTGTGTGAATCTTCACAAATCTGTCATGTACCAAAACTCGAAAAACAAAAAGAAAGAAAATGAAATTAAAAAATGTTAAGACTTGGAAGACAGTTGTGGACTGTTGATGTCTTTGACGCTTCTCCTCCACCCTTCTCTCCAACTCGCATTTTGGATAGCTGTTGCAGTTAGGATAGTTAGTAGCGTATTTGATCTGGTCGGTTTATCAAATTGGAGATCGCTCTCTTCATCTCTATTCTTCTGCCTTTCCAGTAACCGCCAGCTCTTCCAGGTTATCATACTCTCTTTGAGTAATATACATATATTGGATCCTTAATTGTTCCAAGTTGAAATTGAGGCATTGGTGCACATTGCTGTCCAAGGAATCCTAAGTATTCGCCACCAACACCACATTTCAAAGGCGTAAAGTTCTCTCAATGTCCATGTTTCTGCTCTGTAAAAGCATTTGGGAAAAAAATAGACTCAACTATATGCAATGTTGTATAAATGTGTGATGTATTAAGGTGCGACTTTCAATAATAATTCAAATTTTAGCGTTTTTTTCGAAAATGTGGGTTTTTATTATTCATTTATATCAGAAGTTATACGCTATTTGACTTTTTTTTAAACTATTACTTAGATAGCACCTTTACACTCATTTAAAACTAATAATCCAAATGTTATTTAACATAATTAAGAAAATACAAGCATTATAAGAACAACTGCAACCATTAAATACATTTTCCGCGTGCCACAAAATTGTCTTAATATGGAAAATTCTTACATAAACAAAATATATTTTCTTATAATCTTGAAGCCAAGATTATGATGGAGACAAATCTCGATTGAGACAAAATAACAAAATGTTAAAAATTAATAGTTATAACCATTCAACTTGCAGGACATGTTATCGATTTTCAACATTTTAAAAATACTTTGTTTTAATGAAAACATATTTTTAAATAATATATTCTTTTTACTCACATGCTTTGAGGCTTTAACTACTATTTAAAACTAAGTTTTATATCAAAAACACAATAATTAGTTTTTAAATAATATGTTTCCAATCTTACAAAAGACAATAATTTTAATAATTCTTCGAAGTTCAATACGCCGGTCTATTTGTCCATGACGGACGTCAAATTCGCGCTGTCATTATTTTCGTTAAAAAATTCCAGAAATATATGTTTTCATGCATATTTTATCCACAATTTGAATTAATATTGAACATATTCACAACACTAGTAGCAAATTTCATAAATTAGATGTTTTTGTTACTGATTTTAAGGGAAAACAACATTTTCTTGAACAAAGTAAACATTTTATGTGCGTTATTTTTATGTAAGTCGCAATTAAATATTTTGTTTATATATAACATTTATATTTTAAAAACTAGCTGTCTGTTTTAAATCGTGTGGTGTTTTAAATCGTCTGGCATTTTAAATTGTGTGGCGTTTTAAATCGTGTGGCATTTTAAATCGATAATATTAAACAAAATAATAAATGAAGAGCCTGTCATAATAATAATTTTAACTTTGTCTGATTTCAATATATGAATTAGGTACTCTAATAAATTATTTAATTTTCAATGGATTAATTCAAATAAAAAGTCTGACTGAATTGAATTTCGAATTTTTAGAATTTCTCGAATTTCAAACTGGAAAAATGAAAGCACGCCTTAATACAAACAGTATGCAGCAGTAGTCTAATAAATGTTCTCAATGACGTTTCCAATAGTTAAATGCCAATTATAACATTTTTGGCTTTACCAGGTGCTAGTGACTTTGTCTGACATGGGTGTGGAAGCCAAGAGAGTACCGACTGGAGTAATTCTGGCTCTGGTCAGTGCGTTCTTCTATGCTGCCTACCTTGTTTTCCTTAGGAGGAAAGTGGATCATGAGGATAAGATGGATATACCACTGTTTTTCGGTAAAGAATATTCATTATTAATAAAACCTACAATTTTTTGCCATATTTATGCTCTTTTTATTTCATTAGTATAATTTAATATACCTACCCCAGAACAGGTACTTTATATGCACCTAGCGAGGTAGGAAGCGGCCAACGGGCTTGCGTATACATAATATTTAATACTTATTGTATTTGCTGATTCACTAGTTATGTAAAAAATGTTTATATTGATGCAAGTTTTAAAATAAAGTTATTTTGCTAATAAATGTTGATTTATCGGCACTGAAATCAAATCAATTGCATTAATAAAGTGGTACATTTTATATAAATGTTAGCAATACTAATGTAACAAATTTCCAAGGGGATTCAATTTCAGATGACCAACATCAATTGAATGTTTTATTTAATGAGTTTGTTTCTGACATTCTTTATAATTTTTGTACAAAAATAATTTAATTTTTTCAAGGTTTTGTGGGATTGTTCAACATGCTACTGCTTTGGCCCATGTTTTTCATATTTCACTTGACGTCTTGGGAGTCTTTCGAGTGGCCGACTCGCCAGCAATGGGCCTGGCTGCTGCTCAATGGGCTGGTCGGGACGGTACTGTCGGAAGTGCTTTGGCTGTGGTGAGTTTTGCCATTGTTCATTTCTTATGTTATGCTTAAGCCATAACAACTAATTAATTAATATATTAATTTGAAAAATAATGACTAGTATTCAAGAAATGTTATATTAATGATTTAATAAAGATTCTAACAAGTTTATGGGGTACAAGTATTATAAGGTTAGCTGTAAAGTAATTAGCTACAAAATATCTACGACGATTCTAAACGGAATCAATTTTGATTGTATCCCAGGGGCTGTTTTTTGACATCATCACTGATAGCAACAGTCTCCATCAGCCTCACCATTCCCATGTCCATGCTGGCCGATGTGATCCTGAAGAGGATCGCCTATCCGGGCCTCTTCTACGCCGGCACTTTCCCTATGTTTCTCTCTGTGTTTGCCGTGACGCTGCTGGCTCACTATGAGAACTGGGACCCGGCCATGGTGTTACTGAAGAGGCTACATTCCGGTATAACGCACATGAGGGCTGTGCACAATAGAAGTATAAGGTAGGATAAATTGTATTTATTTTTGAGAGACTGCGCTCCACATTTGTAGTCATGTATTGTACTGACTAGCCATTTGTGTAATAAATATTATGTTTTGTATATATAATATATCCTCTTTCAAAGATTATATTGAAAATCTATTCTGCAGAAAATAACTGACATAGATTTTAAACCTAGATTTAGCCTATTAGACACATAGCATTCCATAATAACAAATTGCTTCATTAGAATTATGTTATCGCTGGTATGCGAATGAATGTTGGCGATATTGAATGAATGAATGATGTAGAAGTGTTTATATGGATATATGTTGTATCAAAAGGATTGTGCAGGTTATGTTTTGAATGATGTGAGGGTAGTGTATGCTCCATTACTCCATCCACCACTCTCATGTCCGTTAGATAGTTGCGGGATGTATTGTGTATAAGTTGTGTATGTCACCAGAGCAGGTTATAAAAATGATAAACTACTTACAGTTGACCCTTGATGTATTGTTAGGCACAGTTTACAAATATGGAGAAGTCAAGCTGTTCAAAATAGTTTCTACGCAAATAGATTTCAGAGCTGATTCTTGAAGCTGCTGGTGAGAAGGTAACAGTAGAAAGAGTGGCATCCGAGAGACGGGCTTCCAGATGATTGCTGGCTGCATTAGTTTGATTTCAAGCACCGGTATTTGCAGGGTGCGTTCTGTATCGCCAGGCAGTAATAAGAGTGGAGGCGATAGACCTCCACGTGTCTTTGTTGTCACATTTTATTCGTATCTAATACATGGTGTTAAAATATTAGAGATACAGGGTGAATATTATGTTCCAGGCCGATGTTGTTTTTGAATAATTAGGAAATGAATCACAATTTTTTTAATTTTGTTTTTATTTATCGATTATTTGGTTTATTACAATTATGTATGGAATATGACATCGGCCAAGTAGCCGGCCGCCTTTGGCAGCGGTACAAATGCTTTTAACCATATTTTTCATAACATTCTTGCACACTTCACGTGTTATTTCAGCAATTTCATTTGGAAAATAGTCAGGAGCCGTCAAATTAGGTGATCATGGAGGCCAGTCGATATCACCGCTTTTTGACCGGGAAAAAATTATTGCAAAATTTCAAGCGTAGCTCGGGCTATGTCTTGTTAAAACCACATGTGTTACAGGCCCAATCGACCTAATTCGGCCACCAAGAAGTTTTCCAATAATAGCGATTACCATTGATGGTTACAGCATTGCTTCTTGCATGCTGAAAGAAATTGGCACATACGCCACGTGGCACACCATACAGTAATTCGTGTGGGTGTATCAATTAAGAATTTTCAGTGCCCCAATAATGGCTATTTTGTTTATTAACAAAACCTGCCAAGTCAGCTTTGTCGCTCTTGATATTTTTCCAAGTCAGGTCCATCAATATTGAGCTGCAAAACATATGCTGTTGCATGTTGTTGAGGCGTTAGATGATCCATAATAAATTGTAATCAACTACTCTGTACGACTACCAAATGCGAACTAACAAATGTCTGCCAAACCAAAATAGCAGTCAAACAACATTGACCTGGAACATAATATTCACCCTGTAGTATTATTTAAAGATTTCCAACATCCAGACGGTTATTACAAAGCTTTTTTTCTTTTCAGAATACAAGACTTGGATGAGCAAACTGAAGCTCTGATAGGCATCAACTCTTGTCCTGAGGACCACGAAGCGTAAGTTCTACCTACTGTCACAAACAAATTCTAATCGAATCGGCTTCTTGGTAATGAAGTGGTTTCTGATTGTTACTAACACAAAAAACATGTAACTTACTGCTAAGACGAGCTTTATTTGAGACTTTAAGATTATGATGATTCCTCAATGTGATTGATACAAGGTGCGATTGAAGAAAGTAGATCTACCCGGAGGCTGTGTAAATTAATCTGAAATATCTGCAGTCTTTTACATAATGCTAATCTTGCCAATATTTTTTGGGTGTTAAGAAAAATCAATTTGATGAACACCGCAGAGTGTATGTAATAGTGCGTATACACGAATGATACTTCAATCTCTCTTCTCAGAGATTTATCAATAAAGATCGACATGTATTAGTCTTGTCCTCAAGTTTAATCAGTGTACGTGCATCGTAAGTTGGATTATACGAGAGATAGTCATAAATCATCTACATTTTTCGTTCTACAATTTATTTACACAGACTTTACGGAATCCAAGCTCGTCGTGGATGATTTTATGGGCAGAACTATGACTGATGATCAAAGAAAACGCTTCCCCACCGATGATGACTCGACTATTCACTATAACCACCTTTCGAGCTAGCTGAATCTTGTCGTCCATGGTGGAGGTTGACGGGCGTCCTGCTCCCTCTTCATGCGTCACACTCATCTGGCCACTTTTCGATCCACAAAAAAATACTTTTACGTGATAAAAGTCTACAATGAATACCCCTTTCACACCCTCCGACCAGAGAAATCGGATCACTGCTCGTTGTTCCTCCGTGCAAACTGCTAGCGGAGCGGATATGTTTACACTGTAATAGCCGGAAGGCAAATGATGCAATCGGGATCAAATTTCGCACTCGTGACCGCAGTCATACCAACTAAGCACACATGCGCAATAGGTAGTATGACATCCTTGAAGGTGTGTTATGGCGAAAGTGTAGATAATTTTTGACTCACACTTGTAAATGTGTTTTCATTACGTAATAAGTCAGAAAACAGCATCAACAAGGTTCTGAACAGATGTTAGAACCTGATGATTTACATTATATATTTCAATTCTTTTTTGATCAAAAAGCTGATGGAAATTCAGATTCTTTAAGTTATTAGTATTTTTTAAATATGATTCTGTTTGATAGAAGAGGTGATTGAAGAATCTAGAAATGTTGGAAAGGTTATTCAGATATGGTTTCTTAACATTATAATGTCATTGTCAAACAATTATGGCAGTCTTGCATCAGACCAAAAGCTATCTACATTTGATTGCTTTAAACATTAATATATTAAAATAATATACGCCATCTTTTTTATTTAAATTTTAAAATCAACATTGATTTTTATTTTTATGTGAAGTAATAATGCAAGGTAATAATAAAAATGTCCATTGCATAATATTTGTCCAAATTGTACTCTTACAGTATTACTTCATTTGCTCAAAAGTTTATATTACCTTCTAGATTTCATTTGCTCATCTAGATGCTTCACACATCACTAGAAAAATATGCATAAACTAATCAATTAGCGTTTGCCAGACACAAGAAACAGATCTATTTACGTAGTAGTCGCCCGTGTGATAAAATTGAAATGTCATGATTGTACCTTGTATTAACGTGTTTATGTGATTTTAACTGTATTTGTGTAATTCCATGCAAATTACTTATTGTTACCTAATAATAAAAAAAATGTATCTATTTTTTTCTTAATGTATTCGATAATTCGAATACTTGTACGATAAAGTATATGATGAATGTTTAATGTAATATTACTTTGATCTCCGTCCCATAAAACTTATTTTAGATGACCGCACCAATAGTACTATTCTTTCATTCCAGTATGTTCCGTGTTTTACTCCCATTCCGATGTTTCCAAAAATAGATCTTGTCTATCGTTGTATTCGCAGCACTTGTATTAACGGTGCATAATGTTTCTGGAATTATTTAACAGAAATTATTTGTCATTGAATATTCTAGGTAAAGACACTTTTCTCTATTTGAATACATACTGTTTAAAATAAATATATTTTAAAAGTACCCAACTTGCCTTTAAATGATTTTTTTTTAGAATTGTGCACCTGCGTTTATTACTTTGACCAGACATTATTATTTTGTGATTGACATACATAGAAAATATGTATCAAAACATTATTTCCATAATCATATTTGATTTGACTGTATTTATCAAAATAGCACTCCATTTTTTTACGTACATAACTTATCCAATCTTATTATGTGTAGATTATTATGCATTTTAAGAAATTTTCTCATTAATTTAGCTGCATTGCTGCCACGCGACTGATGCGATTTACGCTTCTGAGCAATTAATACACTGGTTGAATTTGCTAAGTCGCCAGCACGGTGTGATTCTGTATTATCAAGGTTTAAATATCATTAAATAAACTAGGCAACCTTTTATAATCTCCGTACTGCGTTTTTAATGTAAAAATTACAAATGATTAAATACCACAAATATTTAGTAGTACCCCATGTACAATGTACATACCTAGGTAGATAGGTAGTGTTTCATATTTAATGTTATACATGTATGCCTTCCTAAGATTGCCTATAAATTCACTAGTAATTGTAAAAAAAAAAAGTATTTTATTTTGTCCTAACCTAATATATGTACATATATACATTAATGTACATAATATACTAAGTGAATGATTGATACAGTATAATAAATAATATCAATGAAACCGACATTTTGCTGAATCATTATACAAAAACATATGATTTAATATTTAATGGTTAGACATTTTCAATAGTTGAACTCAAAATGTCTTAGTTTCTATCCACTGTGACTTTTTTAGGTTTTAAAGCGATTCCATTATCAGGAAAAAAAACTGTTCTTTAAAATCTTATTTCATCTTCTGTTTTGTATTTATTATATTTTTTGCATTGTCTTTAAATCTAGACCCCCAAAACAATTATATGCTCGTCTGCAGGTTCATATATTAACCACGTAAATGAAATTATTTATTAAAATTAGCAAAATATTATTTTTTAATACGTGTATTAAATAATAATGATGGTTTTTAACAATGCAGTGCTTATTTTTAACTTAAAATAATTCAAATCCAGCATAAAAAAAATATATATATATATTTTATATTGACGCTCAATTTTCTGTTAATTTCCACATTTTGAAGAGACCTTGTATATCAAAATATTAATTGTACAATGAATACTTCATTCAAAATATTTAAATAAAGTTTTAAAATGATTGAAAACAGTCACATGGAAATATCAAAGATTTTGTATAAGATAAAAAAATGATTAAAACTATAATGCATATGGTCTATAATACTATAACTCGGGTTGGTGTAAGACTGTACGAGAACGGTGCGCAAAGATACGCTCGTTCAAACCCAATGAACGCGTGAAGTGGTTAAATTCAATTTTTTAAAACAATATACAGTATTTTAAATGAACAAACAAAAAACTTACTAAATGTCACAATATAACAATTCAATTTAATATTTACATATAATTCATGTTGTTAATTATAAGCCAATTCTTTATTTTCGCCCTAAAATTTGGAGTTAACATATAAGTGTGTAAGGATGCTGGTAATTTATTGTTCAATATGGGAACACTAATTTACAGTGTTCTCGATCCATACTCGTTAGTCGTTTTAGAAATTGTGAATTCCATATTAACAGTGCATCATATGATTCATTATTTTACCTTATTAAAAGTAGCATTAGCAAGAGTTGATGATTGAGTATCACGTTTTCAGGTACGCTGTAATTCATTTATGCAAATAAAATATTATTTTTATGCTTCAAAGTTAAATTTAGTTTAATCATTGATAATATGTGTATGTCTTTTTTATTATCTCGACAAATGTAATCTTATAATGACAGTACAGTGGAACCCCTATATTCATCACTGATCCCGAGGGACGAATACTGAATTTGACATACATATATAGAATTAATTATTTCTGTAGAAATTAACTAAAATTGGTATAATTCATTTTCAACCCTGAATCTGATAGATAAATAAATAAAAACTTATCTATCAGATTCAGATCTTTATCTTTACTGGAGAGTGATTATGACAGAAGTTGAAAAGAAGGAAAATAATAATTATTGTTTTAAAAAGGGAGTCACATTCCATTAAAACATCAAGTTACTTCAATTCTGGTGGTCGGTGTATTTTTGTCATTTTTCTAACAATTCACTAGCACTGAATTTAGCAAAGAACTTGTCCAATGGTGTTTATTTCTGTGTGTTTTTAAAATTATTCTAAAATAGCCTAACCTAGTAAATCACATTACCATTGAATAAATTAATATTTTGATCAACTACTCCGATGTTCGGGTGTCACTTCTCCACCACACTCCGCATTTTGGCCCAATTGAACAGTATTTCCTTGATATCAGCACTTGGAATGCTGTCTTTACTTAACACTTCATCCTCTATTGAAATATCCTCAGTGTGGTGGGTGACTTTTTGTGACGAATTTTGGATTTGATGAATATAGAAGTTCCACTGTAGTTGGGATAGGCACAAGAATTACCAATCTAAGAATAAATGATTCATTGATTTCAGTGACTTCTTTTTTTTTTTTTAAATAACGTGTCTAATCTGTAAAAGATTAAATAAAGATGTGGTTAAAATCAGTGTTTCAATTATTTTTATGTTCACCTATTCGTACAACATTACAATGTTTTGATTATAATGTTTAATGATTGTTTTTGTATAGTTCTACTGTTACCATTTAGTCAAGGGTATGTGTACTTACTGTTTTTTTTTTTTTAAACCAAATGAAATGGCATCTTTTGTAATTATAAAACATTTCAAATTGTGACATTGTGCAATCTATTCTTATTGTCAATAAGAATAATCATTTTAGTAAAATCAAAGTTTATTATTTTTTCTTATGCTTTCTTAAATTACACATTACGAACACAACACGTTTCCAAATATAAATATGTTTACATATGCAAAAAAATCATACAAATTCACACGACAAACAATCCGAACGGCGCACCGATACTTACTGACTAAGAGGATCTGCTGTCATAGCATTCCACCATGTTGTTAATACAAGCAAATTAATATGACAATTTTTTGGAAAATGCGCTTAGTCCGTTGTCAGCACACAAAACATGTTAAAAATTGATTTAACAAGTTATATACCATTATACTTTTTATTATTTTTGTTTTTACGTTATTTATTTTAATTGGGCAACGAGCATATGTTTAAAGTCTGATATAATAATTTAACTAAATAATTTGTCAGTTGTGTCAATCGGTGTCAAAAAATGAGGAACGTTTGTTATTTTTACTGCAATATTTTTTTTTATCAAGAATAGACTAAAACAAAAATACATCTTCATAGTTATACAAATTGTTTTAACAGGCTTACCTCCAACTGTGATGGAATAACTTCCGCTAATTGTCCATCTGAGAAGGAGACAATAGCGAGTGGGATATGACAAGTTCACAAAAACACCGACAAGATGCGCCAGCAGAAACTTCAGTGATTTACGGCACGTAAAATGGATACAAGCATTTAACCCCGAGCCCGTCAGAAACAAAAAAAAAACATGTATATTTGTATTTAGAAGCTGAAGTAAGTGTCGCCACACAAAGCAAAGGCACAATTCAAGATGTCAGATAAATAAAGATTACGTTACTGGCCGTGGTGGAAAGTTTTTCTGACTGATATATATGGCGCTGGGGTATAGAGGGGTCAATTTATATTTTCTTTCTTTTAAATTCCACGTATTATATTTATATTCATATTCCGCTTAGCATTCCTCGCCGAGGTCCGCCTCAAACAGACACATTGCATTTCTTATTCCCGTCTTAGTATCATTTTTTATTTTTAGTTTTTTTTTAAATCAAAATAATGGTGTCGATTTGTTTAAAAATATTTATTTCATTATTTTGTGAAAAATTTCAACATGAATTCCTGATGAAAGAAATATATTTTTTGTAATAAGTAGCAGGGATACCATACGTAAACTCTTAATATGTATTGAAATTAAATAAAAGGATTGGAAATATCTATCTACATTTGGACACAGCCATTATTTTAGTAATGATATTATATATGTATAGAATTTCCTAAACTTTCACATTCCTACTACTATCTTGTAGTAGTATTTACTTGTGTATTTCATGTACTTACGTTCTATGTACCTCTTTTCTATTTATTATTCATTTGTTACGCCACAGTAAATCTTTTGATTCCTTCATTTATTAGCAAGTATAATTTCAGAAAATGTTCTTAAGAAATAATATAGTTAATGCATTAAATATACTACATTTTTATTTAATACCTTTTGCCGATCGAAAATTGCAAATTGAATTTGTATTTAATGATATTTATATCCTGGCTTGAACGTGTATAAACTAGATGAGTAGTTTTATGAAATATTTGGGACAACTTTTATTAGTTGTTTTATAGTTAATACGTTTTAGTTGTAACCATTATCTGAAGGAAACGAGATTACCTTGGTACGTGTAAAAATAATATTTTTACTAACATCACACTAAGGTACTTTTATCCTACCATATCTTCTACTATTCTGACCAACAGCTATCTTGTATCAGTATATTAATTAATAAATATGTCATTTTTAGTTGTTCTAATTTTCTATGTGTATTTGATAAATATGATAAAAATTACTTATTCTTACTTGGGAGGGGTCTAATTATTTAAGTCATTTTTGTAATTTACTTGCATTCACGTCAATGTTTAATCTTTCTAATCAGATGTTTATATTAGTTGTGTGCTTTTTCCAAATTCGCTCATAAATACAATACTATTTAACATAGTGAGTACAATGCACCATCACACAATTCAAAATACACATATTATTTCAATACTCTGCTTATACATTGAGGTGAAACAGAAATTCATTGCTAATATGTATATATCTGAATACATATTGACAAAATATAGAGGATTTATTCAAGAATTCATCTGACGCAATTAGCACATTTTCATATGTGAGAATGTTATACGCCTTTGATTCTCTATGGTTTCAATTAAAGCCATAAAAGTAATTCTGCTAAATATTCGACTATACGATTTTTTACAAATTTGGCAATGACTTCTGAATTTATTATTTGTACTGTACATTATTTTAATTCATGATTATTTTTATTTTATTTTTTGCGCAGGGTCATTTTTAGTGCTAATGGGACCCCGGGACCATTTACATGCCCTATTATTTATTTTGTATATTAATATTTTGTTCTATAGCTGTTACATATTATGATTTTGCTATGGATTTGATTTATGTTTTATTAATATTTATTTTTATTATTCTACTTTAATTATTTATTTGACTAAGTATGGCCGATCTGCAAAGTTACAGCTAATCACATTAGGACTCATTCCTATTCGGACGTCTTTTTAGATTAAACCCTTCAGGAACTAAGCTCTATTAACCTGTACCTCTAAAGCTGACACTGTATTAATCTATGTAATAAAATCACTTCAATATTCTAAAATAAAAAGTGAATTATAGGTATGTATGTATATGTAATTAATGTGTAACATTTGAATATTGTTAGATAGAAGAAATGCCAGAGAATCAAACCATAAATATATTATAATTTATTTAGTTTTAAGTGTTCATTAATTATCGCACTATTATACTTCACGTTCCAAAAGATAGAAATAAATAAATATTTTAATTATTTCAGTGTTTTGAAAAATAGACTAAAACATTAATTACACTGCTTTCTTTACAAAAATAACATGTTTATAAATATACGTTTTTAAATTGTACATTGCATCACTCGATTACAAGCCATTTTCAATTTTACTTCTATTCCATCTAATAATGCACCATATAATCTTATGCAATACCAGGGTTACCAAGTAAAAAATATTATAAAGTCTTTGTACTGTCATCAACTTATTAAATTTTGGATCTTTTAAAGTTCTGATCCGTTCACATGATCTTTTACGACAACAGTTAGCAGATAACTGGTCAAAAACAAAGTCGTTTGTTTTGTCAACACTTTTTACCAAATATCAATGGATGACTTTAGTATTGCCTTTGGTTGAGTGATGTATTTTTTTCACTTAAATTCATTTTTCATTATACCACGGATTGTCTAGTCTGCAAAAATGTAGTATAAATTTATATAGAATTATGTTAATGTTTATATTACAGGAACTTTTCATATTTTAATAAATACGTTTAGAGTTTATGGTTTGTATTCTCGATTGATAAATTTATCCAAATTAATTGTTTAAACTATATAATCCAAATGGACAATACTTGTAAAGAAAACTGTATATTTAATAACATTTAAGTATTATAATATATATATATATATACACATACATAGTTTATTTCTAGTAAAAAGAAACTGGGTGGAATAGCTTTGGCCAAATTTTTCAGAACTAAAATATATAAATTAAAAATGTTTGCAGTCTCTTTTTACTCGAAATAATCTTTATCACAAGTCTCTGAAGACCTTACCCAATATTATTTTAATGCAAATAATTGTTTTTGTTGTTTTTCGATGTAATTCAATAAATTTTATCAAAAACTATATTGTTTTTAGTAATATGATTTTTAACCTTTGTATTCTTTACAGGGATAAATAAAAGATAGCTTTGATACGAGTCTAAGAATATATCGGAATAATTAATATGTTAGACCTCTGACTTTCAAAGCAGATCTTGTATTATACACAAATCATATGATGGACGACTACAGAGCGTATTGTGGATATCATAATCTACACACCCCTGGGAATAGGGCTTTCATATTGATAGGTTTTCACCAGTTATGTAAAAATAAATATTATTTAAAAAAAACACAACAGGCTGAATTTGTTTCTATAATTTTATAAATATGTAATTATTTATACGAGTATATCTGTCTACAGAAGTGATTTTAATACCATGGATATCAGTCCAGGAAATTGTATTCCAAGCAGTGACGAAATTCCTCACAAAACATGAAAATAGTCAAAAAATTATCCAGAATAAGTTGTTGGAAGCAGGTGGGATACTCACTTTACATCACGATTACCAAATATCCAAAACTGATGCAGAGATGTAGAGATCATAGAGTTGCACATAATGCCAACCGATATAATTTAAATTATGTGTGAAGGTGAATTATTATAAAACCTGTAATGTGGAGACTGCTTGAGCTCTGATAATTCCAATTTATGTGATGTGATATCATTGACACCAATGTACATGCGATATGTTTATGTAACTTAATACGGCAAAGTAATTACATATGTACTTTATTTACTCTTGTAAATTTATATATTATGCTATTACTTAGCAAACAGTTTACTAACAGGCCTATAATTAAAGCAAGAGTTAAGTACCAATCAATATGACTGGTCACATTTGAATTTCCATCCACGTGATTATAATAGAAAATTAATTTAATTATACATATGTGGCTGCCCGCGCATATTGTCCAGATGCATCTCAGTACCTTATTTCTCCCACGCGGTATTACGCAATCACGTGCAAACAAATGGAGAAAGTTCCGAGAACATTCGAGAAAGGACTAAGCCACGCTCCCCGACGTGCATGGGAGTCGGCAGTCTGCCGAGTCGACTGGACCGTCAACGTGCATCCCGCCTATCTTATTCTATCCTTTGAATTCTACTTGCATCGCTTTCGATAATCTCGTTGGCTTCTGCCCGGCGAGAATTGACAAATTAAGTTAGTTAAAATTAATGAAACATAATATCACACACCCCCTGGCACACCACCTGACCAATATTTTTTAGGGAATTTCTTAATTTTTACACTTATTGAGTTCCATTGTGTTTTACAATATTTTAACAAAATAAATTTCTTATTTTCCGCTCTAAAACATATTAAAAATAACAGTCGATTTTGCGAAAAATTTTAGTACACTATGTGTACACGTATCGTTATGTGTATGTTAAAATTATAATAATTGGTATCGTTCATATCATCAGACTATTTTGTTCTTGTATCAGATTTTCAATAATTGTATAATAATTTGATTATTGATAATCTGACCCATATATATTAATTCAGTCTTATTGAATTATTGCTCATTTTTAAAAGCATTACATTATTGTATAATACGAGGGGTGATATTTTTTAATGTTATTCACATTGTAATTTTATTAATTAATTTAATTTGTAATTATTATGATATCTTTCATTGAATCAGCATGTACAACATATGTATTATATTATCTATTTATACACAATTAATTAACTATTTAATGACATCAAAGGTTAAGAAAATTAAATCATCATAAAATATGTTCTCTGGTAATATTATATATGGTGTATATTAATATTTCAGCGGCGTAGCATGTAGAGACTTTTTGCCCAGAATTTCTCCACTTTTTGTACTTAATATACACATTTGGAAATAAAATCATACAAAACATTAACTTTATTGTATTCGGTTAGGCATGAAAATCAAGGATAACTCTCCAATTCTTCTGGCAAACCCACACACATACATTCATCTACGAGTACATTAACCAACATACTGCTCCACAGCGTCAATTCAGTTCTTAATCCCCCATACGAAATCTCGGCTCGTACTAGCACGATATAAGTCTGATGCCTTTCAAGTACAAACATCGGCTACACAGGCACTATTTCCAGAAGCAGAACAATGCGCTCAATCCTCCAGATCGAGATACACAGAAGTGGACAACGTCGACCGAACTTTCAAAGAATGACTTGTAAAATAAAAATATTATTTAATTGTACATAATTATATATAGCGTATATAGTGTCCGCGCCTAGATAATTTCACCTTTTTAAATTGCAGTAAAAAAAAATTTTTATTTTTTATTTATCTATTAATCTGTTATAATTACAATGATACAATACAATGCAGAAAAGAGGATTACATATTAATAATTATTGTTTACAATAACTAGCTTATAATAAAATAAAATGCAATATATTTATGACGATATAAAAATATTATGAATTTCGGGATACATATTAATCTTTAAAGTATTTTTTGATAGCATTGATTATTTTTTTGTTATCATTAATATAATAGTATTGTAGCTAAATTTTTCTTTCAAAATGTATCATATTTACACACATTTAAATACATTGCCCAACTAGGCAAGCCTGTTTTAGGGCAAATTAATAAACTAATATATTTTATAAATCCAAAACTCATCGAAGGCAAAACACAGTAAGATCGAATACATACATAGCATATAATGTGAAAATATTTAAGGAGAAAAAAAAAAATGTATATATATAAAATATAAAAAAGAGAGAAGAGAAAAAAAAACAAATAATAATACCAATAATGTAAGCAGATATAAGGTAGACGGAAATATACAAGACCAAAACGCACAAAAGTAGTTATACAAATTATTTCATTATATAAATGAGTTTACTCTCTGTATCTGCTCTTCCTAATTGCAACAACCAATTTGAAATATCTTTTTTAAAAGTCTTAATGTCAGTTAAATTTCTAATTTTATTTTCAATTTGATTATATATTCTGGGAGCTTGAAAGGTAAATAATCTTTGTCCAAAACTAGTTTTCATTCTTGGAACTATTTTAAGCTTGTTTGCTCTTGTGGGATAATATCTTTCAGTCCTCACAGATGGAGTGCTTATTCTCCTATGAAAGCTAGTTCATATATTCTGCACATATAATTTTCTTATATCCAAAACCTGCAATTCACTAAAAAGTGGCTCTGAAGGACAGGAAAAGTCACGGCGGTGTATTACTCTGAGTATAGCCTTCTGAGCAATGCTTACTTGATATATATGTACACCAGATGCACTCCCCCAACTATCAATAAAATAGCTCAAGATTGATTGGCACAATGCATAGTACACAGTTTTAATCGTCTTTTTATTCAGAATATTTCTAAATATATACATTAATTTTCGTAATCTTTTAGCTAATCCATCTAAATGAACATCCCATCTCATGTGCCTATCAATAACTATTCCCAAATACTTTATTGATTTACAACTTGCTATACTAGGACAATTACAACCATTTATATATTTACAAGCACTTAGTGTAATTTAATATAATTTAAATGTTTGGGTTGTCCTACCTCTGTAATGGAGAACGGTATAAATTTTGTTTTTGCTGCATTAAGCGTTAATAGATTTTTATCCAACCAACTATTGATAATATGTAGGTTGTTTTTCAGCAATATGATAAACATGTTCCCTTGAATATTAATACAGTTTCATCAGCAAAAGTTATGATTTTACCCTCAATCTTCAAATCACATAGATCATTGATGTATATCAAAAAAAACAATGGGCCCAGTGTACTTCCCTGTGGGACTCCATATTCGATCTCTTTTTTTGTCGCTTACTACATTTTCACAAATTTTGGTAGTTTGTTTTCTTTTATCCAAATAACTTTTAAAGAACTCAAGAGCCATACCACGTATACCTAATAAAAACATTTTCCTTAGAAGTATTTTATGTGACACCGTATCAAAAGCCTTAGCAAGATCTAAGAATATTGCTAATGCCCTATCTCCAGCATCTATAGATTCACATACATATTTATTTAAAGAGTTTAAGCCATCTTGGGTACTTTTATCTGTTCTAAAGCCAAACTGATTTTTTGACAACATATGTTGTTGTTCTAGATAGGAATATAGCCGCGTTTTCTCTAAAAATATTTAGAGGGATTTTTATTAGACTTTTATCCTTCCAATACATGTATTAATATAAAACACTCATAATGTTTATGAGTAGCTTGTTAGTTAAGACGCTGGCCTAGTTATTTAGTGGTTGGGGGTTCGCGCCTCGTTCCAGGACACCAGCAACTTAGTCCTATTTTCATAGTACAAGCGTTTAGCTTTGTTTGAAAATATGTAGTAAGAATATTGATGTGACATGTATTCCATGTACACATTTATATTTATAAAAAAAGAAAATAATAATAAGGTAGTTAAAGCGATTAAGCGCTAATGCACTTGTAGTAGATTAAGCGGTCTATCCGCGTGTAGAGTACTCATAGACTAGGAAAAAAAAATTAGAAATCAACTTCCAGGGTTAGATCATGATGAAGATTTCTACTCCCCAATCCCATCCAGGGCTAATTATGATAAATATATTAATATTTCGATGCACATGGATCATTACAAAAACTTCAGAAATGTAACAGAATGTTTGAAAGAAGAATTCTCCGACTAATATAGAAGCCAGTCAGGTCAGTAGCGTATTCACAACAATTCAAAGTTAAAATATCTTTATAAAAATCCTGATTTATCTGGTGTGCTAAAATCGCAACATTTATCAGCATCAAAAAGAGGTTCTACTAGTCAAGATCTCAATCTTAAATATCGATTGATCAGATGTTATGTGTCCTCGGTAATATTGTATATTACTGAAGAAATGATAAGGCGATTTGAGATGTGGATCTACAGAATAATTCTCAAAATAAGTTGGATGGATAGAGTTACGAATGAAGATGTTATGGTTCCGATGAATAAAGAAAAATAAGTATTTAAAATAGTAAAAATCCAAAAACCTCAATATCTCGGACATGTGATGAGACATCCAGAGAAGTAGGAGATCTTGTACGCCTGTTGGTGCCCTGGAAGAAGTAGAACATCATTGAACATGGTTGATGAACCTAAGGTAACGATTTGGCCAGTCTACTATAGAGTTTTTTTGGGCCGCAGTAGACAAAATGATGATAACCAACATCTGTTGAATGAATTAGAAAGAGAAGATAAAATCACAGAGAAATCTGGCACCGGATTGAACATCGGGCAAATGCCTGTGGAAGACTATCGCCTCCACTTCTGATCCATCTAAGTAAACACAACAACGGGGTACATAGGCTCTCAATGGGTTTTGAAGCCATACAATTGTAATATACATTTAAAATAATGTATTTGAAAATGTGCAGTACTCAGAATGGATTCATGTTAATTTTTTCTGGTAGATAAATCACAATATATTTTAAAACTACATTTTAAATCAATATTGTTTTTATAAAATGATAATACTCGGTCCACATTGAACCTAGATAAAAGTAAAAAATTATTTTCATAAACTAACTAACTTACCATCATACCGTTTCCCCGCTGGGGTAGGTAGAGAGGATAGAGCACCACACTCTTCTGTCCTGACACATATTTCTCGCTTCATCCACATTCATACATATTCTAATTATTATCTCGCCGATTATTGAGGCTTTTAACAGGACCATCCTCCAGTATCTAGTTTACCTGGTTGTGCCAAGTCTTCCGCGGACATCCTCTACTTCTGGTGCCATCAACACTTGCATCATATATCTTTCTTATCATTCTCTCCTAATTTATCTGTTTCATATGACCGAACCACTTAAGTGATACTTTCTTAGTCTTACTCACTATACTAAGATCAGCTTTACATTCTTTCCTTATTTCTTCATTCTTTACTCTGTCATAGATAGATCTGCTACATATACGCCTAAATGATCTTATTTCCACTGCATTTAATCTACTTTTGTACCTCTTCTGCCCCAGCTCCAGGCCTCACTTCCTTACCAGGAGGTACACTGATGTATGGAAGTGAGGCCTGGTGTACCACTAGTCTTGCTTCGGTTGACAAGTTCCCGTTAGATATAATTCCATTAAAAGCACCATTCGTTTACTCCCTGCAGTCACCCTCCTTTCTCAGTCTTTCCGTTTCTATCAAACATACTTCCCAAATACACAAACTCATCTACTTGTTCCAAACATTCATTACCTCCAAGTATTTAGCACGGTGTCTCGCTTTCCTCCTTCTCGAATACCATCACTTTCGATTTGTTAACATTCATAATAAGGTCGCTTTCCTTGCATAGGTACATGTACATTTTCATACACATACGAAATTGACCAGAAATTGACAGTATTAACGTAATCGTGAGAAGATTCTTCAATGAAATCTATAAAAAAAAGCGGCATTTTCTGGTGACAAATTGTATACCCATGGCGTGTAAAATGGTTTACAGGGTTGAATGAGTTCGTCCGATTAGTTGCGGTAACAATATGACTTGGCGGAATTTCTTTTACCTTTTCGACAAGCCTTTGAGTGTTAGCCTAGCCTCCGTACTATTTCCATCTCGTTCTTTGAGTGAGTTTCGGGGTCAAAGTTTCATTCGTGTGATGTCTCTCTCTCTCTCTCTCTCTCGGTGATGTGCATCGAGTTTAGCAAGGCTCCTGTCATTTCTCGGATTTGGTCTATCCATTTTGTTGGAAATTGGCCGCTCGCCCTCTGTCCTTGCACATTGCCCGTGATCGCAAATTTCTCCAAGTTATCTTCATCACTTTTAGCAACATGTCCAATATATGAGAGAATTATTTTTCTGCATCTTTCGTTAGTGCGAAGTTCCTAAAAAAAATGAGACATACGTTCGTCACGCAGTCCACGGTTCGCGCATTTGTGAACACGCACCATAAAAATCATATAAAACAAACAAATTTGTAAAATTGAATTTAACTACCGACCCCACACCATAAACAGATTCCACATTAGTCGTGTTGGTTTGAATCTCGAGATAATTAATGAAATCAAAGACCAAATTATATTCAATATTTGAATATGTCCAAGAACACACAATTACTGGATTTTCACCCACAAAGGCACTGTTATTAAACAAATAATAGATATCTCATCGAAACGAAGCTATTTTTTATTATATTTAATAGAAAAATATGGAAGTATGGGTAATTACAGAGCTTACAACCTATCTTCGGCTGGCCATACACCAAATTATATGTTTAGTTTTATACTGTTTTGACGGAGGAGCATAAGTTGTTTCGAAACAGGTCAGCTTTTAAACAATAAAACTAAGAGGAATACATTTTACAATATATAATTATTTTATTATACATTAAATAATTTACAAATTAGAATTAAGAATGTAGAGCTAATCTCAGCAAGTAAACATGATTAAGAAAGAGTCGCATTATTGGTATGGTCACATGGAACGAATGAATAAGAAGTGGATCTTAAGAAATGTAAAATCCGTATCGTTAAACTCCATTTTGTATAAATAAAATATGAGAATAATATTGTAGTTTTTTTTTCTATTTAATATTAATCTTGAAACTTTTCCGCTGGACACCCTTTCCTTATACTGAAAGATCTCATTCGGAGATTACCACAACGTAATATCCCGGCAACTTAAAAATACTAATTGGGTCTTAACTGACATCAGGTACTGATAAAGCGCAAGATGGAAGCGCCTTTCTTCCTCGTCACTCCTTCATTCCCTCCTCCAATTTTTCTGTATCTTGCCTGTCCTTTTTTCCACCTGCCGGTCGTTCTATCAGAACCAGAGTAATATCCAGACTATAAAGAGGACATCTTGCGAACCTCTGGCGAATAGTCGAGTCTGTCGTTGATGCGTAGTTTCTATAGAATATGATGATTTATGAATCTCGCTGTCTACGGTATCGCAACGTGTGTCTCCAACATTCTCCTTACACATTCCTTTAGAGTCGACAATTGCACACCATACAGAAATATGAAATGCACCAGAGACTACACAAGCTTGATCTTAATTGTTTTAGATACGTATTACGTATACGTTTAGGCCTTGAGACATTAAAAATTAAAATAAAAATATGGCGAAAAGTTCTATGCCCAGATTTGGCAAAATATGGATTGACCGCAGTATTTCCAAAACAACAGGCTTATACGGTCTCCGGTGCATTCTATACTTTTGTATGGTGTGGAATCATGTACCCTGAAGTCAAAAGAGAGAAGATGGAAGACGTCACCAGTACGTAGCTCAAAATCACGAACCGTGAATTAATCACTGATATCTTTGAGTCACATTCACTTTCAATGATTGAATATCTGGGAATATCGTGATTCGTGATTATTTTTTTTTTAAATTATATTTGGTTGTGAACCGTGATTCGGCGCATGTGCATATGCAACGAAAATATTCATGAAGGAATGGCGTTATAATTCATGACAAGCGCCATCTAGTAGATTCTGTCAAAACGTTTTACGCATTTGACCCGAAATGCTGAGAATTTGACGCGAAAAATAAACTCACATTTTTTTAAGGGTTTTTATTATCTTTGTGATGATATTAAATTATTTATATATATACAAGGTGGCCCAAAAAAAATAAGAACATCTCGTAACACGTGAGTTATTTCAAAACATAATATAATTAATTATAATTCTTAATGTAATTTTTTTTGCACAATATTTAGCTAATCAGAAATCATCAAAACACCCCATATTGCATACTCTACTGTGTTTAAATCTGGGCTGTTCGGTGGCCACATGCCTGGCTCGATGAAATTAGCATTCTCACATAGAAGAAAGTTGATTATATTTCTGGCTGTGTGAGATGGAGCTCCGTCCTGCTCTAATGTCTAGCAATACTCCAGGCTTTGGTTTGAAACTCTTTGATCATTTTCCTAGCACCCCAACATTTTTCAATTCGCAAATTTTCAATCAGAATACGGTTTTATGCAGTGGTTTTTGTCATTCTGGGCAACAATTTGAAAAAACCAAATATAAACAATGGGAAAATTAATAATCAGAGATGGTGACCGGAAATTGTCGAAATAAAACGTAATATAGGTAAATATTTAAGTAAGTAAATTAGTAAACTATTTAAGCTATTGTTGACATAGTTAAACTAATTTTGATGTAATTATGTCACATTTTACGAAATGTTTCCACGCAAATGACATTTAAATAATATAAGTAAACACGCTCAAAATTATGTTTTTTTTTATTTATTTCGTGTATTGTGATATCGTGCGGTGCACGCGTATTAGTAATAAAACTGTGATCAAAGTTACAGTTTCCAATCACTGATATTATCGAATATCAATCACAATCACACCGGTGAGTCAAGAGTAGCATTTTTTCTCATCACCATCATGATGACACAGCAGATGCAGCAAGCGCCATCAATGTACCCCGCTGAACACAGAAAAAAAAAATATTTTGTATCTTTAAAAATGTATTAAAAATGAAATTGCAACTTCACAATAATAATGTTTTCCTTAATAAAATATAAGTTGTATCAATGTGTCGAAAATTTAATAAAAATGAATAGTTAATTCCGGCGTCTTCTATCGGATTACTCGCAGCTATTTGAGATTCCGTAAAAATAAAGTAGATAGCTTTCAAATAATGGAACGATAGATGTATCAATTTGAAAAGTGTAACATATGGGTTCGAAAAAATTGTCGTCAATGTACTGTGTGCTTGTAGCATAATCGGTTAATCCACGTTCCCCGGATTGGAAGAGATCCAGGTTCGAATCTCGGTAGCGCAACTACAATATTTTTTCGATAAAATTGATTTTATATGTATATCTTTCTAATTAATACATTTTATTTGTATGTATAAAATAATTATTAAGGAGAACACATTCTTATTGTGAAGTTGTAATTATTCAGAACATAGGTATGTGATGTTTTAAATACTAATTTAATGTATTAATTATAAATATATACATATAAAATCAATTTTGTGGAAAAATATTGTTTTTGCGCTACCGGGATTCGAACCAGGATCTCTATTTCCAATCCGGGGTAGTGTACTTCCATATAAAACAATTGATGAATCTATTTTTTCAAGCGGTAAAACCCTCGACTGGTGACCCGAGTGATCGTAGTTTGATCCGCGTCCCGGGAGACCAATTCCATTATTTGTATCAAATGTTCGTTTCGCCATAAAAGTGTTGTCGTCCACAGATACGGCAAAATGATTTAAAAATACAACTTTAATCCCTGCAAGTTTGCTCTTATAGCTTGGCGTGACATACAAAGTTTGGCGTGTTTACGCGCTCAAAGCATTTAAAATGTTAATGGTGTCTTGCCTTCCTTCTATGGTGGTCCATTCAGTAGCAATGTTACTTCCGTGTTTCAAGACAACAGTATTGTGATTAATTTTTGAAAAATATGCTCACTTATAGAATGAAGAATAAATTAAAAAATAATTAATTATTTCAGAATCTTACCTATCATCTACTAATTATAATTTGTTAATAAATTAACATTGCTTTGAGTGAAGTATCTATTGAGTGAAGCAGGGCGCGACACGACGAAAGCTGAGAGTAAGATTGACTCGAGAGGAAAATCTCCTTCGTAAACATGCGCCATTAAGTCGGCCTGTCAAGCAATCAGCAGACTCTCCAGCTGGGGGGATTTATTCGATGCGTAATTCTCGCACAGAGGATTCCAGAATCGGAGCCTCGGTCTCGGCATTATTATTTCGCTAATACCCTTTCATTCAGTCTCGCCTCTTCACGTAGGTGCCCCATGATTTATTAATGCGCGATAACATTGTAACACCATTCACAAATTGCAAGTAATGCATTGTACCACCGGTGGTCATTAGTTATTCAACCCTGCGCGGTGGTCGACCGGTGCAGCGCTACCAGTTTCAAGGTTGCGGCGGTAATGACCTCTTAAGCGACTGATCCGCCGATTTGTGCGAGACTTCATGCCGTGAGGCGTGTCATTTGGTGGAATTTGAAACGTTGGACACGCTCGATCGACCAAAAAAGGCGAGAAGAGTTTGGGAATCAGGAGGTCCATTGCAAAACATGGCGATTGGTAGGGTGAAACGGTTTTTTTTCTCTCTTTTTATAATACTATTATTGGTAATACCTCCTCATTAGGATGATTCCGTGTCTTTATGAATATGGTGACTGGACCACTTCACGCACTGCACACAAACTAATAGAATTGATATATATATACAATCAAATTCTAGTTCGATAGTAATTTACTTTCTTTAAAAAAAAATAAAAATCTATTACATTCCCTTTTCAATCAAAAGTCTTAAAGCACCATCCCATATAAAAATTACTATCAATAACAACAACTGCAACAAAATAATCTGTAACGACTCATGTATAATCTTAAACCCTAAAAAATAAATTATACATCTAGGTGTAATTATTGATCAACATCTAAAATGGCACAGCCACATTAGCGAATTGGTGAAAAGAATAAGAAAGCGTATTTATGTATTCATAAGATTAAAAAATATTTTAAGTATAAATAACTTAAAAATGGTATATTTTGCTATTGTTCACTCACTACTCCAGTATAGAATAATTGGGTGGGGAGGATCATACAATAACATAATGAACTCAGTAAAAATAATACAGAGAACAATCATTAAATAATATTAAAAAAAGATTAACTTTTTCAACACAAACACTTTTTGCAAAATTCCCAGTTCCCAAAATAGAAAACATTTACAAAAAAATCTCAATTAATCAATTACTTAAAGAAAATAATACTGTAAAACTTGAAACAAGCACATCATTAACATTTAAAAATAATTTTAAAATCCCTAACACCAAACACTATCAGCAAAATTTCATATACTTAGGGATAAACACTACAATAGCTTACCTACACAAATTAAAGAGATAAAGGATATAAAAGAACTAAAAAATAAATTAAGTGAACACTTCAGAAGCACACAATTAGATAATAAATAATATTATAGATTACAAATGTATAACTTCTAACTCTATATAAATTATTACAGTGTAAGTCCCTCTCCAAGCACAAGAGGTAGTCTCTTTTTTGGAAAGGTAAGCGATAAAAAATATGTAATTTTAGTTATGTAAAATACTCAATTAACTCATATATTATAAAAATTGTAAAAAATTAAAAATAAATAAATTAAATATCGCCAATCACTTTCAAGTTGCTGTATCATAATGGTGTGTTAGAAATATATGTCATCTCACTGTTGATATTCATTTAGATAAGTTACCTTAAGTTACGGTTAGATGAATACAAAGTCAAAGCAGCAGAACAATAAGCTGACTACATGCAG
This sequence comes from Eubasilissa splendida, assembly GCA_031772225.1. Classification (NCBI taxonomy): domain Eukaryota; kingdom Metazoa; phylum Arthropoda; class Insecta; order Trichoptera; family Phryganeidae; genus Eubasilissa; species Eubasilissa splendida. The sequence goes on from CM062856.1 coordinate 21,333,332, forward strand.
TTGTCTACGTGTGTAATGGTCTATGTGTGCAGTTGCCTACGGGTGCAGTGGTATATGTGTGCACTTGTCACCGTGTGCTGTTATATATGTGTGCAGTTGTCACGTCACAGTATATTTTACACATTTATGAAAATTATAATAATAAAGTCCAAAAATCAATTTTTTTTTATGATGACGGTGGGTTAGAAGGTTCTGGAATGGACGCCTTGCACCTGTAGAAGAAGTTTTGGCCATCCTCAAGTTCTATGGAGCAAGGCATCAGAAGAGATAAGTGAGACGGGCTGAAGATAGGGAAAATTGGCCATCTTTGGGGGAGGCTCACAAACATGTTGAGTCATAGGCTGATAATGATGTAGACATTTTTACAGTATATATGTAATATACTTAAAGCTGTGAAATTAAACAATTTAACATTTTTTCAAAACCCTTTATTCCATTCCAACAAAACTGACTTAAACATGTTTGCCCAAAAATCAGCCAAGTATTAAATCTCTTGGAATTTAAAAACACTTATTTTATTTTATTTAACAATACGATTTTTTTTATTATTAATAAAATGTTAAGTAGATAATCGTATATTAAAAGAGAATCTTAAATATGAATTAAATATATTAATTAGAAAGATATACATATAAAATCAATTTTATCGAAAAATATTGTTGTTGCGCCATCGGGATTCGAACCTGGATCTCTTTCCTAACCGGGGAAGGTGCATTATCCAACTATGCTACAGCGACAATATTTTTAGCGACAATTTTCGAACCTACATGTTACCTTTTTGACATTAATACACTTAATCGTTCGATTATTCGAAAGAGCCATCTACCTTATTTTTACAGAATCTCAAATACCTTTGAGTAATCTGATAGCAGACGCCAGAATTATCAATTAATTTTTATTAAATTTTGGACACATTGATACAACTTTGTTATTTTAGGAGATAATAAAAGAGAATCACCAAATAAAAAATAATAATCCTAATTAAAGAGAATCACCAAATAAACCCGTTCTTCTGTCGAACACCCTTCATGTCAATACATAAAAGATGAGAAGTACATTCACTAAAATCATATTTTTTGGGTATTTATCCTTGGCTGGGTAGTCGAAGTCACTTATGTAGACATTGCGCTGCAGTTGTCGAGCATTTCCACCCGATTTGGTCGGCTGCATTTCATTCCTGGCTTCGTGCAAACAGACATTATATGATAAAGGTTCTAGTACATTACATAAACACTGTATACAAATTTATTTATTTGCACCACTCAGAAATTAACCCAAATGCATCAATACCTATTTAAATTAGATAATCATATACGAGAATGTTAAGAGTGGGATTCATGGAACGGGACAGTTGGAAAATGAGAGATTTATAAGAAATCCAAATAATACTATAGACTCTACATTATCCGGGGTGGTAGGAAAAAAATGATACGAATAAAAAAACCCTTGAAAATTTGACGCGATACGCTTATATCAAAAATAAACACTGAATCTAAGTGCACTCAAATAATAATTAGGAAACGCTTCAACAACCCGAAATTCCCGGTCGATGACGCGTTCTCAATGTTGCTAGTTTAATTTTCTGATGCATATTAAAAAATTGAAAATTTACAAATTACAACCAATGTGTGAGAATCTACATATCTAAAAATTGGTACATCGTGTATAAATCTATTATTTCTTATTGTTTAATTACATGACTCGTTTTAATATTATTTTCATCGACACGTTTTGATGTATTCTTGTATGGCACGATGTTGTAAATGTCAAAGGAAATGTGTATAATTTTCGAACAAAATTAATTAAAAATTAAAAAACATATATCTATCGCGATGCGTCAGTGTGTACCGTAAACATTGAAAACTGGTAACAAATTTGTGTCAATAAATAGATTTAGAACGGGATATTAATTATATAGCGTATTTTATGATTAACATAAATTACAATAATTGTGTGGTTTATGGCGAGAATAATAATGAAGTCATAACTAATCATTTAACATAACAGGAAATTAATAAGTTTCCACAATGATATTATTATTATTATTATTTATAACAAGTTTTTTGCACATTTTTTAAACTTTAAATACAAAATCGGGCATTCCTTTTGTTAACTGTCGCCTAGTTGCCTTTCCGGATTTAGGTATTTTATTTAATTGGTTTATTATTTATTTATAAATCGTTTATTATTTATATCAGCTTTTTACAATTTATTCAACTTTTTTTCCTACACAGGTACGTTAACATAAATTTATTTATTTAATTTGGAGTATTTTATAAAGTCATATATGAATGTAGGAGCGAAAATTGTCGATTTGATTGTATGCTGTTTATTATACGCCGATGATGCAGTATTAATGGCGAATAATGAACAAGACTTACAGAGTCTAGAATGTACGATGTGTGCAAGGAAAGCGACCTCATTATGAATGTCAACAAGTCTATGGTATTCGAGGAGGAAAGCAAGACACCGCGCAAAATACTTGTAGGTAATGAATGTTTGGAACAAGTAGATGAGTTTGTGTATTTGGGAAGTATGTTTGATATATACGGAAAGAATGATATCGAAAGGAGGGTGACTGTAGGGAATAAAGTAAACGGCGCTTTGAATTGAATTATAGACACTGATGTATGGAAGTGAGGCCTGGAGCTGGCAGAAGAGAAATGAAAGTAGACTGAATGCAGTGGAAGTGATTTCACTTAGGCGTATATGTGGCAAATCCATTTATGACAGAGTGAAGAATGAAGAAATAAGAAAAAAATATAAAGCTAATCTTAGTACAGTGAGTAAGATTAAGAAAGGATCACATAGGTGGTTTCGTCATATGGAACGGATGAATGAGAAGAGAATGTTAAGAAATATATATGACGCAAGTGCTGATGGCACCAGAAATAGAGGACATGTGCGAAAGACGTGGCAAGACCAGATAAACCAGATACTGGAAGATGGTTTAGACACATTCTATCCGCAAGAGCCAGAACGCATCGTAATCTGAAAATCGCAGTCAATATCAAATTTTTACCGCATCAAGAGCAAGGGCAATCTACAACTATTATTATTTTATACTAGCGCGCCCATCCTAAGACAGGATGACTAGGTACGTAATGGGTGCGGCAATGGAAGAAGAAGAAGATCCGCTTAATCTTACGGAGAAAAGCATTAAAAATAAAAGAATAAATACAAGAAAATATGGCGTAATAGATGATGATAGCACTAGAATAACGATACTAAATTACTTATTACTTAAAACATAGAAAATATTTCAATATTAAATAATACATTTTGATAATCTTGATTAGTTATATATTGTATTTTGTGTATAGGTAGGTACCTACATGTCAGAATAGCTCAGAGTTTTCAAAGCTATTCTGCTATGTATTCAATCTCTCTGGCCGACGTTTCGGATCCCATTGCAATATACGAAACGACAGCCAGAGAGGTTGGATCCACACGGCAAAATAGCCTAGAAAACTCTACACAGAAGATTCTGAACAGCCGTAAAAATATGAGATCATTCTTAATTAATTTATATTTATGAATTTATATTGCCTGTGTGATGTATTAACATTCATTTGGTTCAATTTTTTGAAATCCGTTAAATTGTTATACAGCTATACAGCGTAACATGACAGAGATGGGCTTTATAATAATTGATAGTTATATAAGCTTTAGAAAAATTACGCTAATGAAATTCATTTTGAATTATCTGATTTTATTTATATAAACACAACGCCCATTGAATACGTAAAATTGCAAAGCGAATGAACAATGAGCAAATCGTGTATTGTTTGCTTATCTGCGTGACGTTCAAGTATCTTGTTTTGACGTATAATTTAATTAGTTTTCTCATGTAAACACTATTTTCTCATGCACACAGGTCTGATCACAACAGGGTTCTGAAAAACTTCGATTCAGAGTATCCTATCCTAGTCTTTAAAAGATTCGATCCGACACTAATGACAGCAGATTTTTTATAGCTTGTTGGTCAAATGTTTAAGATATTAGATTAGTGATCTAATGGTTGGGAGCTCGAGTCTAGTTCCAGTTAGTCCTATTGTTAGAGGAGACCACCAAGTTAGTCCAACTTTCGTAGCGTAAGCATTTAGCTTAGTATGAAAATAGTAAGAATATTGGTGCAACACGTATTTCTTGTAGGCATCTCTATTAAAAACGAATAGAATTAGCGGTCCGGGGATTATATAAATGCATAAATATTTTCATAAATCGGTAAACTATTATGCGGCTGTGATTATGACGATGATCAGTACCTAACTGAGATTAACAATAATTGGTAACCAAGATTTAACTGTTTAAATTCTAGTGTATCAGTAATTGCTCAAAGAATTGCAAACATGGTTACAATCGAATACAATCACTGTCACAATAACAGTTTAAATAACGATTTAACCATCACTAATAGGTACTTACTTACATTTTGAATTTCTCCGCCAGAAGTCGAATGTGCGTTTAATCTTAAGCTATCCTAATCCAGTGATAACATAAAACGTGATTGTGATTAGCGTTCATGTGTGATTTATCGATTGGAGATTTAGATTCTATGTTTCAGTGATTTCTAGTCACATTAACCAAATATCGATACAACCAAACACCAATCACACGTCAAAGTCACAATCATGATTAATCTCATTACTATCTTAATCTATAATTCGAACTGTCAAATCAATTTCGTCGATATGTTAGTTTGACACTATTTAGATGTATTTTCGAATATAATTAAGTATGTACAATACTTGCATTGCTTTTAACATTCTATAATTGTACCTTATACGTGGTGGTTTGGTATACTATAAGTGCTCCTGCAGACTTATGCGCTGACAATATATTTATAGTGTAGAATTTTAATAATAAGATAGGCCTTTGTAGGTAAAACTCCAGTAATTGTGTATTTTTGGACATATTCAAATATTGCTAATATCATAAATTGATCATTTTTGCTGCTTTTTTGACCGCTTTATTATATGCGTGTACCGTGCTTCTAGTCGACATATTTACGGTCGGTGTATACGGATGAAACTTTTCTCTCGAGTCTCGGAGATTGCACAATTGAAATGCGTCAGTTGGTCAGTCTACAATACAATATAAAATGGGTGAGTACGCTCAGCACTGAGCACCTATGCACGAGGCATATCTTTTAAGTAAGTACCGTTGCTGGATATTCTCGGTGTAGTGATGCAATTGCTTTCATTTTTTGACTCACTACATGCAATGATAGAGACATTCATATAGTGTAGCCACCTTGTAGTGAATGGTTTAAATGTTCAAGACAATAGATCAGCCCGCCGACTGTGAGATACGGTCCGTGATTCGTTTCTCGAATACACGAAATATGAAACCAGCTGATATTCATCTCCAAGTGTGTCCTGTTTTGTTCTGATTTGGCGCCAAGTGATTTCCACATTTCACATTTCCATATTTTCCTTCATCTGAAGCGGTTCCTTGGTGGCAAGCGTTTAGATGACGATGATGAACTTAAAGACGCAGTACAGACATAGTTTTCATCCCAGGTGGTGTCTTTTTATGATGAAGGTGTACAAAAATTGGTGCTCCGTTATGATAAGTGCCTTAATAATGGTGGCGACTATGTTGAGAAGTTGTTTAAGTTGTGTAGCAACGAAGAATGTAAAGTGTAATGTAAAAAATAAATTATGGTTTTATAATTATTTACACAATATTTTAACCCTCCCTTTATTCTCAATTTGTGGATAAATTCTACCATCAAATCCGACGTAGATCTGCAAATCGAAGGCTGGAAATTTTTTGCCACCAGTTGAAACCTCGCCTTCTTATCCTTCCAGCTGCAGCGCCCTTCTCATGAGATGGTCTCCATTACACAAGTTACAAAGGTCACAAGTTACAAAGGTCAGCATATAATATGCAACCTCGTTGAACTCTTTTGTATACTTTGAAAGGTTGTGATGTTTTAATGGTTGACACAAATTTCTGAGTTGAATCTCAGTCTTTTCGGATGATAATTAATGTTGATTTTATGAAAAATGAAGAATGTCTATAATTATTAATTATTATTATATTTTTAATATTTGTTGTAAATTAAACATTGTGTGTTGTAAATTGAACTTGTCATGTGACACTACCTGGGTGTTTCGCGATAAATATTCTGTCACACATGTTTATCTGCGAGATTAAACGCTTGAGTGATTACAATTCTGCTACACGTTTTATTATATATATATGTATATTATATACTATGTAAGCAATTATACTATACTGTATAGCTATTATAAAGCCGTTATTTTGATACACGGTTGTATATGCGTATACTTCCAAGCCCATACATTTAAATGAGATGAAGAAGAAATTAAAGGAAAAAAATATCGGTACGGGTTAAAGAGAAAATGACCGATAATGATAATGCTATATGAAATAATTTATATAAATATTCAAAAACCTAATTAAATAATTATTAATTAATTAAATAATGATTCATCGTCAAAACAATTTTCAAGAAACACACAATACTCCAAAATGTATTTTATTTACAATTTTTGAATAAATACCTCAGTTGAATCATATTTATCAACAGTATGCCTTACTGAAAATACACTAAAAGTACTGTTCAACAGTATTATCGCTAAAAAGCTGTTTTTGCAGTAGATTGAGGTCGGTCAGTCATTTTCCGATGGACAAACTGAAAGGTAGTACGGACTACGGATTACTAATTATTATTAAATGCTTTAAGCCCTTTATAATGATTTGATAATATAGGTGAATTATACAATTTAAACAAAAAGTTAAAATGCCGGTTACTCTTTGACACTATAATGATAAAAAGGTAGATAAATTTCAATTTAAAATGGGTACGCGTTAATATGCATATTATTAAGAATATTATTAAGTATGGACTAAATATTAAAGCACAAACACTCAAAAATATGCCATAAGTGAAAACAACTACTCGCAATGTAATAAAACATTTTTATCCCATTATATTGGTAACACTTTAACTTAAATTGAGTTACAAACAAATGTACATTTTGAAAAAAATTAAAATAAATATACCTGATCTAAACCAAAATGTACCTTTTAGGACACTGCGCAAAACACAGACACCCTCCCCTTACCTCCTGACCAACTATCATTTTCATTGCGAAAATAAATGTTTATTATATTAGGAGAACACATTCTTATTGTGAAGTTGTAATTATTCAGAACAGACGGTCTATGATATTTTAAATATGAATTAAATATATTAATTAGAAAGATATACATATAAAATCAATTTTATCGAAAAATATTATTGTTGCGCAACCGGGATTCGAACCTGGATCTCTTTCCTAACCAGGTAAGGTGCATTATCTAACTATGCTACAGCGACAATATTTTGTTGATAATAGTTAGATAATGCACTTTCCCCGGTTAGGAAAGAGATCCAGGTTCGAATCTCAGTGGCGCAACAACAATATTTTTCGAAAAAATTGATTTAATATGTATATCTTTCTTATTAATATATTTAATTCATGTTTATTATATTGAACACTATCCACATTTATTATCCTGATAAAAATACAGTCATTCCGCGCCACTCCCCCGGAAATCTCACCCTCGAAAAACAAAGTCACCCCCCTTCCCCTAGAACTTTATTATTTTATATTAATACTAAATCTGAATCCCAGGTAATGCCGGATACCGACAGCTAGTATATTATATTATAAGGAATTGAATTCTCAAGAACTACGAGGTTTTTAGTATTAAATAAAAAATAAGAAAAAAATAATTATAATAATTTTAAATGAAATCAAAATTCTATAATCTAACGGGCAAAATAGACGTTCAACTAAAAAATGTATTTAATTATCAATATTCTTAGCACTATCGAAATTACTATTCATATTTCAAAATATTTTTGATGTGAAATTTTAAAAGAAAGTGGTATTTTTACTACGAATTCGATTCTGAACCTTTTCCTATCCGGGGAAACGCATTAACCATTTTCGCTTTATCAACCGATTATGTTTTCGACAAATTTTGAACATATATTCAGTGATCTTTTATAATTGATACATCTTTTATTATTCCCCGGATACGAAAAGGTCCAGGTATGAAATTACTATTCATATTTTTAGACTTTCATAATATTAATGTAGATAAAAATAGATTTTTTTTAAATATATTTTTTTCCCTAACTGTACAATTGTGGTCTTAACTCTTTATGTTAATAAATAGTTTTTTAAATTTAATTTTCTAAAAATATAATATGTTGAATAGTAAAGTCATGCATACGCGTGTGTGTGAACAATTGTATTGTTGAGTTCAGAAAATTGGCCGCGACCATCGCGTGCCATAGGATTTAAGTCTAAACTAAACAATTGCAATAACCTAGGAGCGGTAATTACTGATTACCAATAATTATTGCCTACGGCATGACATTGTTTGGGACTGGGACTTGTCATCGGTGCCTATTATATTACCAAGTAAATGTAACATCATTTTATTATTTTTATTATTAAAAATTTTATACACGCATGGTTGGATTATTATTTCAATTATTACATATATTACTGCACATTCACTTGTGTAAATATTATTTTAAACTACATAAAATAAATATTATCTTGTAGGTACTTCGAAACGGCGTTTACGAGAAGAGACTTAACCGAGTTTGTTTATTTTTTATATTAACGAATTTTACAATTAACGTTAAAGCGATTTTTTTTTAAATTTCTTATACTGCCTAAATAAAATTATTTGATTCGCTAGTGATGCATAGATTTGAAGATGTCGACCAATCAGTGACTTTAAGAAAACCGTATTATAGCATGAATAAAATACATCAGATTACACATTGTTCCAAGAATATCCTCCATTCAATGAACATTTTTTGTCCACCGATTGTCTGCGTCTTAAAATATGGCCCGCTCATTGCCATTTAGCTTTTTACCACCCCTTAACCTTGGTTTGTACTCTACCCATGTATTTACATATATTTCATCTTCTGTGGTGTTTATTTCTAACATACAGTGTGTCCCAAAAGTCAATTTTATTTTTGTTCACTTATTTCTATGGGGCTACCTTAAATCAAAGGTATACAGTAACAATTCTCTCTCTCTGGACCAATTAATATAAAATATCCGAGAAAAAATGGAAGTGATCACGGAGAATACGTGCCGAGCAGTTCTCAGAAATTTTGCCTCCCGTTTAGAAGAGTGCAAGCGAAATAACGGATCACATTTAGAAAACATAATTTTTAATAAATAAATTCCCAGAGACTGTACTTAAATGCATAATAAACATTTTTTTATTAAACGCATCCATTGTTTTATTACTGAATTTTTATTATGAAAAAGACTTTTGGGACACTTTGTACTTCTTTCCATACCACGCTGTCGTGTAGAGTTTCTAGAGTTAACTTAGCATTCAGAGTCTAAGTTTTAGGATCATATAAAAGGATTGAAAGAATACGCTGAAATGAATGAGATTTTTATGAGATTTTCGACTCCAGACAATGACATTGATTACGCTCCCATGAGATTATTTGAAGACAACTCTCGGCTTTCGTTGTCTGCTGTGTACACACCAAGTCTCATAAAATCGTCATCTCGTGCTTCACTTCACGTTTGTTATACGTCAAATGTCAGTCAACCCAGTCAATATGAATCTCCCCAGCAGCAGTCAAAACGTAATAAATGTTTTTATTTTAATGTCTTCTGTTTATCTCATTAATGCTTCAACCCTGCATCAAATTCAATCACAGTAAGCCTATCTACAACAGCGACCAAAATATTCTTGAAATCTTCTCTGAAATCCCTGCAGTCGTCACCGAATCCGCACACTGCATGCACGAGGTGTGGCACACATAAACGACAAACAATAATCCAAATTGACACAAAAAACAGTGCTCCATCATACTGGAGATGGATGGTATCGTCGATGTCGAAATCAACTTTTAAACTATTGATCTTGTGATCTGCGCCAGGCTCGAAGGTCAAACTGAGGGTAAGCATTAGGAAAAGGGTCTAGGACGGAAATATGGACGCAGACATGTGTCAATAACATTTTTGCGAGCGATATTATAGCGCGCCAAAAGTGTGCTTTCAGATGCGTTTCAGAGCATTAGGGACCCAGGACCATTACGAGCTGAGCTTCATCTGATTGAGGCTACTATTTGTCAATATCGATATGAAGGAAGAAAAAGGTATCTATGTTTCACAGTGACGTGCTGTATACACGGATTTGAATTTTTGTCTTTATCTATCTCAATCTTGATCTTACAGTTTATCTCCAGATCAAAATTTCAACACGTGTACGTAGTATATTACACACTGCATGTTCATCGCTACAAAGTATTTTATGTAGTTGTACTCGTATAGTTAGGAAACATTATTAAAGAGGGCTAAGTCAGCTCTTGCGTTGAAAGAGTGCGTTTTTGTGTAGCTATGTTATTTGAGGAAACTTGGTTGACAATTACAACTGTTGTCACTGCACACAAAGAACAGCAGCTATAACAAACATTGCAGCCTATAATTATGACCTTCAGAAACTAGTTTCTCCACTTAAAAGGATTTAACAGCTTGATCGCCGCATACCTCTTGACCGAAGCACCGAGGAGGAATAGTAAAGAGAAAATTAATTTATTATTATTAATACTTTTAGTCTCATAAATATTCCAACTAAACAATTATACAATTTTTTTAAATATTTACAATAAACTTTGTTTTTTTTTATATACTAAATACATGTATTAATTAAAAATATATATATTGTTGTTGCTACTAGGATTCGAACCTGGATCTCTTTCCAATCCGAGAAAGGTACATTATCCAACTATGCTACAGCAGACGGTACCTTTGTCGACAAATTTTTGAACCCAAATGTTACATTTTTCAAATTAATACATCTACTGTTCTATTATTTGAAAGCCATCTGCTTTGTTTTTTTTTACGGAATCTCAAATATATTTGAGTAAACCGATAGCAGACGCATATATTTTTCTATAAAATTGATTATATATGTATATCTTACTAAATAATGCATTTAATTAGTATTTAAAATATCACTGACCTAAGTTCTGAATAATTACAACTTCACAATAAGAATGTGTTCTCCTTAATAATAAAATTTGTATTTAGCCTACATATAAAGCAAAATAACAATTTTTGACGTAGAATTTTATTTATGTAAACACCTACCACCAAACATAAGACCTGTAATTTACACAAATAAAAAAACAAACTTATCATAAATTTAAAAAACGTATAATTTAACAATTCTGGTGTTTATAAAGAAAAGATTGTACAGTTTTTTTGTATTAAAAAACAGTCAAAATTTTTACATAAGACTCAAAGTGCATTTGAGGTGTTTATCAGAATTTTAAAATTATTTATTGATAGTTTATAATATTTTTAATAAAATTTTTGGAGTATATACATTTTGTATTTAAGCAATATTGATCTTAAATTGAACAATCGTTAGAAATAAGTAAGCGCTATAATTAAGTTATATTAAGTAGAAATATCATAAATAAACAATTAAATTTAACCACTAGACTTATTCGAAAAATGTTTTCAATAATTTCCAATCATGAGGAACATTTTTTTGTATCTTTTATCATACTTATATTATATTTTATATTAGTTACTAAAATTATTTGTTAATATATTTTTTTTAAATAAATATAATTTTATCTTTAGATTTAGTTCTTATTAATCCAATGATGCGAAAGTGTTTTTCCGATACCGGTTTGTTTTTCCTGATTAATAATTATTATATTTAAACAAATTAAATGGATTAATTAAAAAGATCTATCTATCGAAAAATTATTTGGTAACCATCGGAAATACCGCTAACTATACATTTTTATAAATTATTATTTTAATTTGTTTTAATATCACATAACAATATTCTGAAATAACAACTTCACAATAAAATGTGTTTTCATTAAAAATATAATTTTTATATTCTCATTTTATGGAAGACAAATTTAATTTTTGAAAAAAATCAATAAATACAATCTTAACAACAGTTTACTATTCCTCCACCTCAGAAATTCTGAAATCTATACAGTTTACGCGTGTTGTTATAATGCATTGAAGAAATGTTTCCATTTAAAAAACTATTGTGTCTGCTTTTCTTTTGTCAAATATTTCAACAGTTTTAAAACCACTACACGTGCACAAGGTTTTCACAATTTTCACAATTGAATACACAAATAGTATTCTTATAAAAAATATACGTATTTTAAAATTATCTCAGTAATTAAAATTAATCAAAGAAATAATACGCAAATCTAATAAATCACTCTGAAAAAAGTAATGAAATTTTTTTTTGTCATGCATTAAATTATTTAAAAGTTCTGCATTTTATAAATTCACACGTGCTAAATGAAAACATTAATAAAAACATAGCTATATTAATTTAATTGACAGTGTTTTTGTAAATACCTTCGATAGCTGGTTTCCAGGTTTCCGATAAACAATAAGCACACATATGATATACAAACTGCACAAACCTTTTTAATTTTGCTCTTTCTGGTCCGATATTGCTGTTGATATTGATTTAGCTGGGTTGTCTTCTTTAGATTTCGACCGACCAAAGCGCGCACTGATGGTTTATTTAGACAGCTGGGCTGGTCGAAGCACGGGAAGTAATAAGAATGGCATCTGTCGGTTACCGTCTTCTTAGTTTTTCGAAAAAAGGACGGCAATACACACACATGTACAATATTATAAACCAAGAAACCCGGTAGTGCCAATCGACGTAACAAGGCACGTAAACTAACAGAAATCATAATATTATTTCGTTATTATCATCGATTTATACTAAAAACATACATAAAAGTATCTATTTATGCTTTTATTAAATTATGCAATTTTTTATTTGACTAGTTTTAAGCTAAGCATAAATTTATATTCCAATAAATGATTTAATTTATTTCTTCTACTGTGAGACATGGGAGTTGATCAGCTAGTCTTCTCCATAGTAAGATTGCACCCTCACGCAAGTATAAATATATTAATGAATTTGGTAAAATTTGTGTGTGCGCACTATGTCGGGAAATCGTGTGCGCGCACGCACACGCGCACAGCTTAGAGGATACGTAGTCAATATGATTAAATACATGTAAAAATGTATTTACCTACTTTTCTTAACGAAAATATATTTGTTGTGAAATTTTAAAATATAGTGGTATTTTTATTCGATCCTGCACCTTTTCCTATCCGGGGAAACGCATTAACCATTTTCGCTTTATCAACCGATTATGTTTTCGACAAATTTTGAACATATATTCTATGGTCTTTTATAATCGATACATCTATTATTATTCCTCGGATACGAAAAGGTCCAGGTTTGAATCCTGGTAGAAACAAAATATTTTTTCGATAAATAGATTTTTTGTACATATCTTTCTAATTGAATAATTTAATTTGTATTGAAAATATACTAGTTTTTACTGGACATGTTTATTTTTGTATGCTTTTAATTTTAAATAAATCTATTTATATGAAAGACTCATCTTTATGTGTATCTATTATGAAGATATATATTTATTTAATATTTTTATTCATATGACGTCATATGTTAGACATTAGATTATTTTTCTAGTCTTTTCGTCTTTTAAAATAAACGTCAAGTTCAAATCTCCGTTATTTCATTGGATGTATGTAATCAAAAAAATCTCGAGGAAAAAGTCGCGAAAAATACGATGTTTTTAGATTATTCAAATATCCGCCAGTTTATTGGTTAATTTTTTTATAAAAATACTCGCGTGAGAACGGCCTCCCACGACATTTCTACCTTCGAAAATTTATATTACCGCGGCATCCAAAAAAACATCTGTATCAAAATTAACATTTCTAAGATGTTTGTCTGCAGCGAGCCACGAGCAAATATTACAAGACGCGTCAGAAAAATGTGCACAACAATTGACTGACGGATGCGGGATTCACCGAGATAACAAATAGTATGAAAGCTAAAAATGAATATGGAAAAACGAGAAATGGCGTTATCCTCCATAACACATAACTCGATGAGATAAAATCATTCATCTACCTGGGACAATCCATTACTTTCAAGGACATGAAAGTGAACAGACGCATAATATTGGAATGCAACAACAACTTAAAACAACAGTTTTAGAACACATACCTCCTGGATACATACCCCCCGGACACAAACCTCCTATAAAAACTCCCCTGAACATTAACCCCCGTGCAAACAATCTCCTGACAATTAACTATCATATATATTACGCTTTGTATTTTTTTCTGTATATGTTTCAAGTCGATTCTTTTAATTTATGTAACATAAATAATGGATAATATCAAAAAAAGTTGAGTTTCGAATCTCGGGTTAATTTTAACGATTTAAAATTCTGGAACTCAATATAGCGAAAAATCATGGGATTTCCTGGAATTTATTCCCGTGTTATCTCGACACAGAATCCCAACTTACGATGTACGGACACCTCGAATGTCGATACAGATTGACAAAGTAATTGGCTCACTGACCAACGGGCTGGTTTCAGTAGGTTATGTAATTCAATTTAAGTATCTGCTTATAGATGAGATTTTGATGTCAGTCAGCTGAGCAGACGGACATTGTAATGTCTACGCAATTTTAGTTTTCAACAAAAATGTATTCCAAAAAAATTATTTCTCATTAAATTTGTATAATATTATTGTTGTCAATTAATCTTTTCATCATTATCACCAACATAGTTAGCAGTTTTCTATCGCTTGCTGGATGAAGGCCTCCCCAATTGTCCCCCACTTATCCTTCTTCGTTGTTATTCACTGCCGTGTAGATATAATAGTCAATGCTCCAAGAAAATGAAATGGCAACAGGCAAGCAACATCGCTCAAACGACGGACAACGGTTGAACAAACGCAATCATCCCATTATATGCGAGGAGACCGACCGGTGTATATGTATTTAGAGCGTAATATTTTACTACAAAATATTTTATACGAGATGACATCAACGAGGCGATACACAACAAACCTACTATGGTTAGAAAATATTTTACTAGTACGTAATGCTTGTTTGTAATAATTTATTTTATATTTTATTTCTAAATTGTTTTGTTATCCTAAATATTTTTTACATATGCATAAGAACATTTCGTTGTAACGTTAAAAGATTTTTCACACTGAGAATATCAAATTTGAATCACAAAGAAACAAAATTAAATACTAATCAAATGTATTAATTATAAAGATATACATATAAAATCAATTTTATCGAAAAATATTGTTGCTGCACTACCGGGATTTGAACCGGGATCTCTTTTCCAATCGGGGAAGCTTCATTACCAACTATGCTACAGCGACAGTATTTTTGACGACAAAATTATTAATTTATAAATTATTCATTATTCATTTGAAAAAAGTGCACCAAGGTTCGAAAATTAGTCGTCAAAAATACTGTCGCTGTAGTATAGTTGGTAATTCACCTTTCCCGGATTGAAAAAAAGATCCAGGTTTAAATCCCAATAGCGCAACAACAATATTTTTCGATAAAATTGATTTTATATGTATATTTTTCTAATTAATACATTTAATTAGTATTTAAAATATCACAGACCAATGTTCTGAATAATTACAACTTCACAATAAGAATGTGTTCTTTTTAATAATTAATAAACAAAATTACGTAATGAAGCTAAAATAAGGTAATTTAATGAATACAGGAATTTAAATATAGGAATGTGAAGTATTTTTACCGATATTTAACATTTTGTATATACAATTTTAATATTTGGATGCTTAAAATAATATTACATAAGCTATATTTAAATCCATGTTTAACTTCACAAAAACATTTTAACTTCTAAAGGTTTAAAGTAATAACAATTCATACATTCAATATTAAGCCACGTACGGTGGTTTTTAGCTAGGGTCCATTTTGTAGTCAAGACACAAACCGCTTTACTGTATTTCTATGTCCTAGCGCTGAAACTATAGATTACTTATATATCTAATTAAGTATTTGTTTGCGTTAATTAGTTATATTAGATTGTATGTACTATAGTAGTCCACTTGTATATTGTCAACTTTGGAAAATAGGTTTTACAGAAACATTGGCCGCAGTCACGCAGCAGTCAATATTGGTCAACCTAGCAATAAGTAATTGTTTCTGCTAGTATTAAATAATTCATAAAGTTTGACCGTACATACGTACCAAACATCTTGTTAAATCTTAGTTTTTAACGTTTTACCTATAATGATAACGATATCTCTTGAAATACTGATTCATTATTCAATGTCGGTTTTTTTCTGGTACTGTAATCACTAGTAATCTAAAAAATGTGGTAACGAGTGAATATTATGTTGTAGGCCTACAATACATATAGTTTCAACAAGACGGTGCACCTAATACATGATCCGAGCTACGCTTGAAATATGACAGAAATTTTTCCCAGCCAAAAAATGTCAAAAAGTGGTGACATCAACTGGCCACCTCGATTACTTGATTTAACAGCTCCCGAATATTTTCTGTAAAGATACTTGAAAGAAATAGTCTACGCCAATGAGCCATCAACATTCCGATGCTATCAGACAATATTCGAAATGAAATTGCTGAAATAACACGCGAAGTGTGCGAGAATGTTACGAATAATATAGCCAATTTCATATTTTATACACAATTCTAATAAACCAAATAATTGATAAAAGAAAATAAAATTTAAAAATTGTGTTTTATTTTATAGTTATTTAAAAACAACATCGGCTTGGAACATAATATTCACCCTGTATGAGAAAAAATGGGGACAATAATAAAAATGAATGGAAAATCTCTTAGAAAAGTAATGTCATTCAGCTGAATATGAAATTATTATCTATTATTATCATAATAATGTTATCATTAAAATATTCTCGCGTTTTCTCAACGTTTTCTGTTAATAAATAATTATGACATAGGTGCATTATTATTTAATTTCTTGCTAATAGTAAGTATCCACATGAGAGATTTATCTAACGTTTATTGATAATAATTATTATCGTCACGAATGTCTTATTATATGTTTATTGTATGACAAAATTCTAAATCTTAAAAAAGTCTTATATTTTTAATAATTATCTAACTAGAAAATAACGTATGTCAACTTAAATGATGAAATAACCGAATGGAAGCTTGACACAGGGTCTTGAAGTAGCGGTGGGTGTTCCGAGGAAGGGGCGAATTTTTTTTATCTTATACAATAATACGCAATAATTATTAAAGCAATCCAATGTTACTTAATATACATATATTATGTAATAATACGCAATATACCGCAAAATACTTATACCGAGCAAACGAAAGAATATATAACACTGAGTTCTTTTTAATAAATAATGATAGAAAGTAATAAATATTAGAAACTGCACAATTATAGTAAAGGGAAAAAAATTTACACGTGTGAAGTATGAATAATAATCGTTCACAAAAATTCTGCGTTCAGCATCTAAGAACATCTGGAAATAATACATATTAAAATTTGGCGTTTTTTAGCATTGTTAGACAATGGACAAAAAACTGTTAGGTATCATTTATGCAGCCGAAATAAATGTATTTTACAAAAAATTTCAAAAAAAAACTTTGGGACATTAGTTTTGTAACAGATTCACTTAACTTATATATTATTATTTATTTATTTTATTTTTTTCGATTTTCGAAAGATAATAAATAAAAATATGAACTTTAACCACAAAGATAATATTGCTAATTTTAAAAGTATAACTTATATATTACATAAAATTATAAAAATTACAAAATAATAATACATTTAAACCATCTACGAAAATTGCAGTTTTTCTTAATTTAACAAGGGGCATGCCAGCCTAAATCAAATTTAACGAGGGCCTCACGCGAGTCCCTCCGAGCCCCCTTCAGCCCACCCCTGCCATGAAGTAAACATTCAGTTAAATTTCAGTGTAGAACGCTTTCATCAAATTGTTGGATCATCAATGGTACGATAGACTGCCTCCAGATTGTTAATCTGCTCGACTTTCACGCACCATTGAGGTCATTCATTGTTCTATTACAGTGGTAATGTCAGAACTCATGAATTAGCTAACTCCGCAGTCTCCAGAATGCATTCTTTGGTAGTCAACATTTTGGCAGTTAATTTAAATCTTTATAGGACTACATGGTGACGGATAAATTGCTTTACTTCACATTTTATATTAATTTTTAATTTTGATTATAAAAAAACATGCTGACATTGTGTAATTTTTTTCTTTGATTATTGCACTTCTAATGAAATTTTCAGTTATTTTATAAATTATGTTAATGCGTGAATAGGGGAATATAATAATAATAAATTATAATACCTTTACTTACACTCAGAGATCAAAATCTCATTGAGAGATCATCGTGGGCACGGGCTTTTAAACCAAAAGTTAGTGCGATGTAATTAATATTTGATGACTCATTAAAAGATTTCAAAAGGGCGATAAATTAACATTTTATGAATTTTGATTTTGGGAATATAACGGATGACCTCGATATATTGTACCACCATTTTTGCATTTATTGTTCTGTATATCAAATTTTACGATTTTCCCTAGTCATTAAAGTGTGATATAATAAATCTCTACGGATGGTATCTACTATTAAGATACCACCCGTCTGCAACATAACCTTGAAATAGAGTTCACTGTATAGGTACAGCATGGGCCAAAAATTATGGGAATTAAATTTATCATTAATACAAATTAAATGTATAAATTAGAAAGATGTACATATAAATGAGATAATAAATCAATTTATCGAATAAATATTTTTGTTGCTACCGGGATTCGAACCTGAAAATTTGTCATCAACTTACTATGTTGGTGTAGCATAATCGGTTAATACATTACCCGAACAGGAAAAGATCTAGGTTCGAATCCCGGTAGCGATAAAAATATTTTTTCGATAAGTTAATTTTATATGTATATCTTACTAATTTATACATATAATTTGAATTAAATATATTTCAGACATATGTTCTGAAAAATTGCAACTTTACAATAAGAATGTGTAAAAAAAAAAATAACTAAATTTATCACACTAATTTATTTATTTTTTGAAAAAGTAGTAGATTTTTAGATACATTGGTATACAGATGTATATGTTAAAATGTTTTAATTAATTTTTAATTAAACTAGTCCCACAAAACATCTTTCTAGATGTTTGCCTGCAGGTACATTCATATCAATTTTATTACATTTAATAATAAAAACTAACCAGTGGTGCAGTTTAACAATTCATTTCATGTTCAGTATTTCTTTTAACGTTCAAGAGTAGCGCCGTACGTAAAATCCGGACCATGAAAAAGGAAAGTGCGAGTCAACTGGAGGTGAAACTTGACGTCCAACCCAGGATCGAGATCAAGGTAGGCCAGATCCATCTGCCAATATTCCTTTCTTGTTCGAATCCGAATTGCGTCAACTAACCATTAATTTTAATCGATACAGTCCACGGGATCTTATCCCACAACTAAATAGAAAATATATCAATGTCGGTGAACAAATTATTGTAAGCTCGGCACATTCGCACTATAGGACAGTGTATCATTAAAAATATTAGTCAAGTCTGTTGACTATTTTTCACACCATTTTCTAAATGTAACTTCTTCGCCAGCCTCTATGTAAAACTCTAATACATTTAAAATTCATTCATTGAGACTAAAATCGATTGCAGCGGATAACGCATTTACGCCTTCATTACTATACTTCTATTTGTCTGGAATTAGAATAAGGATCATGGAATACGACCCCCTAATTTTGTGCTAGAGTACCATTGATACGTAATTTAAAGTTGTGTAAAAATACGTGGCTAATTGCAATATTTTTTCTATCTATTATAAATCACTGGTATCGAAACTTTTACGAGTATATTTAAACATCGACACCTTAGAATAACAAGCTTCCAACTAACATTTCGGGCTAATTTGAGTTAGTGCATGAAATAGGTTCAAAATGCATTATTCTTTATTTCTTCCATATATTTCTACCATACTCTATTTAACGGACATTAAAGGAAATAGCAAGAGCTGAAAGTTCCAACTGCATCAGTTATTTATTTCAATTTATGTATCGTTATTGTTAATTTACAATGTTTTTTTTTATTTTTGTTTCCCTCATCTTACAGTGGTGATTGATAATACTGAAAAAAAGTTAAGACCTTAAAAGTGATCATATTTGCATACTCAAAATAAAATATTGAAATTCAATCAACACTTTTGAACTCATTATCTCAAAACAGTGTCAGTGTCAGGTGGAACCTTATTATGCTGAAGGGTCGATATGTATAATCATTTCCTTATTACCGCCCGGTTGTGTTACAAAATAAAACAAACATGCATTGATTGTTATCCATATCCCATTATTTGAAGGTTATCACGTCAAACACGATAAACTAATTATATTGATATTGGTTAACTTTTTAATAAATAAATAACGGTTAGAAAAATTATTATTTTTCGAATTATTTCCCATCGCGTGTAATCGGTTGTATTTAGTTAACACAAAATAACATTTAAACAATGTGTAACTAGTCTATGAGTTTGCTCATAACTCTAAATTAATCTCGTAATGCTATTTTATTTATATCTAACTTCAATATATAATAATATAATTTAATACTCTACATAAAAAAAATTATAATCAACATTTTCATATTTATCATGTGTACCGTAATACCAACTATTGGATCTTCCAAATAACAAAAAAAAATATCGACGACACGATATTTTTTGGCCAACTCAGTATAAACACCTAATTAAACATCAAATGTCTAACCCTATCATTTGTAAAAAAATATTTTCCGAATGAATCATTTTTTTATGAATACAATAATTATTGTACATTTTCATGTACCTAATTAGTAGATATAGTTACATTTTTATTATCAAAGAATTTGATGTATTACACACCTTACTCACA
The DNA here is from genome assembly GCA_031772225.1 of Eubasilissa splendida. Classification (NCBI taxonomy): domain Eukaryota; kingdom Metazoa; phylum Arthropoda; class Insecta; order Trichoptera; family Phryganeidae; genus Eubasilissa; species Eubasilissa splendida. The sequence continues at coordinate 21,354,220 of CM062856.1, forward strand.
ATTCCGGAAACAAAATTTGCGCATATTTTCCCAGAGCAATTTTTGACTTTAAACATATTTAAAATTGACAATTAAAAATTTGATATTCGTTCCAAATTTAATAATACACTTCCCTATATTATTTTTAATACAGAAATAAAAATGTAAATCTGAAAGCAAGGCGAAATATGAAATTATTGTATATAATATAGAACATTAACAGAATGCCAGAATAAACAGATTTATGAAATGTTACATTAAGAATTTGGTCTACAATCCGTTTACAAATGTTCACTCCACATCGCGGAATCACAATTTTGCGACTCATACCAACAATCTAGTAATGAGCTAAACCGTTATTGTTACTGTGATTATGTGATTACTATTCGATTATAAAGATGATTTAATTGTTGGAGTTTTAGTTTCTGGTGTACGGTTGATTTCTCGCCGAACTAGGCACAATCAGTTATCAATCATCATCAAGTACAAATCTCATCATTACATTCACAATCACGATTAAAATGACAGTTTAGTTCGTCATTATACAGAGCTTCAAAGTGAATAAAAATTGTACAATCATAACATTGATATCAATTACATATAAAATATATTAGGAGAACACATTCTTATTGTGAAGTTGTAATTATTCAGAACATAGGTCTGTGATATTTTAAATGATATTTATCAGATTACTCAAAGATATTTGAGATTCCGTAAAAATAAGGTAGATGGCTCTTTCAAATAATGGAACGATTAAATGTATTAATATCAAAAAAGGTAACAAATAGGTTCGAAAATTTGTCGCTAAAAATATCGTCGCTGTAGCATAGTAGGATAATGCACCTTTCCCGGTTTGGAAAGGGATCCAGGTTCAAATCCCGGTGGCGCAACAACAATATTTTTCGAAAAAATTGATTTTATATGTATATCTTTCTAATATATTTAATTCATATATAAAATATATGTTGAAAATGTAAGTACAAAATTAAATGATATGTATAATTTTAAAATAAAGCAAAATAATTTTAAAAAAACATTAAATGTATGTAGATAGAATTATATAAACTTTGATATGTTACCAACGTATTTATATGTACATTAAAAGAAATTAAATGAATCATTTAGAAAGATTTGCAGAAAAACCTGTCTATATAAAAAATACATAGTCACCTCCGAGACTTGAATCCGATGGTAACCATATTTTATCTCTTGCCGAGCGAACCTTGTATGAGACTTTATATGTGTTCCTTCTATTTTAGTGAGATATCTATTAGTGTAATTAGTAACTCAGTCTCCTGACAAGAGAATGTTCCGTGTTCAAGTCCTGGTGATCAGTCTAGCGGATTTTAGGTCATGTTTTTTACATGTTCTTTATTTTCACTTTTACCTTTACCGGAATCGATACCGGATGGTTCCAAAACCTTTACAAAACCACAAAAACTTTGGAGGTACCGAGTATTAATTCCAATACCTCTCACATGTAAATCCAGTATTTTACCATATTATCTACTCTCCTAGCAGACTGTGGTGTAAAATTGAAATATAAATTTATAATTAATATTTTTTTGGGTGCATCGATTTATGAATTCTATTATTTGTTATTTAAACATTCTTAACATCACATTTTAAATAAGATCACATTATTATTGTGAAGTTACAGTTTTTCAAAACATAGTTCTGTGATATTTGAATAAAAATTTAATTTAAAGTAGATTGCTTTCAAATAATGGAACAACAGATGTATCAATTTGAAAGTGCAACATATAAGTTCAAAAATTCGTCGTTAACTTATTATGTTGACTTGGTGTAATCGGTCAGCGCACTTCCCGGATAGGAAGGGTTCCAGGTTCGAGTCCTAGTGGCAATAAAAATATATTTTCGATAAATTGATTTTTATCTTTCTAATTGATATATTTAATTTGTATTCATACATCTAATTTTTATACTAATATTTAAAAATAGTTATCTCCGTTGAAATTTGTTAAGTAGGGAGATAATTATTTTAAATTTATTTATTTAACTAAATTTACGAATATTATTTTCGAACCACGAATCTTCTGTACAGGAATGATGTGATACGTGATTTATATATTTATGTATTGTGATGTCCTTGAGATTGTATAGTTGTGTGTGTGAGTGTGTGTGTGTGAATGCCGCACCGCCGGGGCGTGTGTGTGGGGTTATAATGAGCGACGCGCGACAGGCGCGCGTTCTCTGTCTGCGTGTCCATTAACTTTATCGTTTAACTTGCACTAGTGATATACCTTGTAACTAAATTGTATCTTACTGTAATAAACGTGTGATTGAAACAAAGAGTATTTCTTGGACCTTCAAATTACGAGGCATACACTGAAGACCTACTTGAGAGACAAGTACGTGACATATATAATATACTTTGATCGATTTTTCCATAAGTTAATTCAGTCAGTTTAAATTAGTCAGTCAAACCTTAACAAAACTCCAGGGTGCATTATTTGAAGTATATTTGGAATGATTTCTAGTACGTTGAGTCTCAACTTGATTGGGTAATATCTGATGCATATGTGTGCAATATGCACGAGCCCATCGATTGCGTTGGAGATGTTGCAATTAATTATAATATACACTCGAAGTACTCTTTTAAAGTCATTGAATTAATGTGAAGAAGTCTTGTAATGTTGATTAAGATACGCCTTAAGTATATATATATATATACACCATCTGCCACGTTTTTCAGTTCTCAAAAAGGCTGACATTATCTTTCTTCAGATTTTTTTGCCATATCACACCAGTACTGATGGGATGTTCCCCTTGTAACCGTCTGAGATTAAGAATGAAAGTTTTAAAATATTTTCGCTTCGAAATAATTTTACAGAGATAAAATTTTGTAGACAAATGTCGGCTTTGTAGTCCCCGTGTATACACCATGTCTCAGACTCGCTCTTCACTTCACGCTCGTTAAATATCAATCATTGTCGTTGTCGTTGGTCAGTTGGGTGATTTTTAATCTCCCTATCAGAAGTTAAAACAAAATAAATATTTGTAATGGGTTAGTCCATAAGTTCATGCGCATTTGCATTATGCGCATGTTTCACAATTTCGTTAAAAAGTACACTTGTAAACAAGTTATATCCGATTTGTCTCGATTTGTCCAATCAAGTGGTCAGTTTGTCGTTGGTTTATGTGATGATCGAACATAAAAGAGCTCAGTGAAAATGAAGATCTAGGTTCGAATTCCGGTAGCGCAAAAACAATATTTTTCGACAAAATTGATTTTATATGTATATATTTATTAACTTAACAATATTAACTTTGTGGTTAAAATTAATATTTATTTATTTATTATCTTTGTTTTATTAACCACTTAATTGAGTTTGATGTATTTAAACTCAATTAAGTGGTTAATAAAACAAAGATAATAAATAAATAAATAAAAAACATTAATCATAAAATAATTAAATATTAAACAAATCTATGAAACTATTACTATTATATTGATTTATTCTAGCGACAGACTCGTTCGTCAATGGCCGACTGTATAGTGCCATGAGTAAAAAATCAACCTGTAACATACGCCCGTCTATGAATTTATAATTTTGCAAGTGAAACTCGTTAAATTTTTTAAAATGAAATCATATTTTTTGAATACGTAATGCGAAATTCTTCAGCTGAAAGCCAGGCGCGTGGACACTGGACACCTGTGGTCTGATAGTTAAGTATGAACAGAGTTGAAAAATATGCGTGTTTTCGAAAATGGACATGCGAATGAAAGCGGGTCATCGTAGAAAATGCAGGTGGCGCTGGAAAAATTCTGGTGGCCAGGAAAACATAACAGTAAATAGTGACACCTCACACAACAGCGAAACAAAAACAAAAAAATTTCCTTTTTTTTCATTCAAAGTTGACTGATAAATTATTGCGCATATACAGACCTGTATCTGATAAACAATGATTATGAATATAATATTAGAATTGAAACAAGAATAATCTTTCGTATTAGATAAGCAGTAATTCATTATGACAAATATTTCTAAAAAATGCAAATGTGTTACACAAAATGCCGCAATTATTTGTGAGAATTTATTATTTTTTTTAATGACGCAAATTACTTGTTTGACGAGATTATGCGACAGGAGGTGAGAATGCACCTCCCAGGTGAGTACTGGCATTGCGTAACGATTGCCATCCCACGCCGAGTCACAGATAATATTATAATCCGGTGAACGACTTACTTCGATTCGCATCTCTTGAATATTAAATTTATCGCGATGCCCCCGACACGCTGAACGAAATAACAAACTCAGGACCGGCTATGTAAACTAGTAATAAATTTTGGCAATGGTAAATTTTTACTATAGTTACTTTTTACTGTCGCCCATAGTAAAAAAAACGTCTGCGGGTTCACCAATTCTCACTTCTCAATCTCCATATTTATCAAATTTTTGAAAGGTGTATTACATGTCTTCCATTAATATCTTTATGAGATATCTGATATTTATAAAATCTTTTATTTCAAAAAAAAATTTATTAACATATCACGAGACCCGGGATCCCGGAAATGATCCAGAGTCGCGAATCGAGTCCCGAGAATATAAAAACTCTAGTCTTAATACATCTTCATTAATAATGTGATCAACCCTGGCCCCACCAGAGCCTTATACTGATAAGGTAATGTTTTTAATATTTTCTCCTCCATCGCACTAATAACAGCATCGGTTCATAAAAATACACAAAATACTTCTTATCAGAACACCGTAATCCAAACATAGAAATAACATTGCTCACTAGACGAGCGTCTTACCGCTAAACCAAACAAGCACGTCTTTAATGGCACGTGATTCTAATACAAAATTTACAACATGTAATGTTGGTGCTTTCTCAGCGCCTACGTTAGTAGTGATAGAAACAAAAAGATTCGACATATTCCACGAAACTGCACTTTAAAACATAAATGTTTGTAAGTTGTTCCTGGACTGGGTATAATTTTACAATTACTTTCTTGAATATGCATTCGGCTTTATGGCCAACATTTCGGGAATAAAAGATGCACCCGACGTATCTCGAGAGTTATCGTCACCGTATAAGAATGCCAAATGGATGACGTCGGCCGGTTACGTTTTGTGGAAATGCTTAGCATAAGGGCGCAGTAAAATAAACAGTTTTAATCGTGGAGATTTTTTTTTTTACACGGTTAGTTTGACAGTTGGGCGGGACATATCAGATAATATTTAATTTATTTTATATTCACGTTAATTCATACGCGTTCAAAATATGAGTCGATAATGTGTAAACTGCATGTGCAACCATGTCAGAGATGCCAATGAGCATTTTAAAACAATCGTAGTGATATTTTAAAACAATCTTAGTCATACTATTTTTTATTAGATGATTATGGCTCGAAGTAAAGATCTAAACTAGTAATGGGTCTATTTTTTAATATTTAATACGTAGACTTGATGTAACATTTTGCGAAAATCTCATATAATATTTTTTTCCGTAACGGTACAGCATTTGTACATATTACTTGAACATTTTCAACTAATAAGTTTCAGGGTGTTAAAATTATCTGACTTTCTTTGATGTCGGTCACAATCTTTGAAGGACAGTACGTAGATTTTTAAATGAATACAAGAATTAATTGGAATTAGTTGGAGTAGTGAGAACATAGCAGTACGGCATATTTTAAAAACAATTAACGTATTGAGTTGAAATAAGGTTACTACCGCCTACATTTCTATACCAAATAGTACAGTTCATGAACCTATTATTTAATGTAGAAAATATAATTTATTCATTTTAAAAAAAGGAAAAAGGTCTACCGTAGATTTTTTTGAAACAACCGAAAATATTTATTTTATTTTTATTAATATTAAAAATATAATCAGTGGATATATATATTTTAACATTTTTATCTTCTCTATGAGAGTAAGACTCGTGTATAGAAAAGGAGTCTTTGTAGATTTTTTTTTTTTACTTCAGTTACAAATTTATGACAGTCCGTAATTTTTCTAATTGTGATGGGAAGATTGTTAAAAAGTTAGATGCCTTGATAAATATATTGATTTTGAGTTGTAGTATATTTTAGTTTTGGGATATCAATTTGATCTCTATATCTTGTAGATTGGAATTCGCTTCTAAAATTTAATTGATTTTTAATTTTGAAAATTAGAATTATTGAGGTCTACTATTTTTCGTACTTTAAAATCTGTGAAAAGTTGTATACTTGGATATTCTTTTTTTTTAGAATAATTTTTTGAGTGATTTCTAATTGTAACATTGAAGTTTTATATGCACCTCTCCTTCCAATAATACTGTATTGCAAATGTGACTGTACAAACGCGTAATATATTATTTTCAGATATGTAAGTTATAAGATGTTTCTGAGTCTAAAAAATATGTAGGCAGTTTTCCTTATTTTGTTATATGTAAGGCGTCATTTTTTAAGTTAGTGTTTTAAATTCTATTTATAATATGTAAGTGTACCTACTTACTGTGTTTTTTTTAAATAACACAAATTATTTTTAAATATGAAGCGGTTTCCCTAGATTAGGCCTAACATAAATGGGAAATTGTAATATTAATATTATTATTGTGAAAAAATTATACGTACTAAAAAATCTAAACTAAACCAATGAACACAAACAAATAACTAATCAAACATATTCTTGAAATGATTTAAATATATATTAAATACGATCAATATCCAATTAAAAATATTCTTATAATTATTTGAATGTGTAATGTACCGTTCCGGCGGTGACACGTGTCTGCCGTGTGACGACGCCTGGCTTCAGATTATATTATATGAACCGTCGTCGTTGTACTTTGTGTTTTATCTCGCTGGCAATACACCATGTACATGTACACTACTACTACTATCGTTTATAGTGTAATATAATTATGGATATTATCGTATTTTAATACAAAATTAATTAATTAACTGAAAAAATATACAGAAAAAAACTTTTTATCGAAAAAAATATATGGATAATATTGAGATTATTTTTTAGTAATTATTTAAGCGAATAAGTACGTTATTTAGTCGTATAATTGTATAATATAAATATAAATATATGTACGTATGCATGTATAAATAGTATATGTTCATACATCTTCTTTACTTTACTGGACGCAGGTACACTCCATCCATCTCGGTCTTCAAATATATTATTTTGACTAAACTAAACTTTCAGCCAGTTAAACAATTTTAACATTACTCAAAATAATTCCGATTATATCATCATTCAGAAGTTTTTACTAATACAAGAAGCAATAAATTTAAATTGTCCATTCTTCCTAGAAAAACAACTTGATTCAGAAAAATAATAGAATAAAATAGTCCGTGCCTAATTTGAAATTCTGAGATCTATGTATTTTCATTTACGGATATTGTATTTTTTCAGGCCTTCTGCGATAAACCTTCAACTGCCGATATTTTTTCATGCGAAGATTAAAAAATATATCTATATTTAAAAAAAAATACTAATCATTTCAAATCAATGTTCGTAACATGTAAGCTATTGGAACTTCGTCTTGAATTAACATAAATATCGGGGAATCTAAATAGATTTTTTTTAAAAACAACTTTTACGAATATTATCTTTAGCACAATTTCTCAAATGCGATGTACTATCCACAATGTATAAACGAACAAGCTCACTAATGTATAAAAAAAAATGCGTTAAGCTTGTGCATATTTTTTGCGAAATTAATAAAAAAAATATGTTTAAATGTCAAGGAATAAAAAATATTTATTTAAGTCTTGAAAGGAAACGCCAAAAACCTCTATCTTTTGACTTTAAAATATCGCGCATTACAATAATCAGAAACACTAAATCTTAATCGTGTTAATTTATGATATACGAGGCGCGTTTTTTAAGTAAGTACTGTTTTTTTTTTAAAGAAACTACATCATTTTTACAATAGTTTTCTTTCTTCGAACGTTACACATATTACACCTAATTTTCAACTTTGTCACCACCATTATTGAGGCACTTGTCATAACGGGGCACCAATTTTTGTATACCTTCGTCATAGAACGACGCCGTCTGGGATGAAAACCATGTCATCAAAACGCAAGTCAAAAAGATGGAAATCACTCAGCGCCAAATCAGGACAAAACAGGACACACTTGGTGATGAATGTCAGCTGGTTTCATGTTTCGTGCATTCAATAATCGAATCACGGACCGTATCTCACAGTCGACGGGCTGATCTATTGTCTTGAACATTTCAACCACTCACTACATAATGACCACACTATATGAATGTCTCTAAAGTTGCACGCGGTGAACCAACAGATAAAAGAAACCATTTCGCATGCACAGTATCAAAACTGCAACGCTACAGCGGGAATATCCAGCAACGATACTTACTTAAAAAACGCGCGTCGTACAATACTTCTCCCTTTGACCGATCAAAACGAAATTTCGTAATCAATCTTTATAATTTTTTTTTTTTTTAGGAGAACACATTCTTATTGTGAAGTTGTAATTATTCAGAACATAGGTCTGTGATATTTTAAATATGAATTAAATATATTAATTATAAAGATATACATATAAAATCAATTTTATCGAAAAATATTTGGTTGTTGCTGCACGGTGATTCGAGAACCTGGATCTCTTCCCATAACCGGGAGAGGGGGCTTTATCAAACGATTCATACAGCGACATATTTTTAGCTGAGAATGAGTTTTCGGACCTTTTATGTTACCTTTTTTGAATATCAATACGAATTTAAATCGTTCTCCTAATTAAAAAAAAAATCATTTGACAGAGCCATCTACTGTCTTCCTAATGTTCATATAATGTGTCCTAAATTTAATAAAAATGGAATTCATAATTCTGGTCGTCTACTGATGTACAGATTTCACTCAAAGGTATTTAGCTGAATTCTTGTAATAATATAAGGTATGATGGCTCTGTCAAATGATTTTTTTTTTATTTAGGAGAACGATTGCAAGTATTGATATCAAAATAGGTGAACATATGTCAGGTCGACGATAAAAATTGTCGCTAAAACTAGAATGTCGCTGTAGCTTATTTGGATTAAAGCCCTCTCCCACGGTTAGGAGAGATCCAGGTTCGAATCCCGGTGGCGCATACAACAATATTTTTTCGATAATTGATTTTATATGTTATTCTTTATAATTAATATATTTAATTCATAGTTTTCATTGCTTACATTCGCTAAAACAAAACATAGCCCCACCTCATCTACAATATCATTTCAGCATCGCAGTACCTTTCTTCGAAACGACATCGACATTCGACGATTGAAACGACATCGGCCTGGAACATATTATTCACCTGATTTCAATTGATTTTTGGCATTATTCTATGTCTTACCCCATCTCAATTATACATTTACAAGAGCGATATTCAAACATGCTATATATTCTGCTTCCTTCAGCAATTAGTAGCATAGTGTAGCTAGATGTGATACCTCCCACATATTAATTTAGAACTAATTCGTTCCATACTCAATCTTACCAAACTCAGTCTCACCAAATCCAAATTTATGTCTGTTTCATTTGAAGCCAATATCCACTCAATATCTTCATACGTTTTTTTTTATATACGTACGATTTGTTTTTTTAGTAGTTTATACTTATTTATTGCATAAATTACATTAATTATGACGCATTCCTTGCCCACATGACCAGACCAAGGTCCGTGTCGTAAAAAATATTTTACACTTACATTGATTGCGTCCTTAGTCGGCGCTCCAATAATTAATCAACTTACTTCTGAACAAAATAAGAAAAAAATTGTTATTTATTATGTAAATAAATGCCAAAATACTAAAAATATTATGGTGTTATTTTTTTCAATTAAGGAAAACAATAAATTATTGTAATTAGTCAATATTGTTTACCTTGAAGAAAAATACAAACTGTTTCAATTTGTGAATTAATTACATAAAATACCACACAAAATATCAACAAATGTCAAAATGACCACTGTGTAACCTTTAAAATGGTTTAAATCTTTTAAATATATATCAATTACAATCTTACCGGAATTCTTTTATTACTTTCACGATTAAATAACAAAATAACGCTTGAGCAAACGCATTATTTATATACGATTGAATGTAAAATGAACAAATTTGAAGCGAATGTAAATCTGCTCATACCATAGATGACAGAATTAAGATAGAGTCGCAGATATTGTTTGGACATGTATGACTGATACAATGGTTAAAAAATATTATGATGAGAGTTTTGAAGCCTGCACGGAGGACCTGACCTAAGAAAACCTGATACTATCAAGTAATCAGATGTTGTAGAACTGGCCTGTTAGACTATTTAGCAACCAACAAGCTTACACGATATATGTCCAGATATAAGAGTGTGGTGATCTATTCTCTCTTTCTTTTTCCTGTGAGAAAACAGTGTAATGATAAAACAGTTAAATTATATTTAATTCTATTATAATTCACGTTCAGTTAATTTTCTGGAACTTGACTCCCAATTGTCATTATCATCATCTTAACTTTAGACGTCCTCTATTCATTTTTTGTCTCGCAGATACCATTCAGAAGTATCCACCCTGTTCCCATAGATTATTTCTGGTTCTTGAAAAATGTCCCACCTATTGCGCTATAAGCCTTTTAATAGTGATTTTCACGTTAATCCACTCTCGAACCAACTCAGGTAACTCCTAAATATATAAATAAATGTATATTATCTGTATTTTTATTTAAAGGTAAATAAATGTATTAAAAAAGTTTAGTTTTACATGTTTTTCACGGACGACGGAATATATGAATATTATACAAACCTCAATCGAATTCTCATCGTCTGTATGTCGGTCACACTTTTAACAACGTAAACTATATATATATATATATATATATGCACGCGTATTTCGAATAAAATATTTATATAATCGTCTGGCACTTTGACATTTTACTGGATATTACTCTTTGAGCGTTTCATTTTTTCAAATAAATTAACTAAACTTTTCATATTCAACCTTAGATTCCACGTGTTCAATGATAATTTTATTCGATACCAAGAGGTGCCTACCAACTATTATGGTTATATTTGTAAATATGATTTTTTTTCCTGTCATTATTGACGGGGGTGACATAGTAATGCAATAAATTATATAAGAATTTATCAGGAGAAATTATTTAGCTGACACTCATAGCGCGGAAGATATTTTGTAGTAAGTATTTTCGTACAATAAATAGATCTTAAAAATAATCCTTAAATGGAGGTTGCAGGAAGGCGTCGACTTCTCCGGATGGATGACGTAAAGACGGACACTGTAAAGTTGCTACATGATCTAAACTGGAAGATAGTCACCGAGAACCGGAGCATGTGGAAGTAAAATATTAAGGGAGCCAAGGCTCTATATGGACTGCAGGGATATTGAAAAAAAAGAAGGTACTGAGTACATATACTAGCATATTTTAGCTCATTATGACCATTAAGGATTCTTTCAATTATGTATATACCGCTTATAAAATGAATAATTAATCATTATTCCTAATTAATTATAGAAAAAAAAGTACAAATATGGTTGTAGATTAATTATATCGTGACATGAGAACTGGATTTAAACATCAAATTAACGCAAATATTGGTTATATAATACAATGCGTAGCAATTAAATTATACATTTAAATGAATTATAGTGATAATTTACTGGAGGATGTGCTGATTTATATACGGATTGTAATTAGTGTTCCAACAACTAGGTAGTTTTAGTTATGTAGGTACTTTTCAACATTTTCGACGCCTGAAGGGTAAAGCTAGCATTCGCGACTGATGTGCGTGACCTTGTAAAAGAATCGGCAGGACAATGGCGCAAGAATTTTGACTCAAATAATGTATATTTGTATCTACAGTGTTATTCAGCGGAATGTGACGATTTCGAGCTAGTTATTATATCGGAAAAAAGGATCAAATCAAACAAAAAATCATTATTAAAGTTAATATCAAAATTAATTTCATAATTCATTTTAACGTAGAATATGCTGGCATCCTATGAAAACTAGTTACGCGTATACGTTGCATTTGAATAAAAATTAATATTATATTATTTATTCGTTTTATTTGGAAAACGTACAAAATTAAAAGTTTAATAAAATCGTATAACTATAAATCGTAAAATCTACATATAATCTACCTAAATATTCCCAAAAATTAAATATTTTTTCTTTTTTTTAAATACACTATTACAATCACTCGAAGGCAGGCAAAATTAAAGTATTCATAAAAAAATTAATAATAAAGTGTCCAAGTGTGTAAAAATAAATTACATAGGTATATACAACATCCATTAAAATTACTACACATCCAAGAGACAGGGTTATAAAATTTTGAGTTTGTATTGTAGACTGGTAGGTAGAAATGAAATATAGGAGATTATACATCACATATAGAATTGTAGAATCAAATCCAACATTATGCATGACGTGAAAACTGTGTGGTAGTATGTAAGGGATGAAATGACATATTTAAAATATGAAATAAAATACTAATACTAATTTAATGTATTAATTAGAAAGATACAGGTACATATAAAATCAATTTTATCGAAAAATATTGTTGTTCCTACCGGTATACGAACCTAGATCTCTTCCAATCGGGGGAACGTGCATTAACCGATTGTACTACAAGCACACAATACTTTGACGACAAATGTTCGAACCTATATGTTACACTTTTCAAATTAATACATCTATCGTTCCATTATTTGAAGGCTATACTTTATTTTTATGGAATCTCAAAAACCTTTGAGTAGTTCGATAGGAGACACCAGAATTAATAATTCGTTTTAATTAAATTTTGGACACATTGATACAACTTATATATTATTAAGGAGAACACATTCTTATTGTGAAGTTGTAATTATTCAGAACATAGGTCTGTGATATTTTAAATGCTAATTAAATGTATTATGGATATGATAATGGATATAAAATCATTTTTTTCGAAAAATATGGTTGTTGCTCCTTAATTAATAAAATGAAGTACACTTTCTTTAATTTTTGTATAAAATTGTAATTGTGTTGTAGACTTAGTTTATACAGAGGTAATATCCAATACATGTAACCAGTTTTTTAAAGATATAGTCCAATAATCCCAAATTGAGACTACGCTGTGCAAAGTGGTTGCAAACATATCTTAAACCCTACGGCACACCTTGGAGTACGCGTGGAATTAAAAAATGATCCTATCACATTGCGCGTTTATAAAACCGCGTTCTTAAACGTGTATGTTATGTTAAAACCGTCACATTCTACTAAGTAACCCTGTACTTGTGTATATTCTCAAACAACCATCTGTCCGGCACTGTTGAAGAGAACTACATCCTGTAATAAATTATTCATAAGTAAGTAACTTAAATATTGGTGTTTTAAAGTCAATCCATAAAGAAAGATTTATAGCTTCTCAAATGTATTTTAGATCGTGAATATCGGCGGTATTTATGTATGCATTATACCCAAGTAGGTACTATTGTTCATATTACCCAGGCAAGGTCGGACGGTTGAACCTACATCTACAGGAGCGTCACAATAATCATGATTTTTAATTTTTGACACTTTTTGACTGTAACTTGCATTGCCTTGACCTGCCTTGATGGCCGCACAATCGGCGGTGCAACTAAAAAAATTGGATCCCAATACAAAATGGAAGAGTGCGTATTGTATATAAGATACAAGAATATTATTACTATGTGGTTTATCAATTAAATAATAAGAATAAATTGGTCTATGTCCAATAATATTTAAATATTCATGGAAAATAAATTGTGGTTAAATTCGATACTGACATATATTATATTATTTCGATTTACGCCAATTTTAGATAGTCTGATCCCTTACCCAATATATTAGTGGTACTTCTCTACATATCGATGATTTTTTCATGTGATTTCACAATATATATGAAAATATTATTTTTATTTTCTTGCTGCGAAAAGTATCAATATCAAATGAACTGGAAATCTACGGAATTTAAGTACCCCCATCTAACGTGGGCACAATGCACCACATTGGCTGCGTTAGCTTAGTTATGATCCTTATCCACAGATGAGATTTATTTTTACTCTACATTGGATTTATGGCGCATTCAATGCATACGTAGCGAATCTCAGAAAGCGAAGTCTCATTGAGAGATCATCGTGAACACGGTCCATTACGACGATCATTTGCATCCATCTCGCATAACTAATACAAGCGTTGGTATGTTGCATTGTTTCGAATATAGGTTGATACCTTCAAATATTCAATCTTGTGGTGCTCGTCAAAAGTATAGGTATAATGCATTCATAAAAGTCATATCATTTTCAATTGTAAAAGGCGATTTTCTTCCTCCGAAAATACAAAACATAAACAAAATACGTATTATAATCTATGCAAACAAACATATCTTTGATATCACTTTTCTTCTATTTGTAAGTAGGCACTCCACCCTTCAAGAGTGATTTGTGCCATTTATCAAGATAAAACTTTATTTTATAGAAAAAAGTACTATAATATTATAGAATAGTAAATATTACATCACAAGTCATTACCATTGTCGTTCAAAAAAATTGCTATTATATAGATTAAATGTGGCGAGTAAAGGAAACGAAGATGACACAAGTTAACCGGGAGTTGAAAATTACCATTGACGAGATTACTGTAAAAAAACCTGTGATCCGCAATGGACAGGCAAAAAAGATATGGTCGAGGGTTTCCTCCTCGGCACCACACTCACACATTGAGGAATCTATTAAGTTCAATCTGAATAAATGTGAGGCTACTTGGCAATGCCCAATTCTCATTCTAGAAATATTTGATTTTGTTTTTTTGAAGACATTTCTTTTGGAGAACCAGAGAGTTCGGGGAATAAATCTTTGAATTATTTTAAGCCAATTAACCTTATGATTATTTGGATCCATCCATTGTGCAGTCCAGATATAATTCGTACTTTTTTTTACCATATTAAGTCTGTCGTACATCGGGATATGGAATTGATGAGGGAAAACTTCAGAAAGATGGCCTCCTTGGCCTTAATATCACTCCTCAGTAAATACTTTGGTAGTAGCTTAATCCTTAACATATTAACATCATTTGTGTGTAATTATTGGAAAGTTTTGTATTTATTTATAAATTATGTACGTTTCCTATTTTTATTTGTAATTACGGGACGATTGAGAAATAAGTATTTTAGAACGAAAATTATTGTTTGATGATGTCAGTATGTACTATACTAAAATTATACTTTATTTGGAGCTATGATGACTAATGCCAAATGATTAGCTTTTCTCGGAAATGTGAGTATGATTTGAATTATGAAACGTATTTTAGAATTTTACTCACAGAAAAGTAAATCATATTGGTAACGACATAAAAAAAATCAAATGCTTTTTATTTATACCTAATAAATCTACGAATAATATGTATAGGTTCTCGTACATAATAGTATGTACCTAAACTTGCGTATATTCTAATTGACCAAAATATTTATAAATATTTATTTATTTCATTATTCATAAAATTTTAATGACAAAATGGACAAAAAAATATAAATGTCTGCATTATTAAGGGTAAATGCCGATTTTAAATTGTCAACTCACCACTGTAGACATTTATAGGTAATTTACCTAATGTATAATGATTTTTAACATATTCAAATAATGTAATGAAAATTTTTGTAAATAAATTTTAGTTTATGTATTTAAACAAATTACCCAAAAACATCTCAGTTCTAATTTATCTTCACATGCATGAAATAATCTAATCATTACATTTTTTTGCATTTAAATAAACAAAATATAGATGTACCTGCATCTTTCACCTATTTTCCGAAACACCGGGACCAGTTCCAAGTGCAGATAAATATGCAACTCATGAAACACATATCGATGTTAATCAATTCGATATTTTTACATTGTATGTAATAGTTTTTTTGTTTGGATTAAATTAATTAATAAACTTAAAAATATGTATGTATACATAATCATTAAATAAAACCGAGTCAATCAAACCCATCGTAATGATTTAACAATGACAGCGCTTTTGGGACCAGAAAATGTTTTCTTCCATAACCGAATGAATCGTATCCGACGCAACAATAGGAGGTATTGTTACAAACGCATTATCTTCATCATATACATTTTTTACACGCAATATTTTGAATAAAGAGCCGACAGCCACATTTACATACATACATTCATAACAATGGCACCGATATTTCGCATTGCAATTAAAATAGATTTATAATTCTCTGTATTAACCTGAGAATGGGAAGGTTGCTGTTGAGAAAAGATTTTCAATAATATGCAATCGCTAATCCTGTTTCTGATTTAAATATGTAAAACAAACGAAGATTTGAAGATGATATTCGGATTCGTTTGTCTATTTTTTCACAATCCTTGATACTTGAATGTTTCCGCTTCTCTCGCGTACAATCAATAGACCTGCCTCAAATAAGGGCCTGTTTACCAAATTCTTAAAATTTAGTGTTCATTTTTTTTAAACTTGCACGCGTTAAAAAAATTTATCTGCGTATTTAGTTTAATTAGAAATTTATTTTTATTTATTATCTTTGTTTTATTAACCACTTAATTGAGTTTAAATACATCTACCGGTTTCGAAAAATACCATTTTCTTCTTCAGGATGTCATAACTAACTAAAACATATATTATTGTTTCTTTACCAGAATCTATTTTTAAAAAATCTATTTAAAAAAAAAAAAAACAATTATTTAAAAAAAAAAATTTAGTACCTAACTCAAATTGTTATTTAATACAAATTTACTCGAATAATTTTTAGGAAAAAATTTTAGAATGGGACTCGTAGTTAAACTTAGTTGGTTGTTTATAATATTTTGATGAGTTTTACACGCTTTATTTATCTCCAACGATTCCAAATTATTTAATTTGTGACCAACACCGTTTATATGCAAAATTGACAATCACAATTTTTTATCAAAACCATGACCATTTTCTATCAAATGATTAGCAAATTCTGAAAACCCACTATCGTTCAAACATCTCAAATGCTCCCTTTCTCTTATATTAAAACCTACCCATTTTGCCAATATAAAATGCAGCACAATCCTTGCAATTAAGTTTATAGACACCAGAATTGTTAAATTTGTAAATTTAAGTGGTTAATAAAACAAAGATAATAAATAAAAATATGAATTTTAACCACAAAGTTAATATTGCTAATTTTAAAAGTATAATTAGATTTTTATTATTGTACATAGAATAATGAAATATAATTCTAACACCTTGTTTATTATTTTAATTGGAAAAAACATGATAACTAATAGGAGCTTGACGAATATTTATTATGGACGATAATCCCTATAATCTGGTTTAAAATACAAAATAAATAAATGCAACACATTTTTCAAAAAACAAGCTAGTACCCATACTTTGCATACATACCATCATCTTACTTTGCAACTAACTCCGATTTTGAATGACCAATTTTCATCAAAAAGAGGTAAGTTTTAATAATCAAAAATGTACATTTACTCAAATAGATTAATACAGTGCATAAAAGCTATATGAGAAACAGCATTGAAAAAAATGGAAATTGCTGCTTTTGTAACTAACTAGTACAATCAATTCAATTATAGTATAAAATATTAAAAATTATATTTATGATAGACGCATTAACGCATCTTTTAAAATATATATTTCATGCATTAAAAAGAACGATAATTTTATATTCCTAATTTAAATTTATTTTTGTTGATTTTCTTTTGACAAGTTTATCTGTCGAAATATTCTAATTTTTATTTGACTGATATTTTTTGTTTTTTGAATAATTAATTTTTGATAATTTGAAGAGATCTATCGTCATCACTTCGTGTTTTATGTGACGCATTCGGTGTATATCTACTGTCTCAGAGATCAAAGTCTCATTGAGAGATCATCGTAGACACGGGCCATTAGATGGACTCTTATTCCATTGCAAGTCATGCTTTCGGCAATGCTGTTAAATTTGACGAAAATATTATGTTATTTGGAAAAAAAACAATATATACTTCCATTCGGTTTACATCCAGTAAAGGAATTGCATAAATCAGTTTTCTGTTTAAAAGTTAGAGATTTTCTCCGTCAGTGTGGTCTGTAAATACCGATAAATCTTTGCTCGTTGACACTGAAAACCGAATATTTAACACTTCTTATCTATCTAGGTCAAAACGTAACACAATAATGACATCACCTTTAAATGGACATTTACTGTTTATTTTTAAATATCTTTACTTCAACGTTTTCACAATAACGTAAGTCGGGGGCGATCACATGAAACACAACAGACTAAAATATTATTATATTTAAATGTTAGTAAATATATACAGTACTTTTGGATACAAATTGGCTGTATAATTATTTTATACATATCCCATTATTTTAGAGAAGTATACAGATTGGCTGACATATTCTGATTTTTAATCACTCGAGATATTAATGATTAAATTTATTTACTTTATAAAATTATCTATTTATTGACTTCCCTGCGTTAATAGAAGTTTAATTTGTTGTACTGATTCTTCCCCTGAGGAAATACAGGTGAATGTTATGTTCCAGGCCGATTTTATTTGGCCGCCATTTTGGTTTGGCAGATATTTGTCCATTCACATTTGGTAGTCGTAGAGAGCAATTAATTACAATTTAATATAGAACATCTAACGCCTCACTAACGTATTAAAATCATTAAAACATTTTATCTAAATTTTTTTTTTTTTTGTAGCATAAATAGTATATATGAAAAAATAAAGGTAATTATTTTACTAGACGTGGTCTGTTCTAAAGCAATTACCTGTACAGTTTTTAAAAGTTTTAATTGTTTAGAGGTAACTAAGTGTAATGTTAAGTAAGTTATAAAAAGTTATGTGAAAAAAGTACAATCTGAAGTAATAAAATATTTTTGAAAAAAAGTTATAAAAATATTATTGTCTATGATATACAATAGTTGGAGACAAAAATTTGTAGGTAGTTAGATTAGCACAAATAAAAAAATATTTTGCTTTCTACCCACATCAAGCAACCACTTTGTTATTTTTGGTTTGAAGTCGTTAATCACTTTAGACCCTTTAAGGTCTAGTAGTAATTTGTTAAATATTCGCGGAGCACAAATAAAAAATTTTATTGAGCGAATTAGGTATTAAATGTTGGCACTGAAAAGTATCCTAAGGCTTTGTTCCTAGTATCCTTTGGATTGGATCGTGGAAGTAAAGTTTTTTTTTTTTTAATAGTTTTAAGATTACTCTACCACCACCACTTATTACTGTACCTTTCTACAATACAAACTTAAATTTGTATAAACTTATCTCTAAGATATATAGAATAACTCTAATGGATATTATTATCAATACGTTATTAAGATATTGATATTTTCTTACTGACCTATTTAACCTAACTCTATAAATGTGCACGCATTTAATTTATTTTTACCAAATTATATGTCAACTGATGCGCCATACTTTTTTAAAGATATATTTTTATTATTTGCCCGAGTATAATACTGAAGGAATGACAACGATAGAGTAAATAAATTCAAAAATGGAGTCCGAAACGTAGGCCACACCCCAGTTCGCTGAGCCGATGACACAATAACGATCGCAAGAAGCAACTGGGTATGAAGTACAAGGGATAGAGAGAAATAACCATCTGTATAGATACAACAATGGAGGACGCGGCCAAACATATACGCTGTACAGAATTTATAAAGAAATCAATATAGAAAATCTTGCATTCGTCATCGGCATCAAATTTTCAATAGTTTCTAAATTTCTGATCTAAATTTGAGAGCATAATGAATTGAAGAACTTATATTTAAAATCTTTTTCTCAATAATTATTCTAAATACTAATTAAATGTATTAATTGGAAAGATATACATATAAAATCAATTTTATCGAAAAAATTGTTGTTGCCCTACTGATCTCTTTCCAAACCGGGGAAGGTGCATTTATCCAACTATGCTTCAGCGACACATTTTATGACGACAAAAATGTATTAATTTGAAAAAAGGTAACATAAAATATATCGCTGTAGCATAGTTGGATAAATGCACCTTCTCCGGTTTGGAAAGAGATCCAGGTTCGAATCCCCGTCGCGCCAGATTAACATGCAAGATACATCTGTCCCAACAACAATATTAATTTGAAAGTGCAACATATAAGTTCCAAAATTTTACGTCGACTCACTGTGTTGGTGTAGCATAATCGATTAATGCATTTCCCCGGATAGAAAGAGATCTAGGTTCGAATTCCGATAGCAACAACAATATTTTCGTTCAAATTGATTTTATATGTATATCTTTCTAATTAATACATTTAATTCATATTTAAAATATCACAGACCGTCTGTTCTGAATAATTACAACTTCACAATAAGAATGTGTTCTTCTAACAATAATTATTCGTTCACGTCAATATAAATGTTTTGTCAATAATAATAAAATGTCGTCCAAAGGACATGCATTTTTAGCACTTAGATAAGTTGTCGGAGAAGGCGACTATTGACACTGCGTTAAATAATAAAGGACGATGTTTACCTTCGGTATGTTTGCGTGATATGACGAGTCATGGAAACCTCAAAGATTTCATGGCCATATATCGTATGGTATGAAGTATGTTGCTTGGAAGACATCCTCGACATTTAAAAATAGGTTATTCACTACCTTTTCTTCGTTATTCGGGTACCTAAAAATATCCAACTGCTTTTAAATTTACTTGCATTTATTATACTTATTTTAATATAAATTATTTAAAACTTTGTTTAAATAATTAAGTTTTTTCACCATTTTTCAATTATCACACTTTTTATAAAAATTTGGGATTCTGTTGGTCGTTAATTGAATAATTTAGAATCATTGCAAATAAAAATGAGTGTACAATTAACCAAATATTATAAATAACCAAGTAAATTTAACAATTTAATTTTTCCTAAAAAAATACCAATAATTTTGTATCATTTAATCAATTTCCACGTCTTTCATCACCTTGAAAATGTAAGTTGGGTGCTTGATTTATTTTTTAAATAATCATTATTATTATTATTATTATTTTAATTATTAAATAGAATTTAAAAACATTGAATAATTTGACATATGGTTTTAGTTAGTTTGTTTGACATCCTGATGAAGGAAATGGTATTTTCCTAAACCGGTTAATGTATTAAATTTAACAAAATTATAAATTAAAATGAATAAAAACCACAATATAAAATTTTCAATAAATATTTAAATAAAGTAAGTACTTATTTTTAATAATACTTGAAAATTATCGTACAGTTCTCAAATATTTTATATTTTCCAACAAATAATATTCTAAATACTAATTGAATGTATTAATTATAAATATATACATATAAAATCAATTATGTCGAAAAATATGGTTTTTGCACTACCGGGATTCGAACCTGGATCTCTATTTTCAATCCGAGGAAGTACACTACCAATTGTGTTATAGCGCCAGTATTATTCATGACAAATTTTCGAACCTATATGTTACACTTTTTCAAATTAATACATCTGTCGTTCCATTATTTTTGAAAGCCATCTACATTGTTTTTACGGAATCTCAAAAACCTTTGAGTAAACCGACTGCAGACGCCAGAATTATCAATTAATTTTATTAAATTTTGGACACATTGATACAACTTATATTATTAAGGAGAACACATTCTTATTGTGAAGTTGTAATTATTCAGAACATAGAACACCGACCTATGTTCTGAATAATTATAACTTCACAATATGAATGTGTTCCCCTTAATAAAAAATAATATTCTGTACGCACTGTTTATGACATGATTTATGGATTTATATGAATTGCAATAATTTCGATCCAGCAAATCATTAAAAACTGTAATACGTATAATATTTTATTTTTGTTACGAAATTCGTCTTTAGAATAGAATTCAAGACTAATTTTTCTAATTATATAGCCATGTGTTATATATATTAGTTTTATACTATATAAATTTCACTTACTACTTCTATATTTATTTCAGTTACATATTGATTGATAATTCAACAGGATTTTTTTAAATATTTTAGATCGCACATCAATAATTGAAGAACTAATTAAATTTTCTTTATCCAGCCTTCTCACAGCACTTCCCGAGGTGACCCTGCATGTGTGCTAAATAAACAAGTATTGCGCAATATTTAATGTAGTTTGAGCAATAAAAAAAAGACATAATCAAGTAGTATGATTCATTTATCCAATTTGATGAAATTAAAGAATTTATTCAGAAATAGTTATAAAATATTCTGGAAATAAAATTGCAACGAATATGCTGCAATATTTTTTTGATTAATTATTTTATTTTTTCCAAGTGTTTTTTTAATAATGTGTCATTTTTAGTATACCTTACCAACATCTATTGTTCTAGTATTTCATATATATTAGGCACACTTTTAGATGATAGTAATATTTTTTATTCTTAATGTACTTAAATTACTTCCACATAAAATATTTGTGAAATACCACTATAACTAAAAATAGCCTATTTTTTTGTTATGATACTTTTCGTAGGAGTCAGTACCAGTAACTTATATTATTATCACTTATTCAATATTTGTATTGGATTTAACTAAAAATAGTTAAATAATTTGATGCAATAACCTCACACTTTTACTCATTTTATTATGTATAATTGCAATTATTATAAGTGATGATTTAACCGTTATTTTAACTGCGATCGTATTCGATCATCGTCTTAATCACAGTCACATAACGGTTTACCATCACTAATAATTATATCGCAAACCTATATCGAGAATAATGATTAAATGTAAATAGCCATCCATCCCATAAACTTAAATATTTATCTTATGTGATGTGAATCTTCTGATTAAATATTTAGTGGTTGAAATATTAATATAACAAAATGGAAAAAAAACAGCCTTACTGGATCTAATCGGTGAATCCAACAAGACTATTAAAAATAAAAAATATATATATATATTTTTTTTAAATAACAAGAAATGGGACTAGCTAGATACCTGGCGGGTCAAAGGTTTAAACCCCAGATACACACAAGGTCGTTTAATATTAATGATTCATTTATGTTGCCGCACGTAATTCATTAATAAGTCATCTTACAAATCAACAATTGATGTCGTATTTTGAAAATAATGTCTTGTCATTGTTGACTGAGAATAAAGAAAATACGCCTAGATTGACTTAAAAATTTAAACCATTTATTACTGACGTCAAATTATATGAGATGTTATGAATCATTCCGGGAGTCCCAGACGATTTATTTACACTTAATTTTTTTCCAACATACGCGTATGAAGGACAGAACTCACATGATTTTCTCTTGCTGAAATACAATATGTCTGGTACTTTATTTCCAGTGACGTTCAAAAACTAATTAATGATTCATGATGAGACAAAAATATTATTGTTGAGCTAGACTAGGGGGGAGACAATAAAAAATACTTGAGAAATTTGGTTGTTCATGCCGTGATCAATATTTAATTTGATACTCTCGCATCTGACTGGAATATTCGATGATTTTAAACAGTTGTTCAGAAAATCGCATCTTTTATCGCGGAAAAAGGCTTTGCCTCAAAAGTTACTGTACAATCATACTTGTTCGCGGAGAATATAAATCGCCCATAGTTGAGACAACTTTTGAGGCAAAGCCTCTGACAATGGCACGTGTTACCGTACCGAAACGTTGGCTTAGGTTTAAAAATAGAAATATCAAATAAATAAATTCATTATCAGTATGTGAAAAATATTTCCATGTAAAAAAGATAAATGCTAATCAAATATTAATTTTAATTATTAATCAAACTTAATGGACCTTCATCGGTTTTTATTTTTTACTTTTTATGAATAATGCTATTTTGCCGATATTTTTTTCTTTCATACCTCACAATAGTCAGTGTCATTTTTTTAAATTGATATGTAAACTTTTGGTTCTGAACTTAAGTAAAATAAGAATACTTATAATTTATTTTTTTAAATAAATGTTGTTCAATTTTGACACATTAAAATTATATTTTGCAACTGCAATGAATAGTGGAGGTTCAAAACTTGGAAAACCAAACTGATACGACATTGGCATTTTCATTGAGGTGACACGATTAAGAAATTTAGACCGGGTGAAAATCTGTACAGTTTCTGGAAGTCGTATGTCAATTTGCACGAAAATACACGTGTTCAATGAAATGTATATAATATAATTACAAAGATAAACACAAAGTCTTAGAACACGCTAACCACTAATATTATTATATTATATTAGGTTAAAAATGATATTTAAAAAAAATTAAGTCGTTTTCAAAATAATTTTTCCCACGAGCCACCCCACTTGCTATTTTTCTTCTTCAAACCGCTCGCATCTGTTATAGGTTGGAATGGATACAGAAAAGGAACTAATCGTTTAAATGTGGAAGGTGCTAGAGTGGCGCATCCGATTCCGAGGTACTCCAACCGTCTCGCTCTCTACGCAGAATATAAAAAGCTGTGTACAATGGAGACAGATACCAATACCAATTACGAGCTAGTGAGAACTCATTCAATCGGTTTGTGACCAAAGCTTAAAAATAAAGTTTCGTGTGTGGGTTTATGTCAACATTATTTTACTAAGGTGAGTTCCAAAACAAGATAAACATGTATCTTAAATCAAAATAAATTATATATTTAAAAATGTCGCATTTCTAGTTATTATTTTTTTCTTAATTATTAACAATTATAAACAAGTATGACTGTCTTTACCAATCTACTAATCCATAAAACTGTTTAATTTCTCTAAACCATTTGCTTATTATATAAATTTTAAAATATTTATTTACACGGTGATCGAAATACTTTTAGTATGGCTTAGTGAAACAATATTGTAGTTTAATTTGTAAAATTGTTATTCTTTTATATGCATATCAACAAATAGAGTAAAATTCTTAACCTAAATTATGAATTAACAGACGTAGGACGTTTTAGTTTTATCTAAAGTGGTTAATCGTTGATCTGAATAGCCAGTACATAATTATGTGTATAGATTTAGAGGGTTGATAAAATTTGATTTATTAATTTTTGTTCTATTTTATTTCATTGAAATTTGTAAAGTAAAACTCTTCGAACTATTTCATTTTTTTTCAACACAAATTACCTGGAGAGAAATATGAAATATAAATAGATATCTTGAAAAAAAACAACTTTTTTTTATCTTTCCTACAGCGCACTATAATAATTGATTGCGTACTGTACTGTATTATTTTTATATCTTGTTTATTTCAGTGTTTTATTTTTAATTTAAAAAAAAATAAAACACTACCCACGTCTATTGAGTTGGTCAGAGATCCAATGAAATATACGTTAGAATAACGAATAATAAACAAATTCCTATATTATTTTACTAATACGTAATTGATATATTCATTTCGATATTGCTATATTACAGATTTAATACACTTTAGACTACAGATTATAGAATAGTTACAAATAAATGGTATGCAACTAGAAATACATTGTTTTTTTCAAATTTATTATTATTTTGCAAATTTTTAGATATTATTTTATTTATGTTTAGATTTATCAAATCCTTTCTTTATGTTAAACGTTTCGAATAATGTATCTTATTGAAATGTTCCGTCAGTTAAGGCTTTTAATTTACCCACATATTTTAAACAATTCAATAGGAGAGGCAATATTCCTTAAATTACAAAACTTATGTAAAAAAAAATATATTATATTTTTTGAAAAGCAGGGAAAAAGAACGTGTTTTTAATATCTCTAGGTTAAGATTACTTAACTGTTTTCATTTTTATATATTCAATAACTGTACGTAAAAGCATATTTAATTTGAAAAGAAAAAAATATATATTTTATCGAAATCATACGAGACGACTGGCATATTGACATCTGTCATCTTTCCTTGTTACAGAAATTATCTCTCCGTGATTTTTATATGTTATCTAGAAGTCACTTTTGTTCGTTTTGATAGCTTACTTACAAAGGTGGAATAAATTTAATTACATCGACATTTTATTTACGTGTGGCTCGTTTTGAGGAACGCTCTATCATTGAAATATAGATTCTTTTGAAACCTCCACCAATGGCAGCGTAGAGTCCACAACCACCCACCCGCAGGAACTAGTAGCAAGCAATCGGCCACAGCTAGGCACAATAGCCGCCCGCGATGCCTAGCAGTAATCGATCAGTGACAGCCGATTGCTTAGGTTATTTCTCTAAAAAGTGTAAAAAATCATTAAACACTATAAAAAAATAATATGTCTTTCTTAAAGTTTTTCTTGGCAGCATATTGACAATTTACAGGGTACTAAAAGAATTAAAGTAGATTTTAGATTCACGTAAATTTCTGGGAATGTTTCAAATCAAATATTGATATATTTTAAACACTGCATAAGGAAGCTGCGAAACATTGATTTATTGCGTGTAAACACTTAAATATTTATATCGTATGTAGGTGTTGAATCAATTAACAGATCCTCTATACAACCTCTACCTGTGATATTAGCACCTATCAATTCCGAATTGTATTTACCTGGTACAACCATGATCAATATGACAAACAATATAATTATTATTTCGAAAGTCGTCGTGTTAGTCAGACATTTCTTATATCAAGTTTCTATAGACATGAAATTTTGAGATTTTAGAATTCTTCATGTTCAAATATCATGAAGAATTCATCATATCATTATGAGGCTTGGTCTAACTATAAGGCACTTGCCTCATGACCGAGAGGTTGGTGGTTCAATACCGACTTGTCCAGAAAAATCACAAAGTCAGTCTTAGTTCTTTAGATTAACATTTTCCTACCTTTTTTTCTCTCCCATACCCCTTTATTTAAATTTTTCATTTACGATTACCCCCTCTCTTCACTACACCCTCCCAGTGCCGCGCAATTTGTGCAATAATTTTTTGGCGCCCTCACTCCCCCCAATCTCCAATCAACGTAATCACAGCCACGGTACTAGGGTCTTTCGAAAAACAACCTCGAGTATTCAAATTAATAAGTTAACTAAATAACCAAAAGAATCAAATTAACTTAATGACATAAGTTTTTATTTTTGGTATTGTTTTTTATTTAGTTGTGTTATTTAAACTCCTTTTTCTGATGTTTTCTGCCATTATCACTATTGTTTTCGCGTTCCCTTAACCGGTCTACTACGTACCCCCTGGGGTACGCGTACCACCGGTTGAAAACCGCTGCTTTAGTTCATACCACATAAGATATACTTAAAACTAACTAGTAAAGATAAAATAGAAAATATATTACATTTTTCATAAAATTTACAACAAAATAATTATTAAGGAAAACACATTCTTATTGTGAAGTTGTGATTATTCAGAAAACAGATCTGTGAAAGAGATCCAGGTTCGAATCCCGCTAGCAACAACAATATTTTTCAATCAAATTGATTTTATATGTATTTCTTTCTAATTAATACATTCAATTAGTATTTAACAAATAATTTATTCATATATATATACAGAATGTAACAGACCTAATCCAAATGACCTGATGTTAAAATAAATTAAAACTAAATTACGAGTCGAAAATGTTCAAGGAGTATATGAATATGTGAAATATGTACTGTTACGGAAAATATTATTGGTTGAAATTTTTATAAAATCGTGTAAAGCTTGATGTCTATGTACTTTTAAATAAATATTTGCGAAATTGTTCCATTATTTATGTATATCTTTGCTTCAGGCCCTAAATCATCTGATAAAAAATAGTCTTTCTACTCGAAATTCGATGAACTTTTATTATTTGTATGCATGATATAATTTGGAATCAATTAAATATTTCAATTAATCGAAATAATCACGTAATTACGATTTTTTTTTAAATGTTTATATCTCTGATTTGGTTGAGATTAGGCACATATCTCTTAAACATTTTCGACTCGTAATTTAGTCAGGTATCGACTCACACAATATTGTGAACTAGGTCTGTTACACCCTGTATATATTTTAATGAAAATTATTGTGAAGTTATAATTTTAGAACTTACGAGTAGTTCTTTGATAAATAGATCAAACTATATGAATCACTTAAGGTCCACGTACACGATGATATCTCAATGAGACTTTGATCTCCGAGAGTCAGTAGAGGTACGTGCGTACCAGTGCGTAATTATGTAGTTATAATCCGCGCACAAAACGTACGCGGAGGTGATTCATAAATCGCTTCTCGCTGAACTGTCTCTAATACAAACACGATATAGAATCGCCGAGAGATATCTCATCTGTCCATTATTTTTTCTGTGCATCTTTCTAAATGATGCATCTAATTTGTTTTAGTTACTTTATACAATTCTACTGCTAATATATTTTTTCACGTACAAAACGTGAAAAATAGTATTCGATCCGAAAATAATCTAATAAACATTTAAAAATTTATTCTCCATATTTATACATTTTTTTAAGACGATGAATTCAAAAATAAACAAGTAATTTCCAATATTTCTTACTGTTACTTTATTTGTGAATGTTAATAGTGTACGATTGCTCTAAAATATTCGGAACCATTTTTCAATAACAAATATTAAGTAAAATATAATTATGTACCTAAAACAAATGAAATATAAAAAAGCTTTAAAAAAAATATTTGTGTAATAAGCATTTCATGATAAATGAAAAAAACGAAGCTAGTAGATCGAAAGGATGTGAACGATTGTACGTAATTCATACTTTATACAATATTTACATACTTTATTTTATTACGTGTTGGAACCTTTTAAGTTCATTTTATTTCCATATCAGTAATAGGTTTTTGTTTAACATTTTTCACAAATGTTATATGTTACGTTTTATTTTGTACCACTTACAATATCGCGCTTCCATTATCGTCGTAACAGATACTATATTTTAGTGCTCCATTAACCTAATTCATATGGAAAACAAAAAACATATTTTTTAAGTAACAATAACAACGTATTCATAATGTGTTCAAAACATGCGAAAAAAGAAACACGGTTGGTCACCCGATGACAGGGAGATTCTTTCGGTGAAAAAAAAGAATTCCTGTGAAAAAAATACTTTTCTAATGTCATATTTACGATGGCTACGTAATACTTTGTTAATTAGTAGTACAGAAATGTGATAACTGTTACAAAGGTTTTTGGTGAAACTCTGTAGAATTCCATGATTATTGAAATATTGTTTTATTCCAGTATATTTTACTATCATAAACGTATATAATATATTAAGGAGAACACATTCTTATTGTGAAGTTGTAATTTTTCAGAACATAGGTCTGTGATATTTATTTATAATTAATACATTCAATTGGTA
Source organism: Eubasilissa splendida (assembly GCA_031772225.1). Lineage (NCBI taxonomy): Eukaryota > Metazoa > Arthropoda > Insecta > Trichoptera > Phryganeidae > Eubasilissa > Eubasilissa splendida. The sequence goes on from CM062856.1 coordinate 21,383,439, forward strand.
TATAATATAATTCAACTAAAGTTAAGGGGAAAAGTTAAACATCTTAGAGAATTTAGAATTATTTATTAATTACAATAAGAAAATAAAAAACATCCAAATATCGCCCATTACATACCCTGTCTTATCAATTTAACTCCACCCCCACCCCTACCTCTCTTAACCACAAACATACCCTTAATTACTGTTTGAAAATATTTTTAACTTTAGTTGAATTATATTATTGATAATGGGAAGATGTTCCCGAAAACGTTCTAACGTTTAAGATAATAAAATATAGTGAAATAAAACAGTGTTTCAAATCAATTTACAAAATAGAAATGTAATATAGTTCATTGTGGCAATGAATAAATTAACTGTATATTTTCATTGAAAGGTCCGAGATCAAGTAACCTATAATAATATATCCTTGCACGACAATTAGGTGACACCGAAGATGCTAAACTGACAATCAATTTTACAGTTCAGCGGTCTTTGATACGCATGCAAGGTGTGTATATATTATATTTAGCACGGTATGTCTTCATTTTCTTCTTCTCACAAAGAACGATGAATGTTAATTTTTTTGTGAAAATATTTCTTAAATTTTAATTTCCATGTATTATATTTTCTCTGTGTATTTTAAAAAGAGTTTATTTTTACTACCATTCCCATTATTGCTTATTATATTTATAATTTTTAAGTTTCAAAATATTGTGTAAAAAAAGGGTAAGGTATGATAAGGTTAAGGAAACGAATTCTGCAACAACACTGCATATCGGTTTTGGGCAGATTTACGTGATGAATGGCATAACGTTGTATATCTTCTTGGGCATCGAATGGTAATTAAACAACTATATAAAATAAGTTAAAATACTATTAAGCACAATTATTTCTAAGTGATATTTTCTATACAACACTGTATATTATCCAAGATGGTCAACACTTTGTCCATATATAAGATTTGTAAAAACTAATATAGTCTTATTACAGGGGGGGTCTCACTTATCTATAAGGTTGCTATTGTTTTTTATTAAAAAAATATTATTTTATTAAAATTCTAATTTCTGATGTACCGTACGTGTGAATAAAAAATAATAATAAATTATATCTGAGTAGCAGAATTCTCCGCTAGCGTGTAAACGGCCACACGTAGAAAACAATCCGTTTTGATGTAGGACCACTATTAAGTACTGTCATAGCTATTTTTAGTGAGCAGATCTGAGTAGTCATGTTACATCCTTTTTAAATTCCTACATTATGCCTTGCCATCTTCTGCGAGAGATAATAAATTAAACTAACTAATTTTTTTCTTAAGATGAAGCTCACAATCCTAGCAGCCTTCCTGTTCGTGGCGGCGGTGGCGTCCCTACCGGTGGAGCAACCGAAAGAAGACTTAGTCGCAGTGGAAGTGTCACCTGAACAGGCTCAGGACAAGCTGGGAGCCGACGACCTGAAGGCGGAAGAGTCCCACTGGGGAGGTTGGGGCGGACACTACTACAGGCCCATCCATTACGGGGGATGGGGAGGCAGCTATTATAGACCGTGAGTGCTGAACGCATCCATTAGATTGAGATGTTGAAAAGGTGTTCCGACAAAGCCGCGCCAACAAAGCCGCGCCGACAAAGCCGCGCCGACAAAGCCGCGCCGAATAAACTAAAAAATTTAATGATACGAAAAAAAAAAGTTATTTTTATTAGGTTAGATTAGTAAAATTTTATCTGTCTCTTGGGTATGCTTGAATTTTATCGAATGAATTTTTGGTTTAATGTTTAAACAATTAATTTTAATCGGATATAAAATATAATACATACGAATAAACGTCCTCATTTATTTTTGCGCGGCTTTATCGGCGCGGCAAGGTTTTGGGCAGCTTTGTCGGCGCGGCAATGTTTTGGGCAGCTTTGTCGGCGCGGCAATGTCTCGGGCAGCTTTGTCGGCGCGGCAATGTCTTGGGCAGCTTTGTCGGCGCGGCATGGTCTTGCGCGGCTTTGTCGGGGTGCCGTTAAAAACGTTTACGGCCTTATTGATTTTTTTAAATCCATTTCAGTCCTGATTCAAAAGAGAACATTTACCTTCAGATAGGTTTTTAGAAAAGAGACTGGTCGAGGATTCGATTCATGTTCTAGAAGTTTTAAGTCAGTTTACTGAATAAAAGAGTAATGCGATGAATTTAGAAACATAAATAAAAAATGAAGAGTTTATTTTTAAATTAAATCATTTTTACAGCACCTGTGTCCGAAAAAAGATGCTTTATTTTTAAATAGCAAAAAATGTTAAAAAAAACTAACATAAATGGTTCTTTGAGTTTACATATGCATGTATGATCAAATCTTCTTCCAGTACATAAACATTTCAATTATTTTATATTCATAGTATTCTAGATATCATTTTAATTTAAGTAAAAGATAAAATATCAATTGTGTTTATTAACCTGATGATATATTACAAAATTGATTATTGTTATAAATAAGAGTTGATTTCATTTCAAATAAAACAATATTTTTTTAGAACGAGATACTCATATCACATTTATTATGTTGTAAACAATCAAATATCAGATATATACATCACAAATATCAATAAAGGATGTAACAGATAAATGTATCAAGAATAAATATCAGATAATTATTTAGAGGGACTAGAACATAAATAGAATATAGATAGAACATAAAGAACATAATAGAACATAAATAGAAAATAGATAGAACATAAAAGGGACTAGAACTCCCTACATAATTAATGTGGTATTTTAGGAAAGGTATCTATATTTTTTTTAATTCCGTCTGCTTGATTGTTACACAGCGGAATACTATGTTGCTGTTATAAATCATGATTAAATACACTGTTACAAATTATGATAAAATATGTACATTGTTATTAATTATGATTAAATACATTGTTATAAATCATGTTTTAATACATTGTTATAAATCATGAATTAATACATTGTTTTAAAGAACAACAAAAAAGTTATTTTTCGATAGATCCCTTGCCATAGCATCACTGATTAGTGAATTATCTATTTACCGTCGTATGAATAAACTGCAAAGACTTATTAGACGACCTCAATATTATTGAAAGAACATTTATTGCAATTAATAAATTACCTTACGTTTTTTTTTTCAGATACTACGGTGGTGGTGGTGGGGGTGGATGGGGAGGCTATGGATGGGGAGGCTACCCCTCCCATGGCTACGGCTGGGGACGCAGCTACTGGGGTTAAACTTCCACACTAGAACCGATCACTCATCGACGAAGTACTTTTGAAACTATTCTCAGCACTAGTCAAAGTGCTAGGAATAGTCTTCTATATATTTACTGTTTTACAATCTGCTGATTCCAACAGGTTGTAAAACTGAAATTATAATACCACCAGCGATTTCGCTTCGAAAGTATTTTGAAAACATTTTTTTGGAAACATATTTCTAACACTGCAACTCTTATGTGACTCTGGTCGAAAACCTTCTTGAAAAACTATTGCTAATTTTTATTTCATTGATTTAGCATTTTTAAGTAAAGTAAATAGGATTGTCTATACGATATCGTTTCAAATATTTTTTCCGATTAAATTTCATCATGTCAATCAATTTTATAATGATTATTCCTAATTCAAGATGTTTCTTTAAATATCTATGTACAAATTTTCATTTTGAAAACTCAAACGCTTTATTATACTTGTATGTATGCAGTAACCACATGTCTAGTGTCGTTTTCTTTAAATATTATTATGTTTGATGTTCTTCCAATGAAAGAAAACTAAACGATGGATTATATAATCGTGTATATTGCTAGTACCAACTTGTAAATTTTCTACCTAATTTTCTATAAAATAAAAAATGTAAAAAAATTGTTAATATTCATTTATTATCTTGATAAGTCCTTTAACACAATATCTGCACTTAACACATATGTTAACGCTAACCTTCAAATATCGTTAAATTAAACATGTCCTAGTTGATGTCAATATTAACATGATCAATGTAAAGTACGGAATAAATATTATTTTTCATATGAAGTAGTTAATTTTCATGTTAACGGGTAAAACAGAGTGCGAGTATATGTCCGAAAAACCACCGTTAAAATACGCCGCCCGTCCATGTCCGTTAACGGATCCGCATCCCGCATAGTCAGTATTTGTCAATATACATTTAGGAATTGCTCTTACAATCCAACGTCACCTAAATTGCACATGTGAATTAAGTATGTGTGTACTCGTCAGGTAACTATAAGGGTGTCCAATAAATTTTTCTCCACAATTTTACAAACGTAATACAAAAAAACATCAGCAACAAAATTTAAAAAATAAAGTTAATAATAATAAAATAAAACAAATATAATCATTATAAAAAAAAAACACTATCAGACTAAGACTAAAACTGATGAGTATGTTATGCTGAAAAGGCCAATAATAGAATTAGAGACATACATTATACTAGACTACGAAAAAAAAAAAAGCAAAAATAAATGTGTAAAAATGAGAACCGAAAATTGCTTAATGGCTCTTCAAATAAAAATATATAAACAATATATTGTACACCGATACATACTCGTATTATATACCGACACATACTAGTATTGTGCACCAATACATACTCTTATTGTACACCAAAACATACTCGTATTGTACACCTAGACATATTCGTATTGTACACTTATATATTTTCGTATTGTACACCGATACATACTCGTATTGTACACTTATACATACTCATATTTTACACGTATGCATACTCGTATTATCCATAAAATAATCTCGTTCTTGAATTTTCTTATTTTTCTTGTGCCCCATCCCTCTCATCACTTTGTTCACCAGCATCGCACCTCAAAGACATCAATCCGTATTCTCTTCCTTGCTATCACGGTCCATGATTCCACATCATATAAAAATATAGAATGCACCAGAGACTGTGCAAGCTGAACTTCGTTGTTTTAGAAATGCCGCGATTTTTCAATAATTTGTCATGTCTGGACATATAATTAGTTAGTAAGGAGAACATATTCTTATTTTGAAGTTGTAATTATTCAAAACATAGGTCTGTAATATTTTAAATACTAATTAAATGTATTGATTAGAAAGATATAGATATAAAATCAATTTTATCGAAAAATATTGCTATTGCGCTACCAGGATTTGAACCTGGACCTCTTTCTAAATCGGGGAAGGTGCATTATCCATCTATGCTACAGCGACAGTACTTTTGTCGCTGTATCATAGTTCGGCTTTCTAAAATAATAAAATAATAACATCTTCTATAGTCCCGCTCGGTGTTAAAAACTATTGTTTCAACAAGGGTCGCTAGTAATAACACTAATATAACAACAGCATTTTGCTGCTTTTTTACTTGATCCATTGTCTATTCCTCAGGCTCGAGCACGTACCCAAAAACATCCCTTAATTGCCGAGGTCGCCGGTGCATGTTCTAACGGTTTTCTAAACAATGGTCTGTTGTGTGCTGCCTCCCACACCAAGTGAATGTCCCAAAGATTTCACTTTTACCAGGAATTTTGTATCGGCCGACAGATTTTGCAAACTTCGTTACAATATAATAAATGTAAGGTAATATAGCAGTTTACAATATAAGGTAATATATAATAATACTAGTAGAAGAAGATAAAAACTGGTGGGAAAAAGCGTGGGATGATTGAAGCTATTGTTGTGGTAAAGGGAGAGTAAGATGTGTTTGTAGGTAGATTGATTGGTTTTATGAACCGTAGTGGTTCATAAAAAAAACTATTTAGAGTTATAAGGCTGATGTTGAAAAAGCCAACTTTTGTTAACTTCTAATTATGGTATTAGCATGAACGGTGTATGAATGAGTTTTGTGCGTAAGATGTTCTGCTTCTAGGAATGTGGAAGAGTACGGACTGCCAGATCGATCTAGATAGTATGTGGAAGGATATTAGTTAGTTCTAATTGGCTGTGACAGTCAATACGGCCTTGCTGTAGTTTAAAGAGAAGTATTTGGTCAGCACGTGTTCTTCGATATTCCAGGGTTTAATAATGTGGACATGAATGCGTAAGACAGTATTTTGAAGCAATATGGATTTTTGAAGTGTTTGCAGGTTCGAAGTATGAATCCTAGCATTTTATAGGCCTTGGAGGTAATATGGTCAATGTGATTCTTAAAAAAAAGTGTACTATTATGATGTAGGGTTTGATTTTTCTAGATGTTCCATGATGCAACCAAAATATTGCGATGCAACTTTTTATGTATCTTGTATTTTTTCAATTTAATCCACCCTGTACTATTGTTAGGTCCATGATACTCGCGGGCAACGAATGTCGTATGGGGAATAGGTTTGGGATATTACCCTCATTAATGCAATATATTCCAATAATTATATATTAAAATTCTGATAATAAAATCACAGCATGAGTAACAATTTCGCTAACTGTATGTTAACAAAGAATTATGTATTTTTTTAAATTGATTTAATATAATCATCCGGAAGTGTAAAAGTATGTATTTTTTTTTTAAATGTATACAAATTCAAGTTCTAAACTTTTGGAAAACTAGCGCGACGCAGGTCGCTGACTGTTTTACGTAATAATTCGAAAATGATATATTTCTAAATTAACGTATAATTAATAATTCGACAAAATACTTTGTTTAAACCACTATTTATTGATTATTCTACGTGTTTCGATACCTGTGATATCTTCTTCAGGAAACAATATTCCAAATTCTATACAACCAACTTTTTACACTAATAACGAATTAAAGAAATACATATTAAATAACAAGGATAAGGACGATATTTAAAAAAAATCTGGGGTCTACAAATTAATTTTCAATTATTGCAATTATTTTTATATAGGTAAAACTTGCAGATATTTTGATATTAGAATTAAAGAGTACTTGAGATGCTTAAATAATAACTATTCAAAATTTACCAATCATCTTTTGGTAACAAACCATTCTTTTGATATTAACAAGGGTTTAGAAATTATACATTAATAGTCATAATAAGTCACCTTTTAAATTTTTTTTCATATTAGTTTTTACTTATTCACCACTTTATAGTTTTGTTTTAATCTATGCCTGTATTTTTTAATTTCAGTATACATTGTTTCTTGAAGAAGATACCATAGGTATCATGTAGAATAATAAATAAATATCAGTTTAAACAAAGTGTTTTGTCTCATTATTAATATAAAATGAGGCCACAAAGTAATTTAGTAAATATTGAAGAAGTGACGTATAATTACTTAAGTCATACAAAAAACGCAAAAAATATTTACAAAATACTCTTTATTTTAAATCATAATAAAATTTAACTATTGCGAATAAATGTTATAAAATATTATTATGATAATTACAAGGGTATCAGATAAAAAAACAATTTCTCGGAAATTCCAAAAAAAATCATTTTATCTGTGAGAAGTTGATAATGAATTGGTATGTTTGTAGTTTATTTTTAATACCAGTAGGTCCTCACCCAGCTAAGGGAAGGATACCCGTATTCTCCCCATCCGCCTCCATAGTAGCTTCTGTAATAATATAAAAATAAAAATAAATTATCTCAAAATGCCTAAAATTTGAGTTATCAAAATAATATATAGATAGTTTACTGAAATTTTAGTTCGTTAATTTAAAAAAGTTAATATTGCTAATTTTAAAAGGAATAAATTTATCACTTTATCCTCAATTTAATAATATTTAAAAGTATTACTTAATAATAGATGCAATTGATATTAGTAAAATTATTGAGAAGGAAGCAGACGACGGTACAAGAATTTAATGAGTTTGTCACGTGGTTAAATTATAACCTGATAGTGAAGATCTCCATGATGTTGGACCAAAATTAAATATCACACCATTAAATAATATCTTCGCCTTGTTCATACAACTCAGACACACTATTGTAAACGGATCATATCTTTGAAAGAAGCATGAAGTTTAATCGAAATCTAAACAATTATTAATTCTCTACTGGGAATTCAAAAAATAACGACATTCTGAATGCAAGTGGGTACCTATCTACCTTAAAAGAAATTCAAAATTGCCCTATTCTAAAATATAACTAAATCGGAATCCCGAGTAATGCTGGGCAAGTACCACTAGTGTAAAATAAAATTTTAAGAGTGTCACCACCCAGCCACGCGCTACACTTTTTAACTTACTCAAGGGTAATGACAGGAATACTTACGGTGCGTAGTAGCCACCACCCCATCCCCCGTAGTACCTCCCTCCCCAGCCGCCCCAGAATGTCTCCTCGGTCTTCAGGTCATCCGCCCCCTGCTTGTCCTGGGCCTGCTCGGGTGACGCCTCTACGGCTACTGCTTCACCCTTAGGCTGCTCCACCACCGGCAAGGCCGCCACCGCTGCCACGAACAGGAATGCTGCTAAGATCGCGAGTTTCATCTGGAGAGGAACAGTATTTTATTCAATCCAAAACGATAAACCGTAGGTTCCATGGATGTATATTTATAAATTGTATTACATTTATAAAATTAAAATAAATGTTTTATTTATATATATATGAATAGGTTATAAACGATTATAATTACATATTTATTTTAATTATAATATCTCACCTTGTTAATAATACAATTCTGATTAACTGTCACACCAAATAATACTATAAACTTCTATATTATAGCAAACTTTGTTCAGAGCTTCTATATTAACACTACCGATATCCTCTGCTTTTTATATTCGTAATTGAGAGCAAGATGGATGTAATTCATACCTCGTATTAGACTGCACCGCTCTAACACCTTCTACATTTTTTATCGGTTCCTTTTCCTTGTATCGGATATTCCAGCCTATGACAACATATTAATAAGTGTATAAAGAAAAACAGCGTCCTTGCACAGGGCGGCTCGTGAAATTTTTAAATAATGTAATCGTTTAGTTTGCTGTACAAGAAGTCCGTTTCCTACATAACGTGAACAAATTGTTTAACTTTTCACCCATATGCTTGACGGTGTAATATAATATAATAAATTTTATAAAAGTATTTTTTGATTTATAACCTCTGAACTACTGAACTGTAGAAGAAGTAAATACCCAGCACCCTTTTTCGCAAAGAAAGAAAGCCTTACGAGATGACTGATGACTGAACTCCACAAAATTATCTGAAAATCTAAAAACATAATTTACCTTTTATCCTTTGTTATTAGTAAAATTCAAACGTGATCACAACTACAGTTTCCCGGAAACATTCTTAACATTATACATGTGAGGCTCTTCCCTGCAACAATACTGTATATCATTTTTTATAAATGTTGATAGATAGACGAAACGCCGGCCATCTTGGATAACATAGGTACAGTGTTGTTACAAGTAAAATCACTTAGAATTTTATTAATTTTATATGGCTGTTTAATATACCATTCGATGCCCAAGAATATATCCGATGCCCAAGAATATATCCGATGCATATGCATTCTAAATTCTAAAGAGATGCCTAAATACGATATACAGTGTTGTTGCATGGGTGGCCTCATATATTTATGTACTTTATTTTGTTTATAATTATTACAAAATGTTATAAAATAACAAATCTAGTAATATTAGTCACTATAGTCTATCATTTTATAACATTACTATATCAGATAATTAACCAATTATGTTTTCGACCAATTTAGAACTTATATTCTGTAGTATTTATTAGTATTTATAAATCTACTATTTTATTTAAAAAAAATTAAATTAAATATCGCTTGATAGGGCGAAATAGTAATGTATTTCTATGGATGGAAAAACTGCCGAGTTCGTATCCCGGTAGCAACCAAATATTTTTAGATAGATTTTTTTCTGTATATCTTTCTATTTTATTTGTAATAAAATATCACAGAACTGTGTTCTGAAATTGCAACTTTACAATAAAAATGAGTTTTCATTAAAAAAAAATAAAAAATTTATTAGTATATGTCGTTGAATGGAACGGCGGCCAACAATATTAATTCTATTTTCCTATTAGGGCGCTGGAAGAGAACGCACCGCATTTCATGAACTGCAAGGTGCATGATCATCTCCATCTTCTAGGAGCTGAAAATTGTTTACAGACTGTCATGGACATTCCGATGGTGGATTCTCTCATATTCTGGAAGCCCGAAGATGTGGTGACCGTCTTGAGGATATGGTGGTTACCGGGAGTGCAGAAGGGCGGCGAGCAAGAAGATGATTTGTCAAACCAAATAAAGGAGATGACCTCACAATGGCACAGCACTCAAATATCTCATGCGGTTACGTCGAACTACGATGCTCAACAGCCAGGAAGAATATTTTTTCATACCCCAAATATATTATCTTAGTTTAGAATAAATACGTTTAAAAAACACAAGCATAATATATTTAACGAGATATATCATCAAACTTTTTTTTTCTGTTAATTATTGTCAATAGGAGCTTTTCATCTGAAACTAGACTAGCGGTGCGAGGTGGAGTTCTAATCCCAACACTAAAATATGCATGTGACACTATGTGTGTGTGAAGAAAGGGTGGTAAATATTTGAGGCGAGTGTTGAAGGCAATAGAAACAAGGAGCATCCGTGAAAAACCTGTGGAGATCGATTGTCTCCGTAATCAGTAACATCACTGATAGGTTCTGAAACAGTATACCTGGGTGCAAACGAGAATCTCGCGTCAATATTAAAGGTACGACCAGTCACTTCTCTCACGGCCGTCTTCCTGAACAGATCACCAACGAGCAGACGCTTCACGTCCTTACTATTCATACTTACCTTTTATTATGCAACTATCTTCAATAAACGCCGTCAATTGTAATTCATTTTTCATATTTCTCCACCTGTTCCAGCCACAGACACAAGCCGCGACATTTTAACATTAAAACTTTCAGAATCCCTATACTATAGTCAGATAACCAGGTATTGGAGGATGATTATGTTTAGAAGGTTCAACGATTGATGATAAATAAAATATAATGTATAAAAATTAACGAAGCAAGAGTTATATGTCAGAACAGATGAATGCGACGTTCCATCATCGAAGACTACCCATGCAGGAGTACGGCATGATCGTTAGTAGTAGAAATTGGACAATGAGATTAAGTAAACAATTATACATCAGTTTAATGCTTACATGTCATTACAAAACTATTCACGCTTTCTTGTATATATCTCGAGAAATTTATATTAGAAAGAACATTTAAATATACGAGTATACTATTTAGATTATTGACCGATGTACGCCACTGCCTAGAAACGTAAATGGAACTATTGAGATTCCTCCAGTCACGTCCTGTACTGATATCATGTGAAATCATATATGTCATTATCCTCATAACTTTGTTTGCTCACTAATGAAAATCTTTCTTCTGAGAATTCCAAAATGAATCATACAAATTCAGAAAATGTGACCTGCGCAAATTTTTAACATTTTATGCCAACGTTCAAATAATGGTGTTTATCTTTTTTATAAGACCAATTCAAAATATGTCTCGCCGAAATGATGTTTTGCGGAATTTCCTCGTTTATTCAATTCTATCAATTATTTACATTGATACTGACGCACGCAGTGAGTTCAGTCACTCCCCAGCAGTCCCATAAAAAAGTCTAAATTAATTAGAATTGATAGCCATTTTTTTTTTGTTTATCCAAATGGATACCTTCAGAAATTGCAAACTAAAATATAATCATTTTTGTTTTAATGAAATCGCATTTTATTTGTGAAGTCAGAACATGTTTTCTTGATAATAAAAATAAATAAATAGAAGCCTCACTAATTAGATAAATCTGTTGACGTTGTACAGTGTTACTATACCTTGATTTAGTACAATATATATGTGTTTTAAGAAGAACACATTTTTGTTGTGAAATTGCATTATCAGAACATTGTTTTGTGGTGTTTAATAGAAATTAAATTAATTTACTAGAAAGATATACAGAAAGGACCCACCCTTACCCGGAACTGTTATAGGAATGGTTACTCTCTTTCCAGTTCCTCTCGACAAAGCAAAGCAACGCAGGTCTAATGTAACTATAATTTGAATGCGGTGGTGGAAATAATGGAAAATAGGAAGGCACTTACTTTTTTGTTAATATAGATTTTAAGCGTTAGCGGTTAGTTATTATGCGACAGTAGTTAATCCATAAGGTTTCAAATATACACTGAGCTCATTCGGGAGTGTTGATTGCAGCGACCTCTTCTTTCTTCCTCGTGCTTAAGGACAGATTAGGGAAAAAAAAGGGAAGGAGATACGCAGGTTTAATTTTGATAATCGCGCATACGCATGCGTGTGTGATTGCGCTAAACGGCGCTAACGTGCGGTGTAGATTAATTCTTTAACTAATGTGTATTTAGATGGTATTTATTAAGTAACAAAGAGTACATTGTAAAAGTTAATAACAAAAAAAAATTTATTAATTAGTTAAAAATTACAATTATAATTCCAAATAGATATCAAGTACCAATTATCAAGGTGTAATTACAGTTACAAGAGAGAGATTTTGCAGCCAAGACTGCCATATACGAGTAGTTTATAGTATTATAGAGACGCTCCCTGAAAAAAGATACAACTTATATATTTTTTAAGGAGAACACTTTTTTTTTTACATTTTCGATAGATAGATCTTTTTCTGTTCTAGTTGATTCATTTAATTTGTATCATTATATATTATGTGTGTGTGTGTGTGTAAAACAAGCAAACGATCGCAATATAAGAAGGATAAATCTCAGAAATCGATGATGTACAGTGCGATGAAGATTTTTAATAAAATGCCAGAAAACATTAGAAAGGAGGAGAAACTACATAGATTCATAATGAAACTAAGCAAATGTGTGAAAGATAAGTTGTAGTAAAAGGCAACTATTTTGATCTTGTTTATAATAGAGCATATACATATATACTCACGTATACACTATATTAAGAATAAATAAAACTACCATCCGTACTGTATTGACTTAGGCGTGTGAAGCGTGCACAATCACAATATATGGACCAGTGCGGGATGGGGTAGTTTAGATATGACGAACTTTATAACATTTAACAGAACTCCAAACCAATGTTCTCTCTAAGCTGTGCGGGTGTGCGCACACACATAATTTGGCATCACATCGAAGGTTGGCCACCGTGTGTTGATTTATCCTGTGCAATATGTAGATCACCAATATTTTGAATCAGTTTCTACGCTTCTGCTGCCTTCTTTCTATCTTTCCTTGCATTTTGCACTTTTCATTGAGGAGAATGTGACAGGAGTTCTTAGCCATCTTTGATATTTGTAGTTCATTAGTAATGTTGTCAAGCCAGACCCTACCAGTAAGCTTGTACTGATGAGGTAATGTTTATCTTATTTTCTTCCCCAGCGCACAAATTGGACATTAAAATTGCACAACAGATTAGTTATTCGTACACTGTGATTCAAAATTAAAAGGAATTTTGCTCCAAACTACAGCGACTCGTGTGGTCGAATCACGTCCAGAGGACGCAGGAAGTGCGAATCCCAAAAACATAATTAATGGACACACAGGTGGTAGTAGAAGAGTGGGAAGATCGCGACTATGATGGGAGAATGACGTAAAAAATTACGAAGTAGTGCTGCTTCTGATTCCAAATTGGAAAACGGTTGATGAAGCATGTGAAGGCGAAAGGTTCAAGAGGTTAAGGATAAACTGCAGGGTCATTGAATAAGATGGATATATGTGTATACATTATTATTATTATTTATAAAAACTCATAGAAGCCATTCGTATATTTGAGTGATTGATTATCATCAACTTAATTTCTTGATTTGTTTCTTAGTCTGACACATTTTTTTAATAGAGATATGAACACGGCATACCCACGTGTCACTTCAATATTCTTACTATTTTCAAATCGAGTCAACCCAGAGCTTGCTGGTCTCCTGGGATGTGGCTCGAATCCCCCTATCACTAGACTGGTGTCTTAACCACTACATCAATAAGCACATTGATGATACAACAATATTACATATCTATTATTGTTAACTTTATAAGTGTATATATTGTATTTCACTGTTATCTTATTGATTTTTCATTTACGAGACTTGAAATAAATCACTGAATTGAAAAATAAATATTTTTATACAAAATAAACACTATATTTAAAAATATGTATTGTTATAACACGAGAAAAATGAAGTTTTAAAATATAAAGTTACTTTTTGTAGAGGCCAGCATAAAACTAAGTATTATTAAATTAAGTCCTGGTACCGACACTGATGTATGGAAGTGAGACCTGAAAAGTAGACTGAATGCAGTGGAAATGAGATCACTTAGGCGTATATGCAGCAGATACGTTTATGACAGAATAAAGAATGACGTAATAAGGAAAGAATGTAAAGCTGATCTTAATATAGTGAGTAATAGTAAGAAAGGATCCTTAAGTGGTTTGGTCTTATGGAACGGATGAATGAGGAGAGAATAGTAAGAATGTGACGCAAGTGTTGATGGCATCAGAAGTACAGGACGTCCGCAAAAGACGGTCCTGTTAAAAGCCTCAATAATCGTCGAGCTTGTATGAATGTGGATGGGGCGAGAATTGGGTGTCAAGACAGAAGAGTGTGGCGCTCTATACTCTCTGCCTATGTCGGCGCGATGGTAAGTAAGTATATAAGTAAATATTATAATCATTTTAGATGTTAAAATCGTAAAAGAAAAATGAAATTTTTGAATTGACAAGAGATCGTCAATATTTCATTTATGTATATGTTTCAACATTAAGAATATGACTTTAAAAGTTTTATAAATCGTTTAAATTGTATTTATTCGTGAAATGGTAATAGTTACATTTACGTGATTTATTTTTTGATAATCTCACTTTCATCCATCCATATTCTTCATATAATGTATTTAAAATTTAATATCTGTCTGTTCTCTATACAATCCTCCACATTGTATCCGATCTAACCCATATTTTGTACAGTTACTCCTTAGAATCTTGCACTAAACGTAGGTACCCTCTCCTATCCCCTTGCCAATATATTAAGGTTTTGGTTCCCAATTGTTTGTTATTTTATATTACATTTATTGATACATAAAACTAACAACTATAACAAAACATGTAATATAAAAAATAATTAGAAAACTTAATAAATAAATATATTATCATTTTATGATTCTATAAAATATGCCATGTACTCATCTTTCAACCTGTTGAAATGAAATTTGTAAAACAGGTGGATTAATTTGTTATTTTTACGAAATACGACTTCTCCGAACAACCCCGAGGATGACTTCTTAAGGGTTCTTAATATTACTCATAAATTGTTACACATAGTTAGGAACATCCCGTGCAAGGAAAATTATCCACACAAAATGTGGGAAATATTAGAGCGGTGTATCTCACTAAGAAGTCCTTACTACAGCTGTCCTGCTCTCACTTACGAATATAAAAGACCGCGGGTTGGATGAATTTATTATTAGTAACTCGCGGAGAACGCTCTCAAGCAGTTTCTAATAAAAAAAAATCGGTTGATATTTGGTGTGATATTGTATTTTCAAAAAAAATTATTAAGGTGAGAAAAGTGTGTTTTTAATTATAGTGTGCAAAAATTTAAAAAATTTGTGAAAATTTAGTACTTCAAGTAACAATTTAAGTTAGGTGCTAAATTTATTTTTTAAATAATTATTTTTTTTAAAAATAGATTCTGTTAAAGAAACAATATGACATATGATTATTTAATGACATCCTGAAGAAGAAAATGATATTTTTCTAAACCAATTGATGTATTTTATTCATTAAGTGGTTAATAAAACAAAGTTAACAATCTAAAATAATGGATTTTAACCACAAAGCTGATTTTACTAATCTTAAAAATAATAGAGGATTTAATAAAATACTGTTCCTCACTAGATGAAACTCGCGATCTTAGCAGCCTTCCTGTTAGTGGCGGCGGTGGTAGCCTTGCCGGTGGTGGAGCAGCCTAAGGGTGAAGCAGTAGCCGTGGAGGCGTCACCCGAGCAGGCCCAGGACAAGCAGGGAGCGGATGACCTGAAGGCCGAAGAAACCTTCTGGGGCGGCTGGGGAGGGAGGTACTACGGGGGATGGGGGGGCGGCTATTACACACCGTAAGTATACCTAGAATGCCCATGATATTAAGGAAGTTATAAGGCTTTTGGCCGATTAGTTATAAATTTTGTTCCTGTAGCTGTTATATATTATTCACGCGTTTTATAAAAGTTATAGAATTTTTAATAAACGAGTATAATGAAAAGTCTCAGAACAAAATGACATTTTAATATAATCTTTAAATATATTTTTTTAATAATGGCATGCTCTATCTTTATTTAATAAAATCAATATCCTAAGAACGTAAAAAAGTTAAATAAAAAAAATATTTAAAAAATTCCATCTTATAAGGAGTTTTCTCCCATCAAATGAACATGTATTTCCAAAAAAAAAACATTATTTTTAGTTGAGCATCATATCTTAACATAATGGTTACGACATTTATGGACCCTTAGATAGTTTCGTTGTGTACGATTTATTTTAAGTACTCATTTTTTACAAAAAAAGGCTTTATACACTTTTACTATTATTTCAGGAGATACTATGGAGGCGGATGGGGAGGATACGGATACCCTTCGTGGACACGAACCTATTATTGGTATTAAAACCTACATACAAATTAAAATTCAACAGACCGATGGGTCTATTCCACGACATTTCTCAAAAAGTTTTAAGGTTTATTTCCGACAGCATAATTATGTATAATATATTAGAAACGTATTTATAATATTTCATTCCTCATTATCCGACTCGATGTATTTAATTTACTTAAGTTTGAAATATATTAGTTTAAATTGTATTTTTAACTTAATAAACAGTTGTATGAAAATACTATATTAATGTTACACTAAATTAGTATATTTTTTCAATAAATGTGATTTTGATAAATTTCATGCCTTTCATCAAATATTGCTCTTAAAATATGTACCATCATCATCATCATCACTATTAACTCTACAATCCTTGGTGGGCTTCGGCCTCAAGAATGTTCCATTGATTCTTACACACGCAGAACTTCCTTCATATACGGATGCGATTGCGTGTATAAGTTTACTATTCAACCCGTAATCAGAGAATACATTCCATAACCTTTCTCTTATAACTCTTATCATATGCCTTTTGTAGATCTACGAAGGTACAATTTTTTTTTTTGTTTTTCACCAAAAACTTTTCCATCATCACATTTCCCTACAAAGTCAGTTTAAAATGTCATTACTTGGCGAGTTTGCCATTTGTGCTGTCTTTCTCTTTTTAAGCGTTGCTTTTTCTGAACTGAATCGTCTTCCATTTAAATTAAACACCACAAACCGATGTTCTCTCTAAGTAGCGCGAGTGTGCGGGCGCGCACTGCTTTTAATGATAGCGCGCACCTGAAATATCGTCAGCACAGTGTGTCGCGTATTTCACATACAATTATACAATCTGATCAAAACATTAAAAATACCCAATGAATATCTTCATAATAAACAATAGCTAAGAATGGCACATTGCGTCAACATTGTGAAACATATGCATTTTATGACGAAAAAAATTTTTCGAGGTAATATTGCAGGCACAGATGTAAGTACAATCCCTCAAAGTTTGCCTTAAATATTTAAATTTTCTATGGTATTGTTGTTCGCCGACTCAAAAAAGAGAAATAATAAATACTAATTAAATGTATTAATTAGAAAAATGAATTTTATCGAAAAATATTGTTGTTGCGCCACCGGCATTCGAACCTGGATTCAAACCGGGGAAAGTGCATTATCCAATTATGCTACAACGATATTATTTTGACGATAAATTTTCGAACCTATATCAAACCTATTCAAATTAATACATCTTTCGTTCCATTATTTGAAAGCCGTCTACTTTACACCTTCCCCGGTTTGGAAAGAGATCCAGGTTCGAATCCCGGTGGCTCAACAACAATATGTTTTGATGAAATTGATTATATATGTAATATAAACATAAAAGAGTTTAGAAAGAAATTAAATTAACACTTCAGAAGCACACAAATAGACAATAAATAATTATAGACTATAAATGTATAACTCTCTATATATATAAAATTATTATAGTATAACTCCCTCTCCAAGCACATTTTATTTTTTGGAGAGAAAAGCGACAAAAAAAAACATTAATTTAAAAATGTCAAATGAATAAAAAAAAATTAAATCTTTCTAATTAATACATTTAATATCTATTATTTTATTTTTTTGAGTTTTATATACGATTAGCTTAATTGTGTTTCTGGAAAAAAATTGTTATTTCACGATATACATTATATTTAAAGTTTATACAATCCTTCTAAGACGAGCTATAAGGCTATTTTTACTAGTTAAAAATCAGACATTATTGGTTCTCTTTTAAAAAAAAATCTTCAAAAGGGAATCTAGTTTTCTTTTCAAACCTACTCGAAAATATATTATCTTACTAAGCAACAGACTGGAATATCCGGTATAGGAAAAAGGTCCGAAAAATATGCAAATGTTAGAGCGGTATATGCCATTCAGTGCAGCCATCCTGCTCTTATTTCAGGATATAAAAGGAAGTGCATTGGTTGAGCAATTAGAAGTCCCTAAGAACACAATTAGAACGCAAGAACGCTGTTATTGAAAGATTAAAGTGTTATTTATTTGGAATATCTTAACATATTATTCTTATCAAGGTGAGAAAATAATCATAATATCATTTATTTATTAGACCTTATTGACATAGATGTTTTTGTTGTAACAGAGGTGAATATATTATAATATAACATGATAAACATAAGATACAATTATATTGCCATCAAGTATATACTCGTAGTTTATTGTGTGGGATGGAGTAGGCTCCACCTCTGATATGTGTAGCATTGTCCAGGATACTTTGTTAGACTGCCGTCTGTGTTAAAGTAGTCAGTTTTAAATATATATAAAATAGAGAAAAAAATGCAGTGAGATTGTTGTAGAATTAGTGAATTATTAGTGTAGACACTGTATAATGATTATGTTAAATATTGGATAGCGATGCTTCTGATTGATCACTCTACCCAATTGGATCATATATTTGGTCCATACTTGTGTAATCTTGTTGAAAGTGAACGATTTCCAGTGTGTTGTACGGTTTCGGAGCTAAGAACATGTAGAATCTTTGATAAAATGTTGTTGTTGCTCTCGAAACTGGCGTGTAGATGTTCGTTGTTTGTCTTGTGTTGTGTCCATGATTTATTGCTTGGGGTAAGTTGTTGTTAGCATGGAAATATTGGACGAGTTTCAACATATAGATTTGTCTTATGTCTAGGGCATTATACTTTTTAAATATAAGATCTGATGGATATCGAAAGATCATGAAAACTATTTTACGTTCAATCAATTATTCTTTTGAAAAATGAAGTATCTAAATATTATACAACTTTATTAGTATCTTATTTTCTTGTTATATGTATTCTTTTACATTAATACGATACCTGAAAATAAGGAGTTGAAGTTTTGGATTAATAAGGTTAATGAAATGTAGTATTTTTATTGGTCTCCAGATGAAGCTGGTTATTCTAGCAGTCTTCCTGTTCGTGGTGGCGGTGGCGTCTCTGCCGGTGGAGCAGCCAAAGGAAAAAGCAGTAGCCGTTGAAGCGTCACCTAAGCAAGCCCAGGACAAGGAGGGAGCGGACGATCTGAAGGCCGAGGAGACCTTCTGGGGCTGGGGAAAGAGGTACTACGGAGGGTGGGGCGGCGGTTACTATGCACCGTAAGTATTGCTGGAAGTATCCTCCAAGTGAAGTTAATTATTTCCATTATCAAAAAAAAAAAATCTCTTTAATTTCCGATTGCGACGCTAGAAATCTCATCAGTGTAGGAGAGAAAAAACGACTTCACGTTATGCAAAAGTATTTCAATATTATATATTTGAAAATAAAACATGCACATATGGTAAATGAAGCTTGGGTGCACGTGTTGCATGAAACAGCGTTCAAATAAGGATAGTTCAATTCTAAGAATTTTGAACGCCAATATTTGTAAGACGAAATTTATAAGATTCCATCCTACAAAGTTCGCCAGCATTTAAAGAACAAATATTTATTCGAGTGAAAATTTATAAACCTATTTATTAATACACTAAGAATTTGCGTGACGGTATACTTTATACCACAATACATTGTGTATATCGACAAGAAAACTCAATCTCTCATTATACTACCATGCTGTGTGGGAATTTAACCAACTATAAAAATATTTTTCACAATTGTTTATGAATTGTTACAGTACTTATTATCGTATAAAGTATAGCATTGTACAAATGTTTACTTTTCGACATATAAATGTTGGTGAAGAAAATTTTCGTACACGGGATTGTGCTCGCGACCAAATCATGTACAATATTGCAAGAACCAAGAAGCAATATTTCGTACTTAACCTCCAATCTTAATTATAATTCAAGATTGAGATATTATGTATATTGATTTCTTCACTAATTCATTTTTTTTAATTTTATTTATTAAAATGTGAGATACCCCATTCTAAACCTTATAATATATTTTGACATTGATTACTACATACACACAACTTATTTTCATCAAACAATCAAAAAACTTCGCATGTGTAATGGTCGCGTCCACGATAATTGCTCAATGAGTTTTTGATCTTTATGAAACAGTAAAACATATGTGGTGACAATTCATAGATCCGCTTTATGACGAACTTTGTACCATTATTTATGCGACCTCCGAGAGAAATCTCATTCCTCATTCGTGGACAAGGACCATTAAACTGACGTAAAGATTTTTCTTTTTTGAAGTAAATCAGAGTGATCAAAAAAAATTCAAAAATACTTACCAGCGTACGTAATGTATTCTTTATTTATCTAATATTATTATAGTACACTCTACTGCATACATGATATCAAAGACAATATATTTCTTCTGTAACACACAGAATAACTGTATTACCTTAAAAATTCACAAATTTGTTATAATGTTTTTTGATAAATATACTACCTATTATACCATCACATCGTCATCTATACTACATCAACTTATTAAATAGATATTTTAAAATAATTTTCTTAACGTATATGTTTCTATTTCAGACGATACTATGGAGGCTGGTGGGGAAATTACGGATACCCTTCTCCTGGCTGGGTTCGAACTTACTGGTATTAAAAAAATTAATCCACATAAAGTACACTCTGATCTATTTCACAGAATATGTTAATAATGTAAGTAAATAAATTGTAAGAAATTCTCACGTTTTTAAAAACGTAATTGTGATACTCTACATCTTGTGTGATGCATAATATAATAAAATGATGATTAATTAAATAGTTATATTTTTTTAGTAGTAGTATTACAAATAATATTTTACCGACTTGAGAAATAGGTAAGTATGGATGGTATATCGAATAATACGGTCTAATCTGTAACTTCGTATTTAATAATACCGTTACAATTCAAACTGTGCCTCCTCAATCCTTCGCCTCCATGATACTCATCTTCTGCTGATCATTTCAAATTATTCACCATATTATTTATTTCGCCATATTTATGTTAAATAAAACAAAATAATTTTTGAATAGTAATAATGGTTTTTAATATTGCCTTTGTTAAATATTATCATTAGTACTACGAGGCAAGTTATTTATTTTTCATATAAATTTAACGTTGAAATCATTCGTTTCAACCACTAAAAACAAAGACCAATGAAGTCAATAATTCTCTAAGTTATGTTTAAATAATAAATTATCATTATTATCAATAGTTATTAAACATGTGATGTGCAAACGGCGAGAATTATATACACACAGTATAAGTACCGAATTTAATACCAAAATGGAAAAAAAAATCAAAAAGAATTATATCCAGGTACTTTAAAATAAAAGAGTAGATACCTTAACCTGTCGATAAATAAATATAATTTTGAATTTGTTGACCCCGACTTCGGCAGGATGGATTCTGCTAGCGGTCATCTGAGTCATCGACTGCATTCCAGACAAAACTACTCAAAGTTGTTCCTTACATAGCTATATTTTTCCTCAACATTTTCGCGTGGGTAATTTAAAAGGCGATAATTCTAAAGGTCAAGGTCACTAAGGTAATGATGATGAGATTTTCTATTCGAGAACATGGATTACTCTTCTTTGAGATTTTCTGGAGACAACTCTCGAGATTCGCCATTACACGCCTCACTTCACACTTATTGTTAATCAAACGTCAAATTTTGGCGCCCCGACAATTACGCGCAAAACAACTATCTGCCGCCAATCACGCGCAGGCAGCTGCGCGCAAGACTAAAGCGCGAGACTAAAGCGCGCAGTACAACCCCGACAACAGCGCGCAGGCAAATGCACGCCGACAATAATGCACACAACAAAAATGAAAATGAAAAAGTGGTTTTTGAACCCTAAAATTAATATAAATGTGAACATTTATTCCTATGTATTGTATTTTATATCCAATAAAAATGAAAATATACTTAAAATATTTAAAAAATCATGAATAATATAAACCAAAAATTTATACAAAAAAATGGTAATATACTCAATAGACAGTCAAATTTCACTAACCTAACCTAACAAAAAGAACTTTTTTTTTCATATCATTTAATTTTTTAAAAATAGCTTTCTTTCCGAACGACTTTTTTTCTGATTTTTTTGCCAACGCGAATAAATGGATGCCAGTATGAATAAATCTATTTTATTTAATGTAGAATATCTTTGATACAACATATACTAGTAGATATTTAATGAAAACATATTTTTATTGTGAATTTGCATATTCAGAACATAGTTCTGTGGTATTTTAAACATAAATTAATTAAAAAGAAAGACAGAAAAAATCTATTTAAAAAAATGTTTAATTGGTTTTTCGATAAATAGATTTTTTCTGTATACCTATCTTTCTAGCTGATTCATATATTTTTCTAATTGATTAATCTAATTTGTTTTAAATATCGTAGAACTGTGTTCTTAAATTTCAACTTCACAACAAAAATGTGTTCTAAAAATATATAAGTTGTATCTAATTGTATCCGAATTTAATAAAATTGATTAATTAATTCATTCTGGCGTCACCTAGGGGGTTATACTCAAAAGAATTTGAGATTCACCTCAATATAAAATTGATTTCTTTAAAAATGGAATAATACATGTATCAATTGGAAAGATTACAGAATATAAGTTCAAAATTTGTCGAAAATGTAAAGTGGTCCAAGTTCGAATCCCGGTAGCAACTAAATATTTTTTCGACGGATCGATTTTTTCTGTATATTTTTCTAGTTGATTTGTTATGAAATATATGAATTAAGATATCAATTATATTCATTCGTATGACTGTCCAGTAAAGAGTCAACATGCTCGACTTTATTGACATTAAAAATTTGAATATTTGCAGCTTTAGTCATTTTTATTGATGTACGTATGGGAATTCCGAGAAGAAAGATTTGCATTTAAGAGGATAACGTGATGAGAGATGTCGTATCACATGACTAGGCAAGTTTGTTCGGATAAAACTAGCCCATTGGATTTCACCGTAACGTTATTTTTATTAACTCGCCAGTGGCGCACGGTTAGCTATTAAATAAATGTAGGCTATATTAATTTTTAAATAAATTAAACTAATCTTTCAAGTTATGGATATAAAACAACTATTTACCAGATCAATCCTAAAATTATTTGAAAAAAAAAATCTTTACCTCACATCCGCGTTCCGATTCAAAGAAAACTAGCAGCAAAACCTTAGGATACTTCTTAGTGCCAAATATGTATACCAAATTTGGTCAACGATCTATCTCATTTTGTGCCCCGCGTATATTTAATAAATTGACAATAGATCTTAAAGGGTCTAAAGTGATTAACGTTTTAAACCAAAAATAACAAAGTGGTTGCTTGATGTGGGTAAAATACAAAATGAAACAAATTTGTCATTTGTGCTAACCTAACTCGTTTTGTCTCCAACTATATTATGGACAAAAATCTTTTTTATAACTTTTGATTGTACCTTAACAATATACAACTTATAAAAACTGTACAGGTAATTGCTTTCGAACAGATCACGTCTAGTAAAGTAAATACCTTAATTTCAAATGTAATATTTTATGTAAAAGAATACGTATATATAAATAATTTGAGATGTGCAGTTCCTCTTGTCAGTACCAGTCGCAGAGGTACTAGTAAAGTCGTACAAAAATATAACTCAGTTGTGAGTGTAGTACACAGTTTACTTTACACAAAAAAAATCATAATGCATCACACACTATCTACTGGTCAACTAAAGAAAAAAAATATTTCGTAAAGGTATTTAGAATTTATTCCAATACAAAGTTGATTGTTTTGAAAAATGGAATAATGAATGCGTTAATAATAAAAAAGACTACAAAACATAAGTTCAAAATTTGTCAATAACGTAATTGGTTGATATGACGAAATGTTAACGGGTTTCCCCGAGTAGGAAAAGTTCCGGGTTCGTACCCCGGTAGCAATAAACGTATTTTTTCGATAATTTGATTTTTCTGTGTTATATATCTTTCTAATGATTCATTTAATTTGTATTAAAAATTATCACAGAGCAATGTTCTGATATTACAACTGCAAAACAAATGTGTTCTTAGTTATTTTCGTCTGATTTCATTTTTTAAAGCACATTTATTAAGAAAAATTAATAAAATAGAGGTATTGGGTCAACTCAAAGGTTCATGGGAAACATTACAATAAAAATGACGATGGCTTTCAATGAGAAGAAATAGATCTCTCACTAATAACTAATAACGTAATATACGTAGATGAATCTGACATAGTATACTATCACTAAACTTAACTGGATAAACCTACCCGAATAGAATGTTCCGGATTTGAGATTCGGTGATAACTATATATATATATATGTTTGATTTATCTAAGTAATCTAATAGAAGAATTAAAAATTACAATCAAAACTGTAATATCAATTATTGTAAAAAATATTATTATAATCAATTTGTATCCAGCATTGTATTTATATGTAATATTACAGATTATAAACATCAAAAAAAAAAAGTAGGTTGACTACATTTTTTATTTTCGGAATTGATCATGATTTCCACGAGCCGCCAGTCGCCAGGACGTTATTTCTCTTGTTTTCACATGCGTTTATCAGGTCTGGGCAGGAACGGACACACGGAAAAGGAACCAATCGTAAATATGGAAGGTGTTAGAGCGGTGTGTCCCAGATGTTGCAGCCGTCTTTCTCTCAAATCGGAATATAAAAAGCAGTAGACGAACAGTGACATGCACCAATAACAAGTTGGAAGTTCTTACTCAACGTTCTAAGGGTTTATCGACATTCCAAGGTGAGATTTCTTTTATATATTTTATTTAACGTTTTTTAAGTCATTATAAAAACACTAGAATTAATATTTAAAAATTATAATTAATATTTTTTGAAAATGTACGACAAATTCAAAATGGGAACACTAAAAATACAATGATTTAAATAATTTGATATCAAAATGGTTGTATTGAAACCAATATTTTGGAAAAGTATTTTGTGTTGAACAGTGTCAATTTGTAGATTTTAAAAATACGATATATCCGTTTCATTTTTGTAGTATAAAGAAAAAAATAACGCTTTTTAAAATAAATGTAAAATCCAATTCAGAATTTTATGTTCAGTGTAAAATATCATATAATATAAATGTTTTTTTTTATATTTAGCTATATATATATATATATATATAGCATATTTCAAAATTCGTCTATCATGTAGTTTACTTGATAAGATATGAAAAAATATTTCTCTCCGGAGAAATTACTCTTTTTTTTTTAAAGCTAGTTAGTTACCTGTCTTTTACGTGTCTCTAAAGGTGTTTAATTCAATAGAAGGTCTGTTACCTATCAACTTTTCTGTCTAAACTTAACAATATGATTTTTTCCTGTTGTTATTGACGTGCTTTCGCCTATAGTATTATTAATATTATATTTGAATTACTAATTAAATGTATTAATTAGAAAGATATACATATAAAATCAATTTTTTCGAAAAATATTGTTGTTGCGCTACCGGGATTCGAACCTGGATTTCTTTCCAAACCGGGGAAGGTGCATTATCCAACTATGCTATAGAGAACAACAATATTTTTCGATGAAATTGATTCTATATACATATCTTTCTAATTAATATATTTAATTCGTATTTAAAATATCACAGAGATTCCGTAAAAACAAAGTAGATGGCTTTCAAAGAATGGAACGATAGATGTAGTAATTTGAAAAGTGTAACATATACATAGGTTCGAAAATTTGTTGTCAAAAGTACTGTCGCATAGTTGGATAATGCACATCCCTCGCTTTGGAAAGAGATTCAGGTTCGAATCCGAGTAGCGCAACAATATTTTTCGATAAAATTGATTTTATATGTGTAGCTTTCTAATCAATACATTTAATTGATATAAATTGACCCTGAAGATAGTCCTTGGTGACAGATGGAACTACCTGACGCACGTACCACGGGTACTCTAATTGAAGCATTAAATAGCCTATTGCGTCTTTCGATACCGGCTTTGATAAAATGTGTCGCATCTTCTAAAAATATTTATTGACGAGAATAAACTGTATGTACGTATTTAAATCAATTGTAAAAATATTTTAAATAGCTTAATAATCTTAATCACTAATCACTGCAGTGAACAAAAGTTTTATTCCAATTCTTCGGCCACAACAACAATATTTTTCGATAGAATTGATTTTATATGTATATCTTTCTAATTAACACATTTGATTAGTATTTAAAATATCACAGACCTATGTTCTGAATAATTACAATTTCACAATAAAAATGTGTTATTAATATGAATTAATAACAATAAGTTAACTAAAACTGGGGTATTGTTATTGAGGTCTTTCGTATTCTACCAACTGCTGGAAAACGTCCTTAAGTATCGCACACTTTTATCTGTCTCTTGTTATTCTCTGCAACATTGTTTCTGCAGATTGATATATTCATCAATCCAGCCCATTTAATTCCCCTCGGATATCACTGCATGACTGCGTTTATATTGCAGTCTTATATTTATTATTCCTCTCCAGATGAAGCTCGCGGTCCTAGCAGTCTTCCTGTTGGTAGCGGCGGTGATGTCCTTGCCAGTGGAGCAGCCTAAAGGTAAAGCAGTAGCCGTAGAGGCGTCACCCGAGCGAGCCCAAAAGCAGGAAGCGGACGATCTGAAGGCTGAAGAAACCTTCTGGGGCGGATGGGGAGGCCACTACGGACGGCACTACGGAGGTTGGGGCGGCGGTTACTACGCTCCGTGAGTTCTTAGATTTACTGACGTTAATCAATTTCTTTTGGCTGACACACACGTGTGTAACCACACTATGCAAGTCCACCACTGCGCATGTGACAGATCAAATTTCAAGCCACAAATACTAACTTTCTTCATTTTCTTTAAAATTTATATACAGTAATATCGTAATATTATAAAAAATCAGTCATTATCAAAAAACACATTAATTTTAAAAAACTGAAATGAAGACGCACGTGAAGGTGTTTTGACATTTTGAATTTTTTTTAAAAAAATCAAGTCTATAGATAACATTTCTTATTTTTGTTTCTATGGTTTGGTGACCTTAAATGCAAAACTATCTGCATTGATTTCATATACATACTAATTTTATTACTGGCATACTATTGATAGTCTGCGCCTATTATTCATATTTGCAAACTATCTAACACTAAAAGAATCACCGCGCAAACTAGTTAGCACTTCATTAAATAAATACACAATTATCAAATTGTGTATTTATTTAAGATCAACGTATCTAAAATAAAAAAACCAAGTAAAATTTAGTTGAATCTTTTTCATGCGGTATCTTTGACACGGTGTATAGTTCTTTTTTACTTTTTTTATTATCTGAATTAAACCATATATATTTTATTAAAATAAAAATCAAAGATACATGTATCATGCTACATATTTTAATTTAACAACTTTTTGTATTATTTTAAAACGCTCAGTAAACTTATGTCATATACATATTATGAAAAAAATACGATTATTCAAAGCACCAAGTTCCGTTAAGATTTATTGGTACATTTTTACAAGTCATTGCAAACGGGCCTGTCGTCAACAGTGGCGGTTGGTGGCCGAAGTGCTAAGTTTGTTCTGAATAAAATTATACTTCTATATTCTACTTTTACTGCATGGTTTGACAGCTATATATTTGTTTAGACGTAAAATATTACAGTTCTCTTTTCATTTATATAATACAAGTATTATATTATTTCAGACATTATTACAACAGCGGATGGGGCGGTTATGGTTGGGGAGGTCACGGCTGGCACGGCTACCCCACCACCTACTACACTAGCTACTGGGGTTAATCACCAAAAATAATAATAAGTAAACCAAATCATCGACTTAAGGGTTGGTTTCAATTTTACAAGTGATAATGTAATATAACTTGAGAGTGTATTTAATATTCATTTATTTTATAACACACTTTGTTCACACATATCTTCTGGAATAATTTGAATCATAATGAATAATTATTATTATTTATGGTACTACTTTCATGTACATTTTATAAAAATGTAGTGAAAAAGTAGATTAGAATTCATCGAAGAGTATTTTATAATTGTTACTATATTTATTTCCGACTGAATATTGTTCATGACTTTAGTTTAAGATATTTATTTAGATTTTAAATATCTTCTTAACTTTTACAAAATAAGAAATAAAATATTTATTATAAACAATTGTTTGTTTAATTATAATATATACATTTACGTGAAAAAGAAACATTCCTTTAGAACATTCAAAGAGGTTAGTTTGGGAGAATAATTTTATCCAAAAAGAAAGCCAAGTATTGTATTCGAAGATTTATTTATTATGAATGGTCTATTGTTTCGTTGAAACTTCTGTGTACTCCATACGCCATCTGATGTAAGCAAATCAGTTATAGACGGTAGTGATGAGCTAAACCGTGATTGTGACTGTGATTCTGAGATTTGTGTTCGATTGTAACGATAATTGGTAACTAATTATTTATAATTTGGCGAGCAATCACCGGTACACTAGAAGCTGAACCTCTAACAGTTAAATCTCAGTTACCAATCAACGTTATAATCGAGTAGCATTTACACAATCACAATCACGGTTTAGATCATCACTAATAGATAGTAGTAGAACGCACAGTGGCGTAACTAAACTATGACAAAAAAAAAAAAATTTGGTCTCAATGCAAAATGGTAAAGCCAGCTACATATATTGTGTATGAATACTACGTGATTTTACTTATTAAATACTAAGAACAAAACTAGTATCATGTCTTCAATAATAATGACAGAATCATGAAAAAAAACTGTTTTTAGGAAAGCATATGCGTTGAAAACATATGCGACGATGATCTGGTCTCAAAATATGACATACTGTTCGATAACATTTTTTCTCTTCCAAAACGTCGGTGTCGCCGTTTTCCTGTATCGTATAGTTATTCGTAATTTTTGAGCTTAAATAATGTATATTAAGTTGAGAAAAATGAGCATTTCCAACACATTTTATTTTCGCCTATAATCAAGGTTGAAATGGTCATCCAAGAGCTCACCCTGTAGAGCGACCGACCTTTTTCGGTCGATCTCCAATCAAATGCGTGGCGTTACGTTCAACAACGACAATGACCTCAGAAATTGGCTCGACACTATTTCGATACCAGACCAGCCGATTTTTATAGATCAACAAGTTGATTGAAAGATGGGATGTCTTGAACAATAATGGAGAATACGTCATTGATTGAAATGTTGTAATTTATGTTTAATAATTTAATTTTATAATAAATAATTGAACAAAACCGCAAAGACTTATTGGACAACCCAATACATATAAAATTTCATAATCCCAATTCTTACTGTGTTTGGATTTTAAAAATTATGAGTTTAGTGCTGGGGCAAGGATTGATACAAAATGTATTGTAGGGCATGGACCTTTTGGACCCCAATCTAATGTGAGCTCCAGTGCACCGCATTGACTAAATTGGCGTAGTCACGCCATTAAAAACACTTAATGCTTGGAAGTTGGTAAGAGAACCAAAAAGTGATATACAACGAACGTGAAAATGAATAGCCATTCTCACTTTTCAATCAATGTCGTGCTTGTTGGTCTGGTGGTTAAGTCACTCGCCTAGTGATCTAGTGGTCGGGGGTTCGAACCTCATTCCAAGAGACCAGCAAGTTAATCCTATTTTTATAGTACAAGTATTTAGCTTAGTTTGAAAAGAGTGAGAACATTGATGTGATATATATATACTTATTTAATTTAAAAAAACAATACCTTCAACGAATGCTTCTCATTCATTGCCAACGTCTGTAGCGTATTTTAACATTAAAAAATACATTTAATTTTTCTCAATTCATTTTTGTTCTAAATTATTTGATTTAAAAATTAAACGATTATCAAGATGATTTATAAGAAAAATTTATTTTTTAAATGCTTCTGATAAATTTTTGAAATTCGTTAATTTATTATATTTTGGTAACAATACATTTACGGGTTTATTATTACAATATACATCAATTAAATGAAAGCCATTGTATATTGGTAGGAAAAAATCAGAATATTCATTAAGTAATCTAGCTTCTACTATCGAATTGAATTATCATTTAACACACTGGAAGTAGGTGCCTACCTCGATTGAATACGCGAAGCTCAATTGATTCATTTAAAAAGGTGTAACATTATTTTTTTATACAATATTTTTTCATAACCACTCATGTGACAAGAGTGCCAGACGATTATAATCATTATTTTTAAAATGTATACGGGTGACGCTCGCAGGCCATTATTAAAAGTGTGACATACAAACGGTAAAAATTATTTTATCATGTAGATAGTTCCGAGGTCGCACGTATTCAGAAAAAATAACTTTTTCCCATTCTGACAATTTTTTACGATTTCTCTGTACATTTTTCTGCATATCCCTACGGTGAACCGAATCTAAAAGGACTAGTGACTTGAATTTCTCAGAGTTTTCTAAATTCTTATTTTTTTTTAAATTGAAATAGTACAGTTTTAAAATATCTATTGAGTATGTACTTTGATCGAGTAATTAATTGATAATTGCTATGTGCAAACATTTCTAGTTTGTATTATGTGTACAGTTCACTGGGAAAGAAGGAAGGAATAAAAATATTATTGTCTGTCCGATAACGACTACTTAACTCTGTTAGTACTTTGTCGAAAATTTTCAAGTATTGCTGCCATGTTAACGAGTATGTCGTATTTGTTTCGACACTTGATCTCACACTTTTTTTAAAGATTATTCTAGTATGATATTATTTGGGGGGGGGGGATGGCGCGAGCTATGGTGTTCATACATCAAAAACACCGTGTACCTAACTAGTATAACATGTCTTGGGTTATTCTACCGTGGATTGAGTTTGTCGTAACTGACAGGGCCCACATCAGCCCTTATCACGGCCACTTATTTCTTCTTATTAACTTCAAACCTTCATTATTTTTGCCAGTTTGATGAGCCGACATAATGTTAACAACTGCAGTGTAAATTAATTTAAGAAATTCTTTAAAAAATATCAGGTTCGAGTCAATGTTAACCGGATCAGTGAATATTGACTCTTAACGGTATTGCTAAAAGCAATCCAATCAAGTTGTTTACGTTTGATTAAGTTGGACCACACCATAAAAGACGTCTAAATTCAATTTTATTTCACAAGTGACATTAACGACCTCTTCAGGCGCTTGATGAAATGCGTTTGTAAGAACTTCAGACGAAAAATGACTGCCATCTACATGTGCAGTGATGAACTTATTTGAATCAATTTTTGATAATTTCTTATACAACAGAGTTCAGAAATAAGAAATAAGATATAAGAGTTACCAATAGCTTCAAAATTTTACAAAAAGAGGGTATTAGTAGCTATGTATACATAATAGTGATGGTTAACTTTTAACTGTCAACTCTATTTGAAATGGAAGACACTGCATAGGGTAAGACGAGGACGGTCTTACCATATCTTTCAAAAACTGATGACAAAATGATTTTAAAATATAACTTTAGTCCCTGCAAGTTTACAAGGTTCGAAAGTGCGTGTTAACACGCTTATAGCTTAGCGATACATGCCCCTAACCATCTAACACAGCTAGTGGCGTAACTATGCCAATGCAACCGATGCAGTGCATTGGGACCCACGCTATATAGAGGCCCGAAAAATTCGCCCTTACAATTAATTTGAAATCGATATTTTTGAGAGAATCAATACTTTTTCCAACATTAATTATATTCCACGGCAAGAAACGTGTATTGCGAAAACATTATCTATTTTACAGTAGCAGTATTATATACGAATATACACTTGTAGCGATCGTAATTCGAATATAACGCCATCTCAGTCGGCATCGACGATAGCTACAGCGCTGCAGGCTGCTGACACAAGTCTGGCCCAATTCACCGCCAGACAGTCTCTCCAGTTTCAGCGTTTCACAATGGCGGTCTTGCCGGCTCGCCTTTGCCGAGCAAGACTGTTAATTCATTTCATTTCATAATTTTCTACATCTTCATTCACTGTATTCATTTCTATCTGTCTTCATTGTTTTTATCATTTGTCACAATAAACCTCAACACGCGCCAATCACATGTATTTCATTTAACCACCGACCTAACCCCCAAACACTTATCGCCAATATGTCGCCGTAAAGTGAAAATCGTTTTAAAGTGGCGAAAGTATTTTTCAAATTATGAATGTTATATGAAACTAATTTTGTTCTTACTATTTAATGATTAAACCGAGAGATTAGTTTTTGTTCTTATTATTTAATTATTAAGCCAGACAGTACTAACATTCGTACATCTCATTAACGATACTTATTTAGGGGGGCCTTTTTTCCATTCTGCAACGGGGCCCAATTTTTGTAGTTACGCCACTGAACACGGCGCTATCTGACTTCTTTTATACTTATATTTCGCGGGTCAATAAAAATAATGTAGGTAATAGAATAGTCGAAGTTCATGTCACCTCAATAATAATTTTATTTATACAAAAAATGCAGGTAAATATAATATATAACAATTTTTTTTTTTAATATTAGTATCAATGTTCAACACAGACTTAGAACACAACTAGAGATGTTTCGACATAAGTAAATGATACTATCCCATCTATGGTTAATACCGAGTTCCTTCAGGTAGTGGTTGTGAGTTTTGGCAAAAATAATACATATAGATATGTATTAAACATTTAATGTTAAAAAAATTAGAATGATTCCCGGGCTGCAAAAATATTTTCGCGAGCCGCTAGTTGGACAGCGCTGATCTAACATAATTGATACGCCGATGTTATCTCATGGATATATTAATATTTATATATTGCCGTATTTCATTACGTTTCTTATACATAGTCATTATAATTGTTAATTTTAATTAAATATGAAACACATGCAAGTGCAGTAATATTTAAACGTTTTCTCATTTAAAAGACAGATCTTTCTGGGGTTTTCATTGTTAATTAAATATTATGTTTTAAAAAGTAAAGAATATTAAAAAATTTCATATATATTTATGTTCGGATTTAAATCTTCATGTACCAAGGTACAATTTATTTAAATTACTAGGATTAATTATTAATCGTAAACAAATAAAATTCATCAGCACATCACAGAATAAGTAAGTGCGCAAATTTAAACAAACTTTGTTTTATGTAATAATAAGATATTCGCCTAGTGATCAAGTGGTCGATACCACCAAATTAGTAGTATTTTCATAACATAAACGTTTAGCTTAGTTTTAAAATATTTATTAAAAATATTGATGTAACAGTATACCGAGTACACAACTCTATTTTTTTTTAAATTCAGTAGTAAACATATAATAGTATTAATTAATATGTACGTGTATTAATATACTGTACACAATGGAGTCATGGTACCGACACTGGTGTATAGAAGTGAAGCCTGGAGCTGGCAGAAGAGGAACGAGTGAATGCGGAATTGTTAGACGTAAATGTGACAAATCCATTTATCATAGAGTAAAACATGGAAAAAATATGAGAGATTATATACCTGATCTTAGTATAGTGAATAGAATGAATGAGGAGAGAGTAAGAAAGATATACATATAACGCAAGTGTTAATGATACTAAAAATAGTAGACGTCTGCGAAAGAGTTAGCACAACCAGGTAATCCTGAAACTCTAAGATAGTATTGTTAAAGTTAATGAGTTAAAGTTAAGTTGTGAAGATGTATGAATGTGGATGAGGCAATAATTTTGTGTCTGGTCAGAAGAGTGTGGCGCTATATCCTCTTTACCTACCTCCGCAGGGAACCGGCGTGGTGGTAACTTAGTTATATAAATAAATATTGATAAATATTCCAAAGTAAATATGCAAAGATTAGCAACTGGTACACAGTAAATACAATAGTAAGTAGATTACTATCTCAGTGATCAGTAGTAACTTTAGTAAAAAAAGTTACTAAAGTAAATGGTTTTTTGCGAAAACGGGTTGTTTGATCGTTGGTAAAAAAATATTTAATTCTCAAAAATACATCCCGTAGTAAACTCGTTTTACTCTCCGATATCCGATAGTAAAAACGAGAATCGATAGTTAAATATGGCGGACACTTCACAACTGTTCCAAAAGTCATCTGACACATTGATAGTTGAAGTATATGACTATAATAATTAATCATTCAATATCCCGTTATTTTAGTGATAAGAGTTCGTCCGTTGATGATCTCGTTGTTTATAATATGCATTAGCACATAAGCCGAAAAAAACTCAATACCAAAATGACAGATTTCGGACGCAGAGGCGAAAAAATCCATAAATAAAGCGTATTTCATGATTATTTGTCGCACCTGTAGTCATCTCATCTATGCTTTGACAATAGTAAATTTGACGATCAAACAACCCGCAAACGATTTTAACCACGGGCTTAAAAGTTACTGAAGTATTAAAAGTAAATAGTTTTAAATAAAGTAAAAAATTACCATTGTACAAATTTACTACTGATCACACAACCGGTCCTATGTGTATCCAACCTCTCTGGCATATTACTAATTACTATTAAGTAGATGGTAATAGATCAGAGAGATCGGATACACACGGCAGAATAGCTCAGAAAACTCTACACGGAAGCAAAATATAGGTCCCGGTGGCGACTCAGATTTTTCTAAAAATATTTATCATTTGCATTTCTTCCGTAATATAACATGATTTAATAAAAATATTCTAATTATTTTGTATAAAAATGTTCACAAAACTAAAGAATAAAATTGGTACCCATTATTGTATTTAAATTTGTTCTAACTTACAGTCTGCTGACTTTTCAAGGGCATTACAGAAATGATTAACACCACAAGACGTTATAGATTCAGTGTTATTTTTGTCGATCAACAAATAAATTATCGATTAAATATTTATATTCGATATGCGCATTACTTTGTAATCTAGATTCAACCTCCGTAAGCAGGTGGAAAAGCACGTAATATAATTCAAACCATAAAATATAAAAAATTGGCAAACAGATTGACGTCACTACAGTTAAATAAATCATTGTAAAATTAGGGGAATTTTTAAAACTTGTTTTTCCTAATTATAGCAATTAAGTAGTGAAAACGTACAAATGAATAAGCGAGCATACACCACTACTCTCTACTCTCTAACTAATCCCTACTATTAATAATGTTTTTGATGGTAACATATGTACATATTTATTTTACAACTAGTTTGATGCGTAGTTTGATTATCCACTATTTAAAAAAAATTATATTATAACATAAATCATATTGTTAAGGAGATCACATTCTTATTGTGAAATTGTAATTATTCAGAACATAGGTCTATGATGTTTTTAATACAAATTAAACGTATTAATTAGAAAGATATGCATATAAAATCAATTTTATCGAAAAATATTGTTGTTGCTACTGGGATTCGAACCTGGATCTCTATTTCCAATCCGGAGAAGCACCCTACCAAGTGTGTTATAGCGCCAGTATTTTTCATGATAAATTTTCGAACCTATATGTTACACTTTTTCAAATTGATACATCTGTCATCTGTTCCATTATTTGAAAGCCATCTACATTGTTTTTACGGAATCACATATATCTTTGAGTAAACCGACTGCAGACGCCAGAATTATCATTCATTTTTATTACTGGAGCTATAACACAATTGGTAGTGTACTTCTCCGGATTGGAAATAGAGATCCAGGTTTGAATCCCGGTAGCGCAAAAATAATATTTTTCGACAAAATTGATTTTATATGTATATATTTATAATTAATACATTAAATTAGTATTTAAAACATCACAGACCTATGTGCTGTAATTATATTACAAAGAATTGCGCATTAAGAATGTGCTTGAATTTTTGAAAAATAATAATAAAATGTTTTTGTAGATATTAAAAGTAGTTTAACTATATATTAGCCTCATCTTGAAAGTCTATGTAATTTACGTATAATATTAAATTGAAAAAATGAAAGAACGCCCTTAATAGGGATCCTAAATAACTATATGTACAATTATTAAATTAATATAAATTATATGTTACCAGATGGTTGTACATTCTAAAGAGCAGTGTATGATGTATGTTTCTGATCTATTCCTATTTTAGATCTTTCTAGAACTGCATATTCATTACTATTACTCCTTGTCTGATAATAGTAGTGGATTTTAATATTAATACGTATTAAAGAAATCAACTAGAAAGATATACAGAAAAAATCTAACTATTGAAAAAATATTTAGTTGCTGCCGTAGATTTTAGATAGATTTTATCTGTATATTTGATTAATTTAATTTTTAAAATATTAATTAAATATATTAATTAGAAAGATATACATATACAATCAATTTTAACGAAAAATATTGTTGTTGCGCCACCGGGATTCGAACCTGGATTTCTTTCTTAACCGGGGAAGGTGCATTATCCAACTATGCTACAGCGACAATATTTTTAGCGACAATTTTCGAACCTATATGTTACCCTTTTGATATTAATACATTTAATCGTTCCATTAATTCGAAAATTGTCGCTAAAAATATTGTCGCTTTAGCATAGTTGGATAATGCACCTTCCCCAGTTAGGAAAGAGATCTAGGTTCGAATCCCGGTGGCGCAACAACAATATTTTTCGTTAAAATTGATTTTATATGTTTATCTTACTAATTGATATATTTAATTCATACTTAAAATATCACAGACCGTCTGTTCTGAATAATTACAACTTCACAATAAGAATGTGATCTCTTAATAATTTAATTAGTATTAAAATGCCATAGAACTATGTTCTGAAAATGCAACTTCATAATAAAAATATGTTCTCTTGTGTTATGATTTAATTATAATGGTCGCAACCGTTTCTCAATCAGATTTCTCGGAAAGACAGCCAGAACAAAAGGATTCATTGATCCCAGTAGCCTGTATTTTGCTCTGACAATCTTACGCTTCAAAGGGGGAGCGAAGTCGTGGACCCAACCATCAGCGAATCTATACATAGCGCTGACCTTTGTTTAAGTAATAATAAATTCTGGAGCGGACCGCCTAGCGATGACCCTGAAGATAGTCGTCGGTGGCAGGTGGAACTACCTGACACTCATACCACGGGTACTCTAATTGAAGCATTAAATAACCTTTTGTTTGTTTGCAGTTTAATATGTGTCTATCGATACCGGCTTTGATAAAATGTGTCGCATCTTCTAAAAATGTTATTGACAAGAATGAACTTTTAATCATTTTGTTACTGAAAATCGTACTAGGTTCAAATTTGTATTTTCATGCTCAAAAATTAACACATCATTTGTATAACACCGCTATACGCACCTAGGAAAAAATATTTTTAAAAGCTTACCCGAAAACATCGAAATTATTCGGACACACTTTGCGTCAACGTAACAGCCTAGAAAATTAGATCAACCTGGACACAACTTTGGGTTAGAGAAGACCTGCAACAGTGCCGCATCGGTAGATAGAGTCACCTGTGAGGGCGACACAGAACTCGGATGTATGAAGGTGCATTACGAGCCGAATATAATCCGATTGTGACTACTATATTACATTAAATACTAATTAAATGTATTCATTTGAAAGATATACCTATAAAATCAATTCCATCGATAAATATTGTTGTTGCGCTACCGGAATTCGAACCTGAATCGCTTTCCAAACCGCGTTTCCAAATTGCGTAAAAACAAAGTAGATGGCTTTCAAATAATGGAAAGATAGATGTATTCATTTGAATAGTGTAACATATGGGTTCGAAAATTTGTCGTCAAAAGTACAGTTGCTGTAGCATAGTTGGATAATGCACCTTCCCCGGTTTGGAAAGAGATCCTGGTTCAAATACCGGTAGCGCAACAACAATATTAGTGTCATATATCCATATTTCAAAGTAAATTGAAAACTATTAAAATGTATTAATTTCATGTATGACACACAGAAAGACATGGGAATTTAATATGTAAAAACTACGTATATTACTTATTGATGGAATCGCTTTTTACTTTGTAGAGTTTCATCATAATAAATGAAATAATGCTATTACTCTACTTGAATTTATTAGCACTACTCGAGTTTCGAAAGAAACAATGACTCTCATCGATAGGTGAAGTATAAACCCTCCACCGTCCGTCAGTAGCTCCGCCCCCTCCTCCTCCATCTGTCACTACTTAATTACTTATATGTCTACCACCTAAGCCCTGTCTCCTATATTCATGTGTAGTCAGTTTAATACTTCACCTGTCGATGAGAGTTACTGTTTCTCTCGAAACTCGAGTAGTGCTAATAAACTCAAGTAGAGTTATAACATTGTTTATTTTATATCCATCCATTATATATATATTACGTATACACTACAGTGTAACACAAATATTTACAATGATTTACATACGTCATATATCTGACACACTCATCCATAATTTTGTTCGTAGCGAAGAAGTAAGTAAGACGATGAAAATAATACAAGACTCGCGATAAAATAGCAAGCAAAGCAAATTTAATACGAATTTAAATAGATTTTTACGCATAAGATTACATGCAAATATTAATGATGTTATTAAATTAACTTACTCATTTTTGTAAATGATTTTTATTATGAAAAACAAAAAGACCGTATTTCCAGAAAACTTTTTCTATGATTTTTAATTTTAAAAGTCATTAAAAATCCGCGCTGCAGATATTGTCGAACAAAATGTTTAATTTAAAATTAAGATACATTGGTATTCCTATGCACTAATCGGTGACATCTATTTATCAAAATATAACACCTTCTCACCTATAAATTACTAGCCAGCTAAACCAGTGCATGATTCATCTCGCAAGTTGCGTATCAAGATGCACAGTATCCGGAGAATATTGTGGTGCGCTGCATAATACAAATACATTCAACACCATTTGGATAAATCATCGAAAAGTTTCAAAATATATATTTATTATGGAGCACGCCGAACAAATTGTGAGCATTTACGATTATTTTTAATTTATTTTTGAAATTCACGTTATGATAATCATTTTTAATGAATAATTGATTTATATTAAATATTATATAAATCGGAGCCATTTTATCCGGTGTCTAAGTTGACGTATTTGGATGGAGTTTAGTAGTATGGAGTTAGAAGTATTTATTAATAAAATTATTATTATTTATTTTTTTATCAATATTGTATTATATAATATTATCAATTGAAAATATCACAGACCTATGTTCTGAATAATTACGACTTCACAATAAGAATGTTCTCTTAAAATTATTTTCGCTAATGTACCAAAACATATATTTTTAATTAATGTACATAATTGTCGTAAGTTTATATAAGTATTTTGACTTAATAATTATATTACGGGAATACGGATTAAAATAAATATTACAAAATAAAAATTATTAGTAATCATTTTATACAACAATTGTGTTTCAGATGTATTTAAATTTTGCACAACTATTTTTAAAATCTTCTAAAATTCCGCACAATTTCAAATTTTGGTAAACAAGCGATCATCAATCCAAAAACTTATTGAGTAACACTTCGGCATGCATTATTGCAAAATGTGTAATTCGCAAGCGTACTTTCTAAAGTCTATATTAAAACTTTCACCATAAACTATGAAATGTTTCTTAATATTATAATATAACATTAAAAAACCAATGATTTCAATGTGGAAATTTATTAGTCTAAAACATTTCTAATAATTTACAATTTATCAATATAAACTTTTTCTTTTACAGAAATGGCTCTTCATAATCCTTTATAATATCGTACAACTCGTGAGGTACTCGGACCAGCGTCCCCAAACATCGGACGATGTTGCGTACTTTTCAATTGCTGATCCATTTGACAACATCGATCATCAGTACGATGAGAACCCAAAATCATCAGAACAGGGTAATCAAGAAGTTATGTTACCTGATTTCTGGAAGAGAGACATCGAGTCTGAAACAAATATAAGTGAAGTCAAGCCTTCCGAGGTGAAGCAAATTAGGAAAAAAAGAAATTCTGAAACAGACAGCTTGATTCTGGGAAAACAGTCTACAACCAAAGAAGAACAAATTTCACTATCCAATTCTAATCGCATATTACAAAAGCGATCGAATAATAATGATATAGCTCCAATGAAGCAAAGTTCGTCAAAGACTTTCAAAAAGAAAAGATCGTATAGAAACACCAGGAGAACTGATTTTATAAACGGTGATGAAAGATTTCCAAACCATATTATAAAAATACGTTCAGCTGATCCAAAAAATGATGCACAAAATGACAACCCTCAAATTTATTCTCCAGTTGGTTCAAATAAAAACCCATTTGGTCATTCTATTATTCCCACCTTAAACATAGAAGAATTCAATAAAAGGACCGAAATCAACGCATCACTTTTGTCTCCAGATAAGACGAGTATCAAACTGCCCATTGAAGATGTTCTGTCATTGATCAGAACAAAGAGGTCAACTTATGAAGAAGAGATGGATGAGAGTACAGAGCGAGGACAGGGGGAAGAAGTTTTCTCGATTGTCAATAAGGAAGAAATATCAGATCTAGATGTGGCAGAGAGCAGCATCATTTTTAAACCACTCTTCAGATACAGGTCACAGATTGGTCAAAGGAGAAGAGTTTATAATTATAATTAAATTAAATTTTAATTGTAGTGAGAAATATTGCATGCATTTAGGCAATAATATTATAATTATTCCATATACCAGTATGTTTGTCAACCAAAGAAATTATGTTTAACTTTTGGACCAAAGAAAATAAAGTATTTATTAAAAATCATAAGTATTATTATATATGTATAAGTATTTCTTTATCTGTCTAGTTGTTATGAAACTGGCTTATGACAACAATGGTTGCTAAGTCAATTCTGGTAGTTGCCGAAAAAACTCTAACAATTTTTAGTTATTTATTTATCCATGAAATGTTAAATCATATTTTAATTTTTAGTAGAAGGCGAAGGGCAGCCGAGATAGACACCATGATGATTTATTCAACAAATTGTATTGTTTTCATCGACTATTTTTTAATTTTCAATTGCAATCCAACCTTTATTTCTACTTCAACAGTCGGCAAATCGCGGCCTTGGAGCTTATGCGCCGTTTTTTAAATAGTAGAAGTGAAAATAAATTGTAATATATCTGCTAATTCACGAGTGCAATTTTATCGGTTAAATTTAATTATCGGTTAAACTAATTGTGAGTGATTATTTTCAAGCACTTGGGCAGAATCTTATAAAGAACAAGCTCAGAAACAAAATAGCTAATGTATATTTTTACGAATGTCTCGACTTATGCGTACGTGTAAATGTTCTCGTAAATATCAGTTATTGAAAGAACTTGACACTGTTATTAACATTTCCTCGCTATATTCATTTATATCTTTACTGAAAATGATGCCAAAATTAAACGCAAAGAAACTAAACGCACATCGAGAGAGAAAAGATGCAAATGAACTATCACCATGAATAAAAAAACTTGTGGGGTTCAATATAAAATAAAGAAACAATCCTCAATATTGCCATTTACATGAAAACATTAACACCTAAGCAATAAATTACTGATTAAATCGAAATTTATTAAATATGAATTAGAAAGATATATACTTTTTAAATTAGCAATATTATCTTTGTGGTTAAAATTCATATTTTTATTTATTATCTTTGTTTTATTAACCACTAAATTGAGTTTAAATACATCTACCGGTTTCGAAAAATACCATTTTCTTCTTCAGGATGTCATAACTTATGTTGAAACCGGTAGATGTATTTAAACTCAATTTAGTGGTTAATAAAACAAAGATAATAAATAAAATAAAAAGAAAGATATACATATAAAATCAATTTTATCGAAAAATATTGTTGTTGCGCCACCGGCATTCGAACCTGGATCTCTTTTCTAACCGGGGAAGGTGCTTTATTCAACTATGCTACAGCGACAATATTTTTAGTGATAAATTTTCGAACTTATATGTTACTTTTTTGATATTTATTTATTTATTAGATGACATATTTTTGTTCTAACAGAGGTGAATAATAAACATAAAACATAATACTCATAGTTTATTGTGTGGGATGGAGTAGACTTCACCTCTGATATATACAGCGTTGTCCTGGCTACTTTGCTAGACTGAAGTCTGTGTTAAAGTACCCTTTTTTTTTTTCATGCTGTTGTGGTGTTATTTAAATCATCGACAGGAATAAAAAGATAATTAAAAATATGTATAAAAAAGTAAAAATAAAAAATATATATATGTAGTGGGAGTGTTGTAGGACTAGTGAATTATTAGTGTAGATATTGTATAAATTATATTAATATTAATACATTAAATCGTTCCATTATTTGAAAGAGCCATCTACCTTATTTAAAGCTCTACATATGCAGTATTTGCAAGATAGATATTAATCTAATTAAATTAATCGAGACATACCATTGTTAATCGATTTTTTTTTTTTGAGATGTGCTTTATCGAAGAAATGATGAATAACTTTTTTTATATTTTGAGACTCGGAAGTTTCACTTCAACAATGCAGTTATAAACTCAGATTTTTGTTATTACATATTCAGTAAAGATTCCGTTTGTGTATGGTAAACTACATTTCATTTAGAAAGATCAATTATATTAGTATGTGTACCTAATAGCCTGTTTCAAAAATATGTAATAGTTTTTATTTTTAAAAATATTTTTTAAATATTAAATAAATACATGGTGCCAGAAAACTGTTAGAAAATATAATACA
The DNA here is from genome assembly GCA_031772225.1 of Eubasilissa splendida. Taxonomy (NCBI): domain Eukaryota; kingdom Metazoa; phylum Arthropoda; class Insecta; order Trichoptera; family Phryganeidae; genus Eubasilissa; species Eubasilissa splendida. Next base: position 21,426,513 of record CM062856.1, read on the forward strand.
AAATACGTACAGAGCTCAAATGTTCATGTAGGTACACCGTTTTTTTGCTATATATCATATATTTTTTATGTTTTCCGTCGCCGTTTATATAATATGTGATAGAAATAGGGTTAAGTATATTTATGTACAAAGAAAAATGATTTATTGGAACGTATAATGCTTTTAAAAATATTTATTTTTAACATTTGACTTTTGTAGTGCAAGTAGTTACGTATGTAAACCAACATGCATTCAGCAAAGACAAATGTTGATAATAATATAAAAATACAAAAAGACAAAATAAACAGATATAAACATTAACATAAATATAAACTTTTCAAATCTACAAAGTTCAAACATTCCGTACATTTTTTTTGTGGATAACTAATTTCAAACGACAATCATCATACATAATACACTGTTACAATGTGCATATTACGTATGGTGTTACTCATACTAATACAAATGTTAATTCTAAATGAAAAAGAGTATAATAAGTTAATTAAATTAATACTTTTTTATTTAATATTAAAATAATTAAAAGCTGATTTCATTATTTAAATATTAAAATAAATTTTCATTACAATTAAATGTAATAATATTTGTGGCTCTTGAGAAATTGAACACATTCCCATTGAACACACTCCTTTGTCGCCGCTGTTCTAAACAATCGGTTTACCTCTTCAATTATCACCTCATTACCTGCATATTTCCATAGTCAAGGTCTCTGCCATCAGCACGAAGAGTGTGAGAGTCTACCAGTTTCAAAAAAGCAGCCTGCATAATGAGTTCGTCCATGGCCTTTTCCGTGACCAGTTAGTTATACATTCATGTACTCAACAAATTTGTTTTCCAAAGTAAATATTCACACGATTATATCTAAACGAGTTCCAATGAATTATATTATTATCTTTAATACATTTTTTGATAGTTTTCTGGTCTACTAATAACGATGTGTGTTTATCAAAATACTTATTTTTGACCCCACATTAGACAAGGACCCAAAAAATTTGCGCCCTATAAAACTGATGTTTTATAAAATCCACAACAGCAAGAAATAGAATTATAAAATTAAGAAAATCATTTCTCACTTGTATTAAGAAAACAACTGGCCAAAGACGTCAGCCTTTCCCCCAGTTTTCCCTCATCAATTCCATATACCGATATGACAGACTTAATATGGTAAAAAACGTACGAATTCTATTTGGACTGCACAATGGATGGATCCAAATAATCATAAGGGTAATCGACTTAAAATTATTCAAAGATCTATTCCCCGCACCCCCTGGTTCTCCAAAAGAACAATACTAAATATTTCTAGAATGAAAATTGGGCATTGCCAGGTAGCCTCATATTTATTCAGATTTAACTTAATAGATTTCCCAATGTGTGAGTGTGGTGCCGAGGAAACCCTTGACAGAACTTTTTTACCTGTTCCTTACGGATCATAGATTTTTTTACAGTAATGCCGTTAATGGTAATTTTCAACTCCCGGTTCACTTGTGTCATCTTATTTTCCTTAACTCGCCACATTTAATCTATATAATAGCAATTTTTTTGAACGACAATGGTGTTGACTTGTAATATAATATTTCCTATTCTATAATATTATTGTACTTTTTTCTATAAAATAAAGTTTTAACTTGATTAATGACACAAATCACTCTTGAAGGGTGGATTGCCTATTTAAAAGAAGAAGTATTAAGAAAGCACATAAAACATTATCGATGTATACAGCAGTACCCCGGTAACGTACAAGTATTCGTCGAGTTATGAATCAGACCACCGTTGCAAAGCGAAAATGTGTTTATAAATGTCAAAAACACATTCACGCTTATAAAAAATCATTTTAAAAGGCTGACAAATTAAAATAATAAAGTTATTTGGTAAATAAACACTACGCTACTCTATTCGTGCAAATAGAGGCGAAACTAGTCCAATGCAGCCAATGCGGTACATTGGGGCCCACAATTAAAAAGGGGGCCAAAAGGTACCCGCTTTACATTACTTTTTTTCAAAACCACCACAGAAAGTAATGGAAATAAAAGTTTAAAAATCATTTCTCACTTGTATTACGAAAATATTATCGATGTATACAGTAATACCCTGCTAATATATCGATTAGGGACCAGACCATCGCCGAAAAGCGAAAAATCCTGTAAAGCAAGGGATTTTTTTCATTTGAAAGTGCATATAAATACCTAAAACCACACTTTAGGTTTATCATTTGTAGGAAAGACGAAACCAATTGGGTTCTTATTATTAAAAAACGCATTATACATAATATTATTATATCTTATCTACAATTCATATATAGAGGGCACTTTTTTCCATTTTGCATTGGGGCCTGATTCTTTTAGTTACACCACTGTTTATGATGATTTATAACTTTCTTATAGAATCATCAAATAGCAGTTATGTCGTCAGAGTATCGTGCTATAAGGATGAATGTACTCAGATCTAACTTTGCTTTCGCAACTTGGGAGTTAACAGTGAAAGGCCATACGCGCATAGTGACTATTTCAAGTCTCAATATATAAAATACGAATAATATACTAAAACAAATCAGGATGCCGAGAAAAGTGGACGAGCATGGTCAAGAGGGCGGGATATCATGGAGATCGCGATTTTCAGTTATGAGGGATCGACAATATGAGGGATGAACAATAAAAAAAAGTCTAATAGGTTTAAAACTTTATTAGAATTTCACTGTCATTTATCATTATTTAAACCATAAGAATAACCAATTATACGGAGGTGTTAGTCTTCTATGATTATAAGGTATCCCCTTATCTCCCCTTAATCTTCTTTGCTTCAATTGCCTGTAAGCAAATAGTGGTCTAAAAACTATACTATCTTCAGCAGTTTCCAACAGTTCCTTTCTTGCATTAGTTTCAAATATTAAATTATTTCTATTAAATAATATTATATTTTCTGTAGCCTTTTTCATGATTTCAATCTGAGTTTCGATGTCTATTTCTTGTTTTTTTGTCATAGCATTGTCTGCCTTCTTGAACTCCAACAGCTGAACGTCATTATCAATTGGAATAGATAAGATCCAAGGCACTATGAACAAAATTCCAAAAGTTCTTGTATTCTAAAAATGATTTAATAATATTTTAAAACAGATTAATTTATCTTGATATATCATCAATGAATCTTTCATCTAACTACTTACCTTCATAATATTATATTATATACATGTATGTTAAGCTAACTAAATAGTTATTTAAATAAATCTATTATTATGACTTTTTTATTTAAAAGAATTAAAATATACAGAAGATTAAAAATAAGCCAACCGCCTTTCCTCGAAATCCAAACGGAACTTTGAGCCAAAAACATTGTTATCTCAATATATAGACTGAGCATGAAAACAGTGTGAAATATTCAGCCGTGCTAATAGTAAGTACTAATGAGATGGTGTGATATTTACCATCGTAACCGCTGCGTAGAATACATCACATAAACCTTAAGCCTAGTGAAGGAATCCTTTTAGAGACATTTATTTTATGTACGTGATATTCTTTTTGTATTGGCACCTGAAATTACTTAATATAGGCTATATTCACACATCTTGAAATGATCATAAAATATATTAAAAATAAAACTATGTTTATATAATATATACTAAGTAATCTCGAAACTAAAGACTATGTTGGACCTTAAAAAATTACGAAAATATATTTTTAATTTTTATGTTCTTAAAAAGTGTCTTTATATATTTCTCCACATAATCATCTCCTACATTTAAGTATTTATGATATACTAATTATCATTTAAACAACTTTCATACTTTCTTATTTGTAAAAAACGTAAAAACTGGAAGGAGCTTGAAGAACAATATTCTTATTGACGCACTTCTTATTATAAATGATAATCCCTATAATCTGGTTTAAAATACAAAATAAATACAACACCTTCTTCCAAAAACAAGCTAGCTTCCATTCTGGCGGCCATTTAAATTTCAGAGGTTGAATTCTAATAGTATAAGCGAGCGATTTTGCAACTAAAGCTATTTTTGAACGACCAATTTATATAAAAAAGAACCAAGTTTAACTGTTAATAAATTAACATAATGTGTAAAACTATATGAGAAGACAACTGCATTAAAAGTTAGAAAAAAATAATGGATGTTACTGACTTCCCAACTAGTACCCTAATTTGTTCACAAATTATATTATATTATAGTTTATATATAATAGTTTTATATTTTTTAGATTTTTTAAAAGCGTTAGTATAAATTGACATGTATGTCTTTGGTTAGTTAATTTATCATCCTGAGGAAGAAAATGATTTTTTCTGAAACCGCTTGGTGTTTTAAAATTACTAAACAAGTGATTATTATAAATCAAGTTAAACAATCTACAAAAAAAAATTGATAAACAGATTATTTCAGTATATCTTTCTAATTGGTTGATTTAATTTGTATCAAAAATACCCCAAAACTATATTCTGAAATAGCAACCTCACAACAAAAATGTGTTTTCATTGAAAACAACAATACTATCATAAATCTTCACCCTCTTCTAATAGATAATTTTTAATCATAATTAGTTAGTATACATTTGGCATAGCAAATATACAGCAGTATCGAAACCGGCCGACGTTAAAGTAATCAACACGGTTAATACAAAGTTACGAGCTTAAATTAATTATTATTTCTAATCACAAATTGCTATAACATAAAGAAAATAATTATATAGAACGTTTTATATGTATTGTGTACATAAGATATGTAAAAACTTACAAAATTTAATTTAATACATAACATCATTGTTTATAATTAAAATATAAAAATGGATATTCAAGTCCGATAGACGCTTCAGTTGTTGTGGTTGTTGATATCGTTATTCTGGACTGTTTTTTTAATTTGTTCTTCTGTCTTCTAATTCTTCTTTCCATTTCTCTCTTTTTTATTAGTCTATATAAAAACAGCGGTTGAAATACGTTATCTTCCTCCAGCCGCAATATTTCATCATCAGTATTTTCGATTGTTTCGTCTCCATTTTTAAAAGAGCCCACAAAATTCAAATCACCAATTTCTCCTTTTGATAGTTGGTCACTAAATTTTTTTATTGTATTTTCCAAATCTTCGTCGATATATTTTTTTATTTCAAAATTGGCGTCGTTCTCAAAACTCTTTTCGCGTTCTACTAAAATACTTTTATTAGTAATTTCTTCATTCTCCAAGAGTGATGATGGAAACGCACTTGCAATAGAAATCAACAACGCGAAGAAAATTGTTTGAACAAATTTTAAATTATTTAGTGCCTGGAAAAAATAAAAAACGTGAATTATCGCATATTCAAGTACACGCCTTAGTCAAATCTTTGATCTTCTTCTGAGCTTTATGCACACTGGAAACTGGGACAATTAATTCAGGAAGCAGGCAGAGATGAATATCATAAACAGCTAGATCAACGTAAATAGTCCGTGTCTGCGAATAATTTTTTTATTTAACTGCTTATATGAATATTATATAATTATAGTATTATTTATGCGTTATTAATTATGGTAATGCAGCATTAATAATTATGATACAACTTAATAGTTTGATGTATGAGGGTGGTTTAATAAGTAACAATTAGAGATTTGTAACGTACTTTATTTTTCGATACCCTCGAAGCTCAGGGTACTTGCCCCAACGTGTCTCCAGTGTCGCGATTCTTTCGCGGAAATGAGTTTCTTCGAAACTTTCAAAATACTCGTTCCTGTATGACCCCTTCATTTAACGAAATTTGATGCGAAGGCAGTTCAAATCGTAGCTCGGCAAATTTTTTCTCAGCGACATGGTTTGAAAGCACCGGTGCTTTGTCATGGGAATATAACACCTTTTTTTAGCCATTCCCGGGCGTTTCTCTGCTATTGCCGCCTTTAATCGGTCTAAAAGTGATTCATAGTATTCTCCGGTAATGGTTTTCTCCTTTCGAAGTACTCAATTAAAATAATTAATTTTGCGTCCCAAAAAACTAAAGCCATCACCTTTCTAGCAGATCGAACGCATTTCACCTTTTTCGAAGCCGGTTCGCCATGTTTAGACTGCTGTTTCGTTTCCAGGATATAGTCGTGTATCCAGGTTTCGTCCATTGTCACAAAACGACGCAAAAACTCTAGGTGCTGGATTCTACTTAAATACTTGAAAATTGTTGGCAGATGTTCGCATGCGAATTCGCTTTTGCTCTGCGCGGCACCTATATTGCGCAAAGTTTTTTCACGTGCAATTCATTATGCAAAATGAAGTGAACCCGCTCAGTTGAGACAGTTGTGGCTTTTGCTAACTCACGCATTTTCACTCATCTGTCGGCTAAAACTTTATCGATAATTTTGAGTGTCACAACTGATTTCAGGACTCCAGGAAGTGGGGCATCTTTAATGCTTGTTCTGTCACGCTTAAATTCATTTACCCAAAGTTAAACAGATTCATAGGAAGGACATGAGTCTCTCTCTCACTCTCTTAAATTTCCTTTACTGTTTTCCTTTCCAGAAAAAAGAATTGAATCGCAACACGAATTCCAATTTTTCACTGTTACCCGAAACACTTCTGTTTAAACTCTTGTCAAACAACGAATTTCTATCAGAATAACTTGAGACCATTGATTGTTTATTTATAAGAATGAAACTTTATGACTACATGTACAGATGACATTAGCGCCACCTATTAATATGCGAACCAAGATACTTATCAAACCACCCTCGTATCTTCCGCTGCTTTGTCAGTTTTATGTTGCCTCGAAAAGTATGTTTTTACATTTCAAACGCGTACATATAATACTATAAAAATGGTGTACATTTTCAAAAATATAAATAACTTATCAGCTTATAACAGCGAATTAACGTGTCTGATAATTATATGGATACGTTTTTAATATATTATTCGACTTTTACGGTTTTTAATAACTACTATTACTGTATAAACAAATTGTAATTCTGTTAGAATTTAAAAATTTTTTTTTTTTTTGTTTGTTTTTCTAGTTAATTAATTACGGGGAATATAATTCGCACATGATTTTCCATTTTGTTTATTGGAGTAACTGTAACAAAAATTCACGATAACTTAAAAAAAAAAACGATCGTGAACCATTTGTTTATTGTTTACCTACTTGTTTTCAATACCAAAAGAGCAATGTTTCATAAGTAGGTACCAAGATATAAGAAAATTTAATTAAAATAAAATAAATAATTATTTATGTAAAAAAAACTTACCATAATTGTTAAATATTTCACCTTAGAATAAATCATTAACCGTTGTCATGTTTCAATATATTAATATAAATAAATTAATATTTTTTTCTGAGACAAGACGTGTGCTTCTACTGAGGAAAGAAAACTGTATGGCGTTATTAATAGGAAACTCTTATATTTATAGTTGATTTAATTTTACGATTTTATCTATGTCAATTTTCTCTGAGGTGGTACTGCACGTAGGTTCTATGCACATGGCGTCGCAAAAAGAATTTTCGCATTTCTTCCACTTAACGCAATTTATATATATATATATATAGGATGTCCTAAAATTAACGCAAGATTTAAATTAAATAGAAAACACAGTTTTTAGTCTTTAGATTTTAATTGAATCATAAAGTACATGGGGTAGAGTTATTTATAGTTACGCTGTAGATAGCTTCTTGAAATTTGCAATTCTTGTCCACGACGCCGAATTGATGTTCCGCGATTTTCACCAACACTCTCACACACTGCTTCGATATTGACGGCTTATTTTTGGATGATCAGTGTATTTAGCGTCTCCAACTGATCCAGTCTCTCTAAATTTTTCAATTAATCTCTTCGCAGTTGATGAACTTAAAACACTTTTAAATTGCGGCCGCCAAACTTTCATTATTTTTGAGATATTGTTCAATAATGAAAACACGTTGTTGTATCGTGTAACGCCCCATTTTTACTAACCCTAAACTCTCAGCTGTCAAATTATTTTTTTTCAGGGTTGCCGACAATTTAGGCAAATTACAAATGGCGGCAAATTCAATTTTTGCGTTAATTTTGGGACACATTTATAATTCGAAAATTCTTTTTGTGAAGCCATGTGCATAGAACTCACTTGCAGTACCTCGGAGAATATATTATTAACAATAGATTTCCAAATCGCCAAAAAATTTATATATTTCTTAGATAGAAAACGAAAAAAAGTCAATAAACAAGAAGAGTTAATTTTTTTTTTAAATTTTGTGATCGCAAGGCCGGCTGAAAAATTAAAATCTGTGATCATTCAGTGGTGGCTATTTTAAAATGTTTTTTTTAAGTGAAAATATATGACATGTATAATTTTAATCGAGGAATGGAAAAAGTTTTTTTTAATTTTCTCAATTAAAATTTAATTCTAATATCTAATGGTCCTGAAAGACTAAATAGAGAAACACGCATTTCACAGTGGTAAATTGACTAAAACAATATAAATATTGTATAATTGTAATTTTTATTTAAATGTACATTTACAGCATAATAAGGTAACATATGTAATGATTGTTAATTATAATTCATTTTAATTTGGTATAAAGTATTACATGCAATAAACAATTTTATTCAAGAGTTCTTAAATCTATCAATAAGTATTATTTAAATAATACAAAACTAACTTATATCATCATATTTTTATTGACTAGCTTTTTTAAAAAAAAACTTTTCAGTATTTCTATTGAAACTGTAAACATGGCTATCATCTCACGTAGTTATATATTTCTAATACTCCAAGTGAACATATTAAATTTTGACAAAATTATTTAAAAAAATATTTTATATTAAACATTATTAAATAAGAGCCACACATAAGTAAAGTAACGTTTTTTTTTAAATTTTAGTTATAATAGACCCGCCACCAGATTTAGAAGTTTTAATTCTGAATTATACAACTATGTCTCGAGATGACAGATTTAGATTAATCACAGTCATTTAGAGCTGCTCAACAAAGTTCAAAAAAAGAGCTTAATACAATTTTAAATCAATCAAATTACAATTGAGATTCACCCTACTATCTTCTATAGAGGTACAATGAATATCTGATCTGATATTATTTGTATGATTTCTTTCAAACTTCAATGCATTAAATTCATTCCTTTCAAATTTCTGCAATTTTTCATTTTCACAATTAAATTATTCGTTTGTACGTGTTTATTTCAAAATAGCTCTTGAATAAATTTTGCCAGAAATACACCCTTACAGCGAATGGAATTTTCACCTTCGATTCGCCGTTTCCTCGCACACAAATAAAGGTTTATTTATTGGGATGAAATCTTAATCAGATTCATTCTTAACCATGGAAGGCTGGAGATGGGCGTATTCTTTTTCTGCCAACGAAATACGCGTAATACGGGTTTGAAATAATCTGTTCCACTTCGCTTAACAAATCACTTTCATAATCCAAGCCTTCCTGTTCATCAGCTTGTCGCCTCTTGATATGATGGCGGAATAAAACATCACGGTTGCCGAGCTTGGCTCCTTCGGCTCCATCGAGCAGTCCGATACGAGAATCTCTTCCATAATTTCTTAAATTCTTAATTATATCTGGACTGGCCGTTTCATCAATTTGATACAGAAAAATACTGTCATCTTCTCCGTTATTTAGTTCAATGACATTCGGATCTGAAACGTAGTTTAAGTCCTTGGAATTCGAAAGCACTGACGCATCAGGATTCAACTTGGACAAGTATATTAGTCTCACGTTTGTGTCATCGTCGTCCTGGAAGGTGTTCAGAGGCCCGGCTGGCATCTGCAGAGAAATCCCTAAAAGGGATACGAGCACCACGGTTGAAATGAAATACATAGCGATCCAATTACAGATAAAATATCCAACTTTCACCAAACAAGTCAAAAATTTGTATTATTTCACAAACTCAATACTCACTTGTCTTAAGACAGATTTGAATTAACTTAACCGTGCTGGTATAAGGAATTTTCTTATATAGTAACACCTCAGCTTCAATGTGCCCATACTCTTGCATACATATTTTGTTTACATAAATGTTCCGAAAACACTTCCAACACCATTACGCCTTTGTGATAAAATTACATGAAAATGTGGCGAATTGTTGAAATAAAGTATTTGCGTGTAGCTGTTGAGCCTCTTTTGTCCAAAACAAATTTGTTAAATCGCACTTGCCTTCGTGTTGCCGGTTGACACAAATGGTTAGTTTACCCACACCTGGAAAGTGTTCAGTTTGCTTCCGTTATTAACGGCGCCGATTGAGCTCGCTACTTAACATTTGGCATTTGAGGTACAGAAAACACGTTGGCCGTTGCCTTGAATCTGAGGCTCAGAGTATTGTTGACTTCAGCTTCCACGAATTTCTGATGTGATGAATCAGTGTGTTTACGTTTGAAGTCGCTTTATAGTCGCTCCATTCAACTGTATCATGCAGTGCTTGTTTATATCTTGCCGCTTTGGAAATTTCTAGAATGTTCTTGACGCGAGTTTAATTTAAGATACATTTGTTTTAAATTTTACAAACTATAAAATAATCTAAGGAATTTAACTATAAGAGAATCAATTGTAGCTTCAACAACTAAGTCAATTAACCACATTTCTAGATCTAACTAGAATTTTAATTTAGAATATGTTTACACATCGGGTTTTATAATACAATTTGTCACGAAACTACGTTAGAAATTTTTTTAACATTTTGATATACTCTCACGTTTACTTTGTGTTTAATTTTCACCTTTATCGGTATCGGGATCAACACCGGGCGCCGCCAAAACCTTTTTGAAATCAAATTTTAGGTATGCCGATCGATCCCGGTACCTCTCACATGTTATGCCAGTACTTTGCCATCTTAGTTACTTTATTTTTAGACAGCGGAGTCAAACATTCATATAAGGATGTAATGCTGATTTTTTTGTGTTAGAATTTAATTATAATATATTTGATATATTATGTACTCTACTATTAATTTTTGTAACATTAAATTTTAATACTAATTTTAACTTATAAGTACCCGTGTTAAACTTTAAGATAAGATATTTATAAACTGCTATTGTAATTTTCAGCATCCCCGCCTGTTACCCGGTAGACCGAGATTCGTTTTATTTTATTTATTTACCTGAATTTTAGTTTTTTTTTTTTTACTGATTATTTGAATATTTTTTTCGAACAGGAAAAACATACAATGATATGATACATATGCATAAGATTTATATTTTATTGGGAAGATTTCTGTCCTTGGGATAAGTTTAGATGAAGAGTATCAATTTGGTAGCTATCAGCGGTACGTCCCTGACGTTGCCCGGGATTTAAATTTAATTATATTCTTAGATCGAATATTAAGGAAAGAGTGGGACCTTTGTTTCATGCAGACCCTAAATAATAACGATGTAATTTACTGAATTTGGTCCAAGATGGGGAAAGGGTGGTTAGAGGAGGGTGTAGGGGCGGCGATTTAAATCTACCGTCAGCGGATAACGCGAGTGACACTTGGACTGAGAACGCAGGCTGCAGCAAATAGCAGTTATCTCAGTCCGACTTGTACGCTCGTTGACGACACGTCTTCTTCTCGCCACGACGGGTCTCGCCCGGCACTCGAGCACCGCGCGAGACTGAAATAAATGCGCAGGCTCGCTCCTCTATCTACCCTTCATCTTCACGCTTCACTATCTCCTGTATTCTTTCTGTTTTATCGTCTGACCGAATAAACGACTCAATACCAACCGCGTGTTTCTTTCACACCACCAGAAACTACCCCCACATGGAGATTACCATATTTACCAGAGCTTATAATAGAAATATGAAGAAGAAAGGAAGGCTCTTACTTTTCGTCGGCCGGATGCTGGTTCATTAATAGATTTCTCTCCACCATAAATACAAGCGTTACGGCGTGTATACAAACCACTCGCGTAAAGGATGATTATGTATTAGCGGAATTGAGGTAAGATTAACTAATTAGCATTAGCGAAGTAAAGCGGATTGAAGCGACGGTAGTGTTTCCGTATAAAGTTCTAAGCGCACTAAAGAATAACTATCCAAAATTTGAAAAAGGTAGCATTCAATATAATATACTTCACTTTTATATCCATTTATAACCAAACGGAGGGGGAAAGATGATTGTTTTGCGAAGGGTCCTAAAGAGTAACTATACAAAATTTGGTTTCGATAACCCAATAGACAGACAGTCGTATGTACATTTGTAGGAGTTGTGGTTGTTAAAGAATATTGACCATGATTGTATCAGAAGATTTTGTAGATGTGGGACTGAAGCCTCTAACATCTTCTAGTCTCACGCGTGTCAGTGCATGTCACAGTGTATATGGTGTGCGTGCGTGAGTATTTATGTTTTGTCTAGAGCAAGGCATAAGCGCGTATGTGGTTGTGGTAAAGGAAGACCTGCGGAGAAGTGGTCGCTTGATCCTAGGGCAGTGTCCGTCACGATATATAGTGTCCGCTGATTGATTGGCTGAGTTTCGACCCTATATGGTTGTTAAGTGTGTCCCAACTCGACCATGTCTGTGGAGCGCTTGTAGGCACACTTATTTTAATATACATTTTCGGTAGCTTTGAACAACATCAGAATATTCAAGGCCCTCCAAACATTGCATCGTATTATGAAACTGCCCTTTCTGACGTGTCAATATCATGGGTGGCGATAATTTAATTATAGAACGTTCGTTAGCAGTTACACTTAACATTACCCTCGCGAGATGCGCAATGTTATTTCATTACATAAAAAAACTCGCCTCATTTCATAAGCATTACATCAATACATAACACCATGTCGCGTAAATGACACACGAGAAGATAGGGTTATTCTGTCATCATCATTTGAATCCCTTTACGTTTACTTTATTTATGTACATCTTAAATATTAACTCATAATGACCATCTGTTCGTTACGAATGAAAATTGAATAGGAAATTCATACATTTCATAAAAAAGAAATGTCGAACCCGTTCGAAAGTGAATGTATCATATAAATGACCTTTTGGTTCTGAAGGTACATTTTTTAAAAAGACTCAACTACTGCCAGATATTTAAAAAAAATTAAACATTGCAATGCTAATGTAAGATAATTAAAATTAATATGGATAAAAAATAATAAAGTGATTAAAATTGTATGTATGTAGATACGCATAATCATAATTAATTCATTTTATTGATGTTTTGTTTCATATTGTATATAAAAATGTGTTTGTGGTGTTTAGTTGTTGATGTTTCATTAATATGGAAGACGATCCAGTTCAGAAAAGGCGATGCTCAGATAGAGAAAGATGGCGAACTCGATAAAGTAACGACATTTAACAATCGTGATAGAATGGTAAATCGTCACGCACAAGAAAGATGAGAACAATCGCAAATTTGACGTGTATCTGATGTTCTCTACAACACCAACAGTCCTATGTAGGTTTTTGGCGCCCGTCCTATGACGAGATTTAAACACTAGTTATGTAATTGTCAAATATAGCAATTCAACTGAAGTCTAAAAGGTCTGGTCATAACTCCCAGCTCATTTAAAGTAGCGAATCTGGGAGTTCCAGTGGACGTGACACTTCTTAATCGTTCACCCAAGAGGTGGACTGACAATGGAAACAAAGACACAATCAAATTGCACACTGCCAACTGAGAAAAAATAAACTCAAGACCGGGATGCATTGAAAGCAGTTATCAATTTGACTGCCTACCTTAATGGCCCATAGCGCAACAGAATAATAGTAAGTTTGTGTAATTATATATTTAATGATTTATTAACCATCTACATGTTGTTCCTATTATAATGTTATTAACGGTAGTTAAAATAGTTTTAAATAGAAAATTGTAAACTGCTAAATTTGAAAATATTTCAAACAAGTATAGCCGGAGGATATTAGTAGGTATTTTATAATATTAGATAATTTGAAAATAGCGCACACTGTGGACGTATTTTAAAACTACTAGCATCTATTTTTTATAATGATCAATACTTTGAAGACTTCCTAATTCAATGTTTCTGAATTTCACCGGCAGATGGATCGAAATTAAATAAATCATTTCGTCCGTTAAAAATATTAATATTATTCGGCTCTAATAAATGGCTGGCTTTGCTGATAAACTGGCCAAGAAGGCTACTCTTTTCGGAGTTCTTCCCTATCAATTCCATATCCCGATGACCTAATATTATAAAAAAACATACGAATTCTATCTGGTTTTCACAATGGATGGATCCAAACAATCACAAGGGTAATCGTCTTAAAATAATCCAAAGATATATTCCCCGCACCCCTTGGTTCTCCAACAGGAAAGTCTCTAACAGCCGGTTGCGTCATCCTCGGTAACTATAACTGAGATTCAAACTCGTTTACTTTCAAACTCGTTTACTTTTAAACGAGATTCAAATAATTTGACAGAAATCGAGTTGCGTCAACAAAGTTTATAGTTATCCAGTGTAGCAATTACATAGGCCTCTTAAAATCTCATTTTCAAAAACAAATGCCGCGCGAGTAATTTTGCTTATGGCAACACGTGTAGAACGCTTCATTTGACATTTGACGTTTACGTTAAATTGGTGTGTTTGCCTTCCCGAAATGAGCAATTGACCGTTTTTGAACGATGAATGTCAATATAAAGTAAGTATTCTTGTATTTTAACTATATTTAAAAGTTTATGTTGTAAATTACGTATTAGTAAACATTATTTTTAATATTTATTCAGACAATCCAAGACGAAGCAAGAACAGCAGAATGGATACGAGGTATGATGCAGATGTGAATGGATAGCGGGTTTCGGTATTTGATGATGATACAGATTCTAACTGTAAGTACTCTGCAAGGCCTTGCAATGCAAATCTTATCACTTTAATTTAGAAAACTTTTTTATCACTCGTTTTGCATTTAATATGGTACCTTTTAAAAACAAATAAATAATGCACACCCCAGTTGTAAGCAGATCAATTATACAAATGTAATATGTTTGTATGTTCATAGGTGGAAGATGTTGAGCACAGGCCTCAAGTTTGAATATCTTAGCATTGCATTCAAATGCCAACTGATGGCATCACCTCAAAAAAATGAACAGAATGATAATTCACAATATAATTAATTAATTTTCTGGTGTATGCACACTTACATAATGTAAAAAAATATAAATATTAGATATTGATAATGCTTTAATTTAGTTTAATTATTTCATTTATAATATATACCCTTTCTTTGTTCGCAGATAAATCAAAACGCAAAATGAATTCAATCACCCCAAATGAACAAATAGACAATACACAAGAACTGCATGTTGTAATTTTAGTCAGACGTCAAGCTGAGAGATATTTGGCCCAACTAAATTTTAAATTAGTCAAAGAAAAAAATAATATGTAATTAATTTAATAATTTACTTCTTTAATTTTATAAACATTAACAATTTCTCTATTTTTAAATGTTTACTGCCTTGCTGTATTTAGCTAATGTGGTTTCACCCCCTTTCATTTTAAGGTATTAACATAAACCGTTTTTCTATTTACTAAAATAATAATGTGTAGTTATGTCGTATGGCTTTACAGTTTCTAATTATTGACTTTAATTTTACTTACTTGACTTTACTCAATTTATGATGGTAATTTCTGTATGTGATTTATGTTAAAAGGTATATATATAAATATAATAAAAGAGTTTTTACAGAGGAAGAATTGTTTTATTATAGATCCAATATTATTGTAAAATAAATGTGACAACAATTTAGGCTAAATCTCAGAAATGAATGATGTACAGAGCGATGAAGATCTTTAATGAAATGCCAGATGAAGATACTTCATAGATTTAAAATGAAACTAAGCCAATATGTGTAAGATAAGTTTGATCTTATTTATATTATAACATATATATTTACATTTGTACGCACAATATTAAGAATAAATAAATGAAATGCTATGGCTGGTTTAATAATTGGGAAAAATAGCCATTTATTAGATCTCGTCTTACATTATTTCCATCCTGTGCAGGTTCAGAGTCAATTTCATATAATATTGTCACAAAGTCTGGTGACTCGGTAACATTATGCAACACTGCTGTGGCTATAATGACTGCTTCCACTCTTTCAATACTCCGCCTGAGTTTCATACCTATTGCGGGGAAACGCCTTTTCCACACCCCAAATGTTCTTTCTACAACATTCCCAGTCCTGATTTGGCTCTCGTTATATAGTTTTTCTGCCACAGATATTGGATTTGTAAATGGAGTAAGTAAGTATGGTTTGAGTAGATAACCACGGTCACCAATGAGATGTTTCTCATTAAAAATATAATAAATAAAATCTAGTTGCCCTTTTAATCTAGAATGACTAGAATACTATCGTGTGTTGAGCCTGGCTACCTTGCAACATTTGTGTATTTCATTGTGGCATCTATTACTGCCAGCACATTAATGGAGAAGTAATCCTTCATATTTTGATAGTATTTCGCATTATTTCCTCCTGGAAATAGGATTTCCACATGAGTGCAATCTATTGCACCGATCGTGTTTGGAAATTTTTAAATGTTGAAGAATTGATTCAGATATTGCTGAATTTCTTTGGTAGGTACAGGTAAACATAAATTGTGATCTGAGAGCGGCTATTACTCTGCTCACTTTGTTTACAATCCGTGAAATAGTGCTCTTGTGTACACCAGATATATTACCCGTGCATCTTTGCATTGATCCTGTGGCATAGAAATGCAAAGTTATCGAGCCTGGTTTACAGGACAAACTGCCTGATTTCTGATCTTTAACAAAAATATTATTATATACCTATGAAGTAGATAACTTTAGATGACATTATATTGTCTGAAATAAGCAAGACCAGTTGCCAAACCATAATTTTGGACAGGCGGAATCTTGCAATAAAATCTATTTCTTCCCATATAAAATGATCAGTTTGTGGCCTAAAAGATTTTTCTCATCTTGTTAAGGATGTATTGAACAATTATTTGATCGTCAGAAGAATCGGTAGCAGTGCTATCTGACATAATAATGTTCATTTCAATAATACGACGTCGAAAAATTTAAAAGAATGCTTTTAATGACGGATGTCAAGTGGATGCGCATAATGCAAATGTGCCCTAGATGACAAATCCAGTGGATGCAATCCGTTATCGGAAAAAGATTTTTTAAAACCCATTTCTTCCTGCAAAAAATTATGTGCCGAGGTCCAAGTTTTACTTTTCCTGTTAAGAATATACTGTTTAATTAGTTTGTCATCAAAAAAGTCTGTGATATCACTGCTATCCGACATAATATTGTACATTTCGACACTACAGTGTCAAAAATTGAAAAATACTCGATTTCGGTGACATCTGTCAGTGGCTCGCGCGCAGTGCGCATGTGCATTAGTAAAGTTTACATTTAAGCGGAGATTTTCGGCGGTTTATAGTTAAAGTCAAAAGTAAGCGACAAAAATGAGATGATGCAACGCGTTTTCGGATAAACTAAGTTTAAAAGTAAAGTTTATGGTTACCGAGGATGACGCAACCGGACCTAAAAGAACAGTAGCAAATATCTCTAGAATGAGAATTGGGCATTGCCAGGTGGCCTCACATTTGTTCAAAATGAACATAATAGACTCCCCAATGTGTGAATGTGGTGCCGAGGAGGAAGCCCTTGACCATGTCTTTTTTGCCTGTCCATTGCGGATCACAGGTTTTTTTTACAATAATCTTAATTCAATGGTAATTTTCAACTCCCGGTTAACTTGTATCATCTTCTTTCCCTCAACTCGCCACATTTAAGCTATATAATAGAGATAGATAGAATAGATAGATAGATAGAATTCTTGAATGTCAATGGTATTAACTTGTAACGCAATATTCCTTATTCTATAATATAGTTGTACTGTTTTCTATGAAATAATGTTTAAACTTGTTTAATGGCACAAATCACTTTTGAAGGGTGGATTGCCTGTTTGAAAGAAGAAGAAAAACTGGCTGGCTAACGAAATATCAGAAACTCTATTGAAAAACTGTATTGCAATTCTATAATAATCTACATTTCGTCGGTTAGAAGAATAGTTGAAATAATAAATTGGAAGAAATAATATGAATATCGAAAATAATTATATTAGTATATTTGCTATCAACAAAATTTTGTAAATATTTTATTTGAATACAAATTAAATTAATCAACTAGAAAGATATCCTTACACAAAAAATCTATCTATCGAAAAAAATATTTAGTTGCTACCGGGATTCGAACCACTTCTTTATAGCAATGGACAAGTTTTGAACTTATATTCTGTAATCTTTCCATTAATTTATACATCTATTATCGGTGAATCTAAAATACCTTTGAAATATTAAATATTTTTTTCGATAGATAAATTTTTCTAGTTGATTAATTTAATTTGTATTAAATTACCACAGAACTATGTTCTGAAAATGCAACTTTACAACAAAAATGTGTCCTCTATAATTTTTTTTTTTTTGTTTATTATTTTGTAAACGAACGAACTGGATAAAACGCCTCATTCTTCTGTCCTGACACACCATACTTACATAGTCCTCGTTCATACGCCTTCTCATGCTCGCTTTTTGGTTATTGAACCTTTTAACAGATCATATTTCGTTTATCTGTTCACGTCTGTCTTATCGGACGCTTTCTATTCCTGATACCATCAACGCTCGTCTTATAATATATTTATTTTTACCACCCTCTTCTCGCTCAAATGTTCCGCATGGCCAAACCGTCCCAGCAACCCTTTTTTATTCCATCGCTCCTGAGTTGCTCATTCTTCACTCTATTATACATAGATTATGTAAACATACAGAAAAATAAAAGACACCCATGTGTCTTACATTTAAAAATATAACTGTATTCTTATTACGTAAAATATTTTACATGAGATATTTTTTGGTAGTGCTTTAATTATATTAGTTTTCCAAACAAAATATATTTTACGCTCAAAACCTTAATATGTTGACAATTTAAAAATCGAAAGATGTATGCTAATTTTCGTCGATACATTATATAATTTGAAGAATTCGATGATAAAGGTAAATATTATCCAAAAATGTTTCTGAACTCAGTTTTTTTTCCTCGGAATCCTTTCGAACACACCTCCAATCCATTATGTTAACTTGTCAATTCAATTTGCCAAAGCAAACTTTAATCACGGGACACACTGACAATGAGGTGAACTCTACCGTAATTCTTTAAGTAATCAGAGCAATCCATATAAATGCGAAGGAAAACCTACGATCACCACAAATACCTACTTTGTGCAGGAAGACAGTGAAAACAGAACGAGTCAAAAAGTGAATTAATTGTATGACAACTAACGAAAACATTGTAGATTGTTTGTGGAATTTGTGATAAGTGTTATATAGTATTATTCAAAATGTTCGCTTCGATTACATTTTTATTTGTGACTACCTTGCTGGCTCTGTCTGAGCAGCTGCCAGTGGAACCGGCTGCTGCTCTTGCTGCTTCCCGCCCTCTCCCTGCAGCTCAACTGGATCATAAAATTCACCCCGCAGAAGCTAAAAAAAACACAGCATCCGTAAATGTCGAAAATAAAAAACTAACTTCCGTACCAAAATCAGAAACCAAATTGCCAACTGTTGTCGCAGCAAGGCCAGCAATTATCGCCGTGGAACCGAAACCAGCACAGCACAGTGTTAAGGTTAGGGATGTTGGAGCATCTTTGCAAGACGATTTGCTGCCATCTAACGGAGAAGAGGAACCTTTAGCATTTGGAGAAGGAAGTTCTTTTGAAGGAAGGAATAGGCGTATTAAGGTTCTGCCAGCTTTCTTGGGTTAATTGCTATGTCCCAAAATATTACCCGACAATCCTCAACTCACCGATAACCCCTATATTGAATGTATAACAAATTATGCGCTTACATTTAAAGTTGCTTTTTTAAATGAGTGTTAGAATTTTAGATTTATTGTGTTGATGTTATTTTACTATGACTACATATATTACAATGCGAAAACATATATAAATTATTTAACTGAATAAATATAAAAAACTGTATTTTTAATTTATATTACAGAATAAAATACATTTTACAAATACATGCTTTTTTTTACTGTACTTATTTAATATTCTTATCAAATAACTGTGTGAAGTACAGTCTGTAAAACGAGGTAACTAAAAACGTAATTATATATTATATTAGGAGAACACATTCTTATTGTGAAGTTGTAATTTTTCAGAACATAGGTCTGTGATATTTTAAATTGATTCTGATTCTCGTAATTTTTAAAATACATGAAATATAAACATGAATTAAATATATGAATTCGAAAGATATACATATAAAATCAATTTTATCGAAAAATATTGTTGTTGCGCCACCGGGATTCGAACCTGGATCTCTTTCCTAACCAGGGAATGTGCATTATCCAACTATGCTACAGCGGCAATATTTTTCGATTAAATTGATTTTATATGTATATCTTTCTAATTCATATTTTATATATTATATACCTATTATAATAATAAAGTAAATAATTGGAATTTATTTGTCAATCTTGATGTATGGTATTAATATAACTATTAATAATGTATTTTATACATAAAAAAACGTTAATCTGTTTGGCGACTTGTGTCCTGCTTCTTGATACGACTATATAAAAACATTATTCACAAATAAAATAAAAAACGAGCTCAATGTATTTTATTAGAGTAAAATCTACATTAATTATACTAATATTACATAACTCAAAAATATAATTTAATCACATATACAATGAATATTAATATAACTACACATTAGTACAATAAATGTGATTAAAAATATTATAAATATGAATTAATAATAAATATTATAAATATCAGTTTCCTAACTTGACATAATTGTAAGGGCGGTAATACCAAGGATAGAACGGATAGTAATAATACAAATATATTGGTCGGACCGGTCGAGAGGTCATAGTTTGATTCTTTCTTCTTTTTCTTCTCAGAGCTTGTCTTCGTTTGAATATTAATGAAGGCGTAAAAACAATACTGTTATCCGCTGTGTTTAATATTTCGCCATCTTCAATCTCAAAAAGTTCATCACTGTCTCCAATATTATACGATTCATCTGCTTTGAATAGTTCAACTCCATACGGCTGCATTTTTAATTCAGGATTTATAGACGTGACAGCTTCGATAACGTCATCTTGAGCACTTGGAATAAAAATGTCTTCAAAATAAGTTAGTTTTTTCAAATTAAAATTTTCAATTTTATTTACGTTTAAATTTATTTCATCACTGGTGTTATTTAGAACAAATTGATTATTTATTTTGATGAGATTTTCCGCATATTTTGAATTTGTGATATTCGAAAATTCCAGAACCGGCGATGCAGTTGATGCATTCAAAATACCCAATACTATAAGAAAAAACACCTTCAACATTTTGTAATACGGGTTTTGAATCAAAAACTAAAATAATATGGTAATATATTTTTATGTTGATAGTCTAGTGAGAAAGAGCACTTGAAAATGAATGACGAAGAAAATTTCCATGTTACCAGTTTTATGGAAAATCAGAGAGAGCAAAATTAGTGGAAAAGTGGCACAAGCAACAATAACAGGACTCAAAGTGAAGCGTAACTTGAATATAAATACAGTTGTATTGGCAAATAAATTAACTAAAAATTCATTGATTCCATCACCGTTTGAATTACTGAAAGCAATTAAATAAATTACAATGTCAATATTAACTAATAGTTTTTTTCAATTTGCATTTTTTTATAAATTTTATAAATAAATTTTCATTAAATGTTAGATATAAAAATGGAAAATTAAAATAAATATTTAGGGGTTAGGACGGTGGTTAAATGAAATAAATGTGATTGGCGTGTGTTGGGGTTTATTATGACAGTATGATATGATAAACAATGAAGACAGATAGAATGAATAAATGAATGAATGAAGATGTAGAAGGTGCACGTGTCTTATCAAATGAAATGAAGCGAATTGGCGGTCTTGCTCGGCGAGCGCGAGCCGGCAAGACCGCCGTCGTGAAACGATGAAACTGGAGAGACTGCTTGGCGGTGAATTCTTGAGCCCGACTTGTAGCAGCAGCCGGCTGTCGCTAGCGTTGATGCCGACTGAGATGGCGGTAGATTTGAATTATGATCGCTACAAATACATAATTATTAATATCCCTTCCGTGTGACTGGACAGGATGAAACTGAGCGTTCAAAATAAGGTAAAATACATCGGCCATATATTCAATGAAGATGGGCAAGACGATGATGACATAAAATGACAGAGGAGACAGTTAAGCGTTCGTGCGAATATGCTGTCACGGCATTTCTACCGATGCAGTAAGGAGGTGAAGAGGATCCTGTTCAAATCATTCTTCACTAGCATGTATACCTGCGAGCTCTGGTCCGTCTCCGAATTCAATACAACTCATACAGAATACTGTTCGGGTTGGCACGTTATTGTAGCGCATCTACAATGTTTGCCGTAGGCATCTACAATGTTTCTCGTGCGTATGGATTCGTTCCACTTCTGAGGCATCGAGTTTCTGGCGTGATGCTTCGGCTAGAGCTCAGCACCAACTATCTAGTGCAAGCGGCGCTCTCATGGAAAGTTGGCTCCCTGACCAGAGAATGGCAACAACTACAGAATTGCTACAGATACAATAATAGCCGTGACTGAAATGCAATATTTATATTTTGTTTATACTCGTATATATATATGTGTATGAACTAATTTTATCTTTTTTTTTGTTTTTCTTTTCATAACATGAATATTATTTTATAACTTAAATATATTAACTTTATGGCGAATCGAGTTTTCATTAAAAAAACGCGATCACGCTGGAATTATTATTATTATTATTAAATTTGATAAATTAAAATTTCATTCTATCAAAAAATAATTAAATATATTAATTAGAAAGATATACATATAAAATCAATTTTATCGAAAAATATTGTTATTGCGCCGCCGGAATTCGAACCTGGAACTCTTTCCAAAACGGAGAAGGTGCATTATCCAACTATGCTACAGCGACAAAATTTTTAGCGACAAATTTTCGAACCTATATGTTACCTTTTTGACATTAATACATTTAATGGTTTGGAAAGCGATCCAGGTTCGAATCCCGGTGGCGCAACAACAATATTTTTCGATGAAATTGATTTTATATGTATATCTTTCTAATTAATATATTTAATTCATATTTAAAATATCACAGACCGTCTGTTCTCAAAAATTACAACTTTACAATAAGAATGTGTTCTCCAAATAAAGAATTCTAACAATTCTATTAAATATTACCACACAAAGGAAGTCTAATGACTCATTGCAACGGCGATCTTACAATAAGGCCTTGATCTTTGAGAGCCGCTAAAGGTATCTGTGTACTGGATGAGTCATTCTAATCCGCACGCAAAAATTATGAGTGATTTTTCATAAATCATCGTTTTCATGATGCATTACTGACTCTCAGACATCAAAGTCTCATCGAGAGATCACACGGAACTTGACAAAATAAATCATTCAATGTTCCATTGTGCGGAAACACGATATATTAAAAAAATCATTTTTCTCTTATGAATCGAGTGAAAGTATAATACAAAAAAAAAAATTACACACACTAAGTCGAACTGATATTATGGCTTTTTAAAAATGTATTTATCCTTTCTTTTAATTAAAAATCATCAATTTCACATCAGTTGTACCCTGGATCAAAAAAATTCTAATCTATAACCAAGAAATAATATATATATATTATCTTTTCATTACAAACCGAATTTTTGTGAAGAGTAATTATTCTCTCGTCAGAATACCTTCTCTATTCTCCTACACAATACACTCTTAAACCCCTAAAAACGGAATTTATTTTTCGTGAAAAAAATATGAAGCTAAAAATTTCCTACACATTTTTTATTATATTTTTTTCTGCAATTCACATGAAGATTTATCTGATACATATCTATATGAGTGTGTCGTCAGATATAATTTATTTATTAAATTGATTAATTTACTAAATAAAGTAAATAATTTTTAATTAATTTATGAGTTTCATTATTGTCTTTTATTTGTATATAAGTTTATCACGTTTTGTGGATTTTGACCAACATTAAAAAAAACACCTACGAAGATGAAGGCTGTAAAATTTATGTTTTATTTTTAAATTATGATATAACTAGTGATAAAACCAACCATTTAAAAAATTATTTACCTACTAGATTTTTTTTCACTTTAATTACATCATAGTCTAACCCACATATTCCACTTAAAATAAAACTGAACTTTAAAACTCACAATTAAGGATTATTTTCGATTCTCAACAGATCTACCCATGCCTGTTGAAGAATTGATATGGATTTGAATAGTATCTGTATTGTGGATGGTACCCTCCGGTTTCTTTATCGTAGACTAAAACTGGTGGAATATTATCATCAGGTTTGTGAGGAGATTTATCTGGTTTCGAATAGACATTTCCAAGCTTATCCTTGTAAATTTTCTTTTTTTCTACACTCTGTTTCCTGTAACGGAAGAATGGTCTAAATACCATGGTATCCGCAGTTTGCATGATTTCATCAGAAAATTGACTACTGTTAATGGGAGATTTTTTTGTGATTGGCTGTACTACTTCGTTACCGGTTAACTGTTCAGGCAGACGCTCTGGATTGCTTTTTTCTGGAGCATCTGTAGAATCGTCTTCTTGCGAAGTTTTACTAGGTTTGTCTACTTCTGGATCTTCTGCTGAAAATTCTTTGTATGATTTCTTTATTCTTTTCTGAGCCTTTTCTGAAGCATCGGGGTGAAGATCTTCACTTAATTCTTCTTCTTCTGAATTGGGTTCATCTTCTTCATAATTAGTTTCATTTTCTTCTGAGGCTTCATTTTCTTTCTGTGTAGAATAAATTTTATCTGATATATCATTTTCATCTGTTTTATCGGATTCGTCTTCTAAATCTTCTGTATAAATATCGTTGGATTGGGAATTTTTCTGATTATTATCAGATTCATTTTGTTCTTCTTCGTTATCTGTTTCATCGGATTCATCTTCTAAATCTTCTTTGGATTGAAAATTTTGCTGATCTTTATCAGATTCATTTTCTTCTTCTGCAGAATAATCTTCTTCTTCATATGCTAAATTAGATTCATCTTCAGAATCATCTGCATAAACATCGTTGGATTGAGAATTTTGCTGATCATTGTCAGATTCATTTTCTTCTTCTGCAGAATAATCTTTATCTGATGTATCTTCATCAGCTAAATTAGATTCGTCTTCTAAATCTTCTGCATAAACATCATTGGATTGGGAATTTTCTTGATCACTTTTTTCTCCATCATAACTTAATACATTTGCCGTGTTTCCTGGCACTGCTTTTGCTCCAATTTTTAACAATCCTTGAAGTGCGAACACTGTCTATAAAAAAACATATTACTATGAAAATCACTAAATAGTTTTATAAAATACAAAACGTAATTGATTACAACAATAACAAAAAAAAATCTAATATTTGTCGATCAATTGACATGCTTTGTGCTTCTGAAAATTGTTATTTTTAAAGGTGCTAAGTGTCGAGTCAATATGAACCATTGGGGGCATTTTACTTTAACAAACACAAATTTCGTTATGCATAACACTTACCACAAACAGAGTACAAATTTTCTTCATTACTGCAAATTTGAAATCAATCCTCCGATAGAAAGAACGTCAAAAGTCTCGTACGCAAATTCAATTTAGTAAATTTTTACAGATTACGCAAAATGAAATTCTTCAAATTTTGTTAATTCATTTTTAACTCCTGCTTAAACCTGTTGACACACGATATTACCTCAGTAAACTAACCTTCTAGGTTTCGCGCGAGTATATTTATAGGATGTATTGTGGTTATGATAAATTATATCCGGTGTGCGTAGATTTTAAAAGATTCTACACCACTATGCGAGAAATATAATATGTTGTACTCTATGCTGATATGTGTATAACGCATTCAGGATCAGTCCCGGCTGCAGAAATATTAGGGCCCGTTACTTTGATAGTTTTGCCCCCCCCTAAATATGTTCAAATGTATATTATCCTAAACTATTTATCTAAAAACCAGTCAAATGTTTTCGCCTAATCTAAAATCCTTTAGACCTTAAATCTCCGTAAATAATATGAAATAACGTCTCGAAAAAAACAACAAAATATCACCTATTTTTAAATAATTTTAATAATAAAGGATATTTGAAGATTTATTGTAAAATGAGCGAGAAACCGCCGAAACACGAGTGAGTATTCAATATTTTTATTAAATAAAAAATGTTTGTGAGCTTGCGCGTTCCGGGAACCGGGGGTTCCGGGTTCGATACCTGATGAAGTCACAATACATCCATAATAATATTACTCTTCCCCATCTACATCTGTGGTTATCTGGATGCCGGCTTCAGTAGTTTCATTATGGCTGTACGGTGCTTTATTAAACGGACAGGTCTGTAAAAACGAAAGTATTGTTAATATTACTTTAACGTTTTCTCTTTTATATATTCAATAACAGTACATAAATATATATTCAATTAAAAATGAATCTGTCATCTTTTCTTCTGTCTATGGTAAATGAGAAATCTTATCATAGAAATTATTTATCCACTATTCTTATGTCATTTTTGTTCGTTTTGACAGCTAACTTACAAAGATGGAATAATTTTAATTACATCGACATTTTATTTACGTGTGATTTGTTTTGAGGAAAGGCTCAATCATTGACATATAGATTATATTGAGACGCTGACCGCGCAGTGGTCACCAATGGCCACGTAGCGGCCCCAATAACAAGGTCTAACAGTAAGGAATCGGCTGATTGTTTAACTACTAGTCTATGTAATTTTCTCAAACTTGGGTGTTTTTTATGACGTGTTTCGCTACACTAATTGGGTCAATAAAATAATAAGAAAGAGCGAAAGAATCTGACTATTGGTTCGGTATGAGGCCCCTCTCGACTGCGGGGCATGGTTCAGTTATTTCCCTAGTCCTCCCCTGACCTAGGTGTATTCTGGATTGAAGGCAAATACTCGTCAGTAGTTGAAGAAATTTAGCGTGCACTCGCGATATTCCTATGAAAATCAGCGCTGAAACTTGACACATAATGCATTCAGATGGACTGATGCAGCGGTACTTGGAAAATATAGGGTATTCCAAATGTCTAACCAAACCAACAACTTTCTACATAATTTTTCTTTTCTATCTCATTATTTACACATCTAGTACACGAGTTAACAGGATCAAGATGTAGGTGGGCGGATAATGTCCTGCACTGGCTGTCCAGTGCAGATCTAATAATACTATTAATAATAATTGTATATCTAGTTTAGTTATCACATGATGTTAAGAGACTGCACTTCTTAAAACATTTAAAATAAATTAAATTAATTAAAATAAATTTGGTTTTGTGAAAATAAAAATGGTAGAGAACTTTTATGGTCGGAATTTTTGGCAGCATAGTTTTAACGATGTTCATATTTATAGGGTCTTTATTGTTTCCTAGAACATAGTAACTAAATAAATAAAACAATGTCATCACTCTACTTGAATTTATTAGCACTACACGAGTTTCCAGAGAAACAGTAACTCTCATCGACAGGTGAAGTATTAAACTAACTACACATAAATATAGGAAACGAGGCTTAGGTGGTAGACATACAAGTAATCAGGTACTGACAGGTGGAAGGGGAGGGGGCGGAGTTGCTAGTGGATGGTGGAGGGGTGGTTACAACGGGAATATTTAGATGAGAGGAGATAAGTAATACAAATTAATACCCGAATTCAAATAGCTTTTTATTTCTAAACTTTCAAAATTATTCATTTTATTACCTTTACGCGTGACGGGATGGAGAAGTTTAATGGTACACGAATGAAAGGAATGATTATTATCCATGATTTATCTATTCATCAGATCTCCGATTTTAAGATCACCGTACCGAGTAATATAAATCGACTGCCCGAAAAAAAAAAATAGCTTCCAAAATTACAATAATTACTAAATTACTTCAATAAAAAATATATTTTTTTTACTACTAATTATATTACAAATTTAATAAAATTAAAGTCATTAAACCAAAGATTATTACTTTTAAAATTAGCAATATTAACTTTGTGGTTAAAATTCATATTTTTATTTATTATCTTTGTTTTATTAACCACTTAATTGAGTTTAAGTACATCTACCGGTTTCGAAAAATACCATTTTCTTCTTCAGGATGTCATAACTAACTAAAACAAATATTATTGTTTCTTTACCAGAATCTATTTTTTAAAAAACTATTTAAAAAAAACAAAAAACAATTATTCAAAAAAATTCATTTAGTACCTAACTCAAATTGTTATTTACTCGAATAATTTTTAGGAAAAAATTTTAGAATTAAATTTAAATTTAGTTGGTTGTTTATAATTTTTGATTATTGATTTTATACTTAATGAAAGCATTAATAGAACGAACTTTTAGATTCATATTGAATTACTCATAAAGAGAATGGAGTGTGAATCATCATGACGTACTAATATGTAAAATAGTATATCTAGCAGTAGAAAGCAATTAAATCTAATCAACCTCTTCTTCTCACAAAAGGTAAAATCGACAATAACGTATTGTCGTGCTTACCATATGTGACTAAATTATAAACTAGTAAATAAATAATTCGTAACTCGACAATTCTCCGTCAGTAAATGTAAATATAATCATATCAATATGGGTATATAACGAAATAAATATCATATAATTGTACCCACCGAATGCTAACAATTACGGCGGGTTCATTTAAGGTTACATGATAATAAATGTTTTTGATAATTTATAAGAATTAAAAGAAAGCAATTACACAATAATTATCAATCACGCCTTCAATTTTCTCTAGCGGTCATTCAAAATGGCATATATAAAAATACTATTGTTTTAAACCATAAGATAGATTTATTTATTAAACTGACTACACATAAATATAGGAGACAAGGCTTATCTTATCCTACATCTCTACTTGAGTACATTAGTACTACTCGAGTTTCGAGAGAAACATCTCATCGACAAGCGAAGTATTAAACTGACTACACATAAATATAGGAGACAAGGCTTAGGTGGTAGACCTACAAGTAATTAGGTACTGATATTTGGAGGGGGAGGGGAGGAGTTACTGGTGGAAGGTGGAGGGGTGGTTGTAACGGGAATATTGAGAGGAGAGAAGATGAGTTAAAAAATGTAATATTGTTTAATAAATTAATACCCGAGTTTAAATAGCTTTTTATTTCTAAACTTTCAAAATTATTCATTTTATTACCTTTACGCGTGACAGGATGGAGAAGTTTAATGGTAATTTTTTTATGGAAAGGAATGATTATTATCCATGATATGGTTCGCGAATTTGGAAAAGTTGTTACTAGTTAGACAACGGCGATGCTCTTTTAATTTAATGTTGAGATTTCTAGAGGTCTGTCCGATATATTTACCATTGCAATCCCCGCATGAAATTGAGACGATGAAAATTATTTATTTTGAAATATGTCCGTGGATTTTCTGAAAAAAAATCCATTAGATGAGTATTATAGAATTTCTGTGATTGTAAGGTGCGCTTATAATCAATATAAGTATTTTGGCTTATGATTTGTATGTGTTTTTTTAACAGCATCGTAGAGAAAAACCCAAAAAGTTGTTTTTGTAAAAATGATATCCATTCTAAGAATGGACAACAGTTCATTGAACGTTTAGTCCAACAGAGATAGGCGTGTTCTTAGTTATTTTTTATACATTTTCTGAAGAAATTATGACAATATTTGTTTTATTGCAACTGTATATGATAATATAGACAAATTTAATCCATCTATCATCGAATATGTTATATATCTAAAAAAGATATATAAAAGGATTATAATTAAAATCACATAATATAATATATTGACTGGCAAGGAACAAAAAATACTTTAACTTTCGCATCACAGTCTGCTCAAAATAAATGTTTTGTCCTATTTAAAGAATCGATTAAAAACATTGCCTAACCAGTACAAGGCTATATATTTTAAAATACGACACTGATATTTGTACATGTTTATCTTTATAATTTTTGTTAGTATCTTGTTAAAATTTGTGTTCACGCTATATTTTTTTATGTGCGCTATTTTGGTAAATCGCGCACTGCAAACTGGGAAAAATATTTACATACACTAGTCTTAAGAGTTGATTGGGAAGGGGGAGCCTAATACGTCGAGCAGGGAAATACCGCGCAGTAGACAGACAAGCTGATGATAGTGATTGTGTATTACAACAGACAAGAGTGTGAAATTTTAATAATTAATAAATTTGATTGCTTTTAAAAATGGAATAATAGATGTACAACTTGTAAAAATTATAGAATATAAGTTCAAAATTTATCGAAAATGTATTCGATTGCTGTAGCAAAATGGTTAACGCACTTCCCCAGATAGGAAGCGCTCCAGGTTCGAATCCCAATGGGAACTGTATATTTTTCGATAAATAGATTTTTTCTGTACCTATATCTTTCTAGTTGATTCATTTAATTTGTATTTTTATTTATTATTAGAACTATGTTCTGAAATTGCAACTTCGCAATACAAATATACTATTACTAGCTGAAGTACCCGGCGTTCCTCGAACATTACGCAGATAGAAGATTTTTCGTAATCTCATGCAGACAGTAATTTTCCTCTTATTTTGAACGTCAAGTGTGCAAAATTTCATCAAAAAGTACCAAAATTCTGCTAAATTGGGTGGGAAGAGAAGATGGGGTGGATTTTTGAAATCTCATGTAGATCTACCTTGCTCTTGTTTTGAAAGTCAATTGTGCAAAATTTCATCAAGCAAGGATTAAAACTGTAGATTTTTATAAAAAACCAATAAATCAACAAACACTCTTCTTTATATGTATAGATAAAAATATTATATAAACTCCAGCCAAAACCTATACTAGACCGAATACCAGACGAGTCTATGTTATAAGAACAATAACGATTGATAAATTATTATTACTTTAATATAATAATATTGATTGATGAATCTAATTAATTCAATTACATTATTCGGGTGAAGACTGACCTCAGTACATACAGATACGGTGGGCAAAATATATCGTAAAATAAAATAGTATTTTTTTTATTTTTAAATTTAATCTTATACGGCCCAGATGGTAATGTATATAATATAATGTAATGGCCCGGATGTACCGATAACAGTAGGGCTCAGTTCACGCATCATTTGGTCGGAATAAATTACTAACTATTTAATTCCTTATGGTCAATTAATCAAGTATACAAGAGAACGAAATTGATTTGATTTACATTTGTGCGAGAAATCATTTACATGATGCCAACCAATCAATAATATTTGGCTCCATTTCAATAACAAGAATTCCTAGGGTTGATATGAAAATGCTAATAAATTCCAGAAGCTTATAGGAGAAAATCTTATCTATATTTTTATTTGTTATCTTTGTTTTATTAACCACTTAATTGAGTTTAAATTCATCTACCGGTTTCGAAAAATACAATTTTCTTCTTCAGGATGTCATAATTAACTAAAAACATATATTTTTGTTTCATTACCAGAATCTATTTAATAAAAAAAAAAACAATTATTTAAAAAATATATTTAGTAAATATGAATTAAATATATTAATTAGAAAGATATACATATAAAATCAATTTAATCGAAAAATATTATTGTTGCGCCACCGGGATTCGAACCTGGATCTCTTTCCTAACCGGAGAAGGTGCATTATCCAACTATGCTACAGCGACAATATTTTTAGCGACAATTTTCGAACCTATATGTTACTTTTTTGATATTAATACATTTAATCTTTCCATTATTTGACAGAGCCATCTACCTTATTTTTACAGAATCTCAAATACCTTTGAGTAAACTGATAGCAGACGCCAGAATTATCAATTCATTTTTATTAAATTTTGGACACATAAAAAATATATTTAGTATCTAACTCAAATTGTTACTTAATAAAAAATTTACTCAAATAATTTTTAGAAAAAATTTTTAGAATGGGACTCGTAGTTAAATTTATTATAAATTTACTTATTAATTTTACTTATCAATTTTAAAGACGACAATTAAACTGATCCAATAAATTTATCTTCAATTTTAATGTAATACTTTCCACTTCTTAAAGTTTTATTGTATTAAAAAAATCAATATATATTTATTACATCGATTTTTTTGTTAATTAAATTATTTAAATAGTGCTCTTTTACATTTATGTGTAATTGTTACATTATAAACTAGCAACATATAAATAATATAAAATGTTTTCCTCATCACGGGCAGTAAGAGTGCCATTAAGAATACAACTATGCAAAACATTTTATGCATATAAATATCATGTATAAAATTAAGATAATAATTATATGAATGCAGATTTCTCGAGGTATATAACGTAAATAACAATGCAACATTCACCATTCCACCCAATCAACCTCCATATGAAACAAAGTATTTAACAACAACTTCGCTGTCGCCATCTATGGCCTGAAATTTGATATTCATTTGAAACAGCATAGATGTCACTAATCTTATTTTTATTAGAAATTGTGGAAACTATATTCTTTATCTGTATATATGACAAATGATTAACACATTGTACCAAAATACGCCTGAAAAGTCAATTTTAAATTTTATATATTTCTTATTTATAGCAGACTTATTTTTTTATTCTATTCGTTTAAACTCGAAGCATGTTCAGCCTTATAAGGGCATTATCAATCTAACAATTTAACTTAACAACTTGTATTTATATCTATAGTACAAAGGACAATACAATTTTATTTGCATGAGATGAAAATGAACAATATTATTTATTGTAATTCTGAGAATTTCCATAAATTTTGAATGCTTTTAATTATTCTATGTAGCCATTAAGTTTCAACACTAATGCTATTTTAATGTCATTTTAATGACTGAGGGAAGTTCATGTTTCATAAACCAAATCAGAAAACGATATTTTTACTGGTATTTACTAGGGTTTCTCTATTCCCAGACTTTTTTCATTATCGGGATCATTCCCGGGATCCCGGGTCTCGTGATATGTTAATAAAAAAAAATGAAATAAAAGATTTTATGTTTATTTTTTATAAACATTATTAATTTTATTCAAATTAAATTGTTGTTTTAAATTATACACGTATTATACAAAAAAAAATACTATTTCTAAATAAAAATACAGATTACATTCTTAATATTAAAAAAAAAACATTTAAAAAATCTAATTTGAATGAAATATATTGTATGTACATATTTACAATCAATCTATTATATATTATGTTAACAAAAAAAAATTAAATTAAATACACACATTAAAACAATTTTATTTAAAATAGCCTTTTCAAAATACCAATATGTTCAAATTTACATCTGATAGCCTGCTTCTCGATTTTGTATATATATTTCGGGCAATTGAAGAAACTCTCTCTGTTTCAACCGATGTCGGTTTTATGGTCAACAGGGAATTCCTTTTACCGAATGACTTCGAAACCGTTACAGACCAGGGATTAATTCGGTAAAAAAAAATTTGTTTCAGCGAAAGCACTCATACATTTATGTATTCGTATTTTTATTGCACTTCACCGACAGTCGTCAATGCTAGCAAATTTCCAAGAATTTGTAACTCGTTATTTTGCGACTAAATGATTTGTTGTTTTCTGAACCCACTGTTATTGTTTTCTGGAACCCATTCGAAAAGTATGCTTTTTTTGTTTTGACTCAGACATTTCTTTTTAACTGCATTCGTAAGACAAAAAATTTGGATAAAATTATTTTATTTACACGCTTCCAAATTAATTACGATTCCCGGGACTCGACATAAGCATTCCCGGGACTCGATGCATCGAAAACCCCACGTATTCCCGGGAATCCATTCCCGGGTCGATCCGGGTCAGAAACCCTAGTATTTACAGACGAATTAATCAACCTACGTCATATTATCATATACTTAAAAATATGAATATGAAATCATTTTATCATATAGGTACTTAAAAATAAAATCCGCTGGGGACCAAATGCCTATCACACAGTACATAATGGTATCATAACATAGTTACATAATATTTATAATATTTTTATTACGGTTCATGTGTTCTAACAACCTACAATCTGTTTGCTATGATGCCCGTATCAAAAAAAAATAAGTTTAATTAGATTTGTTTATCGGTGTTGATATATTAATATGTGCCAACAAGTTATTCTCCAAAATGATACACTTTTAACCTCTAAAATCTACACCGCACCGTAACCACACGTAGGTATCCCGCCAACGTTTTTTTTTTATCTCACACCAGCTATAAAATTCTATATACTTTTAAATAGAATAATAATGTGTGAAATAATTTCTTGGCCGTGAACCATTTCTTAAATCGAAATATGTCTAGCCGTATCAAACAATTCAAAAACTAATTTAACTTTTAATGAATACAAATAATAAAAGTATAAAAAACGTAAACAGGAAAATGTTTAATTAAATTATTAAAATGGAATATGTCACGCGTTATTTCTGTTTACTTTCATATTTATTATCTGCGCTTTCTTCTACGGTCATTAAAGATGGTTATTCCATGTTTATAATTTATAAGGTTTCATATTTTTTTGGGTTTTTTTTATTCATACTATGCATTATTTTATTATTCCCGAAATGTTGTAAAAAATAATAATTTTAAATTCGGATAAAACTTTGGCACTAACCAAACAACTTAAGATTAGCACCAGCTTCTAAATCCTACGTTTTATTGTTTGTTTGTTTTGTATAATTATCACGATACCCAATATCTCAATAGATCAGCTTGACTTTGTTAAAAAGAGACCAAAACTCTAGAGATATACACTTAAACGTCACCTAAAAGCACTATATATCCTTATAACTATCTATTCTGAAAGTTAGACATCATTCATCGTGAAGTTAGCTATCGGAAAATTGTCCGGCACCCATAATTAAGACATAACAGAGAACATAGTTGTGATCGACGCAAGTCGCCGATCACAGTGGTGAGTAATGGAATCGGAAGAAATAGTTGGATGAAAAATAGAGAATCAGAAATGAGGGAAGGTTGGGATGAGGGTAAAAGAATCCTTCGATAGTGAACCAAAATGGGCTCACGAAACCACAAGAACAGCTCGACTCACCTGTTTGATGTCTTCCGGAAGTTTCACTACAAAACTAACAAAAAACTATGATGAGTTTCAACGTTCGCAACACACCAAAATCACAGAGGTATGTGAACTAGTGATCCAACAAATAATCACATGAGAACATTTCATAAACAACCAGTCGAGCCAAAGGAACAATGTGTACTAATTGGAGTGATCTAAGGGGTAGGAATAAAACTAAAAATGGTGACAATAATACAACATTTTACAATAACATTTGTTACAAATTATGGAAGTATATGTGTTCATGTGAGTGAATACGGAACAATAGTGAAGATAAAAAAAATAAAGAAAATTCTATGTGCAGTTTTCTGAGCTAATCTGATGTATATAAAGGATGTCCAGCAAAAAATTTTCATGTTCATTATTAAATTTAAAAAAAAAAACTACAATATTATTCTCATATTTTATTTATAAAAAATGGAGTTTAAGTTTGTGGAGTCATTTTCGTTGAGAAACTGCACAATATGCAATAAGTATGGGTGAAACTGAGTTTCATTTTCAAAATAACGTGCAAAGTTGATTTTTTTATTCCAGTACAGGCTGCAATCTTCCTTATCGATTTACGCGGATTGCGAATAATTTAACGTCGAACTTGAGCCACATGTTCTGGCGTCACTGCTGACGTTGATGGTCCCGGAGGAGTCAGGTTAACCATTATCCCCTCTTGTCTGAATTTTTGAACCCAAAACCAGATAAGTAGCGTGCTCGGCCCATCACTTACTCGTCGAATATTAAAGTGAGTACAAAAAGCAAAACGCGCACGAACCAATAAATCATCGCACTTTAAATATTGCTCAACCGCGAACGCGTGGTGCGCTCCCGACCAGTGACTCATTGCTACTCGCAAATCCACAAATCACGCGCGTTGAACAATACCCCTCCCACTTACCTCACCTTGATGGTTTACGAGCAATTACAATTTAATATTGAAATTTTTCCGCGCTAGACACCCTTTATCTGACCTTTCTGGCCAACGTTTCAGACTTCATTGCAGGATCCATAATCAGGGATGATGTATGATAATAATTGATCCTGCAATAGGATCCGAAACGTCGGCTAAAAAGGTCAGATAACACGGCAGAAAAACCCAGATAACTGTACACATCAGATTCACACAAGAACTTTTTAATACATAAAAATGTTCTAAACTGAGGACTAGTCCATGATCGAATACTTTTCAATGTCACAATAAAATCACACTTACATATTCTGTAAAAATCAAACATTTGCACTTCTTTCATTACCCAATTCAATTACAAAATACAACAGCGTATTGTTCTGTTTACAGTGACAGAAAAATTCTTAAGCATATTCTGATTCCAGAAATAATTGTGAATACTAAAGGTATCTATACTTTTAAAATAAGCAATGTTATCTTTGTGGTTAAGATTCATATTTTTATTTTTTATCTTTGTTTAATTAACCACTAAAATGAGTTTAAATACATCTACCGGTTTCGAAAAATACCATTTTCTTCTTCAGGATGTCATAACTAACTAAAACATACATTGTTTCTTTGACAGAATCTATTTTTAAACGAGTCCCATTCTAATAATGATTTGAGTTAGGTACTAAAAAAAAAAAAAAAAATTTTTCTTTTAAAAATAGATTCTGTCAAAGAAACAATGTATGTTTTAGTTAGTTATGACATCCTGAAGAAGAAAATGGTATTTTTCGAAACCGGTAGATGTATTTAAACTCATTTTAGTGGTTAATTAAACAAAGATAAAAAATAAAAATACTAAAGGTAATTACCTAATTTAACAGGTTTTAGTTACAGCTCCTTGACGATTTTGCCTCACAGTGGACGCATCGCTACCGAGTTGCTCCGGGGTTTATAATTGAAACTTTTCTAATTTCTCTCTCGTCTAAATACTATTTGCCTTTCACTTTCAATCTTTTTCCAATTACGTCCAAATTCACTATCTTAATTCAACCATCCCTTTTAAATATTCAACGCATCTGTAAGATATTACGCAACTAATAGTATCAACTACACAAGGGTAGAATACTATAGTGTATGTTAATAATTCATAATATTTCTATCCATTTGACGTTATCCTTCTGTAAATTATTTTCTCAAATTATTAAAACTCATCTTCTTATAGGTATACATTTTTTAAACTATATTTTAGCACAAACATATACGATGTTTAATCACCGTCACATGTCTACTCACGTGATGTTCTTGAACTTGTCTAAAAAAATACTAGTTCTTTTCTACGCACTTGAGAGGTTCACGAGGCAACCTCAGACGCCTTAAAATTAACACAAACCATACAAAGAAAAAAATATATGACTTTAAGTATAATAATAATAATTGTTTATAATATTATCGTACAGCATTCAGTGATAGTCTTTATTGTAATCAAGTTTATATATTACACTATGCAAATCTTTTTTGCACACGCGAACATTAATCCAAAGAAAGCAGACAAGTTTTATCATAATTTAAATAGATGCAGTAGTGACATTATTTCATAGTATTTATGTCGTAATAACCTGTACGGGTTGCAGTTTTGCAACATTGGCTCATGCCAACGAATCATCCATGATTCATGTCACGAATGATTTGTTCGCTTCAATGGAAATATTGATTTGCCATTATGAGTAAAACTATGACAAGTTACTTGCTAATTAATACGTGTGCATATTGGATGTGACACTTGATCATAGTATAGTATTACTATTTGAATGAAACGTTGAACAATACATAAGTCGCATTTGCGAGTCCTAATTTTAAAGAAGAAAAAATGGCTTATAATTCAATAGCATGGCTATTTTTATTAAATCAATTTAATATATTATATACGAGGGTCAAGTTAAAAATAAGAGGATATTACGCTTGTACACTCGCCTCGCGAGATGCTAGGCGTAATCCGGCATACACGCCTGAGTGTTGGTCCCTTAAATTACTCCCATACCGGGAGCAAACGCTGCGGACGCTCAGTAAAGGGCCTGACCAGCATCCGCTATGGAACCCGCCATCGTGTTACCCGCCAGGTGTGAAATCCGTTCGGTGATTCGATTTTTAAAATTCATCGTCAGTTGGAAGAAGTTTATGGCACAGCTTGCATCAGCGTCCTAACACGTCCGAAATATGGTGCTGGGAGTTCTTCGGAAGGAAGCACAGACGTCCACGACGAGCAACGGAGTGGGAGGCCATCGGTGGCGGACGAAGTCGTGGCGATGATTGAGGCATTCTTCCTCGAATGATCGGAGTGAGTAACGATTCGGGAGCTTGCTGTCCAGGTTCCTGAGGTTTGTGTATAAACCTTCGACAAACATTTTGACCGATTATCTTGGTTATCGCTAGGTGTGCGCGGGGTGGGTCCCACCCATGCTTTCAGAAACACAAAGACATTCGTGTCAAGTGTGCCGATGGGTTTCTTCGAGAATGGCGCGAGAATACGAAGAATTCTTGACTCTATATTACGGGAGATGAAACGTGGTGTCACTTCGGCACTCCAGAACCAAAAGAACAGTCCAAACAATGGGCAATCCTGAATGCCTAGGCGGAAAAAAGTTTAAGCAGACGCTTCCGCAGGGAAAGTGATGGCTACGTGTTTTGGGACCGAAAAGGCGTCTGCTGACCGAGTTTATGCCTAAAGGACCACCATTCATTCGGACAGGTACTGCGAGACATTGAAAACTCAAAAGAAGGCTCATCCAAAATCGCCGGAGAGGAGGCTGACAAGGGCGTTAGGCTGCACACGACAACGCTCGCCGCATGTCTCTCGACAGACCACCGCCCTACTGGACAAATTCGGCTGGAAATTGCTTGACCATGCCCCCTACAGCCCTGATCTTGCTCCCAGCGACTTCCACTTGATTTCGATATTGAAGCAGGCACTCGGGTGGACAACGTTCATACGATGAAGAGGTGAAAGAAGCGGTCACCAAGTTCATCGGGCCTAGGCGACGGAATTCTCAAAAGCGGGTTTCAAGAAGTGGATAACTCGTCAGGAAAAAATGCATAGAAAAATCGGAGACTCTGTAGAAAATTAGAATAAAAGTACAAAGCTTTCAGATGGTTTACTTAGTTATTGCATAAAAATACCTTTATACTGAAAAAATGTAGGAACCTTATTTTTTCTTGCCTCGTCATACAAATATATTGAGTTATACCATAAAATTCATCATCATCTACATCAATTCTCTACGACTGAGGATTTGATTTCCATGAATTTCCGTCCTCTTGACTATGTTCCTCCACATTTCTCTGCTTCCTGTATCTGAGATCTGTCACTAAAGCAGTGCATGTCGCCTTTTCCACTACCATCAGAGTCCATAACTACACATCATATAAATACATTGATTATCTTTAACCTGTTTCTGTTTACAATATTAAACATTTAATATTTAAATAAGACTTTATAGTAGATTATGTATAATGAAATATAACAATGCAAAACCATTCTTAAAAATATAACTTAATTATGGTTAACCGTAAAAAACTTTTTAACTATTATTTTATATTTTTATTAATCGTGAATAATTCACATGTACAATTATTTAACATTTTATTAGTAATTTCATATTGTAAATGTACTTCAAAGATTCCTTATTACCTGTTTACGCATTTGTATACGTTTTTAAAATATTTATATTATTATTAGCCGGCCAAAATGTATAAATATTTACTTACTAAAATATTTATCTTTGTAGAGTTACAGTAAATGATATATTTTTTATATAAATCTATTTGTATAAAAAAATATTAAGAGGAAATGATAAAATATATTAAAACAATTTTTTTTTCTATAAAAAAAAATTCTGAATAAACTGATAACACTGTTGTTGATTGACATTTTTTTTAGTATTTATTACCAAAATGATAACATTATGGAAAATAAAAATAAACGTTACTAATGCGAAAGTGAGTAGGTAGGCAATTTAATATGTCTATTTTTTAGTTGACAAATACGTTATGATTTACGATAGGACATCTCATAAACAAGCGTAAAATACCGCATGTATTCACGTAGACTCTATGTTTCGAAACTAGCTCTAATTGCCAGCTAATTAAATCAATCAATTAGAAAGATATACAGAAAAAATATATTTATCGAAAAAATATTTGGTTGCTACCGGGATTCGAACCTGGAACTTTTTCTATCCGGGGAAACGTGTTACCATTCCACTACATCAACTGATTACGTTTATGACAAATTTGGAACTTTTATTATGTATATTTTCATAATGGTATATATATATATATATATATATATATATATATTATTTCATTTTTAAAAGCAATCTCTTTATATTGTGATGAATCCCAAATACCTTTATGTAATACAATAGATAATCGTTGTTACAACTTATAAACATTTTCGCAATATGTAACTTCACAATTAAAAATGTGTTTTCATTAAAAATATTTATATATTGTTTACTGATTTTTAAAATAAAAAGGATAACATTCTCACAATCTCCTTAAGTAAGTCTGTTCTAAAGGATGTATGAGTAGAATCCGAAATCGATAAAATTGAATAACATTACAAGAGTTATCAAAATGTAATAACAAAAAAATATTATTATATTTAGTCTACTGGTAAGATTCAGATTCTAATGATTCAGATGTTGGGGGTTCGGTCACGTCGCGAAAACCACTAAGTCAGATCTATTTTCAAAAATTATAATATTATCACATATATTAGTTTTATTGTTTTAAATTGCGTGCTACTTATCATATTCAAAATCATGACATTTGACGTACGATGAGCGTAAAATAAGGCGCGGGATGGTGACTTGTACATGGTGACTACGAAAGCTATGAATTGTCTCCAATGAATCTCATGGTAGCAAAATCCGTATTTCAGTCTCTAGTCGAAAATCTCTTAAAAGTCTCATCCGTGGACACGGGGCATTAAATAAAATAAAGTACTGCTAATATAATATGATATAATAAAAAGGTTTTTTTTTAAACATTGCGAGTAGATACATTATGGATTTTATTTTTTTATTTCTAATGCTTGATATTGCCACTCAACTAGCGCATGGGCACGTTCCTGAGTGTCCGTTGTAGTTGCTTTTGTATGGTACATTAATTTTATAATTTTAGATAATGCAGTGTAAAGTTTTACATAATCATTGATGACACCTATTAAATTCAAATACATTAAACGTTTTTCATTTTATTTTAAAATATTGTGAAGTCGTTTGATAAAAATGCAAATCATATCCTAACGATAAAATGTGGTTAACCGCAAAGTTTTCCTGATGACTGACTTTTAATATAATATCATAAAAGAGGTACGTTTCATTATTATTTTTATAAGGAACCTTGTGAGTGTTAATCAGAAAGGACAGAACTCGTGTCCTTACATATTATAGACTTCAATAAGCACACATGATATCGATTTATAAATATCCTAATATTGCTCAATAAATTTATAGAAATAATTATGTTCCCGGGCCCGAAATTACTATAGGATTATAGAGTATCTAATAACATCTAAAATAAAGTAAAACCCTACCTCTAAAATAACTATTCTTTGTAAAATGATGCCAAAAAACATAAAATTCTTAATACATGAATAACTAAGTAATACCCAAAATAAATTGATTTACTTTTTTTAAATGTTCGAAATCGTTATTCACGTAAATAAAAATAATTTATATTTATTCAGTTTTTAGTACCAAAAAAACATCCGGTACATGTCACATATCAAATAATTCCGATTCGCGCCACAGTACGAGCGCTTAGCTCAGAAAATAAAATATTCATCTGACTTTTTTTCGTTTTCGTATTTTTACATTTTCTTTGACAGAATCTACTTTACTCATGCAGTCTTAAAATTGTATTACAAAATTAAAGTAATTCAATATCCGTTTCAACCAGGATCCGTTCCAACTGCCACAATCTGAAGACGGATTTACACTATTGATTAATACTTTCTGGTCGCATTTTACAGACGAACCGCCCTGAAGAAGAATACTAAAGATTGTTAATTTTTAATTCTTCGCTCGACTTGAATTTTATGTGAAATTTAAAACGCATTCAAAATACGCGAATTAATAATACGTAAAAATGTTATATTTAGTAATTATGTCACTGAGATGATTTTGTGAAATTTAATCATCTAATTTCGGACAATACAGAATCCATTGTGACATTAGCAAAATATCACGGTGTAGATAACCGTCCAGTATACCCGTAAGATGTCCACTTTACCTGTTTTTGAGTAAAATGCAAAACACAATTTTACCACAACTGTCACTTGAAAATGACCAGTGACTACAGGTCGTATGACCAAATGCTGTCGTATCATTGGCCAAAAACGTATTTGTCTGGGTTTGAATTAATTATCTATTGGATATATCTGCAATTGAAGTAACAAGCAAATTTTAATTGCGTTTTACACGAAATTCAGTGATATTTGACTAATCTCGATAGGTTCGTCTTGAAGACATTAATTTTCTTTATATTTGTACATACTCAAAAATCATAAAAATTGAACATATCTGATTTTGATTCCATACCTCATAATTATTAAATAATAATGTCCCTTAATTTTATTTTTTCCTAATATGAGTATTTAAATAATTCCTTCCGAAATAAATTCCTAAAAATAAATATAATTCTCAATTATATTGTAAAATAATAGTTTTCTATCTTTTCTACGGGCATTAAAGACGTTTAATGGTGCTTCATTTAAAATGTCTCCATCTGAATTGCATTTAACCTCATTATGTTAAAATATAACATTACTTTATAATTATAACAGAGATCTTTGAGTATTTTTTAATTACTGCTTATTTTTATTTAATGCGATATTATTTATTAGTTCACAATAATAATTTTATTGCAATTTCCCACTTAGGCTAAGTCCGATATAGGGAAACAATAAATAGAAATTTAAAAACGGACACCTTACATATTAAAATTTTTTTTTTGTTTCAAAAAAGCATAGTAAGTACATATTAAAAAACAGTTTATTAATATTATACAAAATTTTAATTATTGCGCTTGCTAGTAGTCCTCCCCGTCCGCGCCCGGGGCGGAATCGGATTGAAACACTGTAAAAGTTGATCATTTTGCAACTTCTTTTGACAATTTCGTCATATGAACCGCTGCTATTTCATCTATGAAATATATAAATAAACTTTTATTCTTCAAGCACTCAGTATCTCAAGTACATCAAATCATAAGTGTGAGAAAGCAAATTGAAGTAAAATGAAGTGTATTCAGTATTCGTTAGTGTTTACGGTAAGTGCGCGAACTGTTAGAATATCAGTATATTTAATAGATATATTTTCCATTATATATTAATATACACGTTAGTATTTTTAAATGCGTATTAGGTTGGACACTGCTTATAAATTTATTTTTACGATAATAAATAATTAATTACTACATGAAAACCTATAGTAATTTATAAATCATGTTATAAATATTTTTTGAGCACACATTCTTTCTTTCTTTGCTCTGCCATAATATTTTTTATCATTTACGTCCATCAATATATTAAACAAAACATATGTATTCAATTTTCAATATGGGAACATTCCTATTAAATTTCTTCATTAAATAATATTCATCAAAGCGTGGGAACCAGGATTTACTCAGTCAAGGGACAAAAGTATAATTTTTGCTAGATGATTGTAGGTGGTTTTTCAGAATTTTCTAATCATTTGATAGAAAATGGTCATGGTATTGATAAAAAATTGAGATTGTCAATTTTGCATGTAAACGGTGTTGGTCATAAATTAAATAATTTTGAATCGTTGGAGATAAATAAAGCGTATAAAACTAATCAAAAAACTATAAACAATCAAC
Organism: Eubasilissa splendida; assembly: GCA_031772225.1. Taxonomy (NCBI): domain Eukaryota; kingdom Metazoa; phylum Arthropoda; class Insecta; order Trichoptera; family Phryganeidae; genus Eubasilissa; species Eubasilissa splendida. The sequence goes on from CM062856.1 coordinate 21,470,313, forward strand.
TAAATTTGACTACGAGTCCCATTCTAAAATTTTTTCCTAAAGATTATTCTAGTAAATTTTGTATTAAGTAACAATTTGAGTTAGGTACTAAATTTATTTTTTAAATAATAGTTGTTTTTTAAAAATAGATTCTGGTAAAGAAACAATAACATATGTTTTTAGTTAGTATTGACATCCCGAAGAAGAAAATGGTATTTTTCGAAACCGGTAGATGTATTTAAACTCAATAAATGGTTAATAAAACAATGTTAACAAATAAAAATAAGGATTGTAGAATTATTTAATTCGAAAATATGTATTCAACTGAATTGTGGTTTACAAATAGTTTTAAAAAGCTAAAATGTACGATTTTAATTTTTTAAAGGTTTTAAAGACTTCTTCAATATTAGCAAAATTACTTTGTGGCCACATATTATATAAACAATGAGACAACATACTTCGTTTAAACCACTATTTATTGATTATTCAACATGTTTCGATGCCTATGGTATCTCCTTCAGGAAACAATGTAGACCAAAATTAAAAATACAACCATAGATAAAAACAAAACTATAAAGTGGTGGGTAACTATGTTAAATTTAATTAAATTTGTTTTCATATTAGTTCCCACCACTTTATAGTTTTGTTTTTATTTATGCGTGTATTTTTAATTTTAGTATACATTGTTTCCTGAAGAAGATACCGTAGGTATCGAAACATGTTGAATAATCAATAAATAGTGGTTTAAACAAAGTATTTTGTCTTATTATTTATGTTTTTAAGACTGGTTGAAAATGCCTAATGAATAAAAATATATTTAGTTACGGAAACCAAAGGAAGTGGAGTTATTTATTTAATTTGAAAGATTGGTAAAGTAAAACTGTTTGGATTCTTAATTAGCCATGCATTGACACGCACGCATGCCAATAATATTGCATTTTATTGGCGAAAACATTTTTTTAAATAGATAACAGAGTCACGATATATATACATTTAATACAAAACCAGCCTAGTTGTATATATTATTTTGTATTTGAGCATTTATTACCAGTCTTTTCTAAAGCGTAAATTTTAGATTTTTAAAATCGGCGAGCATGTATGAGAACAATGAGACGAGAATTGCGTGTCAGGACAGAAGAATGAGGCGTTATATCTTGTGGTGAAATGTCGTGATAATAAGTTAATTAGTTAGTTAAACAACTACACACTTGAAAACAAAACTTAATTATCAAATGTTCAATCGTTTAGAAAAAACATTTTGTTTGATATTCAGGTTGTTAAAAAAAAAGCATTTAAATTAATCTGTTTTAGGTTCTAAGGTACTAAAATTTATTTATTTGAGAATGATTTTATTATTGTGGAAATAACAATTTAATCATTTTAATTTACGTATTAATGTAACATACTGAGTGAACAAGTTCTGACGGACTAGATTTTGAATAGTATCCTCACGTGGACATGTTTAAAGATTTTTATTTTTTTATTTATTTCAACTTTATTACATATACATTATAGTTTTATTTTTTGCCGAACTGCACGGCAGTTTAACGGCAGGGGTTGCCTTTTATATATAATATAAGCTAAACGTTTGTGCTATTAAAATATGACTAACTCGATGGTCTGGAACGAGGCTTGAACCCCCGACCACTAGATCACTAGGCGAGTATCGTAACCACTAGACATGCTCGTCAACTCAACAATCGTTCGACTCTAAAACACCAAATGTTATTTGAATCGAAAACAAGTGACATGTATTTTTTGCAGATGCTTGCAGCGGCAGTGGTGCCAAACGAGGCAACTTTTCCCAAGACGTGGTTCAAAAAAGACCACAATGTAGTTGTGGTGGCTCCAATTAAAGTTGAACCAATCTACGTGGAACCAGTTCCAGTTGAACCGATCCACTTGCAGCCAGTTCCAATAAAACCAATTGACGTAAGTATTACATAAGTGACAGAAAAATGATACAAAGTAAAGTGTTGTGAATTCAGATTGGCTTAACTAACTATAATAATATATAGTACCATTTTTTACTAATCTATATCTATAGCCTCTCCATCTTAATATTAGTGTAATGTGTAATAATGAAATTTTTAATTTAAATATCAATAATATAAAAGATAATTAATAAAAAATGATATATCGACCTATACAGGATGTAACAGACCTAGTCCACAATATTTTATGAGTGGATACCTGACTATATTACGAGTCGAAAATGTTCAAGGAATATGTGCAAATTCTGCACTGTTACGGAAAATATTATTGTATGAAATTTTTACAAAATCGTTTGCGAAATTGTTCAATTATTAATCAATATCTTTGTTTCGGGCCCTAAATCATCTAACGAAAAATAGTCTAGCCGCTCAAAATTCGATAACTTTTAATTATTTGTATTCACTATATAATTTGGAATCAATAAAATATTTCAAGTTATCGAAATAATCGCTTACGATTTTTTTGAAATGCTTATTATATCTCTGATATGGTTGAGATTAGGCACATATCCCATGAACATTTTCGACTAGAAATTTAGTCAGGTATCCACCCATAAAATATTGTGGACTAGGTCTGTTATATGTCTTTGTAAAACAATGAAACACTTTCCGACAATAACCGCAAAAATGAAGTACACTTCGTATGTTCGTTGTTGTATGATCAGTAGTAACTTTTTACTATGGTTAAAAAAGTTACTAAAGAAAAATTTGAAAACAGGCTGTTTGATCCTTGGTAAAAAATACAATGGTTAACTAATTTTGCTCTCGAATATCGGATGGTAAAAACCGAAAATGGTTGGTTACATATGGCGTACTCTTAACAGCCGTTTTAAATAGTTATCAATCAAAGATGCAGTACACGACAATGAATATCTTTCTATTTTAGTGATCTGAGTTCGTCCGATAATGATCCCATTGTTTATTATTGGTACATTGGTACATAATCTGACAAAATATCGCCACTAAAGTGACAGGTTTCGAACGCAGAGGCGAATAAAACCAAATATAAAGAATACACCGTGAGGCAAGATTTATAATCTATGCTTTGACAATTGTAAATTTAACGTATCAATAACCCGAAAAAGTTTTATGCCACGGGCGATGGTAAAAAGTTATTAAAGTAAAAAGTTGCCATGGTAAAAATTTACTACTGATCACACAACCGGCCCTTGGTGTGTGCTTGTTGGTACAAAATTTTGAACAGTCGCCATATGGAGTGTGATAAAAGTCACAACATTCATAAACTAAGAAGGCTTCGATGACATGCAGAACGTATGAATGATATGCAACTCCAGAATTGGTTGCTTTATGATAAAACTGAAGGAAGAAGAAGAAAGGGATACCCAAAATGAGATGACAAGACAATATAACTAAACTAGCGGGAAAGCAATCGGTTATTAAAACCACGTTCGTTTTTAATATCTCTAGATTTAAGATTACTTTGTAGAGACCTCACAGATATGGCCGTTTAACCAAGCACTTTACAGCCATCGCTATTTATATGCAAAAAAAAAAACTTATTCATTATCGGAGGACGGTTCTGGTCATGAATGTAAAATATGTCACGTGATTCTCTGAAATACAATCATTATTATTTTAATCTTTTAATTTTTAATATTTGTTGTTTCATTTTTAGGTAGGTTTATTAGAGGCTACAAAACAGCCCATCCAGGCCCTTTGGGACCGCGTGAAGTCCACCGCTTCTCACGTCCAGACTGCTGCTTTATACCCGTTGAAAAAACTAATCCCGAAGAAGAAGGTTGTTACCCTTCCAGTACCAATACCCATTCCGGAATTCAAGTAAGTTTTTGAAATGCAGCACATTATTATGTTCATGTATTTATTTGTTTGTTCGCTGAACATACGCAGTCATCCAGTGATACCCATGGGGAATCAAAAGACTGACAGACCACCTTAAAACCCGCTGGACTGATGAAATCATCAAACTCTGCGGAATCAATGGAATGAGAAAAGTGGGAAATACTTGGGAAGGCCTTCATCTGGTTAGCACTGGATAAAAAAAAACGACTGATGATGACATATAAACATACGAGTATAAGAACACGATGCCTGGTGAAACTAAAGGTTCTAAGAACTTGCCAGGGAGATTCTTCCCCGGCGGATAACGTAAGCCAATCAACAGAAAAATCTTTACCTTGTTTTAGTCTGAGAAACACAGGATTGAAAAGAGGAAATTACATACAAGTTCTTTGAAATGTGAAATTTCGGACTTTTCCGGGTGTTCGTGGATGTTTGGGTGTCTCACTGGGAGATTTTAAGATGGTCAGGTGTGGGTGATGACCATCCGCCTTTCCCTTTTTTGCTCGAAAAACCTTAGGATTAATATCTGCCGGTCCTGGCTTCCCTTTGCTGAAAGGAACCTCTTTAGTTTTTGTGTATTTGCTATCCCTCTCAGTACCTTTATTCTTATGTATACATTTTATCTATTACCATTGTGTGCATTTGATTTATTTCTGCCTTGTGTTGTTTTACTGAGTACATGTTTTTTACTGCACTGTACGGACAGTGAATGTCTTTGGTCGGCAGCCATGCCGTGTTGCATTGTTGCTATGCAGCATCGCGGCATAGCATGGTTGCCAAATAGTGTTAAAAAATGCCAACCTGGCGGTGAATGTGAAGAACCGATATGAGACCTTTTGGTCATAAATCGGTCCTGAATAAACGGTTAGTCACCATTCACAAGTCGTGACCATTAATGAAGATATCTGACAATAAGATTTTATGTCCTTCATTTGAACATGCAGGATAAGATCCGAAACGTTGGCCAAAGAGATTTGAGACAAATGCAGACCAGCACATAAAAGAACATTTTAGAATAAAAGTTTAAAAAAGTACAAAAGAAAAAGATATTAATAGTCGCTTGTATATATATCGAACCCTCAAAATAACAAGGTTACATCTGATACTGACACAGTTTTAAGATAATGAGCTCAAAAGTATTGATTCAATTTTAACATATATTCGTGTATGTTTTGTTTTAAGTATGCAAATATGATCAGTCTTAAGATCTTAACTTATTTTCAGTATTATCAATGACCACTGTGAGATGAGGGAAATTAAAAATAAAAAAAACATATAAATTAACAAGAAATAAATAACTGATGCAGTTGGATTTAATATCCGTTGAATATAGTTGGTGTGTATGGAAGAAATAAATAATAATGCATTTGGAACCCTTCTCACGCAATAACTCAAATTAGCCCAAAATGTTAGTTGGAACCTTGTTATTCTAAAGGGTCGAAATAGCAAATGTACCATAAAAAGTATGATATCTGACCATTATTCTTTTTTTATTTAGGGTGTGGCCATCACTGGGATTTACTCACTACAAAAAGGTTAATTACTATCCAATTCAATCGGGTCCAGTTTTCACTCATCCACTAGAGCATCATGAACAAAAATACATTGAGGAACACGTTCCTGAACACGTCCCATTCATGTACGAAGAAAATGTGCAGTCACATTACAAAGAACCGATTGATCATATCCCGTTCAAATACGAAGAACATGAGCCGTCGCATCATGTCGACTTTTCGCCACGAAACCAGGCTGACCACGCCGTCCCTTTGAAACTTGATGATCACGTCACATCATATGATGCAGATCACATCCAATCACAGAAGTCTAATGATTTTATCTCATTCAAACATGAAGATCACACAGATTTCCTCCAAAGATTTCCTGCAGTGCATGACACATATGGACCACCCCAATGGGCTGAACAACCTAAATTTGCTCAAATTCAAAACTGACTCAACAGAATATTCTCAGTTTCAACAATACTATATTCAGGAAAAATTCTTCTCTGAATAACCCTTAAATATATTGTTTAAGTTTTTATCGCATCCGTGATTATTAGTGTAATTATTAATATGTATAAAAAATACCTTCTTTAGTTATTAATAATTTATTTGAATTAGTATTATATACACTGTTTTCAGTTATGTTTTATAAAAAAAAACTATTTTCACATAAATAAATAAAAAAGTATTTTTTATCTTTTTAAGAAGTTGAAGGTATTTATTTATTTATGAAATGTTTAATTATACTTTTAAAAAAAAATTATGTTCAATTCAATAAATGTATTTAACTCTCACTGTACTTAACTGCTCCTTTTATAATAGAGATAATCTCGTATTTAGAAAATAAAATAAAAGAATATTAATCTATAATATTAAACATCAACTAGTATTGCCTTTCATTAATAAATGATACACAAAGAGAAAAGTTCTATAAAATTTACAAATAACTATGAAAAAAACATTTTTTTACTTAAACCGTCCGTGATCTTATCGACCTAGAAAATAATTAGGCCTAATTTAACCAGCAAAGTATGTAATCAAGTAATAAAAAAATAAAAATATATATTAATAGGTACAGAAAAATATGAATATGAAAGCTCGGACAAAAAATACCACGATTGCAGGTCGCCAACTGTATTACGAAAATTGTGAAACAAAATTACCAAATCAAAGGAACTATTCTAAAATTGATTATTTCAAAATAATATTTTTGGAATTTAGGTTTGCAATCGTGTTGTAATAAAATCTATATTTATTTACCCAATGAGCGATTTTTATAAAAACATAGAATGGTAGTAAGTAGGTGTCAATGTTTTTGTTGTATTTTTATTTTATTAAAGAAATTTTAGTTTTTATAAATCAATATAATATATATCAGGTTGACTCATAATTAACTTCCGAATAATCTATTATTTGTATTTACCCACTATGAATCAATGGGACAAACGAATTTTTGCTTTCACTAAATTGATAAGGGTTCTGTTAGTCTTTTGACAGCTGTTTTGTGTGGTGCACGTTACATTAAAGTGTTCCAAACTGTAATGTTCTGACACCGGTTTGTTACGGCTGCAATATGATGATATCTTCTTGGACTGCTTGCTGGTGATTCTTATTGTGTGCGAGGATTCGGGTAGCCAAGATAACTCGATATAACAACAATACAGAGCTTACAAGTATAAGTACAAATATATTAGATGTGTTTAGATCCACGACTCCGGTGCGAGAGAGCGCGCGCCTAAGTGCGACGATCTTTTATCCCTTCCACGCTCCCATTCTTGCCAACATGCGCGCGTCACACAATCGCTCATTACACTCACCCTTAAAATGGATGAAGAGTGATATTCTGGAAATTCAAAGCAGCTGAAAAAATATGCAGTGTATGCGGTGATAAGCTGATAACTGATCGGGCACCCTACCAAATCATTCTTGAAAAGAAGATTTTATTATATGTATGGTGGGATCGTCGAGCAGATACATAAGTTCAGTACATGCGAAGAGTTCAATAGACACGAAAAGCGTCCTGCACTCGCCAAAAACTAAAAAATTATTGTGTTTGAATGGTCTGTTTTGCCACATCCACCTTACTCCCTGGACCTTGCCCCGGCAGACTATTTATGACACGACCTAAGTATAACATTTTTATTCATTTTATTTTTAAGGAGAGCACATTCTTATTGTAAAGTTGCAATTTTTCATAACATATGTCTGTGATATTTTTAATACAAATTAACTATAACTTATTTTAAGAAATTAAAGAGAAAATTTTCATATATATATAATAGGAGTACCATACAAAATGGCTGATAGAACTACGTGGAAACGTAATATCCTATACGAGCGCATTGGTTCAATAACAATATGCTATGTATTTTTCTTTTCGTAAAACTTCTCCTTAATACTCGTAATAGTCCCCCCTTTTCAGATATATGTAGCGTCTAATTCCAAAATCCCCTAAAACAAATTTGGGATAATTAGAGTTAAATATGCAGTTTCGTAGATATTTTTGTCAGCTACATGCAGAACGCATTGTTTTTTGCAAAAGCCACGTAAGTCCAAAAATATTGCATGTTCAAAATCAGGGTTTTTTCCAAAACACCCAAAGCAGACAGTGTATAAGTTGGTATTCCCCGTAAAATGAAATCAGCCAATCACAACGCTTGTTGACGATTACGTGATCTAAAATCCAGTATGACTGCCAGAACAATATATACAGAAAAAAAATACATTACAGAATTGTTTCATTAAAAAATTAAACGAAGAAAACGAAGGCGAAATTGACGACTGGCGAATTGATGGCGACTGTTTTCTGTGAGACTCGAGGAGTAATTTTTGTGGATTATCTTGAAAATGAAAAAACAATAAATGGTGAATACTATGCGAGCTTGTTACAAAATTTAAGCGATGAAATCAAGAAAAAAACAAGTCGAGCACCTACTCCCTATGCATTTTGTCCTTCCAACATATACAATAATATATCTGTCCCACTCTGGCCAATTAATGACTTAGGGATTTCGCCGACGTGAGAACAGATTGCCTTCCGACACCGAACTGTCAAGATCTGTGCAGAGCCGTGCGTAACACTAGGACCACGAAGAGGCGGTGTTCTAAACATATCCGGAAGTGCAGTTGATATCTCGGTTCTTCACTAAAAAAAGTGCGAGTCAACTGGAGGTGAAAACGACGTTCAATCCAGGATCGATATAAATATATAGGCCAATCCATTTACTAATATTCAGTTCTTGAATCCAATAATACAATCCTAATCATTATTGTAATCGATACAGTCCACGAGATCTTATCCCACATCTCTACTTGAGTACATTAGTACTACTCGAGTTTCGAGGAAAACATCTCATCAACAGGCGAAGTATTAAACTGACTACACATAAATATAGGAGACAAGGCTTAGGTGGTAGACATTCAAGTAACTAGGTACTGACTGAGGGGGCGAAGTTACTAGTGGAAGGTGGAGGGGTGGTTGTAACGGGAATATTGAGAGGAGAGGGGATGAGTTAGAAGTTTTAATATTGTTCAACAAATTAATACCCGAGTTCAAATTCATTTTTATTTTTAATCTTTCAAAACTATTCATTTGGATGGAGAAGTTTAATAGTACATGGAATGATTATTATCCACGATATGGTTCGCGTATTCGGAAAAGTTGTTACTAATTAGACAACATAAATTATGATGAAACTCTACAAAGTTAAATCCGATTCTATCAATAATATTAAAAAGAAACATTTTATCATTACCATTTTTTCTTTACTAGGTCAAGACTGTCATTGTTATGCGATTGCGATAAAATCTTAGTGCACATTATTTAAATCAAATATTAATACACGCTGCGCTATCCTTGATAAAAAAGAAACCGAGATACAGTATGCATGTTGCAGGTTTAACGCCGAAATCTTTCTAGGTATATAAACTCTACACATCTCGCTATCTTCACAGTCTTCCTTGCATCTTCAACTCAAAATGACTAAGTTTTTGGTGAGTTACTCGAAAAAAAATTTAAATTTTCCTTATTTATTGCATTTTACATTCGTATGTTTGATTAATTCTTAATCACTTGTCTGTTAGCAGTCTCTTTATTTAATATATGCCAAATAATTTAATAATATGTTCAAAATATACTTGTATTATAAATAATTAGTAATACAATGTATTATGATTTTAAAGAGAACATAAAATTATTGTAAAGTTGTATTTTTTTTTTCAGAACATAGTTCTGTAATATTTAATACAAATTAAATGCATCAATTAGAAAGATACACATACAGATAAATATTTTAGCTACCACCGGAATTCGAACCAGGATCTCTTCGTATACAGAGAAGTGTGTTATCCAATTACACTACATCAGCTTTGTAAATAGTTGACAAATTTTCGAACTTTTATGTTGCAGTTATTTACTTACTCACTTACCATCCCGCCGCTTCCCAGCGAAGGTAGACAGAGAGGATAGAGCGCCACACTCTTCTGTCCTGACACGCAATTCTCGCCTCATCCACATTCATACATCTTCTCATACAAGCTCGACGATTATTGAGACTTCTAACAGGACCATTCTCTATTATCTGGTTTACCTGGTCATACCAAGTCTTCCGCGGACGTCCTCTACTTCTGGTGCCATCAACACTTGCATCATATATCTTTCTTACCATTCTCTCCTCATTCATCCGTTCCATATGACCAAACCACCTAAGTGATCCTTTCTTAATCTTACTCATTCACTTGCTCACGCAGTTATTTATCTGTATGTATATCTTTCTAATCGATGCATTTATTTTGAATTATAAAAAGATCATTTGGTTCCGTTGATTTATTAAAAGAGAGTTAGTTATACTGTGTCTTAATTTCCTTAAGTTTATACTTTTTTAAAACGTGTAGTAATATTAAAAGTATAACTCTTTTTAATTTTGGTGAACATTAATTTTTAGAATAAAATCTATGTCTGTTACAGTTCTTCGCGATGTTCTTGGTGTTGGCCACATTTGTTTACGCCACTCCTTATGGAGGGCAACAGCAACACCAACAACAACAACAACAACACCATCAACAACAACAGCAACAACACGGCAATAGTGAGTTTCATTTAATTTAAACAACTCAAATCGCTTTATTGTATAAAATCTTTTCGCTAGATTTATAGATTTATTGAGGTTAACCTATTGGTTATTGATTATTAACGCGTAAGATATTATAAAATAATGACACCGTTAACAAGATATCTCTCGGATAATATAAACATGTCAATACACTCATTTTTTATGCACTTGGCCCATCATCTTGGTAATCATTCCTCTGGCATATACACAACACCTTAATAATTGACCTTATTGCGATACTTCTCACTGGGTCTAATAATCTTACACTTTATTTCGACTGCCTCGATACTCGATCTGAAGATGATCCAATTCATATTTTATGACCATATATTAAAGTGTATATAAAAGTATTCACAGCTGAAAACAATGTCTAATAACCGAAATAAAAATCCGCCTAATACATAATGTTAAAAATTATTTTAAACTATAATTAATAAAATTTAGTAAACAAACGTAGATGGTAGGTCATTTTAAGAGCTTTCTCTAACATCGTTGGTACTAGTTATTATTAAATTTCATTAATTATGCATACGATTATTTTCTATACAGTATTTAATTTGATGAGTAATGTAATTAACAACCTTTAAAACTTTATTTGTTTGTTATTTTAGTTATAATAATAGCAACGATAAGGTTTATTCATAACTATTTGATTGATATACTGTAGATCTATAAACAATAAAAAAAAATTATTGTATTAACATAATATGAAACCTGATGACACCTGATAACACTGATACACCTTCGATAGCTGGTTCCCAGGTTTCCAATTAACAATAAGCACACATATGACATATGAACTGCACTAACCTAACCTAACCTCTTTAATTTTTCTGTCTTTCTGGTCTGGTGATGTTGTTCTTTTACCTGGGTTATCTTCTTTAGATTTCGACCGACCGAAGCGCGCACTGGTGGTTTATTTGAACCGCTGGACTGGTCGAAGCACGGGATGTAATAAGAATGACGTCTGACGGTTACCGTCTTCTTAGCTTTCAAAAAAATGACGACAATACTCACACACGTACATGTACATTATTGTAAACCAGTAAACCCAGTGGTGCCAATCGAAGTAACAAGGCGCGTAAACAATAATAAAGCTAAATCGACAGACTCTACAAATTTGTTATATTGTGTGTTTAAAAAAATTGTAGCTCCCAGGCATATTTTCTAATATCGAAATTTGTTGCAGTTGTTGTCAAAATTAATCTTCAAAATACAATAATTTTAAATACAAAATACTGCACCCTGTAATAGAAAATAAAGCGTTATTTTTTTAACATTCGCCTATGCTGATAAACTGTTTAAAACAGTTGATTTTTCTTGTTATCGTTTTAACTCCCGGTTATCTTTTTAAGGTCATGGACCAAACGTAGGTCAAGGAGGTCATGGACAACTCGGAGGAGGACATGGACAATTCCAGGGTCATGGACAACAAAGCAATGTGGGCCATGGACAAGGAGGATACGGTCATCATTAGAACTTTTCTGTATAAAATATAACAGTAAAAATAAATAATAATTTCAAAAAATGTATAGTGTTTTTTTATACTGGATATTACACAGACTAGAGAAGTTATGTTTAAATTACAATAGACAATGGTAATGTTGTAGAAAATTCTTCAAGGCGGTTGTCAAAAAAAAGTTAAAGCTTACAAATATAAAAAAAAAAATGTCTATATTTCATTAGGAGAACACATTCTTATTGTGAAGTTGTAATTATACAGAACAGACGGTCTGTGATATTTTAAATATTAATAAATATATTAAATATATTTAATTCATATTTAAAGTATCACAAACTTATGTTCTGAATAATTACAACTTCACAATAATGTTCTCCTAATAATAAAGTTGTATCAATGTGTCCAAAATTTAATAAAAACGAATTAATAATTCTGGCGTCTGCTATCATATTACTCAAAGGTATTTGAGATTCTGTAAAAATAAGGTATAAATGAACGATTAAATGTATTAATATCAAAAAGGTAATATACAGGTTCGAAAATTTGTCGCTAAAAATATTGTAGCATAGTTGGATAATGCACCTTCTCCGGTTAGGAAAGAGATCCAGGTTCGAATCCCGGAGGCGCAACAACAATATTTTCTGATAAAATTGATTTTATATATATATATATATATATATATCTTTCAAATTAATATATTTAATTCATGTTTATATTGCATGTATTTTAAAAATTACGAGAATCAACGTTACTGGTTAAATTCGAAAAAATGTAAAACCAGTAGTTATTAATTTCTGCAGAGCGATTTTATCATTGATTTTATATAAGGCATATAGTAGGAGATACCTATAATAATAGAATTTAGAAGGATCTTTTGAAATGTTCGCGATCTGATAGTAAAAGAATTTATTAATACAAATCAAATTAATCAACTAGAAAGATACACAGAAAAAATCTATTTATTGAAAAAATATTTTAGTTGTTACCAGAATACGAACCAGAACCCTTTCATAAAATATTAACCGATGTCGCTATATTAAACTATTACATTTTAAAATACCACAAAACTATATTTTGAAAATTCAATTTCACAACAATAATGTGTTTTAATACTTTTTTTATGTACAAACATACAAACTAACCCAAATAGTATTTTTAACATTTGAAGCAAATTACATCTAATAATAAATTCACTATTTATCATTATACATTCACCTCTCACTTTCGATTTGCTAACATTCGTCAAAAGATAACTCTCCAACCCTACACCGGACATCCTAGTCACCGGGCTTCACTATTAGCTACATCATATATGTATCAGTGGCGGTAGGTGACTTTTTGGTGTGAGGGATGCTGGATAATAAGTTTATACATAATATCAAATAAAATATAACATATAATCAAAGGATATCCAATAATTCGGCCTCAAGTATTCAAACCAAACTATCAAAAATGCGTCATACAAACAAAATCCTCAAAACAATCCACTCGCTTCGTAATACGTATGCTATTATATGCATGAAAGTTGAATACTTTCAAACATTGTGGATACGGAACGAATCGTAGAATCCATTGTCGCTGGTATCTGCGTGTTTACGCGATTCATAGATGTTCGAAAGATGATAATGTATATGTGTTCCACTATCATCTTTCAATAGGCAATTAGCAATATTATCCACAAAGTTAATATTGCTAATTTTAAAAGTATTATATGTATTTCGACCCGCTCCGTGCGCGCGCCGTGTCGTAGTGTGTGTTGTGACTGGTCTCTAATGAACAGGACGAATTTATTTGCAGCAAGCAGTGCCGTTTTCGGCTAGAAACAAAAAGTCAAAATCCTTTTGACTCTAGAACACAAGGGATGCGGAGCCTTAGTCCTTAGTCCACGTACAATTAGTGTATGAAAATACTGGAAAATTAAAAGACTAATTTGTTTTAAAAATATTTTATATCAAGACTAGCTTCGAAAGCCAATAATAATTCGTAACTTTAATATATTATCTTCAAATTGAGGCTTTATAAAAAAAACCCGATCACGCTGGAATTAACGCATTATTATTATTATTAATACAGATTATTCAATCGTTAATTCATACATATCTCTTTAATTGAATATTGGAGACTGAAATGAGGAATCATCTACAAAGAAGACTCGAATCCACATACCGTTACCATTAAAATAATAATAATAAATAATAATAAACTTATTGCGATGAATTCCAAATACTTTTAAGTAATACACGCTAGGAGACACCAGAATTAAATCGATCCATTTTATTAATTTTGTATAAACTTTGAAACAACTTATATATTTTAATGCCAACACATTTATATTGTGAAGTTGCTATCAGAACATACTGTGGTATTTTTAATACAAATTAAATTAATCAACTAGATAGAAAGATACACAGAAAAAAAACAATTTATTAACATTACATTTGGCTGTTGTATTTAAGCCTGGACTTACGTTTTAAAATACCACTGAACTATGTTCTATAATTGCAACTTTAAAACAAAAATGTGTTTTCATTAAAATAAAAGTTATTATTATTTAACCAAATAAACTACAATTTTTTTTTGTACAAAACATTGTAGGTTGTGATTTGATCTAAAGCACTCGGGTCATTAAACTGTACGCAATGCTGACACAATCGATTATATGGATGTGTATCATGGCGCAGGAAAACACGTGGCATATTAGAAATTAAATCCTTGCGCAAGATTTACTACCCAACACGGTGTACGGGAAGCGTACAACGGTGATACGGCCCAATACGTAATAACTAAGAGTATGAAATAATCTACGGTAACGGTTCCAGATATCTTAACCCTTCCAAAACCACGCGGTAACACAGCTCTACTGCCCCAATTAAAAGTGTAATATTTCGGTTAATATACGTAATATAAAATTCATATTTTAGTTAATTATAAGGAAAATATGTTTGCTTTGAATTGATTAGTGTAAAACCAGTTATGTAAAGCGAATCGTACAAAAATAATTATTTTTCATTTCAGTCAGTTGTAAAATTAATATGCTCGAAAAAGTACCATTTTTGGTAAGACAAATAGAGATGGTACATTAATTTCACAATAAAAATAATAACAAACATACGAATATATGATCTCTCTTTCTCACTAATTTAATGAAGAGAGATAAGAAACAAGGTAGTATTGTATAGGACTTGATGAATGCTCCGAATTATATTAGGATATTGATCCCATTTTTGTAATTAATGCTCAATATATAGAGTAACTTTATAGGATTAACAATTTTAAAGCCATTTAAACGAATAAAAGCATTCTTCACATTTAAAATATTTAAAATTTCTTACGGTAACACGAGTTGAAAGTGTGGCTGCATATGGGTATTTTATATCACAGTATGGTAAAGGTTAAAGAAGGTTATGCAAGGAAACTGCAGAGAGCTTGTAGTGATATAAGATGAGTAGCATAAAAAGCACAAAAGGGGAGACTAGACGTAGATGATAAGATCATATCAAGACGGACCTGCAAGAGATCAGCGAAAATTTAGAAGACTGTACAATAATGTGGTCATGGATTTTCGAGTCTCAAGAGGCAATAAAAGAAGAAAAAAGCTTGATAATTCTTAAAAAAAGTTTTTTAACAATTTCTCTTCTTTGGCCATTTCTCTTGCTGAATAAAATAATTGATTAGATACAACACTAATGACACTGAAAAAATATAACAGATATATGTATATACGTATGTTGAGTACAACTATATTGTGTAGCACCGGGTTTAGTTGACGTCACGGTTTATTTGTCATAAAACTGGAATTTTTCGAAACAAGTTTTACGCGAAATAAGATATAACCAAAAAATAATAATTTAGTCTAGAGGGCAAACGAACATAATGGTAAATAAGGGTAATGACAGCTGTGACGATTTTACAATTTGCCGATAAATGCCGATACTGCTTGATTGAAAAAAAAAACTCCAAATGAATGATTAGCAATTTCACTTTTAAAATCAGCAATGTTATCTTTGTGGTTAAGATTCATATTTTTATTTATTATCTTTGTTTTATTAACCACTAAAATGAGTTTAAATACATCTACCGGTTTCGAAAAATACCATTTTCTTCTTCAGGATGTCATATCCTCCTGTTATGACATGATGACAAAATGGTATTTTTCGAAACCGGTAGATGTATTTAAACTCATTTTAGTGGTTAATAAAACAAAGATAATAAATAAAAATATTAGCAATTTCGTTGATAAATTGAATAAATTATTTTAAATACAAATTAAATGTATTAATTAGAAAGATATACATATAAAATCAATTTTATTGAAATTATTTTAACAATTTTATTAAATTATTTGTAAATATAATTTTATACAATACAAGTTTTCAGACTTATGTAACATATATATTCGAAAATTTGTCGTCAATGGACTGTCGATATAGCATAATAGGTTAATGCATGTTCCCCGGACAGGAAGAGATCCACGTTCAAATCCCGGTAGCAACAACAATATTTTTATTAAAATTGATTTTATATATATCTTTATAAATACTAATTAAATGTATTAATTAGAAAGATATACATATAAAATCATTTTTTATTGAAAAATATTGTCGTTGCGCTACCGGGATTTAAAAGTGTAACATATAGGTCTGTCGCTGTAGCATAATTGGATAATGCACCTTCCCCGGTTTGGAAAGAGATCCAGATATAGATAAGATATCCTTAATAATATATAATTTGTATCAATGTGTCCAAAATTTAATAAAAATAAATTGTTAATTCTGGCGTCTCCTATCGGCTTACTCAAAGGTATTTGAAATTCCGTAAAATAAATTAGATGGCTTTCAAATAATGGAACGATAGATGTATTCATTTGAAAAGTGTAACATATAGGTTCGAAAATTTTTCGATGAAATTGATTTTATATGTATATCTTTCTAATTAAAAAAATAAAAGTATAAATTGGAGGTTTTTAAAGATATTTTACGATTGTACGTTTTTTCTTTAATTGAATACCAAATTAGTATTTATATTTCTTTAAATATAATGCTACTACTTACCTGGGACAAGACAGACGCCTGGCGCCGAGTTGTACATCAGGCTAATGTCCTCAATAGCACACGAAGCCACGCAGTAGTGCTGATAGTAGAAGTTTACGCAGAGATTAGTTCATACAACTCAAAATTACAAAAGTGCGAGAGATAACCAAACCGCAGAATTGATTTCAGTCGTATCACTTGTATTGATAAATTATTTACTTCATAATACGAAATATACATATAACAAAAACACAGCAGAAAGGTGACACAAGAAATGGGAGAAATTATTTTATATTTACCGATAAACAGTATTTTTTAGGGTTGATATTTTTGTAATTGTTTTTTAAATCAAACAAAAATGAAATCAATAAACATTTATGTAATCATTTTGACGAACGGAAATAGAAAATGCTGAAATAATAATGAAAATAAGAATTGTATCATTAAATTGACAAAATTACCAATGTTTCTATACTACTTTGTAGGTCAAGATCGTTATTACGCGAGTCTTGTGATTGTTAATTAAATCTTAATTTACATTATTAAACATCAAATATTAATACACACACTGCCATCCTTGATAAAAAAAAGAGAAAACTGAGATAAAATATGCTAGTAAACATGTTTAACACTGGAAAATGTTCGGGTATATATACTCCACACATCTTATAATCTTCACAGTCTTCCTAGCAACCTCAACTCAAAATGACTAAGTTTTTGGTGAGTTACTCGAAAATATTTTTAAAATTTGTATTTTTAATTCGTTTCTTTGCAAATATATAATATTTTCCAATTCTTAATCACTTGCCCACAAGCAGCCACTTTATTTTACATTAAAAAAAAAATTTTACGTATGTGGTTAATAATTTAAAAATAGGTTCAAAATACGACTATATACAAGATGTAAAAAGTTGTGTTAATTAATTTTTAAAAATATTTCTTAAATTGAGTTACTTATAGAATATCCTTAAGGTTTAGAGATCCTAAAACGCGTTGTAATATTAAAAGTTTTACTTCTTAATTTAGCGAACATGAATTTATAATAATTATTATAACTTAAAGACATGTCTGTTATAGTTTTTCGCGATGTTCCTGGTGTTGGCCACATTTGTTTACGCCACTCCTTATGGAGGACAACAACAACACCACCAACAACAACAACACCATCAACAGCAACAACACCACGGCAATGGTAAATTTAATTTAAATTAATTTAAATAACTTAAATCGCTTTCATTTTATAAAATGTTAATATTTATTATTATTGATCACCAAACTTGTAAGATATAATATATAATAATGACAACATTAATAAGATGTCTCTCGAATAACATAATCATGTCAATGTTCGCATCATCCCAAAATCTCGTCAAGACGATTTTGTCTTCCCTTCTCTCTTCTCTCAAGACTAGGGATTCTGTGCCGAGACAACCCGGGAATCCCGTGGATTTTTGCTGTCTTGTGTCCCAGGACTCGAGACTCTGATTTTTCTTGATACTGTCCATTTTAAGCAAGTTAAGTTATATACATTAAAAGAATCAACTAGAAAAAAATCTATTTATCGAAGAAATATTTTAGTTGCTGACCATTGCGATACACAGGTAGTTACCTAGAGGCGAGTGATGCACGTATGTCAATTCGTATATCTTTAACTACTAACAAAGCGAAATATATGGTCAGCTATAAAGATTCTGAAGGGAATAGTTTTGTCGGTTTATTCACACAAGGAATTGTTTCCTTGTAAAATGTGTTGTAAATATTGCATTTAAGATAAAATCGTCATCTTTTGTCGAAACAAAATTTATATGAGGTGAAATTATTTGAAAAAGGTTAGGTTAGGTTAGGTTATTTATATGAGGTGAAATTATTTGAAAAAAGTTATTAAGAGACTTCAGTTTGTCATTGATTTTGACCCAGTTGTATTGTCTTCTAAAGTGTTTCTTTATCAATTGTTTTATTATACATATTTTTAAAAAATTGTTCGTGTTTTGCAATTTTTATAGATGTATTGGTTTTTTGTAATCATTTTATGAATGTAAACTTCATTTCATTTTAAAAAACTACTAATTAATTAATTAACTAATTCTTGGTCTCGATCTCTGGAAATATCTGGGACTTGAAAATGTTAACT
Organism: Eubasilissa splendida; assembly: GCA_031772225.1. NCBI lineage: Eukaryota > Metazoa > Arthropoda > Insecta > Trichoptera > Phryganeidae > Eubasilissa > Eubasilissa splendida. The sequence continues at coordinate 21,489,343 of CM062856.1, forward strand.
GTCGAGTACCGAAAATTGAAAAAAAGTCGAGAATACCGAATCCCTACTCAAGACCCAATCGATCTTCATAAAGCCTCAACCCCGACTTAGTCAAGGGCTGCTCACCGACCGCCTCCCTCCGAGTTGTTAAGAAGACACATCTTGGTAACAGTTCCAATAGCTTTATTTAAAAGTAAAGCCTCCATGCCGCGAGTCTCCCCTATTGCTGTACTTATCGCTCGGTCTAATTATGTTACTCCTGCTACTCCCCGAAGGTATCTCATTTCGACAGCCTGCATTCTTGATCCCGCTCTCTTCGTGAGTGTGTTCTTCATATTTGGTTATTTGCTGATCATATATTAAATTAGGCCAAATCACAGCTGAAAACGAAACATTTTAAAATCTTAAAAAAAAAAAAAAACATGCAGATCCTTTAAAACATGCGTTTTAATTATAATAAATATTGAATTATTTAGGACGATCATGAAATTTACTTATCATCTAAAAGATCAAAAATAAATGTGCCCTTTACTTATATATCTAACATCATGTCAATATTAATACTCAAATTTTACAGTTTATTCAAGACCAAGCAGAAAATTCATATTACAAATTAGAAAGCGTTCACAAAACCTACGATTCTTATGATTCCATGAATTTAAAACAAAATAACTAATATTAATATATTGAAATTGTGTTTGAGAAAAACGTGCCGTATTTCGTGGCAGAACGCGCAAAAAAAATATATCTTACTCGTCTTACTTATTTTCTTCAATCAATTGCAATTTCCCAGTCATATTAATTCTCTGAAATATGTTTTATTACCTTTTTAAACATGTTGATATTTAACGTTTAAGTTGTAAATAAAAGTTTAAAAAAACGTTATGTTTGTAGCACTGATTTCCTTTTTATTTATAATGTTATTAACTTTTTCGCATGTTTCGGAAGTTCACTAATTCAAATGTATTTTTACAGAGCACGGTGGTCTGACAGGCGGACACGGAGGTGGTAATTATTTACTATATATATTTTTTATTTTAACACACTATAAGAAATGAGTGAATCTTTCAATCAAAAGCATAAAATCACTTTTATTTCTATTCTCAACCGCCATTACTTTTAAAATGGCAATGGTGGACTTTACTATGCTGTGATATTCTATGAATCCATAGACAATAAAATGGTGATTGTTATTATATAAGAAAATTAAATGAAATACAGTATTTCTTATTTTCTATGTAGAAAAATAATTCATTCATTCACTTTGAATTATGAAAGATTATAAATATAACCATAACATTACCAAACTATTAGCGTAATACATACACAAAATATCAATAGAGCTAATCATTAGCATTTGGTCAATGAAAGATTAATTTTAGTATATTGCAATTTTGCCGTTATTGTCAAGATTTTATGTCTTCAAAATTAAATTTAAATTAAAGCACTAATTTTTAACATTCACGTGTTTAAAATGTTTTTTTTTGTTAAAACTGTTTTGTCTTTTTCAGCCCACGGACCTAACGCAGGTCAAGGAGGTCATGGACAGTTTGGAGGACATGGACAACAGGGTCATGGACAACAGGGACATGGACAACAGGGTCATGGACAACAGAGTCATGGGGATCATGGACATGGAGGACACGGTCATTATTAGGACTTTTCTATATAAATAATAACAGCAAAAAATATCACAAAACTATGTCCTGAAATTGCAACTTCACATCAAAAATGTGATTTCATTAAAAAAAATAAACAGTAATTTCTAAAAATAAATAGTTTTTTATTTATACCGCACATTTATGAAAACACAAACTTTAAAAATTCTAAGTTTAAACGTTACTAATTGAATCGCGAAAAGTTGTAATTAGTAGTAATTCAGCCGTTGACTTCTGGAGAACGATTATATGGTTGATTTTATATAACCCACGTAGTGATCCAAAGTCATCCTTTATCCACTGATCACTTTATCCAATAAACATGCTCCAAAAGTTAAAAAGATGTTATAATAATAATATTGGATAATTTGTATAGCGCAATTTTCGTAAAAACGTTCACCTCGAGGACGTTTTACACATAAAATATTTATAGTATATATATATAGTATATTTACACAGACTTTACGGAAGCCAAGCTCGTCGTGGATGACTTGATTGACAGAACCATGATTGATTTTCAAAGAAGACGCTACCTAACTCGCCTATTCGCTAGAACCATCTCTAAGGCTTGCTGATTCTTGTGGTCCGCGGTGGAGGTTGATGTGCGTCCTGCGTCCTCTTCGTGCATCACACTCGTCGAGCCATTTTTAAATTTCTCGAATTGTTAGAGAAATTATGTTCCTTATCCCGATACAGATTCCTTCCAACTTCCCAACACACACTTGACAACCTCAGCCAGTGCTAATTTGGTCGCCGTTCTGTAAGTTTCGAGTACGCGCCGGTCATCTACCTACATCGGTCATCTACCTACATCGAGCAATACGTACAAAGTGGCTGACGGTACTTCTTACAACAATTTCGAGTGTCTTAAAAGTGACTCCTAGCATCCGTCGAGGGATCCTTCATATTGAACATGGAGAGAGAGTCTACAGACTACAGAAAGTCAGTGGTAGTTTTCAAAGAACTGTGTCATCCCGTTTCTCTCTCCCTATTTCTTTCGTACAGTCCCTAATACGAAAGACAAAAAAACACATTTACGTGATTAAACACTATGCCTGTAGTGTGATAAAAGTCTACGATGAATTTCAACCCCTTTCACACCCTCTGACCAGAAATCGGATCACTGTTCGATGTTCCTCCTTGGTGCAAACTGGTAGCGGAGCTGACATGTTCACACCGTAATAGTCAGTAGCCAAATGACGGGTTCGAAATCAAATTTTGCACACGTGACCGCAGTCGTACCAGCATTAATCACGCATGCGCAGAAGGCAGTATGAAAAAGGCAAAAATGTAGATAATTTTTGATTCGCCTGTGTATTAATTACTTTTATTATTATATTATTATTATTGTTTACTAGTATTAATACAGCCCAAACAAATTATATAGTTTTTAAAAAATATTGTTATTAAACTGTATATAACGCTGACACGATCGATTGTTAAAATAAATAATTGCATAAGATAATAGAAGATAACCCAAGCGGAGGATACAAGAGGTTAATGAACTTAAAAAGACCTGCGAGAGATGGACAAACTTCCAACAGACTGGATCATGGTGTCTAGCGATGACATTCTGTAGAAGTCATGGACTTTCGAATCCCATAAAAACTCACTTACAAACAAAACATGTTTTAACAATCTATAATTTTTGACCTGTTGAATAAAATGACTGATTAGGTACTCTACATAAAAGATATACGTATATTGGGTACAACTAGGGGCTGCTCCAACTCTGAGTTTTAAGCGCGCTTATAAAAACTTGAGTTTTGTAAGATAAGTTTTATGCGATATAAGATATGTATATCTAAAACAATAAACCAAGTCTAGAAGGTAAGCAGACGACTATATTTTACAGAGCTCAAATCATGTATTCGTATACCGTCACGGATGTCATTAACAAAACATAGTATAATATAGATAATGAGAGCTGTGATAATTTCACATTTAACCGATTATTGCCGAAACTTGTCACCGACTATCTATTAACCGATCTGATGCACATATAGACATCAATCAATAGTAATAAGTATATTATACAATTGATTGTACAAAAAAAATCGTTTTGAATGTGTAGGTACCGACTTCGTAGAAAAGTTAAATAAAGTATTTATTTTAAATTCTAATAATGGTCAAAACATTTGGGAAGGTATAAAAGGAATAAAATATATATAAAGTACGAATTTTTTACCTATAATAATTATCAAATAAACTGTATATTTGGTTTCAATCAAAACAAAATTTGCAATGGAAAGAAAATTTATAAAATGATGTGTGATTAATTTAAATCATTACTAAGTTTTTTTGCAAAATTAAGATGTTTCTTTTTTGGTGAAAAATATATATTGATATAGTGTTTTTAAAGTTTAAGTTTTAACGTAAAATAATACTTCTTTTACCCATATAAAAATCAATATAAAAAAATTGTGACGTATCTTGAAACATTTTTTATGATTAAATTACTGATTCTTTAACTGTTTGAAAATCCTTCACGTAATAACAAAAGAAAATTATTATTTCTATTAAAGGTTAGCATAGAAAATAGTTCTGCCGATTTCCCTTTTGTTTTTTCCAATTCATAAACAAAAACAGCATGCACCTCAAATGCAAAGAACGATCTTGAAAACGACAGTAAGATAGTAAAATTCACGAAATAATAAGAGGAAGTAGTCATTTCAATTATTTGCACGCAGCTATAAGTCAAGATGAAAACCTTTCAAATGTTATTCTTATAAGAAACAGCAAAGAATTTATACAACTGAATGGAATGGAATTTTCAAGGTAGCCAATTGTATGGCTTGAGTAGAACGATAGCTAAAAAATAAAGGATAGCAATTTTAACAGAAATAAAATAAGCATAATACGACTATAGCACCCCGGCTGTAGTGACGGGATAGTCGTGGTTGTTTATAGAACTAACCAATTAATTAAAGATTTCACTGGTGCACTGCTGGCGCTAGCGTCACTAGTCATCTTCTGATGAATACCATATAAATGTATACGAGAAGAGCTGGGGGAGCTGTTCTTACCTCGGAGTGGAGTGGCAGAGGACAGACGTCTGACACCGACTTGTACATCAGGTTAATGCTCAGTGTGCTAATATGCAGTGGTAGTAATACAAGTGGAGGGTATTATATGACCAACCCTTTGAGTCACATCACGCGTATTGATTATTTAGAACTAATGCCTACAAAATATACATGTGGCGCAATTATTACAGAAACGCCTGCAACACAATGCAACACTTTTTAAAATAACAAATTGTAATTAGTTAATAATTATTATACATATAAAAACAAATTCTAAGTAAAAAAAACATTTAATTGCAACCATTTTGACGGAAATATAAAACATTTAATTATTAATGAAAAAAAGAATAAACAAAATAACCGTTGTTTCCTTATTAGGTCTAGATCTTTATTATACAAGTCATATGATTGTTAAATAATATCTAAATTAACATTAATTAAATCAAATATTAACGCACATCATGCCATCCTTGATATTAAAAAAAAATCGAGATAAAACAACATGCAAGTTTAACGCCGAAAAATGTTCGGGTATAAATACCCAGCAAAACTCATAAATCTTCATAGTCTTCCTAGCAACCTCAACTCAAAATGAAATTTTTGGTGAGTTACTCGAAAATATTTTTAAAATTTGTATTATTTATATCATATATTTGTAAATATATTCCTATATTTTATCACCTATTCTGAGAACACAATGATTAGAGTATTATAAAATTATTTTTTAAAGTTTTATTGATAACTAAAATTCTTCTTCTTTTCATACTAAAGAAATGTATTCTTTTCGATGCGCTACTCGCCGTGCGTCTGTGTTCTGGACTTCCAGTAGATTTCTCCTGTAGCTGTCAGCTTCATTTCTTAGTAAATGTATTTTTAGCTGGGCCTTCTTCTCTGTTTTCTTTTAATCTTTTCCTCTATTCATTGTATCTAAGAACGTGTCCTATCTATCTTTCGATAGACTATTATGAACGTCTCTCTTGCACTATCCTCAAAACGTTCTCATTTGTAATACTCTCAAAATGATTTACTCTTACTATTTACAAAGTATTAATACTTCTAGACATACGGATAATGTTTAAAAAAATATTTAGAAAACTAGAATAGATTTCACTGCAACCCGTGGGTTTATTTTAATATATGATTAATAATACACGAAGTACCACTACAATTTTCAAGATTTAAAAATATATATTTAATATTAGGTTTTGTTAAAGTTTAATCATTTTAATCTGTATTTGCCATAACAATTAATAGAGGATTAAAAATATACATTGTGTAAGTATAAAACACAACATGTAAAAGGCTAAATCTTGAAGGAGAGTTAATAATATTGTCTCAATTTTCTTAAATGTAAGATGTCTGTTTCAGTTCTTCGCGATGTTCCTGATGTTGGCCACATTTGTTTACGCCGCTCCATATGTGGGGCAACAGCAACGGAGCAACTGTGAGTTTCGTTTATTTTAAACACAAATCGCCTTCATTCGATATAAATTTTACGCGGGATTTTTAATATTGATAATTAACCGCCAACTAGTAAGATAGTATAAAATGCCAACAACGTTTCATGATACTTAGTTATTAACAATATGTCCCTGGGATAATATAAATATGTCAAAAAATAAGCGATGATCTCATCAAAATATTTCATTATCATCGTTTTTATCATCTTAACCTAAGAGGTTCGGGGGTCCAAAGTCTCCACAAGCTTTCAACACTCCTCTTCTTCTCTCAAGATCAGTAGATCTTCATGAGATATTTGTTGCCATTTATCCCAATTTAACCCAAAAGACGAATTTTGGTAATCGTTCCTATAAGATGTGTCCAAAGCAACTTGATATCTTTCTGTACATAAAAATAGGAACTCAATGCCGAGAATCTCCATTATCACGAAACTTCTCACTCGGTCTAATAATGAATCTCATTTCGGCAGCCAACCAAATTGAGAATTCAATCTCACACTCTTCGAGAGAATTCATATTTGCGTGACTATACATTAAAGTGAGACTATTATTTTTCTTCTTGCTTGCACGGCGTCACGTCCCAGGGCGAGATTTGACCTCTTCTACAAGTGCTCTCCACCGACTCCTATCCCCCCTAGGCCCTTCTATCCTCTTTCACACAGTCAGCCCACCACTCCCTTGGCTTGCCTCTGGGTCACTCCACGAACCATAAATACAGTCGAAAATGTAACATTTTAAAGATATCCAAAACAGATACTGACTAATCATCGTCAACTGTCAATTTTAAATTATAACTTGATTAATTTAATTCAGTCAACAAGCGTAGATAGTAGGCATTTTGCTTTCGTATCTTTCTCACTAACAATATTTAGTTATTTAAGTGGATATTTCATTTAATATGTATAATAAGATTACTATATTTATGTTGTTTAATTAAAAACCGAGCAAAATCTTAAAAACATATTTACACATACACTTAGTTAAGTAAATTTTGTAACATGTAAGTTCAAAAAGTGCAAAAATGACTGTTCATATATATTATATTTATGTTAATATTAATGCTCAATTTTTATATTAATTAATTCAAATTTAAATATAGAATATAATGAATTAGAACACGTGTTCACATAAAATAGAATATCGTAGAATTCGAGGTTCAATGGTTGCTCATGTCAATGGATGAATTTTTCCTCACCATTGAGGGTCATTTTAATCATCACCCCATATATTTTGCACGCGGATTAGATTGATGCATCTAGTAAATACGTATCTTAACTGACTCTCAGAGATAAAAGTCTCATTGAGAAATCGTCGTGGACTCGAGCATCAATGGTAGATTCAAAAGTATTACTAAAGTGAAGAGTAGCAAATATTACATTCACAAACTGAAATATGTTCTATTGATTTTTTTAATGTGCAACTCTTAGTTGTTTATATTTTGTTTTTACATTTGTAGTATTGAAATGGTTTTAATTTTAAATGCCATTAACTTGTACGCATATTTTGGAAGCTCACTAATTTATATGTGTTTTTTCAGCCCAGACAAGCGGACAAGCTGGTAATTAATTATTATATTTTTCTATAATAAAGAAATATTATAGCAATATTTGTATATGTCCAAGAACACACAATTATTGGATGTTTACCTATAAAGGCACTAAGTAAATATCAGATATCTCATAAAGACGAAGCTTTTTTTATTATATTTAATGAGAAATATATAGGAGTATGGGGTAATTACAGGACTTACGACCTGTCTTTGGCTGGTTTAAATTTTTTTTCCAACAAAAATCAGAGTCTCATTGAGTTGACTAATAATATATGCTGTTTCAAGGAAAAATGAATTATTCAAATCCATAGATGGCGAGGTGTAGTGGTACTCGAAGCGAGTTCATGTAATACCATATATACAATTTTCAAAAATATGATAAATATGGAGATTGAGGGGTGAGAATTGGTGAACGGTTTATGTAATTATATCACTTAAGCCAGCCAAGGACAGTCACCCCATACTCCTATATATTTTTCATTAAATATAATAAAAATAGCTTCATCTTTAAGAAATATCTGATATTTATTTAAATAATAATATTTAGGAGAACACATTCTTATTGTGAAGTTATTGTTGTGAATCCCGGTGGCGCAACAACAATATTTTTCGATAAAATTGATTTTATATGTATATCTTTCTAATTAATATATTTAATTCATATTTAAAATATCACAGACCTATGTTCTGAATAATTACAACTTCACAATAAGAATGTGTTCTCCTAAATAATAAAGTTGTATCAATGTGTCCAAAATTTAATAAAAATGAATTGATAATTCTGGCGTCTGCTATCAGTTTACTCAAAGGTATTTGAGATTCTGTAAAAATAAGGTAGATGGCTCTGTCAAATGATGGAACGATTAAATGTATTAATATCAAAAAGGTAACATATAGGGTCGAAAATTGTCGCTAAAAATAATGTCGCTGTAGCTTAGTTGGATAAAGCACCTTCCCCGGTTAGGAAAGAGATCCAGGTTCGAATCCCGGTGGCGCAACAACAATATTTTTCGATAAAATTGATTTTATATGTATATCTTTATAATTAATATATTTAATTCATATTTAAAATAATAATATATTTAATAATGAAATGAGTTATCCTTTCAATTAGAAATATAAAATCTACAAAACTTCCGCTACATCCACCACGGTATTTGCAAAATTGTACTAATGGACTCCACTCTAAAATATTTCATTGATATGCTTTGGATCCACAGGCAATAATAATTTCACATTATTATATTAGCAAATAAAATAGAATTTAGAGTGGAATTCATTTAAATTTATAACATAGTTAAATTCTACTTGTATCTTCCAAGTCATTTTTTTGCATTTAGTCAAAAAACAGGTTATATGAAATTGTTTTTAATATTTCATTTTTCAGGTTTATAAGTTGCTGTTAAGATTTTAATAATATCTTTGGAATACACTATTTCTAAATACAAAATACTGCGCCCCGTAATAGATATTAGAGCGCTCATTTTTTTAACATTCTCGTAGGATGATGTTTAAACATTTGTTTTTGTCGTTAAAATAATCGTTAATCTTTTTCAGGACAAGCAAGTCAGGCACAGACTAACCCCTATGCATACAGATCTAAAGACAATGGAAATTTTTATATGTAGAACTGTGTTCTGAAATCGCATGATAATAAATATATTCAAAAGTATATAGATTTTTATTTATATCGCACATTTAGCAGATTTTGACTAAATTATGATGGATGGATTTAAGATATGATTATAACATTGTAGAAAACGAACGCCAAGATGTTGTACACATCACCTTGCGCACACACCGGTCGCGTCGTGCGCAATACAACCAAAATGGGCACACATTACGAAAGTATAATATGTTATGTTCTACACCTGTGGTTGATGGATGTAATTGTATTTTATACAAAAAATATGTGGATGAATATAAATATAATCACAACCACAAGCATGGCCCTGCGGGCTGCTATTGTGTGCCCTGCATGGCCAGTAGTTGCCGCTAGTGATGAGCTCAAAATCACGAACCGTGAGTCAATCACTGATAACATTGAGTCACACTCACTGTCAGTGATTGAATATCTGGGAATATTGTGATTCGTGATTCATTTTTTTATTTTATTTATATTTGGTTGTAAACCGTCATTCGGCGCTTCCAGAAGCGGACAGCGTCGAGAGAACTCTCCAATTTATGATATGTAAAAACAATAAAACAATATATTCTTAAGTTTAGTAGTATTTATTTTAGTTTAAATATTTAAGGATTATGCTAGAATAAGGCGGCACTGTACATAAAGTGTCGCGCCTAATTAATTTGAAATATTTAACTTCCAGTAAATTGTTTAGAGGGTTTTTTATCAGTAATTTTTTACCCTTCCAATTCATGTATTAATATAAAACACATATGATGTTTATTATAATAAGGTAGTTAGTAAAAGTGTCAAAGTGATTAGCGCTGATGCACTTGTAGTAGTAGATTAGGCGGTCTAGCCGCATGTAGAGTACTCAGAGTATCGTAGACTCTAAGGAATTGGAAAAAAAAAAAAAACATTCGGCGCTTGCGCTTTTGTGATGAAAATATTCATGAAGGAATTATAATTCGTGATCAGCGCCATCTAATGGAATCTGCCAAAACGCTTTACGCATTTTTTCCGAAGCGCTGAGAATTAGACCCGAAAAATAAACTTACATTTTTTTAAATTGATTTCATTGTCTATTAGATATAATTTATGCTAAAATATATGTTTTTACGCAAATTAAGTTTTAATAATATAAATAAATATGGTAAAAATTATGTTTTTTTTATTTATTTCGTGAATTGTGATATCGTGCGGCATGTGGGCATTAGTAATGAAACTGTGATCACAGTCACAGTTTTCAATCGCTGATATTATCGAATACCAATCACAATCACATCAGTGAGTTAAGAGTAACGTCTTTTCTCATCACTAGTTGCCGCTACGCAGCCATTAAAGACCGCTGCGCGTTCAAGGTTTCAATAGAAACTATATTTCATTATTAGAACTTTCCCCAAAACCACAGGTAAATAAAATCTCTATGTAATTTAAATATTCCACCTTTGTAAGTTTGCTGTTGAAATAAACAAAAATGACATCTAGATGGTGATGTATGAATCGTGGATAGACAATAATAAACACAAAAATACTATTTTATCAGTTTAATGTGCTTGAGTGAAGACAGAATCGAATAAGTCGCAAATATAACCAAAAACCGTAGTTAAGAAAAGATGACAGATGTCAATATATTTGTTAATATATGTTTTATATTACTAGTAAAAAGGGCAATGTACACTTCATTTTAAATTTAATATATTTTTACGTACTGTTATTGAAAATATAATAGAAAAAATATACTAATAATCTTTACCTGGAAATATTAAAAACACGTTCGTTTTTACTATATTCGCACCTCACAGAACTGTCCGTTTAGCCAAGCACTCAACAGCCACAAATAACACTACATACGAAGCCAACACATCCAAAAAGTCATAGATGATTAATGGGGAAGCGCAATATTATACGCAACTCTTAGAAATTTTATGAATTTCGCTCCTTGTGTGCAAGTTCAAATAACGACATAATCTATGTAGATCTCGTTATCTCTCTCCGTTTGCCACGGACAGACTCTTAGAATAGAAAAAATAAAGATTACATTTTTGATTTTAATTTGAATATTAAGTAATAATATTTATTAAATCTATAAAATGTCTATGTGCATGTAGTTGGCTGTATGCCTGTCTGTCTATCAGCAAACAAGCTGTTCCGTTAGTTACAATGAATGCAATTCGCTCCTTTGCTAGATTTCTCTCTAGAACTCCCGAATAACTCACACACCCTCCTGCTTGGATCAAATTTTACATACATTGTTATTCTATAGGGCCTAGGGACAAAATAAAATATTATCCCCTCCCTCATCTAACTATATATTTTAAATGTTATCTAAATCTAAATACCGATAGTTTTTTTAATATTTTTATCTCCAATAAAATTTCTCATCCGAAGCAAAATAAGTGATGTATAATCATGCTTCGGATGACATCTGAGTGATTCGGATGACTTCGTGGTTTTTGTATAAACAAATATTATTTATAATTTTATTACTTATTTGAAAAGCGCAAAGTATAGAATGCCACACACTTCTATACTGCCATACCACTCTCATCTCGTTCGCTTTCATGCATCTTATTTCTATCGAAAGGTATGCTACACTCAGATGTGGATTCGCACCTAATATGTTAATTCTTCACCCTATTGTACATTGACCTTCCATGGGTGCGAGTGAGCGACCGCATTTTTATTCTTCTGTACCGAAATCCAGGTTTCACATGGCACCAATGTTAACTGCACTGTGCTTCTCTAGTCTTGCTTCCGATGACGAATTCCTATTGCCAATAATCCTATTCAGAATATCATTAACTTTATTTTCATTCATATTAGTAATTATACAAAATACTTTGTTTAAACCATTATTTATTAATTATTCTACATGTTTCGATACCTATGGTATCTTCGTCAGGACACAATGTATACTGAAATTAAAAATAGAAGCAAAGAAAAAAACAAAACTATAAATGGTAAATAAGTAAGAACTAATATAAAACGGAAATCACAATGAAAGCTAAACAATAATTAAACCAATTACATGTTTTCTCTGAAGATACAAAATACAGTGAGTAAAATTTAATATCAAAGGAATGGTTTGTTTCCAAAAAATGAATGGAAAATTCTGAATAGTTATTGTTATTTTGGCATCTCAAATGCTCCTTAATTCTAATATCAACATTTCTGCAAGTTTTACCTATATAAAAATAATTGCAATCATTGCAAATTAATTTGTAGACCCACGATTTTTTTAAATATCGTCCTTATCCTTGTTATTTAATATATAATTCTTAAAATTTTTTATTAGTGTAAAAAGTTGTAAAGAATTTGAGATATTTTTTATATTTTAATTTTAAGTAAGATTATTTAAAAATACAATTTTTCTCCACTGCTTCCCACTACCAATATGATCTGAACTTTTTCTTGTACTTTTTGTTCAACAAATTATTTATTAATTCAATATTATAACCATTATTAATTTCAATTTATTTTATAATATTTAATTATATCTTGAAGTTATTTTTGGATAAAGGAACATTAACTAATGTACTAAGCATGGAATAAAAATGTAGAATAATTAAGAAATAGTGGTTTAAACAAAGTATTTTGTATACAAAATGAAGCCACAAAGTAATTTTCCAAATATTGAAGAAGTTTTCTTCTTTCACCTTCGAAATCATTCTCAACATTACCGTCCCTAGTAAACATACACAAACTCAAACGTAAACAAACAAATTTAGTCACGCACTTAGTGTTCTATACAGGAAACAAGAATGTAGACAAGGGTAGTTCGCCGATCTCAGCTTCTCTCAATCGCCGATGATGATGATGATTATGAGGTCGAAAGAAATGAAACATAAAAGATGTTCAATACACGGATTCTTTGGCGCCACGCCGATAATGACACCTTGGAATTACTGACACGTGTCTCATCATATCAATTACATCCTCTGCTGCGACCTCGCAATTCTGTGCGATACACTTATCTCTCTAGAACAATATCGATGTTTCGATTTGCTAACATTCATTCAGCAGTTCAATCTCCATGCTATTTACTAAACTTTACTATTAGCTGTATCATCTGTATATATTATGCAAAACGCCCTTTCTCGCTTTTACGTTCAATTCTTACAGTTCTTTCAAACAATTGTCCATGAACAAGTTGAAAAATCTAGTTTATTTTGTATGAAAACAAGCATCAAAATCAATACACATTTTAATTGAACTGCATAATAGAGAGTAAACCTAAATCTTCTCTGGGAATAATCTTACAGATAAATCTACAAAAAACACTTCTCAACAACGTACCTCGTTACCATTAAAATTTATAACAATTACAATTATTATTACTGGTGTATTATAAATATAGCACACAAAAATTTAACTTTTTTTATAAATAACATTGTTATTAAGCTGTTACAATCGGTTTTTCTTAACGGGTGTGTATTTTAACGCAGTAAAGCAGATAGCGGGAATGCAAAAATAAAATCTTGTGCATGATTAGGGGCTAATACGTGATAACCTAAGCGGAGATTACAAGAGGCTAACGAACTTAAAATGGCCTGCAAGAGAGATGGGCGACCACCGGCGTACTGGATCATCTGGCGATGCCAAGGGGTGGATTACGCTCTATAGTGACTGCGGTCATGGCCTTTCGACTTCCATGAGGCCATAAAAGTAGAAAGCGCTTGAGTTTCTTCAGGGAAAATTACTGATAAAAAAACCCACTTATAAACAAAACATTTTTTAACAATCTATATTTTTTGACCTTTTGAATAAAATACATAAAAAATATACGTATGTTGGATACAACTAAGGGCTGCGCCAACTTTGTATTTATAAACACCGCGCTTATAAAAACTGGAGTTTTATGCGTAAACATAACCCAAAAAATAAACTAGAGGGTAAGTGTACGACTATATTTTTACAAAGCGCAGAGCATGTACTCGTATACCATGTATAAATATATGTATACCATATACTGTGTCACCGCTGTCATTAGTTATTACCGATATATAATATAGATAATGACATGTGACAATTTCACATTTAACCGATTATTGCTAATACTTATCGATTTCGATATCCGCATCGGATCGGCTAATACAAAAAAAAGTTTTGTATGTTGATTTCGTGGAAAAGTTAAACATAGTATTTATTTAAAATTCTAAAAATGGTCAAAACATTGATGAAGGTACTACAGAAAGAAATCTCCAAAAAAACTAAACATCAAAAAAAAAATCTGGATGTAACAAATTCTCATAAGTAATTTAACTGATGTACGATAATATATTTTTAATTAAATTATTTATGAATTTTTTTATCAAATAAACATATCAATGAACTGTATATTTGGTTTCGTTCAAAACACAATTTTCACTGAAAAGAAAATTTATAAAATGATGTGTTTTAGTCATTACTAAAATTAATCCCATGAATTATTATTTTATATTCACAAATTAATTAAATATACATATTAGAAAGATATCCATATAAAATCAATTTTATCGAAAAATATTGTTGTTGCGCCACCGGGATTCGAACCTGTATCTCTTTCCTAACCGGGGAAGGTGCATTATCCAACTAAGCTACAGCGACAATATTTTTAGCGACAAATTTTCGAACCTATATGTTACTTTTTTGATATTAATACATTTAATAATTAATTAATATTTAAAATATCACACACCATGTTCTGAATAATTACAACTTCACAATAAGAATGTGTTCTCCTAATATAAATTAATTCACTGGGAAGAATCTTTTGTTGATATTTATATGATATGAAATGAAAAATATTGAATTATTAATGAAAAAAAGAATCGCATCATTAAATAAACAAAATAACCGTTAATTCCTTACTAGGTCAAGATGGTTATTATGTAAGCCTTATGATTGTTAAATAAAATCATAATTTACATTATTTAACTCAAATATGAATGCATATTATGCCATCCTTGATAAAAAAGAAATCGAGATAAAACATCATGCAAGTCTAACGCCGAAAAATGTTCGGGTATAAATACCCAGCAAAACCCATAATCTTCACAGTCCTCCCAGCAGCCTCAACTCAAAATGACTAAGTTTTTGGTGAGTTACTCGACAATATTTAAAAAAATTGTGTTATTTATTAAATTTTTAATTTATATATTCCTGTGTATAATCACTTGTTCTGAAAACTTAATGATTAGAGTAGTACAAAAATTATTTGTAAAGTTTTATTGATAACTAAAATTCTCCTTCTTTGTATACTTAAGAACTGTGTTCATGTCGATGCAGTACTCACCATGCGTCTGAGTCTTAGACTTTATCCAGAAGATTTATTCTATAGCTGTTATCTTTTCACTTCACCTTATTAACTTATCTTCCTTCAATTTTTTCTTCTATTCATTGTGTCTAAGAACATGTCGTATGTATTGGATCCTTCGATTTTCGATAGAATTTATTATTAACCTCTTTCTTGCACTATCTTCAAAACCTTCTAATTTGTAATATATCCAGCATATCCGTGCCATCCTTATTGATAAAATATACATTTTTTAATTATTTTCTCTTACGTATTAATAATAATTAATAATAATCGCAACACAATGTTATAAAAGATTTTTTGAACAGTAGAATAGATTTCACTGCAACCCGTGGGTAGCCATTTTCTTTTAAATATATAATGCAATACACAATGTACCACGACGTTTTACTATGTTTTTAAGATATTTTAATACAAAAATTTTATTCTAAATGTATATTTGCCAAATAAAGTATTAGAGCGTTCAAAATTTACATGTTATAAATATAAAAGACAACACGTAAACGGCTATTCATTCTTATAGGAGAGTTAATAATATTGTCTCAATTTTCTTAAGTGAAAGAAGATGTGTCTGTTTCAGTTCTTCGCGATGTTCCTGGTGTTGGCCACATTTGTTTACGCCACTCCTTATGGAGGACAACAACAACACCATCAACAACAACAACAACAACAACACCATCAACAACAACAACACCATGGCAATGGTATGTTTCCTTTAATTTAAACAATACAAATCGCCTTCATTCTATATAAAATTATCACCAGCCAGTAAGATAATATAAAATAATGACGACCTCAACAAGATGTCCCTCGGATAATAAAAATACAAAAATTAATCAATTAGAAAGATATACAGAAAATCCATCGAAAAAATATTTAGTTACTACTGAAATTCGAACCTAGACCTCTTTCTAAGGAAAGTTATCTTATAAAGGACGCATCTAATACATACGTATCTTTATTGAATCCCAAAAATAAAAATCTCTCCAAGAAATATTGCTGACGTGAAGAGTAACAAATATTACTAGTATTTGCAAAATTACTTTATGGCCTCATTTTATATGAATAATTGGACAAAATACTTCGTTTAAACCACTATTTAGTGATTATTCTACATGTTTCGATATCTACGGTATCTTCTTCTGGATACAATGTATACTGAAATTAAAAATAGAAGCATAGATGAAAACAAAACTATGAAGTGGTGAATAAGTAAGAACTAATATGAAAACAAATTTAAAATGTGAGTATTTGGATATTTATAATATTTAACTTTCTTTTAACACTTTTCCTTATTTCTAAAATTTCAAATTTATCTAACTGTAAACCCCTAGTATTTGTATGTATAATTTATAAACCCTTGTTAATATTAAAAGAATAGTTTGTTTCCAAAACGTAATTAGAGAATTCTGAATAGTTGTTATTTAGGCATCTCAAGTGCTTCTTAATTCTAATATCAAAATTTCTGCAAGTTTTACCAATGTGAAAATAATTTCAATCATGGCAAATTAATTTGTAGATCCCCGATTTTTTTTAAATATCATATTTATCCTTGTTATTTAATAAATAATTCTTTATATTTGTTATTAGTGTAAAAAGCTGGTTGTATAGAATTTGGGATATTTTTTATAACAAACCATTCTTTTGATATAAATAAGGGTTTAGAAATTATACATACAAATACTAGGGGTAAATAATAAAGAATAATAAAAATATTCAGATAAATTTGAAATTTTATAAATAAATAAAAGTGTTAATAGTAAGCTAAATATTATAAATAACCAAATCCTCTTTGCAAATAGTCAACTTTTAAATCTGTTTTCATATTAGTTCTGACTTATTCACCACTTTATAGTTTTGTTTTTATCTATGCTCGTATTTTTTAATTTCAGAATACATTGTTTCCTGAAGAAGATACCATAGATACCAATGGTTTTAATTGCTTTATCTAATTGCCATTAACTTGTACGCATATTTTGGAAATTCACTAATTTATATGTGTTTTTTTCAGACCACGGTGCCCTGACAGGCGGACATGGAGGCGGTAATTATTTAAATTTTTTTTATAAGAACGAATATATATTTTATAAAAAACTGAGTTACCTTTTCAATTAGAAATATAACATCTAGAAAACTTCCACTGCTAATCCCATCCACCACTTATTTTTATAATGGGAATAATGAGCCTCACTATTTCATTTATATTCTTTGGATCTACAGGCAATAATAATTTTACATTATTATATTAGCAAGTAATAAATAATTTAGAGTGGAATTCATTTAAATTTAAAATATGAAATCTGGTAGTAAAATAAAACTAGACAGACATTTTTCACAACTTAATTTTTATTTTTTTTCAAATATATCTTTATTAAATTGTTGTTTAATATTTAACCTTCATTGCATTTTTTTAGTTATTGTAAATATTTATTTATGTCTTTGAAATAAACTATTTCTAAATACAAAATACTGCACCCCTTAATAGATATTAAAGCACTAATTTTTTAACATTCGCGCGTGTTGATGTTCGTTTTTGTTGTTAAAATAATTGTTATTGTTTAAAATTATTTTTGGATTTATTGTCGAGATTTACGTCTACAAAATTAAATTTAAATTAAAGCACTAATTATTAACATTCACGTACGCTAGTATTTAAAATATATTTTTTAATTAAAACTGATTTATCTTTTTCAGGCCACGGACCTAACGTAGGTCAAGGAGGTCATGGGCAGTTTGGAGGACACGGACAGCAGGATCATGGGCAGTTTGGAGGACATGGACAACAGAGTCATGGACAAGGAGGACATGGTCATCATTAGGACTTTTCTATATAAAGGATAACAAAAAAATAAACAATAAAAAATATCACAGAACTATGTTTTGAAATCACAACATCACAACAAAAATATGTTTTCATTAAAAAAAATAAACAGTAATTTCAAAATGTATATAGTCTTTAATTTATACTCCACATTTCAGAGATTCGAGAGGTTTTGTCTAAATTATGTGTGATGTCCTTGGGATTGTATAACTATGTGTGAGTGTGTATGTGAATGCCATACCGCCGGGGCGTGTGTGCGGGGTTATAAAGGGCGACGCGCGTCAGCGATTCTCTACGTGTCCGTCGAATTTATCCTTTGATTTTGTTAGGATATCTAACACATTGATAAAATAGTATTTATTTGTTTACCTTTGTCAGATGACTATTCTTTCTGCCTCGGCTTCATATTCAAGGAGGAGGCATTTAGCCTAATCGGTTATTTTTTTAGGATTAGCAAGTCAAATAGTTATCAAATGAAATAATTATATATCATTGAGTACAAGAAAGTTTATTATTTATAATTAGGGTTGCATTTTATAATCTAACACATATGTTTAAAATGGATAAAATTATCAGCCTTTAATAAAACCAGGATAGTATACATAACCACTAATTGGCCGGTTAGCTCGTCTTACAAAATTAACTTAATATTTATGATGGTCGTGTTGAATCTGAGTATCTAACAATAAGGCAAATAAATAAAATCAAATTAACATTAAACATGAAAACATTTGTCCATCATGCCAGCCTAAAGTTGCTTAATCTAAGTTGTGCCCATTGATGCATGTTGAAGCCAGTCTGATTGAAAATGATGATGAGGGATCACGTAAGGAATTACCTCTCAGGAAGACGCCTTCCAATCGTAGACCGAATGGGGAATGTGATGAGCCTGGACCCTGGACGCGAGGTGTGGCCAGCTGCTTCCGTGCGTAGGGTGATGGTGTTCAGGCTTGAAGTCGAACGACAATCAGGCGATGACGAATTATCAAGACAAACTGGAACCTTGGACACGACATTTTGATGCAATATTGGCGTGCCGTGAACCCAATTGTATGAGACACCGTTTACACTGACAACAACAAATGATGATAATGATACCTTTCATAGATCAACCGGGACCCTTATTGATACTTTCTCAACACTCTTATTGTGTAATGTTTTTTTTATTATTATTTGATTCTATTGCGTCACGATTATTATTAAATATTGTTTTTCTTTGCACAGTTTTATTTCTGACCAGAATCCCAATATATAAGCGGTTATTCACGCACTGTATTCTAATTTTCTTGTTTAGATATTTTAAAATGATATTTTTAACACCACTATTGTTTTAATTTTCAACTTGAAACTTGATTAAAATAACGTATTTTGTGGAGCTAGTTCTCCCTGTCGAAATTTGATGCAATGTGACCCCACTTAGCGAGTGACCATCCCTTATATCCACTACGCGACATGATTTTGGTCACATACGCCCATTCTTATTTCTTTGTTCTTCTAAATGAGTCATTCTTGTTTACGGATATTGTGATTTACACATTCCCTTATTTTGACTAAATATTTTATGCCTTATTGAACACTTGTAATGATTTAAAATATCAATTCTGCTTTCTGACAACTTGTACTAGTGATATACATTGTAACAAAATTGTTTATTACTGTAATAAATATGTAATTGTTACAAAGAGTATTTATTTCTTGGACCTTCACATTACGAGGTGTACACTGAAGACGTACTTAAGAGACAAGTACGTAATAATGATAGTTTAATTAATTATGATTTAACAGTGTAGAAAACTCTTCAAGGCCATGATCAGAAAAAATGATGTCAACTATACAAATCTATAAAAATAAAAACTAAATAGTTGTAAGACAATTTTTTTTAACTTTAACGTTACTAGCTGACTCACAATAAGTGGAAATTGAGCCGTTGACCACTGAATATGTACACTGTTCAAAAGATCTATTTATTTATTAAAATCTTCCTTATTTCTACAATATATTTAGGTTTATTTTATACAACTTTTGGAAAGCAATTTTGGAAAGCAGTTATATGGAGACTTGCTCCCCTATGGAACCCTAGTGCAAGTTCATTATGTATGTAGATTACGAAACTGAATACGTAATACGTTACATAATAAAAATTGTAATAAAGGATAAAACTAGGATATATTTTTGGTAAACTGAACTCTAATGCACTTTATGTAAAAAAATATTATGTACAACACGAGTTTTGTGCATAAAATAATTATGAACTTGTTACGGTCGCATCTCACGTGTGACGTTCACGTATTACGAATATTATTTTCGGCGCGAATTTTAAATTATTATTTACTATTATTTAAATATTGCTGTGCGGGCCGCGCGCCGGGGCAATGCATGCCCTAACATGTATCCACAGTGGACGAAGGGTCGCTACCCCCTCCCCTGCGCATTGCCGGGTAGGTTTTGCGAACCCGAACCGACTCTCTCTCGCTCTACGCCTGTCGAACGCACCGGACCTGCTCCGGGGTGCCGCCGGCCGCCATTGTGCCTTGAGACGAAGCCGCCAGGAAGCTGCGATGTGCCACCAGGAAGGCATCCGAGGACCCCGCCTATACACGAGGCAAGTTGCGGATATTCCTGCCGCTCACAATGGAGGACCGGAAGCCATCCACTACGAGACGACCGGACGCGGCCACGGAGACCGCATGGCGAACGAAGCTGCAAAGACCGCGTCCATGCACGGGACCAGGGGCAGGCTCCAGATGCCGCTTGTTGCACGCGCCCGCGGCAGGCCATACAATCGGCCACAAATGTGAAGAGACAAAAGTGAGTGGGAAAACCAATTGAACAATTAGTGCGCTTGCGTTAATTAAGGTTAGATATAAGTAGCAATAAGAATTTTTCTCTTTTTTTGCATATTTCATTGTGTTGTAATAAATGTGTGAATTTGTATATAGAACTCGTGTTAATTTAATTTAGCCTCCCGCCATATCCTTGTGATCACTATAAATATTGATTGCGCAACGACCAAAACGTTGCGTTCATATTAAACATAACTTATTAATATAATGAACATTTGTTTCCTTCCGAAACACAATTTTCAATCGGAAGAATATTTATAAAATAGTGTGTGATAAATTTGTCATTAGTAAAGTACACCCTATTTTACGCACTTAATTTATTTTAATTTATAATTTAAAGTCACACGACAAATGGGAAGTATTATTTTCTCCTCATTTATCAACGTTTAATGAACGATAATCTGACAATTAAAATCTTTTTCAAATAGTACTCAAATAATAATTATTATAATACGAGTATATAAAAACATACCATTGTTTTCTTAATCGTTATTATGTAAGTATGAGTTGCTAAATAAAATCTTAATTTACATTATTTAAATCAAATATTAATACGCGCCTGCCATCCCTTACTAAAACGAAATCGAAATAAATCAAGTACGCCAAAAAATGTACAAATACTCGACATAAGGGACAATCTTCACAGTCTTCCTAGCGAACATGAACTCAAAATGAGGTTTTTGATGAGTTACTAACTCGAAAACATTTTTAAAATTCGTGTTATTTATTACATTTATAATTCGTATATTTTATTAAAGAGAACACATTCCTATTGTGAAGTTGTAATTATTCAGAACATAGGACTGTGATATTTTAAATACTAATTTGATGTATTAATTATAAAGATATACATATAAAATCTTTTCAAAATTAGCAATATTAACGTTGTGGTTAAAATTCATATTTTTATTTGTTATTTTTGTTTTATTAACCACTTAATTGAGTTTAAATACATCAAAAAATACCATTTTCTTCTTCAGCATGTCATTACTATGAAACCGGTAAATGTATTTAAACTCAATTAAGTGGATAATAAAACAAATATAACAAATAAAAATACATATAAAATCAATGTAGATGGCATTCAAATTACGGAACGATAGATGTATTAATTTGAAAAAGTGTAATATATGGGTTCGAAAATTTGTCGTCGAAAATACTATCACTGCAGCATAGTTGGCAATGCACCTTCCCCGGATTGGAAAAGAGATCCGGGTTCGAATCCCGCTAACGCAACAACAATATTTTTCGATAAAATTGATTTTATATGTAATGATAATATTAGTATTTAATTCATATATTTGTAAATATCTTCCTATTTGTAATCACTTGTTCTAAAAACTGATTGTTGAATCTCATCGGAGTATGATAAAAATAATTTGTAATGTTTTATTGGTAAATAAAATTCTTCTTATTTTCATATTAATTGTATTCTTGTCGATACAATTCTCGTCATGCCTCTCAATATTTATGTAAAGGCTCCACCCAGAAGTTGTCTATAGCTATTCGCCATCATGATTCATTTTCCAGTCAATGTATTTTTGTCTGGGTATTTGAGTTCCACGAGGCCATAAAAGAAGAAAGCGCTTGAATTTCTTCAGGGAAAATTATAAAATATAATTACAACAACAGGATGCAAATTCTGTATTTATTTTTTAAATTTAATCTTACGCTTGCAAGAAATCGAAACCGGATCAGATATTTCAAGTTGTATCTTCAGATGAAACTAAAAATAAAGAACAGGACTGATCACGGATGCAACGTGAAGATTTTCCGCAGATTACTTGTCGGTCAGCGTGAGATAATACAATCGGTATATTGAAATGTATCCATGGACATCATATTTTTTTACAAACTACTGATACTTGCCAATATTCCGGAATCGAATCCAGATCTCTCGGTCTCTTTAGCGAGTATTTTATCATTAAAATATAAGTTGGCTAAATTGAATTAAAAACAATATATTTTTAATTAGAGTTGTCTATCCCAGACTCCTCTGACCTTCGATTAGATTTATTGATTAGGAAACAAAATGGCGAATGTTATTAAATATTCATGCCACGTCAAGATACAATAAATAATAACAAGTGTGCAATTTGAGTGAGGGCACCTCAAATTCTATAGCACCAAAGGAATCCTTCAAACCACCGATTACCTAACTTTAAATCCAGCAGACCACTGATAGGATTTTTTAAAGTGTTAAATATATTTTTTATTTAATTGAAGTTGTAATTATTCAGAACAGACGGTCTGTGATATTTTAAATATGAATTAAATATATTAATTATAAAGATATACATATAAAATCAATTTATCGAAAAAATATTCCTGTTGCTATCGGAATTCGAACCAAGATCTCTTTCTATCCGGGGAAATGCAATAACCGATTGTGCTACACCAACACAGTGAATTGACGACTAATTTTGGAACTTATACGTTGCACTTTCAAATTAATATTATTGTTGGGACAGATGTATCTGGCATGTTAAGATCTTCTATGATTATGTGAATGGTTTCCTTTAGGAACCCGACTAGGCTTACGTTTCCTGCACGGTAATATATCGCAAATATTTAAATGCATAATTATCAGCTAATTACTTATTTCGGAGGCTAGAAATGGTAATTTTTTAAATCAAATCTATCCATGAAATATGTATTTTTAAATATATATAAAATGTTTGGAAACTTTACGAATTTGCACGTCCTTGAATTTATGTTATTTCTTAGCAGTGGAGTCCTGTGACGTTTAAGAGTTCACTTAATCAACATCAACCATCAACCATTACACGTGCTATCTTTGAAAATAGTCACAAAAAATATGTGAAAAAAATGTATTCGTAACCATAGTAGCAATAAGATAATTTATGCAAATTACTTTGGCTCTAGTATAAAAACTCTACACAACAATAATTTTTGGCAGTCTCCTTCGTTGATTTAGTCAAAAGAACAACTTAAAATGGTCAACTTATCGGTGAGTTACTTATCTAAACATATATATATATATATATATTATTATTTTTTTAAAAAACAACTTAATTATAATATTTTACATCCGTCTCTCGTCCGCAGCATGTTCAATCAATTTAAATTTTGTTTTCATTGTACACGAAATATGGATTTAAAATCTAAAATCCACAATTATTCTATGTATGCATATGAATTTCGTTTTCTGTACATATGTCAGGGCGTGCACATTTCATTCCGTACTTTGCTTACGCATACAATAATACAAGTATATGATTTCAGAACAAGAATGAAACATAACCCCTAAAAACATCGCAATTAGTGTATAATTCTATTGTCGCTTCGCATATACTCATACACATATATCTTCAACAGAACTATTTTTGGGAAATGAAGCTGAGAAGAAAAAAAATATAATAATTCAAAACAGAGCAATGAGGACTATTTTAAGATGTAATAGAAATACAAGAATAATTTATATGTTTAAAAAACTAAAATTAATGATGGTTAAACAAAAAATTATATAAAATGTTCTAGTATTGATATACGTTTTCCGCGGGGGTAGGCAGAGAGGATACATCGCCACAATTTTCTATCCTGACACACAATTCTCGCCTCATCCACATTGATACATCTTATCGAAGCTTCTAACAGAACCATCTGGTTTACCTGGTCGTGCCAAGTCTTCCGCGGACGTCCTCTACTTCTGGTGCCATCAATACTTGCGTCATATATCTTTCTTACCATTCTTTCCTCATTCATCCGTTCTATATGACCAAACCACCAAAGTGATCCTTTCTTAATCTTACTCACTATACTAATATCAGCTTCACATTCTTTCTTTATTTCTTCATTCTTTACTGTCATAAATAGATCTGCCACATATACGCCTGAGTGATCTCATTTCCACTGCATTCAGTCTACTTTCGTTCTTCTTCTGCTAGCTCGAGGCATCACTTCTATACATCAGTGTCAGTACCAGGACTCCATTATGAACTGCCAGTCTTGTCTCAGTTGACAAGTTCCCGTTAGTATTGATATACAAAATTAAAAATCGATTATTGCCATCACACATGAATAAAAATGTAAAATATTATGTTGAGGTTCACACGTAACCTACAAGAAGTCGGTAGGATTTTAGACTTCCGGAAACAAATCTGGCAGGAACACTAAATAATTTATACTTTAAAGATTTCAAGTTGTTCAATGAACTGCCAGCAAGCGTGAAGGAAGCAACTAGTCTTCCTACTTTTCGTAGAATATGTATATTCTAAATTTAATAACTGATCATTCTTCATATGTTTATTTTATTTTTTATACTAATGCTAATTGATTAACGATATAATTTAATAAATTTTATGTTAGTGTTGAATACTAGATGTAAGAATAATATTTTTTTTGCAACTAAATAAAAAAATATACAAATACAAATAGATGAAGATATTAAAATAATTGTATTACATTCACATATTATACATGGTACATCAGGTAGAGATGAATCAGAAGCATGGTTATCCAACAGCCTAACATAATTTATACAATACCTACATTAATAATTCACTAGTCCTACAACACTCCCACTACACATTTTTTATTTTTTTATACATATTTTTTTTATTTCTCTCTTTATTCCTGTCGATGATTTAAATAACACAACAACAGCACGGAAAAAAACTAGCTACATTAACATAGACTCCAGTCTAGCAAAGAAGCCAGGACAACGCTGTATATATCAGAGGTGAAGTCTACTCCATCCCACACAATAAACTACGAGTGTTAATTGTGTCATATGTTTATTATATTATAATATATTCACCTTTGTTAGAACAAAAATATGTTTGTACTAATAAATAAATATAAGTATATAAATAGATATGTTAAAAAAACAGTAGTGTGAATTGCAAAAAAATACATTTTTCGTTTTTTTTTAATTCTCACAACTAAACTTTGTACATCACACACGTTGGGTTATTGTCACTACAGTAGTTTCCAACTCATCATCTAACAACTATTATCACCTGAAAAATGGACAAAGAAAACTAAATGGCGATGGGCGAGCCACATCGCTCGAAAAACGATCAATTGTTCAGAATCGATTAAAAGAATCAAGAAGCCGACAGATCGCCCTAAAATCCGCTGGACTGATGAAATCATCAAACTCTGCAGCAATGTTATGCATGATTGAGAATATCAATAAATGGAGAGAAGTGCGAGAGAAGCCACCATCCAGTAGAGGATAGAAAACAGCTGATAATGATGATAAATGTTGATAGCTCAACTAAGAGAGTATTATGCATAATTCTTAGAAAAACTAGTTTTGTACAAGTGTCCCAAAAGTCTTTTTCATAATAAAAATTCTGTAATAAAATAATGGATGGGTTTAATAAAAAAATGTTTATTTTGCATTTCAATAGTCTCCGGGAATTTATTTCTTAAATATTATGTTTTCTAAATGTGATTCGTTATTTCGCTGGCACTCTTCTAAATGGGAGACAAAATATCTGAGTACTGATATCGCTGCCATTTCTTCTCGGATGTTTTATTTTAATTGGTCCAGAAAGGGAGGATTGTTACTGTATACCATTGATTTAAGGTAGCCCTATAGGAAAAATCCATTGGTGCCAAGTCAGGGCTGCGTTGAGGCCAGTTTATGTCACCTCATCGAGATATCAATTTCACGAACAACTGATAAACACATGCTACATAGCGACTAAATTCCCAAGAACGCGGCTAGCGATCAGCATTGCGTCGGTGTAGCGAATGAACCAAAATGAAAAAGACTTTTGGGACACACTGTATGAAGCATTTGTTTGTATTAAAGTGCGTAAGTTTCTTATCAGACTTTAAATATTTCATTGTTATTTAAAAAATGTATATTATTATTTATTCCCCATAGAATAGGCAGAGAGGATAGAGCACCACACTCTTCTGTCATGACACACAATTAACATCACATCCGCAATCATACAAGATGGTCAATTATTGAGATCGATTATCCAAATATTCCGCGGACGTCCTTTATTTCTGATGCCACCAATACTTGCGTTATATATCTGTCTTACTATTTTCTCCTTTGTATGTCATGCTAGTGTATAAACAAAATTCTTTTAATAGTTGTTCAATTCATTTTAATTCATTGTTAAATTTTTAATATTATGTTTCTTACAGGTTTTCGCGACGATCCTAGTTTTAGCCGCACTTGTATACGGCGGTCCCACCGAAAAAGATGGTTAGTTACATTGTACTCTGTTTTGGATCGTATCGAGCAACTGCCACTTATTGCTAGATAAATAAAGTATTTTTTCTAAATAGTAAACAGTAACATTAATATTATTTTTAAACATGCAAACATTTCAACTTATTTTATCATTTAAATCATCATACACTGAGAATATATTAATATTCGTTCATTGGTTTAAAACAAGTTTGCATTCAACGCGGCTGTGGAGAGGCTCGATTAGAAAATATTGCTTTAGAAAAATAAAATAATATTCAAGATTTTTTGTAATGTTATATTATTATTATAAAAAAATATGTTTAGTGTAGATAAATTAATACAGAAAAATAATAATGTATTTAAAATACCCTTATTAATACATTAAAAGCCCAAAAATGTGTATCTTATGTGACGCAGTACCTAGGTCAAATCCTAAGGAGTATTTCGCGAAATATAGATAACATATAATTTTTTTTTTATCACACGTGTGTTTATACGCTTTTCACTGTATTTCAAAATTAAGCGAACTTTCTGTTATTAAAAATTCTGATGATAGACAAATTCCGCACGAATCTTCTTCTTCTGCTGCTATATTCAACAACTTGCCTTACCATTGCGTCTTAGAACCAGTTTTTTTAATAAACAACGTTAAGCAATATTTGAATATGTTCAAGAATACACAATTACTGGATATTCGCCTACAAAGGCACTGTTATTAAACAAATAATAGATATCTCATAGAGACGGAGCTATTTTTTATTAATGGAAAAATATGGTAGTATAGGTAAATAATTTTTAAAAAAAGATTATTCTCATTGTGACATATATACTGTTTCAGGGAAAATGAATATCAAATTTAGTCCATAGATGGCGATAGTGATTCCACATATTAACATATATACAAAATGTAATAGTTATGGAGGTTGATTGGGTGGAATGGTGAACGTTACATTGTGTAAAGTGATCACTTAAGCCAGACGAAGACAGGTCGCAAGACCTGTAATTACTCATATTTTACAGTTAATAAAAATAGCTTCGTCTCTATGAGATATCTATTATATGTTAAAACATCATTAAAGTTGAGAATAATTAATATTTTTATTTTTTATTTTTTAAGTAGATGCGTGTGCAAAACATGACGAGATTACTGATAAATTAATGTTCATCAATTTCAATCGGTTTATTATCTCCTTAGTTATATAGATTAAACATGTTACTCAGGTCTAAATGTGTACTGATTTTACAAAAAATTATTAGGACGTTGCATTGGGTATAACTGTATTGCCTAATATAATAGAATTATATTCTATATGGTGTTGTATTTGATTCAAATGTTTCTACCTACTGATTATCTCTTTTTTACCAACGGGTCTCATTCAGGTCACGAAGGTCATGGAGGTCATGGAGGTCATGGACAAATTGGAGGGGGTCGTGAATATTGATGGTTTTGAGAAGAATACTAACATGAAAACCAACAACGATTCAGTCGATAAAACTAAACTAGATACGATCATGAAGGATCCAGCCGATGATACGAAGGTAGACATGATCATGGAGAATTTGGGCGAGGGTTCAGGTTCAAACATGGAAGATTCTGACGATTACGCAGACGATGAAACAGACATGGAAGCATTAAAGAAAATATTCGAAATGAGAAAGGTCCTGGGCGTGTAAGATTCAGAGGTGGATATGAAACGGTGGATGCGGAGAAAGAAACGAACAGGAAGAATTCAAAAAGGATTACGACAAAGGTGGCTTTGGGGGTTAGCCATGAGCAGTCACTCTTAGTATATTTATTTATACTAAATATACCACACCAATTACTATTCTGTAAATGAACATTTTTCGAAAGAGTATTATATATTAAATATTATTATTATTATACACGCCCTATTCAAGCATTAACATATTTGTATTAAATAATAAAAAATCTCATCAGAAGCGCAAAACTCAAAGAAAAAAATTATATAATAACAGCATGTTTTCTCATAATCAAAATTATAAAATGTAGTCCTATAAAAAGTTAAATTTATAGCAAAAATGTCGACTACCTCCGCATATTCATTCCCCAAATAATGCAATCTGGGGGCTGCGGAGAAGACTAATGCATGTGTTCTGACATTACCACTGTAATAAAACAATGAATTGTGTCTCTATGACCTCGAAAAACCGAAATATAAAATGAAAAAACCATATAAAAATAAACTATACTATCATTAATACAAATTAAAAGAATCAACTAGGAAGATATATAGAAAAAACCCTATCTATCTGTCTACAAATGAGAGGTTCAATAAAAGATTAATTGCCACTTTACAATTGATAAAATAGATATGTTAAAAATGATTCTGGTAATACTCATATTAGCCTTTTTATAATTAATAACATGAAGCCATGCAGACATGTTTGCATGTTTTACAAGCATGTCTATTATATCATTTATATCAATTTCGTCAGTTGTAAATTGGCTGTTTTGCTTTAACTACTCAAATACTCAGGATAGATGCATGCAAGAATAGTTTTTATTACAATTGCAAATTTAATTCAACGTGTAAAGCCGATATATATCAAAATGTGTAAAGGATAATATATATCCGTTGGTTCAGTCTGGTCTCCATATAAAATGCAATAGACAAATTTTTAATTAATAACTCAACCCTTATTCTGTACTACCCTTTACCGCTAGTCTCCGCGTGTTTAAACAATGTGCTGTATTTATAAATATATACATAAGTTTAGTTTGACCTTTTTTCTTAAAAGTTTAAATTAAAAAGTCTTTTAAAAGTGTCATTTTTCACAACCTAACAGCTGACCAGTTGGACCATTTGTAAAAAAAAACTCACTAAACTATATATTAAATCTGTATTTAGTAACATCTTTATTCTTAGTGAGATTTTATAGCATTTTTAATATTTATAATCATAAAAAGTACGTAATGAATAATGTTCCAAAAATGAGATTATTAAGAGATATTATTTTCACTGAATGTAAGAAATTAAATTAGAACAAGTATAAAGACATGTTGTAAACATCAAAGTATTAAAAACAAAAAATCTATCAATTGAATAATTTTCAGAACTAACATAAATACCGGTGTTAAGAAGTTAGAAAAATTATTAAAAATATATCTATAATTGTTTTATAGCTATAATTATTTATAAGATATGTATTCTTCTTCATGTGCCGTCTTCTGTCAAAAGTTGGCGACCATGTTATCTATCCTGTGCAAAGATGAACCACTTTCTTAGGTCACGCAACCTCAGATAAAGATAACCTTCTATAATGTATAACGAGTTAGAAGAGAACATATTTCTTATTACGGAAAATACGTCCGAAGTATGCAGCACTATTGTTAGTTCTCGTGACTTATTTATGCATTTTATATTGTTGTTATATACAGAACAATGACTGCACTCCCGTGTTAACGTTATGTTTAAATGTCAAACAAATTAAATGTATTAATTAGAAAGGTATACACATAAAATCAATTTATCGAAAAAATATTGTTGTTGCTACCGGGATTCGAACCTGGATCTTTTCCTATCTGGGGAAATGCATTAACCGATTATGCTACATCAACACAGTGAGTTGACGATAAATTTTCTAACTTATGTGTTGCACTTTCAAATTGATACATCTGACGTTTCATTATTTGAAAGCCATCTTCTTTATATTTACGGAATCTCAAACACCTTTACAGTAAACCAATAGGAGGGCGCCAGAATTAATAGATAATTCATATTTAAGAAGAACACATTCTTATTGTGAAGTTGCAATTTTACAGAGCATAAAAGGTGGCGTCTCCTATGCGAGATAATGTATTAATTTTAAAAATATATGTTATAATTAAGTAATGTAAAAAAAACCGTAATGAATTCATTTTACATGCAAATAATGATTAGAATTCCCTGATTAAACGATCTTTCTAAGAAACTCATGTTGACAAGTATACGTACATACTACAATGTTAAGGAAAATCAATATTTATTAATCTACAACGAGATAGTTACGAGGAAACGAAAAAATAATAACCTATTGCGCGTTATGAATTTTAAAATAATGAATCCCTCGATTTACTCGGTTTTCCTTTTTACGCGATTTTATCTTAGAGCGGTTATAATACATTCATTTTAAAAGACAATCTATTTCCATAGTATGTGAATTCAATAGTTTTTTTTTTTAATATAAAAGAACTGATGATTACAGAATTTTTAAATAATAATTCAACAAAGCCTAACTCTGAAACAACCATTCACGAATCTTCATTAGTAGTGCGGAACACATTAGTAGATTCTAGAGACAACGATAGAGACTTTGAATCAGTGAGAAAGATAAAAGTTTTAACATTAAAATTTAGCAATGAAGAAGAGGACAAAGTAAACTAATTGCGTATGTTGCTTTATTTCATTTTATTTTATTCTTACATTAAAAAGTTAGTAAAAATGTATCTAACGTATATAAAATAATGTTTATAATAAATCATTTTTATACATATAGATAAAACTTGCAGAAATTTTGATAATAAAAGAATTAAGTAGACTTAAGATGTCTAAATGGCAACAACTATTCTGAATTTACTTATCATATTTTAGAAACAAACCATTATTTTAACATTGATAAGGGTTTAGAAATTTTACATACAAATTCCAGGGGTTTACTTACAGATAGATAAATTAAAAAATTTATAAATATGAAAAGGTGTTAATAGCTAATTAAACACTGCAATTAACCAAATCCTTTTTGTAAATAGTCACCTTTTAAATTTGTTTTCACAGTAGTTCCTGATTAATTACTCACCACTTATATTTAAAGTTTTTGTCTATGCTTGCATTTTTATTTTAGTATACACTGTATCCTGAAGAAGGGACGATTGAACTTGAAACATGTTAATTTATCAATAAACAGTGCTATAAACAGAGTGTTTTCTTAAGTAATTTTGCAATTATTGAAAAAATAAAATAATATGTTTGCCAATAAATAAAAATGTTTTTGTACGTTTTTATGTTATTTTTTTGGCTTAATATATTCGCTTTACGCCATTTTTAGCATCTTTATTTCACATTTAAATGATTCCATTTTTTACAACGACAATAACTTTCGTTGATTGTTATTATAAGTCAGATGCGAGATAATGTTTCCCTCTCTTTAAATACTTTTATCTCTCAGATATTTTTTTTTTGTCAGACAAATATAATAACACATAAAAAACGCACTGTGGTGCATTAATTATTCATACTTTTTAAAATATATGCCATTTTTTAAATATAAATTAAGCTTATCTAGGCCATTTCGTGCAATAGAGCAGCGCAACAGAAAGAAATTTCTAACAAAATTAGATAATAACTTCATAATCGTTTTGGTTTCTGACTTGATAACCTTTTCATTATATAGATGATGTTTGTAATATGTATTTGAATCGCTTATTTCCATAACCCGTCATAATTCATATCCTTCATGAAGGCGGGCACTATGTATAATATGTATATTAATTTCTGCATTTTGAATATTGAGAATCCTGAGCCGTTTAATTGAAAATCAATTTGAATCATACATTTACATCTGTATGATATTAATTACAATACAGGTGTGTTTACAAACAACGATTGATAAAATATAATTAAAATGGCCGATAATTTGTTGTACAAAATATTTATTCCAATTTAGCAAACATTGTACTACCTACACAGCCGAGTATTATATTTATCACGAGATCCCCTATCATCAATAGATATAAATAACTATTTGAATAATTACAACTTCACAATAACAATGTGTTCTCCTAATAATAAAGTTGTATCAATGTGTCCAAAAATTTAATAAAAATGAATTAATAATTCTGGCGTCTGCTATCAGATTACTCAAAGATATTTGAGATTCTGTAAAAATAAGGTAGATGTCTCTTTCAAATAATGGAACGATTAAATGTATTAACATCAAAAAGGTAACATATAGGTTCGAAAATTTGTCGCTAAAAATATTGTCACTGTAGCATAGTTGGATAATGCACCTTCCCCGGTTAGGAAAGAAATTCAGGTTCGAATCCCGGTGGCGCAACAACAATATTTTTCGATAAAATTAATTTTATATGTATATTTTTATAATTAATTAATATTTTTTATTAGTGTTATTATTTACAATCTGTTGACGAGAGAGAATTACAGTCGTGATAAAAATATGATGATACTCAGTTTTATATGAAGTACAAATATTGAAAAATTCAAAAGATTTATTTTATCTATTTAATACATTTATCGATAACACCCAGGATCCATTGCTCCGAAATCCTCAATTTGTTCTAGCGACCAATTTTATTTATGTTGTATATAAAAATAAAACCCGTCCTCTGATTGAATATTTACATAGTTCCGCAAACAAGAGCTCATCAAAATTAAATTGTTTGCTCGCATGAGAGTTAAAATTCACTTCAGAATGACTCTTTGACATCTAACGCGCAGGCGGTAATTTGTATTTTTAAAGTATGACGTCACACTAATTACGTCATATGCGATCCGTTATATCTCCCCATACGAAACTACATTACACTGATTTAATGAGTATATCTAAATAAAAAAGATATTAAACAGATTCTACATGAACGTACATACTTAAAAAAAATACTAATTACGTCACACTAAAACAAACGCTCGTCTGCCCCCAGTAACGCCTCCGATGTGATATAATAATATAATTTAATTAATGTAAACAATTAACTATGGATTTATAAAAAAAAAATGTCATCATTTGACTACAAGAAAGTTATTTTTCGATTATCTTTGTTTTATATGGCCCATTTAAATGTTTGTTTTTATAAATTTATTCATTATCATTTCATATATTTCCAAAAATAGATATTATTAGCAACTTTTTATCTTTCATATTTGAACTGTTACAATGAATTATAAAAATACAATTAGGTAAAAATAATTTAATAATATTAACAATATTTTAGTATGACCAAGAACACACAATTACTGTTTTTTTACTTCCATAGGCATTGTTAGTAAGACAAATTATAGATATCTCATAGAGATAGGGAAGTATGGGTATTACAGAGCTTACGACCTGTCTTTGGCTGGCTTAAATGATCACTTTACATAATTTCGTTCACCAATTCAACCCATCAACCTCCACATCTATCTAATTTTTGGAAGTTATAGATATGTTACCATGTAGAAACCTTTCAAGTATTATACTACAACTTCGCTATCGCCATCTATGGTTTGAAATTTGATATTTATTCTCTTGAAACGGCATAGATGTCATTAATGAGAATCCTATTTTTTAGAAATATGAAAGCTATACTATTTAACTATATATATGACGAAAGATTAACATATACTAGAATACGCCTGAAAAGTCCATTTTAAATTTTATATATTTTTTAATTAGACCAGTATGCTTTTAGAGGTAAAAAACAAGTAATTTTGTGTTCTTGGACATACTCAAATATTGTTAATTTAATATACTGATTTAAATAAGAAATATATAAAAAAAGTTTGATTGTGGTTAGAATTGGTGAATTGTGTAAAAGTGATCACGTAAGCCAGCCGAAGGTCGTAAGTCTTGTAATACCTATACTTCCATACTTCCCATATAATATAATATTATATAAATAGCTTCGTCTCTATGAGATATCGTAAATTTGTTTTAATAGAATATAGGTTGGTGCATTTTATGTCTCTTTAGTATCTTCTACATTGAGATTATTGTCTGATTTAACAATGTTTAAAGAAATAATAAACTGTAGGAGATAAGTTTGATGAAGATGGAAAATTTCATTGTCTAAGTCATAATGTTACAAAACCGTTGTTGGCGATGTATGGAATCTTGCATTATCGTGTTACAGTGCAAGCCCCTGTCTGATTACGAGGACCGGATGCTGTATTTGCTGTTGAGTATTTTGACAGACCTCGCCATATGTTTCGTTTGTGTTGCGAGCTGTGGCCGAATTCCAAATTGAAAAAATATCGGATTACAAATCGTACTTCGCCAGTACTTACTCTTTACACGTCAGATTTCGCTTTTAATAGCAACAATTTAGACAATGGTGTGCAATATAACGCATAAGGAAAAATATAATATTTAATATGCACCATCCTTTACTAGGACTAGTAATAATATATTTTTAAAAATATAAGTAAAAAATACATATTTATGAGAAACAAACAGTACAAATATATGATAACTTATGACTTAATACATAATATAAAAATAATACCAGTGAAGTTTCTTCTTAAATAAATATCTGATATCTCATAGAGATAAAGCTATTTTTTATTATATTTAATGGAAAATATATGGAAGTATGGGGTAATTACATGGCTTACGACCTGTCTTCGGCTGGCTTAAGTGATCACTTTATATATATCAGTCAACCGAACCATTCGCACGTTTTATTTAAATAGCCAAAAGAATTGTAATGCATTTAAATATGTTCTTAAGATATTTAAGAAAGGTTTACCGTTTTCTGCCATTGGTGGGTTGTTATTGAAGACCAAATGATTTTAATAAAACAAAGTAGATAATTACTATAGTATAATTTGCATTTATTGCTCGTATATTTTCTTAGTTGCAATGTTCTTTAACTAGGGTTGCAAAAAGTACTATTATACATGTATCTTGCGTGCAAATTCTAATGGTCCATGATAACGAGAATGAGATACGATAAGAACAATCCAAAAGTGCAAGTTTCACGTGTGCATCTTACCACGCACACGTGTTGAAATTTTGATAGATCAGAGATCAGCTTGAAATTGATAGCAAGAGACAAAAACTCAAACCATTGTACATGAAGTTCGATGGGCACAAACGTCACCTAATACCATAGATACCAATGAATTTTCAGTTAGACAAACATAAACATTACAAATATTTGGAGAACATATTCTTATTGTGAAGTTGTAATTATTCAGAACGTAGGTCCGTGATATTTTAAATATTAAATATAAATGTATTAATTATAAAGATATGCATATAAAATATTTTTTTTCGAAAAAGTTGTTGCGCTACCGGGATTCGAACCTGGATCTCTTTCCCAACCGGGGAAGGTGCATTATCTAACTATGCTACAGCGACATTATTTTTAGGAGAACACATTCTTATTGTGAAGTTGTGAACATAGGTCTGTGATATTTTAAATATGAATTAAATATATTAATTAGAAAAATATACATATAAAATATAAATTGTCGCTGTAGCATAGTTGAATAATGCACCTTCCCCGGTTAGGAAAGAGATCCAGGTTCGAATCCCGATGGCGCAACAACAATATTTTTCGATAAAATTGATTTTATATGTATATCTTTCTAATTGATATATTTAATTCATATTCTACATTATTTTTGATGACATATTTTCGATGTAAATGAAAATGTTAATTAACACCTATGTGTACAAAATATTGAATGGCAAACTTCTTATAGTAAAAAAAATGCTTTGAGAACCTTGATAAAAGCAGTATAAATATAATAATATATGTATAGTGACACTATGAGAATTGATACATGCGTGAACTCGCCCAGGTAAAACACGACTATATAAACTCTTCAAGGGACCTTCCCTTCAGTCTCTCGCTGTTTCAGTGCAATACACAACATAACGATGGCTAAATTTCTGGTGAGTTACAAAAGTTTAACGCAACTACAACAGTAGAAAATCTAACATTTATATTTTTGTCTAAAATTTTTCTATAAATATGAATTTTCCTCAAGATTTGAATGTGCCAATATTCATAAATATAATATTTTAGCAATATTAACTTTGTGGTTAAAATTCATATTTTTATTTATTATATTTGTTTTATTAACCACTTAATTGAGTTTAAATACATCTACCGGTTTCGAAAAATACAATTTTCTTATTCAAGTTGTCATAACTAACTAAAAACATATATTATTGTTTCTTTACCAGAATCTAATACTAATCAAAAAATTATAAACAACCAACTAAATTTAACTACGAGTCCCATTTTAAAAAATTATCCTAAAAATTATTCAAGTAAATTTGTATTAAGTAACAATTTGACTTAGGTACTAAATTTATTTTTTAAATAATTTTTGTTTTTTTAAAAATAGATTTTGGTAAAGAAACAGTAATATATGTTTTTAATTAGTTATGACATCCATTAAATTCCATTAAGTGGTTAATAAAACAAAGATAATAAATAAATATTATTATGTAATGCATTTTATTTTAAATCTATTATTATGTTACCTCATAAATGTCGTATCATATATTACACCACGATGGTGCACAGTTGGGCATTTATTATAAATGCGATAATACCCCAGAATAAAGTAGATTCCCTCTGGGATCGTTGGTTCGAATCCCCGGCTGCCAGTTCAACTTTTATTTTCACTCTGTATATTTAGCCAAGACAAACTGCTTTATTTACAAATGCTGCACAACTCCAATTACGAGTATAAAGAATAATATTAATGTTAGCGGTAATGTTTACATTTCAGTTCTTCGCCACCTTCCTGGTGCTGGCTGCATTTGTTTTCATCACTTCTGAAGGAGCTCATGAAGGTCAATGAATATTATATTATCATCTCCATTAAAATTTACAGGATATTATGATTTTATCTTTTATTTACTATTTGTATTTTAGATTTTTGATAAAATGTTCTCAAGCTAATGCTGTAGGTGAAGCTCAATATTTTTTAATCTTTATTTAATTCGTCAGGATTTTGCACTCAGACTTCTTTGACTGAAGATTATTGAAGCTGTATAAAACATCTAATCAAAAAAAATTGTTAATAATAATAAAATTATCATTTTTAACGCCTCAAGGCAAGGGCACGATTTTCAAACTCAAATAATTTAATGGATCATTTTTGAGTAATGTATTATTTCTCTGTGTCATTTTATTATTATTTTTAAAAAATAGAGATGCTTTCACTGAATACATGGTTAATCAATATTCTTACTATTTTCAAACCAAGCTAAACGCTTGTACTATGAAAATAGAACTAATTTGATGGTCTCCTGGAACGAGACTTGAACTAGATCACAAGCACGTCGAATTTAATATTTGCACTTCATTGTTGAGCTATTCTATAGAGATGATCAATTTATGCCATTAGCATTTCTTTCACACTATTTTACTGAAGTAAAATTTAAATAATAGAAATTTCAAAAGACTTAGAGCTCTTAAATATTTTACAAACGTATTTAATAATTCAATTACCCGAGCCTCGATTATCAGAGTATCCGTACTATATGAGACGTGTGTTATTTTTCAAACTACGGAATATTGCGAGGAACAACTATGAAATAAAAATATAAAGGATTGTTTAGGAAATAAATTTATTTAAAAAAATGAAATAAATATATCAATTTGAAAGTGTAACATATAGGTCGAAAAAATTGTCATTAACTTACTATATTGACATGTTGTAATGGTTGACGGATTTCCCCGGATAGGAAAAATTCCTGGATCGAATCCCGGTATCAACAAAATATTTTTTCAATAAATTTATTTTATCTGTATGTCTTCCTAATTGATACATTTAATTTGTATTAAAAATATCACAGAACTATGTTTTGAAAAAAATTGCAACTTCACAATAATAATTTATTCTTCTTAAAAAATATATGTATATATATATATATACCTACATAATAGAAATATCAAGAAAATGTGTCATGTAAAAGATTTTTTGTAACTTGATAATGAATATGTCCAACTTGTTTACTGTGTTTATTCATTATACAATTTCATTCGTGAAATCGGATTAATGTGTGTGAAATTACCGTGATGAGTATTCAGTCCAAACGTTTCATACTTCTTTAATTTAACTGGAGATCAGCGATAATCTGAATTCTGGTATATTACTTTAATGTGCAAACGCAGCTATCAATTTTAAATTATATAAAAATTAAGAATATGTAATTATTTGTGTGATTTTTACATACTTATTTAATTAAAATGAAAAATGTATTTTTACTTTTACACTTAATGACAAATTCACGTCGGGTTCTTTGAGAAAACATTTTCTATTGTTGTGAATGGTAAATACAAATATATTGTAATTATTTTATCCAATACATACATATATTACAGAGGAATATCTAAAATATGAAGTCTGCATTTAGTATATTTACAGAGATATTTACATAATTAGAGGCAATGTCAACTCGGTTTACATCATTGGGGAGGAAAGGTTAAAAGGAGTTTTCGATAAATTTAATACATATCTATTAAATAGTGGAAGAAAGTTATTACAATTTTTACAAAATATTTATCTGAACCAAATTCAAATAACTTAAATATTATCCGTAATCATTTATCAAAGGAACTCGAATCAATCAATCTTCAATAACAATTGTTTTATAATAACTTTTCAGCGCACGGCCCCAACCCGGACCACAAGCCGGGACATCATGGAACCCATGCGGAACATGACGGTGGTCACGGATCAAAAGTAAATCATGGAAGTCATGGAAGTCACCACGACCACGGAAGTCACGGGAGTCACGGTAGTCACGGAAGTCACGGAAGTCACGGGAGTCACGGAAGTCACGGAAGTCACGGAGGTCATCAAGAACACGACCACGTAAAACACCATTAAGAAGAGTATGACACTAACACAGATGAGAACTTTTAAAAATATTTTTCCTAACTGAGAATAGCGATCACTTTGATTGTTATTAATTATTCAGACATTGTTACAGTACATATTGCAAATGAAATTTGTTCAAAAATGCTGAACATAAATAATATCACAATATCGTACATTTATAAAAAATTCATATAGAAATTTTCTAGGTCTACTAGTGCATTCTGTATTGCACTTCCTAGAATTATACAAACGGTGTTTATTACGTATTAACACCTTGACATTCTTTGACCGTGACATAGATAAGGAATGAAACCATAGAGTGCGACGCGATACGACCATGAGACATAGATGACATGACAGGATGCTTCTCTTATATGTAACAGGATGACAGATGCTCAATATATTTGCCAGCCATAATACTATTTCGCGTACTTCCACAAATTTCGCCATATCTAGAAAGTCATAAATATAGGATGGGAAAGCGTAATATTATTATGGATTCCTAAATACATTGTAATTCTTGTATCGCATATATAACATTGTTTCATTATAAGTGTTGATTCAAATATGATCTATTTTTTTCCGTATTCCGAATAATTTCTTCAAGAATTATAATTTGTAATTATGTATGTTCTTATATATCATGTTTTTTTTCTAATAAAATGTATATGTATATTATTTAGTGTTTTATTATTATATTTAAATTATTTTTGATGTCGACGACTATTTAATAATTATTTAAGCCGATTAACTTGCAGAATAAAACTAACTTTAGTTATCTAATTGAAATCCGGACTAGCTCTGTTTTTACTTGCAATTTCAGATTATACAAACTACAGACAGGTGTATATATTTAGAACACATTTTTATTGTGAAGTTGTAATTATTCAGAACATAGGTCTGTGATATTTTAAATATGAATTGAATATATTAATTAGAAAGATATACATAGAAAATCAATTTTATCGAAAAATATTGTTGTTGCGCCAGCGGGATTCGGACCTGGATCTCTTTCCTAACCGGGGAAGGTGCATTATCCAACTATGCTACAGCGACAATATTTTTAGCGACAATTTTCGAACCTATATGTTACCTATATGTTAAAGAGATCCAGGTTCGAATCCCGGTGGCGCAACAACGATATTTTTCGATAAAATTGATTTTATATGTATATCTTTCTAATTAATATATTTAATTCATATTTTTAGTATATATTTAGTACCACATTAACAATAAAATTAAATGTGAAAGAAATGTTGTGATCAAAGTTAATTGAACGCATTTTTGAGAACCAGTCGGAAATTTTTGTTTAGATGGGTAAACTAATAGGTTTTGATTATTAGAATTATTTTATATTTTTAAACTAGTAAATAAAATACGTCACACTATTGAAACGATCCTCGACTACTGTGAAGTAATTGAAATGTAAAACCATTTAAAAAATCAACAATATTGTTTGACAAAAATAAAAATACTCTAATTCAGATTGCGTCACCACATAAATACGAGTATATTTAAATTGAAAAAAAACGTTTGTTTATCTATCATATTTTATATGTCAATAGATGTTTATATTTTGTTAAAACACACCAGCTTGAAATAGCCCCGAAAAAATCAATAGTTTCGCAAGTAGAGGAGTACAATCGCTCCCCTTTGAGCTCGAGGTATAAAAAACCTGATTTAAAATTAATTGTTTTATTTCAGGGTTGCCAAAAACATATTCATTACAACAAAATAAAGTAATTTAGCTCAGTTTTGTCAAAAAAATTAATCATACCTTCCTAACTATGGAGTGTACCCAAAACATTTATTTAACAAAGCCATATGTCTTGGTAAAAATCCTGTGAGGCTGTCATTAATTTATAACACGTGTAAGCAATATGTGTATTAAATTATGCATTCAAAATTACCGTCATTTCTCATTAGCAATATATTTTTACTCATTACCGATAGCAATGTTTTTTTTTTGCCTGTCCATTGCGGATCACAGGTTTTTTTTACAGTAATCTCGTCAATGGTAATTTTCAACTCCCGGTTAACTTGTGTCATCTTCTTTTCCTTAACTCGCCACATTTAATCTATACAATAGCAAATTTTTTGAACGACAATGGTATTGACTTGTAATGTAATATTTCCTATTCTATAATATTATTGTACTTTTTTCTATAAAATAAAGTTTTAAGTTGATTAATGGCACAAATCACTCTTGAATGATGGATTGCATATTTAAAAGAAGAAGATTATAAGAATATTTATGTGATATTAAAGCTAAGCTAAATGTTTGTGCTATGAAAATAGGACTAACTCAATGGCCTCCTAGAACGAGACTCAAATCCCCGACCGCTAGATCACTAGGCGAGTATCGAGTATAGCAAATTATTTATTACACTTTCACATGAAAGTTGGTTTTTAATCTCTTTTATTGACATTTACATTTTGAAATATGAGATATTACGTGCATATTCCTTACTCTTTCGCACACAGTTAATTGTAAGATAAAAAGATTTTAATAGAAAAAGACGATTTGATGCAATTATTGTTGGTCCATCCTTGATAAATATGATATGACTATCAAAATTCAACTGCGATAAATTTTCACAAAACTGCGTAAACGCGCCTAGACAACGGGGACTATATAAAGTCCACGCATGGTTCATTCCTCACAGTCTTTCTTGTCGTTTCGTTGAAAAGAATAACTCAAAATGGCCAAATTTTTGGTGAGTCATAGAATATATCAAAGTATTAATATATTTATTTACTTATCTATTTAAATTAATTAATTATTAATTTTCTAAGTACAATTGATAATCAATTATATAAAATGTATTTCCAATAATATATTTTTAAGTTCAATACTCGATGTCTAAATATTAATGTCTGTAGTATATTTTTATTGTTGTGAAGTTGCGATTTTTCAGAACATAGTGATGTGGTATTTTTAATACAAATTAAATTAATCGACTTAAAAGATATACAGGAAAAGTAACTAAAATAGTTATTCGATAAATAAATTTATTTTGTACATCTTTCAAGTTGATTAATTTAATTTATATTTATTTGATTATCAGAGGAATCGACGTAATACTGTACTGCAAATGTTTCCAAAATGCTAAATGTTAATCATTGGTACTTTACCTACAAGATTCCGCCACGGCGAATTCCTAACGAATTTTGTATTAAATTAGATTTAGATATGGTAATTTCAAACTAGATAATGTCACACTAGCGGATACTAGAAGAAACAATATGCTTAAATCTGTACTAAATACGCGGCTGTGAAACAATTATCGTAGCTGTAAACGTTATAACAATTCGTCTAATTTTCAAACTTGTGGGCCGTTCCCGCGATAGGAGAATTATAATCAGAATCAAACCGTAATAGGATATATCAATTAAATTTCAAATAATAAAAGTAATAATATAATAATAACAAAAATATTTTATAGTTTATTTAATTAATTATGAGAATAAGCAAGTATTTTAATGCCGGCCTCATTAGCTTTGTCAGTTATAAGGTAAATATTTTACATTGTTAATATTTACCGTTGTAAATGATGTTATGGGTTAAAAATTAGCAAATATGAATTTAAAATAATACAACGATGTTATGTTCCTAAATAATGAAAAACATGAATGTGTGTATACTTGGTAATATCATCTACATACATATCCCTTATTTTCTTCTTCTTTCTTTTATTAAATAGGCAATCCACCCTTCAAGAGTGATTTGTGCCATTACTCAAGTTAAAACTTTATTTTACAGAAAAAAGTACAATAATATTATAGGATAGGAAATATTATATTACAAGTCAAAATCTATTGTTGTTCAAAAATTTTTCTATTATATAGATTAAATGTGGCGAGTTAAGGGAAATAAGATGACACAAGTTAGCTGCGAGTTGAAAATTACCATTGACGAGATTACTGTAAAAAAACCTGTGATCCGCAATGGACAGGCAAAAAAGACATGGTCAAGGGTTTCCACTTCGGCATCACACTCACATATTGCGGAATCTATTAAGTTAAATCTGTATAAATGTGAGGCTACCTGGCAATGCACAATTCTCATTCTAGAGATATTTGATATTGTTTTTGAGGAGACTTTTGTTTTGGAGAACCAGGGAGTCCGGCAATAGATCTTTGAATTATTTTAAGCCGATTACCCTCATGATTATTTGGATCCATACGTTTTTTTACCATATTAAGTCTGTCATACATCGGGATATGGAATTGATGAGGGAAAACTCTGGAAATAGTGGCCTCCTTGGCCAGTTTATCAGCACATTCATTTCCATGAATTCCCTTATGTGCAGGAATCCAAACGAATGACACATGTTTATTGTTGCTGTCCAAATTAAATGTATATCTTCTGATAGAACAGATTATCTCATTGTCTAGCCAAACTTTCATATTAGCAGAGAGGGATTCAAGAGCTGCTTGCGAGCAGGAGAATATAAATCTAGATATGTCCAATCATAAAAATTTGTTATTGATATATTATGGTAATGTCTTTATTTCAGTTCTTTGCCACTTTTCTGGTGCTGGCTGCGTTCGTTTATGCCACTCCTTATGGAGGACGCCAACAACACCATGGAGATGGTCAGTCAATATTCTATAATTATTAATGCGTACGAATACTAATTAAATGTTCATTAACTCTACTTGTATCTACAATAAATACTGAAGCTTTAATATTTTTTATATCAAATCTTGGGAACTTATTTACTTACTTATCAACATTAATTGAAATATTTACTCATGAACCCATCTTATTTTTCTTCTTTATTAGCTAATTTGCAACCATGTAAATTTATTCTACATCAAATTTTGCACTGGACCCTATCCTCTGTAATTTTCATCCATGCAAGAAC
Source organism: Eubasilissa splendida (assembly GCA_031772225.1). Lineage (NCBI taxonomy): Eukaryota > Metazoa > Arthropoda > Insecta > Trichoptera > Phryganeidae > Eubasilissa > Eubasilissa splendida. The sequence goes on from CM062856.1 coordinate 21,534,216, forward strand.
AGCATTTTTTTTCAACTTGTCAGCTCATCGCATTTGTGGCCAATCTCTTTTACAACTGCCCAGCCACTTGGAGAGCAAGACTCTCCAAGTCCATCTCTCATCCGTAAGCTCTGCTACATGACCCCGATAATCCCATTTATATTTGACGATCGTCTAGATAACGTCGACAACCTTTTTTCTTTACCTCATTCACTCGTTGGTCTTCCTGTCTCTCAATGAGATATCCAATTTTGCTCTTTGTTTTAAAGCTAGTTTTGATACAATCTACAATGTAACAGTCACGTCTGCGCTCTGTTTGTCAGTACAGGAAGAAAGTATGGAGATACAGAGATACCTTCTCTTTTCTAAAAATAAGGCTGTCCGATCCAATTATTTATTTGCCAGTCTGGTTCACCCTCCCCAACGTCCTAGGTATAAATATTCTTTAACATATCCAGTACTTGGCAGCACATTACATTTTATTAAATTAATTCATTATATAACCGTAATTTGTCAATGATTTTAAATGATAACAGTTCAATTTAATATTTTACAGAGCATGGCCATGGGCAGATTGGAAATTGTGAGTATTTCAAATATATATTTATATTTTAATTTGTGTATTTAACACACAACTCTAATAGTTACTATGAATTCAAACCAATACCACTACACCATTACCATCTATGGACCTAATTTGATAGTTCATTTTTACTTGAAACAGCATATATGTCAACTCAATGATAATCTCAAAGCTAGTCCACATATATACAACTTTTAAAAAAAAAGATTGATGGGGTGAGAATGGTGAACGTTATATTTACATAATATGATCACTTAAGCCAGCCGAAGACAGGTCGTAAGCCCTGTAATTATCTCAAACTTCTATACATTTTCCATTAAATATAATAAAAATAGCATCGTCTCTATGAGATATCTGATATTTATTTAATAACGGTGTCTTTGTAGGTAAAAATCCAGTAATTGTGTGTTCTTGGACATCAAATATTGCTAACATATTATTTTACATCATCAGAGGCATTATCTTAAACCTGCATTATCGATGAATTCAATAAAACATCGCGGAAGGAAGAACGAAATATTTATCAAAGTATCTTCAATTGTATCAATTGTTATATATTATAATTAATTTCCAGCCCATGGACCTAATGTAGGCCATGGAGGTCACGGAAGCCAAGGAGGACACCTTGTTGGAGGTGGAGGTCACGGACCCAACGTAGACCATGGTCATCTTGGAGGACACGGAAACCAAGGACATGGAATCGGAGGTCATGGACCTAACATAGATCATGGACACGGTCAGGCTGGACATGGACACGGTCAGTCTGGACATGGACACGGTCAGTCAGGACATGGAAAACACGGATGGTAACCATGAGGATAGTTTAAACATTATAACAAAATAACAAAATAAAAATAAGCTAAATATAAATCGAACAAAACAAAACGTGTTATTTATTTTTCCTATCTTCAAGAGGTACTTTTCACGAGTATTTTCTTAAATTTCTGAATCAGTAAATAGACTAAAACATTACAAAGGTAAGAAATATTGCTATGCGTTGTGAATCCATTCGACCCAATCACACGAGATGTAATATTTGCTGTATCTATTTCCAAACAACCTGTGATTTTGCTACATATTTGGATTATTGTAATGAATTCTGAATCATTAAATATAACTCTATATAACAATTTTTTTTAAATAAAAATTGTCTTTTACATTTTATATGGCGAAATGCATAATATAATATATAATATAATATAAGCATTTTTTAAATGTCATAGTTAAGCGATTATTTCGATTAAATGAAATATTTTCTTAATTCCAAATTATATATTGAATACAATATATAAATAGTCATTGCTTCAGGCCGTAAATCATCAAAACCAACAAAACAGTTTGGCTGCTCGAAGTTCAAAGATGTAGAAATAGGTTAATTTCGCAAATGTATATTTCTAAGTGCGCAGACTTGTGAAAATCGGGTATAATAATATTTTCTGTAATGGTACAGAATTTGTACATTTTCGATTTGTAATTTAATCAAGTATTCACACATACAATATTAAGGACTTGGTGTGTTACACCTGTATATTTAGAATGTTCGTATAACCTGTATACGTATATATAGCGAGATGAAAAGTAAACAAAGAGCTTACTAAGGTACTTAATCAACTATCTTTTCACGATGAATACCGTAGACTTATCAGAACAGAGATCTTTCCTAGGGTTTAAGAAATACGAAAGGTTAGATATAGGGGGTTGCACATGGGTTTTAACCATTAGCGAAAACAAATGATAACAAGATTTTGTAGCCTTTTAAAAAATATTGCGATAGAGTGGCTCCGCGTGGAGTTGGATCTATTGGCGAGAGGTTTTCGTGGAATAGGGTGTGGAGGCATGGTGTTGGTGCATGGTCCTGAAGAGAGGGAATGGGGGTAGAGAAGTGCAAAGGGTTATTGAAAATAAACATAAATAAGTGTGATAGTAACGTCATTTCGAAAATAATAATATAGCGGTATGCTCGTGTATAAGTAGCTCTTTCAACAATACATTTTACATCTAATAATTATAATAAATAGTTCTAGTATTTTATTACGAATAATAATTGTTTTAGGTATTCATAGTGTCTATACATTTTTCTCCGAGAGTGATGGGCCTATTAGTCGTTTTTACCGCTCTTTATCACTGGGAGTTGTGAGTCCACTATACAGTCACTCAACGGGAAAACGGGAAGATTTCACACATAACATATACACAAACAATTTCATTTACCAATGTACTGGAATGGGACAGAAATATTCGTAGAACGAGAGTACATTCATCTCTTACTCTTTTCCGACATAGAAAGAGAAAATCTTCGCTAGACGAGAGTTACTGAGAAAATGGCTTCAGACATTAAAGAATTTTCAAGTCAAAATTCACAATTTCTTTGTACAGAAGTAAAACCGATTGGTAATTACGAAATTTAAGATAGAGACGCTTGAACTGATTTGTCTGTTTTTAACCATTACGCCTCGCTTTTTCTAATTCAGTCATAAATATTGATTTGGTAGAAAAGAAAATAAATATTTATTATTAAGGAGAACACATTCTTATTGTGAAGTTGTAATTATTCAGAACATAGGTCTGTGATATTTTAAATACTAATTAAATGTATTAATTTGAAAGATATACATATAAAATCAAATTTATCGAAAAATATTGTTGTTGCTACCAAGATTCGAACCGTATCGTGTAGGTTCGAAAATTTGTCGCCAATCCACTGTGTGGATAATGCACGTTTCCCGAATTAGAAGAGATCCAGGTTCGAATCCCGGTAGCGCAACAACAATATTTTTCGATAAAATTGATTTTATATGTATATCTTTCTAATTAACACATTTACTTTGTATTTATGAATAGTTAATTTGATTTAATAATAACTATGAAAAAAAAGCTTTTTCAAATGTAAATGTGTTTTTCAATTTTTCGTATTAATATGTATAACTAAATAAATGAATAGTCATGCCCTCAAAAGAACATGGTAAAACCTGACATTTATATGAAATTGATATAAATACAGCAATATTAAGCTTCAAAGTTTAGGGTGATGTTTGGTTCATCACCCATAACGTGAAAACTATATACAATTTAAAAAAATAAAGTAAAGCTATTCCTGATTTCGATCATGTTAAATAAGTATTATATAACTCATATTTTGTTTATAATTTAAATCAACTGTTGTTTTGTTTACAAATAACACTTATAAACATGTTGATTGTACAAGCGTACAAACAATTTGTTGTTTTACAATTGCTGCTAACTTTGTTTTCTACTAAACTACTAGAAAATTTGACATGTTTAAAACACAGTTTTAAAGAAAAATATATGTTTTAATAACTTGTTGATACCTTGTTCCAAGGGCAGGTAATATCAAGCCTGGTAGCAATGGCGTATAGTCAAATTAAAGACGTCTTGTATCCAGTAAAGACGATCTTCGACCATTGTTAAATATGAATTGAATAGGTATGTTTGAATGTTCGCATTATTTGTGTATGTATAATATTGTTTATAATGTGTATATAATAAGTTAATAATAAATTAATATTAGTATTATTATAAAACCAGCTTCTTACCGGTAAAATTGGAACCAAAATACAAAATACAGAGCTGAAGAAAGGAAAATCTTTAAGAAAGATGTTAAAAAGAGGTAGAATATATTCAACACTGAATGCAGATCGGAAAAAGAATATTCGTTCTCCTGGAACGAGTAAATTACCAATAAACTAACAACCACACCAGACTAACTAACTTACCATCACGCCGTTTCACAATCGACATAATTTTCGCCTCATCCACATTCATATATCGATTATTGCGGCTTCTAACAGGACCATCTGGTTTACCTGGTCGTGCCAAGTCTTCCGCAGACGTCCTCTAATTCTGATGCCATCAACACTTGTGTCTTATACCTTTCTTGCCATTCTCTTCACGTCAGCATATTATATAGGTACTATAAAATATAACTAAATACATAAGCTCGTTTATGTTCATCCTGTCACCAGACCGATCCAGTAATTAAACGTTCCTTGGTTGCCCAGAGATGCGAATACCGTGTACTAATTACCAGAAAATTTCTTCTGCATAAGAAAGACTTAAAAATGATTTTAAACACAAAAACAAAACTTATTTTATGTGCCCGAAGGCAGTTATCAAAATGAATTTTTATTACTGCTCTTTCAATACACTGTCGGACATACTAAAGTTGATCGTTTTCATGTTTATATTCAGTACCTACAGTACCTACTTTAAAAAAATATATACACAAATTTCAATTAACAGATGGTACAAATATATAATAATAATAATAATAATATGAAATTGTAAAATCCAGAATCAAATTCTAATTTTAAATTTTCTCACAGTAGAAATGAAATTGTTCGTTTTTTTAATTAAGAAATTTTTATACCGTCATAACAAAATATTCACCTATCAAAAGTAATTGAAATGTAATGTATAGGTTTTTTTTCATACTTCTATAAATCAAATTTTATATATGCACCAAATATAAATTGAAGATCTATAAAATAGTAAAATAAAGTTGTTTGACAAAAATTAAATTAATTCTGGTGTTGATTGCGTCAGCACATTGGTATGATATATTCGTTCTGGGAAAAAAAACTTATTTGCTTATCAGCGCGCACTTATCTGCCGCCTTTATTATTCTTGTTTTTTCAAAACGTTATGTTTTAGTTTTTTCAAAACATAACCGACTCAAATAGCACCAAAAAAATTTTTTATAGTAACACCAGTACATTACGATATCTCCCCTTTGAACTGTGAGGTACAAAACTGCTGATAAAACCGATTGAAATGAATTGTTTTATATCAGGTCTGCCAAAACGTATTTATTATAACGTAATAAAGTCAAAAAAATAATTATACTTTCTTGACTACGAAGCATACCTAATACTAATTGAATAAACTGTATTGCTAAAAGCCAGAAAGCAATAAATTACTAGCTTATAATTATACATATTAATAGGTAAACGTCGTTTTACGCCGGGTTCCGTTCCGAGAGACACCGGCGTAAAATGAACACAAATATAATGGACGGTATAAGATTAGGTTCCGGGTCAAAATTTTAAGAACAATCTAACATGTTTATTTAATACATATCCTATATATATTCAAAATAAATTATAAATGTATTTAATAAATACAGTTTAAATACGTTTACAAAATAAATAATAATCTCTTGATATAAATAATGATTTTTTTTAAATAAATACTAACTCACCAGTTCGTCGGTACTAAATTAAATTCTCACAATTTGTTGAAAAAAACATCCAATTTCATTTGCTTTGATTGTTGCTTCCTTTCTTGCAGAATCATAGCATAAGGTCGAACGGCAGCTGTGACGCTTCTTTTAACATTTGCGCTTCGATTGAAATCCTCATCTATCTCACAGAGCTCATCTGTTAACCTTTCTATAGAAGAAAAGATACGAGTTAGATCGGCCGTTTTTAGGGTTTTCCCATCATTTTCTTTCTCATCCTCGTCTTCTTCTTCTTCAGGATTTTCTGATTGAGGGCAATCTAATACCTCCATAACTCTTCTGATTCTTGATTTTAGAGTGGTTGGTCATGCACGTCTAACAGTTCGGTCATATCTTCGGTTGTTACGTCTTCGAATCCATAATGTCTGATAATGTCTTTGTTTATGTTAATGTTATCTACCTCTTCTACACTTGCACCTTGTATAAATCCAGGCAGAAATTTACGCCAAACGCCGTTTAAACAATTGGTTGTCACTTCGTCCCAAGTCCCAGGCACCAACCGGCGTAATTGTGAATCGGCGTAAATCGAATCGGCGTAACTCGAACCGGCGCAAAACGGTTACTTATAAAGTTATGTACGAGTATAATAAGTTTTTAAAAAAAACAAACTATAAAGATATACAGAAAAAAAATATTTATCGAAAACAATATTTTTAGCTACCGGGATTAATTGTAGAATAATAGATGTATAAATTGGAAAGATTACAGAATATATGTTTAAAATTTGTCAGAAAAGTATTCGATCGCTACACCGAAAATGATAACGCGCTTTCCCCCGATAAGAAGAGATCGAGGTTCGAATCCCGGTAGTAACTAAATATTTTTTCGATAGATAGATTTTTTTTCTGTATATCTTTCTAGTTGATTAATTTAATTTGTTTTATATGTTTTAAAGAATTTATTAGTGATATATAAAGGTTTATCTATGTTCATATTATTTAGATAACTAAATTAGTTGTTAAACAAATGTCAGATATCTCATAGAGACGAAACTATTTTTTTAATTATATTTAATGGAAAATATATGGAAATATGGGGTAAGCATAAACCCTGTAGGCTTACGACCTGTCTTTGGCTATTCTTCTATAAAGTTCACCAATTCTCACCCCTTAATCTCCACATTATTATCAATTTTTTTAAAGTTGTATATATGTTAGTATGTGGACTGGTTTCGAGTACCACTACACCATCGCTATCTATGGACTAAATTTGATAATTCATTTTTCCTTTTTTTTTATTTAAACAGCATATATGTCATCACTATAGATGGCGATGATGTAGTGGTACTCGAAGCGAATCTACATACTAACATATATACAACTTTCAAAAAATTTATATATATGGAGATTGAGGAGTGAGAATTGGTGAACGTTATATATCTATATATATATAAAGTGATCACTTAAGTCAGCCGAAGACAGGTCGTAAGCTTTGTAATTACCCCATACTTCGATATATTTTCCAATAAATATAATAAAAAATAGATTTATCTCTATGAGATATCTGATATTTGTTTAATAATAGTGCCTTTGCATGTAGAAATCTAGTAATTGTGTGTTCTTGGACATATTCAAATATTGCTTAATTAGTTGTTAGTTGAATTAACCGATTGTGTAATAAATGAATAATAAAAACTTATGTTTTCATAAAAACAGCAAAAATATTAGTTGAAAATAGACCCCTAAAATATTTTTGTCCACATTTTACACGAATTCCAAATTTAATCTATAGTTTTCACATTCAACTATATCTACAGATTGACAAAAGTTTCAACATCACATACAATTCATCCCCTTACAAATTCGTCGGTAGCAATAACATGTTTACCATACTACGAATAATCAAACCGTCGGTAGTAATTATTAAAAATATAGTGAAATTATTACTGGTCCATCCTTGACAAAAACGATATACTTATCAGTCTTTAATTATGATAAATTCTACAATTTTAAGAAATTACGTAAACACGCCTAGACAATATGGCCTATATAAGCTCTATACGCATTTCATTCTTCATAGTTTTTCTGTCCTTTCAGTGAAAAGCATAACTCAAAATGGTCAAATTTCTGGTGAGTAATTTTTTTTACTATTATATTCAAATTTTGCTACAGCACTTGATAATTAATAATGTAAATTATCCTACCAACAATAACTGTAAAATAATTAAATTAATATACGAATGTTTAGTGCCGCTAAACGTTTCCAAATACTGTGTGTCTTTAAAAGCCCTAATTATTAGTACCAAAAACATCGCACTTTAAATAAGGAGAATTTTAAAATTGATGATTTTTCTGTTTCAAATACATCGAATATGTAATAAATTTTATATTGAATCAGATTTATTTTGGGTGACATAAACGTTCTAACATGGGTGACAAAAATTGTTCTAGCGGATTCTAAAAAAATGTGTTTAATTAAATATTTACTAAAAGACAAAAAATATATATTTCAACGGGAAATATTTTATTTTATTTATTCTTAAACTAGTGCACACGTATACTTATATACGGTTTTTTTTATGATACATATACAATCCATCTATTTTTAAAACTTTTTTGAAACTTATACACCACATATTTACTATGTTTAATTTATATAATTTTTCGTATTTCTGATATTTCAATGCAATGTACATCGCGAATTTCTAATATTTGACCTTTCAATTTTTGATTCGTTCTAAATGGCAATCTCATTCTCTCTCACTTCTCTCTTGTCTCATGCTCGTCTTCACGTTTATTTGCATACATTTTTCTGATAAATTCTGCCGATATTTTTTCTGTTTAAATATCGTCATAACAAGGTCTTTGAATATTACGATTTACTGATCCGAGTATATCTATTTCTTAACGCTATTAAAAATACCAATACATTTCATTTACAAATTTATTTATTTTATTTAATAATGTAAAAAATATGTTTGAACTGTGCCCGTCTCACTAGATAAATTCTGTGTCGAGACGGACATAGTTTACAAGCAATTGTACAATTAATTAGTATTACAAGTAGTAAATAGACTTAACATTTATTACTTTATATGTAGGTGTATATGAAAAACAATTTTAAAGTGGACTTTCAAATAAATTATTTTGGATAAATTTGGAGTCAATACTGGCTCTACCGATATTACGAATCCAAGTTTTAATATTTAGTTACATATTCTTGGGACAATTCAATTTATTCAATTCAATAGATTCATTAATTTCAATACGACACCAAATGATATCATTTCACTTTCAAATGCAACACAACTCTAATTATAATTTTAATTGTAATTATAATATCCCGGTGGCGCAACAACAATATTTTTCGATAAAATTGATTTTATATGTATATCTTTATAATTAATATATTTAATTCATATTTATAAAAATGTGTTTTTAATATATTAATTTGTTTGGCGGCCCTCGAAGTCCGCTGGCCTCTCATACCGAAGACACAATACATCTATGTCATTTTCTCAACCGTGTGCTTCACTACAGTAATTAGGCCTAGGCCTAATTAGGTTGTGTTAGAATGTATAAATATATCGGGGCAATATCTCACTTTCAGTTCTTCGTCACTTTCCTGGTGCTGGCCGCGTTTGTTTACGCCACTCCCTATGGTGGAGGACAACACCATGGAAACGGTCAGTTGATATTCTATAATTATTGCATTCATTGTATTATATTGTTCACATTGCGATAGTGTCCCGACAAAGACAATGCCACGCCGGCATAACCGCCCACGACATTGCCGCACGGTACATGCCCCGTCAATACTGCGCCGATAATGCAAACTAAAAAAATTTATGAAATGAAAAAAAAAAAGTTGTTAGATTAGGTTAGTAAAATTTTAACTGTCTATTGAGTATATTTTAACTTTTTCGAATAAATTTTTGGTTCACATAATACATGCTTTTATTTCATATTATGATGTTTTAATTGTTATTAAATATAAAATACAATATTGAGGAATAAATGTACTCATTTATGTCTTGGGCCGCTTTGTGTTTTTTAGATTACTTTTGTTAAGGCTCATTTTCAGGTAAATTTTTCTGGAGAAATGTTTTTCGCTATCAATTCTGTGTCATCAGCGCATATAATGTCGTTGAGCGTTTTCCCAGTATTATTAATAATAAAATATAACAATAATTATTAATAAATTTATACAATTAACTTTGTATTTAACGACACACGTCATAATACTAAAACCAATATCAAAACTGGTTTCGGAAAAATTCTTTATCATCAGCGTAATAAAAACTAAACTTAAACAAAAAAATTATATTCGTTTGTTTTCAAAAATGTTCTAAAATAAATAAATAAAAAACTGATACTCCCGCGGTTTAATATAAAGTTAATCGCGTAAAATTTATTAAAATGTCTAACCACAATTGTTTTGCTTTACAAATTAAAAAAATAAGTATTCATTATGTTTTGTCTACGTTTATTACATAACTATTTTATCAATGGTGCTTTATTACATAACTATTTTATCAACGATGCTTTCTCACAAGTTTTTGTACAGCGTGTATAGAAAATGATATCACAATAACAGTTATTTCATATTTTACAGAACATGGCCATGGAGGGCAGTTTGGAAGTGGTAAGAACTCAAATATGTATATATACATTTTTATATAGATACAATAAACAAGTCAAAAAGTTTGTAACAGCAAAAATGAATACAATGGTAATATGTGCTAATTATCATCGTCATCATCAACCGTTGTTTGGCCAATAGTGGATAAGGTCCTCTCCGTTTGAGAGGTGACCCACCACTACCATATCTGTCCGTCTCATTCGCCGCCAGATTGGCAATCGCCTCCATACTACATGGGCAACAGGGCGGCGATGCATGGCAACCAAATAAGATAAATCTCTCCACGTATCATGTTGAAAGTGATAGACTCAAAACACCACGCTGTCTAGGCGTATTGGTTGTATGATTTTTTTACATTTTCATTTCTATAGACACGTGTTCCTGTTATGAGACTCGCCCTCACCCTTCTCCGTTAGCTATAGCCAAGGGCTATTCCCAGAGATAACCACGTAGAGATGTGATATGATATTTCATATATTAACCTTTTAAATGCCATGAGCGCGTTAACACGCCAAACTTTATATGTTACTCCAAGTTATTAGCGTGTTAACACGTACTTTTAGACCTTGCAAACTTCCCGGGATTGAAGTCATATTTTTAAATCATTTTGTCATCTGTGGACGACAGATTCCAGCTTTTGATAAATAAGTCAAGACGCTTAAAGCCTTGTCTCATTCTATGTGGTGTCTTCCATTTCAAATAGAGTTAGACAACCTGCATTATTGACGAGTTCAATTAAGCTTGGTGCAAGGAAGTCGATATAAAGGAACGTTATATTTATCGAAACTTCTTCATTCACACAATTGTTCTACATTACAATAACTTTCCAGCCCACGGATCAAATCACGGAGGTCATGGACAGAACTTGGATCATGGACATCAGGGAGGGCACGGAAACCTAGGAGGACATGGCGCTCGTGGACACAACGACGGTCATGGCCCCAACTTGGGTCATGGACACGGTCAGGGAGGGCATGGACACGGTCAGGGGGGGCATGGACACGGTCAGGGAGGACATGGACAACACGGATGGTAACTACGAGAAATGTTCGATCATTAGAACTAACAACACAATAATAAACGAAATATAAATCTTACCAAAATATTATTTTTTTATTTATTTTCCCCAACTACGTGATGTTAATATTTCCTTAAATACCAAAGTCAATAAATTAACAAAAACATTAGAAGAATAAAAATAATTCCATACGTTATGTAAAATAAAAATAAACTATTCACAATCTTATAGTGAATCTTTTTTCCGAATTGCCTTGCTGCGATATGCTTTCATATTTAAATTATTGTAATAATAATACACTTATTAAAATTGATTATTTTGAAATCAATCTACTAAATTTTTTTACTTAGTAACAAAAATTCGAGACGTAAATGCTTACATCACTCCCGGTCTCAGACACGGCCAAGCTTCTCTTACCTAAATCACAAACGTCGATTCGGTAAAGAAAGTAACAAAAGTGAGTGATCACATCAATCGTAACGTAGGTTTTAGCAAATATATTTCTTTAAATTTTACGATTTTGATTTTATTTCATCATCTACTATTGCTTCCATTTCTAAAATCATCACACGCGACCGTAAATACCATAAATATTTTTTATTTCCAATGACGTTTCCATGTGCAATCACGAACATTGATAATGCTTCAATTAAAAAATATATTGTACATATCGTAAAAAAAGCGGATACCAAACTCAATTTAAAGGATGTAGAGTATTGAAAAATCATGTTATTTATTATAGCACTTAGGTACTTACCTACATTCAATTTAAATCAAGTTTTAATTCATTTTAAGTGGTTAGAAAATATATTACCCCAAATACCGTGTGGCATACGTGTGTCGGACGTTTTAGACAACGTTGGTGTGATATATGGAAATCAATCAGGAAAACAAATGAAAAGCAAGTGTGTATAGGTATCTACAATATACATAAATAACAACGCCTGTCTGTTTAATAGGTAACTTAGAACTCGAGAACGATTGTATAGGTAGAAGTAGTTTTCTGCAGCATTATTTATATTTTCTATATTCAGTGGCGTAACTATAAGAATCGGACCGCAATGCAAAATAGAATAAGAACGGCTGGACTCTTAAAATTGTTTTAATCTATAATTAGTAACGTAACCAATGCAAAATAGATAAAGAAATAATAAGAAAAAGGCATGCAAAATAGAAAAGAAATGAATAAGAGAAAGGCAGCTGGCCTTAATGCAAAATGGAAATAATGTATATATATAATATGAGAATATTTAATACTACGCAGTTTTATCAATTAATTAGTAAGAACTCAATTGCTATCTTGTCTCTTACAATGTTCAGATATAAGAAAAAAAGCGAAATTGTATGCATTTATATGCACAAGCACAGAAAAAAATCGTTCGCTTTGCGGCTATGGTCTGGTTCCTAATGCGACATATTAACGGAGTACCTACTACTGTACATTAATAATATTTTCACACGCTTTCATAATACACGCGAAAAATATTTTTTTAAACTAGTTAATTCCATTTCTGGTTGAAAGTAACTTTAAAAATTATTAGTTCATATTAGCGCTGGGAAAAGTGTGGATACTCGCAAAAGTATCGAACCAAATGTATCTGTAAATGTATTATGGGGCCCGGACCCTATAGTCCGTATTGGGGCCTGCATTTGATAGGGACCCGAAAGGTTTGCACACTACAAAACTTTTGTGCATCAATGCTTTCCTGTAATGGAATAATAATTTTTATAATCCACCACAGCAAAAAACAAATAATTCTAAAATTTAGAAAATCATTAATCGCATATATTACAGAAACACAACACGAAAAAATAATCGATGTATACAGTGGTGCGTCGGATCACAGACTAAGAAAATGAAAATGTGATCAGTAAATTAACACTATATTATTGTGCATCCAAATAAATAATAGGACATCGATTTTATAAGTGAGCCAATACATATTATGCATAATGTTACGCCGCTGGCTACGAGTATATCATTACGGCACGACATCTGTTTACCCCAATAGTGAACACATGACATTCTTTAAAGAGAATCAAGGGCTTGTGATTCCTTCTTCCTCTTCTTTTAAATAGGTTTAACACCCTTCAAGAGTGATTATAGAATAGGGAATATTATATTAAAAGCCTTTCAAAAAATTCTCTATTATATAGATTAAATGTGGCGAGTTAAGGAAAAGAAGATGACACAAGTTAACCGGGAGTTGAAAATTACCATTGACGAGATTACTGTAAAAATACCTGTAATCCGCAATGGACAGGCAAAAAAGATATGGTCAAGGGTCTCCTCCTCGACACCACACTCACGCATTGAGGAATCTATTAAGTTTGTAGGGATCAAAATTCATATCCACCGCCATCTCAGCCGACATCGACGCTAGCGACAGCACGGCTGGCTACTGCTACAAGTCGACTCGAGCATTCACCGCCAAGCAGTCTCTCCAGTTACATCGTCTCATAACGGCGGTCTTGCCGACTCGCTTCACTTCGGAATTCACGCACAGCTTCTACATCTTCACTCATTCTTTGTATTCAATCTCATCTATCTTCATTGTTCTGTCCGACTCAATAAACCTCAATACACAGATCTACAACATTTCTTTCATTTAACCACCGACCTAACCCCCAAAAGTTCAATCTGAATAAATGTGAGGCTACCTGGCAATGCCAAATTCTCATTCTAGAGATATTTGATATTGTTCTCTTCGAGACAGACTTTCCTTTAGAGAACCAGGAATAGATCTTTGAATTATTTTAAGCCGATTACCCTTATGATTATTTGGATCCATCCATTGTGCAGTCCAGATAGAATTCGTACGTTTTTTTACCATATTAAGTCTTGTCATGCATCGGGATATGGAATTGATGAAGGAAAACTCCGGAAAGAGTGGCCTCCTTGGCCAGATTAAGCTTAAATGTATAGGTACACACAAATAATCGAGGTTTAAATTTGTACTATATTTTAATTAAATCATAATGTAAACCAAAATAAAGATCAGTGGATTGTAGCATAAGGCTACACAACTTCCTTCACGTCATATTAGAAATTCTCTCGCAATCTTTGAAGATCGCAACAATTATTTCACAACTTCCAAAAACATACCACTCAATTGTGTACTTACCTATCAAATATACATATGTGCACAGGTACTTACGTTCTGTTAAAATTAAAATGAATATTTTCATAATATTTGCCATCTATCGGTTACTTTGTGTAACTATTAGTTACCAGTAAATTTAAAAAGAACGCAGAAAAATTTTTCACCGATAGATGTCATTAATAGTTTTTTTTTTTGCATAATGTGTCATATATCGCATTTGCGATATATGACACATTATGCGTCATATGTCGAACAAATTACCAGTACATACTACATACATACCCAGGACTTTCACAATTGCACATAAAAATCTTTTTTTCGTATAATACGATGGTTTGAATAAAAATTGCTACATTATTTATATATTATATTTAAATATTTACACTATATGTAATATAATGCACATATCTATATGTTTATATAATGCACGCTAATACGCAATATATGAGAGATAAAGATAATAAAATGGTAATAAATAAAGTATTGCAATACGAATTAAATTAATCAATTAAAAAGATATACAGAAAAATATATGTTTATCGAAAAATTATTTAGTTGCTATTGGGATATTTTAATGTTCTGAAATTGCAACTTCGCTTTAAACAAATGTTTTCATTAAAAATAAAGAATTATTTGTTATTAGGTTACTCGGTTATTAATTGTATTAGCGTTAGTATTAAGGGATATTTTAATTTCTAATTTACCTTATCTACCGCTATTACTTAAAAGTACAATTACATTTTTTATAAAATGCGTGACCTGTCTACGGGAATATTAGAAGTTCGTTTGAAAATTTAGGAAAAAATTGTAGCTGAAGCATATAAGTAGGCTTTAGGGGTCTCGCTTAAAGGTATATATCCAAAGCCCGAACTGTCGTACACATATGTCGTCGCCTACAAGGTCAAAAGGTGCGTATAATCACGCTTATGGCTTGGTGTGACGTGCAAAGTTTGACGTGTTAACGCACTCGTGGCATTTACAAGACTAATAGCAGATAAACGTTGAAGGGGTGACATTACTAGTTCGGGAATATATAATGAACGGAGTGAAGAAGGTTCGACGTTGAAGACGGTCGCGTCTATCAGCTATCGAATATCAATATAATTGATTGAAAATGTGGCCTTTCATTTCGTTTTAATTTATAGAATCGTCTAAAAAGTCTTTGCGGTTTTTTTTAAATGCTATTTTGTTTTTTTTTAAACATTTTTTCTACTCTAAACCGTCGGTGTCGCCGTTTTCCAGTATCATATGGTTTTTCTTCATTTTTCGGCTTAAATAATGGAGTAGAGAAAAACGAACATTTTCGACAGATTCGTTCATCCAGGAGCTAAACTAGGAAATCCTGCCGCAAAAACCCTACTGTCCCGACCTAGCTCCGTCAGATGATCACCTTTTTCGGTCGCTCTCCAATCAAATGCGTGACGTTACGTCAGAAATTGGCTCGATAACTATTAAAATACATGGGATGAAGCAATAATGGAGAATACACCATTAATTGAAATGTTATAAATTTTGTTTAAATATTTGAATTAATTAACAAAACCACAAAGACACATCAGATATAGAAACATTACACAGACATAAAGGTCAACATCTTAAGTCTATTTACAATTGTTAGTGTAAGAATCACATAATAAATAATAATGATAATATTATATTCGGGGTAGACTACAGTATGCAAAAAGGTGAAAGATTTTGACACACTTAAATCGTTAAAAAATTTATACATTGCTATAGTTCATGGCAACGTATAACTCTACAATTTAGTCTCCATTCTATAAAGTTTGTCAGTTAAAACTAAAAAGGATCCAACGTAAATTACAATTTCTTAATAAGCATTCTTAATTTATCTAACTAGTCGTATTGAAGAATTCAGAAAAATTTATTATTTATTCAAAATATTAAATGACAAGCAGTACATCCTTAATTTGACTGAATTGATTTTGTACGATGTTCTCACACGAATTACAAGGTCGCTGGCGCTGTTTCATGTGAATGCTGATACCGCAAATTATTATAGTAACACACCCTCACAAAGACTTCACAAGCTTGAGAACGATTTTGGTTTTGTCGATATATTCCGGCGTTCAATATTTATATAATACACGAGTAATGCTTTTGATGCCGTTTAAGACAATTTTAATATTAATTATTTGTAAAAGTCCAAAAGGACGTCAATATAAATAAATATATTAGTAGTACCTAGTGAGTAGACTACAGTATGTATATACCTGCCTCATAAATAGACACACACATACAAGATGCATTAAAATAACAAAAATATACTTTTTGAACATCGCTAATGAAACGATGAACATGAATCCTGCCAATGTATGAAAATAAATATCAGATATAAATTGTAAACAAACAATAAACTATTTGAAAAACAAATAATTGGCGATTGAGATAGTTTCGCGTGCTGTGAATTCGACTCGACATTGAAATTGATATGAGTATCGGATAATTAAATTATTTAGGGAAGTTCCTTCCTGACGACGTGACCAGCCTCGGTGCCTCGGTTGGCACCGACTTCCTGGTGGCCGCGCGACGGTTCACGAGGTGGTTCCCCGAATGCTCGACCAGAAAGATCGCCGAAGGTTTTTGTGTCATAGTCTGAGGATTTGTAACAAAACAAAATGCAATTAATTTTCGTACGAGAATTACGTACAAAATAACATATATGAACAAAATGACATAAAGACTTTATTTACGAAACTTTCTTATTGTGAAGTTGTAATTATTCAGAACAGACGGTCTGTGATATTTTAAATACTAATTAAATGTATTAATTAGAAATATATACATATAAAATCAATTTAATCGAAAAATATTGTTGTTGCGCTACCGGGATTCGAATCCGGATCTCTCTCCAAACCGGGGAAGGTGTATTATCCAACTATGCTACGGCGACATTATTTTTGACGACCGGGGACAATTTAAACATTTTCCAATCTTGATTTTATTTCTCCCTTACTATTATGTTTTTTTTTTGTGTGAAACTATTAATTGATTGTTTGACCATTTGAGCTTTTACCGATATTTTTTTCATTGGCTAATGATTCTTTGATTAGAAGTTATAGGATAAATACTAATGGACGTCAAGGTGTTTCAACTGTCCCTGTGCCGGAGACGATTGAAACAATATTAGGATTAATCAAATAATCGGTTTGTTTATTGCAAAAATATTACTCTGACAGACAATCGTGGCATATGTAGTTAATCTCTTGCTGAGTGCACTCGTAGGATCATTTACCATATTGAATGCACTGCACCCAATCTTCTCCAGATCGACTCGCATTGTATGGTTCTAAACAAACTAAACAATAAGTGACAATCTACTTCTTCGTCGTCGCTGGTTTAGTCAGTCTTGTAGTGACAATTTTTATATTTAGGTTCCCATTGCTTTAGAATAGAAGATAGAAGAGAGAAGATACAAAGTATTGCAAACTTGGATTGCAATATAGCTTTGTTACATGAATAAAGTACTTTTATAAGACGGACGGCTAGTAGTACCATCTGACCTGAACCTTGCGCATCCAAACTAGGTAGGTGCCTACTTCTTATATGTTCTATAACAGTTTAATTCGACACCATACTACTGTATATAAATTTGAAAATATTTTTTCCCGTCACTGTTGTCGGATAACATGATAGATGTTGTCTAGCTCTTAAATAAATTATATTATAGCCATAGGTGCGCCACTGCATTTGAGTGACTGGCCACAAAGTATGCATACTCGTACACCACACGTGAAGATGTGCTGATGTTTACCGTGCCACGGCGTGACCCCCGCTGTCTGCACCGTGTCAGTGAAATACATAAACATATAAAAACAAATTATAAATATCTCATAGAGACGAAGCTATTTATACTATATTATATGGGAAGTGTGGGTATTACAGGGCTTACTATATGTATTGGACATACTCAAATATAAATAAGAAAATTTGAAACAAGCACATCATTAAGGTTTAAAAATAACTTTAAAATCCTTAAATGTAACACCAAAAACTATCAGCAAAATTCTATATATTTAGGGATAAAAAATTTCAATAGCCTCCCTACACAAATTAAAGAAATAAAGGATATAAAAGAGTTTAAAAATAAACTAAATGAACACTTCAAAAACACATAATTGGACAATAAACAGTATTACAGAATACTTCAGAAGCACACAAATGGACAATGAATAGAATATGTAAGGTATATATAAAATTATTGTAGTGTAACTCCCTCTCCAAGCACAAGAGCTGGTCACTTTTTTGGAGAGGTAAGCAAAAAAAAAATTTACGTTTCAGGCATATCCTAGTATAATATGTTAATCATTCGTCATATATACAGATAAAGAATATGGCTTTCATATTTCTAAAAAAAAAAATCATTAGTAACATCTATGCTGTTTCAGGGGAATGAATATCAAATTTCAAACTATTAATGGCGACAGCGAAATTGTAGTAAAATACTTGAAATATTTCTAACACATATATAACTTCCAAAAATTTGATAGATGTGAAGGTTGATTGAGGGTAGTATCGGTGAACGTTACATTGTGTAAAGTGATCACTTAAGCCACCCGAAGTCAGGTCGTAAGCCCTGCAATACCCATACTTCCCATATAATATAATACAAATAGCTTTGTCTCTATGAGATATCTATAATTTGTCTTAATAAGAATGCCTTTGGAGGTAAACATCCAGTAATTGTGTATTCTTGGACATACTCAAATATTGTTAGTAAACATATAATTTTAGTAAATAAAATTTAAAACAAATAAATGATAATACTATTCGACTATTTATTTGCAATTTGCATTTAAATCAGATTGTAAATATGGCACCATACATAACAGGAAAATTACACGTTTTTATTATTTGGAAAAACCAACAACACAAACAATAATTTGATTAATATATATCAACATTAAAATAATTCCCGCCGCTTTTACGTCACGCACGTGACGCACGTTCGATCATACTTTGAACAGAATAATTCTCCAATCGTGTGGCACTTTTGTCACTTGATGTTAAAAATTAGGTAGATAACCTACTTCCCACGTATTCAAAAATAATTTAACACAAAACAAGAAGGTCATCCACTATTCTGTGTGAATTAAAAAATCGTCTAAACACGAAAACGTGTAAACTTGAAATCAGTATCTAAGTATATAAATATCAAATTTATTTATTTAGCCTTTTTGATACAATAATATAATGTAAGATATGTTCACTGTCTTCTTATTGTCTGTCTATGCTAGAGAAGAAAAGTTCATACGTTATATCTAACAGTGAAATTTAAATATTATATTAAACAATAGATCTCAAATAAAATTCATTAATCAGAAATATGAAGTGATTTAACCTTTACCATACCATGATATAAAATACCCGAAATCAGCCATGGTGTCAATTCGTGTTACCGTAAATAACAGTTAGAAAAAATGTTTTTATTAGCTTAAATGGCTTTAATGGCACGAATTTATTCTAAATATTGAGCATTCAATTTTGAAAAAATGATTAATAACATAATTTAGAGCATTAATTAAATCCTATACAATGTGTCCTTCCTTCTTATCTCTCCTCATTTAATTAGTAAGAAAGAAATAATTATATTTGTATGTTTGTTATTCTTTTCACTGTGAAATGTCTGATGTCTGTTTTTCATATCACAAATGGTATTAATTTTACAACGGATTGAATGGAAAAAATAATTGTTTTTGTACGATTCCCTTTTCATAATTGGTTTTTCACTAGTCATTCCTGAGCGCTAATATTTTTTTTAGGATCATTTAAAATATGAATTGTATGTTGTATGTATTTACCGAAATACTATAGGTTTAATTAAGATGTGTTACTGCATGGTTTGAGAAGGGTTAAATAACAGAATTGAATAATCAAAACTATAAAATAGTTTAAATAATAAAAATATTCATGTTTAAAACACAATTCCGAGAAAGGAGTATACAAGAAAATAAATGACGATCGATTCCTGTATTTCCATACATTTTTGTTGAGTATCTTTTCTGCCAATACTCAATAACCAGTTTTTGAGTTAGTAATTGATTTTGTCCACCGAGAAATGTTTCACATTATTTGACAAATTACAGACTTTAGGTGTCAGAAACACATTTCTTTATATTCAATTTTTACCCTTCCAATTCATGTATTAATTAAAACTTACGGTGTTAATTTCTAATAAATAGTCAAAGCGAATAGCGCTGGTGCACTTATACGAGTAGTAGTAGAATGGGCGGTCTATCCGAACGTAGTGTACTCAGAGCATCGCAGACGCTAAAAAATTGGAAATAATATTGTACTATGCCTATTTCACTGGAGTGATCTATGTAGTGATTAAAAATAAAATGCCGTAGCTTTTTTTCATGGTTTCGAGAATTCAAAAATAGCATAGTAAAATTTTATTAAATAATATTCATTAGGATTTGTGTTAATGACAGCCAAAAATTTTAACTCGCTTAGCTCTCAATCAACCTTATATACTAAATATGAATTAAATATATTAATTAGAAAAATATACATATAAAATCAATTTTATCGAAAAATATTGTTGTTGCACCATCGGGATTCGAACCTGGATCTCTTTCCTAACCGGGGAAGGTGCATTATCCAACTATGCTACAGCGACAATTTTCGAACCTATATGTCACCTTTTTGATGTTAATACATTTAATCGTTCCATTATTTGAAAGATTAGATTCCCCGGTTAGGAAAGAGATCCGGGTTCGAATCCCGGAGGCGCAACAACAATATTCTTCGATAAATGTATTTAATTCATATTTAAAATATCACAGACTTATGTTCTGAATAATTACAACTTCTGTTTATGTAAAAGCCCATAAGGGGCGTTGATGGTAATAAAATTAAAATAAAATAAAGTAAGTAAAATATGTGATAACAATTAATTAATTTATCCACATATTAATTCATTGTGATAGTACAGAGGTGACCGCTGTCTGGCAGTTAGTAAATGAATCGCCGTACGGAGAAAAAAATGTCGTGTAGATAACCACTACTAGTATATATGTTTTCATCTTACGTACGCTGAAAATATGTGGCTCCTCCCGGCCTGACGTTTTTCATCTTACCTACTAAGTGCCTATTGATATTGCATTTTTTCATTCTTGATTAAGTATATCAAAATATGAATTATTAAATGAACATAACATCTCTATTGTGTCATAACACATTTGTCATTAAGTCTATCTGTAAAAGGAGCACTTTGGTCTCAATACAGAAGTACGTCGTATATAAAGAGTTCGCATACAAAAACGCGTTACGTGTCTCAGACATGAACCATACCACACCTGCATAGAATATGTCTACGTATGTATTCTTCATTAGTGTCTACAAAATACTAAATATCCGAATCAACATTCTTATATCCCAACATCTCACCCGAGAACCTCATACAAAATATTACGACATTTTCTACCGCACTATTTCTAACGTTCTATCTTTAACGCAGTTTGATGACACATTTTACACGGGGAACCTCTGATATCAACTATCGAATCCTATCTCCACCCCCACGTGGTTCCCCCTGAGAACGGCATGTTTATGTAAATGCCTTCGATAGCTGATTTCCAGGTTTCCGATTAACTATAAGCACACATATGATATATGAACTGCACTAACTTTTTTCATTTTGCTGTCTTTTTGTTGTTGTTGATGTTGTTGTGCTTTTAGCTGAGTTGTCTTCTTTAGATTTCGACCGACCGAAGCGCGCACTGGTGGTTTATTTGGAACGCTGGACTGCTCGAAGCACGGGATTTAATAAGAATGACGCCTGTCGGTTACCGTCTTTTTAGCTTTCCGAAAAAAGGGCGGTAATACTCACACACACACATGTACATTATTATAAATCAGGAAATCCAGTTGTGCCAATCGAAGTAACAAGGCGCGTAAACACAGCTCTTGGCTATTGGAGAAGGATGAAGGGCGAGCCTCCTGCGTCCCGAAAGGAAAACTACACTCCAGGACAGCGTGGTGGGTTAAATTCAACATCTTTCATGATTATAAGATATAAGAATATAGTCAACCAGTGGTATAACGAGGCCGATAGGCCGCCCTAAATCCTGCTGGACTGATGAAATCCTGTTGAAATACGTGGCAGCGAATAATAATGGACAGAAAAGAAAAGACACTTGAAGAGGATTTTACTTTTAAAATCAGCAATATTATCTTTGTGGTTAAGATTCATATTTTTATTTATTATCTTTGTTTTATTAACCACTAAAATGAGTTTAAATACATCTACCGGTTTTGAAAAATACCATTTTCTTCTTCAGGATGTCATAACTAACTAAAACATATATTGTTTCTTTGACAGAATCTAGAAGAGGATTTCATCCAGCAGAGGTTTTAATAATTATGATATACAAAAATAAATAAATAAAATACAAATCAAATGAATCAACTAGAAGAACTAAAATATTTTTTCGATAAATAGATTTTTTTCTGTGTATCTTTCTAGTTGATTCATTTAATATGTATTAAAAATACCACAGATATCATTTGAAGGTATTATATACTTAATGATCGGAAGCTGACGTTAAATTTTTTGGTGAACACACTGGGTGATTGTATTTTCTGTTTGAGATGTGTTTTTCATTTTTCATAGCATTTGGTAAAATAAATTATATACAGCGAAACATCTATCTATTGTTTTTGAAGGGACCTATTGAAATAAACTATGAATGCGGGAATATAGAAAAAGTTTCTCTCTATCTCTCTCTCTTTCTCTACCAAGCATTCAACTGTTTCCACCACAGTACATGAACTGTGGTTCCCTCAAATATCAATTGGAACCCGAATTCGAAATTCGATAAAGAAAGAACTAGATATAACTTACATATCACTCGTTCAAATAATGCAATTATTATATATATATATAGCTGGCCTCGGCTTTAAGCGTAAACATAAAATACTTATATAATTAATATCACAAAATTTCGCAATCGCACATGTTTACTGATGATTGACAACAGCATATGTAATCAACCATTTAAATTTTCAAAATATTTTCAATTTTGTTGCATTGCTATATTTCAAACGGCATAACTTTATGACAAACTATATATGTAAAGGAGCATGTGTTGGTTTGTTTGTTTTTTATACAAATCTATAGTATTATTCCGAGCTTGATGAAATTTTGCACATTTTATCTTCAAAACAAGAGCAAGGTCACATCTTGAAATTTCTAAAAACCACCCCCGTCCCCATTTCCCACCCTTAAAGCAGAATTTAGATTCTTCTTGGTAAAAAATTTCACACTGGACGTTCAAAATAAGAGGAAAATTACTGTAATTTCTAAAAAAGTACCGCCATCCCCCTAAATGAAGTCTCTTCACTCTGCGTAAAGTCCGGCAACGCCGGGTACTTCAACTATTAACTAGATATATTGTTCTTATTATTTGTCATACTCAATCAGCATCTTATTATCCTCTTAATTGTGGTATAAAAACTGCACATGCATTTTTTATGATAGTATAAGTATACTCTTATTATTACGGAGAACACATTCTTATTGTGAAGTTGTAATTATTCAGAACATTGGTCTGTGATATTTTAAATACTAATTAAATGTATTAATTAGAAAGATATACATATAAAATCAATTTTATCGAAAAATATTGTTGTTACACTACCGGTATTCGAACCTGGATCTCTTTCTAAACCGAGGAAGATGCATTATCCAACTATGCTACAGCGACATTATTTTTGACGACCGGGGACAATTCAAACATTTTCCAATCTTGATTTTATTTCTCCATTACTATTTTTGTTTTTTTTTGTGTGAAACTATTTATTGATTGTTTAACCATTTAAGCTTCTATTGATATGCATTATCCAACTGGTATCTACTATCGGTTTACTCAAAGCAGTGGCGTGCAGCGCATACAAGCACAAAAGCTGTGCATAAGTAAAAATTCTGGGAAACAAATATAAATTAAAAAATTAACGAAAACATTATTTTGCTATTAGTGCCATCTGTGTACCAGTAGAGACTTTGATTGCTTAGTTCTAAAAACTCACCGCAACTCAACGCTGTACTCATGGCGATCTTTTTTTATTCGATGCATCGTGCTATTTACATTACTCAGTTCTATCTTTAAACTAGTGAATTACTCAAGTCATATAAATGGTTATTTACTGAATTGAAAATTCCTTTCGGTTGATCCGTTTTGTATGAAGTCGTTACCTATGCGTTTATTAACAGAATAACATTAGAAAGGGTTACAACTGCGTGCAAATCATTGTAGTGTCTACTTCCTCTTTTACTAATTCACGAATTTTACTATCTTACTGTTTTTAACCTGTTGATTTCATGATTGTTCTTTAAATTTGGTGCATGGATTGGTTTTTAATTTGAGAAAAACAAAAAGCAATTGGCATAACTATTTCCTACGTTAACCTTTAATAAAAATAATTATTTCCTATAGTTATTACGTGAAGGATTTTCAAACAATAAATTAATCATGTTCAGTCATATAAAGTGTTTTTAAAAACGTTTATACATTTTTTATGTGGGTAAGAAAGTATTATTTTACGTTAACTGTGTGCTGTAGCATAGACGGTTAATGCACTTTCCCCGGATCGTAAAGAGATCCAGGTTCGAACCCCGGTAGCAACAACAATATTTTCCGTTAAAATTGATTTTATATGTACATCTTTATAATTAATACATTTAATTAGTATTTAAAATATCACAGACCGTCTGTTCCGAATAATTACAACTTCACAATAAGAATGTGTTCTCCTTAATAATACTTTTTATTCCTCTTGGATTTTTTTTTCTTAACTTAGATATAGGCATCCAAATCGACTAATCTGATAATGAGCAAAAATTGTTAAAGCATACGGCACGGATTATATAAATCGATTCCGATCGACCAGATTATAATAAATTATGCCGATTTATTGGTAGTTTATCGTTCTTGACATTCTTCTTCTTCTTCTTTCAAACGGGCAATCCACCCTTCAAGACTGATTTGTGCCATTAAACAAGTTTAAGTTTAAGTTTTCATAGAAAACAGTACAACAATATTATAAAATAGGGAATACTGCGTTACAAATTAATACCATTGACATTCAAGAAATTTGCTATTATATACCAATTAAAATTACCATTGACAAGATTATTGTAAAAAAAACCTGTGATCCGCAATGGACAGGCAAAAAGACATGGTCAAGGGTTTCCTCCTCGGCACCACACTCACACATTGGGGAGTCTATTATGTTCATTCTGAACAAATGTGAGGCCACCTGGCAATGCCCAATTCTCATTCTAGAGATATTTGCTACTGTTCTTTTAGAGACTCTTTTTGACATTAACTAATTATTATATCACCAATATTTCATTACCTCTGATACCTGGAAATAATGCCGTCTTATCAATGTAGTTATCACCATTTATATTTTAGCTTCGGGTATAAAAAGGAAGCAGAAGATAACTGCATCAGAATTCACCCAGCCGTCGACAATTCATCAATCAAAATGAAGTTCTTTGTAAGTATACGAATTATGTTAAATACTAAATTATATTTTATTGAATGCACAATTTAAATTCTAATATATTTATAAATTTAACAACAATTCTTTAACTATATATTTTTTTATTATCTTTGTTTTATCAACCACTTAATTGAGTTTAAATACATCTACCGGTTTCGAAAAACACCATTTTCTTCTTCAGGATGTCATAACTAACTAAAACATATATTATTGTGTCTTTAACAGAATCTATTTTTAAATAAAACAAAGATAATAAATAAAAATATGAGTTTTAACCACAAAGTTAATATTGCTGATTTTAAAAGTATAATTCTTTAACTTTTCTGAAAAATGTTACTCGTACTAATTATTATTTGGATTCAATTATGTTATTTAAAAAAATCTTTTAATCAAAAAAAATCTGATTCTAAACTGGAAGTTTTTTTCTGTATATCTTTCTAATTTATTAATTTTATTTGTATCAGATTTGTACAGATTTTTAAATTTAATTATTTCATATGTATGGGGGGAGGGTCCTATGTCATGCTATAAAATCACGTGCTTTTTATTTTATAAAATTTTTTAATATATACAAATCATTATTTGTAAGTGTTTAGTGATTATATTATAAATTATAATAACTTTTTACTTAAATAAATCAAGTTCGAATGATATATCTAAGACTATAATATTTTAATATTGATATTTTAATTGTGCTATTGTTTAAAATATTTCGATGTAAAAAAATACGCCTCTGTAACCAGGAGCTTTCTGAAACGTTTTTAAAATATAATATTAGTATTTTTTTATTATACTTTAGAATTGTGTATCTTTCTATTTTATTGTTTTAAGATGATATAATTATCGTATTTTATAACCATTCTAAATAACATCTACCTGACAGACACAGCAGATCTGTCATTGTCATGTTGTATATAATATTTGCACATCTTGTCTCCTGGTTACATTTGGTTGTACAGGTGAACATTATGTTCCCGGCCGATGTAGTTTTTAAATAATTAAGAAACGAAATACCATTTTTTACTTTGGTTTTTATTTATTGATTATTTGTTTTATTGCAATTATGTGTGAAATATGATATTGGCCAAATAGACGCCTCTAGCAGCAGCACAAAAGCGTGCTCCTTTAACCATATTTTTCATAACATTCTCGCACACAGTTTAATTTCAAATATTGTCCTGTAGCATCAGAATTGTTGTTGGCTTATTAGCGTAGATCTTTCCTTTCAAGTACTCTCACAAAAAATAGTCAGGAGCCGTCAAATCGGGCGATCGAGGAGGCCAGTCGATATCACCACTTTTTGACATTATACGGTCGGAAAAAATTTCAAGCTTGAAGTGGCACCGTCCTGTTGACACTACACGTGTTGCAGGCCCAATCGACCCAATTCGTCTACCAAGAAGTTTTCCAACATGTGACGATAGCGATTACCATTAATGGTTACAGCATTGCCATTATTATTTATATAATATGTTTTTATAACTTTAAGATGTTTTTGAGATTTTATATACTCTATATAAAATTGTAATCGACAACTCTTTATGACTACTAAATACGAATTAACAAATAACTGCCAATATAAGATGGCGGCCAAGCAAAATCGGCCTGGAACATAATATTCACCCTGTATATCTTCACTGTGCACACAACCCTTGGTGGATCATTTGTGATATAAATATTATTTGTTATTAGAGATCCAAAGTATTCATTATTTGTTTTATATTTTCAGGGAATTTTCTTGTTCGTGTTCATCAGCATGATTGTGGCGCAGGTAATCTCCTACACCAGCCACACAGACGGAGGTCACGCAGGTCAGAAAACAGATTATATTATATTGAATTACAATATTAAATAACCAATTATGGATGGGTACATAATGTTAATAATTGCCCTGCGCAATCCTAGCACTATTACATAACACTTAGTTTCGTGTGAAAATATGTAAAGTTATTTATTTTATTTAAAATGGATATAAAACTTAAACTCATGCTTTGAATGTATTTAAATAAAGTTTACTTTTTTTTAAATGAAAACATATTTTTATTATAAAGCTGCAATTTTAGAGTAAGGTTATGTGATACTTTTAACACAAATTTAATTAATCAACTAAAAAGATATTTAGAAAAAATCTATCAAAAGTATGTTTTATATCCCGAAACTTACCATTTTATCGTGTCAAACATTTGACTTTTCGACAAATTTGGAACTTATATTTTGTAGACTTTATAAATGATACTTCTATTATTCCACTCATATTTATGATAAACACATATGTATGTATGCTAATGATGTCCTCTAACCGTAGGCTCCATTTAGACCTTAAAATGAGGATATCCGAAATTCAATGATTTAGAAGTAATTCGAACTGTTTTTACAAAAGTGAGCGCTTTGCATAATTGAAAGTGAATGGGTAGGACTGAGTAGAAATAAAGGTTGATGAGGTTGGAATTAGGTTAAAGTCAGAAGGAAAGTATGTAATTTTGGCTTAATCGGTAAAAATCGTACTAAAAATTAAAAAAAATATTATTAAGGAGAACACATTCTTATTGTGGAGTTGTAATTACACAGAATGATTGATATTTTAAATACAAATTAAATGTATTAATTAGATCCAGGTTCGAATTCCGGTAGCAACAACAATATTTTTTGTTAAAATTGATTTTACATGTATATCTTTCTAATTAATACATTTAATTTGTATTTACAAATATTTATGAATAGTAAATTTGATTTAATAATAACTATGAAAAAAGAGCTTTTTCAAATGGAATTATACAATTTTTCGTATTAATATGTATATTATTCATTATAGGTAACGAGCATGGTGGCGGTGAGCACGGTCATGGAGTACATGGAACCGAACACGGTGCGCACGGAACAGGACACGGTGTTC
Organism: Eubasilissa splendida; assembly: GCA_031772225.1. Classification (NCBI taxonomy): domain Eukaryota; kingdom Metazoa; phylum Arthropoda; class Insecta; order Trichoptera; family Phryganeidae; genus Eubasilissa; species Eubasilissa splendida. The sequence goes on from CM062856.1 coordinate 21,563,160, forward strand.
ACGGATCCGACCATGGTGTTCACGGATCCGACCATGGTGCTCACGGATCCGACCATGGTGCTCACGGATCCGACCATGGTGTTCACGGAACCGAACATGGCCACGGAAGCAATCACGGCAGCCACGGAAGCGAACATGGTGGTCACGGAAGCGACCATGGTGCTCATGGATTCCATGGTGCACATCATTAAGCCACAACTCTAAACATTATAGATCCATAGTTACTGAACTTACTTAAATTGATTGCAAAATACATTTGATTTAGTTAGCCTTATTATTTTTAATTTTATATTTCATCTCCGCGGTGTATGCAAACTAACGCCCACAACTCCGAGTCTTCAAATACTATTTTTAAATATGAATATTCACCAGATTTTTTTTATATATTCATCCGAAAATATTGTCAAAATTTAAACCATTTATCTTTTTATTACATTTATTCCTGAATAAAATTACATGTTTCAAAGAAAGTAATAATTTATTTTGACCGGGCTTATCATTGATTCTTCCTGTTTATTTGTAAATAAAAAATCCTACCGTAAACTGCGCAATATGTAATTTGTGTTATATTATTTATGTTCACTTAATAAATAAATAAATGTATGTTATTATTGTGTTAGAAAACCACCGTATTTTTATTATTATTTCAGAAATCCTATTCACAATCAATCCGTTTTACATATACAATATAGTTAATAATATCATTCGTGTGTATACATATATATACATATGTATCGAATACACTACAAACGTATTAATTTCCTGTAAGAAAAAACACTAACTAATAAAATCGCATATCTTCTACGAATATACTTATAAATTATTTGAAAAACGCCATAAAATATATTTAATGCGAATTAAATGTATTAATTAAAAAGATATACAAGTAAATTTAATTTATTGAAAATATTTTTTTGTTGCTACCGGAATTCGAACCTAGATCCTTTCCTATCCGGAACATACATACATCAACAGTTGACGAGAAATTTTCTCACATATATGCTGCTGTTCTTTCAAATACATATATTATTCCAAATTTAAAAGCTATCGCCTTTTATTGCGAAAATCTCAAATAGTTTTGAATATTTTAGTAGGTTCGTATCTCGGTAGCAACAACAATATTTTTCGATAAAATTGATTTTATATGCACATCTTTCAAATTAATACATTTAATTTGTATTTAAAATATCACAGACATATGTTCTAAATAATTACATCTTCAGAATGAGAGTGTGTTCTCTTTAATCAATAAAATATCATGTAAAAATAAAATGTCAATAAAATGTGATTGTTGACGTTCATCCAATACCAATTTCAAGAAGAACCATTTAATAAGAAAAAAATTCAACATCTACAGCTTCATAAACTATATTATTTAAGAAAACAATCAAGTATAGTCGACATTCATCCACGATATAAACCATTCCATTCGGATTTGTATAAAGCAGGCTAATAATAATAATAATCGCCGCCAGGGCCAGAAATATAATATGTTGCCAAGTGTCACGTGCTTAGCGGGAATGACATGTTATGTTATTATTTAAATAATTTTAATAATATGTCTGACCGGACATTTTTTACGTTAATTAATTTTAAGTTACACCGTGGTAACGAATTATATTTTCAACGACTTGCTTATTGGTCCTATGGTTAAGACACTCGCTTAGTGATCCAGTGGTCCGGGGTTTGAGCCTCATTCTAGAAGATCAGCAAGTTTTTTTTTTATTTATTTAAAAAAAAATTTATAACATGAATTAAGTATTTTACATCATTAAAATTACATGGTTTTTCTTCGCTTACCTCTCCAAAAAAGAGACTAGCTCTTGTGCTTGGAGAGGGAGTTATACAATAACAACTTTATATGAGAGTTATAACATTTGTGGTCTATAATTACTTATTGTCTACTTGTGTGCTTCTGAAGTGTTCCCTTAATCTCTTTCTAAACCCCTTTATATCTTTTATCTGTGTAGGGAGGCTATTGAAAATTTTTATTCCTAAGTATGTAAAATTTTGCTGATAGTGTTTGGTGTTACATTTAGGGATTTTAAAGTTATTTTTAAACCTTAATGATGTGCTTGTTTCAAATTTTACAGTGTTATTTTTTTAATTAATTAATTAATCGAGATTTTTTTGTAAATGTTTTCTATTTTGGGAACTGAGAATTTTGTGTTGAAAAAGTTGATACGTTTGTTTAGCTTACTTTGAAAATAGTAAGAATATTCATATAACACGTACTCCATATACCTATCTCTATTTTTATTTTAAATCTTTGAAAACTATGTTTTATGGAAACATCGGGTACGACTGTACAGCATTTGTCGCGAAGTGGCCACAAATCAGCAAAACGAAACCAATTGCTTCCTCTGTCAGTGTATTAGATTTTTGTTCGCAAAAAATTGCGAACCATATTGCAAATCATGCATTTCGTAGGTCATGTCTGACGCTTGGAAATGCACCGCTGATTTTTAATAACAACGCCACTGTTTTTATTACATTTCAGCCTGACTTTGCTCCATCTGGGATATAAAATGAATCCATCAGTGATTACTGAATCAGAATCAGTCCAACTGTCGAAGATAATCAACTAACCGCTATCAAAATGAAGTTCTTTGTAAGTAATTATTATTTATTATCAGCAACAGTCTTCTTAAAAATGCATTTTTGGTACCGAGACAACGGCAATGAATATTTTAAGACTACTTCTCTTGTGACTAAATTATTTTTTAGTCATCTATTGGTAAATATGTTAAAAAAAAAAAATTAGCAAAATCGAAAAAATAATATTTTTACTATTAGATCATATACGCATTATTCATTGATCGTATGACGCGGTGTCTCGAAAACCAATAAATTTTTTTTTTCAATTAACCAGACTAAAAAAAAAACAAAATCAATTCCCGATCTTTTTTCACATTACAACTAATTATTCTATTAGATTAAAATTATAACATTTTATTTATTATTAGTTATTAAATATTAAACTATTTAAATTATACCATTTTCATGGCACAATATAGAATACTTCTTCATACTTGTTGCATTTTTCAATCTCTCAAATTAAAATATACTATTATAAATAATTAAAATATATATTGAATAAATAACCAGATGCATTTTTTTTTATTAACGTTATGTGGTATAAATATAAAAATCAAATAAATGTATGAAGATTGCATATCCACCTAACACTTCAAAATATAATGCCGTAAATTCTTCTAATAACATTTTCAACGATAAATTGCTTCCCTTTAAAATTAAATTACGCCATCTTTTCATAAAAAAACATAAAAATCAACATAAATTGCATCCCATTTTCTTCCCCTCTTTACTCTTTCCACTTTGTATGTTCAGTTTAAAAACACTATTTTGTTTCTTTATTCAGTTATTTTTTTTAAGATGTACTATTTTTCAGTTTATTGTGTGTAGGTTTATTGTAATCTAAAAGTCTTTTTGTTTATCAGTTTGTTTGAGTAAACTTCACTGGTGATATTTTTATATATTATGCTATTATTATTGTTACACTGTTTATTTCTCAAAAATAATAAAATATCGACAAATATGTTCCATATCATTTAATATCTAGTATTATAGTGAGAATGTTTTTTAAAAGTTTATTTTAGTTGTAAAAAAACAACAAACATAAACATAAACAAAAAACATAAACTAAATAGAGCAGAATAGTCTACTTACTAGAATTTAATGAAGAGCTTACTTCAATTTCTCGCGGCACACTGGTTGGGAACGACTGAGTTAGATACATTGAAAACGTACACATGTATCATATATATGTTAAACTTAACTAGTTATATTAGTGAAATATATTGTATATGTTTAATATATATGTTGAACTCGTATATGCATTTATTAACTTTTTTCATAATTATGTTCTTATTATTTTTATATAAGCAAAGTAACTATACAATAGAATAAAAATACTATTAAGAGTTACGGCAACTTCTCAATAGGTTAGATATTCCGTTTACATAGTGCGTCAATCAGAAATATTATTTTATCTTTTCAGGGAATCATTTTCTTGTTCTTCGCGTTGATCATCGTCTCCCAGGCGGCTGAGGTTGGACATGCAGGTTAGACTATAGATAACTTGAAGATACACAGTAATAAAAATATTACTCTTCGTCTACTAAATAACCTACATCTTGATCCTTTACAGGTAACGAACATGGCGGCGGTGAACACGGCGGTGGACATGGTGGTGAACATGGCGGTGGACACGGTGGTGAACATGGCGGAGAACACGGTGGTCACGGCGGAGAACACGGTGGACACCATTAGGAAATACATATGATGCATAGCTATTCGACAACCAAATATTACTTTATTGTCAACTATTATATATTGACAGATAGAGGGTGATGCATTTGCTTTTTATTTTTAATACTCAATACTTTCATTACTATTTATTTTGAATATCAAAATTGTTTGAAGCATTACATTAGATCTTGAAATGTGTTTCAAATATTGTTTGTAAATGTTTATTTAAACACAAATTATATTATTTATCTTCAGATTGTGTATTTATTTTTGAAAAAAATTTATAAATATCTAGAAAGTATGATGTGCGATACACAATACACACCTACATAAAAAAGTATTCTTTTTTTAAGTACATATAATATTTAAAAGATTCCACTGGCTAAAATTAGCTTACAGCAAGTTTCTTTTACATCTATAAATATTAATAACATTAAGCATTTGCATAAATTAAATAGTATTCTAAATATATATATTTTTTTAATTATTGAAATTTTGTCGAGGTTTCTTATTTTAAGGAGCAATGTATTTAGGGTCTTTGAAATAGTTACTGTAAACGTCTTCTCACCCTAGTAATTGTTTCAGGTCAGTTCGAAATATTTGGCTAAAATTTATTTTTTTTAATTAAAAAAAATATATAAATGCGTACACTGAATATATGTCACATCAATATTTTTACTATTTTCAAACTAAACTAAACGCTTGTACTATGAAAATAAAATAATGGTGGTGTCCTGGAACGCGGCGTGAACCCCCGATCACTAAAGTAATGCATCTAAAAAATCTAATGAATTCTTGGGGCTATTCTTACCTAGATACTATATTATGTAAGTTATACAGTATTTTCAATCAAAAAAGATAAATCTATAATATATGATGGTGTTCGAAATGAAATTTTCATATGAAAAATATGCATAATTATTTATTGAAATCTTTTTTATTTTATGGATATCAGTTATGTTTATGGAGATAGAAAGACAGTGAATGTAATAACAAAGGTAGGTAGGTAGATTGTAAAAATATTGAGGTAATTGGAATAGTAATTTATATCGCAATGATGGAAATATAGCAGATAATATTAACAAAGGGATATTAAGTATTTTAGGGAGAGATAGAAATCAGATATGATATTTACAAAGACATAAAAATTTAACTCATTACTATAAATGATAACTACATTACCTACAAAACATTTGATTTATAGCAAAACTTGAAATCAGAAATAGTGAAAGCAAACTGAAAGAAGTGGATATTCTTATTGAAATCAATGCGTGGGCTCAATAGTTTATGAAGTATCTAATAATGGAATGTAAGCCCAATATGAGATTGTGATATATCTATGGGACGAGTGCGCAGACGCGCGCATGGTTGGTGCGATTGATAATGTGTGAAAGAGATAAATATGTCATACCGCGATAGGCGCGACACTAGCCTCCGAACCGTGAAACTGTAAACATTTTATATTGACTTGTAATGTATTGTATCGAAGTATCTGGAATGAATACTGTTATTATCACAAACAGGACACAATCCCGCACGCACGATGAACCATTATCATCATCAGCACGATATAATGATATCACAGAGAATAATTTTAAGTATGAAGAAGAGTTTGCTAAAACGCTTTAAATATTTGGAATTTTGAAGAACGGCAAGCATATGCATGGATATAGATAAAGAAAATCACATTTCAGGATATAAAATTCAGACACTATTGCCTTTCTGTCTAACTGTATGAAAAGTTTGGCATAATAATAAAAAGTGTTTTTTTAGAGGTTTGTTTTTCGAATTAGTAACACTTTTTCCAGCGATAGCCAATTATCCAATAGATCCATGAATACTAACTTTTTCGTTCCCCAATAGGATGGCATTAATACGAAAAAGCTGTGGTTTCAACAAGACGGCGAAACATATCACACAACGTGCGCCACAATCAATTCATTGAAGGAAACATTTGATGAGCGCTTAATTTTGCGTAATGGACCTGTGAATTGGCCTCCAAGATCATATGGATTATTTTCTGTTAGAATATGTGAATTCGCTATTCTACGTCGATAAACTAGAGACGATAGATGACTTGGAAGCCAACATTTGTCGCGTTATTGCCGATATACGGCCTCAGCTGCTCTAAAAATTGTTCCAGATCTTGCTTTATTTGAGCCAGCATATAGCCAGCCATATGCGCAAAATCATATTTAAACACTAATATCATAAAATTACCTTTTCAATAAAGCCAATACCATGGCCATTACTTCAATTTGTATGTTTTTTATTTCTTTTTAACCCCTTTATGTTTATATATAAATGATTTTATTTACTATTTTTGAGATTCTTCCTATGAAATAAATATTATTTGAAATATAAATTGATTAAAGAATTTCAAATTTCTAAAAATGGAAATAATTATTAGCATGCTTATGTATTACTAACCTTACTTGTTCTAAGGTGCGAAGGTCAAAAAACATCCGGAAAAATGGATCTGTGGAAAGCAAAAAAGCTCTATATTCATTACTTGACACAAATTGTACATAAGTTATTTTAGAATGGTACACAATAGAATTTTTTTAACGATCTTCTAAACATATAGATGCGCGATGTTGCTTCGAAATTGAAGACACTTCACATACACCCAAATGCAATAGATGTACCCAACGCGTCCAGTCGCAAGCCGGCAATAGCAGTGAACGGTTTAAGTTTATTCAAATGCCGACTTGTGTGGTTGAATTCTATAAAAATCGCACAGATAAGCAAAAGAAAGAACTTGGCGTCACTTTTCATCTATAATTATAGCGAAATTTACAGCATTTTATTAGTTACGATTATTTATAACATCTGTTATTCTGTCATCAAAAATTTACTTCATTCCTTTCAAGTATCTAAATAATCCTTAATTGATTCTGTGTTTAACTATTTATTAAATAAAATGCTAAAAACGCACGCGGCGGTGCACATTTGTGAGTTGTGAAAAGATTTGAACATTGCAAAATAGGTTTTACAATCCTTCTCCATTCCTCCTGGTCTTCTAGAGTATGCAAGATCGCGTAGAGAGACAATAATATATTTTATTAGATCTGGTCCATCTTATAGTGGTCACACACGGGGTGCGGTCTCTTTTGCAGCGCTACCGTTCTTCTCGTTATTAGTAGTATATCTTGTATATCAATTATATCTTACTATAATAAGTAGATAATTGTCAGCAAAAGTTTTACTCAGACTTTCAACAGCAATGAAGTGAACCACTAATACGCCAGTACGTAACAATAATATTATACAAATATTTCATTAGTACCTACAAGAAAAAATATAATTTAATATAAATATACTTTTAAAATTAGCAATATTAACTTTGTGGTTAAAATTCATATTTTTATTTATTATCTTTTTTATTTATTTAACCACTAAATTGAGTATAAATACATCTACCGGTTTCGAAAAATACAATTTTCTTCTTAAGGATGTCATAACTAACTAAAACATATATTATCATATATATCATATATATTAAAAAATCTATTTAAAAAAAATAGATTCTGGCAAAGAAACGATAATATATGTTTTAGTTAGTTATGACATCCTGAAGAAGAAAATTGTATTTTTCGAAACCGGTAGATGTATTTAAACTCAATTTAGTGGTTAATAAAACAAAGATAACAAATAAATAAAATAATATAAATATGATTTTTAAGACGTTTTTATTTTTTACCTTCTTTATAATATTTTATTTGGCTGTTACAAAAGTACATGTACCATAAATCTTCATCTTCAACCCACGTCCATACGTTGTTCAATAAAGGCCTCCCTTAATGATAGCCATTCCTCGCTATCCTCCGCATCCTGCTGCTTCCTGCTATATTTTTCTTCAGAAACATCTTCATTACAATAAATATTATCTTCTATCTTTTCATCCTAAGTAAACTCATACATTTAATACATTCAAAACATAAATACATTGTTGTATTTGTATTAGGAAGCGTGACATGTTTATATCTATTATATGTATAAAAAAAAAATGACCTAGACCCAGACCTTGTGTATATTTTTTGTTAGAAAATGACCTTCCCAATATCCTTTGAAGTGTATCGTCAGTGTCAAAGACACCCATTTAAAAAAATCTAATATTGTGATTGACTTCAATGTTAAAAATAAATACACTTATTTCAGATTTAGCGACAAATCAATGTGCCGCGTATTTATGAAAATTTTTAAATGGAAATCCGTAAAATATTTTTTTTGTTTGCAATTGCAATTATTTTTAAAAATTATATATAGACCATTCTAATTATGAAAATATGATAACAAAATTAAAATCATAATTGATGATGAAAAATGCATTTTTGTAGGAAACTGATATTCGGGGCTCGAATCATTTTTCTAGGATATTTTTAAAGCTGAATGCAATGCAAAATAAATTATTGAAATTCAAAATGATTGTTTTGATTAAGGTGTGACTTTCAATAATAATTCAAATTTTTGCGTTTTTACGAAAATGTTGGTTTTTGTTATTCATTTATATCAGAAGTTATACACTAGATTTGATTTTTTTTTAAATCATTACTTAGATAGAACTTCTACATTTAATAAAATTAATAAACTGAATTTCATTTGCAAATAATTAAGACAATACAAGCATTATAAGAAAGACCGCGACCATTAGATACATTTTCCGCGTGGGAAAATTCTTGCATAAAGAAAATATATTTTTTATAATCTTGAAGCTACGATTATAAAGAAAAAAAATATATTATACTTATAAGAATTTAATTATTAGCCTAATCTTGAAACCATATGTAATTCGGGTAGAATTTCTAGAATTTAAAACTGGAAAAATGAAAGCACGCCCTTAACACGTTTTATTTCAAAACAATTTATATATATTACTGTTTAAAACTCATTTTCTACAGTAAACCGTAAATAATAAATAAACAGTAAATCTGAATAATTAATAATAATAATAATATGAATATATTAAAACTATGAGATTAAAACCTTACCACGCCGGGATAGGAAAAACGCGTAGAGAGCCACACTTTTTTGTTCACAACATTAGCCTTGTTTTTGTGTTGAAAGCTTTTCCACGCCTATTCTAAAAAATTGACAAAGCTATCTGGTGAAACGATTCAATAACTATAAAATAATTAAATAATAAAACAAAACACTTTGTTTAAACCATTATTTATTGATAAATTAACATAATTCGATACCTATGGTATTTTCTTCAGGACACAATGTATACTATAATTAAAAATACAAACATAGATAAAAACAAAACCATAAAATATTAGTGGCGGGTAACTAAGTAGAAACTACTATGAAAACAAATTTAAACGGTTACTATTTACAAAAAGGATTAATATATGGCCACAAAGCAAATTTGCTAATATTGAAGATATAAAAGAATTATTCGGGCAGACAGACTGAAGGATATTTTTTAAACCTTACAAACTAACTTCATTAAAACCTACATAACCTAACCGATAGTGTCAGGTAAATTAAAACCTGGAACATGATCGCCTTAATAATCGGCGAGTTCGTATCAGAAGATGTATGAATGTGCCTGAAGCGAGAATTTCGCGTCAGGTCAGAAGAGTTTGGCGCTCTATCTCGTCTTCGCCTACCCCTGCGGGGAAACGGCGATAGGTACTGATCATTTGCACGCCTTTGACTTCATTTCATATAAAATTTCAGTCTTACTAGAGAAATTATTCGAATAATACTTTCGCGAGTGCTTTATGTATGTACATGGAAGATTAGTAAAAATATTATTACAAATACTAATTAAATGTAATAATTAAAAAGATGTACATATGAAATCAATTTTATCGAAAAATATTGTTGTTGCGCTACCAGGATTCGAACCTGGATCTCTTTCCAAACCGGGAAAGGTGCACCATCTAATCCCGGTAGCGCAACAACAATATTTTTCGATAAATTTGATTTTATATGTATATCTTTCTAATTAATACATTTAATTTGTATTTAAAATATCACAGACCGTCTGTTCTGAATAATTACAACTTCGCAATAAGAATGTGTTCTCCTAATAAAATATTATCCCATCGAGATACCATTCACCATACGATTCAAAAATTGTCGGGCGCGTATGTCGCGGGCGCATTTGTCGGGTCGCATATGTCGGGGCGCATTTGTCGGGACGCATTTGTCGGGGCGCATTTGTCGGGGCGCATTTGTCGGGGCGCATTTGTCGGGGCGCATTTGACGTATCACCCATCACTATATATAATACTTTTTTTGACTATGATCATGTTTCATCAATTCTCAAATTTTAATATTACTACTTTTCGCTATGTATTTGTATTAAGATCGGGTAACAAAATATTATAAATTACATCGTAGATGATTTTTCATTATGTGTACTTCGTTTTCATTTAATATGTAAAAAAATATTGTCAGTATTTAGAACAAATGCAATTTATATACCGGCCAGTACCGTGAAGTGCAACGATGTTTTTTTTTTGTTTCTGCGCCCGAATTTGATATAAAAAGGAATCTCCGAAGATAACTGAATCAGAATTAACTCAACTCAGTACAATCAAGTTAACAATAACATCAATTCTATATCAAAATGAAGTTCTTTGTAAGTATTATAAACCAAAATATTTATCCGATATTTTATCTTTTAAACATATATACATGTACTCTATCAAAAGCCCAATTTAATTTATAATTCATAAATTATATTTACTGGCCACTTGCCTGGCCAATTCTTTCTGAGATATTATGTTTATAAATTCTTTTTTTCTCTAAAATAAGGCAAGCCAAATTTAATTGTATATATCGCACACCTAGGTCAAAACTAGGACAAGTAAAAAAATAATTTTGAGTTATTATTGTATTCGTATATTCTGTCGTATACGCCACTAATTTATCCACAGTTCTCTAATACTGTCATTTTAGGATACATTTATGACCTAAAATGTTATTTAGTTTTATAACTTTAGTAACAAAAAATGGAGAAAAATGTTAAAAAATTTTTGTCTACTAATTGTCTAAAATTATTATTTGAATTGTTTTAGTTTTGATCTAGGTGTGCGATATGTTTAATTTTAAATAAAATTAATATTTGTTTAACAAACTTGTAAATAAATATTTTTAAAATTATGTAGATTAAAACAAATATTTTTCAATTTTCACAGCGCTAAACAATTGAGACACTAGTGAAGAATTTTTTTAAATGCTTTATTTTTTCAGGGAATCCTTTTCTTCTTCATCGCTTTGATCGCTATCTCCCAGGCAGCTGAGGTTGGACATGCAGGTTAGATTTTCAAATAACTGGAGTGTAATGAAAATAATATATCGCTGTGCTGCGGATAACTTATATCATTCGTACCCTTTACAGGTAATGAGCATTCCGGCGGTGAACATGGCGGTGCACATGGCGGAGAACATGGCGGAGAACACGGTGGTGAACATGGCGGCGAACACGGTGGTCATGGAGGAGATCACGGTGGACACCATTAGTACACAATCTTTGTCATTTCCTTTATCCGTGTATATTTAACCAGAAACAATTCGTATAATTTTCTGTGAATTGTGAGAATTATTCAATTTAAATTTTTTGTAAAGATTAGATTAGAGCTTGATTAATTTATAATCTTTCTGCTAAAACATTTTGCCTTATCAATCATTAATTATTGAGGTCACAAAGGATGTTAATAACACATAGGCACTTAAAATGAATTCTTCCTTTATTTTATAAAGCGTACTCTGAAATTTTTGTAACTAAATTTCATTACCATTATAATTCTTTACAATAACATGTTTACTTTATAAGAGTTAATTAAATTAATATATAATAAAACAAAAACTTTATTCTTTGATTGAGTGCAAAAAATAATACATTTTTCTGACAAATAAGTACATATATCAGTATGAATTAAATTATATCTTTACGATATTAAAACATTTTCATGTGAAGTTTTTAAATTTGCATCTTGACAGCTATATAAATATTGACTGTTGCCCACCAACCAACCACCAAACCAGTCAAACCACCTTCAAGATAGTGAGAGACTTTTAAAAATTATCGTATTAATAAAAATCCTTCGACATGAGGCGTTTACAAAAAAAAAATAGCCGCATTAACCTATGTAAGTAAGATGGGTGTTCAATAAGTTTCCAAAAAATTCTAATAAGTAATGTAATATTTTAATGTGTTCCAAGAACACACAATTATTGAATTTTCACCTCCAAAGGCACTGTTATTAAACAAATAATAGATATCTCAGGCGAATCTTTTTTTAAATATATTTTTAATGGAAATATATGGAATTATAGGGCTTACGACCTGTTTTCGAAAAAAAAATTAGATTCTCATTGGGATATCTATGCTGTTTCAGGGAAATGAATATCAAATTTAGTCCATAGATGGTGATAGTGTAGTTATACTTACAGTGTTTCCATATATATACAACTAACAAAAATTTTACAGATATGGAGATTGATTAATGGGTGAGAATGGTGAACGTTACATTGTGTAAAGTGATCACTTAAGCCAACCGAAGATAGGTCATAAGCCCTGTAATTATTCACTCTTTCATATATTTCCATTAAAAATGTAATAAAAAATAGCTTCGTCTCTGCGAGATATACATAACAAATCCAATCAGCCACTTGATTTTTCAACATTGAACCGTCCAAGTTCTGCACACGGTATCGCTAAATTAGCAATTATTTTCAAATAAATATTCAAATTAAGTATCTTCACGCAACGATTTTGGCTCCCATCGAGATGATAACTAACTGAAATTTATTTTTTCTTTTTAAATTCCGTCAATATCTCAATATTCCGAGTTATCATTCGTATCATTATCCGACGAACATGTTCAATTAGGAAATTAATAGCAACGATGTTAACGGTCTTCCACAACGATTGTTGTCTTCTCGCCCGCTAACAGAACGAGTCATCCATTCGTATACGGCAGTATTCTTGGCGCGTTACTCCTACATAAACTGGTGTTCATAATTTCACATCTTTCACGGAAAAAAAAAATGATTGCATATTCTTACTAGCGTTGTTGAATTCAAATTAATGTATGTATTACTATGTATGAATATAAGTTGCCACTGCGGTCAATCATATAATAAGTTTATTCTGATATAATCAAACTAGGCGTTTTGCGTAGTATTAACGAATAAAAAATTATTTATCATTTAAATTTATGATTGGCAAAAAAACGTATATATAAAAGTCAGCATAAAAGAAAATGAAGAAGTAAAACAAAATCCTCGATTATTAATACTACCTATCGTACAAGGTCAACTTCCAGAAAATTTCAGTGCACTTTCTTCTAACGTGATCAAGAGACACTGAAACTACCCACCGTCAATAGCGGATATTGTGGACATAATAATTCTAGTAGTTCTTATCAGATTTCGATCAAACCTTTCTAACATATTGATCTTATAAATATCTCGGCTAATTTTATTAGCCAGTTAGATCTGCCATCTTGTTTCAAAACGGTGGCTTTTCAAAAAAAAAGAATTCCCGCGAAGTTATTTACGAGTAATATTAGATGAAATCTACCCGATTCTGAGAAATATATTTATAGGGAAAATACGGTGCAATATATATATGAGCGATGAAGAAAAGTAGATAAGATTAAGCTTAATAAACATATCAAAACTATTTCAATTTAAATTTATGTATAAAACCTACCTTTAAAAAATATATTCAATTTTTTTTATGTATCGTCCTACAATACACCAGCCTCAACCAGTGACTTTGAAATTGATAAAATAGTAAAAAGATCAACCTACGAGTGAGTCGCGGTGTATCGCCGGTGCGTATGCCAAAAATTTCTTGCGGGCAAGATTAGATTTGTGATGGCCGTCGTTGCTGTTACCCGCGCATGTGCGCATGGCGCCCCTCAATTCAAAATATTATTTTTCACTTGCATCATGAATTTCCGATCAAAATAACAAGTCAAAAAATTTTATGAATTTAAAATAAATAACGTTAATAAAAATACAGAAAACCTGTTTGTAACATTTACTGTGCGTACAATTCATCGAAGTGGATAAATAGATAAAACCAAGCTAAATTGACACAATTTTACTGACTATGTATTGTAATCTTGTATCTTATTATATTGTGTATATAATATCGACCAGACCAACGCTTTTTTTATTGTTTTTGCGACTAAATTACCTTCCCAAGATCCTTCAAAGTTTACGATTAGTGTAGACACCCAAGTATGCACGTTACAAATAAATACATTTATATCGAATTTCAAGATCTTACTAAAAACATTGATAAGAACATGAAAAAAATGTGATAAAATCCACGGAAATATTTTTAAATATACTTCTAGAAACCGGTAGAAACATCAAGAAATCGAAAAATTCTTCTTCTTCTTTTAAATAGACAATCCACCCTTCAAAAGTGATCTGTGCAATACTTTTGATATGTTTATTAAGCTTAATCTTAATCAAATTCAAACTTTATTTTATAGAAAAAAGTACAATAATATTATAGAATAGGAAATATTATATTACAAGTTAATACCATTGTCATTCGAAAAATTCGCTATTATATAGATTAAATGTGGCGAGTTAAGGGAAAGAAGATGACACAAGTTAACCGGGAGTTGAAAATTACCATTGACGAGATTACTGTAAAAAATACCTGTAATCCGCAATGGACAGGCAAAAAAGATACGGTCAAGGGTTTTCTCCTCGGCACCACACTCACACATTGAGGAATATACCAAGTTCAATCTGAATAAATGTGAGGCTACCTGGCAATGCCCAATTCTCATTCTAGAGATATTTGATTTTGTTCTTTTGGAGAACCAGGCGGTGCTGGGAATAGATTTTTGAATTATTTTAAGCCAATTACCCTTATGATTATTTGGATTCATCCATTGTACAATCCAGATAGAATTACGTTTATTTATCTAACATACGTTTTTTTACCATATTAAGTCTGTCATACATCGGTATGTGGAATTTATGAGGGAAAACTCCGAAAAGAGTGGCCTCCTTGGCCAGTTTATCAGCACATTAATTTCCCTGAATTCCCTTATGTGCAGGAATCCAAACGAATAATTAAATAGACATCTTCTGATGCAACAGATTATCTCATTGTCTAGCCAAACTTTCATATTAGCAGAGAGGGATTCAAAAGCTGCTTGCGAGTCGGAGAATATAACAGCCTTATCGACGTTCCGGAGTACGCAGATGTCCAAGGCATCTTTAATTACCCAACATTCTGCTGATAAAACCGATGAATCCCGAAAAAAAAAAATTTAAATAGAGCGAGGGTGAAATAGAATTAAATTACATTCATATTTACTGGTAGTAGTAGTAGCTTACTATTTAGGTACTGAAGCAGAATAATATATCACTGTATTATTTAATTTTTTATAACATTACATCAAACTTTCTCTCAAACACCATCACTTTTGCATTGATATCATTCATCAGAAATTCACTATCCGTTAACACATCGGATATTCTGGTCAGCAGGCACTACAGATTAGTTTCACTATTTGTTACTAGCGCTGCATCATCTGCAAGTAGTAGACAGGGTGTCATCAAAACACTCCTACTTCTAATTCCTTCAGTACTTTCATACAATTGTCAATATACAAGCTGAAGAGTCATGGTGACATGCGGCCCTATTTGATTCATCAAACAATCAAACGAAAGAAACATGACTTAAATCACTTACATAATAATAGGCACATATAAATGATAAAGTATATAAAAAAATATAAATTAAGGCACAAAACGACATAGCCTATAAAAGAGGTCTAATCATGGCGCTAACAAAATCTTTTCATTTCATTTTTTTTGGGAAACTCGGTAAAGGTAAAAGAACGTAAGATAAATGTGAAAGTACGAGAATTTCAAAATTTTCTAACGCAGCTTTCGATACAAATTTTAACGGGGGTACCCGCTAAATAAATATCTCAAAATATAAACATATCAATGCATAAACTTTGTTCAGTTTGAATCTGTCTGAAATGTTTCAGGCAAATGGAATTTTTTGTTCGTCTGATTCAAGGCAGTAGTGTATCACATTTCTTGTTTTTATATTTAGTTTCAGTCCCCGACACGGATATAAAAAGAAACCTCCAAAGGTATCTGAATCAGAAGCAATCCATCTATCGACTGTCAACGATACGTCAATCATTTAACAAAATGAAGTTCTTTGTAAGTAATTTATTCAATACAAAACTATATAAAATATTTAAAACAAGTCATTTTTAGAATGGTTTTCAAATATTGGCAGAATGCCAAAATATAAAAATACCGGTACGATTTGACAGTGCATTAAAATAAATACTTATTTGTGCATTACAATAATAATAAAAAAATATTAAATAAATATATATTTTAAATATGAATTAAATATATTAATTAGAAAGATATACATATAAAATCAATTTTATCGAAAAATATTGTTGTTGCGCCATCGGAATTCGAACCTGGATCTCTTTCCTAACCGGGGAAGGTGCATTATCCAACTATGCTACAGCGACAATATTTTTAGCGACAATTTTCGAACCTATGTGTTACATTTTTGATATTAATACATTTAATCGTTTCATTATTTGAAAAAGCCATCTACCTTATTTTTACAGAATCTCAAATATCTTTGAGTAATTCTGACTAAGATATCACAGACCTATGTTCTGAATAATTACAACTTCACAATAAGAATGTGTTCTAAAAATATATCTTTGTTCAATAAAAAATACCTAACCTAAGCTAATCATGCCAAATTATTATTATTTAATTACACAAATAATTTGATGTATAGATCAAAGTATTTATTTTAATGTATGTATTAATAGTTCCCTCAAAATATCATTGGAGAACTTTGTTAATTTGCTTATTCATTTTAGGCAATCATTTTCTTTTTCATCGCCTTGATCGCCATCTCCCAGGCAGCCGAGGGCGGTCACGCAGGTTAGATTGTAAACTACTAGAGTGCATGTAACATATAAATAATATATCTATACGCTACGGTTAACATATATAATCTGTATACTTTACAGGTAACTCGCATGCTGGCGGTGAACACGGAGGTGAACATGGCGGTGTGCATGGCGGAGAACACGGTGGTGAGCATGGCGGAGAACACGCCGGTCACGGGGGAGATCACGGTGGACACCATTAGAACACAATGCTTATCCTTCTAGTACCTACTTCAACCCTCGATCATATTATATTTATCTAACATTAAACTTGATGTTACAATAATCTATACCTAATAATATTATTTTTATTATTTTCCTTGATTGTGGAATAAATATCCATTACGAGTTCAAAAATGTCCTTCATTAGTGTGTCTATAAATTATGATAATATTTTTAATTATATATTTTCCTTTATTGTACCTAGTGGTATGTGTGGTTTATGAACTTTATTATAAATATATTTTGTAAATATATACAAGAATTATGAGAGAAATAAATAAATCAGTTTAAATTTATTATTAAATCGCGATTTTTAATTTTTTAATTTTTATTTAATGTTGTAATCTGCAGCTCGAAATAGTTGGACTCAGAATATTGCTGCTTGATAATTAAAACAACTATATATATATATATATTATAACTAGGCTCCATTATACTAGGTACCATAATCCTAATTGACAAAATCGTACATTTTAAGATGTCAATTGTCTGTGTACATTGTATTTGTATATATATAGAAAACTAGTATCTCTTCTAGGTTAGATCGCATTTTATATTAGATGTATAATATAAAATAATTCATATATTTCTAAAATATAATAATAAATGTTTCAAATTTTGAATAATCTATTATGAAACACTGTTTCACCGACAAGAAAAAAATTTTGTTTCAAAAATAATTAGAATTCGTGATTTTATTAAATATTTTTTCTAATTATAATTATACATTCTTATATATATTATATATTGAAAACTAATATTGCAAATCCCTAAAATCTAAAAACAGATGTCCCCCCCAATAGCGCATTATTATCGATAATAATTTTGTTAGTTCTGATTTCCGATAATACTAAAAATGTGTTGATTTCTTTTACTTTTATAATTCAATTAGAAATTATTTTTTTTCCTTTATCCTAATGTATTGAATAAATAATAGTCGCGAGTGAAGATTTTATAGTTTTAACATTCACATGATATCGGGGTGTTGTATTATTGTATTTAATTAGGGCGACCAACTATTTTTGGCACAAAATGAGAGAACGAATGAAAGAAAAATTTGTATTATGAATTTTTTTTAATAATTTGGTAATACAGTCCATACAGTATTTTGGGAGTACAGGTTTTAAAAACAGTACGGTTCACGAAAAAGGAGTATAAAACTCCCTAAAGGAGTACATTTTGTCAGCTTAATTAAATGCGTTTTTTTATTGGAAAAATAATATAAAATGTGTTTAAACACTAAAACCGTTAATACTTTAGTGTAATATATAGCAATGAGTAAAACGACTCAATTTTACACAATGTTACTGAACTTTGAATCAGCTAATTAAACAAAATGATCAAGTTGCATCGCAATATTTCCAGGTACGGCTGGGCGCTTGGACAAATGATGCCTAACACCAAACAGCATTCCTCGTGAGTTTGTGTGAGAACACGCCTAGCCACTCCGACGACAAATTTTTCCATTTATTCATTTTATAAATATATATCTAATTCTTGATTTTCATTATAACAAATTGACATGTTGTCGTCGGGAAACGGGGGTAAAATGTGACATAATTTGTAAAAAAAATTATATTTCATTCTGAACATAAGATGAAATCTTCATCATTTTCATCTAATCGTTTTACCTATCGTAATCCCACCAGCCAATTTTCCTCTGGAGTTACCAAATGACATCTCGATAGTCATTCCTTTAACGTTTTCAGGTCGTGTCCAAGCCGTCTTAATTTAGATTTTTCTATTCGTAGAAGTAGTGGCTCCATTCCGATTGTCTCCCTTTTATATCACTCGGTCCAATAATGATACTCTTACTATTCCCCAAAAACAACTCAAGGATCAAGGATCCTTTTTTGCTAAGGAAGCGGTGCAAGACGATCAATTCTTTTATTATTATATTATCAAATACATTTATTTCAAATCCATAACAAAATAGGACTAGCCGTTCTTTTAGTCTAATAATGCTTAAAAACGCCCATGTTACAGTGGTTAGTGATAAAAAAATCCGCACCTTCCCCGAAAAACTGCGGAAAACCCTTACTAACACATTGACAACCCACCGCGGCATTTATATCGTTATGTATGTGCATGATTCAATTAATAAACAATAATATACGTACAAAAAACCAAAAAAAGACTGAAGAAATTCAATGCAGTTATTAGCAATTTTCGCAAAATTTAAAAATTAGACTCTCCAGCGTCCCTTAAGTATTGCCTTTATTCATAAAAATCATATAACATAAATCCATAGTTTTACATATAGATAGAAAATTAAAGTATAGTAGTTCAAGGCAGACACTCAGGGATCCATTCATCAAAAACACTCCCAAAAGAGGGACAGTGGATGAGACACAAAATGGATTGAGTCACTTGAATATGTTATTTAATTAAAGTATTTTTATTAGCTTTAATGAGTGGAACGATAAGAAAAGCAGCCCTAGCTTCTAAACCAGTCCTGGTGGAGGGTGGATCATACGTACATCAATTTAATATTATTAATAATTATTATTAGAATTAATAAAAACATTTCTTGACCGTGCATCCTACTATCCCAACCTCCTCTCATTTATCGTCGAATTAGTTTTAATGATCATATAATGTTGCGATACAAATTTTATGTAATAAATCTCCAAATGAATATTTGTGAATTTAGAATAATATAAAATAGAAGGTGTGTTCCCTTATAACAACGATTTTTTCGGGTTTCTCTTGAAAATTGCCAAAAAACAAATGGTGTTCGTATTTCATATACAGAGCAGGTTTCTCCCAATTCTGCTATTAAACGCTGGATTATCCGCTTAGCGGGTGCCAAATGGCGACCGAAAATTGCACGCTATTCCCGTTATTTTCATAACACACTTGAATGGACAAGGGTGTGGGAAAATGCAGAATGTAAAAGTGGAAGGAATTTGGGAGAACGATAGGAATATGGAACAGGAGGGCTGAAGTATCAACCAGAACCAGAAAAAAATCTTCTAGCTCTAGGAAACGTACTCCGTTGTCATAAACATACACTTCGGTGATAGCGTAAAGTGTCAAACAAGCACCGTGCACAATAGCAAGCTGTACAGGTTTAGGCACGAACGGTAGCGAGAAACCGAACACACACAGTACACTATCCGTCAATTTATCATTCCCATACGGCAGGAAGATAATTCAGACTATTTTCACAGCCTACCGTACCACTGGTAAACGATAACTGTCAGTTCAAAGTTTGAACTTCAACTGGTCCAAACCATAGACAACAAAACTACAGAAAAAGGTCGTGTTCTGGGTATAAGGAGAGGGGGTAGTGGATTATATCTACGCGTTCACCTGCGCGCGAGACGGCTTTCGACGATTCTTAGATTATAATAATCGAACAATACTTTGACAATAAATAATTGTTACTGAACCCTGTAGCGCTCCATTTTATAATAGCATACTGCCCGTACGATAGCTGTCAAATATATCCTTCCGAAAGCACCTCTAAACACCCATTAAAAGAAATTGATGATTTGATCAGTGGCGTAACTAGGCCAATGCAGTGCGTTAAGGCCCACGTTAGGGGGCCAAAAAGTTAGCACCCTACAATCCATTTGGCATTTATATTTTTTCGAGTATCGAAACCTTTCCCTGCGTTAATGTAGTTATCCATAGCAAGAAATGGAATTATGAAATAACTGTGGCCCTACTAATGTTTCGAGTTAGGGATCAGACCATCGTCTTGAAGTGAAAATCGCCTAACACTACGTATATTTTAAATTACATGTATATTTATGCCGTATGTTTTACGTTTTTTTATTGCCGTTTGTTTTTTTCATGAAAGTGCGTATGAGACAAGAGACTTATTTTGTTTTTACAATTTAATGAATAAACCAAGCAATACTGATATTCGTAGGTATATCTTATATACTTCCAAACTTATTTTAGGGGCTCTTTTTTCTATTCTGCATTGGGGCCCAATTATTATAGTTACGCCACTGGGTTTGATTACTATTTACTTTTAAATTAGTTTTTAGAGTCAACGAAATGGGTGCAGATTACGTAGTTTATTTTAAATATGAATAAAATCATATTTTTATTGTGATGTTGTAATTTTAGCACATGGTTCTTTGATATTTAAATAAATTAGATAAAACAATGAAGGATTTACATATAAAGTCTTGCTATCAAATTAAATTATTAATATGGTGCAATGTTAATGCATTCCATCAGCAAGAGGAAGTTTCGGGTTCGAGTCCAGGTGGTAACTTAATATTTTTTTCTATAGATACATTTTTTTCAGTATATCTTTCTAGTTTATTTATTAACTGTGTTAATTTACTTTAAAACAATAATTTTAATAATATAAGTTCTATCGCTATGTTGTGGAATATTTATATGTACATTTAAAAATTAACTCAAATCAATGTAAGTTATTTTCTATCAATCGATGAATGTTGTGCCATCCTTGAAATAGCGACAAACAAATTTAATGTATTCGCGGTATTGAAGAAAATCCTGTACCAATTAGCTGAGAATTTATGAATATTGCCTGTGCCTATCGTCAGGTATAAAAACATCCCACAGGGCTATTTTTAAACAGTCCTCTTCTTTGTAACAGCGAAAAATCATCTCACAATGGCCAAGTTTTTGGTAAAAAACAGTTTTTTTTTTTTATTAAACTTCTAAACCTGTTCGACTATATATATATGATATATTGAGTGTTCATTAAATCAATCGGACGTGAATTATTATTGTGTATATGTTACATTTTAATTCTGTCACAAAATGAAATCAACACGAGTGTACACGGTTAAAAATCTATAATCGAAAGGGTTGCATCAACCATGTACCAAACATAATATATTGGTTACCGTCAATCAGTTACTTTCGATTTTATCAGCGGACAAAATGCATTTAACACACTGTGTATTTTGTATGAATTCCAATTAGGCGACAGTCCATTGGTTGTACATGAAAACAAATTTCATTCCAGAAATATTAGCCTAGAAGAAGATTCTCGATTTGGATATTTTGCGATCCGTATTGAAGAATGATCCACATCTAACAACCGGACAGATTGTTTTCGATTATAGCGGACCACATCAAAACTCGATAGAATTTTACCGATCAACAACCATTCGCTAAATACTTTTTCGAAAATTGTTAATGTCTTCATTATTGTTACAGTTCTTCGCGACTTTTATGGTTTTGGCCGCATTTGTTTACAGCAGTCCTTATGGAGGGGGTGGTTAGTATAATAATATTGTCTTACATTCTCAACTTATTTGACTTTGAAAAAGTATTAAAATTGTATATTTTAAAAAACTTTTCAATTTTTAAATATGAATTAAATATATTAATTAGAAATATATACATATAAAATCAATTTTATCGAAAAATATTGTTGTTGCGCCACCGGGATTTGAACCTGGATCTCTTTCCTAACCGGGGAAGCTGCATTATCCAACTATGCTACAGCGACAATATTTTTAACGACAAATTTTCGAACCTATATATAACTTTTTTGATATTAATACATTTACCATCTACCTTGTTTTTACATAATCTCAAATATCTTTGAGTAATCCGATAGCAGACGATATATATTTTTCGATAAAATTGATTTTATATGTATATCTTTCTAATTAATTCATATTTAAAATATCACAGACCTATGTTCTGAATAATTACAACTTCACAATAAGAATGTGTTCTAATTTCAATTTTTCTTAATATTTAAATCAGTGTAGGCAAATATATATACATATATATATATTGGGTATATTTCCGTCCATTTTCCAGTAGGCAAGTTTGGACCTCACTCACTTACTGAGTCTATCAATTTTTAATTTGTTTTATAAACGAATAAGAGTATCTTTAAAAAATGTACCCATATTTGCAATATTATAGTGCAAATTATTATTTTTAATTAGTTAGTGGGTGTAATGAACACTGAAAAAATATTTATATCTGTGGTCTTGTATACTTTTACGTAAGATTTAAAATAATTGTAAAATTTAATAAGAAAAAATATATAAGCATACCCAAATTATTAACGAGTTCATAAAAGGGACGTTTTATTGCTTCGTAGCGAATTATTTACCCAACCAATAATTAATTTAAATTATATTTATTGTTCTTTTTGTTAACTATTTTTAATTATCTATCCCATTTTTATTTTAACCACGGGCCTAATTCAGATCATGGAGGAGACGGACAGATCGGAGGAGTTCATGAACATGGAGGATTCGGGGGAGAACACGAACATGGAGGATTCGGAGGAGGACACGAATACAAAGGATTCGGAGGAGGACACGAACACGGAGGATTCGGAGGAGGACACGAACACGGAGGATTCGGAGGAGGACATGAACATGGAGAGTTCAAAGTAGATCATGGAAAGATCGGAGGAGAACACGAACACGGTGGATTCGGGGGAGGACACGAACATGGAGGATTAGGAGGAGGACACGAACACGGAGTTTTCAAAGGGGATCATGGAAAGATTGAAGGTGAACACGAACATCATTAACTACATAAGAATAAATAAATAATTTTAACAAATGACTGACTTTTGTATTTTGTGTTCTGACAATTCTGCTTTAATAGACGAATGGAAATTTGTGTAAAGGTTTATTTTAATTGCAGTACTTAACTCAGTATTTTATATTTTATTTATTGCCAAAAATCTATGTGTGAGGTGTCATTTTGTCCATCATTACGCACCTATATAAATATGTAGGCCTGTCTATCTGACTAATTTTAACATATAAACAAAAAGCTTGGTAATATGTAAATTAAAATTATTTAAATATTATCAAAATATGACCGTTTGATGAACGGTAAGTTAAGTTTTATTTTTTTTAAACTCGTATTGACAAGATTTTGGATAATGATAAATAAACATTATAATTTCACATAATCTGGACGGCCATGTACATTGTTTATGATACGGTCTTAGGAAATACGGAAAAAATTTCCGATTCGTACTTATGTCATATTTGAAAATTAACAGTTTGTTAATTTTTAACCGCTTTTAATCAAGATTTGTTTACAAGTCAATTAATTTTATGTTATTAATTCACTGTTTATTTTCAAAAAATTTTATAAAGTAGACCGTATGTTGAAAAAACATTATAGTAACTTCGCCGATATAAAAAATATTACATATATGATAGAATCTATAATACAACTACAGTCTACATATTTAAATCTGAAATTAAATTGTTCATACATAATTAATTTTAATTATACAAACGTAATTATAAAACGCATAACTAATTTGATAATAACGGACACCCCAAAGTGCGTTATATCGAGGTTTAACTATATTAATTTTATAACTAGGTTTATCGCCTCGGACACTAATTTAATTTATACGTTAACAGATATTCATGGACACTCGTGAACCAACGATTGGTTGAAAAACATGTTTTTTATTTATTTATTCTTGTATAAGATAAAATAATGAATTTACTTACATTACACACTACCACGTGACATATTGTTTAAACTGTAATGAAATGTAAATGTGAATTAAATGACAAAATAAAAATGTAAGTATTTTTGTTTTAATTTCTGTCTTATAGACGAGACGCAATAATTTTAAGTTAGTTTTCAATTTTTTAATGCTGCTCTAATTTTTGAAATACTAATTCCAATCATTTTCTATTCTTTCACAAATTCTAATATTTCATTGAAAAAAAAATATATATATATACTATATTATAAAATAAGGAAAATTGTACTACAACTTGAAATGTCGCGAAAATGTTGCCACAACCCAGAAATGTAAAATAGATACATACAGTACAATTTTAATTATTCAAGCTCGGATAAGTAGAGGACGTCCGCGGAAGACTTGGCACGACCAGGTAAACCAGATACTGGAGGATGGCCCTGTTAGAAGCCTCAATAATCGTCGAGCTTGTGTGAGAGGATGTATGAACGTAGATGAGGCGAGAATTGTGTGTCAGGACAGAAGAGTGTGGCGCTCTATCCTCTCTGCCTGCGGCGTGATGGCAATTAAGTAAGTAATTAGGTAAGATTCTTCGATGTATAATCAATCGATGTATGATAAAATTGCAGAATTTCGTAAGGTAAGGAGGCGAGACACTAATAATAACACAATAATAATTAAATATTTTTAGAAATGAATTTTTTTTTTTTTCTTACTACTTATTTATACATACATATATGTATAAATTTGAACAATATTTTAAATTAAGCCATTGTTAATCAATAATTAACATAAACAACAACCGGCATATAACAGTCACGGTTTTCCGCATTATGTGAGTTTTTGATTGTCCAAGGTGGGCTTGGTTCTGCTGTACTACGAGTGCTTCAGGAAACTAGCGTGTGTTTTAGGCTACCACTGAGTTTGACCGTGATAGAGTCACAGGAAATACCTGGGTCTCGATATTGATAAAATATACAAAGATCACCTTCGATTTGTTCTACAGTGGTAAATAAATATTTACTAAAAAAAGTCGTTTTTGTTATGTTTTCGGATCAAGAATTGAATATATTAAGAGTCTTGGCGACACTTGTATCATAACATATTCATCCGTCAAGTGTATAACAATCGATTCTCAGAAATTGAAATGAAGTTATTCGTAAGTACACTCCATTTTTTATTTTTAAGGAGAACACATTCTAATAGTGAAGTTGTAATTTTTCAGAACATACGTCTGTGATATTTTTAATACAAATTAAATGTATAAATTAGAAAGATATACATATAAAATCAATATATCGAAAAAATATTTTTTTTACTACCGGGATACTTTCCGGAGAAATGCATTAACCGATTATGCTACACCAGCACAATAAGTTGACTGTATATTTATTTTTCTTAAAAAAATTACTCTTATTGAAATTTGTCAGAAGCTATCATTAATAAAGCGCTTAAGATAATTATAAATTGCTATTTTTACGTTTTGCTTGATTCTTAGGTGGTGGCTAAACCGCTAGGCTAGCGTCCTCGCTTGTCGCGCGGGGGACCGAGGTTCGGTTAATAACTAGACAGAATTAAAATTTTATTTATTTAAATTAATGTATTATTTTGTAATATTATATTATAATATGATTATTTTTTCGAACCAGAAAATTTGAGACGTGTAATGCGTTGCATTTTTATAAATCTAATATTTGTAAAAGAAAATCTAATTGCAAAATATTAGAGTAATTTAATAGTTATCAATACTATTGGAAATGGAAGATTATTGTGTTTTATGATCACGTTAAATCGTAATACTTATTTATTTTGTTATTTACAAACTAAAAATAATTTTTACGCGGTATATCCATGCTCGATTAAAAATATGATTAAACTAATTGTACAATAATAAAAATAAAAAATATTTATTATCTTTGTTTTATTAACCACTTAATTGAGTTTAAATACATCTGCCAGTTTCGAAAATAACTAACTAAAACATATATTATTGTTTCTTTACCAGAATCTATTTAAAAAAAAAAATTATCCTAATCTCTCATTCTAAAATTTTTTCCTAAAAATTATTCGAGTAAATTTGTATTAAGTAACGAGTTGAATTAGGTACTAAAAAAAAAAAATTTAAATTAGATTTTTTAAAAATAGATTCTGGTAAAGACACAATAATATATGTTTTAGTTAGTTATCACATCCTGAAGAAGAAAATGGTATTTTTTGAAACCGGTAGATGTATTCAAACTCAATTAAGTGGTTAATAAAACAAAGATAATAAATAAAAATATGAATTTTAACCGCAAAGTTAATATTACTAATTTTAAAAGTAAAAAAAAATATGTTGCAAAATAAATTCGTTCAGTGTCCGATGTGTTTAATCAGTTAATATTATAATATAATATGAATATTATATAATTTATCAGACTTTATTCCATTTTTCAATAATACGGCTACAAATATTCGAGCCAAACTGTCAAAAATGCGTCACACAAACAAACTCCTCGAAACAATCCGCTCGCTTCGTAATATGTATGCTATTTTGTGCATTATACCCATAAACATTAAAGTCGTTTTTTGTACGTTGGATACAATTAACGAATGCGTATACAATATTCGAAGACCTTAACAGGCAAAACTGAATGTCGAATACATGTTTGAGTAATAAATACACTAGGAGACGCCGAAGATTTTTAAATTTCATTTTATTAATTTTTGAATAAATTTTAATACAACTTATATATACAATAAATAACATGTTGTGTTACATTTCAGAGTATTTTCTTCTTCTTGTTTTTCGTCTTGATCGTCATCTCCCAGGCATCAGCCGGCGACGGGGGTAAGAAATTCAAACAGTTTATTAAGAAAGGTTGTAGATACTTCAAAATCGAGCAATTACTAAGAAAACTAAAAATGATATTTGTCAAGGATATTACAATAGTATACCTTTTATTTAAAACATAAAATATTGTTTATATTAATTATGTTACTTCTCCATTTCAACCAATTATTTGTTTGACACAGGTGGTGATGGCGGAGGTAAAGGTGGAGATGACGGCGGTAAAGGCGGAGATGGCGGAAGTAAAGGCGGAGATGACGGAGGTAAAGGCGGAGATGACGGAGGTAAAGGTGGAGATGGCGGAGACAAAGGTGGCAACCATTAAATCTCGGTCAACTTACCCACAACGCTAAAACTTCAATAATCTATCTGCTCATTCAATAATGTACTTAATTAATTCTGATCTATTAAAATTATAATCTTTGTTATTCTGATACATTAACAAAGATATTTCACTTAGATTTGATACTAATAAAAACTAATTTAAAACAAATTAAATAAATAACTTAGGAAGTTACGGAAAGAAATCTATACAGCGAAAAAATATAGTTCCCACCTGGATTTGAACCCGTAACTTTATATTTCCGGTAGACTGCATTTTAGATTTTTTTCTGTGTATTTTTCTAAGTAATTTATTTAAATAGTTTTAAATATTAAGGAACTATTTTCTAAAATCGCAACTTCATAATAAAAATGTGATTTAATTAAAAATGAATAAATACTATTCGTTTACAAATAATATAAAACAAGACAAACCGCACGAAAATATATTATTTAATTTATTTTTTAACATATAGGTCGTCAAACCCGTAGTAGATATTAAGATATAATGTTTAAAAAAAATTAAGGTAAATAGAGAAAAAAATGTTACAGAATACACATTATATGGTTGAAAGAAATAGTTGTGTTGCAAATTAACAATTAAGAAGGGTAAACAAGATACTAAAAACTAACGCGCAAGAGTACACAAAGGCGTGAATTTCAAGGCCAACAAAATCTAATCACATAACAAGCAACAGCTCTCGGCTTTTCAAAACAAATATTGCGAATTTGACTTTTGTTAATCATGGCAGACGTCCTCCTCGTAACGAGGGACCGCTGAAGAAGAAGATACGTTCGAATACATTTAGAAATTGTATCAAAAAAGTAACTAAAAATCATTTTGTCGATTCTATTTCATTTTAATTAGTTTTTAATGTACGTTAATTAATTAATTTTAAATACAAATTAAATGTATTAATTAGAAAGATATACATATAAAATCAACTATATCGAAAAATATTGCTGTTGCTACCACGATTCGAACCTGGATCTCTTCCAATCCAGAGAACGTGCATATATAAGTAGAATCAGTGTGTCCAAAATTTAATAAAAATGAATTATTAATTCTGGCGTCTCTTATCGGATTACTCAAAGGTATTTGAGATTCCGTAAAAATAAAGAAGATGGCTTTCAAATAATGGAACGATAGATGTATCAATTTGAAAAGTGTAACATATAAGTTCGAAAATTTGTCGTCAATGCACAATCGGTATAGCATAATCGGTCAATGCACGTTCACCGGATTGGAAGAGATCCAGGTTCGAATCCCGGTAGCAACAACAATATATTTCGATAAAATTAATTTTGTATGTATCTTTCTAATTAATACATTTAATTAGTATTTAAAATATCACAGACCAATGTTCAGAATAATTACAACTTTACAATGAGAATGTGTTCTACTTAATAAATAATTTTAATGTTTTTTGTTATATTATTATTAATAATAAAACATGCTGTCTGGACTGACTTATACTGGAAAAATAAATAAAAATGTTATTATCTATTATTTTTATTCTAGTAGAACACATCTTATGGAACACATCTTATAAACGGATTGAAATATTTTTTAAATATAGTGATTTTTCCTTTTTTTCTCATTACTCTCAAAAAAATAGTACAAAATTTTACATACAGTAGAACCTCGATTATCTAGACTAATTGGGAACGAAGGTAGTCCGGATAAGGAAAAATCCGGATAATCGAAAAAATCATAATTGACAGTGAAAGACATGTACATACAGTATGAATAATTTTTATTTGTCTAGATTTTACATATAGCTTCAATATTAAAATATTTTTTATTAAGAAATTTAATTATCGATTTTTGCTCAAAGCTAGCTGTTGCAAAAATAATGGACCAGATATTGGCTGTCTAGATGATCATCTTTGTATGAACGACATAAAAATACACTCTTCAACTTCTTCATTTCCTGATTTTTTCATAACTTGACACTCTGATGTTCCATCTTCTGACATTAAACAATTAGTAAACTTCATAATTTTTTCACTTTGTTTTTTATATCTGAGATCGTTGACGTTCCAACACCATAATTATTAGACAAAGAACGTCCCGAGTCACCGCGTTTCAAACCAATGATTATATCCAATTTGTCTTTTAATACTAATACAACACGTTTTCTTTTCGATGACATATCGTTAATATCAAAAATAAATTTTTAAATACTGCTCCAAATGGTTTGATTGATATCCATAACCAGCGGTTCGTCTAACAACGCGTATTGTATCACCACAGAGTGTCCAGACAGATCATTGCCATAGAAATATGTAATTTGAATATAAATTATTTATGAATATGTCAAATTATATTTTTATTACGACGAAAAATGTATTAAAAAGTATTGTATTTTGAACAATCCGGATAATCGAGATTCTACTGTATTCTAATTAAAAAATAGATCAATTTTGAAAATACCCTATTTTCACCTAATATGCATTTACCGTCGTACTAATAACAGTAGGGACGTAGGTACAACAACCAGGCATGCATATTGAAAACGAAGTGTCAAATGACACTTCAAAATGATGCGATGTTCGATTACAGTATACAAATATTATAAATGCAATTTAAAGTTTTGTCATGCAATTGAATTAGTGTTAAATGGATTAAAACATTAAGGTCGTTTACGTTTTTTATTATTTGATTTTTTAGCGGAAAATGGCAGCGAACATAATCTGTACTGATTCATCAACTAATTAACAGCAGATATTTCTAATCATTAGAGCACAAAGTACTGGGGGTTACGTTCGGTTGGGTTGGTATTCCTAACAAACTGTGAGTTCTGGTATGTAGGTACCTAGTGGTAAAAAACCAAATAATAACATCCGATCAACTGTAAGCCAGATACGGTGGAACGAATTACGCATATTTAGACCACATAGGCTATACTAGACTTACCGACAATATTTAAACAAATTGTATTAAATGGTGATGAAATTACAAATATTCCAAACTTGTTCTTAGGTTATCACGGCCATTCAGAATCTTCTGTGTATTGTTTTCTGGGTTAATCTGCCGTGTATGTGTAACCTTTCTGGCCGACGTTTCGGATCCCATTAAAAACCTCGCGCTTTAAAACCATAGGAGTCGACGAGTCCTCACGAATTGTGATCCAACAGTAGATGAAACTTAACATAACACAACACTACTCACTTCACACAACACCTGTTCTCTACACGGTAGTAGTACTTAACCACAACACTAACAGTCAAATATCACATCAGCCCTGGTGATGGACCCTGCAAATATACACGGCAGATTAACGCAGAAAATAATACACAGAAGATTCCAAACACTTGTTTCATCGTTACAAATATATATATATATTTTAAAGGTATCCCAAATTGGAACGATAAGAATCACAATCAAAAGACATATTCATATTTCTAAGAAAAACCCAATTTCTCGGACAAACCGCACAATGATGTGAAATGATATAGATGAACCAAAAAAGATATTTGTAATCATATCAATTCTTCAAATAGTCAAATACAAATACTTATTTAAAATTATCGTCACGTTCCGGAATCATAAAGATATACACTTTTATTTTAATGTTCGATCAAGCTTATGATTATAAGTTACAAAATAATAATCCATAAAACATATTGTTATCAAGTTCTATCAACAAATGCGAAATAATAATCAATAATATATTAAGGAAAACACATTTTTGTTGTGGAGTTGCATTTTCAGAATATAGTTCATAATATACAAAAAAAAATTAAAACTATACGAAATTAAGACACTGTAATTTTCATATCTCTCTCTCTACCTTCTTCTTCTCTTTCGTATTTTTATGTTGGGAATACATTTTAAAAATGCGTTCTGTAATTATTTAATTATTATAAAATTGAAATCGTGTATATATTTGTTTCTTCCTATGTCATGACATACATTTGAATAGATAATAGACGCGAGTGAAGATTTTATAGTTTTGACATTGCGCTAGACACGTGACTGGATACTTAATCTACATGTACATACTTATCACAATTTTGATTCTTAACTAGACAATATGTAGCGTTGTTATGTTTATCGGGCGTACTGTATTATTAATTATTGTAATGTAATATTTCTCTTATATTTTTAATATTTAATGCAAAACATTGTAATTAATCATTTTAATAAAACTATCAACTGCAAACCCATAATATAATGTGTGTGTTTGTCGGTATATACTCATGTAATGATAAAAAAAAATCCTACACATTGACCCCTTCTATCTTAAGAATCGTATGTAACGAATCGGTAATTTTTAGTTGTTTTACTGCCATTGTTTTTTAGTTGTTTTACTGCCATATGAAATATGTATTTATAAAACTAAAAATAACACATTTGTTAGTTACAATGCATAATGTAGGAGGGGTTCGATATTTCTTCGTCGTTAACATCTACAAAAATACTAAACACCAGTAACAGTATATTATAACAGTCCACCGTCTTATAAAATGTTCGGAAATTTTCTCGCGTTATTTCTAACGTTTCATTTTTAACGTTTTGGTAGCCTTCAAAGAAATACCTAATGTTAAAACCGATGCTAATTTAATATCTTCATCATCATCTTTCTGTAAACCCCCTCCCCCCCCCCCCGCCCCCCCCGCCAGCTCCAACGATCACCAGGAAATGTTTATTGTTTTGTCTTCGTAACCCGAAAATGGTATATAACGGTATCACCGAAAATAATAATCAGAACTCGTCGAAGTGTCAACAACCAATCAATCATAATGAAGTTCTTTGTAAGTATCTACTTTGCTTTAATACATTTCATTTTATAAATTTATTAAAAATTGTACGATTTGAAAATTAAACGCGATTTACCATTCTATTAACATTATTTAATTCAAAATGGTTTATCTTATGCCATTACGGAGTTATGTAACTTAAATCATTTATATTAATCAAAATTGTATTATTTTATTTAAGTTCAATAAAACAATCATCTTCATCAATTATAATTATTATATAATATCTATAATTATAGACCTTCGGAACACGAATTTCAGAAATTTCGCAGGTATCACATTTTCAACAAATAAAAAAAAATTTAATCTTATCTATTAGTGTTAAAGTGTTCATAATTGTTCATATTGTATAAAATTTATATAAAAAAAAAATACAAAATCATCTCACAAATCTAAAAACATATGTCGCCTCAATCGCATATTATAGTCGATAATATTTAGATTAACTAACTAACTAACTTACCATCACGCCATCTCTCCGCGGGGGTAGGCCGAGAGGATACAACGCCACACTCTTCTGTCCTGATACACAGTACTAGCCTCATCCACATTTTCATACATCTTCTCATACAAGCTCGCCGATTATTGAGACTTCTAACAGGACCATCCTCCAGTATCTGGTTTACCTGGTCGTGCCAAGTCTTCCGCGGGCGTCCTCTATTTCTGGTGCCATCAACACTAGCGTCAATCTTCCTTACCATTCTCTCCACATTCATCCATTCTATATGACTAAAACCACCTTAGTGATCCTTTCTTAATCTTACTCTCTATACTAATATAATAATTATCATAAATGGATCTGCCACACATACGCCTAAGCGATTTCATTTCCACTGCATTCAGTCTACTTTCGATCCACCTCTGCCAGCTCCAGGCCTCACTTCCATACATGTCGATACCAGGACTCCATTGTGTACCACTAGTTTTTATTATTTTTGAATTGTGTTTTTTTCAGGGAATCTTTCTGTTCTTGTTCCTGGCTATAGTTGCTATCACCCAAGCAAACGGCGGTAAGAATAAAAATTAAAAACTATGTCTTAAATCTGATTTAATTTTGTTTCTAATTATTTAATGCGTTTTAATTTCTTTTAAATTGTAGTTTTTTACCCGTTCTGTAAATTCTTTTAATATTCCTAAAAATTGTAATTGTATCCATTGTAATGTCCTAAAAATATTTGTCATATCTGATTTAAAATACCCAAATATAATTGATTTTGCTATCCTTACTAATTACTAAATATTACTAAATGTTACTGGGTTTTTGAACATTATATGTATATATTATATCAACATACATTTTTTTTTTAGAAATTCATTTGAGATTACAACGTGATAAAAGATTTTTTTTTTTAATCCTTATCAAAACAAATCTATAGTTTTAGTTTTCAATTTGCTTATGAATGTTTACACAAATGTATTAAATTAAATCTTTTCTTAAGATAACTCACTAATATTTGAAAAATCCTCAAAAAACGAGCTAACCGTAAGACGAAGAGCAAATAGTGTTCGGTAATCGAATATAGGTTTATAAATAAATACAATTTAACCATTTCCACTCGTAAGTCTGTTTAGAAAAATAAAATAAAAGTATATTTTTAAAAATGTAATATTTCATACGTATTCAGATCCGTAAATTTGAATTCAAATTTTTGTTGACATCCCACCAAGTAAATGAAAATTTTAAATATATATATATATATATGCACTGTACTAATTTTTTTAATGTTATTTAAAGGCCATGACCACGGTCACGATAATCACGGAGAGGGCCACGGCCATGGACATGGACACGGCGGGGACCACGGTCACGGTCATCACTAAACCTCCACCAGCCGAATACTCATCTTCTAATGCAGACCTTCAGCGCATATTTAAGCCAAGTAGTAATTTAATAAAAAAACAAACAACATGATAATATGGGAAACAATATGCATTAGACAATAGTTTTTAACAAATAATGGCATTAAATATTTTGATGAAATTTATTAACCTAGCACTCCGCCTTTTCAAAGTATCCTATCCTCACATTTACATTATGAGATTATCAGTTTTTCTTCGGTTTTCATCAGAACTTTAAATCAAAAAAATCGCATATGCACTATTTCTTCCCGTGCAATTCGTAAATGTCATTTAATCCATAAAAAGATCCAAAAAATCATTCTGTATCTTAAACAAATATGTGAACACCACAATTTTTTAAACCTAACTTGTCACCCTATAAAATTGTTCCACTTCACATTTCGGTCTTCTCTTCAACTGTGTTATGCTTTCCTCACACGTGTACCAACCTTGGCCGATACCTTACACAACATTACTTAAAATTCTGTCAAATATCTTTAAGCAATATTTTTTTTTTTAATAAATAATATTATTCCACACCACTTACTAAATTAATGTTTTATTTAAATACATTTGTATTATAATGACAATGTAATAAATTTGTATCTGTTAGAGAATAACAGAAACATACTGAGTGGTGTTACATGCAAACCTGCTAATAAAAATATGCCAACGTTTACGACCGATACTATATATTTGTACATATTACGTACAACTGCATTCCGTAAAATATTACGTGAATTGTAATATTTTAAGAATTGCGAAAAGTTTTAAAAAAAATTATTTTGATCAAAAATATGTTTATATAATAGTGCTATTATTATTATTATTATTAGCATCCACAGATATTTATCTAATTGTTTAAAATTTCTAGTATTTCAGTAAAACGATTTCGGAGGTATTTTTTAAATTACGTATACATTGTGTATTATATTACATATATCATAGTACTTGTATATAAATATACAGGTGTCCCAGAGAGAATAGTTCAAACAGGAGCTTGCGATTAGGGAACATCACTAGCAACCCATTGACAATCAAATTAGATTATCTGAAATTCAACGATTTGGAAGTTGTTTAAACTTTCATGATTTTCAGAAGTAGTTTTTTTTTTTTTAAATACAAGTACACATAAATCTTTAGCTATGCTATCACAGCATACTTGTGCCAAATTTCATCACGATAGGTTGAGTATTTTTGGTACAGCGTTCATTTTTGTAAAGACAGATTGAAAATATCTCAAAAACCATAAAATTGTACACGGTTGAATTTCGGATAACCTTATTTAACGCTTAACAGGCTGCTAGTGATAATTCCCTAACCGTAGACCACTGTCTCTGAGACACCTTGTATATACCTACATTACTCATAATACTATTTAATGATTTTCCTATGAATAATTTTGCTGATTCAAACAACCAAGTTATTTTATATGGGAAAATTCGCATACGTATATGATATAATAATATTGATCTGCAGTCGTGCAAGTTTGGATATCGTTTGAATTTGAACTCTTGCACGAACTACAGACAAAATAATTCCGGATCATTCGTGAAACACCGAATTAAGGTCAATTACTTACATTAGAAAAGTGTACAGAAAATCTGTCAAAAATATTACATTAAATTAAATACTAAGCATATTTAAATATGAATTAAATATATTAATTAGAAAGATATACAAATAAAATCAATTTTATCGAAAAAAATTGTTGTTGCGCCACCGGGATTCGAACCTGGATCTCTTTCCTAACCTAATAAAGTTGTATAAATGTGTCCAAAATTTAATAAAAATGAATTGATAATTCTGGCGTCTGCTATCAGTTTACTCAAAGGTATTTGAGATTCTGTAAAAATAAGGTAGATGGCTCTTTCAAATAATGGAACGATTAAATGTATTAATATCAAAAAGGTAACATATAGGTTCGAAAATTGTCGCTAAAAATATTGTCGCTGTAGCATAGTTAGATAATGCACCTTCCCCGGTTAGGAAAGAGATCCAGGTTCGAATCCCGGTGGCGCAACAACAATATTTTTCGATAAAATTGATTTTATATGTATATCTTTCTAATTGATATATTTAATTCATATTTTAAATATCACAGACCGTCTGTTCTGAATAATTACAACTTCACAATAAGAATGTGTTCTCCTAAACATATTTAAGTTAAATTAACACAATGAAATTATTACAAACGGCACAAGTAATCTAAAAAAATTACCCTCACATTTAAAAATATAGTAATAATCCTTATTCTCGGCGTAGTTACGCACATATAGTATTTTTATATCAAATTTCAACTATGGACCGAATGCATAGAGTATATTAAAATAATATATTTTGCGCAGCTATTAATTAAATATTTATTTGACAGAATATTACGATATTTTAGAGGCGAAATAATACTCAAATAATTATTACATCATATAATACTAACGAACATATTTAATTGCGATTTATATCCGAGAAATTCTTATAGATTAAATGTAGATCTGTTGTTTGACTATAAAACATATAAGTGTTCTTCTCTCCAGCAGCCTTATTCTATATTTAACGCGAGATGTATCGTTAATGTAAGCAGTCCGAGTGCGCTACCTAATGTTTTATTACGTATACAACATCTGGACTGATCATGTTAACGATATGGTTAGGTTGGTGGTGGATAAAACGAGGATTTTGTATGATCTTCTACTATATAAACTGATATATATAAAAGGTCTGGGGCGAGACTCGTGTCAGGACGAGCGACGGGGCGAGACCAGAGCGACTCGTCCTGCCCTAGGGTCCAGACGTCGCCTGTGTCGTCGGTCAGCTGGTGATGATTATTGAATCGCCGCCCCAACATACACGTATCGCACAGAAATTACTCGCCGTGGAGGCGCCATATTAATTGATACGATAAGACACGTGTTAATAATTTAAAGGTTTAATCGTCGGTGCGGCGCTAAAAAACCCGTGGGATATATTTAGGATAACAAAGACGTCTTAGAAAAACGTCTCAAGCGGCGGGCTGTCGCCATTTTATGTACTTGAAAAATAACTTTACTTTGCAAAATAACACACTACGGCGGCAAAATAAATTTTATATTGAACATCTTTTGTGTTTCATTTCTTTCGACCTCATTATCATGATCATCATCATCGCCAGTTGAGAGAAGCTGAGATCGGCGAACCACCGTCGTATGGATTCTTGTTTCCTGTACGGAACAATACATATAATATATACACAAGATAAATATAAATATTATTTGTATAATAGATAATAAAAACAAAAAAGGACAAATAATACAACTGAGAACACCCCTAACAACAAAACTGTATATCGGTTTAGACAGATCTTAGTTATGAACACCACAACGTTGCACATCTTCCCGGGCATCAAATGATATATTGAACAACCATATAAAATAAATATAAATATTTTTAAACACAATTAGTTATTATTATTATATAGATTTTGTTGCAGAGGGGAGGTGTCTCAATCGTACAAGAAAAGTTAAATAAAAACGTTAAACTACATCAAATATTGTTTTGGAACCTAAAATTTTCCCGGATGAAAATTGCCAATTTCTGAATACTTATTATTTGCAAATTCTAACTGTTGTATGGTGAAGATTCCTGTTGGAATAACATCGGGAAAGAAAAGACCCATTCGTTGACAACTTGTACACTTGCAACATCCAGACTCACTTAACAACACGGTAGGAGAAACGACAGAAAACATAAACAATTAGTATTATGACAGCAAACGCCTCCTGGCGAGTAGGTAGGCGTCTTCTAAGAAGGAAAAAAATACTAAAACCACAAAAAAATACCGGGAAACACAACATAATATTAATCCACACCCGACACTACAACGACCATGCTAGATGTACTTATTCCATTACTCTTCAATCAATCTATATTATTCCAGTGTTTCTCCAACATTTTCTGGTGATATTTACAATCCATTTATTCTTGCTGAAATAAAAACTGTTTATTTGATTATCTAACTTAAATTTTAGAACTTAAATTCGATTTATCAATTTAGATACGCTTAAATGCAAACTATTACGATTCGCAGTACAAAAGTCCCTCTGGCAAATTAACAATCTGTCTATTATTTTGTAACCAAGGATCTTTCACGTCGCTGTGCACGTGTCTAGATGCACCACTATGTGGACATCGTGGTTCCTGTCTTATTTCCCTCCCCCCTCCCTTTATACCTCAGAGCACGATCTGTATATCATGTTGTGGAGGTAAAGTCCCACGTCCTTCCCTTTCATCGGCTAGTCGGTGAAGAGGACAAGATCCGCGGGTTCTTTACTTTAGCAACATATACCCACCATAATTTTGTCACATTCTGTCTTCATCCTAAACTGGGAAAAATTTATAATTATCACCTTGAGGTAATAAATAAACAGATGTTACTCATTTAAAAAAGGCATCTAATCAGAAAAGCACAAGTACAAAAGAAATAAAATAAAATACAATTCACTTGCCAAATCCTCATCTCGTCGAGATGGGTGCGAGTTCGACGTCCTTCATGCAGGTGACAACCAGATGTTAAAATTGATGGATCCCGTCTCCTTGGCTCCTCATAATGATTAACCTCAGCATCCAGGCTGACGCGATCGGATTCGTAAGCGGAATTTGTTGAAGATGATCACATCATAATGAAAAATGTTGCCTACAGTGAGGCGACTAAATCAAAGGTAGAAACCAAAGGCGAAACCAAATCAGAGGTCAAACTCCGAAGGCAGAAATCAAAGGGAAACATCTTGTTTCCTGTAAAGATTATTTACCATGCGATTAGATTAACAAATTAATAGTAAATTATGCACTAGTGATTGAATAATATAAAATATTTACCTTCTGATTACAGTGGATCGCACACAGCTACATCTTAGTAACGCTGGTCGCGGCGATTCAACCACCCAAATCTGACAGCTTTCTCGATGATTTTGAAAACGAACCATAGATGTAACTGTTTTTATAACCTCAGAAACAGAAGGCGATACCAACTTAAGGGTAACTATTTGTGAATTTCAAGGTACTTGGCAATAAAATAAATGACGGGGCAATTTCGTACGTGACTATGATTTATAAAGTTACAATGTATATGTGTGTTGTCTATGACTATGAAGTACATTACATTTGTCGTGATCGGTTTCTTACTTGTGCGTACCGAAATAAGTTAATCTTGCTATTTTTGTGTGGTGCTGCAATTTTCGTGCGAACGGCTTAAATGGAAGACCTGTGGCCACAGTGAAAAAAGGAACACCACTGCAGGTAAGTCGTGTTCTTTATGGTTGATATCTGTTTGGTCTTTGAGCGCCTGCTGTCTTGTCCTTGTACCAAATTCCTTCCATCCGCCCTACATCCCATTTCCCTACCCCATGTGCAAACAATTTATAATTTCTAAATTGTAAGCAATGTTCTTATTTACTTAACTACATTTAAAACCGTAATACGTAAAAATGGTATACCGTGTTCTGCTCTAAATCTATGAATCTTGAGTTAGCATTGAACAGCTCACCCAGTGGTGTAGTCGAGCAGGAGCGCGCTGTATCGGCCCTCTAATAATTAAGACCCCCTTCATGCAACAACACTATATATCGGTTTTTTTACAAATGTTAGTAGATAAACGGAGCGTCGGCCATATTAGAAGATATACAGTGTTGTTACAGGGAAGCTCAATTAGAAATTGTGTATAATAGTATTGTTATTTATTTTATATGGTTGTTTAATACAATACATATATCCAAGACGATATACAACATTGCGCATTCATAACGAAAATCTGTCCAAAACCGACATAGAGTGTTGTTGCAGAGGTTGTCTCAATTTTGTTTTGAGGCGGAACGCGCTCCGGATCTTGTAATAAATACATGATAGTAATAACCATCAATTTTTGTAATTTTAATACAACTATTAAATATTAATATTTGCAACAATAAACCGAAAGCACGAGCAAATGGTGAATGACCTTTTAGTGGTTTTCCAAATATTTTCTTGATCTTGTCGATGACTTTATCGGCCCTTTGAAATGTTTCGACAAACTGCAACCGGGTGTAAGTTAATTCGCGATCTACTCAAAAATATTAAAACAGGGTAGCAATTGAAGGAACAAATTAAATTAAATTTACCTTTTTATGATGTAACACTGTAACGTGTGACACATACCGAAGACTGTCACGTGTCACGTGATTAGACATCGTTGACCTTGGAATCGACGCACTTCTGTACTTACGCGGTTGTTTAATCTTCTCAATTGACAATTTGTAATAAAATAATTTATATTTTTATCATTCGTACTAAAACTATCTATCAGGGACATTAAAGACCTACTGATAATCTGTATATTTAAAAATAAAAATATACCACTGAGCACATCCTTTCACTGTTTGCACCACTAGGCCCGTTCACTGATCGCATCCACGTTTGGTCAATTGTGAATCTTGGCATTATGAATTCTCACCAATATTTGTAATTAGAATTTTAAATTTGAATTAAATATATTAATTAGAAAGATATACATATAAAATCAATTTTATCGAAAAATATTGTTGTTGCGCCACCGGGATTCGAACCTGGATCTCTTTCCTAACCGGGGAAGGTGCATTATCCAACTATGCTACAGCGACAATATTTTTAGCGACAATTTTCGAACCTATATGGTTTTACCCCTATTTTGATATTAATACATTTAATCGTTCCATTATTTGAAAGAGCCATCGACCTTATTTTTACAGAATCTCAAATACCTTTGAGTAAACTGATAGCAGACGCCAGAATTATCAATTCATTTTTATTAAATTTTGGACACATTGATACAACTTTATTATTTGAATGATTAATAAATTAATAATTAAGAATGTGTTCTCCAAATAATTAGAATTTTGATACTGAATCTTCTCAGCTAAAGGTTTTAACAAGGTTAAGCTAGCTTAACTCGGCATTTAAAGTCCTGACTTTAAATGCCGAGTTAAGATAGCTAAGACTAATAACCTCACTACCTCTAAGTTGATTGGTGTAACCTTCCTTCCAACAATAATTCTCACATAACCTCGGTTAGTGAAGAGGAGTAGTTAGCAGCACTTAATGGCGTGTAATGTTGTTGTTCGTCGTCAATTTAATTTGATATTATAAATACTAATAAAATTGTCAAATGTTATACCTTCTTATTGTATATGTCTGCTGTTTTCGATAAGTTCATGTTTGACACTACATATATGCTTGTAATACAAGTTAAAGACTATAGGCTATATCAAATAAACTGTGGCTAATAGAGAACATGAATAGGTTTGTCTGAAAAAAAAAAAAAAAAATGGTATTTAAAATTTATATTACGGTAAATTGTGTATTAATAATAATAATATTAATATTGTGTTGAAACGATAACATTGAGAAATGTTTTAAAAGGTTGACGACCGCGGTGAACAGAGAACATTGTACCTTGAAGTAAAACTAGCGGTAAATATTGTAGTTCTGCAGCATTATTCCGTGTTTTGCGTTAGCGGCCAATACAGGAGATCCCAGATATGCAGGCCTATTCTCAAAATTGCAATATTGAAATGAAGGTGATTGTTACACCAACCCTCAAAAATAGTGATAGTTTTGACAGATGAGGTACGTTTATCGCCTCACTCACTCACTCTCTCTCCTTCTCTCATCAAATATAACACTATTTTTGAGGGTTGGTGTAACAATCACCTTCATTTCGATATTGCAATTTTGAGAATAGGCCTGATTGTAGTCGAAACCAACGATTAGTTTGTTACATCGCTAGCAACTTATGTTATGCAACGTGGAATGAGTTTCAACAAAAAAATTAAAAAACCTTAACAAGGCCGTAAACAATTTTTTTTTTTTTTTTCCAATTCCTTAGAGTCTACGATACTCTGAGTACTCTACATGCGGCTAGACCGCCTAATCTACAAACTACAAGTGCATCAGCGCTAGTCACTTTGACACTTTTACTAACTACCT
This sequence comes from Eubasilissa splendida, assembly GCA_031772225.1. NCBI lineage: Eukaryota > Metazoa > Arthropoda > Insecta > Trichoptera > Phryganeidae > Eubasilissa > Eubasilissa splendida. The sequence goes on from CM062856.1 coordinate 21,605,752, forward strand.
TATTATTATAAACATCTGAGTGTTTTATATTAATACATGAATTGGAAGGGTAAAAAATTACTGATAAAAAACCCTCTAAACAATTTACTGGAAGTTAAGTATTTCAAATTATCTAGGCGCGACACTTTATGTACAGTGCCGCCTTATTTTAACATAATCCTTAAATATTTAAACTGGCCGTAAACAAAAATTTGGTCGGTAACTTATGTAGTAGCCACATTATCACAGCACACATGTGCCAAATTTCAACACTATGTGGCAAAGTGCTCATTTTTGTAAAGACAGGTTGCAAATCTTACAACAATCATAAAAGTTAGAATAATCCCTAGACGATTTATTTTCTGATAACCCTATTTGACGCTCAATGGGTTGCTAGTGATGTCCCCTAATCGTGGGCTTAATTTAGACTACTGTCTCTTGGACATTCTGTATAGTCAACGTGAGCAAGCAATGTTACATACGTAACACATGATTGGACTGTTCACGTTAACCTTTACCATGCCGTGATATAAAATACCCATATGTAGCCATGCTGTCAACTCGTGTTACCGTAAGAAATTGAAATGACAATCATCACATTTAAAATGTTAAAAATTTCTTACGGTAACACGAGTTGACAGCATGGCTGCATATGGGTATTTTATATCACAGCATGGTAAAGGTTAACGTGAACAGTCCAATCATGTGTTACGTATATAACATTGCTTGCTCAAATAGGGTTATCAGCAAATAAATCGTCTAGGGATTATTCTACCTTTTATGATTGTTGTTAGTAAATAAAGCTTTTATTCGGTTCGAATTGCATTAAAATTATTAATCCTATAAACTTACTCTAAATATTGAGTATTAATTACGAAAATGGTATCAATATCCTAATATAATTCGGAGCATTCATCAAGTCCTACACAATACTACCTTATTTCTTATCTCTCTTCATTAAATTAGCGAGAAAGAGAAAAGTTTGTTATTATTTTTACTGTGAAATTAATGTACCATCTCTATTCTTTTTCCCAGCATATTAATTTTACAACTGACTGAAATGAAAAATAATTATTTTTGTAGGATTCGCTTTACACAACTGGTTTTTCACTAGTCAGTTCTAAGAATAAACATTTTCCTTAAAATTAATTAAAATATGAATTTTATGTTGCGTATATTAACTGAAATGTTGCAGTATTAATTAGGGCTGTAGACCTATGTTACCGCATGGTTTTGGAAGGGTTAACAAAATACGTCGTTAGCGCGAAATCCGCAATAAGACCGCTGGACCATCACTAACATAGGAAAGTGAAACATGGAACTGACAAAAGAAAAATGAAAGTTGACTTACGGTAATCGCTCGAGTGTATGTGTGCAAAATCTACGCTTGACAGGCAGATGTTAATCTGATACGAACATTAAAAAAATGCATCGTTACAATGCTTCGGGCGTGTAAACGTGTGTGTTGTGGTGGATGTGGATGGTAAAGGAAAGACGCGAGTGTTAGAAACAATAGGATGACTGCAAAGGACCTGGCGTGATCAGGTAAAAAGACATTGGAGAACGGTCCACAACAATTGTCGAGACATCATGAAAATAGACGAGACTAAAATAGTTTGCCAGTTGTGCCCACCCCAATGAAGAACCGATATCGTAGTAAGACAAATAAATAATAAAACTATATTAATTAACTATACTAAAAAAATATATTTGTACCGAGTCTTGTAAAATAGTACACAATTCTTATTATTCCTCACATCAACTATTGCGGTGGCATCTTATTTTTGGCTAATGAAGAATAAATGCAACAATTTTATCGAAAAACATTGTTGTTGCCACCGGGATTCGAACCTGGACCTCTTTCCATTCCGGGGAAGATGCACTAACCAACTATGCTACAACAGACTACTTTTGGAGATAAATTTTCGAATATGTTACATTTTTCAAATGAATACACCAATACAACAATATTTTTCGATAAAATTGATTTTATATGTATATCTTTATAATTAATACATTTAATTAGTATTTAAAATATCACAGATCTATGTTCTGAATAATTACAACTTCACAAATAAGAATGTATTCTCCTTAATAATAAAGCTTTGAGAATAATATTGAGAAAAAATAGATATACTCGGATTAGTACAATGCTGAAAGACCTTAATATGATGAACTTTTAACAGAAAGTATATTTCGATTTCATATTGTTTATTTTATAATAAATATCGGTAGAATTTACAAGAATAATTGAAGCAAATTAACGTGAGCACGAACATCGTACAAGAGGAAGTGGTAGAATGAAACTGCCAATCAATGATCTACAGTGAGATAAATATTTTTAATAAAATACCGGATGATATGAAGAAAAGAGGAGAGAATAAATAAATGCATAATAATTAAATTAAGTAAATATCTGTAAGGTAAGTTATGGTAAAAAGGGTAATACTTATATTGTTTCTATTAGAGCGTATATACAGGATGTAGCAGACCTAGTCCGCAATATTTTATGGGTGGGATACCTGACTAAATGTTGAAAATATTCAAGGAATGTGTATCTCATCTCAATGATTCCAGAAATATAAGCATTTTTAAAAAAAATCTAATTATGTGATTATTTCGATTAATTGAAATATTTTATTGATTCTAAATAATACATTGAATACCAAAAATTAACAGTCATTGAATTTCGAGCGACAAGATTAATTTTGGTTTACATGATTTAGGGCCTGAAACAAAGATATAAATAAAAATAGAATGATTGATCAAGTTTCGCAAATATTTATTTCGAAGTACGTAGACTTAAAGCTTAACATGATTTTGTAATAATTTGAAAAATTCAGAATTTGCACATATTTCTTGAACATTTTCGACTTGTAGGAATTCAGGAATTCACCCACAGAATATTGTGGACTAGGTGTGTTACTACACCCTGTATACACTTATGTTAATACTAGATTAAGAATAAATAAATTAAGTTTATATCTCACTTATTACTAGTTAATAAAGTCAAACAATGTATATATAAATTAACTAACTTAGAGGTAGGCAGAGAGGATGGAGCGCCACACTCTTCTGTCCTGGCACACAGTTCTCGCCTCATCCACATTCATACATCTTCTCATACAAGCTCGCCGATTATTGAGGCTTCTAACAGGGCTGATTTACTTGGTCGTGCCAAGTCTTCCGCGGACGTCCTCTACTTCTAATCCCACCAACACTTGCGTCATATATCTTTCTTACTATTCTCTCCTCGTTCATCCGTTCCATATGACCAAACTACCTTAGTGATCCTTTCTTAATCATACTCACTATACTAAGATCAACTTTACATTCTTTCATTATCATTTCTTCACTTCTATCATAAATGGATCTACCACACATACGTCTAAGCGATCTCATTTCCACTAATTGGAATTGATATATGTACGAAGGTAAGCTAGAAACCAAAGAGACTTTTGTTTTAAAAAAATATGTTTCTATACAATTATATATATTTTTGAACACACAGTAGCTACCTTAATCTATTTCTTTATTTAATCTCCTGTTCACGAGCTTTAAAGTTTCGCTGTTGTATCGTCCATTAAACGCGCAGATGATTATGGGAAGAAATAGATTAAAGTACTGTGTATTTAAAAATATATAATATATAAAATTGTATGATAAAGCAGAACGAGCGATTTTTAAGTAAATTTTTAGAATAGATCTTTTTGATCTGTTCTATCTGTATTGCTTTCTTATATTATTAATGACAACATATTTTTATAGTGAAGTTACACTTTTAGAATACGGTTCTATGAAATTTAAATTTTAAATTAATCAATTAGAAATACTATTTGGTTACCACCGGGATACGAGCCCGGAACTTTCTCATGCCGGGAGAATGAGTTGTTGCAAGTTGTTTGAATAAATTTGGAAGCGAAGTACTAAAAACAAAGAGCTGTAGAATAAAATTTTTTTTAAAAAAGTGTAAGGTCTATATTCAACACTGGACGCAGATCAAAGAATTAGAATACACATAAATAAATTATAATCCTTCCAGAATAAGGTCATCAGACTAGCGCTGCGCGCACCTGAATGGACCAAGATTACGCGACTCCATCACGACTCGGGTATTCCCCCAGTAAAAGAATTCATAAAACACCTCTCCAAGTGTTTTTATGCTGAACTCCCACAGCACCGGAACCCCACGATAAACGTTCTGTCAACCTATGACATAACGGCCCCCTCGCCCAAAAACCGTTCTCCTTTAAAGGTTATCTCCTGCCCCAACTAGCAGCCCCCGCATCATTACAGTAATAATATATACATTAATAATAAACACACGCCATTTTTGCTAATGCGGCCATAAGGCATACATCATGGTGGAAGGGCAAGGGATCCAAATGGACCCGGTACTCTGAATGAAATGATACAAAAGTCAAAGAATAAAAAATGAATAATTACTTTAGAATGTCAAAATAAAATTACATTTAGTTAAAAATTACATTTTATTTTACAGTACTCGCACAAATAAAAAATTTACAAATGTATGATAATAATAATACGAAATTTTAAAATCCTATTCTAATTTTGATATTTCTGACGGTGTAAATTTTAAAAATTTACTTTTGGAAAAGATATATATTCACCTTATGAGAATTTTAATTGAAATTGACATTTTTTCAACAATGTGATGCATCAGTGTTCTATCAAATACGCCAACAAACTTGAACTTTTATTTAATTGTGGTTTCTAACAGTACGACCACGGCACCCAGCTTGAGAAGCACTGTGTGATAGAATCATCCATGTGTGTATCGCGATTAAATGATATAATTATTCCACGCATCGTGACTCACGTTGGATGGTACTGACTTTGACAATGAACACTGCATGCCCAGGCAGGTACAGATAGGTAGGCACATATACGGCGAACCAAACCGCAACAAGTTGATCTCTATGCGTAGAATGTAAACTAGGTGTATTAATTGTCCTCGTCTGTGAATGGTTGTATAAAAGGAAGCTTCCGATCCACAGCCTGTACACTTTGTCTTCTGTCTTCAACGGCGGAAGAAGATAGTGATAGGATCTAAGTTTTTTTAAATTTTCTCATCCATCTCATTCCACTTCAAGATGAAAACATTCGCTTGTGTACTGGTAATTAAATTTATATTATTATTTTACAATACAATAAATTTGAATTATAATTAAGGAATATATTTTATTAATCGAGTAATATGTTGAGCATTTGTTTTTGCATGGACTACATAAACTACATCTTAAATATATAATTTAAATAAAACAAACAAAATTTGATATCAATTCTATCACGTATAAGTGTGATTAGATTATTTCGCCATAGTATTAAATTGATTTTTTAAATATAGCTTAATTGGTTAAAGCTGTCTACCGGCTCCCGGGAGACAGCTAAGTGATTCGTCTAATTCGTTAAAAAAATAATGTTTTATATTTTACCGATTCCATTGTTTCAATTTTCGACAAACGGTTTTAATATTAGTCAGTCGAAAATTATTATTTTTCACAATAACTAATATGCAAATAATATGTCTATTGTAATGGTGCACCTTTAATGGCAAAACAATTTTGCGCTAAACTATTTGAGACAATCGAAGGTCATACAAGGACATAAAGCAATAGCTTTTTTACACGTCTGCAATAATCATAAAATCAGATCCCTGCATTAAATGTTGTTCTGTTTCGCCCCGCCCCACCACGTATACAGATCGTTGTATTTTGTTTTTGTGTCTTCAAACATCTTCAAAAAATATATATATTAAAACGATGCACATGCTGTAGAATAATTAACAAAATTAATAAAGACTTATTAAACATTTTAAAAAATGATGCGACCCCCAGTGACCACATTAAAATACAAAGTAATAGAGCATTTTTTATTTCCTTATTATATTATATTATATTCAGGTATCCACCCATAAAATACTGTGGACTAAGTCTGTTACACCTTGTAAAAATTGTATATTTTTTCGAAAGATTGATATTTTTCTTTATATCTAACATCTTATCAAATTTTGTTTTCCCTTTGTTATATTTTATTTATAAAAAAATATTAAAAAATATTGTTTTACTATGTAAAAGGCAATGCTTGCCGTAAAACTGCCATGCAGTTTGACAAAAAATATAATTATAATTAATATATATATACATATATGATATAAAGAAGAAATTTTAAATTTAAAAAATACCTACATATATGTTATTAATTATCTGTAAATTTATAAAATATATCACACTTTCTTAACGCACTTCTTTCAACGCAATTTCGTGGCGTATTTTACTCGGAAAAGCACCAAAAACATGTTAAAAAATTGTGTTTGATAAATACAAGGCAATTATCATATTTAAAAGTCGAATAAAGTATGTTTTCGTTTACAATTTTGAGTATTGAAATAATATCAAAACGTTTTGTTCATTCATTAACGCGCTTGTCGAATAGCGAATCACCTACATTAAAAAATATCACACTAAAAGTTCAGAAAACCGTATTAATTCAATACAAATATGACTCGACTTCTAACGCAATGACTTCTACAGGTTGCGCTGCTGTCTACAGCATTGGCTGCACCACTTGAAGACAAGGAGAACAGCGACGACAGAGGACAACAAGTCTTCCATAGACCTCTCTTTTTTAATCACCGAGATTTAACGAGCACCCTAGCTCCCGCAGACCATCATGCAGATGAAACAAAAGACGTCTCTTCGACGGTCATGCCGTCAGAAGAAACACCAAAAAGTAATGATGATGACCTTTCCGTTTCTGGACTGAATCCTGCTATGACAGGCGCTGATGAAGGAAAGACTATGGACACTCACATGGAACAAGCTGAGGATGATCACACTCACACAGACGACAGCGATCACAAAGAAGGTACATTTATTTAATACGAATAACATCTGCAGACGAACATCATCTATCAGAGAGGAAATAACACCATAATCTTTTAACCTAACACAACACACAATTCTCACCTCATCCATGACTGTTGCTCATGTTAATCATACCAGGTATTTTGCAACCGTCCCCTATTTCAGTTGCTTTAAACACTTTTTTATCACTCTCTCTTCTCTCATAACCTTAACCTTGCCATCTATGCTTCAATTAGCATTCCACTCGTGCCTGTTTATCGCATATTTTATTCTAGACCACACTGATTTCAGATTACATTCATTTTTATTTTTGCCAGTGCTAGGCCTCATCCTTACATTAAGTTGGTACAGGGATTCCATAATTACCGAAATAAGTCTCAATACCAGTATAACCGAAATATTTGTCCACATTACCGGAATCACGGTTAAAAAAAATGTTACAACTCTTAAAACAATACATATTTTATATACTAATTAAATGTATTAATTAGAAAGATATACGTACAAAATAATTTTATCGAAAAATATTGTTGTTGCTACCGAGATTCGAACCTGGGCGAATCTTTTTTCAATCCGGAAGGTGCATAATCCAACTATACAACAGTACTTTTGATGACAAATTTTCGAACCCATATGTTCCACTTTTCAAATTAATACATCTATCGTTCCATTATTTGAAAGCCATCTACTTTGTTTTTACGGAATCTCAAATACCTTTGAGTAAACCGATAGGAGACGCCAGAATTAATTAGAATTAGTTAGAAAGATATATATATATCACGTATCAAATGTGTTCTTAATAATACATATTTATTGGATTTTATATTTATCCGCTAACTGGGTTCTATCACAGTGAAAAGTGTTTTTATTTATTATTATTTTTATTTAATCCTACGTTACAAACTTAACAAACGCTATAAAGTTTTTTTTGTATTTTAGAGTCTGGTTTTTAAGTCAATAATTTATTTTATAAAATGTGTTTCTGTAAAATTCCATAATTTTTTTAAGAAATCTTTTAACAAATTTTCTAATCTTAGCGGCTAATTCGTTAATACAGGGATCTACTGTACTCATATGTAAAATGGTACCGGTGTACGTTATCTATAAAGAACCATCACAACACTTACGACGCGAATTTTTTAATTATTGACGGTGATTGATTTCTGTATTACCGACAGTAGATTTTTGTTAATTTACCGTTATTAACATTAACGGTAAACCTAGTTATGGAATCCTTAGTAAGGTACTTAAAAAATATGCACAGCTACAATATTATTGCGTCAGTAACAAAGAATTAGATTAAAATTGATATTAATATAAACTAATGTGAGAGAAAATAATCAACAGATTTTTTAATTTGAAAACAGGTAGACAATGTATAAAATTTTTGCATAGTCTAAACTCTAGATTACCTTTTATTTTTAGATGATAAACAAGAAAATGACCAGCACTCAGAAACCGACCAGCACGACGAGCAACCATCAGCGTCCGAAGACTCTTACTCCAAAATAAAGCCAGACGATAGTCCAAATGACGACACCCCAATGGAAACTGAAATCAAAATTCCAGAAGCCGTCAACAAACCGGGAGACATCAGTAGAGATCTTAAGCCACCGCACGAAGAGAGTATCTGGGGTGACTTCAAACCGATCGTAGAAGATGAAAGTGATATGGTGAATGGAGATAACCCTTCCAAAACTGGAGGAGACGAAACTAGGGTTGATGACGCGATCAATAAAAAACCAACAGACACCGATATGTTAAATAAAGACGTAAAGGGTGGCAGATACACCCCAAGATGGTTGACAACGTAAGAACCTAGAAATATTCTGTGATTTTAAATTTTGAGTATTAGTTACCTTTTTCTAAGTCAATTGTCACATTAGTCCATTTTTCATAAACTTACAAAAAAAAAAAAAATCTCTAAAATATTATATATTAAAAAAAATTATATATAATGTGCTTACGTTGAGTATAATTCGATGGTGATGTGTATTTTTAATTTTAAAGTGAGTGAATCATTAAAAATAAATAATGATTATATACCAGTGTTTCATTATTTTCACATCCTATTATTTTTATAATATTGTTTAAATTAAAAAATCATTGTATTGCGTTTCTATAAAACGAGAAGACGATTCATAGAAACGTCCATTCGCTTCTTTTTGTATTAATTGACATGCTATTCTTTTGAAAGAAAACATTTACAAAAGTATTTTAAGAAATATGATGAGATAATAATTATTATTGTTGCATAGCTTTTGTTGGTAGTAAATAAAAATGAACAGCAAAGAGTATATTCAAGTGCGTGTGGAATAATTAAATTCGTCACTAACCCTCGCAGTTGTACACTTATGATATATATTACAGTCTCAATAAATATGTGCAATGCGTTTCCCAATTTGTGCATTCATTAAAAACATATATTTTAAATATGAATTAAATATATTAATGAGAAAGATATACATATAAAATCAATTTTATCGAAAAATATTGTTGTTGCGCCACCGGGATTCGAACCTGGATCTCTTTCCTAACCGGGGAAGGTGCATTATCCAACTATGCTACAGCGACAATATTTTTAGCGACAATTTTACCTTTTTGATATAAATACATTTAATCATTCCATTATTTGAAAGAGCCATCTACCTTATTTTTACAGAATCTCAAATACCTTCGAGTAAACTGATAGAGCAGACGCCAGAATTATAAATTCATTTTTATTAAATTTTGGACACATTGATACAACTTTATTATTAGGAGAACACATTCTTATTGTGAAGTTGTAATTATTCAGAACAGACGGTCTGTGATATTTTAAAAATGAATTAAATATATTAATTAGAAAGATATACATATAAAATCAATTTTACCGAAAAATGTTGTTGTTGCGCCACCGGGATTCGAACCTGGATCTCTTTCCTAATCGGGGAAGGTGCATTATCCAACTATGCTACAGCGACAATATTTTTAGCGACAATTTTAATGCACCTCCTAATACATATATTTTATTTCAATAACATAATATTAATAAACCGTACAGAAGAAGTTCCGAAATAGAAGCGGAAACCTCACATTCCCACAGCATAATGTGCGGTTGTTTTTAGTTCCGTAAGGAAAATATTTAAAATTCTAAACATTTTCGAAACAAACGAAAAACATTCCGAAAGTACATTATTAAATCTATTCACTATTTATGACAGATCTACAGATCGCCGATGGCTGTGTGCATATGGATGCTCCATTATACTATACCTATCTCCCTCTTTCTCCCTCCCCTGTCCTATACCCTATACCTCAGAGCACGTTTTTTTTCAATCTATTTTCTTTGACTTTTGAACTATCAAGGAGAGTAGATATCCTGCTCATTGAATAAGGTTCCTGAAGTTCAAGAGCTGTGACTATAGGAGAGAAGATCCAGGTGAGTCGTGTTCTTTCTGGTTGGTCCTCGAGTCTTTATTGTCCTGTCTCTATACCAAATTCCTATCACCCTTCCTACATCCCGTTTCCCCACCCATTGTGTAAGCAAACTCTATTGCTTGAAGTTAATCATTAGATCCTTCTAATCCTAGAACCTAATTATTTTTTATGTTCATGGCTCACGTTCACGGAATGAGACACGACGAAACAAGTCTCAAAGATTTAACTGAGATAAATTTCAATGCCATGTACATGTATAGAGATCACCGCTTGAGATTGGTGATACCTATTTGTTCTGAAAAATAGACAAACAAACGCATTAAATTACAGACACTGATTCTATTCTAACTGCCGTAAAGTCTTCCCTAAAAATCAAATTCACCCAACGGACGAACGGAATAGTAACAATCAATGGACTGTCATTTGACGTTTAACATACAACCAAGCGCGAGACAAGTGGCGGTGCTCGAATATCTATGACTCGGCGTGTACACGGTGGACTACGAAAGCCGAGGTTGCCTCCAAAATATCTAATGACACCATAATGCCTGTCTCGGAGATTATCTTGAGACGAAAATCTCATCCGTGGGCATGGGCCATTAGAACACATTATTATCGTGAAGTTGCAGTTTTTTCAGAACATAGTTATGTGGTATTTTAATACAAAATTGAATGTATCAATTAGAAATAATTCGAATCCCGGTAGCAACACAAATATTTTTTCGATAAATTAAATTTTCTTGTATATCTTTCTAATTGATACATTTAATTTGTATTAAAACGATTGTGTCAACTCGAAATGTAAGACTTTTCAACGACAAATCCGAGGCAATCAATCTCATCTCTAAAATCTCAATCTCATCTCAAAACAAGGCAGCTACAACATCAAAACAATAACTTTACTGAAAAAATCACTCGTTTATTTACCGATAAAAATTGAGAACGATATAAAACGTGCACTCGGAATTATCGTACAACGTATAATCAAAAGTTGACTGTTAAGTTTAAGATTCCGAATCGTAAAAATTGTTCAGATATAATCTTGAGGTTATTTTCCTAATGTGACTTTTATGGGTAGCTGATATTTTGATTTTTTCAAATATATAATATTATTTTAGAGTTTTAAAGCGTCACAAATCGAAGGCACGAGTATAAAATAAACACAAGGTAGTTAAAAACTTTCTAAAAAGGATGTTTTTATCTTTAATTATAATTATTATATTATTTAAATTAGGATGTGTTTCCACAACGGACACGTTTTGTTTTCAGCATTTTCGATCGTGACGGCTTCATCATTCGCCAATCACGAAAAAGTTTTTTCGTTGACATTGAACATCCATGAATTTCTGCAAAATCAAATATATTTTAACTTGTATATATGACATATGACATTCATTTTGTTTTTAATTCACTCTTTGTGTCAATATTTTTTTTTTAAATTACGAAATACATGATGCGTCGCAGAAAATGCAAGTCGAAGTAAATATTAATTGTTTCAAAACTAGTTATACACGGTAATTCATATTTTGTAGTCGTAGCGTTTTTTCCCTTGAACTGGACCTCATTATTATTAATATTCTCGACATAGGCAATAGAACAATGGTATCGGTCGCGAGGAAGAGTGATATGTTAATGGTTGTGGTAGTGACGCGGATAGGCGCTGCATGACCTCCACCGTGACCTTCTCACGCCGTTATCCAACACCTTGGGCAGCGATATTGTTAATGGTCTGATCATATTATATTATACAATCACGAAATGTTTAAATTGAAGACATATATAAAGGATTCAAAAAATTATTTTGAATGAACGTTAATCTTCTACTAAATAAAAAAAAAACCCTTCCGGCACTAGCCGCAGGAATAAAGTAAGTGTATTTTTGCACTTCTTTATCTGGGTCCAATGATAACGGATTTTTATTATTTTAACATCTGCAACAACAACAATATGATTTGATCTGGTTAATTTGATTAATTTTTCCTTTTCTGATATAAGATCATAACGGTGAACGTTATAATTTCACCTTTATGTCTATCGGTGAAATCTAAACAATGAATCTCAATTGAAATACATGTTACAGAATTGAATCACCAAAAATATTTAGTGATTTACACAACGAAATAACATAATTAAATAATCAGAATTATAAAATAATTTAACTTGTCTATGTTGAAAACACAATACAGAGAAGGGAGTAGAAAAGAAAAGGATTACCATAAATCTTTGTTCAGTTTCTTTTCTGCCAATACCCAATAATGATTTGCACTTTTCTAAAGATGTGCACGGATATTAATATTTTGATAGGAAATTCAAGATACAGGCTGTCCCAAAAGTCTATTTCATTTTGGTACATTCGCTGCACCAACGCAACGACCGGAATAGAGACGAGGGAATGCAGATCGCTAGCTGCGTCCTTGAGAATTCAGTCGCTATGAAACATGTCTTTATCAATTGTTCGTGCAATTTTCCTTGGAAAATTGATATCCCCACAAGGTGACATAAACAGGCCACTAACCTCCACTAACCTCGACTTGACATCTATGGACTATTTCCTATGGAACTACATTAAATCAATGGTATACAGTAACAATCCTCCCACTCTGGACCAATTAAAATAAAATATCCGAGAAGAAATGACAGCGATCATGGAGAATAGAATTTTGCCTCTCATTTAGAAAAGTGCCAACGAAATAACGGATAGCATTTAGAAAACATCATTTTTAAGAAACAAATTTCCAGGGACCGTTACTTAAATGCAAAATAACATTTTTTTTATTAAACCCATTCATTATTTTATTACAGAATTTTTATTATGAAAAAGACTTTTGGCACATCTTGTATTAATAAATAAATATTAAGAGTTTCGATACTGATTCAAGTTTTTCATTCGCGTCATTAACCGATGGCGTCTGCAGTATCTCACAGTTCCACAAACTTCCGCTAGAACAATGAATTAGAAACACTTGATTTCGGCAGTCGCCAGACTCGCTACGTTAGTCAGCAAGTCGATGGTGATTGGCCGTGAAGCATGAAGCAAGTTGCATTAGCGCCAGAACGATACTTGTAATTCAAATTTGTATTTTATTTTAAGAATAATATTTGCTTTAATTAGGTTATATTATGGGAGACTATTTCCCTTTAATAACAAATTATGTTTTTAACACTGAAATGGGTTTTATTTATTATTAAATTGGTAAACGCGACACACCAGCTTTCAATTCGTATGTCGTGAAAATTGAATAAGACAGATATGAAAATACTTACATTAAAAATACAACATGTTAAATAAATAAATCTTATGAACGTGTAATTTGAATATTGAACAAGGGACAAATTATTCTTTTTTTATTTTATCAATTCCGGAAACACTGACGGTGGCTGCCCCGCAGGGCCAAGCAAGCAATCGACGCCAGCCGATTACTTTCTGATAGTTGAAAAAGAAATTTACGTGTTTTTTCAGTTCATTGCGTTATTTTCGGTATTTAGTTTCAATGCGTTATTTAGTTTCAATGCGTTATTTTCGGTATTCATTCAGATTTGACGCAGTGGGTATTTTTAACGAGACAATAGGTATATTCAAAACAGTCAGACTTGGAATTTGAATTTCCCAGGATTGCATTTTTATCCAATTATGTAGGTAGTTGATTTTGGCGAACCTCGTTTGTAATTTATTGTGCAATTGTTATTCATTGAACACCAGCATTGTTGAATGCAAATTTATCGTCTGAGCACTGAACACGAATCTAAGGCATGATTCAGGTTTTGTTATACGACCGTGATTGATATATTATCACGACCTTGCCGTGATGCCCGGCAGCGTTTCTTAATTTTTTATACTCACGAACCAATTCATTATTTCTGTTAGAATATTAAAAAATCTTTTATTTTAAATCTAATTCTAGTGTTAGTTTAAAAAAATCTTAATAAAAACATGAACAGTTTTAATTAACGTTAAAAAGGATAGTCTAATAATTGAAGAGTAACATTTCAAACTGGCAGATTAAAAATAATCATATTACATTTATTTTTAACCTTTACCATACCGTGATATAAAATACCCGTACGTGTAAACCATGCTGTCAACTCGTGCTACCGTAAGAAAATTAAGTTTTTTATCATTCATGTTTTTATTAGCTTCAATGATTATTGTCTAAATATTTAGCATTAAATGTGAAAAAAGGATTAAATATAACAATATATGTAATTTGAAGCATTCATCAAGTTATATACAATGCGATCTTTCTTCTTTTCTCTCTTCATTCAATTTGATATATAATTATATTCGTATGTTTGTTATTCTTTTCATTGTGAAATTAAAATCGCTTTCTATCATACCACAAATGGTATTTTTTCCAACGTATTAATTTTACAACGGATTGAATTTATTTGAGTATTTTTGTAGTATTCTCTTCTCGAAATTGGTTTTTCACTCGCCATTTCTAAGCGCAAATGATGTCCTTAGGGTTAAATAAAATATGAATTTTATAAGTTCAATTGGCATGGTAGACATGTGTATGGTATGGGAAGGGTTAAAGAGAACACATTATTATTTGTGAAGTTGTAATTTTTTAAGAACATAGTTTTGTGATATTTTAATACAAATTAAATGCATCAATTATAAATATATACATACATGTATATTTTTGTTCATGTATGTATGTTTATCTGTATGCATATCTTTCTAATTGATGCGTTGAATTTGCATCTTATATATTACTGATGCAATTGTTTTCGTGATTTATTAGTTTACTTCACTGTGTTAATAAAATGTTAATGGTTAACTTTAAATGTTTATTTTCAAATGCATGATAAAATTATATATCTTTTTATAATTAACCTTATTCATGACGTCATTGAGAATTATTTTCTCGTGTAATTTGTCGAATCTCTTGTAGAGTTTTACCAAATATTTTAACTCCGATTTGATATATAATATAAATGATTTAGTAAAATTCATAAATGAAGATTATTTTTACTGTAATCAAAATTAAAATTATTATTAATCAATATTGATAAATGCAATTTAAGGCAATTTTTCGACTTAGGGATTTTTAATGTTTTAAAATGTTTAACGGAGAAGATGAACAACTTTAGATAATTTTAATTAAAGAAGAGATAAATGATAACAGAAAGACGCTTCGAAAGTATTATATAGTACAAATATTTTATAAGAAATGTCTTATAAAATAATTAACGTGCTCGGGAATCATACATCTACAGAATAGTAAAGTGTTGACAAGTTGGTTGCAGTGGCGTACCTACGTCACTGCAACTAATGTGCACTGAAGCCCACTTTAAAAATGAGCCCATAAGTCTGCGCCCTACAATACATTTGCTACGTTTCGATCCTTTTGCGTATTATGGTATTAGCACTGGGATATCGACACATCCCAGTGCCAATACCAAAGATCAGTAAATGTATAGACATGAAATAAAGTGTACGTATAGGAGAGGGGTTTGGAACATTCGTTGCGGGACGAGGGGCGTTCAACACACATTCTAGATGGAAACATCAATTTGATAGCTTATGGCACATTTATGCAATAGTAAAAGTATTTACTCTTCGAAACTTTAATTTTTGTATAATGCATATTATATTGTCAGCGTTTAAATTTTCGTTCCAATCGAGTCATATTTTTAAAATAAGTCGCGGAGTTATTTGATTGCGTTAGTGGTACCAAAGTGATCACGTGAGTGACACCAAAATGGAAATATTAGGACAAAAATTTACGTAAGTTCATGTCTATATATGTGGTGGTCTGTGGTTAATACGGATTAATAATTTTAAAAATCCACCTCAGCAAATTCATTTCTAACATATTGAATAATGTAATCTTCGGGTTACACGTCCCGCGGGATGGAATATGACAATTCCAATCGTAAATCGGAATCACCACAAGATAGGGGGAGAAGTAGGGAAACGTGGTACAGGATAATGGTTCTATTCGAAGGACCAGTAATCTCGGGAACCGGGATTCGGAAGGACTTGCTTATGACGCCTCCGTAATCCCTGCAGTCACCGCCAAGACCACGCAATAAATGTCTCCGACATAAAGCCGATCTCTGCTCCCAATTAAAAACGGCGATGTCACAAGTTCATCCACGGCACAATACAATGCTTGTGCACTGGAGCTGAAAAGTCCTCACCGAGAATGCTATCGTGATATCGAGATCGAACAAATATCGGTCAAGTTGACGTCTGCTGGCGTCAAGGTCACGATTCACACTCAAATGACGAGCATGAGAAAATGTATGGATGATAATTTGGATGCGGAATTTGTCAATAACAGTGGTCACGGCTGATTCGAAAAGACAGGCCAAAGGTGTGTTTACGAATTCGGAACACGTGTATTACAAAAACACGTAAAAACATATTCTACCATAGTCGAGTTAGGTACCAGAGCATCACCAGAGAAGTAAGGATTATTTTCAATTTCGAGTGAATAAACATGTCTAAAGACACACTTTTTTTTTTCATGAAAGTGTAAATATTATAAAAAACAAGAAACGAATTTTGTTCTTAATTCAATAAACTGCGTAGTAATATACAATACATATATTCTAGGGGCTCGTCCATTTTGTATTGGGGCCCAATAGCTTTTTCTTGTTCTGCACTGGGGCCCAATTTTTTTAGTTACTGGTTGATTGTTATCATGTCAAACATATTTAAACTTAAATATCATATCAATCCTTTAGAATAATAAGGTTCCAACCAACATTTTGGTCTAATTTGAGTTATTGCGTGAAGTGAGTTCCAAATGCATTATTCTTTATTTCTTCCATACACACCAACTCCATTTAATGGATATTAAAGGAAATGGCAAGAGCTGCAGTTCCAACTGCATCAGTTATTTATTTCAATTTATGGATCATTATTGTTAATTTACTATGTTTTTATTTTATTTTTAATTTCCCTCATCTCACAGTGGTCATTGATAATACTGAAAATAAGTTAAGATCTTAAGACTGATCACATTTGCATACTTAAAACAACATATACATGAATATATGTTGAAATTCAATCAACACTTTTGATTTTAGGAGAACACATTCTTTTGTGAAGTTGTAATTATTCAGAAAATAGTTCTGTGATATTTTAAATATGAATTAAATATATGTGTGTGTGAATGTGTTCTCCTAATAATAAAGTTGTATCAATGTGTTCAAAATTTAATAAAAATGAATTGATAATTCTGGCGTCTGCGTATTCGAGATTCTGTAAAAATAAGCTAGATGGCTCTTTCAAATAATGGAATGATTAAATGTATTAATATAAAAAAAGGTAACATATTGGTTTGAAAATTATCGCTAAAAATATTGTCGCTGTAGCATAGTTGGATAATGCACCTTCCCCGGTTAGGAAAGAGATTCAGGTTCGAATCCCGGTGGCGCAACAACAATATTTTTCGATAAAATTGATTTTATATGTATATCTTTCTAATTAATATATTTAATTCATATTTAGAACACTTTTGAGCTCATTATCTCAAAACAGTGTCAATTTCAGATGGAACCTTATTATTGTAAGGGGTCAATATGTTATTTGGAAATTAAAAAAATATATGTTTTATTTCCCATTTTATTACCGCCATCTATGAATCAATATTTCAAAACTTAAGTAAAGTAACATTGTTCATCATTTTATAATTTTATCTTTACTTTCTACTACTGTATATAAAATTTCATAGATGGCGCGCGTGCAACTGTATCAAACTCGCAATGAAAATTTTTTTTTTCATAAAGTCGATCATTAGATTGTATTATCATTTATTGTTTGGTTTGATCACAAACAATTACATTGCACGGTAAATTTTCAAAATAAAATACGTGTCTATTTAAAATAAGTAAAAAAGACTTCAAAATATCAAACATTTTTAATGCAACTGCTTTGTGTATTAAAAAAAGATTTTTCAGAGTATTGTATCTAATAAACACAGAAAATGTTTTCAATATTTAGTGTTATTGTACACGTCACATTGTTTACTATGTGTTGCTGTTCCAAAATCAAATTCAATTTTTAGCCTAATTTTTTTACAGCTTCAATTATTAATCAAAAGTAATGTCGTCTTTAAAATTCCGAGTGGTTTTTAATAAGCGTTATCTAATTATTTTACACAGTACCTATAGGTACACCCGAATATCCGGGATCGCATTAACCCAAGGACGCAAATATAGGTATATCCAAAAAAAAAATCTAGAAAATTATATTATTGTGATTTCTATTTTTTAAGCTTGTCGAAATAGTTTGTTTTTTCGAAAGGTTTCGACCTTTGGGCGAATTAAAAACGCTTGTTCCGGGTGACTAGCCGGGTGACCGGATTGCGGATATACCGATACCTTCAAATCTGACACTCCTTGCCCTCATGTCATCTTGCAATAAAAATATTGTACCACTCTATTATAAACGTTTGTAAGCGGATGAGTGCGGGTGACCTTATCCAAAACACCGATAAATAAACAATTAAATTTTGCAATCAACTGAACGTAAGAAAATAAAACTGTTGAAATTGCGATTATGTCATCACTATATCACTGGTAGAAAATTTACTCATTGTTATTTGGAGTCTGGGAGTGAGCTTGACACGGGATTGAAAGCGGACGATCGCGTGGCGCTAACTCACGTTGAAAGTCTCATTGATTACTAGGAGCAACAGGCAATGTTCGGCTAATGTTCCAAATCAGCCGAAAAGTTATAAAAAATATCAAATTTTTTCGCTTTCGTTCTTAAAATGAAATAAAGATTAATTTTTAGTTTAAGTTTTAATTCTGGCGAAGATTATACGAGTTTAATACAAGTCAATTATTTTCCTAATCACGCCGGATAATCGAGAGTCTACTGTATCTACCCCGTCTATCCAGACGTAATTTAACGATTTACTATGACTGAAAATAACACTTAAATTAAATTTTAAATAAACCATCACCTACAAAGGTACTGTTATTAAACAAATTATAAATGTCTCATAGATACGAAGCTATTCCTGTTATATTTAATGGAAATATATGGAAGAAGTATGGGTCTTACGACCTGTCTTCGGCTGGCTTAAGTGATCACGTTTACTAATATAACGTTCACCATTCTCACCCATTAATCAATCTCCATATTTATCAAATTTTTGAAAGTTGTATATATGTTAATATGTGTAAACACTTCGAGTACAACTACACTATCGCCATCTATGGACTAAATTTGATATTCATTTTCCTGAAATAGCATAGATGTCAACTAATAAGAATCTATTTATTTAAAGCTATATTCTTTATCTGTAAATGTTTTAAACACATTATACTAGAATACGCCTGAAAAAGAAATATTAATATCTCGAATTGTTTCCATATGTTAACATATATAAAACTTCCAAAAATTTGATAAATATGGATATTGAGTAATGGGTGAGAATGGTGAACGTTATATTTGTACAAAGTGATCACTTAAGCCAACCGACGACAGGTCGTAAGCCCTGTAATTACCCATACTTCTATATCTTTCCATTAAATATACTAAAAATAGCTACGTCCCTATGAGATATATATAATTTGTTTTATTTTCCGTACAAAACATTCAACAGTTTGATTATAAAAACTTCCATACAAATATCGTTTAATACAATGTAAACATTGTTCTGTCATTTATAAATTCGGATTGTAATAAAATTAGGTCATGAGCCAACTCAGAAAACTGCATAATGAAACGCTTTGACGGTTAATAAATTATTTTCAGCCGTTCAAAACCTCAATCGGAAAATTTAATCTTCTCTTTCTCGGAGATGAATGAGCCTCCTTTGTTGATATCGCATTGCATCACGTTAGCATCGCATCGATCAATCCCCGAAAGAATAAGCAATGACTCTATAAGGGACTGAATATCATTACTTCGTCAAGGCGAACTTGATAATAAAAGTTTTAAATCATAAATTTCCAACAGGATTCCACCGGCCCCAAGACAGACATAATCACAACCTATGCAATTTCATGAATATTTAAAAATATTCATGAAATTTTGTTTTTTGTTTGTTTGTTTCGAACTTTACAAAAAATATTATTACCAGTCAGTAATAACTCGACACCTTTAATGGTAAAATTTTACATATTTAAAATGCAAAACTATGTTTTAAATGCAGTATAGATGATTAACAATTTGTATATGAACAAAGAATGCAATGTACAAAAAATAGTTTATGAAATTTTTTCAACTGTTTTTTTTTCGTAATTTTTCAGAGCCTGTATGAGATCTGTCTGAGGCGAGATCCGAAGATGGAGGGTCTGATTAAAAAATATTGCATGTGTGTAATTTCAGGTAGTTACTAATACTATTCAAACCATTACAACAAAATTTGATGAGATCTTCGAGTTAGTCAAATTATATTCAACGAAAGTTAACGATATTTAATTTCTATAACAAAATAGACGAATAATTTAAAAATTTCTTAAATCTGCGGTATTATTTGTTAAATTATACATTTTTATTTTGTACGTTTTTGTAGTTTTAAATAATTTGTTATCTATTTAAACTGTGCATTTGTGTTTATTACTTTATAAACTAGCATTTACCTATAAGAGTGTAAAATGTGTTTGCTTCAGTACGGGCATAGCCCAGTGAGGCTGGCATTATGAATATAATTGTAAATAACAATGTATGTATGAAGATATCGTTTTCGTTACTATGTTATCCTAATCAAAATAAACCTGTGTTATTATCACCGAGTCATAAGAAGACATACTAAAGATGGTTCTCTTTCCGATATGCGAAGCCAGCTTGGACTTAACAACATTAGTTTACCTGGAAAATCTCAAGAGTACATTCTTCTCAATGAACTCTAATGGCTCCAAAAAAAGAAGGTAGGCTCAATTAATGCCGAACGAGGAATACCACAACCTTTATACATACCTACATATATCTCTAGAGATCTGAATCGGGCGGGATCTTCTGAAGTTATTTAGATAGTAATATTTTTAAGGGACCGTAAAACTCCTAGCGACAAAAATAATAATTTTATTTATTATCTTTGTTTTATTAACCACTAAATTGAGTTTAAATACATCTACCGGTTTCACAAATACCATTTTCTTCATCAGGATGTCATAACTAACTAAAACGTATATTATTGTTTCTTTGCCAGAATCTATTTTAAAAAAAAAAAAAATTTTTTTAGTACCTAACTCAAATCATTACTTAATACAAATTTACTCGAATAATTTTTAGGAAAAATTTTAAAATGGGACTCGTATTTAATTTTTTTTGATTAGTTTTACACGCTTTATTTATCTCCAACGGTTCCAAATTATTTAATTTGTGACCAACACCGTTTATATGCAAAATTGACAATCCCAATTTTTTATCAAAACCATGACCATTTTCTATCAAATGATTAGCAAATTCTGAAAACCCACTATTGTTCAAACATCTCAAATGCTCCCTTACTCTTATATTAAAATTTCTACCTGTTTTACCAATATAAAATGCAGCACAATCCTTGCAACTAAGTTTAAACAAATATAATAAATAATATTGCTAATTTTAAAAGTACTAAAATAATAATTTATATATATATATATATATATATTATTTAACTTTGTTTTTTTAACCACTTAATTAGTTATTTTAATACAACCGGTTTCGGAAAATACAAAATACATTACCCACAGAGTTCAATTTGCAAATATTAAAAAAAAAATTATCATTTCCCTGCATCCATCAATGAAACTCTTTTCACAATCTTTCCGGTCCATTCCCTGAAACAGCCTAGTTAAACTTTAATCTACGATGTGAAATATACTGATTGAGTAACGCAATCATTGACGATATCCGCTGCGTCTTTGATAAACTGTTAAGCATAATACATACTAACAATTCAAGCTGTATGTCGTGAGTGTCACTGTATCCTTTACATCGTTCAGCTGTAGAAACAATGTAGTAGGTAATATTGGTGTTCTCAATATCACACAACTTTTTTACAATAACATATGCAATATATTACATATTCTATTACCTTAATATTTGTCAAAAAGCCGAAATTCTTTCAATTATTTGTTATACAACATTTGTTATATCTGTTTTGTATTAATCTCGCAACATCGCATCGGTCAGCATTAATATGTCAACTGTCAATAATATTGCGCTTCCCCATCTTTTATCTATGACTTACTGGACTGTATTAGACTATCATCGCGTGTACATTGTCTTTATTACGAGTAAGAAAAAACATACACTAGCGAAATCGTACGAATTTTGACGACTGACAAGTATATTGACCATCTGTCATCTTCTTTCGTACATAGAAGCCGTGAATGAAATCGTGCGAATTTTCACTGTCAGATGCGACCATAGAATAATGCGACGCTGACAGATTGTTATGTTTACGTGTGTTTAATAATCATTAATGTATGTAAACATGATCTCAGTGTTTTCAAAAATGTCTTTAAGTGATATAAGTTGATACGTAAGAACACTATTTGTACAATTAATTCCAGGGAGGGCAATACAGAATGCACTAGCAGAAGAGCAATGAAAATTAAAATTTGATATAAGTGTAAAGATATCAGTATTATTCATTAATGTAATGTTTATGGTAATTAAACAATTCTGTTCTGAAAATAGATTTACGTTCTTGCTAAGCTACTGTTGTTTGTTAGCAGATATGTAATAATATGTAAATCAAGAATCAAATATGATTTGTCTGTATCATTCTTTACAATTCTTAAAAACACTTTACAACTAATATATATTTTTTTTTAAAGAAGAATACATTTTTGTTGTGAAGTTGC
The DNA here is from genome assembly GCA_031772225.1 of Eubasilissa splendida. Taxonomy (NCBI): domain Eukaryota; kingdom Metazoa; phylum Arthropoda; class Insecta; order Trichoptera; family Phryganeidae; genus Eubasilissa; species Eubasilissa splendida. The sequence continues at coordinate 21,628,803 of CM062856.1, forward strand.
ATTTTCAGAACAAAGTTCTGCGGTGTTTTAGTACGAATTAAATTAATCAACTATCTATCAATCGAAAAAATATAATATAAGTTGTATTAATGTTTCCAAATTTAATAAAATTGATTAATTAATTTATTCTGGCGTCTCCTAGTGGGTTTAATTCGAATGTATTTCATATTCACCGCAATATAAAGTTGATTGCTCTTAAAAAATAGTATAATTGAAAATATTACAGAATATAAGTTCATAATTTGTCGAAAATGTATTCGATTGCTATAGCGTAATGGTAAACGCGCTTCCCCGGTTCCAGGTTCGAATCCCGGTAGCAACTAAATATTTTTTGTCATTTCTTGCAGGGCCTAATTCTGGCTAGGGTTGTGTATTTTATTATATACACAGTCGGTAAATGGTCACACTTTTTTAATTATCTTTTAAAAAGAAGGAGAAATTATTAAAAAAATTCTGGAATAAAAAGAATGCTATGCTATAATGAAAATTATAGCATAACATTCTTTATAATAAATTATAATAAAAATTAGGAAGAGCAGATACAGAGAGTAAACTCTTTTATATAATGAAATAATTAGTATAACTACTTTTGTGCGTTTTGGTCTTGTATATTTCCATCCACCTTATATTTGCTTACATTATTGGTATTACTATTATTATTTTATTATTATTATTTATATATAAACATTTTTTTTCTTCTCTCTTTTTTATATTTTATATATACATATATTTTTTATTTTTTTTCACATTATATGCTATGTATGTATTCGATCTTACTGTGTTTTGCCTTCGATGAGTTTTGGTTTTATAAAATATATTAGTTTATCAGCTTGCCTAGTTGGGCAATGCATTAAAATGTTTATAAATATGTAAATATGATATGATACTATGATAATGTTTTTGAATAACTAAGAAATAAATCAAATTAATAAAATCAATGTGAGAAGCCCTAGTGTTAAACGCCGCGGAAAAATACTCGATCGGTTTAAAACACGTGCGGATAACGTATGTAGGAGAAAAAAAAATCTATAAATTCGATCGTTTATAAAGATTCATTAATCTAGAGTACGCTGAGTTTTAATAGCAAATTATCATTTTAAAATTCTTAATTCTTCCAAAAATTTGTGTCAAAATCTATCGAAATAACAATATTTGCAGATCAAAATAAATGTTGAGACTGGAAAAGGTTCTAAGGGAACAATAAAGAATTTACTAGGGGTATCATTTAATGTCGTATAACATGGGCCTATTAAAGGGATAAGGTGATAAGCGTGGGTTAGCGCGGAGAGTTGCGGGGGGCGTGGTTAATTTTATAGTTGTTGAAGGTTACCCGTACAATGCCGGGTATATCCTCTATCTAGTATTTGAATGTTCAAAATGACATTGGTCAAACGTGTGTAGCTAATAGTGATGCGTTTCAATTCGTTGCCATTTATTTAAATATTAAATAAATTAACAGCATTTTTAAACTTTTACATATTAACTCTTACTGCCGGTGGGTCAAAACAATACACGTCCGGCGGTGGTGGGTCATTTTAGACCGGTTTTCATCAGTTCAGTTTTACAACGGTTTTGTGGGAGATTTTTTATAGATGTTTCATTTTAAATATGATTTAATAAAATGGCGTGATGTGCTGTAATGTTTCTGCTAAAAAAATAAAGATAAAAATTAAAAAATATTACGAATAATGTACATATTCATTTTTTCATCGGAACCCGAACAGGTAGTGTCATAAAACTTACAGGTAGGCGCAACGCCCCTCAAAAAGTTATATTACTGGTATTATCTGGGGGCCGCCAGACGAAAATAAGTCAAAACAAATACATGGACGCATACCTGGTATCCTTTGTCTACCCGCTCAAAATATTGATAATATATATTTCGGTGTAAGCGCAGAGTTTCAATCCCGTGAAAGCGACTGATTTTTGAGCGTTTTTTCACATTTCTATCAATAACTCAATTGAATCTCGTCCGATAGCAATTATTTGTATTTCAAATTATTTGTAAATATTTAAAAGATTAGTTAGAAGTAAAACAGCATTAAACGAATATTTATTCCCGGGTCAAATCTGACCCACCACCGCAGAGTATGTGTTAACAATATTAATCTACATGCAATTAGCAAGTTGTAGGGCTTAATATATATTATAATTTCATAACAATATATATTTTATAACTGGTTTCCAAATACTTTCGATAATACCGGTGCACTATTTTTCCGCACCAGAAGACGAAAAATTTTTCAAGTGGTTTTAAAATTTTTATTATAATACTTTTCAAGTATGACATGAACCAACATCTGACAGTTCAAATTCATTTCGGCAAAGAACGTCTGATCAGAAGATAATCGAGCTGACGTCAAACTGAATTATCTAATTTATTCGCTAGCACGTACATTAAAATTTGTGAAGTTTATTGATGGAATATAATGTAGTCCTGCCAATGATAGTGTTGCTATGGTATCACTAAAATATTCAACGTCTTCTTAATTACTAACGTCTATTGGCCAAACTAAGAAATTGATAGAAATGACACAAAAAATAATAATTATAGATATTTTAAAAATATTTGAAGATGTATTTTAGCACGATTATTGTTTGTCAATGAGGCTGATAAGTCATACAACATATATAGTATAATATTTAGAAGGTTTTAAGGGTTTCAAGCAGTTCAGTATTAAAAGAGAATGTTGTTTGAAACATTCGAATGAAAAATAAAATAAATCGGGCTTGTACAAAAAAGTACTCTCATGGTTATGCGTAAACGTCGTGTAAGTGTGTGTTGTGTGTACAGATCACTGAGAAGAAAGGAAAGAATGACATTTTATTACATTTATTTTTACATTTTAAAGTTGTAGGTATAATGAAGGTACTGAATTTACAAAAAAGTTCTTTACCTACCTACCGGGACGTGAGAAAATAAAATAAAATAAAAAAAATTAAAATTAAATATTTTAATTTTTAAACAAGCGAGTGTTGTGACTTTACGAGCGTGTGAATTTCTAAAATGTGTCAAAACGTAAATTAGACATTTATGGGTACTGAATAAAATATATAGTCACCCCTGTAATGTGCATGGTCACTTTATCGCCACACATTTGAGCTAAGACATGAAGAATATATGATTCAAAATAATTAATCAGTGATACCCACAGACCAGTAAATGAATAGACATGAAATAAAGTGTACATATAGGAGAGGGGTTTGGAACATTTCATTTTCAGTGCCGATAAATCGGCGTTTATTTTTATAACAACATTCTTTCTAAAGCTTGTATCGATATAAAAATCCTTAATACAAATATTATAATTCCTTTCATTTACATGCAAGCCTGTTGGCCGCTTCCTACCTCGCTAGGTACATATAAAGTACCTGTTCTGAGGTAGGTAGGTTCCATAAGTTAGAATATGAGTTGAAAGTAAGTTAACAAATTAAATTAAACGGTAAAAAAACAGAAGGAGGCAAGTTGAGATAATAAGTAAACTGAACAAAGTAAATTGTTGATACATATTAAAGATATGTATAAGAAGTAAAAGAAAAGAAACAAAGAGGGATCAAACAAAATATGATAAGTACGAGGTAGGAAGGATGTAAGGACAAAAAGAATTACAAAAAATGAGTAGCTTTGATCATTTTAGGAACTCTTTCAGCTGACTTCTTTAAATTTTGAAAAGCCATTCCTTTATAAGCACACAGAATTGAGGATACGTTGCCGTTGCCAATAAAAACATGCACGTCTTTGAGCAAATGAAACATTAGTTGCGGGACGAGGGGCATTTTACACACATTATTGGTGAAAACATAAATCTGATAGATTATGACACATTTACGCAACAGTAAAAGTATTTACTCTTTGAAAATTAAATCTTTGTGTAAACAAAACGTATTTTTTTACATTAGTGCATATTATATTTTCAGCTCTAAAATTTTCGTTCCAATCGAGTCATACTTTAAAAAAAATATCGCGGAGTTATTTGATTACGTAAGTGGTACCAAAGTGATCACGTGAGTGACACCAAAATGAAAATATTAGGACAAGAAATTTGCGTTAGTTCACGTCTGTATATTTGGTGATCTGTAGTGATACCTACCTAATATGAAAGTCAAAATGAGCATTCTTTTACGTGATGCATTATCCAATCCGAGGGTTAGAAATTAATTTTAATTAATCACAATTTTCAAAATTGATATTATCTTTATATTTTACCATATATGTATACCTGGTCGCCATAGCATAACCTTAAATTAAATTAAAATCGAGGCCCTTGCATTGCGAACTAACGACCGGTTTCTAGAATAATTATTACATCAGTTCTATACGGAGCTACATGTTCTTGGCGCATACGCGACATAATAATATTACGCTTATGCCTGAATACAATACTGCAGACCACACCACCACCGTGCGGGATGCTTCCAAATCTCCCAGGAATTATTCTGGGCAGTTATCGATACAATATTATATTTGTAATACTTCTGCGTACTCGTGAATCACGGGAAACCCACGCAAGGTCCATAGTCCGCAATACTCGCGGCAGAGCCGCACAATCTATGAATTATATCTGTCGTAATGTATAATATATGGTCAACTTTATAATTTAAGGTTTCGACTTCGGTTTCTCATCTGGGTTAGATCGCGTTTTTGTAGATGGTTTCTAGTGTCTCCCACAGTTGAGTAAATTTTAGTTAGCAGTCAATTTATTAAAGAGAACACATTCTTATTGTAAAGTTGTAATTATTTTAAATACTAATAATTATTTTTGCGCTACCTAATGCACCTTCCCCGGATTAGAAAAGAGATCCAGGTTCGAGTCCCGGTAGCGCAACAACAATATTTTTCGATAAAATTGATTTTTTATGTGTACCTTTCTAATTAATACATTTAAGAAGTCAATTTATGATCATCAATTCTGTACATTCTTTTATATTTTAGTTATGTATACTATTTATTTATTCTAGATAACAAGGTTTTTACTGCGTGCAATTTCTTGAAATCTAAATAAAAAATAAGATCATGGATCTATAACACTTTTCCATTGACTGTAACGTTCTGGCTGGCATCATTTTTGAAGAAACCACAGCTTCTTCGGTGCACTCTGTACGACATCTCTGCGGATGCGTATTATCAATTAAAGTATGCGTGGTGCGAAAACGATTCATGGTTACTCGAATTCCTCGCTTGGATGGACGATTATGTCGACCGTAAAATGAAGGTAAGTTTCGCAAAACTGAACCACGATTTTCGAAATAAATTTGCACAATTTGCAAGCGTTGTTATAGCGAAGTCTATTCATGGTGAAATGGCAAACCAAACTGAGCACAAATCAGCCGTCAAATTGGCTTTCGTTGGAAAAAGTGTTGCCAATTCGAAAAACGAACCTCTGAAAAAACACTCTTTACAAACACAAATAAACAGTGAAACATATTTTAACTTTTGAATTTTCATCGTGTAACATAAATGTAATTTTTATTCATTTTTTATAAATAAAATAATCACTTGTACAATATAATAAAGGACCCTCTGAAGCCCCAGCCTAATAGCTTACGCACAAGTCTGGTACTGCGAGCCTAGCACGTGTTTAATAATGACTTACTTATTGTGCATGTTGATTTATCAACTCGACCCTGACCGCTTTCTCTTCACCAAATGCACTTCTCGTTCTTTTATCTCATGACCATAACACTGCAAGAAAAAAGAACTCGATACGATGAATTCCCGAGTTTCACGTGCGTAATAAAAATCTCACTGCAGTGTCTACCAAATTAAGTAATTAATTACACAAAGTAGGTCAACACGCGGACGACATTGAAAAAAATGAAACCAAAAAATTTCTCCGAATTTATTTCACGACGCGGGTGTGTCCTATTTGGCTAGCTGAAAATTAAATGACGTATGACACAAAGCTAAGCACAGACAGATAAATGTGAATAGATTCACCATCAGCCAATATCGATGAGTGTTATCAGCTACAATAATTCCCTACGAATGTAAAAAATATTTTTTCTTTACTTGTTTTATTACTTTAGTACTTATTTTATTGTACTCTTAGAATAATCTATATAACCCTCAACATGCCGTGATATAAAATACCCGTACGGGCAGCCACAATATCAACTTGTGTTACCGTAATAAATGAGTAATTTTTAAGCGTTTTAAATGAGAAATATATGCTTTTACCAATTGTAATAGCTGCTATTATACCTAAATAATGATTATCTAAAGTGAAATATTGATAAATATGACAATATAATGGTAATATAACGCAAGTAGAGATTCCAACCAGAATATTCGATATTCGAGTATATTCGATACTCGAATATTTGTGCAGCTATTCGAATAGTATTCCTACTACTTTCTAAGGATGGAATATTAAACAATTCACATGATTCTGATTCGCACGTGGAAGAGATACATGTTGCTCGTTCGAAGAGTTCATCGACCTTCGAATTGCAGACTGAATTAAGAAGCACCATTTTATCCCACGCACAAACTACAAATGCTTGTTCAAATAATCTAAAAAAAGATATTAAATATTTGGACAATTTCAAAAAAAGGAAAGAAACGTTAGACCTACTATTTAAAACACTTTTAACCGCTGCTGGGCGGGTATTTTCAACATCAGCGACGGTAAAAACAAAATAAAGAACAAATTTAAAATGCGAAACGTTTAATGCGTTGTTATTTTTAAAAATATGTACTTTTAAAACTACAGTAAGTAAGCAGTTTATGGTAAATTAGCTCGTTTTCTTATAAATTTTCATATACTTACGTATAATACTATTTATTTTAAATATTCTAAATTAAATTCATACTGCTGTCATACTTAAGAAACTGATCTGATATCAGTGCACATTGTTTTGATATAGTTGATGTTTTTTTTATTGTTGAAGTGTAAACATCTTATCTCGCCTTCCCACCCTCTTCCCCGAATATAAATCTAAATTTTACCAAAAATATATGCGACGAAAATGAGACTAAACAATTATGTCATACTCGTTATCAAACGTAAGCCTAGGCGTGTTTTAGAAATACACATGTTCAAAAAGTCACTAAATATACGTGTATGTAGGTAGGTAGATGAAGAATGTTTGTGAATTCAGTACCTACATGAAAATTTTAATTAAAAAATAATACTTACCTAGTATCTACCTACACAAAGTGCAGCTACTGTTTTCTAATAAATAAATTTTAAAAAGTCAAAAATAAATGTGATAAAATTCAATTCTTTCCTTCCCAGTGGACTCGTAATATAATATACGTAACATTAGAGACTAGTCCGCATTAATTTTTTATAAAGATATTTTTAATATATGGACACACGAGGTCCACGGGTTAACTTGTTGTTGCTCTAGAGTCAATATTTATTTATAAACAATTAAATAAATATCATTATATTATATGAAAATAAATCATTTATAGGTGGAATTTTATTTTTAAATTAACACATACACCTTACATTTCACATGTTTACTATGTGTTCTTTTTAGGTTAATATACACATTTAATTAATGTATTATCTTGGCGATACATCGCTGGTGAAGAGAAGAATGAAATAATAAAATACAGGATTGCTCATATTACATTATTCCGCGATATCATTTAAACAGGCGAAATACTTAAGACAAGTGTAGTTTTTTAAAAATAAATAATTTTACCAGAATTATCTTTTAATGATTATTTACTTACAAATTTTTAAGAGCGATGATTTATGTTCCGAATTCCCGTACAGTGTTGGCCTCCGTTACCGGGCGAGTGGATTACCGCATCGCTATATCCGATAATGATTAACCCATTTCTAGAAGACAAAAAAAATGACGTCAACGGACGTCATTGTTGTGACACCAAATGGTTGTGGGACTCGGTGCGGCGACACCAACGTAAATGTGTCACGACTGCATCATGCACTTTGCCTGCAATTCCGGTAGGTTAAGTAACAAAGAAAAATGTGGTTGATTGAATGAAAGAATCCCTCATCGATTTCTATATAAAAGTTTGTGGTTTTTCAATGCGAGTTTGATAAAATTATTTTGCACATAAAATATCTAGGTTTGTACGTCACACTTTTGATAATAAGCGAATGAACTGAACTTTGCGTAGGTCTGTACCTACTGCCAACGTGTTTCCAATAATTTAAATCGATATCAGAAGGACCTTATCATTTTTCACGTATTTTTACCTAGACTCGTATATTTTTAATATATTGTGGTTTACTTCATTGACGTCAGAAAAACGTACTTTTACCCATAATAATATTACGATTCTTCGTCTACGTCTGTGACTTTCAGTGGTGTCATTGTGGCTGTTTAACCTTTCCTCTCCGATGATGTAAACTGAGTTAACATTACTTCTAATTAAGTGAATATCTCTCTAAATATACTAAATACAGAATTCATATTTTAGGTATTCCTCCATAATATATTTATGTATTAGATAAAATAATTACAATATAAAAGTATTTACCATACACAACAATAAAAAATGTTTGCTCGAAGAACCTGACGTAAATTTGTCAATACGTGATTGTGTACGTGCGGAGAGGTGCGAATGGCGTAGTGCGCAAGGTGCGCTGGCGTACCAGTGGCAGAGCGTGCGCTGGCCGAGTTAGTTATTTTTTGTCTTACGCTGTAGTTCGTGGTGATCAATGTTTGTTCTCATTTTTAGAACTTTTACATAATAATTGATATAAATATTCACTTAGATATATATATGTTGACTATTATATTATATTATATAAAATATTATATTTATCCGGCTGTACACTGAGTTTACGTAACGCGCGTTTTTTTTTTAGCACCGTAAGGGAAAGGTTAATGCTTGCTTAAACAGCCAGGTCTGTGAGACGCGATCATGGCACAAAATACCGTGTTTTTAATATCTCTAGTATTACTTTATTTTACGAGTATTATTGTAATTATCATGAAATCGGCGCAGTCTGGCGGTGCTAAATAAATAAAATAACAATAAAATCACTATTATGCTTCATTCTCAAGAAATTACACAATAGGTATAAAAATTAAACTAGGCGCGATTATGAAACAAAACAATGTTTTCTCTTTGGAATGGGAGTCGCTGACTTTCAATACTCGCTATTCATAATTTCGAAAAAATCATGCAAAACCGCTATACTTCAATGACAGGCACTATTACTTTTATAGAAAATTTATTATTAAGGAGAACACATTCTTATTGTGAAGTTGTAATTATTCAGAACAGACGGTCTGTGATATTTTAAATATGAATACAATGTATTAATAAGAAAGATATACATATAAAATCAATTTTATCGAAAAATAATAATTACAAGCTGTATCAACGTGTCCAAAAATTAATAAAAATGAATTGATAATTCGGGCGTCTGCTATCGGATTACATAAAGGTATTTGAGATTCCGTAAAAATAAGATAGATGGCTCTTTCAAATAATGGAACGATAAATGTATTAATATGAAAAAGGTAGCGTATAGGTTCGAAAACTTGTCGTTAAAAATAATGTCGCTGTAGCATAGTTGGATACTGTACCTTCCCCGGTTTGGCAAGAGATTCAGATTCAAATCCCGGAGGCGCATCAACAATATTTTTCGATAAAATTGATTTTATATGTATATCTTTCTTATTAATACATTGTATTCATATTTAAAATATCACAGACCGTCTGTTCTGAATAATTACAACTTCACAATAAGAATGTGTTCTCCTTAATAATGTAAAGAAATTATTAAAGATGATCTAATCTATTCGGTCGTCTAATAAGTCTACGGTTTTTTTGAAATGTTATTTAGTTTTTTTATGACAAAAAATGACATACTAATAACGATTATTTTCGACACGTAGTTCTTTTCGCTTCCAACAGCTCAACTGGAAAATTCCTACAGTCCCGACCTCGCTCTTTCAGATCATCACCCTTTTCCGTCGCTCTCCAATCAAATGCGTGGCGTTATCTTCAACAACGACGATAACCTCAGAAACTGGCTCGATAACTATTTCGATTCCAGACCAGCTGATTTTTATGGATAAAAGGTATCGACAAATTGGTTGAATGATTATTTAAAAATTTGATTTTACAATAAATAATAGAACAAAACTGCAAATACTTATTAGACAACCCAATATGTAAATAGATATCTCCATTAGATAAATCAAACTTATCGCAGTAGGAGACAAATTTGGTGAATGAACAGAATCACGCTGGCCACCTTCTCTGTTGGTAAGTTAGGTTAGGTTAGATTTGGACGTTTGGACTGCTCTTAATAACGTTCTTTCTATATAGCTCAACTCAGAATAAATACACTCTTTCTCTTTCTGTCACAAGTCGCAATTTCGAGGGGTCCCGCTTTCCAGAGGGCCCCCGAATCACTGGGAAAAGGGAAAGGAGAGCAACAGAAAACGCAAAAAAATAATTAAAAATTTGCCCTGAAAACACTGGCAGATTCGATTGTGCTCGGCCGCCGTCGAGAACTCAAGGCTTTATCATTTTAGAGGCTTCTTTGTGTCTTATTACAATAGGCCCCCAAAATTTCAGATGATCTCCTGCACCATAAATCCACCTCTGACTACCATTTAATTTATCGAAAGAATAAAGTAAAATTCAATCATTTCATATCTTGCTAACTGTAGTAACTTTCCAATTTGACCAGTGTGGTGCCTTTGGAAATACTATCACAGATTCCCGTGGGTTATTTCCTCTTAATGTATCGTCAAGTGGATTGTAGTGAAACTCAGTATGAGATTTGTAACAACACTTGTTTATTCCAATACTATATTTACAGTAAGATACAATAATATTGCTAATACGAAGGATCGATGGGAAAAGAGCCGTGTTCCCCAGTGACGGCCTCTTATATCCCGTGACCCCCACCACTCATCTCATACACACATACACACACATAAAATAAAATATTAATTTACCCATGGTAATATATCATACAGGTAATATTATATAGTTTAATGACATAATATTTTAAATCCCTTTAGTGGGAACGCCATCTATTCCGAGATTAATAAGTGATCAACAACACCTATTGAACCAATAGCCGAAGGTTACGTAATGATTGAGGAGATAATCACCATCTGTAGATAAGCACTCACTGTCAAGATGATAATAATAAGGTTTATATTTGTATTAAAGTGAGGAGGTATTGCACCAATGCCAGTAAATAACTATTAATCAGTAACATACAAAGTACTGTGTTTAGTATTTATGTGCTTAACTAGTAACGACTTACGGAATATCATTTTTTAAACAATTCTCCTTACTTTAATAAATTTACGTCATTACAAACATTATACATCATTTTAAATAAAGCTCGCGGAGTCGGCCGATTTACGACGACTCCGACTCCAAACAATCAATGATGAGAACATAATCCCTTGAGATCATTTAGAACAGAGATTATCTCGACACAAAAATATTATTCAATGACAGGTTCTATAAGAATTACTCAAACCAATGCTCTTTATTCCGACTTAGTTATTAAAGAAAAATCATAATGGCAATACGATAAAGAAAGTCATAATAGGTGTACGATAACATTAAAGTGCTAATAAAAATTATTTTTTATAGGCAGTACTAGTTTTATGCTCCCATTTAGAGCAACCGGTCTTGTGTAAATAGTTTTAAAACTATGCTGGAAGTCCGCCAATGAGGCTTCAAAGAAAACTGAAATGTAAACATCGATGTGCAGTTCGGTAGACCATTGTACTAAAATAACTTTACATAGAATTAATTAACTAATGCAATCTTGCCAAAGCTAAGATGGAGCGATGTCTTCATAGATATATCTGCATTAAAAATCCAGGACTTGAGAGAAATAGCTCGTAATGGGGATCAGGACAGACGATGTACGGTGTAATGGGATCCGAAAGGTCAGCCAGAAAGGTCAGATTAGCCCAGAAAACTGTACACAGAAGATTCTGAACGGCCGTGAAAATCTAAGAACATTTTTATTAAAATAGTATCTTGCTGGTCCAGTGGTTAAGATACTCGCCTAGTGATTTATCGGTCAGGGATTCGAGCCTCGTTTCATAGCACAAGCATTTAGCTTAGTTTGAAAAAAATGATGTGAGAGGTATTCTGTGTAAACCAGGGGCTTGCAGTGCATACAAGCAAAAAAGCTGTGCATTACTAAAAATTCTAGGAAACAAATATAAATTAAATAATCTATAATATGGACCGTGAACGTATATTTACAGATTTATTTCAATTAGCGCCAGTTGTGTACCAATATAAACTCTAATGGCTTAGTTCTAAAAACTACCACGACAACCCACCGCTGCAGCCGTAGCTCTAGTAGCTACAATCCACGCATTGAAGCTATTCACATTACTCTGTTCTACTTTTAAGCTAGTGAATTACTCAAGTCATACAATTGTCTATTTACTGAATTGAAAATTCCATTCGGTCCGTTCTGTATGGAGTCCTTACTTAAGCTATTTTTTAACAGAATAACATTAGAAAAATTATGTTGATTTTTATATGGGTAAGAAGGTATTATTTTACGTTAAAACCTAAACTTTAAAAACACTATTAATAGTACTCTAAAATTATAAACAAATACATGGTAAGGTCGTATAAACGACGGATTCATTTTGTCTAAAGGCGTTGGTTAAACAAAAGTTCATAATCCTATATACAACATATACTGTAATACATATATTATATAAAATTGTATAATATCATTGGTAACAGCATAACCTAAATCTATACATATTGCACGCCACTGGTGTAAGCATTTCTATTTTTTTAAATAAATTAAAAATAATAATAAATATCAATGATAATTACTTAATCAAATAATTTTCTACCAAACAAGTTAATAAAATTATTTTTAATCAAATTATTAATGTTACTAAGGAGAACGCATTCTTATTGTGAAGTTGTAATTATTCAGAACAGACGGTCTGTGATATTTTAAATCTAATTAAATGTATGTCTTTCTAATTAATACATTTAATTATTTTAAATATGAATTAAATATATTAATTAGAAAGATGTACATATAAAATCAATTCTATCGAAAAATATCGTTGTTGCGCCACGGGGATTCGAACCTGGATCTCTTTCCTAACCGGGGAAGGTGCATTATCTAACTATTCTACAGCGACAATATTTTTATCGACAATTTTCGAACCTATATGTTACCTTTTTGATATTAATACATTTAATCGTTCCATTATTTGAAAGAGCCATCTACCTTATTTTTACAGAATCTGAAATACCTTTGAGTAAACTGATAGTAGACGCCAAAATATATTTAATATATTTAAAACAATAATTACAACTTCACAATAAGAACGTGTTCTCCTAATAACATTTAATTATTATTTAAATTATTAATGGGTTTTTTTTATCTAAAGTACCTGCCCGCTTATCTGCATAAATTTTATTTACGCAAAAAGTATGTTTAAATGAACAAGAAAATAAAAATAAACATGACCTTCAAAAAAATGTAATTCGCTAATCGACCTTACATACTTACTTTTTACGCGAGAGATAGCTTTTTACAATGTAAAAGTACAAAATTTTGTTTGACCTACAAGCAGACGTGTGGACAATGTTGTACCAATGCCAACTAATAAATAATGCATTTATCGGCGCCAAACGGATGTTGGAATGACACACAGAAATAACACGCCTCTCGTATAGTAAAATCATGAGAACCACCGATAGTTTCTGAAAAACTGATGCATCACAGCGCGTACACACGTAGTTCTAAAATATATCGTCCGTGGCTGCCCGAGGCGGTGTTGCGTCGGCTTTTTTTAACCGGATAAAAAATATCAACTCGAAGATGATAGCCATGACAGTCTTGCTTGGAGAGTTGACCAGTGCGCAGTCGCGGTGCAGTTTGGCGCGCAATCTTTGAAAACACAAACAGTACCCGGTTCTCTGATCAGATCAACATGGACCCAGCTGATGTAAGTCAATTTATATTGTTCAATCTATATTATTATTATTAGAGGAACACATTCTTATTGTGAAGTTGTAATTATTCAGAACAGACGGTCTGTGATATTTTAAATATGAATTAAATATATTAATTTGAAAGATATACATATAAAATCCGCCACCGGGATATTTTTCGATAAAATTGATTTTATATGTATATCTTTCTAATTAATATATTTAATTCATATTTATATTATATTATTATTATTTTCATTTCGCTCCACTGTGATGTAAACATTTAATTTAATTATAATTTATATTGTTTCTTCTCGTTGTTAATTTAATTGTTTACATGTAAACAACGTTATAACGTATCAGAAATAAAAATAAAAAATCAATCGTTAAAATACCTGTATTTATTTATTAAGATTTTTTGCGCTGGGCTATATTTTTTCTAAATAATTCATTTATGCTCAATGTATTCGATAATTATTTAATTACATTTTTCCGAATCAAATAATTAAATAAGTTCCTACATTAAAATGCTTATTTTTGTGAATATATATCAACACTATTATAAAATTATTAAATAAAACATATATCGAATGAGATACGTGTCTAGTTATCGAGTAAAATTACGAGTATGTGTAGTCTAGCGGTAAGATGCCCGCCTATTGATCAAGTGGTCGGGGGTTCGATAATCATCCCGGAGGACCACCGAGTTAGTCCTATTGTCATAGCACAAACGTTTAGCTTAGATTGAAAATAGTTAAATTATTATTATGACATGTGTTCCACATGATACCCATCTCTATTTAAAGAATAAAATAAACAACAAAATTAAATATATGATGTTATATTTTTGACTTTACTTAACGTTAATATTATAATAAGATCACTTAATTACAGACATATTAATAGTTACTGAATCTTATCATCTTATGGTATGGCTTAGCTTCCTTAATCAGTGAAATGTAGAGATAATCTCACTATTCACTGTCATCAGACGTATTCAAAAATAAGTTTCCAAAATAATAAATGATGGTAAAAGTTTTGCACAAAATTAACTTCTCGAAATGTCAAATGCAGTAAAGAAAATACCGTTTTTTTCTATACGATGTTACCCGCGAATGTTGGAGGTTTCGTGAGGTCTTTTTGAAAAAACTTTAAATTACAATCATCTCTAAAAGATTGCACACAACTATGCTGTGTGATAGAGTAAAAACTAGTATAGCACGGGACAACGAATCAAATGTTGACTTTGCTGCTAAACTAACACATTCAGCAACAATCAATTATGTAAATATATAATAAATTATTTTTTAAATATGAATTAAATATATTAATTAGAAAGATATACATATAAAATCAATTTTATCGATAAATATTGTTGTCGCGCCACCGGGATTCGAACCTGGATCTCTTTCCTAACCGGGGAAGGTGCATTATCCAACTATGCTACAGCGACAATTTTCGAACCTATATGTTACCTTTTTGATATTAATACATTTATTACAGAATTACCAATTCATTTTTATTAAATTTTGGATACAACTTTATTATTAGGAGAACACATTCATATTGTGAAGTTGTAATTATTCAGAACATATGTCTGTGATATTTTAAATATGAATTAAATACATTAATTAGAAAGATATACATATAAAATCAATTTTATCGAAAAATATTGTTGTTGCGCCACCGGGATTCGAACCTGGATCTCTTTCCTAACCGGGGAAGGTGCATTATTTATTTTAATTATTTTTACTACAAATAGTAAAACTCCTACATATTATGATTTCACTAATGTTGATGCGGCCCTTGCCATAATGGTTTAGTATTTTTAAAAGAAGTCATCTTTTTTAACTATGTTATCTTTGCTAAGGGAAAATATTAACATAGATATTATTGTCTATCCGCGATTCTTATATGTCATCAAGATGTCATTTTTGTTCGTATCGACAGCTAACATACAGAGATGGAATAATTTTAATTCCTTCGACATTTTATTTACGTGTAGTTCGTTTTGGGAAAAGCTCTATCATTGAAATATGGATTCGATTGCTTATCTGCTGGTCACAATCGAATGTGCTAGAATCGACCGCGATATTAGGTATTACTGCATCGGGCACGCGCCAAAAATATTATTATATACACTTAAAAGAATTATTTTTTTAAGTGAATTAGTCATAATGCAGCAATGTCAAAAATCACATTTTCAATCCGTGAGATGTAAAGTTTAGTTATGAAAAAGCGTGAATTATTGTCATTGAATTAAAATTAATTTAACTGTATTTAGACATTGAATAGGTGCTAGCATACGAAAGGTCGTTATATAAAATAAAATACAATTAATTAAGATGTTCTTGCATATAGGATATACAACACGTAATGCAAACAAATTGATTAGTATTTTCTTACTTATTATTGCGTATAAATATTTATACATATCCATTATATTAAATCGGAGACATTGACATAAGGCTGAGGTTAGCATCACATTTGTAAACACAATGAGACAAAACATTTGCATAATAATATACTCAAATATATAAGTGAGGTGTGACTTAATCACAATATTTTCAGGGTAGATTTTTTTAAAAATTAGGTTCGAAAATTTTTTAACTCTTAATCTCAATATAATCTTCAGAAATATAAGAATTTATTTTACTTATTCATACATATTTACCATATAATTTCTTTACATATGATCCAATCGGGTAGAGATCAATCAGAAGCATGGCTATCCAACATTCTAACATAACCATTATACAGTGCCTACACTAATAATACACTAATTCTACAACACTCCCATTTCATTTTCTTTTATTCTATATATATATTTTTATTTTTATTTATCTCTATTTTTATTCCTGTCGAATCTTAAATAACAGCACGAAAAAAACTGGCCACTTTAACACAGACTTCAGTCTAGCAAAGTAGCCAGGACAACGCTGTATATATCAGAGGTGGAGTCTACTCCATCCCACACAATAAACATATTACAATGTTATATTATAATATATTATTATAAAAAAATATGTATGTCAATAAATAAATACTCGAATTCTTTATTATTTCTTACTTTTTAATTACTGTTTAACTTTTATATGTTCTAAGGAGTTGCAGTTTTTCAGAACATAGTTCTGTGCTATTTTTAATACAAATTAAATTAACTTAATTAATTTAATTTGTATTATTTATAATTTCATTATTTAATATAATTTAGTTAATATATTATATCATAATATTGTATAAAAAAATTCAGCTAATGAATTCTTATCTTAAAGCTCAATAATTTTAAATTAACATTTTGATTACGTGTATTATATGACATGTGCCTAGTCTGGCGGCAACTAGTTTATTTTATATGCTTTTTAATATACTATAAAAACGAGTAATTTAAAAAAAAATCATAAATTTAATTAATTAGTCATCGGACGTGCGTGTTTTTTTTGTTGAGATATTAAAATTGAAAAAACAACGGCAAAGGCCGGGACACACCAACATATTATATGGATAATAGATGGGATTATAAATGTTACATAAATTATCAATGTGTTGTAAATTCATTCAGAATTTAGTTGCATTATTTATCAGATAATTAAATTATGATTCGGTTATATTGTATCCGTAAAAAATCATAAATAAGATACTATCAATTTTACTTAAATATTTCGATAAATAGTTGAATAATACGTCGGTAGGGTAGTGAGTTGATTAAACAATATTAGACTCGTAATTTATTGGACAGATATACCATTACATATTCGACAGATATACCATTACATATTGGACAGATATACCATTACATATTGGACAGATATACCATTACATATTGGACAGATAAACCATTACATATTGGACAGATATACCATTACATATTGGACAGATATACCATTACATTGTGGACAGATATACCATTACATATTGGACAGATATACCATTACATATTGGACAGATATACCATTACATATTGGACAGATATATACCATTACATTGTGGACAGATATACCATTACATTGTGGACTCGGACTCCAATTTCGTATCTCATTCGTTAATTTATTTCCCTTATAGCAGTTTAACAATTTGAATTCTCACATCTCATATTCTGTTACGACATACTTAGAGAAATATACATTTTTTAAAAGACCTTTAAAATTCAATATTTATTTTATTTATATTCACACCCTTGCGGGTTTTTACAAAAATGCAGAAACACAAGTAGCATGGAATATATAACAGAAATTGATATAAAACATCACTCTTATATTTAATCGGAATATATCTACAAGACCAAAATCGTTCGCAAGTCTGTGAAGTATTATGTATATATAATGAATGCATGACGTAGAAAATGTCCTGATTAATATATGAAAAAAAAAATTCTCTGATAGTTGTAAATACGAAACAATAATAATCTAGAAAAATGTATGTCTGTCCTGTGACGCTGTACCCGGATTATTTCTTAATGGTATTTCGTGATATACATAAATATGTATTATATATATGTAACATTTCTCTGTCACACCTGTTATATGCTATTCTGTGCGATAGATAAAATTCTTCTTCTTCTAAAATTGATAAAAAGTACTCGAATTTGTTTAAGAAGTTACTATAAAATGCTACAAACAACGCGCAGCCCTCGCAGTAACTAGTAACAATATTAGTAAAATGGCACTACATAAATAATTATCAAATTGTATTATTATTATTATTATGTGCTTTAATTAGAGTACCTATAGAGTAGCATCCACCTTATAATATTCGGTGTTTTATTGAATTTCTCTAACTGCTTTTTTCGTTATCCATCAGTGTAAACTGGTATTTACCACCTGGTTTAGTCCCTCCTCATTTTCAACATGATACAACTCTGCCAACAAAAAAAAAATCATTTCGTACAACTTGCAGAAGGTGTGCATTGTGTAGCGCAATCTTTCTTAACAGACTTTCTTAAAGACAGATCAGGTATGAGCGAGCACAGGAAACTATTACTTAATAAATAGATTGTTTATTTTATTTTAACATAAAATATATTTATTTAATGAGTCCCGCAATAAAATTTGTCAGACGAACTGCATTAGAAAATTTCCTATTATTTTAATATACTGACTTTTACCTTTGTTTTACCGTGTTTTATTTGTATCTTACCGGTACCCTGATTGATATCAGGTGCTTCCAAAATTTTTGAAATAAAATAAACGAGTACCGATTTCAGTAGGTTACCTCTCACATGCTAAACGGCCGCTCTGCTGTTTTAGCTAATCTCCTTATGGACTGTGGTTGTCATAATGTGTAAGTATATAATGCTGATGTTTTGTATTTTATACTATATATTATTGTTTATACAACGTTAACATAAAAATTTTAAAATATATTTTATTAAAAAATAAAAGTTGCCCCTGGTGATCTTTGTAACAAACCAGTATTAAAATAGAACTTAGTTAGATATTTGTAAACTGCTATAGTGAAAAGTGTTCCACCAGTAATGGCGGAGACCGTGATTCGATTCTCCGGTGAGAAAGATTTTCATTTTATTTATTTAACTGAATTAATAAATACTTTCTTCGAACCAGAAAAACATATTCTTTTGCATAAAACATGCTTTTTTTATTTCTGTTTTATATTTTTTATATCAGATACTAATTAGCTTCGATGTCAAACTATATTTTTATTATAATGCAATGACCAATAGAATAATAATAATCTTCAAATAAATAAATATGACACCGCATTTTTCCTACACTATCGATGGTCAATGTTTTAAACTTTTTTAAAAACCAGTCAAAAAAAAACTTGTTTTGATATTGAAATCTCAAGATCATATTTTTTATTACAATACAAGATTCCGTGCATAATGAATTGCAATACTAATATTTCACCATTATTCAAAATATATGTTGAAGTGAAAAAATCTCTCGATATTTTTCTTCAAGTGTTTGAACAAACGCATACAAAAATTAACTAAATAATTTGAGAAGTAAAATTAAATTTATTACATTCTAAATTGATCGTTGGATCATACCGCAATAGTTAAGGCGCCTCTTTCAATAAAAGTTTACATTTTAGCATTTTTTACGAAAATGTGAGTTTTTATTATTCATTTAAATCCGAAGTTGTACACTAGATTTAACTTTTTGAACGTGAAAAAGGCTCTAGATAAGAGTTAATTGTTGTCACTTGTATCGAATGCGAGAAAATCAACAATTTTATCGTCGTCTCTTTCTATTCAAACCTTCCTCTCTCGCATGATTTGCGTAACAAATAGCGTCATTAATTATTTATCTGATACTTATAAGAATTTAACTATTATCCTCATCTTGAAAGCGTATGTAATTCGCGTAGAATTTCTTTTCAAACTGGAAAAATGAAAGCACACTCTTAAATAAACCATGCAATTAGGCTTTAATGTATTAAATGGCCGAGATTAACACTAAATATTTAAAATCTAAACAAACTCAAATATAAACGCAATGATCTGATGTGTGCTCACACATTTGCATACAATGCTCACACATTTGTAAGTATTCATTTGCATCATATTTTATAAGAGCACGTACATATCTTAAGTAGGTAGGTACGCAATCTCGTTAATAGCAAATGGTAGGAAAATTATTCCATAACTTCCTTCCATAATTTCTCGGTATTATTTTGATGCCTGAATTAATTTAATGTGTTTATCTATTCTTCAAATTTCCTACGAATATTCCCATTCGCTACTTGTTAATGCACCGACTCTATAAATGTATTCCAGACGCCACGAGCCATTGCCAAAACAGATTGGTTGCTTGCCAAATATTTATCCACTTTTAAATGAAATTAAACTTAATATTTCATACTTAAAACATATTTTTAAATTCTTATACCGAAAAGGAGAGTTGACTCTAAATATTTAGTTCCAGGAGGTAATCGCGATTGTGGTGGGAACATATATTTGTCGCACCGTTTGTAATTTACAATGATTGCTACAATGAACAGCTATTCTACGATCATATGTGAGATGATAAAGAGCTTGAGATCAAGTGATTGGATAGTCATAGTGAATCCATCACGTGATACAGGTCTTGAAACAGAGTTTAGGCTCTTCTGCCGTGAGTTCCCTGATCTCTCTGCCCAACGATAAACATTTCATCAGGCCTGATGTCGTCGATCCGACATGTTAGTGTTCATTCTGATTTGATATCAATTTACATCTTCTTCGTCTAACGTCTTCGTTCTCTATGAGAACAGTTGTGATCGTGAAACTACGGCTAATTGTAAATGATAACATGGTCCATGACACTTCTTGCGCATTCCAGGAGTATCGAATATGTTTTAACACAAAGTTTTAACCTGGTTTAATCATCATATTAGTGATCTTCCACGAAATCTTCCAAATCACCAATTTTTCCATGTTGTTCTCATGTCTAATTGTGGATATTCATATACGTGCAATACTTAGTAATACCCACAAATTGATCCCATCGATCACAACTATTTACAACAATGATTAAAATAAGATTACTTTTATAGTGGTCGACAAAGCTTCGGATATATCACAATCGAATAACAGCCGTGTTATGTAATGTAAACGTAATAGTGCGAAATATTATTTATCTGACCTCTTTCCAGATTTAAACCGGATACCATTAATGCATTCGGTACATGTTATCATATTGCGAAAATACTTATCTGACCTGAGACTTATAAAATTTCAATACTACAAGACATAAACTGAGATAATATTACAGATCTATACTGCCAAGTTGATAATTGCAAAATAGTTTTAAGAAAACATATCAAAAGGAAAAACATTAGTACCACAAAAATGGTTACTACATACATGGTATTCAAAATAAGGACATGTCCTCTTTTTTTCAATTGAAATATAATATCTTTTGTCGACCTTAAAATTTCCTCCTTTTTGATTTATAAACACAACTCAGTTTTCACCTGTGGTTTACAACCTGATTCCATTCTTCAAGTTAGAAGAACTCGGCTACATGAACAATGGAACTAACTAAATATGTGAATTGCATTTTTGAATTTCTACTCGTAATACGAACGTTGAGAGTTTTTCGCTGATAAATAAATAGATATAGAAACAAAACCGCACTACGTAAATGTAAATTTTAAAATTGATATAATTTTATTAAAATGCTTCTAAAACGCACAAACATACCTTCAAGAGTAATTTGTTATATATTGTAAAACTGGCACGATTGCCAGATAATTACATATTTTCAAACACGTCACCCTATTTTCTCTGTATGGGACAGTGTCAGTTTTGTTTTTGTACCTCTCTCAATAGTGCTCGGTGGACCAAGGATGCGGGATCGACTCAATGTGGAATTAATAAATGTCCTAATATTCACACAATATAATTGTGATGTGACATGCATTTATTTTATATTTATCAAAAATAGGCAGTTCTGAAAACTATGCTAATAAGTAATATCACCGATATGCTATAAGATTATTTCAATGTTGTCGTTAATATTATCTCTCATAATAATAGTTCTTCTTAATCTTTAATTATGTTTATTTTTAAATATCCTCCGTTTCAATTGAATCGATCCACCATTTTTATTTTTAAAACTGATAACCCTAACGCCGACCAAGTAAAAATGTATCGATAGCTGGTGTGAGATGTAATCTATGTGAGTATAACAAATGAGATGTTTTTTTTTAAATATATTTCTTCGACATAGCAGCCAAATCATGTTCTTCTCTGAGTTTCTGTGCGGATGGACATTTATATTCTCAACCTAATCCCAATGTAAAGATGACGCCAGTGACAATTTGTGTGTATTTATAGAAATCTACGATAGTAAGTGCTCGCGGATATCCAAAACTCTGTTTTCTTGCCGACGATTATCTAAATTTACAATCAATTACAGTTGTTGTAAATTGCGCAAACGTGATTTGTCCACTATTGTTAACTTCGTGGAATAAATAAGTAATCTCCCTCTTACATCATAATCTAGGTAAGAATTATATTAACATGTTTTCATATTTTAAAACATATTATTATACTCGATATGTCAAAGAGACGTTCATTGTGAATTCCAGGCAAATGAATTATTTGAATACAAAATTTAATTTTATATTCTAATCGACATTTATTACATGGGAGGCAAATGGCGTTAAGTTTTTGATTGTTTTAAAAAAAAATTATAGCGTTGACGGTTGAGATATTTTAAATATGAATTAAATATATTATTATATAAAGTTGTATCAATGTGTTAAAAATTTTATAAAAATGAATTGATAGTTCTGGCGTCTGCTATCAGATAACTCAAAGGTATTTGAGATTCTGTAAAAATAAGGTAGATGGCTCTTTCAAATAATGGAACGATTAAATGTATAAATGTCAAAAAGGCAACATATAGGTTCGAAAATTTGTCGCTAAAAAGTGTCGCTGTAGCATAATCCCCGGTTAGGAAAGAGGTTCGAATTCCGGTGGCGCAACAGCAATATTTTTCGATAAAATTAATTTTATATGTATATCTTTCTAATTAATATATTCAATTCATATTTAACAATTGTTACAGTTGTAAGGATATTTTTTCAATATAATTTTGGTACGCCAATTCATGAATGACCGTCCTTGTAAGCACACGAAAAATAGAACGTTGAACCATGATTCAACTGATCCTACAGTGTGTTTGTCTGCAGCATTCATTCATCATCGCGAACCTTGGGAAGTACTTGAAAAAAGATGATAGTTTTATTTCGTTATTTTTAAAAATATTTTATATATATATATAAACAAACATAATACTTTAACAATTAAATTGTTTTTGAATGAAAACTCTGTAAATATATTGTGAGGTTGCAATTTTAGGATATATTTAAAACAAATTAGATAAATCGATTAGAAAGAAATAATTGATCAATTAAATCACATGTCGCAAATTTTATTGTTTGACCAACGCATTCTCCCGGCAACAGAAAGTTCCGGGTTTAGTATCTAAAATATTTTTTTGATATATACATTTTTTTTGTATATTTATTTAAATTGTGATCGAACGCCTCGTGTCTAATCAGATTAATAATTTTATAAAAAAAAATATAATTTTTTTCTTTAATAATCGTCAAACCGCTAACAATACTATATTTCAATTATAATAACATTTTATTTTTTTAATATTATTTTATGTTTGACAAATACGTATAAAATAAAAACGTGTATGTATAATGTAAATAATTAATTTTTATTCGGAGTAGACATTGTCCAGACTTTCGAATGACGATTTTTTTTTACATACATATTTTTAAATAATATTCAACACACCAATACAAAATGTTAAAATAATTGACACTTAAAATAGTTATTAAAAAATTAATATGGAATTTATGTAAATTATTTTGAAATATTCCTATTATTGCATCTTACTGCTTTATGTCCATACATAGTTACAATCTAAAAAATTACTAACATCTGTGTAAACAGTTTATTTTTATTTGTTATTTGAGGTATTGCAATCGTATGTCTACAAGTGCAACAAATGACAGCGATGAAACTGCAGTACATGCACGGAGAAATCTTATTGACTCATGCAATTCGCAAATATTTTATTCGACCTCTACATAATTTCAAATATAATATATCACCGGCGTGCACTAGGCACTGACTTAGGTTATGCTGCTAATATCGATGGTGTAAAAGCGATGGATATTATCATTAGATGTTGTATTCATTTATCACTCTTTGGAATGCATACAGTCAAGTCCGCTTCAAAGATACGCTAGCAACACGTCTGTTAAAGCGAAGACGTGTATTCAGAACACCGCGCGGTGCGAGACTTGCATTTAGTTCGTATACGTCTGGGACAGATTTTGCGAAAAAACACATGCGCAGCTTTATTTGTCAATTTTAAATTCTTGTTGGTTCAAGTTAATACGTTAACATAAGAACTGAATTATTTTGCTGTAGATCTACACACTTGATATGTCAAATAAATATTTAATTTACATTTATTTCGCAAAGATTATAATTATGAACAGCTTTTTTGATTGTATAAAGTGCACGCCCCTGTATAATATGTAGAGTTTTTACAAATAATCTAACAATATTTCCATTAATCTTTTAATTCTAAATGATCATTATTTATAAGGATTTTTTAAACTGTATCTAAACTTCAACAAACGACATATTTTTCAGAGCAAAGATACCAATATATGTAAGCTTTAAAACTATCATTAATTGATATGGCAATTCTTTGTGTAAAATACGATTATTTTAATTTTTTATTGAATCATAATCGTACTTTTTTGGTATTATACATACAACTAAGATTCTGATAACGATTGCAATTTCGAATATTCAGTCCCTCTTATAAACAAGTAAAAATTATAACTAAATTGAATTAAATTTATTATTCTGATAGCTACCTATTCAAGGTTCAAAAAAATATATAATTCAGTGTGATATTTAAATTAATTAGTAATAAAAATTGAAACATTAATGTTTTCACTCTCCGTAACACTGTAAAAAATATCATAATTTAATCAAATTTTGCGTTGCTTACGTGGAGACACCACTGCAACGTGAATTAATATATAAAATTTACATAATTAAAAAATATTAAAACATTCATTAACTATCCTGTGGCTTACCACGTCCGTGGAGCACATTGTAAATTTGGCGCTCATATCAGTCTAAATGTCCGATAACCTCTTTGCAGATTCCGTGGGCGAAACAAACCAGAGGTAGACAATACGGTATCAAGTCAAATTGTGGTGTAAATTCTCCGTTGCGACGAAATATTAAATTGTATGCTGTTTCTCCAACGACCGAGGATATTTTTTACATGTTTTTTATTTCGATAGTCTCGCGTGTTAATTGATAAAACCACAACTAGCCGTCTTAGAATAGTGTTAAATAGTGGTGAGAAAAAATGCTACTCTTGAGTCACTGGTGCGATTGCGATTGATATTCGATAACATCAGTGATTGAAAACCGTGACTGTGATCACGGATTCATTACTAATACGCATGCGCCGCGCGATATCACAATACATAAAAAAAACATTTTTAGCGTATTTACTTATATTATTCAAACTTTCTTATTCTATAGTGTATATTTAATTTATAATAATATCATCACAAAGATAATGAAAACCTTTTAAAAAATGTGTGCATTTTTCGGGTCAAATTCTCAGCATTTCGGGGTCAAATGGATAAAACTTTTTGGCAGAATCTACTAGATGGCGTTTATCACGAATTATAACGTCATTTCTTCATTAATATTTTCGTTTCATATGCACATGCGCCGAATCACGGTTCACAACTAAATGTAAATAATTTTTAAAATGAATCATGAATCACGATATTCCCAGATATTAAATCACTGATAGCGAGTGTGACTCAAAGATATCAGTGATTGACTCACGGTTCGTGATTTTAGACTCAGCACTAGTGTTAAATATCCGCCTTAACCATATGTCAATAGACATACAAAAATTTTACGAAATTTCTTTGAGATAAACAATTACTCAAGTTTTATTTTCTTTATGTGAATTGATGAAATCATATATAAATTGTCCATGTCAAATAAGAGTTTTCTTAGATATAGATAGATATCTGACTAAATTAATAAATTATTCATGAGTTGGTATATAAATTATTCTCCGATATTTCTTGTATTTTACTGTTCAAGAGCTATTAGTATCTGCAGGTATTTTATTGTAAATGATTTTGCTATAATCAGATAAGATACAAAAATAAAAGACAGGTTTTGGTGTACATAAATAGTAATATATTCTTCTTTTTTCTCTCTTCAAGTCGGTATTGGCATATAGCCTCAATCTGATAATCTCAACCTGTTTTGTAATGTTCTATCTCCAGCCAGATGCAACGCATCCATCCACCTTTGTGATATTCCTCCAGGTCTTCGTCCTTAAGTTGTACTCAGGATAATGTTTATTTTCTAGGTTATAATATTGACGCGTAATGTAGCAGAAAAATTGGAATAATTTTTTGTTTACTACCGTATGTAGAGCTTGCTACTATTGGAGTTGTTACAGGATTTGAGGTATTCGTACGTTGAGCTGTCTATAACGTTCATAATATCTTTCAGTACATTTTGAAAGCGTCTATTTTATGCATGTCGCTATTGCAGACTATCCAAGTCTCTGCGGCATATATGAAGATTGGAAAAACAACAGTGTGAACCAAATAATTTCGATTTCTTCTTTGAATATGAACTATGAACCAACTGTATGAATATTAGGAGAACACATTCTTATTGTGAAATTGTAATTATTCAGAACAGACGGTCTGTGATATTTATATATGAATTAAATATATTATTGTATAAAGTTGTATCAATGTGTCCAAAATTTATTAAAAATGAATTGATAATTCTGGCGTCTACTATAAGATTACTCAAAGGTGTTTGAGATTCTGTAAAAAATAAGGTAGATGGCTCTTTTCAATAATGGAACGATTAAATGTATCAATATCAAAAAGGTAACATATAGGTTCGAAAATTTGTCGCTAAAAATAAAGTCACTGTAGCATAGTTGGATAATGCACCTTTCCCTGTTAAGAAAGAGATCTAAGTTCGATTCCCGGTGGCACAACAACAATATTTTTCTATAAAATTGATTTCATATGTATATCTTTTTAATTAATGTAAGAATATGTCGTACAGTTGGTTCATAGAAATGTATTAATTAGTATAAAATGGAAACCGCAGGTCAAGCAAATATTTTATTTGTTCGTCATATAATTACGCTCAAATTTCCAAAATCAACAAATTTATTAACCTTTGTATGTCACGCTAAGCTATAAGCGTGTTAACACGTAAATTTAAACCTTGCGAACATGGAGGGATTAAAGTCAATTTTTTTTTTAAATCATTTTTCCATCTGTGGACGACAGGTCCCAGCTTTTGATAGATAAGTCAAGACCCTTGACCTGGTGTCTTCCATTTCAAATAGTGTTGGAAGTTAATATATTGTTTATCAGTAATCAATTTATTAAACGTCTACGATTGTACTTCTACAATTTTGACCTTTCGATAGATATTAATACGTCTCCCGTAGCTATATTACAATAACAATACCAATTGTCAATTTTAGTTATAAAACTTATTAAACTCAAACGACAAAAGGTTTACGACATCTCCTTCGACTAAATGATGTAATTTTATAACAATAGCTTAATTTAAATGAGTCTTATTCGGTCTATAGACATTAAAGCAGCTAACAACATTATTTTTCAAGGTATATTTCTAATTTCATATATTATACATATACACGTATAAAACTATCTTACTTTGTGATTATTAAATTTTATTTTGGTAATAAAATGATATCAATTGCATGGAAATTATGGCGATAAATCCAATGTCAGTCGCAAGTCACATATTTAAAAAAATAATTAATACCTAGGTATGTTAACAATATTCAGAATCATTTCGCAGTCCATACATTTCGCTTAATGTAATCTTTATGGCGCCTATCTACGTGTGATACGTGTCTCGGAAACTTGTCTCGAAAAGACAGACAGTACAGAGTTGAACGCTGAGCGAGCTATGATTCATTCTATTTTTCACGCAGAGTGCAGAGTACAACTGATACACACCCGACCTTTACCGTAGACGACAGATCAAAGTCTCATCGATGTACACACACAATTACGATAAATAATTATAATATTTTTTTGGCGTATCTACAAATATGTGTATGTTTAATGTTTTACTCTAGAAATTATTGGCTTTACCAAAGATACTCGGCTTCTCATGTATTTTCAGATTTTCGTATTATATATATATATATATATATACCTATCTGTAATTAAATCTTATTATATTTTTTATTTTCATCTTTATGTCATATCTTGTTATTTAATTTATTTTCATTCGTTGTACATCGATGATACAAATATTGATAAAAATATTAATTTTAGCTTTCTTTTATTGGTATTATATGTTTATTTATTTAAAGACAGTTAAATATTAAATTAAATTAATAGATTCTCCAATGTGTGAGTGTGGTGCCGAGGAGGAAACCCTTGACCATATCTTTTTTGCCTGTCCATTGTGGATCACAGTATTTTTTTACAGTAATATCGTCGATGGTAAATTTTAAACTCCCGGTTAACTTGGGTCATCTTCTTTCCCTTAACTCGCCACATTTAATCTATACAATAGCAAATTTTTTGAACGACAACGGTATTGACTTGTAATGTAATATTTTCTACTCTATAATATTATTGTACTTTTTTCTATAAAATAATGTTTTAACTTGATTAATGGCACAAATCACTCTTGAAGGGTGGATTACCTATTTAAAAGAAGAAGAAATATTCAATTAGCTAATTTGCTTGACGGTACCGTAGACTTCTTCTTTTACAAAGGCAATCCATCCTTCAAGAGTGATGTGTGCTATCAATCAAGTTAGAACTACATTTTATAAAATAATTACAATACAATAATACTTATTACAGAATTGGAAATATTACAAGTCATTACCATTGTCGTTCAAAAATGTTGATATTATATGGATCGAATGTGGAGAGTTGATAGACACATGTCAAAATTTACCATTGACGAGATCACTGTAAAAAAATCAATGAACGAAGGTCTCTCCAGCTATATTCAAAACATCTATCCACTGCTGTGGCACTCTTCCAGATCTTCTTCGGTCCAAAATGCATTGGTTGCGAGACGAGGGGCATTCTGCACACATTCTTTGTGGAAATATAACATAAATCCAATTGTTTATGACACATTTATTCAACAGTAAAAATATTTACTGTTTGTATTTTATGCAAGACGTATTTTTACATTTACATAAATTATATTGTCATCGTTTAAATTATCATTTTAATCTAGTCATGTATTTGAAAAAAATCGCGGAGCTATTTGATTGCGTAAGTCGTACTAAAGTGATCACGTGAGTGACACCAAAATGAAAATATTGAAACAAGGAATTTGCGTTAGTTCACGTCTATATATTCCATAGTCTGTAGGTCCACATTAAACATATACACGTATAAAAATAGTGCATTAAATTCAGCTGTTTATAAATTATGCGAAACGAAAAAGTTTTTGACATTTACTCATTTTTTTAAAACTGAATCATTCACCGATCTAAGTGTTATTTCCTTGATCCGGGTACGAGACGAATTGTTTAATCTAGAAAGAATACATCCTCCGCAGGTTCTGAATCATTTTTATTTGCTGACTCACGTGCATTACACGGCAGCCAACCAAACCATACCTGCTACAAAAAAAATATATACATAATATTAAGCATAATAATTACACGTGTACACCTTTTTGTATCGTCGACACCTCATTTGCGGTGGCTCATTTAAAATCTCGGTTTTATAAATTTAATATCATCCTCGTCATCGTCCAGTACCGGGAGCACGGACGTTTATCATTCACACCATTGACGTATTAATTTTTTGATATATACACGCACACTATTTAATTAGTATACTTTAGTTCGAATTAATTATCACAGGTTTTTTTTACAGTGATCTCGTCAATGGTAATTTTCAGCTCCCGGTTAACTTGTGTCATCTTCTTTCCCTTAACTCGCCACGTTTAATCTGTATAATAGCAAGTTTTTTGAACGACAATGTTATTGACTTATAATATAGTATTTCCCATTCTATAATATTATTAGAACACATTCTTATTCAGAACAGACGGTCTGTGATATTTTAAATATTAATTAGAAAGATATACATATAAAATCAATTTTATCGAAAAATATTAATTACAACTTCACAATAAGAATGTGCACTCCAAATAATATATAGGCTGTATCAACGTGTCCAAAATTTAATAAAAATGAATTGATAATTCTGGCGTCTGCTATCGGATTACTTAAAGGTATTTGAGATTCC
Source organism: Eubasilissa splendida (assembly GCA_031772225.1). NCBI lineage: Eukaryota > Metazoa > Arthropoda > Insecta > Trichoptera > Phryganeidae > Eubasilissa > Eubasilissa splendida. The sequence goes on from CM062856.1 coordinate 21,659,539, forward strand.
GTAAAAATAAGGTAGATGGCTCTTTCAAATAATGGAACGATGAATGTATTAATATGAAAAAGGTAACATATAGGTTCGAAAACTAAATAATTTCTTTACATTATTAAGGAGAACACATTGTTATTGTGAAGTTGTAATTATTCAGAACATAGGGTCTGTGATATTTTAAATATGAATTAAATATATTAATTAGAAAGATATACATATAAAATCAATTTTATCTAAAAATATTGTTGTTGCGCCACCGGGATTCGAACCTGGATCTCTATCCAAACCGGGGAAGGTGCATTATCCAACTATGCTACAGTGACAATATTTTTAGCGACAAATTAACGAACTTATATGTTACCGTTTTGATATTACCGTTCCACACTTCAACAGTTGATCACTAGAATTCACGTCGGATCTCTCTCGAGATTGAGAATAGATATAATGACACTACTTTAACATTAACTCAATTTAATTATCTGCTTCAAAAATGTAAAAGAATTTTAAATGATTATCTGTAACAAAAATAATTTCAACATAGAGCTAATAAATTTTATTTAGCTACTTACGATAATTGTAAATTATTTTCCAAATCATTGTGATTTCTGATTTATTATAACTTCACACCCATTAAACGTTTAGGTTTCTGTTTTTTGATATTACACATCGTTTAACTTAAATTAGATTACATTTTGTTACATATAGAGATTAAAGGGTCAGCTGAGCCTAATATTTTTCATAGTATGATGTCCAAATGACCTTACTAACCCAATATTTAAATGGGGAATCATTTTATTACATTTCTTTAAAAATTACACTACGGGTAATCTAAATTGTAATTATGAAAATAATGTGTACTTTTTAAACGTAGGCTACATTTATTTTTACATTTCAAACGACTATCTTCGACAATGAACTCCATTGTTTTTTCAAAACTTACCATTACGACCTGTATCCATAGATGATATTTTCTAGTAGAGACAATGATTATGCTCAGTTCACGCTTGTGAGTCAAATGTCAATGTCAGTCCATGTACCGTCGTTGGGTGAATTTGAAAGGGTGAGATTTATCTCATCGTGCATCATTCCGCACCATTACAACTAGTCGAATTCCTCTGCAGATGGAGCCCCAAGAGGTAGAGATGGTGTACCTGTACCCGCTGGAGAACGCAGCTCCTCACCACACGGAGAAGTTCGAGCTGGTGCACGCGGAGCCCAGGGTGGCCGTCCTGCGCAGAGGGCAGGTCTTCTCCATGGCCATCCGCTTCCTCACCAGGCCCTACGACTTCTCGGTGGACCAAGTCAAGCTGGTCTTCTCCATTGGTAAGCATCTACATTATAATTGCACTAACGTATGTACCCATTTTTAGTGTCAATTTTGATAAGGATGCAGTACAGATTAATAAAAAAATAATTAATATTAGTATTAATTTATAATCTTTCCGCATTGTGCAATAGATGTTACTGATTAAAATCTCCAGTAAGTTGTCGCTGTTCAAAACAGATAAATAAATTACGTTACTAGGATTAATGTCACCGGCCGTGATGAGGGGTTGTTTTTTTTAATATATTTTAATGCATTTACATAACAATACAAAAATATCTGTCCGCAGTCTAATATTTGTCAAAACTGATTTGAATAATTCTTGTTTTGCAAAAAATATCGTTTTCACTTGAGATTTTAAGTTCTTTTTTTTTTCCTATTAATATTATTTAATTTATTTAAGTTCACAGCATCCTTCATGTTTATGGTTTTAATAACATTCTGACGACAATCATATGAATTTAAGATAGCTCTAGGTGGACATGTGTATCATTTTACCGATATTTTGCTTTTTCTTAATAGAAATAAAGACGAAGTACACTACATGGTTCGTTTTTAAAGCAACATAATAAGAGATTTCCGCATTGAAATATAGATTTTACGGAAACCTTGACAGGGTAGCAATTAGCTTTTCTGCTAGTTTTTAGTTTATTGTTGTAAGAGTAGATACATAGAGCTTAACATGTAAAATAGTCTGAGGAGCGTTTAAATATTTCATTAATTACAATAATTCAAAATACTAATTGAATGTATTAATTATAAATATGTACATATAAAATCAATTTTGTCGAAAAATATTGTTTTTGCGTTACCGGAATTCGAACCTGGATCTCTATTTCCAATCCGGGAAAGTACACTACCAATTGTGTTATAGCGCCAGTGTTTTTCATGACAAAATTTTAATTAGTATTTAAAACATCACAGACCGTCTGTTCTGAATAATTACAACTTCACAATAAGAATGTGTTCTCCTTAACAATAATTCCATACCGGATGTGAACTAGACCTGTACACACGTATGTAGGTATTGCGTAACAAAATGTGAGATTTAACCCAGGTCTCTTCAAGGTCTGACATTACAATCTCCCACACTACATCTGTTCAGCAGATGAATCAGCCCTGTCTAAGTAAATAATAACTATTAAAACTTTATTTGCAGCCATTAGTATCTAAGGTATGTCGCAACCATCCGAGTTGTAGTATAAACAATATGTAGAAAATTAATAAAAAATATAAATTATTACATTTTAAACGAGTAGGTATACGCTGATGAAACTTTTGTCTCGTAGACTGTACAAAGTTAGCGCGGAGCGATTTGTCATTCGTTGTGTATTGTACGCAAAACAGAATGACCAACTGATGCATACCGACAAATCAATAACGAATCTTCGAGGCGCACGAGCAAAGCTTCTTCCACGTACACGCAGCCTAAGAACATTACTCTTGTCCGCTGACAAAATTGAACACATATTTGATTTCATGACAACTGCACATAAGACAGGTGCACACGTGGCAACTGCACCCTGACAGGTACACGCATAGAAAACTTAACACGGTGACAAGTTCACGCATAGACAACTGTATATTGCTCTGCAGCCATATTTGCATTAAATAAACCTAACCTAACTTAATGTAACTTGACGCGACCAATCTTAAAGGAATCTAAGCTATCGTGAAGTAACTTATATTAATCTACCTAACTTTCTATTAGATTATGTGCAGTTGTGTGTGTGTGTATCTTATCTTGTGTGCAGTTATATGTTCATCATAAATTTAGATTCAATAAACAAATACACATCAAGTCATTCAAATTTATATGTTTCTTTAATAAGTCTGATTTTTTTTTTCTTAATTTTATATAATATAAAATACGTATTATTAATATGTCGGATCGGAAATGTTTATAACCTAACAACGCCGGATTTAAAGATTTGTATTATAATTATTATTATTATTATTATTATTTAACGTAAAAAATTAAATGATGGTGTTGTCTTGGTGATACATATAAATGGTGGTAGGCGTATAAATAGATTTCAGTTTACCTAAATCAAAAATAACTTAACGTTAACGTAAAAACGCCTTGAATTTCCTCTACAACTATTTCAACTAACTAGGTTCCGGTACTCCAGTGCAACTCTCAATGGAAAACATGGACTCTCGGTAATTGAATACGCCAAGAAAATGAAATGACAACGAACGCAAGTTACATCGCTCGGAGGACAGACAACGGTTGGACGAATTGACACGCGGGGAGGCCGGCCTTCACGTAATATTAGATAGAAAACAGCTGACAATGATGGTGGTGGAAAAATAAGGAACGAAAGGAAGGCACTTACTTTTTCGTCTACCGGATGCCGGTTCAGTTGTTGATTTCTTCTCCACCACAAGAACAAGCGTTGAGCGGGATGTGTAAACTAACACTGTTAACACCCGCGTAAAGGATTATTTTAGCGGGATTAAAGTAAAGATTGATTATAAGCGTTAGCGGTTGATTAATAAGCGACGGTAGTTAGTCCGTGTACAGTCCAAGCGCAGTTAGAGAGAGTTAATTACGTTAAATACGGCGACATCTTCTATATTCATTGTGCTTAAAGATAGGTTAATTTTAATAAATCGCGAATAGAAGATATGCATGTGTGAGTATGCACGAGTGAGGCAACAAGTTAAACGCCAAAAAACTTAATATAATAACGGCGCTAATTTAAGTGTAAATCAAAAATTATGACAAAATGTAAATTCATTCTGATGATTAGATAATCCTAAAAAATATTTTTTTTATAGTAAACATCGTGGTAAAGACTCCATTATTTAAAAATTATAAATGTCTTCAAAACTATTAAATTATATACATATATTAAGACTTATTACATTGAATACTATAAAAATAAAGTTTTTTTAAGAAACAACACATTTTCATGTAATTATATATTAATATAGTCTTAGTAATTTATTGTAGTCCTAAATGTTTTATAAATATATATTTTTTTATTTATTTAATGTTGCGTGAAGGGCAATCTGTGCCATAAAATTGTTCAGCAGTTTGGCAAATGTTGAACATTAAATATTAAAATATATTGTCATTAAAATCACAGATAAGTGTGAAGGTGACCCAACATTTTTTAACGCGCGTGGCGCCGAAAAAAGAAAAGCCCCAAAGGAACTTTTGTGGAATTATTTAAAAATCAACATAAAGAAAAACAAACGACATTAGCTCACCTGAAGTACCCGTGCAGAATCTTCATAAACAAGCACTTTAACTCTATTAAAAAAGTCTATTTTTAAACGTTATAAACAAATTAAGTCAATATACCTCGATCAAATATTATCATACAATGTTTGCTCAACGAAACGATAGATGACCACTAATGTTCATTTGCCAAATGAAGTATTACAAAAATATCACGTATTTTTTATTATTGCATATTAATGTTTATATTTTTAGTAATTTTTAACTTTTTTTTTTAACACACAACACCCATTTTGCACTTATTTACTTTACTTGTCATACTAACTAATTAACCTACCATCACGTCATTTCTCCGCGAGGATAGGCAGAGAGGATAGAGCGCCACACTCTGCTGTCCTGACACACAATTCTCGATTTATCCACATTCATAAATCTTCTCATTGCTAACAGAACTATCTTCCGGTATCTGGTTTATCTGGTTGTGTCAATCTCTATCTCTGGTGCCATCAACACTTGCGTCATATATCTTCCTTACCATTCTCTCCTCATTCATCCGTTCCATATGACCAAACCACCTTAGTGATCCTTTCTTAATCTTACTCACTATACTAAGATTAAATTTACATTCCTTCCGCATTTCTTCATTCTTTACTCTGTCATAAATAGATCTGCCACATATTCGACTAGGTGATCTTATTTCCACTATATTCAGTCTACCAGCTCCTCTAAGTTCCTCTTCCTCCAGTTCCAGGCCTCACTTCTATACATCAATGTCGGTACGAGGACTCCATTGTGTACTTCTAATCTTGCCTCAGTTGACAGGTTCCCGTTAGATATAGTTCCATTCAAAGCGCCGTTCACTTTATTCTCTGCAGTCACCGTACTTTCGATATCTTTCTTAGCTTTTCCGTTTCAATCAAACATACTTTCCAAATACAAAAACTCATCATTAATTTACCTACAAGTATCACATACGCCATCAACAATGAGAGAATAGTAAGAAAGATATATATTCTCTCCTCATTCATCCGTTCCATATGACTTCCATATATTCCACCTGAGCGGCTTGTCATTATGCTATAAACAGCTATACATTTATCTATAGAATAATGAAATGATCGCTGAGATAGTTTGATTGAGCGAGAAGAGGTTAATAAACAAAATATTTGAGGCGAACGTTGAAGGCAACATAATCAGAGAGCATTCGCGACAGAACCGGCACATCAGATAAACCAAATATTAGAGGATGGCCCTGTCAAAAGCTTCAACAACCGAAGAGCGCGCATGCGTGGACGTTCTATCCTCTCTGCTCCCTCGCAAAGAAACAGCGCCATTGTAAGTTAGTTATTTCACTTTTCGAACGTTTCTACACAGCGCGATAAATTAAACGTCAAACGACATCACGACTCAAAAACATGACAGAAAAAAAAAATACCTACACAAATATTTTGACAATCTCTGGTAATCGCAGAAAAGGTGGCACCATACACATCAAAACATTCCGTTAAAATATTTTGTTCACTATTTAAACGTACCATACAAATATTAAATGATAATTATGAAAAATAACAGAATATCTATGTTATCAATATTCAATATTAACATATTTCAAGTATGACAAAAGATTTTTATTTATTTACCATATGTAAGAAATAAATGTTGTTGAATTAAGTTATTATTTGCAATACAGGTGCATATAAAACTTCAATGTCACAATTAGAAATCGCTCAAAAAATGATAATAAAAATTAATCTAAAAAAAAAAAAACTATCCAAGTATACAACTTTCCACAGATTTTAAAGTAATAAAAATGGTAGACATATACAAAAAAAATTCAATAATTCAAATTTTCAAAATTAAAAATCAATTAAATTTTAGAAGCGAATTCCGATCTACAAGATATAGAGATCAAATTGATATCCCAAAACTAAAATATACCGCAACTCAAAATCAATATATTTATCAAGGTATCAAATTTTTTAACAATCTCCCCATCACAATTAGAAAAATTACGAACTATCATAAATTTGTAACTGAAGTTAAAAAAATATGTACACAGACTAACTGAAACATTAATTAACTCGAATATACTCCTCTATACACGAGTCTTACTCTCATAGAGAAGAAACAAATGTTAAAATACATGATTATTGAAATTGTATTATATTTTTAATATTAATAAAAAAAGAAAAAAATATAAAAAGTATCAAAAATTGTCGACAATTGACAAAAAAATATACAAATGTAATATAAAATAATATATCGTCGAATAATTAAAACAACACCGCGCGTATCTTACTTTTTTGACAAATTGAGATTAATAACACGTTTGATTTGTATTTTCGCGCTAATTTGGTAAAAAAATAAAATTCAGCACTTGTAAAGCAAAATAAGAACAGAGTAATATTAAAAGTCATATAAAGTTTTTTAATTCGCCTGAAAAGTGAAAAGTTTTGAGACACGCGGTGTTGCTAATGACACGACGAAATCTAACTAATTAACTTACCATTATGCTGGGTTTTTTTTTTCTCGCGGGACATGCGGAAAGGATAGAGCGCCACACTCTTCTGTCGTTACACACGACTTTAGCCTGATCTACATCATAAAAGTTTGTCGTTTGTTGAAGTTTCTAAAACATTTCACTACTCGCCATTTAAAATTATATATATGTGGATATACATTTTTTGTGTATATACCCCCAATAACCAGCGGCGTAACTATAAAAATTGAGCCCCAATGTAAAAAGGAAAAAAAAGGCTTCCCAATACATGTATCGCACGTAAGATATATGAATATTAAGTACCACGTCGTAATAATAGTGGAATAAAATTGGACTCCTTTAAAATTCACCTTTCTTACAAAATGTGTATTAAGCTTTATATGCACTTGCAACTGAAAAAAAACAGCAAATTTTTGCATTGTGTCGATGGTCTGCTCCCTAACCCGATATATTATACGCGCTAGATAAGTACTATCGTTACGTACGTGTCTTCTTAAGTACGTTTTCAGTGTACACCTCGTAAATGTTAAAGGTCCAAGAGAACCTCTATGTGACAATTACACGTTTATTACTACAACAGTATGATACAATTTAGATACAAAGTATATCACTAGTGCAAGTCAAACGATAAAGCAGATGAGCACGCACAGAGAGCGCACCTGGCGCGTGTCGCCCTTTATATCCGCGCACACACGCCCACAGATACGCATCCCGCCCCGGCGGTGCAGCGCTCACACACACACATTTATACCATTCCGAGGACATCACACCTACTGAATACATGGACAACGTGTTCACGTATTTTCCTAATGCATGTAAGAAATGATTTATAAATTGTATTATTTTAAAAATGATTAGTCCATATTCACGCTGGGAAAAGATCGATACAAAAAGTATTTTAGGACGTGGACGGACTTTTGGTTCTCTATGTAACATGGAACCCAATGCATCGCATTGACTGCATTGGCGTGGTTACGCCACTGCCTATAACACTAGGTGAAACCTGTATCTGCTCTTCACATTAAAATCACCGAAACTCCACTGCTTTTGGTGTCCGAAATTTAATTTTTTATACGTAGATATTTCCAACCTGTTTTTACTTAAATAAAAAAAATAAGAACTACTAAAACATAAAAGTTTCAGACTTTTTTGACTTTAGTATCATTTCATTCAGAGTACCAGGTCCATTTGGACCCCTCGCTCTTCCATCATGATGTATGCCTTATGGACGCATTAGCAAAATTGGGGTGTGTTTATGATTATTACTGCAATAATTCAGGGGCTGCTAGTTGGGGCAGGAGATAACCTTTAAAGGAGGGCGGTTTTGGGACGTTTAGTACGCGAGCGGGCCGTTATGTCATAGGTTGACACAATGTTTATCGTGGGAGTTCAGCATAAAAACTCATAAAAGGCGTTTTAAGAATTCTTTTACTGGGGGAATACGCGAGTCGTGATGGAGATACATAATCCTGGTCCATTTAAGCTTCACTCATTTCAATTCATATTTGCACCGACGGATAATATTTTTTACCGCATCAAATGCAAACAAAATACTTCTTTCACGCGACTGGCGTACGCATCAAGGTCTTCAAATAGTTATTAATGTAAATCATAGGAAACTCTTATCAACGTTCATATTTATTATTTTTATTTACCTGATTCGTTTCACAGGTATCGGCGTCAGATATTTAAATTACCGTAATAAACAGCATAATGAAGCCGACACGTCCGCTCCTCAACAACACCAGCTACTCGCATATGGCCCGTGACCACGGAAGACATTTTTATGAGACTTTCAACTCGAGACAATCTCTTATATACAGATTTTGCTTCCATGAGATTCTTCGAAGACAATTCACCGTTTTACGACTCACTTTACGCGTGTTGTACGTCAAACGTCATAGTCCAGTAACCATTTATGTTCCGTTCGTCAGTTAAATGTATTTAAATCTCCCCAGCAGCGGTCAAAACGGAATAAATGTTTTGTAATTTAATACATTCTGTTTGTCAAACTTTTCATAATAAATAGTTGTAGGTATCTATGGTTCTAGGTGATGTTTGTGCGCACGTCTGTCGAATCGGACGTGTACACGAGTTTAATTTGTTGTCCCCTTCCTACAATCTCAAGGTAATCCCTTCCGGGTTTATTTCCATATCAAAATCTCAATACCTGTACGTGGTACTGAAATTTATCTCAAATAAACTCGTCGAATTCCTTTGCAGATGAAACGTTCGTCAGTTGGATAAATTTAAATCTTTTCATCAGCAGTTAAAAACAGAATAAATACCTATGATGTAATGTTTCATTTGTCTAACTTCAAAATAAATAATTGTAAGTAATGTGATTTTAGAGTCTCGGCTTTGAGTTTTTGTCTCTTTCTGCCAATCTCGTGTTGTACTCCGAGTTTATGAGCTAATATGGTATTTTAACTTTACAAAAAATATTTTTTCCCGTGGATTTGAGTGCCCTGATTTCAAAAATGATCAAGCATATACAAAGTTATCAGGTATATTTTAAAGTTTAGAACTTAAACCATAATAATTTCTGACATTTGACACACTGTATTTATAGTTAACCGGTAACTTTACATTTTTGAAATCGGGATTCTATATAAAAATATTTATCTCAGAGATCTCTTCGTGTCTCATTCCGTGGACACGGGCATATAGCTCCGATTTTTCAAGTCGGTCAAGGAGGTTTCATTTCACCGAAATCTTTAATAACACCGATTTTCGAAATGAAACCCTCCGTGTGCGTGCAATCGAGACTGCTGCGGCCCGGGCTCCCCGAACAGGTTGGGAAAAATGCGTTCCTTTGCATAACCCGCTTGAGGTTCATCGCCATGTTTGTCATTATGAAATAAGAACATCAGTTTTAAATGGCGATGTCGTTTTTTCAGTACTCTAATTACATCGCGTCTTTCATAATTGATATATAATATTAAGTTGATGTGCACACGTTCCTCAGCTGGGCTCGAGACACTGCGAGAATTTTTATTTATATTTATTTATTAACATATCATAAATTCCCCGTCAAAACAATATGGTGGCACACTGTCAATATTGAATGACAGGAAAAAATCATTCAAACAAATCATCAATTTCAAATTTACACAGAATACTTGGTAGATACCTATCTACCTTCCGCTATCGAATTAAATTATTATTGAACATATGGAAAGCCGATACCCAGGTTAGATACGCGAGGCATAGATTATTAATTTAATTAAAAAATCTGCAACGTCAGTCAAAATCAGTCAAGTCGCAAAAATTTTTTTTTTTTAGAAATATGCGCGCACGCGGTATTCAAAGTGTGACCGACGTACAAACGACGAGAATTTCTAATTTATATATCGCACGCCTAGATCAAAACTAAAAAACTCAAAGAAAGTTCTTTTTCACTGGACAAAAAAAAACATTTTTCTCCATTTTTTGTTACTCAACTTATGAAACTGAAAACATTTAAACTTATGGATTTAAGGATTATTAAGAGGGTTTATTTTGAGTTGTTATTATTATTATATAGGAAAAGACATCGGCAGTTTATGTACAGGGAAAAATTAAACTAGTGCGTTTGGTGCATTTATTTAATACCTACAGAATCGTGTTGAGTACATTTTCTACCTAAAGAACTTAACTATTGCTTTGTATGTTTCACCAGGTGAGAACTCTAACGTAATCAAGAGGACGAAGGGAGCCATGTACTTGATTCGGGAGAACCTCCAACCGGACTCCCTTCAATGGTCCGCTGTTATAGCTGCAGAACAAGAAGACACCGTGACAATAGAAGTGAGTAACTAACCAATCAATCATCGACCCCGAATTAGTCTAGTCTATAAGTATATTTTTCAGTTAGATAAACGTAGTTTATCTTACGCGAGTGTATCAACGATAAACGTGCGGTACCTCTATACTATTCTCAACGATTCATTTATTAAACCGCCATTAGCATAATTTGTCCTAATTATAGATCCTTCACAATTACTGTCAAACATGTCCAGAATACATGCGGCATCTAGTACTGCCTGAAATAAATTATTTAATTCTTCTCTTGCCCCTGGACACGATGATAAGTAACAAATTTATTATTTCTCTATTTTCAATCTATAGAATCGAATGTAAATATATCTCCATTCTGCCTAATTGTGTAGGTAATTTTGAAAGAAAACCGATATATTATATACGACACATCGAAAATTTTGATTTCCTCTATTTTGACAGTTCATATTTTGTTTGTGTTTTGTCACTGCAATTAATCGCGAAGATTCGAAATATAAAAAATCAAACATTGCCATTTTCATACGTGCCAAGTGACACCAAATGACACAGAATTTAACGTTCAGTAATATGTTTACAATGTAAATTTAAATTAATTAGCAAAGTTATGAAACCAGTATAAATTCGATTTTATTCGATCTATTTTCATAATATTTATTAATCACAATGCCCCCTTGGATACACGTTGACCCCTATAAATATGGATACACGTTGACCCCTATAAATATATATTAAAAACCAACTAGATTCTGATTCATAGCATCTTAGGCTATCTTCTAGTTCTAAAATAAAAGCTCACTATTAAAAACATGATTCTTTAAACGTAAATTCCTTAAAAATGTAAAAATATTCATTGCTGATCTATTTGTATACTTTTATCTAATTCAGCTACCAAACACGTTAAATGAATGACTAACTATTGGATATATTCACAATTCGCGGAATACAAATATTTATCTGCTACCCGAGGTATAAATGAATAATTCAAATCGTTCCAATTCAAAGGACGGTCTAAACGCAGTCACAGTTTCTCAATTAAATATAGTTATGGAACCAATTTACATTTATATTTTTAACGTAGTACAAAAAAAAATTCTCCGCAAATGATAAATTTTCTTGGCCAATGGTCTATTAAATTGAAAGTTATATTTTTCCAGGAGAAAGGCAACATGTGTTGCTCTCTTTCGTGTCTCGTAAATAAATGCATATGGATATGGTAGGAGAAAAGCGACAAGTTTTTTAGTCTTAATCAAATTGTAATTATGATGTCAGTTTCTTTGTATATTTTTAAAAAGAACTAAAATTAGTATTTAAGCCCATTTAAATGAGCAGATTTTGTTTTTATTTTATTCGAATTAATTGATGTCAACTATGCACGTATGTCTGAAACCGCATTAAATCGGTTTAGATCTTAGTTTTGATTCCAGTATAGCAAGAATTACGAAACCCTTCATTTTAGGTCTCTTATTTAGAAACTCTGATCTAAAATGAGATCTCATTGCATCACGTACTAATAATACAATACTTATTTGAGACTCTTATCTAACAGTATCTTTTAAGGACGTTCCCAAAGAGCAGTCGTACTCAATCTTCAAGAAGATTCCCCCGTATATAAATTACTTTGGATAGAATAAAAAACATTTGAGGTACAGTGTGCTTCCATGTAGCTTCCGCTCACATGCGCAGAAGTTCAAAATCTCTCACTATTCAAATTATCAAAGGAAACGTCAAAACCATTCAAAAGTAGCTCACTTTTAATATTTTTTATAACAAAACGAATACCGCTTGTTTTAGTTATTTTTACAGAAAGATATTTGTTAAATTTTTAATGAATGATTCTCAGTTTTCCAAAACAATCGTAAGAAAATTACTATTGCTATTCAATTAAACGTGCGCTACAACACCGATCGGGGTATGGTTCGTATGTTAAATATGCTCACTTTAATAGTCAATATTTACAAATTTACAACCGCAAGGACTATTTTTAAAAATTTCTACGTATAAAAGACACTCATAAGTATGTGTATTCAAAGTTTCAAAAGGATTGTAAGAAAAGTGATTTTTTTGTGAACGTCCTTAGGATATTTTATTACTATCTTCACAGAATATTCAGTACTTAGCTGCACTGGATTGTTTTTAATGGTTACCATAAACAAACATTTTTGGTTACATCCAGAGAGTAAACAGTTGATACAAAGCAAAAAAAAAATCACATTAGATTAATTTAAATATTAATAATGTTACCAAATGCCAAAAGTTAAAAATGTTGTACCGGTCTAGCCCGTTTTTATTAATTAGTCCATAAATAATACTGAAAATATGATGCTAATTAATTCTAATCAAAATTACACAATTTGATGTTAAAAAAAAAAATGTGAACAAAACAGAAGCATAAATATATTGGAATGCGCTTTGCATTGATTAAAAATTAATATATATTTATATTATGGTTTTTTGCATATTTATTCATCTTAGATGGAATATGTACTATAATATTTCATAAACCACTATGAAGGAAATTTTTATAGTTGTTCAATTCCTTGAATTTTTTGAAACGTTGAATGTTTGAGTGAATTGTTTGCTGTTCTTTATATTGTTTGTACCCATACAAAATATGTATCCTAATTAAATGTATTAATTAGAACGATATACGTATACATTAATTAGTATTTAAAATATCACAGACCTATGTTCTGAATAATCTGTGTTCTCCTAATAATACATAAGTTGTATCAATGTGCCCAAAAATTTAATAGAAATGAATTGTTAATTCTAGCGTCTGCTATCGGTTTACTCAAAGGTATTTGAGATTCCGTAAAAACAAAGTGGATGTCTTTCAAATAATGGAACGATGGATGTATTAATTTTAAAAAGTGTAACATATAGGTTCGAAAATTTTTCGTCAAAAATACTGTCGCTGTAGCATAGTTGGATAATGCACCTTCCCCGGTTTGGAAAAAGATCCAGGTTCGAATTCCGGTAGCGCAACAACAATATTTTTCGATAAAATCGATTTTATATGTATATCTTTCTAATTAATTTTTTTTTCCAATTCCTTAGAGTCTACGATATTCTGAGTACTCTACATGCGGCTAGACCGCCAAATCTACTGCTACAAGTGCATCAGCGCTAATCGCTTTGACACTTTTACTAACTACCTTATTGTAATAAACATCATAAGTGTTTTATATTAATACATGAATTGGAAGGGTAAAAATTCTGATAAAAAAGCCTCTAATTTCTAATTAATACATTTAATTAGTATTTAAAATATCACAGACCGTCTGTTCTGAATAATTACAACTTCACAATAAGAATATGTTCTCCTAATAAAATATTTATAGTTTAAAGTATACCACTATACAATTGCTTGGCGTATAAAGTGCTAGGCGTATAAATTTCTAATAAATGTTTTGTTGTATAAATGCTGGCGTACAAAATTTCTAGAATTCCGCACGTATCCTAGTTTTATCCTATCGAAAAATGTTCTAAACAATTACTGAACTAAAACAACTAATATCTAATTTTATTCATCTATTGGCTATTTGTCATTATTTTCTAAAGTAAACGATTTTATAAAATCAAAAAATAAAATGAACATGTTTCTTATATCACCGTCTTCCACAGGTGACCACCCCTTGTGATGTTCCGGTGGGCTCTTGGTCCCTCTCGGTAGAGACCAGCGTGAAGGGATCACCGACAACTGTGAAGACCTATGAATACGAAGACGACATTTACATTCTTTTCAACCCTTGGAACAAAGGTAAGATTTTATGTAATCAGAAAATTCGACCTAACAAAACTGAAAATATCCAAAATGCCGAAAAACTTTTTTCAAATGCCAAAAGATTTTTCAAATCTCAATTGGCACTTATAAAACAATTGTAGAGCCAGCATCATTTATTGTGGTGCGTTATGAGAATATCTTGGATTCAAAGATACACTAAATACACATTAACTACAGTTAAAATTATATTTTTTATGTGAAGTACCCGTGTGGCCATAAATCATCGAAAACCGACAAAAACGAAACAAAATCTCGTTACTGTACTACTTACTGTAATACTGCACTTACGGTATAACGCTACACAGCAGTACGCGTTTATCGGGCACGATCGCACGTTCGTCTGACAGAGTGACAGCGAAACGAAACGAGTTTCATCGCTAGTTCTTTGTTTGCGGTCAGATTTGAATAAAATAAACCGCATTCAATTCGACTAACTAAACTTTATGAAACACGAAAAACAATTTCATTATTTCTCCTTTCACTGTCGCTAACGAGTCAAAGATGTCACCTCAATTTTTCAATATTATGCTCAAATATCAACCTTCACAATACTTATGATAAAATTGTCCTATGTATGCACTGCATCTACACCAGCGGGATATTTTCATCAACCTATCATGAGAAACGAGGTATTTCACGAGACTGTAACTTTGCTTGTCTCGACAAAGATTTTTTCTAGCGAGGCAATAAGAATAACATGTAAAAATTGTAAGTATACAAATAAATAAAAAAATTCAAAAAAACTTGAGTTAATTAACGTTTTTGAGATGTTTCTCAATGTATTCCATATATGGAATGATCTTCCTAGAAGTCTTGCAGCCGTGCTGCGGCATGTCTGCTGATAGATGATAAATGGGAGGCCTTCACTGCCTATAATTACGCGCTCCACTTAATTATTAATCCGCTCCTAAATCAAAACTAATTAATATATATTTCTCAGCAATTTAAACGGTATCGTCAGTATCCCGATACGTTTTATTTCCCGAAAAATCGAGTTGTACATTTTTCCCGGGATTCAGATGGAACAGCTTCTTATCAAGGACACGATGATATATGCCATCATTTTTATGTCAATAGAAAATATTTATTAGTTTTGAACATTCGTAGGTAAGGCATGAATAGGTAGGTACAGAAATTTCGAAATACCGGCCGATTTCATGCACTTCTAATACCAAATTTGCAAAATTATATGAATTCGTTTTTATTTCATTTTGCACACACTACGAGGACGCAATATTTCAATATTATTCTTGTTATTAATTAAAGTTGTATCTTTGAAATCTAAATATTATATTATATTACTTTATAATGAATTGATATTCATATTTTCCTGAGAATGCATTCACAGAGAGGACTTTTTCAGAGGTTAAAAAGACAAACAAAAGATATAAAAGAATTCTTTCATATTAAAGATATATATTATATAAAATAATAAACAAAGATCCTAGATGTTCTCTTGGTCGATGATTGACGAAGCATGGCTCGGAGCAGCCATAATTGAACTTGTAAAAAGAATAGAATTATAGAGATATAAATCAAGTCAATTTAAATGCAATGCCAAAAAAACAGAATTACAAAATTAATTCATTCTTATGGGCTATCTGTTTACATTATTTTCCAGGAGTCGCTAATATTATAGTAATTTAAATTATGCGGAAAATTCTTGTCGGGTAATAAAAACAACACTAATAAAAATAAAACTCTTATAACATTTTAGTACCTAATAAATAATAAATAATTATCAAGGTCGAGAAATTAATTAATTCAATTCAAATTATATGATCAGTGTGACTAATATATAAAAGGTGTTTTTATATAGGAATTTTACAAAGTGATTATGAAATTAATAAAGCAATGTTTACCCAATTAATTTAAATATAACCGAGTCTGTGGTCAATTGCAGATAGCATTTTAATGCGCAACTCGTGCATTGAAAAAATATTTATTATTTTTACGGTCAGTCTTAATGCAAGGTGCTAATACTAATCGATGTCTTAATCGTCGTAAAATAACGTTCACTTTATATAATATCGATAATTATAAGACGGACATAATTTTAATTGTGAGCATTACGAATGTCTAATTAAAAATGTTTAAGGCTGTATTCAATTTTGTGTATTTGTACGTAAGGTTAAATCTCTCACATAATTTTAAAGTAAGCAACTCATTTTTTTAAATACATATTTGGGGGTTAGGGCGGTGGTTAAATGAAATAAATGTGGTCGGCATGATTAAAAACAAGGAAGACATATAGAATGAATACAGTGAATGAATGAAGATGTAGAAGGTGCATGTGTCTTATGAAATGAAATGAAGCGAATTGGCGGTCTTGCTCGGCGAGCGCGAGCCGGCAAGACCGCCGTCGTGAAACGATGAATCTGGAGAGACTGCTTGGCGGTGAAATGCTTGAGCCAGACTTGTAGCAGCGGCCGGCAGCGCTGTCGCTAACGTCGATGCCGACTGAGATGGCGGTGGATTTGAATTCCGATCGCTACACATATCTAGGTCAAAGTTTGGTATATTGTAAGAGGATTACCTGTATGGTTCCAATCGAAGAAAGTTTTTTTCCTAACTAACCCCTCGCCAGTTTAATAGATCAATCATTAACAATAATATTCTGTTGAGTTTTATACAAAAAGAACTAAATAATTAACAATAGACTAAATTATGCACATTTTAATGACAAATGTAGTAGGTTCTCTAAAAGTAAAAGATTAATATTAATTAGGTATATAATTATGCTTATTATAGTACTATTATATACTATGATATGCAGTGGTGTAACTATGCCAATGCAGTGCATTGGGGCCCACGTTAGATAGGTACCCAAAAAGTTTGCGCCCAACAATCTATTTGACATTGATATTTATGGTGGTATCGATACCTTTCCCAGCGTTAATAGTAATCCACAGCAAGAAATGGAATTATAAAATTACACAAGAGACTAATTCTATTCTTACTGTGTACTTAATGTATATGTAGTACTAATACTTCTATATTATTATTTATTTAGAACAACAACTGTTGATATGAATACAAATATAATGTATGAGTTTTATATATACATTCAACAACATAATACGATACAAGAGTTATGCACCCCCAAATAAAAAAGATCTTGAATTATGGGGATAGATATTTTATAAACAATACTTATTTAGAGAGCCTTTTTTTTCCAATCTGCATTGGAGCCCAATTTTTGTAGTTACACCACTGATGATGTGTTACTTTAATACATCATCATGTGGTACACGTTAAGGGTGCATAATTTGTGAAGATGTATACCTAATTATACTATATTAAACCAGTATTAAATAATTAAATAAATATTAACTTCTCACAAAGTGCACAAGTTTAATTAAAGTTATTTCTTCAAAAAATAAGCTAATTCCAAACCTACACTTCCTTCTTTTAGACGATCAAGTGTACATGGATGACCAGAGCTTGCTGGATGAGTATGTGCAGAACGACGTGGGGAAAATCTGGGTGGGTCCAATGGGCTCCAGCAGAGGAAGAGAGTGGGTGTTCGGACAATTTGATGATACAGTCCTGCCAGCCTGCCTGCTGATGATGGATCGGGCTGAGATACCCTATACGCAGTAAGTAAAGTAATTCCATTAAAACCCTCTATGAAAACAAAAGCTGATGATAATGTAAAGATCAAAACTTTGGTCGTTCCGCTGCATATAAAATTCATTAGATATTGTTTTTATGAATATTAATTATGTGTCTTGACCTTTAGAGAGAACTTTCTTACTTAACACCAATACACGTCACAGGACATTAAGGATATTAAATTACAAAAAACATTAGAAGAACAACAAATAATACAAGAACATTTAAAACTATTTCAAAAAATAAGCCAATCGTGACTCATTTACAGTGGATAAAATTATATTAAGATTTACCCAAACGAACAAGACAGTTCAACAACATTTAAGATTCACAAAAGAAGTGACAAAAATACTAAAGCGTGCCCAGACATAATAAACAAATAATCTGTAAAATATATTTATTTATTTCAATTTTAATATTGCATTTTAATGTTTTTATGTATCTTTCATGTTTCCTAAATTAAATAATAAATAATTAATTAAATGAAATTATATACCTGAAAACCACTTTTCATAATATTTCATGACACATATAATACCTAAATATTAATTGTAATTTCCCCTCACTCTAGACGTGGAGACCCTATCAAGGTGACCCGCATAATATCTAAGATTGTCAACTCTAATGATGACCAAGGTGTCCTGGTGGGACGCTGGGACGGAGACTACGCCGACGGAACAGCCCCAGCTGCCTGGACAGGAAGCGCCGCCATTTTGGAGAAGTTTCTAGAGACGCAGGAGGAAGTCAGCTACGGACAGTGTTGGGTGTTTGCTGGAGTCGTCACTACAGGTATTATTTTAGTTTAAATAATTCTCCATGGCATAAACCTAAAACATTTTAAATCGTACCTACAAATGATTTGGATAGAATTATTTTTAATAATTATTTGTAATGCTTTAAAGAAAGGACCGCTCAAAGAGCTTGTACGATAGAGAAGATATATAGTGAAGAAAATATACACAAATGCTGTTAGCTACAGAAACAGCTAAAATGTCCTTAAAAGACCTGACATGTATGGTCAGGCACACCATATATTCTAATATTAAAAACCAGTATGAATATGTATGACTGCCACAAACAACCCAAATACATAAATTCTCTCGCAAAATCGTAATATACCAAACTAAACATGTCCCAGCTGAGATGTATCATATTAGTTGTCAGTTTCATTGTCATGTTTTTCAGGTTAAGCTTTAAGTGAACCCTGCTAGATGGCACCAGGACTTCCAATCTTTTTTTTACAATAAAATGATATATTGTTACTTATGTGGCAACACCGATATTGAGGTGACTTCATAGATAAGAGAGAAAACAATATTTAACGGTTTGGCAGTAAAACGACATTAGAGAAATAAGTATTGGAAGTAGCATTAGTCATACAGAAAACAGTTTTATTTCTATCCTCTCTTATCTATATTCTTCTTCTACAAAGTGATGAAAAATGAGATAGCCGGTGTTGCCACTTAGGTAACGATATGTAATCCATGTTTTAATATATATTTTCCATGAAACATTTCATTCCTTGATAGTCAAACCAAAGAAAATTGTCAATAATAAAGTTCAAAGGACAAATTTTTCTTTCATTTTTGTTATATTGCCAATTCCACTCCTCCACTGAATGCAGTCTGTCGCCAGCCCTTTAGGCTTCTCCCACATCAATCCAAATTGGCCTACCATTCCTATTTGTGTGTTACGGAAATTATCTTGATTTGCTTGTTTGAAAGACGACAGAGATATTCAGATAATGGCGGAACAATTAAAACAACCAGTACTTACTGCAAGAGATGAGTCTATTGTATTACGTTTTATGATATATTATTAATAATATTATGCGAGTAATATCTACGCAGTGGAATGGAATGGTAATACAAAAATCGGAATGTAAGCTAGTCGCAAAACTCGCAGCCATTCGATCGCGGCACCAACTACTGAACCACTCCACCGGGTACGTTCAGCGCTCAACAATACACAAAACAATATTATGTACACAGTATTATTTTATAAAATGATATAAAATATAATTTTAATATATCTTTTCAGCGTGTCGTGCTCTCGGCATACCATCTCGTGTAGTTTCTAACTTGGTGTCTGCCCACGATGCCAACGCCTCGCTAACAGTCGACAAGTACTTCGATGCCAACATGGAGGAGCTGTCGTTCGATCCCAATAATCCAATGGGAGAAGACTCCATCTGGAACTACCATGTATGGAACGATGTCTGGATGGCTAGACCTGATCTGCCCAAAGGTAAAAAAGCACAAGTGTGCTAGTATTAAGCAATCCATTTGTCAATGGATAAAGTAATGACAAGGAATCTTAGTGTTTAGTATTCCAACTTACAAAAACAGATACACCATGGTTATTTTTTATTCTTTATTTACTAATTATTCAAAACACAAACCATGCTGCTGAAATGCAGTCATCAAATCGATTTCAAATGCTATCCACATGCTTGAAATAAAATTTAACAAAGGCACCAATCTATAAACACCCTCCTAAGGTATATATGCATAAAAATAGATAAAGTTACAGCAAAGGTCTAAAGAATATATGAAGGGTTGGTGGTGGAATGAAACACGGATTTTTGTATAATCGTATACAATTAAGTAAAAGTATTAGAAAGAAAAGTAGTGGAGTATGAAGCGTTACTATAGTCCCAGAGTGTAGATGTCGTCGGTCAGCTGGGAACAGCAATGATGGCGGTGGATTTGAATCGCCACCCCCACAAATAAATCAAAATCAAATATTAATTGATCAATTTTGAATATGTACCTATCGGAAAGGAAGATATCTCGGTTGTTTATGCTATTATTTTGACTTCTCGAAATTTTATTGAATTTATGCAAAAACGGCTTACATGACTCAGATATATGCATAGAATATTTTTTCTTGCACATAATTTCTCAATCTATTTTTAAAATTTTGGAGGAGCCTCCGTAAAAATATATTCTGTATTATAAAAGAAATACATTTTTATTATCCTGTTAAAATCAATATATAATAACAATCAGGTGCTTACAGTGCATACAAGCAAAAAAGCTATGCATTACTAAAAATTCTGAGAAACAAATATAAATTAAATAATCTTTAATATGGACCATGAACGTATATTTACGGATTTATTACAATTAACGCCATCTGTGTACCAGTAGAAACTTTAATGGCTTAGTTTTAAAAACTACCACGACAACCCATCGCTGCAGCCGTAGCAGCTCTAGTAGCTACAATTGACGCATTGTAGCTATTATTTACTTACTATCTTCTACTTTTAAGCTAGCGAATTACTCAAGTCATACAATTGGTTATTTACTGAATTGAAAATTATTTTCGGTTGATCCGTTTTGTGTGGAGTCGTTACTTATGCTGTTTTTTAACAGAATAACTTTTAAAAGGCTTACAACTGCATGCAAATCATTGAAATGTCTACTTTCTCTTTTACTAATTTGTAAATTTTACTATCTTACTGTTTTTAACATGTTGATTTCATGATCGTTCTTTGCGTTCGAGGTGCATTTGGTGCATGAATTTTTTTTTAATTTAGGAAAAATAAAAAGCAATTGACAGAACTATTTCAATAAATATTTCATAATATATATTAATAGTACTCTAAAATTACAAATAAATACATTGTAGGGTCGTATAAATGATGGATTCACTTTATCTGAAGACGTTGGTTAAATGAAAGTTTATAATCCTATTTTTACAACATATATTGTAGTAAATGTATTATATATGATTGCATAATATCATTGGTAACAGCATAACCTAAATCTATACCTACTGCACTCCACTGATAACAATTCATAGGTATCATCGTCAGCATCATCAGCTTGAATGACAATTTGGCACGGTAGCCGACTGGAGTTGTAACTAAATCGGTAGTATGCTCTCTTAGCATGTGTGAGTGGTGCTGAGATCAAAACCCAGCATCTCCAAAATCTTAATGAAATAATGGTGAAAATAATACACAATGTAAAAGTCAGAGTAAAAATATTACGAAATTATTTTACGCGCTATATCCTGACTAATTTGAGTAGAGGACCCACTGAAAACCTATTCTGTAATAAAAGTGTTAAAAAAATACTATTAATTCAAAGATTTTATAGTAAAATTACACAAAAAAGAGTTATCAAAAAATATATATGATAATATGTACTGAGTTCTCATTACATCCTTTATTTGCATAATTTATAAATACAGCTCATCATATTTTAAAATATTCTTCAGGTTATGGCGGTTGGCAAGCGATAGATGCAACTCCTCAAGAAAAGTCTGGTGGCTTCTACCAGTGCGGCCCTGCTTCTCTAGAGGCTGTCAGACAAGGAGCTGTGGGTTACCAGCATGACGTCCCATTCCTTCTCGCATCTGTCAATGCTGACCTCATGAGATGGAAGGAAGACCCCACCCAGGCCATGGGCTACTCCAAGATTGATAGCAACAAATACCAGTAAGAAAATATACTGATACAGAGAAATTGTTGACTTACTGTTTGTTCAGAAATGGTTCTTTCACATCACGCATGATTAACAGTGAATACTGTTTGAATTGCATTCATGAACATAATTTCAATACCATTTCTGTAGGGTTAAAGTATTGTAATAAATAAATACAGCAGATTCTTAACTGTCTAACAAAAATCAAATAAAGTAATATTTTATAGCAAAATGATATAAATAATATTAGAATCAGCAGCTATTTTCAGAGCAACCTAATATTTACAATTGATTATAGCATTTTTTATGATTTTCAGCATTGGAAGACTCATCTTGACCAAATTGCCTTTCATATTTGATCCAAATGGAGATACAGACAGGGAAGACATTACGGCGCAATACAAAGCTCAGGAGGGAACAGAAGCTGAGAGGCTGTCTCTCTACAATGGTGTAAGGGGAACAGAGAGAGCTAAGAGGTAAACTATTTCATAAATCAAAAAAATATATATATTCTCAGGATGCAAAATCAAAAAGTGGAAATTGTAAAGGAGCAGTGTGGCAAGGCCTATATATAGTCCAAACGAGAATCATGCGGAATAAAGAGATACAATATTATTGTCAAAATTCTTTTTTATAAAAAAAAATAAAAAATATGTAAGATGAATCGGGGTAATCGTGACATAAATCATCAACATAAAAATCGGAATGAAACCTTTTAGGATAGCTGATATTAAAGGAATTATTTTATGAAAATTGAACTATTTCTATCTTGCTTACAAAGAAAGTGTCAGTCACAGAACTGGATTTTTATTCAAATTTGATATATTCTTCCTTTTCAGATTTTATGCCATACCCGATGAGGCAAATGAGGATGTGGCATTTGATCTTGTAG
Organism: Eubasilissa splendida; assembly: GCA_031772225.1. Taxonomy (NCBI): domain Eukaryota; kingdom Metazoa; phylum Arthropoda; class Insecta; order Trichoptera; family Phryganeidae; genus Eubasilissa; species Eubasilissa splendida. The sequence goes on from CM062856.1 coordinate 21,683,045, forward strand.
AGCTGGATAAGATAAACATTGGGGAACCATTCCACGTAACGGTGAACATCACAAATAAATCTGACAAGGTGTGTGGAAAATTTATAATTTTGAGTTGATTTGAAAATTCAGTGAAATTATTTATCTGACTCAAGGTTACATATTAAACTTTCAGCTGAGAACAGTAAAAGCTGTTTTGAAAGCGGGAAGCGTGTACTACACGGGAGTGAAGGGAGATCTGGTTAACAAGGCTGAAGGGCAATTCGTGGTCAAGCCTAATTCTAGTAAGATATTTTCTTTAAAATTTATAATATATTTTTATTTAACAGATTGCCATTTTTGCATAATTCTTATTAAAACTGATATTATATGATTACAATATACATATATGACTTGTATTCAAGCCGAATAAATGGCAAACTTTGTCTTTAACTATTTTTAATTTGTTTGCCGATTTCTTACAAGACACAGATGATGAAGAAGAATTTTTAGGAATTTAGAATAGTACTAATTGTAGGTGTCCTTTAAACAAAAAATATTAAATAATCCACTTAATAAAAAATTGACAATTAGAGTAAAGAGTTCATTTTAAATTAAATTTTTAATTCATTTTCAAAATAAATTGAACTTAAAAAATAGAATTTAACTCATACTTGGCTCAGCTATATTACGAGTAGGTATATACTGTAAAAATAAAATGTGTAAAGTCCCAAATTTACTTAAACCAAAGTTATATTCATCAACCATATAATTTTCTTGGTAGAGCTTTACTTTACTTTATGTGAGGAATAATAATACAATTGTATAGTATTTTACAAGACTCGGTACTAATTAATCTTCTGATCCTTCCCAGAAATGAGATTTTTTAACAATCTATTTAGCCATATGTCTTGCATTTTGTGAAAAATTCAATTTAGAATCTATTATGACTCCCAAATATTTTATTTTAGTCACTTCCTTCAGACTTTCACCATCTATAATAATAACTGGTATAATTGGTATTCTTTTATTTCCAATGTTCACGAATTTTGTTTTGTTTACATTTAGTTTTATTTTCTTCAGCCCTTTCGCTATATTATTTAAGTCATAGTTTAATTCATTCAGAATAGTTGCATAATTGTCTCCTGCGATGTATATGAGTGCATCATCTGCAAATAATATTAGGTGATCCAATCTCTGATGTATACAAAATACAGTAGATAATAATAATTAATGACTTGACAGATATTGTACCACCATCTTCACTTCACTCATTTCTGTAAAAATGTTAAAACTTTTCTTATCATTGTTTAACTCTAAAATAACTTATCTTTGTAATTCAAGTAACAAACCTTCTCAATAAACCAGGTCTGTAACCTGAGATTTCAACATATTAAACTTATAATTATTTTCAGAGGAACAAATCAATCTCAATGTCAAAGCGGACGAATACATCCCAAAACTGGTGGAATATTGCAACATGAAGATTTACGCTATATGCACAGTTCTGGAAACCAACCAGACATGGGCAGGGGAAGACGATTTCCAAGTATTGAAGCCAACAATTGAAATCAAGGTACGTGAAGATTATACAATTTCAGTAATGAAATTTTACATGGAATTCATTCTCAGTTAAATCAGGAATATGTAAAAAAAAAATACCTTATCCAAACAATGCAAAACAGATGGTTAAAAGAATGTATGTCAAAATATTTTTCATTTTCACTAATTTAAAAAGTCAGTAATACAATCAAATGAACCAACTTACCTCAATTTTGAATGGTGTATAATATTAATAGTGTTCCAGTGGAAGGTAATTTGTTTCTTTGAGAATGTAATTGTCTTAGGTTAGTAGAAAATCTCAATTTTTTTGAAGGGCGTCAGCAATATTATATCTATGACAGCTAATGAGTGGGTTTCATTACATTTAGTTCATTTATAATAGTATTTTATGTATGACACATGACGATCAATGCACTTATCAGCAGGTGGCATCAGCACGACAGTCAGTCCTTGGCCATGAAACGTGTCAAGTTACTGCCAAAACAGTACATTACGTATTTAAATAATTTTAAGAATATTTATATTTGATTATTTGTTTGCGATAATTAGCTAAGTTAGGATGTACTGTGGTAGATCACTTTCCTATTTATGATAATAAATTATATGTTTTCAACACTGGAAAATAGGTTGTACAGAAACATCAGCTAATTGCTCGTCCAGGACCTAGCAACAATTAGCGACAGCCGATTTTATTTCTAGTATATCTGTAGGTACATAAGCATATGAACTCTTATAATGAATAGCGTATTATTGCTGATTCCTAGAAAATGAATCCACCATCTAATCATTTGCTTCAATACAATAGGTATAAACCCGGACTGAATCACTAAAAATTTCCTGATTTTTCAGTTCAACAACGAACCGGCCATGGGCAAGCCGTCCATTGCGAGCCTTACCTTCAAGAACCCCCTAGACAAAGTACTGACTGACTCCAAATTCCATGTGGCTGGGCCGGGACTAGTGAGGAGGAATATTATTATTCCTCATGATGATGTGGCTCCGCACGCTGTGCTCTGGGCTGATCTCCCCTTCACACCAACGGTTTGTTTTTCTCCATTAAGTTAATATGAATAAAATAATAATAAATTAGATATCTTTAATACAAATTAAAATGTATTAATTAGAAAGATATATGTACATGTAAAATCAATCTTATCGAAAAATATTGTTGTTGTTACCAGGATTCGAACCTGGATCTCTTTCAATCCGGGGAACGAGCATTAACCGATTATGCTATAGCACTACAGTGCATTGATGACAAATTTTCGAAGATATATGTTACACTTTTCAAATGAATACATATATCGTTCCATTATTTGAAAGCCATCTTCTTTATTTTTACGGAATCTAAAATATCGTTGAGTAATCCGATAGGGGATGCCAGAATTAACAATTCATTTTTATTAAATTTTGGACACATTGACATGGACACAATTATTCAGAAAATAGATCTGTGATGTTTTTAATACAAATTAAAAAGTATTAATTAGAAAGATATACATATAAAATCAAATCCAGGTTCAAATCCCGGTAGCAACAACAATATTTTTCGATAAAATTTATTTTATATGTATATCTTTCTAATTAATACATTTTAATTTGTATTAAAAACATCGCAGACCTATATTCTGAATAATTACAACTTCACAATAAGAATGTGTTCTCCTTAATAAATTAGATATCAACTTAAATCACAAAGAATCATTTCTGAAAAAACAAAATGCTCATTAATAAAATCCCCATTGTCAGAAGTATACATGAAGATACTTTGTGTTATTCCAATATATAAATTACTTCAGTCTCAAAACCTTTCTCTAACATAACAAACTATAATATATCGTTATGGATTTACCTACTTGCAATATTTCCCCTGTTGCTAAGGTATCATCAGTATGTCACAATAGATTTAGTGGCACTTTCCATTTAAACTTTTGCTGTTAGCATTTTTTCGAGTCCAATAAATTAGTAAACCATTCAAAACTCTTGTTACAAAAACATACATTGTTGTTTGCCCATAAAAATTTTATACTCAGCATAACAAATTTTACTAAAATATGATCATAGTTTTGACTGTCGAGCACTTATGAAATAAACTGTTAAACAATAGGTGTGTAATGTATTTTTGAAATAGTTACCAAATGGATTCTCATGGTTACCAACCAAAAGTTTTAATTGTTTTGTTTGATAAGTATGAAGGAAAAATGAAATCCATGTGAGGTATAGAATCAAAATCAGACATGTCCAATTTTTATGGTTTTTGAGTTAGGTATGTACAAATACATATATAACAAATGAATTTCTACAAGACAAGCCTATCAAAATTAGACAACAGTATTTGATCATGTGACCTGTAGTTACTGGTCATTTTCAATATGATTCCAAAAGTGACAGTTGTAGTACAATGTTTTTTTTTGCATTTTACTCGAAAACCTCACATTTGTTGATTCAATTTAAATCTAATAATAATTTCACTTTATTAATTCAATCATTGTTCTAAAGATCTAACGTTAAATTGTATTTTTCAGGGCGCTGGAAACTTGAAACTCATTGTGACATTCAGTTCCAAGGAGCTTCTGGATGTGACAGGTAGTGCCAGTATGGAAATATATTGAGAAGCTGAATGATTATTTCTTTATAAATTAATATATGTGTTATTTTTTTAATATTTTATACTTCTTAATGTGCCATTAAATTTTTACATATTTTTTATTGACTAAATCTGTGTCAAAATATTTTCTAAAAATTGTGATGTTATCTAAATATATTTCTTATGTATAAAAATCTGTTTCATTGTATATATATATATATGTGTATAATGTTGGAATAATTATTCCAAATGTAATAAAATAACACTGAAGAGATAACTCAATTGATCACTGCTTGCAAACCCAAACCCAAAGAAATTATTCTGGGAATCTAAAATATAACTCATATGAGACTCAATCATCGAAATATATTGCTGAATGCTCTATTTTTATATTTTTTTATATTTTACTTCTGAATAATCATGTATATTGTATACAACTATAAAAAAATAGCAAATTGATATTCTTATGTAATAATAATACCCATGGATACTAACTACACAAGACAGGATCCTGTACCAGATTTGGAGGAAGACCTATACTCAAATATGTGAGCAAAATGACTGATGAAGAAGAATAAATTACTTTTGAATTAACAACCAATGCCTCGATTTTATTTATATTTATATGTCTGTTTTGTTTTTGTGAGTGAATAGATCTTTTACGATGTGGGCAAAACCCAAAACCCTATTTATATTGCACCATCGAAAGAATACCACTTTAATTTTTGAGAATGTCAAACAAAATTTCTTGTGTCGAAAAACATATTACAAAGGTATTTTTGTACAGATAAATAATAAAAAAAAAAGATAATTTGTATGACACTTTTTTTGGGACTGAAGAATGTGATCTTATTAGGCGGGAAAATCTATTAAAGGGGAACTTATTAGAGTGTTTCACTGTATTTATTTGATAAATGAACAAATAGTGTCATCTTGAAATATGTACGCATAAATATCTCAAATTTCAACCTGAAAAATAAAGAAATGCCCACGTTGACTGCCAATCACGCCCACAGGCGTTATTGCGTTGTCTTGCTAGGTGCTGCCAACGCCCAAGGGCGGACCATTTCTGTACATGTTTATTCGCATCAGTGTGTCGCCAACATCCCCTGCTACCTGTCCTTTTTGCGGCAAACGTGTACTTGAGCAATAATATATAATCGGTATTTGTTAATGTTCCAGAGAAGAGTCGGCATTCAACGGGTTAACCAAATTACAACAGAAGTGTAACAGCATATTAATATGTAACTAAAATTGAGTAATTTACAGTTTTTAAAAAATGGAACTTATGATGGAAAATAGGTATTTTAAATAAAACAATTTTGAAAGGTAACAAATGATTTCTTTCTAAATAAATTACAGATTATGCAGAAAAATCATACATGTACTAACTTTACATTGCTTAGTGCTCATAAGGTTAGGCATTAAAAAACTACTGTCCACATTTTTCCCACCCTTCAAAAATGTCTTAGTTTTGGGATAGTTGTGGTAAAATTAAAATAAAATTCAAAATAAAAACAGTGATGTTTCTGAAAACAGTGAAAAAGAATTACAAAATTTTCTAATAACTACGTACAAGATTACGAAATTGTAAAAAAATGTAACTCTAACATTAGAACAATAACAATTATTAAATTTTAATTAATAATTTGGTTGAAATCTGTCCTATGTGGTTATAATTTTATTAAGAATTTTTCAGTTTCAAAGATGAATAAATTTATAAAATAATATTACAGTAAAATCCAGAACATACGGTTTGGAAAACTTTGGGAGGCATGCATTTATTTGATTTTCTTGTAATATGATACAATGACATTGTTACAGGTCTTTGTTTAAATTTCATTGGTCAATTGTTTTATATTGATAACGTCGTCCAATTTTGTTTATTTAAGTTTACAAATAATTGATGATACTCTTAAAAATTACGAAATATTCTTTCAACTGCTTTACCAGCGCTAACAAAAATACTTAATATAAAATAAGGAAGTGAGAACAATTCCATAGACAATCGAGTAAGCTGAAGTCCAGCATACCGAGGTGTAATTAGCAATGTGCAATACGTGCCGAGTACACCAGGATCCAATATCAATATTTTGACAAATCCATGAGACAATTTAAAAAGCGTATCTATTAGTTAAACTGGGCAATATATGCCAAATAAAATATTTGCAAATTCATCAGCACAGTTAACCATGGATCTAGGATCATTCTTCACCCACAATTCTTCCCAGCCACAATTCCTACCTCACAATTGAAACCTGGAAAATTGTTCACCGCATATATTAAAAAAAAATTATTATTAAATAAAATAACAATCACTTTGTATGAAACCACAAAATTTATTATACGTCAACCGGTTTCACTTATCTCAAGCTTCATCAGGACGTATTTAAAACTGATCATAAAGAGTGCACTTACATATACATAAAGAGGGTTTCATAAAGTGATTGTTATTTTATTTAATATAATATGTCAAACCACAAAGTGATTGCTTTCTATGAAAATAAAATATATTTCTGATAAATGTGACCGTTTTCATATAAATGGAATTTTTAAATGTTTTACGTTTATCCAAAACTTTTTGTGTACATTAATACATTCCACGGTGACAACACGCAGAGCATATTCGACTGCTGTATCTTTTGGGTTCATTTAGGCCGCAGCACAAAGATTCCGACCAGTAATAATCGATACTTTGTCCAATACTGTTATCAAGACTTTGAAAATTGAACCTACTATAAAAATCTCCTTCATAGTGGCTTAAATAAAGAAATGAGGTAAGAATTGACCATGAAGAAAGTTCCGGACATCATTTAACCATATCTGTAAAATGAGAATTTTATTGTATGCTGTTATTATTACATATTGTATATCTCAAATGTTTACTAAAAATAAATATTATTTTATATTTAAAATCAATGGGCAATTTTTTAAATGTAATTTACACTCATACTACTGAAAAATATATATGTACACAAAATGGATAACTGTAGGCAGATGATATTATTCTTATGTTTCACAAACTAAGACTAGATAAATATTATTTCTACATGATAATCCTAATTAACAATCAAATCTTATGACAACAAAAAAAACCCACACCATACTTTTAATCTGTTTAACATATCAATAATAAAGCTTTATAGCTTGAACAACAGAAAAAAATGCAAAGAAATGAGGAAGAAATGATAAATAATGCAATTGTTCGATAAGGTTATGAAATTCATTTGGCACAATAATAAAAATTCTATATTTAATTTCTAAGCCAAAATATTTCATCACTATTCATCATTAGCAACGCTACAACCTCGTCATTTCCTTTTATCTGTGGCATCTCTTTTCCAGTTATCACCCCCAGAGCAAAACTATCCACTACCACACCATCCAGCCATCTCAACGTACTTCCTCTACTGCGCCCTTGCAGATCACTGAACAAAACTTTGCGGGTTCTTGGTGATCAAACGATCCAAGTGCGCTAGCCAGCGCAATCTTTTAATCTTAATTAATTTGACCACAGTGGCACATCCATATTTGTCGTAGAATTCCGCATTATATCTTTGTCTCCAAACATCATCGTCATTTATGGTGCCGTAAAATCTATGAGGAATTTTTCTTTCAAAGATTTCTTTGGCTAAGACCCTTTCGTTGTGTTTTGTCAATGTCCAAGAATAAATAAACACAAATCTTATAGGTGTTTTATTTGATTTAAATTAAAGAAAGTCCAATATTATACCTTAAAGTTTTACATGTATTCCAGTGAAACCAATTTTTAAAATAATTGGAAAATGAAAAAAGTATTTTAATTTGTTCTACATGTGGTATTAAAATATTCAACATTAATGTTTATTTTTTTATCGTATTTATTCTTGTTTGTATTATTTTATTCAATTTGAATACATTGCTAATAAACAAACTCAAATAAACTTATATAATTTGTCAATCAAGGCAGTGACATGGCGTAACCTAAGTATGTAATCTAGAAAAACTGAGAAAGAACTGCTTTCTAATAAAATAATAGGTGAAACATTCATCTAATAATTTATACAATATATATTATAAATGTAACAATATTATACACATTTTATGTGAGATTTTTTTCATAAAAAAATCACTCCCAATAAAACTTATCTTCAATTTTATGGAAGAGTTAATTAAAAAAGAAAATGTAGAGAACTGAAAATAAACACATAAAAACACAATAATTCATTGTCTTCAAATTTAATTAATTTTTTAACAAATTAACTGAAAATGTTATGTAAATATATTGTTTTTTTTTACATACACAGGATATGTTCATACGTTATTGCAATATTATAGGTACGGATGGTTCCTCTTCTCGAAAGGATTAAATCAAAACTGCTGAGCCGCATACAATAAAACTTAATAATCATATTAAACTTCATACAGCTACAGATAGGACAGAAATAATAATTTGTAATAACGGCAAAGATTCAATTAGGATCAGACATACACACATATTTATGTAATACTTTGAAGTCTTAACATAAACTGTGACAATTCATTCTATACGATGTTAAAATAAAAAACTTTTTCCATCACTCACTGCATTTTGTATGACTTAATATTTCCCTCTACGGAAAGTTTGCAAACTTGAGAATATATCTTTGGGAAGTAGACGATTGATAGATATACAATTTCGATGTACGCCATAATACCAACCGTGAGGATGAGATCAAAAATAGCCGGCTTCACACTGAAAAGAAAAATTAATTTATGAAATAATGATGGGGAATGAATGGAGAAATAGGTCCCAGTCTTATTTCTTTGCAAGTTGCCAGGTGAATAAGAAGCTAAGGCTATCGAGTGAGAGAGAGAAATACAAATAATTTTGCCATAATTCCGTTATTTCAAAAAAAGATAATATGTAGCACATAATACAACATAATAATAACTTAACACTAGCAATTGTGTAAGCAATAATGTAATGTTGACCAGTTTTTCTTTAAAATTTATTTTTCAATGTAGAAAATAAAATTTAATAACAAAAAAAGAAAATGGTCTACCACAGTGCAACTTAACATAACACAAACAAATATCCAATCAGACATATTTCTATTAACGTAAATTCCTGCAATAAACAAATTATGATTCTGCAGGATCTCGCCGCCCTAGCTGCGATAATTATTATTACATATTAATGTCTGAAAGATTTTTAAATGATAATCTTTAACACAATAGTAGATGTATCAATTAGAAATATTACAGAATATAAGTTCAAAATTTGTTGAAAATGTATTTGATTGCTATAGCAAAAGTGGAGAACGCGCTTCCTTGGATAGGATTGGAGGTCCAGGTTTGTATCCCGGTAGCAACAAAATATTTTTTCCAAAGATAGATTTTTTTCTATATATCTATCTAGTTGATTCATTTAAATTGTATTAATCTTTATTTCTTTAAATATAATAATGGTCATCCTAAATTATCATAAAAGGTTTTCCCAAATGTCAATATTAATATTTTCAAAATATCAATTCACTGGTGTAAGATTTTTTCAGAAATTTTCACCGTAATCCATTTTATACACTTATTGAACAAAAATAAGTACATATTTATTATAAAAGTATGGCTTACTTGTAAACATTAAGCATGGCAGAAGTCGGGGTGTAGGTGGAGAATTCCGGGTCTCTCTTGTCCGGGACATAGTGTGAGGTGCTGACATCAGGCAAGAACCTTCCCAGCGCATCGGACAGGGCTGTCACCACGGGGCTGTTGGGTTGCGACACAAACTGGGTGGCGCGTGGCTGCGACGTCAGAAACTGCATCCATGACTCGAGCGAAGCACTGTCAACTTTCTATAAAATGTACAAAATAAACACAATGTAAATAATCGAGTATTTATATCGCCAAAACTTTTAATACAAAATTCGTTGTATATTGCCAATCACAATTCATGAAAAAAAAATACTATTTCACACCAGCAAAAAACATTCCACAACCGGCGAATAACAATCGGCGATTCAAATCCACCACCATTATCGCCGTCCCCAACTAACCGACGACACTGGCGACATCTACACACGGGACCCACTCACGTAAAGAAAAGCTGTGCCCGGTCTCGTCCGATTGCTCACCACAACGAGTCTCACCCGGCACCAGGTCTGACATGAGTCGGATCGACCGCTGCTAACACTCCATACTCTTCAACTATACTCTGCTATTTTTTATATTCTTCTTTCTAATACCTTAGAGAATATAAACTAATTCAATAACCCGCTATTAAAGTCAGATAAATAAAAGATTACGGAACACTGTGAATACAAAAAACATTAATGTATTATTTTGGCTCTTGTCGTGAAGTAACATGTGAAGCAATAAAAATATAAAACTATGTAATTCAAGTTTTATCACACGCGATAACTTACCAGAGATTCAGTAAAGATGGCACTGTAGTCTGAAACTGATACATTGTACAAATAGCCAGCGAGCGCTTCGGCGATGATCTGTGTATTGGTCGTCAAAGTTTTCACATCGGTGTTATCATAAGTATCAAGAAGTGAACTTCGGATGTTTGATTTATGACTCTGCAATTAAATAATAAAAGAACATTAAATATCCCCAATAAATAATTCAAACATATTTTGAATATTTTATACATACTGTATCCTCCACACACATTTTAATCACAATATATTATGTAACTTCAATAATAAACTTAACATAATAATATTGATGCACTAGTCTATAAGATATGTGTCTGAAATTGTTTAAGACTATATTTATGAGAATATTATTTTATATTATAAAAACTAATTATTAACATTTTGTTAATTTGTCTCAATCCAGATATGTCTCCATAATCCTGGCTTCAAGATTATAAGAAAATATATTTTGTATATGCAAGAATTTTCCATATTAAGGCAATTTTGTGGCACGCGGAAAATGAATTTAATGATCGCGGTTTTTCTTATAGCGCTTTCTTATATTGTCTTAATTATGGCAAATAACAATGTTTATTTATTTTCAATTAGTGTAAATGTCATATCTAAGTAATAGTTACAAAGAAAAGTTTAATATGGTGATGAAATAATGAAATATACATACTACAGTAAAACTCCATTAAATTGTAACTCACGGGACCGAAATTTAAAAAAAAAATCCGTATTACGAATAATGAGAACTATTTTTTTGAAGGCAACATTAGAAAGAAATTTTTTTAAATGGGTTGTCAGTTTACGCTTTCGCATTTTTGCGCGCACCGCCGCTGTCAACAATGTGATTTTCATACTGAAAAACATGGTTATTATTTCAGCTTTTTATGTGTCGAAATGTGTATCAAATAATTCATTTCTTATGGTGGAAGGTGTGGCGAATCCAATATTAAAAATAGGCTTCTTCAAACAATTCACCAGTGCTTGACGCAACAAAATTATGGACATTTTAATTTGATTAGCGGTCGAACTCACTTTTTCCATAAAAACTGGGCAAGAAATTGGAAAAAGTCTGAAAAATAATGAAAAACTTTTAAATCGCAACATTTCATAAACAAAAAACCGGATATAAAATCAATAGAACTGTTGCACACAATTCATTTATAGATTACGAGATTCAATGAAAATTGTTCAAATTATTTTAATTAGAGGTTACAAGGGTAAGTAGAAATATTTAATTCACAATGCACCAACAATTATTGTCGAAATAACAACAAATATTGTGACATTTTGAATAAATGCGCAAAGACACAGGGCACCACGTACCGAGCACAGTAGGATGATGAATGTGTAGTCGCGCGAATTTAGTTTTAAAATCATGCGAATTACGTGAATAAATTATTTACTTTGGGTATAAAAAATGCATACGAACTACGAATAATAAGGTTTTACGAATTATCGGTAGAAATTAGTATGAAATGTTATTTTTAGGGCTAAATTTTTTTTTTAAATGTACAAATTATGTAAAAATACGAAATATGGATACACAAATTAACGGAGTTTTACTGTATTACATTTAAGTGCTAATTTTTCATATTAATTTTTGTGCCATGATATTATGTGAAACGGTCATCACAATTACTGATTTTGTTGATTACCAATCACACTCACACCATTGAATCAAGATTAGCAATATATCTCTTCAATACTTCAATCCAATGTAATGTATCATTTTTATTTCAAATTTCAAAGCAACAAAGCATAACAAACTGTATAAATGAAAATAATCATTGTTATGTCTTCAAGGGGTGTCGCCTTATCTAATTTAGGAAGACAACTTACCATTGGTTGCTTTTTTAAGTAAAAAATTATGAATGAAAGAAAAAACGTTTTTAAACAATTTCAGACAATTTAGGTTATGGTTTTGTAACTAAAATGCAAAATATAATAATTTTAATTTTTTCATAATAAATGTCAAACCTTCAATGAGCTAAGCGTGAATGCTGGCAGTCTTCGGATGCTGAACCTCTCGTGTTCCCAGGCCAGGTTTTCATCTGCCAGGTTGATCTTCTTGTGCATGCCATCGATGGTGACAGAGCCTTGGATTAAAGCCGCCTGCTTCAGTTGCTTGTAGAACAGATTAATCGGTCCACCTTCCTTGGGGGGCTTGGACACGTGCATCATGAGAGAGTTGCCGGAAGCTAGAGAGTCTAGACATAACACGAATGCCGCATCCTGAAAAAAAAATTACATATAACCCATTTGATTTCACTAGAGTATCGCTAATAAAGGGTGTGATATCTTATACAATTTTTGAATGCGTAGTACAATACCAAAAATAATCTAGACTATTCTTAAACAACAAAAAAAGTGTGACACATCAGATCATGACTATTATTCACCTATACAGTCCTTCCTCATTGGTGTCTATAAAAATACTAAATACTCGAACCTCACAAAGTAATAAAATTTTATAAGGCTCTATTTATAACACGGTTTCGTGACAAATTTTACATAAGGAGCCTCCTTTCAGCTCGATACACTTAGTACAGCGAAATTCCAACTTTTTTAAGCTATCCAAAAAATATGATTTGTTGTACTCAGCAAAATATGCCTCTGTTTCAGCGATGACTTCCTCGTGTGTCGTAAACTACTTTCAGCCAATTGGCAATTGCGGATGAGTGAGCTGATGCGTTGGCGTGGAGAAAAAGCACTTTTTTCATCACCAAATTCAGCGCCGAATCGGCCCAATAAATCAGCATAGTACTACACCATAACTGTCCACCAAATAGTTAGTGAGGATGATCCCTCTCGAATCCCAAATATGGCCATGACCTTTCCAGCCAATGGAACCGTTTTCGCCTTCTTTGAAACAGGTTCGCCGGGTGAAGTCCACTGTTTTGACTGTTCTTTCATTTCTGGAGTGTAGTGATGGATCCATGTTTCATCAACAGTCATGAAACGCCGCAAAAACTCTTTCAGATTGCACTTAAACATGTCCAAACAGTACTCCAAACTTGACATGCGATTTCATTTTTGTTCCATTGCGAACAAACGCGGCACCCATCTCGCCGATAGCTTTCTCATGCCCGATTTTTCGTGTAGGATATTTAGTACAATTAAGATGTTTACAATGTTAGCAATATCTCTGATCTTCACCCGGCGGTCTACTAACACAATATCATGGATTCTGTTAACCATATCCTCTGTAGTCACCTCAATCAGACGGCCTGGGCGCTCTTCAGCAAAAACGGTTGTTTGGCCATGCTTGAATTCATTAAACCAATATATGATGGTAGTCATCGAAAGTACATGGTCCTTATAAATGGCATGCAACTTTTGATTTCCTCACACGTCTTCCCATCCAAAATAAAGGAATCGAATCACTGATCGATATTGCTTTTGTTCCATGGTTGCAAACAAAACAAACTTGCCCACTTTCAACAGCTATCAAAACAAAACTACTCAATAAATCTATCTAAAATTTTGACAGGCGTTGTTCGAAAGATTGCATTAAACAATGGTATATCGATTTTGCGTCAGTGGCGCCATCAGTACACACGGGTACTTATCATACAGTCCTCGTAAATGAATTTATATTGAAATATATCTATCTGCCTAAAAAGACAATATATTTTGATCCTGATAAAATTCCACACAATTTATGTATTTTTTCCCATTTAATACATTTTACACTTAATGTGAGTCAGACGTGATCCTGAATGTGAATGCAGGTGCATGGTGTGGGTATCATTGACCTCATAATATAAATTTTTTGTAAACGGGTGATGAATAATGTGACACTCGTAACATTGACAAGAAATATCCCAAACGCACCTGTGATATTGACAAAGACCATGTCTAATAACCGGTTCAAGCACCGAGCGTTGTGATATCGTTATCAGTCAGAAAGTACAAAGATTATGACTTATATTTTACATCAAATTTAGAAGGTTTAAAGGTTTCAGGTTTAAATAATGTATGAGAATATTACAATTCCTCTGAATACATAATCTCGCTTTAAGAAGTTACAAATTGATTGCTCTTTTAGAAAGCATATTAAGGTTTCGCTGCAAATACTACTCACCGAGAACTCGGATTCAAATTGAGAATTTTATTGCATTGAATGTCGTATGAAGCCGGTTGTAAGATGGAGTTTGGTTTAAAATTCTAATGCGGGAGTACAATCAGCGAAAAACTTATTTGACATTGGCGTCAGATAAAGCTATTATTCTTAGAAACGCCAAAAACAAAACAGTCATACAACGGAAATGTGTTTTAAATATATACACCTCATATATTACTAAACTACAAAACATTCAGTTTAGAAGATAAATACTTTTTTTTAATTACCTGGATCAATGAACCATCGAGGGAATCTACTTGATCTTCAATCCACTTCTTCGTTGCATAATAGTTCATACGGGCCGCACCTGTCAGCAAGAAAACCAAGTTGATGGGTCCGCGAGTGCTGGCCGAGGAGTACAGCTGGGAAAATATCCTGGCCAGCTCCAGAAGTACTGCGACACCAGAGCCATTGGAGTCTGCGCCGAGAGCTAATTCCTGATGTAAAAAGGATGTTAAAATGACTTTATAGCAAAACTGGAAAGTTTTCATCTAAAACACTTTGTAACGTTTTTATGCATTTTTATACAAAATGTCACCAACTCCACATTCTATCAATATGTTAACTCTTTATTGTATCAATTATTACATAATTCTAAAAATCAACTAGAAACTTTTTACAGCGTAATATTTAGCAAAAGTAAATTCCGCGCATATAGATAAAGGATCAAGATAAACAATTTTCTGGGCTATTCTACTGTGTGTTTTTGACCTCTCTAGCCGATGTTTCGAATCCCATTGCAGGGTCCATGATCAGGACTGATGTTGTTGATATATTATCTTGAATATTGTATGCATCTCATTT